>CM066343.1:147056256-149848756 GCA_033807585.1 Hydrophis major | reverse complement strand
GAAAATTAACAACAGGTTCTAGTGAATAGGTGAGAACCGGTAGAATCCCATCCATGATGTACAGTTTTAAAAAGAATTCCTAACATCTGCATTGAGCTGTTGCATTATAAGAATTGGACTCCATTTTGTGAACAAGATATTCCATATGACATGTTGGACTTGTCACCATCTGTAGAAGTAAAGATATATCTTATCCAAGTATGCAAAAGTTATTCTTTCTGGAAATCAGAAGAAACTTATGATATGCTTGTCCATTAACTTATTTTATTTTGGTGATTTTAAAAGTTAAGCCACATATGTATTTAATGACATTATTGTATCCTTAATTGCAAAGTTATTTTTGCCTCTCAGGAAAACTCACTGTACTGGTGGTTTCCATGGTATATTGGAGGAATTCCCATTCTGTCCCATAATGCTTTTCTCTCACATCTCAGGTAGGCACTGGTGTAGTAAAAAGATATGGATGGTTTTATTTTCATGGTCTCTTTTTATTTGAGCTGAATTAAAATTACCACCTTCACTTTGTGTTTAAATACATTTTTTAGTTAATAATGCAAATTAAAATTTAAGGATCAGGATCACGGTCCAAACAATGAGACAAGGGCACTCAAGCAAAAAGAGCAAATCGTTACTGAAGACTTGAAAAGGGAAATCTTCAATGAATAAAAACAAAAGTATAGGTTGGGATCATATACTAAGTTTTTGTAATCTGAAGAAACACAAACAATTAATCTTTTATGCACTTTGACTCTAGATATTCCTCTAGATAGTTTTGGCTAGTTGATTTATATTCTTAGCTATTTCAGATATTAAGTATACATAAATAAACTCTTTTGACTCTTAACCTCTGTTTCTAGAATTAGTGTCAGTTCTCCTGCCCTAAAACCCAAGACCTAGCTCACATATATTATAAATATGGGGAAATGCATTCTATGAGTCAGTTCATTGATCCATCAAGACCAGCAACATCTAATTGCCAATGATGCTCCAGGGTTTCAAGCAGAGATTTCTCCAGTCCTATCTGAAGAAATAAGAGCTTACCTAAGCGTTAAGTGAACTTCTAGCCTATTTTTAGATTCTGCAGCTTATTGACACTTTTTATTCTCCTCATTTTAAAGATGGGCAATCCACAACTCTGGGGGAAGCCTACTTCTTCTATACTACTTTTAAGGTAATTTAAGGAATGTGTAGTGTAGCATGAGGTCTTCCTGAGACAAGGTGTTCCAACTCCCACCCTACCTCATCCTTAAAGTTTCCCATGAAGTCCCTCCCCAATAAGGCCAAAACAGCTGGTCATGATCCTTAAAGAGATGTTGATGATGTTATTCATTCGGTCATGTCCATTTTATGGGCCAGGTCTCTCTGCATCCTCCTACTTCTTTCAGTTTCTTTGTGCTCTGATTGGGGTCAGCTTTGATGGTGTCGAACCACCATGTTCTTGGTGGCTTGATTTTACCTCTACCTGTTCCAAACATAATTACTTTCTCCAGTGAATTCCTCTAACGTGCCAAAATAAGTGAGATGCAGTTTTGTGATTTTTGCCTTCAAGAAGCATGCCTGATGTTATATCTGCCAGTACTTTCTTGTTGGTCATCTTTGCTGTCCAAGAAAGATGTCATGAGATTGTTACTATAATCTCAAACCCCTGAACTGTTTCCCACTTCTTGGCTTCAATACTTGTCTCCTTCATCTGCCATTGTAATCTACTATTGATCCTCCTTCTACTCTTCGCAGGAATGAAAAATATCCTTGTTAGAAGGTCCGCCATATACATAAGCATATAACTTTTTGTCTCCCAAATGACAGAAAACATTTTTTTTGGTTTTCTAGGCTATCAGCTCACTATGAATATTATAATTTGCGCCCTGCTCAAATGGTAATACAATGAACAATTTGTGATGTACAAAGCTTATTAGTGTTGGACACTCTCTATAAATGCATAATTAGATACATGAATAGTTAGACAGATGAATTAATTATAACATAACATAAACATTCACAAGAATTTAATCTAATTTCTTTCATAATGCCCTATTAACCCAGTAGTTGTGAGTTATGCTTGTGACTAATACTCTATTCAGTGTCTGACTTGTATGCAACATCCTGAAGTCATGTAGAAACAACTGCAAGCTAATTAAATCACAGTAGGTTTTTTTTGCTACCTTTATCACATTTCTTTACAAGCCATCATCTCTTATTCAATCTAAATTAGTTCTAAAATTCAAAGACTAACTGGATAAATTCCAAATAAGTTTAATTAAAAAAAGAAAATATTTATTTAAATGATAATCAACCAGAAGTAATAAAAGAAATCATGATAAGGAACAACTAGAGAAAAGAGATAACATCTACACAGAAGTATTTTCAATAATAAAAATTAAAGCATACATTGGAATTACATAGAGGTAAAAATATTACAATTTTGTATGTTTTTGTAATCTTAAGAAATTAAAAAATAAATACCCACAATTATTAATGCTGTACATTTTATTCAAAATACAAGAATCAATCTTATTTTTTTCCTGAATCAAATTCATTGATTTTAATCCCACAGCCTCCAAACATCCTTCACTGAGATTTGAGGTATTCATATATGCAAAGCATTCTGACAGCTTTTGATGGATTTTGGAAATTCCTTCTTCACTCTGTGTTCATGAGTTCTAGTTCATTGCCTTTAAACAATTTCCAATTTTGACATTATCTGACTTCTGGTTATAAGCATAACTCTCTGATTTCTTTATCTTAAGTGAAGATTTGTAAGGTATTCTGTAAGTAATGAAAAACCAACTTCTATGGATGTGATAAACTTAAAGAAATGAGCTCTACAATTCACTGAAGGCTTACTTTCTTGAGAGCTACATTTGCTTACGTTTATCATTTGCATTGTGGTACGTCTTCCCATTTGGTTGCAAAGCCTTGCTTGATTATTACCACATTTATTGATCCTAATGCTACTTTGCTATCTACCTACAAACAATGGGATGCACATTTCCATAGAAATATACATACATGTTTACAGAATTTTGTTTTGTTTTAAGCATAAGTGGTGACAACCAAAACTGATAATTTAATTCCCATTGCTGAATTATGATTCTGTATGCATCATTAGCTCAATCAAGAAGCAGTCACAATAGGAGCCAACAGTGTTTACAGCACAAGGCAGACGAGGCTGCTCAATGAAGCAGTCAAGAGTATTTAATGTTATATTTGTTCTTCACTTTAAAAACAAACAAGCATGATCCTCATGTACAACAATCTAAACGTTTTAGCCACAATGGATAGTTCCAACAGTTGAAAATTAAGCAGCCTCCACTATTTGGAAACAGCCAGTTATGATTATGGTTCTGAAAATCTTGATTGGCTGAAATGACAAGTTGTACATCCTCCTAACCTTTCACAAGAGCCCCCAAACCTGGCTCTGCCATTTCATTTGGGGCCTCACAAATCAGTCGATGGTTGATTGATTAGCGATAGATCCCATCTCTCCCCTTGCTCCTATCCTACCCATTTGTAATTGGATTTCAGTAGTTGGCATTAATTTACATTTTTAATTTGTGTGTGTTCTATATATATATTGTTAATACTTACATTTAACAAATAAAATAAAATAAAAAGAGCATTTTATTTAGTTGTCAGCCTTCAAGATATCTTCTACATCTTTTCTACGGCTATGCATCTTTCTCACTCTCTATCTTTCGGCTGTCATTAGTAACGGGAGGAGGGGGGATTGGAGGGGAAGAAAGTTGGAGGTGTTACATTCCTGTGTTGTAAAGGAGAGGGGGGGGAATATAAATTCCTATTTTTAAGTTTCTGTTTCCTTGCCTAGCTTTTTCTTTCCTTTGCGCAGCTGTGAAGTTTTATCAAAATATGTCAAGGTCAATGAACAGAGGCCTCATCACCACCTGAAGATGCCCACATGATCACATTCAGAACGTTTTATTGGAAGAGTCTTTTGGACTTTGCGGGAGGTGAGAACAAATCCATCCCTTTGTATATGTGATCCGCGCGCCAAATTCTTTAGATTCAGAATTTTCCTGTGGCTTCCACTTTGAATTTCAGTAAAAGAAAAAACTTTGCTCTAATCATTGGAGTCTGAGTATTTCTTTCTTGGATTTTGAATGGAGCACAGACTGACATTATTCTGAATTTAAAGAATTGGGACTGCCCTGGCTCTGCAAGTGGAATCCCCATGTGAATTGGAGGAAAGGGTGGTTATGGATTCGTACCAATCAGCAGCCGGAAGGGGAGGAGCGATCCCATCTAAAGCTTCAGAACCCGGTTGAGTCAGCCTCTACAGGTGCTGAGAGCTTGGAGGGGGAGGAGAAAATCCTGAAAGAATATTGGGACTTAAGAGAGGTATTTAGCAAAAAGGCTTCTGATGAGCTCCCCCCTCATCGGTCAACCGATTGTAGCATTGAAATTCTACCTGGGGTGACGCTCCCGAAACCAAAACTATATTCGATGACACCACGGGAATTGGAGGAGTTGAAATCGTTTATTGATAAAAATTTGAAATATGGTTTCATCCAACCTGCTAGACCTCGGGTGGTGGCCCCAGTGTTGTTCCGTAAGAAGAAAGATGGCTCCAAATGCTTTGTAGTGGACTACCGAAACTTAAACGCTATTTCCATGGAAAACGTGTACCCCCTCCCCCTGATGAAGGACATGTTAGCTCACCTGGCCAAAGGAAAGATTTTCACGAAGTTGGACCTGAAAGAGGCGTACTACCGAATCCGAATTAAAGAAGGAGATGAGTGGGAAACTGTGTTTAACTGCCCGATGGGTTGTTTCCAGTTCAATGTCCTCCCTTTTGGCCTACAGTTCAATGTTCTCCCTTTTGGCCTACAGGGGGCTCCAGCCGTTTTCATGCAAATGATCAATCAAGTGCTCCATGAACATTTATACAAGAGGGTTTTGGTTTACTTTGACGATATTCTTATCTACACAGAGACTAGAGATGAACATGTGAAACTGGTACGCTCAGTGCTACACAAACTGCGAGCTGCCAAATTGTATGCTAAACTGTCCAAATGTGAATTCCATCAAGAGAAAATTGACTATCTAGGATATCGCATTTCAAACGAGGGCATCGAAATGGACCCAGAGAAGGTGCGAGCTGTATTGGACTGGGCCCCGCCGAGAACCTGAAAGCAGCTTCAAAGCTTCTTAGGGTTTGCCAACTTTTACTGGCAATTCATCCCGTCCTTCGCTAAAATAGCAATGCCTATCACCAATCTCTTAAAGACAAAGAGGGGAGGACGAAACCAACACCCAGCCAACCTTTGGAGTGGTCCATGGAATGCCAAGAGGCCTTTGAAAAGCTAACGCAACTGTTTGCTGCAGAACCAGTACGGAAACACCTGGACATGGATGCCCCTTTCTTGATCCAAGCTGATGCGAATGATGTGGCTGTTGGGGTGATCTTACTTTAGCTAAATGAGAAGGGAACACTACAACCTTGCACATACACCTCCCGTACATTGACTGAGACTGAGAGGAGATGGGCCGTCTGGGAAAAGGAAGCTTTTGCAGTTCGTTGGGCTCTACTAACCTGGAGACATTTCTTGGAAGGAGCGAAACACCCATTTGAGGTATGGACTGACCATAAGAATTTGGAGGCCTCGAAGATTGTCTCCTAAGCAAGTTAGGTGGGCCCAGTATTTCAAATGATTCAATTTCTCCTTGAAGTACATCCTGGGAGGAAAAATTTTTATGGCAGATGCTTTGTCTAGGATGTTTCAATATAACAGTGTTTGTCAAGAAGTGATAAGGCCGATCGTATCAACCACACAGCTGGCTGCCCTGGTGGTCACCAGAGCACAAAAGAAGAAGCAAGAAGCAGAACTGTCCAATGAATTGATGGAGTGATTTAAGGAAGCATTGAAAACAGATGAGTGGTTCCTGGCGAATGCGAATAACTGCACCGTTAGAGATGCCTTGGCCTGACTGGGAGTGAAATGGTACGTACCAGAGAAATTGAGAAGCCAAGTGTTGCAACAGACCCATGATTCCAAGGCGGCTGGTCACTTTGGTTTCATGAAGACCTTACACCTAGTTAAGCGACAGTTCTGGTGGCCTTCATTGAAAAAGGACATTGAGACTTATGTAGCTAGCTGTCCAGTTTGCGCCTCAGCCAAAAGACCTCCTTGTAAGCCACCAGGTCTGTTACAGAATGTAGCTAGGCCAACTGCTCCTTGGAAGGAAATCTCCATGGATTTTATAGTAGACCTACCCGAGAGCACTGGACACACGGTTATCTGAGTGGTAACTGATTTGTTCTCCAAGCAGGCACATTTCATAACTTGCTCCAAGATTCCCTCAGCGAAATCGTTGGCTAAACTCTTCATCATGCATATTTACAGACTGCATGGTGTCCCTGAGCATATAGTTTCTGATCGAGGGGTCCAATTCACCTCGAGCCTTTGGAGGGAATTTTTGAAATTAATAGGCTCCACCCAGGGCTTAAGCTCTTCCCACCATCCCCAAACTAATGGGGCCTCTGAGAGAACTAACGCAGTGTTAGAGCAATACCTCAGGTGTTACATAAACTATCAGCAGGACAACTGGGCTGATCTGCTGCCTTTTGCAGAGGTGGCATACAACAATTCTGTCCACAGTAGTACTGGCTTTACCCCATTCAAAGTGGCTACGGGGCAAGATTTTGTATCCATACCTGAGCTTCCTCGCGAAAGACCCAACATCCAGTCGTTGGATGAATGGATATCTCAACTCCAACTCAACTGGCCAGTCACCTGTAAAGCATTGGATGATGCACATCAGTCTCATAAGAAATTTGCAGACAGAAAGAGTCTTATCAAGTGGGCGACAAAGTTTTTCTCTCAATCAAATATTTACAGACCACCCAAAAGTCGAAGAAATTGAGCCCTAAGTATGTGGGTCCTTTCCCAATTGAATGGATTGTGAACCCTGTGACAGTTCAATTGACATTGCCAAAAACTCTTCGTCGAATTCATCCAGTTTTCCATGTTAGTTTGTTGAAACCCGAGCATACCTCTGCACTGAGACCGACCCAGACTGATCCCACCATACCATTGCTGATTGAGGGTGAACCTCATTTTGAAATTAAAGAGACTTTAGACTCTCGGAAATGGAGGGGTCGCCTCCAATATCTCATAACTTGGAAACATTTTCCTTCATCCCAAGCTGAGTAGGTAAATGAGAAAGATATTAGGGCTCCTGAACTGGTCAAAGACTTTCATATAAAGTATCCTGATAAACCATAGAAATGTGTGCAATTGTTAACATGTATTTTATATTATTCTCTCTTACAGGGACAAATGTCCTTTTTCTAGGGGGTCCGAATGTCAGCCTTCAAGATATCTTCTACATCTTTTCTACGGCTATGCATCTTTCTCACTCTCTATCTTTCAGCTGTCATTAGTAACGGAGGGAGGGGGGGATTGGAGAGGAAGAAAGCTGGAGGTGTTACATTCCTGTGCTGTAAAGGAGAAGGAGAGGGGGGAAATATAAATTCCTGTTTTTAAGTTTCTATTTCCTTGCCTAGCTTTTTCTTTCTTTTGCGCAGCTGTGAAGTTTTATCAAAATATGTCAAGGTCAATGAACAGAGGCCTCATCACCACCTGAAGATGCCCACATGATCATGTTTAGAATGTTTTATTGGAAGAGTCTTTTGGACTTTGCGGGGGGTGAGAACAAATCCATCCCTTTGTATATGTGATCCACGCGCCAAATTCTTTAGATTCAGAATTTTCCTGTGGCTTCCACTTTGAATTTCAGTAAAAGAAAAAACTTTGCTCTAATCATTGGAGTCTGAGTATTTCTTTCTTGGATTTTGAATGGAGCACAGACTGACATTAGTGACAATTGCTGATTTCTGCCGGATCATATGAAGGTCATTATGTTTTAATGTGTGCGCTTGTGTGCGTTTTATGCATATATTATTAATGCTTACATTTAATAAAATAAAATAAATAAAATAATAAAATAAAGAGCATTTCATGTAGTGACAATTGCTGGTCTCTGCTGATTCATATGAAGGTCATTATGTTTTTAATGTATGTACTTGTGTCTGTTTTATACATATATTATTCATGCTTACATTTAATAAAATAGAATAAATAAAATAAAATAAAAGCATTTCATATAGTGACAGTTGCTGGTCTCTGCTTGTTCATATGAAAATCATTATGGAGCTTATGATGGCATAAATGCATACAAGATTTTCTCCATGCTGCTGAAATTTTTGATCATATAGAAAAATCCCTCCCCCAGCTATATCTATGTGGTCTAGTTCTTTCTTTCCCCCATTTTCTGTTCAACATGCAGTACACGCAAGGCTTAACTGACTTGAAACTTGACAAATGGTGGTTCTCATATATCAATGGATTGACCGCTGAAAAGCACTCTGTGAGAAAAGAGATGCAAGCATCTTTTCTCAGCCTTTAATCCTAAATATTTGCAGTTTTAATCTTCATTGCTTGTGTCACTTCATATATTGGCTTGTTTGTTGGTGGCACTCAGCAGCAATGAATATTTTCTGAGCTCCTACACAATCTGTAGTTTTGTTAGATCAAGTACTACAGCCCTTCAAATCCCCTAATATTATCCCTTCCCTTAACAATATACGTAGCAATAGCCTTCAGCTTTTCACAGGAATTTGTGTATAAATCATGCCAGAGAGAATTTGGCTACTTCTATTCTTTTTTTCTGTGCTTTGATGGAGGAAATAATACCCTATGTATTCTTGTTTCTACATTTCAGAAACATATCTTTAAAAGAAACCTTTACTGCTTCTCCTCCCGCACCACCAGCTTTATCCCAAACCCTGCTATTTCATGTGAAACATAATTAGTCAAATAATTTCAAAGCCAGTCGTGTACAATTCTAGGAAGAAGTGTGGCCATGCAGGGGCAACTCTGTAGGCTGTCCTGAGTTGAACTTGGTTGAACCTTCTGGATGATGATCTTGGCTTGGTTGAACCTTCTGGATGATGATGCACTGAAAGGGCTTTTGAGCAATTTCTATAGCTTTACCTGAAGATCTTTGTTATGTAAAGTATTCTGGCCCAGGCCTTAATAGCCCACCCATTAACAAAGGTGGGGGTGAACTTCTGAAGTGAGTTTCTGTTCTTGAGTTTCTACTCTTTTTAGGGGAAATATTCTGCCTTTTTAATATTTCCTAGGATGTTTCAATTTTCTAGGAGAGGTTGGTTGCTAACTTCCTACAGAACAAAAATGATAAAAGTTTGAGGAATATCTTATTTGTTGCAAATGGATTACATGAGGGAGAAAATATTTGCTTATAGTGAATTTTGATGCTACATTCAGTGTTTCACACTTATTCATGAATGGTTGGCAGGGTAAAAAGAATCAAAACAGCACCTCAAATGGATATAATCCAACTTGTCCATTTTGTAGATAGCCACATTCAGTATTTTACTTGGAAGGAATAAAGTGATTTTTACAAGGAACATGATCCAATTTATTGCTGTGGTATGTTTGTTGCTATTTATACACTTTCTTCCTATAGCCAAAATTTTCCCAAAATGTTAAATCTTAAAAAATGCTTACCAGATGGGATAATTCTTTTAAAATCTGACTCTTCTAGTTTAGTCATTCAAGTAAAAATATCACCTAAACCAATGCCGAATTATTACATGGAGATGGCTGAGAATTTTGTTTGATTTCTACTTTTGATAAGAACTTGCAGATGTGGTAGAATTATTCATAAACAAGAGAGAACAAATTTATGATTTTAAAAAGTTTGAAATATGAGGAAAGTAGAATTGATAGATTTATCCATCCAGAGATATTTGAGCACTTAGCTCTTACAAATTTAGAAGCTTTCCACTATATTTGGGATATGAAATCAAGGTTGCAGTTTTTTTTATTTTTAACTTATCATGTGATCTATACAACATGTTTGTCTCCATTCTTAGAAATAGCTCTGTATCCTTTGATTAGTGCAGCAGAGTGAGAGTTTTGTACTTTTATTAGATAGATAGATAGATAGATAGATAGATAGATAGATAGATAGATAGATAAACAGACAGACAGATAGATAAGAGAAAGAGAGAGGGGGAGGAAGGGGGAAGGGAGAGAGGTTTTCCATGTATATTTTGCATATATAGAATCTAATATTCTATTCAATATGGATAGAAAGATTTCTGCCATCGAGCAAAGCAAAACTGAATGATTCTTCACAGCTATGATAGGTTTGAAACTGGCTGTCAGTCTGTGCTCCATTCAAAATCCAAGAAAGAAATACTTAGACTCCATAGATTAGAGCAAACATATCTTTTACTGAAATTCGAAGTGGAAGCTACAGGTAGAATTCTGAATCTAAGGAATTAGGTGCGCAGATCACATATACAAAGGGATGGAATTGTTCCCACCCCCCAAAGTTCAAAAGATTCTTCCAATTAAAAGTTCTGAATATGATCATGTGGGCATCTTCAGGTGGTGATGAAGCCTCTGTTCGTTGACCTTGACATATTTTGATAAAGCTTCGCAGCTGTGCAAAGGAAAGAAAGCTAAGCAAGGAAATAGAAACTTAAGAGCTGGAATTTATACACCCCCCCACTCCTCATTTATACAACATAAGAATGTAACACCTCCAGTTCTCTTCCCAGACGCAACCCCTCCTTCCTCTGTTACTCATGGCAGCTGAAAGATGCAAAGCAGTAGAAAAGTAGAAAAGATCTTGAAGGCTGACACTGGCAGCCTAATTCTAGAAAAGTAAAGATTTCTTCAAGTTAAGCTTGATTCCTAAGTGTTTACATCTCTGTGGTTGGCAGCCTTGTGGAATAGTTCCAAATAGAACAAAAATTTGGAATTCCCTTTTAGTCTCTCATCCAAGTATCATCCAAGGTCAACCTTACTTAGCTTCCAAGATAAACTAAAGTAAGACATTTTATAAAACCAATAACAAATAGTCATTGCTGAAGGTTCACTAAGGACAAGGAGAAATCCAGGTCCACACTGAAAGTTTTATGACATACCACTAAAAGAACAAGATCAACAAACTCAGCTGTGCTTCTAGTAAAAACACAAAGCTTTCTCAGTCACTATGATTAATGGTTGTTTTGCTATTGCTATTCTACGCTGTAGATTTCTCTCATCAACATTGGCTGGTTGAAGGAAGGGAGCTGGCTGAAGCACAGTATTTCTGAATCCCCATCAAAAGATTTTCTGAATGTTTCTGCTTAGCATCTGCTTAGACCTAACTAATAATTTTGTGGTGTAAAGCACAAGCATTAGTTTACCTCACTGTGGTGTGTATACTGTAGATAGGCCCCAAAATATTTGTCTGCCAAGAGGCAGTTGCTATCCTAGAGAGATCTTGATCGTCTCATTTCCTTAGGAATGTTTTATTGCATATATTTATCCTATAGCCATTACCCTGAAAAGGTCATAAATAGTATTCAGGTTTATATCATTAGATTTCTTTCAAAAGGCAATACAAATGTCTATGAAACTATAAATACCACAGCCTTTCTCTTTATCTCCTAGTCAAAGTGGCAGTTTCCTAACCTCATACGTTCACTGTTGTGGTATGTAATCTTTCACCTCTATCTGGCTTACAGGCACTGTTTTCTTAGGTTTCTTGACTGAGTACACATACAAAAAATTAGACAGACTCCTGGAAAAAAACAAACAAGGCTGTGGTTACTGATCAGAAGTCTGTTTGTTTAGTCATTAGCCTGAGTAACTGCATACCAAGCTCTCACTGATTTTGTTTTTTAAGAACATGTACAAGATGCAAAACCAGAACAGATTTTTCATTGCTATTCAGAGTTGTTCATTTTTAGATCTCTGTGTGTGTATATTTGTGGATAGTGGATGAACTTTTTATGCCTGAGTGCTACATATGAGTGCTCATTTATTTAAATAAGTGTGCCTATTGTAATCAGGCTTTCCCTCCAATTAAATAGCCCAAAGAATGTTACTTTCAAAACATAGGCTTATAAAATGGTTTGGCTTATGAAGAAGTTTGTAGGAATCATTTATCTGCTTACAAAAATTCTGAGACCCACAATCTGAGTCAAGTTCAAAAGAGAAGCTTGGGCAGGTAATCTATGTTCTTCCAAAAATTTGATAAGTACAAGAATAAAAATCTGCACATAGTGTCTTCATTTTCCCACATACATTATTTTTCTAATTATGGATTGTATATACACTGTATATGACAGTGTATATACAATCCAGAGAGAGTTACTGATCCAAATCTGGTCACAGAAAGAGTGACTGACCCAAATCTGCCTAACCATTTATATTGGTCAAGCAGGAATTTGGATCTTAATCTCCTAGTACAAGTATAACCATGAACAGGTAGTCCTAAATATGTGACCATAAATGAGCCCAACATTTTTGTTGCTAAATGAAACAGTTGTTAAGTGAATTTTGTCACATTTTATTACCTTTATTGTCATAATTAACTGAATAACTGCAATTGTTAAATTAGTAACACATTCGTTAAGTGAACCTACCAGCTCCCGTGGCCTAGAGCTCTTGCCTCACAATCATATTTGGATTATTATTGGCTAATATTTGGAATAGACTATCCTGCTCGAGCAGGGGTTGGACTAGATGACCTCCAAGGTCCCTTCCAACTCTGTTATTCTATGAACCTGGCTTCCACATTGATTTTTCTGATCAGAATGTTACAAAAGATGAACATGTGACCCTGGGACATGACAATCATCATAAACATGAAGCAATTGCCAAATATCTGAATTTTGATCACATGGGAAAGCTGCAATGGATATAAATATGAAAAATGATCATGTCACTTTTTCCAGTGCCGCTGTAACTTTGAATAGTCACTAAAGAACTGTTGTTAATCGAGGACTATCTTGTACCCATACTATAGATCTGGCTCTTGGCAATATATGTAGAGTGATGAAAGCAGCATTGTGACATTGCAGCAAAGTCCTACTTTCTTTCTTTCTTTTTTTTTTAAACAAATTTTATTAATTTTACAAAAAAAAAACAATACACAATCCAGGCATAACAACTTGAAAAATCTTTTCTAAAAAAATAATAATAATAATTAAAGAAGAAAGCCAATAGAACATAACTCCAAATTGTAATATCAATATTTACATTATCTATTTAACTTCATATCTTATCCAAACTTCTCCTTTTATCCAAATTATATTTCTTGCTTATTAAAACTTTATTGCCTTTCATAAACATACAAAACACAAAACATAAACAAAACTAAAACATCTTTTCTGAAGGCTGCCTGATCCCGGGATGAAACTCTTCACACAGACACAAATTCAAACATCATATTCACTTTATATATCCTTCCATATCTTATTATCATTTTCTTTTTGATATATATAAACCAATTTTATCAATATTACAAAAACAGTGCTTAAACAATCAAGGCATAACAGCTTATAAATTCTTTCCTAAAAAAATAATAATAATTAAAGAACAAACCAATACTTTATCTATTTAACTTCATATCTTATTCCAGCTTCTCCTTTTCATCCAAATTATTTCTTATTGATTAAAATTTTATTGCCTTTTATCAATATACAAAAAAAAAAATAACAAAACCTTTATATATCCTTCCATATCTTATTTCCATTTTCAATAACATTCTTTGTCTGTTCTATTTCCAACTATCCATTCATCTTTTTTCTTTTACTGTACTTCTCCTATACACTAACTGGAGTGACACCTTTAACTCATTACCCTAACTTAAAAGTACTTCATATAACAATTTTTCTTGGGGTTCTGTTTAAAAGATTCTAAAATTACACAATAAATTTTATACTCTAAATACACATATAAAAAACACAATCTTATGTACCCTCCAGAATCCCTCTTTTATCCTAAATTAAATTCACCCATTGTCTCTGAATAAACTTTTTTTCTTTAAATCTTGCTTCCCCTCATTGAGGCTTCTCTCTTGCTTATTCTTCTCCTTGCCCTTTTTACCCCTTTGTCTTTCCTCCTCCCTTTTCTTACTCCCTTTCCTTTGCTTTCTAACCTTGCCTCCACCTTTCCGCTCATTTTTCTCTTCTTTGGTTGTTTTTATAATTCTTAAAATCCCTTTTTTCTTATCCTTTTTCTCCTCCTCCCCGGAAAGAACCCATTGTTCATCAAAGATGGCTTCTTCTTCTTCTTTGTCCCAGTCCTTCTGCTGCGTAGTCAACTTTTCATAAGTACATAACGCCATTTCTAAGAATTGAAACAAACTGCCCAAAGTATCTTCTTTTTTATATTTTTGATGTTCAGTCTTTAGTTCATCCACAAGCGATGCCATCATGAAAAAAGAAACTTTTCCCAAAACAACCACAAATATTTTTAATCAAGAATAATTCAAAAAAAAAAAAAATCCAAAAATTAATACTTTTCTTCCTTCTTCTCTTTCTCTTTCTGGGGTTAATGTTTAATCAAAGAGGTCCAATTACCATATACCTTTCTTTGGGATTCCAGGCAATCTCCTCCTTTTTCAGCTTCTGCTCCAATTTTTTTTCCTCTCCCTTCCCACTTGCAATATCAATTTTAAATAATCAGAAATCCATACCTCCAACAAGGGTTTTCCAATTTCTTAAGTTTTTCAATGTCCAAAAACCCTTTTGTCCCTTAGCTTCAACTCTCAAAACAATTCACTTTCAATGTCCAATATATCCAAACATATCTGCTGTTTCCATGGGGTGGGAGAGTGAAGAAAAAAAAAAAAAGTTCCCTTTAACAGCTTCTCCGCCGCTTTCGATCTTCTTAGGGATACAATGTATCTTCCAGCAATTCAGACAGCTCAGTTCCAACCAATTTGCAAGATGTTACTTGACCCGGCTCAGACAGCACTTTCACTCTTCTTACTTCCTCCAGCGCAATCTTACCCGGTTGCTGGCTTCTTCGTGGCGGCCATTGCTGACCGCCGCTCCACCGCCTTGGGAAAAAGGGGTTTTTCCGGAGGGGGAGGGGGTCTGCGACACCCCCAACCCCCTGTCCGACTCCCCTCTCTCTTCAGCTGTCCCTACAGGGCAGCCATATCCCCCTGACCCATCTGGATCGGGGGTACCTCGGCGGCTAGCACAGCAGGAATCGCGAGCTGTCACGAATTCCTGCTGCCCCGAAGCCACGCGAAACCGGAAACCCCAAAGTTCTACTTTCTTTTTACATGCATCACCTTGATGTTCTGGATATCAGTTAACTAAGTTCCTAAACCATAAAATCTCTCTAATATTATGGAGTTGAGCACTCATCCCAGAGTTGCTGTTGGTCCCCACAGGGCAAAACATACAGCTGTCTCTATAAGATTTCATAATTTTGCATATTTTGCTTATGTTTCAAAAGAAAAAGAAATCTATCACCAGCCAGGATGGTAGAAAAAAAGCCATACATTTACATCATATTTGCATACACCAAGGTATAGGTCTAGATAAAGTTTAAGAAGGAGTCACTATAATTTAAGTGGGAATGTGGTATAATTACTTTAGTGGGGAAGACACACAACTTGCATTCTTGCAACTCATTCCAGTGTTAACTACAGAGGACAATTTCAAGAATCCATAACTTTCTTTTCTTTCAGTTCTTTGTCTTAAACTGGACCTTTATTCAGCCTTGAACATAAGGGTTATCTTGCTTTTTAGTTTTACCATATACAGCAAAGCTTCCCAAACCAAATTGGGTAACAGTGATTTTTCTTTGAGTGATGACACACAAATTCATTACACAATTACAACAGGAACTTTCTGATATGAAGTTTTGGGTAAAGAAGGAAAAAGGTTGAGAAGCAATGGTATAGAGTAGACAGGCATTGAGGTTAGGTGTGCAGAGCTACTTCAGACAGAAAATGGAACGAAGGAAGAAAATTAAGACCTTTTACAGGTAGTTCTGTAATTAAACTGAATCAGGAATTTCAGTCGTAAGTTGTGACAGTCATTAAATAGACAATCACATGCCCATGTCAATTTTATTCTTTTTGGGGGGAGTGATTGTTAAGCAAATCCATTGGTTTTAAAGTGAATGTTGTGGTCATTAATCAAACCCTTTGTCCACAGTGGGCATTTTTCTCTGGAAACTAAAAATAAATGCCAGTTTCTAGCAAAAAAAACCATAAATTGCAATCATGTGACCATGGGTCACTGCGCAGTTATAAAGACAACCCAAAACACAATCAGATGACCATGAGAAAGGGTCTGGCCATCACAATGTTGAATCTAGGTCATAAGTAGGACCAGAGAGATCCGTTGTAACTTCAAACAGTTGTTAGTTCAGATCCACCAATCTAGTTCTATCATTTAAATTATATTTTCCTCAACTTTAGCAACACATGGACTTTAATTCCGAATATTCCCCATACTGGTTGGGGAATTCTTGGAGTTGAAGTTCACACATCTTCTTTTAAGTTGCCAAGATTGAAAAATATTTTGATAATGTAGGAAGAAAGCCACCTTAATTTATGATGGCAAGCATCAGGAATGCTACTAAACCTCTTCTAATTCTCCCTATCAATCATTTACTCCTTTTAAAATCTGCAGTAAAGGTCAGGGACTCAACCAGCATAAGCCAATCTCTATTGGGTATACAATAGAGATATGCAAATGCTCACAGTAGATTTATCCCTTCCATATGTATCCAAGCTTTGTGTGAGACTCTCACAACAAATCCAAAAATTGCTTGTGTGAATTGCAATGTTGCTTAGTATGAAAGAAAGCAAAACCTAGTACCAACTAATTAATTGAAACAGACTTAGCAGGCAGCACTTGGACCACCAAGGAACTGGATCTTAGGATCATAGGGTAAGTTTAAGAAGTTGATATAATATCCTCCTCCCCAAAAATATATATATATATGGAAAGCTAGTTTTGGTAATATTATCCAAAAACTTGTCCATGAAATCACCAGGATCAGCTTAAAGCTGACATCCTTTTGAACAATTCCTATTAATATTACCTTTTCAATTCATAAAATTCAGTCCCTTCACTTTTAAGAGTGTGATCGGCAGCATTCAGTGTTACGATCAACTATGGTTCTTGTCCTGACTGAAGGGAACAATGTGCTTTAACAAGCACTCAGTTTTACCCAGACTGTCTCCCCCATCCTCTTTTCTTTCAAAAGAAAGCTGTTTCTGCTGGCTACAAAATGAATGATTCCCCCCGCCCCCCCAAGTCAGAAGGAAAGCCTCTCTTTCCATGTAGAATGTCAGTCAAGGAATGGCTTGGATGTTTTCAATGGTAGCTAATGGCAGCTAAATTGGTCTTGAAGAGAGCAGTGCTCTTGGCTACAAGCCATTAGTAAATGACCTCTTGGATGCTGAAGAAAAAAACCTCCTACATGCATACAACCTGTCATAACTGTGTGATTGGAATCATATGCTCAGCTTTTCTGGGGGGAAAGTGGTAGATTGGTGAAGAACAAAATCATTCTGCTTAACATTTTCCAGAATTGACACTGGTTCTCATTAGCTGGTGAATTGCATGTCTAACATTCAGCTGGAGACATTTGATTTGCATCAGGCACTTAAAGCTGAAAACTCTTCAGCAATATAGATTTTTTTTATATTTTAAAAAATAGGTTAAAGACTGTTCAGGGTTACCCCCCCACACACTTCTTTTTCTTCTCTCACCCCATTTTAAGACATTTTGTTGATGGCAGCCATAGTATGTGAGCCGAAGAAGAGATACATGGAGTACTTCATGGCCTTAAACTGAAAATGAGCACTTTTTGTTCGCCCATTTTTCAATTCTTGGCTGTTCTTTCCATTTGCTAAATGTCATGTTCTCACTGAACATGGCTATAGATGATTTTACTGGACTTTAGTCTTGGGCCAGAAGTAGCTGAAAAGAAGAACTTGAATAACAGTTTTAATTTTTTTTAATGTGTGTTGTGTATGCAATAAGATTAATAAAGTCTGAGCTTGGAGTAAGTGCAGGGTTCTGGCCCTGCATTTCTGATTGGCTGTTAAGCGGCCGGACCGGATTGGCCCGTTCCGGGGAATCCGATTGGCCCTTAACAGAGAGTTCTTATTGGTTATAAGAGCTAGCGCTCCTAGCTCGTTATTGGTTAAACGTTACAGGGTTTGCCTATATAAGGCGGGTTTTACTGCTGTTGAATTGAAGAAGTCACAATGTAAATAAAGAGCTGAAGTTCACCGTTCAGAGGCTTGTCTCCATTCTTTCTCGCCCATGCTCAAAACTTAACACTGGCGACGAGGATGGGATATGGAGATATCTGAACCAACGAAACTTCGAAGAACACCGAGCACGTGACAGACGACACCAACAACGGAACCATGTCCAGCGGCATCGTACCACCCTCTCCGTTCGATCCAACACAAGAAGACGGGGAGTCTTACATGGATCGTTTCCAAATGTTCCTAGAGATGAACAACTTAAAGGACGCCACAGCCGGGAAGAAACGGGCGGTGTTCCTAACGCATTGCGGTCCAACCGTATTTAAGATGGCTAAAGCACTAGCCAAACCCCAACAAGTGAAGGCCATGGATTGGGACGACCTCGAACCTATCCTGTGAGACCACTACGCCCCAACTATGCCTATGCTCGTGAGACACCACGAGTTTTATCAAAGAAGCCAGCAAAAGGGAGAAAGCATGGCCGACTTCATAGCAGACCTCCGAAATTTGGGAGGCCTCTGCGGATTCACCGATCTAGAAGAAGCATTAAGAGATCGCAAAGTTCTGGGATTAGATGCACCACACGTCCAAAGCAAGCTGATGGCAAAAGGCAACATCAGCCTTGCCGATGCCATTGCCGATGCTACTGCAGCAGAAGCAACCAGGAAGTCAGCTGCACAACTACGCCTAAACCGCACTCCAGTACCACCACTGGCCAGCGAAATCTCACCTAGTTTAGAAGGGCAGCTCGCGACAACACACCACGAGGACCTCTCTTCGTCATCAGACAGCGACGAAGAAGGGGTCCATCGACTGCGGTCTGACCGGGACCCTCAGCCGAAGCCCTTATGCCCTTGCGCTGGCTGTGGAGCCAACCATGTCAGGTCCGAATGCAAATTCCATGATGCACTCTGCCATGAGTGCGGGAAACAAGGCCACATTGGACGGGTCTGCTGCAGCTTGCCAGGACCCAGCCAGGCCTCAAAAGGGGCTAACTCTCACCAATCGACAGGAAACCATCCTGTAAGGCGAGAGCCAGTAAACCACTCCTACAGAAATCGAGCTTTGCAGAGAGAAGAGGCTCACCATACTATCACTATCGGTCATGCCTCAGCCTTGGACACTAAGAAAATCCGAGTCATGGTAGCCATCGAGAACCAGCCTTGCCACATGGAGGTCGACTCGGGATCGTCCCTCTCGATGGTGTCTTGGAAGACACTCAAGCAACTCATCCCCACAATTCAACGCCAAGATCTCCGTTTCCAACGCCTCATCCTCAAGGACTACCAGGGGAATCGAATTCCCGTCATCGGTTCCTACAGAATCCGAGTCTCCTTCAAGAAGCACACAGAGTACTTACCTTTAACGGTCATCGATAGAGATATGCCTAGCCTACTGGGCCTCCAATGGTTCACGCTACTCGGCATTGAAGTAGCTGGCGTAAACCGAGTCGGTGGCTGTGACTGGGAGGAAGACCTTATCTCTGAGTTCAGGGACGTCTTCGCGGACAGCTTAGGCGAGTACAAGGGGACCCCGATCTCATTCAGCTTAGATCTAAAAATAGCTCCCATTCGCCTAAAGCCCCGTCGAGTTCTGTTTGCCTTAAAATCGAAAATCGATGAACAACTCGACAAACTGATAGCTCAGGGGGTGTTGGAGCCCATCGATTACTCCTCGTGGGAAACCCCTATTGTAACACCCATTAAGCCAGACAGGTCAATCCGAATTTGTGGGGACTACCGGGCCACTTTGAACCACGCCCTGCAGCAGAACGCATATCCAGTCCCGGTGGTGCAGCACCTCCTCCATTCCCTGGGGGGCGGGAAAGTTTTCGCTAAATTGGATTTAGCTCAGGCATATCAGCAATTACCAGTAGATGGAAAAACGGCACAGGCCCAAACTATTGTGATGCACCGAGGTGCCTTTAAATGTACCCGGCTGCAATTTGGAGTGAGTGTAGCCCTGGGGATTTTTCAGAGCCTTATGGAAAGGTTATTGCAAGGAATTAAGGGCGTGGTCCCCTATTTTGACGATGTATTAATTGCAGCCCCTACAAAAAAAATCTTACAGGACCGGTTAAAATTAGTCCTAAAAAAATTCCAAGAGGCTGGTCTTAAGGTTAAAAAAAAAACAAATGTAAATTGTGTACTGACAGTGTTGAGTTTTTAGGGTACCTGATTGATAGCCAGGGCATTCACCCTACCGAAAGTAAATTAAAAGCGATCAAAAATGCTCCCAGGCCACGAAACAAGGCCGATCTCCAGGCGTTCCTAGGCCTCATCAATTTTTATAATGTATTTTTACCGCACAAAGCAACTGTCGCTGAACCATTACACCGATTGTTAGATAAAAAAGCAAATTGGTTATGGGGTTACCATAACCTGTGAAGAACAGGCCTTCCGAAATGTTAAAAAACTGCTCACTTCTGACTCTGTACTCATGCAGTATAACGAGACTTTGCCATTAGTTATAACCTGTGATGCATTGCCTTTTGGGGTGGGCGCCATTTTGAGCCATGTACTGTCTAATGGGAATGAAGCCCCTGTTGCATATTTCTCAAAGACTCTTTCAAAAACGGAGTGGAACTATGGACAAATTGATAAAGAAGCCCTCGCAATTGTCTCAGCTGTGAAAAGATTTCACGAATACATGTATGGTAGGGTTTTTACTATTGTGACTGACCACAAACCTTTGTAATGGATAATAGCCGGAGATAAGCTGACTCCCTACATATTATCCCCTAGGATGACCCGATGGTCAGAATTCTTAGCTGCTTATAACTATCGGCTGCAATACCACCCGGGGAAAGCCATTCCCCACGCCGACGCATTAAGCCGAGCACCGCTTCCAGAGACTCTTGATGATCTGGCACCAACGGTAACCACGTTGCAAATTGAGGCACTCAACTCGCCACCACTGACCGCCTGAGATATCGCGAGAGAAACCAAACGCGACCACACCCTAGCACGAGTCCTAGGCTGGGTAGAACGTGGATGGCCATTGGACCAGTTATCAGATGACTTCACACCATTCAAGTCTTGACAGATCGAGCTCTTATCCCAGAAAGGCTGTGTCATCTGGGGCAATAGAGTCGTTATTCCAGAACGGCTCCGAAAAGCGCTACTGAGAACTTTGCACGATGGCCACCCCGGCATTGTGCGAATGAAAGCCCTTGCGCAAAGCTATGCATGGTGGCTGGACATTGACAAGCAAATCGAACAGTGGGTTAAAGCTTGTCCCAAATGCCAAGAAGTCAGCAACGCCCCACCAAAAGCCTTGCCTACTGAATGGGAGACACCATGTGGACCCTGGTCCCAAATTCACCTGGACTTTGCAGGGCTAACCAAAGGCCACACTTTCCTGCTTACCATCGACGCCTACTCGAATTGGCTCGAAATTCATTGCCTGACGACTATGACCTCCGAGGCGGTTATCAAAATTTTAAACAGACTCTTTGCAACCCACGGATTACCAGACGTCCTGATCTCCGATAACGGCCCACAATTTACTGCACTACCATTCGAGCAGTACCTCGCTGACCGCGGCATCCGCCATGCGCTCACCTTACCTGCGCACCCTGCGACCACTGGCCGAGCAGAATGCATGGTCCAATTTGTGAAGAAAACCTTGCAAAAAGTAGACTACGACAACATTGATGACAAGGTCAATCAAATCCTTTTCTTGCAACACATCACCCCACATAGCGTCACCAACAAAACTCCCGCTGAACTGCTAATGGGACGAAAGCTCCGCTCCCATCTCGACCAGTTGCACCCGGTTTATGAACCGGAGAAACCACTAGGATCCAGCGGCCGCTGTCGCACCTTCCAGGTAGGAGACCTGGTTTATGCAAAAAACCTATTGGGCGATCCGTTGTGGGTGGAAGCGACAGTAGTACGTGTAACCGGCCCCAGATCCCACCTGGTGCAATGCCTTGACGATAAACTTTGGAAACGGCATATCGACCAATTACGATCGCGGCTTTCAGCGGCCAGTCCGCAAATCCCCTTTGACCAAACTGAGGGGGGGGGAGGTACAGAAGAAGATGAATTCCTAGGAAACCAGTTCGAAGGAAACGACGGTTTTATAGAAACTCAGGAAGTGGAGCCGGAGGGAGAAACGGTTGCACCTCAGGGAATTGCAGAAAATGTGGGCAACGACGTAGAAGTGAACTCTGAACCAGAAACAGCCCCACAGCCAAACAACGATCTACCTCAGCATGATTGCAACCAGCCGATACAACGAAAATCAAAGAGACTAAAAAGACAACCGTCCTACCTAAGGGATTATGTAACTGCGCCCTGAAATAAGAAGCCAGGGGGAAGGGGTGTTGTGTATGCAATAAGAATAAAGTGTGAGCTTGGAGTAAGTGCAGGGTTCTGGCCCTGCATTTCTGATTGGCTGTTAAGCGGCCAGATCGGATTGGCCCGTTCTGGGGAATCCAATTGGCCCTTAACAGAGAGTTCTTATTGGTTATAAGAGCTAGCGTTCCTAGCTCGTTATTGGTTAAACGTTACAGAGTTTGCCTATATAAGGCGGTTTTTACTGCTGTTGAATTGAAGAAGTCACAATGTAAATAAAGAGCTGAAGTTCACCGTTCAGAGGCTTGTCTCCATTCTTTCTCGCCCATGCTCAAAACTTAACAATGTATCTTCTCTTTCTTAATTTTGTAATGGGTCAACCCCTTCTTTTGGAATAAGTGTAATATAAGCCTCTGACCATGTTTTAGGTATTTTCTTATTTATCATAACTTCATTCATGACTTCTAACAATGGAGTGCTCAATGATTCTTGTAATGTTTTATAAAATTCTGCCGGGAAACCATCTGGTCTTGGTGCTTTTCCATTGTTTGTCTGTTGAGTGCTTCGGTTAATTCCATCATTGTTATAGCACTTTCTAACATTTTCCGAGTTTCATCAGGTATCTTAGGTAGGTTAGCATTTTGTAAATACTGTTTAATTTTTTCCTCATCAAGATCATCCTGTTTATATAATTGTCCATAAAAATCTTGAATGATTGCCTTTTTCTCCTTATTACCATAACAAATTTGACCTTGATCATCTATTAACTGTGATATTTTCCTTGATGCTTTCTGTTTTCTCAGCTTATATGCTAACCATCTACCTGGCCTGTTTGCATCTTCAAAATAGTTCTGTTTAGCACTTCTAATTTTTTGTGCCAGTTCTTCTTTCTCTGCTTGATCCATTTTATGTTTAATTATGTCCATTTTAAGTTTAATATCTTTTTTCTGTGGCATCTTCTGTAATTCTTTTTCCAGTTTTTTATGGTCATCTTCTAGAGCTTTAATCATTTGCCTCTTCCTAATGTTCTTTTTCTTTGTATAGTCAATTATTAATCCTCTTGCATATGCCTTCATTGTATCCCAAACATTCTGTATTGAAGTATCTTCTTGTTTGTTTTCATTAAAGAAGAAGGCCAATTCTTTTTCCATCCATTGTGTAAAGTCTTTTTCCTTTAGAATAGAATGTGTCTTCTCTTTCTTGAGGTACCATACATATATAGGATTCATGTTGCAGACTAATGGGATAAGTGATACTCAAATGTTGTGATTCAAGTTCATTTGGTCAATTTTGTAATTTAGTTGTAATTTGGACAGTCAACTTATTAGCATCCCTTTCTATCCATCATGACAAGAAAATGATGGAAAATATTGTGATGACATTTCCATCTTTTCATATTTTCATGACAGAATAATGTGTACTTATGTAAGGGAAGGAGTTTGCATCTTGAAATTGTAATGTCTTGAATCACAAGATTCCTTCCCCCACATATATCTGTACCTGCATCTTTCTAGTCCTTTCCAAAATTTGCACTGTTCCGAAGGTAAATCTTATAGTGCTACTGGGGCTTATAGGCTATTTTTATAAAGTGATCAAAACTAAAAGCAATCTGAATACAGGATTAAATAAAAGCAACAGATGCAATCATATTCTTTCAAACCTTTATTGTTAGAGTACAACATGTGTACAATGATATTGGCTGAGCCTCCCTTCATGCAACACAATACAATACAACTCACAGTGAAAGACAGAAAATCCCAAACACAGTGAATCCTACTAACAGACACACAACCCTATTGCACCATGTGAACTTAGTGCACATTTTGCAAGTCAATCATGCTATGTAGTTGTGAAGTTATTTTCATTTCAGAAGTTTGATAGTCCATGGATAAAAACTGTTTTTCAGCCTGTTTGTGCAGCTGCCTATGCTTCTATATCTCCTTCCCAATGGTAGGAGAGTAAAGAAGTGCTGACCAGGGTGTGAGTAGTCCCTGAGGATTTTCCTCACTCTTCTAAGGCATCGAGCCCTAAGGATGTCATCCAGTGGTATCAGGGGACAGCCCATGATGTTTTGTGCTGTGCTCACCATCCTCTGTAGTGCCTTTCTGTCTGTGGCTGTCAAGCCAGGATACCACACTGTAATGCAGTGAGTGAGTATGCTTTCTATTGTGGACTGGTAAAAGGAGGTCATCGGTTGTTTTTTCATTTTGTTTCTTTTGCAAGACCCTGAGGAAGTGGAGTCTCTGTTGGGCCTTTCTGGCCACCTGGGTCATATTGATTTTCCAGGTAAGATCTTCACTGAGGAAGGAATTTAAAGGAGGAATTTAAAGGAGGATTTTAATTTAATTAATTTAATTTACAGGGGCGTGCATAAGCACACCAACGTGCCTACTGTCCCTGTCCTATTGTTTGTTTTATTTTTCTTATATGTATCCATGTATTCACAACTATGTTTATACTTATACCTATTATCTTGTGAGCAATTGACAAATAAAATAAAATACATAAAAATAAATCCTTGGGGAAATTCTCTACACACAGCCCCTCTTGATGTAAAGTGGGACAGGTTCCTCTCTCTTCTTTCAGAAGTCTAACATCATCTCCTTTGTCTTGCTGATATATAGGTGCTGATGTACAGGTGTTTTTTAAATTATCCATATGGATAATTTTTTAGCCTCCTGCTTGTACACTGTTTCATCTCTATCTGCAATAAGACCCAGTATGGTGGTATCATCTGCGAACTTAATGATCACAGTGGATGGGTCAGAATGTACACAGTCATATGTGTACAGTGAGTACAGGTAGGGATTGAGTATACAGCCTTGTAGGGAGCCAGTACTAAGCTTCAGGGAAATGGATATGACAGACCCAGCCCTTACTGTTATAGCTGGTCCCTCAGAAAGTCTTGGATCTAATCACAGATGGAGGAGGGAAAATCCAAGTCAGTCAGTTTTTTGATAAGGATGTTCGGCAGGATAGTATTGAAGGCTGAGCTATAGTCTATGAAAATCATCATGACATAGTTTTCGAGTTTCTCCAGTTGCTCGCCACAGAATGTAAAACAGTATCTATGGCATTGTCTGTCGATTTATTCTCTCTGTAGGCAAACTGATGTTTGTCAAAGTCCAGTGGGAGGCATGTCCCAAGGTGTTAGAGAACCAATTTCTCAAAACATTTCATCACTACTGACATTAACGTGATAGGTCTGTAGTCATTAGGCAGTTAATTGCTGTTTTCTTGGGGACTGGGACAATAGTGGCTGCTTTCAGGCATGATAGAATACAGGCCATTTGCAGGAAAATGTTAAAGTGGCTGCTTTCAGGCATGATAGAATACAGGCCATTTGCAGGAAAATGTTAAAGATCCTTGTTAGGACCCCTGCTAATTGGCTGGCACAATTTTTAACCACTATCCCCAGCACCCCATCTGGATCTGCAGCTTTTCTGGCTTTAACAGCCTTCAATACAACTCTTACTTGGTGTTCGTATAGGATGAATAGCTGGGAATCAGAAAGCTGGTGGGCAGAGGCTGCAGGGTCTGGTCTTTTCACCTCATAGCAGGTGAAGACCATGTTCAATTCTTCTACCGACAAGGCATCAGCATTGACCATGTTCCTTGTGTTGCCCTTATAGTTAGTTAGATGCTGCAGTCCCTACCACACTTGCTTTGGGTGTTGTCTGCTAGATCAGCGGTCGCCAACTGGTGGGCTGTGGCCTACTGGTGGGCCGCGAGAAAATTTTGATGGACCGTAGAAAAATCCCACCCCCAGAGCACCCCCACAAAGCAGACAGTGCAGAAACACAAGGCCCGCGGGAACCCTCCCTGCCCGCTTACTCCTTACCTGGTAAACTTGCCTGCTAAATTGCTATTTTTCCTTTTCCGACCATCATCTGTTCTGCTGTGCTGGGAGATTTAAATTAACTAGGAAGCAGGAAATGGTTAGATTTCTTGCTTTCTAGCTAGTCTTTAGATCTTCGGCTCAGCACAGCCGAACCTCCCTTAGGACTGAAGGTTTGCTTGCAAGCAAATTCAGTGCATGCTCACAGCAAGCAAATTTGAGAGACTGACCTAGCTGATGGCAGATAGATAGATCACTGAATGATTCTGTGAGCAACTCAATCTGCCTGCTTTGCCTGATTTTGGGTAAAAGTTGCTCTTTTTTAAAAATAAAAATTCAATATTTACATGCATGGTGTATTGTGAGTTAATTTTGTGAGTTTGCTTGCAAGCAAATTTTATGTGACAGACTGAGCTAGCCAATGATAGATAGATCTCTAAATGAATCTGTGATTCTGTGAGCAACTCAAACTGCCTGCCTGCTTTGCCTGATTTTGGGTAAAAGTTGCTCTTTTTTATCAAAAAAATTCAATATTTATATAAATATTTATAATATTTACATACAAGCCATGCTCAGCCAGTCACATGACCACCAAGCCACACCCACAAATTAGGCCATGCCCACAGAACTGGTTAGTGGTCCCTGGGATCTAAAATTATGAGTTTGGTGGTCCCTGAGGTCCAAAAGGTTGGCGACCCCTGTGCTAGATGGTTCTCCACATTGTTTGTGTTTTTGTTTTGCCATCTTAATGCCTCTTCTAAGGTTTGCCCTGGCCTCTCTATATATGTCATTGTCCCCTGCCTTAAAGGCAGAATCCCAGGCTCACAAAAGCACTGTACCTCAGCAGTCATCTAAAGTTTACAATTCCCTTAGACTCTGATGTACTTGTCCACTATTACACTGTCAGTACACACTTTGATGTAAGAGAGTACGGCATCAGTATATTCATGCAGGTCTTCATGTTCAAATACACTCCACTCCATGGTTTCAAAACAGTCCTGCAGCTGACTGAGAGCACCCTCTGTCCAGGTTTTAACCATTTTCACGATTGGCTGAGTTCTTTTCCTGAGAGGGACATACTTTGGGCAAAACAGGAGTGAAAGATAGTCAGATGTACCCAGGTAGGGGGAAGGGGAAGGGGGATTGTTTTGTATGCCTTTTCAGGTTAAAGTACACACAGTCTAAAGTGTTCTTCCCTCCATGAAAGCTGTGTGATGATTGCCACAGAGACCTGACAACATCCATCTGTACCCAATGTGGCAATCATCACACAGCTTTCATGGAAAAGCCTGCTTGCTACCATCTGCAGCTCTTGTGGATGAGAGATCTAGCTTTGCTAAAAAAAAAAAATAACGCTTAGCAACACTAGTCTGTGGGGCTCTTTTCAGAGCTGAGCTAACAGACCGGCTCTACAACTATGCTTTTGTTTCCGCTCATTTTGCTTTTGTCGGTACCTTCCCAACCCGAAGACAATCCATGAGATCCTGGAGGCCTCCCCATGCAGTTCAATATGTTGTGGGACAGCTGAAAATCACTAGTAATCCCCAGGGATGGGATTCTACAGGTTCGCACCTATTCGCTAGAACAGGTTGTTAACATTCTAAGCAGTTCAGAGAACTGGTTATTAGAAGAAATTACTGACCTAATCCTGTAAGGAAGTCAGGAAGGAAACATTCTGGTGTTGCTTACAGAAATTGCCTCTGTGTTAACCCTTGTTACGTTCTTGGCAGGACTAGATTTCCTATCTCAGGAACGTCCCTAGAGTTTTTTCCCCTCCTTTGCTGGTACTTTGCTTGTGTGGAGTGACCATTCAAAGTTACAATGGCACTGAAAAAAGTGACTTATGACCATTTTTCACACTTACGACTGTTGCAGCATTCCCACAGTCATGAGAGGCCAGGTGAGGAGATGCGTGCCTCAATGTGAGTGTTGCTGAATTGGCCATGCCCAGCCAGTCACATGACCACCAAGCCACATCCACTAACTAAGCCGTGCCCATAGAACAAATTGTTAAAAAATTTGAATCCCACCACTGGAAATCCCGGACTGACTTGTAATCCCGATGTTTAGCAGCTCTATGTGGGTGTAGGCAAATTTTGCCCCTTGTGATACATAGTGCACACACATCCACATCCACATTATTCCAAACTTCACACACCAGTGCTGGGAGCTCAAGGCTATTGCATGTGAATACACCGCCACTTTGGGGGGGGGAAATTTAGTACATAGATTTTCAATAGTTAATACAGGTAGTCCTTGACTTACAACAGATCATTTTGGCACCAAAGTTACAACAGCATTGAAAAAAGTGATCTATGATCATTTTTCACACTTATGATTGTTGCCCCATTTCTCATGGTCATGTGATTTATATTTGCATGCTTGATAATTGGTTCATATTTATGATAATTATAGTGTTCCGGGGTCATGTCATCATCTTTTGTAATCTTCTTACAAGCAAAGTCAATGGGATAGCAAATTCACTTAACAACTGCAGTGATTCATTTAACAAATGTAGCAAGAAAAGTCATAAAATGTGGCAAAACTCACTTAACTAATTTCTCACTTAGAAACGTAAAGTCTGAACTCAGTTGTCATAATTCAAGGACTACCTGTAATCTGAGTTTGATAGCCTGTGATTTCAGTCATAAGTCTAGTTTAGATAGATGGATTCCCTACAGCAGGAAATTCTTCTGGGAATAACTATACTTCTTCAAATAAACTTAATTTAGTTTGTTTACCATAATTTACAAGCATATCTACATTAGAAAAGAATGATTCTGGGGATTTTCTACTTGAATGCAGGAAAAAACACAATTTGAAGCTCATAGCAACTGGACACACAGATGTATCCAGGTAATGCTTCTTCAATTCTCTTTCATGAGCAGTTCACCAATAAAGCAACAGTTTTCATCTATCCTGAATAAATTATATATTTGGTGTGAGAAAAGCAGAGTTAATTCATTTAATTCTATGTCTTAAAACAGTTTTCAAATATGCAAAAGTGTTTTGGTTTCCACTTTCTGATTAAATGGCCAAATTTAAAATGCAATGGTGCATATCTGCCATGTCCCATATGCAAAGAGAGTAGACTGGGAATGGAGCTTGTGAGTCAGGCTAATGGCTCATTGTATGTGTTAAAATCATGTGGGAGTAAAAATAAGGCAATTTTCCCAGGAACAGAGAGTTCCCACATGTAGTTGTATAATATAGGATATACTTTTTCTCTGAGTCGATTACACTGTTCTTTGGCTCATTTTGCTTTTCTCAAGTGGGAAATTCTCTGGGAATTTGGATTGGTCTTCTCTCTTCTGGACCTTTAACCTGATCTTGCAGTTTTTGTTCCAACAGACTTCTGCATTGTCGTATATGGTTTTGTCCACAGATAAGATTGAAGTAGGAGGAGGAGGACAGATTAATTAAAATTTAATTTTAAATCTTTTTTCAAAACTTAATATAGTTCTGTTAAATGGAAATTTGGACTTTGTAAACCCAGGGATGGAAACTCTGAGTATAATGGAAGAAACATTTATAAATTTCAAAATAAATGTGAGCAAATCTATTATTTGTATACATTTCTTTAGACAAGCATGACTTAAAAGTGTATACTTTGTGTATACTTTGGCGTTGTCTATATTGGCTAAAAATTCTGGAAATTGTAGTCACAAAAACACTGGAAATTTGTTTCATATAAATATACTCAAGGTTACCAGAGAACAACTTTTAAAGTTATTTAAAACACTAGGCTATAGATAGGCATAATGTCCTATATGTAAAGGACACAAAATATGTAAGACTCTTAGGCATTGTCCAAATATCATTCTTACATCTGGAATTTGTACTAGTCCTAAACTGAATGCAACAACATTTCTTGCTACTTTTATTGAGAAATTATACTTCATCCAACATTAGGAAAGTTAGAGGAATTTTGAATTTCAGTGTGAACTTATCTTTTGGAACAATATGCAAATGAGATTGTTATTGGTTTTTGTAGTTTCCAGATATTCAAATAGTTATCAACTGAGAGAAGAATTGGGCGCTATCTAACAAAATGAAATGCAATGGTGAAAAAAGTAAAGTTCTACATTTAGGCAAGAAAAACAAAATACATGGGTACAGCATATGTGTCCCTTGCTCAATAGTAGTAACTGTGTGAGATTTTGGATTCCTAGTGGACAATCACTTAAATATGAGCCAGCAGATTGCTGCAGCTGCCAAAAAAGCCAACACAGTTCTAGGTTGCAAAAACAGAGGAATGGAATCACGATCATGTGAAGTGTTAATATCACTTTATAATGCATTAGTAAGGCCACACTTGGAATGCTGCATCCAGTTGTGATCACCACGATGTAAAAATGATGTTGAGATTCTAAAAAGAGTGCAGAGAAGAGCAACAAAGATGATTAGGGGACTGGAGCCTAAAATATAAGAAGAACGGTTGCAGGAACTGGGTATGTCTAGTCTGATGAAAAGAAGAACGAGGGGTGACATGATAGCAGTGTTCCAATATCTCAGTGGCTGCCACAGAGAGGACGGAGTCAAGCTATTCCCCAAAGCACCTGAGGGCAGGACAAGAAACAATGAGTAGAAATTAATCAAGGAGAGAAGCAACTTAGAACTAAGGAGACATTTCCTGAGAGTTAGAACAATTAATCAGTGGAATAACTTGCCTCCAGAGGTTGTAAATGCTCCAACACTGGAGAAGAGATTGGATAACCATTTGTCTGAAGTGGTGTATGGTTTCCTGCCTAAAGCAGGGGGTTGGACTAGAAGACCTCCAAGGTCTTTTCTAACTCAAGGTCTTTTCTAACTTATTCTGTTCTATTCTATTCTAAGTAAGAAGCCAATTGGAATAGTTAGCAGTGGGCAGCAGAGCCAAAAAAGCTAATGCAATCCTATTGCAGCTCAACTGCAAGTTGAGCCGCTTGACTATACCACCCTGCTGCTTGTGCGAGTCAAGCACATGGATGTATGTCAGCCCATGCCCTGGTTGTAAATAAGCCATGGCCTGATAGTGGGCTGCAGCCCAGGGGTTGGGGAACCCTGGTCTCTTGCTTGAGCAGAGGGTTGCACTACAACACTGTTAGGGATACACACCCTAGCAGAACGTGCAACAGCAGTCTAGCAGGCAGGTAAAATTATATGAGATAAACATTGTTGTAGTTTACACTGAGTAAGACAGATACACTGTGCCAGTTAAATAGTTTTTTATTCCAGCAAGAGTTATAGCATAGTCAAAACAGTCCATATGTCATAAAACTAGTTCAGTCCATCCCAGGGGTTAATCAGTTGTAAAGTCCAGTGTCGAAATAGAGGTCAGTAAACTTACAAATAATCAGTCCAGCAATATATCTCTTTTGCAGTCAGAGATATGAAGAAAATCAAACCCCTTTTCTTCATTTCAGCAACAGCAGGGAAACACACGCAGTTATCACCATCAATCCAACATTGTCAGCTATCCAGTAAAAAGCCAGCAAACAGTGAGCTTTCTTGCTCCCTCTTATGGTGATTTTACAACCGCACCCAAAATATATGTTTTGCAGTTAAAGTGATACATACACTTAAACTCACTAACATATTTTATATATTATTTTTACCCAAACTAAGTTAGGTAACCAATTTTATCCCTAAACATTCTCCCCTTTTGGGTAATATAATAATATATATATATCTATTTACAATTTCAACCCATAGTTTTCACAATTTTCTTTGTGCTTGACTGCACCTTGGGCCTTTGTAAATCCATCAGCAATGTTTTCTTCAGTCATGCAATATTCCAATCTCATTAAACCATTTTTTTACAGATTGTCTTACATTCAAATATCTAAGGTCAGTATGTTTAGATCTCGTTTTTACAGCAATATTTGTAGCCAACCGTATGGCTGCTTGATTGTCCTCATAATGGCATCATTAACAGTTACTCCCGTATCTAACAACAACTGTTTATACAGAATTAAATCAGTACATAATAAAGATAGACATGAAAATTCTGCTTCCATTGTGGACATACTTATGTGTTGCTGTCTAATTGACCTCCAGCCAATCAGTGTTTTACCTAATAGTATAGCCATACCTGAAGTTGATTTTCTAGTTTTTATATCTGTTGCAAAACTTACATCAGCATATGCACTTAAAATCAAATCATCATTTGACTCTAAATACAATGCATAGTGCATTGTCGTTTTAAGATACCTTAATATACGCTTTAGCGCTTGCCAGTGTCTTTCATGGGTTCAGCATTGAATCTTGCCAATTGATTAATGCTCTAGGCAATATCTGGCCTTGACCAATTACTAATATATGATAAACTACCTATTAATGATTGATAAATAGTCTTATCAAATTTTGAACTTTGAGCATCAGTATGGCAAAATTCCTGACTCATTGGACTTTTTGCCAGCTTACAAAGTTCCTTTTTATACATTTTAGCAATTGGTAAATTTTATCTTCTTGTGATATCTTATAGCCACTACTGGTTTTGTTTATTGTAAATCCTAGATATTGTCTTATTTCTCCTAATTGCTTTAATTTTATCCTCCCTACTTAATAATGATATTATCTCAGTAGCTTCATTATTTGTCTTAGTAATTAAAGCAATATCATCTGTAAACAACAATAATAATGACACAGTTCCATTTGTCTCTCTTTTAAATAAACATGGATCAGCTAAACCTGCTTTAAATCCTATATTGTTTAACTCTTTCACAATATATTGGTTCCATTCACAACCAGATTGTTTCAATCCATAGAGACTTTTATTCAGTTTTCAACAGTCATTATTATTTTTATCATCCTTTAAACCTACTGGTTTTCTTAAATATATAATGTGCTGCAATGGTGCACGCAGATAGGCAGTTTCTACATCTAAATGATTTATGATATAGTTCTTCTTAGCTGCCCACACTAAAGCTGCTCTCAAAGATGTTGCTTTAAGACTTGGTGCGAAAACTTCATCGTAATCAGATGCAGTTTGATTAAATCCTTGAGCTAACAACCTAGCTTTATGGGTAACAGTCCCATCATTTCCAGTTTTTACTTTAAATATCCATTTGCATCCAATGGATTTTTCTCCTGGAGGTAATTTGGTATTTTCATAAACTTTCATTTCCTTTAATGAATTTAATATTTCTCCATTGCTCTATGCCAATTTTCTTGTTCCTTTGCAGGATACATCCTAAGTTCTTCAACAGTAGTTGGAACTTTACTAACTTGGCAAACTATACTTGCTTGATACCTATCAGGTGGTCTGGTTACATGTGTTGAATGTCTAGGTATTACAGGGCTTACAGGTGGACTTTCATGTTCTACCTGTTCCTGATTATCTATTTTCTCCTGTTCTGGTATTTCTTCCTGTTCTGGTCCTATATGCTCTTCCTGTACTTCCTTTTTAATTGTACTCTTCTTATTACTGATTTGTTCTGGTCTTTTGTAGGTTTCTATAATTACTTCCTTACTTCTTGTTCCAGTTTTTCCCATCCTACATGTTCTAGGAATTGGGCACTAGCACTACAGTAAACTCTAGATGTTCCTTTTTCCCAGAATCTGTATGATTTGTGTTAAGTTTGAGCATGGGCGAGAAAGAATAGAGACAAGTTTCTGAACGGTGAACTTCAGCTCTTTATTTACATCGTGACTTGCTCATTTAACATCAGTAGAACCCGCCTTATATAGGCAAACCTTATAACGTTTAACCAATAACAAGCTAGGAACGCTAGCTTGTATAACCAATAAGAACTCTCTGTTAAGGGCCAATCGGATTCCCCGGAATGGGCCAATCTGGTCCGGCCACTTAACAGCCAATCAGAAGTGCAGGGCCAGAATCCTGCACTTACTCCAAGCTCACACTTTATTAATTATATTGCATACACAACACCCCTTCCCCCTGGTTCCTTAGTTCAGGGCGCCATTACATAGTCCCTTAAATAGAACAGTTGTCTTTTTAGTCTCTTTGATTTTCTTTGTATCGGTTGTTTGCAATCCCGCTGAGGTAGATCGTTGTCTGGCAGTGGGGCTGTCTCTGGTTCAGAGTTCACTTCCACGTCGTTGCCCACATTTTCCGCAATTCCCTGAGGTGCAAACGTTTCTCCCTCCGGCTCCGCTTCCTGAGTTTCTATTAATTCGTCGTTTCCTTCGAATGGGTTTCCTAGGGCTTCATCTTCTTCCGTACCTCCCCCCCCTCAGTTTGGTCATAGGGGATTTGCGAACTGGCCGCTGCATGCCACGACCGTAATTGGTCGATATGCCTTTTCCAAAGTTTATTGTCAAGGCATTGCATGAGGTAGGATCTGGGGCCAGTTACACGTACTACTGTTGCTTCCACCCACAATGGGTCGCCCAATAGGTTTTTTGCATAAACCAGGTCTCCTACCTGGAAGGTGCAACAGCGGCCACTGGACCCTAGTGGTTTCTCTGGTTCATAAGCAGGGTACAACCAGTCAAGGTGGGAGCGGAGCTTTCGTCCCATTAGCAGTTCAGCAGGAGTTTTGTTGGTGACGCTATATGGGGTGATGTGTTGCAAGAAGAGGATTTGGTTGACCTTGTCGTCAATGTTGTCATAGTCTACCTTTTGCATTGGTCTTCACAAATTGAACCATGCATTCTGCTTGGCCATTGGTCACAGGGTGCGCAGGCAAAGTGAGCGCATGGCGGATGCCGCGGTCAGCGAGGTACTGCTCGAATGCTAGTGCAGTAAATTGTGGTCCATTATTGGATACCAGGACGTCTGGTAATCCGTGGGTTGCAAAAAATCTGTTTAGAATCTTGATGACCACCTGGGAGATCGTAGTCATCATGCGATGAATTTCGAGCCAATTGGAGTAGGCATCGACGGTAAGCAGGAAGGTGTGGCCCTTGGTTGGCCTCGCGAAGTCCAGGTGAATTCGGGACCAGGGTCCATGTGGTGTCTCCCATTCAATAGGCATGGCTTTTGGTGAGGCATTGCTGACTTCTTGGCATTTGGGACAAGCTTTAACCCACTGTTCGATTTGCTTGTCAATGCCCGGCCACCATGCGTAGCTTCGTGCAAGGGCTTTCATTCGCACAATGCCAGGGTGGCCATCGTGCAAAGTTCTCAGCAGCGCTTTTCAGAGCCGTTCTGGAATAACGACTCTATCTCCCCAGATGACACAGCCCTTCTGGGAGAAGAGCTCGGTTTGTCGAGTCTTGAATGGTGTGAAGTCATCTGATAACTGGTCCAATGGCCATCCGCGTTCTACCCAGCCTAGGACTCGTGCTAGGGTTTGGTCACGTTTGGTTTCTCTTGCAATATCTCGGGCAGTCAGTGGTGGCGAGTTGAGCGCTTCAATTTGCAACATGGTTACCATTGGTGCCGGATCGTCGAGAGTCTCTGGAAGCGGTGCTCGGCTCAATGCGTCGGCGTGGGGAATGGCGGTATTGCAGCCAATAGTTATAAGCAGCTAAGAATTCTGACCATCGGGTCATCCTAGGGGATAATATGTATGGAGTTGGCTTATCTACGGCTATTATCCCCAATAAAGGCTTGTGGTCAGTCACAATAGTAAAAACCCTACCATACACGTATTCGTGAAATCTTTTCACAGCTGAGACAATTGCGAGGGCTTCTTTATCAATCTGTCCATAGTTTCGCTCCGTTTTTGACAGAGTCTTTGAGAAATATGCAACAGGGGCTTCGTTCCCATTAAGCAGTACGTGGCTCAAAATGGCGCCCACCCCAAAAGGCGATGCATCACAGGTTATAACTAACGGCAAAGTCTCGTTATACTGCATGAGTACAGAGTCAGAAGTGAGCAGTTTTTTAACATTTTGGAACGCCTGTTCTTCACGGTAACCCCATAACCAAATTGCTTTTTTATCTAACAATCGGTGTAACGGTTCAGCGACAGTTGCTTTGTGCGGTAAAAATACATTATAAACGCCTGGAGATCGGCCTTGTTTCTTGGCCTGGGAGCGTTTTTGATCGCTTTTAATTTACTTTCGGAAGGGTGAATGCCCTGGCTATCAATCAGGTACCCTAAAAACTCAACACTGTCAGTACACAATTTACATTTGTTTTTTTTTAACATTAAGACCGGCCTCTTGGAATTTTTTTAGGACTAATTTTAACCGGTCCTGTAAGATTTTTTTTGTAGGGACTGCAATTAATACTATTTTTGGATCTAAGCTGAATGAGATCGGGGTCCCCTTGTACTCGCCTAAGCTGTCCGCGAAGACGTCCCTGAACTCAGAGATAAGGTCTTCCTCCCAGTCACAGCCACCGACTCGGTTTATGCCAGCCACTTCAATGCTGAGTGGCGTGAACCATTGGAGGCCCAGTAGGCTAGGCATATCTCTATCGATGACCGTTAAAGGTAAGTATGCTGTGTGCTTCTTGAAAGAGACTCGGACTCGGCAGGACCCGACAACGGGGATTCGATTCCCCTGGTAGTCCTTGAGGATGAGGCGTTGGAAATGGAGATCTTGGCATTGAATTGTGGGGATGAGTTGCTTGAGTGTCTTCCATGACACCATCGAGAGGGACGATCCCGAGTCGACCTCCATGTGGCAAGGCTGGTTCTCGATGGCTACCGTGACTCGGATTTTCTTAGTGTCCAAGGCTGAGGCATGATCGATAGTGATAGTATGGTGAGCTTCTTCTCTCTGCAAAGCTCGATTTCTGTAGGAGTGGTTTACTGGCTCTCGCCTTACAGGACGGTTTCCTGTCGATTGGCAATAGTTAGCCCCTTTTGAGGCCTGGCTGGGTCCTGGCAAGCTGCGGCAGACCCGTCTGATGTGGCCTCGTTTCCCTCACTCATGGCAGAGTTCGTCGCGGAATCTGCATTCGGATCTGGCATGGTTGGCTCCACAGCCAGCGCAAGGGCATAAGGGCTTCAGCCGAGGGTCCCGGTCGGACCGCAGTCGATGGACCCCTTCTTCGTCACTGTCTGATGATGAAGAGAGGTCCTCGTGGTGCGTTGTCGCAAGCTGCCCTTCTGAACTAGGTGAGATTTCGCTGGCCAGTGGTGGTACCGGAGTGCGGTTTTGGCATAGTTGTGCAGCTGACTTCCTGGTTGCTTCTGCTGCAGTAGCATCGGCAATGGCATCGGCAAGGCTGATGTTGCCTTTCGCCATCAGCTTGCTTTGGACACGTGGTGCATCTAATCCCAGAACTTTGCGATCTCTTAATGCTTCTTCTAGATCGGTGAATCCGCAGAGGCCTCCCAAATTTCGGAGGTCTGCTATGAAGTCGGCCATGCTTTCTCCCTTTTGCTGGCTTCTTTGATAAAACTCGTGGTGTCTCACGAGCATAGGCATAGTTGGGGCGTAGTGGTCTCGCAAGATAGGTTCGAGGTCGTCCCAATCCATGGCCTTCACTTGTTGGGGTTTGGCTAGTGCCTTAGCCATCTTAAATACGGTTGGACCGCAATGCGTCAGGAACACCACCCATTTCTTCCCGGCTGTGGCGTCCTTTAAGTTGTTCGTCTCTAGGAACATTTGGAAATGATCCATGTAAGACTCCCAGTCTTCTTGTGATGGATCGAACAGAGCGGGTGGTATGATGCTGCCGGACATGGTTCCGTTGTTGGCGTCGTCTGTCACGTGCTCAGTGTTCTTCGAAGTTTCGTTGGGTCAGATGTCTCCATATCCCATCCTCGTCGTCAGTGTTAAGTTTGAGCATGGGCGAGAAAGAATGGAGACAAGTTTCTGAATGGTGAACTTCAGCTCTTTATTTACATCGTGACTTGCTCATTTAACATCAGTAGAACCCGCCTTATATAGGCAAACCTTATAACGTTTAACCAATAACAAGCTAGGAATGCTAGCTTGTATAACCAATAAGAACTCTCTGTTAAGGGCCCATCGGATTCCCCGGAACGGGCCAATCCAGTCCAGCCGTTTAACAGCCAATCAGAAGTGCAGGGCCAGAACCCTGCACTTTCTCCAAGCTCACACTTTATTAATTATATTGCATACACAACAATTTGTGATTAGATTCATAACCTACAAAGAATTATCTTTTAGCCCTATGTTGCCCCTTATTTCTCAGTTGTGTAGGAATATGCACCCATGCTGGTGCTCCAAATGTGTGCATGTAGCTTAAGTCAGGTTTTCTGCCCTGCGATCATGTGAATGGTAATTCACCTGTCGTTGAGTTAACAATATTATTCAATATATGATTACCACACATTATTGCTTCTCCCCACAAAGTTTCAGGTAATCCTGAATCTGACAACATAGTACAAGCCATTGCTTGAATTGTTTGGCCTCCTCTTTCGATAAAGACATTATGTTGTGGCATATATGGTGCACACCTTTTATGTTGAACACCTGCCATCTTCAGTTTATTTTGGAATTTATTGTTTATAAATTCCGTACCATTACTAACTTCCTTTTAGCTTTTCTTTCTGCGAATTTAAGCCAATTAAAGAAATTTTGATATGTTTCCGTTTTGCTCTTTATTGGATAACAGAAACCATATCTGGAATAATGGTCTATTATACTTAGTATGTAACGAGCACCTCCCACACTTGGTTTTTTAGGACCTATAATATCAGCAAATACGACCTCTAGAGGCCCCTTTGTTTTAAATCCATTAATTCTATTGCTGGTATTTCCTTGCTGTTTTCTTTACTACAGGTATTGCAGTGCAAATACTTACTGCAAGGCTTCAGTTTTATACCTTTAGATAGTTCTACTGTTTGTTTAAACATTTTAAAATTTATATGCCCCGAATATCTGTGTAATAAATGTATGCACTCATTATAAGGTTTAACATTATTATAAACTGTGTTAGCTATCTCTGAATGATTATCATTTAAGACATACAATTCACCTCTGCAGTCACTTTTTTACCTTCTTTTTCTATTATGCAGTTTTCTCCCCTAAAGGTAACTACATAACCTAGTTTAACCAAAACTCTAACCGAAAGCAAATTAAACCTAAGTTGTGGTACATATAACATTTTTACATTTTCTCTTATGCAAGAAAAATATGATATACCTTGACCTTTAGCTTTCAGTTTCCATCCATTAGCTAACGATATCTGCTGTGAACTCGTGGACATCTTAATAAATCTTTTCTTATCTTTGTTATGCAGTGCAATGCTCCACTTTCTACAATCCATAAATTACTATTTACAGTTTCGTTGCTATACATGGCTAACTCTATGCATTTTTTTATCCTTTTGATGCCTTTTATCTTTCTGGCTGGCATTTTGGCTTTTTCCTTTCTTGCAGAATCTTGCCAAATGTCCTTTTCCTCACAATTAAAACATTTTCTAATTGTATAAGCTGACGAAGATATTTTCTCTTCTTCACATTGTGGTTGTTCCCTTCTGAGTTGATCCCTTTCAAGCCTTCTCCTGGCTTCTTCAATTAACCTGCCAGTAATGTCAGTTAATGTGAGGTTATCTTTTGGCAGAACCTCAAGTGAAGTTATGTAATCATCATAGCTATTATCTAAAGAAGATCAAATTATATAAGCTTGGTGTAGTTCTGTGAAGATAAGTTCTTTTTCATGCAGTTCCTGAAAAATTCTCTTCATTATGTTTATATGACTCAGCATATCTCCATTCTTTTGAAGATGTGTTCTGAACAGTTTCCATGTCAGATTTATATGTGCTCCTACACTGTCTTGAGCATAAATCTTCTTTAAATTCTCCCAACATTTCGCAGCTGTTTCTTCTCCTCGTATATGTACAAGCTGCTCATCAGAGAGTGTCAGTCCTATTATACAGAGAGCTTGCTCATTCTTCAGTTTATATTCTTGTATTTTCTGGGCATCATCCTCATCCTCTGGATCCCATGCATCTACTTCTGGTGGGTTTTGAATTATACTCCACAAACCTTCCCTGCGTAGAAGTAGGCTACATTTCTTAGACCATGAAACATAGTTTGTTCCATCCAGTTTGGATATTAGAGACAAACTTTGTAAATTGACTTGTGCCATCTTTATCTGGATATTTAAACTATAATTAATAAAACACAGCTGTCTGTTTACAGTATTGTGTAACTACACAAACTGTCACTTTAATCTAAGCCTGTTATATCCTGGTTAGTCTGACTGTGCACCTGGGCCCATAACCAGTGTTTGGGATACACACCCTAGCAGAACATGTAACGGCAGTCTAGCAGGCAGGCAAAATTAGGTGAGATAAATGTTGTTGTAGTTTACACTCAGTAAGACAGATACACTGTGCCAGTTAAATAGTTTTTTTATTCCAGCAAGAGTTATAGCATAGTCAAAACAGTCCATATGTCATAAAACTAGTTCAGACCATCCAGGGGTTAATCAGTTATAAAGTCCAGTGTCGAAATAGAGGTCAGTAAACTTACAAATAATCAGTCCAGCAATATATCTCTTTTGTAGTCAGAGATATGAAGAAAATCAAACCCCTTTTCTTCATTTCAGCAACAGCAGGGAAACACACAGTTTTCACCATCAATCCAACATTGTCAGCTATCCAGTAAAAAGCCAGCAGTTATCTCTCTTGCTCCCTCTTATGGTGATTTTACAACCGCACCCAAAATACTTGTTTTGCAGTTAAAGTGATACATACACTTAAACTCACTAACATAGTTTATATATTATTTTTACCCAAACTAAGTTAGGTAACCAATGTTATCCCTAACATACACAAAACTGAAAATCACCAAACCAGTAGTTACACCAGTTGAATCCCACTCGTGAATGAATCTCACCTAAGTATGGAAAACTTCCTGAGAAAATAGAGAAGCAGGCCATTGGTTTGTTTGGACTACTCCACACACTCTACTTTTCCCAAAAAGATAAAGCAAAATTGAAGTTGCAGAGAAAGAGAAGTAAGTATTTGAAATGTGCTGCATGAAGCAATTTCACCAGTTATTTTGTCATGAATTCATGATTTGCAATTGGCCATGCCTACCATGTCAGTCATTTGGAGACATCCTACTGTTCTCCTGGCCTCCAATGAAGTGTAGGCTCCTTTCATACCATATCATTTCTAATCATAGAGGCTCCACCTATTACTCACATTGGATTCATCCACTTCCCATTTATCACTGAATAAGATAACTTTTACTGGCAAAAGATAGTTCAATGAACATTTCTTTTAGCTACCAGTAGGCATTGAAAAAGTAGACCAGACATTTCCTTGGATCATGCAATATTCTTGACATCCGTATTCTTCTAACTTTCTATATGCTTGAACTATACTTCGAATAAGCTCTCAGCTTGATTCTTTCTTCTTGGTCCTTGTAGTTATTTCTCTCTTGTCAATTAGCTGGACAGAAAGGACCTTTTCTTTAAAAAGAAAGAAAAGGTACGAAATGGCTACAACTAGGTCTTTGGCAGGGGGTCCTTTAATTGGGGTAGATAAGCTGCCTGCTGCAGTTCTGCATTAATAAAAGGTACCGTAACTGCTTTGTGAAAAGTGGCTTATCAGATTCAGTTTTCTCAGGGCGAGATAAATAAATATAGTAGATGTCATTTGCCTGTCACTGTTTAAGGTTCTTCTTTTGGAAGAAATGGAAAAAGGGTTTTTAATTATAATAACCAGATATGATTTTGAATCAAGATGGTTATCTGGATTTTGTTTATGTAAGCAAATCCACACATTCAGCCAATCTCTAGCTTGTCTGAATACCAATTATTCTGGTCCTCTGACAACTTAAGCCATTTTGCAGATGATGATGCTGGTATACTGATATGTACAAGGGGAAGGATTCAGATTGACACCTACTGTTTCTTTCTGTCTTCTATTCACATTTAGTCCACTCATCTCCCCAAGCATCATGCTTTTTACTCTGATGAAAATAAAAGCTTGCCGCAGACTATTTAAATGATCTTTCTGTTTACCTGAATATTTATTGGTCTTACTCTGGCTTTATTGCATACATTAAAAAATTGTATATATTTTTTTTTTTGGGGGGGGGGGGATCACTCCTAGAATTCCCTAACTAGCTTGGAAATTTGGGAGTTGAAGGGCTCCTGTCTTAAAGTTACCAAAATTGAGAAGCACTGTATATGGGCATGTGTTTGTATAAATAAACTACTTGTGGCCTGTTGGTACTTTCTTAGAAATCACCTAGAGAAGTTGGGAATAAACACTATAACATGGATAGTAAGAAGCAAACAAACAAACAAATTATGTACCATAAGCTCACATAATGGCGCAAATTTATTTCTCTGTGCTACCCACTATGTGCAAATGCATTTGGGAAAAAAAACAGTTGCTAGGTATTTGAATTGCAAATACATCAATACATCCATTTTGGTAGACAGAATATTTGTTGGAGAATATGTAAAAAAAAACAATCTCTGTGAAATTTCACGTATCTGACTCTGACTATATCTGTAGCTTGTGAAAGATGTCAGCCTTGTTAGAAGTCATGAATGTGATCAAATGGGAATGACAAAGAATATAGCTGTGAATATTCTCTCACTCATTTAACAGATCCACATGCTGTATCCTCTCTAAGGTGCTTCTGGTAGATAGGAATTCTCAGATTAGAAAGAAATCAGTGAATTTGCTACATGTTTTGACAGTGCAGGTAGAGCTCAACTTACAACCAGTCATTTGGTGACTGTTCAAAGTTACAATGACACTGAAAAAACATACAACCACTTATGACCATCATAGCCAAATGATCAAAATTTGAGCACTTGGTAATGAGCATGTATTTATGATGGTTGCAGTGTCCCAGGGTTATAGTTTGGGTTTCAGAATAGTTTGGTCCAAATTTTTGTGACCTTCTCAGCTGACTTCTGACAAGCAAAGTCAGAGGAAAGCTGTATTTGTTTAACAACTGCATGATTCACTTATCAGCTCCAATGATTCACTTAACAATCATAGCAAAACAGGTTGTAAAACTGGGCACAACTCATTTAGAAACCATATTGCTCAGCAAAGGAAATTATGGTTCCATTTATGGTTGAAAATCAAGGGGATCACAAACCTTTCGGACCTCAAGGACCACTAAATTCATAGTTTAAGGACCCCTGATTTAGTGCAATTTAAAAAATGCAAATAAGTTTTCTGCGGACTACCAAAATTTTATCATGGGCCATCAGTGGTCCATGGACCACCATTTGGTGACCACTGATTTATACTTCAAGAAGACTAATTTATTTATTGTAATAGATACACGAGTTGAGCATTTTTCTTTTCACTGGATAGGAATGATTAGACAAAAAACCCTAGCCTAATATTATTTATAAAGAAAGTTTCTTTCTGCTAGCACATGTGTGTCAACATACAGGTTTTTTTTTTTTTTTTAACACAGTCAGAATAGTTTGATCCAACTAAGAAGCAAAAGAGCTCTAGATGAATAGCTGAGGTCCTCATGCTTATTTTCTCCACCATTTTGAAATTAGGAATTTATAATGGAAACAGCAGGATAAATCCCAGCCTGGCACAATTTCTATCCCCAGCAATCACAAGTTTTTTATTCCTGTGAGAAGTCCTGCTGCCTCCATTTTCAGAGGAACTCAGCAAGAAACAGGACAGCATGAAGTGTAGGGGGTTAAAGAGCATGCATTCAGTTGAGGCAGTGAGCAATTCTTCCAGTAAGAAGGTTGCCCCAATAGAAAGCACAGAACAGTCATTTCCAAAAGGCAAAATAATGAGAAAGCAAAAAAAAAAAAAAAAAAGCTCTCTGGAATTTTAGATTTCTCTGTGAAATGGTTTGTAATTATCAACAGAGACCAGAGCTTTTCATTACCATGGTAGGAAATTGGAGAGTTTCATCTTTCTCTTTGTACATGAGCATTGATTTTTTAAAAATAAAGGGCATTCCAGCTTAAGTCTGGAGAATGAGAATAGAGAAAATACTGAGATCCTTTAAAAAGCGGTGCCTTCTTCACATTTATTAGTCTTCGTAATGTTACATTTACAAATCCCACTATTACTAATCATGATTCTATATATTAAGCAATACTGCAGCCTTAACAGTGAAAGCAGGAGGGAATGTTAAGGTCAAATATTTGTTCTGTTGAGGCTGTTGCCCAATTGAAATGGGATTACATTTAACATTTCCCCATGATTTAATCACTAACTAGTTAAGTGTAATTCCAGAAAGATTTGAATCCAAATAAATAATTGAGAAACAAAATGAAGGTATTACATTCAGTTGCCTTGATCAACCTTGAGCTCAAGAGTATAAAACATATTTATAAAAAGAGACAAAATAACAGAAAACATCCCAGTGAAGAAATTATTGAGCATCAATTGAAAAGGGAAAACTGAAGAAAATTGACTTGGACCCATGGCAATATCACAGACAAATATATTGTGAGGGGTGACAAAACTTAAATTATGTGATCCTTGGTACGCTTTGAACTTGGTTGTTTTCTGGCAGATGTTTCATTACCCAACTTGGTAACATCTTCATATTAGAGTTTGTTGAACACTGGCAGGGTAAGCTACTTCATATAAACAGAGAGCAAACTCCACTCTCTTCTAACAATGATGATTTTACCTGGTTGGGTAATGAAATGTCTGCAAGAAAACCATATCAAGGACTCCATAGTTCAGTCCTGAGCTACAAATATTCTCTCCTAAAGCTATGAATGATTCTGTTTCTAGGTCTACTTATCGATCTGTAGACATGTCACAAGACTATCTTCATTGTAGAATTACACCAGCAGCTGTGGGACACTCTGATCACTGTGTAATTCACCTTGTACCTGCCTACAGACAAAGACTTAAAATCATGAAACCAATTAAATCAATGAGGACTTGGACTGATGAAGCAAAGCTGAAGCTTCAGGCTTGACTTGATTGCACTGATTGAGATGTTTTTGAAGATACCTCTACAGTATCACAGATACTGTAACATCATATGTCAGCTTCTGTGAAGACTTATGTATACCAACAAGGAACCTGCAAATCGTAATGATAAACCTTGGTTCACAGCTAAACTTTAGCAGCCACATTGTTCTAAAGAGGAAGCCTACAGAAAAGGTGACAGAATGTTATACAATCAGGCCAGACACATATTAACAAGAGAGATCAGAACAGCAAAAAGAAGCTATTCTGAAAAGTTAAGGAATCGGTTCTCAACAAATGAACAGCAAACATATAGAAAACCAGACTTGAAATTGTAGACCTAAAAAACCTAGAACTACTCCGCCTTCAATCCGATCTAAGTATAGTATGTAAAATCATACATTGTGTTATGGACTAAGCCAACGCGTCAGTAACAACCCTAATAGCTTTACTTTAACAGCAGGCTCGTAATCCTGCACTTCTCATTGGCCCGTAAATAGTGAGTCGTGATTGGTTGTTTCTGGCCGATCTGATTGGCTGACAGAGTGTCACTCTGATTGAACACTTGTTAGAGTGGTAAACTCAAATCATTGGTTGTTGTGACAGCAGCCAGCTCTATAAAAGAGCTACTGCTGCCCAAGTATTTTGCTCTGTTCTGAAGTCACTGATAAAGAGTTGAAGTCACAGTTCGATGTCTCATCTCTGTTCCTTGCGCCCATGCTCAGGACCTAACACTGGCGATGAGGATGGGATACAGAGACAATAGAGCTGACTAAACACTCATTGAACAAGACAGAGCATGTGGCTGAGAGCACACGCAACAAACGGCAGAATGACCAGCGGCGCCATACCACCCGCTCCATTTGACCCGGCAAACGAAGATTGGGACTGGTATATGGACCACTTCCAGATGTTCCTGGAGAGCAACAATCTGAAAGATGCTATGCCTGGCAAGAAACGAGTGGTGTTCCTGACCCATTGCGGCCCCACTGTTTTTAAAATGGCTAAGGCACTTGCCAAACCGGCGGAAATGAAGACCATGGATTGGGATAACCTCGCGCTGATCCTCCGGGCCCATTACACACCCGCAGTACCTACACTGATACGAAGACACGAGTTTTACCAGAGGGACCAACGGAAGAATGAGAGCGTTGGGAATTTCATAGCCGACCTCCGGAACCTAGGAGAACTCTGTGGTTTTGCAAACCTCAAGGAAGCCATGAGAGACCGAATAGTTTTGGGATTAGATGACCACACTGTGCAGAGCAAGATCATGGCAAAAGGAGACATCAGATTCACAGATGTCATCACCGACGCTACTGCCGCAGAAGCAACCAGGAAGTCAGCTGCTTGAATGCACCGAGCGAACACACCGCACCACCAACTCGCTAGTGATAGTACACCTTCTTCTGAGAGGCACACTATTACCACCCATCATGAAGACCTCGAATCATCCTCAGACAGTGAGGAAAAGGAGGTGAACCAGCTCCGCTCAGAACGAGATCAAAGGAACCAGAGACTTCTGCGCCAATGTGCAAACCACCCGCGATCAGACTGCAAATTCCTCGACGTACTCTGCCATTCCTGTGGGAAAAGAGGCCACATCGCAAAGGTCTGCAGAAGCAAGCGAGGCTCCAGTCCAAGCCGGAGGGAGGATAATCTCCACCAGGAGACAGGCAAACCACCTGTAAATCGGGACCGCCTGAACCACCAATGGAACAACCACTACTCCAGAAATCGAGCACCTGCCGCTTCAATGAGACGAGAAGAGGCACACCAAACTATCACTATCGGCCACGCTTCATCACTAGATGCAAGAAAGATCCAAGTAAAGGTCACTATTGAGAATTGACTGTGCATGATGGAAGTTGATTCGGGGTCATCCCTATCGATGGTCTCCTGGAAAACCCTCAAACAGCTGATCCCTGCCATCTGTTGCCAGGACCTCAGCACTAAAAGAATCATCCTAAAAGACAACCAAGGGAACAGAATTCTGGTTGTCCAGCCATGTCCAAGTATCCTTCAAGGATCGCACCGCAACGCTTCCCCTGACTGTCGTCGATCGTGACCGGCCCAGTTTGTTAGGGTTACAGTGGTTCACCCCACTCGGAATTGAACTAGCTGGCATCCACCAAACTGGAAGCGATGACTGGGAAGAGGCCCTCATCTAGGAATTCCAGGATGTGTTCACAGGAACGTTAGGCAAGTACAAGGGGACCCCTATATCGTTTAATCTCAGTCCCGATGTAGCTCCCATTCACCTTAAATCTCGTCGGGTGCCTTTTGCACTCAAGCCAAAGATTGACAAGCAACTGGACAAATTAATAGCCCAGGGTGTGTTGGAACCGACTGACCATGCCCGATGGGAAACCCCAATAGTAACACCCATAAAGTCAGATGGATCGTTAAGAATTTGTGGGGATTACCGGGCCACCCTAAATCACGCCCTTCAGCAGAGCGCTTACCCAGTACCGGTGGTCCAACACCTTCTTCACTCCCTGGGTGGCAGAAAAATATTTGCGAAATTGGACTTAGCTCAGGGGTACCAACAGCTACCCGTAGATTGCAACGACTGCAGAAGCCCAGACAATCGTTACACACAGAGGTGCAATAGACTCCAATTCAAGTGCAATAGACTCCAATTCGGAGTAAGCATAGCACCGGGCATTTTCCAAAGTCTGATGGAGAGACTATTACAAGGCATAAAAGGCGTCGTGCCTTATTTTGACGACGTCCTAATAGCTGCCCCTACTAAAGAATTATTAGAACAATGACTCAGAAGGGTTCTTCAAAAATTTAAAGACGTTGGCCTGAAGGTAAAAAGGGACAAGTATCAACTTTGTACGGAGAGAGTGGAGTTCCTGGGATAACTTCTTGACAGACAGGGAATCCACCCCACCAAAAAAAAACTAACTGCAATCAAAAACACCTCAAGACCTAGAAATAAGACAGACCTCCAAGCCTTCCTGGGACTCATTAACTTTTATAATATCTTCTTGCCCCAGAAGGCGACTGTAGCTGAGCCCCTACGTAGACTTCTTGACAAAAAGGCTTCCTGGGTCTGGAGATGGCGTGAAGAACGAGCATTTCAACAAGTAAAAGACCTCTTAACCTCCGATGCTGTATTAATGCAATACGAGACTCTACCCTTGATGGTTACCTGTGACGCCTCATCATTTGGAGTGGGAGCCATTTTAAGCCATGTCCTACCAAATGGGAATGAGGCATCTATTGCGTTCTTTTCAAGAACCTTGTCTAAGACCGAAAGGAACTATAGTCAACTTGATAAAGAGGCTCTCGCTATTGTAGCCGCAATTAAATGTTTCCATGAATATGTGTATGGGAGACCCTTTGCCATAATTACAGACCACAAGCCGCTACTTGGCATTTTAATGGGAAACAAACCAATTCCTCACATCTTATCACCAAGAATGATACATTGGTTGGAGTTTTTAGCCGCATACGATTACCAACTGCAACACCGCCTGGGGAAAGCCATTCCCCATGCTGATGCTTTGAGCCACTCTCCATTACCAGACGTCATAGATGACCCAGCTCCAACCCTAGCCATATTGCAAATCGAAACTCTGAAATCACCACTGCTGACCGTTCGGGACATTGCCTCAGAAATGAAAAAGGACCCTTCTTTGGCACGAGTCCTCAGCTGGGTGGAACGAGGTTGGCTGGACAACGAATCCAATGACACTTTCAGATTGTTTAGGAATCGACAGACAGAACTATTCTCTCAAAAGGGCTGCATCTTGTGGGGAGACAGAGTCGTCATCCCGGAGAAATTGCAACATAAAGTTTTGAAAATGTTGCATGATGGACATCCAGGCATCTTGTGGATGAAGGCATTGGCAAGGAGTTACGCATGGTGGCCAGGCTTAGATAAGCAGATAGAGGCCTGGGTGGCTACGTGCAGCAAGTGCCAGGAGACTCACTCTGCTCCTCCAAAAACACCCCCAACTCAGTGGGAAACGCCTCGAGGTCCCTGGTCCCATATCCACACTGATTTTGTGGGACCCACAAGAGGACACACTTTCCTTCTAAGCATGGATGCCTATTCAAACTGGCTCAAGGTCCACAAAATGAAAAGCACCACCACGGAGGCGGTCATTAAAAAACTGAATAAGCTATTCGCTACCCACAGATTGCCGGATGTCCTGGTCTCCAGTAATGGCCCTCAATTCACTACCCTGGCATTCGAACAGTACCTAGCAGACTGGGGCATCCGCCATGCCTTAACATCGCCAGCTCACCCTGCGGCCAACAGTAGGGCTGAGAGAATGGTCCAATTTGTAAAGAAGACCTTACACAAGATGGACCAGGATGACATTGACGACAAGATAACCAGGATGCTTCTCCTCCAACATATTATTCCAAGCAGCACCACAAACAGAACCCCAGCCGAACTCCTGATGGCCCGAAAACTTCGCTCACATCTCGATACCTCCACCCTGCTTACACACCAGAACAACCCCTGGGATCCAGCAGCAAGTGTCGATCATTCCAGGAAGGTGACCCCGTTTTTGTGAAAAACTTCTCGGGTGACCCATTGTGGGTCCCTGCTACCATAACACAAGGACCCCAATCCTATTGTCTACAAACTACAGATGGCAAAATGTGGAAGCGCCACATAGACCAGCTTCAATCCAGACTAGCACCTACTCCCATCTCATCCCCTGAATCTCAAACTGGGGGGGAACTGACATCGAAGGGGCCGAAAAAGAAATAACAGATGACTTAACAATCGAAACCCAGCAGTCTACACAACCAACCATGGGATACTCAGCGCCAGAAGGAGAACCGAGCCGGGAAATTGCCTCGCTGCGTGACAGCACCATGATGGAAACAGATCCAGGGAACCTGGATGACAGCATTGGCGAGAGCAGAGAGGACAGCCCAGAGCCATTCAACAAAACAGCGGGACCGTTTCACCATCCAGCTCAGCAAGCAGCCCACCGGAACCAGAGCCAGGACAGAAACCGGTGGAACAGCGCAGATCAAGCAGACAGGTGAAGCGACCTGCCTACTTACGAGAATATGTCACCCCACCCCTCGGACGGAACCTAGGGGGGAGGGGTGTTATGAACTAAGCCAACGCATCAGTAACAACCCTAATAGCTTTACTTTGACAGCAGGCTCGTAATCCTGCACTTCTCATTGGCCCGCGAATAGCGAGTCTTGATTGGTCGTTTCTGGCTGATCTGATTGGCTGACAGCGGTTCACTCTGATTGGATGCTTGTTAGAGCGGTAAACTCAAATCATTGGTTGTTGTGACAACAGCCAGCTCTATAAAAGAGCTGCTGCTGCCCAAGTATTTTGCTCTGTTCTGAAGTCACTAATAAAGAGTTGAAGTCACAGTTCAATGTCTTGTCTCCGTTCCTTGCACCCATGCTCAGGACCTAACACATTGCAATGTCCTACCTGTCAATGAATACTTTAGCTTCAACATTGATATAGTTTCAGGCATGGGTGAAATGAATGGAGACAGTCTTAGTTGGTGAACTTTCAGCTCTTTATTACATAGTGACTTGAATCTTTAATAACAACAACTCTGCCTTATATAGGCAACCTTAATGTGAAATAACCAATAGGGAGCTGTAAAACGCTAGCTCCAAAACCAATAAGAGTCCTTCGTTAAGGGCCAATCGGATTCTCTGAACCCAACCAATCCGATCGAGCCGCTTAACAACCAATCAGAAGTACAGGGCCAGAACCCTGCACTTTACCCCAAGCTCGCTTTTATTTTAACTATTTACATACATAACACCCCTTCCCCCTGGCTCCTCAATTATTGTGTGACTATATAGTCCTTCAAATAGGACGGTTGTCTTTTGGGTCTATCAGATTTTCTTTGGACTGGCTGCGTGCAGTCCTGTTGAGGTAGAATGTTGTTTGGCAATGGCTCAGCTTCTCATTCTGGTGTGATTTCCCTTGGAGCGTACGATTCTTCCTCCTGCTCCATTTCCTGAGTTTCACTTGATTCATCGCTTTCTTGGAACAGGTTCCCTGGAATGTCGTCTTCTTCCATTCCTTCCCCCCCCCTCAGTTTGGTCGTGGGGGAGTTGTTGGCTGGCCGATATGAGTCGTGACCGTAATTGGTCAATATGTCGTTTCCACAGTCTTTCATCAACACATCTTACAATATAGGATTTGGGCCCAGTCTCGCGTATTATCATTGCTTCAATCCAATTTCTAATCAATTAGAGTATGCATCGACAATCAACAGCAATGTATGTCCTTTAATCGGCCCTGCGAAATCCAGGTGGATTCTGGACCAGGGTCCACGTGGCGTCTCCCATTCGGTCGGTGCAGCTTTTGGCAGTGCGTTGCTGGTTTGTTGGCACTTAGTGCAGGCTTTGACCCATTGCTCGATGTGTCGGTCCATGCCTGGCCACCAAGCGTAGCTCCGTGCGAGTGCTTTCATCCACACGATTCCGGGATGTCCTTCGTGCAAGATTTGTAACAGTGTCCTTTGGAGTCATTCTGGAACGACGACTCTATCGCCCCAGATGACACAGCCTTCTTGCGAAAAAAGTTCAGTCTGCCTTGTTTTAAATGGTGCAAAGTCATCTGGGACCTGGTCCAATGGCCATCCATGTTCTACCCAGCCTAGGACTCGAGCTAGGGTGTGGTCTCGTCTGGTCTCTCTCGCGATATCTTGAGCGGTCATAGGGGGCGAGTTGAGCGTTTCGATTTGTAACGCTGATACTTTTGGTGCCGGATCGTCGAGAGTCTCTGGTAGTGGTGCTCTGCTGAGTGCGTCGGCGTGGGGAATGGCTTTCCCCGGGTGATATAACAATCGATAATTATAAGCAGCTAGGAACTCTGACCATCGAGTCATTCTTGGGGACAATATATAGGGGGTTGGTTTGTCCCCAGCGATTATCCCCAATAAAGGTTTGTGGTCAGTTACAATGGTAAATGTCCTTCCATATACATACTCATGGAATTTTTTTATGGCTGACACAATTGCAAGAGCTTCCTTATCTATTTGTCCATAGTTATGTTCTGCATGGGAAAGAGTCTTCGAAAAGTATGCAACGGGGGCCTCGTTTCCATTAGGCAGCACATGGCTCAAAATGGCGCCCACCCCAAACGGTGAGACATCACAAGTTATAACCAATCGTAATGTTTCATTATATTGCATAAGTACAGAATCAGATGTAAGTAAATCTTTTACATTTCGAAACGCTTTTTCCTCCCGGTAACCCCAAACCCACAATGCTTTCTTATCTAATAACCGGTGTAACGGTTCAGCCACAGTCGCCTTATGCGGTAAAAACACATTGTAGAAATTAATAAGGCCTAAAAATGCCTGGAGATCTGTTTTGTTACGGGGTCTGGGAGCATTTTTTATCGCCCTTAATTTACTCTCAGTTGGGTGAATACCCTGACTATCAATGTGATGACCTAGAAATTCAACACTGTCGGTATACAGATGACATTTATCCCTTTTTACTTTCAGTCCCGCTTCTTGGAATTTTTTAAGAACACATTTTAAATGATTCTGCAGAATTTTTTTACTAGGAGTTGCAATTAATATGTCATCAAAATACGGAACCACGCCCTTGATTCCCTGCAATAATCGTTCCATTAAACTTTGGAATATTCCCGGGGCTACACTTACCCCAAATTGCAATCGGGTACATTTAAAAGCACCTCTGTGCATTACTATCATTTGAGCTTGGGCTGTTTTATCGTCCACGGGCAATTGTTGATAGGCTTGAGCTAAATCTAATTTAGCAAAAACCTTTCCGCCTCCCAGGGAATGAAGGAGGTGCTGCACCACCGGCACTGAATACACATTCTGCTGGAGGGCGTGGTTTAGAGTGGCCCGGTAGTCCCCACAGATTCGGATTCACCCATCTGGCTTAATGGGGGTTACAATAGGAGTTTCCCATAGAGAATGATCAATGGGTTGCAGTACCCCTTGTTCAATTAGTTTGTCAAGTTGTTCATTTATCTTGGCCTTAAGGGCGAACGGAACTCGACGGGGCTTTAAACGGATCGGGGCGACCTTAGGGTCGAGGCTAAACGAAATTGGGGTCCCCTTATACTCGCCCAGATGATCTGTGAAGACATCGCTGAATTCAGAAATAAGGTCCTCCTCCCCCTTGCAATCACCGACTCGGTTCACGCCAGCTACTTCGATGGCGAGTGGCGCAAACCATTGGAGGCCCAACAAACTAGGCCTGTCCCTATCGATGATCGTTAGAGGTAAGTATGCCGTATGTTTTTTAAATGAGACGCGGACTCGACAAGACCCAACCACAGGGATCCGATTCCCTTGGTAGTCTTTAAGGATGAGACGTTGCATTCGAAGGTCTTGGCGTTGGATGGTAGGAATGAGTTGCTTTAATGTCTTCCATGACACCATCGAGAGGGACTATCCCGAATTGACCTCCATGTGGCAAGGTTGGTTCTCTATGGCTACTGTAACTCGAATCTTCTTAGCGTCCATGGCTGAGGCATGACCTATAGTGATAGTATGGTGAGCCTCTTCTTTCTGCAACGCTCGATATCTGTAGGAGTGGTTTGCTGGATCTCGCCTTACAGGATGGTTTCCTGCCGATTGGCGAAAGTTGGTTCCCTTTGAGGCCTGACTTGGTCCCGGTAAACTGCGACAGACTCGACTGATGTGGCCTCGTTTCCCGCACTCATGGCAGAGTGTGTCACGGAATTTGCAGTCTGCCTTGGGGTGGTTTGCCCCGCAACCAGCGCAAGGGCGTGAGGGTTTAGGGCGAGGGCCCCGATTGGACCGCAGTCGATGGACTCCTTCTTCGTCGCTGTCTGATGACTAAGAGAGGTCTTCGTGGTGCGTTGTTGCTAGCTGCCCTTCTGAGCTCGATAAGATGTCGCCTGTTGGTGGGGTCGTTGGGTTTCGGCTTTGCCGTAGTTGCGCCGCGGACTTTTTGGTCGACTCAGCAGCAGTGGCTTCGGCGATGGCATCAGCAAGGCCGATGTCACCCTTCGCCATCAGCTTGCTTTGCACGCCTAGCACATCTAATCCCAGAATTAAGCGGTCTCTCAGTGCTTCATCTAAGTCTGCGAACCCGCAGAGGCCTCCTAAGTGTCGGAGGTCTGCCACGAAGTCAGCCACACTCTCTCCTTTTCGCTGGCTTCTTTGATAGAACTCGTGACATCTCACAAGTGTAGGTATGGTTGGCGCGTAATGGTCTCTCAGGAGAGGTTCGAGGTCGTCCGAGCTTATTGCTTTCACTTCTCGAGGTTTCGCGAGTGCTTTTGCCATTTTAAAGACAGCCAGGCCGCAGTACGTCAGGAACAGCGCCCGCTTCTTGGCTGGTGTGGCGTCCTTTAGGTTGTTCGTTTCGAGGAACATTTGGAAGCGATCCATGTAGGATTCCCAATCCTCTTGGTTTGGATCGAACGGAGCGGGTGGTACGATGCCGCTGAACATGGTTTCCGTTGGTGGTGCCATCTTAACACGTGCTCTGTTTTTCTTCCAAGTTCCTTAAGATCAGATGTCTCCAAATCCCATCCTCGTCGCCAGTGATATAGTTTCAGGCATGGGTGAAATGAATGGAGACAGTCTTAGTTGGTGAACTTTCAGCTCTTTATTACATAGTGACTTGAATCTTTAATAACAACAACTCTGCCTTATATAGGCAACCTTAATGTGAAATAACCAATAGGGAGCTGTAAAACGCTAGCTCCAAAACCAATAAGAGTCCTTCGTTAAGGGCCAATCGGATTCTCTGAACCCAACCAATCCGATCGAGCCGCTTAACAACCAATCAGAAGTGCAGGGCTAGAACTCTGCACTTTACCTCAAGCTCGCTTTTATTTTAACTATTTACATACATAACAAACATAACAATACAAGAGCAAAAAACTTCCTGTTTGCAAGCTTTCGGCAGCGGCAGGGATTCGCGACCGCGTGATCCCTGCTGCATTCGCTGCCAAGGTTCCCCCGATCCATCTGGATTTGGGGGATATAGCTGCCCCGTAGAGGCAGCTGAAGACAGGGAGGATCCAGCAAGGGGTTTGGGGGTGTCGCAAAGCCCCTCCCCAGCTGGCTAAACCTCCTTTTCCTGAGGCGGAGGAACAGCGGTTAGTAATGGCCACCATGAAGAAAGCTGCAGCTGGGTAAGCAGGTGCAGGAGGGAGAAAGCTAGAAGAAAAGTGAAAGCTGCTTCTAACTGGGACAAGACAGGAGAAAGTGACTTGGAACCTGGAAGGCTGCTAAGTATATATTGTTCCTTGTGAGAGTTATAAGCTGCGAATACTCTAAAAAGGAAAGTTTTTCCCTTGTTCTATTCTCCTTCCTAAAGTGACAGCGGGGGAAAAAAGAAAGAAAGAAAAAACCTTTTGGCTGTGAGTGGGAAGGGAGAGTGAAAAAAATATGAGCCAAATTTGAAAATAAGGAGAAGATTGCCTAGAATTGCAAAGAGTTTAAAAACTTCCAAAAAATATATTTGAAATTTGTGACTACTTTCACCCCAGAAAGAAAAAGTGAAGAAGAAGAAGGTATCTAAAAGAAACAGTCTGTTTGGATTGTTTGGTGATTTTGGAACCTTTGGAAATTACTTCTGATTAAATCATCTGGGTGGTTGTTTGGGAAAACTTTTTCTCTACACAATGGCATCATCTATGCATGAACTGAAACTTATATATCAAAAATATGAAAAAGAAAAACAAGGAGGGGAAGATGGTCTTGGCACTATTTTTCAATACTTAGAAATGGTGGTTTATATTTATGTGAAGCAGAATGAGGATGATGGGGACGAAGAAGAAGAAGGAGCCATCTTTGATGAACAAGTGTCTTTGACTGGAGAAGGGAAAAAGCAAGAGAAAAAGGAAAAAAGGACTTTGAGATCTGGAAAAACAGCCCCAAAAGAGAAGAATAAGGTGAAAAGGGAACATTGTGTTAAGAAACAACAGAAAGGGGGAAAGCAGAACAAAAGGCAAGTGGAGGGACAAGGGGTTAAAGAGGACAAGGAGAAGAACAAGCAAGGGAGAAAGGAAGGGATGAGAAGTCTTAATGGTGGGGAGCAAGATGTTAAGAAGCAAAAGTTTTTTTAGAGATAATGGAGAAATTTTATTGTTAAAGGGATTCTAGAAAGGTACATAAGACTGCATTCTTATACTTGTATTTAGAAGTAATCATAGAAAATTAGAAATAATATGTAACTTAAAATGTGATAACATATTTAACATAAATTAGTGAAATTTTTGGTTAAGAAAAGGGAGTACTGTAATGAAACATGCTTTAAGATTGTGATGTTGGGGTGGTGGTGGTAATAATCTTTGGAAAGCATAAGTGTTCCCACAAATGAGATTTGAAGTAGAAGGAGGAGGAATATTTTAATGAAATATAGCTATAATATGTGATGGGGGGGGGGATAATTATGGAAAATAAGGCTCCCATAAGAGTGTGTGATTTAATTGAAAAGCAATGAGTTAAATGTTTAAGATATGAATGAATATCAATACTAATGAATAGATTTGTATTATTTTTGATAATATAGTATAATTTTAAAATGTACCAGATGGAATCCCAATGTATGTTATGTGTTTTATATTAAGTATTATAAATATAGGGGAAAGAGATAAAGGCATCATACTCCATACAGTGTACAGGAGAAATACTTTTTTTTTTTTTAAAGAAGAAAAATAAATGGTTGGCTGGAATAGAACAGACAAAGAATAATAAATATGATATGAATTGAGAGGAGATAAATAAAATAAAATTGAGAAAATTTAAAGGAGAGAAGAAGTTACATAGAAAATTGAAAATGTTAATAAGATATGAAATGGTGTGTAAAATGAATATGAATTTGAATCTGTGTTTGTATCAAGAGTTTTAACCCGGGACTAAGCAACTTTCAGAAAAGAGATTTTTTATGCTTTTATGTTTTGTGTTTATGTCTATTTATGTATTGTTTGTTTTGAAAATAAAACTTGTTAAAAAAAAAAACAATACAAGAGCAAACAATAGATAGAAACTCAAGGTTAATCACACCAAACTTGATTGCAGGAAATACGACTTCAGCAACAGAATGGTCAATGTCTGGAATACTCTACCTGACTCTGTGGTTTCTTTCCCAAACCCCAAAAACTTTAAGCTTAGACTGTCTACTATTGACCTCACCCCTTTCCTAAGAGGTCTGTAGGGGGCATGCATAAGCGCACCAATGTGCCTACCGTTCCTGTCCTATTGTTTCTTTTATTTTTTATTTTTCTTATATGTAGCCATGTATTAATAACTATGTTTTTACTTATACCTATTATCTTGTAAGCAATTGACAAACCAACCAACCAACCAAATAAATAAATAAATAAATAAATAAACTCTTAAAAACATCACTGGCTATAGCAAACTCCTTCCCAGGCAGAAGGAAATTAACAACTAGCAGATGACCTGAATGTGTTTTACTGCAGATTTGAAAGCAAGCTACAGCCACCTATCTCCACAACTCCCATCTCAAACACCAACAACAGCCAAGCCTCCTACAACTGGTTCACAACCTCTGGTGATCACAGAAAAAGAAGTGCAAGATCAATTTCATAGACAAAAGCCAGGAAAAGCACCAGGGGCAGACAAGATAACTCCTTCTTGCTTAAAAGTCTGTGCTAACCAATTGGCCCCTATCTTCAGTCAAATCTTCAATAAATCACTGGAGATGTGCTATGTTCCTTCTTGCTTCAAATACTCTACTATCATCCCAGAGCCAAAGAAGCCCTCCATCAGGGAACTGAATGACTACAGACCAGTTGCTCGAACATCTGTAGTTATAAAACCTTTGAAAGGCTAGTGCTGTCTCACCTGAAAACCATCACGGATGTTAGATCCCATGCAGTTTGCATACCGAGCAAATAGATCAACAAATGATGCTGTTAATATAGCTCTGCACTACATCCTACATCCTCTTTGTAGACTTCTGTTCAACATTCAATACCAGACATTGTCCTAACTAAATTAAACCAGCTAGCGGTACCTGGACACACTTGGAAGTGGATTATAAGCTTCCTAACCGACAGGAAGCAGCAGGTGAAGCTAGGTAGAATCACATCTGATACCTATACAATTAACATAGGGCCCTCCCAAGTCTGCATGCTTTCTCTACTTCTCTTACCCCTATATTCCAATTACTGCATCTCAAATGATCATCCATTAAAATGCTGATGTTTGCAGATGATACGACAGTGATTGGTCTCATTTGAGACAACAATGAATACACATACAGACAGGAGTTGTACAACTTGCCTCATGGTGTAACTGGAACAATCTGTAACTCAACACATTCAAAACCATAGAAATGATGGTAGATTTTAGGAGAAACACTCCCATACTATCATCTCTTACAATACTAGACAACACAGTATCAACAGTAGAGACCTTCAAATTTCTAGGTTCTATCATATCATAAGACCTAAAATGGACACCTAACATCAAAAACATCATCAAAAAAGCATAACAAAGAATGTTCTTTCTAGATCAACTCTGGAAGCTCAAATTGCCTAAGGAATTGCTGATAGAGTTCTTCAGAGGAGTTATTAAGTCTGTCATCTACACCTCTATAATGTCTGGTTTGGTTCTGCAACCCAACAAGATAGACACAGACTTCAGAGAGTAATTAGGACTGCAGAAAAAACAATTACTACCAACCTTCCTTCAATACTGCACAAGTCAAAAAGAAAATATTTACACACCCCTCACATTCTGGACCCTAACTGTTTCAACTCCTGTCCTCAAAACAATGCTTTAGAGCACTGCATACCAGAACCACTAGACACAAGGAGTTTTTCCCGAATGCCATCACTCTGCTAAACAAATAATTCCTGCAATGCTGTCCAACTATTTGCAAAGTCTACATTACTATTACTGTTAATCTTCTCATCACTCCTTATCACCCATCCCCTCCCACTTGTGACTGTAAGACTGCAACCTTGTTGCTTGTATCCTAAAGATTTGTATTGACTGCTTCCTAGTATGATTTGATTGCTTATTGTGTTTATTGTACCCTATTGACTATTATTAAGTGTTGTACCCTATAATTCTTGACTCTTGACAAATGAATCTTTTCTTTTACATATACTGAGAGTATTTGCACCAAGGCAAATTCCTTGTGTGTCCAATCACATTTGGTCAATAAAGAATTCTATTTCTATTCTATTATGGGATTTTCCTGGAGCCAAAAGTTATGGCCATTGAAGATTATGCTTGGACAACACTTCAGAGTATGCATGACCAGGACAGACAAGTCCAAGTCAAAAATAAAATTTGATTTAATTTATGACTATGTTTAAATTCAAAGTATCCTTTCAAATTACAGTTACTTATCTTCATTTAATGTCTTTGGGATCACGCAGCTGAAGCCTTCATCTTTACTTTTTTAACCCTCTTCCTAGAAACCTTGTGTTTTTTTAATAGTGTCTCCTTTCTCCTGTAAGCTCAGATCATATATATTCCTGCAAGGATAGCTAGGTGCCTGAGACAAGTGTTATGTTTAATTTCTCTCCCTCTTACTTCTCCAGCTATTCTTCATCAACCATTCTTTTCAGCACAAGATCATAGATAAATATATCATGTCCGATGGGTCTTTATAATATCTGTAGTGTTACTTACTGTTCTTATTTATCCAGATGATCTGTAAACAGTAAGAACAACTATAGGTTCATTGTTCATTTTGTGAACTTAATTACCATTCATTCATAAACATCCATGCTGATAAGCTCCAACCCAATTCAAAGTCTATTGGTCCAGTTGAATTTGAGTTTTAGAAAAATCCATCATATAGAAGGTTTTGTTCCAAAAGATTGTAATTTTTATCCATTTTTTATAATTTCCACCAAAGCTTAACAAGTTGCATCTTAGGACTTTTTTCTGGTACTTTTCCCTTGAGTGTCATTGCTGCATCAAGAACATCTCCTTATATCTTCTTAGAAATCCTCATTCTGATACTTTCCAGTACGCTACATAAAATAGATAGATACTGAATTTTTACAAATCAACATAAGATAACTACTTTGTATTACAGGAAACAAAATTGTGACTCCTCCTTTTTCAAGCATAGAGTCCAAGGCATTATGATACGTATGTAAATAAGTTAGGGTTGTCATGTGGTAGAAAAAATGCCAACGTCAGATTTTTGTCTACAATAGTAAGACAAAGGGATAAGGAATGAATCCATCTATTGTCATGAGAAAAAGATTAACTGATGCCATATGTGACATATGGAGCTGGCAACAGACACCTCTAAGATAGATAGCCTGAATTAGTTGTACTTCCCTCAGGGGTGTTTGTGAGAATAATTCAGTAAAATGTTGATATGTAATATATGCTACTAGGACTGCATGACATTATGGTGAATCATTAATAACTGATGGGTGGGATAAATTAAGATAAAGGTGAGGTCAACTTGATACCCTAGGAATGAAATAGGTATAATTTAGGTATTCCAAGTTTATAACTGTGTTTCCACATGCGGAAGTTTAGATGTATCTAAAACAAGCCAAATCAAATTAATTTGACAAGTTGTACTTTTTAAGGATTGAGAAAACTGCAGTTAAATTTGCCACATTTTGGCAGTTAAATTCAAGTTGTGTATTCTCCAAAAACAGTACAACTTAAGAATATATATTTGAGCAATTAACATAAGATTCAGGATGTATGATAGCCAGTGAATGACTATGCCAGTTGGTACATTTGTGTAAGAGGGCACCATAGGTTAATACATACTGGAATTTCTTCACCCATTTCCCCCCTAAGTATTCTAATTAAACCATAGTTTTTCTCCCAAAATTAGCAGTTCCCTTATGGCTAATGCCATCAACTCTATCTGCAATCTTCACGGATTCCCTATCTTTGTTTCCAAACAAGATGAAAATTTCTGCCCATCGACTGAACATTATCATGATGCCATTAGACCAGTGGGCACACCAGTGGTGAGATTCAAACATTTTTACTACCTGTTCTGTCGGCATGGCTTGGTGGGCATGGTGTGGCTTGGTGGGAGTAGCAAGGGTACTGCAAAATCTGCATTCCCTCCCCACTCCTGGGGGAAGGTTACTGCAAAATCCCATTCCCTCCCCACCCCACTAACCTGCTTTTCAGCTCGGTTCTGCTGTGCAGGGCAACAAAAAAAGATCCACCAGATCAGCTGGGACTCAGGAGGCAGAGAATAGATGGGGGAAGGGACAGTCAGAGGTGGTACTTGCCGGTTCCCCAAACTACTCAAAATTTCTGCTATTGGTTCTTCAGAACTGGTCAGAATCTGCTGAATACCACATTTGCTGCCCACCCTAGCAGTTACCTGGTGTCAATAAAATGAATTAAAAACAAATAATTTGACTGATACAGTCTATCACTTGGCTTCATTTCTTATTATACTGTCACTTGGCAAAGTAATTATCTCTCTCTCTCTCTCTCTCTCTCTCTCTCTCTCTCTCTCTCTCTCTCTCTCTCTCTGTGTGAAATGTTAAACCTTTATTGTTTCAATATTATTCCATTATCTATATTGTAACAAAGGCTAAACTGAGCATCTGAAAGGGGCAGAATGAAACAAGGGAAAAGGAATCTGTAGGTCACAAGTAGAAAGGCAGGGAATAGATTCTCATCCCTAAATAATTTCATGCATCACAGATTATATAGTATTCATTGGCTTTATGTAGTTATTTTGGACTGTTGAGCAAAAAAAATATTATTGACAGGGAATTTCTTTTCTCATCTGTTTTTGCAAAGTAATGGCTTTTCACATTTCCCTTCATCTTGGGCCTGCAATACATGAAGGGCAAGAAAGTCCTAGCTGGGATTGGCATCATAATCAGTGCAATGATAGGTATAAATAGCAAGAGCCACAAACAGGAATTTAGTACTTTAGAAGCAAAATGACAGTGACTTTCTTCACGTGCTTATCATTCTTTAGTTGTATCATACTGCTGCATCCCCTGAAAAAAATATATAACATAAGCAACATTTCGGATGATAGCAGTGGCGTGTGAATTAATGCAATTGGACAATGTTAGAGAGGATGTACAGGGGAAGGATTTTTAAAAATCACCAAGAAAAGCCAATAATAATTCTGAAGAGAGTTAAGCTTCAGACAAAGAGATGTTAATTGTTATTTTTTTTCTAAGCAGGACCTTTTTGTGAATGGAAACCTATAAGGGTTATGAATTGCATTGTTGAGGACAAAAGTACTATATACAACCAATTCTCCCTTATAAGCAAAAGAGGATACATCTGTTCCTTCCCTGGTAGAAAGGAGGGGTGAGGTTTCTTCTTACTGACTAGAATACTGATACATAGGTAATATAAATAACTATTAAACCCCATTATTTCCTACACCAGGCTGAAGGAGATGGGCATCCTTCTGTTTTGAACCTGACCTGTCACCTTTGAGGCGGAGAAACTTTCAAAACATCATCCTACTGGAGAAAACAACTACCCCAATAGTATTCATTTGTAGCATTCCTTTTGCATGGTATATAAGAAGCATCCATACAAAAGAGTGTTAGAGACAACCAGTGGTTACAAATCTTCATTCAATAAAATTACAAAACTCCAACCTATTTGCAGTAAATAAAACTGCATGTTGGTTGATGTACACCTTATTCAGGGGTGGGATTTTACTGGTTCAACCCGGTTCTATAGAACCAGTTGTTACCATTCCCGGTAGTTCGGAGAACTGGGAAATCAAGCCTCTGGCTGGACCCACCCCTCTCCGCCCACTTCTCGGCTCCCTGCCCAATCAGTCCCTATAACACATGCAAAGCATCATGTGCATGCACAACAGACTGCAGCCTGCTTTTGCCTGCCCATCAGGGCAGCCGTTGCTGTCTGCCTTTTGCTGCAGCCCTGCCTGATTTCCCTGGATGAGTGCAAGTCCTGGTCACCTTTCTCCCACTACTTGCCTTTTGTTTTACCCCTTCCCTCCCTCCCACCATTTGCGTTTTTCCACTACTGCCAGTTGCCTTCCCCACCACCACCACTTGTCTTCCGTTGGGGAACACGTGGAGAAGATCCTGTTGGCTCCAGTCAGGTCAGTGTCTGCTTAACTCACCTGCTGCTCCAGCTGGGAAAGCGAGAGAGCCTCTCCTGAGAACAAAAAGCTTGCAAGTTCCCCCTCCCCTTTGGAATGGCTCCTGTGCAGCAGAGAAGCAGCCCTGCCTCCCAGGAGCTGTTTCTGCCCAAAGTTGCCACCTTTGACTCCTCAGCCCCATCCCAACTCAACCAACTCCACACCGGCCCAGAGTGAAGCCAGCCACTTTGAGTTCTCTCACCCCTTTTGCTCGCCGTCAATCCCCGCCAGAGCCTCCAGACAGGCTCAGGTGATCTAAATCCCTTATGGGGAGCATGGTGGCAACAGCTATGGCAATGAAGTGGAGGGCAGGAGACGGCTTATGAGACAGCCCTTCCTGGGGGCTGACTTGGGTAAGGGATAAATAGGCAAAGCGAAATGAGCCAGCCCACCTGGCTGTCAATTCGGACATGCTAGCTGGGAGAGAATGTTCTCCTTCTCCCCCTGGTGCTGCTGTGGCTGGATCCTGCTGGGGGAATGCCCCTCCCAAGAGAACACCTTGCCATTGAAATCCTGGTGTGCTCTGCTGTCACTGCCACTGAAGCTGCCTGTTAAATCTGGAGCATGGGTGCGAATAATGGAGACGAGCCGGTAGAACAGTGAACTTCAAACTCTTTATTTACATGGTGTGACAGCTCAAACTGGATGGCTGCTATAGCCTTCCTTATATAGGCAACTTATTAACTATTCAACCAATAGCAATCCTGGAGTGCTAGCTCCATTAACCAATGAGGATGGCCTGTTAATGGCCAATGAGATGCTCCTGAATGGACCAATCCGATCCTGCCATTAACAGCCAATCAGAAGTGCAGGGCCAGAACCCTGCACTTGACTTCAAGCTCAAGATAACTTTATTTGACATTATTCATTCACAATACCCCTTTCCCCCAGCTTCTGCTTACGGGGTGCGATTACATAGTCCTTGAGGTAGGACGGTTGTTTTATCAGCCTTTTTGATTTTCGCAAAGTGCCTGGCAATTGGCTGCACTTCTGCTGAGGTAGATCGTTGTTTAACGACAGGGGTGCCTCTGGTTCAGAGTTTGCGTTTCCGTCGTCACCAATATCTTCGGCAACTCCCTGAGGTGAACTCACTCCCATCCCCTGTTCCTGTTCCTGCATTTCAGTTCCATTATCAGTCCCTTCGAAAAGATTTTCCTCTAATTGAAATTCATCTTCCTCTGTACCTCCCCCCCCCTCAGTTTGGTCATAAGGGAGTTTGGAATTGCGTGACTGCAGCCTTGATTGTAGTTGATCTATGTGGCACTTCCAAAGTCTATCGTCAGGGCACTGTACAAGGTATGATCTTGGGGCGGTTACACGGATTACGGTCGCTTCTACCCACAGCGGATCGCCCGATAAGTTTTTAGCGAATAAATCGCCTACCTGGAAGGTACGGCATCGGCCGCTGGATCCGAGTGGTTTTTCCGGTTCGTAGGCTGGGTGTAACCGGTCGAGGTGGGAGCGGAGCTTTCATCCGATAAGCAGCTCGGCGGGACTTTTGTTGGTGACGCTGTGAGATATGATGTGCTGTAGGAAAAGGATTCGGCTGATTTTCTCGTCAATGTCGTAGTAGTCTATTTTTTATAGCATTCTCTTGACAAATTGTACCATGTGCTCAGCCCTACCGTTGGCCGCAGGATGTGCAGGTGAAGTGAGCGCATGTCAGATACCACGGTCAGCCAGGTACTGTTCAAAAGACAGCGTGGTAAATTGGGGCCCATTGTTGGATACTAGAACGTCTGGTAATCCGTGGGTTGCAAACAGTCTTTCCAGTCTTTTGATGACCGCTTCAGTGGTTGTGTTCCTCATTTGGTGAATCTCGAGCCAATTCGAGTAGGCGTTGACAGTTAACCAGAATGTGTGGCCTTTGGTCGGCCCAGCAAAATCTAGATGGATGCAGAACCAGGGTCCCTGTGGCGTCTCCCATTCAGTTGGGGTTGCCTTTGGTGCAGCGTTGCTTACTTGCATCTCTGGCAAGTTTTAACCCACGATTCAATTTGTCTGTCTATACCTGGCCCCCACGCATAGCTACGTGCGAGGCCCTTCAGGCGCACGATCCCAGGGTGGCCATCGTGCAAGGTTCTTAGCAGTGCCTGTTGGAGTCGTTCTGGGATAACGACTCTATCACCCCAGATGATACAGCCCTTTTGCAAGAACAACTCTGTTTGACAACTTTTGAATGATGCAAAGTTGTCTGGTACTGGGTCCAATGGCCATCCACGTTCCACCCATGTGAGGACTCGTGCTAAGATGGGGTCGCATTTTGTTTCTCTCGCGATGTCACGGGCAGTTAATGGCAGTGTATGGAGTGTCTCGATCTGCAACGTTGTCATCGTTGGTGCAGGATTGTTGATAGTTTCAGGGAGCGGTGCACGGCTCAACACGTCGGCATGGGGAATGGCTTTACCGGACGATATTGTAGCTGATAATTGTAGGCAGCCAAGAATTCTGACCAGCGGGTCATCCTGGGAGAAAGTATGTAGGGAGTTGGCTTATCCCCAGCGATGATCCCCAGCAATGGTTTGTGGTCAGTTACTATAGTAAAAGCCCGGCCGTACACGTACTCATGGAATCTTTTAACAGCCGATACAATTGCCAGGGCTTCTTTATCAATCTGGCTATAATTTTGCTCGGTTTTCGAGAGCATTTTTGAAAAGTAAGCAACAGGGGCTTCGCTACCATTAGGCAATACATGGCTCAAAATGCGCCCACTCCAAAAGGCGATGCATCACATGTGATATTTAACGGTAAAATCTCATTGTACTGCATTAGTACAACGTCAGAAATCAGTAGCTTTTTTACATTATGGAACGCATGCTCTTCTCTGTGACCCCATACCCAAATTGCTTTTTTATCTAGTAGGTGATAAAAAGGTTCAGTGACAGTCGCCTTGTGTGGCAAGAATACGTTATAGAAATTGATGAGGCCTAAGAACGTCTGGAGGTCGGCCTTGTTCCAGGGTCTGGGAGCATTTTTTATTGCTCTCAATTTGCTATCGGTAGGGTGAATACCCTGACTGTCAATCAAGTACCCTAAGAATTCAACACGATCTGTACACAGCTTGCACTTATTTTTCTTCATTTTCAGGCCTGCTTCTTGAAATTTTTGAAAAACCAGTCTTAAACGATCCCGTAAAATTTTTGAAGTGGGGGCAGCAATGAGCGCATTGTCAAAGTAGGGGACAACACCTTTGATCCCCTGCAATAGTCTCTCCATTAGGCTCTGAAAGATCCCCGGGGCTACACTGACTCCGAATTGGAGCCACGTACACTTAAAGGCACTTCGGTGTGTTACGATAGTCTGTGCCTGTGCCGTTTTTTCGTCAACCGGCAGTTGCTGATAAGTCTGAGCTAAGTTTAGTTTAGCGAAGACTTTTCCGCCCCCCAGGGAATGGAGGAGGTGTTGCACCACTGGCACCGGATATGGATTTTGTTGCAGGGTGTGGTTTAGGGTGGCTCGGTAGTCCTCACAAATTCTTATTGAGCCGTCTGGCTTAATTGGGGTCACGATTGGGGTTTCCCATGGGGAGTGGTCGGTTGGCTTTAAAACTCCCTGGGCTATCAACTTATCAAGCTGTTCATCGATTTTCGGCTTTAGTGCGAACGGGACTCGACGAGGCTTAAGGCGGATGGGAGCTATCTTTGGATTAAGGCTAAAGGATATCGGGGTCCCCTTGTACTCACCTAGCTTTTCCGTGAAGACGTCCCTGAATTCGTGGGCGAGGTCCTCCTCCCAGTCACTGCCGCCGATTCGGTTAATGCCTGCCACTTCAATGCCGAGTTGTGTGAACTATTGCAGGCCTAACAGGCTAGGCCGGTCTTTGTCAATCACCGTCAGGGGTAAGTACGCTGTGCGGTTCTTGAACGCGACCCGGACTCTACTGGATCCTACGACTGGAATCCAGTTCCCCTCGTAGTCCTTTAACACGAGCCGTTGGAATTGAAGGTCTTGGCGCCGGATAGTGGGGATGGGTTTCTTGAGGGTCTTCCAGGAGACCATTGAAAGAGATGATCCCGAGTCAACTTCCATTTGGCAAGGCTGATTTTCGATGTCCACTTTGACTCGAATTTTCTTAGCATCCAGTGAAGTGGCATGGCCGATAGTGAGTGTTTGGTGGGCCTCTTCCCATCTCGTTAGGCGATTAACGGGTCGGTATCTGTAGGAGTGGTTTGCTGGTTCTTGCCTTACAGAACGATTCCCTGTTGATTGGCAGAGATTGGTACCCTTCGAGGTCTGGCTGGGTCCGAGGAGACTTCTGCAGAGCCGTGCGATATGGCCTCGTTTCCCGCACTCGTGGCAGAGCGCGTCGTGGAATTTGCAATCGGAACAGTAATGGTTGGCCCCGCAGCCAGCGCACGGTTGCTGGGATTTCGGGTAATGGTCCCGGTCGGACCGCAGGCGATGGACCTCTTCTTCGTCGCTGTCTGACGACGAAGAGAGGTCCTCATGGTGGGCCATCGAAATCTGTCCTTCTGACTTAGGTGAAACTTCGCTGGCTGGTTGGTGTGCTGGAGCGTGATTCTGGCATAATTCGGCAGCGACTTCTTGGTCACCTCCACTGCCATAGCCTCAGCGATGGCATCGGCAAGGCTAATGTCACCCTTAGCCATTATTTTGCTCTGTACATTTAGAGCGTCTAACCCGAGAACTACTCGGTCTCTCAAGGCTTCCTCTAGGTCGGCGAAATCGCAAAGGCCTCCCAAGTTCCAGAGGTCTGCAATGAAATCGGCAACGCTTTCTCCTTTCTGCTGGTTTCTTTGATAGAACTTGTGTCGTCTTACGAGCGTTGGAATGGTCGGTGCATAGTGGGTCCTTAGTAGAGGTTCGAGGACATCCCACTCAATGGCCTTCACTTCAGCCGGTTTCGCTAATGCCTTAGCCATTTTGAATACCGTTGGCCCGCAGTGCGTTAGGAGTACCACCCGTTTCTTCCCGGTTGTGGCATCCTTCAGATTATTCGTTTCCAAAAACATTTGGAAACGGTGCATGTAGGACTCCCAGTCCTCTTGAGATGGGTCGAACGGAGCGGGTGGTACTATGCCGCCAGACATGATTCCGCCATTGTGCATTTCAGCCACGTGCTTGGTTGTCTTCGTTGTTGTTCTAGTTGGCTCTGATGTCATCCAATCCCATCCTCATTGCCAGTGTCAAGTCTGGAGCATGGGCGCAAATTATGGAGACGAGCTGGTAGAACAGTGAACTTCAAACTCTTTATTTACATGGTGTGACAGCTCAAACTGGAGGGCTGCTATAGCCTTCCTGATATAGGCAACTTATTAACTAATCAACCAATAGCAATCCGGGAGCTCTAGCTCCGTTAACCAATGAGGATGGCCTGTTAATGGCCAATCAGATGCTCCTGAATGGACCAATCCGATCCTGCCATTAACAGCCAATCAGAAGTGCAGGGCCAGAACCCTGCACTTGACTTCAAGCTCAAGATAACTTTATTTGACATTATTCATTCACAACACTGCCCAAGAAAACTCCCCACCACCAGCACGGTTCTGGGACACACCGCCACCGCTCACCTTCTCCCCCCACACCGTCCCCCTTTTTGCAGCAAAGGCTGCCACCGAAGCTGCTCAAGGAAATTCCCCACCACCGTTGCAGTTCCAGGATGCTGCCACCTCTCTCTGTCTCCCTCAAAGCCATGGCTGGGCCAAGCCAGCAAACTTTCCTTCGTACTCTTCGCTACTTCTTTCATTTCTTCATTTTGGAATCTTGACTGGCTGAACAATGATCTCCAGCCATGGTGGAAGTGTCCCTTGGGGCAATCCTACTCCTCTTCCTTCCCTCCTCCTCTCATGACTGATGACTATGGTGGGGTAGGGCAGGGGTGCACATGCATGAGGAAATGCTCCTCAAGCGAGTGCCAAAGCACAGCCAAACCAGACGCGGGGCAGGCAGCTGTTCACTTGAGGAGGGTCTCCCCGTACTTGTGCAACCCCCTGGCCCCATCACAGCCACTGGTTGTGAGAGGAGGAGGAGGAGGAGGAGGAGGAGGAGGAGGAGGAGGATCTCCAAAGGGATGCTTCCACTGCAGCTGGCAATCATTGCTCAGCCAGTCTGGATTCCGAAAAGAAGAAATGAAAGAAGGAACAAAGAGCACCAAGGAAAGCTGGCTGGCTTGGCCCAGTCAGCTTTGACACACACACACACACACACACACACATACACACACACACACACACACACACAAACAAACAACAACACACACCCAAAGACACAGAGAAAGGAAGAGAGAGAGGGGGGAAGATAGGGGGAGGGGCAGAGAGAGAGACACACAGAGAGAGATACAGGGGGAAGAGAGAGCTAGAGAGAGAGAGAGAGAGAGAGAGAAGAAAGAAAAGAAGAGAAAGGAAGTGAAAGGAAGAAAAGGGATAGACAAAGGGAAAGACGGAAGGTACAAAGAAAAAAGAAAGAGAGAGAGGGGGAGGGAGGAGAAAGTGAATGAGATATGGATGGATAGATAAATACATGAAGGGAGGGAGAGAGAGAAAAAAGGAGAGGGAGGAAGGATACAAACCCTGCCTTCAGAAGTCCTTGAAACAGCATAGCAATCTAGGGCTAGAAGGGAACTCAGAGGTCATCTTCTAGTCCAACCCCCTGCTCCAGTGGGAGCTCCTTACAGAATCATAGAAAGCAGGGTTAGAAGGGAGTGTGTGTGTGGGAGAGAGAGAGAGAGGGAGGGAGGAAGGGAGAGAAAGAAAGAAAGAGAAAAAGAAAGCAAGAAAGAAAGGAAGGGAGAGAGAGAGAGAGATAAAGAAAGAGGAAGGGAGAGAAAGAAAGAGGAAGAAAGAGAAAGAAAGGGAGGGAGAAAAAGAGAAAGAAAGAAAGAAATAGGAAAGAAGGGGGAAGAGAGAAATCTCTGTGCCATTGTTTTTAATTGTTCCATTATTTATCATATGTTAATATTTTACACTGTCCCTATACCTAGAGTGATTTTACTGCCTTTCTTTTGCCCAGGTATTTTTCAGGGTTTACATGTCTGTAAATACATGTGTGTTTAACAGGGTTGTAAGGGACTTTGGAGGTCTTCTAGTCCAACCCCCTGCTCAGGCAGGAAAAATGAAGATGCCAAACTCTGAGTAGAGGTCCTGGGAAAGGTATCAAAATAACAGAATAACACTTATAGTAGAAGGGACCTTGGGGGGGAACCGTATACCATTTTAGAGAAATGGCTGTCCAGTCTTTTCTTAATAACTTCCAGTGTTGGAGCACCCAGAACTTCTGGAGACAGGCAGTTCCAATGGTTAATTGTTCTCACTGTCAGAAACTTTCTCCTTAGTCTTAGTTTGCTTCTCTCTTTGTTCAGTTTCCATCCATTGCTTCTTGTTTGCCTTCTGATGCTTTGGAAAATACATTGCCACTCCTATTTTCTGGCAGCCCCTTAAAACCCTGTTGCCTATCACACTCTTGGGTAAAGCATGTGAGCCATTTCCTGCTTTCTATAGTATGCAGATAATAAAGTCAAAAAAAGGTGAACATTTTACAAAACTCTAAAGTTGAGGCTGGATGTGACAAGGAATGGCTGGGAGGGGAAGGGCCAGGCGAGGCACCCCTTGACAGTAGTGACATTGAGTTGGTCATGTCCACACAGTCACATGACCACCAAGGCACGTCCAGCCAGCAAGCCATACCCATAAATTAAGACATATCCACCGAACCGGTTGTTATGAATCCTTCAAGATTGAGTGTGTTTTAAGAATTATTGATTCAATTAATAAGGCAAAGCAAATACTATGCTATTACATATTGCACACAAAATGCCAGCAGGCAATTAAAAAGTAAACCTAATCTAGAATCCTTTAATTCTCTCATAATGGTACACTAGAGCTTTTATTGTTTTATTTTATTTTATTATTTATTTAAAACATTTTTATTTACTTAAAATATTTATCTACTGCTTCTTATTTTAAAGATCTAAACAAAAATATCTTCTTTCTAATACCACATTTCCTGTTACTCAGGAGAGTGGTCAAGTCCAAACATCAGAACTGCTCAGATTTGCTCCAGGATAGAAAAGTTGGTTGAGGAAAAAGGAATTTAGTTTCATAAAAGATCACAAAAATTTTGATTTTCTTTAGCTTGTTATAGTTGTACTTTTGTAATTGGGAAGTAAGATAGAGAGGTTGTGAAATTTTCTGTCAGAAGTGTCAGAATAATAGGGAAAAAAGTGTCATTTACTTCTCTACTGTAGACAGCCGAATGATTCCTAAAACAACCCTGATGAACCTTCATATGATTTTCATCCCTTTTTCCACATCTACAAGAGATGACCAGATTGAGTCCAAGGGTTGGGTTAAATATCATCAATCTCAAATCCCCTCACACCTACAAGAGATCTTAGCTTCATCTACTTTGAATTCCATTCTTATCTACCACCAATTTGCTTTGACCGTTAATAGTTCAGATTCTTGTAAGGAGCATAAACTTGCAATAAACTTTAAGTCTCATTTTAAATTCATTATTTCCCTGCACCTGACATCATCTCCTTTTCTCAATCCTTATTCATCCCTGAAAATATCTAGAAAACAGTATGGATATAAGATAATTTTTCCACTGGTTCTGTTGATAGACAATTTAGGAATATTACTCCAAATAGAACATTTTCCTTCCCTTCCCTTCCCTTCCCTTCCCTTCCCTTCCCTTCCTTTCCCTTCCCTTCCCTTCCCTTCCCTTCCCTTCCCTTCCCTCCTTCCCTCCCTCCCTCCCTCCTTCCTTCCTTCCTTCCTTCCTTCCTTCCTTCCTTCCTTCCTTCCTTCCTTCCTTCCTTCCTTCCTTCCTTCCTTCCTTCCTTCCTTCATACCTACATACACTTTATATAGCTACCAATCTCATAGAAGTGATTCTAGGTGATTACGTTTTAGGGATGTGAATGCTAGAAATTAGACAAGATTCAACTTTCCAGTTTTCAGTATTCAACTTTCTCAGTGAAAAAAATCTGAATATAAAATACTTGAATATATAAAAAATAAATTAAAAATATGCAATAAAATTATTTAAAAAATAATGTACATAATCAAATACATATCTCTTGGAACTCCTGGTTTCTTGACTGAATCAGCCAAAATAACCCCATTTCCCATGAGATGGAGACAAAAGGAACACTCATTTCAAACAAAAATATTCTTGTTCCTGATTAGCTCTTAGCATTTGATTTTCCAAGAGTTTGATTGTCTTTCTGTCTGTAGTATACATAGATTGATTGATTAAATCTGGGGGTTTCTTCAACTCATTTGGGTTGAATTTTCAGCACAAAGTTTATCCCCATTCACTACTGTTATAAACTGATTTTAGTTTCAAATGCCTAGAAAATTTAGTTTATTAAGATAAATTATAACCATAAATTCTTATTGATTTTAAGGGCCTTAAAACTGCATACAAATTACCATCCTGAAATACAGAGAGTAAATCCAATCCAATTTCACCTGGACTGTTCATTCCAAGCAGTCAAAAAAAGTGTGAATGCACAACCCAGGGGCAATCTGTAAAAAGACAGTACAATTCTACCTTCTATAATCATTTCACACACAACTATAAAACTGGACAGCAACTGGGGAAATACATGAAAAAGGACTTTAGACCATCTCCATAAAGCAGGCATATGTGTATCCTAACTATGAAAGTAATACCTCCTGATCACAAACCAGCCTACGCTGAATGCACAATTGAAAGCAAAGTAAGTCTGAAAGTAAAAGTGAAATCAAGAGAACCAATATGGTCTAGTGCCATGGTAGTGAACCTATGGCACGCATGCCACAGGTAGCATGCAGAGCCCTCCCTGTGGACATGCGCACAGTCACTCCCACTTGGCTCCACCATGTATCCGTGCATGCCTCCTGCCAGCCAGGTGGTCTTTAGGTCTCTGCCACGCATGGGGGGGGTGGAGGGGTGCAAGAGCAGGGGGCAGGGGGCATATGTGGAGGGTGGGACACATGCAGGGGGCACAGGCACAAATGTGGGGGTGTTCAAGTGTGGAGGGCATGCACATTGCATTTTGGGTATGCATGTGCTTTGGGTATGCATGTGCTCGGTACCAAAAAGGTTCGCTATCATTGATCTAGTGTTTAGGTACCAGAATACAAAGTGGGAGATCATGGATTTGAGTCTGATTTTAGCCATGAAAGCTGGCTGGGTGACTTTGTTGCAGTCACTTTTACTCAGCCCAACCTACCTTACTGAGTTGTTGCTGTAGGGAAAATTAGGAGGAGAAGGTATTTTGAGTATATCAGCCGCTTTGATTTATTTATAAAAATAATAAAGGTGGGATATAAATAAATAAATAGGAGATGGAGGAAAATACATTAAGGGCATGATAGAGGCTAAACTAGAGATATTTATTGTACAGTGGCATCCAGAAATAAATGGAACGTTTATGTCTTTGAAAGCTGCTATGGTGTGTGCATAATTTTATTTCTTTATATAGCCACTGAATTCATAAGAGACTGACTCTGGGTAGCATACAACATTTGATCAAGAAGAAGAAAAGAGCAAATATATATAAATTTTATATATATATATATATATATATATATATATATATGAGGTTCTTGTGGGTATTTGTATGTGGATCTTTGGTTATTTGGGTTTTCTCCCACGTAAGATTGGAAGTATCTAGGCAACGTTTCAATGAAGTCTCATTCAACATCTTCAGGCTTGGTCTTCAGCTCTGTGCTTCTCAGAGTGATGCGAGCTTGCAGCTGCTTCTTCCTTTTAACTGCTAGTGGGGGTGTGACTTGATTGGGTGGGGGTTTGGCTGTGTTCTGATTGGGTGGAGGGGTGTTCTCATTGGTTGGGGGTTTGGCTGTGTTCTGATTGGTTGGGGGGTTGGCTATGTTCTGATTGGCCAGAGGTGTGTTCTGTTCAGGTGGGGGCTTGATTGTGCTCAGGTTAGTCTTAGTTGCTGGGGGATTGGAGCTGGTGAGCTGTGATCTTGCTGTTTGGCTTCGAGTTCGTGGTCATGCTGCATCTTCATGGTGGGGGTCAGTTCGCTTCATGTATGGCTCAGAGGGGTTTGAAGTGGGTAGTGATGCAGCTGCAGTGCGGCTTCTGGTCCATGGTTGTGTCTCATCTTCTGTGTGGGTGTGAGTCTGCTTTCTACGTGAAAATGGGGTGGTGGCATCTTGTGTGGCTCTCAGGGGTGTGGGTCTGGTGTCATTCTTCATGTTAGGTACGCGTCTGTTCATGAGGGTGGGTTTCCAAATGGCTGGTAGGCGGGAGGTATCATCTCGTTTATTCATGCTGTGTGGGCGTTTTTCTATCTTTATGGCTTCTCTGATTATTCTGCTGCTGAAGTGTTCAGTTTTGGCAATAGTTCTGGTATTTTTAAAGTCAATCTCATGTCCTGTGGCTTTGAGGTGTTGGACCAGGGAAGAGGTCAGTTCTTCCTTTTTGATTGAGTTCTTATGTTCTTCAATGCGTGCACTTATTCTTCTGTTAGTTTGTCCAATGTATGTGGTGGGGCAGGCAGTGCAAGGGATTTCGTATACTCCTTGATTTTCTAACTTGATTTTGTCCTTAGGGTTTCTTAGGATGGTGGATATCTTTCTGTTTGTGCAGAATGCTGTCTTAATGTTGTGTTTTTGGAGGATCTTGCTGATTTTGTCTGTAGTGCCTTTTATATATGGGAGGAGGGCTTTGCCATTCTCTTGTTCTCTGTCTTGGATTTTGGTTGGGGTTTCTTTTTGGATTAGGTGGGTGATCTTCTTTCTTTGGAATCCATTGGTTGTCAGCACACCGGTGAGAGTGTGTAGTTCGGTCTCTAGAGTGTTGTTTGTTGGTTAAGCATTTTGTTCTGGAGATGAGTGTCTCGGCTACGGAATTGTTCTGTGCTGGGTGGTGGTGTGAAAGTGCATGTAGATAGCGGTTTGTATGTGTTTTCTTCTGGTAGATGGTGTGTCCTAGGGAGCCATTGCATTTTTTGTATATCAAGACATCTAGGAAGGGAAGTTCCTAATCAGAGAGTAGATCAAAATGTCACCCAGATACACCACGACAAACCTATCCAGCATATCCTGGAAAATGTCATTCATCAAATGCTGGAATACAGTGGGAGCATTGGTTAGACCAAATGGCATGATGGTGTACTCGAAATGGCCATAACGAGTACCAAATGCCGTCTTCCACTCATCCCCCTTGCGCATCCAAACCAGGTTGTAAGCCCCATGCAGATCGAGTTTAGTGAAGATAATAGCCTCCCACAACCGCTCCATCAATTCCGGAATGAGCAGCAAAGGATAACTATTCATCACTGTGATGGCATTCAACCGGCGGTAATCACAGCATAAACGGAGCTCTCCCAACTTCTTTTTAACAAAAAGAACGGGAGCTGAAAGAGGGGACGACGAGGGTCGAATAAATCCCCGAGCCAAGTTTTTATCTAAAAACTCTCGAAGTGCAACCAACTCGGGCTCTGACATGGAGTATAACCAACCCTTGGGCAGTGGAGCATCTGGTATCAGGTCCTCGGGACAATCATAAGCATGATGCGGTGGTAACTGGTCCGCCTCCTTCTTGCTGAACACATTGGAGAAGTCTGATAGCTCCGAAGATATGGGAACAGCAGAAGCGGTGATATCCTGACCAGTGCAGATATGTCTCAAATGATCCACACATTGGAGACTTGGAAAGGAAATGGCGTTCTGTGCCCAAGCCACCAACGGATCATGCAAACGCAACCAGGACACACCGAGTACCAAGGGGAGATGAAGGTCCGAAGTGATGTAGAAATTTATCGCTTCCTCATGATCCCTATTAACCATGCGCACTGGTTGGGTGGCGAAACGAATGGGCCCAGACTTGAGCTCACGTCCATCACTGTTTCCACCTTAATGGGTAGATCTACAGCAACCAATGGAACCCCAAAGTGCGTAGCAAAAACCCTGTCTGTAAAACTTGTTGTAGCCCCTGAGTCCACTAACGCCACTGCAGGAATTCCCTCCTTCTGTGACTGTAAACAGATTTGAGTGTCCAAAAGTAAATACCGAGGAGGTCCAGGATTCACTTCAGCAATTTGGGGTGGGGGTGTAGAACGTATCTGACCTAGGGTTTCCCCCAAGGTCGGGCCTACCTCGCTTCCCAACAGGTCAGGAGTGGTTTCAGGCACGGGTCTGCGAGTCCCTCTCCATTGGCAGGAATTAGCAAAATGTCCCTGACCCCCGCAATAAAGGCACAAGCCTTCCTGAAACCTTCTCGAACATTCTCGTGCCGTTAAGCGAGGGCGGAGTGCTCCCAACTCCAATGGCTCCTCCATCTTAATCATGGTTTGAAAAACTTTTGGTGGTGTGGTTTGTGAATGAGAACGAGAATGTGGTTCCACAACGGGCCGTCTGCTTCCTCGCTGTTGTAAACGGGTTTCAATACATAAGCACTGTATCACAAGTGCATCCAGAGTTGAAGCCCGTTCTGCATGTACTAACTCATCCTTGATGGTATCAGCCAAGCCCTCCTGAAATGCATCCATGTGGGCTGGTTCGTTCCAGTTAGAGTCCATACAAAATAAACGAAATTCTGCAATGTAGTCCTGCAGGGGACGTTTCCCTTGATAAATGTCCCATAACTGTCTAGCCATAGTTTCAGTTTTAATTGGGTTTTCAAACATAACCCTCATTTGTTGTAGAAAACCCTGAAAATTGTCCAACAAAGGGCTATCTTGAATTAACAAGGGAGTAGCCCATTTGGCAGCCTGCCCAGATAATAGGCTAATCATAAATCCTACCTTAGCCCGGTCATTTGGGAAGTCTTCAGGCCTCAAAGACATAAATAATTGGCACTGCCCCATAAATGCTGGGAACATGTCCATTTGTCCGGAAAATTTCTCCGGCATGGATACTGGGCTTTTCCTCAAGGGAGGGGCTGAGGGAGCAGCAGCAGGGCTTTGCAAGCTGAAAACATGATTCATCAATTGTGTCACCTGATTTTGAAGAATCTGGTTACTTTGAATCAGCTGATTTATCTGTTGCTGTTGCTGCTCCACCAAACTCTGCAGTTGGGTTTGGTCCATCTTGGTGGAAAGATAGTTTGTTAGACTTGGAAGCAAAAATGTTTGGTTTTGGTCCATCTTGGTGGAAAGATGATTTGTTGGGCTTGGAAGCAAAAATGTTATGTCTCACCTATATTCACAAGTGAGAACAAGGAGTTCCACAGTTCAAAATATTCAAACAAAACAAAGCCAGACTAAAAAAGGGTTAACAGTACTATATTCCAGTCCTTGGCAGACTTCCCAGAATCTGTCTGGTAATTCAGAATGTCCATAAATTACAAAGGCTGCTCCACATGTATCCTTTCGACACATCAAACACTTTGCTTCCAAGCAAAGTTTGAGAATCAGCAATCCTCCTTAAATCACCTGGATGGGCGTGTCAGTCTCTCTAATCAATGTCTGGCTTGATGCCTCCCTTCAGCTTGACGTTTCATTCTTCTCCTGGTTCTAGCGTCAATCCACGATCTGTCAGTTTCCCCATTAGAAGCCTCTGACTCATTTTGTGGATCAGTTGCTGGCATGAGTGAAGTCGAAGGTTCTGGGGAGGATTGTCTCTCCGACAATCTCTCATCCTCCTGGCTCACATCTGTGTCCTCTGATAATTCAGACTCCACATTCACAGCAGGCTCCACCATTTCATCTTCAGAGTCATAAGAGTCAAAACTCAGCAGGATCGATCCTTCCAGTCACAACATATGTGTGTGTGTGTGTGTGTGTGTGTTATTCAGCTTTGTTCGGGTATTTTCCCATGTCATTATAGTTGTGCTTTTAAAGTTGTAGCAACGTTTCGGCAGAATCTCATCTGCCATCATCAGGCTTCTGTATTGTCTCACAGACGAACACAATACCCGAACAAAGCTGAATAACATACATGTAAGTACCCGCGAAAACTTAAGAAAATATATATATATATTTGTTTTCTGAGGTTCTCGCGGGTATTTGTATGTGGATCTTTGGTTATTTGGGTTTTCTCCCCCGTAAGATTGGAAATATCTAGGCAACGTTTCGATGAAGTCTCATTCATCATCTTCAGGCTTGGTCTTCAGCTCTGTGCTTCTCAGAGTGATGTGAGCTTGCAGCTGCTTCTTCCTTTTAACTGCTAGTGGGGGTGTGACTTGATTGGGTGGGGGCTTGGCTGTGTTCTGATTGGGTGGGGGTGTGTTCTTATTGGTTGGGGGTTTGGCTGTGTTCTGATTGGTTGGGGGGTTTGGCTGTGTTCTGATTGGCTGGAGGCGTGTTCTGTTCAGGTGGGGGCTTGATTGTGCTCAGGTTAGTCTTAGTTGCTGGAGGGTTTGAGCTGGTGAGCTGTGATCTTGCTGTTTGGCTTCGAGTTCGTGGTCGTGCTGCATCTTCATGGTGGAGGTCAGTTCGCTTCATGTATGGCTCAGAGGGGTTTGAGGTGGGTAGTGATGCTTTGTATATGTATCAGAACACAGCCAACCCCCCAACCAATCAGAACACAGCCAAACCCCCAACCAATGAGAACACACCCCCACCCAATCAGAACACAGCCAAGCCCATACCCAATCAAGTCACACCCCCACTAGCAGTTAAAAGGAAGAAGCAGCTGCAAGCTCACATCACTCTGAGAAGCACAGAGCTGAAGACCAAGCCTGAAGATGATGAATGAGACTTCATTGAAATGTTGCCTAGATACTTCCAATCTTACGCGGGAGAAAACCCGAATAACCAAAGATCCACATACAAATACCCGCGAGAACCTCAGAAAACAAATATATATATATATATATATATATGTGTGTGTGTGTGTATGTGTGTGTGTGTGTGTGTGTGTGTGTGTGTGTCTGTCTGTCTGTCTGTCTGTCTCTTATCTTCTAATTTGTTAGACGTCTTTTCCTACAAAAGAGGTTTCAGTTTTTCTCACTCCTTTTTTTTGTTTTAATGTCGAGCTTCCTTCATAGTTACAAGGAGGAAGAAGGGGTGGGGGTTTAATTGTGTAACATATTTTGCCATACAGCTTCCCTGTCCTGAAAAAAAACCCGAAATAATGTCACAATAATGTGTTAAATGAACTGTGAGAAGTCCAAAAAGGCTGCAGATTATTGTAGAGATGATGGCACACTTACAAACATTAACACACATGAGAAGTTCACCAACATTTTATTGAGATGCTATTTTTTTATTGGGAAAAAATAAAATAAAAGCCCTTTAATTTCTATCAAATGGTAACAGTGATAAAACACATTAAAGGAAGCACATTGAGTGCCAAATGGCCTTTCCTTCCTTAAGGAGATAAATTTACCCACATTTTAGCATCAAATGTATAACTAAGAATGGCATTTTGGGTTTACCTCTTTCTACAGCAGAAATTAAGGCTAAATAAGAGGACATTTCAACCCGATTCCTCTGTGAGACAAAGCTAGCATATTTCTATTGTGATTTATCTTTCTTAAAATCTATTTCACTGAAGTTCTTTGTTTATCATTATTATAATGCTTGGTCTATCATATTAGACAAATTATTCTCTTCTGTCATCAGCTGCAAAATAAGCCTTATTTCCTTCAGGGCTTTAAGTTTGTATATGTATCTGTGTGTTCATAGTTGGAACAAAGCTGTTTTGTGCAAAGTGGTTATTTGTTTTTTTACTTTTTCCATTTTATCTCTCTGCCACTGAATAAAATGACCATTAAGGGGAATTAGCAATGTGTAATTATCCCTGATAATAATTAAAAAAACATTTCCAAAGAACCAGCACCTCTGTTGCCCATTTAAATTTTCCTTCCCTATTATCTGTTTCTTTGTGTCTATAACAAGCTGAAAAAGTACATTTCAAGCCCTCAAGTAGATAATTTGTACTCTTCTTCTTCTTCTTTTCTTCTTTCTTTTTTGCCTTCAAGCCTCTCAGGTCGTTGTTTTCTTCATCCGTGCCTGCTCTCCAGTCAGTGAAGAAACATGAGGGTTTAGATAAGAATATGAAATGATATCCCCATTAAGGATTTTGTTCCCAGATGTAAAAAGCTTCTCCTTTGTGAGAATATTTTGCACAACCTTCACAAATGCAGGTCGGGTAACAGACACATCCAACCTAAAGGAGCTGTTTTGTGAGAGATTAATATTCATTTAGCATCACTGACATTTCACAGAAAAAGGCAAGGAAAAATCCAGCCCTACAGCCAAAAGGAAATGGAAATATATTATAACTAGAAAGTGTTTGTGGAATAATCTGGGACTTGCAAATCTCTCTCTCTCTCTCTCTCTCTTCCTCCCTCCCTCTCTCTCTCTCATGCTCTTCTTCTATCCCTCTCTCTGTTTCCCCCTCTCTTTCCCCCTCTCATTCTCTTTCCCTCTGCCTCTTTATTACTCATTCCTTTCTCTCCCTTTCTCCCTCCCTCCTATCTTCCTTCCTTCCTTCTTCCCCCTCCCTCCCTCTCTCTCCCTCCCTCCCTCCTACACACACACACACACACACACACACACACACACACACACACACAGAGGTACGCTGCCAGGCAGCCAGGCAGGTAGACAGACAGATATGCAAGATTTTCAGAAATAGTTTGTGTTAAGTCTGGAGCATGGGTGCGAATAATGGAGACGAGCCGGTAGAAACAGTGAAGTTCAAACTCTTTATTTACATGGTGTGACAGCTCAAACTGGATGGCTGCTATCGCATTCCTTATATAGGCAACTTATTAACTATTCAACCAATAGCAATCTGGGAGTGCTAGCTCCGTTAACCAATGAGAATGGCCTGTTAATGCTCCTGAATGGATCTTGGCATTAACAGCCAATCAGAAGTGCAGGGCCAGAACCCTGCACTTGACTTCAAGCTCAAGATAACTTTATTTAACATTTATTCATTCACAACACCCCTTTTCCCCGGCTTCTGCTTACGGGGTGCGGTCACATAGTCCTTGAGGAAGGACGGTTGTTTTATTAGTCTTTTCAATTTTCGCTGTGCGCTTGGCATTTGGCTGCACTCTTGTTGAGATAGATCGTTGTTTGGCGAAAGGGGTGCCTCTGGTTCAGAGTTCGCGTTTCCATTGTCACCAATATCTTCGGTAACTCCCTGAGGTGAACTCACTCCCATCCCTGGTTCCTGTTCCCGCATTTCTGTTCCGCTATCATTCCCTTCGAAAAGATTTTCTTCTAGTTGAAATTCGTCTTCCTCTGTATCTCCCTCCCCCTCAGTTTGGTTAAAAGGAATTGCGTGACTGCAGCCTCGAGCATAGTTGATCGATATGGCGCTTCCAAAGTCTGTCATCAGGGCACTATACAAGGTATGATCTTGGACTGGTTGCACGGATTACCGTCGCTTCTACCCACAGCAGATTGCCAGATAAATTTTTAGCGAATACTAAATCGCCTACCTGGAAGGTATGGCATCAGCCGCTGGATCCGAGTGGTTTTTCCAGTTCGTAGGCTGGGTGTAACCGGTCGAGGTGGGAGCAGAGCTTCCGTCCCATTAGCAGCTCAGCGGGAGTTTTGTTGGTGACACTGTGAGGTGTGATGTGCTGTAGAAAAAGGATTTGGTTGATTTTCTCGTCGATGTTGTCGTAGTCTATTTTTTGTAGCATTTTCTTGACGAATTGTACCATGCACTCAGCCCTACCGTTGGCCGCAGGGTGCACAGGCGAAGTGAGCACATGTCGGATACCATGGTCAGCCAGGTATTGCTCAAAGCACAGCGCGGTAAATTGGGGCCCGTTGTCGGATACCAGAATGTCTGGTAATCCATGGGTTGCAAACAGTCTTTCCAGTCTTTTGATGACCGCTTCAGTGGTCGTGTTCCTCATTTGGTGGATTTCGAGCCAATTCGAGTAGGCGTCTGCGGTTAACAAGAAGGTGTGGCCTTTGGTCGGCCCAGCAAAATCTAGATGGATACGGGACCAGGGTCCCCACGGTGTCTCCCATTCGGTTGGGATTGCCTTTGGTGGAGCGTTGCTTACTTCTTGGCATCTCTGGCAAGTTTTGACCCATGATTCGATTTGTCTGTTGATGCCTGGCCACCACGCGTAGCTTCGTGCGTGGGCCTTCATGCGCACGATGCCAGGGTGGCCATCGTGCAAGGTTCTTAGTAGTGCCTATTGGAGTCGTTCTGGGATAACAACCCTATCACCCCAGATGATACAGCCCTTTTGAGAAAACAACTCTGTTTGACGACTTTTGAATGGTGCGAAGTCGTCTGGTACCTGGTCCAATGGCCATCTGCGTTCTACCCATGTGAGGACTCGTGCTAAGATGGGGTCGCGTTTTGTTTCTCTCATGATATCAGGGGCAGTTAATGGCAGCGTACGAAGTGTCTCGATCTGCAACATTGTCATCATTGTCGCGGGATCGTTGATGGTCTCTGGAAGCGGTGCACGGCTCAACGCGTCGGCGTGGGGAATAGCCATACCGGGGCAGTATTGTAGCTGATAATTATAGGCAGCCAAGAATTCTGACCAGTGGGTCATCCTGGGAGATAGTATATAGGGGGTTTGCTTATCCCCAGCGATTATCCCCAGCAAAGGTTTTTGGTCAGTCACTATAGTAAAAGCCCGGCCATATACGTACTCATGGAATCTTTTAACAGCCGATACAATTGCCAGGGCTTCTTTATCAATCTGGCTATAATATTGCTCAGTTTTTGAGAGTGTTTTTGAAAAATAAGCAACAGGGGCTTTGCTACCATTAGGCAATACATGGCTCAAAATGGCGCCCACTCTGAAAAAGCGATGCATTACATGTGATATTTAATGGTAAGGATTCACTGTACTGCATTAGTATAGCGTCAGAAGTCAGTAGCTTTTTTACATTACGGAACGCCTGCTCTTCTCTATGACCCCATACCCAATTTGCTTTTTTGTCCAGTAGGCGATGTAAAGGTTCAGCAACAGTCACCTTGTGCAGCAAGAATACGTTATAGAAATTGATGAGGCCTAGAAATGCCTGGAGGTCGGCCTTATTCCAGGGTCTGGGAGCATTTTTTATTGCTCTCAATTTGCTATCAGTAGTGTGAATACCCTGACTGTCAATTAAGTACCCTAAGAATTCAACACGATCTGTACACAGCTTGCACTTATTTTTCTTCACCTTAAGGCCTGCTTCTTGGAATTTTTGGAGAACTAATCTTAAATGATCTCGTAAAATTTTTGAAGTGGGGGCAGCAATTAGCACATCATCAAAGTAGGGGACAACGCCTTTGATCCCCTGCAAGAGTTTCTTCATTAGGCTCTGAAAGATCCCTGGGGCTACACTGACTCCAAATTGGAGCCGCGTACACTTAAAGGCACCTCGGTGCGTTACGATAGTCTGTGCCTGTGCTGTTTTTTCGTCAACCGGCAGTTGCTGATAAGCCTGAGCTAAGTTTAGTTGAGCGAAGACTTTTCCGCCCCCCAGGGAATGGAGGAGGTGTTGCACCACCGGCACCGGATATGGATTTTGTTGTAGGGCATGGTTTAGGGTGGCTCGGTAGTCCCCACAAATTCTAATTGAGCCATCTGGCTTAATTGGTGTCACGATCGGGGTTTCCCAGGGAGAGTGATCAGTTGGTTTTAACACTCCCTGGGCTATCAACTTATCAAGCTGTTCATCGATTTTCGGCTTTAGTGCGAACGGAACTCAACGAGGCTTAAGGCGGATGGGAGCTATTTTTGGATTAAGGCTAAAGGATATCGGGGTCCCCTTGTACTCGCCTAGCTTTTCTGCGAAGACATCCTTGAATTCGAGGGTGAGGTCCTCCTCCCAGTCATTGCTGCCGATTCAGTTAATGCCAGCCACTTCAATGCCGAGTGGTGTGAACCATTGCAGGCCTAACAGGCTAGGCCGGTCCTTGTCGATCACCATCAGGGGTAAGTACGCTGTGCGGTTCTTGAACGAAACCTGGACTCAACTGGATCCTACGACTGGAATTCGGTTGCCCTGGTAATCTTTTAGCACGAGCCTTTGGAATTGAAGGTCTTGGCACCGGATAGTAGGGATGAGTTGCTTGAGGGTCTTCCAGGAGACCATTGAAAGAGACGATCCCAAGTCGACTTCCATTTGGCAAGGCTGATTTTCGATGTCCACTTTAACTCGAATTTTCTTGGCATCCAATGAAGAGGCGTGGCCGATAGTGATTGTTTGGTGAGCCTCTTCTCACCTCATTAGGCGATTCATGGGTCAGTTTCTGTAGGAGTGGTTTGCTGGTTCTCGCCTTACAGGATGGTTTCCTGTTGATTGGCGAAAATTGGCCCCCTTCGAGGTCTGGCTGGGTCCGAGGAGACTTCTGCAGAGCCGTCCGATATGGCCTCATTTCCCGCACTCGTGGCAGAGCGCGTCGCGGAATTTGCAATTGGAGCGGTAATGGTTGGCCCCACAGCCAGTGCACGGTTGCTGGGACTTCGGGTAACGGTCCCAATCGGACTGCAGTCGATGGACGTCTTCTTCGTCACTGTCTGACGACGAGGAGAGGTCCTCATGGTGGGCTGTCAAAAGCTGTCCTTCCGAAAAACTTCCGGTTTGTCGGCTTCGCCAGTGGCAGGGTTTCGCGATCCTGCGCGATCCCTGCCGCACTAGCCATTTTGGTGCCTCTGATCTGGATGGGTTTGGAGGCTAAGGCTGCCCCGCAGAGGCAGCCGAAGATAGGGGGAGCTGGTGAGGGGTTTGGGGGTGTTGCAGACCCCCTCCCCAGCTGGCAAAAACCTCTTTTCTCAAGGCGGTCAAGCGGCGGTCTGTAATGGCTGCCACAAAGAAGCCGGCAGCTGGCTAAGACTGAGCAGGAGGAAGAGGGGAGAAAGTTTACAAGAGAAAGTTTTTTGGCTGATCCAGGACTTTAAGAGGCGTTTAATCCTGAGAACTATGACTTTTTGAAAAATACTTTGTTTCCAGAAGAGAATTTCAAGCAGCAAAATTGAGGTGCTGAAAGGAAAGTTTACTCTCCTTCCCTATGGAATCAACAAATGGCCATTGAGAAACCTGTTGTTTTTTATAAAAGGTAAAAACTTGGCTTCTTGTTATAAGTGGGAAGGGAAAGGACAAAAAAATATATTAAGATCTTGCTGGAGGAGATGCCTTGAAGATCTTGAGACTAGAAATTGATTGTAACAAGGCTGTAAAATACAGACTGGGCTTTTTTTCTTTTCCCTTTTACTGATACCACCCCAGGAAGAGAAAGCGAGAACTTTGTGCATTGTTTGGACTGATTGATGTCTCTGGGACTTTGAGGAATTGTTTTAACTTTTGAAACATTTTGGTTGCTCTAAGAAGAACAAAGAATGGCTTTATCTGATGATGAACTTAGAAAGGAATATCAAGAAAGTAAGGACTATGTGAAAGAAGCTTTCCTTTCTTTAGAAATGGTGCTTGCTATTTATCAGCAAACACAACAACAGATGGAGGAAATAGAAGGAAAAGAAGAAAAAGAAGAAGAAGACGCCATCTTCAGTGAATCTAAAAAACTAATTAAGAGAGAAAGGAGAAAGAAAGGAAGGAAAATGAAGGACTTAAGACTTAAAAAAACACTTAAGAAAGGAAAAAATAAGATGCAAAACCAACTTAATGTTACTGAGCAAAAGGAGAAAGGATTACAACAGAGAGGGAAAGCTAAAAAGGCGGAGGTGAGTGGGGGGGGGTAAAAAGGCCAGGGGGGATAAGAAAGGAAGGGAAAAGGGAGGGAAAAGCCACAAAGGTATGAAACAAGATGGAAAAAATGATTTTTTTTTAGGGATGAAGGGTAAGGTATAATTTTTTTAAAAAAAGAAGATTCTGCAAGGTACATAAGATGGTACTATGCATTAGAAATAGAAAACTAGAATGTTATAAGAATTAATAAAAGATAAAAATATTGAAATGTTTAGTAATGATAGATTTTAAAATTTAATAAAATTGTAGCACTTGTTTTTTGAAATAGACAATCGGAATGTTATAAGATTTAATATTTAGATTTATTATCTAATTATACTAATTGTGATGAATTTATTATATTTTTCTCTTTAAAGGTTAGTAGGTAGAATGTACTAAGCAGAATCAGATTGGGTATCAGGTGTTATTTTAAATATTAATTTAGGGGGAGGATAGAAAGGCATCATTCTCTGATCAGTGATTTCAGGAGAAATTCTTTTATTTTTCTTACTATAGGGAATGAGATAAATGGATAATTTGGAAAGAATGGACAAAAAATACAAATAAAATGATTTAAATTAAAATGAATTAAATAAAATAGAAATAAGAAGAATGAAAAGCGGGGAGAAGTTATATAGAAGATATAGAATGGTAAATAAGATAGGTAATGGTATATAAGATGAGCACGAATTTAATTGAAATCCATACAAAGAGAGGTAATCTGGGGCCAAACTACTTTCTTAAAATAAGTTTTATAATTTTATGTTTTGTGTATCTATGTTTTGTTTGAGAATTAATAAAACCTCGGAGGAATGTTGGATGAGAATAATGGTAATCAAGTCAGAGAGGAATGAAGATGATGACTATAAATTCGATAAATATAGAAAATAATAATAGCAACAATGAAATTGAATACTAAAAGAGAAATAATGAGAAATTTGTTAAGAGATATCTATATGTTTATATTGAAATGGTGTAAAACAGAATTATGTTGCATAAAATAATATTCTACTTGACTTGTAAAATTAATAATGGAAAGAAGTTTCATTTATTTAATGGTTAATGATGGTTTGTTTGTCTTTAAAATCAATAAAATTTGTTCCAAAAAAAAAAAAAAGAAAAAGAAAGCTGTCCTTCCAACTTAGGTGAAAGTTCGCTGGCTGGTTGGTGTGTCGGAGCGCGATTTCGGCCTAGTTGGACAGTCGACTTCTTGGTTGCTTCCACTGCCGTAGCTTCAGCGATGGCATCAGCAAGGCTAATGTCGCCCTTAGCCATTATTTTGCTCTGCACGTTTAGAGCATCTAATCCTAGAACTACTCGGTCTCTCAAAGCCTCTTCTAGGTCGGCGAAATCGCAGAGGCCTCCCAAGTTTCAGAGGTCCGCAATGAAATCGGCAATGCTTTCTCCTTTCCGCTTTGGTAAAACTTGTGCCGTCTTACGAGCGTTGGAACGGTCGGTGCATAGTGGGCCCTTAGTGGTGGTTCGAGGACATCCCAGTCCATGGTCTTCACTTCAGCCGGTTTTGCTAGCGCCTTGGCCATCTTGAATACGGTCAGCCCGCAATGCGTCAGAAATACTGCCCGTTTCTTCCCGGTTTTGGCATCCTTCAGATTATTTGTTTCTAAGAACATTTGGAAACGGTCCATGTAGGACTCCCAGTCCTCTTGTGCTGGGTCGAACAGAGCGGGTGGTACTACGCCGCCGGACATGGTTCCGCCGTTGTGCGTTTCAGCCACGTGCTCAGTTGTCTTCTTCATTGTTCAGTCAGTTCTGACGTCTCCACATCCCATCCTTGTCGCCAGTGTTAAGTCTGGAGCATGGATGCGAATAATGGAGACGAGCCGGTAGAAACAGTGAACTTCAAACTCTTTATTTACATGGTGTGACAGCTCAAACTGGATGGCTGCTATAGCCTTCCTTATATAGGCAACTTATTAACTATTCAACCAATAGCAATCCGGGAGCGCCATTCTCCGTTAACCAATGAGAATGGCCTGTTAATGGCCAATCAGATTCTCCTGAATGGACCAATCCGATCTTGCCATTAACAGCCAATCAGAAGTGCAGGGCCAGAACCTTGCACTTGACTTCAAGCTCAAGATAACTTTATTTAACATCTATTCATTCACAACAGTTTGCCTCTGCCTGCTTCCTCAAGCAGAGAAAAAGGGACTGGCCTAAGGTCATCAGCTGGCTTTGTGCATAAGGTTAGAACTCTTGGACTTTTGATTTGTGGTTAAGGCATTAGACTAGAAATTTGGAAGCTGAGAGTTCTGATCCTGCCTAGGCCATGAGTGGGTGACTTTGGGATAGTTACTCTCTCTCTGCCTTAGGAAGTAGGCTCTGACAAATCACTTCTGAAAAAAACTTGGCAAAAAAGTACAGGAATTTGGGCAGGCAATCTCTGAGAAATGGATATGATAGATGATAGATAGATAGATGCTGACATTGTAAACTGCTCAGAGAGGGCTGTAAAAGCACAATGAAGTGGTATATAAGTCTAAATGCTATTGCAATAGATACAGTGGTGGAATTCAGCAGGTTCTGACCAGTTCTGGAGAACCGGTAGCAGAAATTTTGAATAGTTTGGAGAACCAGCAAATACTTTTATAGATCCTTCCCCTGCCACGCCCACCAAGCCAGGCCCACAGAACCGGTAGTAAAAAATATTGAATCCCACCACTGGGTAGATAGATAGATGATAGATAGATAGATAGATAGGTGATAGCTCGGTGGGGAGGTGGATGGGGAGTGGATGGATAGATAGATAGGTAAATAGGTAGATAGATAGATAGATAGATAGATAGATAGATAGATAGATAGATAGATAGATAGATAAAAAGAGAAAGAGAGAAAGAGAAACAGAGATCAGCCTTGGGAGGAATAAAACCACCTAATCCAACTATTGTTGATCTTTATTGAGCGTTGGGAAGAAGAAACAAATGTCTACATTTTGATAGATGCACAAGGAATAATATTTACACTTGGGATAGTAAAGATAAATACAGAAAATTAAACTGCACATAATAATTACTACTGCAATATTTACTACTAAACATCTTGGAGGAAAAAAGTCCAATTTGTATACACTTTCAATGAGGATGTTTTTAGTTTCTTTCTATCATACTGAGTTACAAATGGTACTTCAAGGACTCTAGTAAATATTACCCTTATTGGTTTATCTTCCTTTTAAGAGACTGAAAGATCTCTTAAAATCTCTCCCCATTGCTTAACCTGCACCCCCTTTAACAGACCATCACATGGTTAAAAAAATTTCATAAATATAATAAAGGAGCTGTGGAGTATTTAAAAATTAGTATGTTCAATAATGAAACTGCTGAGCTCTGTTTTTAATTCCATTACAAGATATAAAACATAGTCTGGATTGGTGGTCTCAATCTGGTTTGCTTTAGTTTGAAGGACATCCTGTCCTTTGACTCAGCAGGAAATGCAAGGTCACTTTGGAAACATTTCAGTAATACTTTCCTTTCTTGAGTAAAGAAAAAATATGTTTCATATCATTTACAGATATTACCAAGAGCAATAAAAACCCCATATTTCAATTCTTTCTAGGTGGGAATGACTATGCACAGAGTGTGGGAAAAGAACTATTATTATTATCATCAAATTTATGTGCCACCCATCTTGTGATTCAGTGAAGTTTCATTATCATAGTTTCAGCAGGGTTGATCTAATATTATGAGAAAATTGGTCTTCCAATTTCCCCAGCATTTCCAAGGTATTTCAGAATTTCAGTTGTTGAGTTAGATTAACAGAGTTGGAAGTGACTTGTAGGTCATCTACTCCAACCCACTGCCCTTGTTCTTGCAAAGTTTATTTTTAAAGCAGCACAGTTTCTATCACTGGACAGGTTTATAGTATTTTCCCTTGGAATTTAACTGAAATATGGGTTTGGGTGTTTTGAGCACTGTAAAAAGGCACGAACAATTTTCAAAGATGAAATTCAGTACAGGTAGTCCTTGATTTATGACTACAAGTGGCACCAGAATTTCCGGTGCTAAATCAGGCAGTTGTTCAGTGAATCATGCCTGATTTTATGATCTTTTTGCCACAGTTTCTAAGCAAATCATTGCATTTGTTAAGTGAGTCTACTTCTCTCATTGACTTTGCTGGTAAGAAACCAGCCGAGAAGTTCTCAAATGGCAATCCAATGGACACTACAGTCATTGTAAATATATGCCAGTTGTTGAGTGCCCAAATTTAGATCACATGACTGTGGAGATGTAAAAATGATCATAAGTGCAAGGAGTAGTCATAAGTCATAATTTTTGACATTGTTTTAACTTTGAATAGTTGCTAAACAAGATTGTAAGATGAGGAACTATAGGTCCTTGCAGATTAACTAAACCAATATAGAATTATTATGTATGCAGAAACCTTTAAAGAAACAAATAGGCAAAAACCTTTTCATTTGCAGTGTTATTAAATTCATATATAATTTATATTGCATAACTGAATGCTTCTGCCTTTCCCCCCATACACACAGCAATAACTCTATAAAGAGGGTTTGACTCGGAATGAGAGTAATCCAAAATCACCAAGCCAATTTTCATACATAGGAAAAGATCAGAGGCCCTGCAATCTAAAACACAGCAGATTGTGTCCATCAATTTAAACTTATTCCTTATCTTGCAATTTCTAGTCCCTTAACCATCCCACCAAACAAGACACATACAAATTTCCAAGATTATCATAGTCTTCTTTATCAAATTTCCAGATGACACCAAGCTATCTGGAATAGCCAACAATCCAGAAGATAGGTTTAAGATACATAAGGGTATTGACAGACATGAACAATGGCACTGCCTAACAAAATGAAATTTAATGGTGAAAAATGTAAAATTCCACATTTAAGCAAGAAAAACAAAATGCACAAGTACAGTATATGTGGTACCTCGCTCAATAGTAACTGTGAGAGGGCACTTGGAGTCCTAGTGGACAATCATTTGTCTAGTTTAATGAAAAGAAGGACTAGGGAGTGACAAGATAGCAGTGTTCCAGTCTCTCAGGGGCTGCCACAAAGAAGAGGGAGTCAAGCTATTCTCCAAGGCACATAAGGACAGGACAAGAAGCAATGGATGGAAACTAATCAAGGAGGGAAGCAACTTAGAACTGAGGAGAAATTGCCTGACAGTTAGAACAATTAATCAGTGGAACAACTTGCCTCCAGAAGTTGTAAAAACTGGAAGTTTTAAAAAGGAGATTGGATAACCATTTGTCTGAAATGGTATAGGGTTTCCTGCCTGAGAGGGGGGTGGATTTGAAGACCGCTAAGATCCCTTCCAACTCTGTTATTCTATACTACTCCACTCTGCTCTACTCTACTTTAGTCTAATCGAGTCTAGTTTGCAATTAAAAAGAATCAAAAGCATTTGCCTCCCATCCCATGGTTAAAAATGTAATAGTAGTCTGTAACTTTATCTTCTAGGTATCAAAGACTATTTATATGAATCAAATTCCTTATGGTCAATTAGCTTCGGACTCCACCTGTTGTTTTCCTGCTTCTTCCTCTCAAAGGGAAACCATTAGATCAGGCATACCAAGTTGCTTTATGTGTATATGAATCTCACACAAAGTCTCATACAATGTACACACCAAAGATTTACACTCCAAAATGAAATATAAGAAATGCATCCCTTCATGGAAAAATATTATATTATGGTTCCAAGTCAATTTGATTCCTGGTGCCTACATAGATAAGTCCTTGCAGTTTTTTTGGCAATATTTTTAGAAATGGCTTGTTATTGCTTTTCCCTAGAGTTGAGACAAAGATCTGCCAGCTGGCTCTTGGGCTAAAGATAGGACTAAAACTTGGGTTTTCCTTTCTAGTCAAGCACTTTAACCACTAAACCAGTTTTTCTCAACCTTGGCAGCTTTACGATGGCTGGATTTTAACTCCCAGGATGCCCAGCCAGCTTTCTGACTGAGGAATTATTGGAGTTGAAGTCCACCTTTCTTAAAATTTACATTTACATTTTATTTGATTTGTCAATTGCTTACAAGATACAGGTACAAGAATAAATATAGTTTTGAATACATGAGATAGATATTTATAAGAAAAATAAAAAACAATAGGACAGGGACTGTAGGCATGATTGGTGCATTTATGCATGCCCCCTACAGGTCTCTTAGGTGAGATCAATAGTAGACAGTCTAAGGTTAAAATTTTTGGGGTTTGGGGAAGAAACCACAGAGTCAGGTAGAGTATTCCAAACATCTGTTGCTGAAGTCGTATTTTCTGCAATCAAGTTTGGTGCGGTTAACCTCAAGTTTGTATCTATTGTGTGCTCTTGTATTGTTATGATTGAAGCTGAGGTATTCATTTGCAGGTAGGACATTGCAATGTACGCTGGAGGTGGCGTAGTTCTAGGTTTTCTAGGTCAAGAGTTTCAAGTCTGGTGGCATAAGGTATTCTGCAATTTGTAGAGGAGCGGAGAACTCTTCTTGTGAAATATTTCTGGACTTTTTCAATTGTGTTAATATCAGATACATGATATGGGTTCCAGACTGATGAGCTATATTCAAGTATAGGTCTAGCAAATGTTTTGTATGCTCTCGTTAGTAGTGTGATATTACCAGAGAAGAAGCTGTGTAGGATTAGATTAACAACTCTTAATGCCTTTTTGGCTATGTAGTTACAGTGAGGTCTAGCAGTTAGATCATTTGAGATGAGTACTCCAAGGTCCTTGACAAAGTTTGGATCCTCAACAAGGTCTTGACTATTTAGCTTGTATTTTATTTTCTGATTTTTTCTGCCAATATGTAAGACAGAGCATTTATTTGTTGAGATTTTTTTTAAAATATACTTTATTGATTTTACAATTAAAATAGATCAACAAGACATACATAAATGCAAGAGAGAAAAAGAAAACAAGAAAAAAGATAGAAAGAAAAAGATAGAAAACAATTAAAACCATTTTCATCTTCAACAGTTTGTGAGGCCTCCTTTTTATCCTTATTTTATGCCATATACACAATTAATCCTTACATATATCTATATATCACTACTATGATTCTATTATATCTTCTTTTGCCTTTTAGTGTGAAACCTATCTTTGGTCTATCCATTTGTACCAGCAGTTCCAACTATCGTAATATATTGAAGTGTCTTTATCTTTTAATGCCAAGGTTAATTTGTCCATTTCTGCACAACTTGAAATTTTTTGAATAATCATCTCCTGTGATGGAACATGAGGCTGTTTCCAATATTGTGCAAAAGCCAATCTGGCTGCTGTCAAGTTACGTATTATTATATATTTCACTTTTTTTGGTAGTTCTTTATCAAAGATCCCTAATAGAAAGGACTCCGGTTTAAATTCAATCTGTTCTCTTGTTATTTCCTCCAGCCAATTTCGAATTTTCTGCCAATATTTTTGAGCTTCTGTACAAGACCACCACATATGGAAGAAAGTTTCCTCTTTTTTTGCATTTCCAGCAGTTTGGACTCATATTGGAGTGCATCTTCGCTAATCTCAAAGGAGAAAGGTACCACCTGTAAAACATTTTATAGGCATTTTCTTTGTACGCTACTGATTTTGTGATTTTATTATTTCTACCTCAGACCTTTTCCCATTCTGTTAAGGTGATACTACATCCTATGTTCCTACTTCAGGCTATCATGTTCCCTTTAACAATTTATTCCTCTAATTCTACCGCTAATAAATAATTATAAAATTTTGTTATATTTTTTTTTGCCTGATCCTAATAAAATTGTATCTAATTGCTGGAGTTTATTATTAATTCCAAATTCTTTCTTGTCCTGTTTGTATCTACTTTGAATTTGAAAATATGCCCACTGATCAATTTTTAATCCCTGATCTTGAAAGTCTTGCCACGATTTCAGATTTCCTTGCGTATCCAATAGGTCCTTATATTTAATCATTTTAGTAATATCCAGATTATTTGGGTGGATCATTGCCTCCATTGTTGAGATCCAGATTGGTATCTTTAAGTAGTGTTTTTTCCGTATTTTCTTCCAATTAATCGATAATGAATCTTTGATTAAGTGTATGTGAAAATATGTTTGGCTAGTTTTCCCAATATCCCATAAAAAAGCATGTCACCTCCTCTGTAAGTCATGGCCTTCTAAGAATAATATTCTTCTATTGGTTAAATTCACCCATTCTTTCAACCATACTAAAGAGGCTGCACTATAATACAAATCCAATTTTGGAAGTGTCAACCCTCCCCTGCTATTCATATTCTGCATTGCCTTTAAGTTTATTCTAGGTTTTTTCCCTTGCCAGATGAATTTTGCTGTTATTTTATTAAGTTCTTCAAAAAACTTTTTGTGTACTTTAATTGGAATTGTCTGAAATATATGGAGGAATTTTGGAAGAATATTTATTTTAATAGCAGCAATCCTGCCGAATAATGAAAGTTGCAGTTTGCCCCATGTTTCTAAATCCTTCTTCATCTGTTGCATTAATTTATCATAATTATTTTCCTTAATTGTCTTCCAATGTGCTGTCAACCATATTCCTAAATATTTAACTTTCTTTATCACTTGTAGTCCCATAACTTCTTCTAGTTCTAATTTCTGTTTTTCTGTTAAATTTTTAGTCATTAATTTCATTTTCTTCCTATTAATTTTTAATCCTGCTACTGCTCCAAATTGTTCCAATTCATTCATCAATTTTTGTCCTCTTTCTCTTGGTTCTTCAATGAAAAAAAATCATATCATCCGCAAACACTTACAACTTATATTCTTCTTTCTTAACCTTTAATCCTTTTGTGCTTGGTGTTGTGTCCGCAAAATGATGCCAGGAGTTGGTGACTTCAAATCATGCTCTTTATTTGAGGTTGGAACCGAACTGGGGCAAAGGGAAAAAGATCGCGGCTTTTATTCTTTTAACCACGGTGGCCGCGGCCAATGGCACCGCTTTGAATCTCCCGTGATCCGAATGGACCAATCGCGGGAGATTCTTAGCGAGCCAATCGGCGCGGCTCGCCTGACCAATCAGAGTGCCCCGCGCTTTGGCCAATCAAAGCGTGGGGATCTCAAGAATGCTAATTAAGGACAGAACACCCCTCCCCTCTTGGTTCAGTCCTTACGTTGCGTAGTCACGTAGGTAGGCGGGGCTCCGTCTGAGCCTACTTGACCTGCGCAGCTCTGTCGGAGGTTGGATCCCGGCCGGTTCGGTTGGAATCTCTGCTGCTCCTGCTGCCGTCGTGGGAACCGGCTGGTCGATCGGGCCGGGCCGCTCTCCGTAGCTCCCTCCTGGGCCTCCCGGTTGGTTGAGCTGCGGGTTTCGCCGCTCCCGCTCGGTCTTCCCGGGTCGGTCGAGCTGGCCTGGCTGTCTCTTCCTGGCGAGGGGTCGTGATGGCTGCTTTCCGGTAAGTACGGCTGGTTTATTTTTCTTTGGTTTTGGTTCCCTGGGTATTCCCTCCCCCCTTGGTTTGTGTTGTGGGGGTTGGTTTCGCCTGTTTGTGCATCGGTGGTCTCTTGGTTGGTAGTCCTCGACCTTAGTTGGTCGATGTGGCGTTTCCACGCTCATCCATCTGCTGTTTGTAGCCGGTACGAGTGTGGGCCTGTTATTTGTGTGATGAAGGCTGGTATCCATAGTGGGTCTCCCGTCAGGTTTCTCGCATATACAGGGTCGCCGGGTGCGAAGGTTCGGTGTTTGCTGTTTGAGTCTGGGGGCTTCTCCGGGTTATACGTGGGGTGTAACCTGTCGAGTGGGGACCTTAGTTTCCTGCCCATTAATAGTTCGGCTGAGCTCTTATTGGTTGTGGTATTTGGGGTTATGTGTTGAGTGAAGAGTAGTTTGTTTATTTTCTCCTGGATCTCCCCATGGTCTATTTTCCGGATGGTCTTCTTAGTGAATTGGACCATCCGTTCCGCCCTACCGTTTGCCGCCAGGTGCACCGATGCTGTCAGCGCATGGCGGATGCCCCTTTCTGCTAGGAATTTTTCGAATTCCAGCGAGGTGAATTGGGGCCCGTTGTCGGAAATGACGACGTCTGGGAGGCCGTGTGTTGCAAAGAGTTTGCAGAGTTCCTTGATCACGGCCTCCGTGGTTGTCGTCTTCATGTTGCTTTCCTCCAGCCAGTTGGAGTAAGCGTCAACTGTTGTGAGGAAGGAGTGGGGTTTCCCACTCTAGGACGGGTGCTGTGGGTGGGCTTGGCCTAGTTTCCTGGCATCGTTAGCACCTTGCTACCCAGGCCTCAATTTGTTTGTCCATCCCTGGCCACCAAGCGTAACTTCTGGCCAGGGCTTTAGTCCTAACGATGCCAGGGTGCCCCTCGTGTAGCAGTTCCAGAACCTTCCCTTGTAGATTTTCTGGGTTGATCACCCTATCCCCCCATAGTATGCACCCTTTTAATAAACAGAGTTCCGTTTGGCGGTTTCGGAATGTTTTGACGGACTCGTCGTTGTCCCTTTCCGGCCACCCTTTCTCTACCCAATGCAACACCCGCGCCAGATGTTTGTCTTTATTAGTCTCTCGGGCAATGTCTGACGCGGTTATGGGCAAGTTGGGTAGAGTCTCTATGCTGAGGGTGGTCGTCGTGGGTGCTGGGTCGGTGCCGGGTTCCGGTAGCGGCGAGCAGCTTAAGGCATCTGCATGGGAGATCGTCTTACCCGGTCTGTGTATGAGTCCGTAGTTGTAGGCTGCCAGGAACTCGGACCACCTTGTCATTCGGGGAGACAGAATGTTCGGGGTGGCCCGGTTTCCTGCAAGGATTCCCAGCAGCGGCTTGTGGTCGGTTATGATGGTGAAAGTCTGGCCGTAGAGATACTCGTGGAATCGTTTTACGGCGGCAACGATAGCCAGAGCCTCTTTGTCCAGCTGGCTATAGTTCCACTCCGATTTGGTGAGGATTCTTGAAAAGAACGCGATGGGCGCTTCTTTTCCGTTGGGGAGGGTATGGCTGAGGACAGCGCCGACGCCGAAGGGTGATATGTCGCATGTGACGGCCAGAGGTAAGGTCTCGTTGTATTGTATGAGGATGGCGTCCGAAGTGAGGAGGTCTTTTGTTCTTTGGAAGGCGGCTTGCTCGCGTTTCCCCCAAGTCCAGGTCGCCGCCTTGTCCAGGAGCCTATGCAAGGGCTCCACCGCTGTCGCCTTTTGGGGCAGGAAAACATTGTAAAAGTTAAGTAGCCCCAGGAATGCCTGTAGTTCTGTCTTCGACTTGGGTGTGGGGGCTTCTTTGATGGCCTTGATTTTTTGGTTTGTGGGGTGAATGCCGTGATGGTCTAGGAGGTATCCCAGGAATTCTACCCGTTCCGTGCATAGCTGGCATTTCTCCCTCTTGACTTTTCGTCCGGTCTCTTTAAATTTGGTTAGGACCTCCCTTAGGCGACCCTCTAGTTCGGCTTGATTGGCTGCCGACACTAGGACGTCATCGAAGTAAGGTACCACCCCCTTGATGCCTTGCAATAGTCTTTCCATTAGGCTTTGGAATATTCCCGGTGCCACGCTGACTCCGAATTGTAGTTGGTTGCATTTGAATGCCCCCCGGTGGGTGACTATGGTTTGCGCTTCTGCCGTTTGCTCGTCGACTGGCAACTGTTGATAAGCCTGGGCGAGGTCGAGCTTGGTGAAAACCTTGCCCCCTCCCAGTGAGTGCAGTAGGTGTTGCACTACTGGGATGGGGTAGGCGCTTTGTTGTAGCGCGCCATTTAGGGTGGCCTTATAGTCCCCACAGATCCTCACTGACCCATCGGGCTTGATCGGGGTGACTATGGGGTCTCCCACCGGGCATGGTCTATGGGCTGTAGGACCCCTTGCTTGACGAGCTTGTCAATTTGCTGGTCTATCTTGGGTTTAAATGCGAATGGCACCCGCCTTGATTTTAGGCATTTTGGGGGGACGTTTGGGTCTAGGTTGAATGATATAAGGGGCCCTCGGTACTTGCCTAGGTTTCCGTCGAAGACCTCTTGGAATTCCCGGGCCAGTTGCTGCTCCCAGCTGTCGTCGGTGACGTGGTCGACTCCCGTGACTGCGATGTCGAGCGGGGCGAACCATTGCAGTCCCAGTAGGCTTGGGCGGTCGCGGTCGACGATTGTCAGGGGAAGTCTTTCGGTGTGCCCTTTATAGATGATGTTGAAGTGTTTGGTTCCAACTACCGGGATGCGGTTTCCCTGGTAGTCCTTTACAATGAGTCTCTGGCTGTCTATGTTCCTCCTTTGGAGGGTAAGCACCAAGCGCTTTATTTCATGCCATGCAATCATGGAGAGGTAGGACCCGGAGTCCACCTCCATTTTGCAAGGCTGGCCCTCGATGCCTACCTCCACGTGGACCTTCCGGGCGTCATTGGTGATGGCGTGGCCGATGGTGACCGTCTGATGGGTCTCCTCTCTTCGCTGGTTATCGCCGCCTCGCAGGGATCATCCGTTCCGGTCCCATCTGTTGTCTGAGGGGCGATCTCTGGTCCAGGGTGGTGTGCTCTCTCTCCTCCGGTCGCTCTGGTCCCATCGTGCCGGGCTGCGATTCTTCTTTAGGCAGCAGACATGGGCGATGTGTCCCTTCTTGTCGCAATGCCGGCAGATCGATTCGAAAAACCGGCATTCCGACCTGGGGTGGTCGCCGCCGCAACCGGCACAGTTGGTCCTCGACTTACGACCCCGCTGGTTCCGTGGGTCGCGGCCTGTCTGGAGGCGATGGATGTCCTCCTCGTCCTCGGAAGTGCCCGATGCCAAGTGGAAGTCGCCCTGGTGGGTGGTCGTCTCGGGTTGGGCCTCGGTCGACCTCGCCGGGTTGTTGTTTCCGCTGCGGTCCCCAGTGTTCAGTCTGCGCATGCGGTCGGTGGAAGTTCGGGTCACTTCGGCAGCTGCGGCTGTGGTGAGGGTGTCTGCTAGGCTGATGTTGCTCTTGGCCATCATCCGGCTCTGGAGGATGGGGTCCCACAAACCGAGCACGATTCGGTCTCGCAGGGCGTCGTTCAGGTTGTCGAATTCGCAGAGCCCCCCCTAGGCGCTGCAGCTCGGCGACGAAGTCGCTGAATTTCTCACCCGACCGTTGGTCCCGACGGTAGAATTCGTTGCGTCGGATCAGGATGGGTACCTCTGGAGCGTAGTGCCACCGAAGTATGGGTTCGAGGACGTCCCTGTCCATCGCGGTCGCATCGGCGGGTTTGGCAAGCGCCTTGGCCATCTTGAAGACCTCGGTCCCGCAGTGGGTCAGGAAGATGGCGCGCTTCATGGGGCCGGTGGCGTCCTTCAGGTCGCTGCACTCGAGGAACATGAGGAATCGGTTGGAGTACGATTCCCAGTCCTCGGTGGCGGGGTTGAAGGGTGCGGGGGGTGCGATTTTCGCCATCGCGGTGGTTCGTCTGGCTTCCGTCGGACACGTGGTTTGGTTCAGGGCCTGGATCCCACCTTCGTCGCCAGTGTTGTGTCCGCGAAATGATGCCAGGAGTCGGTGACTTCAAATCATGCTCTTTATTTGAGGTTGGAACCGAACTGGGGCAAAGAGAAAAAGATTGCGGCTTTTATTCTTTTAGCCGCGGCGGCCGCGGCCAATGGCACCGCTTTGAATCTCCCATGATCCGAATGGACCAATCGCGGGAGATTCTTAGCGAGCCAATCGGCGCAGCTCGCCTGACCAATCAGAGTGCCCCGCGCTTTGGCCAATCAAAGCGCGGGGATCTCAAGAATGCTAATTAAGGACAGAACACTTGGGTTCTGACTAATTCGCATTAATAATGCTTCTAGTGATAATATGAAGAGCAGGGGTGAGAGTGGGCAGCCCTGTCTGACTCCTTTTCTATTTTTATTGGGTGAGTATATTCCCCATTTATTATAATATTCGCCTGTTGTGTATCACAAATGGTTGTTATAATATTTTCAAATTTGGTGCTTAAATTCATATTAGAAATTTTTTGGATTAAAAATTGCAAATTTAAATTATTGAAGGTCTTCTCTGTGTCTAAAAACATAAGTGCTATTTGTTTTTTGGGGTGGGCTTCGTAAAATTCTAAAACATCTAATACTATTAAATTATTCCTGATTTGTCTGGTCGGGAGAAATCCATCTTGGTCTTCATGTATATGTTCATTTAACATTCTTTTTAGTCTACTTGCTATAATAGAAGTAAATGTTTTGTAATCAGTATTTCACAAAGAAATAGGCCTATAATTTTGTATATGTCGGGGGTCTGAATCCTCCTTCGGGATCAGCAAAATCAACACCCCCCCTCCATGAGTCCAGCATCCTGGCTGCAATAAGATATCATTAAAAACCTCCAACATATTTGTTCTGCTATTGCCTTGTATAGTTCCCCTGGGATCCCATCTGGTCCCGGGGATTTGTTGTTTTTCTGGTTCTCTATGCTGATTTCAATTCGAACCAAGTAATGTCTTTGTTTAATAATTCTTCCATTTCTTCCCCAATTGCTTTATCCTTCATTTCATCTAAATAGTTTCTTTTCCTATCTTTGTTAACGTCTTCCTTTTTATATAACTCTTCAAAATACTTATGGGCAATTTCTTTTTTTCTTTCTATCCCTTGTTGTATATCCCCCTTTCCATCTATTAGCAGATAAATCAATCTTTTTTCTTTCCTTTTTAAAAGTCTATATGATAGCCCCCCCCTGGCTTGTTGGCATGCTCAAAATGAGTTTGTCTAGTTGTATTCAGATTTATAATCATTCTCTCTTGTTCAATTCAATTCAATTTATGTTTAGTTATTGTCCGATTTTGCAATTTTGAATCCTTTGGGGTACTCTGTAATTGAGTTTCTAATTCCTTAAATTTTTGTTGTAATTTGTTTTTCTGGGCATATTTTTCTTTATTCCTCTTGGTGTTATAAAAGATTGTTATACCTCTTATCACTGCCTTCATTGTATCCCAAATGTTTTGCTTCGTAGTTGCTCCATTATCATTTTCCTTTAAAAAATAGTTTAATTCCTTTTTGAGTTTGTTAGGTATTCTTTTTCTCTTATTAACTGAGTATTTAATGTCCATCTTTTCTTGGGTTTTTCCCTACCCTTCCATATTATCTGAATTGGATTGTGATCTGCCCATTCATTGGGTAGGATTTCAATCCCTTTTATCTCATTTGCTATTTCCCCATTCATCCATGCCATATCAATTCATGCCCATATTTGATGAGGATTTGAATAGAATGTAAATTGTTTTTTCTCAGGATGTAATCTTCTGCATATATCAATCAAATTTAACTCCTTCATCATTTCCATGCATATTTTGAGAAGCTCTCTTTTTTTCCCTTTGTTCCTTCCCCCATTACTGTGGTCTTTTTGATAATCAGCAATAGAATTGAAGTCCCCAATAATACAAATATTTCTTTTTTCCAATCCTATTTTTCCATAAAGATGCTTTAAAAACGCTTTTTGTTCTCCATTTGGGGTGTAGATTACCACTAAGAGAATTGGGATGGCATTAATCCAGATCTGCAAAACCAGAGTTCTTCCCTCTGGATCTGACAATATTAAATTTGCTTTCATATCTTCTTTAACATATACTGCAATCCCTTTCTTTTTCCTCGCGTCTGCTGGTGTGGTGAATAGCTTCCTCAATTTCAGACATTCTAAATATTTTTCATCTGATTTCTTTATATGAGTTTCTTGTAGACATACTATATCAGCATTTTGTTTGATTAATGTGGCTATTATCCTTTTCCTTTTTATCATCAATTTTAAACCATTTATATTAATTGATAATATTTTCTTTTCTTCTTCCATTTAATTAGTTCTGTTTCGCTCTTTGTCTTGTGACTCCTCCAGTCTCTCCTTGTGCCTGAAGATGTGTCCTACTTTCTTCTCTCTCCTGTTGTAATTGAATATTTCCTTGATTTCCTAAAGTTCCATCTCTGTTCTTATGATAGCCTTGATCTTCCTGGGAGTTCATTTCCAGTTCATCCTTACTGCTCTGGTCTTCCAGAGGCTACCAACCATTCATAAAATTCCTGGGCCTTTTCCATGGAGTCTATTTTGATTTTCCTCTCATCCCATGAAACTAACATCCCCTCTGGGATTAGCCATTTAAATATGATTCTTTTCTGATTTAGGTAAGCTGCTAAGAATTTATAATCTTATCTTTGTTCTCTTAATCTTCTTGGTATTTGTTTGAGAACCAAGGCTTCTTTGCCTTTATATGTGATTGATTCATCTCTTGACATCCTATATATGATATACCAGACACTCCTTGCAAATCGTATATGGACTTCTCTTGGGCATTTGTGGTGTCTCACATAATTAGTGCTAACCCTGTAAACTTTGTTGAGATTTGAAGTTGCCATTTGATTGACCATTCTGATACATAGTCAAGGTCTTTTGGGAGGTAGTAGTATTGTCTGTGGTGTTGAATAGCTTTACATCATCAGCGAAGAGCAGTTACTCTTAATATGATAACTGCGAAGAGCAGTTGCTCTTAATATGAGGTCATTTATGTAAAGCATGAAGAGAGTTGGTCCTAAAACACTGCCTTGGGGGACACCACTGTTTTTTTGTTTTTGTTTTGAAAAGAATTTTATTGATTTTCTACAAACAAACAAGACAAACAAAACATTAAAACATCAACTCTCTTATGTACAAACAGTGTGTCGGTTGGTTCATCAGTTTTGTGCATTCATTTTGTAGTCTCAATTATGGTTATGATACATAACAACTCATATTGTCAATCCAAACTTATATATCTTAATATCTATTAAGCAATTAAAAATCATTTGACTATACTTTTAATCATTCATGCTTTATGAGATAACAATACTTTAAATAGTTTATTCTATAACAAATCATATAATCATACCAAATCTATCCTAGAAACACTTTATAAATATAATGTCAAATAACAAAGGCGAAAGAAAAAATAAAGATATTCCTTGCTGTCTAACATTCTAAATATTCTATTATCGTATTTTATCATCTAGCCATTGATAAAAAAGATCCCAAATTTCATAAAATTGTTTATCCTCTTGCTCTCTAATTTCAAATGTCAATCTACTCATCTCAGCACATTCCAATATTTTCTTAATAATTTTTTCCTGTGATGGTATTTTCTCATTCTTCCAGTTTTTAGCAAATACAATCCTAGCTGTTGTTAATACATTTACAATCAAATATTTCAAGTCTTTACTGTATGTATCTGGTAAGATTCCCAATAGAAAGAACTCCAGTTTCAAATCTATACGTTTCTTTGTCATTTTTTCCAACCACATGCGAATTTTAGTTCAATATTTTTTAGCATCCTCACAGGTCCACCACATATGGTAATATGAGTCAGGTATCTGATGACATTTCCAGCATTTTTCAGATTAGTTCTTAAACATTCTTGTCGGGGGAAAGTGCCACCTGTAAAACATCTTATACAAGTTTTCTTTATATGCTGTTGACATTGTCATTTTATAATTTTTTTTTTGAAAAAGATTTTATTAATTTTCTACAAACAAAAAAGACAAACAAAACATAAAAACATCAACTCTCATATGTACATCCAATGTGTCAGTTGGTTCATCATTTTTGTGCATTCATTCTGTAGTCTCAATTACAATTATGTTACATAACAACTCATATTGTCAGTCCAAACTTATATATCCTAATATCACTAAAAAAAGAAGTTTTTGACTATATTTTTAATCATTCATGCTTTATGAGCTAACAATGCTTTAAACCAGTTTACTCTATAACAAATCATATAACAAATCAATCCTAAAAAACCAAATCATATAACAAATCAATCCTAAAAAACCATTTATAAATATAATGTCAAATAACAAAATAATCTCAAAATAGCAAAATAAATCCTTACTGTCTAGCATTCTAAATATTCTATTATTGTATTTTATCATCTAGCCATTGATAAAAAAGATCCCAAATTTCATAAAATTGTTTATCCTCTTGCTCTCTAATTTCAAATGTCAATCTACTCATCTCAGCACATTCCAATATTTTCTTAATAATTTCTTCCTGTGATGGTATTTTCTCATTCTTCCAATTTTTAGCAAATACAATCCTAGCCGCTGTTAATACATTTACAATCAGGTACTTCAAATCTTTACTGTATATATCAGGTAAAATTCCCAATAAGAAGATCTCTGGTTTCAAGTCTATGTGTTTCTTTGTCATTTTTTCCAACCACATGCGAATTATAGTCCAATATTTTCTAGCGTCCTCACAAGTCCACCACATATGGTAATACGAGCCAAGTATCTGATGACATTTCCAGAATTTTTCAGATTTGTTCTTAAACATTCTTGCTATTCTTGTCGGGGGAAAGTGCCACCTGTAAAACATCTTATACAAGTTTTCTTTATATGCTGTTGACATTGTCATTTTATAATTTTGAGACCACAATTTCTGCCATTTCTCTAGATCAATCCCATATCCAAAATTCTTCCCCCAAACAATCATAGTTTCTTTGACTTGTTCTTCCTCTAATTTCATTCCCAATAAATAACCATATATTTTTTTTTAATCACCTTCTCATCAGTACCCATCAAGATCTTATCTAAATCAGTCTGCTTATCATAGAATCCCTCCGTTTTAGAATCTTCATCACACCTTGAATGTATTTGCGCATATGAAAACCAATTCATCCTTATCCCTTGTTCCTCTAAGTTTTGGATCGATTTAAGTTCACCCTTTTCATCCAAGAGTTCCCCATATCTAACTGTTTGTTCCTTCTTATAAATTATAGGATAGGAAAATGCTTCAATAGTTGATAACCAAACTGGAATTTTCAAATAACATTGTCTTTTTATCTTCTCCCAGTTTAACCACAAAGACTCCCACATATAATGTCTTCTAAAATAACCCTGTGTTTTAGTTCCCTTATACCATAAAAAAGCATGCCAGCCCAACAGCAAATCATGCCCTTCTAACGTCAACAACCTATGCTTTCTTAATGTTATCCATTCTTTGACCCACATCAAATTTGCAGCTTGATAATACAATTCCCAATTAGGCAGGCCAAAACCTCCTCTAATTCTAGCGTCTTGCAAAAGCTTTAGCTTTATTCTCGCTTTTTTACCTTGCCATATAAACTTCAACATGATTTTATTTAAATCTTCAAAATAGTCTTTTCCAAGCCTAATTGGTATTGTTTGGAACAAAAATAAAATTATAGGTAAAATATTCATCTTGATTGTTGAAATTCTCCCTATTAATGACAATTGCAAGTTTCCCCAGTTCTTCAAATCTGTAGCTATCTGTTGTTTGAGTTTAATATAATTATTCTCTTTTAATGTGCTACATCTTGCTGTCAAATATATCCCCAGATACTTAACCTTATTTGTAACTTGGATTTTCAACCGGTCTGCCAGTTCTTCTCTTTGTCTCAGTAGCATGTTCTTTGTCAAAATCTTTGTTTTATCTTTATTTATTTTCAAACCAGGCCACCTCACCATATATCTCTATCTTTTCCAATAACTTTGGAGCTGTTTCTAACGGATCTTCCAAAATAAAGGCTAAGTCATCAGCAAAAGCTTGCAATTTGAATTCTTCCTTTTTAATTTTCATTCCTTTTATGCTTTTATCATCCCTAATATTTCTATTCAACACTTCCAAAGTCAATACAAATAGCAAAGGAGATAGGGGACATCCTTGTCTTGTGCCTTTCCTTATATTAATAAAATCTGTAAGTTCTTCCTCCATCATTACCTTTGCTGTCTGTTTTTTGTATATGGCTTCTATTGCTTGGATAAATTTTCTGGCAAAACCCATCTGTTCCAATAGTAATAACATAAATCTCCAGTTCACGTTGTCAAATACCTTTTGAGCATCTAGGAATATCAAAGCCATTTGCTTTTCAGGGTGTGCCTCATAGTATTCCAAAGTATCCAAGATTACTCTCATATTGTCTCTAATTTGTCTCTTTGGCAGAAATCCATTTTGATCTGGGTGAATGAAATTATTTAAATATTTTTTAAGTCTTTCTGCTAAAATTGAAGCAAAAATTTTATACTCTGCATTCTGTAGATACTGTTTGACTTTTTCCTCATCAATATTCTCTTGTTTATATAGTTGCCCATAGAAATCTCAAATAATTTCCTTTTTCTCCTTATTACCATAACAAACTTGGCCTTGATCATCTATTAACTTCAATATTTTTCTTGATTCTTTCTCCTTTGTCAATTTCTCAGAATGGTCCAAAAAGCAAAAGGATCCCAGTAAATGGAAGGATGGAATGGATGGAAAAAGCAAAAGGATCCCAGTAAAAAGAAGGAGAAAAAAAAGAAAAAATTCTGAGGCTTTCCCTTTGAAATAAAAAGCAAAAATAAAACTATTACTAGAATTAAAATTTGCAAAGAGGCTGGTGAGTAAGGGTATCACAGGTGAAAAATAAAAAAAGAAAGCACACTGCACTTTATTTAATTGTCCAAGGCTCTTATTATGACTCTCTTCTCCACTAGCTTAAAAGTCAAGCCTCAAGTGTTGAAATGTTGATAAGAGTCCAGGAAAGCACCTGTAATAATATTTTGCTGTGCTCTCCCTCTATCTTATCAAATTGGAATGTCCTTGAGAAGGAGTCTTCTTACAGTTCTCTCCAATTCAAATAAAATATTTTCAAGCCTCTAGTTGGCAGTGTTACAAAGTTTCTTAATACACTTCCCCCACCCCAGCCAGAAAAAATAGTTTATAAAAAGAGAAAATAGCCAAAGGGAGCCTTTTGATTTTTTAATTTTCCTAAAAGAAAATTAAAAAATCAAAAGGAGCATAAGAATATATATAAGAGAAAATTCAGTCCAGTTAACTACAAAGTCACGCTAAAGTGTCCCCCCCAAAAAGTAAGAAAAAAATAAATAAATCCAAGCCTCAATTTGACATCCCTTTAAAAAACGCCGCTCATACAGTTTTGTCAAAAGAAAAAAATTCACAGGTTTCTTCTCATATTCCGAATGTCCTTTCAAATCTCAGCGAATTAACGAAAAAAAGAAGTTTCTCATCCAGCCAACACACTTTCACTTCCAGCCTCTTCCTTTCCGGAGCTGTCCCAACTTCAGCAGCTATGGAGGCTGCCTCTCCACCACCAGCAAAAGGACTTCTCCTGGATCAAACCAGGGATTTTGCGATATCCCTGGGATCCAGGGACTATGCCCTTCACAGTCAACATCTCCACGGGACGGTTTAGGTCCATTGGGACCGACCAGGGGTGAAAATATCAGCTGCGATCTCGGAGTCCTGAGATTGCAGCTGTATCACCGAAACGAAGCTCTGCCTTCTCCCAGGGGACACCACTGTTGACAGGTACAGAATTTGATAGGATGCTCCCAATTTTGACCATTTGTCTAAGAAAATTGCTAAGATTAAGAAACACTCAACAGACCAAATTAGCTCTCCTAATAAAACTATGCTAGATTGGCTCAAAAAATAGAGCTAACAATGAAAGGGGATCCAATCAACTGTTTTCCTTAATAAGTTCAATAATCAAACTGGTGTGAAAATAAATCAACTAGAAAAAACTTTGCTTGCTAAAATTGAGAATTTACAAAAGTTGTTCTTGCTGTTGTTTGACCAAGCTCTCCCCCTAAAAAACAACAACACAATTTTGTCAGGAAGCTGAAAAAGATCATTATCATCTACTCCATGATTCTGCGTACCTCTGGGAAACCACAGGAAAGGTATTTGCTTCAGAGCCATTACTATAATATCTGCTAAGATGCTAATTTCTCTAATTAGGACTTTGATGTAGCTTCATCTAGGTTATATACATAACTGTATTCATCCAAAAGCTTTGACGGGTGACAATGCTGGATAGTCTCATATTTTTCTTTTCATCTCAGCTGACTAATGTCAGAATATTTCCAAAATTTAGATATGTCATCTTTCTCTTTATATCTGACAATTGGTAAGTATATTATAAAAATTGAGTCTATCTTTGGAGGCATTAAGATCATTACAAATATTGTTAACAGCAACAAAAGTAGGAAATCTTCCTATATTTAGACGTTGGATTTAAAATCCATGTAAAGATGTGCAGTACAGCAAAATTACAATGCACAAATTTGGAGCAAGCTCACAACGCACTCCAAAATCTACAGTATTATAAATTCATCATACATTAATCTTCCATTTCCATAATGGAGGTTTGCATTTCCATGTTTTATATGCAGCAACAAAAAGAAATGTGTGTGTGTGTGTGAGAGAGAGAGAGAGAGAGAGGGAGAGGGAGGGAGGGATATTTGCAAGTCTCAGATTATTCCACTTCTTTTATGGTTATAAATAATGAAATACAATTTGTGATTCTGCGGTCTGTAATGCATTTAGATTGACCTGGAATATGTATGATAGAAGGGAGAAAATTTAGTCTGTACTTGAGTTCACCAAGGACTACCATTCCCTGGACATTTTTTTCTCTTTCCCTCCTCCCCACCTTCCTCATTATATAGCACACTTTTGTGTGTTCAGCAGACTCTTTGCAGACTCAAGGGAAAGCAAAGCTATCATTAGACATGTCCCAGTGAGCACTGCTGATGGGAACTGGTTTTGCAGGGCAGATTGGAAGACTGTGATGAAGAAAAGAAAGATTTTCCAAACACCAAGATTGGTCGCTACTATTGCTACAGGTTTTGAGCTGAAATCTCTTGATGCAAACTAAAATGCATGGTGATAATGCATAGCCAGTCTGAAGCTGCTCTGACAGAAATATGGTCAATAGCATGTTTTTTACAGTTCAGCAAACATTTATTTCAAGGATGAGAGGAGCAAGTCATGGAAATTTCAGGCCCGTTTTGGTGTTTCAGATCATAATGCATAATAGACTGTTTTTGCCTTCTTTCCATCTCTCCCTCCCTCCCCCACTCTCTCAACTTTTATCTTGAAAGTTTCTGATTTCTGTTTATTGTCGTTTCCTTTTTATAGACAACTAGGTCTAATGGTTAAGGCACCAGAATAAAAATAAGGAGACTGTGAGTTTTATTTCTGCCTTAGGCATGAAAGCCAATTGAGTGACTTTGGGCCAATCACTTTGTCTTAGCCCAATCCATATTGCAGAGTTGTTGAGGGCATAATAGGAAGAAGGACAGATATTGTGTTTATTTGTTACCTTGAGTTACTTACAAAGCAATAAAGGCAGGATTAAAAAAAAAACTAGTAGTAGTCTACTAAGAGTGGCTCAAAAGTATTTACCATTCTATTTTGACCTGGGTGGAAAAGTGGCTTTTAAAAAGTTGATAATGGAGGGTACAATTCTACACTAGTTCAGGGATGTTTATTTCTGAATAGAAAAGCAACTGAGTTTTGTGATGCTGAATCAAGACTCTGGCACTGAAAAGTTAGACAAGAGTGCTAAAGATCATATCCATCCAAGTGTTTCTTTCTTTCTTTCTTTTATTTTTTATTTGTCAATTGCGTACAAAATAATAGGTATAAGTAAAAACATAGTTATGAATCCATGGATACATATTTTATATATATATGTGTGTATGTGGTGCGATTACCTTGAGTTTGTATCTATTGTTTGCTCTTGTGTTGCTTTGGTTGAAGCTGAAGTATTCATTGACTGGTTGGACATTGCAATGTATGATTTTATATACTATACTTAGATCAGACCGAAGGTGGTGTAGTTCTAGGTTTTCTAGGTCTAGGATTTTGAGTCTGGTGGCATAAGGTATTCTGCAATGAGTAGAGGAGTGAACTCTTTTTGTGAAATATTTCTGGACCTTCTCATATTAACTGGACCCTTAATGAATGTACAACTGAACCCACACATGCAATCTTCTACAATGCAGTAACAAATCTGGGTCTAGAATAACTAGTAAGCAACAACACTAGACTTAACAACTGCCTCGATCTCATCTTCTGCAATAGTTTGAATTCAATTTATGGAATACAAATTAAAATCACTTTTCCAACAGTGACCACAACATGATTAACAGTGACCACAACATGATTAACTTTACAAATCACTTTTCCAACAGTGACCACAACATGATTAACTTTTGTCTCAACATACGTCCAAACAAAATTCATCAGAATGATGGCCTTCCGGTTTTGCAAGGTTTCGGCAGCGGCAGGAATTCGCGATCCTCCACGATTCCTGCTGCGCTCACCTTCGAGGTTCCTCCGATCCAAACGGATCCGGAGGATAGGGCTGTCCCGTAGAGGCAGCCAAAGAGAGAGGGGATCCGGATTTGGGTTTGGGGGTATCGCAAACCCCTTCCTCAGCCAGCAAAACCCCTTTTTCCCAAGGAGGTAGAGCAGCGGTCAGCAATGGCCACCACAAAGAAGCCCGCAGCTAGATAAAATTTGTGTTGGAGGAAGCAGGTGAAGGTGAAAGTTTTGGCTGAACCGGGATTACAAGAAACTTTTAAATACCCTGAAAACTGAAACGTTTAAAGGATACATTGTCTCCAAGGAACATCGTAAAAGTGGCGAAAAAAAAAAAGCTGAAAGGGAAAGTTACTTTCTTTTACTCTCCCTTCCCATAGAAACAGCAGTTGGAAATCTGGAAAACCTGCTTGGGCATAGAAGGTAAACTTGAAAATTTAAGCCAAGGGGATAAAGGATTTCTGGACATTGGAATTAAAAGCTTAATTTTTTTTTTATTTGTTATAAGTGGAAGGGAAGAGGCAAAGATTTATTTTAAGACTATATTGAAGGAGACTGCTTTGAGCTTATAAGATTAAAAATAAAAGATATTATGGACTTCTAGAAGATTACTTTGGAACTGCGTTATTTGAATCCTACCCCAGGAAGAGAAAACATAGAAAGAAGAAAGTGCTAAATGGAACTGTTTGTTTTGATTTGGTTTGCTTTGTGACTTTGGGATCTTTGTGAACTACTTCTTGAAAGATTAAAGATATTTGGGTTGTTTTTTAAAAAAAGGGGAAAATGGCATTATCTTTTGAAGATGGAATTTCAAAAATTGAAAGAGAAACAGGAAGGCATAGGTCTTCAGGATCTATTTTCCACTTTTTAGAAATGGTGATTTCTACCTATCATGAAATACAACAGCGACAGGAAGACTGGGGCCAAGAAGAAGAAGAAGAAGCCATTTTAATGGACAGATAATTTCAGTGGAGGAAGGAAAGCATAAGGGGGGGTGAAGAAATGGTGAATTCAGGACTTAAAAAAGCAACCAAGGAAAAGAAAATTAAGATGAAAAATCGATGCAATGTCAGAAAGAAACAGAAAAGAGAAATACAACAGAGAGGGAAGATTAAGAGAGTGAAACTTGAGAGATGGGGGTGGTGGTGGTGGTCAAAATCCAGAATAGATAAGAAAGGAAGGAAAAAGGAAAGAGAAGTCATAAAAGCTTTAAACAAGATGCCAAAAAGCAACTGTTTTTTAGAGATAAGGGGTAAGATTATAATTTTATAAAATGATTTTGCAAAAGTACATAAGGTTGTATGGTAGATATTAGTATTTGAAATTGAATTAGAAAATTAAAATATTACATGAATTAATAATGCATTAAAGAGAAGCTTGAAAATGTTTAAGATTTTATAACAGAGTTTAATTTACTATGAAATATAGTTTTTATTATATTATAAATCCAATATTTCTTTTTTTGGTGTTACTATTATTTACTAAATTTAATATTATGTGTTTGTTTTATTATTTTGAAATGTAGTATTCAGAATGTACAAAGCAGAATCAGTATGGAATGTATGTATTATTTTAAGTGTAAAATTTAGGGTAAAGATAAAAAGTTGTCATACTTCAACCAGGGAAAATATTGTATTAGAAAGGAAGGAAAAATAGATGATTGAAAGAGAATGGACAAAAGATGCAAGTATAATTATTTGAATGGAGATGAAATAAATAAAACAGAATTAAAAGAATGAATAGAAGAGAGAAAATATAAAGAAAATATAGAATGTTAAGATATGAAATAGTATATGGAAAATATAGAATGTTAAATAAGATATGAAATAATATATAAGGTGAGCATGAATTTGATTTATGTCTGTACAAAAAGTTATAACCCGGGGTTAAGCCGCTTTCTAAAAAGAAGTTTTATGTTTTCATGTTATGTATTTTGTTTGTTTATGTTTGTTTATCGAGGATTAATGATGTTGGATAAGAACATATGAAATAGTAATAATATGAAATATAGTAATATGAAATACATGAAAGTACAAGTTTAATGAATAAAATTGAACAGAAATAAAGGAAGAAACAGTGAGAAGTTGGAAAAGAGTAATAAGATATGAAGTTGAATATATAAGATGCATATTAAATGTGGGTGGAAATGTGATAATTTAGAATTATGTTGTACCTTAAATGAGAGGTTTTTTTTGTTTTGTTAAGCAGTTTTTAGAAAAGATGTTCTATGTTCTTATGTTTTATGTTTTGTTTGTCTGTGTATTGTTTTTGAAAATTAATAAAATTTGTTATTAAAAAAAAATCATCAGAATGATGGAATCCCCAATTATAACATCAAAAAAGGCAACTATGATTTTATAAACAATGATCTCTCATCCCTTGATTGGCAATTTCTATTCTCTGGATGCAATACTATAGAAGACCATTACAACATATTTTTACCTGAAGTCAAAAGAGTCATCAAACTATATGTACCATTAACAACTCCCAAAACCAGAAAAAGAAGAAAATTATCCAAAACAATAAGGAAGCTTCAATCCAAAAAGAAATCACTTTAGCAGAAAAACAAATCTGGTCACATTGCTAACTTCAAAAGCCGATACAAAAATTTATGCCACCAGATAAAAACTGAATGCACCAATTATGACATTAAACAAGAAGAAAATCTTCTTTGCACCAATTCCACCCATGCTTTCTACAATTTTGTAAACAACAAACTAAAATACATAAATACATCCTGGTTGCCAAGTGTCTGAATTATGATCATGTAACCATGAGGATGCTCAAATAGACATAAATATGAGGACCAATTGTAAGCCATTTTTAGTTGCCATTGTAACTTTGAAGAGTTGCTAAGTGAATGGTTGTAAATCGAGGCATATCCATATGAATTAAGGCTGAAATTCTTAACTTAATTTACTTAATGATTACAGCAAAAGAATGTCATAAAATTGGGTTGGTCATATAGTGGCTTGACTTATGACTGTCATGACTTCCAATGGAAGATCCAGGCTCCATTATGGTTATAGGTTGAGGACTATCTGTACTGGTTTTAAATATATCCATTGTCTAAGCATCCCCCAACTTTATGAGCATAGGGACCGGTTTCATGGATATGGGGTTTTTCCATGGACCAGATTGATTGGTTACTAAACTAAGCAAAATTGTTTGCCTTCTTAGCTAATTCACAAAGCATACACATGGACTATATCAGTCTGTCAGAGAGGCAATTCAAAATGATTTTTTTTTTTACCAAAATAGCATTTGAATTTTAATTATGCAGAAAAATGTCACTCCTAAATGTATTCCCATGTAATATCAATTAAACCCAATGAAGAAAACATTTTATTGGGTCTAATGGACTTTTGACATGATTCGATGAAATGGGAGATATCATAGATTTACTTCTCTACCTCCTCTGACAAGGTTAATAGATGCACCTGCAGTAAGTGGTGGGGAAGAGGAATTTTTGAGAAAAAAACATGTTAGATGCTTTTCAAAGCAGCTTGTATTCACTAAGGTTACTAGCACTGACCTAGTTAAGTTTCCTCTGCTCAACTGTGGTTTTAAAAAAACCTCCAGCAGCATTCCTTTGGTACCTGGCTCTTTGTTAGAAGTTCACATCTCTGCTCATTTTCATTTGTAGTAAATTCAGGCTGCCTTGTAGAAAAGTTCCTCTCTGTTTTGCTTCCTGGAATATGACAGCCTTACTCAAGGAGACCTATTTTTCTTTTTCATCCCTGGTTTTGATCCTGTGAGAAGGACCACCAGTTTTATCCAAAATCAATTTATCTCCTGTTTACTCTCACAATCTGACCAAAGTCTAGCTTTTCTAACCAAAGTTCCATATAGTAGCAGCATATAAAATGTAACGTTACATATTTATCACTTAAGTATGTTAGATGTAAACAAGGCATTGGCGATTCAGTCATTTTTAGACTGTAATGGTCTTCCTCTCAATCTAGCAGAACATATTTTTTTATTGTATGTATTCTTTTGGCTGTTCCATTCAGCCCTCTTGTTAATGGAACTATGATCTGATCACCATTGATCTTAGATCTATTGTAGCTTAATGTTTCAATATATATTACTATTCAGTGTATGTTCCACTTTTTCTTTGCTAGTTTTTTTCTCATAGCTAGACTCATTACCTTACATTATGTAGTTTGAATTTCATAAGCTATTTATCTCACTCCTCTGTTCTGAATTTGGTTGCCCTTCCTCTTTGTTTTGACTGCCCTGCCACTTTCTGTCGGTGTTGAGTATAATCCACTTATCACTTCTTCTTGCTTGATACATAAAGTGAACAAAATTGATCTTGATGCTAATCCTTGTGACTCTCTTTTAGTCACTGCCCAACATGTTGAGCTCACATTTGCCATTTCTTTCTGATGTTCAAGTAAGCCCTTTCCTTCTTTGAAGTCAATTATCATTTCCAAAATTCCAGACAGATTTGAATGCCAGACAGCAATTGGACCTCACGAATCCCATACATTCAAGAAGACAGGTTATAACTAATAATATGCCTGTTTAAATGGTACAGTAAAGATTTTCCTATTGGTCTTAATCCAGAGATGCTTTTGTATAGTACCTTTTCTTATGTGTTGTTGCAGTGGTATGTTTCAAGTATTTTTACCACTGGTTTGATGGACGTGGCTTGGTGGGCATGTTTTGTGCACATGCACACACTTTGTACGCATGCCAAACCCATACTTTGCACATGGGCAGAGATGTTTTGAGTCACCTCCTGAAATCCTGCACTCTCCCTGACACTTCAGCAGCTGCTGCATGGCAATTGCTGTGCCGCTTCAAAAGCAGGACATAAAGGTTAGTATGGGAGCCTGGGCAGGTGGATGAACCTAACACAGCGTGTCAGAGCGAACCAGTTAGTCTCCACTGCTCATTGCTGCTACCAGCTCAGAACCAGAGCTGAACTGGTAGAATACTCCCACTGTGTTGTTGGCTAATTCATAAGCTCATCTTTAGAAACTCAGCTTACATTGCTGACTATGTTGGTGTTAAAACAGAGATCAGTAGTCCTCTCTACACTATTCCTTAATCTTGCAATGTTTTCCTGGACTAATTGACTCAGTGTAGTCACTATAGGCCATAAATTTTGAAGTTTTTGAGCTGGGGTGAGCCTATTTGGAATGTTGAAGGCATATGATGATAATTTTATTACACTCCTCAAAAAGTGATTCACATAAGATTGACTGTATGCTATCCAGAGGAGCTCCTGTTAAACATCAAAGGAAAAAAAAATACCATACTGCAATATTTGTTAATAAATAAATATGAAAACATTTTACATTGGAACATTTTAAATTAATTCAAAAGCAGCACCTTCTAGCTAATAAAATTATATGTAATACTGTCTGTAACATTTTGCAATAAACACAAACTAATATTTTCAATCCATTATTGTTAGATTAAGTCCAACATTCTGTACAAATAAATTTACCACAGGCTAGAGTTATCTTGCAAAATAGTTTCTTTTGTTCAAGATTACTTACTAATCCTGAAGAGTATTCTTAAAACATGTTAGTATTATTTTTAACATTAATCCTTCAGAGGTCCTCAAACTTGGCAACTTTAAGACTTGTGGACTTCAACTCGCAGATACTCATAGTTAGACCATGCTGGCTAGAGAATTCTGGGAGCTGAAGTCCACAAGTCTTAAAGTTGCCAAGTTTGCAGACCTCTGCGAGTTTAAATCCTTAAATGTTAATTTGATTAAGCAGCCTTTCTCAGCTGGATGCTTTCAAGAAGAGTTGGATTGGCAACGGAGAAAGATGGCTTTTGAAAATTATAGGTTCCACAATTCTTCTACAGGGTGTCAGGTTCAAAAGCTTTAGCACCCTCAATGACAATGCTGGAAATTTTTATTCTGGTCCACTTTTATTTTGCTGTAGTTTGTGCATATAATAAATCTATCTATTTTATAGTTCACACTGTAACATATAGAGACTTTTAAGACAGGATGGCATATTTGTATTTATTCTCTTCCTAGAGATTCAGGATGTCTAATAGCAGTACTTGTAATAGTAATATGATTAACATTGATGTATAACCATCACCTGTAATAATAACACTCTTTCATTGTTAGGAACATTGCTTGTTATAAAATTTGGCATTTTCTTTCTGAAATGTCCATTATTGTCCAAAAGGGAACTCTTCTTTACTTTTACAAAAATAGGTTATTTTTCATCCTTGTACCAAGTGCAGAAGGGGTGATTAAGGAGGGGGAAATGAGCTCTATGCATGGGTTTGCATAAAAATTCAGGTAAGTTGGAAGTCTCTCTTTCTCTGTCAGCAGTTTTTATTACAGCTCTGGAAATCCCATTATTGTTTGTTAAGCACAAATTCCCTTTTGTGAATCCATGCTGCTTTTCCCTAATTAAATTATTATTCCCTTTATTCTCTCCCTGACTAGTACTTGGAGTTCTTTCTGTGCAACCAGCTATCATGTGTAGGACATATACAAGCCCTTTGTTTTGTGAGATTACCTCTCTGATTCTGAACTACACAAGGGTGCATTTTGCATAGAAAGATAGAAAAAAAATGGAGAGAACACTAGTCTTACCCAGAGGATTTGGTTCAGCTCCCATGCCTGCCAAAGACTTCCTATGTGAATACTTGTTTAATGGGACATATAGATTGACTCCTTCTCAACCATAGAATATGAGGGTTAATCTCTTTTTAAAGAATCAACTAGATGTTTGTCTACAACACCCCAACATTCTGACCAACTGAGGTGATGTAGTCATTATTCCAAAAGGGAAAGTAAAAACAAAGCACAAAATGCACACACACAAAAAAAGAAGGAAAACAAATCAGAGGCCTCAAAAATGACAATCAGAATGTGAGTTACACATGGGTTGCTAAAGACAAGTTAGAGGATCTTTCAAGGTAATTGGGTTAGATAGCATGTCTTAGAAATAACAAGAGGAGCAATCCACCAGCTTCTGGGAACCCACATTTCTTCTGATTCAGAAGAAAATGAGAAAACATTATTTCTGTTAATATGAGATAAGTGAATTCTACTGTCTGGTAATATAATTTTCTACATTTTGTAGCAAAATTGTCCAGTATCACAATTATTTGGGAGAGAGGATTGATTATTTATTTATTATATTCATTCATTTATATTGGGTGTCAGATAAATGAAGAGACCATTGCAAATGCAAAGTACAATTCAGTGTCATACTGTCAGGGACACAACAACTTGGTCTGACTATGAGTATTTTTTAAACAGTTCCTTGAAAAATTCCTCATTTTGAAAGATTTAGGTCAAGGAGTGACACAAAATTAATTAGCATCCTAAGAAATACCCTAATCCAGTATGAACTTGAAATAGTGTCACTTCTCCCCTTCGAAATGATCATTTTTTAATATTTTGAAGGGGAGACCCAAGGCATTGGGGAAGCCATGGGTGAAACTTTTACAGTGTTGCCAAAGGCCTGCTCTTTTGTAGAAAAACAACTAGCTCACCCACTGTTGTAGACATTTGGATTATATTCTGGTTAGTGTTCAAGATATCTTTTCACCTATTCTATCCAGTGGCATTTTCTGTGGGGCTAAGCATTAATTGGACTGGCTGGCTTGGTTTTAGGTATTTATGTATTACGTGATAAATAACTTACGATAAATAACTTACGCACTAGGAACTAAAACAAAACATAGGAATATATACAGAAATTGTGTTCTCTTTTGTGTAGTGAAGTATAGCACAAGGGCTACCCTAACCCTAATGATACTGTCAGCATTCCAGAAAACCTCAACTCCAATAAATAACTCTGAGACAGACATGATCTCAAAGTTTCCTTTTATTAGAGTAGTATAATGGCACATCTGGGAAATCCCGAATCTGAAAGTTCCGGGTTTTCCTCCTGTTGTGTATGCATAAAGATTAATAAAGTGCGAGCTTGGAGTAAGTGCAGGGTTCTGGCCCTGCACATCTAATTGGCTGTTAAGCAGCCAGACCGGATTGGCCCATTCTGGGGAATCCAATTGGCCCTTAACAGAGAGTTCTTATTGGTTATAAGAGCTAGCGTTCCTAGCTCGTTATTGGTTAAAAAGTTACAGGGTTTGGCTATATAAGGCGGGTTCAACTGCTGTTAAAGCGAGAAGTCACAATGTAAATAAAGAGCTGAAGTTCACCGTTCAGAGGCTTGTCTCCATTCTTTCTCGCCCATGCTCAAAACATAACACTGATGACGAGGGTGGGATTTGGAGAAATCTGAACCAACAAAACTTCGAAGAACACCGAGCATGTGATAGACAACGCCAACAATGGAACCATGTCCGGCGGCATCGTACCACCCGCTCCATTCGATCCAGCACAGGAGGACTGGGAGTCCTATATGGATCGCTTCCAAATGTTCTCAGAAACCAACAACTTAAAGGACGCCACACCAGGAAAGAAGCGGGAGGTGTTCCTAACGTATTGCGGTCCAACCGTGTTTAAGATGGCTAAAGCACTAGTCAAAGCTCGAGAAGTGAAAGACATGGATTGGGACGACCTCGAACCTCTCCTACGAGATCACTACGCCCCGACCGTGCCTACGCTCGTGAGACGCCACGAGTTTTACCAAAGGAGCCAGCGGAAAGGAGAAAGCGTGGCCGACTTCATAGCAGACCTCCGAAACCTGGGAGGCCTCTGCGGATTCGCCGATTTGGAAGAAGCACTAAGAGATCGCATAGTTCTGGGACTAGATGCACCAGGTGTCCAAAGCAAGCTGATGGCGAAAGGTGACATCAGCCTTGCTGATGCCATCACCGATGCTACTGCGGTGGAAGCAACCAAGAAGTCGGCTGCACAACTATGCCGAAACCGCGCTCCAGTACCCACACCGACGAGCGACATTTTATCCAAGTTGGAAGGACAGCTCATAACGATGCACCACAAAGACCTTTCTTCGTCGTCAGACAGCGATGAAGAAGGGGTCCATCGAGGGTCTGACTGGGACCCTCACCCGAAGCCCTTACGCCCTTGCGCTGGCTGTGGAGCAAACCAGGCCAGGTCCGAATGCAAATTCCGCGATGCACTCTGCCATGAGTGCGGGAAACGAGGCCACATCGGACGGGTCTGCCGCAGTTTGCCAAGATCCAGCCAGGCCTCAAAAGGGGCTAACTATCACCAATCAACAGGAAACCGTCCTGTACGGCGAGAGCCAGTAAACCACTCCTACAGAAATCGAGCTTTGCAGAGAGAAGAGGCTCACCATGCTATCACTATCGGTCACGCCTCAGCCTTGGACACTAAGAAAATCTGAGTCACGGTAGCCATTGAGAACCAGCCCTGCCACATGGAGGTCGACTCGGGATCGTCCCTCTTGATGGTGTCCTGGAAGACACTCAAGCAACTCATCCCCACAATTCAATGCGAAGATCTCCACTTCCAACGCCTCATCCTCAAGGACTACCAAGGGAATCGAATCCCCGTCGTCGGGTCCTGCCGAGTCCGAGTCTCCTTCAAGAAGCACACAATGTACTTACCTTTAACGGTCATCAATAGAGATAGGCCTAGCCTACTAGGCCTCCAATGATTCACGCCACTTGGCATTGAAGCGGCCGGCGTAAACCGAGTCAGTGGCTGTGACTGGGAGGAAGACCTTCTCTATGAGTTCAGGGATGTCTTTGTGGACAGCTTAGGCGAGTACAAAGGGACTGCGATTTCATTCAGCCTAGATCCAAAGGTAGTGCCCATTTGCCTAAAGCCCTGTCGAGTTCCGTTTGCCTTAAAAGCGAAAATTGACGAACAACTCGACAAACTGATAGCTCAGAGGGTGTTAGAGCCCATTGATCACACCCCTTGGGAAACCCCTATTGTAACACCCATTAAGCCAGACAAGTCAATCCGAATTTGTGGGAACTACTGGGCCACTTTGAACCACGCCCTACAGCAGAACGCGTATCCAGTTCCAGTGGTGCAGCACCTCCTCCATTCCCTGGGGGGCGGAATAGTTTTCGCTAAATTAAATTTAGCTCAGGCATATGAGCAATTACCAGTAGATGAAAAAACGGCACAGGCCCAAACTATTGTGATGCACCGAGGTGCCTTTAAATGTACCCGGCTGCAATTCGGAGTTAGTGTAGCCCTGGGGATTTTTCAGAGCCTTATGGAAAGGTTATTGCAAGGGATTAAGGGCGTGGTCCCTTATTTTGATGATGTATTAATTGCAGCCCCTACAAAAAAAAATCTTACAGGACTGGTTAAAATTATTCCTAAAAAAATTCCAAGAGGCCGGTCTTAAGGTTAAAAAAAACAAATGTAAATTATGTACTGACAGTGTTGAGTTTTTAGGGTACCTGATTGATAGCCAGGGCATTCACCCTACCGAAAGTAAATTAAAAGCAATCAAAAATGCTCCCAGGCCACCAAACAAGGCCGATCTCCAGGCATTCCAAGGCCTCATCAATTTTTATAATGTATTTTTTCCGCACAAAGCAACTGTCGCTGAACCGTTACACCAGTTGTTAGATAAAAAAGCAAATTGGCTATGGGGTTACCGTGAAGAACAGGCGTTCTGAAATGTAAAAAACTGCTCACTTCTGACTCTGTACTCATGCCGTATAACGAGACTTTGCTGTTAGTTATAACCTGTAATGCATCACCTTTCGGGGTGGGCACCATTTTGAGCCACGTACTGCCTAATGGGAACGAAGCCCCTGTTGCATATTTTTCAAAGACTCTTTCAAAGACTGAGCGAAACTATGGACAAATTGATAAAGAAGCCCTCGCAATTGTCTCAGCTGTGAAAAGATTCCACGAATACATGTATGGCAGGGTTTTTACTATTGTGACTGACCACAAGCCTTTATTGGGGATAATAGCCGGAGATAAGCCGACTCCCTACATATTATCCCCTAGGATGACCCGATGGTCAGAATTCTTAGCTGCTTATAACTATCGGCTGCAATACCGCCCAGGGAAAGCCATTCCCCACGCCGACGCATTGAGCCAAGCACCACTTCCAGAGACTCTCAACAATCCTGCACCCATGGTAACCACGTTACAAATCGAGGCACTCAACTCGCCGCCACTAACTGCCCGAGATATCGCGAGAGAAACCAAATGCAACCACACCCTAGCACGAGTCCTAGGCTGGGTAGAACGCGGATGGCCATTGGACCAGCTATCAGATGACTTCACACCATTCAAGACTCGAGAAACTGAGCTCTTCTCCCAGAAAGGCTGTGTCATCTGGGGCGATAGAGTCGTTACCCCAGAATGACTCCAGAAAGCACTGCTGAGAACCTTGCACGATGGCCACCCCGGCATCATGTGAATGAAAGCCCTTGCACGAAGCTACGCATGGTGGCTGGGCGTTGACAAGCAAATCAAACAGTGGGTTAAAGCTTGTCCCAAATGCCAAGAAGTCAGCAACGCCCCACCAAAAGCCATGCCTACTGAATGGGAGACACCACGTGGACCCTGGTCCTGAATTCACCTGGATTTCGTGGGGCCAACCAAAGTCCACACCTTCCTGCTTACCGTTGACGCCTACTTGAATTGGCTCGAAATCCATTGCATGACTATGACCTCCGAGGCGGTTATCAAAATCTTAAACAGACTCTTTGCAACCCACGGATTACCAGACGTCCTGGTATCCGATAACGGCCCTCAATTTACCGCACTAGCGTTCGAGCAGTACCTCGCTGACCACAGCATCCGCCATGCGCTCACCTCGCCTGCGCACCCCGCGACCAATGGCAAAGCAGAACGCATGGTCCAATTTGTGAAGAAAACCTTGCAAAAGGTAGACTACGACAACATTGACAACAAGGTCTGTTAGGGATAACATTGTTTACCCTAACTGGTTTAGGTAAATAATAATATGTTATCATAGTTTATATGTTAAAGTTCTCTGCAACTTTAAATATGAGAAAGTAATTAGGGGAGTGGTTGTGAAAGCACTTTAAAAGAAGCAAGATGACAGCTTGCTCTCTCTCTGGCTTTGATGATCCCTGATTACTGCTTGAAATCAAGACTGCATTGCTCGAACGGGAGAGAAACAAAGGACTGATTTGTAAGTGAACTGACATAGGATATTCTACACGGACTTTGCTAACTGAATATCCCTGAATGGACTGACTAAATGATACATGACTATTGGACTGTTATTTTGACTATGCTATGAACTCATAATGGAATAAACTATATTTTTGATAGCACAAGCGTATCTGTTATTTTTACTGTATGTTAATAAACATACAAGCTTAGCTCACTCATTTATCTGTGTGCCTATCTGACTAATGCTGCACATTTTGTTTAGCTTGTCTCCCTAACCCTGGTTGGGGAACCCAGGCTTAACAAGGTCAATCAAATCCTCTTCTTGCAACACATCACCCCACATAGCGTCACCAACAAAACTCCCGCCGAACTGCTAATGGGACGAAAGCTCCGCTGCCACCTCGACCGGTTGCACCCAGCTTACGAACCGGAGAAACCATTAGGATCCAGCGGCCACTGTCGTACTTTCCAGGTAGGAGATCTGGTTTATGCTAAAAACCTATCGGGTGACCCGTTGTGGGTGGAAGCGACAGTAGTACGTGTAACCGGCCCCAGATCCTACCTTGTACAATGCCTTGATGATAAGCTTTGGAAATGTCATATCAATCAATTACGATCGCGGCTTCCAGCGGCCAGTCCGCAACTCCCCTATGACCAAACTGAGGGGGGGGGAGGTACGGAAGAAGATGAATTCCTAGGAAACCCATTCGAAGGAAACGACGGTTTAATAGAAACTCAGGAAGCGGAGCCGGAGGGAGAAACAGTTGCACCTCAGGGAATTGCAGAGAATGTGGGCAACGACGTAGAAGTGAACTCTGAACCAGAAACAACCCCACTGCCAAACAACGATCTACTTCAGCGTGATTGCAGCCAGCCGATACAACGGAAATCAAAGAGACTAATAAGACAACCGTCCTACCTAAGGGACTATGTAACTGCGCCTTGCAAATAAGAAGCCAGGGGGAAGGCGTGTTGTGTATGCATAAAGATTAATAAAGTGTGAGCTTGGAGTATGTGCAGGGTTCTGGCCCTGCACATCTAATTGGCTGTTAAGTGGCCGGACCAGATTGGCCCATTCCATGGAATCCGATTGGCCCTTAACAGAGAGTTCCTATTGGTTATAAGAGCTAGCGTTCCTAGCTCATTATTGGTTAAAAATTTACAGGGTTTGCCTATATAAGGCGGGTTGAACTGCTGTTAAAGCAAGAAGTCACAATGTAAATAAAGAGCTGAAGTTTACCGTTCAGAGGTTTGTCTCCATTCTTTCTCGCCCATGCTCAAAACGGAACACCTCCAATAAGTAAAAAATTACAAATCCACCCCCTGCACCATCATTCTACATGCCCCATCCATCCCAACTTGAGACATCTCCTCAACCACTCCTCAGCCAGGGGCAGGAATAACATGATCTTGACTTTAAAGAAAAATGCTACCACATAACCACATACGCTCCATGAAATTCTCCCCTCCCATCTTCCCAGGCTCAAGAATGTGGCAGCATGGAAGCTTCTGGTGCTAATATGGCTTCCAAAGCTGACAGATACACTTCTATTTTTCTAAATTGAGAGCTCAAATAAGGAAGGTATGTTCCACTCATAAATTGTCAATATCATATATAATTCAGCAGCAGGATTGGTCATGGATTCTCAAAATACTTAGGAACTGATACTGCTTGGAGGAAGATAATTCAAGAACAAAAAACAGGGAAATCCCTGGGACACAGTAATAAAAACAAAACCTAGGTAATGTCTTAATGGTGTACATCAGATAAGCATCAGATAATGGTGTACATCAGCTTAGATGGGCAAATTGGTTGGTCTAAAGCAGTGGGCCCCAACATTTTGGGCACCAGAATGCCAATCCCATGGAGAAAGATTTTTCTGCAGACCAGAGGAAATGTGGTTTTCCATGCTGACTGCATCCCATGGATGGGACTTCAGTTTGCATGGACTGGTTACTGTCAAGTTGTGTATTGATGCTGATCCACAGACTGGGGGTTGGGAACCTTGGTCTAAACTTATTACCAATCTTTTTTATAAGCTGTTTGTTTATGTTCTTTGTGAATGGTTGCTGCAAGGGGACATGATAGCAGTGTTCCAATATCTCAGGGACTGCCACAAAGAAGAGGGAGTCAAGCTATTCTCCAAAACACCTGAGGGCAGGACAAGAAGCAATGGGTGGAAACTCATCAAGGAGAGAAGCAACTTAGAACTAAGGAGAAATTTCCTGACAGTTAGAACAATTAATCTGTGAAACAACTTCCCTCCAGAAGTTGCGAATGTTTCAACACTGGAAGTTTTTAAGTAGCAATTGGACATGAAATATTTGTCTGAAATAACATAGGATTTCTTGCCGGAGCAGGGAGTTGGACTAAAGCAGTGTCCTCCAACCTTTTTTGTGCCATGGCCCGATACCGGCATCACAAAATGATCCGCGGTCCGGTACTGGTATCAGCACGCATGACAAGGCAAGGCAAGCCGAGCGACCAGTCAGCCAGCCGCCCCCTGCTTCTCCCCGCCCCCTGCAACTCCTCCTTTGTACCTTTATCAGTGGGCTTCGGGACGGCTTCGGGACGGTCCCTCGGCTCACCTTGCCTTGGGTGCTGAAAGAATCTTCATGCCTTAGTTTCATTCGAAGCCACCACCCCCTTTGATGAAACTAAGGCGCAAGGATTCCTTCAGGACCCAAACGCCGCTTTCCAACCAGAAAAGCTCACTCAGAAGCACTTTATTATCGAAACAAGATGGTGGCGCCCAGCAAACAGGCAGCCCAGTAGAAAATGTTCCACAGACCGGTACTGGTCTGGGGCCCGGTGGTTGGGGACCCCTGGACTAAAGGACCTCCAACTCTGTTATTCTGTGTGTACATTTTGAAATAGAATATAGGAATTGTCATTCAATATCCCTCTTGAATACAAAAAAAGCAGCCTGATTTGGATAAGTTTAAAGATTTGAAGTACACTTACAACCTCTGCAAGACATACTGCATGTGCTTTGCTTCTAAATTCTCCCATATAAATGCAAAAAAATAAAGGCTATCCCTTTACAGACATACAAACACACACACACACGGAGAGACATTTCAATATTTCAAGGACTCCAGGTGTTTCTTTGTCCTTACAAGTGATATTATGGGTGGATGCAACATTCCAAGAATTGACTTCTATTCCTGTTGAATCCAAGCTGAAAAATGTCCATGGTAACTGTGATGTGCTACCCATTCCACGTCTTGAATATGATTACTAGAGTTGTGAAACTTTACTCCATCACAAAATGAATGTTGGAAGGGAGAAGGAAAATGTAAGTCCTACAGCATAATTCCAGGAGGAACTGCAAAGCTCTTTAAAAAAAACAAAAAACTCAGGCAGACTAAAGCAGCTTTTGTGTTTCCTGAAGGTCAGAGACACTTGAATAATGCTGGGAATAAAACCCTGGGGTAATGACTTGCTAACCTCTGGTCTAATCACCAGAAAATATCTCCAGAACTGTCTTTTCTATTTTTAAATATGAAGAAAGCATATAAATGAAATCTATGAGGTTTAGTCAAACCCCAGAGCGTATTCCAGTAAATGTGTAATGCATTTAGCTTTTGAACAGTGACATTTCCAGAAAAAACAAATTTGTGATGAATCTCAGATTTGGAAAACAGGAACTGAGTTAAAAAACAACTAAAAATATTAAAAATGTTGCAGCTAGAATTAATCTTCCATTAGTTAAAAGATGAAAATATCTATACCAACCTTTTCAGATTACAACTCTCAGAATTCCTAACCAGCACGAAGCCTAGAAGTTTTAGATTTAACATATTTGAAAATTGCCAATTTTGGGATTAGCATAATATGACCTGTTTGTACAGTTGGTTTCAATACTAACTAGTATCTAAATAAAAACGGATCACCTCTCAGTACTGAGTGAAATTGTACTGATAACTTTGGGTACAGTGAGAATCACTCCTTTAAATCAAGAAATAAAGTCTTGAAATAAACTGGAAAACAGGCAATTTTGCAACTGCCTGTAATAAGTCTTGCTAATGGCTTATATGTAAGTTGAAAGAACACAAAAGAAAAAGCAAAATGATTATTATTTTTATCAATAGCTGTAACAATAACATTAAAGCAAGGAAAAGCAGACTTATACAATATTAGCTATTTCCCCAACTTCAGAATCTATAGGTACTGTTTTTGCTAATGTATATGTAGTATTTTCCAATCTTGTCTCACCTAGATTGCAACTTCCCTAATTCTCAGTTCTGGGATTTTTAAACAGACTAGCCAGGATTCCTGGAATTGCAATCCCAATATCTTGAGAGGTGTTGGGTGGCCAAATGGAAAAGTCTGGTCTAGAACTGCAGGGTGCTCCAGAGGAATTCCCCTCCTAGTTAGGAATAGTTTAGTGTAGTGTTTCTGAACCTTGGCAACTTTTAAGATGTGTGGATTTCAATTCCCAGAATTCTACAGCCAGCATCCCATTGTTGGCAGAATTCCCCAGTCAACAATTCTGAGAATTGAAGTCCACACATCTTAAAGTTTCCCAAGGTTGAGAAACACGGACTTAATGAATTTCAGAAGTCATCAGAGAGTTGGACTGAATGACCCTCATACTTTCTCTAATCGTATATTCTATAAGTCTCTGATTCATTCCTCTCTCTCTCTTGCTCTTTCTCGCTCTTTCTCTCTCCCTTCCTCTTTTATATACTGTCTGACATGTACATAGTTCCCTGATGAGATGAAAGCATTTCTATTTTTCAGACATTTCAGTTTCTTGATTATGTGTTAGGTCATGACTTTCATCCTCTTTTATTTCCTTCTCCTCCACTCCCAAAATATATTTCTTCCTCACTAGGGAAAATTCTTTGTATTTCTGACAAGTTTATGACTTGTGACTCCTCCACTATCCTTTTGTGCCATTCAAGTTAAATTCACTTGTTTATTGCAGTAATGTGGCTTCTGTTTAAGAACTAAAATAGGTCTTCCTTTTGGATCAGTAGTATCCATCTGATTGCACTTAAGTTTCAGCATATCAGCATATCAATTATTGCATTCTTATTAAAATAGCCCTTCAAAGTCAGCTTTCACTTCACTGTTAGAAAAAGATATCTTTGGTATTGTTATGAACTAAGCCTACGCAGCAATAACAACCCTAAATAACTTTACTTTGCAGCAGGCTCATAATCCTGCACTCCTCATTGGCCCGCGAATAGCGAGTCATGATTGGTCATTTCTGGCCAGTCTGATTGGCTGTTAACGGGCCCCTCTGATTGGACGCTTGTGAAAGCAGTAAACTCAAATCATTGGTTGTTTTGACAGCAGCCCGCTCCATAAAATAGCTGCTGTTGCCCAAGTATTTGCTCTGTTCTTATTTCACAATAAAGAGTTGAAGTCACCATTCGATGTCTTGTCTCCGTTCCTTGCACCCATGCTCAGGACTTAACACTGGCGACGAAGGTGGGATGCGGAGACAATAGAGCTGACTAAGTACTCATTGAACAAGACAGAGCACGTGGCTGAAGAGCGCACGCAACAAATGGCATGATGACCAGTGGCGCCATACTACCCGCTCCATTCAACCCAGCAAGTGAAGACTGGGACTCGCATATAGATCGTTTCCAGATGTTCCTAGAGACCAACAATTTAAAAGATGCTACGCCTGGCAAGAAACAAGCGGTGTTCCTGACTCATTGTGGTCCCACCATTTTCAAAATGGCTAAAGCACTTGCCAAAACGGCGGAAGTGAAGACCATGGATTGGGATAACCTTGCGCCGATCCTCCAGGCCCATTATGCACCCACAGTACCTACGCTGATACAAAGACATGAGTTTTACCAGAGGGACCAATGGAAGAACGAGAGCGTTGGGGATTTCGTAGCCAACCTCCGGAACCTAGGAGGCCTCTGTGGTTTTGCAAACCTCGAGGAAGCCCTGAGAGACCGCATAGTTCTGGGATTAGATGCACCAAAAGTGCAGAGTAAATTCATGGCTAAAGGAGACATCAGCCTTGCAGATGTCATCACCGACGCTACTGCTGCAGAAGCAACCAGGAAGTCAGCCGCTCGAATGCGCCGAGCCAATGTACCGCTTCGCCAACTCGCTAACGATAGCCCACTCGCCGCTGAGAAGCACGCTACCACCACCCACCATGAAGAGTCATCCTCAGACAATGAGAAATAGGCTCCGCTCGGAACGAGATTGAAGGAACCAGAGACGTCCACACCAATGTGCTGATTGCGAGGCAAACCACCCGCGATTGGACTGCAAATTCCTCGACGCACTCTGCCGTACTTGCGGAAAAAGAGGCCACCTCGCAAAAGTCTGCAGAAGCAAGCGAGAGTCCAGTCCAAGCCGAAGGGAGAACAACCTCCATCGGGAGACAGGCAAACCACCTGGAAATCGGGACCGCCTGAACCACCAATGGAACAACCACTACTACTACAGAAATTGAGCGCCTGCCTCTTCAACTAGACAAGAAGAGGCCCACCACACCATTATTATCGGTCACACTTCATCGTTCGATGCAAGAAAGATCCGCGTAAGGGTTACTATTGAGAATCGACCGTGCGTGATGGAAGTCGATTCGGGATCATCCCTATCGATGCTATCCTGGAAGACCCTCAAACAGCTGATCCCTGCCATCTGCCACCAGGACCTCAGCACTCAACGGATCATTCTAAAAGACTACCAGGGAAACAGAATTCCAGTTGTCAGTTCCAGCCACGTCCAAGTATCCTTCAAGGACCGGCTCAGTTTATTAGGGTTACAGTGGTTCACCCCACTCGGGATTGAACTAGCCGGCATACACCAAACCAGAAGTGATGACTGGGAAGAGGCCCTCATCCAGGAATTCCAGGATGTGTTCACAGGAACATTAGGCAAGTACAAGGGGACCCCTATATCATTTAATCTCAGTCCCGATGTAGCTCCCATTCGGCTTAAGTCTCATCGGGTGCCTTTTGCCCTCAAGCCGAAGATAGACGAGCAGCTAGATAAACTGATAGCCCAGGGCGTATTGGAACCAATTGACCATGCCCGCTGGGAAACTCCAATAGTAATGCCCATGAAGCCAGATGGTTCGTTAAGAATTTGTGGGGATTACCGGGCCACCCTAAATCATGCTCTTCAACAGAGCGCTTACCCAATACTGGTGGTCCAACACCTTCTTCATTCCCTGGGTGGCGGAAAAATATTTGCGAAATTGGACTTCGCTCAGGCATACCAGCAACTACCTGTAGACGCGACAACTGCAGAAGCCCAGACAATAGTTACACATAGAGGCACCTTCAAGTGCAATAGACTCCAATTCAGAGTAAGCGTGGTGCCTGGCATTTTGCAAAGTTTGATGGAGAGACTATTATAAGGCATAAAAGGCGTCATGCCTTATTTTGACAACGTCCTAATAGCTGCCCCCACTAAAGAGTTATTAGTACAATGACTCAGAAAAGTTCTTCAGAAATTTAAAGACGCTGGTCTGAAAGTAAAAAGGGACAAGTGTCAACTTTGTACGGAGAGAGTGGAGTTCCTGGGATATCTTCTCAACAGACAGGGAATCTACCCCACTGAAAAAAAAACCAACTGCAATCAAAAATGCCCTGAGACCTAGGAATAAGACAGACCTCCAAGCCTTCCTGGGACTCATTAACTTTTATAACATCTTCTTGCCCCAGAAGGTGACCCTAGCTGAGCCCCTACATAGACTTCTCGACAAAAAGGCTTCCTGGGTCTGGGGATGGCGTGAAGAAAGGGCATTCTAACAAGTAAAAGACCTCTTAACCTCCGATGCTGTATTAATGCAATACCACGAGACTCTACCCTTGACGGTTACCTGTGACGCCTCGTCATTTGGAGTGGGAGCCATTTTAAGCCATGTCCTACCAAATGGAAATGAGGCACCTATTGCGTTCTTTTCGAGAACCTTGTCTAAGACCGAAAAGAACTATAGTCAACTTGATAAAGAGGCTCTCGCTATTGTAGCCGCAATTAAACGTTTCCATGAATATGTGTATGGGAGACCCTTTGCCATAATTACAGACCACAAGCCGCTACTTGGTATTTTGTGGGAAACAAACCAACTCCCCATATCTTATCACCAAGAATGACTTATTGGTCAGAATTTTTAGCCACCTACGATTACCGATTGCAACACCGCCTGGGGAAAATCATTCCCCACGCTGACGCTTTGAGCCACTCTCCACTACCAAACATCATAGAGGACCCAGCTCCAACCTTAGCCGTATTGCAAATCGAAACCCTCAAATTGCCGCCACTGACCGCTCGAGACATCACCTCAGAAACAAAAAAAGGACCCTGTTTTGGCACGAGTCCTCAGCTGGGTGGAACGGGGTTGGCCGGTCAGTGCACCCAACGACACTTTCAAGCCATTCAGAAATCAACAGACAGAACTATTCTCCCAAAAGGGCTGCATCTTGTGGGGAGACAGAGTTGTAATTCCGGAGAAATTGCAACATAAGGTATTAAAAATGTTGCACAATGGACATCCAGGCATCGTGTGGATGAAGGCATTGCCCAGGAGTTATGCATGGTGGCCTGGGTTAGACAAACAGATAGAAACCTGGGTAGCAAAGTGCAGCAAATGCCAGGAGACTCGTTCTACTCCTCCAAAAACTCCCCCAACTCAGTATGAAATGCCTCGAGGTCCTTGGTCCCATATCCACATCGATTTTGTGGGACCCACAAGAGGATACACTTTCCTCCTAACAGTGGGTGCCTATTCAAACTGGCTCGAGGTCCACAAGATGAAAAGCACCACCACAGAGGCGGTCACTAAAAAATTGAATAAACTATTTGCTACCCACGGATTGCTGGATGTCCTGGTCTCCGATAATGGCCCCCAATTCACTGCCCTGCTATTCGAACAGTACCTGGCAGATTGGGGCATCCGCCATGCCTTAACATCGCCAGCCCACCCTGCGGCCAATGGTAGGGCTGAGCGAATGGTTCAATTAGTAAAAAAGACCTTGCACAAAATGGACCATGGCGACATTGACGACAAAATAAACCAGATGCTTCTCCTCCAGCACATAACCCCAAACAGTACCACGAACAGAACTCCAGCTGAACTCCTGATGGGCCGGAAACTTCGTTCGCATCTCGATCGCCTCCACCCAAACTACATGCCTGAACAACCCCCAGGATCCAGCAGCAAGTGTCGGGCATTCCAGGAAGGTGACCCCGTGTTTGCAAAAAACTTCTGTGGGTCCCCACTACCATAACACAACTTACAGGACCCCGATCCTATCGCCTACAAACTGCAGAAGGTAAGATGTGGAAGCACCACATAGACCAACTGCATTCCAGACTAGCACCTAGTCCTATCTCAGCCCCTGCATCTCTAACAGGGGGTGGGAAGGAACATCGAGGAATCCAAAAAAGAAATAACAATCAAAACTCAACAGTCTACACAACCAACCAGGGGATACTCATCGTCAGAAGGAGAACCGAGCCAAGGAGTAGCCTCGCCGCGTGACAGCACTGCGATGGAAACAGATCCAGGGAACCCAGAAGACAGCACTGGCGTAAGCAGGGAGAGCAGCCCAGAGCCATTCGAAGGCACAGCAGGACCGTTTTCACCATCCAGCCCAGCTAGCAGCCCACCGGAACTAGAGCCAGGACAGAAACCGGTGGAACAGCACAGGTCAAGCAGACAGGTGAAGCGATCTGCCTATTTACAAGAATACATCACCCCACCCCTCAGATGGAACCTCGGGGGGAGGGGTGTTATGGACTAAGTCTACGCAGCAATAACAACCCTAAATAGCTTTACTTTGCAGCAGGCTCATAATCCTGCACTCCTCATTGGCCTGTGAATAGCGAGTCGTGATTGGTCATTTCTGGCCAGTCTGATTGGCTGTTAATGGGCCCCTCTGATTGGACGCTTGTGAAAGCGGTAAACTCAAATCATTGGTTGTTTTGACAGCAGCCAGCTCTATAAAAGAGCTGCTGCTGCCCAAGTATTTGCTCTGTTCTTATTTCGCAATAAAGAGTTGAAGAAGTCACCGTTCGATGTCTCGTCTCTGTTCCTTGCGCCCATGCTCAGGACTTAAGAGGTATGTTTGCCTAATGGACAGAAAACTTTCTGATAGAATACATATATTTCTGCTGGTGATGAATGTCTGTGGCTATTTAGAAATCTGTACCAAAGGTGCTTATTCCTAAGGCAACTGGACTTTCTTTGCTTTTGTTTGAAGATGTTTTGCTTCTCATCCAAGAAGCTTCTTCAGTTCTTTTCAGTTTTCTTCAGTTCTTCAGAACTGAAGAAGCTTCTTGGATGAGAAGTGAAACATCTTCCTGTAGAAACAAAGGAAGTCCAGTTGCCTTAGGTAAAAGCACCAGTTGCCTTACGAAAAAGCAACCATAAACTGGATGACTGAGAATAGACATTTGGAAATCTGTCATGATCTTGTAGTAAATACTCTAGTATTTTATTGGAAATATATTTGCTGGAAATGGCTCAAACCACTTCCTTACCTTCAATCTGTATTGTTAAGCCTGGTTTCCCCAACCAGGGTTAGGGAGACAAGCTAAACAGAATGTGCAGCGTTAGTCAGATAGGCACACAGATAAATGAGTGAGCTAAGCTTGTATGTTTATTAACATACAGTAAAAATAACAGATACGCTTGTGCTATCAAAAATATAGTTTATTCCATTATGAGTTCATAGCATAGTCAAAATAACAGTCCAATAGTCATGTATCATTTAGTCAGTCCATTCAGGGATATTCAGTTAGCAAAGTCCATGCAGAATATCCTATGTCAGTTCACTTACAAATCAGTCCTTTGTTTCTCTCCTGTTTGAGCAATGCAGTCTTGAGTCCTTGCAGTAATCAGGGATCATCAAAGCCAGAGAGAGAGCAAGCTGCAGTCTTGCTTCTTTTAAAGTGCTTTCACAACCACTCCCTTAATTACTTTCCCATAGTTAAAGTTGCAGACACTTTAACTAACAAACTATGATTACTTAGTTATTATTTTACCTAAACCAGTTAGGGTAAACAATGTTATCCCTAACATTCTCCCCTTTTAGGAAATAATAATAAATATAACTATTTACATCTTTAAATCATATTTGTTACAATTCTCTTTAAACTTGCTTACTCCTTGAGCTTTTGTAAATTGGTCTGCAATGTTTTCTTCTGTCATGTAGTATTCCAATTTAATTAGTCCATTCTTTACAGATTCTCTAATATTTAAGTATCTTAAATCAGTATGCTTTGATCTAGTTTTAACAGCAATACTAGTAGCTAACTTTATAGCTGCTTGGTTATCCTTGTACACAATAATGGAATCTTTTACAGTTATACCCATGTCCAATAACAACTGTTTGTACAAAATCAAATCAGTGCATAGTAATGACAGACATGAAAATTCCGCTTCCATTGTGGACAAGCTGATATGCTGTTGTCTGATTGACCTCCACCCTATTAGTGTTTTACCAAATAATATAGCCATCCCAGATGTTGATTTTCTTGTGTTTATATCAGTTGCAAAACTTGCATCTGCATAGGCACTAAGACTCAAATCACCCTTTGGTTCTATATACAATGCATGGTTCATTGTTCCTTTAAGATATCTTAAAATTCTCTTTAATGATTGCCAATGACATTGATGTGGATCTGAATTAAAACGTGCCAGCTGATTTACACTATAAGCTATATCTGGCCTTGACCAATTGCTTATATATGATAAGCTACCAATCAAAGATTGATATATGGACTTATCAAATTTGGGACTTTGATCATCAGTTTGGCAAACTTCCTGACTCATTGGAGTCTTTGCCAGTTTACAAAGTTCCATTTTAAACGTTTTAATTAATTGGCAAATTTTATCTTCTTGAGATATCTTAAAACCATTTTTTGTTTTGTTAATTGTCAATCCTAGATACTTTTTAATTTCACCTAAATGCTTTAATTTTATCTTTTTGGCTAATAATGATATAATCTCATTAGCTTCATTATTAGTCTTAGTTATCAAAGCAATATCATCTGTAAATAATAACAATAATGACACCGTTCCATTATTTTCTCTTTTAAACACACATGGATCTGCTAAACCAGATTTAAAACCTATATTGTTTAACTCTTTCACAATATATTGGTTCCACTCAAACCCAGATTGTTTCAACCCGTAAAGACTCTTTTTGAGTTTCCAACAATCATTACTATTTACTTTATTGTCTTTTATACCTACTGGTTTTCTTAAATATATAGTGTGCTGCAATGGTGCATGCAGATAAGCAGTTTCTACATCTAAATGGTTAATGACATAGTTTTTCTTAGCTGCCCACACTAATGCTGCTCTTAAAGATGTTGCTTTAAGACTTGGTGCAAAAACTTCATCATAATCAGATGCAGTTTGATTAAATCCTTGAGCTACCAACCTAGCTTTATGGGTAACAGTCCCATCATTTCCAGTTTTTGCACCCAATGGATTTTTCTCCTGGAGGTAATTTAGCATCTTCATAAACTTTCATTACCTTTAATGAATTTAGTTCTTTTTCCATTGCCTTTTGCCAATTCTCCTGATCCTTAGCAGGATACATCTTAAGTTCATCTACACTAGTTGAACTTTAGTTACTTGGCAAACTATATTTGCTTGATACCTATCAGGTGGTCTAGTTATACGTCTAGTACATCTAGGTATTACAGGACTTACAGGTGGACTTTCATTTATTAACTCTTCTTGATTATCTAACTCTTCCTGATCAACTGTTTCCTCTTGTTCTGGTCCTATTTGCTCTTTGTGGACTTCTTCTTTAATTGGACTCTTCTTATAACTAATCTGATCTTTCTGCCTTTTGTAGGGTTCAATAATTACTTTGTTATTTAAATCTTGCTCTAATCTATTCCATCCTACATGTTCCAGGAATTTAGCACTAGCACTGGTGTAAACTCTAGATGTACCTGGTTCCCAGAATCTATAAGATCTATGATTAGATGTATATCCTACAAAATATAATCTTTTAGCTCTATGCTGTCCTTTGTGTCTAAGTTGTGAAGGGTTATGCACCCATGCTGGTGCTCCAAATGTGTGCATGTAACTTAAATCAGGTTTTGTACCATGCCACAGTGTGAATGGTAATTCACCTGTTGTTGAATTAACAACATTATTTAATATATGATTACCACACATTATTGCTTCTCCCCATAAATTGTCAGGTAATCCTGAATCAGACATCATAGTTTGTGTCATTGATTGTAATGTTTGGCCTCTTCTCTTTATAAAGGCATTATGTTGTGGCCTATATGGTGCAGACTTTTTATGTTGAATACCTAACATTCTTAGTCTGCTCTGGAATTTATTATTTGTAAATTCCGTACCATTATCTGTTATAACAGTTACTAATTTCTTTTTAGTTTTCCTTTCAGCAAATTTTATCCAATTAAAGAGACTTTGATACGTTTCAGTTTTGCTCTTCATTAAATAGCAAAACCCATATCTAGAATAGTGGTCCATTATACTTAGTATGTAACGAGCTCCTCCTACACTTGGTTTTTTTGGACCTATTAAATCTGCAAATACTACCTCTAAAGGTTCTTTGGTAGTAAATCCATCAACTCTATTAGCCGGTGTGACCCTGCTCTTACTTTGATTACAGGCATTACATTGCAAATATTTATTACAAGGTTTCAAACTTATTCCCTTAGATAATTGAACAGTTTTCTTAAGCATTTTAAAATTTAAATGCCCTAGCCTTCGATGTAACAAGTGAATACATTCATCATGAGGTTTCTTATTTTCATAAACTGTGTTAGCCACCTTTAAACCATTATCATTTAAAACATATAATTCACCTCTTAAAGATGCAGTAATTTTTTTATCTTCTTTCTCAATTATGCAGTTATCTCCTTTAAAAGTAACTACATATCCTAGTTTAACTAAAATTCTAACTGAAATTAAATTAAACTTAAGTTGTGGTACATATAACATTTTTACATTCTCTTTTATAAAAGAACAATATGCTATACCTTGACCTTTAGCTTTCAGTTTCCAGCCATTGGCTAACGATATCTGCTGTGTACTCTTGGACATTTTAATAAAATTTTTGTTATCATTTGTTATACAGTGGGATGCTCCACTGTCAACCACCCATAAATTATTTTTTACAGCTCCGTTAGTATACATGGCTAACTCTAAATTTTTATTTTTATTTTGATAACTTTTAGTATTCTGGCAAGCGTTCTGGCACTTTGCCTTTTTACAAAATCTTGCCAAATGTCCTCTACCTCCACAATTAAAGCACTTTTTAATTGCGTATGCGGTAGGAGATTCATTATCTTCTTTTTGAGGTTGTTCCCTCCTTAATTCATTTCTTTCAAGCCTTCTTCTTGCCTCTTCAATCAATCTGCCAGTTATATCAGTTAAAGTTAGGCTTTCCTTTGGCAATATTTCAAGGGAAGTTACATAGTTGTCATAACTTTCATTAAGGGAAGATAGAATTATGTAGACTTGGTGTAGTTCAGAGAAAATAAGTTCTTTCTCATGCAGTTCTTGAAAAATGCTTTGCATAGTTTTCAAATGACTCAGCATATCACCATTCGTCTGGAGATGCGTCCTGAAAAGCTTCCGTGTTAGATTTATGTGAGCACCAACATTATCTCAAACATAAATCTTCTTCAGCTTCTGCCAACACCCAACAGCCGTTTTCTCTCCGTGGATATAAACAAGCTGTTGGTCAGTTAAGGTTAACCCAATTATGCAAATAGCTTGTTGATTTTTATGCATAAATTCTTCTATCTTTAGTCTATCTTCATCATCCTCTGCATCCCATTCTTCTACGTTTGGTGGATTTTCAATTATGTTCCACAAACCTTCTCTTCGCAGAAGCAGACTACATTTCATAGACCATGATACATAGTTTGTTCCATCCAACTTGGATATAAGGGACAAACTTTGTAGATTGACTTGTGCCATGTTTTCTTTATATGGATATAAAACTATAATTAATAAAACACAGCTGTCTGTTTACTGTAATGTATAACAACACAAACTCTCACTTTTTACATAAATCTGTTTTATCCTAATTAAACTGACTTTGCAGCCTCTGGGCCCATAACCAGTGTTAAGCCTGGTTTCCCCAACCAGGGTTAGGGAGACAAGCTAAACAGAATGTGCAGCGTTAGTCAGATAGACACACAGATAAATGAGTGAGCTAAGCTTGTATGTTTATTAACATACAGTAAAAATAACAGATACGCTTGTGCTATCAAAAATATAGTTTATTCCATTATGAGTTCATAGCATAGTCAAAATAACAGTCCAATAGTCATGTATCATTTAGTCAGTCCATTCAGGGATATTCAGTTAGCAAAGTCCATGCAGAATATCCTATGTCAGTTCACTTACAAATCAGTCCTTTGTTTCTCTCCCGTTTGAGCAATGCAGTCTTGAGTCCTTGCAGTAATCAGGGATCATCAAAGCCAGAGAGAGAGCAAGCTGCAGTCTTGCTTCTTTTAAAGTGCTTTCACAACCACTCCCTTAATTACTTTCCCATAGTTAAAGTTGCAGACACTTTAACTAACAAACTATGATTACTTAGTTATTATTTTACCTAAACCAGTTAGGGTAAACAATGTTATCCCTAACATGTATTCTTCTCTTCTTTTCTTGAAGTTGAGACCAGATTTTGAACTGATATGATCACAATGTTTCCCTTCAGCCCTCCCTTGGAATATGTCAGAACCACTTACACTTTCCAGACTTAAAAGTTCTTTTTTAAAATAATTTTTTTATTTAAAATTAGATTTTAAAAACATTTGAATGTGGTGATCTTTTGACATATATAAACAGTCTTTACATTGTTATAATTGCAGAATATCATCAAACAATATTAACACACACACACACACACACATATGTACATCTTTATATATATGTTTAAATTGTAAATCTTTGTATTCGTTTCCATCTTAGACATTTTGTTGCAATATAAACTCTTTCTTAAATTCTATTTCACATTTTTTATACTTCCTTTCATATCCCTCCAATTATATATTTTTTTCCATATTTCATAGAATTCTGAAGTATCTCACTCCTTCAGTTTTAATGTTAAGCTATCTAACTCAGTGCAGTGTAAAAAAATTCTATTGTTACTTTGTCGTTTGGTATTTCTTTTAATTTCCATGTTTGGGCAATTGATAATCTTGCAGCTGTGATAAATTGAATAATTACATATATATCTGCTTTTTTTTAGATTCTCATTTGTTATTCCTAATTGGAACATTTCTGGTGTGTAATTTATTTTTAGGTTTATCATTTCCTCTAATCATTGCCAAATTTTGTGCCAAAATTTGTGCAGTTTCTTGCACTCCCACCACATATGAAGGTGCTCCGTTCTCTCAAACATTTCCAATGTATCGAAGATTGAGAATTATATATTTTAGCTAGTTTGGTGGATGGGAGATGCCATCTATAAAATATCTTAAGTTGATTTTCTTTATAAGATGCGGCTAAAGTAATCTTTTTATTCTTATCCCAAATTTGCTGCCATTTATCCAAATTTATGTTATAGTCAAAATTTCTAGCCTGGGTTAACATTGGTTTTTGCACCTGCTCCTCATACATTTTATAATCTAATAGATAGTTATATAATTTCTTTATTTGTTTTTTTCCTGGTCCTAACAGTATTTTATCTAATATTGTATCTTGACAATTTATTCGCCATTCTTTTTTATCCCTTTCATATCTGGATTGTACTTGGAGACATGCCCACCATTCCAATGTTAAGCCCTGCTGATTAAGTTCAAGTCTTTGTTTAATCTTCCTTCGTCTGTTAGGATATCTTTGTATGTAATTATTGTTTTTGGTTATAGAGGTCTGGATATGATATAGCTTCTAAAGGGGAGAGACAGCCTGGAGTTTCCATATAATTTTGCAATCTTATTTTATTCCAAATTGATATTAGAACTTGTTGGATTTTATGTCTCAAAAATATTGATGTGTTGTATGTCTATTAGGCCACAGATATGCATGCCAGCCCTGTTGTAGATCGTGCCCTTCTAAAAATAAAAGTAGTTTTTCCCCAAGTTTATCCAATCTTTGATCCATGTTAAGGCGGCCGCTTGATAATATAGTTCCCAATCTGGGAAACCTAATCCCCTTCTTTCCTTTGTGTCCTGTAAACGTTTTAGTTTGATTCTTGTTCTTTTACCCTGCCACACAAAATTTAATGTTATTTTATTCAGTTCCTTGAAGAATGTTTTCTCTAATTTGATCGGTATATTTTGGAATAAAAACAAAATTTTGGGTAATATAGCCGAAATTCTGCCAATTAATGATAGTTGAAGACTATTCCAATGTTCTAAATCTGTTTTGATTTGTTTCAATAAATTTTCATAATTATCCTCCTTAATTGTAATGTGCCAAAATATTAATTTAATATTAATATTAATTTAATATTAAGATATTTTATTTTTTATACTATTTGAATATCTAATAGTTTAACAAGATTTTCTCTTTGTATGTTGGTCATATTCTTGGTTATAATTTTTGTTTTTTCTTTATTTATTTTCAAACCAGCTACTTTTCCATAGTCTTCAAGTTTTTCTAATGATATCAGACCTGTTTGTTCAGAGTCTTCAAAAAAAACAAAACATATTAGGTCATCAGCATATGTTTGTAATTTAAAATTTTCTTTTTTGATTTCCAATACTTTAACCTGTGTTTCTTGTCTGATTATTCTCATTAAGGCCTCTAGTGTAAATATAAATAATAGCGGAGACAGAGGTCAGCCTTGTCTTGTGCCTTTTTGTATATAAACCTTACTTGATAATTCTTCATTTATTATTATTTTTGTGTCTTGTTGCATATATATTGCCATAATTATCTTTTAGAACTTTTCACCAATATTCATGTGTTTTAACTGTAGCATTAGAAAAGACTAATTTACATTGTCAGAGGCTTTCTGGGCATCTAAAAATAAAAAGGCTGCCTGTCAATTGTTATATATTTCATAAAATTCAAGAGCATCTAATACTATTCTCATATTAATTTTTTTTGCCTATTTGGGAGGGAGCCATTTTGAACACTATGTATGAATTCATTTAAATAATTTTTAAATCTTTCAGTGATGATCATAGTAAATATTTTGTAATCTGTATTTAAAAGAGATATTGGCCTGTAATTTTGAATTCTTGTCTAGTCTGTATCTTCTTTTTTAATCAATACTATACTGGCCTCACTTTAAGATTTTGATATTTTCCCATCATCAAACACAGCATTGAAGACCTCTAATAAATGTTAGTTCAGGGTATTCTGATGTTCTTTATATAACTCTGTAGGTATAGCATCTGGACCAGATGCTTTGTTGTTGTTTTTGTTTGTTGATTGCTTTAGCTATTTCTGTCATGGTAATTTTTTTTATTAAGCATTGATTTCATATCTTCTGGAATCTTTGGAAAATCAGCTTTCCTTAGGTTCTAATCTTTTCTTCTGAATAATTTTCATTTCTTGTATATAATTTTGCATAGAATCTCTGGGTAATATCTTTTTTAGAGTTCTCATCATAATATATGATCCCTTCTTCATCTTGTAATTTGTTTATTCATTGTTTTTCTCTGTGATTTCTTAATTTTTATGCAAGCCAGCATCCAGGTTTATTGACATTTTCAAAATAATTTTGTTTAGTTTAATTTGTTGTGCTATTTTCTCTGTCTCCAAAATATGTAGTTTATGTTTAAGAAGATCTAATTCACTTTTCAAGTTTTGATTATTAGGTTCTTTCTGGTGCAATGCCTCCATTTGCTTAAGCTCGTGTTCCAATTTTTTCAATATTGTTTTTTTGCCTTATTTCTTTTGGCTGTATATGAAATTGTTACATCACATATGTATGCTTTAGCGGTGTCCCAGAGAGTTTGAATTGAAATATCATCTTGTTTATTTATTTTTTAAAAAGGTATCCAATTCTTTTTCTATCATTATATTGAATTCCTTTTCTTTCAGAATTTCCCTTTGAAAAGTCCATCTTGGTGTATACCTTTCCACTGTATACTTATGGCGTTGTGGCCATAAGTATACAGCCCAGGTGTTAGTTTCTATAGTCATTTTACATATTTCAGATTCTAAATCTTTGGATATCCAAACCATATCAATCCTAGACTGTGGGAATAAACTTTGACTTCAGTATTGGGTAATGATTAGTCTAAGACCTTATACATACATGTCTGCCTAAGGGTCACTGAGATAAGCAAGGAAATTAAAAACAAACACCAGGAACAATTAAGCAGCTCAGACAACTGTAAACAATTCTGTGTACTATATCTAATTATTGTAATCCACAATGTGAATGCTTACTATGTACAAAATTCTCAATAAAAGGGAGCACTAGAATTTGCTCTAGATTCCCATCCCGAGTACATCATTCTTTCCATGGGAGACCACCACACTAGACCAGGTTTTGGGGCGATTTAAGTAGAATGTATAATAATTCTTTTCATTATTCCTTTCTCTCCAGAGGTCTATCAAGTTTAAATCTCTAATCATTTCAGAAAATGTTTTGGGGAGTATTTTTTTTTCTTTTACTTGTGTCATTATGTTTATAGTCTCTTTTACCAGCTACTATCACATTGAAGCCCCCAATTATACATAACCTTTCATACTCTATATCACTAATTATATTATGCAAATTTTTATAGAAAGACTCTTGGTGCATATATCAAGGCAATTATTATGTTTTTGTTATTTAATTTGATCTCAATGATTAGAATTCTCCCTTCTTTATCTTTATAAATCTATTTAGCCTTAATTTTATTTTTCACATATACAGCCACACCTCTTTTCTTTTCCTGATCTAGTGATACAAACAAGTTATAAATTATATTTTTCTAGTAAATGTTTTTGATCATGTCTTATATGGACTTCTTGCAAAGCAATTATATCGGTTTTCAGTTTTTGTAGTTTGGCAAATATTTTCTGATTTTTTATTGGTGAGTTGAGCCTGTTAATATTTATTGACCAAATCCCACAGTCTTCATCTATTTTCTTAATTGTATCTTGTTCTCGTACTTCTTGTGATTCTAGATTCTTCATATTTCCTTCCATAATATTCTATCTTATTTTCATCTCCTTTTCTCTTCGGTCTTTCTGTGTCTTGTGATCTTTCTGTTTTTTCTATTACTTGTCCTAGGTCTCTACCTACTATTATATCTTTCTCTTCTCTTTGATCTCCTGAATCTTCTTCAATGTCACAGTGTTACTTGTAAAAATCTTCAGCCTTTTCTATGGTATCAAGCTTATATCTTTTTTCCTGCCAAGTTACCATTATTCCTTTTGGTGTTAACCATCTAAAATTGATGTTATTTTTATTTAGTCTTGTTGCCAAAAAATAGTAGTTTCTCCTTAAATTCTTTTTGGAACCTGTTTTAACACTAATATTTGTTTTCCTTTATATTCAAGTTATTCATTGTGTGTTTGATGCAAAATTTCATTTCTAATCAATTTTTTCATAAATTTCATGTGAACGTCTTTAGTAAGATAATGTCTTCTTCTGTAGCTCATTTGGACCCTATATATCTTGTCCATTTCGGAGACCATTTCTTCTTTCTTGGTCTCTAAAGCTCCCGCCAATAGTTCAGTCATCTTTTTCTTCTGTTATATTTTAAAACCTAAGGTGTTGGGCAGATCTCTCTGCTTCTAAGAAGATCACTGATGTTTCTAATTCCTTGTTGGTCGAAATTAATTTTTCATTCATCTCCATGAGTTTATAAACTAAAAAGTTCTTAATAGCAGCTATGCTGAGGGATTAGAAAAGGGGGCAGGAAGCATTTCTCTGTGGCCATGGCTACTATTACAACCATTTTGTTAACACATTTTCAAAATGTTAGTGGCCTGTCATAGAATGAAAGACAAGTGGGTGAAGATAAATTTAAAGAACTTTTAAGGTCATTTATTTTCTATGCTATTCTCCTATCCAATGTTTTGTTCTTGGTATTTAACTTTTAAAAAATATTTTTCTATAGCCATATATTTTATGTTAAAATGATTTTGAATAATGATACGATTAAAGATTTTGTGAGCAGCTTAGTTATATATTATTTTACAATGATCACTGCTCCATAGGAGAATTGAAGTGTTATTTCCCCCCCCCCCAAAAAATAATAGCTTTTCTTTGTTGGATTAAAATCTACTTTGAATCCACTTTCAAGTGCACTATATTTCCTTATATTGTGAAAAGTGTTCAGGATAGCAGATCTCATAACTCCAATTAGACTAGGTTTGGACTATACTGCATTGAAAAACATAATCTAACAATTTGTGGTTAATTCCTTTAAGAATAATAATCTTTGTGTATGCTGTGCTACAAATGTAGTTTTAAGAAATATGTCCTGAATATAAACCAATATCTAGTTCTTAAGATTTATATTAAATATAATATAATGAGATATTATTATCTGCTAAAATGCGAGGCACTTGGAGAGAATCATTTAATTTCACTAATCCTGAAGGGGGACTCAGATGCCAGAATGATACAAAATTATAGACCAATTTCTTTGCTGAATGTAGATTATAAAATATTTACTACCATTATTGCTACTAGATTAAAGAAAATTTTGAATGATTCCATACATCTAGACCAAAATGGATTTCTCCCAAATAAACAAATTAGGAACAATTTAAGAATAATAATGGATAGTCTGGAATATTATGAAGCCAGAGAAACAGGTAGCCGTTGTTTTCTTGGATGCTCAAAAGGCTTTTGACAACCTTAATTGGCAATTTATGATTCAGCAAATTTATGACATCAATTTAGGCACCAAATTTGAGAATATTATAACAGCAATTTATTCAGTACAAAAAGCAAATATCATAATAAATGGAGAAAATACCCAAACTTTAAATTTAGAGGAAGGAGTCCAACAAGGTTGTCCGTTGTCCCCTCTGCTCTTCATATTATCAGTAGAAGTACTATTAGAAAGAGTGAGGCAAAATCCTGAAATGTAAGGATTGAAAACTAGAAATGAAGAATATAAACTGCAAGCATTTGCAGACGATATGGCTTTTATTATTGAAGACCCAATAAAAAAAGGACAAATATTAATTAAGGAATCAGAAAGATATGGAGTGGTGGCAGAATTGAAAATCAATAGACAGAAAATGAAACTTTTAGCAAAAAACTTAACATATCTACAAACAATAGAATTAGAAAGAGTACTCAGACTTCAAACAACAAGAAAAATTAAATACCTGGAAATATGACTGACAGAACACTGTAAGGCGATCAAAGAGAATAATTATAATAAGCTATTACAACAAACAAAAAAAAGACTTAGAATTATGGACGAAAATGCAACTGTCATTACTAGGAAGAATAGCAGCCATAAAAATGTCTACATTACCCAAACTTCTTTATCTATTCCAAACCGTTCCAGTTAAATTAGAAAAGACCTTTTTTTTAAAGACCTTTAATCTTAATAAAATGACAGCAAAATTTATTTGGCAGGGTAAAAAATCCAGAATAAAAATGAAACTACTACAAGTTATGAAGAGCAGAGGAAGCTTTGGATTGCCAAACTGGGAATTATATTATAGTGCAGCAACATTAGTTTGGCTAAAAGATTGGATTAATTTAAAGAATAAAATAATATTATCTACAGAAGGTCATGATCTTCAGAGAGGATGGCATGCCTTTCTTTGGGACACAGGACACACGAAACAAAAATATTTCCACAGACATCTGATTAGAGATTCGCTGATATACAACTGGATCAAAGTTAAAAAGAAACACTATATAAAAATCCCAATATGGCTATCTACAATGAAAGTGACGATCCACGCAAATAATTTAGGCCTGAACAAAATGTTAAAGTATAAAGACTTATTGGATACACACGGAAACTTAAAAACAATACAGGAGCTCCAAGAACAATGGCTATGAGTAGACTGGTAGGCTTATCTCCAAATACAAAGCCGACATAAAAAGGACGTAAAGGAGTACGGAATATACTTGAAACCTCAACAATTAGACAAAATCTTATTAGGCCCAGATAAAAAAAAATTACCAACATTTACAAGTATCTCCTAGAAGCAGATTTAGAAGAAGAAGTAGTGAAAGGATGTATGATCGCATGGGGTTAAAATATTGGTCATAACTTAAAGTTATCAGACTGGAAGACTGTATGGAGTAGAAATCACAAATTAACAAAATCAGCAGCATACAAAGAAAATGCATATAAAATGTTCCATAGGTGGCACTTATCCCCTTTGAGATTAGTGAAAATGTACCCTAAAATGAGTCCTATATGTTGGAAATGTAAAAAAAAAAAAAAGAGGGAACATATTATCATATGTGGTAGTCTTGCCCAGAGGCTCGAAAATATTGGCTCAAAATCAAAAATTGGCTACAGGAAATCACCAATGAACAATTAGACCTAGAATCAGGCCTCTTCCTATTGGGATCTTCAAAAAAAAATACATAAAGAGCACAAAATACTTATTACACATATTGACTGCTGCCAGGGTCACCTTTGCCCAATGTTGGAAACAGCCATATACACCCGTAGAAGAACTGGTTATACAAAAAGTTATGAATTGTGCTGAAATGGATAAATTAGTGCTGAGTTTAAAAGATAAGGAAGCTTCAATATTTTATAAGGTATGGGAACAATGATATAGCTGGATAGATCGGAGACAGATTAAGGATAGGTAATTATTAAATATAGAATATAGATAGAAGCACCACAAATAGCTGTTATTGAGTGATATATTTTTTATGTTTTTAATGTAATAAAAATTCAATAAAGTTTATTTTAAAAAAAGATTTGTATTAAATAGATATTATCTTATGTTCAATTGTATATTTAAGAATTCTGCCATCTTAGATCTATCCAAATGTGTAACAGTATAACTCAGAATCATTGCCAAAGGATTCTAAATGTTGTGGCCCAGCACACTTGGAAGGGATCAAACTGTGGAAGTTTACATCAGAGTAGATAATCTTTCAATTTCCAAAAATGAGATATTATGTTTCCAGGAGACTGAAATGGGTGCAATAACATACAGCAGCTGAGACCTCCTTTCTACCTGTGTAAGAGACTGGGCTCCATTTTTTAATTGAGTATTGAACAGAGAATTCATGCTTTTTTCCAAGTATCATGCCAAATCTTATTTTAGAGCTTACAACAAATAACAGTGTCAAAATAAATAGAAGCTATGATGTTATATCATAAGATGTAAGATCCATGAGGTTTCAGTCACATATTGATCAGCTATCTATCTATAGTGGTAGATATATATATATGCATGTTGTATTGTATGACAATAGTATACAATATTGTAAGAAATCTTCTTATGTGCAGAATATGGAATGCTATTTTGGGGTGGAAGTTCTAACTTTCTCCCAGATATTCTGGGCATGTATACTCCTCGGGAATAAGCATTTCTGCCTTTTGTGCCATTAGAGTATTTATTTATTTATTTATTTTGACAAGCATATTTCAGATAAAAGATATAATTAGGAACATGATTATGAGTACATGAAATGGGTATGAATAAAAGGGGACATTAGGACAGGAACTGTAGACATATTGGTGCACTTATGCATGCCCCTTACAGACCTCTTAGGAATGGGGTGAGATCAACAATAGACAGTCTAAGGTTAAAGTTTTGGGAGTTTCAGGAAGAGACCACTGAGTCAGGTAGTGTATTCAAGACATTGACTATTCTGTTGCTATAGTCGTATTTCCTGTAATTGAGTTTGGTGCGGTTTACCTTGAGTTTGTATCTATTGTGTGCTCGTCTATTGTTGTGGTTGAAGCTGAAGTAGTCATTGACAAGTAGGACATTGTAGCAAATAATTTTATGTACTACAACTAGGTCAAACTGAAGGTGGTTAGTTCTAACTTGTCTCAGCTCAAAATTTCAAGTCTGGTGATATAAAGTATTCTATTGCGAACAGAAGAGGAGGACTCTTGTGAAATCTCTCTAGACTCTCTCAATTGTATTACTGTCCAATATGCAGTGTGGGTATGTGTTATATGTAGACAAGAAAGTTTTAAAAAACCAAACTGGAGAAAAAAACAAACAAACTTTTTGGATGAGTCTATGAAACCATTCAGATTTAACTTCAATTTGAAGAGATTACTTTTCTCTTGATAAATAAATAAGAAATGGCATGGAGGAAAAGAGTAAGAAGGGGATTTACTCAAATAACAAGGTTCTGAGTGCACATATTGCATTTTTTTTTCTTTTAAAAATCCCAATTTTATTCTGAGTACAGTTTACAATGCAGCAATCTTCTCCAGCCTGGTGTCTTTTAGATGGGCTCAGCATTGCCAAAAAGTGTGAATTCATGATGCTTCGTAATTTGAAGAATAACAGGCAGGGTGGGGGGGACCACCATTAAAACATGTTCTTCTGGATGAAGTTGTTCTGACGAATACCTAGACATGGTATTTCTTCCAGATTTTAAATGGCCTCCATTAACTCTGTTTCCTATGTGGCCAAGTAAACATGGATTTAGGCTTTTCCATATTACTTATTTTCCAGGGAAATAGTGGGTAAGTGGGGAATTCCACAAACCAATCTCATTCCTTTGGCACCGTTGAGGATGTTCCAAGATAAAGACAGAACTCACTCAATTACTAAAGAATAACAATAAAAGGCAACAGAGAAGTGATAAAGGGTTTTTGCAGGCTAATTGATATGCATTAAATGGAGGATAAATTCTCAAGTATCGGGAGACTCTTTTGGGTTGGAGCCTGCAGTAATGAAATGTGCAGAGAATACAACTTTGGTTATCTCATTAAGTTACAATCCCATGCACCCTCTGACATATTACGTTGAATAAAGCAAGCTAGACTTTGGCATCTCAGCATAATTTATGCAAATCCCAATCAGTAATTAAAATGCCTAATTAGTCACTGGTATCAGATTCTCTAATAATCTGGAAAGTGAGATAACAGACACAAAGCACAAAAGTCCTTGGTGCTACCCATAATAGAGAGTGTGGTCTGCATAACCTGGCACTGATCATTAATTTGGCACTGTTCTGATGTCGTGTTTGCATTAATATATTCCAGCATGTTTGAAGATCTGATGTTAACACCTGGCATGCAAACTGCTTCCTCGGCAGAGCCAAGCAGGAATTTGCTTTTCTTAGTCTGTGAGTATTCTCATAAAAAAGAGTTATAGGATTTGAAACAGCCAAAGGGACAAAAAAGCAAACAGTCAAAGGTGACCGTGCAATGATATACAGAAAATTAAGACTTGATAGCAATTGATGCTTGCCACAAAGTTCTATGTTAAATGTTTTCTTTTTTTTATGAAGAGCGTCCCTCACAGCCCATTATCTTCCTAGAACAACCACCCTTCGTTTTACATATGCTCAGAAAGATAATATACATACAACTTGGCAGAAATAACTTTTTGTGCCCTGGTGTGTCTTTGAGTCAGTGTTAATCCTGGACCAGTCCCTGTAGTTTTCTTGGAAAGATTTCAGAATGGTTTCTGCCATTACTGCCTTCCTAGGGCTAAGAGAGAGGAACTGGCCCTATGTCACACAGTTAGTTTTCATGCTGAGGGTGCTGTTATGAACGAATAAAAGTGCTCAAATAAAGTTTTAACAAACCTTAAGAAAAAGCAGGGTTCTAATCCTGCACTTCTGATTGGCCGATAATAGCGATATCGGATTGGTCCGTTCTGGGGAATCTGATTGGCTGTTAACGAGCCACTCTCATTGGTTCAAGGGTTTAACACTTCCATGTTCCTCATTGGCTAATAGGTCAGCAGCCAACCCTATAAAAGGGCTGCTGCTGCCCTAGGATTTTTGCTCTGTTCAGAATGATTAATAAAGAGTTGAAGTTCACTGTTCACTGCCTTGTCTCCGTTCCTTGCGCCCATGCGCAGAACTTAACACTGGCGACAAGGATGGGATGCGGAGACATCAGAGCTGACTGAACACTACAGAGCACCAAAAAGAGCACATGGCTGAAGGCGCATCGACAATGGAAACCATGTCCGGTGGCACCATACCACCCGCTCCATTTGACCCAGCACAAGAAGACTGGGACTCGTACATAGATCGGTTCCAGATGTTTCTGGAGACCAACAACTTGAAGGATGCCACTATGGAAAAAAAGTGAGCAGTGTTCCTGACCCATTGTGGGCCTGCCGTCTTTAAGATGGCCAAGGCACTAGCGAAACCGGCTGAGATGAAAACCATGGACTGGGACATCCTCGCACCCCTTCTACGGGCCCACTATGCACCCACCATACCAATGCTTGTCCGAAGACATGAATTTTACCAGAGGGACCAGTGGAAAGGAGAGAGCATTGCAGATTTCATCACGGATCTCCGGAACCTGGGAAGCCTCTGTGGGTTTACAGACCTCAAAGAAGCTCTGAGAGACCGAATAATTTTGGGATTAGAAGACCACACGACGCAGAGCAAGATCATGGCCAAAGGGGACATCGACCTTGCTGATGTCATCAAGGACGCTACTGCAGCAGAAGCAACCAGGAAGTCAGCCGCCCGAATGTGCCGCATCAACGCACTGCTCCGTCAACTCACCAGCAATACCTCACCTTGCCTAGAGAGGCAAACAACAGCTACCTACCACGAGGACCTCGAATCGCGATCAGAAAGTGAGGAGGAGGAGGTCAACCGGCTCCAGTCTGAACATGACCAATGCCACCAGCGGAATCAAAGACTACCGCAACAATGCGGGGGTTGTGGGGCAAACCACCCGTGATCAGACTGCAAATTTCCTTGATGTGCTCTTCCATTTCTGTGGGAAAAGATGCCACATTGGGAAGGTCTGTAGAAGCAAGTAAGGATCCAGAAGGGAAACAACTACCGCCAGACCATAGGGAATCGCCCTGTGAGTCGGGAACATTTGAACCGCCAATGGGAGAACCACTCCTACAGAAATAAAACAACCTACATATCTTAGGGATTACGTCACCGTACCCCTCAAACGGAACCCGGGGGTAAAGGGTGTTATGAACGAATAAAAGTGCTCAAATAAAGTTTTAACAAACCTTAAGAAAAAGCAGGGTTCTAATCCTGCACTTTTGATTGGCCGATAATAGCGATATCGGATTGGTCCGTTCTGGGGAATCTGATTGGCTGTTAACGAGCCACTCTCATTGGTTCAAGGGTTTAACACTTCCATGTTTCTCATTGGCTAATAGGTCAGCAGCCTGCCCTATAAAAGGGCTGCTGCTGCCCTAGGGTTTTTGCTCTGTTCAGAATGATTAATAAAGAGTTGAAGTTCACTGTTCACTGCCTTGTCTCCGTTCCTTGCGCCCATGCACAGAACTTAACAGGTGCTTTGTCAGAAAGTGGGACTAGAACTCCTGGTCTTTGAATTTCTAACCTGATAATTTCAACACTACACTAACATTGCTCTTAATGTTAATAATGTACATTTCCTGCAAAAAAAAAAGTGTCAGGGATATTAGACAATCATTAAACTTAAAGGCAAAAATCAATTTGAACCTCCAATTGCACAGCAGCCTTTCAGATACTAGGATACTCCAGTGAAGACATGTCCTGTGCAACAGGTTTTACTCTGGAGGTCAAAATATTTTGTTTTTAATGGGAAGTGAAGAAGATGCAAGAAGCTGCCTAATGAAGAGATGACCTTTTTTCTCTTGCCTACTTTTTCTCTACAAAGACTTGTTTCCCATTGATTTACAAGTCAAAAGACTCATAAAGCTATTTATGGAAAAATAATTGTCTTTAAATATTGTAATACTTGTTTATGCCTAAAATATAATGCAAAATCTTATTCCTTTTTTTCTTGCTGATTTTATATTGCTAGAGCCCTTATCTACCATAGGTTATTTTCATGCAGCAATATATAATACCACAAGCCTTATTAGAAAGGAAAAGGGAAAGATTAAAAAAAAAACCCTAAACCCTATGTATTTAATTTTGCCACCATTCTCCAATCTATCAGAGGTCTATATTATTTTACACATTTTCTTCTGTTGCAATAAGCAATGAGTAGAATATAAATAAACTATTATTGCTTATTTTAATTTTATCTTAAAAATGAAATATTAGAAATTAATAAAATATTGTGCATTGTCACATATCTCTAAATATGAGATAGGTCACTTTTATGAAATTGAGATCCCTGATGAGTTGTAGGCAAATTCTGCATTTAATTCTGGTAATTAATATCTATTTTGGGCTCAGCAAAAGTGGCCTACAACCTTGCATTTGCTGGAAAATTAATTGAATGTTTTCTTCAAGTGCTGTATCAGAGATTCCCTTTGTTTATTTCTTCTATCTATAAATTGTTATTGGTTCTTCCTATGTAGGAGGGTAATCTGGTAAAAAAAAAAAGATAGCTATTAAGGATACACACACACACACACACACACACACACACACACACACACACATATCTCCTTGCAGTGTAATGTAGAATTCAAAGTATTAAACAAGATCCAGTAAGACCCAAATTCAAGTCCGCCTTGAGCAATAGAAATTCAAAGGATGATGTTCAGGCAGCCCATTATACCCTGTCAGATTATTACTATAAAAATTGAAAGAAAAAGTAACATGTATAATGCCGTGGACTCTGGAGGAAAATTAGATGTTTATATAACAAACAACAAAACACATAAAGAGCCAAGAACAAAGAGCAATGAGATGCTATCATCTCATAGTATGCTTGTAGCCTTTTATACTAATCATATCCAGTCTGGTGCCACATTGATGGGAGAATTATGAAAATGCTACTTTATTAGGTTGAGGAAAGCTGGGGTTATATTTAATACTTTCAAATATCTGAATGCTATAGCAGGCAGAGGTAATTTCATAATTTAGATAGACTAAGAATTTTCTGGGGTTTTTTTTTCCAATAGAAGATGGATTGTTTTCTTTTTAATTTGCATTGCACCTACTCTAGTTATACTTGTTGGGAATCAAAATATCCAAAAATGATTAAAAATGCCAAGAAATTGGAATTCAGTGCTTCAGTTAGAGTCAGCTCCAAAAATGCATAAAAGAGATAGGAGTTGTAAAAGCTTTGCAAAAACTGGTTCATACATTATTGAAGGGTTGGGTTGAATGGGTGGATCCAATAGGGCATCTGTATTTAATTTTTAAACTTTTTTCTCATTTTCTCCACTCTGATTGAACATTTGATCTGATCAAGATGCAGAAACTTTTGGGGCAGCCTTATTGCCAGAAGCAGAACGTTTCCATGCCTTTCATGAAATAAACATATCTGTCTGCAGAAGATATGTGGGACTTCGGGAGGAATCTGCCAATGCACAACATTTCTGCTGAGTCTAATTTATATACTGTTGCATGTCCTTTGGAGATGAATGGGATAGGAATATAAACAATAAATGAGCTCCACATGTTTAAACAGATCTTCCTGAGAATGGTGGGAAAACAAACAGAAAGGGAAATGAGCTCCCAAATCCATGTCTTGGTTTGAAGTGGGATTAGGTCAGAATTTCTGTTGGTCAATCTCTTGTATACTGTGATTCAAAACTTTATCCATAATGTAATTTTTCTACAGCATCTAAGGATGAGATTAAAGATACTACAACGGTCTGCTGAAAGAACTCCTATTTAGTTTTTATAGAAGAATCCAAAGGCAATGACATATAACCAGATCCACATATGATAATTAAACTTGGTTTAACCTTGTAAAGACAAGCTACGCACACATAGTTTACATTGTTTCCCTGGTGAAATATATATATATTCCAGTGCTTGGGAAGTAATTGTAATGCCAAGTAGAACATATACAAACAACTAATATTTCCTAATTTAATTGTGGAAAGAAGTAAAAAAAATAAAATCACAGACAATTTTCTTATACTGGAGTTGAACAACAAATTCTAGGTAAGAGAAATGTACAGGAACATAATAGAGGCAAACAAGATCCTTGGCAGATTAGCTTCCTACCTGTGGCTCACAAGCAGGGGTGGGATTCTACCAGTTCGCACCTATTTGCTAGAACTGGTTGTTAACATTCTAAGCAATTCGGAGAACCGGTTGTTAGAATAAATTACTGGCCTAATCTGTAAGGAAGGCAGGAAGGAAACATTCTGGTGTTGCTTACAGAAACTGCCTCTCCGTTAACCCTTATTACATTCTTGGCAGGAGTAGACTTCCTGTCCCTGGAACCTCTCTGGAGGTTTTTTCCCCTCCTCTGCTGGTACTTTGCTTGCATGGAGTGACCATTCAAAGTTACAATGGCACTGAAAAAAGTGACTGATGACCATTTTTCACACTTAGGACTAGTACAGCATCCCCACAGTCATGAGAGGCCAGGTGAGGAGATGCATGTCTCGATGTAAGTGATACTGAGTTGGCCACGCCCAGCCAATAACATGACCACCAAGCCATGCCCACCAACTAAGCCACGGAGACAGAACTGGTTGTTAAAAAATGTGAATCCCACACCTGCCCACAAGGAACAAGATGTTCCTGGCAGTCTAGAACCTAAGAATATTTTATGACTGGCCTAGTCTAGCCCAAATGTTTGCAGTTTAAAGTAGACTCATATTCCTGCTTATTGCTCAGCTCTTGATACAATTCTTAAAACTATCATATTTTAGCGATCTCATGGCAATGAGTGCCATATATAACAGTGTCACAGATAATGTTTAGTGGTCATTCATAGTACTTCCCAGTCACAGATCAAATTATAAGAACTCTGCTGCTATTCATATTGCCACTGAGAACACATCTCAAAAGAAGATAATATTGTTGTAACTCAGGGTTGAACTGTTGATTCTTGGTGCTCTCTGAACTTTACTGTCTTCTTGCTGATATTTTTTATCATGAGAGTTAATGTTACCAATTATATTACCTAGCCAAGTAATGACTACAAATAAAGACCTGAGAAACACCAAGAACCCAACAATGAGAATATATTTTATTTAGAATACTTTTGCATCTTGACACAAAGAACTTCCTCAAAGACAGACAAACCAATACATAAAATGTGCAATAAATGTTGATAGGATGTTTATCAACTGATGCTGGAATGCTTCAAATGAATTCATTGGTTGCTTCTTCCATTTCCAAACAAACCCTTAATACCAGATAGTAAAATGGCTTTCAAATAAACAATCCTCATAGGAGCTGTGAACCATTCCTCTTCTATGCTCATTTTTCTTTTGTGTTGCTGACAAGGAGATAAGCTGCTAAGTGTGCAGCTGATGGCTGTGCAAAGCAAACAGTTGCAAATTCACAAATCTGCATTCCTTCATTGTGAAGCTGCTGGAAGCTGCACATGTGTCATGTTCATTGTACACAAAGCCTCCAGGGGAAATCCAGTTCTTGACAGCTGGCCAAGGAAGGGTGCTGATGTCACTAGCAGAACCAGCCAATTGTTTACAAATCCAAGCTGCAAAAAGTGCTTTTTACAGTACTCATGGAGGATAGAACAATTAATAGGATAGAAATATACTGAATTGGAAGAAGGTTTTCAATAATAAGATTTCTGATGATGAAGAAAATACACTAACAAAACCATAATTCTTCTTATTCAGTTTAAATTTTTCTGCAAACTGAGCATAAGAGAACCATTGACAAGTATGGCCTTCAATTTCTAATTCTTTTCTTGTTTTTAATTTAGGTTCTCCTTCAAGTAAATGAAAACAAAACAAAAAACAAAAATGATATTGTAAAGAGAAAACTGATTTTGAATTGGATTTGTGTACTAAGGATGAACAAGTCACTGAGATGGATAAACTTTTATTGAAAATGAATATGGAAGATGAATACATTAAGGACTGAATGATTAAATAGGTATTTTTTTTAGATACAATGCTTGATCAATGGAAAAATATGTGGAGTAAAGATTGAAAATTACACTGAATTATAATTTGGTTGAGAATTTTTTACACATGATGAACTGTTGGTATTCAATACCTTATACATTATTAGATAGGTATAAGGAAGTGCCACATATATGTTGGAAATGCAAACAACACAAAGATACTTTTTAAATATTTGATAAATGTTTAGGAATCTTAAGAAACATTGAGATTAGATAGATACTTTAAATCAGAAAATTCTTAAAATAAATGTACAATAGAAGTCATAGGTTTTCCTTGTAGGTTTGATAAACAGAGTAAGAGAAAGCATGGGACTTCTATATTTGACAATACCAGCAGGATATTTGTATATACAAAAACTTACAAATTACTTATAAAGAGCCATTGTCACACAGTAGTTAGAATGCAGTATTGCAGGCTAACTCACTGCTCACTGCAGTTCGATCTTGAATGGTTCAAAGTTGACTTAACCTTCCATCTTTGTGAGGATGGTAAAATGAGGACCCAGATTGCTGGGTCAATATGCTGACTCTGTAAACTGCTTAAAGAGGGCTGTAAAGCAATATGTAAGTCTTGTTGCTATTGCTATATGTCTAAGTATTATTGCTATTCCTAAAATGGAAGAATGAATGTTGAAGTTGAATTTGGCTGAGATGGCAAAATTGACATTTTTTGATTAAAGAATGCTTTGTTTCTACTTGGAAATCACTTTTGGACTTTTTGCTTGATCTTGAAAGAAATGAAACATTAATACTGAGATTTAATGTTTGGAACTATTTTTGATGATAGAAATATTAGGCATTATTGTTAATTTTATAGTATGGTATTAATTGAAACAAAGCAAAAAAAAATTCTTTTTACTAATTATTTGTGTGCAGTTCTAATTGTGTTCTATTTCTGATTTTTCCTTTTTTGGGAGGGCAGGAGTTCCTTATATTTTATCTTTTGTTGAAACTTGAAACTTCATGAAAAAAAGGAAAGTACTCTACCAATACACTGAAATATGTTACTTCTGTGATATTTCATATTGGGTTGACAGTACCCTGTTGTTTTACTCTCTGTAGCTTTCATATGATTGGTATTATCTTTTTCCAAAAATATATCAAGTGTGCTTTGAAAATATATAACAAACTTTTTTAAAAAGAAAGCATTTCTTTATTTAAATTTATATGCCACCAAACTCCAGTGGAATCCTTTCTACTAAATTCTTTTTATTACCCATAGGTTGCCATGGTCAGAGTAATATATTCTGCATACCAATAGCCATTTTAAATTTTTGCAGGCTTTCCTTTTCCAGAAAATTTAAAACTTACCCCAACGTGTTTAGGGTTAAATTCCCGAGATTAACTGAAAAAGATAATACATCACAAAGATAAACCCTGTGTGTCTTACATACTATAATGTATCCTATCTGCATATTAAAGAATCAGTAAATGAAGTGAAAAGACAAACTTATTTTATGTTGCTCAAAGTATATTATAAAGATGTAAAATATATAAAATAGAATGCATTAAATGGATCATGCAAGCATTGAAATGTGTAAAAAGCATACATTGCAAAGACTAGAACTTTTTATCTTAAGAAGATTGATCAGAAAACTAATTTAGCAATCTAACATTTGCTTTTCTTGAAAAATGATATCACCTATCATTCTATGCATTTCTAATTATTCCATGCTAAGTCAAAAAGACATCAGCATACACAAGAGTTCTTAATATCTCAAAGAAAAAAAAATGTACCAACAATACATTTTGCTCTTTATTTCATTTTAAGCTGCGGGGAATTTTGTTTTTGATTCTTAGAAATATTTCCTGTAGTTTTTGTCTCTTGATTCAAAGCTTTCACTTTATTTGCTTGTCTAATCTCAAGTTTGTGGTTAAAACCACAAAATACTGACCTAGTTGTAGCATTATTTTCATGACAACAGTTTGAAGACTGATCAACACTTTCCCTGAAATTAGGAGTCTTGGACGGGCAATAATTTCCTACCCTTAGGAAATCAGGGGATCCTATTTGTTATACTATACAGATGTAAATTCAAATTTGCCACCAATATTTGTAAACAATCATCTGTCTCTGATCTCCTTTCCTTTATTGACACAGAATATTTTCATGATAAACAGGAGAGCAAACATGGTGAGCTGAATTTTCAGAGACAAAGATTTACAAAGTAAAACAAGGAGCAAAATGCAAGTGAAATCTGACAGATGCATGATGGTATGAGAAGCCAGAATTGCAGGGGGGGGGGCAGTTTTTAAAAACTCATTAATTGACTCATCCACTTATATACTACAGAGGGCAGAGAGGCAATTAAAGATGCTGAGCTTACCGGAAAGCCGATAGCCCGGGTTTGAGACCTGAGCACTATGTAATGGAATGAGTTTCCATTATATGCCTCAGCTCTGTCCACCTAGCAGTTTGAAAGCATGCAAATGCAAGTAGATTAATAGGTACCAGGGGTGGGATTCTACTGGTTTCTACCAATTCTATAGAACAGGATGTTAAGATTCTGCCAGTTCAAAGAACTAGTAAATCATGTCTCTAGCTGGCCCCATCCCTTCTCCTCCCAGCCATTTGCTTCTGATGAGGTTGAAGATATGTTGTTGGAGCTGCTGGGCTTTAAGCCTAGAGCAAGAATCCCTTTCTCTCCTCCCCTCTCCCCCTGTGCCTATCCCATTTGGAAGATATTGAGTTGGTTTTGCTGTTGCTGATTATGTCCTCCATGCTTCCTAAATGAGCTAGATCGAATGGGAAATGGCTGGGGTGTGTGCATGTGAAATCAAGCCTCCTTACTAAAAAATCCATTCAGAAAACAAAGGAGCAGATATGGTTTAATTTTGCTTCAGCACAGATTGTTGGAGAGAAAGTAGTTTAAGATTATTAGTTAAGTGACTAATTCACTGGCTTCCCGGCACTTCTTGTAGCACTGAGCTGCTTGCCTTTTAAAATCCAGTGCTGCTTCTCCAGCTGTCAAGCACTCTTGAAATCCAAGAGTGCTGGATTTCAAAAGCCAAGGAGCTCAGTGTTACAAGAAGAACTTCAAGGAAGCATTGCTGAAGCTGAACCCAGGATTTAAAGCATTTTAAAGTAGCCTGGACCAAGTATCCCTTTCTTTCTCTCCCTCACCCCCTGGGTCTGTGCCTATCCCATTTGGAAGATATTGAGTTAGTTTTGCTATTGCTGAGTACCTCCTCCATGCTTCTTAAATGAGGTAGATTGAATGGGAAGTGGCTGGTGTGTGTGGATGCGAAATTAAGCCTCCCTCCTATAAAATCCATTCAGAAAAAAAGGAGCTGATATGGTTTAATTCTGCTTCAGCCCAGTTTGTTGGAGAGAAAGTAGTTTAACATTATTTAATTGACTAATTCATTGGAAATTGCTATGTTAGGCTTTTCATAGTGCTTGTGATGGGCTCAGCCTTAAAATTATGTTAGATAGGTAGAAATGCAATTAGATTTGCTGGCCTTCCTAGGTATGATTTTCAGTAGTTAGTCTCTGCTGCTTTATACTACTAATATAATTAAACCAAATACCTATCTCTAAATTTAAGACAGCACTAGCTCTAAAACATTTTAATGGACTAGGAACAGCCATCCTAGAAGAGATTTTGAGGGGAGGGGACTATTCTTTAAAACTGTGTCCTTGTGATGAAGGGCAGTTTATATTACATTTTATAGATTAATCCACCAGTAAAATATAGGTAACATCATTTGAAGTCAATCCATGCCTTTAGTGAGGAGCAGGGGTGGGATTCAAATTTTTTAACAACTGGTTCTGTGGGTGTGGCTTAATTGGTGGGCATGGCTTAGTGGTCATGTGACTGGGTGGACATGGCTTGGTAGTCATGTTATTGGCTGGGCGTGGCCAACTCAATATCACTCACATTGAGGCATGCATCTCCTCGCCTGGCCTCTCATGACTGGGGATGCTGCAACAGTCGTAAATGTGAAAAATGGTCATAAGTCACCTTTTTCTCGGTGCCATTGTAACTTTGGATGGTCACTCCACACAAGCAAAGTACCAACAAAGGAGTGGAAAAATAACTCCAGAGAAGCTCCTGAGAAGAGAAGTCTAGTCCTACCAAGAATGTAATAAGGGTTAACGGAGAAGCAGTTCTGTAAGCAACACCAGAATGTTTCCTTCCTGCCTTCCTTGCAGGATTAGGCCAGTAATTTCTTCTAACAACCGGTTCTAGCGAATAGGTGCAAACTGGTAGAATCCCACCCCTGGTGAGGAGGAGGAGGCAATATTAAATCAGAGCCTTGGTACAAGGGGCAATCCAGTAGCAAAGCCTTGATGGTTCTGTCCAAGCAGACGCCCAAGTGTGGTAAATATGGAATCTTATTAAATCAATTCATACAGAGATGCAATGCTCAGTATCTTTAAAGTTAGTAATTTTTTAATATTACTGGCTTGGGAGAAATCAAATGATCAGGTCTCATGCTACCTGGTGAATTCTGGGAATTGAAGTCCACATGTCTTAACGGTGCTAAGCTTGAAAAACACTCAGAAGTACAACTTCTTGTGAGCCTGGGTTATCTTTCTGCATTTGAGACAAGAGAGACAAGAGACAGATATAGAGACAGAGAAAGAGAGACGGGGAGAAAAAGAAAAAGAGAGACAAGAGATAGAGAAAGAGAGAGGGAGGAAAAGAGACAGAGACACAGAGAGGGAGCGAAAGAGAGAGACAAGACAGAGAGAGATAAGACAGAGATAGAGAGGGAAAGAGAGAGAGAAAGAGATGAGAGAGAGAGAAAGAAAAAAGGGAGAAAGAAAAAGAGATGAGAAAGAGAGAGGAAAGAAGAGAGACATATATATGCATATGCATATGCATATACATATACATATATGTTTTCTTAAGTTTTTTCAGATATTTATATATATAGTATTCATTTCTTTTCGGGTATTTTCCCACGTCATTATAGTTGTGCTTTTAAAGTTGTAGCAACTTTATATATATATGTATTCTTAAATTTTTGCAGGTATCTATATGTATGGTATTCAGCTTTGTTTGGGTATTATGTTCGGTAATAATGACGTGGGAAAATACCCGAATAAAGCTGAATACCTTACACACACACACACGCACACACACACACACATACACAGATACATACATATAAAAGAAAATAGAAAATAGAAAAATGGCTCTTTGAGTGTTTTAGGTTGCAGACCCCAGCTTAAGCAAACACCATGGTCATTAAGTGAACCTCGTGATCATTAATCAAATACTGTGGTTGTTAAACAAGTCCCCAATGGGCATTTTTAACCAGAAACCAGTAAGAATTGTTGGAAATTGGCAAAAAACATAGAAAACCTCAGTCACAAGAATGTGTGGGATGTTGTAACTGGTCATAAGTGTGTGTGTGTGTGTGTGTGTGTGTGTGTGTGTGTGTGTGTGTGTGTGTGTGCATGGCTGTCAAAACACCAAAAACAGGTCAAGTAGTTCTGGGAAGGTCAGTCGTAAATTAGAACACTTGCTAAGCAACTGGCTATTAAGCGAGGATCATTTATATTTGGTTTGCCAGTCATATGGCCACCAAGCCATGCCCATCCCAGTCACATGATCCACCAGCCATGCCCAGCCAGTCATATAACCACCAAACCATGGCCACAAATTAGGCCATGCCTACAGAATTGGTTGTTAAGAAATTTGAATCCCACCCCTGATAGGTACCTGTGATAACCCAGAACACAGCATAGAAATAACACAAGCAGCTGGCAGTTCAAACTGCCCTTTATTGCTCCACATTTTCCCAAATTCTCCCACATTGCTGGCAAGTTCCAGAGCAAGTGATGACAAACCCACACACACACCTCGAGCAGCCTCTGGCTGCAAATAGTCTAGCCCTTGCTCTGTACCTCAAGGCTGCACAGCAAAATCCAGCAGGGCAAATCAAGGAGTTTAGGAAGCAAGTATCCAGGTAATTAGTCCAGAAAACCAGAAATAATGCAAGGACTCTTGGAAAGTTCAAATGTTGGCACTCAACACTTCAGGAACTCAGTGTTTGTTCCCAACTCTGTGTTTGTCCCCATAGCATCTCCTTAAGCCTCATTCCCCAAGTGTGCCTTGTGAAGATGGGCTGGGTGCTCTTCTTCTGAGTAGCTTGCTCAGTCTGTGCTGTTTTCGCCTTCTCTCCATTCTCTGTGCTTTCAGATCAGGAGCAAGTGGTCCTTGCTCATTGCATGAGCTCTGTCTCTCATGTTCATCTTTCCCTTGTTCCTCCCTGTCTACAAGCTATTCTAATCCTGAAATGCCTTGACCTGACTGGCCCTGCCCTTTCCCATTTTCCTCCAAAGCCAACAAAGCCACCGCCTCAATCACTGTTGGCTCAGGTTACAGCACATCTTCCCCCACAGATTTAGGCTCCGACTGAGCATGAAAATACCACCTTGGTGGGAAGGTAAGACTATTCCATGTGCCACATGACCAGGGAAACTATCTTTGGACAATGCTGGCTCGTTTGGCCAAGAAGCAGACATGAGCACCACCTCCTAGAATTGAGCATGATTGGATAGGGGAAATCTTTACTTTTTTACCACTTATATAGTATTAAGTAGGAACCAGCAATCTGGAAACATTAATACCCATTAAGATACAGGGAAAAGAAATTCCAGATAAAACTATCTTATGCCATTAGAATTTGAAAGAGCAGAAGAAATTGTGAAAGGAAGGGTGATAGCATGGGGTAGGAATGTTTGACATACTATTGATCTGGAAGAATGGGAAAAGATTTGGAACATGAATTATAAAATAACAAAATCGGCAGCATATAAGGAAAACCAACATAAAATATTCTATTGTTGGTGTTTGGCACCTTCAAGACTGGCTAAGATTTACCCAAACTTAAAACCAAATTGTTGGAAGTACGGACAACAACAAGATACCTTCTTTCATTCTTGGTGGACATGCCCCAAAGTGAAAAAATACTGGAAAATAATTCAAACGTGGTTAGAAGAGTTAACTAAAAACAAAATTGATTTTGTCCTGGAATTATTCCTCTTAGGAATAATTTTAAAAACTGTAATAGAAAGAAAAAATATCTTGTATTACATGAATTAACAGCAGCAAGAAATTAATATGCTCAAGGGTTTCCGGTTTCGCGTGGCTTCGGGGCAGCAGGAATTCGCGACAGCTCGCGATTCCTGCTGTGCTAGCCGTCGAGGTACCCATCTGGGTCGGGGATATGGCTGCCCTGTAGGAACAGCTGAAGAGAGAGGGGAGTCGGACAGGGAGGTGGGGGTGTCGCAGACCCCCCCCTTCTCCAGAAAAACCCCTTTTTCCCAAGGCGGTGGAGCAGCGGTCAGCAATGGCCGCCACGAAGAAGCCAGCAACCGGGTAAGATTGCGCTGGAGGAAATGTGAAGAGTGAAAGTTTTGTCTGAGCTGGGTCAAGTAACATCCTTTAAATTGCCTGGAACTGAGCTGTTTGAATTGCTGGAGGATACATTGTATCCCTAAGAAGAGCGAAAGCGGCGGAGAAGCTGTTAAAGGGAACTTTCGTTTTTTCTTCACTCTCCCACCCCATGGAAACAGCAGAAATGTTTGGATATATTGGACATCGAAAGTGAATTGATTTGAGAGTTGAAGCTAAGGAACAAAAGGATTTTTGGACATTGAAAAATTTAAGAAATTGGAAACCCTTGTTGGAGGTATGGATTTCTGATTATTTAAAATTGACATTTTAAGTGGGAAGGGAGAGGAAAAAAAAATTGGAGCAGAAGCTGAAAAAGGAGGAGATTGCCTAGAATCCCAAAGAAAGATATATGGTAATTGGACCTCTTTGACTAAACATTAACCCCAGAAAGAGAAAGAGAAGAAGGAAGAAAAGTATTAACTTTTGGAATTTTTTTTTTAATTGTTTTTGATTAAAAATACTGGTGGTTGTTTTGGGAAAAGTTTCTCTTTTCATAATGGCATTGTTTGTGGATGAACTAAAGACTGAATATCAAAAATATAAAAAGGAAGATTCTTTGGGCGCTTTGTTTCAATTCTTGGAAATGGCGTTATGTACTTATGAAAAGTTGATTACGCAGCAGAAGGACTGGGACAAGGAAGAAGAGGAAGAAGAAGCCATCTTTGATGAACAATGGGTCCCTTCTGGAGAGGAGGAGAAAAAGGATAAGAAAAAGGGGATTTTAAGAATTGTAAAAACAACCAAAGGAGAGAAAAATGAGCGAAAAGGTGGAGGCAAGGTTAGAAAGCAAAGGAAAAGGAGTGGAAAAAGAGAGGAGAAAAAACAAAGGGGTAAAAAGGGCAAGGAGAAGAATAAGCAGGAGAGAAAAGGGGGGAGGAGAGGACTTGGTGGGGGGAAGCAAGATCTAAAGAAAAAAAGTTTATTTAGAGACAATGGGTGAATTTAATTTAGGATAAGAGAGGGATTCTGGAGGGTACATGGGTTTGTGTTTTTATATATGTATTTAGAGTATAAAATTCATTATGTAATTTTAGAATCTTTTAAACAGAATCCCAAGAAAAATTGTTACACGAGGTACTCTTAAGTTAGGGTAATGAGTTATAGATGTTACTCCAATTGGTGTATAGGAGAAGTATAGTAAAAGAAAAAAGATGAATGGATAGTTGGAAATAGAACAGACAAAGAATGTTATTGAAAATGGTAATAAGATGTGGAAGGATATATAAAGGCTTTGTTATGGTTTTTTTTGGATTTTGTATATTGATAAAAGGCAATAAAATTTTAATTAACAAGAAATAATTTGGATGAAAAGGAGAAGTAGGGATAAGATATGAAGTTAAATAGATAAAGTATTGATACTATAATTTGGAATTGTTATGCTCTATTGGTTTTTTACTATTATTTTTTCCTAGAAAAGAATTTATAAGTTATTATGCCTTGATTCTTTGTGCATTGTTTTTATAAAAATGGTTTATATATATATATATATATATATATAAAGAAAATGATAATAAGATATGGAAGGATATATGGGGTGAATATGATATTTGAATTTGTGTCTGTGTGAAGAGTTCTAACCCGGGATCAGACAATCTTCAGAAAAAATCTTTTAGTTTTGTTTATGTTTTGTGTTTTGTATGTTTGTGTATTGTGTTTTCTGTAAAATTGTTAAAAATCTTTAAAAAAAAAAAGAATTAATAAAACCTTGGAGGAATGTAATTGTAAACAAGTCAGAAAGAAATGAATATGATGACTATAAAATGGATAAATATAGAAAAGAAATGAAATTGAATAAGAGTAAAGAGAAATAATGAGAAATTTGCTGAAAGATATTTATGTGTCCATATGGAAATGGGATAAATTAGAATTATGTTGTATAAAAATAATGTTTTATCCGACTTGTAAAAATTTATAATGTTAAGAGGTTTTATGTACTTAGTGGTTAATGATGTGTTGTTTGTCTTTAAAATTAATAAAATTTGTTTCAAAAAAAAAAAAGAAATTAATATGCTCAGTACTGGAAGTAAAACTCTATAACACCTGAAGGCTTAATAATAAATTTTTTTTAGAGTGTGTGGAAATGGATAAATTAACTATGGAATTAAAAGAGAAAACAGACACAGAATACAATGCACTGTGGGAACTATGGGTTATTTGGATAAATAATAGATATAAACATAGAAAATGTAAATAATGTATGTAATAAATAAGAGGGTATGAAAATATTATGCATTGTAAGTTTTGATAGGACACATAAACATATATATAATGTCACAGCACTGTTTAATAACTATTGGTATTATGTATAAATGGAAAAAAAATCAATAAAACATTATTTAAAAAAAACTATTGTTGTGTCCATAGACTGTCGGCAGTCCTCACTCCAGTCCGCTGCCCAGGCGGGAGTGCCGACCTCTCCCATTGGCTGATGCCGTTTGACAGCCGGCTATAAAAGGAGCTGTCAAACGGCATCAGCTGTTGCCACCAGCTGACTGCCAGTTAGCCGCGGCAGCCGTGGCAACCCTTTATTCAAACGAATAAAGCCTTTTAAAAGTTGAGCCTGTGTCCGTCTCGAATCTGCCGCCGCTCTACAACAACTATCTTATGCCAACCAACTCATTATACCCACCATTCATTTCTGTTCTTCAAAATATTCCATCAGCTCAGCTCATCACATGCTGTTTCATATTGATTAAACTTTTCTTCAAAACGTTCTTTAAACTTTATTTAAAAAATCATAAAGTTTTTATAGGAAAAGCAAAACCGGAAAATTGGGTATAAAGAAAAGCAGATCTGATCTCTGATTAACAGCTTTGCAAGTAAAAATGATAGGATACAAACTACTGGTAGTTATTGATTTAGAACCGTTTGTTTGGTGACTCTTCAAAGCTATGATGACAATGAAAAAAGTGTTTTACATATATCCTTGCAACTACCACAGTTGCAGTATTCTCCAGTTACATGATCAAAATTTGTAACCTTGGAAACCAGCAATCCAGAGGGGGGTATTTAGCAGGTACTGACCAGTTCTGGAGAACCGGTAGCGGAAATTTTGAGTAGTTCAGAGAACCGGCAAATACCACCTCTGACTGGCCCTACCCCCATCTATTCTCTGCCTCCTGAGTCCCAGCTGATTGGCTGGGTCTTATTTTGTTGCCCTGCACAGGAGAACAGAGCTGGAAAGCAGGTTAATGGGGTGGGGAGGGAATGGAGATTTTTTTCCCTTGCCACACCCACCGTCACACCATGCCTACCAACCCACATCCACAAAACCAGTAATAAAAAATTTGGAATCCCACCACTGCAGCAATCACATATCCCAGGGTTATTTGATTGCCATTTGCATAATTTACTTAACAACTGCAGTGATTTGCTCAACAACCATTAAAAAAAGAGTAAAATTGGGATGATTCGCTTAAACACCACTTTGTTTAACGATGTAAATTCTGGTCCCAATAGTGATTATAAGTTGAGGACTATCTATATATGCTTAGCTCAATTCACACAGGGCCTGGTATCACCGCATGGGCAGACGAACAATTTTACCAAGTGCAAGGAACAAAGCAAAAAAGTGAGTATCTAAAGCAGGGGTGTCAAACTCAAGGCCCGTGGGGTGCTTAGATCTGGACGGTGGGGCTACCCTGGAAACAGTGAAAGACTGGCCCATGATGCCTCTACCATTGAAAACAGAGAACCATTTTCAACAACTTCCTGTAGCTTTCTGCCAGTGAAAACAGAGCTTGGCTATGCACATGGCCCTCTAGAGCTCCATTTTCACTGGCAGAGGGCTGCAGGAAGTCATCGCAGCTGAAAATAGACATTGAACTGGCCATGCCTACCTTGGCCATGGCCCCCATGGCCCCTGTTATGAACTAAGCAAAATCATTAGCTTGCGATTCTAATAGTTTTACCTTCACAGCAGGCTCATAAACCTGCACTTCTGATTGGCCTGCTAATAGTGGATTGTGATTGGTTGTTGTCGGCTGATCTGATTGGCTGTTAAAGGGTCACTGCTGATTGGACCCTTTCCAGCGTGGCAAACTCAAATCATTGGTTGTTGTGACAGCAGCCAGCTCTATAAAAGGAGTTGCTGCTGCCCTAGCCTTTCGCTCTGTTCTGAAGTCACTAATAAAGAGTTGGAGTCACTATTCGATGCCTCGTCTCCGTTCTTGCATCCACTCTCCCAGACATAACACTGGCAACGAGGTGGGATGTGGAGACGATAAGAGCTGACTGATCACTTATTGCACGATAACAGAGCACATGGTTGAGAACGCACCAATCGCGGCAACATGACCAGCAGCGCCATACCACCCGCTCCATTTGACCCAGCTAATGAAGACTGGGACTTGTATATGGACAGGTTTCAGATGTTCCTAGAAACCAACAATTTGAAGGATGCAACGCCTGGCAAGAAACAAGCTGTATTCCTGACCCATTGTGGGCCAGCCGTATTTAAGATGGCAAAGGCACTTACAAAATCAGCGGAAGTCAAGACAATGGACTGGGACACTCTCACCCCAATCCTCCGGGCCCATTATGCCCCAGTGGTGCCAACACTCATCAGAAGACATGAGTTTTACCAGAGGGACCAGCAGGAAAGCTAAAATGTGGGAGACTTCATCACGGACCTCAGAAACCTGGGGGGACTCTGTGGCTTCGCCAATCTCGAAGAAGCCATGAGAGATTGAATTGTTCTGGGTCTAAGAGACTCCACAACCCAGAGCAAGATTATGGCGAAGGGAGACATTGGCCTCGCAGATGTCATCACCGATGCTACTGCAGTAGAAGCAACCCGGAAGTTGGCTGCTCGAATGCGCCAAGCAAACGGACCGCACCGCCAACTCGCCAGTAATACTACGTCTTGTCCTGAGAGGCACGCAATGACCACCCACCATGAAGACCTCGAGTCCTCATCAGAAAGCGAGGGAGAGGAGATCAACAGACTCCGGTCAGAACGTGATCAACGAGATCAACAGAGTCATAATCCCTCATTCCAGTGTGCTGGTTGCGGGGGAAACCACCCACAATCAGACTGCTCATTCCTAGATGCACTCTTCCATCATGTGGAAAGAGGGGCCACATTGCAAAGATTTGTAGAAGCAAGCAAGGGTCCAGTCCAAACCGAAGAGAAAATAATTTCCAGCAGACAACAGGCACCCCAGCAGTAAATCGGGACTGCCCAAGCAACCAATGGAACCACTACTACAGAAACCGAGCACCAGCCACTTCTACCAGACAAGAAGAGGCACACCAAACCATCACCATCGTTCATCCCTTGATGCAAGGAAAATCCGAGTAAAGGTCATCATTGAGAAGCGACCATGCGTTATAGAAGTTGACTCCAGGTTTCCCTATTGATGGTTTCCTGGAAAACCCTCAAACAGCTGATCCCTGACATCCGCCGCCAGGACCTCAGCACTCAGAGAATTATATTGAAGGACTACCAGGGAAATAGAATTCCAGTTGCCAGTTTCAGCCACTTCCAAGTCTCTTTCAAAGACCACACCGCAATCCTACCTCTTACCGTCATCGATAGAGATCGATCCAGCTTGCTAGGCTTACAGTGGTTTGCGCCTCTGGGAATCGAACTGGCAGGCATCAACCAGGCTGAAAGCGCCACTTCCCATGTCCACAAATTCCAGGAAGTTTTCACCGAGAAGCTAGGCAAGTACAAGGGATCCCCCATATCGTTTAACCTCTGCCCTGATATTGCGCCCATTCGCCTTAAGCCTCGTCGAGTGCCCTTTGCACTCAAACCAAAGATTGACGAACAATTGGACAAATTAATAGCCTAAGGTGTGTTGGAACCGATTGACCACGCCTGATGGGGAACCCCAATTGTAACCCCCATAAAACCTGATGAATCTTTGAGAATTTGTGGGAATTACAAGGCCACCCTTAACCAAGCATTTCAGCAGAGTGCTTACCCTGTGCCTGTGGTCCAACAGCTCCTTCATTCCCTTGGGGGCGGAAAAATATTTGCAAAATTGGACTTAGCCCAGGCATACCAGCAGCTGCCCATAGATGCAGGGACCACAGAAGGACCAAACTAAAGTTATGCGCAGAGGTGCATTCAAATGTAATAGACTCCAGTTCGGAGTAAGCGTAGCACCTGGCATCTTACAAAGTCTGATGGAGAGATTGCTACAAGGCATAAAAGGAGTCGTGCCATATTTCAATGATGTCCTGAAAGCTGCTCCCACTAGAAGTATACTAGAAAAATGACTAAGAATGGTCCTCCAGAAATTTAAAGGTCAAGAAGGACAAGTGCCAACTATGCAGGGAGAGGGTTGAATTCCTTGGTTACCTTCTTGACAAACAGGGAATTCACCCTACTGAGAAAAAATTAGCTGCAATAAAAAACGCCCCAAGACCTAGAAACAAAACAGATCTCCAAGCCTTCCTGGGACTTATCAACTTTTATAACATCTTCCTACCCCAGAAGGCGACTGTTGCTGAACCCCTGCATAGGCTCCTTGACAAGAAGGCTTCCTGGGTCTGAGGACATCGAGAAGAGCAAGCTTTTCGGCAAGTAAAAGACCTTTTAACATCAGATGCTGTATTGATACAATTTAACGAGACTTTACCATTAACGGTTACCTGTGACGCCTCACCATTTGGAGTAGGAGCCATCCTGAGCCAAATCCTGCCAAACGGTACTGAGGCGCCCATTGCATTCTTTTCTAGAACTTTATCTAAAACTGAGAGAAACTATAGCCAACTAGATAAAGAGGCTCTCGCTATTGTGTCTGCAATCAAACGATTCCATGAGTTTGTATATGGAAGCTCCTTTTGTATAATCACCGATCACAAACCACTACTTGGCATCGTGGCGGGGGATAAACCAACTCCCCACATCTTATTGCCAAGAATGACACGCTGGTCAGAGTTTTTAGCCGAATACGATTACCAACTGCGACACTGACTGGGGAAAGCCATTCCTCACGCTGATGCCTTGAGCCGCTCTCCACTACCAGAAGTCCTGGACAACCCAGCTCCAACCCTAGCCACACTACAAATCAAGACACTTCCATCATCACCATTGACTGTACAAGACATCGCATCAGAAACAAGGATGGACCCTTGTTTAGCACGGGTCCTCAGCTGGGTGGAAAGAGGTTGGCCTGACAACAAACTCAACAGCACCTTCAAGCCTTCCAAACACAGGCAGACAGAACTTTTCTCCCAAAAAGGATGTGTTTTATGGGGAGACAGAGTCGTCATCCCAGAAAGACTGCAACATAAGGTCCTAAAACTATTGCATGATGGACACCCAGGCATCATGCGAATTAAGGCACTGGCAAGGAGCTATGCTTGGTGGCCAGGCATAGATAAGCAAACAGAAACCTGGGTCGCTACCTGCAACAAATGCCAGGAAACACGCTCAGCTCCACCAAAAGCACCACCAACGGAATGGGAAGCACCCCGAGGTCCCTGATCCCGTATCCACATTGATTTTGTGGGACCCACTAAGGGGCATACATTTCTCATAACAGTGGATGCCTATTCCAACTGTCTTGAGGTCCACAAAATGAAGAGCACCACAACAGAGACAGTCGTTAAAAAATTAAACAGACTATTTGCTACACACGGCTTGCCAAATGTCTTGGTTTCAGACATTGGCCACAATTCACCCCCTTGGCATTTGAGCAGTACCTAGCAGACCGGGGGATACGCCACGCCTTAACATCACCGGCTCACCCTGTGGCCAATGGTAGGGCTGAACGAATAGTCCAGTTCATAAAGAAAATCTTACACAAGATGGAACAAGGGAACATCCAGGACAAGGTTACCAGGATGCTCCTCCTCCAGCATATCACTCCAAACAGCACCACAAACAAAACCCCAGCCGAACTCCTGATGGGCAGGAAACTTCGACCACATCTTGACCGACTACACCCTGCCTACACATCAGAAAAGCCCCTGGGGTCCAGCAGCAAGTATCGCACATTCAAGGTAGGCGACCCGGTGTTTGCCAAAAACCTTACCGGTGACCTATTGTGGGTCCCCGCTACCATAACTCAACTTACGGGTCCCCGTTCCTACCATTTACAAACTGCTGATGGGATACTGTGGAAGCACCACATCGACCAGCTACACTCCCAGCTGGCATCTACCCCTTTCACAAGCCCTGAACTCCAAACCGGGGGGGGGAGGGAAATCGAGGGGGCCGAAAACAAACTAGTATCCGACCCAGTACTCGAAAACCAGCAATCAGTGCAACCAAACCTGGATTATTCATCTTCCGGAGAAGAGCCGGGGCAGATGGCCATCTCTCCACGAAGCAGCATGGCCGCATCAGCAACCCCAGAGAATCCAGATGACAGCATTGACGGGAGTAGAGATGACAACACCGAGTCGCCCATCGGAGCAGCCAGCTCACCATTACCGCCGAGTTCAACCAACAGCCTACCAGAACCAGAGTCTGGGCAAAGACTGGTGGAGCAATGAAGATCAGGTAGACAGGTGAGACAACCTGCCTACCTGCGAGAATACATCACCCCACCCTTGAGGTGGAACCTAGGGGGGAGGGGTGTTACGAACTAAGCAAAATCGTTAGCTTGCGATTCTAATAGTTTTGCTTTCACAGCAGGCTCCTAAACCTGCACTTCTGATTGGCCCGCTAATAGCGGATCGTGATTGGTTGTTGTCAGCTGATCTGATTGGCTGTTAAAGGGTTGCTGCTGATTGGACGCTTTCCAGCGCGGCAAACTCAAATCATTGGTTGTTGTGACAGCAGCTAGCTCTATAAAAGGAGCTGCTGCTGCCCTAGCCTTTTGCTCTGTTCTGAAGTCACTAATAAAGAGTTGGAGTCACTATTCGATGCCTCGTCTCCGTTCTTGCGCCCACTTTCCCAGACATAACAGCCCCCGTAGGCCAACACAATCCTGACATGGCCCTCAGTGAAATTGAGTTTGATACCTCTGATCTAAAGCATTTGAAATGTAAGCAGAACACTCATGTTAAAATTAAAATCCTTGCTTGCTATACATTATTGCATATTGCAAAATATTTTTGAAGTTCAATTTTATGTGGTTTTTGCATCTGATGCTTTCTACAAAGTATTCCTTTGTTTTCATCTTCTAATGAGAAGCTAAATCTTAATTATTTCTACCAGACCAGACACCAACAAATTAAACATAGAAATTTTCAACCTGACAAATGGATAAAGGAAGACAGGAAAACCTGAACTATTGAGAATGATTACAAGTAGACAGAGAGACAATTTGACCTAGTTGTTAAGATCCCAGCCTAGAAATCAAGAAACCATGATTCTAGTCCAGGCTTAGATATAGAGGCAGCTGAGTGACCATTTCTTAAAACCTTGCCAAAAAAGCTGCAAGGTCTAGTCTAGACAGTTGCCAGGAGTCAACACTAATTTGAAGACACTTACACATAACAGCAGACACAATGCATACCCAGTTTTAAAAGTTGTTTCCACATCTATCATATATTTATGTGTTGCTCCAAGGAGTTTGCATATATAGTCTTCAACTTACAACAATTTTAGTAACTATTCAAATGATTGGCACTGACAAAATGACTTACAACTAGTCCTTGCACTTACAAGAAGTTTGCAAACATGGTCAAAATTTGGGCACTTGTCATTTGGCATGTATTTATGAGGGTTGCAGGTAATATGATCACTATTTGGGGCATTCCCAAGCAGCTTCTGACAAGCAAAATCAATGGGAGAATACAGATTTGATTAACAGTTACATGATTCACTTAACAATCATGGCAAAAAGGTTCATAAAATTGAGCATGAGTCACCTAACAACCACCTTGCTTAGTCATGAAAATTCTGATCCCAACTGTGGACATAAATCAAGGACTACCTGCATGGAAACTAACTGTAGGGTTAATTTCATTACATTTTACCCAATTTCAAAGTCTTCTATCAAGCACAATATTATCTGTTATTTGGAAATAGATATGTTCTAACCAGAAAGAGAAATGTGAATTTCAGAAAGAGGAAAAGGTGTCAAAATGCAGGAAAAGATCTATTTTTGGATATTTATCCTGCTACCTGAATCTACCCTTTCCACCTCTGCTTTCTTTGATTTGGAGCCCTGTAGTAACCTCCCAAGGGAAAGCTGCCTTCAACAAAAACAAAACAAGCACAGCAACAAAAGATTGTCCAAACAAGTCATGTTCATTAATCAAGTAGTCTTTCATGAATTAAAGATTTGTTTATCGAAAGTCTTAGAAAAAAATTGTTTGAGTGGAATAATTTTATTGAGTGGAATAATCAATTTTACAGAAGGCAATGTTGAAAAAGCACTAAGCAATCTAAAACCATCTTTATCTATTGGATCGGACGGAGTTTGTGCCTACTGCTTTAAAAAGCTATCCACTGCCATAGCTGAATCTCTAAGCATAATCTTTGAAAAATCTTTCAGGACCAGCTCCTTGCCAAATCTATGGTCTCTAGCCACAGTCATTCCCATCTTCAAAAAGGGAGACCCCAGCCTAGCTGAAAATTACAAACCAATCTCTTTATGCTGCATCACCTGTTAAGTCATGGAATCAATTATTAACCAATCCATTATTCTCCACTTAGAGACAAAAAACCTACTCTTTAATAAACAATTTGGTTTCAGAAAAAAACCTATCCTGCAATCTGCAACTCTTACACTGCAAAAACGTATGGACTACACAACTTGATCAGGGCAAAGCAATTGACGTAATTTACATAGACTTCTGTAAAGCCTTTGATTCAGTGGTACATGACAAACTACTCCTAAAACTAAGGTATTATGGTATCTCTGGATATCTGCGTAACTGGATAGAAGCATTCTTGTCAAACAGACAACAAATGGTCAAAATTGGGAGCGTTTTATCAAATCCTGTACCTGTCAACAGTGCTGTCCCCCAAGGCAGTGTTTTAGGACAAACTCTCTTCATACTCTATATTAATGAACTCTGTGATTATATTAAGAGCAACTGCGTTCTTTTTGCTGATGATGTAAAGCTATTCAACACCACTGACAATGCTGCTACCCTTCAAAAAGACCTCGACTATGTGTCAGAATGATCAAACAAATGGCAACTTCAAATCTCAACAAATAAATGCTCTGTCTTACATATTGGCAAAAAAATAAAAAAATAAAAAAATAAAATACAAGCTGAATAGTCAAGACATTGTTGATGATAAAAACTTTGTCAAGGATCTTGGAGTACTCATCTCAAATGATTTAAGTGCTAGAGCCCACTGTAACTACATAGTCAAGAAGGCATTAAGAGTTGTTAACCTAATCTTACGTAGCTTTTTCTCTGGTAATATTACACTACTAACTAGACCATAAAAAACATTTGCTAGACCAATACTCTAATACAGCTCATCAGTCTGGAACCCACATTACATATCTGATATTAATACAATTGAGAAAGTCCAGAAATATTTTACGAGAAGAATCCTCCATGTAGCAGAATACCTTATGCCACCAGACTTCAAATTTTAGAACTAGACAACTCAGAACTTCGATTTGATCTAAGTATAGTATATAAAATTATATATTGCAATGTCCTACCTGTCAATGAATACTTCAGCTTCAACCAAAACAATACAAGAGCACAAAATAGATACAAACTAAAGATAAACCGCACCAAACTTGATTGCAGGAAATACAACTTCAACAACAGAGTAATCAATGTCTGGAATACTCTACCTCAGTGGTCCCCAATCTTTTTTGTACCAGGGACCAGTTTTAAGCAGAAACACTTTTTCAAGGACTGGGGGGGGGGGAATCCGAGTTTGGTGGTTTGCTTGCAGACGTTTCATTACCTGACTAGGTAACATCTGTTACCTAGTTGGGTAATAAAACGTCTGCCAGCAAACCACCAAGTTCAGGGAGCGCCAATGCCTCCTCATTGCATTGAGCGACAGATATTCTCTTCTATTGGGACATTTAAAACGGAGAGTTTCAGCTGCAGATTCAGGAACTGCGCTGGGCTGATGAATGCCTTCAAAACTGAGCACTGGGCGGCACCTCTTGTATATTGAATTATTTATTTCTTACAATGTACAGTAGAGATATCAATTAATTTATTATATATTTTAACCATCCACTCCTATCGATACATTAGGATATGTTACAGTGTGTTATCCTTTCCTATCTAAAACTGATATTTAAGCAAAACTGTTCTGTTGTTCTATTCTGTTCCTTTTTCCTTCCTACCTTCCTTCATTGCTCTTTCCCTCCCTCCTTTTTCCTCTTCCCTTTTTTCCTTTCTTCATCCCCTTCCTTTCTCTTTTTCTTTCCTTTCCTTCTCATCTTCCTTCATTCTTTCTTTCCTCCTTTCCCTCCTCCTTCCCTCCCCCTCTCTCTCTCACTTCTTTCTTCTTTCTTTCCTTCCTTCTTTGCTTGCTTGCTTGCTTTCAGACAGTGGCCACTGCCCCATCTTGTAGTTGCAAATTCTGTGAAGAGCTAGATTTCTGAAAATCCCCTTTCTCTCCCTTGGGTACTGCTTCCTCCTCTTTCAATTTTCATCTTCCCAAAAAGAATGTTCTGCAGGCAAAAGTGATAGCAAAATAGATATGATATACTAAAAAGCATGTAATATAACATGGTAAGCCACAATATGGTTGTTTGCTTTTGGCTTACTGTGTTCTGAATTTAATCATTGCCATGATATATTGCTTTTATGTATTTTGCAGATGCAGCCAACTGTGGTTTATTCATTAAATTCTGGTTTATTGAAATAAGCCATGGTTGTCTGTATGCTTCTTGCTGTTGTTCTGTGTTTTATGTTTAGTGATGCAAATTTTTTACATTTCTTTTGTATCTGCTGCTTTAGGATTTCCCCCCCCCCTTTTTTTTTTTTTTACTAAAAGACAGCACAGTTAATTAAATAATGGTAATAAATATTCATTCCTTCTTGTTGGTTTGATGATAAAGTAACTTGAATTTGAAAGATAACTAATAAATAATGCCTGTTTCCATGATCTAGTTTGTTTTGGCTTAGTCCAAGAATAATGTAATAAGCTGTCAATATTTATAACCAGTTAAGCACTTTCTTTTGCAGAAAGCAATAATGATGTAGAAATAAATATAAGGTATGATGTTATTACCAGTATGAATGATCTGCTTTTGTTTACTTGTTTGGAGCAAATTACAATAATTCTAGTCACCTTCTGGTTGGATTACTGTAGTGCATTCTATATAGCACTTTCCTTGAAGAGTGTACAGATGTTTCAGCTAGTGCAGAAAGAAGCCGCATGTGTGGTCATGTGTGTTACACCTCTTCTTCATTGAGCTTCATTGTTCACCAGTCCATTTGAAGGTGCTGGTTTTGCCTTTAAATTTCTACTGAGCAGGAGATCCAGTTATTTGAAGAACCATGTCTTCCCAATTACAGTTACCCATCATGCCAGATTCAATAGAGAAGGCATGTTCCAGATTTCATCATCTAGACACCTTCGTTTACTGGATCTTAAGTGATGGGCCTTCTCTGTTGTGGCCCCTGCTTTGTGGAACATCTCACCTTTCCCTGTGCCCAAGTGAGGTTGGCTTCATTTCTCTTAACTTTTCAGAAATCTTATAGTATCTCTGGTCACCTTCATAACTGGATAAAAGCATTCCTATTAAACAGACAACAAATGGTCAAAATTGGGAACGTCCTATCAAATTCTGTACCTGTCAACAGTGGTGTTCCCCAAGGCAGTGTTCTAGGAGCAACTCTCTTCATTCTCTACATAAATGACCTCTGTGATCATATCAAAAGTAACTGCACTCTCTTCGCTGATTATGTAAAGCTATTCAACACCACCGACAATACTACTACCCTCCAAAAAGACCTCTACTATGTATCAGAATGGTCAAACAAATGGCAACTTCAAATCTCAACAAATAAATGCTCCGTCTTACATATTGGCAAAAAAAAAATCAGAAAATAAAATAGAAGCTGAATAATCAAGACATTGTTGATGATCCAAACTCTGTCAAGGATCTTGGAATACTCATCTCTAATGACCTAAGTGCTAGAGCCCACTGTAACTACATAGCCAAAAACGTATTAAGAGTCATTAACCTAATCCTACGTAGCTTTTTCTCTGGTAATATCACACTACTAACTAGGGCATACAAAACATTTGTTAGACCAATACTTGAATACAGCTCATCAGTCTGGAACCTGCATTACATATCTGATATTAATACAGTTGAGAAAGTCCAGATATATTTCACAAGAAGAGTTCTCCACTCCTCTACTCATTGCAGGATACCTTATGCCACCAGACTTGAAATTCTAGACCTAGAAAACCTAGAACTGCACCACCTTTGGTCCAATCTAAATATAGTATATAAAATCATACATTGCAATGTCCTACCTGTCAATGAATACTTCAGCTTCAACCATAACAATACAAGAGCACACAATAGATACAAACTCAAGGTTAACCGCACCAAACTTGATTGCAGGAAATATGACTTCAGCAACAGAGTGGTCAATGTCTGGAACACTCTACCTGACTCTGTGGCTTCTTTCCCAAGCCCCAAAAACTTTAACCTTAGACTGTCTACTATTGACCACCCCTTTCCTAAGAGGTCTGTAGGCGGTGTGCATAAGTGCACCAATATGCCTACCGTCCCTGTCCTATTGTTTCTTTTTATTTTTATGTATATATCCATTTCATGTACTCATGACTATGTATATACTTATACCTGTAATTTTATAATCTCTTGACTAAATAAATAATAAATAAAATAATAATAATAAAAAAAAGTCCCTCGTGTTGTGGCAGCAAACCCAGACTTCAAGGAACTGGCAAAATTTAGATATGGCTCCTGTGTAATTAACAATTTTTCGTTGCCGATCTCTTTTTTATTGTACTTCAGTTTTTGTGCTTTTTATAACTTTTGGTTTTTGAGATTAATATATATTCATACATATTGCTTTTAGCTCTCTTTTTTCATTTGCTGTCCAGGGACACTTGATTGTGATATACATAGCTATATAAATATGATGAAATAATATTACATTCATACTTGCATGAATGAATATCTGAAGAAAACAGTTCAACCTTCCATTTTGCCAGGTGTGTTGGGATACAACTCCTGGAATTCCCAAGAGCAACCCAGTAAATGATACCATTTGGGGGAAGGCTGATGAAATTTGCCGAATTGCATTTACATCTGATTGCTCCTTTAATACTGCAGATATTAGGTCTATCTGCTATAATTATCAATTTATTTTTCAGTCAAATGATGTTAATGATGTTTCTCAACCTCAACATCTTTAAAATTCATTGTACCTTGTTGTGATTGTTGACATCCCCTCTTCTTCCCCACAATTAAAAATTCAGATTGCTTCAATTTTAGGAGCATTTTCACCCGGTATATCACTTTCCCTATCTTAAATGTTGTCCAGAGAAATCTGGGAGTTAAAATCTACATATCTTAAAGTTGCTGAGGGTGAGAAGTATTGATTTGCAATATTCAAATAAAGAAGACTTGCAATTCTTTAGATTCTTTTTTTTTTCTTGAACAAAATCCAATCTCATCAAGACGTGTAAATATTTAATTATTGTATAAATTGAATACAAGAAAACATGTTCCGGTATGCTGACTGTAGTCCACATGAAAACCCATATGCACGCGTGATTGAATTCTACATTTCACAAAACAAATCAATATGTACTGTATTTTACCAGGAAAGGGGGAAAAACATCCAGGTGAAGGAATTAATTAAAAGAATACCTGATGGCTGTCAGAGAAATGTAAGGAGATGAGCAAAACCTGAGAAATGTTTTAACTGAACATGTAATAAAAACAGAAATGTCTGCCAATTCCTCCATCCTTTTATGAGGTTATTCTCTTTAGGCATCACCAGAGCAGTTTTCCAAGACAGAGAAATCTGCAGAAGACAAAGCAATCTCTCTCCATTTTGTTGAGCTAGAAGAGCGTTCCATGACCAGAACTCTGCACAAAGTACATCTAGGGTATTTATCTGCCAAATTAACTTGACAGTGTTGGAGTCTGGTATCCATTCCAGGCTGACATACCTGGACATCATTTGAGACTTCTCAGTCTTGCTCATATCTTTATCATTTGAACATGCACAGATATAAATAATAATCAAAACAGGTAACTGGCTATTGACACTAGAGAAAATAATTCTATTGTTCCCTTTAACAGTTACACTGTAGAAGGAAAGACAAGATGTCACTGTGCAGTAGAACAGTGTGACATGTTGGGAATATTGACATCCCCTCTTCTCCACCAACATTAAGAATTCAGATTGCTCCCATTTTGGTGCCATGTTCACCTAGTATGTCACCTCCCTCTTTCAGAGAAACAAAAGACATTTTTTGAAAAATAGAATACTTGTACAGTCAGTAATGTAATTAACAATGTTGTAGATCCCTCTGAAAATATATTTTAGAATTAATTTAGCAGAAAAGAAATATTTTCCATTTGGACATTCATATATTCCATATATATCAATAAATAGAGAAGTAGATTCAAGTTAATAGGTGGTCTTTCCATGTCATGTTATTTCTGTCAAATTTCCAAATTATTGTGAGAATTGAGAAAAATGGGAAGGAAATTCACATTCGTTTTTGTTTCTTTCCCTAATATACACATTTTTAAGCTGGAAACTGTGACAAAGTCCAGAGAAATATAATTGCACGCTATTCTATACTGTACTCTAGGTAATATAAATTATATCTAATTAATTATCCAGCCACATATCTTTATCATAAATCAGTAAAGGAACACTTTATACTAGAAATGGGAGAGTAAATTTGAAATGAACTCCCATAGTAAATTATCCTAGCTCCAAGCTAGGTTCAAATCTGACAGACTTACTTTGTAAGCATAGGAAACTGGGTGGTCTTTTTAACCAAGGGGATAATGATTCAAGTGTGATCCACTCACCCAAGTATAAAATTTGACATATTGTATTATGAATGATTTTATTTATGTAAGATGAGGGGTGGATAAACTGCAAGCTATGGAACTGCAAGCTATGGAACTGCAATGGAAAACTGTAAATGAGAAAGAATACATATTGATAATCCAAGAAGAAACCTTTCTCAAAAACTAAGTCATTAGTGGCTTTACCCTTTTTGTTCAATTTTGCCTGAAAGTTGTCATTGATTTGCTCAAGACTCCTCTTGGGGTTTTTTCCCCCTGTAAGTATCTTGTTGAGGAATCCTTCCCCTTTGTTCAAACCAGTGATGGCTAATAAGACTTTCATCCAATAGATGGGTAGCCTTTAAAAAATGATAAATTAGTACATCTTAGTAGGTTACATTTTCTCCCAAAAACTTTAAAGTTAACCCTAGAACTCCTTGGCTTAAACTAATTTATATTTCTGGTAAATCTATTCTAATTAATAGAACAATTGGACCAAAGAAACTTTGATTTCCAAGACTGAATTTATAATATTATAGGACCATTTTAGTATGGAGTGGTACACACATATACTCAGAGATATGCACATTTTTGTTCAGTGCAGAAATCCAAATTAAAGCATTTATGACAGATAGCTGTCTAGTTTCCACTCAGAATCATGCAGTGAAGGGGAACCCATCTTTTCTTTGATTAATTGGTTCCACTATTGTTCTATTCTTTCTGCCATGAAGTTACATTTAATGAAACTTTTGCAATCCACCTTTCTATAAATTTAATTCCTTATTTCATGTCCTATGGTCTGGAACACTAAAGAACAGCTGGCATCCTTTTTAGGATTTGAAATTCACTCTTCTCTTTTCGTAGCTAAGTATTCCCAGGCTGTTCAAAGTCTCTTAGGTAATACTGTGATTATTCTTTGTTTTGTCTTTATTTATTTTCAAACCAGCCATCTCACCATACATCTCTATCTTTTCCAATAGTTTTAAAGCTGTCTCTAAAGGGTCTTCCAAATAAAGACCAAGTCATCCGCAAAGGTTGCAATTTAAATTCCTCCTTTTTGACTTTCATTCCTTTTATGTTTGTATCCTCTCTAATATTTCTATTTAAGACTTCCAAGGTCAATACAAATAACAAAGGAGATAATGGGCATCCTTGTCTTGTACCTTTTTTAATATTGATAGAGTCTGTGAATTCTCCATCTATCATTACTTTTGCCGTTTGCTTATAATATACGGCTTCTATTGCTTGGATAAATTTTCTAGCAAAGCCCATCTGTTCCAATAGTAATAACATAAATCTCCAATTCACATTATCAAATGCCTTTTGGGCATCTAAGAATATCAAAGCCATTTGTTTTTTAGAGTGTGCCTCATAATATTCCAATGTGTCCAGGATTACCCTCATATTGTCTTTAATCTGTCTCTTTGGTAAAAAATCCATTCTGATCAGAGTGAATAAAGTTATTTAGATATTTTTTAAGCCTTTCTCCCAAGATTGAAGCAAAGATTTTATAGTCTGCATTCAATAAGGAAATAGGTCTATAGTTCTTAATTTGTAATGGGTCAACTCCTTCTTTTGGAATAAGTGTAATATAAGCTTCTGACCATGTTTTAGGTATTTTCTTATTTATCATAACTTCATTCATGACTTCTAACAGTGGAATGCTCAACGATTCTTGTAATGTTTTATAAAATTCTGCCGGGAAACCATCTGGTCCTGGTGCTTTTCCATTGTTCTGTATGTTGAGTGCTTCAGTTAATTCCATCATTGTTATAGCACTTTCTAACATTTTCCGAGTTTCATCAGGTATCTTAGGTATGTTAGCATTTTGTAAATACTGTTTAATTTTTTCCTCATCAAGATCCTCCTGTTTATATAATTGTCCATAAAAATCTTGAATGATTGCCTTTTTCTCCTTATTACCATAACAAATTTGACCATGATCATCTATTAACTATGATATTTTCCTTGATTCTTTCGTGTTTTGGAAATTAAACTTTGATTGAGGCAATCTAAAACTGCCTTTTCCTTTTTTGGCAGCTTGTCACATTATTGACTCACATTCAGTTTGTAATTAATCAGATTTTATAGAGTAGATGATGGAATGGAATGGAATGGAATGGAATAGAATAGAATAGAATAGAATAGAATAGAATAGAATAGAATAGAATAGAATAGAATAGAATAGAATAGAATAGAATTCTTTATTGGCCAAGTATGATTGGAAACACAAGGAATTGGTTTTTGGTGCATAAGCTCTCATTATACATTAAAGATATAAGTGATGAATCATGATCATAGTCATCATAAATACATTCATCATGAATCATAAAATATAATAGTTAGTGATAGTCATAGGATATTAAATAAGCTATCAAAATCATACTAGGAAACTAAATAAACCAGTATAAATCATAAGATAGAAGCAACGAGGTTATAGTCATAAGTAGAAAAGGAGATAGGTGAGAGGAACAATGAGAAGAATAATAGTAATACAGTCTTAGTAAATAGTTTGACAGTTTGTAGGACAGTTTGTTGTTTAGCAGAGTGATGGCATGCAGGAAAAAATTTTCTTTGTGTCTAGTTGTTCTGGTGTGCAATGCTTTATAATGTCATTTTGATGGTAGAAGTTGAAACAATTTATATCCAGGATGTGAGGAGTCTGGTAGATATTTTCACAGCCCTCTTTTTGACTCATCCAGATAGACAGACAGACAGACACAGAAATTAGATATAGATAGATAGATAGATAGATAGATAGATAGATAGATAGAGACACAAAGATTAAAAATAAATAAACAGGAACAAAATAACAGAATAACAGAAGGGAGAATAACAGAATAACAGAAGGGAGAATAACAGAATAACAGAAGGGAGAATAACAGAATAACAGAAGGGATCTTGAAGATCTTCTCAAGTAGGAGATCCTATACTAGGGGTGTCAAACGGGTGGCCAGATGATACACCACCCCATCTCCGCAAAGGGAAAAAAAACATTACGTGATAGCAACATGATGCTGCAAGTTTGATGCCCGTGTCCTATCACATTTCAGACAAATGACTGTCCAATTTCTTCTTAAAAACCTCCAGTGATGAAGGATCCTCAACTTCTAGAGGAAACTCGTTCCACGGATTAATTCTTCTGTCAGGAAATTTCTCCATATTTCTAGGTTGGTTCTCTCTTTGATAGTTTCTACCCATTGCTTCTTTTCTGCCTTCTGGTGCTTTGGAGAATGGATTGATAACCCGCTTCTTTGTGGCTGCCCCTTAGAAAAATTTAAATTTAAAATTTAAATAAAATTTAAAATAATTCCATGGTCCCATATAATTCTAATAATCAAATCCCCAAATCAACTTTTCATTTCTTTCAATTTTTCACAAAAAAATCCCAAACTGGTTTCCAAGTAGAAATAAAATTTGTCAGAATATTCTTCTACCATGGCTGTTGATTTTGCAATGTCCATCAATTCCACCTGTTTCACCATCCTTTCTTCAACTGTAGATATTTGTAAGGCACTTTGAGCATACAAAAGTCTTCTGCTATATGGTATGTAAAAACAAATTTGTATAAGTTGTTTCATTTTGTTTATTCCTTTATCCCAAAAGAAAAGTTTCTGGTCTCAGTTGTATATTCACTTAAAATCTTTTGCATCAGAATACATACTTGATCCCAATATTTTCTACCTCTATTGCATGTCCACAATAGAAAGTACCCTCAATTTGACCACATTTCTAACAATAATTTGAAATTGTCTTGTACATTTTTAATATTTTATCTTGCATCATATATCAATGATACTTAGTTTTTTAAAAAATGTCTTTAGGATTATAATTCAGTATAAATTTCAAGTTATTCTTTTACATGTCTCCTTTTGGCCTAAGTATATATTATTTTTTGCCCATTTCATCATACCACTTTAACTTGTTCATGCTTTGTTTCCATTTTCCAATAAAACATTTCCATTTTGCAATAAAACGTTTCTGCAACTTGGCAATAATGTGCTAATGATCTGTACAGAATTATACATTAAATTCAATCTTATTTTTTGTATTCATAATTCTTCTTGCATAACTCAGTCCATACTATTGCCAACTCAGGAGCTCCCAATCTATATCTGATTTTTGCTTTCTTACTGTTTCCTAAATTTCTCCTGTTAGGTTTCATTCTGTTATTTTCTTCCTTTTTTTTTTTTTTTAAACAAACTTTATTCAGTTTTTCACATTAAAAACAAAAATCTCTTTTTAGTGGACAACATATTTCCAGGTCATCAACTTTACATACAAATATGACAGCAATTATACATTGATATATGCGTACTTAATTCTATTATTACCTTTTCCATTCCAAATTTTCAGTAAGGAGAATAACAAACACATTAATTCTAGCCTCTTTCATTAATCTCAATCGAAACATCTTTTTGTTTCATTTCAATTATTTCAAATATAATCCTTTAATATTTATTTTAAAAATAAAAATAAACAATATATATTTATCTAATAATAGTAATAATAAAGTTATCAAAGTCTCTCCTGGCTTTTAATAGTCTATATTAAACTTATTAATTTAGCTGGTTCTTTTGTCTGTTATACTCCCTTTTCATTACACTTTTTTTTAATGAATTCTAAATTAATACAAATTTTAACACACACACACACAAAGAAAAAAGAACAAGTATAGGTTTCTCCCCTTTTACTATTTTGAGTGTGACACCTTAAAGATTAGAAGATACCTTTATTCCCTCATCTTAATTCCCAATAAACCATTAATCATTACATCTTTTCAATTGGATTCCACAGCATATTCCCCCCCCCCTTTAATAAGAGTTATCAGTATCTGTTCCATATCCCCAGACTTGAAAATCCGCATTCCCATTGGTCCGTTTTTACCGCTGCCTGATTGGTTAGCCAGGACAGCTAGGATTGGCTCACTATGGGTCTGCCGCGATTGGCCAAAACCAAGCACGGCAGACTTGAAGAAGTGTCATTGGCCGCCTAGCCGCAGCGAGCTCTATAAAAGAGCCGGCATGGCTGCTATTCTTTTAAGCTTGTTCCAGCCGATAAATAAAGAGCTGTTGTGACTAAACTGAAGTCTCTCGTCTTAACTGAACCCAACCATCCGAACTTAACACTGGTGATGAAGGTGGGATAAAGAAGACAATGTGACAATCCAGCACATGGCAAATGGTGCGAAATGACCATCAAGATGGCCAGCGACACCACGCCACCCACTCCCTTTAATCCGGCCACTGAGGACAGGGAGTCCTACATCAATCGGTTTCAGATGTTCTTAGAGTGCAGCAACCTGAAGGAAGCCAACGGAAACCAGAAACAGGCTGTATTTTTTACACACTGCGGGCCCGCCGTCTTTAAAATGGCCAAGACTTTGGCGAAACTGGCAAGGCAATGGACTGGATGACCTTGCACCCATCCTCCGAAACCATTACGCTCCAGCAGTACCCACCTTCATTCACCGGTGTTAAGCCTGGGTTCCCCAACCAGGGTTAAGGAGACAAGCTAAACAGAATGTGCAGCGTTAGTCAGATAGGCATACAGATAAATAAGTGAGATAAGCTTGTATGTTTGTTAACATACAGTAAAAATAAAAGATACACTTGTGCTCTCAAAAATATAGTTTATTCCATTTAGAGTTTATAGCATAGTCAAAATAACAGTCCATTAGTCATGTATCATTTTAGTCAGTCCATTCAAGGATATTCAGTTAGCAAAGTCCGTGTAGAATATCCAATGTCAGTTCACTTACAAATCAGTCCTTTGTCTCTCCTTTTCAGTAGGGGAAAAATGCAGTGTTCTGTCTATCCAGTAATTAGGGATCATCAAGCCAGAAAGAAAGCAAGCTGTCGTCTTGCTTCTTTTAAAGTGCTTTCACAACCACTTCCTTAATTACATTCCTACAATTAAAGTTGCAGACACTTTAACTTACAAACTATGATTACATATTTATTATTTTACCTAAACCAGTTAGGGTAAACAATGTTATCCCTAACATTCTCCCCTTTTAGGAAATAATAATAAATATAACTATTTATATCTTTAAATCATATTTGTTACAACTCTCTTTAAACTTAATTACTCCTTGAGCTTTTGTAAATTGGTCTGCAATGTTTTCTTCCGTCATGCAGTATTCCAATTTAATTAGCCCATTCTTTACAGATTCTCTAACATTTAAGTATCTTAAATCAGTATGCTTTGATCTAGTTTTTACAGCTATATTAGTAGCCAACCTTATGGCTGCCTGGTTATCCTCGTACACAATAATGGAATCTTTAACAGTTATACCCATGTCTAATAATAACTGTTTGTACAAAATTAAGTCAGTGCATAATAATGACAGACATGAAAATTCCGCTTCCATCGTGGACAAGCTGATATGCTGTTGTCTGATTGACCTTCACCCTATTAGTGTATTACCAAATAATATAGCCATCCCAGATGTTGATTTTCTAGTGTTTATGTCAGTTGCAAAACTTGCATCTGCATAGGCACTAAGACTCAAATCACCCTTTGGTTCTATATACAATGCATGGTTCATTGTTCCTTTAAGATATCTTAAAATTCTCTTATGATTGCCAATGACATTGATGTGGATCCAAATTAAAACGAGCCAGCTGATTAACACTATAAGCTATATCTGGCCTAGACCAATTGCTTATATATAATAAGCTACCAATCAAAGATTGATATATAGATTTATCAAATTTGGGACTTTGATCATCAGTTTGGCAAACTTCCTGACTCATTGGAGTCTTTGCCTGTTTACAAAGTTCCATTTTATACTTTTTAATTAATTGGCAAATTTTATCTTCTTGAGATATCTTAAATCCATTTTTTGTTTTGTTAATTGTCAATCCTAGATACTTTTTAATTTCACCTAAATGCTTTAATTTTATCTTTTTAGCTAATAATGATATAATCTCATTAGCTTCATTATTAGTCTTAGTTATCAAAGCAATATCATCTGTAAATAATAACAATAATGACACCGCTCCATTATTTTCTCTTTTAAACACACATGGATCTGCTAAACCAGATTTAAAACCTATATTGTTTAATTCTTTCACAATATATTGGTTCCACTCAAAGCCAGATTGTTTCAACCCGTAAAGACTCTTTTTGAGTTTCCAACAATCATTACTATTTACTTTATTGTCTTTTATAACAATTGGCTTTTTCAAATATATAGTGTGCTGCAATGGTGCATGCAAATAAGCAGTTTCTACATCTAAATGGTTAATGACATAGTTTCTCTTAGCTGCCCACACTAAAGCTGCTCTCAAAGATGTTGCTTTAAGACTTGGTGCAAAAACTTCATCGTAATCAGATGCAGTTTGATTAAATCCTTGAGCTACCAACCTAGCTTTATGGGTAACAGTCCCATCATTTCCAGTTTTTACTTTAAATATCCATTTGCACCCAATGGATTTTTCTCCTGGAGGTAATTTGGCATCTTCATATACTTTCATTACCTTTAATGAATTTAGTTCTTTTTCCATTGCCTTTTGCCAATTCTCCTGATCCTTAGCAGGATACATCCTAAGTTCATCTACACTAGTTGGAACTTTAGTTACTTGGCAAACTATACTTGCTTGATACCTATCAGGTGGTCTAGTTACACATGTAGTACCTCTAGGTATTACAGGACTTACAGGTGGACTTTCATTTATTAACTCTTCTTGATTATCTAACTCTTCCTGATCAACTGTTTCCTCTTGTTCTGGTCCTATTTGTTCTTCGTGGACTTCTTTAATTGGACTCTTCTTATAACTAGTCTGATCTTTTTGCCTTTTGTAGGTTTCAATAATTACTTCATTATTTAAATCTTGCTCTAATCTATTCCATCCTACATGTTCTAGAAATTTAGCACTAGCACTGGTGTAAACTCTAGATGTACCTGGTTCCCAGAATCTATAAGATCTATGATTAGATTTATATCCTACAAAAAATAATCTTTTAGCTCTATGTTGTCCTTTGTGTCTGAGTTGTGAAAGGATATGCACCCATGCTGGTGCTCCAAATGTGTGCATGTAACTTAAATCAGGTTTTGTACCATGCCACAGTATGAATGGTAATTCACCTGTTGTTGAATTAACAACATTATTTAATATATGATTACCACACATTATTGCTTCTCCCCATAAATTGTCAGGTCATCCTGAATCAGACATCATAGTTCATGCCATTGATTGTAGTGTTTGGCCTCATCTCTCTATAAAGGCATTATGTTGTGGCCTATATGGTGCAGACTTTTTATGTTGAATACCTAACATTCTAAGTCCATTCTGGAATTTATTATTTGTAAATTATCTGTTATAAGAGTTACTAATTTCTTTTTAGTTTTCCTTTCAGCAAATTTTTTCCAATTAAAGAGATATAGATACGTTTCAGTTTTGCTCTTCATTAAATAGCAAAACCCATATCTAGAATAGTGGTCCATTGTACTTAATATGTATTGAGCTCCTCCTACACTTGGTTTTTTCAGACCTATTAAATCAGCAAATACTACTTCTAAAGGCTCTTTGGTATTAAATCCATCAACTCCATTAACCGGTTTGACCTTGGCTTTACTTTGATTACAAGCATTACATTGCAAATACTTATTACAAGGTTTTCAACATACAAGGATATGAACAAGTTGCTGGTCAGTTAATGTTAATTCTATTTTGCAAATAGCTTGTTCATTTTTCTGCATAAATTCTTCTATTTTTTGTCTATCTTCATCATCCTCTGGATCCCATTTCTCTATGTTTGGTGGATTTTCAATTATGTTCCACAGACCTTCTCTTCATAGAAGTAGACTACATTTCATAGACCATGATACATAGTTTGTTCCATCCAACTTGGATATTAGGGACAAACTTTGTAGATTGACTTGTGCCATGTTTTCTTTTTATGGATATAAAACTATAATTAATAAAACACAGCTGTCTGTTTACTGTAATGTATAACAACACAAACTCTCACTTTTTACATAAATCTGTTTTATCCTAGTTAAACTGACTTTGCAGCCTCTGGGGCCATAACCAGTGTGAAGCCTGGGTTCCCCAACCAGGGTTAAGGAGACAAGCTAAACAGAATGTGCAGCGTTAGTCAGATAGGCATACAGATAAATAAGTGAGATAAGCTTGTATGTTTGTTAACACACAGTAAAAATAACAGATACCCTTGTGCTCTCAAAAATATAGTTTATTCCATTTAGAGTTTATAGCATAGTCAAAATAACAGTCTATTAGTCATGCATCATTTTAGTCAGTCCATTCAAGGATATTCAGTTAGCAAAGTCCGTGTAGAATATCCAATGTCAGTTCACTTACAAATCAGTCCTTTGTCTCTCCTTTTCAGTAGGGGAAAAACGCAGTCTTCTGTCTATCCAGTAATTAGGGATCATCAAGCCAGAGAGAGAGCAAGCTGTCGTCTTGCTTCTTTTAAAGTGCTTTCACAACCACTCCCTTAATTACATTCCTACAGTTAAAGTTGCAGACACTTTAATTTACAAACTATGATTACATATTTATTATTTTATCTAAACCAGTTAGGGTAAATGTTATCCCTAACAGCCGGCATGACTTTTACTGAAGAGACCAGCGCGAGGATGAGAGCATCAGTGAATTCATGGCTGATCTAAGGGACCTAGGAGGATTGTGTGGATTCACTGGCCTAGAAGAGGCAATGCGAGACTGGGTCGTCCTTGGCCTAAAAGACCCCACACTATAAAGCAAGCTGATGGCAAAAGGCAGTATCTCCCTCGCTGACACCATAGCTGAGGCAACTGCAGCAGAAGCCACCCAGAAATCAGCAGCTCGAATGCGGCGAGCAAATACAACTGACCGCCATCCTGCCAGCGAGACGGCCTCGACAACAGAGAAACACACCGCCTCCACCCACCACGGCAACATCGAATCTCCTTCTGACAGTGACTATGAAGAGGAAGAAATCCACCGGCTCCAATCGGAATGCAATCAATGAGACCGGCGAGGTCGTAAGTCAGGGTTCCAGTGCGCTGGATGTGGAGGTGATCACCCCTGCTCTGAATGCCATTTTCTTGACGCCATTTGTCGGCATTGCGAGAAGCGGGGGCACATCGCAAAGATTTGCTGAAACAAATGAAACCACAGTCCCTGGAGCCGAGGCAGCAGCCCTAGACAATGAGACGGCACCCCCCCCAAAGCATCAGGATCACCAGACTGACAGCCTATGGAGCCGAGACGGTCAGACCAAGCAATTCAATGAAGCGTTGCGAAAAGAAGAGACCCATCAAATGGTTCTCATCAGCCATTATTCTAGCATAGACCCCCGAAAAGTACGCATAACGGTAAACATCGAAAACCAACCATGCTTCATGGAAATAGATTCTGGGTCCTACCTCTCCATGGTATCCTGGCACACCATCAAGTGCCTAATACCCAGCATATGCCGATACGAACTAAGCGACCAAAAGCTGATTCTCAGAGACTACCAAGGGAACCGCATTCCCGTTACCGGCATCGGGCATTTCAAAGAAGCATTCAAAGACTGCACCCACATCCTGCCACTCACCATTGTGGACAAAGATCATCCCAGCTTGCTTGCGCTACAATGGTTTGAGCCGCTAGGGATAGAAGTGGCTGGTATCCACCACACCAACGAAGAAGATTGGGCAGCGGCACTTGCATGGGACTTCCAAGAGGTCTTTGACAACACCTTAGGCAAGTATAAGGGGTCCCCAATCTCCTTCAATCTCAACCCAGATGTCGCCCCTATCCCCCTCAAACCATGGTGAGTGCCATTTGCACTCAAGCCCAAAATAGACAAGCAACTAAATAAGCTCATCGCCCAAGGGGTATTGGAGCCTATTGACCATGCCCGTTGGGAAATGCCTATCAAACCAGATGGCTCCATAAGAATCTGTGTTGACTATAAGGCCACCCTCAACCATGCCCTGCAGCAAAGTGCCTACCCTGTGCCAGTAGTCCAATACCTCCTGCACTCACTGGGGGGAGGCCGGGTCTTTGCAAAGCTCTACCTGGCACAAGCCTATCAACAGCTACCGGTCGATGCAGAAACTGCCGAGGCACAAACAATTGTAACATACTGGGGGGCATTTAAATGCAACTGCCTTCAATTCGGTGCCAGCGTAGCGCCTGGGGTTTTCCAAAGCCTAATGGAAAGGATGCTGCAAGGCATTAGGGGAGTAGTGCCATACTTTGATGATGTATTAGTGGCAGCAGCTAATAAAAAACAACTAGAAAAATGCCTGAGGGCAATACTCCAGAAATTTAAAGACTCAGGATTGAAGGTTAAAAAAGAAAAATGCCAACTGTGCACTGAAAGGGTCGAGTTTTGGGGGTACCTCCAAGACAAACACGGAATTCACCCCACCGAGAAAAAACTCAAAGCCATCAAGGAAGCCCCCAGACTGGAGAAAAAACTCAAAGCCATCAAGGAAGCCCCCAGACTGGAGAAAAAACTCAAAGCCATCAAGGAAGTCCCCAGACCGAAAAACAAAATGGAACTTCAGGCGTTCTTAGGACTCATTAACTTTTATAATGTTTTTCTACCCCAAAAGGCAACTGTGGCGGAACCATTGCATAGACTATTGGATAAAACCGCCTCTTGGACTTGGGGAAAACAGGAGGAAAACACCTTTCAACAAATAAAAAACCTCTTAACTTCCAACGCAGTTCTCATCCAGTATAGTGAAACTCTACCACTAACAATTACAATGCGATGCTTCACCTTTTGGAGTAGGAGCAATTCTCAGTCACACCTTACCAGACAGAAAAGAGGCACCCATTGCCTTATTTTCAAGAACTTTGTCCAAGCTGGAAAGAAACTACAGCCAGCTGGACAAGGAACCTTAGCGATCATCTCCGGAGTGAAAAGGTTCTACGAATACGTATACGGTAGGACTTTTTCAATTATTACTGATCATAAACCTCTACTTGCCATATTGGCGGACAATAAGGCCACCCCAAACATCCTCTCACCTCGCATGATGAGGTGGTCTGAGTTCTTGGCCGCCTATAACTACCAGCTCACACACTGCCCTGGCAAGGACATTTTGCACGCTGATGCCTTAAGCTGCTCACCCCTTCCAGGTGTGCAAGACGACACAATGCCCACCTCCCAAGTCCACCAAAATAGAAACCCTACCCAGCTCACTCCTCACCGTGCCGGACATCGCCCGCAAGACTAAAAAAGACAGACGGCTGGCACGAGTCTTGAGCTGGGTAGAACGGGGCTGGCCGGAAAATGACAAAGATGAACAATTTAAAGCTTTCAGGAGCTGGCAAACTGAACTCTTTGCTCAAAAAGGATGCATACTTTGGGGAGATTGGGTGGTGATACCAGAAACATTACAAACCACAGTATTGGACATGCTGCATGAAGGGCACCCGGGCATTGTCCGGATGAAAGCCCTAGCAAGAAGTTACGCTTGGTGGCCGGGGATGGACAGGCAGATTGAAACATGGGTAGCCGCATGCAACAGTTGTCAACAAACATGATCCATCCCCCCCCTAGCACCACCCCTGGAATGGGAAACTCCCAGAGGCCCCTGGTCACGAATCCACCTTGATTTCGCCGGCCCCACTCATGGACACACATTTCTGATAACCGTCGATGCCTATTCAAATTGGCTGGAAGTTTGCACTATGAAAATAACAGCCACAGAGGCCGTCATAGTTAAACTTAACAAACTTTTTGCCACACACGGGTTGCCTGATGTAATAGTGTCCGACAATGGGCCACAGTTCATGGCATTGACATTCGAACAATACCTAGCTGGCCGAGGCATCAGACATACATTGACATTGCCCACTCACCCAGCAGCTAATGGGCAGGTGGAACGAATGGTTCAATTTACAAAAAAACGATACAAAAAATTGAAGACGGCAATATCCAGGAAAAAAATTAATAAAATGCTACTGATACAACATATTACGCCTAACACAACCACTAACAAATGCCCAGCAGAACTACTCATGGGCAGGAAACTCTGCTCACCACTAGACCATTTGCACCCCACCTATAATCCGGAAAAACCTCCAGGCTCCTCTAGCCAACATCACGCATTCAACATCGGCGACACCATCTTCACAAAAAGCTTCACCAGGAACCCTCTCTGGGTACCCGCACGCATCACCCAAATAACCAGCCCCCGGTCCTACTGCCTCAAAACAACCGATGGGCGAAGCTGGAAGCGCCACATCGACCAGCTATGGTCTAGGCTAGCCAGCACTGACTTTAATAAAGAAATCAGAGGGGGGGGGACCTCAAATATTAAAAATGGAAAAAACTCAATGCAAGCAGAACACCCCCCAGACAGAAGCCAAAAATAAACCATCCATACTCACCTGAAAACTCAGAACCGTTGCAGACGGGTGCTTCACCTGAAAGGAATGGCCGGACAAGCTCGACCAGCCCAGAAAATCCAGGCGGGAGCAGCGGAGTGAACGACTCGACCAACCCAGGCGAACCAGGTGGGAGTTGCAGCTATAGGCCTGGCTCACCCTTCCAGGCAATTCCATCAGGAGAGTTGAGAGTGATGCAGAGCCTGTCCGAACCGCCGACGATCAGAGACTGAATGAAGCGCACAAGTCAAGTAGGCAGGTGCGAAGACCCGCCTACCTACATGATTACATCACCCCACCCCTTTGACACTACCAAGAGGGGAGGGGTGTTCCATATCCACAGACTTGAAACCCCGCATTCCCATTGGTCCATTTTTATTGCTGCCTGATTGGTTAGCCGGGAGAGCTAGGATTGGCTCACTAAGGGTCTGCCGCAATTGGCCAAAACCAAGTGCGGCAGACTTGAAGAAGTGTCATTGGCCGCCTAGCCAGAGTGAGCTCTATAAAAGAGCCACCTTGGCTGCTATTCTTTTAAGCTTGTTCCAACCAATAAATAAAGAGCTGTTGTTACTAAACTGAAGTCTCTCGTCTTAATTGAACCCGACCATCCAAACTTAACACTATCTATATTACCCTATTTTCTAAATATTTTTAATTGCAGAAACATTCTTATTACCCCTTGTCTCCCTGCAGAATCCCCCTTTTAATTCATCAACCATTATCTCTGAAAAAACAATTTCTTTTCAGCATTTTACTAGTTCTGTGTTTCTTTCTTTCACATGCCTGTTTCTTACTGCTTCTCCTCCCACTCTTTTCCCCATATCTTTTCTCATTCCAGTTTATATCCCTCTCTTTCTTAATATTTTCCTTTCCCCTTTTCTGCTGGGTCTTTCTGCCTTTCCTGACTTCACAGGTATTTCTTCTTTTAATTATAAAGAAACAATTAAGGCTCTGCCTTCTTCCCTTATTTTCAACTCTTCTCTAATTTATCAAGATCGCTTTGGGTTCATTTTTGTCTTCTAGAGCATTACTTCTCCTAGCCAATTTTGTGTCATCTATGCATTGGTAAACATCTTCACCTTTTGTAGGGGCGAACATCAAAAATCTGTTCTTGTCCTCTGTGAAGTTTCAGAAGAGACCGAAGCCAATTGTTTGTACAGGCTGTGCACATTACTATAGTTTCTTCCTACAATTGCTGGTTAATGATGCTCTCCATACTTGTTTTTCACCCTTGAATAGAAGCTATTGGGGACAATCATTATTTGAAATCCCTTGGCTTTAACATTAACAGTCGCAAATAGATTAGACTTCACTAATGGCTATGTTTGCATTGGCTGCTTTTCAGCATGCAATGCTCCATGCACATATTGTGTAGCCAATGGTTTGTGTAAAGTTTTATCCCAGAATGTTCTGGAAGGTCAGTTAGTATATTCCAAACTTACAATCGGGATGGGATTCAATTTTTTTAACAACCAGTTCTATGGAGGTGGCTTAGGTGGTGGGCGTGGCTTGCTGATCGTATGACTGGGTGGGCTTGGCCAACTCGACATCGCTCACATCAAGGGGTGCTTCTCCTCGTCTGGCCTCTCATGACTTTGGGGATGCTGCAATGGTCATAAGTGTGAAAAATGGTCATAAGTCACTTTTTTCAGTGCCACTGTAACTTTGAATGGTCACCAGTTTTAGACCAAAACTCAAAAAGGGTATGTAAACTCACATTTGAATGTCAATCTTTCTAGCTAGCCAAGAAGCCTTTCTGAATGTTACTCATCTTGGTTCTTTGTCATTAAAATCTTCTTTCTGGCAGCTCTGCTTCATTATTCAATTATTTCTTCAGAGTGCTAACTCCAATAGTGGAGTATTTCCTCCCAACAGCAGTTTAAAAATCTTAAAACAATCCTTCCCCTTTAAGAAAGTACCAGCAAAGAAAAAAAAATCTCCTTCGGAGACAGTAAGTCTTGGCATACTGCCAAGAATGTAAGAAGGGTAGAAAAAAATGAAAGGAGATTTCTACTAACAACCAGTTTTTCGAGCTGCTTAGAAAGTTAACAACTGGTTCTAGAGAATAGGTGCAAACCTGTAGAATCCCACCCCTGCTTACAATTGATTTTGCTACAACACTGAAAATAAATTGGTTATGGAAAGAGTACATATTTGTTTTCAATGAGTCTGAAAATAAACATGGCTGAGTTCATACAATAAACATAGGTTTAAGCATATTGCTTAAACCCTCTAGTCCATGCGGCACCAGGTTACAAGAGGTACATTCTCCAGGACAACTTGAAAGGACAGTTTCTTGGATGCTTGTCAATTAACCAGTTCTTCTGATAATCTATTGAGGGAGCACCAGACCTATAAAATTCCCATCAGGAGGCTGTCAAGGATCCAAGAACTATTGGTTTTTTAATCCAACTTTTATACACATGTAAGCTTGTACATTTGATCTTTATTTTGGAGTCAGTTCACACATCTGAAGTCATCAATTGAAAAATAATTGAACTAGCTCTTCAAACAGACCCTTTCCATCAAGTGACATTAGTAAGATTTGTGAGTTATAAAGCAAACCAAGACACATTCTGCAAATGTGAACTGAGTATTGTACTTGAAACGGTTCATTTTGCAAAAGACAGCATTTGACAATGCTTTTGATAATCCTTTCAGTTTCCTCCTCCAAAACTATGGTCTTACAAAGCAATAAAATATTGCATAATGTGAATACCATATGCAAATAAAAACCATTTCTCAGTAGATCTTTCTATTTTCTATTATAGGGTAATGTACCAGCACATTAGAACCTGAGGCTTGATCTTATGCTACAGAGAGAGTCATAAAGTTTCCTTTATTAAGAATAATTCTTTCACTTCAAGTCCAAATTTCTGCCTAAATGTAGAAACATATAAAGAAAAAGAAAAGAAAAGAAAGGAAAGGAAATTCTGTTAAGTACTTGGACATGGGTTGGAGTAAATGGAGACAGTCTTTGAATGTGAACTTTCAGCTCTTTATTGCATAGTGACTTCTCAAAACAATAACAGTGAACTCTGCCTTATATAGGCAACCTTTGTGAGAATTGTCCAATAGCGAGCTATGAACGCTAGCTCTTTAAACCAATAATAATCCTCTGTTAAGGGCCAATTGGATTCCTAAGAACTAACCAATCCGATCTGGCCGCCTAACAGCCAATCAGAAGTGCAAGGCCAGAACCCTGCACTTTACCTCAAGCTCATACTTTATTAACTATGGTACATACACAACAAATTCCTTCTAATGTATTGCCCAAATCTTCTTTCCTATATTTTCCACCCTTGATTCTGATGTCCTCTAGATCAACAGAGAATGTCTAGCACTGATAATGTTACCTAGTTTGGGTAATGAAACATTGGCAAGAAAACAAGCAAGTTCAGAGAGCACCAAGGACCCCTCATTTCAACCCAGAGCTACAAATATTCTCCTTTATTATTATCATATTCTCCACTCAGTTTCTCTTCAGGAAGCTAAGCCTAGCAGGTTCATTTAATAAGTCCTCATAGGATGGTTTCTAGTTCTCTCACCATATTAATAGGCGTTCCTGTGTTCCAGTTTGTTGGTATTCTTTTTGGAATGGATAATGATGCCTTAAATTGGATAGAGTATTTATTGCTGGAAGACAGGGGTGGGATTCTACCAGTTTGCACCTATTCACTAGAACTGGTTGTTAACATCCTAAGCAGTTCGGAGAACCAGTTGTTAGAAGAAATTACTGGCCTAATCCTGTAAAGAAGGCAGGAAGGAAACATTCTGGTGTTGCTTACAGAAACTGCCTCTCCATTAATCCTTATTACATTCTTGGCAGGAATAGACTTCCTGTCTCTGGAACTTCTCTGGAGTTTTTTCCCCCTACTTTGCTGGTAATTTGCTTGTGAGGAATGGCCATTCAATGTTACAATGGCACTGAAAAAAATGACATGATCGTTTTTCACACTTATGACTATTGCAGCATTTCCACAGTAATGAGAGGCCAAGAGAGGAGATGGTGCCTCGATGTGAGTCACATGACCACCAAGACATGCCCACCAACTAAGCCACATCCACAGAACTGGTTGTTTAAAAAATTGAATCCCACCTCTGCTTGTAGACCTGATCAAGGCAAAGCAGAATGGATAATTTTTCTGAGCTAGACATGATAGTTCCAAAATGGAATCTACCTTCTTAACAGCTGTATCATATTGTTCCCTTACACTGAATGCATAGTTTCTAAAGCACCCACATTCCCTTCCCATTCACTGTTGCAAAACCAGATTTTCATGTTGTTAAAAATCTAGGCCAGTGGTGGGATTCAAAAATTTTTACTATTGGTTCTGTGGGCACAGCTTGGTGGCATGGTGTGGCTTGGTGGGTGTGGCTTGGTGGGCATGGCAGGGGAAGGATACTTTAAAATCTCCATTCCCACTCACTCCAGGGGAAGGATACTGTAAAATCCCCATTCTCTCCCTCCCCACTAACCTGCTTTCCAGCTCCATTCTTTTGTGCATGGCAACAAAAGAAGACCCAGCTGATTAGCTGGAACTCAGAGAATATGGGAGCAGGACCAGTCAGAGGTGGTATTCTGAACTACTCAAAATTTCCATGACCAGTTCTCTGAACTACTCAAAATTTCCACTACCGGTTCTCCAGAACTGGTCAGAACCTGCTGAATACCACCCCTGGTCTAGGCCATATAATTGAAAGATAATGAAGTGGAAATTCCCCCTGAAAGTTGTTCATTCAGAACAAGAATAATATTTTTATTTTAGGTTTATATATTTATTAAATTTATGTATTGCCCATCTGTCCATTAAAGCCGCTCTGATGTTATTAAACTTTGATGGATATTATGAGAACAGTCCTCTGCTTTGCTCTATGGTATATATGTACATATGTAGGGTGAGGAGTGTTGTGAATTAATAAAAGTACTTGAATAAAGATTATTAAGAGCTTGAAGTAAAGTGCAGGGTTCTGGCCCTGCACTTCTGATTGGCCGATAATAGCGATATCGGATTGGTCCGTTCAGGAGAATCTGATTGGCTGTTAACAAGCCTTATCCATTGGTTAACGGAGCTAGCGCTCCCTGTGTTTTCATTGGTTAAATACTCAAGAGCTTGCCTATATAAAGGGGGCCGTTGCAGCCATAGAGCTGAGCTGTTACACATGTAAATAAAGAGTTTGAAGTTCACTGTTCACCGGCTCGTCTCCTCCTTAGTGCCCATGCACAGAACATAACACTGGTGACGAGGATGGGATGTGGAGATGTCAGAGCTGACTGAATGACAAAGAATGATAACAGAGCACGTGGCTGAAACGCACCAACGGCGGAACCATGTCCAGCAGCGTCATACCACCCGCTCCATTCGACCCGGCACAAGAAGACTGGGACTCATATACGGATCATTTCCAGATATTTCTGGAGACCAATAATTTGAAGGATGCCACTACCGGAAAGGAACGGGTGGTATTCCTAACTCATTGAGGGCCGACCGTATTCAAGATGGCCAAGGCACTAGTGAAACCAGCAGAAGTAAAGTCTATGGACTGGGACGTCCTCGAACCCCTGCTGAGGGCCCACTATGCACCGACTGTGCTAATGCTCATTAGAAGGCATGAATTTTACCAGAGAAGTCAGCGGAAGGGCGAAAGTGTTGCTGATTTCATAGCGGATATCCAGAATCTGGGAGGCCTATGTGAGTTTGCCGACCTAGAAGAAGCCCTGAGAGACGGAATAGTTCTGAGATTAGATGCTCCAGGCACACAGAGTAAGCTGATGGCGAAAGGTGACATTAGCCTTAAAGATGCCATCGCTGAAGCTACTGCAGCAGAAGCAACCAGGAAGTCGGCTGCCCAAATGCGCCGCACCCACACCCCGCTTCGCCAACTCGCCCCCGAAGTTTCACCCCAGGCAGAAGGACAGCCTACGACAGCCCACACGAGGACCTCGAATCGTCACCAGAAAATGATGAAGAAGAGGTCCACCGACTTCGGTCCGAATGAGACCAACGCCAGAGATCGCAGTACCAATGCGCTGGTTGTGCCACCCCCGGTCAGAATGCAAATTCCTCGATGCACTCTGCCATGTGTGCGGGAAAAGAGGCCATATCCGATGGGTCTGTAGAAGCAAGCTAGGACCCAGCCAGCCCTCAAGGGGGGCTAATTATCGCCAACTGACAGGAAGCCGTCCTGTAAAGCGAGAACCCGTGAACCACCAATGGAACAACCACTCCTACAGAAACAAAACCCTAAACCACTCAACGAAGCGAGAAGAGGCTCACCAAATTATCACGATTGGTCACACCTCTTCTCTTGATGCCAAGAAGATCCGAGTGAAAGTGGCCATCGAAAACCAGCCCTGCCTGATGGAAGTCGATTCAGGATCGTCCCTCTCGATGGTTTCCTGGAAGACCCTCAAGCAGCTCATCCCTACTATCTGGCGGCAAGACCTCAGATTCCAAAGACTCATACTCAAAGACTATCAAGGAAATCGAATTCCGGTCGTTGGATCCAGCCGAGTCCAGGTATCGTTTAAGAACCATACAGCATTCCTACCCCTGACTGTAATCGACAGGGATCGGCCTAGATTGTTAGGCCTCCAATGGTTCGCTCCACTCGGAATTGAAGTAGCCGGCATTCATCGAACCTGCAGCAGCGATTGGGAAGAGGACCTCGTCCAAGAATTCCAGGACGTCTTTGCAGAAAAACTAGGCGAGTACAAGGGGACCCCGATATTATTTAACTTCAATCCCAAAATAGCTCCCATCCGCCTTAAGCCTCGTCGAGTTCCATTTGCCCTTAAACCAAAGATTGACGAGCAGCTTGATAAATTAATAGCCCAGGGTGTGTTAGAACCAACCGATCACTCTCCCTGGGAAACCCCAATTGTGACACCCATCAAGCCGGATGGATCGATAAGAATTTGTGGGGACTACCAAGCCACCCTGAACCACGCCCTTCAACAAAATGCTTACCCGGTACCAGTGGTGCAACACCTCCTCCATTCCCTGGGGGGCGGAAAAGTCTTCGCTAAACTAGAATTAGCCCAGGCATATCAACAATTGCCTGTAGACAAAAAAACGGCAGAGGCCCAAACGATCGTTACGCACTGAGGTGCATTTAATTGTAACCGACTCCAGTTCGGAGTAAGCGTAGCTCCGGGAATCTTTCAAAGTTTGATGGAAAGACTATTACAAGGGATAAAAGGCGTTGTCCCATATTTTGATGATGTGTTAATTGCTGCCCCGACTCGGAAAATACTAAAGGATTGCCTGGGGCTGGTTCTCCGGAGATTTAAAGACTCAGATCTCAAAGTTAAAAAAAACAAGTGTCAACTATGTATGGATCGTGTAGAATTTTTAGGATATTTAATTGATAGTCAAGGCATTCACCCCACTGATAGCAAACTTAGGGCAATCAAAAACACCCCAAAACCCCGAAATAAGGCCGATCTCCAGACTTTTTTAGGCCTTATCAATTTTTATAATGTTTTCCTGCCTCACAAAGCAACCGTAGCCAACAAACCCCTACATCGTTTGTTGGACAAAAAAGCAACCTGGGTATGGGGATACAAAGAGGAGAAGGCTTTTCGACGTGTGAAAAATGTATTGACTTCTGAAGCTGTTTTGATGCAGTATAACGAGACTTTGCCTTTAACAATCACGTGTGATGCATCACCATTCGGAGTGGGCGCCATTTTGAGCCACATTTTGCCAAACGGTAGTGAAGCCCCTGTTGCCTATTTCTCAAAGACGTTATCAAAAGCAGAACGCAATTACAGTCAAATTGATAAAGAGGCCCTTGCTATTGTGTCTGCTGTTAAGAGATTTCATGAATATGTGTATGGCCGAGCCTTTACTATAGTGACTGACCACAAACCTTTGCTGGGAATAATAGCGAGAGATAGGCCAACACCTTATATATTATCTCCCAAAATGACTCGCTGTTCAGAATTCTTGGCTGCGTATAATTACAAGTTGCAACACCGCCCGGGGAAAGCCATTTCCCATTCCGACGCATTGAGCCATGGACCACTTCCAGAGACCATTGATGACCCCGCTCCAACAGTTACAACACTGCAGATCGAGACACTTCGAACACCACCACTAACAGCCTGAGATATCACGATTGAAACGAAACGCGACCCCATTTTAGCACGAGTCCTCAGTTGGGTCGAGCGTGGATGACCATTGGACCAGATACTTGATGACTACGTCCCATTCAAGAATTGACAAATGGAACTATTTTCCCAGAAGGGCTGCATTATCTGGGATGATAGAGTCGTTGTCCCAGAGCGGTTATGACGAGCGATACTAAGAACCTTGCACGATGGCCACCCCGGCATCGTGCGCATGAAAGCCCTCGCACGAAGCTACGCGTGGTGGCTGGGTTTCAACAAGCAGATCGAGACATGGGTAAAAGCTTGTCACAAATGCCAGGAAGTAAGCAACGCCCCTCCAAAAGCAACCCCGACTGAATGGGAAACACCAAGGGGACCATGGTCCCGTATTCATCTGGACTTTGCGTGACCTACCAAAGGACACACATTTTTATTAATGGTGGATGCCTACTCGAACTGGCTTGAAATCTATGAGATGAGAAATACAACAACCGAATCAGTCATCAGGAAACTAGACAGACTATTTGCAACACACAGATTACCAGATGTTCTGGTATCCGACAACGGGCCCCAATTTACCGCGCTGTCCTTTGAACAGTACCTGGCGGACTGCAGTATTCTCCATGCGCTGACTTTGCCGGTGCATCCTGCGGCCAACGGAAGGGCCGAGCACATGGTACAATTCGTCAAGAAAACCTTGCATAAAATGGACTATGGCGATATAGAAGACAAGATTAACCGAATATTCCTTTTGCAGCATATCACTCCGCACAGCGTCACCAACAAAACTCCCGCCGAGTTATTGATGGGACGGAAGCTCCGTTCCCACCTCGACCGTCTGCACCCATCATATAAACCTGAAAAACCACACGGATCCAGTGGGAAATGCCGTAACTTCCAGGTAAGCAACTTGGTTTTCACTAGGAACTTTTCTGGCGATCTGTTGTGGGTCGAGGCAACTGTAGTCCAAGTAACCGGCCCCAGATCGTACCGCATGAGATGTCACGACGATAGAATATGGAAGCGCCATATTGATCAGCTGCATTCAAGGCTACAGTTGGGGATCTCTGACTCCCCTGACTTCCAAACTGAGGGGGGAGGAGATACTGAGGAAGCTGAATTTGAAACGGCAGAAAGCTTAAGTGGAAGTAATGACCGCTCAGAGGCAACATGTGAAGAAGGATCGGGGATGGGGGTGAGCTCGCCTCAACGAGATGCTGAGAACATTAGCGGCAACAAAAATTTGAATACAGAACTGGAAGCACCCTCTTCACCAGATAATGTCCTACCCCAACAAGACTGTAGCCAAATACCGGAAGAACAATGTAAATCAAATAGACAATCAAAACAACCTGCCTACCTCAAAGACTATGTGACCGCACCCCTTAAACGGAACCTGGGGGGAAGGGGTGTTGTGAATTAATAAAAGTACTTGAATAAAGATTATTAAGAGCTTGAAGTAAAGTGCAGGGTTCTGGCCCTGCACTTCTGATTGGCTGATAATAGCAACATCGGATTGGTCCGTTCAGGAGAATCTGATTGGCTATTAACGAGCCTCTCCCATTGGTTAACAGAGCTAGCGCTCCCTGTGTTTTCATTGGTTAAATACTCAAGAGCTTGCCTATATAAACGGGGCCATTGTGGCCATAGAGCTGAGCTGTTACACATGTAAATAAAGAGTTTGAAATTCACTGTTTACCGGCTCGTCTCCTCCTTAGCGCCCATGCATAGAACATAACAAGGAGAAATATCATTCTGCTGAGACACTGAAAAGATTAAAAGCAAATATGAATGTCAATCCAGTTTGATGAACAGAGTCATCTGAAACCTACAAAGCTCAAAAAAAGGAAGCCAACAGTGGAAAGATTCCACATTAAGGCTGACAATTAAAAAGAGAAAGCGTGAGCTTTATTTTGACTTTTGACTTTTTCCCTTCCTCTCATTTTTTCCTCTCAATGGGGGATGAAAATTCTCATCCTGAGCTTATTGTGAGCTAGGTAAGCAGTTTCCCAATACAGATGCTGGGTTACAGATCCAAAAAAAAAGTAGAAATCTATAGGGAAAGATAGAGAAAGATGTAGATTAGAATTTTAGTTTATATTACATAAAACTTTTAGCTATTATGTCTTTGTTATTTTTTTTTGTATTTTTTTAAATTTGTGTATATAATGTTATATGAACAGCAATTCATTGTCCCAGTTATTATTTAATCCCGTGTCTTCCTTTCTTTCTTTAACTTGTCATTAATTCTTTTATTCTTGATAAAACTGCACAATAAAGACTTGACTCCTTCCTGAATCTATTACCTTATTCTAAAAAGGATTTTATCTTAAGAGATTTGAGAGGAGGGTAAATTTTTTTTTTTTTTTTTTAACAAACTTTATTCAGTTTTCACATTAAAAACAAAAATCTCTTTTTGGTGGACAACATATTTCCGGTCATCATCTTTACATACAAATATGACAGAAATTATACAATGATATATGCATACTTAATTCTATTATTACCTTTTACATTCCAAATTTTCAGTAGGGAGAGAAACAAACTCATTAATTCTAGCCTCTTTCCTTAATTTCAATTAATTTTGTTTCATTTCAATTATTTCAAATTGATCCTTTAGTATTTGTTTTTAAACATAAACAATATGTATTTACCTAATAAATACTAATAAGGTTTAATTCTAAATTCTTTCATTAATCCCAATCTAAACATTTAATTTCATTTCAATTATTTCAAATATAATCCTTAATATTTATTTTAAAAATACAAATAAACAATATATATTTGCCTAATAGTGGTAATAATGAAGTTACCAATGTCTCTCCTTGCTTTTAATAATCTATATTAAACTTATTCTTTAGTCTGTCACATTCCCTTTCAATTACACACATTTAATAAAAGAGGAGGGTAAAATCTTTTTTTTTTTTTTTGAAACAAATTTTTATTAATTTTAAAGATAAAACAACACATCATTAACTATTAAATACATAAACACATAAAACCTCTTAACATTGTAAATCCTTACAAGTCAAACAAAACTTTATTTTTATACAGCATAATTCCAATTTATCCCATCTCCATATGGACACACAAACATCTTTCAGCAAATTTCTCATTTTTTCTCTTTACTCCTATTCAATTTCATTTCTCTTCCATATTTATCCATTTTATAGTCATCATATTCTTTTCTTTCTGGCTTTTATAAATTATTCTCATCTAACATTCCTCCAAGGTTTTATTGATTCTTTCCTTTTTTTTTTTTTTTATAAAAAACAAATTTTGTTAGTTTTACCATAAGCACAATACACAAACATACAAACACAAAACATAAACAAAACTAAAAGATCTTTTCTGAAGGTTGTCTGTTCCCGGGTTAAAACTCTTTACACAGACACAAATTCAAACATCATATTCAACCCATATCTCCTTCCAAATCTTATTAACATTTTCTTTTATATATATATATATAAAAACCATTTTTATCAGTTTTATAAAAACAATGCACAAAAAATCAAGGCATAGCAGCTTATAAATTCTTTTCTAAGAAAAAATAATAATAATAGACCAATAAGGCATAACATTTCCAGATTATAATATCAATATTTCATATAATATTAACTTCATATCTTGTCCCTACTTCTCTTTTCCATCCAAATTATTTATTAATAAAAATTTTATTGCCTTTTATCAATATACAAAATCCAAAAAAAAAAAGCATATATATCCTTCCATATCTTATTACCATTTTCAACAACATTCTTTTTTTTTTTTTGAAACAAATTTTTATTGATTTTAAAGATAAAACAACACATCATTAACTATTAAATACATAAACACATAAAACCTCTTAACATTGTAAATCCTTACAAGTCAAACAAAACATTATTTTTATACAGCATAATTCCAATTTATCCCATCTCCATATGGACACACAAACATCTTTCAACAAATTTCTCATTTTTTCTCTTTACTCCTATTCAATTTCATTTCTCTTCCATATTTATCCATTTTATAGTCATCATATTCTTTTCTTTCTGGCTTGTATAAATTATTCTCATCTAACATTCCTTCAAGGTTTTATTGATTCTTTCCTTTTTTTTTTTTTTTATAAAAAACAAATTTTGTTAGTTTTACCATAAGCACAATACACAAACATACAAACACAAAACATAAACAAAACTAAAAGATCTTTTCTGAAGGTTGTCTGTTCCCGGGTTAAAACTCTTTACACAGACACAAATTCAAACATCATATTCAACCCATATCTCCTTCCAAATCTTATTATCATTTTCTTTTTTATATATATATATAAAAACCATTTTTATCAGTTTTATAAAAACAATGCACAAAGAATCAAGGCATAGCAGCTTATAAATTCTTTTCTAAGAAAAAATAATAATAATAGACCAATAAGGCATAACATTTCCAGATTATAATATCAATATTTCATATAATATTAACTTCATATCTTGTCCCTACTTCTCTTTTCCATCCAAATTATTTATTAATAAAAATTTTATTGCCTTTTATCAATATACAAAATCGAAAAAAAAAAAAGCATATATATCCTTCCATATCTTATTACCATTTTCAACAACATTCTTTGTCTGTTTTATTTCCAATTATCCATTCATCTTTTTTTTTTCTTTTACTATACTTCTCCTGTACACCAATTGGAGTAACATCTATAACTCATTACCCTAACTTAGAAATACTACATATAGCAATCTTTCTTGGGATTCTGTTTAAAAAAAATTCTAAAATTACATAATAAATTTTATATTCTAAATATACATATAAAAACACACTCTTATATACCCTCCAGAATCCCTCTTTTAATCTAAATTAAATTCACCCATTGTCTCTAAATAAACTTTTTTTCCTTAGGTCTTGCTTCCCCCCATTAAGGCTTCTCCTCCCCCCCTTTCTCTCTTGCTTATTCTTCTCCTTGCCCTTTCTACCCCTTTGCTTTTTCTCTTCGCTTTTCTTGCTCCTTTTCCTTTGCTTTCTAACCTTGCCTCCATCTTTTCGCTCATTTTTCTCTCTTTTGGTTGTTTTTATAATTCTTAAAATCCCCTTTTTCTTATCCTTTTTCTCCTCCTCTCCAGAAGGGACCCATTGTTCATCAAAGATGGCTTCTTCTTCCTCTTCTTCCTTGTCCCAGTCCTTCTGCTGCGTAATCAACTTTTCAAAGGAACATAACGCCATTTCTAAAAATTGAAACAAAGCGCCCAAAGTATCTTCTTTTTTATATTTTTGATATTCAATCTCTAGTTCATCCACAGACGATGCCATTATGAAAAGGGAAACTTTTTCCAAAACAACCACAAGAATTTTTAATCAAAGACAATCAAAAGCAATTAAAAAAAAGAAAAAAAGTTCCAAAAGTTAATACTTTTCTTCCTTCTTCTCTTTCTCTTTCTGAATTAATTTTTAATCAAAGAGGTCCAATTACCATATATCTTCTTTTGGGATCCACAAAGACGTTCTAATCAATCTCCTCCTTTTTCAGCTTCTGCTCCAATTTTTTTTTCTCCCTTCCCAGTTGCAATGAGAATTTTAATAATCAAAAATCCATACCTCCAGCAGAGATTTTCCAATTTCTCACATTTTTCAATGTCCAAAAATCCCTTTGTCTCTTATCTTAGCTTTCAAAACAATCCACTTTCAATGTCTAATATATCCAAATATTTCTGCTTTTTCCGTGGGGTGGGAGAGTAAAAAAAAAAAAAAAAAAATTCCCTTTAACAGCTTCTCCGCCGCTTTTCGCTCTTCTTAGGGATACAATGTATCCTCCAGCAACAAACAGCTCAATTCCAGGCAATTTAAAAGGTGTTACTTGACCCGGCTCAGACAGAACTTTCACTCTTCACACTTCCTCCAGCACAGTTCTTACCCGGTTGCTGGCTTCTTCGTGGCGGCCATAGCTGACCGCCGCTCCACCGCCTTGGGAAAAAGGGGTTTTCCCGGAGAAAGGGGGGGTCTGCGATGCCCCCACCTCCCTTTCTGACTCCCCTCTGTCTTCAGCTGTCCCTACAGGGCAGCCATTTCCCCCTGACCCATCTGGATCGGGGGTACCTCGATGGCTAGCACAGCAGGAATCGCGAGCTGTCGCGAATTCCTGCTGCCCCGAAGCCACGCAAACCGGAAGTTTTGGGGAGGGTAAAATCTTAAAGTTTCCTGTTCAAGAAAGCCAGAGGGCCCAAACAATCATATTCTACACTTACAAAATGAGTAACAACAACAACAACAATAATAATAAATGTATCTTTATTTCTGAAGTGAAAGGATAGAAAGCAGGTAGTGAGCATCATGGAATCCTATTTCTTGCCAATTATTTTAGGGGAAAGTTCCTAGATCTTCCTTTGTTTTTCATCAAAATTAATTGTATGTCTGTTTTAAAAGGTAAAGGATTCCCTATCCAGTCATATCTGACTCTAGGAGTGGTGCTCATCAAGGGAATCAGCAAAGACATTTCCACTGAAGAGCATGGAACTCTGATACCTTCCCACCAAAGTGGCACTGTTTATCTACTCATCTTTGCGAGTAAAGAGAAGAGAAAGACTAGGGAAGACATGATAGCAGTGTTCCAATACTTGAGGGGCTGCCACAAAGAGGAGAGGGTCAAGTTATTCTCTAAAGTGCTTGTAGGCCAGACAAGGAATAATGGGTGGAAATTGAACAAGGAGAGATTTAACCTGGAAATAAGGAGAAACTTTCTGACAGTGAGAACAATCAGCCAATGAAACAGCTTTCCCTCAGAAGTTGTGGGAGCACCATCACTTGAGACTTTCAAGAAGAGATTGGACTGCCATTTGTCAGAAATAGTGTAGGGTTTCCCACTTGGGCAGGGGATTGGACTAGATGACCTACAAAGTTCCTTCCAACTCTGATTATCTGTTATCTGCTTTCAAACTGCTACATTGGCAAGGATGGGAGCTCACCCTGTCACACTCATACAGTACTTGGTCTCAAACTGCCAACAGTCTACAGGCTCAGTTTTTTAATCACTCAGTTTTTTAATCACAGTGACCATCTCACTGACATTTTTTTTAATATCTCCTTTTATTGTCTATAAAAAGTTTTGGACAATGTTATCCTGACCTACAAAGAAATAAAGGATTGGAATGCATAAATAAAGTATGCAAATTTTATTTAGCAACTGCCTTTCTCTATATTAATAATTCCTTATACTCCCCCTTAAATGTGGTCCTTTTCTTTTACATATTGTTTCTCTTTTTGCATACTAAAAGAAACACTATTTTTCTTCATTCTTTGTGGCCTCTCCCTTGAGTGCCTATGCATAATTTTTACCACTCATAAAAATCATATATTTAGTGAAGAATAGTTTGGACTTTCACCATAGTACTCATTTCGGGCCCACTACTGTCTCTCACTGGTTTAGTCCATTTTTTTCTTCATGTCAGCTTGTTGTCCATCTTTATTTCTTTACAACAAGGCACAGAAAGTCCAAAATATATTCCTCCCATACACCAAAAAAGCTGCATAGAGAAAATAAATGGCTTGAATAATATTTAAATGGCTTAATTTTCAACATTTGAAGGAATAACATTCAGATGTTTCCATGCTCATCTCAGTGTGGGTGAATATTTCAAGTTCTTGGAAAATGCACCATACAATTTCCAAGATAGAAATTTTAATCTCTTTCATCTGCTACTGACTATGTATTTTTGATGCCTGTAAGTCGACTGATTAAAAAAAAAGCCAAGGATCATGTAGTACATCTGTCATTTATTGTGACAAATGATCTTGGATTTTCCCATAAGAAATAAGAAGACAAACTGATGCATAAACAGGATTGAAATGTGTACTGCAAATCTATTTGCATTGTTTGGAATACAGCCATATGTTTGCAGTTACATAAAAAGCCTAAAACTGGAATTTTTACAATTGGTCTTCTCTTTAAAGCAATCAGGGATAGCCATTTTAATCAAGCCTCCATTCTAAAATGAGGACAGCTTTGTATGTGGTTCCAACCATTCATCTGTACTCATCTGAAGAATTAGGAATTAAGGCAACAGAAATCTCCAAAATATTGTCAATTGTTTTCCAAAAATGAAAATTGTATCACTGTCCATTTGATAATCAAATTAGAAAATATGTTTTAATTGTTTTTATATTTTATAATGTACATCTCTCAGAATCACATGATGAAATAGGCAGCTATAAAAATCAAATGAATGAATATATGATAAACATAGGTTTCACATTTTTTTTATCCACAGGATTTTCCTGATATGCCTGAAAATGAAATAGAACAAATATAATGTAAATATATATATGGCTGTAATACAAAACTATTTCCAAACAGGGTAACTCTGCAACTTGATTTGAACTGGTACACATTGTTAGGGATAATATTGTTTACCCTAACTGGTTTAGGTAAAATAATAAATATGTTATCATGGTTTGTTAGTTAAAGTGTCTGCAACTTTAACTGTAGGAATGTAATTAAGGGAGTGGTTGTGAAAGCACCATAATAGAAGAAAGGAACATCAGTTTGCTCTCTCTGGCTTGATGATCCCTAATTACTGGATGAAGACTGCGTTTTTTCTCCTACTGGAAAAGGAGAGAGAAAGGACTGATTTATTGTTAGTGAACTGACATTGGATATTCTACACAGACTTTGCTAATTGAATATCCTTGAATGGACTGACTAAAACGACACATGACTAATGGACTGTTATTTTGACTATGCTATAATCTCTAAATGGAATAAACTATATTTTTGATAGCACAAGCGTATCTATTATTTTTACTGTATGTTAACAAACATACAAACTTATCTCACGCTTTTATCTGTATGCCTATCCAACTAACGCTGCACATTCTGTTTAGCTTGTCTCCTTAACCCTGGTTGGGGAACCCAGGCTTAACACTGGTTATGGGCCCAGAGGCTGCAAAGTCAGTTTAACTAGGATAAAACAGATTTATGTAAAAAGTGAGAGTTTGTGTTGTTATACATTGTAAAAAGTGAGAGTTTGTGTTGTTATACATTGTAGTAAACAGACAGCTGTGTTTTATTAATTATAGTTTTATATCCATATAAGAAAACATGGCACAAGTCAATCTACAAAGTTTGTCCCTTATACCCAAGTTGGATGGAACAAACTATGTATCATGGTCTATGAAATGTAGTCTACTTCTACGAAGAGAAGGTCTGTGGAACATAATTGAAAACCCACCAAACATAGAGGAATGGAATCCAGAGATTGAGGAAGATAGACAAAAGATAAAAGAATTTAAGCATAAGAATGAACAAGCTCTTTGCATAATAGGACTAACACTGTCTGACCAGCAACTTGTTCATATACCATGCACAAGGCTGTTGGGTGTTGGCAGAAGCTGAAGAGGATTTATGTCCGAGATAACGTTGGTGCTCACATAAATCTAACATGGAAGCTTTTCAGTACGCATCTCCAGACGAATGGTGATATGCTGAGTCATTTGAATTCTATAAAAAGCATTTTTCAAGAACTGCACGAGAAAGAGCTTATTTTCTCTGAACTACACCAAGTCTACATAATTCTATCATCACTAAACGAAAGTTATGATAACTACGTCACTTCCCTTGAAATTTTGCCTAAGTAAAGTCTAACTTTAACTGATATAACTGGCAGATTGATTGAAGAAGTAAGAAGAAGACTTGAAAGAGTTCAGTTAAGGAGGGAGCAACCTCAAAAAGAAGATAATCAATCTCCTACTGCATATGCAATTAAAAAGTGTTTTAATTGTGGAGGAAGAGGACATTTGGCAAGATTTTGTAAAAAAAGCAAAGCGCCAGAACGCTGGCCAGAATACTAAAAGTCATCAAAAGATAAATAAAAATTTAGAGTTAGCCATGTATATTAACGGAGCTGTAAAAAATAATTTATGGGTGGTTGACAGTGGAGCATCCCACTGTATAACAAATGATAACAAAAATTTTATTAAAATGTCCAAGAGTACACAGCAGATATCGTTAGCCAATGGCTGGAAACTGAAAGCTAAAGGTCAAGGTATAGCATATTGTTCTTTCATAAAAGAGAATGTAAAAATGTAATATGTACCACAACTTAAGTTTACTTTAATTTCAGTTAGAATTTTGGTTAAACTGTAAGTTACCTTTAAAGGAGATAACTGCATAATTGAAAAAGAAGATAAGAAAATTACTGCATCTTTAAGAGGTGAATTATATGTGTTAAATGATAATGGTTTAGAGGTGGCTAACACGGTTTATGATAATAAGAAACCTCATGATGAATGTATTCACTTGTTACACCAAAGGCTAGGGCATTTAAATTTTAAAATGCTTAAGAGAACTGTTCAATTAACTGAAGGAATAAGTTTGAAACCTTGTAATAAGTATTTACAATGTTTTGCTTGTAATCAAAGCAGGGTCATACTGGCTAATAGAGTTGATGGATTTACTACCAAAGAGCCTTTAGAAGTAGTATTTGTCGATTTAATAGGTCCGAAAAAACCAATGTAGGAGGAGCTCGATACATATTAAGTATAATGGACCACTATTCTAGATATGGGTTTTGCTATTTAATGAAGAGCAAAACTGAAACATATCTAAATCTCTTTAATTGGATAAAATTTGCAGAAAGAAAAACTAAAAAGAAATTAGTAACTCTTATAACAGATAATGGTGCGGAATTTACAAATAATAAATTCCAAAATAGACTTAGGATGTTAGGTATTCAACATAAAAAGTCTGCACCATATAGGCCACAACATAATGCCTTTATAGAGAGACGAGGCCAAACACTACAATCAATGGCACGTACTATGTTGTCTGATTCAGGATTACCTGACAATTTATGGGGAGAAGCAATAATGTGTGGTAATCATATATTAAATAATGTTGTTAATTCAACAACAGGTGAATTACCATTCATACTGTGGCATGGTACAAAACCTGATTTAAGTTACATGCACACATTTGGACACCAGCATGGGTGCATATCCCTACACAACTCAGACACAAAGGACAGCATAGAGCTAAAAGATTATTTTTTGCAGGATATGTATCTAATCACAGATCTTATAGATTCTGGGAACTAGGTACATCTAGAGTTTACACGAGTGCTAGTGCTAAATTCCTAGAACATGTAGGATAGAATAGATTAGAGCAAGATTTAAATAACGAAGTAATTATTGAACCCTACAAAAGGCAAAAAGATCAAACTAGTTATAAGAAGAGTCCAATTAAAGAAGTCCACAAAGAGCAAATAGGACCAGAACAAGAGGAAACAGTTGATCAGGAAGAGTTAGATAATCAAGAACAGGTAATAAAGGAAAGTCCACCTGTAAGTCCTGTAATACCTAGACGTACTACACATGTAATTAGACCACCTGATAGGTATCAAGCAAGTATATTTTGCCAAGTAACTAAAGTTCCAATTAGTATAGATGAACTTAGGATGTATCCTGCTAAGGATCAGGAGAATTGGCAAAAGGCAATGGAAAAAGAACTAAAATCATTAAAGGTAATGAAAGTATATGAAGATGCCAAATTAGCTCCAGGAGAAAAATCCATTGGGTGCAAATGGATATTTAAAGTAAAAACTAGAAATGATGGGACTGTTTCCCATAAAGCTAGGTTGGTAGCTCAAGGATTTAATCAAACTGCATCTGATTACGATGAAGTTTTTGCACCAAGTCTTAAAGCAACATCTTTGAGAGCAGCTTTAGTGTGGGCAGCTAAGAAAAACTATGTCATTAACCATTTAGATGTAGAAACTGCTTATTTGCATGCACCATTGCAGCACACTATATATTTGAAAAAGCCAGTTATTATAAAAGACAATAAAGTAAATAGTAATGATTGTTGGAAACTCAAAAAGAGTCTTTACGGGTTGAAACAATCTGGCTATCAATGGAACCAATATATTGTTAAAGAATTAAACAATATAGGTTTTAAATCTGATTTAGCAGATCCATGTGTGTTTAAAAGAGAAAATAATGGAGCGGTGTCATTATTGTTATTATTTACAGATGATATTGCTTTGATAACTAAGACTAATAATGAAGCTAATGAGATTATATCATTATTAGCTAAAAAGATAAAATTAAAGCATTTAGGTGAAATTAAAAAGTATCTAGGATTGACAATTAACAAAACAAAAAATGGATTTAAGATATCTCAAGAAGATAAAATTTGCCAATTAATTAAAACGTATAAAATGGAACTTTGTAAACCGGCAAAGACTCCAATAAGTCAGGAAGTTTGCCAAACTGATGATCAAAGTCCCAAATTTGATAAGTCTATATATCAATCTTTGATTGGTAGCTTATCATATATAAGCAATTGGTCAAGGCCAGATATAGCTTATAGTGTTCATCAGCTGGAACATTTTAATTCAGATCCACATCAATGTCATTGGCAATCATTAAAGAGAATTTTAAGATATCTTAAAGGAACAATGAACCATGCATTGTATATAGAACCAAAGGGTGATTTGAGTCTTAGTGCCTATGCAGATGCAAGTTTTGCAACTGATATAAACACTAGAAAATCAACATCAGGAATGGCTATATTATTTGGTAATACACTAATAGGGTGGAGGTCAATCAGACAACAGCATATCAGCTTGTCCACGATGGAAGTGGAATTTTCATGTCTGTCATTACTATGCACTGACTTAATTCTGTACAAACAGTTATTATTAGACATGGGTGTAACTATTAAAGATTCCATTATTGTGTATGAGGACAACCAGGCAGCCATAAAGTTAGCTACTAGTATTGCTGTAAAAATTAGATCAAATCATACTGATTTAAGATACTTAAATGTTAGAGAATCTGTAAAGAATGGGCTAATTAAATTGGAATACTGCATGACAGAAGAAAACATTGCAGACCAATTTACAAAAGCTCAAGGAGTAATTAAGTTTAAAGAAAGTTGTCACTACTATGATTTAAAAGTGTAAATAGTTATTAGTTATATTATTATTGTTACCTAAAAGGGGAGAATGTTAGGGATAACATTGTTTACCCTAACTGGTTTAGGTAAAATAATAAATATGTTATCATAGTTTGTTAGTTAAAGTGTCTGCAACTTTAACTGTAGGAATGTAATTAAGGGAGTGGTTGTGAAAGCACCATAATAGAAGCAAGGAACATCAGCTTGTTCTCTCTGGCTTGATGATCCCTAATTACTGGATGAAGACTGTGTTTTTTCTCCTACTGGAAAAGGAGAGAGAAAAGACTGATTTATTGTAAGTGAACTGACATTGGATATTCGACACAGACTTTGCTAATTGAATATCCTTGAATGGACTGACTAAAATGATACATGACTAATGGACTGTTATTTTGACTATGCTATAATCTCTAAATGGAATAAACTATATTTTTGATAGCACAAACGTATCTGTTATTTTTACTGTATGTTAACAAACATACAAACTTATTTCACACATTGATCTGTATGCCTATCTGACTAACGCTGCACATTCTGTTTAGCTTGCCTCCTTAACCCTGGTTGGGGAACCCAGGCTTAACACACATCTGTATCATTCTCTGCATTATAACTTACTTATTAACGTTGTCTTTTTAGATAAATGGAGATTACCTAAATCTAGATTATCTAGACTGGGGAGAAGGAGGAAGAAGAGAAGGAGGAGGAGGAAGAGGAGGGGGAGTAAATGGAGAAGGAGAAAATGTGGAGGAAAGAAGCAAAATTGTCCTGGAATGTAGTTGAATTGTTTATAGAATGTGCTTATTCAAGAAAGGTGGCATTTGCATTGGATTTATAGTCTAGGGATATACAGGTAAATGCTGTAACTGATACATGGTAACATAAGTTGGCCACAGGTGAATTGAAGAATTTCATTGTAGAGTTTCTGTGGGCCAAAAATGCAGGCATTAATAAATGAACCATCAGAGATTCTCCTGCCATTTAACTCAGCAGGTGATCAAAACTAAGCTTCTCTTGACTAGACACACTTTTTTATCACCATTAGTTTAGTATGCGCTGTTACCTCCATGCAATTCTTCAGAAGGTGAGATTTCACCAAACATAGCTCTTGGACAGCAGGCAGTGCAATAACACAGTGGCATTGATGTAATTGAAGCACCAGTGGGCAATTGCAACATAATGAAGGTAGCTCAGGATAAGGCTGCAGCATCTGTGGGAGCGAGATCTACAATTGGAGAAGCAGCCATTAACTTTCCATGTGCTGAACTTTTCCATTATTTTTGAAGCCTTTATCCCTGATGAGTAGATCATGCTTAGCAGGTAGGTCAGTGGGGGAGGGGTGAGAGAAGATTTAGTGAGATGCTTTTCACAGAGGGAAGTATGTGACAAATAGCACACTCAAGGTAACATAATGCTACAAGCATGCAGTGCTCAGCAGGTAACACATGTTTGGCATTACACAGTTTTAGTTACCAAGCTTCAATTTTGCCATTTTGAAATTCAGGTATCAGCGTGGTATAATTTTAGGACCTAGTACAACATGATGATCCCTCTATGCTTTGTATTGTAAAAATACGCTTCTTATTAAGTAAGATGTCAGATTATTTAACCGCCTGGTTTCATAGATGGCAGAGCAGAAAAGCTAATATTAATTGACTTACCTGCTCTAGAGTTGAAGAATAGAGGTATTTAATTATCTTAAGACCACATTTTTCTCCTCAAATTCCACCTTGGCTTGAGAGGATATCTAACATACAATTTTTTTTTTACTCTACTCAGGAATCTAGACCTGGTACTTCCTGTCTTAATCACAGTATAACAACTTGCTCGATACCAATGGCTACAGGTAACCATTAGTTGAAAAAAAGATGCACATTTCATTTAGAAAATAATTTGCATCCATTTTTTCTCCCTTTCCTTCTCTGTGCTTCCTCTTCTGCTCTTTTTCCTCTTCTTCCTCTTCCTCCTTCTTCCCCTTATTATAATTGATGAAAGTCAGCCAGATCTTTAGATTATATCTAGCATTTTGACACCTATTGAGACTTCCCAAGGACCTGGACTAGGCAGATATTGTTATTTAATAATAATAATTTATTATTATTGCTGTTTTTGTTGTTATTGGTATATACACAAAAATATGAAATCACATCTGCAAGTTCTTTAGTTGGTGTTGGCTTTCATATGCTTGAGTTCTTTCCAAGAAATTGGAATGTCATAATGTATCAGCATTATATGGATCCAAACCATGTGGTCCTTTGTAATTAACAAAGAAGAAATTTTGTCAATGTGCAGATTTTCTAAGTGTTATGCAAGTTTTTTTTTATATGACTCCCAGTGTGCTGATAATTACTGGGACTACCAAAGTTGGTTAATATTGGAATCTTTCAACTCTGATTTTCAGATCTTGAAAATCAATTTTACCCTGCTGATTTGTTACTACTTTTTTAACTATATGTCCCCACTAATTTCCAATATATTATATTATATTTATTATTGTTGTTGTTGTTGTTGTTATTATTATTAATCACATAGTCAGCCAGATATTCAAACTGAGTTTGGCTTTTTTTGTCTACCCATCTAGACCTTACCAAGGATATGGGATAGGCAAATCTGGATGTTTGATGATATTACAGATATCATCGCAGAATGGAAGCTGTTCCAAGTAAAGCCACCTTCTGATGGTGAATTTGCCAATGCCAGTGGTGTTCAAGTGGTGGTCCAGTTGTTTTGGGATTGCACCCAAAGTGCCAACTACTATTGGTCCAACCCTTGCTTGCCTAGTCTTTCTATTTCTATTTGTAGCTCTTTGTATTTTATTATGTTCTCCAGTTCTTTCCCTCTATACTGCTCCAAGCTCTGCCACATCCACTGCACAGGGATGGGATTCTACCAGTTTGCACCTATTTGGTTGTTAACATTCTAAGCAGTTCGGAGAACCAATTGTTAGAAGAAATCCTGTTGGCCTAATCCTGTAAGGAAGGCAGGAAGGAAACATTCTGTTGTTGCTTACAGAAACTGCCTCTCTGTTAACCCTTATTACATTCTTGGCAGGACTGGATTTCCTGTCTCAGGAACATCTCTGGAGTTTTTTCCCCCTCCTTTGCTGATACTTTGCTTGTGTGGAGTGACTATTTAAAATTACAATGGCACTGAAAAATGTGATTTATGACCATTTTTCACACTTACGACTGTTGCAGCATCCCCACAGTCATAAGAGGCCAGGCGAGGAGATGCGTGCCTCAATGTGAGTGATGTTGAGTTGATCACGCCCAGCCAATCACATGATCACCAAGCCAGGCCCATGACTACCAAGTCACATGACTACCAAGCCACGCCCACCACCTAAGCCACACCCACAGAATTGGTTGTTAAAAATTTTGAATCCCACCCCTGCCACTGCCCATACTTTTTTGTCTTTCTTATAGATATTTGTTAAGTCTGGGGTGTTATGTGGTAGATGCCAGTCTGTTGTGATGATGATGATGTTGATGATAATGATGTAGCTAAAAAGGAGGTTGAAAAGGTCAAGATGGCAACTGTTTCCATCTTGCAGTAAGAACAATATCTTTTTACAGGCATTTTTCATGTAGCCACTAAATTGCTTTCTCGATGGATATCAATTGCCAGATATCTATTCTATTACGTGGTCACTATCTCTTCTTTTCCTGTAGCTATTTCACAGGGCTCCATACTCCTTTTATGTGAAATTTCTTTTTATCATTCTACTGTTTCTAGGCATGTAATTCATGCAAACAGCAATATTAAGTTAAAATAATTATGATAGCTTATGAAGGCCAATAACAGTACCTATCTAAAACTCACCAAAGAAGATAAATGGAATTTATGCAAATTTCAAAGACTTGATGTCAAGTTTCCAAGTAATGAACCCAACCAATTCAGCACTCTGAGACTTTCAACTTTCTCAAAGAATTGTTTTATTGAGTACATCATTTTGGCATGAATGAAAATAAAACCAGCTCTTAATATTTCACGCAGTTTCAGTATAATTAAAGAAAAAGATAATTCCCTCCCTCATGGTTACAAGTCACATTGTCCAATTAGGTGTTCTAGCATCTCCTTGGCAATTCTCCTCAAATCTCTGGCCATGTTCTGACTCAAACCTTGTTCCAAGAAAACAAACACAAAACAGAGATAACAGAAAATCCTTTTAATGATTCTTTACGAATTCCATTCCTTCATGGTTAAAAGGCTGTTTCAAATTAATTATCTCCAATAAGAACAAGCCTTGCCAAGGTGGTGCAAGGCTGCCAAGAACACTAGATAAAGTTACTAAGAAAGATTTCAAACACAAAGGGTATCTAAACACCAACCAAGATATTCTGAATGCCCACAAGGCTTGAGTGCAAAAACTTCTTTGCTTCCTACAAAGAACTCTGGTTTCTCAGCTGGCTTTTATCTCTTGAGGGAGGGGCCATTACCTTGCAGCCTTATTCCCGAGTCGCCCGTGCTGCTGCAGCTTCCTTTGTACAGTCCTGTGAGCACGTGCATTGGGCACAGGCTCCTCGGGAACCTCTTCATCACTGCTGCCAGCCTCCACAATCTCTGAAGGGAAGGGAGCATTCCACTCCCTGATATTCCCATACCTGCATCACACACAGACCCCTTATCTGAGTCCTCACTCTCCGGGATCTCAGCCATCCGCACCTGCTGCTGGCGAACCACAACAGGCCAGCACCTGTTGAGATGATCTTGGTCCCCACGGGATGATTGGTTGTTGTCGGATCGACATTCCAGTCTTCCCCCCTCCCACAATGTGTGGTAATCTGAAAAATGGAAAGATGGATGCAGCAGGCCTGATCCGCTTTGAAGTTGATTCTTGAGTCATCTGCTTGATATTATTATCTTGCCCACTGTATATCTGTCAATATGCTATATTTTCTGGAAAAATCATTTCTAGATATCTAGATGTTCATCTTTCTGACCCATTATATAGGAAAACCAATGTGGCAGAGAAGCAAAATCATTTTCTCCTGCTGCGTTGACAAGAACATTATCTGTAAGTGGCAAAGCACAGTCCTCTGATTGAATGAGCCAGATAAGTGTAAAGTGCACATCAATTTAATTATTTACCATCATTGGCTCACTAATTACCAAAGTTAAAGAGCTAAGAAGGCAAGGAGCATGAGAAACATAGCTGCAATTTCAGCACAGAAAGCAAATGAGGATTTTAATTTACACAAGGGCAACTAATAATACAGAAGTTCAGAAATAGGGGTCTGTTCCAGTTCCTTGATTTGTAAATGGTTTTTTATTTGCCAATAAATAAATAAAAACCTAAGCCAAACCTCTGCAGGGCATTTTAAAACTTTGTGGATTTCATCTTGATTGTTGTTTATCAGCTTTCAGTAAGGTGGCCTGCAGTTTTCTACTTACAAATGAATTGTCTTATATCCTAAACTGATAAAAAAACATGAAGCTGAAATAGCCTGAAACATATAACAAGGAGATCCAAAAAGACTTGATGAAGGCTAAGCAATGTTGACTATCTGAATGGACAAATATTTGCTTGAATTTTCATTTATGTCTATTAATCTGCACTACCCAAAACATTTCAGGAGGCAAAAATACATTCATCCTTCAGCATATATATTTCACAGATTTTGCTAATGCCATTCTGAGGTTTAAGGTTAAAAAAAAAAAATACAAAAGGACAGGAGAAGATGGAAAAGATATTCTGAAAAAAATTGTGCACAAAATTGTGTACATGGTTGAGGTACACCTAGAAATATGTAAACTGCAACACAAACTAGGAAAAATTACACACGATTGAATTAAACTGAAATTGGAAAAATGAAAAATAGAAAGCAGAAACTGGAAAAGCCTCCATCTGTGTCCTAATGAGATTATGACGATGATCCTGCCTCCCCGTTCCATAAATTATTATCTTTGTTGTTTAATAATTTCATTGGCCTAGAATTATCTTTGCAGTGCCTGCTGCAAATCCATCCATCTTTGATGGATGTTTATTCTGACATTGAAACTAATGATAAGAATCCTGGAGTGAATGTTGTCTTGAGGAACATAAGTTGTCTTCAATAAGCACACTGTATTTGTTTCTAATATATGTATATCAGAAGAGTAAATGGAGTAAAAAATTATTTCCAGCCTCTGGGTTTTTGTGATTATTTTTTATAACTTATGTGTACTCTGGATTATTAAATCCTGTGCATTGTCTTTAGATATTATTACTGCTCAGAAACTTAGAACCATAAAAAGGGTCCTACAGGTATCCATGATGGTAAGCAGGAAAAATTGCTCCAAGATAAAGCTTCAGTGAAAAGAATTACCACAAAATATTTGTGATGTGGAATCAAATTAAGGATATCTAGAAGAAAACCAATGATCAACATCTTAGCAGCTGGCAAGAAGAGGAAGATTTAATGACAATATCTTTGTGCTGGTATAAATGAATTTGCAATCATGAATCAATACTTTGATCCCCAAAGACATTAAAACAATAAACCTTAATAAGTACATACAGTAACAGTGGGTTTTCTGACATTGTGGAAACTGGAGAAGCAGAATGATATGGCATATTACAACAGAAAGGGGGAAATAATCACTAATCAAGGATCATTAATCAAATTATAAAACATTGCATTCAATTAAATAATCTTTTCATAAATTATTGCCAACTAGTTATGATCAGAAAAATAGAAAGGCTGCCATGCTTTTATTTACTTTGCATTTCTAAAGTAAGAAGCAGATTTAACTGTACATATTTTTCAGAAATTGGAGACTCAGCTGTTGGTTTGTCTACAATACTACCTGTAAGATAACACTGCCTTAATTTTCATCATTCAGTTCATACTTTCCATCTTGAAAACATCCTCTATAGTAGGGGTGGGCAAACTTTTTGGCTCGGGGGCTGCGTTGACTTTTAAAATTTGACAGACAGGCTGGGTCAGCACAAGATTTTTTGGGAATCACCCCCCCACTCTTTTCCCCCCTCTTCTCCTCCCCCTCCCCTTGGAGGCCCCCTGAGTCAGGAGTTGCTACCGCCGGCGCGGCTCCACGCGGCTCCAGTCCCACATTGCCTCGGGAAGGGAAAGGCAAAAAGGAAGAGCCGCGGCAGTGCTTTGCAATGGCAGCAGTGGCACTGGAGGCTCAGGCTCAGTGGCTCCTGGTTTTGCCTTTTCTTTCTCAAGGCAATGTGAGACTGGAGCTGTGCAGAGCTGCGCCGGCAGTAGCAACTCCTGACAGCCCCAGCTGGACACCTGAGCGGAGCCCAGGCAGAACTGCTTGTTGCTGCTGCCGGAGCACTGCCGGGTCGCCTCCTCCAAATAGCCTGCCCGCCCACCGGGCTTCCCCTCTGCTGCATGGCTCGGAGCTAGGCGCGAGCGCCCGCGAGTTAAAAGGAAGCCGAAAGTTGCTGGAAAGTTGCTCGGGTTTCCAGGGCTTCCAGGCTTAAACTTTGCACAGGCAAAGTTTGCAGGCGGGAGTGTCTTCCCACTGAGGAGTGGAAAGGGTTCCACCCGGTGGGCGGGTGCGCAGGCTGCTTGGAGGAGGCGACCCAGTGGTGCTTCGGGTTTCCCCTCCGCCCTGCGGCTTGGGGCCAGGCACAAGGAAAAAGGAAGCGCAAGTTCTGGGAAGTTGCTCGGGTGCTGGGAGCAGGCTTTTAAAGTGCCACCTGAGCAGGACCACCGAGCCAGGAAACGGGGCACCAAGGCAGGGCATGGCTCCACCAGCAGCGGCCTAGCTTTAGGTGGCTCCAAGCAGCCTGCTCCAAACAGCCCGCCCGCCCGCTGGGCGGAACCCTTCCCACTCCTCGGCTGGAAGATGCTCCCGCCTGCAAACTTTGCCTTTGCAAAGTTTAAGCCTGGAAGTCCCAGAAAAAAAGGGGGGATTGGCGGGGACTCACCTTCGGAGAGTTCGCACTCGAAGGTGATTTCGAACTCCCAGCTGAGCCTTTGCAAAGTTCTTCTTTTCTTTCCTACCCTGAGAGTGCTCTGCACTGTTTTGCAGCTTTGGGGGGCATGCGGCGCAGGGCAATACGCCATGCCCAGCGATTTTTTTCAGGGGCGGGCCAGGTTGGACAGACCAATGGGACGGATGTGGCCCATGGGCCATAGTTTGCCCACCCCTGCTCTATAGAGTAGTCCTCATGATCAGAACATCTGACTTAAAGTTTCCATTGTCTTGGTTTGTCCCCATAGTTTCCTTTTTTCCTTTTTCTTTTTAACTGTATGACCTAATACTGACTTGCAGAGGATTGGAAAACTTTTAATATTGCGGTGTCCTTGATGTTCTTTGAGCTTGGTTGTTTTCTTGCAGATGTTTCATTATGCAACTAGGTAACATCTTCAGTGAAAGCTGTGTAGACAGGCCAAGCCACTGTATATAAATAGTTCACAGACACCAAGTTCGAGACCCGAGCTCCCATTATTTGCCCCTATTCCTGCCAACTTGGCAATTTGAAAGCAGCAAATGTGAGTAGATAAATAGGTACTACTTAAATGGGAAAGTAACAAAATTAAATGTTGTGATCATGAGATCATTGGCATATAGTCATGCTGATCACCTAACCATTGAAATGTCTTTGGACAATGCTGGCTCCCTTGGGTAAGAAAAGATGAGCATTGGCCCCCATCATCTTGCGAAGCATTCCTGACCTGCTCTCAAGTTGCCATAGTCAGGGGGATGGGGAATTGAGCCTCGCAATTGCATCGAGGAAATTGCACTTCAGTCAAAACAAAGTACATTCCAGCCAGCAATGTCAAGGCCATCTCCATGGAGATCCACAGTGGCTGGAGGGACTTCTGCAACGTGCGAAATTGCTTAGTTGGTGAATGTTACTGATGATACACCTTGGGGAGGATGGGGAAACAGGATTAGAGCCGATCCATGAATTAAATAAGTTCAGAGTTGGCTTCACTTGGTCCAGGCCAACATGACACTTATAATAAATAAGTGGATTACTTTTGAAGTTCGGCTTGAGCTCATGATTTAATTAGGGCATTGATCAGAACTCTGACAGCCCCTAGTATCAGATGCAACTGGGCAGGGGAAACCTTTATCTTTATGCTACCTAGTTAGATATTGAAATGACTACAAGAAAACAGCCAAGCTCAGTGTACCAAGAACTCCACAGTCCAACCATGAGCTACAATATTGTTTTCTATTGGTACTTTGAACATTGTTTTAGGGTGTCCTGTTTAGAACAAAATTGCTCAATTATCCATGTTGAATAATCAAGAATTAGACACAGCTTAGCAACTGAAGAACAAATTCCATATCTAATAAGATGACTACATGGACTTAGACATATCCTATAAAAAATTGAATTTCAAGAGCAAGAACAATGTATCTCAGAAGACAGGAAACTCTGCATTACATCAACTTATGTACATTGTGTTTACTTAATCAATTGATATTAGTCTCAATTACTGTTTGGTTCTTCAGGCCATCATAACTGCCTACACTGATTAATTGTCATTCCTGTGAATTGGAAGGAATAAAAGAGTTTATCATGTTTTATGGTAACAGATATGGTTTTACTAAGATTTAAATTTATGGAGAACATTGCAGGCAGAAGTCACACCAGGTCACTGATCTAAGAATAAAGTCAGTGAAGAGTGAAAAACAGAGTAAGTGCTATGGGCTGACAGTTTGGTTATGGGCAGGTCAACAACTGCTAGGAAAAATGAAATAAAAAGTTAGGATGGATTTTTAGTACACAGTATAGGCAACATATGTCTATATTCTATAAAATATTCCAATTTTTGACCATTAAAACGTGCAATACATTGCAATTTACAACATGGAATAAAGCCAAGGATAAAATATTGTACTTTTACAAGCAAATCTCTTTCATTCATTTTATTGCTTTTTTTCCAGTTTAACATGTTTAATTGTCTTCCATACTAGAATAATTTAGTTCAGTTTTTGTGTATGTTAGGCCTTCTGTCAGGTTTCTCAATATGCACACAATTTATTCAGATGGAATAACATACATCACTGTAAAGTTATTAGGAAAATAGTTGAATCTGCAAAAACAAAACAAAAACCCAAGTAACAAGTAGTTCTTATAATGTGAGGTTGAAATCTTAAGTCCATTGTGGCAATGTACCAGAAGCCATTGGGCAAGCCCTTTCCGAGGCCACTGGAGACCATCCAACATCTTTTCCATGCACCAGGCCCACTCCTTCATTTTCCTTTCTATTACAGTTGACTGGGGTGGCACAATTGGCTGTGGTTAAGACACTTGTCAGCTGGAAAGCTAGCAGCTTAGTCTGAGACTAAAGCACCACGCGATGGGTGAGCTCCCATCCTCGCCCCTGCTCCTGTTAACCTAGCAGTCCAAAAGCATGCAAATGTGTAGAATAGATTAATTATAATCTATAATTTTGGTGGGAAGGTAAAAGCACTCTGTGATGTCATGCTGGCCACATGACCATGGAAATATTCTGGACAGTGCTGACTCAATCACCTTGAAACAAAAATGAGCACTGCTTTCTATAGTTAGCAGCGATTAACAGAATAAAATCCACAAGGACGCCTTTAAACTTTTACCTTTACAGTTCAATCTTCTAACCACTACCTCTTCACCACTACTAGCTAGAGCATACAAACATTTGCTAGACCTATACTTGAATACAGCTCATCAGTCTGGAACCTGCATTACATATCTGATATTAATACAGTTGAGAAAGTCCAGAAATATTTCACAAGAAGAGTTCTCCACTCCTCTACTCATTGTAGAATACCTTATGCCACCAGACTTGAAACTCTAGACCTAAAAAACTAGAACTATGATGCCTTCAGCATAATATATGAAATCATACATTGCAATGTCCTACCTGCAAATGAATACTTCAACTTCAATCATAACAATAAAAAGAGCGCACAATAGATACAAACTCAAGCTTAATCGCACCAAACTTGATTGCAGGAAATACGACTTCAGCAACAGAGTGGTCAATGTTTGGAATACTCTCCCTGATTATGTGGTTTCTTCCCCAAACCCCAAAAACTTTAACTTTAGATTGTCTACTATTGACCTCACCCCCTTCCTAAGATGCCTGTACATAAGCGCACCAATCATGCCTACTGTCCCTGTCCTATGGTTTCTTTTTATTTTTCTGATAAGTATCCATCTCATGTATTCAAAACTATGTTTATTCTTATACCTGTATCTTGTAAGCAATTGACAAATCAAATAAATAAATAAATAAAGCATTGCAGATTTTTGTGGCCCTGGTATATTGACAAAGTTGGATATCTCCAATTATTATTGTATCATTCCTTGAAAATTCTATTATCTACTCCAGGATGGTTATCGAAATCTTCTGCCTGGCTTTGTATGCTATAACAGTTTTTTGACCATTTTGTTTTACTTTCTTTCTAGCATTTTTACCTAAATGATCTTTACTGGATTTTCAGTTTCAAAATCCTGGATCTTGGTATACTGAGAACCGAAGAGAAAAACTCAGAATCTAATTCTCAATATATCCCTCATAGTTTCCTATAGTTTTGCATTGATACATCATCAACAGAGGTGAGAATTAGGACAAAAATAATTTGAAGTTTGGGATTAAATGAATAACATTTAGAGCAGACCGAAAGTAGCTCACACAGAATATGTTCACATGCCATCTGGCGTAACTTCATATATGTACAGTGGTAATTATTTTAATATTCAAAGATTCTTAACCATTGATATATTGGAAATATTGCCTATTCTGCCTTTTGAGTAATCTACTTCTTAAAAGACAAAAAAAATGGTTTTACTTTTTTTTAACAAAAAACAATCACCAAATAAGATGTGAGGTCTAATTTTTGTCAGAGTATGTTCATGAACTGGAATAGAGCATGGTAACAAGGTCAGGCAATGAATAATATAGCAACTAAATCAGCCAATGAGAACTGATGGGAAACTGAAACTAGAAGTAGCCTAGGCATGGCTCCATATTAAGCTCTGAAGCTATGTTGAGCTCTGAGTCTGTCTATTGAAAATGAAACTGCTTCTCTCCTCTGCTGTGTATAATGCTTGCTACTGAAGCTTTGAATTTGTAACATGTCTACTTCTGTCTGAGTTTGCTCCATGTTGGAGAAATCTATAACTGGTTTGTAAAAGCTACTTATTATGTTTATAAAGATGTTAAATGAAGCATCAGCCATCTGTGTTTATTTTTCTGGTACTGAATTAATGCTGCAAAACTTTGAACAATTTTTACGTTCCCAGCAACCATATTAATCACAGAACTAAGCATGTGTCTTGAAATAAGAGAGAGGCATTTAATATTTCTGTGATATGACTGTTGTTTTAGCCAACAATTATGGAAAGATCCAAATGAAGAAATTTTATTTGCAATTCTGAGAGCAACTACAATGTCCACATTTCAGAAACAATGTGTGCAGTGTTTTCCAAATAAGGCATTAACAGTATTAAAATGGGAGATGATTAAAGACCCTTCCCTTTATAACATGTGCTGCACATATCAAGTACACATAAAAAAGAGCAGCACTTAAAATGCCCAATTGTACCATGTTGACATCTGCACACCTTACAAATGCTCCTGTTTCTGACAACCAAAAATCTAAAATATCAGAGAAGTTTAGTAAAAACTCACATGTGAGGGCCTAAGCAACCAAAAGAACTCGAGGTCTTTCTCAAACTTAGCACATTTAGAATAATGTCCAAAGAATAAGTATCTACTTGTGAGAAGTTATTAAATATCAAGGAATGCCATTTATCACCCAGGGAGGCTCTCAAAGCTGCTCTTTGACTCTCAATGTGACATCAGTATCACTCCCTGAAAGGAGACTGAACAATTGTCTCAGGAACTGAGTCTGGGGTTATAAGGTCTGAAAAGATAGAAAGTAATAGCAAACTGTAGTTTGCAATTTTGCATTTATGCTCTGAAGGGTAGTCTTTTGTCTTGCCACCTATAAAAAGAACAATACTCTGCAATACATTTGGAGCATAAATGAGCAGGCTCAAATTACCTTATCTCAGATATTTGATACAAACACTGAGCTGGAAAAGGCTTCTAATGACAACCAGAAGGATGGATTTGGTTATAATGGGGATGGCAGTCCAATTAGAAGACCTGAATTATCAAGTTAGACATGGATTGTCATAGAGAAAATATTTATAGGATCACTGTGAGAGAATTCTGATTTGATGACACATAATCAGGTAAATTGATACTACAGGCCTTTGCTTAGTGATGGTAATGGGACCAGAATTCCCATCGCTAAGTGATGCTGTTGTGAGCAACATCACATGACTGTCCTACTTAGTGATAGCAATTCCGGCACTTCTAGTTGAATCCCATGTTAAGCATGACATCATATAGGACTTCCTGCCAGCTTGTCCATTGACAAGAAACAAATGATGGCCATGGGAATGCTACAATCTCCATAAATATGACAACTCTGCAGCACCATTGTTAAGTTCAGACATGAAAAGCTGCTTGTTAATTGAGAATTGTCTGGACTTTATATTCATAAAAATATTACAAAGGACATACACTAGGGCAATGATGGTTAAACTTTTCGGCACCAAGTTCTGAAGCAGGAGCACGTGCATATGCGCCGGAAACTGGAAGAGCAGCTCCCCAACACACATGTGTGGGAGTGCCAAAAACTGGAAGCTTAGCTTCCCAGCACACACATGCTTGCCGGCCACCTGGTCTACTGGTTTCTAACCTGCATGCATGCATGAAGACCAGCTGGCTGGTGTGCGGATGTGCTCTGGTGAGTTGCTCTTCCTATTTCTGGCACTCCTGAGCACACAAAGACCAGTAACGGGTGACAGCTGGTGTGCTCAAAGAGATAGATGTCTCTGCATGCCACTTCCAGCACCTGTGGCATAGCTTCGCCATCTAGGGTGATCTGCATGAAATTATTTGGAATGCTAATTCCTCTATATAAAGAAATCAAAATCCAATAATAGTTAGAGATTATCTTTAGAGAGAGATTAATCTCTAAAGATAATCTCTAACTATTATTGGATTTTGATTAGAGAGAGATTAATAGCGCCTGAAACATATTAAAAAAAGGTATGTAAGTAGACAGTGCTTACCTATATGAGGCATCTTGGATGTTTTCCAAAGTACAAAGAAAAAGGTATAAATTTAATAAATAAATAAAAAACAATTGGTACTCTTATGATCAGGCCATTAGCAAGCCTAGTGAATCTGAACTGGTTTATAAAATGGCTAGTTGGCCATCGTTGCTTTAATTGTTTTCCTCAGTATATAAAATTAAATTTATCAAGTTCTTCAGTGAATCTGTTGGAATCTGCCTCCGGACTGTATGGACAGATCATGTTTCTGCCTTAAGGATCATCTCAACATATGCATTCTCTCTTCCCTATTACAATAATTATTTAATGATTTCCTCATGTGAAGAATGTTTCTCCACTAATGTCCATGCCCTTACAACTCCCAAGCCCTGCAAGAAAGTAACAGTATATAAATAACTCCATATATAAATAACTCCAGCCTCAAGCATGTTTTCTTAGAGTATGTATTAACAGCTTTTCCTTGTTGTCTTTTTATTATTTATTTTTGAAATGAGAATCAGACTTTATTGTGCCATGCTCAATAGCTGGCTGTAAAATATGTAAGGCCAGTTGAATTTCTGAACTGCCACATCCAAATGATTTGTAGAAGGGAATACAGAGGCATCAGAAGTAGAAACATTAATGACATGTGACTCCTAAGTGGCATAATATGACAATAAACATGCAATTGTTCCTAAATCTTCCTATAAATGCCTTTGGAAAAAGAGGACATGTTCAGGCTGGATCTGCTTGGGAAGTGTTCCAGCTATACACAGTCATGAGATCATAGATGGACTACATGTGAAGTTCCATATATGTGAAAATTCCAACTGACTTCAGTGATGCAGTATAGGTGAGTGAGTTATAGCCATAATTCAAGCAGTGAATATATATAACACACCTTCTGCCTCCTATTTTCCCCACAACAACAACAACCCTGTAAAGTGCGTGGGGCTGAGAGAAAGTGATTGATCCAAGTCACCCAGTTTTCATGGCTAAAACAGTACAGTACTTGAACTCACGGTCCCCTGCTTTTTAGCTTGGTTCCTTAATCATAAAATGAAACTTGCTCCATTATATGATAGTTTTTCAATATTATTATGAAGTGATTATCCAATATCCAAGTCTACAACTCCTGAAGTAGACAGAAGCATTCATTAACATTTTATAAAAGAAAAGTTATGTAGACAAGGCAGAATTATTGTACAAAATACTGGCATGGGATGCTAAGAGCCATGGTGGTGCAGTGATTTGAATGCAGTATTGCAAGCTAATTCGGTGGACTGCTGGCTGCCAGCAGTTCAATTCTCACAAGCTTGAGGTTTATTCAGCCTTCCGTTTTTCTGAGGTCAGTAAAATAAGTGCCCAGATTGTTGGGGGCAATATGCTGATTCTGTAAACCACTTAGAGAAGGCTATAAAGCCCTGTGAAGCAGTATACACAGGTGAAACTCGGAAAATTAGAATATCAGAATAATATATTAGAATAATCATCTCAATTATGACACATCATGGCTTGAACTATCTTGCTTTGCATGTAATGAGTCTTTCTCATATATTAGATTCACCTTTTAAGTTGCATTACTGAAATAAATGAATTTTTACATGATATTCTAATTTTTCAAGTTTCACCTGTAAGTCTAAATGCTATTGCTAATGCTATCATGTTTACCACTGTTTATTACTGTTGTCACTATTGCCACTGTCCACTATGTTACTTATTCTTTAGGACCATGGTCAGGGAAAATGGGAGCAATAATCTAATATACCGTATATACTCGAGTATAAGTCAAGTTTTTCAGCCCATTTTTTGTGCTGAAAAAACCACTCTCGACTTATACTCGAGTCAGATTCCCCTCTGAAAAAAAAAATGGTGTGGAGCTCCGAAGCTGGGCAGCCGCTTCCCTGCTTCCGTGTTTCCTTTGCAACTTTTAAGCATGGGAGGGGGAGGCTTTTCTGAGCTCTAGGCTGAAAAAGCAACGCGAGCTGAGGTCGCTCCACTCAGTTTCATTTCCTCAGCTCCAGCTGCTTTCAGTCCACTCGGGAGGAGGGGGAGGGGGAGGGGGAGGAGGAGGGGGAGGCTTTTCTGAGCTTTAGGCTGAAAAAGCAACGCGAGCTGAGGTCGCTCCACTCAGTTTCATTTCCTCAGCTCCAGCTGCTTTCAGTCCACTCGGGAGGAGGGGGAGGGGGAGGGGGAGGAGGAGGGGGAGGCTTTTCTGAGCTTTAGGCTGAAAAAGCAACACGAGCGGAGGTCGCTCCACTCAGTTTCATTTCCTCAGCTCCAGCTGCTTTCAGTCCACTCGGGAGGAGGGGGAGGGGGAGGAGGAGGGGGAGGCTTTTCTGAGCTTTAGGCTGAAAAAGCAACGCGAGCGGAGGTCGCTCCACTCAGTTTCATTTCCTCAGCTCCAGCTGCTTTCAGTCCACTCGGGAGGAGGGGGAGGGGGAGGAGGAGGGGGAGGCTTTTCTGAGCTTTAGGCTGAGAAAGCAACGCAAGTGGAGGTCGCTCCACTCAGTTTCATTTCCTCAGCTCCAGCTGCTTTCAGTCCACTCGGGAGGAGGGGGAGGAGGGGGGGGAGAGAGAGAGAGATATCATAAGAACGGCTCTTGGTTTTTTCTTGCAAGGGAGAGAGTGACTCCTGCCTACCACTGTCATCATCATCATCTTTTGCGTTAGTGAATCAATCAAACCTTTTATGATAGTGAGATCGTTTCCCAAATTTCCCTTAAATCAGGGAAGAAATCAGAAACAAACCTTTGGGCTGAGAATAAGCTTGTTCCTATGATGCCATTTTTGTTCACTTCAGTGTGAAAAGTGTGAAAAAACACACTTCTTTTTCTTCATCTTCTTGTTCCCTATTTACTGGTCTCTTTCAAAGAGGAAATTGTGAACATCAAACTTATTCTCAACTGTCCTAGTGAAAGTTTTTATTGGCATCTATTTTTATTTTTGAAATTTACCAGTAGCTGCTGCATTTCCCACCCTCGACTTATACTCGAGTCAATAAGTTTTCCCAGTTTTTTTTTTTTCCCAGTGGTAAAATTGGGTGCCTCGACTTATATTTGGGTCAACTTATACTCGAGTATATACGGTATATGGAAAACATCTCGATGGCAACATCTGAGATAGATTAATAAGAATAAAGAGAGAAAGCACTGGAACCAAAAAGAAACCCTCTGGTGAGTGCCCATAGATCCACTTCTGAGCAGATATTTATATATCTTATCATGATTGCTATAAATCTTTGTAGAAGAGTCATGGCAAAGGGAAGATATGCAGCCCTTGATGTGGTGAGATCCGGCCCGTGGGGCCATCCTAGAAAATATAAGGGTCTGGCCCATGTCACTTTGGCCTGGTCTACCCAAAGGGACAAGGAAACATCAGGCCAGCATGACTTCAGTCCAGTCTACCCAATGCAAAGAGGAAATATGCCAGCAGTTTGGGACTGGTATCAACCTGGACATGCCCACCCAGTCTGCCATGCCCACCCAGTCAGACACACCCAGTGAGTGGCATCAAGCTGGGGGGACCCACCCAGTTGGCCATACCCACCCAATCAGCCATGCCCCCTCCTGCCCCAAGATCTACCACTGCCCTGATGTAGCCCTCAATGAAATTAAGTTTTACACTCCTGCTCTAGGCCTACTATATCAATTTCAAGGTGCAGAAGCAGAGGAATCCAAAAAGCAGTCTGAATCAGGAGATCCAGACTGAAACCCACAAAGTCCTGGCCAGAACTTTTTATGCTTTGCTCATCTTTAACAAACAGTTGAAGACACTGAAAGATATCCAGATGCATGATTAAATAGCACAAGAGTCTAATTGCCTAAGAACTTGCAGGAATCCTAGTCTTGCAAGTTCTTAGTCTAAAGCGTTCACTCTGCATTATATCCTCTAATTTCGAAAGCTTGTTTTTCTTGTAGTTGGAGAGAAAATGATAGAAAAACCCCAGCAGGCCTTCCTTCTTGTGTCAAGGATCATTTCAGCTTCATTCAGCAATCGTGTCTTGGTTGAGTCTTCTGGCCTTGTTCCTGCAATTGAATTGTTGAAACCCATCTCCAAGAGCTTTGATGGACCTCAACTTAATTTGGAAACTGTGTTTCTCATAGTTCTTCTGAGCCCTGATCAAACTCATTGGATGAGTTAAAGAAGTAGGAATGATAATATCTACTGATGATCCTTAAATCTCAGCTCTTGCGGTACTTATGGGATAACTTATGGGCTAACCATGATGAAAGAGTCAAGAGGATAATTATAAAATCTGCAAATGATTCCTGCATAGGAGAAGTAGCTAACAATTTAGAAAAGAAGTAAAAGATGAAAAAAAATTAAAGAAGGCTACATAGCAGCAATTGACCTAGCTCTTTTCAGTTCTTATACACCATGGGCCATAAAAAGCACCTCTTCAATATCTCAAAAGGTGGTATTGATTTTAGGAAATCCTTTCACAACAGAACTATAAAAACATGATATCCCTTCTCCAGAAAAAGCTACTGTACAATCAGTCACTTAATTTTGTGATTATAGCTATTATTGATTTCCCTGCAGAATGAAATGTATCAATATCCTTGGTTTCAGAGAAACATGCAGCAACAAGAAAACGTACATTAAAAAAAGTCAGGGCACAAAATGAGCTGCTTTATTTTAGATTTATGAAGCTGCCTTCTTCTAAGCATACTGTTAGAAGCACCACTCCGTTGCTTTTATAGAGAGAAGCAGATCCCTCTAATGCTGGTTGATTGACAAGCTTACCCTTTTTAACTTTGGAAAACACGATTTAGCAGTTAGAAGCACTAACATTATTATGCTTTTAAGTTACCAGACAAATTTGTCTAAATGATATCATAAATCAAGTAAACTGATATATCCTATGCATCCAGAATAGACATTTATGTTTGCTCCCAAAGAGTTCTTTCATCTGAGTTTTATGTACGCACAGAATTTTCCTTTTCTTTCTCAAAAGTCTTGCAATCTCCTGGGGTTTAAGGTAAATAGTGAAACCCAAACTAGATTCTCCATAATCACAACTATGACTTCTGTAGCATTGATAAATCCATACCAGTAATAAAGATTAGAGTAGTAACTTAAAGTCAGAAAGTAAACAATGAAGTACTTCTAACTGATATAGAACCTGGATTAAAAGAAGCAAATATAGTATTTTAACTTAAGATATGCAAACCATTACAAACTATAACATACCTCATACATATTGGATTTTTTTTCAACCTGTTGTGTATATTGGACATAGATGACAATGACAGTCTAAATCACCCCAAAGATTTATGATTTGTTATTAGTTGTTATTATCGTGTGTGTGTGTGTGTGAAAGAGAGAGAAAGAGAAACAGAAAGAGAGAGAAAGAGCATTGTAACTATGACTTTTGTAGCATTGATAAATCCATACCAGTAATGCAGATTAGAATAGTAATTTAAAGTCTGGAAGTAAACAATGAAGCATTTCCAATTGATTTATAAATGGGATATTATATTTTTGTGATACTGTTGCTGCATTTTAAATATGTCTCAGAAGATGCCGAAAAGTTGGTGTTACACCATAATAAAAAATTATGTTATTATAGAATTATATAATACAATAAAGAAAGGCTTCCAAAAACAATTGTGGAATTCTTTTTGGAAGTCTATTGTATTAGCATCGCTAGCACCTTGATAGACAAACTGATTTTTTATAAGACTTAACTGGCTTCAAATTAAGAGCTATTATGTTCTGGTTCCATTTTTGGGATTGTACAAATCCTCTTTTCCTTCTCGGTTCTACTGTGAAATTATACTTCTGCTAGATAGCTTAATATACAGTAGTTGTCAGGGTTACAGTTCTACTAATACTACCATCATCCAATATATTTTTATGCCTGTTTAATAAATCATTCATTTATTCTGCCAACACATTAAATAAATGCTGTGGATGGATCTTAAAAATATGAAAAATTGCCATTAATCTTTTCTATCTGTCTGATCTTCTATAGGAGTACAGAAGCCCTGACAATTATTAGTTCCCATACTTGTTTTTCATCCCAACATAAGGAATTCTAAACATGAATCCATTCATGTGATATGTGACCTATTTATTTAGAAACAGACTATTTAAGCAAGAAGATTTTTTTTAAAGAAATTGGCTGTGAATTATTAGGAAACTAAAGATAATGCAGTGTTGGGTCACAGCTATTCCTGGTACTTGCATTTTTCCAAATTCTGGCATTCGTTTTTTCTATTTAAAAGAATGAGTTAAAATGTGTCCTTTAGCATAAATTGGCAAAACAAGCATGTTCCATAAAAATGGAAATAGATTGCCCTGCAATAAAAAATTGTACCATGTCTTAAAGTGGGAAGCATATGGAATGGATCACAAACTGAATACAGGCAATATGCAAATGGCATTCATTCATCAATGTCTCCCAACACTCAGCAATAAGAACCCCAAGAATAAAAAAGGAGTTTTTTTAAAGTCCCGAAGAAGGAATTTTCTTATTGTATGTGCCATTATATCTTATGTTTATCAGTCTGCAGTGCATTCCCAAATCTTTAAAAACATTAATAGCAGGTCTGAATATGAATCTAGAATCATGAATCTACCCACTTAATCCTTATTTAATAATTTATTAAGCTTATATGCTGCCCAACTCCCAATGATACCTCATAACAGTAAAGAAATTACAACAAAAGATAAAAGGTGACCATTTGTGACAGATCAGATGTAATGAAGCAAGAGCCCTCACTTTCCCTTACCAAAGACCAGAGTGAAGAATAAGGTTTTCAAATTCTTCTCAACAACAGAAGAGAAGGAACTATCTTAATCTCAGAAGGGAACCTTATTCCAGAGGGCACATGTTGTTACAAAGAAGGTGCACTTACAGGATCTGAAAGATGATATTTTTAAATCAAAGGATCCCAGAGTGTGCCAACCACACAAAATCAAATCAGCTGAACAGATAATACAGAAGACAGGGAGTCCCTCAGTGAATGTCTGTTTGGTGTAGGGAATAAAGGCATCAAACTAGAAGTAGACCACTGTGAGTTCCAATCTTACTTTGTACATAAAGACAGCTGGGTGATGTTGTGCCAGTCATCCTCTGTCAGCTCTAGAAAGAAGGCAACATCAAACCATTTCTGAAGACAAGAAAATTGCCTGGATTTGTCCAGGAGTCAAGATAGATTTGAAGGCAGAAACACACACAAACAATTTTTTTAGTTGGCAAACTGAAGTTTTACAATAATTACAAGCTTTCCAATAATCCAGATTTTTCTAGTTGAAATCTTTTTAAATAGCTAGAATCCAGAAGCTTTTTAATTTTTAAATCCATTTAAAAAATCTTTCCCATTCCCCATTCCATCCTTCAATGGTTGGAATTAATCAAGAACAGGCACAGCTCTGCTAAATTCGAACACAATTAAAAGATTCCAAATGTAACCCTCGTCTTTCAACTGAAATGGGGATCCCAGCGTCAGTAACCAATTTCACAACTAAGATTACATGGCAAATCTTACGTCAACAATTAGCATCTCCATATAGCTGCCCTGTAGGAATTTAATTTCCCCAGAGCTCCTTCAAAGAGCCATAATGCTTAGAGGACCATTTTGGTATTTGTCCAAAATAAACCCACAAAGGTCCTCCTGAAAAATGAACACTTTTGCACGAACTTGTAATGTAATTTAGAATCTGGCTGATATTTAAAGCTTTCCCTAGAGAACATTTGTGGGAAAGCTAAACTCTTTCTGAAAGTCTTGCTAGCTTCTATTATTGATGCACACGCAGCCAGATATCAGACATATGCTTTATCACATTTTTCTGTAGTTCACTTATCTTACTGATTGTAATGAGCAGGATTATGACAAAAAGGAAGTAAAAAATAGGGACATCTTAAGATATTTTATTTACACTCCTGAGCTAGAAAATCTGATCTCTTTAATCCTGGCTGTAATGACAGGATAACATTAAATATATAAATGTCCTTCCACTTCAATGATGGTGAACCTTTTAGGCTCAGTAAGTCAAATATTCAGAAAATGTATAACTTGACATTGTGTGTTATGGGTCACATCCTGAACAAAAGAGAAACAATTCTTTACATTTCATTTATTTTAGAAAAAACAGTCTGATCATCTGTACTATGCATCACTAAAAGAAAAATCAAATCATTACATAAAAGAACTATCAACTAATTTTCAAGTGAGAGCACATCTCATTCTTGTGCCACTCCACAGCCTCTGAAAATTATGTGAGAAAGGGACATGCTTTTGAGAGTAGTTGTTTCATGTTGATGAGCACCAAGCATGTCATCTCAAACTTGATGGCAAGTAACTTTTCCCATGTCATATTATTTGAAATCTGTAAGCTGGTACAGCTTTACTTTAGTCAATAATGGGACTAACCCTTGGTTCTGCTCCCATATTCAGGGGAAGAGCTAAGAAAAATGCTAGCTGGTAGCTCTCAGTCTAAAATCAAGAATGATATCTGATAATTTGTCCAAGCTAAGTTTAGAATAGAATAGAATAATAGAGTTGAGGAAACCTTGGTGGTCATCTAGTCCAACCCCCTGCTTAGGCAGGAAACCTTATACCACTTCAAACAAGTAGTTATCCAATCTCTTCTTTAAAACCTCCAGTGTGGAGCATTCTCAACTCTGGAGACAAGTTGTTCCACTGATTAATTGTTCTAACTGTCAGGAAATTTCTCCTTAGTTCTAAGTTGCTTCTTTCTTTGATTAGTTTCCACCCATTGCTTCTTGTCCTATTTTCAGAACTTTGGAGAATAGGTTGACTCCCTCTTCTTTGTGGCAACCCCTGAGATATCGGAATACTACTATCATGTCTCCCCTAGTCCTTCTTTTCATCAGACTAGACATACCCAATTCCAGCAACTGTTCTTTATATGTTTTAGCCTCCAGTTGATTATTCTTAATTAATAATAATTAATAACAAGTTCATTGTTGTCTCATACTTATAGACAAAATCTTGCCAGACTGAGGACTCTAATATCTGTATCTACAATATATTGTGTGAATTGTTAGTGAGGTGCTACGTACACTCTGCAAACACTTTTCATCTCTCACACATAATGTCTGGGCTGAGTGGCCTCTGGAATTCATCCCCTCCTCTTGGGGATTCACCTCCTCACTATCTTCCCCCACATGGCTGATATTCTACTTTATCAAAAGGATTAAAAATTGCAATTTTAAACTCCATGTTATAGTCTGGCAACTCTTGTGGCTAACCTCGATAGAGATCCTCAGTCATCGGGCCATGATTTCCCCAATGGTCCTTTTTCAAAAGGAAACTAGACTTTCTTTTTCCTTGAAGACATTTCACTTTTCATCCAAGAAGCTTCCTCACTTCTGAACCGTTCTACAGTCAGAACTGAAGAAGTTTCTTGGATGAGAAACAAAACATCTTCAAGGAAAAAGGAAATCCAGTTTCTTCTTGAAAAAGCACCATTGGATCTTGTGGCTAGCATTTAGGCTCTTAGGAAAATGTTTTTTAACATTTGCTTCCTTATCTGGATAAGATAATTTTCCCTTCAGCTTGCTCTGTTGCTATCTATCTCCCTGGTGAAGTAAGGAATATGTGGGAAAGATACAAATTTTTGTTCCAGCCCATCAAGGTACCTTATTAACATTGCAAAATTGTACCTCTGATCACATTTCTTTTCTGATTGAATTTATGCCTACAGGGAACATTTGAAGGATGCCTACGAACATGTCAGCTTCAACAGGAAAAAAAATCTGAATTCCTAGTAATAGATGTAGAAAATTCACTTCTAACGTTCAAAATCCATGCTCTGATAGCAAAGCACTTTTATAACCTGCATGCATTTACTATAAATGGAACACGTTTGTTTTTGCATATGAACAAGATTAAGTACAATACAAAAGGCAGGCACATGCCTTTGATTTATCACTGATGTTTCTAAGCAAGCAATACTGGTTGCAATTGTATTTTTTATGTTTAGAAAAACACGGTGCTCTATCTATTAAGACAGCGGATTGGAGCCACTCAGAAATAATTTTGCAAGCAGCTGGTGACAGTAAAGGGTGTTGGGATCACCCATCATATAAAGTCCCCTTTTAAGCCAGCTGCTAAATTTACAACAGCATACAACTCTAGTCATACTATGGAAAAGCACCAAACACTGTGGGGCTGAGATAATTGGTACCAGGTGGGCCACAGCTGTGGATTTCTAGTTTGCTTAGAAGGTGGCCTCTCTGCTTGGTAAGACACTAATTTGTAACCACGATATAATGCAAAGGATGTGAAGTGCTTGTATTAACTCCATAAAGGTTTGCCACTTTGATGTTCCCTATTCAATTACTCTGTAGCAGCAAGAACCATGCAAACTCATACTCACTTTTAATTCTAGATTTGCTTAAGAAATGTTTTCCCAAACCACCCCTTAGTATTTGAATTGAATAGAATTCAGTTCATCCATAGCTGTGATTGCGATCCTGCAGTTGGGAGGAATGAGGATCAGGTCTGGAATGGGGAATGTGTGTGAGTCCTTTAAACAAACGAATAAAAACCGAGGCTAAAAGGAAAGAAAATCAAGGGGATAAAATGATAGATTGTGGCGATGCTTGGTCAGCTGCCAAAAATACAGAGACTTGCAGATTTCTAGAGATGAGAGGCCATGAGAAAAGAATGCTTCCAGTTTTCAAGCAAACAAAACATACTAAAATATATTTTCATGCACATATCAAAGATTCAATAAGCAAACTGAACAGATCTCAAAGCAAGCAATTAAAAATACAGGTGTAATAAAACAAGGGCAACTTTTTATATGGACTATGATGTTCAAAAAGCAAGCAGTTAAGGAAACCTGGGTTGTAGCTTCTAAATGAGATAATAAAAAAACCTGGTTGCAGGAAGTTCAATTTTTGTTTCAGAAATGTACACGGAAAGCATTCATTTGTTATTTTTTCACATTTTTGTATCCTCCTTTTCCTCTTCAGGTGGGCAAAGATGTGTGCTCCTGCTGATGTTTTATTTAGGTATCAAAGCAACTTGGTCAGCATTTCCAATTATGTCCATTTCCTCTGCCTTTTCAAGAATACTCATAAGGTCTGTATATCAAAAGTCAAAATAGTGACCGCTGTTTTGATTAAACTCCTACCATATATATAGAACATGTAAATAGAGGTTGGGATCCCATTGTATGAGGGTTTTTTTTTGACTTTTTGACATTCCCTTCTCTACAGATACCTCTGATGTTTTTAGAGAAATTTATCCAGTTCCCCTTACCCTACAACTAAATAAAATAGTATCCCAAACAACCTTTGTCTAAACTGCTGTACAAAATTCCCCGGAGAAGGCAAGCTCCTGGACTAGTTATTTACCAGACTGAGTTGTCCTTCTGTCAGGAAGTGAGAAATAAGCCTGAGAATAAGGGAAATCTATAGACTCTTTAATCTTTTATTTTTATCATGTTGAAGGTCAATGGAATTCTTATTCTTTTAACAAGAAAGAGCAGAATAATTCAGTCAAAATGGATTAATTCTTATAAAACCCAAAGTAAATTAACAAATTCCATATGTATTTCCTGTAAGAAGAGACGGAATTTGTTTTTCTGTTTTAAGCCATAGATCATCCATTTCCTTGATGAATAATAGTTATCAGCCATATCCATGTAAACTTTATTTAGAGAAATATGCCAGCAGTCAAAGGAGAATATTGTTTCATTCATCCCCTATATTTCTTGCTTTGTAGAGCTTTTGACATGATTGATGAGTTGATGGGGGAGATGGAATCAAGCTTGCCATTTCACAGAGAAAGTCAAGTTGGTGTTCATGTGATCATTAGCAAAAAAAGGATTGGTTCTTTGTCACAATTCCAGAAATACTTCTCTGTTCCCGAAAAATGAAACAAATTAATTTCTCAGTCTGGGTGGAAACCTGGCAAAAAGATGGACAAGGTCATCATGAGACCTGATCCAAATATCCATTCTAAATAAGGGAAAAACATCCTTTGGGAATGGAGAATGTTCTAACAAGAAATTATTTTCCAAGTATTGTTCTGTGAGAAGGATATCTGGTCAGAAACTTGAAGGCACAGTTCCACAATTTTGAGTGTGCCTTTGCTCAAAATTTCATAATGGCTGGCTCAAAAACTCACAAATGTTGTCTGATCAATATATATCCATTGATGTCTTCCAGCTTATCTCCAGCCTGACATTTCTGTTTTAGGAACAGGAAACCACCTTTATCATATATTTTTATTAGTTTAAATTTAAAGAGACTCCCTTTTCTTCTGGTCTAACTCTGCTATTAAAATCTGAAGCTGTTGAAAAAGAACACAAAATTTTTAATTTGCTAGGGCCCAGAATAGATGATACTTTGAATGCACTGTGTATTCTTCAGCCTGCCACTACAAATAAGTTTGGAAACCAACCAAGCTTTGCAGAGCTGTTGCAAACCAGCATTGACAATACTGGTATCAAGCATAGGACATTAGGACATTAGGAAGACAGTTCAAATGATTTTAGGTTCATTGCATATTAACACTATCAACAAGAATCTGAACTACCAATGGTCAAGGCAAATTGGGGTTCGATAAGAGTCAACAGAATTCAAGAAGGTGGGCTGGACTTAGAACTCAAGAAGGTGGGCTGGACTTAGAACTTTTGTGGACGTGAGTCAAAATTCATGATGCGTTTAACCTTTCCCTCACGTTTAGTCTGGTCATCTCCTACATCTGGCTAGATAAATCAATTATCTGAAAAGGCAAACAGTTTCCTAAGATCTTCAAGCATTTATCACATTGGATTTTTTTTATGTCTAAAAATAAGAATTGTGTATGTGCAGAGTGATCAGAACTAAAGAACAGTGATATTCATTATTTTCATATTTTGCCATTATGCAGATAAAATTATCTGTCCTCCTCTAAAATTGCTATTGGCAATAGCATACCTATCCCATTCTTTCCAGAAACTGTTGTTTAAATAGAAGCAATATAAGTAATTCTCAACTTATAACCAATCGTTCAAAATTATGATGGATGTTCTGTATTGTTCATTAGCATTCTTGTAGATACCCATTCTGATTGGCTAAGACGCACGGCTACCCGATTGGCCGAGCAAGCAGCACAGATTGGCCCGTTGCGAATCCCCCGCAATTGGAGAAAACCAATCGCGGGAGATTCAAAGCGGTGTCATTGGCCGCGGCTTGGCCAGGAAGTTCTATATAAGCCGCCGCATACCCTAGCTGAACCAAGTCGATCTCGGGACTAATAAAGAGCTGAAAACTAGTCACTGACTCCTGAGCCTTCTTCTGGCACCTACACAACACTGGCAATGAAGGTGGGATTGCAGAATTGATACCCACCGAACACGTGGCACCGAGACGAGTGAACCAACGAGATGGCCAACATTGCACCGCCCGCACCCTTTAACCAGGCTACTGAAGATTGGGAATCGTACATTGACCAGTTCCTGACCAGTTCTTGGAGAGTAGTAACCTCAAGGATGCAAATGGGCAGAAAAAAAGGGCCATCTTCCTGACACACTGCGAGCCCGCAGTGTTTAAGATGGTGAAAGCACTCGCAAAACCCAAAGATGTAAAGGCGATGGACTGGGCCGACCTTTAGCCTCTGTTGTGAAGCCACTATGCCCCCATTGTGCCCACCCTCATTAGACGGCATGATTTTTACCGGCGTGATTTTATTGCTGACCTGTGGAATCTAGGGGGCATGTGCAGCTTCACAGATATGGACGAGGCGCTACGAGATCGCTTCGTCCTCGGCCTCAGAAAACCTGTCCTACAAAGCCGACTGATGGTAAAAGGCGACATCTCCCTCACCGATGCCCTCGCGGAAGTGACTGCAGCCGAGGCAACCCAGAAATCAGTGGCCCAAGTGCGGAGACCAGACGCAGGGGACCGAGCCATAACCGCCAAGACGACCACAGCAGCCGAGATGCAAACAGAAGCAAGCTGACGAGCAACCACCACCACCCACCATGGCGACCTCGACTCCCCCTCCGTTACCTCGGACGAGGAGGAAGACATCCACCGGCTCCAAACAGAATGAGACCGGTGTGAACGGTGGAGTCGTAAGTTGAGGCTGCAATGCACCGGGTGCGGGGGTGACCATCCTCGATCGGAATGATGTTTTTTTGATGCGATCTGCTGCCAATGCAACAAGAGAGGCCACATCGCCCGAGTCTGCCAACTCAAAAGAACCTACAGCCCCCGACGACGAAACAGCACCCCCCCCCCAGAATGAGGGATCGCCAAGCTGAGGACCGCTGGAACCGGGACGGACGAGGCCGATGGAACGGCGAGAGCCGACAGAGAGAGGAGACCCACCAGATGGTCATCATCGGCCATTCATCTAGCTGGGATGCCTGCAAGGTACACATGGAAGTGGGAATCAAGGGAAAGCCATGCAAGATGGAGGTGGACTCCGGGTCCTACCTCTCCATGGTTGCGTGGCAGGAAATTAAGCGCCTGGTACCCACCCCCCATAGTTACCCCAGTCAAGCCCGATGGGTCGGTGAAAATCTGTGGGACTATAAGGCCATCCTAAACTGCGTGTTACAACAAAGCGCATACCCCATCCCAGTAGTGCAGCACCTTCTGCACTCACTGGGGGGAGGCAAGGTTTTTGGAAAGCCAGAAGCTAATTCTAAAGGACTACCAAGGGAACTGCATCCCCGTAGTTGGAACCGGACAGTTCAAAATCACATTCAAGGGGCGCACAGCAAGACACCCCCTGACTATCGTGGACAGAGACTGACCCAGCCTTTTGGGACTACAGTGGCTCGCGCCGCTCGGGATCGAGGTAACCGGCATCGACCATGTCGCAGAGGTAGACTGGGAGGAACAACTTGTGAGGGACTTCCAGGAAGTGTTTGACAGCACCCTAGGCAAGTACCGAGGACCCCCTATTTCCTTCAGTCTAGACCCCAGTGTTCGCCCGATTTGCCTCAAACCGCGACGAGTACCTTTCACACTCAGACCCAAGATTGATGAGCATATAGACAAGCTCATCAAGCAGGGAGTCCTAGAACCAACCGATCACACCCAGTGGGAGACCCCCATAGTTACCCCAGTCAAGCCCGATAGGTCGGTGAGAATCTGTGGGACTATAAGGCCACCCTAAACTGCGTGTTACAACAAAGCGCATACCCCATCCCAGTAGTGCAGCACCTTCTGCACTCACTGGGAGAAGGCAAGGTTTTCGCAAAGCTCGATCTGCCAACAGTTGCTGGTCGACACGGAAACCGCCGAGGTGCAGACCATAGTAACCCACTGGGGGGCTTTTCGCTGTAAGAGACTCCAGTTCGGAGTCAGTGTGGCACCTGGAATTTTCCAGAGCCTCATGGAGAGGCTCCTCCAAGGGATCAAGGGGGTGATGCCCTATTTTGACGATGTGCTGGTGTCCTGGGCCAACCAAAAACAACTGGAAGGTCACCTGAGGGAGGTGCTACAAAAAATTCAGAGATACGGGGCTAAAAGTCAAAAAAGAAAAATGCCAATTGAACACCGAGAGGGTCGAATTCCTAGGGTACCTCCGAGACCAGCACGGAATTCACCCAACCAAAAAAAAAATCAGAGCCATCAAGGAAGCCCCCAGGCCGAAAAATAAAACAGAACTGCAGACATTTCTAGGACTGCTTAACTTCTATAATGTTTTCCTGCCCCAGAAAGTGACCGCAGTGGAGCCATTGCATAGATTCCTAGACAAGGCAGCCACCTGGAATTGGGGGAAACGTGAGGAAGCCGCATTCAACAGAACCAAGGACCTACTCACTTCGGATGCCATCCTCATCCAGTACAACGAGACACTACCATTAGTGGTCACATGCGACGCATCACCCTTCGGCATCGGAGCCATCCTCAGCCACACCCTCCGCAATGGAAAAGAAGCACCCATCGCCTTCTTTTCAAGAACCCTCTCAAAACCGGAAAGAAATTGCAGTCAGTTGGGCAAAGAGGCCCTGGCAATCATCGCCGCAGTAAAGAGGTTCCATGAGTACCTCGCTGGAATTCGAAAAATTCCTAGCAGAAAGGGGAATACAACATGCACTGACAGTGCCAGCACATCTGGCGGCGAATGGGACAGCGGAACGAATGGTCCAATTTACGAAAAAAACAATCCAAAAAATAGAAACCGGGGAAATACAAGAGAAAATAAATAAAATGCTATTCATACAGCACATAACTCCAAACATGACAACCAACAAAAGCCCGGCAGAACTATTAATGGGAAGAAAATTAAGGTCCCCACTCGACAGACTGCACCCCACATACAACCCATAAAAAGCTCCCAACTCATCAAGTAAACACCGAACATTTATATGCCAAAAACAGGGGACTCACTCTGGGTACCACCAACCATAATCCAGGTCACAGGTCCCCGCTCATACCGGCTACAGACAACCGACAGATAAGCATGGAAAAGACACATCGATCAATTAAGATTGAGAATCAACACGGGAAATACAACCAACACGCAAGCACACACAGAAAAAGAAACCACAGAAGGGAGGGGAAGCCCCAATACCAGCCAAGAGGGGAGGGAAAACCCCGGAAACCAAAACAACCAAACCCTACAAAAAAGAAACCAAGAATACTTACCAACTGAAGCAGAAACAGATGAACACATCGAAGCCTTGCCTGGAAGAAACAGCCAAGCCAGCTCAACCAGCCCGGAGCAGCCGAGTGGGAACGACAAAGCCAGCAATTCAACCGACCCGGGTAGACCGGGAGGGAACTACGGCGAAAGGCCCGGCTCACCCTTCCAGGCGATGAGGCCAGGAGCGACACAGAACCCGACCGAACCGCTCGAAGACCAGTCACCAACTACCCTGCACAGGTCCAGTAGACAAGTGTGGAGCCCCGCCTACTTACGGGACTACGTCACGTAAGACCATACCAAGAGGGGAGCGGTGTTCTGTATTGTTCATTAGCATTCTTGTAGATACCCGTTCTGATTGTCTAAGACGCACGGCTACCCAATTGGCCAAGCAAGCGGCACGGATTGGCCCATTGCAAATCCCCCACGATTGGAGGAAACCGATCGCAGGAGATTCAAAGGGGTGTCATTGGCCGCGGCTTGGCTGGGAAGTTCTATATAAGCCGCTGCATACCCTAGCTGAACCGAGTCGATCTTGGGACCAATAAAGAGCTGAAAACTAGTCATTGACTCCCGAGCCTTCTTCTGGCGCCTACACAACAATGGACTCCCCAGAAAAGCATTAATGATGTGAATTTAAAATTTCAATAGTTGCACATACACATACACACAAACACACACACATTCTGTGGCCACATGATTGTATTTGGAAACCAATCCTTCTTTAGATTTGCAGTCTCCTGCTGTCACATGACTGTAATTTATGATGTTTTTATGATTTATGAAACCAGCATTTTCTCTTGGTTCCTGGCAAAAAAATTGCCCAATGTGGATAATGGTTTTGCTTAACAGTGCAGTGTTCTTTTAATGGATGCATCGTTTGCTTTACAACTATCATGATCACTTAATGATCACTGCAAAAAAAAAGTGGTGATAAGTTAGGGTTGGTTGCATAGGTGTGTCGACGTATGACCATTAAAACATACATAATAGAAATTCCAGGGTCCATTTTGGTCATATGTTCAGGACTACCTATAGTCTTACTTCAATTCTTCTATATAAAGGAAAGATAAACAAATATTTTCAGGGCTATAATACAGTTCTGATGCAAATGCCTAGATTTACAATTTCATTAGTGAACCAATTTAACACAATAATGTTATCCTTTTAGACATGATCAGAGACCTCAAACAATTAAAGCTGGGTATATTATAAAAACTTTCTACTGCTTACTATTTTTCTATTTAGATGTGGATTATGGTCATTTAAGATTGCTCTAATAATTTCCAAGTGAAATTCAACTATTTTGATCTTCTATTTTAAGCCTCTACAAATTCTTAGGTCTAGAACTTGGATCTTACCAAATTCTTAATCTCTGATAGTTTTCTTCAAGTTGAGCCATCAACATTCATTAATGTGCTTCTACTTTAAAAAGAATAGTTCTAACAAGTTAAAATAATTTCCAAGAGCCAAAAGCAATTAGGAACATTCAGTTCCCAGAAAGAAAAGTCAAATATTTCGAGGAATTCCATCTTTCTGGAAAAGTTCAAGTTTTCCAAAGATTTCAAAATAAGTGCAGAGTTTTGCTGGGAAAAAAAAAAGCCCTTAAATATTCTAAGGGGAAATGAATTGGTTCTCAGTCAAGTTTTACTAAATAAGATGCAGTTGATCTTAGCTCTGTTTTAGTGAGCAAAGATAGCGCTAATCATCACTTTTCAGAGCAATCACAACAGAACACACAGGTGAAAATATTTTTTGCTCCACAGCAAATGCTACATGAAAGATGATGAGTTGCCACTGTTATGTTCAGTGGGTTGAAAATTCAGGACTTCAGAGCTGTCAGGCTGACAGATTCCACCAGTAATGGCAGTTATTATTAAAAATATTTCAGAGAATGCAGGACTGGCAAGGTTTGTTTCTTCCTCCCAAGGTGATGAAATGATGATACAATTTTGCCGTACTATCTTGCAAGTATAGATATGCTAGTCCTGGAGAAGTTACTTAGTCCAATATTTCTACCACCAGAAGGTTACTAATAATTTTTTTTTATCTCTTTGAGGTTCTTACTCAGCCTAATATGGGCTAAGCTCTGCTGAATAGATCCAATTGCCTAAACAAACATCGTCTTATAATGCTTTTGTTAGAATGTTCATATCTTTTCACTTGCAATCCAGATTGTGCTTGAAAATGGTCAGTGATTGATATTCATTTTACAAAAAATGATCTCTCTCTCTCACACACACACACACACACATTAGAGAACAGAATCAGCACAGCTGGTTGAAATCTAAGATTTTTGGAAGATCAATTTTAAGGGGGAAATAAGAGAGAAAACTCATTCAATAAGAAGAGAAAATGCTTGAAGGTTATAGAGTGTTCAAGAAATTGAGTTAGAACATTGGGATGGCTGATTGACTGAAGAAGACATGGTTGAAACCTGAAGAGAGTACTCCAGATTCAAATATTGTGTTAATTCCCACTCACCTTTCGTATTTGTTACTTATTCTGAAAGGCAATATAGCATAACCATGCAGAGTCCAAATGGCATGTGTGTTTCATATGTTCATTATAATTCTGTCAGAATATTCACGAATTGGCAGCGACATGGTAACAAGATCAGCCAATGAATAGCATGACAACATATCAGAAAATGGGAGTTGAATTAGAAACTGAAACTACAAGTAGTCTGGGCGTGGCTCTGTATTAAGCTATTTCTGAGGCTGCTACTTGTGTTTTGTTTGTGTTACGTTGGAAGAATCTGCTATTGGTATTGAACATTTTACTCATATTATGTACATCAAGAAGTTATGAATCTTGCTGAATCAATCATCTGTGTATGCTTTCCGGATTTGATTTCTGCAATAAATTTTAACAAATTCCCATGTTCATAGAACATTAATGGATCACACTAAAAGAAAAGTAAAGGTGTCCCTGCAGATTTTGCACCACTAATTGTTGCTGAGTCTAGGGGGAGATGCTTATCTCCATTTCAAGACCATTGAGCCAGTGCTGTCTGAAGACATTTCTGTGGTCATGTGGCCAGCATGATGTCATAGAATGCTGTTATCTTCCCACAGAAGCGGTACCTATTTATCTACTTATATTTTTAGGTTTTCAAACTGTAAAGTTGGCAGGAGCTGAGGTGAGGACAGGAGCTCATCCTGACATGTGGAGCTTAAGTCTCCAACCAGGGCTGCTGGCTTTCCAGCATCTTAACTGCCCAGCCACTGTGTCACCCCACAGAACTAATACTTCTAGAGATATGTGGCCAGGTTCCTTATAGAACTATCTACATCCCACCCCATCCACCAGCCCTTCTCATGCAGCCGGCAAGGAAGGCAGACCCCAAAAGCTAAAGAATTGCAACTGGCAAGGTCCAGGAAGAGGCTTCTCTCTGTTGTAACCCCTGCAGTGTGGAATATTCTTCAGCCCCAGAGGTTAGATGGAATCTTGGCTTTTCAAAATATCTAAAGAGCTGGTTCTGCCATCTTGACTGAGAAGTTCACAAAGAAATAATGCAGCCTTGTAGCTAGTTAACACCCTGAAGTTCTTCCACTCCTTTTAAAATAACTTTTAATATCAAAATTTTAACTATTTCTACCTCTATTTTAAATTTTTATATTCTTTTTTTTAATTTGTCCCATTCAATGGTCCCTTTTTGAGGGGATGGACAGTTTCTCAGTGTGATAGATATATAAATAAAAATACATATACATTGTTTCTTATTTTATTTTCTTGCTTATTATCATTTGTAATGAATAAAACCAATAGTGGTCATGAATTGCATTTGAGTGGAAGACTGGGTGTAAAATCAAAAACGTTACCAAAAGCTGTCCAGACAGCACATTAAGAAGTTGCCTTCAGCTTTTAATAATTCTTTATTAATAATGCTTAATGGGAGCTGTTTTCCTACTTACATCTCAGAAGCAGTTCATCTTCATTATGCTTTTAAATTCAAAGAAGAAGAAAAAAAAACCCACAGAATCAACTGAGTCTTAAAAAAAATAAACAATAAACAATACATTTGCAATGCAACATCAAACAACTGTTTTCGCTGGCACACCTTCATAATGGATTCTTTATGCAAACTTTATAGCTTTAGTAGCATTTTCAAGCAATATGGTTTCCAGTACATTTCATTCAATGAATGCTGCAGCAAACCTTGTGAACAGTTTTAAAGATTGCCCTTTAATCCCAATCTTTGGAATGTGCATTTACATTGATAATTAGTATAAATACCCAGTGGCAGAAGGAAAATAAAACACTCTCCTTGTCCCTAAGTTATATCCCTTAGAAAACAGACATCAATTCCCTTTGCTTATGAGATATTCCAATCTTTCTTGAATTTCCTTCTGTGATTTTTTTTGTACAGGTTAAGTTATCACTCTAGAGGCTGTGAGGCTGTGAATTCTGGTCCTGCCTTAGGGAGCTGGATGATTGTGCTCAAGACTTTTCTTTCAGCATTTAGAAGAAAATAATGGCAAGCCACTTTTGAAATCTACCAAGAAAACTCCAGGGACGGTCTAGGCATTGCTATAAGTCTCTCTCTCTCTCTCTCTCTCTCTCTCACACACACACACACACACACACACACACACACACACACACATACACACACACACATGGTGAGATTCAATTTTTTTACTACTGGTTCTATGGGCGTGGTTTATTTGGTGGGCATGGCTTGGTGGTCGTATGATTGGGTGGGCATGGCCAACTCGGCAAGGTGGAGTGGCACCTTGTTGCCAGTGACATTGAGTTGGCCATGGCCACTCAGTCACATGACTAATGCTGCAGAGTCATGATTTCCTACATACCTCCCCCCCTCCTCCACCCTTGGGTTGACAAAAAAAAATCCAATAAAGATCACAACTGCCTGCTGAGTCTGCCCGCCAAATAGATTTGTTTTGGGGTGGTTTTTGTTTGTTTTTTTGCCAGAAGCCCCTCGGAGATAAATTTGCACCACCAAATTTTACTGTACCTTGTTGTTGGGGCACCGTCTGGCTGCCCAAGTAAAGAGCCACATTGGCTCAGGGTGACTGTGAGGAGCAAGCCAAGGCACTCACCTCATAGCAGTCAACTTTGCTCTCTCTTTCTCCAGTTAAGCATTCCCAACATGCACAAGGAGCATGAAGGGAGTCAGAGAACTTTGCCCAAGACTTCTCATGAATTCAGGGGCTACACCTCTCCCAGTGATGAGTTGGCAGAGATCTAACAAAATGTCTTAAAGATCTTAAAGATCGACTTTAAGAGCTCCCCCATGGAAGAAGCCGAGAATGAGAGCAAAAGTAGTGACAGGGGCGACAGGGGCATGTGATGGGTCTCTCCATGGTCCCCTCCCAGGTGACAGCTAGGGCTTCAGCATCTCCTCTTTTGCAGTGTGCAGTGTCTGCCTCCCTTCACACTCCTTGTGGAGGGACACACATGCCCATCACCCCCGCTGCCACTATGTTTGCTCTTGGTTCTTGGTTCTTGATTCTTAGCTTCTTCCATGGGGACATTCTTAAAGTCAACCTTTAAGTGGTCCCAGGACATCTGCCTGCCTGCCCAGTGCCCTCCCTCCATCATTTTCTTCCTTCTCCTGGTGGATGCGCCTCTTTCAGCCCAGCCTGGCCAGCCAGCAGGTGGGTGGGCATTTATCCTGGGGCTTCTTGCCCTCTTGTTGTGAGATGCCTGCAGCTGCTGTTCTATGTGCCAGGTCCCACAAGTTGAGCAGCCAGCACATAGAACAGGGCTGTGCTGGGTCATTGGAGAAGCAGAGTGGAGCTAAAGATTAGTAGCCACCTCTTTTACTGTGCCTGTTTGTTTTGTATGGCTGAAAAGGAGACCAGCTGGCCAAAGGGGCAACTGCTGGAGGGGACTTTTTTTCTGGTCTCCAGACACCTCTTTCAGTGCAGAAATCCTCCCCAAATGGGCCAGTTGGTCTCCTCTTTCTCCACCTGTTTGTTTTGTATGGCCAAGGAGGAGACCAGCCAAAGGAGTAGCTGCTGGAGGCAACTCTTTTTTGGTCTTCAGCCACCTCTTTCCGCACAGAAATCCTCCCCGAATCGTCCAGCTGGTCTTCTCCTCTGCAGCCATACAGAACAAATAGGAATAGAAGGAGGAGACCAGCCAGCCAATTCGGGGAGGCTTCTTGCACTGTAGAGGTCTCCGGCTTTGCTATGCTTCTCCAATGGTCCAGTGCCACCCTCTTCTATGCGCTGGCTGCTCAGACTTGCCGGGCACACCACATAGAAGAGGGCACGCTTTTTTCAGTGCGGCTGCTGGACTGCAGCCACAGTGAAAAAAGCATGCAGCAGCTGTAGGCATCTCATGACAAGGGGGCAAGAAGTCCTAGGATATCTGCCCACTCACCTGCTGGCTGGCTGGGCTGGGTCCGGCCAGGCTGGAAGAGGTGTGTCCACTGGGAGAAGGAAGAAAATGTGCTCCAGGAGGGCGGGGAGGAGGGCAGATGTCTCAGAGCTGCTGCACATGTGCACTGCATGTGCAGCAGCCCTGGGACATCCGTCCAAGCTGAACCACAGCTGCCATGTGGTAGGGAAAGCTAGGAAGAGCAACCAGGGCAAGTGAGCAACCAGGTGACTGGATTGGGGGTATTGCCAGCCAGCGGTCACCACTGGTTCTGCGACCCATGCCAAATCACTGCTACCTGTTTGCCTGAACAGCTGCAAACTGGTTGAATACCACCTCTGACATACACACAATATATAGCAACAAAGCAAAAGCAAGTTCACCTGGACATGCTGATTGGCATCCAGAAGACTAGGCCAGATCTTTTAGCTTGCTGTTGATGAGAAATAAACCTCATGCTTTTAACTGTCCTGGTGATTCATAGCAGGACCACCACAAGGAAGATCAAGGACTCAAGATGTGCCTTTTATTAATGTGCACTAGACACATTGTTTTACACATTTTTTTCTAAAAGAAAAAAAATCCAGAGGAATCAATTGTAAAGGCATAGCTGCCACTGTGATTTCTTTTACAGCCTCCCATGGATATTCCAGATTTATAGGATACCCCATCTAGCTTGAAGAAAGACATAATAGAATTAGAATAGAATAGAATAGGCCGAGTAAATGGTTTCTGGGGCAAAACTCTCAGTGTAAGTTGATTTGATTAAAATAAAATAATAAATAAAACTAAGTTGATTTGATCAAGATAAAATAATTGTGGAACTTATAAGGTACCTCTGCCTTGTCCCTCTTTTCAACATCTATGAGAAAGATATTGGAAACAAATTTACTTATTGCCACCAGGAGAACAATATGCATTTGTCCATGTAATGAAAAGAAGCTGAGCTGAGCTCCAGGAAGGCTTTCCTTTTTCCTATATCTATCAGATTTTTTTTCCAAGCACAGTCTGGACCAAAGTAACTCTTTTACATAGGGTCCTGGTTGAATTTCTGGCAGTGGAATCAGGGAAACATAAATTTTATTTATGCTGCAAAATATTATGAGCATGGACTGCTATTTTATCATTTACTAGTGATGCACACTATTACTGTCAAAAGTACTGTGATTTGACATTATAGCCAAGATGGCGCCGATGACGGCTGCCTCGGTGAAATGCTCTCTAATGGTTTCTTTATTCCTTATTATTATCTGCAATTCACTATGGATTTCATACTCATGAGACCATCTGCTAAAAATTAGGCAATGTTTCCTTAAGGAGCATCTTTCTGATTCCCCACCCTCACCTGTCTTTGCAAACACGGAGGAGATTTTAACCAATTCCCTGGTGCAATGGATTACAACAAAGAAAGCAAAGAACTGACCATGCCGGAAAAGGAGACGAGGTAAATGAGCAGGAATTTTAAACAGACTAAGGAACAGGGGGAAATAAACTCCTCTCCCTTCAATCTTTCTGACTAATTTATGCTCACTGGCTAACAAGATGGATGAAATTCATCTCTTAAATAGATGGAATTCTGATTTTTATAATTCAGCTGTTCTTTGTTTTACTGAAACCTGGCTTAATTCACAAATTCATGGGGACACCACCATATACATCCCAAGATTTCAGACATTTAGATCAGACGGAATTGGATATATCAGGTAAAACAAAGGGTGGAGGATTGTGTTTATATATTAATAACGGCTGGTCTCAGGATATAACTATAATATATAAGTTTTGTGATGAAAACTTAGAGTCTTTACACATCAATTGCAAGCCATTTTACTCTCCACATGAGTTCTCCTCATTTCTCCCAATAGCTGTGTATGTTCCTCCACAAGCCTGTGTAAACAAGGCATTACAAACTCTTTCTGGTCAAATTATGGAGGCTGAAGCCAAACACCCAGGTTCCCTTCCCATCATTTTAAGAGATTTCAAGCAAACAAATTTAAGGAAAGAGCTCCTAAAATATTTCCAGCATGTAAATTGTCCCACCAGAGGCAAAATACTTTAGACCACTGCTACACAACAGTAAAAGATGCTTATAGGTCTTTACCATGAGCAGCTGTGGGACACTGACCATTGCATGATTCACCTTGTACCTGCCTACAGACAAAGACTTAAAACCATTAAACCAATAATTAAATCAGTGAAGACTTGGTCAGATGAGGCAAAATTGAAACTCCAGGCCTGCCTTGATTGCACTGATTGGAATGTTTTTGAAGATGCCTCTGCAGACCTAGATGAGCTCACAGATACTGTAACATCATATGTTAGCTTCTGCGAAGACTTATGTGTACCAACAAGGAACCTGTAAATATACAGTAACAATAAACCTTGGTTCACAGATAAACTTAAGCAGCTACGTTCCAAAGAGGAAGCCTACAGAAAAGGTGACAGAATGCTATATAACCAGGCCAGAAACATATTAACAAGAGAGATCAGAGCAGCAAAAAAAAAGCTACTCTGAAAAATTAAAGAATCAATTCTCAAAAAATGAACCAGCAAACTTGTGGAAAACGCTTAAAAACATCACTGGCTTCAGCAAACCTCCTTCCAAGCAGAAGGAAATCAACAACTAGCAGATGACCTGAATGTGTTTTACTGCAGGTTTGAAAAGAAACTACAGCCATCTATCTCCACAACCCACATCTCAAACACACCAACAACAGCCAAGCCTCCTACAATTGGGTCCAATCCATTGGGCTCACAACCTCTGGTGATCACAGAAAAAGAAGTGCAAGATCTATTACACAGACAGAAGCCAGGAAAAGCACCAGGGCCAGACAAGGTAACTCCTTGCTTAAAAGTCTGTGCTGACCAAATGGCCCCCATCTTCACCCGAATCTTCAATAGATCATTAGAGATGTGCTATGTTGCTTCCTGCTTCAAACATTCTACCATCATCCCAGTGCCAAAGAAGCCCTCAATCAAGGAACTGAATGACTACAGATCAGTTGCTCTAACATCTGTAGATATGAACATCTTTGAAAGGCTTGTACTGTCCCACCTGAAAACCATCACGGATCTGCTGTTAGATCCCATGCAGTTTTCATACAGAGCAAATAGATAATGCTGTTAACATGGCTCTGCATTACATCCTATAACACCTTGAATCTCCAAATACCTACCCAAGGGTCTTCTTTGAAGACTTCAGTTCAGCATTCAATACCATTATTCCAGCCACTCTTCTAAGTAAATTAAACCAACTAGCGGTACCTGAACACACTTGTAAGTGGATCATAAGCTTCCTAACAGACAGGAAGCAGCAGGTGAAGCTAGGCGGAATCACATCCATTACCTATACAATCAGCACAGGGGCACCCCAAGGCTGTGTGCTATCTCCACTTCTCTTCTCCCTATATACCAGTGACTGCATCTCAAACGATCCATCTGTTAAAGTACTGAAGTTTGCTGATGACACAACAGCGATTGGTCTCATTCGAGACAACGATGAATCTGCATACAGACAGAAGGTTATACAACTTGCCTCATGGTGTAACCAGACAATCTGGAACTGAACACACTCAAAATCGTAGAAATGATGGTAGACTTTAGAAGAAACCCTCCTATACTACCACCTCTTACAATACTAGACAACACAGTATCAACAGTACAGACCTTCAAATTTCTAGGTTCTACCTATATCACATGATCTAAAATGGGCCCCTATCATCAAAAAAGCACAACAAAGAATGTTCTTTCTGCGCCAACTCAGAAAGCTCAAACTACCCAAGGAGCTACTGATACAGTTCTACAGAGGAATTATTGAGTCTATCATCTGCACCTCTATAACTGTCTGATTTGGTTCTGCAACCCAACAGGACAGACACAGACTTCAGAGGATAATTAGGACTGCAGAAAAAACAATTACTACCCACCTGCCTTCAATCGAGGACCTGTATACTGCACAAGTCAAAAAGAGGGCTGTGAAAATATTGGCAGATCCCTCACATCCCAGACATAAACTGTTTCAACTCCTTCCCTCAAAATGACACTAAAAAGCATTGAACACCAGAACAACTAGACACAAGAACAGTTTTTTCCCCAAAAACCATCACTCTGCTAAACAAATAATTCCCTCAACACTGTTCAACTATTTACAAAGTGTACTCTACTATTACTGTTAATCTTCTTACCACTCCTTATCACCCCTCCCTTCCCACTTGACTGTTTCCTAATATGATTTGATTGTTGTTTATACCCTATGACTATCATTAAGTGTTGTACATTATGATTCTTGATGAATGTACCTTTTCTTTATGTATACTGAGAGTATTTACACCAAGACAAACTCCTTGTGTGTCCAATCACACTTGACCAATAAAATATTCTATTCTATATTCTATTCTAGATATACTTGATTCCTTTCTATTTCAATGGCCCAGGCACTCCAGAGTTATGCTGGAACACACCCACAGACACACCCACACTACCCAACCACACCAAGGGGTGTTAGGGGTGTCTTACCTCCACAGTATTTTGTTCCAGCGAGTAAATCATCTGTGTACCAAGTTTGGTTGATATTGCTCTAGGCATTCCAGAGGTATGCTGGAACATACATACATACATACATACATACACATACACATACACATACACACACACACAAATCTAGAGAGAGAGAGAGAGTGAGAGATGATAGAGATAGATAGATAGATAGATAGATAGATAGATAGATAGATAGATAGATAGATAGATAGATAGATAGATGGATGGATGGATGGATGGATGGATGGATGGATGGATGGATGGATGGATGGATGGATGGATGGATGGATGGATGGATGGATGGATGGATGGATGATAGAGATAGTTAGAGATATAGATAGATAGATGATAGATAGATGGATGGATGGATGGATAGATAGATAGATAGATAGATAGATAGATAGATAGATAGATAGATAGATAGATTGATTTATTAAATATATATTTTGTGCTCCACAACTAAAGGGACTCTCAGCAGCTTATATAGGAGCAATAGAATTTAAACATCTGCTGTAAATGTTAAACAAGAAAGAAAACAGTACAATAACCTGCATACAAAGTACAACCATACAAAATAAAATTAAAAATTAAGATGGTTATATCAACTAATAAACTAAATAACCCAGTCTTCAGGAGCTTTCAAAACATCAGAAAAGAAGTTAGCCAGTTCCACAATGTTGAGTCCCACAAATGTTTTACACACACACAGAGAGAGAGAGAGAGAGAGAGAGAGAGAGAGAGAGAGAGAGAAAGTTTGACCCTATCAAAAAACCATTTATTCCAACTTCTGTCAATTGTCCAAAATATGGAATTATACTGAGGGCAAATATTAAAAGTATAGATAATTGATTGCCATCTATCCTACTCCATTGTGACCTCAAAATGACGCACTTATTAGACAGTTGACTAGGAACAAGGGCTTCCCTTTTTAGTTCTTTCTTTCTTTTTCTCCCAACAACACAGAAATAACCACTAGTCACTAGGAATTGAAGAACACCCATCTTGGTTCCGGTTTTGCGTGGCTTCGGTGGCAGCAGGAATTTGCGACTGCTCGCGATTCCTGCTGCCAAGGTGCCCCCGATTCAAATGGGTCTGGGGGATATGGCTGCCCTGTAGAGGCAGCTGAAGAGAGAGAGGATCCAGACAGGGTTTGGGGGTGTCGCAGACCCTCTCCTCAGCCGGGAAAACCCCTTTTTCCCAAGGTGGTGGAGCGGCAGTCAGTGATGGCCACCACAAAGAAGTCTGTAGCTGGGTAAGATTTGTGCTGGAGGAAGCAGGAGAAGTGAAAGTGCTAGCTGAGCCACGACAATAACAACTCTTAAATACCCTGGAAACTGAAATGCTTGAATTGCCTGAGGATATATTGTTTCCCAAAGAAGATTGGAAAGCAGCGGTGAAAGCTGTCAAGGGAAAGGGTTTTTTTCTTCACTCTCCCTCCCCTTAAAAATAGCAGACGGACATCTGGAAAATCTACTTGGGCACCAAAGGTAATTCAATTTGAAATTTAAAGCCAAGGGATAAAGGATTTCTGGACATTGGATTTTAAAAAAACTTAAATTTCTTTTTATTTTTTATAAGGGGAAGGGAAGAGATAAAGACTGAAGGAGATTGCTTTGAGCCTATAAGAACAGGATTAAAAGACATTAAGACTTCTAGAAGATCATCTTGGAAGTGTGTATTTGTATTCTACCATAGGAGGTGAAAATATAGAAAGAAGAAAGTGCTAAATGGAACTGTTTGCTCTGATTTGGTTTGCTTTGTGACTTTGAGATTTCTGTGAAATTTTGTTTTTTTTAAAAAAGGGACTAAAGACATTAGGGTTGCGTTAAAAAAGAAAGAAAGAAAAAATGGCATTATCTTTTGAAGGACTACAAATGGAATTTCAAAAACTGAAAAAAGAAGATAAGGGCTCTTCTGGATCTATCTTTCACTTTTTGGAAATGGCGATTTCTACCTATCAAGAAATACGACAACGACAGGAAGACTGGGATGAAGGAGAAGAAGCCATCTTTAATGGACAAACACACTTAGTGGAGGAAGAAAAGTGGAAGGGGGGCAAGGAAACGATGAACTTAGGACTTAAAAAAGCAACCAAGAAAAAGAAAAAGAAGATGAAAAAGCGATATGATGTCAGAAAGCAACAGAAAAGAGAAATGCAACTGAAAGGGAAGACCAAGAGAGTGAAATTGGAGAGATGGGAGGGTCAGAAAGTTAGAATGGAGAAGAAAGAAAGGGGGAAAGGAAAGAGAAGTCATAAAGGCTTAAACAAGATGCTAAAAAATGATTTTTTTTCAGAGATAAGAAGTGAGATAATCTTTTTTTAAAAATGATTCTGCAAAAGTACATAAGAATGCATTGTAGACATTAGTATTTGAAACTGAGTTAGAAAATTAGAATATTATATGATTTAAAAATGTATTAAAGGGAAGTCATGATTTAATTGTAGAGTTTAATTTCTTATGAAATATTATCTTTATTGTTTAAGAATTAATAATAGAATTCAATTTCCTATGAAACATTGTTTTTACTATATTATAAATTTAATATTTCTTTTTTACTTGTTTTTAGTTTTATTATTACTTATTAAACTCAATATTATTTGTTTGTTTTACTATTTTGAAATGTAATACTTTGAATGTACGGAGCAGAATCAGCACAGAAAGTATGCATTATTTTAAGTGTTATTTAGGGGGAAGATAAAAAGTTGTCATACTTCAATCTGGGTTTACAGGAGAAATATTGTATTAGATAGAAAGGATAAGTAGGTGATTAAAAGAAAACAGACCAAAGATGCAAATATAATTATTTAATTGAGATGGAATAAATAAAATAGAATTAAAAGAATGAGTAGGAGAGAGAAAATATATGGAAAATAGAGAATGCCAAATAAGATATGAGATAGTATATTAAGTGAGTATAAATTTTGATTGATGTCTGTATAAAAAGAGTTAACTCTCGGGGTAAGCTGCCTTCCAAAAAGAAGTTTTATGTATTTATGTTTTGTGTAATGTTTGTTTAAGTTTGACAGGATGTGGAAGAATACTAATGAAAATATATTCAATGAGTATATATTTTTAAGGCAGAAGAAATATGATTAAATAGAAGGAAAGGGAGTTATAAAGAAACATTTTGAAAAGATATGAAGTTGATTAGATAAGATAAATATATATATAGAAGTGTGATAATTTGGAATTATCTTCTTTTAAATAAGATGGTTTATTTGTTTCTTCTAGAAAAGATATTTTATGTTACTACATCCTATGTTTTGTTTGTGTGTGTTAAAAAAAATTAATAAAGTTTGTGAAAAAAAAAAAAGAACACCCATCTTAAAGTTGCTGAGTTCAAATCAATGGGAAAGGAGAAATTAAACCTTAAACCAAGGGGTGGGATTCAAATTTTTTAACAAACGGTTGTGTGGATGTGGCCTAGTTGATGGGCATGGCTTGGTGGTCATGTGAAATCACTCAAATCAAGGCACGCATCTACTCGCCTGGCCTCTCATGACTGTGGGGATGCTGCAACAGTCATAAGTGTGAAAAATGGTCATAAGTCACTTTTTTCAGTGCCATTGTAACTTTGAATGGTCACCAGTTTTAGACCAAAACTCAAAAAGGGTATGTAAACTCACATTTGAATGTCAATCTTTCTAGCTAGCCAAGAAGCCTTTTCCACACAAGCAAAGTACCAGCAAAGGAGGAAAAAAAACTTCAGAGAAATTCCAGAGACAGGAAGTCTAGTCCTGTCAAGAATATAATAAGAGTTAATAGAGAGGCAGTTTCTGTAAGCAACACCAGAATGTTTCCTTCCTGCCTTTCTTACAGGATTAGGCCAGTAATTTCTTCTAACAGTCGATTTTCTGGACTGCTTAGAATGTTAACAATTGGTTCTAGTAAATAGGTGCGAACCTGTAGAATCCCACCTCTGCTTAAATCTTCACCTTGACATCTAGTCTATCACAGGCAAGCAAGCAACTGCTTGTTAAATTATCATTTTAAAAATGTTTACAGTTAGAATAAGCTAAACCAACGGTTCTCAATTTTTGCAACATTAAGATGTTATGAACTTTCAGAATTCCCCAGCTAGCAATAAGACGAAAGATGTAGAAGTGGGTTTTTTAAAAAAAAACAAAAACAAAAATACATTTATCTTCTTCATTTACAAACTTGTTGTTTTTTCTCTTCTACAAGACTGGGCCCAATGGCGAAAGGAGGCTAATTTCAACACACTTCCCTTTTCTTGGTACAGCTGATTTAGACATAGAATATGTTTCCTTTTAAAAAGGATGACGCTTAATATAGAGTGAATTACCTAGGGTAGACAGAGTAATTTATTCTGTAAAGCCTTGTATTGTGAGCTGAAATTGCTTTTTCTCCTTCTGGCATGTGGCTATCCAGAGTACCCCTGTTGATGCATAGCCCGCCACAACTAATGTAAGAAACAGCAGCGGCAAACTGATGTTAAAACTTGATCACATTACTGGTGGCAATGCTTATGAAGTAGGACTGAAGAAAGAATGGGAACCAATCTTTTTCTTGTCCCTGCAGTGACAGATTTTAAAGGAACTTAAGACATCTGCATGATAAATCGTTAATATGTTAAAGACTTTTTTTTTAATCCCATGTAGAATTTTGAGCTCTCTACCTCGTTATCAAAAAGGCTAATAAAAAATGCTACAAAAGCAGCATAGGAACAGAAGCAACATTCCTAAGTACAGTAGGCTTTGTCCTAATTTGCTGCAGACCACTCTGTATACTTTAGTCACATGTCAACTTAGGAAATTCCACCATTTATTCTGGTGGGAAAGGGGAGGAGAGGAGAAAAGAGGAGAGGGAGGTGGGGAGGGGAAGAGGGGAGAGGAGAGTCTTTATTAATTTAGTCATGTAGTCCTCTGACCATATCAAGTATAAAACTAAAATAAATATACAAAATATAGAAAAAAAATAGGACATGTTCAATATGTATGTATGTATGTACGTATTTATGTATGTATGTATGTAAGTATGTATGTATATGTATATGTATATGTATATGGATCTTTGGTTATTCGGGTTTTCTCCTGCATAAAATTGGAAGTATCTTGGCAACGTTTCAATGAAATCTCACTCATCATCTTCAGGCTTGTGTCTTCAGCTTTGTGCTTCTCGGAGTAATGTGAGCTTGCAGCTGCTTCTTCCTTTTAACTGCTAGTGGGGGTGTGACTTGATTGGGTGGGGGCTTGGTGGTGTTCTACTTGGGTGGGGGTGTATTTTCATGTATATGTATATGTGTATATATGTGTGTGTATTTTCTTAAGCCTGACACACACGATGAAGATGAACTCAATACACAAGCCTGATGATGGCAGATGAGATTCTGCAGAAACATCACTACAACTTTTTAGGCTGGTGCTTTTGGCTTCGTGCTTGTGCGAGCAAAGTGTGATCTGAGCTGTCGTCTCTCTATAAATACTGATGGGGAGGTTGGCTGTGTTGTCATTTCTTGATTGGTTGATGGAGTTGATGTTTGCAGATTGGCTGGCTTTTTCATAAGAACATGTGTGGCTGAGATAATGGCTGTGTGTCTATCAGCCTCTTGTGTTGTAATCACCTGGGTAATGGGCTGTGTGATGACCTTCTGAGTTCTATTGTTTTGATATCCTGGGTCTTGTGCTGTAATCTCCTCGGTCGTTGGCTGTGTTGTAACATCCTGAGGTTTTGTGGTGTAGCTTCCTGAATTCCGTGATGAGTGGGTGGCTGTGATGTGATGTGAAGTTCTGGGTTTTGGTTTGGCTCTGGGTTTGAGGCCTGGCTATGTGTTCATGGCATGTGTCCATTTGCTTGGTTTGGGGATTGGGGTGTGTGGCAGCTGATGATGCAGCTGTGGTCTGGTTTCTGGATGGTGGTTGTCTTTCATCTATGGGGTGGGTTTGGGTTTGAGTTGAGTCTGGTGAGGGAGATTGGTGTCGTGTTTCCCTTAGGATTAAGGAGATTACTAAGACAAGATGAGGTGGCGGAGTCTTTTTACAGTGCTGAACCTCGCCCCTTCTGTCTTTGTCATTCTTCTGCCTCTTCTGTCTCTTTTCCACAGTGCAGGGGTCAATAGGCAGAACTGGCACATGATCCGTGGTCCTCCCAGGCACTGCCTCCTGCCCTCACTACACTGCTGCTCCAAATTTTTTTGCTTGTTTTCCACCTCTAAACTTAGGTGCATCTTATTTATTTATTTAGTTAGTTTGTCAAGTATGTGTGAGAAAACAAGTATAAGTATGAACATAACATATAAACATGTAAATATAAAGTGGTATAAGTATATACATAATAAATGAGTACAAATAAATGGTGTGTTTATGCATGCCCCCTTATAGACATCTTAGGAATAAGGTGAGATAAACAGTTTAAGGTTAAAGTTTTGGGGGTTTGAGGATGTAAGAACAGAGTCAGGTAGTGAGTTCCAGGCATTGACCACTCTGCTGCTGAACTCATATTTTCTGCAATTGAGTTTGGTGCAGTTTACTTTGAATGTGTATCTATTGTTTGCCTATGTATTATTGTGGTTGAAGCTGAAGTATTCATTGACAGGTAGAACATTGTAGCAGACAATTTTGTGTACTAAGCTTAGGTCAGACCATAGGTGGCGTAGTTCTAGGTCCAAGCCTGGTGGCCTAAGGTATTATACTGTGAGCTGAGGAGTGGAGTATTCTTCTCGTGAAATACTTCTGAAATTGTTCAATTGTATTAATGTCCATTATGCAGTGTGGATTCCAGGCAAATGAGCTGTATTAAATAATTGGTCTGATGAAGGTTTTGTACGCTCTGGTTTGCAGTTCAGTGTTACCAGAGAAGAAACTTGCCTGTTTGTTTATTTATTTATTTATTTATTATTTATTTATTTGATTTATATTGCTGCCTATTCTCCAATGGCGACTCAAGGCAGCTTGCACAATGTAAAATCATATTTAAAACAAAAAATAAATAAAAATAATAAGAACTAACAAAAAGAATCAAATAAATTAGTAAAATACAATAGAACAAAATTTGGGGGAAAAAAACCAACTCCCCACCCACCCCGACGACAGCGGATCACACTAGCCATTTGATGGATTCCATCCCTCTCTGGGTTCCCCAGGCCTGCTGGCAAAACCAAGTCTTTAGTGCCTTTCATAATAATATTAATAAGGGGGGCATTCTAATCTCTGGGGGAATGATGTTCCAGAGAGATGGAGCCACCACAGAGAAGGCCCTTTATCTAGGTCCCACCAGGTGTATCTCCCTCAGCAGTGGGACCTGCAGCATTCCCTGCCTCCTCGCTCTAATGGGTTGGGTAGATGTCACTGGCAAGAGATGTTTCCTCAGATAACCCAGACCCAAGCCATGAAGGGCTTTAAAGGTGACAACCAGTATCTTGAATATCACCTGGAAGCAAATTGGCAGCCAATGAAGCTTCTGCAGGAGAGGTGATACATGTGCACACCAGGATCTGCATAAAACCATGCGGGTCACTGCATTTTGCACCAACTGGAGCTTCTGGATGCTTTTCAAGGGCAGCCCCATGTAGAGCATGTGGCAATAATCAGACGAGGAGTGACCAGGGCATGAGTGACTGGGAGTGGGGACCACTTTTCCAGTAAAGGGTGTAACTGGTGCATAACCCACAGTTGTGCAAAAGCCCTGCTAGCCATGACCACCAACTGCTCTTTGAACAGAAGTCATGAGTCCAGGAGAACCCCTAGATTATGCACAGGGTCTGTTTGGGGTAGTGCCACCCCATCCAAGATTAAAGATGGTAATTCTCCCTGAACCAACAAACCCAGAGCCACTCAGTCTTGCATACATTTAGTTTCAACCCGTTGCTCCCCATCCAGCCCCTAACAGCCTCCAGGCACTGCGAGAAGGAGGACACAGCAGCACTTAACTCACCATGGGCCGAGACACACAGCTAAGTAGCATCAGTATATCGGTGATACCTCAGTCCATGGTAATGGATGATCTCACCCAGCAGTTTCATTTTAATGTTGAACAGGAGTGGAGAGAGTACCGAGCCCTGCGGAACCCCATAAAGCAGTGGGCAAGGGTTGGATCTCTCCCCTCCTATCAACACTGATTGAGAGTGGCCACAGAGGAAAGAAGTGAACCAAGACAGCACAAGGCCTCCCATTCCCATCTCCTGAAGCCATCCCAGGAGAATCCCATGGTCAATGGTATCAAAAGTCACTGAGAGATCAAGTAAAGCAAGTATGGATATACTACCCCCATCCCGCTCCCACCAAAGATCATCCAAAAGTGCAACCAATGCTGTTTCTGTCCCAAATCCAGGCCTGAATCCTGACTGGTAGGGGTCGAGATAATCCATTTCATCCAGAAACCTCTGGAACTGCTGCACGACCCCCTTCTGAACAAAAAGAGAAGATTAGAGACAGGTCGAAAACTATCCAACCGGTGAAGCCCAGTGATGGCTTCTTAAGAAGAGGGCAGACCATAGCCTCCTTAAAGTGCTGGGGTACCGTCCCCTCCTGTAGAGAAGCATTAATCACTGACAGAGTCCACCCACCTGTCATCTCATGGGAAGCTTTCACAAGTCAGGAGGGACATGCGTCTAAAATACATGTGCTTGCATGCATACTCCCTAGGACAAACTTCCCAGATAACAGGACAAGAACCTGCCTCAGAAGCTTCCACTGGATCAGCAACCATGCCAGCATCTAACTGGGAACAAAGTCAACTGATTTTGTCTTTCAGAAAATTTGCAAATTCCTCAGCACACCTCTTCAGGTGGACCTCAATCTCCTCCTTCCCTAAAAGGAGACATCTCACTTTAAAGAGGGTTGCTGGGCAATTATCTGCAAACACAATTAGTGTGGAGGAATATTTACCCTTCATCTCACAAATTGCCACAAGGTAGGACTTAGTAGCATCTCTTACCCGTATTCGATCAAGTTCATCTCTTGTCTTCTGCTGGTGGCACTCTAGATGTCTCCTCATGCATTTCATCCCTCTCAGTTCTTCTGTATACCATGGGGCACAGGGTGAGGAGAGGTCACAAGGGTGTAATCCTATCCAGAGCCTCAATCACCTTCCAATTCCAAGCAGTGACTAAGAGCTCGGCTGGACTGCATAATAGATCTGCTGTTATAACCCCCAGCTCCTTCTTCAACCTATCTGGATCCATTAGTCGATGAGGACGGACCAATCTAATAGGTCCTGCCTCCCTGCGAAGGGATGCAGCTTTTGAGAAGCAAATTTATTGCCACCAGACTGTGATCTGACCATGACAAAGGGACCAAGGAGAGGTCTACCAATTCCAGGTCAAATAGACACTGCTCCAATAAGAACACCAAATTGGGAGTGTGGTCTGGTGTGTCTTATGGAACAAAAAATATATTCTCTTATATGGCAAATCCTCCACATATTTCCCAGATTGGTAGGACCAGGTTTAGGTGAAGATTGGTAGGACCAGGTTTAGGTGAAGATTGGTAGGACCAGATTTAGGTGAAGTAGAATAATAGTTCAAAGACAGACAGAGGATCATAGAATCATAGAGTCAGAGGAATCTTGGTAATTTTCTAACCCAACCTCCTGTCCAGGGCAAACCATAGTAAGCAAATCTTTATTTGAACCTTTTATTTGCACCTACAATTCCAGAATGCAGGCTGTTCCATTGCTTAAAAATTTATACCATCAAAAAATCCCAGCCTCTTTTTTTTTTCTTTTTCAAGATCTTCTCTAGAAAATTGACACACAAAATAGGTATGGAGTATCAGGAGAAACAAAGAAAGGCTTAGATATTTAGAAATAAGGAAGGTAGGCTAGGCTTAGACAAAGCCTGTGCTGAGGGATAAGATGACATAATATATGGTTATAATGTAACTAGGCGAGAGGAGGGCTATTGCTTTGTTTTTGTAAAAGCAGAATTTTTTAATTCAACTTCTTAAAATGACAACATGTGTCTAGAAAGGAATAGTCTTCAATCTCCCAGATTTCTCTTTGAATATTGGTGCCTGTAAAGATTTCTACAGCCTAGAATACCAAATGCTAATGCAGTCGGAAACATTCAGACAGGAAAAGGAATGCTAAAGTAAAAAAAACAATTTTAGGAGAAAAGACTCCAAATGACTCCAAATTCTATCAACAGTAAACATGATAGATAGATAGATGATAGATAGATAAGAAAATGGTTCCTAAGTATGTGTATTATTATAATTACTGTTTGTTACAATGTTCTGCCTCCATTCTTAATCTAATAATTCTTCTAAATCCGAGAATAGTGGATTTCATTTCACCAGAACTAATTTGATTTTACATATTCTAATTTAATCATTTTAGTGATCTGCTTAAGTTCCTTAAAACCAAATTGATTATTCCACTTTGGAATTTACAAGTTGTATATTATATTATATTCAAGATGCTGGTTGTCACCTTTAAAGCCCTTCATGGCTTGGGTCCGGGTTATCTGAGGAAACCTCTCTTGCCAGTGACATCTACCCGACCCATTACAGCAAGGAGACAAGGAATGCTGCGGGTCCCACCCTGAGGGAGATACACCTGGTGGGACCCAGAAGAAGGGCCTTCTCTGTGGTAGCTCCATCTCTCTGGAATATCATTCCCTCAGAGATTAGAATGGCCCCCTCATTAATACTATTCCGAAAGGCACTGAAGACCTGGTTTTGCCAGTGGGCTGGGGAACCCAGAGAGGGATGGAACCCATCAAATGGCTAGTGTGATCCGCTGTCATTGGGGTGGGGGTGGGGAGTTCATTTTTGTTTTTGTTTTGTTTTGTTTTGTTTTTTGTTTTCCCAAATTTTGTTCTATTGTACTTTACTAATTTATTTGATCCTTTTTGTTAGTTCTTATTGTTTTTATTTTTTGTTTTAAATATGATTTTACATTGTGTAAGCTGTCTTGAGTTGCCATGAGTGAATAGGCGGCAATATAAATCAAACAAATAAATAAATATTTCTAATGAAACAGTTCTATTTTTTGGATGCTCTGATTTCTTTGCAAGGAAAGCCAATAGCCAGGATTTCAGGTACTTAGGTATTATTATTATTCCTTTCCTTTGGCTTTAGAGAGGTCTCTAAGACTACTAGAAGCTAAATTCCCACTGGATAATCCAGCCTTTTTCCAGTAAAAATACAGAAAAATCCCTAAAATGTGCAAATGTCAGACCAATACTAAAGCTTTATTGAAGACAGGAAGGAAGGAAGGAAGGAAGGAAGGAAGGAAGGAAGGAAGGAAGGAAGGAAGGAAGGAAGGAAGGAAGGAAAAATATAGTAAGGTGTGAATTAAAACAATAAATAAAATGTTATGCCAATATTGATTTAAAATGTCATGTGTGGGAACAAAAAGAAATGCCACAAACAAAATCAAAGGGGTTTTGTTGGCATGGCTCAATTTGACCATTGTTTGACATCTGACCAAATAGACAAAAGGATATACTGGCAAAAAAATACTATCATTCTTTTTGCAAAGGAATCAGGATGTGGAAAAGCTCAGAGAGTGAAATGATATAGATGACATTCTCCAGCCAATATTCTGAAAGCATCACATCTCATGTTCTTTCCTTACTACCTTCTAATGTTGCCAAACCACTTCTTCCTATTTCTTTGGTTAAACCACAATGTGGTTCTTAAGAACAGTTGCCTTAACATTTGTTGCCTTTCTTCCAACATGGTTTGAAGGAAGACCAGGCTATGCTCTGTGCTGTATTAGAATCTCTCTCTTCATCCAGTTTGAATAGATGCTACATCTGGATTCACACAACAATATGATATTAAATTTATAATATCAGCATTCACAGTTTTATAGGTTCCTTTTCCTTTTCCTCCTCCTCCTCTTCCTCATTGGAATAAAAATAAATTTTGCTAATATGATTTGAATTGATAGTTGTGTGACATCTACCCAAATGGGCAGTAGCACAAATTGATAAGAAAAGATGACAAAGAACAAAGAATGGGAAAAATTCATTATATATGAGGATTTGCAGCCCAGGGAGGAAGCTCAAAGGCAGTCCAGAGATAAATGAAGCTATTGATTTTTTATAGAATGTTGGGTGTATTTGAATAAGGAGGGATGGAAAAGCATCACAGGGGGGAACACACATAGTAGGTTGCAATCCTAAATAGGAGCACTCCACTGTTCAAGACCAACCATGCATAATGCTCTGCTCATCTTAGCCCACTTCAAATCTGATACCATAGGAGTTCAGACATAGTGATCAGCTATGGTTTGTTGAACAAGTTCAGATATATGTTCATTCTCATCATGGGCATGTTCAAGTAAAACCAAAAAAATCATGTATAATGTGTGAATTAGTTATTAGTGGGAAAAGGCCTGCAACAATGCAAGTGATATTGCTTAACATGCTTTTGCTTGCATCATTTCCAGGACTAGCAAATACCTCTTTCCTCAAGATGCATACACAGTACCTTGGTCAAATCATACCATTATGGAAAATCAAGTAACTTTTCTCATTCTCTAGGGACATAATGAATATATACCTTGGAACTCCAAAAACATAACTCTAAAACTTTTCATGTAGTGTGAAACAGCCTCTCTTTTCAGGATGGATCAACATGAAATATTTTGGAATGGTTGACTTTGCTTGTAAACATGCAATGAATGATATCAACCATTTTCTCCCACCCAGATTGCCTATCATGTTTTATGTTTTCCCACTATATTTTGGGAGTTATAATCCCAGGATAACTAGAAACCATCAGGTTCAGGTTTATTTTGCATTTAAAACTTAGCAACTTTAAAAGGTTGTTGCCAAATTGACCCTCAGAGGATTAGTACATGATTATTATTTAGTATTATTAATTTAATCATTCTTGTAGAATTTTGAACTAGTAAATTAATTCCATATCCTCTGAGACTATTGGCTGTTCTATGATGCTGCTATTGTCTTTAATGTATATTATTATCTTGCTACTTCAGAAGATGAAATCAAGATGTGGTATAGAAAAATTGAAATTAATTAATTATCATGAATGAATCATCCCAAGATAAATGTAGTGTCTTTAGCAGAAGCTAGTTCTCCAGTTTTCCTTTCTTTATTATTGTTTATATCACCCTGGCTGTTTGGAACATGTGTCTCATATCTGCTTATTATTCTACTATGGAACTCATTTTCAATTTGGAAAATTTACCTATAATTCAGAATAGACAGAACAATCTCATATTCTTTACACATCTGTTGATGCTGAATGGTCTTTATGTTCCACATCCATAAAATTTAATTGGATTGACTTACTACATCAAATTATCAACCATGCTTCCATCATTTCTCTCCTTCCAAAATCCATTCTTCCAGCAAGTTCTTGAGGATGTTGGATCTGAATATTTCCAAAACATATGTACATTATACTTCTAGTCACATACAAGGAGAAAAAACCTTTCTGTGTGTCAAGCCCAGCATAGAGTCACTTAGCGGAGGTATAATTTTAAAAGTTATGTTTCTTTCTCTGGAACACTAATATGGAAAATGTAGATTTTCTGTCTATTTTTCAATTTGCCTGGTATTACACATTATTATGTGATAATGGGACAAACCAAACTACAATTGGTTTATCTAAAATAGTGGCAATGATCAATTTATTTATTTTGTATATTTTTTAAAAAAACAAGAAAGGTCATCACATCATCTTCTTCTTTCTCTCTCTCTCTCCCCCCCTCTCTCTCCTCCTCTTTCTCTCTCTCTCTGTCTCCCTCCACAACTATACTCAATAAATTGTTTTTCTTCATTCCATCCATTTTTATTATTCTATTAAAAAACTTTTAACTTTACAGTGCTATTGAAAACAAATCCTTTTTAAAGCTTTGCTTTATTATCATAAAAACAGTTGCCTGAAGTATATGGATGCATCTCAGAGTTAATGAATTAGAAAATGAGCAAGTAACTGTTTGAAATTACCTAATTGTCTTAACTTTAAAAATCTATGTATTAATGAATTCCATTAATTTAGCTGCCATTTATTGCCTTTGACATATCCTTTACAGGATTTCTCTTGGTGTCTGTATTTTAGTGTTTAGTGCATGGAACAAATGAGGGGAAATGATCTACAGGCTTGCTGCAAAATGTGCTTGTAATAATCTGGACTTTTTCAATTCCAGCATTTTATAGCATTCTCATATAAATACTTTGAAGTCTACTGGAAAAACACAAATTAAAAAATAATCAAGAATAATTCTAAAGTTGATATCCAAAGGCTGAATATGATCTACAGTGAGGTAACATCACACTGAGAGGGGGTTTATCTATCATGATATTTTATTTATTTTTATTTTATTTTTTGATTTGTCAATTGCTTACAAGATAACAAGTATATACATAGTTATGAATACATGAAATGGGTACATATAAAAAAAATAAAAGAAACAATAGGACAGGGACAGTAGGCACGTTGGTGCGCTTATGCACGCCCCCTAAAGACCTCTTAGGAAAGGGGTGAGGTCAATAGTAGACAGTCTAAGGTTAAAGATTTTGGGGCTTGGGGAAGAAGCCACAGAGTCAGGTAGAGTATTCCAGACATTGATCACTCTGTTGCTGAAGTCGTATTTCCTGCAATCAAGTTTGATGCAGTTAACATTGAGTTTGTATCTATTGTGTGCTCTTGTGTTGTTATGGTTGAAGCTGAAGTATTCATTGACAGGTAGGACATTGCAATGTATGATTTTATATAACATACTTAGATCAGACCGAAGACGGTGTAATGATATGACTTGTTTTGAACATGGTTTCTTCAGCAATCTTGAAGTTAGTTTCATACAACAAGCCAAGTTAGTATATTTTTTTGGCTTTGGTGAAGATCTAGCCATTCTCCTTGTCCTGCTTTCTGGTGCTTTGGAGAATAGTTGATCCCTCTTCTTTGTGGCAGCCCCTCAAACCTTGGAATACTGCTATCACGTCACCCTAGTCCTTCTTTTCATTAGACTTTAGATGCCTGCAACTGTTCATCATATGTTTTAGCCTTCCAGTCCCCTAATTATCTTGGTTGCTCTTCTCTACACTATTTCTAGAGTCTTAATATCTTTTTTACACTGTGGTGACCAAAATTGTAGAACTCTATGATCTCTCTTGCAGTCATTGCTATTGAGCCAAGTTTCACCTAATCTGTACTTGTACATCAGAGGGGTTTTTTTTTGCCTAAGTGTAAAACTTTACTTTTCTCTACTTTAAATTTCATTTTGTTAGATAAAGTCTAATGTTCAAGTCTAGATCATGAGCCTATATTCTGGAGCGTTACCTATTCTTGTTAGCTTGGTGTCATCTGCAAATATTTGGGAATATCTGAGGATTGAAAAATAATGTTGAGGTTCGGAACTTCTGGTTTGGAAGATTTTGGCAGTGGCAGGGATTTGCGATTCTGCGTGATCCCTGCTGCATTCGCTGCCAAGGTTCCCCCAATCTGCGCGGATTTGGGGGATATAGCTGCCCCATAAAGGCAGCTGAAGACAGGGGGGATCCAGATAGGGGTTTGGGGGTGTCACAGACCCCCTCCCCACCTGACAAAACCCCCTTTTCCCAAGGCAGAGGAGCGGCGGTCAGTAATGGCCGCCACGAAGAAATCTGCAACCGGACAAGATCGTGCTGGAGGAAGAAAGCGGGAAGAATTGTGAGAGTTGTTTCTGACTGGGACAAAGTAAGAGAGAGTGCCCTGGAATCTTGAAAGCTGTTAAGGATACATTGTTTCCAGAGAGAGTTACAAGCAGCGAACATCCCAAAAGGGAAAGTTTTTTTTTTCATTTCACTCTCCTTCCTAACGTGACAGTGAATGGAATCATAAGAGAAATCCGAAAACTTTCATTGGAGGTAATTGAATCCTGAAGGGATAAGGATTTCTGAACATTTAAAGAAAAAAATAATCTTTTTGGTTATGAGTAGGAAGGGAGAGGGGGAAAAAAATTGGAGCAAAATTTGAAAATAAGGAGAAGATTGCCTAGAATCCTAAAGAGTTACTAAACATCAATAAGACTTCTAAAAGATATATTTTAATGGGAACTTTGTGACTAAACTTTAACCCCAGAAAGAAAAAGTGAAGAAGGAGAAAGTATTTAAAAGAAACAGCTTGTTTGGATTGTTTGGTGATTTTGGAACTTTTGAGAATTATTTTTGATTAAAAGCACTTGGGTTGTTTGGAAAAACTTTTTCTCTACACAATGGTGGATGGATTGAAACTTGTATACCAAAAATATGAAAAAGAAAAGCAAGAAGGGAAGGATTCTCTTGGCACTCTTTTTCAATTTTTAGAAATGGCGGTTTGTACTTATGTAAAGCTGAATGAGCAACAGGATGATTGGGACAAAGAAGAAGCCATTTTTGATGAACAAGTGACTTTGTTGGGGAAGGAAAGGAGGAAGAGAAAAAGGAAAAGAAGACTTTAAGATTTGGAAAAACAACCAAAAAAGAGAAGAATAAGGTGAAAAGGGGATATTATGTTAGAAAACAGGAAATTTCCAGTTCTCTTGGTTGGCAAATATAAGCTCTTTGATTCACTTAAAAATTTTGGCCCTGCTTGCAGCATATGCCTCGCCCATCTGGTGTTAATGAGTCTAACATGATGGTAACTGTAGTGAAGGTTAACACATGCTTGTTGGATTAGTTCATCTGATTGGCTGAATTGATAAATGCATATTCACAAGCAAAAATATTATTCTGGAACATCTAAGGGAATAGGAATTCTCATTCTGTACACACATACATACATTCACTTACCCACACATACAAACCCATACACCCCACATCATGCTCAGCAGAGAATTCTACATAAGAGAAAGCTACTTATTTTTTCACCATTAATATTTTCCTGCCACAAGGAAGCAGCATACATTTAAATAGTAGTGCCTTGTTTTTCTGTCTTGAGGGAAGAATCTAGAAATAAATGAAAATGTGTTTATGAATGCAATATACCTTGGATTAAGTTACAAGTCTTTTTTTTTATCTAGGTTGGCCTTGTTAACATGTTACAAACACCTGTTGAGGATGAAAGGAATTAAAAACATATCTGGTAAGATTCCTCCAATTCTTTTAGTCCTCCCACTTACACACATGCAAAATCTCTTTGACTCAGCAACTTAATACTCAGAGGCAAAAGGAAGGCTTGGTTTAGAATTTATTATTAATAATAAAAAGCTTGGATCTTTGTAACTGTTAACTTTTTTTCTCTGATTATTAATTAGTTTTTACAACTTTAAAAAAAAATCACTTTTAAAAGAATTGGCTTGCTCTAAGCACTGGATTCTTTTTTCTTATTCTTATAAGGTCTTCTCGCTGACAACATGAAAAGGATTTCCAATTATTTCTCAATTGCTCCTAGTCTGATTCTTTCCTCTGTTCAAGAGAGTATGGAGTCCTACGTTGCAGTGGGCAATTAATCTGACTCAAATTAAATAATGTTGGAGAAAGAAAAAGTCATATCCTCCACCTAATTCTGAAATACATCATCATCACCTTCTCTCAGGAGCCTGAAAACTAATATGACTCGTAGTTATTTCTGTAGCCATTGCTATTCTCTTGCTAAGTTGTTTTTTCCTCTCTCTCTTTTCATTTTCTTAGAATTTAAACTATTGAAACATTCATGTTAAAAAGAGTAATATGCTTTCAATTAAAATGAAGGTACTATAACTGTTATGAACTAATAAAACACTTAAATAAAGTTTATCAAAAGCTTTAGAAAATAGCAGGGTTCTAGCCCTGCACTTCTGATTGGCTGATAATAGCGATATCGGATTGGTCCGTTCAGGAGAATCTGATTGGCTGTTAACGAGCCACTCTCATTGGTTAAGGGGCTAACACTCCACGTCTCTTATTGGTTACTAGAGCAGCAGCTTGCCTATAAAAGGGCTGCTGTTGCCCTAGGGTTTTGCTCTGTTCAGAATGATAAATAAAGAGTTGAAGTTCACTGTTCACCATCTCGTCTCCGTTCCTTGCGACCATGCGCAGAACGTAACACTGGCGATGAAGGTGGGATACGGAGATGTCAGAGCTGACTGAACACTAAAGAGCACTAAACAGAGCACATGGCTGAAGGTGCATCAATGCGGAAACCATGACCGGTGGCACCATATCACCTGCTCCATTCGACCCAGCACAAGAAGACTGGGACTCATACATGGACCGGTTCCAGATATTTCTGGAGACCAACAACTTGAAGGATGCCACTACTGGAAAAAAGCAAGTGGTATTCCTGACTCACTGCAGACCTGCCATTTTTAAGATGGCAAAGGCACTGGCGAAACCGGCTGAGGTGAAATCCATGGACTGGGACGTCCTCGAGCCCCTCCTATGGGCCCACTATGCACCTACGTACCAACGCTTGTCCGAAGACATGAATTTTACCAGAGAGACCAGTGGAAAGGAGAAAGCGTTGCAAATTTCATCGTGGATCTCTGGAACCTGGGAGGCCTCTGCAGATTTGCTGACCTCGAAGAAGCTCTAAGAGACCAAATAGTTCTGGGTTTAGATGCACCTTACATGCAAAGTAAGCTGATGGCGAAAGGCGACATCAGCCTTGTGGATACCATCGCTGATGCTACTGCAGCAGAAGCAACCAGGAAGTTGGCTGCCTGAATGCGCCGCACCAACGCCCCGCTTCACCAACTCACTGGCAAAACTTCACCTCACCTTGAGGGACATGCAACGGCAACCCACCACGAGGACCTTGAATCGTCATCAGAAAGTGATGAGGAAGAAGTCAACCAGCTCCAGTCTGAACGTGACCAACGCCACCAGCATAACCAGAGACTGCAGTATCAATGCGCAGGTTGTGGGGCAAACCACCCATGATCAGACTGCAAATTCCTCGATGCACTCTGCCATATTTATGGGAAGAGAGGCCACATCGGAAAGGTCTGTAGAAGCAAACTAGGATCCAGCCCACTTCAGAGGGGGACCAATTACCGCCAACCCACAGGAAGTCATCCTGTGAATCGGGAACATTCGAACCACCAATGGAACAACCACTCCTACAGAAATAAACCACTAGCCCATTCAACGAAACGAGAAGAGGCACACCAAACCATCATGATTGGTCACACATCATCATTAGATGCAAAGAAGATCCGAGTGAAGGTCGCCATCGAAAACCAGCCCTGCATGATGGAAGTTGATTCAGGATCGTCGATGGTTTCCTGGAAGACCCTTAAACAATTAATCCCTGCCATCCAGCAGCAAGACCTCAGAATCCAAAGAATCATTCTCAAGGACTATCAAGGAAACCGAATTCTGGTCGTTGGATCCAGCCTAGTCCAGGTCTCATTCAAAAATCGTACTGCATCTTTACCATTGACCATCGTCGTCTGTGATTGGCCTAGCTTGTTAGGTCTTCAATGGTTTGCTCCACTTGGGATTGAGGTAGCCGGCATTCACCAAACCAGCAGTGACGACTGGGAGGAGGCCCTCGTCCAGGAATTCCAGGACGTCTTTGCAAACAGGCAAGTACAAGGGGACCCCGATATCATTTAACCTTAACCTTGAAGTAGCCCCCATCTGCCTTAAGCCTCGTTGAGTCCCTTTTTCCCTTAAACTAAAGATTGACGAGCAGCTTGATAAATTAATAGCCCAGGGTGTTTTAGAACCAACTGACCATGCTCCTTGGGAAACCCCAATCATAACACCCATCAAACCGGATGGATCCTTTAGGATTTGTGGGGACTACCACCCTGAATCACGCCCTTCAACAGAATGCTTACCCGGTGCCAGTGGTACAACACCTCCTCCATTCCCTGGGGGGGCGGAAAAGTCTTCACTAAATTGGATTTAGACAGGCGTACCAACAACTGCCTGAAGATAAAAAAAACAGCACAAACGATCGTTACGCACCGAGGCGCTTTTAAGTGCAACCGACTCCAATTCGGAGTTAGCGTGGCCCCAGGGATCTTTCAGAGCTTGATGGAGAGACTATTAGAGGGAATAAAAGGGGTCGTACCATACTTTGATGACGTCTTAATTGCTGCCCCGAATAGAGAAATACTAAAGGAGTGTCTTAGACTGGTTCTCCAGAAATTTAAAGACTCTGGCCTTAAAGTTAAAAAAAATAAATGTCAACTGTGTAGTAGAGTTCCTGGGGTACCTAATCGATAAACAAGGCATTCACCCCACCAGTAGCAAGTTAAGAGCAATCAAGAACATTCCAAGACCCAGAAAGAAGACTGATCTCCAAGCTTTCCTTATTAATTTTTGCTCTGTTCAGAATGATAAATAAAGAGTTGAAGTTCACTGTTCACCGTCTCGTCTCCGTTCCTTGCGACCATGCGCAGAACGTAACAATAGCTGCATTAACATGCCAATAGTGAAACAGATCCAGTGAAGACCTATCTGTCTTATGCATTGTATAATGTGGGGAAATAAGTTACACATTAGCTTGCACATGGAAAACAGTTGCATTGTAGCTGCCAGGAACAACAAAAGTAATTCAAGTTTTGATGGGAAGGACAAAGTCAATCCTTGGGATCTTGGGTAGAGGTAAAATCCCACATAATGGAAGACAGGTAAGAATGAGGGCTTGCCCAAATAATAAACGAATATGTACTAGAAGATTGTGATGGAGATCAAGATAGCAAGATCTTTACCATTCTTACTATATAGTATTTATATTTACTATTTACTATCTTTATATTTACTACCTACTACCTACTATCTATATTTACCATTCTTACTATCTAGAACTCACCAAGTGATGAGTTCTAAATAGGAGAAATAGAATCAAGTCTCCCAAATAAGCCTTAATCAACACAACAACAGGAAGTACACTGCCTTCTCTCAATTTACAGATAACATCTAGATCCCATTATTTCCTTACTTCTAAGACTTTAAGTCAATACATATCAACTTGGAAGCATGTCCTGGTGAATTTCAATTGATCTTCTCCATCAATTCACACAGGAAAAGACTCTATGTTTATATGTAGAACTATGTATATATGTATTCTTAGTTGTGGATCTTTGGTTATTCGGGTTTTCTCCCGCGTAAGATTGGAAGTATCTGGGCAACGTTTCGATGAAGTCTCATTCATCATCTTCAGGCTTGGTCTTCAGCTCTGTGCTTCTGAGTGATGTGAGCTTGCAGCTGCTTTGTCCTTTTAACTGCTCCTGGGGGTGTGACTTGATTGGCTGGGGGCTTGGCTGTGTTCTGATTGGATGGGGGGGTGTTCTCATTGGTTGGGGGTTTGGCTGTGTTCTGATTGGTTGGGGGGTTAGCTGTGTTCTGATTGGCTGGAGGCGTGTTCTGTTCAGGTGGGGGCTTGATTGTGCTCAGGTTAGTCTTAGTTGCTGGAAGGTTTGAGCTGGTGAGCTGTGATCTTGCTGTTTGGCTTCGAGTTCGTGGTCGTGCTGCATCTTCATGGTGGGGGTCAGTTCGCTTCGTGTATGGTTCAGAGGGGTTTGAGGTGGGTAGTGATGCAGCTGCAGTGCAGCTTCTGGTCCGTGGTCGTGTTTCATCTTCTGTGTGGGTGTGAGTCTGCTTTCTACGTGGAAGTGTGGTGGCGGCATCTTGTGTGACTATCAGGGGTGTGGGTCTGGTGTCACTCTTCATGTTAGATACGCGTCTGTTCATGAGGGCGGGTTTCCAAATGGCTGGTAGGCAGGAGGCATCATCTCATTTATTCATGCTGTGTGGGCATTTTTCTATCTCTATGGCTTCTCTGATGATTCTGCTGCTGAAGTGTTCGGTTTTGGCGATAGTTCTGGTATTTTTAAAGTCAATCTCATGTCCTGTAGCTTTGAGGTGTTGGACCAGGGAAGAGGTCGGTTCTTCCTTTTTGATTGAGTTCTTATGTTCTTCAATGCGTGCACCTATTCTTCTGCACACTATTCTTCCAGAACAAAATGCTTAGCCGATGAACAACACCTAGAGACCGAACTACACACTCTCACCGGTGTGCTGACAGCCAATGGATTCCAAAGAAAGAAGATCACCCACCTAATCCAAAAAGAAACCCCAGCCAAAATCCAAGACAAAGAACAAGAGAATGGCAAAGCCCTCCTCCCATATATAAAAGGCACTATGGACAAAATCAGCAAGATCCTCCAAAAACACAACATTAAGACAGCATTCTGCACAAACAGAAAGATATCCACCATCCTAAGAAACCCTAAGGACAGAATCGAGTTAGAAAATCAAGGAGTATACGAAATCCCTTGCACTGCCTGTCCCACCACATACATTGGACAGACTAACAGAAGAATAGGTGCACGCATTGAAGAACATAAGAACTCAATCAAAAAGGAAGAACCGACCTCTTCCCTGGTCCAACACCTCAAAGCCACAGGACATGAGATTGACTTTAAAAATACCAGAACTATCGCCAAAACCGAATACTTCAGCAGCAGAATCATCAGAGAAGCCATAGAGATAGAAAAACGCCCACACAGCATGAATAAACGAGATGATGCCTCCCGCCTACCAGCCATTTGGAAACCCGCCCTCATGAACAGACGCGTACCTAACATGAAGAGTGACACCAGACCCACACCCCTGAGAGCCACACAAGATGCCACCACCACACTTCCACGTAGAAAGCAGACTCACACCCACACAGAAGATGAAACACAACCACAGACCAGAAGCTGCACTGCAGCTGCATCACTACCCACCTCAAACCCCTCTGAGCCATACACGAAGCGAACTGACCCCCACCATGAAGATGCAGCATGACCACGAACTCGAAGCCAAACAGCAAGATCACAGCTCACCAGCTCAAACCTTCCAGCAACTAAGACTAACCTGAGCACAATCAAGCCCCCACCTGAACAGAACACGCCTCCAGCCAATCAGAACACAGCCAACCCCCCAACCAATCAGAACACAGCCAAACCCCCAACCAATGAGAACACCCCCCCATCCAATCAGAACACAGCCAAGCCTCCAGCCAATCAAGTCACACCCCCAGGAGCAGTTAAAAGGAGGAAGCAGCTGCAAGCTCACATCACTCTGAGAAGCACAGAGCTGAAGACCAAGCCTGAAGATGATGAATGAGACTTCATCGAAACGTTGCCCAGATACTTCCAATCTTACGCGGGAGAAAACCCGAATAACCAAAGATCCACATACAAGTACCCGCGAGAACCTCAGAAAACAAGTATTCTTAGTTGTATATTCTATTGAAAATAACACTTTCTTTGAGATCTAAAATGTCTGATGTATAACTAGGAAAAAATATTCTCCTAGGCCAGAGCTAAAGCCTACCATTGCTATATCTCAAGGGTGTTAAACTCGCGGCCCAAGGGCTGGATGCTTCGTGTGCTGACCCTGACCCCGCTCAGTTTAGCAAAGGAGGGGGAAGTCCCAATATGTCACATGATGCCACTGTGATGACATTCCCTGCTGTAACTGATTTAAATCAGGAGGAATTTATATTATCCATTGTATTGAATTGAAATGGTAACATAAACATGTGATTAGATACATTTTTTCCAAGTGGGGTTAGACTGATGTGGTGTCAGAAGCCCAGACAATTGAATTTGGAACTAAATAATGGAAAAGCATTCTTGGAATGTGATTATTCAAAAAAATAAGATTCAATCTTTTGAATCTCATTCTTACGTTGTTCCTTCTTACATAGTCTTACTGATGTCAATGATACTAGAGTTTGAACAGGGCAGCTGAGCATTTTAGGCAGTTCTTGTACAATAACCATAATTTAGGAACTTGAAAATACATGAGAAAATGAAACCAAATGAAGATCTGATCCACATAATTTTTAATATATCACATTCAATATGTTTTTTTGGCAGATTGATAGAAAATTCAATGGCTATCATACTTATGCTGCCAAAAAGTTGATAAGCATTAGATTTGCTGCAGAAGGGCACTTTCTAAAACCACTTAAACAAAAACTTGTCACCTATACACCAACAACAACTTGAATATTGCTTCTGTTTCAGCAAACACCTTTTAATAGAATTGCTCATATACTGTTTATATTTAACCTAATCACAAAGTTATGGACTTCTGGCATCCCTGTCTACTAATGACCAGGATTGCAAAACCTTATCAAATGTTGATATTCTCCAGCCACCATGGTTCAACCCCTAAAATTTTCAAAAATGGCCTTGGTGATTGAAGAATTTCTGGTAGTTGAATGTTCTAGAAGACATCCTGATTGAGGAAAGCAGTTGAAGAAAATTAGCATTTCTCCTCTACTAATGTTTTGCTTTTTCTATAATGATAGAAATTTGATATCTGTTAAATTTTGCCATTTCTCAGACTTGAACTAGTACAAAAAACAGATTGTTTTGGAGGATCTTTAAGGAGGATTCCCTGATTCATTACAATCATGTATCCCAACCATTAATTAATGTCCTTTTGACAATTAGTATTTTTCCCTCTATTCCCCTAATTATAGTTCTGAAACTATAGTTTTCAGAAAACACATAAACACTTTTCCTCTAACATTTTGGTTTACATTGTCAGATTTTATACTAAAAGGGGGGGGGGATAATAAGTAAATAACTTTTCACCCCATGTCTTCTTGGTGGTAAGCTTCATTTGTGGTTCTTTGTTACTAATCATTATCTTTCTCAGCTGCTGCTTAAGCACTGTTATTCAGTGTCATTAAATAGCATGTTCTTCTTAGGTCTAATGATTCCAAGCCATCAGGGATCATGTAACAAGCTTGAATCTGGAATTATAGCTAATCAGACACAGCTACCAGGTGATATCAGGTGGATGCTATGCTCTCTTTCTTTAGGTGTCAAGGGGCAAAGGAAATAACACATTTGCTGCCAAAACATTTCATCTCATCCCACTGTAGCCCAGTTGCTGTGCAATATTTTTCATTATTTGACTTCACTATAGTACTCTTGCCTATTCTCAGGAAATAGAAAGACAACAAGGCATTCCTATTCCAGTTTTATTTTGCTTTTGCCAAAACTAGCTATTTGCTCTTGATGCAAATAGAACCTGAAACATTTTTGTCACCATACATCTTTCCTAAGATGATATAAAATAACTATATTTGAGAAACTTTTTAAAAACATTAACATTAATATTTTAATTCCACTGGTGTGCTTATGTTAAAATATTTAAAATTTTCTGGAATTCTAAGGTTTAGAAATCTTATTCAATGTAATGGTGCTGGATTTTGTAGCAATTCAGAGAAATATCTTACCATATTTTTCATTTTCCAGATGGGAAACTGAGGTTGGAGGATAGTGGTGTAATTTGAATCCCAGTTTAAAACCAGATAATTGCTTATTCCAAGAGCACTGGGTGAATTAGATTGGGAATGGTTAAAGCCACTATTATCAATAATCAACTTTGCTTTTCTGAATAAAGATACCCTTTGGGATTTTAATTTTGATGCAATTTCCAATATCAAACTATCTTTTAAAAATAAAGCGCAGTTCTATTCCTGTTTTTCATATGGTCTTCTATGCTAACATTAGAGAATGAAACCACTTTCATGAAAGTAATGTTTCTTTATAATACCATTATGCTAATGGATGGTATGTATGACTCTCAGGGGAATTTCACTTTGTCAGTGTGCTGGGAAAACTGATTAAGGAAGCTTTTTAAAATAAAAAACAAAAAGGCAATATTCAGCATTCAATTCTGAGATCCATGTATCCTGATTTGCAAGGATTAGAAGAGATCGGGGATCTGATCATTTTCTCAAAATGAATTTACAAAAAACTTTCTTGTGGGACTTAAATGCTGACATTCAACAAGTAACACTTTCCTAGCTTGTTCATTAGCATATCTGAAACATACCTGACAATCTTTCCCCTACTACTATTTGCAGTAATAATTCTATTTTATTGCAGTAATAATTCCATTTTATGAAAAGAGATAAACGCTTTATTCATTTTTCGACCAATAGTAGTACAACATTAGAACTTGATAAATCTCAACATTTAATATCTCTTATTATGGAAGGGTATGAACATTACCTGCTTTTTAGAACCAATCAAAGTATTTTCATCATTTTACTATAACAGAAAGGACTATTTCTAAATAAAATGATCTCCGATGGAGATTTCTGGAAGTTGCTGAACTACAGTATGCCTATCAATGGACACAAAAACATAAACAGAAGGAAAGGTTTCAGGAGACGTAGTTCTACTCTATTGGAAGAATCAAGAATTTTCTATGAAACTCACTTGGTCATTTTGAATAAAACATTTTCTTTTACCTTGGCTTATCCGAAACAGTTATTATACTATGGTTATGAGTTGTATTAAAAAGGTAATTGAAAATAATTTCAAGATGTTCAGCAAATCTGGTTATTTTTAAGATCTGTACCAGAAGTTTACATTATATCATTCAGTTCCAATATAAAAGAAAATTGCATACAATCATAATAAATAAGTGCCATTTGAATTGACTTTTTGTAATATACAGATTGGCCTGTACAAGAAAAGTATATTTGAATATTAAGTATCTAGATTACTGATCCACATGTTTTTTCTAGGAAATTTGCTTCTTCCTTTTCTGGTGGTAAAGTGCCTGTTGCAGTGATGTTATAAAGGTTTTATTCCATCAAATGAACAAAGAAAATTTTAAATAAATGGATAGATTGCTATTGCATTAATATTCTTTTATTTTTTTTTCTTTCCATGGCTATCGATAATCTGTGTACTGAAATTTACTGAAAGGGGTAAAGAAGCATGTTGGGGAAACAGTTACATTCAAATCTAAAATAATAATAATAAATTAATATTTTTAAAAAAGATATATATTTTACATTTTCTAAATTGCTTTTTTAACTGGCAGCTAAGTGGTTTATTGGAAATTTTTTAATTGCTTGTTCCTAACTTCATTTCCAATATCTGCAGCGATGTAAGTCCATGGCTTGACTGGAAAGGTGACCCCTGCAAATAACTGCATGTTTTAAGAACCCAGGAGTCTGTGACCTATGTGACAATTCATTATGATCAATTTGCTCTCATGGTGCAGCCCATAATGATCACTCTGTGTAATGTACCATTTTCCTGTGAATCTAAGCTCTACAATAAGTAAGAATTGATTTTGCATCTGCCACAGTTTTCTGGTGATTGGAAATAATATATTGATTTTTTTAAAAAAATTAAAGCCATCTTCACATCCCTAATGGGAGGTCCTACCCTCGTTGAAATTTATTGCTAAAATCTCTGGGTAGATGATGGGTCTACTTGGAGCATGTAGAATAGGAAAATGGGCTATTTAGGCAGATTTATTTTCTTTTTCCTTTTAAAGTTTTATTTTGCTTTGGCTGCTAATAGACTCTACTGATAAAAACAGAACCTTCTATATATGTGTTCAGAGGAAAAAAAATGGCACAGAAAAGCAATTCAAATCCTCATTTGCAAAATGACACCTGTTTTCTCACACACTAGTCATGTCAGCCATGTATTGTCATTCAACATGAAGAAGTCACACCAAAGCTAAGAATCTGCAGATCAGCATAAATCTGCTTAGCATCAGTGTTAAGTGAACTCATAGACATTTTAAGACGGAAAACACAATGCCACAAAATTAGAAAATTGTCAGGAATTGCTAAATGTTGCCTGGCTACCATCCTGGTGAATTTTAAATTCTAAACTAGTGCAAAGTTAGATGCATTCATAAACAAATATGAGCAATACATTTTTCAACTGTCAGAAGCTGGAATTTGGCAGCTTTAGAAGTTTTCTTGAAAACTCCAGATTAATTTCCTTTTTTTAAAAAAATATCAATAATTGTCATGACTGAAATCATCTGACAATCATGTTTCAACTTTGGTATCTGACTAATATATGGAGTAAATACTTTTTGAGTTTGAGAGATATTTTTGCTGGCTACTAAAAGAATTCTCATCCTTTTTGGAAGCTCATGGGAAAGGAATATCCATATTAGTAACCAAAGTACTTAATAACTACAACCTTATCGGCTGATACAACTTTGCTAATTCAACTCCTATAACTGATCAGTACTCTTATAGACTGAATGTCTATGGAGATTCTCTTTTTTTCCAAGTTTTTTTTATAATTTATATAAACATTTTGTATACAGTGTATTATCCAGGCATAACATTTTACAAAAGAGAAGAGGGGGAGAAATAGTAACATATATGCTAATAATAATAGTAGTAGTACAACAAAATGATTTGACCACATTTATAGTTATATTAGCTTATTTGTAATCCTATTGATTGTATTAGCTTATAGTTAAAAATAATGTTTACGTTTAATTTATACATAGCAATACTCTTTCTTCATCTAATTTCTACTTCTTATCTCTAATCACTGATAAAATCTATTCCACATTAAATAATACTCTATCTAATTTATCTTTTATTTTCAATGTCAATCTATCCATCTCTTCACAATCCAATATTTTCTGAATTCTATTTTCATCTGATTGGATGGTTTCATTTTTCCAATATTGTGCAAATACAATTCTCACTGCAGTCAATACATGTAAAATTAAATATATAATTTCTTTATCATAGCTTTCTGGTATTATACATAACAAAACTATTTCTGGTTTTTGGTTTTATCATAGCTTTCTGATACTATACATGACAAAACTATTTCTGGTGTCAAATCTATATGCTGCTTTATCATCTTTTCCAACCACGTGTGTATCTTTTTGTCCAGAATTTTCTTGCCTTCATATGTGTCCACCATATATGATAATAAATACCTGGGGTCTGGTTATACTTCCAACATTTAGTGGACATGTTAAACATTTTTGCTAGTCTTACCAGTGGCATGTGCCACCTATAAAATATTTTTTATATGTAGTAGCCATTGTCAGTTTGTAGTTCCTATCCCAAAGTTTTTGCCATTTATCTAGTTCTATAGTATAGCAAAAAAAAATTTTTTGCCTGTACCATCATTTCTTTAACTAGTTCATCTTTCACTTTAAAACTTAATAAATAATTATAGATATATTTATAAATTTTTAATCTGTCCCTAATAACATCTTATCAAGTGTTGTTGGTTCTTTATAAAAACCCATGTTTTCACATCTTTCTCATGTCTTAATTGTATTTGCAAGTGTGGCCACAAAGCAAAGTCTACCCCTTGATTTTGTAGTTCCTGTCTACTTTTTTCACCATTCTCATTTAAAATATCTTTATAAAGTACAATTTTTTCCAAGTTAATAAAATTTGGATGTATCAATACTTTCATTGTAGAAAGCCAGACTAGTATTTTCCTATAATGTCTTTGGAAATATACAGTAATCCTTCCATACCATAGAAAAGCATGCCATCTTAATTGAAAACTGTGTCCCTCCAGGGACTGGTAATCTTCTATGCCTCAAATTTATTCATTCTTTTTACCCATGTAAGTACAGATGACTGATAGTATAGCTCCCAATCTGGAAGCCCAAAGCCCTCATTGCCTTTAGAATCCTGTAACATTTTCAATTTTATTTTTGCTTTCTTCCCTTGCCAAATATTGTTTTGTTTAATTCATCAAAATACTTTTTCTCTAGATTTATTGGTATTGTTTGAAATAAGAAAAGTAACTTTGATAATATATTCATTTTTATGGTAGCAATTCTCCCTATCATTGATAGTTGTAAATTCTTCCATTTCTCCAAATCCAACTTAATTTGTTGCATTAATTTTATGTAGTTATCATCCTTAATTATTGCACATCTTTCTGTTAAGTGGAAACCTAAATATTTTACTTTCTTTACTATCTGAAGGTCTATTTTCTCTGTCAGTTCCTTTCTCTGTTTATCTGTAAGGGTTCTTTTTAACTATTATTTTAGTTTTTTCTTTATTTTCGATCCTGCAACGTCTCCATATTCCTTGATTTTCCCTGTCAATCTGGGGCCAGTTTCTAATGGTTCTTCTAATGTAAAGACTAGATCATCTGCAAATGCTTGTAGTTTGTATTTTTCTTTTTTTTAATTTCCATTCCTATTTATTTCCTGTCTAATATAGTACTTAGTAACTATAGCCTTATCATCTGATACAACTTGCTAATTCAACTCCTGTAACTGATCAGTATTCTTATAGACTGAATGTCTATGGAGATTCTGATTCATCTAGGTCATAAAAGTCTCAAAGATGCTTTTATTATTATTTTTTTCAAAAAGCAACTGGACATGTTTTTCCTTGAGGAAGAAGTAGAAGATGTTTCATTTCTCATCCAAAAAACCTCGAGTTTCAAAAAAAGTCCAGTTGTTTTTTGAGAGAAAAAAAGCATTTTTTCAGACCTTGTAGACTTGTTTTAGTAAGAAAAATAATAGATAGTTAGGTGCTGTTATCATTTGGCATGTGCTACATTTGAATTTCCAAAATATTCCAAAAGAAATGTCAAAGGAATATTTTTTAAAAAAAACAAATATTTTAATATCTATTATTTTTTATATTTGCACTTTTATTCCTATGATCTTTAATCAGGAAGCTGCCAATCACTGTATTTCTCTAACTAAAGTTATGTACAGAAGAATATTAAAGTGTCCAGAATTTGAAGGACAGAAATATATTTGGAATCTGTGATTAGAAACCTCTATATTTCTCCTTGGACAAAAACAAACTTATTATTTTACACTATTCTGGGTTAAATTTGTTCCCTTCCATCCAATTCTTTTGTCTTGCATTGCTTTGTAGGGCTGAGATTCTAATTAAGGAAAGTAGTCTACACTGCCCGCTATTGATTCTCATAGATATCTGTTTTGTCAAATTTTGTCATTTTGACTTTTCTCACATAAATTGAATCATATGGGCCAATAGCTATTGTTCAACCTGTCTTCCATGAATTCAAACAATCCTTTTTTAAGACTTTCCAAGTTAGCAGCTATCATGATTATAATGAATTCTGCAAGTCACTTATAAATTGCTTCTCTCTCTCTCTTTGTTCTCTATATGTGTGTGCATGCATGCATGTTGTACATGACTTTGAGTTTGTTTTGACCCCTGGTGAATATCTTGACTAATCGCTGAAGTTTTCTTGGCAAGATTTTTCAGAATTGGGTTGCCATTGCCTGATTCCTAGGACTAAGATAGAATGATTAGTCCAAGGTGACCCAGATGGCTGGTCTCCTGATTTCTAGCTTAGTCCTTAACCACTATATCAGACTGGCTCTTTACTATTTTCTTTAGTCTATTCTAGTCTCCTTCCAATCAGCTTCATTGGATAGCCTCAATACCAAGTGTTTTAAGAAAGGAAGAGAAATAGAGCTTTCTCATATTACCTATGCCATATATAATTTTCTTCATTTATATCATGTTGTCTTCAGATATTCTGGTAGAGAGAAGTTGCCTGAGGATGGGCTACAGCATGAGTCTGAAAGCTTGGCAGACTAAGTCTCTGGTCCCAGTGACTGATCCAGATTGGACCCTACAACATTATCCTGGGATGAATATTTGTCTTCATTCATGTTCCCTTCAGTAGCCTTTTTATCAGAGCTTGATATCCAAAACATTTTAGAAATTTTTGTATGGAAGTCAATTGTTCTATTGTTCTCTTCTGCATCTTTCCCAGCTTAATTTATTCTTTTTCAAATAGTGCAACTAGAGCTACAGACAGGATTCCAAATTTGGACATACCACAGATTTGTGCCAGCTTTGAAATTCAGTTGCCACATTTTTTTAAAGAGAGAGTTAGAGGATTTGAAAAGTTCAAGGTTATTCTGTATGTCCTATTAAGAATTTCCAGTTGCAATTAATTGGTTCTTGTGATTTATGAAGTGTAGAAGAGGGAGGAGAGAAGGTGGATTCTGTGTAATGCATGAAAAACCTTTCACTTGGGAAATTGCTTTTGACATGCCAGATCTGTTTCTAATAAATCAACTAGAGAGATAACATCTAGGAGTGATTGATATCATGGATATTTTCTGGATGCCTTACATTTATTTCTCAAGTCAAAAATTTTTAACAAAGGGCTTGGCTGATATCCAGAGTTCTTTTTCCTGAGATGGAGAATTATCAACAATCAGCTGAAGTTGGAGGTGTGCAGGGGGGAATGTGTGTGGACCCTCCCTCCGGAGCATTAATTGAACCTGCCAACTCTAGTTGGGTGGAGATGATGGATGCTTCCAGGATGGCAGTAGGAGAAAGAGTTTTGGGAGCTATACCGAAGCATTTAACTCTAGAAATTGCTATAACCCAGAGGTAACCCAGCTGTGTGAAGAGAAATCTTTCTCTAGCCCCAAGCATATGGCTATTCTGTTGGATTGGAGGGAAGAGAGACAATTGGGGTCAGAATTCTCTCAAGAAGACAACCCCCAGATTATTCCTGGAAGTCCATCAAGGGCAGATTTACATCAACAGTTCCAGAATTTAAAGGTAACAGGTTGGTCTCCCAGTCTGTTTGGATGGATGGAAGCTTGAGACCACCCATATTCACTTACCCAAGTATTGTGAGGAATGAGGAAACTATACAGATGCCAGTTGGAGGAATCCAGAAAAAAAGAATCAACTAACAGAGGTATGTTGCAGCCTCAGAGGCAATCCCCTCATTTTCCAGAAGGAATTTTGCCCCCTGCAGAAAGTATCCCTCCAGGGTGGGGATTTTATCCAGGCCAGGGGTGGATTCAATGCCAATGGCAGCCAGCACCAAAATAGCCTTGGTCTGAAAGGGGGTTGCCCAGACAGCAGCCATATCCCCTCCACCCAACCAGGGAACAAGGCCACACCCATCTTCCTCCTGGAAACCATAATTGCAGCCCCAACTGGCAGTGAGGCCACAGGGACCCCTATTCCAGAGAGGCCTGGTTAGTCTACCTGAGCAAACCCCCACCTGAACAGAACACACCCCCAGCTAATCAGAACACAGCCAACCCCCCAACCAATCAGAACACAGCCAAACCCCCAACCAATGAGAACACACCCCCACCCAATCAGAACACAGCCAAGCCCCCACCCAATCAAGTAACACCCCCACTAGCAGTTAAAAGGAAGAAGCAGCTGCAAGCTCACATTACTCTGAGAAGCACAGAGCCGAAGACACAAGCCTGAAGATGATGAATGAGAATTCATCGAAACGTTGCCTAGATACTTCCAATATTACGCAGGAGAAAACCTGAATAACCAAAGATCCACATACAAATACCCGCAAGAACCTCAGAAAATATATATATATATATATATATATATATATATGTATATGTATATATATATATATATATATATATATATATATATATATATATATATATATATATATATATATATATGTATATATATATATATATATATATATATATATATATGTATATATGTGGATCTTTGGTTATTCGGGTTTTCTCCCGCGTAAGATTGGAAGTATCTAGGCAACGTTTCGATGAAGTCTCATTCATCATCTTCAGGCTTGGTCTTCAGCTCTGTGCTTCTCAGAGTGATGTGAGCTTGCAGCTGCTTCTTCCTTTTAACTGCTCCTGGGGGTGTGACTTGATTGGCTGGGGGCTTGGCTGTGTTCTGATTGGATGGGGGGGTGTTCTCATTGGTTGGGGGTTTGGCTGTGTTCTGATTGGTTGGGGGGTTGGCTGTGTTCTGATTGGCTGGAGGCATGTTCTGTTCAGGTGGGGGCTTGATTGTGCTCAGGTTAGTCTTAGTTGCTGGAAGGTTTGAGCCCCCACCTGAACAGAACACGCCTCCAGCCAATCAGAACACAGCCAACCCCCCAACCAATCAGAACACAGCCAAACCCCCAACCAATGAGAACACCCCCCCATCCAATCAGAACACAGCCAAGCCCCCAGCCAATCAAGTCACACCCCCAGGAGCAGTTAAAAGGAAGAAGCAGCTGCAAGCTCACATCACTCTGAGAAGCACAGAGCTGAAGACCAAGCCTGAAGATGATGAATGAGACTTCATCGAAACGTTGCCTAGATACTTCCAATCTTACGTGGGAGAAAACCCGAATAACCAAAGATCCACATACAAGTACCCGCGAGAACCTCAGAAAACACACACACACACACACACATATATATATATATATATATATATATATATATATATATATATATATATATATATATATGTGTGTGTGTGTGTGTGTGTGTGTGTGTGTGTGTGTGTCTGTGTGTCTGTGTGTGTGTGTGTGTGTGTGTATATATATATATATATATATGTATATATATATATTCTTAAGTTTTCGCGGGTACTTACATGTATGGCATTCAGCTTAGTTCAGGTATTTTCCCATGTCATAGCAGTTGGGCTTTTAAAGTTGTAGCAACTTTTCAGCAGAATCTCATCTGCCATCATCAGGCTTCTGTATAGTGTTCATCTGTGAGTCAGACTTTTACAGTGGTTTCAGATTTAAATTTGGGGCAGCCTATTGCTGTGCCAGAATGGTTTTTTCTTCCTCCTGATTGGTTGGGAGTCTTGGTCTATGTTTATTGGTCTTGGAGTTGGAAATGCCCCAAACTATACGGCCTCCCAAAAATACACACAAAAAGGCATACCTCTCAGACCCATAGTCAGCTCCAGAGGAGTATCACTACAAAACCTAGCTAAACACTTAGCAAAATAGCTACAGCCCCATGCTGAAACAGCAGCTTCACATATACAAAACTCATACCACTTCTTGGAAATGATCAAAGATCTACATGTGGAGCAAGAAGATCTGCTTGTAAGTTTTGACGTGGTTTCACTGTTCACTCAAGTCCCGATAAAAGAGATCCTTGATTTCATCAAAAATAAATACCAACCAGCTAAACACCTCATGGAATTAACAGAACACTGCTTAACCAACACATATTTCATATACAAAGGACAAAGATACAAACAAATTGAAGGAGCCCCTATAGGATCACCACTGTCACCCGTCATTGGAAACCTGTTCATGGAAGAATTTGAATCCAGAGCCCTGGCCAATGCCATCCACAAACCCAAACTATGGTTAAGATACATTGATGACACATTTGTGATTTGGCCCTATGGAAAAGAAAACCTAAACAATTTCCTAATACACCTAAACAGCACACACCCCAAAATCAAGTTCACCATGGAAATGGAAACAAACAAACAACTACCATTCCTAGATGTACTAATCTACAAAAAAACAGATGGCACACTAGGACACACCGTATACCAGAAGAAAACACACACTAACCACTACCTCAATGCCCAATCCCACCACCACCCAGCACAGATAAACTCCGTGGCTAAAACACTAATTGCTAGAACCAAATGCTTGGCAGACAAGACACACATTAAGACTGAACTATGCACCCTGACCAAAGTACTGACAGCCAACGGCTTCCACAAAAGCAAAATCACCGGCTTGATCCACAAAAACCGGCTTGATCCACAAAAACACTGAGACATAATAGAGACCCAGAAGATGAACAGACCTATGGAACAGCTGTCCTGCCCTACATAAGAGGTACTACAGACAAAATTAGTAAGATACTACACAGACATCACATCAAGACTGCCTTCAAAACAGACAGAAAAATAGCAACCATCCTTAGAAACCCCAAAGATAAAATTGACCTGGAAAACCAAGGCATATACGAAGTCCCCTGTGCATCATGCCCGGCCACATACATTGGAAAGACCAATAGAAGAATAAGTACCCACCTGGATCAACACAAAAATGCAGTAAAAAAGCTGGAACACACTTCCTCACTAGTCCAACACATGAAAGCCACAGGTCATAGCATCAACTTCAATGGCACCAAAACTCTAGCCACTATAGAAAACCCCAACCACAGAATCATCAGAGAAGCCATAGAGATTGAAAAAAGACCAGAAAGCATGAATAGAAGAAATGATTCCACCAGACTGTCAATCATTTGGAAGCCTGCACTCACAAACAAAAAAATCTCCACACCACAAGCCAGGCAAGCACCTGAGCACAAACAGTTCCCCCCTGATACCTCCAGCTCAAACACACCCTAACCAGGCACCCAGATGAAGCCTAGCTTCCTAACTAATGATAGCCATCAATTTACCCGAAGTCAAGCTGCACTAAAGGCCTCCAATAAAGTAACATAATGTTGCCAGCCAATCAAGATACAAAAAGAGCCACAAAACAGACAGAAGATATTGCAATGTGAAACCTTTGTAACAGTAAACTGTACATCCAGAGAACAAGAAACAGTCATATGTGTTGCAACTTCTATATTGCAAAGTATATTTTTCTCGGCACAACAGTATCAAGGAGTTTATGAAATACCATGCAACAATTGCCCAGCCACATAGATTGGACAAAACAACAGGAGAATAAATGCAGGCATCACAGAACACAAAAACGCAGGCAGAAGAGAAGAAAATACTTCCTCGCTCTTCCAGCACCTTAAAGCCACAGGACATAAAATTAATTTCGAAGCAACCAAATTAATATCCAACACTGAACACTCCAGCAAGAAAATAATCAGGGAAGCCATCGAGATAGAGAAACACCCGCATAACATGAATAGACGGGGCGACACCTCCCGCCTACCAGACATCTGGAAGCTAGCCCTCACCAACAAATGAGTCCCAGCCATGAAAACCAACACCAGACCTGAAACAACATGGGACACCACTGCCAATCCCCCTTATCAGACCCAGGCCCAAGCCCATCCTATAAACGAAGGACAACCACCATCCAGAAACCAGACCACGGCTGCTTCACCAGCTGTCACACACCCTGACCCCAAAACCAAACAAGCTGACACATGCCAAGAACACAGACCCAGACCCCAAACTTGAAGCCAGACTAAAGCCCAGAATGCTACATCACGGCCACCCGCTCAGGATATCACATCAGAAAACTCAGGAAATTACACCACAAGAACTCAAGAAATTGTAACACAGCAAATGACCCAGGATATCACAGCACAAGACCAAGGATACCACAGCAATAAATCTCGCAACCCATTACCCAAGCCATTATAACACAAGAGGCTAATGGAAAAGAGATCAAAACACAAACGACCCAGGAGATTACAATGCAGGACCCAGGATACCACAACAAAAGGACTTGCAAGCCCATCACACAAACCATTACCAAGCTGTTAAAACACGAGAGGCTAATGGAAAAAAGATCACTACAAAACAAACGACCCAGGAGATTACAGCACAAGATCCACAATATCTCCATAACAAAACTCACAAGGCCATCACACAGCCCATTATACCAACATCAACTCCATCAACAAATCAAGAGGCAGCAGCGCAGTGAACCAGCCCAGCACACCAGCCCCCACCACTAGCATTTATAGAGAGACAGCAGCTCCGGTCACAAACTGCTTGCACTGGCATGAAGCCGAAAGCACCAGCCTGAGGATGGCGAGTGGGACCTCACTGAAATGTCACCAAGATACTCTTAATCTTACATGGGAAAAGACCTGAACACACCTAGACCTACATACCTATACCCGTGAAAATCTACGAATATATATATATAGTTTTCGCGGGTACTTACATGTATGGCATTCAGTTTAGTTCGGGTATTTTCCCATGTCATAATAGTTGTGCTTTTAAAGTTGTAGTAATGTTTCAGCAGAATCTCATCTGCCATCATCAGGCTTCTGTATAGTGTTCATCTGTGAGTCAGACTTTTACAGTGGTTTCAGATTTAAATTTGGTGCAACCTATTGCTAATCCAGAATGGTTTTTTCTTCCTCCAGATTGGTTGGGAGTCTTGGTCTGTGTTTATTGTCTTGGAGTTTGCTGTGTTCTGCTTGATTGGTGTTTCTGATATCTTCTGTCTGTTTTTTGGCTCTTTTTGTATCTTGATTGGCTGGCAGCATTGTGTTACTTTATTGGAGACCTTTAGTGCAGCTTGGCTTCGGGTAAATGGACGGCTATCATTAGTTAGGAAGCTGGGTTTCAATCATTTGGAAGCCTGCACTCACAAACAAAAAAATCTCCACACCACAAACAGATCCCCCCTAATACCTCCAGCTCAAACACACCCCAACCAGGCACCCAGATGAAACCCAGCTTCCTAACTAATGATAGCCATCCATTTACCCGAAGCCAAGCTGCACTAAAGGCCTCCAATAAAGTAACACAATGCTGCCAGCCAATCAAGATACAAAAAGAGCCAAAAAACAGACAAGATATCAGAAACACCAATCAAGCGGAACACAGCAAACTCCAAGACCAATAAACACAGATCAAGACTCCCAACCAATCAGGAGGAAGAAAAAACCATTCTGACACAGCAATAGGCTGCCCCAAATTTAAATCTGAAACCACTGTAAAAGTCTGACTCACAGATGAACACTATACAGAAGCCTGATGATGGCAGATGAGATTCTGCTGAAACATTGTACAACTTTAAAAGCACAACTATTATGACGTGGGAAAATACCCGAACTAAGCTGAATGACATATATATATATATATGTACATACACACACACACATATATATATATATATACACACACACACATATGTGTGTGTGTGTATATGTGTGTGTGTACACACACACACACACACACACACACCCATACACACACACACTCCGAGAAGCACAAAGCCGAAGACACAAGCCTGAAGAGTGAGATTTCATCGAAACGTCACCAGGATACTTCCAATTTTACGCGGGAGAAAACCCAAATAACCAAAGGGATCTTTGGTTATTCGGGTTTTCTCCCACGTAAGATTGGAAGTATCTAGGCAATGTTTCGATGAAGTCTCATTCATCATCTTCAGGCTTGGTCTTCAGCTCTGTGCTTCTCAGAGTGATGTGAGCTTCCAGCTGCTTCCTCCTTTTAACTGCTCCTGGGGGTGTGACTTGATTGGCTGGAGGCTTGGCTGTGTTCTGATTGGATGGGGGGGTGTTCTCATTGGTTGGGGGTTTGGTTGTGTTCTGATTGGTTGGGGGGTTGGCTGTGTTCTGATTGGCTGGAGGCGTGTTCTGTTCAGGTGGGGGCTTGATTGTGCTCAGGTTAGTCTTAGTTGCTGGAAGGTTTGAGCTGGTGAGCTGTGATCTTGCTGTTTGGCTTCGAGTTCGTGGTCGTGCTGCATCTTCATGGTGGGGGTCAGTTCGCTTCATGTATGGCTCAGAGGGGTTTGAGGTGGGTAGTGATGCAGCTGCAGTGCAGCTTCTGGTCCGTGGTCGTGTTTCATCTTCTGTGTGGGTGTGAGTCTGCTTTCTACGTGGAAGTGTGGTGGTGGCATCTTGTGTGGCTATCAGGGGTGTGGGTCTGGTGTCATTCTTCATGTTAGGTACGCGTCTGTTCATGAGGGCGGGTTTCCAAATGGCTGGTAGGCGGGAGGCATCATCTCATTTATTCATGCTGTGTGGGTGTTTTTCTATCTCTATGACTTCTCTGATGATTCTGCTGCTGAAGTGTTCGGTTTTGGCAATAGTTCTAGTATTTTTAAAGTCAATCTCATGTCCTGTGGCTTTGAGGTGTTGGACAGGGAAGAGGTCGGTTCTTCCTTTTTGATTGAGTTCTTATGTTCTTCAATGCGTGCACCTATTCTTCTGTTAGTCTGTCCAATGTATGTGGTGGGGCAGGCAGTGCAAGGGATTTCGTATACTCCTTGATTTTCTAACTCAATTCTGTCCTTAGGGTTTCTTAGGATGGTGGATATCTTTCTGTTTGTGCAGAATGCTGTCTTAATGTTGTGTTTTTGGAGGATCTTGCTGATTTTGTCCGTAGTGCCTTTTATATATGGGAGGAGGGCTTTGCCATTCTCTTGTTCTTTGTCTTGGATTTTGGCTGGGGTTTCTTTTTGGAAACTTCACCTCAGACTCAGCAACAAGATTCACCCCTTACTTTGGGACAAATCCAAACAGCTCGCTGTCTGGAGAGCCGAAACACAGACCATTCTCAAGACAGACACACACACCAACAAACTCAGAAAACTACAACAATGCCAGAAACTAACTCCTCCCCCCTCACAGCCACACATGAAACAAACAGTGCACAACATCTCAGACAAGATCCTCACCGAAGCCAAAACCAATGTCCTTTCTAAAGGATTCAACTTTGCTGTCACTCCCAAACACATCTCCACAGAAACCATCATATGCGGAGTTGAAACCAGCCTGACCAAAACCAACCCTGATGATGCTAATAGAATCAGACTCGAAATCACCAACATCCTCTGCACTAGCAAACCACCCAAAAGCAACTTATCCAAAGAAGAACAAACTGCACTACTTAACCTGAAAGAAGACACCAGCATAATAATCCTACCAGCAGACAAGAGAAACGCGACAGTGGTTATGAACACATCTGACTACCAATCCAAGTTAACCAACCTACTCCAAGACCCCACATACAAACCCCTAAAGACAGACCCCACCACCTACCTAGAAAAAACCACCAGATCCAATATAAAAGCCTCCCCCCATCAGTGAAGAAATCCAGCAAAGAATCATACCCAGAGAGAAATCATCCAGATGCCCTAAACTTTATGGTCTCCCCAAGATACACAAAGAAGGAACCCCACTTAGACCAATAGTCAGCTCCATAGGCTCACCTCTACAAAACCTAGCCAAATTTCTCGCCAAACAACTACAGCCCTATGCAGAATCCATCAACTCACACGTAAGAAACTCATTCCAGTTCATCGAGATCATAAAGAAACAAAACTTACAACCCAGTGACCTACTAGTGAGCTTCGATGTCATATCCCTCTTCACCCAAGTGCCAATAAAAGAAGCCTTGACAGCCATCCAAAACAAATACAACCCCCCCAAGCACATCCTAGATCTGACCAACCACTGCCTATCCAATACATACTTCACCTACAACGGACAAAAATACAAACAAATAGAAGGAGCACCCATGGGATCACCCCTCTCACCTGTCATCGCTAACCTCTACATGGAACACTTTGAAACACAAGCTCTAGAAAAATATGATCACAAACCCAAACTCTGGCTCAGATACGTAGATGACACCTTCATAATCTGGCCACACGGGAAAGAAAAACTGAACAACTTCCTCACACACCTCAACAGCCAACACCCCAAAATACAATTCACCATGGAAACAGAAGCTAACAACCAACTTCCCTTCCTAGATGTCTTGGTATACAAAAAATCCAATGGCTCCCTAGGACACACCATCTACCAGAAGAAAACACATACTAACCGCTATCTACATGCACTCTCACACCACCACCCAGCACAGATCAATTCCGTAGCTGAGACACTCATCTCCAGAACAAAATGCTTAGCCGATGAACAACACCTAGAGACCGAACTACACACTCTCACCGGCGTGCTGACAGCCAATGGATTCCAAAGAAAGAAGATCACCCACCTAATCCAAAAAGAAACCCCAGCCAAAATCCAAGACAAAGAACTAGAGAATGGCAAAGCCCTCCTCCCATATATAAAAGGCACTACGGACAAAATCAGCAAGATCCTCCAAAAACACAACATTAAGACAGCATTCTGCACAAACAGAAAGATATCCACCATCCTAAGAAACCCTAAGGACAGAATCGAGTTAGAAAATCAAGGAGTATACGAAATCCCTTGCACTGCCTGCCCCACCACATACATTGGACAGACTAACAGAAGAATAGGTGCACGCATTGAAGAACATAGAACTCAATCAAAAAGGAAGAACCGACCTCTTCCCTGGTCCAACACCTCAAAGCCACAGGACATGAGATTGATTTTAAAAATACTAGAACTATCGCCAAAACCGAACACTTCAGCAGCAGAATCATCAGAGAAGCCATAGAGATAGAAAAACGCCCACACAGCATGAATAAACGAGATGATGCCTCCCGCCTACCAGCCATTTGGAAACCCGCCCTCATGAACAGACGCATACCTAACATGAAGAATGACACCAGACCCACACCCCTGATAGCCACACAAGATGCCACCACCACACTTCCACGTAGAAAGCAGACTCACACCCACACAGAAGATGAAACACGACCACAGACCAGAAGCTGCACTGCAGCTGCATCACTACCCACCTCAAACCCCTCTGAGCCATACATGAAGCGAACTGACCCCCACCATGAAGATGCAGCACGACCACGAACTCGAAGCCAAACAGCAAGATCACAGCTCACCAGCTCAAACCTTCCAGCAACTAAGACTAACCTGAGCACAATCAAGCCCCCACCTGAACAGAACACGCCTCCAGCCAATCAGAACACAGCCAACCCCCCAACCAATCAGAACACAGCCAAACCCCCAACCAATGAGAACACCCCCCCATCCAATCAGAACACAGCCAAACCCCCAGCCAATCAAGTCACACCCCCAGGAGCAGTTAAAAGGAAGAAGCAGCTGCAAGCTCACATCACTCTGAGAAGCACAGAGCTGAAGACCAAGCCTGAAGATGATGAATGAGACTTCATCGAAACGTTGCCTAGATACTTCCAATCTTACGCGGGAGAAAACCCGAATAACCAAAGATATATATATATATATATATATATATATATATATATATATATATATATATATATATATATATATATATATATATATATTTAAATACATAAAAAATACCTGAACAAAGCTGAATACCATACATGTAAGTGCCCGCGAAAACTTAAGAAAACACATACACACATATATATATATATACATACACACACATACACATACATACATATATGAATGATTCCTTCTTGTTTTACTTGATTTAATATTGATTGCTTCAAATGATATGTTGAGAGGTTAAAATCAATCAATCAATAGAAAATATAAAGCAAAAATGGTTTTGTACTTGTGCAAAATTTGAATAAAACTTATTTTCTTTCATTTATTTTTGTTTAGAAAATAATTTTGATCAGACTTTTGTACAAATAAAAGCTAGGGCTAAAACTTCGTTTCTGCCAAATGGTATTTTTAGGGCTTGAAACAGTTCGCTTTTCAGAAACTACCTTCAGATACAAAGTGACCAGAAGTTAATTAATTAGAAACTTAACTTCCTTTTTCTTCAAAATGAACTATTGTAAATAACAGATTTGCCATTGTTTCAAGCACTAGAAAAATTCTTGCAACAGAAAGAGGAGAAAACCAGTTACATCATGTAATAAAATTCTCAATGGTATTATGGGTGGATAGGTGAGAAGAAGTTGGAAGTGTTTAACTATTAGTTAAACATTCACAACTTTATGAATCCTGCTTGGTTTTTAAAGGGTAGCTATCTTGATACAAGGCAGTATCAGGAGATTATTATAGTATGATCCAGCAGTTTGTGAAGAATGAGGTTGAGAAAGGTTGATGTAGTATTTCACCTATCAGTCATACATGTATCTTGGAAATAAGACATTGTAGGAAGAGACCTCTGTTGAACTATGATACCAGACTTCTGATTTTATATTAGGAAACAGCATAAAATCTCAGAATGACAGCATTTTTATTATTTAAATTTACCTAATGCAAAATAGAATCTACCTAGATTCCTGTACAAAGAATATTTTACATTTTAAAAGCTACATAAGCCAATTATAAGTTATAAAAATACTAAGTTAAATATAAAATTAACTTATAAGAAAAGTCTAGAATACAGAGTTTGCTCTTCTTTCTCCACTCCATCCACTTTCAAATAAGGCAAGTTTTAATCTTTGGCTATCCTGTTTGCTCTTCAGGTATACCTCCTGCTTTATTTTGGTAACTTGGCATTAAAAGGAAACAGAATAACCCTTTTCTCTATCCTAAAATAAATCCATTAAGGAGCATGCACCTCCCTAATAATAAATAACTTTAAAAAAAAAACTTTTGAGGTTTTCTAGATCTGAAAAGGAGAGAAAATATAAATGGTATGTTTCTCTTTCAAAGAAAGCATTTCTTTGCATATTTTAAAATGTTTTTTTTTATTTAAAAAAAAAAACTCTAGACAAAACATTGAATGCCATTTCCTAGCAGAACATCTAAAGAATGAATTCAGCTTCAAAAGAAGCTTATTAAAGAGTAATGAAGACTGTCAAAAATTGTACACTTAAAAGCTAGTAAATAACAAAGTGAAGCTTTTAGCCATTCTGGATGGACTATGTGAGGTCAGAAAGAAACAACACTTTCAGCAGGGCTGCCACTGGACTTTTAAAGCTGCACATTTGTTTGTTTAGAAAAAGAAAGATATTTAAATATCCTATGTGCACTACCTAATGCCAATAACCTTAAAGCCATTGTTTTTATTCAAGTGGTAGAGTAGAAATATCAGGAAAATTGCAATAGCATGCTGATTTTTATCTCTATGGAGATAAAAAATTTTTTTTTTAAATTATAGAAACAGAATTGCAATGAGTCATTGAGAACACTGAGGCCAATTCCCTTCTTAAGGAAAAATAAGATCAAAATATCTTCCATAAATAACAATCTAGACAATCCTGTGAAACTAATTACACCATATTTGTTGGAATTATAATAGGTTCTAATGCCAATACAACATATTTGTTAGGAAGAAAGATAGAAAAAATGTTAATTTAATCTAATTCCTCTCTTAGGGAAATAATTAATTACCTTCTATCTTTGAGTAACTTAAGAAAATTCATATATTTGCATATATTTGTTTTAGGGAGGAATTAGGAATCTGGGTAAGACCACTTAATGCTTTCTAGAGTTGAAAAAGTTTTTAATATGTGAGGTAAGACTACAACAACACAAGAAAAGTTCAGTTAGGATCTGGCCCAGGAACCATATAGCATTCTGTGTCATACAGTAGGCAACTAAATGCGTTTGGAAGTTCAAAAGTAGAAAAAGAAGTCCAGCAGTTGGTACCTCAAACAAGATATCCATGGTTCAGACAATAGCAGTAGCCATTAATTTTATCTTCATGAATTTGTCCAGTCCTTCTTTAAAACCCTATGAATTTTGAACCTGATGGCAATAACATCTCAATTGCTTTATGTGTTTTCTTTGATTGGCTCTATATATCATTATATTTTGTTGTAATGGATGATTCCCCCACCCCAAGTTCTCACTCTGTGACCAAAAAAGAACAGCCTACCTCATTTTCAATGTCATGCATGATATTATATGTGATGAATGCATCTACCTTCACTTGGTTGTCATTCATTTTCTCTTCTGGTTTGGGTAGATAAGAATTCATGATGTGAATAAAACTTTAATCAATTCCAGAAATATTGTTCTTATTTTCCAAGCTAGCAATAATATTGCCTCTATTAATACAGATTCCAGCAAAATACATGTTTTAATTATTTTTTATGGTCATTTCTTGAATCTTTTGCTTCCTACAGTTCGTTGTCATAGATGATCTTCCAATGCTAATCTTCTTTTCTAGAGCAAAAAAGCTAGGAATTAAGAATTAAGTTAATTGTCATTATAGTTGCAGTGGAGGGTTTTTTCGGGTGATAGCCTATCTGTTATAGGATTGCTTATTCTTTTGAGAATTGTTTCAATTTGATTAGTTAATAGGCTAAATCCAGTGTCATGGTAAACATTTCCCAAGTCTTAGTTTTCTCTGCTTTAATAGCTGTACCAAAATTGTACAGAGTGCCTGGAGCAAAACTTAATTCACTTGGACTGATTTACATCTCTATGCACTGATGGGGCTAGCTATTTGAATGTAATGGTGCAACAAGAACATGTGGCAATAGAGTAATGAATGGTTTGGGTTAAGATGGAAGTTAAATGGAATTAAGCTTATTTTTATTTATTTGGCATAAGATTTCTTCAGATCCTAACTGTTTTCTATCCATTACAATGGGAAAGCCTTCTGTCCTGTTATGCACATTATCTTGAATATTGTTTGTTAAATGTAAGATTAACAGTGGAAGGTTCATCAACATATTATAATGTGAATAGCACCTTGGCAACTTCTGTTCATACATGTGAATGCAAATTTCAAATGCTGAAATCTCTGAGCACACAAACACACTTTTTTATACATGGCAAATGGTATGCCTTTTGTTTTGAATACAAAACAAGTATCTTATCTTGTAAACGTATTTTAAGATAAAGTGGAGCAGTGTAATCTGATACAGTTATTCAAACGTATATCTCACTGAGCAAAAATGGGCAGATATCCATGAGCAAGTAGCTATGTTACCAAATTTTGCAATACCTGATGCAACATTACCAAAAGGTGTGTGTGTCTGTATTTGCCTGTCTGCCTTTGTTTATATATGTGCAGACCTCTTTATTGTTTTTTAATTTTGTCTTAGAAACCTGTAAACTAGCCTTTATAGGGGAAAAAGGCCCATATCAATGAATATATCCAGCTAATTTAAACAGATAAAACAAAACAAGTTTTTAAAAAACTTTTCTTGTAGGGTTCTTGGTGTTTTCTGAGCTTGGTTGCTTTCTTGCAGACATTTCATTACCTAACTAGGTAATATAATCAGTATGCTTAGTTTAGTATATAGTTAAGCAAGAAAACAGCCAAACTTAGAAAGCACAAAGACCCCCCAGTTCTATCCCGATCTACAAATAGTCTTTTTTATTGGAAGTTTTCTTGATAGGCTTCCTCAGGCCTTCCTATTCCAGTCTAGCATTTGTAATCAGCATTTGTAATCAGACAACACACACACATTCTCCATTGGGTTGTAGAATATTTAGCACAAGACAGAAAAATAAACAATAGTCCAATGATGGAACTATGGAATCATACAAAGTATGACTTTAAAGAAAGTCTACACCATTTAATCTAACTTTCTTTTCAGTGCTAAATTATCCTCAATGGGTCAATTTCCTCTTGAACATGATACCTTTTAGAAAAGTGAATCTGCTATTGTATCTTTTCCTTGACCTTCTCTTTTGCAAGCAAAACATGTCAGCTCCTTCAACTCACCGAGTTTGGTTTTCAGAGAGCTTATCATGCTGGTGTCTTTCCTTTGAACCCATTCCAATTTCTCAATATCCCATTTAAAGTTCAGTACATATAATTGGATACAGTACTCTAAATACAACTTACAAAGTACAATGAAACAAGTATTTCCAACATTTTGAACACAGTGTTTTGTTAATGCAACTCAAGCATTTTTAACTGCTGTATCACATTGCTTGCTTATATTCAACTGATGATAAACTGGTATTTCTAGAGTATTCTCACACATATTGCCATTAACCCAAAACTCCTCCATCCTGTACTTAGGGTTTCCTACTCAGATACCAGTCCTTGTATTTTCTATCATATGTGTGTGTGTTTGTGTGTGTGTGTGTATGTGTGTTTTCTTAAGTTTTCTCGGGTATTTATATGTATGGTATTCAGCTTTGTTCGGGTATTTTCCCATGTCATAATAGTTGTGCTTTTAAAGTTGTGGCAACGTTTCGGCAGAATCTCATCTGCCATCATCAGGTTTCTGTATTGTGTTCATCTGCGAGTCAGACTTTCACAGCTGTTTCTGTTTTAAATTTAGTGCTAGCCTACTGCTGTGCCAGAATGTTTTTTTCTTCATCCTGATTGGTTGGGAGTCTGGGTCTGTGTTTATTGGTCTTGGAGTTTGCTGTGTTCTGCTTAATTGGTGTTTCTAATATCTTCTGTCTGTTTTGTAGCTTTTTTTGTCTTGATTGGCTGGCAACATTGTGTTTCCTGTACTGGAGGCTTTTAGTGCAGCTTGGTTCTGAGTAAATGGATGGCTATCATTCATTAGGAAGCTAGGTTTCATCTGGGTGCCTGGTTGGGGTGTGTTTGAGCTGGAGGTATCAGGGGGGATCTGTTTGTGCCCAGGTGTTTGGCTGGCTTGTGGTGTGGAGATTTTTTTTGTTTGAGAGTGCAGGCTTCCAAATGATTGACAGTCTGGTGGAATCATTTCTTCTATTCATGCTTTCAGGTCTTTTTTCAATCTCTATGGCTTCTCTGATAATTCTGTAACTATAGTGGCTAGGGTTTTGGTGCCATTGAAGTTGATGCTATGCTTTCATGTGTTGGACTAGTGAAGAAGTGAGTTCCAGCTTTTTTACTGCATTTTTGTGTTCATCTAGGCGGGTGCTTATTCTTCTATTGGTCTGTCCAATGTATGTAGCAGGGCATGATGCACAGGGGACTTGATATATGCCAAGGCAAGAATAGCAATATCACTTAGCATGTTGCTCCATAGTGCTTTGCAGCACTCTCTGAATGGTTTACAATGTCAGCCTATTGCCCCCAACAACTTGGGTCCTCATTTTACCAACCTCAAAAAGATGGAAGGCAGAGTCAATCGCAAGCCAGTCAGGATTGAACTCCTGGCTGTGGGCATAGTTAGCAGGGCTGCCAAGCTCCAAGTCCACAGGGTGGATTTGTCACATGCTGGCCATACCCGCACCTGGTTTAGCGAAGGAGGGAAAAGTGCCAATACATCACGTGATAGAAGTCTAAGCTTCCAGTGAAGTTGATTTTCTGGTCTGATCTACATAATGGAGCTGACAATGACTGTGTGAATGTTATGGACAAAGAAGGAAGATGACAGAATTAACCTGGTATATTTACATGTGACATGAAGTCCAAAGTGAAAATGTATGACCTCCAGATCCAAATTAAAGCTTTTGGGTTATCCCCCTTTCCTGTGCAATTCTATGCCAGTTGGATCTGGTGCCCTTATTTTCACATTTGTTGCAGCTCCTAATATAGTATTTTCCATTTTACTTTTGGACAAAGATGAGAAAGAAAAAGGTCTGGAAAAGAGTCATAGCCTGACTTGGTATTTCTTCATCCCTTTAATGTATCCATCAGTCAGTATATCACTGACAGCATCTTTCTTCAGTTTTCCTGTTAGCAAACTTTGCCTAAAATGTTTTTCTAACAGGATCAAAAGGGAATTGCTTTTCTTTCTACAATAGCTCTGGGTCTCTTGCTTTTGGCTTACAGCAAAGGAGGAAGAAACAAACAAATAAACAAACAGAACTAGGTGGCTGTTGGCAACTGTTTTGTCTGGGTTCCTGTTATCAGGCCAAACACATGCAAACAATGTGAATAAATAACATGCAAATATCCCAGAGCAGGGCAAATGTTACCTTTATCTGATTATTTCCAAGCTAGCTTTCAACTAAATTTAATGTCACTAAAACCTTTTGTAGTGGCTGCCACAGGAAAAAAAATCCATTGCAAAAATATACAGAAGAGTTTAGATTGTTTTCTTTCTTCTCCCTCATCTCCTTCTATTTTTAGTTTTAGAAGTAGTACCAATATTAATAATAGAATTTGTATATTTTAATGCCTATAATGTAAGAGTTCATTAGAATTCACACATTTTCAAAATAATAGAGCATGCTAATTATCCTTCTCCTTTAACAATAGTATTATTCTACTATCATGCCCTTCCGTGAGCCATTAAATTAACAATTTCATCAAAATCTATTAACAAAATGTGTGTGCCTTTTGGGAATTGGCATCAACACACTGTTGAAAGATACAGTGATCTTTGAAGAACCAGATCCATTCTAGAGCCAGTGTGACATAAAGGTTATACAGATACTCCTCGATTTATAACCATTTATTTAGCAATCATTCAAAGTTATAGCAATACTGAATAATGTGACTTACAACTGGTCCTTGCACTTACAATTGTTGCACCATCCTCGTGGTCACATGATCAAAATTTGGATGCTTGGCTATCAGCATATATACAATGTTTAAGCATTCTGGATTCATGTGATCACCATTTGCAATCTTTCCAGATGATTTCTGTTGAGCAATGGAGAGAGTTGGATTGATTTTTCTATCTATCTTATCATCTGTCAACATCTATCTTGAGTATCCAAATAAAAGTCTAGGATCATGTCTTTTTGGAAAAGCTTACTGATTATTGAATACATAGCGTGATAATGGAGAGAAAAACATTTTCTCAGGCAACAATTCACAATATTAAACAATTAAGTTCCCAGACCAACCCCCAGGAATCCACATAGACTACATAAACAAGTTATCTTTGTTATAGGAACCATCTGCCTTCTTCTTCATACCTGTTGATACGTTCTTGAAAAGTTTCCAGTCTTATGAGTTTCGGTGAACTACAGAAATTTCGTTTCTCCAAGTAACACCTTTTCCCCCTATTCTAATGACAACTTGATATGAAGAGGTGCTGTCTGTCTGTCTGTCTGTCTGTCTGTCTGTCTATCTATCTATCTATCTATCTATCTATCTATCTATCTATCTATCTATCTATCCATCTATCCATCCATCCATCCATCTATCTACCTACCTGTCTAATCTGAATCCCATTTTTATTATTTTTACAAAGAAGTCAAGGCAATGAATATACCCTCCCCCCATTTATCCTACATCAACATGATGTAGGATATGTGATGTGGGTTGGCCTGAGAGAAAGTAACTCGCTCAAAGTCAGCCACTGGCTCTCATAGCTAAGCAGAGGGGAATTCAGTCTGTTGCCTTCTAGCCTGATGCTTTATCCACTAGACCAAATTGACTCAACAAATCCATGAATCATTTAACAACTGCAGATTCGCTTGACAACTGTGGCAAAAAAAAGTTGTAAAATCAGACATGAGTCTATAAACATTGCTTAGTAATGTAATTCTGAGGATTATCTATATGGAGATCAGGACAAGATAACCCATAAATATAATCACATCCAGGAGAGCTTTCAGCTACCTGCATTTTTTTCAGTTCAATCGTCCATGGAGATTCTCAGCCATCCAGGTTATGGTTGTCCCAAAGGTGCTTTTTCAAGAGGCAACTGGACTTTCACTGTTTTTTTATCTTGAAGAGGAAAAAAAGCAAAGGAAAGAAAAAAGAAAGTCCAGCTGCTTCTTGAAAAAGTACCTTTGGGACTTTCAGTTCAATCTTATAGTGAGTGTGTCTTCAGAGGAGTATCTGAATGCCAAGTTATGCTCCCAGAAGAAAAAAATAAACTAGACAGGTATAGTAATAATATTAATAAAGTACTAATACATTTTAGTTTCAGATTGGCCTCCCAAATCTGATTCATTGAGATGTGGCTAATTAAAATGCACTACAATGGCTTTTTGTTCCCTCCAAAATTCTTAAGTTATTCAAAACTTGGCATTTGGTTTCAACCATGTGACTTATATTTTGTAATACTTCCTGGGGTAGTCATGAATAAACAACCACATAATCCAACAAGCTTTCCATTGCAGGTTTTCAAAGAGCAGGGTGCCAAAAATCACTTTCAGGATTAGAAGAGCAAATTAGTTTCTGTGACTGCTTTCTGCCAAGATCGTGAGGAATTAAAATTTTTAAAGCAATGGAATTAAATAAATGTAAATACATTTTGGATTACCTCCCTTTTGCAACCATTATCGTATCCATTTCATGCAAGTCCATCATAGCTTTTCTTGAATATGTATCTGCAGTATTAATCAATCCTTTATTTAAAACTGCAGGAAAATCTTCCAAATCCCAAATATTTGTTTCCTCCCAAAAAAAGAAAAGGGAAATTTTTCTTCTATGTTTTTTGCAGAAAATAGTGTGAATAAAGCACTATATGGGATAACAGTCTCATTAATAATTGTATAGTTTTGTACATTCTTATATTCTTAGGAAAGAAAAATTACCAATCTGCACTGAAGCTAGGTGAAATTTATCATGGAACAGACATTTGTGACCAAAGTCACCATCCAGATTGCAGATTTCCTAAATGGACGTAATTTTGAGACAATGATCTTATTGTGATCAAGGATTGCCCATCCTAAGATTGACTGATACATCACCCAAAATTTACCTATAGTCCTCAGAGTTCCTTTGTTATTATAGTCCCACAGCATAATCACATCAATTCTATTTAATAATATGCTATATATTATATTAAAGTTGCTTTTAATCATAGTTTATTTGTTTTTCAGGGTTCTCACCATTTATTTTTCTTTTGCTTGCTTTTTGGACAGTAGTCCCTGGAATTTATTCAAAGATCAAAACTAGAGTCCTTGGGCCAAAAAATTTGCCTATTGCAATAAAGGTATGATACATGCAAGATTATGCTTTAACAAATATGTAAAGAAGGTACTACAAAAATATGACTTGCTCCTCTGTATAAAGTAATGTTATAGCAAAGGCACTTAGACTTATATACTGCTTTATAGTGCTTTACAGCCCTCTCTCAGTGGTTTTTACAGAGTCAGCATATTGCCCCCAACAATTTGAGTCATCATTTTACTCATCTTGGAAGGATGGAAGGCTGAGTCAACCTTGAGCCTGGTGAGATTCAAATTGCCAAATTTCAGACAGACAGCAGCCAGCAGAAGTAGCTTGCAGTACTGCATTCTCACCACTGTTATAGCTATTATTTAGTAATAGCACTTAGTACTTAAATTTATATACCACTTCACAGTACTTTACAGCTGACTCTTAGTGCTTTAGAGAGTCAGCATACTTCCCACAACAATCTAAGCTTGGAAGAATGGAAGGCTAAGTCAACCTTGAGTCAGTCAAGATAGAACTCCTGACAAGGAGCAGAGTCAGCCTGCAATGCTTACTTATTTATTAAAATTTATCAGCCACTCATCTTCAGTGGACTCTGGACATGCACAAACCTAAAAAGACTAAAAGCCAGATATTAAATGAAGAGAAAGTCTAGCCTAAGATGCTCTGATAACAAAATTCACAAAACAAAACTGGGGCCATTGAAAAAAATAACCAAGACCAATTTCAGGCCTGGGACCAAAACCAGATTTTCAAAGCTTTCTAGAACCCTAGGAGAAATAGATTTGATGGTTTCTAACAGAACTGTGGATGTTAAGTGGATGCTCATGCTGATAAATACTATCTGACTGTGTCAAAAGTCCCACAGATAATAAATGTCACTTAATAAGAGTGCAACATGCTGAATTGTGGTAGAGCTATTAATATTTTTATGCATTTTTCAAAAATAATCACCTCCAATCTACATGTATTTTTCTCCCAAGCTATTTTGTCTCTCCATCAGGTGTTGGTTTTTTGTTTTTGTTTTAGCTCAGAACATAAGTCCCGGTGCTTTTCTGCACCACCTGAAACCTTCATTGCTACACTTAACATGGCAGTAGTCACCTTATTCCAGCCACCTAATTTCTTAGCAAGTTGTGCAAAAATTAAACCTATTTGTATTCTTTGATTTACATTATATATTCTGGCTGGGGAATCTGACATTTCTTCTCTCTGGGAACTGGCCATTCTGTAAAATATTATGAGAAGAATAAATTGTGCATAGTGCACAAATCTGTGCAAATTAATGAATGATTTATTTTATTTTAAGGAGAATCTTAACTTTTGTTATTGCAAGAACAGGTGTGTTATGTATGCAAAGTCTATGTAGTCCTCTTATACACCTGGCTGTATCTAGACTTTGCAGCAATGAATTTTATAGTCTCAGACTAAACAAGATGAGTTATGACTCAAGGGATGCATATATAGTGTGTTAAGTTCTGCGCGTGGGTGCAAGGAGCGGAGACGAGGCAGTGAACAGTGAACTTCAACTCTTTATTAAGCATTCTGAACAGAGCAATCACCTAGGGCAGCAGCAGCCCTTTTATAGCATTGGCTGCTGTCCTATTAGCCTGTGAAAAGCATGGAAGTGTTAAAACCTTGAACCAATGAGAGTTGGCCCATTAACAGCCAATCAGATTTCCCAGAAAGATCCAATCCGATGTCACTATTATCGGCCAATCAGAAGTGCAGGATTAGAACCCTGCTTTTTACTTAAGGTTGTTAAAACTTTATTAAACGCCTTTATTAGTTCATAACACCCCTTCCCCCTGGGTTCCGTTTGAGGGATGCGGTGACGTAATCCCGTAGATATGCAGGTTGTTTCAACTGTCTATTAGATTTGCGCTGTCCCACCGATTCCTGTCTGTAGTCCGGTTTCGGTGGATTTATCTGGTACAGGCGGTTCCGCATCCTCACAGGATGACTCGGCGCCGCTGATTCTGTCATTGTTGTCCTCCGGTCTCTGCGGAGGACTCGCCTCTGTTGAGGTATTTCTCTGTGGCGAGGCAACCCCCATTCCTGATTCTTCTTCAGGTAACGCACCTGGCTGCTGACTTCCTTCGATTTCGTCATTCAGCATCTCGAATTTGGTTCCCTCGACATCCCCTCCCCCCTCAGTTTGAGGGTCACAGGAGTCGTGGGAATTGGGTTGCAACCTAGAGCGAAGCTGATCTATATGGTGTTTCCATATTTTCCCATCCCTTGTTTGTACGCGGTACGATCTGGGCCCGGTGGCTTGGGTTACGGTTGCTTCGACCCACAATGGTTCGCCAGAAAGATTTTTAGCGAAGACTAAGTCGCCTTCCTTGAATTTGCGGCACTTTCCGCTAGATCTACAGGGTTTCTCTGGTGCGCAGGCCGGGTGGAGACGATCGAGGTGGGAGCGAAGCCTGCGTCCCATCAACAGTTCAGCTGGCGTTTTGTTGGTTACGCTGTGCGGAGTGATGTGTTGGAGTAGGAGTATTCTGTTCAGTTTGTTGTCAATGTCCCCATGGTCCATCTTGTGGAGAGTTTTTTTAAGAAATTGGACCATGCGCTCAGCCCTTTCATTGGCCACAGGGTGCGCCGGCAAGGTTAGTGCATGGCGGATGCCCCAGTCTGCTAAGTACTGTTTGAATACCAGGGCCATGAACTGGGGTCCGTTATCAGAGATTAAAACGTCTGGCAGTCCATGTGTTGCGAATAGTTTATTTAATTTGCGGATGACTGAATCAGTTGTAGTAGTCTTCATCTTGTGGATTTCGAGCCAGTTGGAATAGGCATCCACTGTTAGGAGGAACGTATGTCCCTTAGTAAGTCCCGCAAAATCAATGTGGATGCGGGACCACGGCCCCTGGGGGGTTTCCCACTCCATTGGAGTTGCTCTAGGTGGGGCACTGCTGACTTCTTGGCACTTTAGACAAGTTTTCACCCAGGCTTCGATCTGCTTATCGATGCCTGGCGTAGCTTCATGTGAGCGCTTTCATACGCACAATGCCGGGGTGACTATCATGCAATGCTTTCAAAACTGCTCGTTGTAACCGCTCTGGGACGACGACTCTGTCTCTCCATAGGATGCAGCCTTTCTGCGAGAAAAGTTCTGTTTGCCGGTTTCGGAAAGGGGTGAAGTCGTCAGGGGTTTGTTCTACTGGGCATCCTTGTTTGACCCAACTGAGAACTCTCGCCAGGACAGGATCTCGTTTCGTTTCGATAGCGATGTCTCTGGCTGTTAGTGGCAGTGAATGTAGGGTTTCAATCTGGAGTGTTGTGAAGGTTGGAGCTGGGTTGTCGACGGTTTCCGGAAGTGGGGCACAGCTCAATGCATCAGCATGGGGAATGGCTTTCCCCGGGCGGTGTTGCAATTTATAATTGTACGCAGCTAAGAACTCCGACCAACGAGTCATTCTAGGTGACAATATATAGGGGGTTGGCTTGTCTCCCGCTATAATCCCTAGCAAAGGCTTGTGATCGGTAATAATAGTAAAAGCTCGTCCATACACATATTCATGAAACCATTTCACAGCAGATACAATAGCAAGAGCCTCTTTGTCAATTTGGCTATAGTTGTGTTCAGCTCTCGATTAGGTCCTTGAAAAATAGGCAATAGGGGCCTCTCTACCATTTGGTAACACATGACTTAAAATGGCTCCTACTCCAAACGGTGACGCATCACATGTAATTGTTAAAAGGCAAAGTCTCGTTATACTGCATTAAAACAGCATAGGAGGTTAGTAAGTTTTTCACTTGTCAGAATGCATGCTCCTCTCGGTGTCCCCAGACCCAGGTGGCTTTTTTGTTGAGAAGTCTATGTAGGGGCTCAGCTACAGTCGCCTTCTGGGGCAAGAAAATGTTGTAAAAGTTAATGAGCCCCAGGAAAGCTGGGAGGTCTGTCCTATTCTTGGGTCTTGGGGCATTTTTGATCGCTCTTAGTTTGCTATTAGTGGGGTGAATGCCTTGCTTATTGATTAGGTACCCAGGAACTCTACTTTGTCTGTACACAGTTGACATTTATTTTTTTTAACCTTTCGGCCGGAGTCTTTAAATTTCTGGAGAACCATTCTAAGACGCCTCTCTAGTACTTCTCTATTCGGGGCCGCAATTAAAACATCATCAAAATATGGCACGACCCCCTTGATCCCTTGCAAAAGTCTCTCCATCAGACTTTGAAAAATCCCTGGGGCCACGTTCACTTTGAATTGGAGTCGGTTGCATTTGAAAGCACCTCAGTGCGTAACAATCATCTGTGCTTCCACGGTTTTTTTATCTACAGGCAGTTGTTGGTACGCCTGCGCTAAATCCAATTGAGCAAAGACTTTTCCACCCCCCAGGGAATGGAGAAGGTGTTGAACCACCGGCACCGGGTAAGCGTTCTGTTGAAGAGCATGATTGAGGGTGGCCTGGTAGTCCCCACAAATCCTTAACGATCCATCCGGTTTGATGGGTGTTATGATTGGGGTTTCCCAACGGGAGTGCTCAGTTGGTTCTAAAACACCCTGGGCTATTAATTTGTCGAGCTGCTCATCTTAGGGCAAAAGGTACCTGACGAGGCTTAAGGCGGATGGGGTCTACTTCAGGTTTAAGGTTAAATGATATCGGGGTCCTCTTGTACTCACCTAGTTTGTCTGCAAAGATGTCCTAGAATTCCTGGACGAGGGCCTCCTCCCAGTCGTTGCTTCTGGTTTGGTGAATGCCGGCTACCTCGATCCTGAGTGGGGTGAACCATTGAAGGCCTAACAAACTAGGCCGGTCGTGATCGACGACGGTCAGCGGTAACGACGCAGTACGATTTTTGAATGATACTTGGACTTGGCTGGAGCCGACGACCGGAATTCAGTTCCCCTGGTAATCTTTGAGTATAATTCTTTGGGCTCTGAGGTCTTGACGCCGGATGGCAGGGATTAACTGTTTAAGGGTCTTCCAGGAAACCATCGAGAGGGACGATCCTGAGCCGACTTCCATCACGCAAGGTTGGTTCTTGATGGCGACCCTCACTCGGATCTTCTTTGCATCTAACGATGAAGCGTGACCGATGGTAATGGTTTGGTGTGCCTCTTCCCATCTCATTGAAGTGGCAAGTGTTTTATTTCTGTAGGAGTGGTTGTTCCATTGGTGGTTCAAGTGTTCCCAACTCACAGGACGATTCCTTGTGGTCTGGCAGTAGTTGTTTTTTTTCCGAATTGGGCTGGATCCTCGCTTGCTTCTACAGACCTTCCCGATGTGGCCTCTTTTCCCACAGGAATGGCTGAGCGCATCGAGGAATTTGCAATCTGATCATGGGTAGTTTGCCCCACAACCCACGCATTGGTGCGGTAGTCTACGATTCTGCGGGTTGCGTTGGTCATGTTCGGACTGGTTGACCTCCTCCTCAACACTTTCTGATGGAGATTCGAGGTCCTCGTGGTGTGCCGCTATTGTGTGCCTCTCTAGGCGAGGTGAGGTATCGTTGGCGAGTTGACAGAGTGGTGCATTGGTGCAGCACGTTCGGGCGGCCGACTTCTTGGTTGCTTCTGCTGCAGTAGCATCTTTAATGACATCAGCAAGATCGATGTCCCCTTTGGCCATGATCTTGCTCTGCGCCGTTTGGTCATCTAATCCCAGAATTATTCGGTCTCTCAGAGCTTCTTGGAGGTCTGCAAACCCACAGAGGTCTCCCAGGCTCCGGAGGTCCACGATGAAATCTGCGACACTTTCTCCTTTCCATTGGTCCCTCTGATAAAACTCTTCGGACAAGCGTTGGTACGTCAGGTGCATAGTGGGCCCATAGAAGGGGTGCGAGGACGTCCCAGTCCATGGATTTCACCTCAGCCGGTTTCGCTAGTGCCTTGGCCATCTTAAAGATGGCAGGCCCACAATGGGTCAGGAGCACTGCTCGCTTTTTCCCCGTAGTTGCGTCTTTCAAGTTGTTGGTCTCCAGAAACATCTGGAACCAGTCCATGTACGAGTCCCAGTCTTCTTGTGCTGGGTCAAATGGAGCAGGTGGTATGGCGCCGCTGGACATGTTTCCGTTGTTGATGTGCCTTCAGCCACGTGCTCTGTTTGGTGCTCTGTGAGTGTTCAATCAGCTCAGATGTCTCCGCATCCCATCCTCATCGCCAGTGTTAAGTTCTGCGCATGGGTGCAAGGAGCGGAGACGAGGCGGTGAACAGTGAACTTCAACTCTTTATTAAGCATTCTGAACAGAGCAATCACCTAGGGAAGCAGCAGCCCTTTTATAGGATTGGCTGCTGTCCTATTAGCCAATGAAAAACATGGAAGTGTTAAACACTTGAACCAATGAGAGTTGGCCCGTTAACAGCCAATCAGATTTCCCTGAAAGGACCAATCCGATGTCGCTATTATCGGCCAATCAGAAGTGCAGGATTAGAACCCTGCTTTTTACTTAAGGTTGTTAAAACTTTATTAAACGTCTTTATTAGTTCATAACATAGTGAATACAATATTTAAAGATTTATCCATTCTTTTCTCCTGGGAAATGGTGCTTAATATTTACACACAAATCTCTTTATTTCTCTGGGTAGTAGCTGAATGTTTAATGCCATTTTGTTAACCTGCTACATAGCTTGCTTTAGTTTATATGATACTTAGAATTGTGATTCTAATTGCTTTTTAGAGAAATTCTATATGAAACATCCAGATTTCACTGAGTTTGCAAGTAAAGCCTTACATTCTGGGAAAGATGTACCAATATCTCAGTATAAATGATTTCAAACAGAAGTAAGTATCAGAAATTTTGAAAATGAAAGATAAAGATATCTGCTACAAAGCAAATATGTCTTTGCTTTTATTTGACTGTCACTTTCATGGTAAAGCTGACTCTACAAGCATTTGACACTCAAAAAAACCCCAAATTCTGTTTACCAGCACTGTGATTTTCCTCTGTTATAGAATTTTTAACAAATGCTTTGGTATTGGAGAAGTTATATATTATAAATAAAATGAAATTTGGCAGAGTGAAAATCACCCATCTATCATGAGTGTTATATTCATTGTCATTCAAAGTTGTTTGTTTTCCACAATCATTTTAGGAAAATCAACTTATGACTACTATCATCTTTGAACTTCCAGCCCCAAAACAAATGAATCATAAATTGTCAGTCACTGCTCAGTTTCAACATATCTCAGTGACATTTGTCCTAGAAAACTTTGCAGAGGAACTATAAATAACTTAAATAATCTCTTTTAAAACCCAAGCCAAGTATCTCGTTTCATTGGGGAAGTTTATATTTTAGTCCCAAAATCAGAAAGTTAAACAGTTTTAAAAGAATAGGGAGATATTATTTTCAGCAGTTTATAAAATTAAAGTTTATAACATCCATAGTCTGCTCTTTTATTTTGCAAAGAATAAAAAATGTCATATTTCCTGTTAAGATAATTAATATTTTTATGTATTTTTTTATTTTCCTGATGTGAGTTTGAACTTTCTTACTTTTACAGAAAGCAACAGAACTGCTGAAATTTATGTGAAATTTCTAATTAATTCTGATCTGCTTCCTGCTTTCTTTATGTTTGGCTGTTAAAATTTCCATATTATAGAGTGATTGATTCTTGTTCACTTAGTAAAGCAACAATCTTCCTACTTTCTATCCATCCTCCAGCATAAATGAAATCTATAGACATATGAAAAGATATGAAAAATCATTAACATAAAAGGGGTTCAAAAGAGTGATGACACAAATAGCTATGATTACATGTTAATGTATTATCTTCTACTCCAAATGATTTGAACAATATCTCAATTCTTCAAACAAATCCTCTTAAATTCTTGCATGGAAACTAAGAAGCATCTGAACTTCACTACAGATTTCCATTCAACAAGGATGTGTATTCTACATAGTATAGTTTGGGGGGGGGAAATCATACATGGTTATAATCATAGAGTTGCAAGGTACTGAAGAAGCTATTTAATTCAATATTTTGCTTGACACTAGAGGTCCAAGATGGCTTCAGTCAGGTCAGCTTCAGAGTTGACAGTATCTCTACGAGATTCAGCTTCTGCTCAAAGAGTTTAGATCAGGGGTCTCCAACCTTGGCTCCTGGAAGCCTGGCGGACTTCAACTCCCAGTGGAACTCTGGGAGTTGAAGTCCGCCAGGCTTCCAGGAGCCAAGGTTGGAGATCCCTGGTTTAGATGAACAAAACCAGTGTTTCTCAACTTCATCAACTTTAAGATGAGTGTACTTTAATTCTCAAAAAATTCTGACTCCTAAATTCTGACTTCCCATCTTAAAGTTGCTGAGGTTGAGAAACACTGGATGAAGCTATATTTATAATGAGGTTCCTCTTGATGTTTAGACTGAACTTCCTTCCTGCAGTTTTAACCCACAAATTCCGGTCCTATTCAGTAGGGCATTGGAGAATATGTCTATTCTATCTTCTGTGTGAAAATTCTTTAGATATTTGAAGACTGATGTTATAAAACCACTCAGTTGTCTTGTCTCTAGGCTAAACTTACTCTTATTCTGGGTTGTATAAACAGAGGCAAAGAATCAATGTCACATGAAATATTAGTGCGACTTTATAAAACCCTGGTAAGACCACACTTGGAATACTACAACCAATTTTGGTCACTATACTACAAAAAAGATGTTGAGAAATTGGCAAAAAGTTCAGAGAAGAGCAACTAAGATGATCAAAGGCCTGCAGACTAAAGGCCTGCAGACTAAACTAAAGGCCTGCAGATCAAAGGCCTGCAGACTAAACTACATGAAGAACGGCTGCAAGATTTGGGTTTGACTAGTCTAAAGAAAAGAAGAATTAGGGGTGACATGATAGCAGTATTCCAGTGTTTGAGGAGCTGCCACAAAGAAGAAGGGGTCAAATTATTCTCCAAAGCACCTGAGGGCAGGACAAGAAGCAATGGGTGGAAATTAATCAAAGAAAGATGCAACCTGGAGCTAAGGAGAAACTTCTTAACAATGAGGACAATTAATAAGTGGAACAGCTTTCCTTTAGAAATCATGGGCACTACATCACTGAACATTTTTAAGAAGAGACTAGACAGTCACTAGACATGGTATAGTTCTATTGCTTGAGCAGGGAGATGGATTAGAACTTCCAAGATCCCTTCCAGTCCTATTCTATTCTACATCTTTTAACAATGCCACATAGACTTGGTTTCTAAACCTTCATTAAATTGGTAGCTGTCCTCTGAACTTGTTCCAATTTGTCACTCAATGGGATGCCTAGAATTAGACATTATGCTCCAGATAGGTCTGATATTAATTGTTAATTAGTTCTAATGTCTAATGAATTAGATATGAAGAGGATAATATTTAACTGAATGAGTTTTTGTCCTAGCCTTGTCCAGCTCTAGAGTGCAAATGTGGCTCAAAATTCAGGTAGGTCTTCAGGTAGGGGTAAAGAAAGTTGCTTCCTATTATTGTTGCTGTGTTAGTCCATTGATCTATGGTAACACCTTTAGAAAGTTAGCTTAATTGAAAGTAGCCTGTTGAATAGAAAGATTGTACTCTATTAATTAGATTGTAGCTGACATTTCTGGGAATTAGGCAATACACACTAAACAGATGATTTGACCTAATGCTTCAGTGTTATTCAAGGAACTAGTTAGAACAAGCACACATAGTGGAAATATTTACATTTTTACATACTAATACTTAAACTGTTGTGAATGAATAATGTCAAATAAAGTTATCTTTGGGTTCTGGCCCTTTGGGTTCTGGCCCTGCACTTCTAATTGGCTGTTAATGGCAGGATCAGATTGGTCCATTCAGGAGCATCTGATTGGCCGTTAACAGGCCATTCCCATTTGTTAACGGAGCTAGCGCTCCAAGATTGCTATTGGTTGAATAGTTAATAAGTTGCCTATATAAGGAAGGCTATAGCAGCCCTCCAGTTTGAGCTGTCAAACCATGTAAATAAAGAGTTTGAAGTTCACTGTTTCTACCGGCTCGTCTCCATTATTCGCACCCATGCTCCAGACATAACACTGGCGACGAGGATGGGATTGAATGACATCAGAGCCAACTAAAACAACAACGAAGACAACCAAGCACGTGGCTGAAACGCACAATGGCAGAACCATGTCCAGCGGCGTAGTACCACCCGCTCCGTTCAATCCAGCTCAAGAGGACTGGGAGTCCTTCATGGACCGTTTCCAAGTGTTTTTGGAAACGAATAATCTGAAAGATGCCACAACCGGGAAGAAATGGGCTGTATTCTTTTTTTAAAAAAAAAAGTTTTTATTAATTTTCTACAAACAAACAAGACAGACAAAACATAAAAACATCAACTCTTATATATACATCCAGTGTGTCAGTTGGTTCATCATTTTTGTGCATTCATTCTGTAGTCTCAATTACAATTATGTTACATAACAACTCATATTGTCAGTCCAAACTTATATATCCTAATATCACTAAAAAAAGAAGATTTTGACTATATTTTTAATCATTCATGCTTAATGAGCTAACAATACTTTAAACCAGTTTACTCTATAACAAATCATCTGATCATATCAAATCAATCCTAAGAAATCCTTTATAAATACAATATCAAATAGCAAAATAATAGCAAAATAAAGATATTCCTTACTATCTAGCATTCTGAATATTCTATTATCGTATTTTATCATCTAACCATTTATAAAAAAGATCCCAAATTTCGTAAAATTGTTTATCCTCTTGCTCTCTAATTTCAAATGTCAATCTGCTCATCTCAGCACATTCCAATATTTTCTTAATAATTTCTTCCTGTAATGGTATTTTCTCATTCTTCCAATTTTTAGCAAATACAATCCTGGCCGCTGTTAATACATTTACAATCAGGTATTTCAAATCTTTACTATATATATCAGGTAAAATTCCCAATAAGAAGATCTCTGGTTTCAAATCTATATGTTTCTTTGTCATTTTTTCCAACCACATGCGAATTATAGTCCAATATTTTCTAGCATCCTCACAAGTCCACCACATATGGTAATACGAGCCGGGTATCTGATGACATTTCCAGCATTTTTCAGATTTGTTCTTAAACATTCTTGCTATTCTTGTCGGAGGAAAGTGCCACCTGTAAAACATCTTATACAAGTTTTCTTTATATGCTGTTGACATTGTCATTTTATAATTTTGAGACCACAATTTCTGCCATTTCTCTAAATCAATCCCATATCCAAAATTCTTCCCCCAAACAATCATAGTTTCTTTGACTTGTTCTTCCTCTAATTTCATTCCCAGTAAATAACCATATAATTTTTTAATCACCTTCTCATCAGTACCCATCAAGATCTTATCTAAATCAGTCTGTTTATCATAAAATCCCTCCGTTTTAGAATCTTCATCATACCTTGAGTGTATTTGTGCATATGAAAACCAATTCATCCTTATACCTTGTTCTTCTAAGTTTTGGATCGATTTAAGTTCACCCTTTTCATCCAAAAGTTCCCCATATCTAACTGTTTGTTCCTTCTTGTAAATTATAGGATAGGAAAATGCTTCAATGGTAGATAACCAGACTGGAATTTTCAAATAACATTGTCTTTTTATCTTCTCCCAATTTAACCACAAAGACTCCCGTACATAATGTCTTCTAAAATAACCCTGTGTTTTAGTTCCCTTATACCATAAAAAAGCATGCCAACCCAACAGCAAGTCATGTCCTTCCAATGTCAACAACCTATGTTTCCTTAATGTTATCCATTCTTTGACCCACATCAAACTTGCAGCTTGATAATACAATTCCCAATTAGGCAGACCAAAACCTCCTCTAATTCTAGCATCTTGCAAAAGCTTTAGCTTTATTCTCGCTTTTTTACCTTGCCATATAAACTTCAACATAATTTTATTTAAATCTTCAAAATAGTCTTTTCCAAGCCTAATTGGTATTGTTTGAAACAAAAATAAAATTCTAGGTAAAATATTCATCTTAATTGTTGAAATTCTCCCTATTAATGACAATTGCAAGTTTTCCCATTTCTTCAAATCTGTAGTTATCTGTTGTTTAAGTTTAATATAATTATTCTCCTTTAATGTGCTACATCTTGTTGTCAAATATATCCCCAAATACTTAACCTTATTTGTAACTTGAATTTTCAAAAGATCTGCCAATTCTTCTCTCTGTCTCAATAACATATTCTTTGTCAAAATCTTTGTTTTATCTTTATTTATTTTCAAACCAGCCACCTCTCCATATGACTCTATCCTTTCCAGTAACTTTGGAGCTGTTTCAATCGGATCTTCCAAAATAAAAGCTAAATCATCAGCAAAAGCTTGTAGCTTAAATTCTTCCTTCTTAATTTTCATTCCTTTTATGCTTTTATCATCCCTAATATTTCTATTCAACACTTCCAAGGTCAACACAAATAGCAAAGGAGATAGGGGGCACCCTTGTCTTGTGCCTTTCCTTATATTAATAAAATCTGTAAGTTCCCCCTCCATCATTACCCTTGCTGTCTGTTTATTATATATAGCTTCTATTGCTTGAATAAATTTTTTAGCAAAACCCATCTGCTCCAATAATAATAACATAAATCTCCAATTCACATTGTCAAATGCTTTTTGAGCATCTAGGAATATCAAAGCCATTTGCTTTTCAGGATGAGCCTCATAATATTCCAAAGTGTCCAAAATTACTCTCATATTGTCTCTAATTTGTCTCTTTGGCAGAAATCCATTTTGATCTGAGTGAATAAAATTATTTAAATATTTTTTAAGTCTTTCTGCTAAGATTGAAGCAAAGATTTTATAGTCTGCATTCAATAAAGAAATAGGTCTATAATTCTTAATTTGCGATGGGTCAGTCTCTTCCTTTGGTATAAGTGTAATATAAGCCTCTGACCATGTTTTAGGTATCATCTTTTTTAACATAACTTCATTCATAACTTCTAACAATGGGATGCTCAATAATTCTTGAAATGTTTTATAAAATTCTACTGGAAGCCCATCTGGGCCCGGAGCTTTCCCATTATTTTGTCTCTTGAATGCTTCATTTAGTTCCATCATTGTTATATTGCTTTCTAGCATTTCTTCAATCTCTTTAGGTATCTTGGGTAAATTAGCTTCCTGTAAATACTGTTTGACTTTTTCTTCATCAATATTCTCTTGTTTATATAGTTGCCCATAAAAATCTCGAATAATTTCTTTTTTCTCCTTATTCCCATAACAAACTTGGCCTTGTTCATCTATTAACTTCAATATTTTTCTTGATTCCTTCTCTTTTCTCAATTTATATGCTAGCCATCTACCTGGTTTATTTGCATCTTCAAAATAATTCTGTTTAGAGTTTCTAATTTTCTGTGCCAGTTCTTCTTTCTCTATTAATTCCATTTTATGTTTGATTACATCCAGCTTCAATTTAATATCCTTTTTCTGTGGCATTTTCTGTAATTCTTTTTCAAGAGTTTTATACTCATTTTCCAAGGCCTTAGAAGCTTGCCTTTTCCTAATATTCTTTTTTCTTGTATAATCTATTATCAAACCTCTAGCGTATGCCTTCATAGTGTCCCATACATTTTGCGTTGAAGTATCTTCTTTTTTATTTTCTCTGAAGAAAAAAGCCAATTCCTTCTCCATCCATTGTGTAAAATCTTTCTCCTTTAAGATAGTATTATTTAATGTCCATCTCGATCTTTTTTTTTGTCCCTTCCATTTAATTGTCATTGGGCTATGATCTGCCCAGGTACTTGTTTCAATGCTTGTTTCTTTAATATTAGATATTAGTTCTGTTGAGATCCAAATCATATCTAATCTGGACCATGATAAATGTCTATTTGAATAAAAAGTATATTGTTTAGCTTTAGCGTTTCTTTCTCTCCAAATATCTTTTAAAGTTAATTCATCTGTCATTTTAAAAAAGGACCTTGGGAGAGCCTTTCTATTTTGCTTTATTGTTGTTGCTATATAGTCCAGTTTATTGTCCACAATTCCATTAAAATCTCCCATCATAATTATATTAACATAGTCCAGTCCAATTATTTTCATGTGCAGCTTTTTATAAAATTCTTCTTGTTTATCATTCGGAGCATAAATTGCAATCAAGAGTATTTTTATATTATTGTCCATTATTTCTACCATTAATACTCTTCCATCTTCATCCGAGTAAATCAATTTTGCTGGAATAGCCTCTTTAATGTATAAAACCACACCTCTTTTCTTACATTGAGTCAAAGAGGTAAATATTTTCCCTAATTTTGATTGTAATAGCAATTGTTCATGTTGTTTTTTAATGTGAACTTCTTGTAAACAAATTATATCAAATTTTAATTTCTCTAGTTTATGAAAAGTTTTCCTTCTTTTAACTGCTGAATTAAGTCCGTTTATATTCATTGTAATCAGTTTTTTTTCCTCCATGATTATGCTTTATATTTAGGTCTAACAGCTCTCATGGATCTCACTTCACGCTGTTCTTTGTTATCAATCTGTCCCCCTATTGCTCCTTTCTCTTTTTCAGTCTCCAGTTGTTCATCTTGAAACTCAATTAATGAACCCTCTTTCTCTGCTTCCTCTCTTCTTCCTCCGAAAAATTCTGCATGAAAAAGTTCTGCTTTCTCAATTGAGTCAATTCTATGTCTCTGCTCTTGCCACGTAAACATTAATCCTTCTGGAATCAGCCATCTATAATTCACTTCGTTTTCCAATAGTATTTTGGTCAGAAATCGATATTCTCTTCTCATCTCTCTCACTCTTCTAGGTATTTGTTTTAAAACCACAACCTCTTTATCCTTGTATTTCAGTATTTTCTCTCTTGCTACTTGTAATATTTGCGCTTTAATGGATTTTTTGGTAAATCTAATATGGACTTCCCTGGGTAATTTATTTCTCATCACATATCTTGTATAGACTCGGTATATCTCATCTATTCCATCCATTATCTTTTCCTCTGTAATTTCCAAAGCCTCTGCCAAAATTTCTATCATTACTGCTGCCAAATTTTCTCCTTTTTCCTCCTCTATATTTTGAAATCTGAGGTAAAATTCTGACCTTTCCATCTCCCACCTCAACATCCCACCTTTTTCTTGTTCAACCACTGTTAATCTGCTGTCAATATTTCCAATCTTCTTCTCTCTTTGTTTTCCTTCTTCCTCAATTTTTTGGAATCTCTCCTCATACTTAACCATCATTTGTTTAATATTTTCAACTTTTTCATCAGTCTTCTCTATTCTTTGTTCAATATTTTCTGTTCTTTGTTCAATATTTCCTGTTCTTTGTTCAATGATATCTGATTTTGTCTTGAGTTCTTGGATTCCTTGCATAATCATCTGTAACTGTAAAGTTATTTTTTCTTGTTCCTTATCTTGCTTCAACATTGTCTGAATTAAATGTTGTCCTCCAGCTGGTGGGGAAGCAGAGGTAGAAGCAGAAATGCCAGATGGTATTGGTTTCTTGCTCATTTCAATATTTCCAAAACTTCAAGTTCTTCTTAACTTTTAATCCAACTGGTAGAGCAGCCAATTATAATCCAAAATGGAGAACTCCAATAGTAAAAAACACGAGACCAAAGAAGAAACAAAAAAAAAAAAGGAAGAAGAAAGATCTTCAGGTTCTTCTAGACCCTAATCCAATTATGAGATAGTCCACCATAAAAAAGGAAAAAATAGAAAGGAAAAAACAAACAAATCCAAAAATAATAATATTGATTAAGAGCAAAGAAAAAGGAAAAAGCAAAAAGAGAAAAAAGAAAAACAAAAAACAAAAAGTTCCTTCAGATTCTTCACACCTTAATCTAATTAAAAAATCTCAATAATCCAAAAAAAAAAAAAAAAAAATTCAACCACAACAACAAAATAGTCCAAAAAGATAAATATGAAAAGCAAAAAAGTCCCAATAGAAAAGAAAAGAAAAATAAAGAAGAAAAGAGAAAAAACTCTGAGGCTTTCCCTTTAAAGTAAAAGGCAAAAATAAAAATATTACTAAAATTAAGATTTAGAAAAAGGCTGGCGAATGGGGTATATATAAGAAGACACACTGCACTTTGTTATTTATCCAAGGCTCTTGTTATGACTCTCTTCTCCAGCAGCTTCAAAGCCAAACCTCAAGTGTTGATAACAGTCCAGGAAAGCACCTGCAATAATATTTTACTGTGCTCTCCCTCTATCTTATCAGGTTAAAAAGTCCTTGAGATGAGGTCTTTTTGCAATTCTCTCCAATTCAAATAAAGATACTTTCAAGCCTCTAGTTGGCAGTGTTACAACGTTTCTTAATGCTCTTTCTCCCCCCCCGCCAGAGAAAAGGAATAATATATGCAGAAAAAAAAAGGAAAAAATAGCCAAAGGGAGCCTCTATCCTAAAGAAAGTTAAAAAATCAAAGGAAGCATAAAACTATATATAAAAGAAAATTCAATCCGGTTATCTACAAAGTCACAATAAAATCTTTCCCAAAAAGTATAAAGAAAAAAAAAAAAAAACCAAGCCTCAATTTGACATCACTTTAAAAAACGCCGCTCAAAACAATTTCAGTCAAAAAAAAAAATCTCACAGCTTTCTTCTTTATATCGGATGAACTTTCCAACCTTAGCGAATTTACAGCACAAAAGAGTTTTTCTCACCCAGCCGACACACTTCACTTCAATCACTTTCCTTCTGGAGCTGTCCCGACTTCAGCAGCTATGGAGGCTGCCTCTCCGCCGCCAGCAAAAGGGCTTCTTCCGGATCTAACCAGAGATTTTGCGATATCTCTGGGATCCTGGAACAATGCCCTTCACGATCACCGTCTCTACGGGACGGTTTAGGTCCGTTAGGACCGACCAGGGGCGAAAATATCAGCTGCGATCTCAGAGCCCTGAGATCGCAGCTGTATCGCTGGAACGAAGCTCCGCCTTCTCCCCGAAATGGGCTGTTTTCTTAACGCACTGCGGCCCGACAGTATTCAAAATGGCTAAGACATTAGCTAAACCGGCTGAAGTGAAGGCTATGGATTGGAACGTCCTCGAACCGCTACTAAGGGCCCACTATGCACCGACGGTTCCAACCCTCATAAGATGACACGAGTTCTATCAAAGAAACCAGTGGAAAGGAGAAAGCATTGCTGATTTCATTGCAGACCTCCGGAACTTGGGAGGCCTTTGCGATTTCGCCGATCTAGAGGAGGCCTTGAGAGACCGAGTAGTTCTTGGGTTAGACGCTCTAAACGTACAGAGCAAAATAATGGCAAAGGGCGACATTAGCCTTGCCGATGCCATCGCTGAGGCTACGGCAGCGGAGGCGACCAAGAAGTCGGCTGCCCAACTACACCGGAATCACGCTCTAGCACACCAACCAGCCAGCGAAGTTTCACCTAAGTCAGAAGGACAGCTTCAGATGACCCACCATGAGGACCTCTCCTTGTCGTCAGACAGCGACGAAGAAGAGGTCCGTCGCATGTGGTCTGACTGGGACCGTTACCCGAAATCCCAGCAACCGTGCTCTGGCTGCGGGGCCAACCATTACTGTTCCGATTGCAAATTCCGTGATGCGCTCTACCACGAGTGCGGGAAACATGGCCATATCGGACGGGTTTGCAGCCAGACCTCTAAGGGTACCAATCTCTGCCAATCGACAGGGAATCGCCCTGTAAAGCGAGAACCAGCAAACCACTCCTACAGAAACTGACCGTAAATCGCCCAACGAGACGGGAAGAGGCCCACCAAATGCTCACTATTGGCCATGCCTCTTCACTAGATGCCAAGAAAATTCGAGTCAAAGTGAACATCAAAAATCAGCCTTGCCAAATGGAAGTTGACTCGGGATCGTCTCTGTCAATGGTCTCCTGGAAGACCCTCAAGCAACTCATCTGCACTATCCGGTGCCAAGACCTTCAATTCCAATGTCTCATGTTAAAGGACTACCAGGGGAACTGGATTCCAGTCATAGGATCCAGTAGAGTCCGGGTTGCATTCAAGAATCGAACGGCATACTTACTCCTGATGGTGATCGACAAGGACTGGCCTAGCCTGTTAAGCCTCCAATGGTTCGCACCACTCGGCATTGAAGTGGCAGGCATTAACCGAATCGGTGGCAGTAACTGGGAGGAGGACCTCGCCCACGAATTCAGGGACATCTTCACGGAAAAGCTAGGCGAGTACAAGGGGACCCCGATATCCTTTAGCCTTAATCAAAAGATAGCTCCCATCCACCTTAAGCCTCGTCGAGTCCCGTTCGCTCTAAAGCCAAAAATCGATGAACAGCTCGATAAGTTGACAGCCCAGGGAGTTTTAAAGCAACCGACCACTCCCCATGGGAAACACCAATCGTGACACCAATTAAGCCGGACGGCTCCATTAGAATTTGTGGGGACTATCGAGCCACCCTGCAACAAAATCCATATCCGGTGCCAGTGGTGCAACACCTCCTCCATTCCCTGGGGGGCAGAAAAGTCTTCACTAAACTAGACTTAGCTCAGGCTTATCAGCAACTGCCGGTTGACGAAAAAACGGCACAGGCACAGACTATCGTGACACACCGAGGTGCCTTTAAGTATATGCGGCTTCAATTCGGAGTTAGTGTAGCCCCGGGGATCTTTCAGAGCCTAATGGAGAGACTATTGCAGGGGATCAAAGGCGTTGTCCCCTACTTTGACAATGTGCTCATTGCTGCCCCCACTCCAAAAATTTTACGGGATCGTTTAAGACTGATTTTATAAAAATTCCAAGCAGGCTTGAAAGTGAAGAAAAATAAGTTCAAACTGTGTAAAGATCATGTTGAATGCTTAGGGTATTTGATTGACAGTAAGGGTATTCACCCAACTTATAGCAAATTGAAAGCAATAAAAAATGCTCCCAGACCCTGGAACAAGGCCGACCTCCAGGCATTCTTAGGCCTCATCAATTTCTATAATGTATTCTTGCCGCACAAGGCGACTGTCGCTGAACCTTTACATCGCCTACTAGATAAAAAGGCAATTTGGGTATGGGGTCACAGAGAAGAGCAGGCATTCCATAATGTAAAAAAACTACTGACTTCTGACGCTGTACTAATGCAGTACAATGAGACTTTACCATTAAATATCACATGTGATGCATCGCCTTTTGGACTGGGCGCCATTTTGAGCCATGTATTACCTAACGGTCACGAAGCCCCTGTTGCTTATTTTTCAAAAACGCTCTCGAAAACCGAGCAAAATTACAGCCAGATCGATAAAGAAGCTCTGGCAATTGTATCAGCTGTTAAAAGATTCCATGAGTACGTGTACGGCCGGGCCTTTACTATTGTAACTGACCACAAACCATTGCTGGGGATAATCACTGGGGATAAGCCAACTCCCTACATACTTTCTCCCAGGATGACCCGCTGATCAGAATTCTTGGCTGCCTACAATTATCAGCTTCAATATCGTCCCGGTAAAGCCATTCCCCAAGCCGACGCGTTGAGCCGTGCACTGCTCCCTGAAACCATCAACGATCCTGCACCAACAATGACAACATTGCAGATTGAGACACTCCATACGCCGCCATTAACTGCCTGTGACATCGTGAGAGAAACAAAACGCGACCCCATATTAGCATGAGTCCTCACATGGGTGGAACGCGGATGGCCATTGGACCAAGTACCAGATGACTTTGCACCATTCAAAAGTTGTCAAACAGAGTTGTTCTCGTAAAAGGGCTGTATCATCTGGGGTGATAGAGTCATTATCCCAGAACAACTCCAACAGACACCGCTAAGAACCATTCACGATGGCCACCCTGGCATCGTGCGCATGAAGGGCCGCGCACGAAGCTATGCGTGGTGGCCAGGCATCGACAGACAAATTGAATCGTGGGTTAAAACTTGCCAGAGATGCCAAGAAATAAGCAACACTCCACCAAAGGCAACCTCAACCGAATGGGAGATGCCGCAGGGTCCCTGGTCCCACATCCATCTGGATTTCGCTGGGCCGACCAAAGTCCACACGTTTTTACTAACTGTCGACGCTTACTCGAATTGGCTCGAGATTCACCGAATGAGGAACACGACCACCGAAGCGGTCATCAAAAGACTGGAAAGACTGTTTGCAACCCACGGATTACCAGACGTTCTGGTATCCGACAACGGGCCCCAATCTACCGTGCTGTCTTTTGAACATTACCTGGCTGACTGCGGTATCCGACATGCACTCACTTTGCTTGTGCACCCTGCAGCCAACGGTAGGGCTGAGCGCATGGTACAGTTTGTCAAAAGAACTCTACAAAAGATAGACTATGACAACATCGATGAGAAAATCAACCGAATCCTTTTCCTACAGCACATCACACCTCACAGCGTCACCAACAAAACTCCCGCCGAGCTGCTAATGGGACGAAAGCTCCGATCCCACCTCGACCGCTTACACCCAATCTACAAATCGGAAAAACCACTCGGATCCAGCGGCTGATGCCGTACCTTCCAAGTAGGCGATTTAGTATTCGCTAAAAACTTATCGGGTGATACGCTGTGGGTAGAAGCGACCGTAATCCACGTAACTGGCCGAAGATCATACCTTGTTCAGTGCCCTGATGACAGACTTTGGCAGCACCACATAGATCAACTACGCAGCTGCAGTCACGCAATTCCGAACTCCCTTATGACCAAACTGAGGGGGGGGGGAGATACAGAGGAAGACGAATTGCAACTAGAGGAAAATCTTTTTGAAGGGACTGATAATGGAACCGAGACGCAGGAACAGGAACCGGGGATGGGAGTGAGTTCACCTCAGGGAGTGGCCAGTGATATTGGTGAGGACAGAAACACGAACTCTGAACCAGAGGCACCCTATCGTTAAACAACGATCTACCTCAGCAGAAGTGCAGCCAATCGCTAGGCACTTTGAGAAAATCAAAAAGAGTGATAAAACAACCGTCCTACCTCAACGACTATGTAACCGCGCCCCGTAAGCAGAAGCCGGGGGAAAGGGGTGTTGTGAATGAATAATGTCAAATAAAGTTATCTTGAGCTTGAAGTCAAGTGCAGGGTTCTGGCACTTCTGATTGGCTGTTAATGGCAGGATCAGATTGGTCCATTCAGGAGCATCTGATTGGCCATTAACAGGCCATTCCCATTTGTTAACGGAGCTAGCGCTCCAGGATTGCTATTGGTTGAATAGTTAATAAGTTGCCTATATAAGGAAGGCTATAGCAGCACTCCAGTTTGAGCTGTCACACCATGTAAATAAAGAGTTTGAAGTTCACTGTTTCTACCGGCTCGTCTCCATTATTTGCACCCATGCTCCAGATATAACATAAACAATGCATTTTCTTTCTTTTTTTAAGTTCTCTTAAATTTGTTTCTACATTCTGTTGCCTTTATTAAAACAAGCAGTTCAGTATAGTTTATTCTGGCATTTTCTTAGGTACTTGCAATACCTGATTTTATTTTTTCAAGATTCAGAATGATTGGGGAATTCTGGGAGATGAAATTCTCACATCTTATAGTTGCTAAGATTGAGAAACACTGCAATAAGAAACAGCAATATAATTTAAGAATACTATTAAGCCTTTTTACACTAGCCCTATAGATATATAACATTTTAAAATGAAATGAAAGCTAAAACGAATGTTGCACATTCATTAACAACACGATAAAATAGTGTCTGATTCAATTCACAGCTCTAGGGGCTAGCAAACAGCTTATAGTAAAAAATACTAAACAACATAAAAAGTGACTAGTTTTTTTATATATAAAACAGAATCTATTGCTATATTCAAAAGTAAATCTTGCTTTAGAATTCAGCAAGTTTTATTGCCAAATAAATTGTTGATAAAACTGCAACCCTATAAACACCCTATTTGAATGCAGTGAGTTCCTTTATAGTGAGTAAAATCTCTCTGTCTTTTATTTCAGGTTGCAAAAGCTAAACTGCTAAACTGCCTCTTCTGTATACAGAAAATTGGATAGCTATTTTAAAAAGAGCAAAACAAATCTTGGAGGATATTTGGCTGGGTCAGACACAACACAAAAGCTGTTGATATATCATTGTCTCGATGTACTTGAACTTAAGAGCTACCATGTTTGCCATATTAATTATACAACGCTTTATATTTCAAAGGGCACTGAGGCTATGCCAAAATAATGAACTAGTGAGAAACAAAGTCTCATTCATGATATGTGTTGTGTCCGTGTGGAAGGAGGCCAGGAGTTGGTGACTTTGTATCAAGCTCTTTATTGAAGTCAGGAACCGAACTGGCTGCTTAGGAAACTTTTGCGGTTTTTTATTTCCAAGCCACGGCAGCCATGGCCAATGGTACCACTTTGAATCTCCCGTGATTCAAATCTACCAATCGCGGGAGATTCTCAGCGAGCCAATCGGTGTGGCTCGCCTAACCAATCCGATCGCCGCGCGCTTTGGCCAATCAAAGCGCGGGGATCTCAAGAATTCAAATTAAGGTACAGAACACCCCTCCCCTCTTGGTTTGGTCCTACGTAGCATAGTCCTGTAGGTAGGGAGGCGGTTGCATCTAAAGGCTCCCCGGTGGGTGACTATGGTTTGTGCCTCGGCAGTTTCCTCGTCAACTGGCAGTTGCTGGTATGCTTGGGCCAGGTCAAGTTTTGCGAAAACTTTGCCCCCTCCCAGTGAGTGTAGGAGATGTTGCACTACTGGGATGGGGTAAGCGCTTTGCTGCAAGGCGCCATTTGGGTGGCCTTATAGTCCCCGCAGATTCTCACTGACCCATCCGGCTTGATTGAGGTGACTATTGGGGTCTCCCACCAGGCGTGGTCTATGGGTTGTAGGACCCCTTGCTTGACGAGCTTGTCAATTTGCTCGTCGATTTTCGGTTTGAGTGCGAAGGGTACTCGCCTTGGTTTTAGGCGTTTCGGGGGAATGTTTGAGTCTAGGCTGAAGGATATAGGGGGCCCTCAGTACTTGCCTAGGGTGCCGTCAAACACTTCTTGGAAGTCCCGGGCCAGTTGCTGCTCCCAGTTGGCTTCGGCGATGTGGTCGATGCCCGTGACTGCGATGCCGAGCGGTGCAGACCATTGAAGTCCCAGCAGGCTAGGTCGGTTGCAATCGACGATGGTCAAAGGAAGTCTTTCGGTGTGTCACTGTGAACCGTCCTGTTCCAACTGCAGGGATGCGGTTTCCCTGGTAGTCTTTGAGGATTAGTCTCTGGTTTTCTAGTTCCCTTCTCTGGATGGTAGGCACCAAGCGTTTAATTTCTTGCCAGGCTACAATTGAGAGGTAGGACCCGGAGTCCACCTCCATTTTACAGGGTTCGACTTCGATGCCTACCTCCATGTAGACCTTTCTGGCATCTGTGGTTGTTGCGTGGCCGATGGTGACTGTCTGATGTGTCTCTTCTCTCTGCCGGGTCTCGCCACCTCGTTGGGCTCATCTGTTCCGTTCCCAACAGTTGTCTGCTGGGCGGTCTCTGGTCCTGGGGGGTGTGCTCTCTTGTCTCCGCTTGCTCGGGTCCCATTGTCTGGGGCTGTGGTTTTTCTTGAGGCAACAGATGCGGGCGATGTGGCCCTTTTTGTCACAGTGCCGAAAAACTGAGTCGAAGAACCAGCATTCAGATCTGGGGTGGTCGCGTCTGCAACCGGCACACGCGGTCCTCGACTTACGACTCTGCCGGCTGCGCTGGTCGCGGCCTGCCTGGAGACGGTGGATGTCTTCCTCCTCATCTGAAGTGCCCAAAGTGGAGTGGAGTTTGTTAGGGATAACATTGTTTTACCCTAACTGGTTTAGGTAAATAATAATATGTAATCATAGTTTATATGTTAAAGTGTCTGCAACTTTAACTGTGGGATAGTAATTAAGGGAGTGGTTGTGAAAGCACTTTAAAAGAAGCAAGACTGCAGCTTGCTCTCTCTCTGGCTTTGATGATCCCTGATTACTGCTTGGAATCAAGACTGCATTGCTCGAACGGGAGAGAAAACAAAGGACTGATTTGTAAGTGAACTGACATAGGATATTCTGCATGGACTTTGCTAACTGAATATCCTTGAATGGACTGACTAAATGATACATGACTATTGCACTGTTATTTTGACTATTCATAATGGAATAAACTATATTTTTGATAGCACAAGCGTATCTGTTATTTTTACTGTATGTTAATAAACATACAAGCTTAGCTCACTCATTTATCTGTGTGCCTATCTGACTAACGCTGCACATTCTGTTTAGCTTGTCTCCCTAACCCTGGTTGGGGAACCCAGGCTTAACACTGGTTATGGGCCCAGAAGCTGCAAAGTCAGTTTAACTAGGATAAAACAGATTTATGTAAAAGTGAGAGTTTGTGTTGTTATACATTACAGTAAACAGACAGCTGTGTTTTATTAATTATAGTTTTATATCCATATAAAGAAAACATGGCACAAGTCAATCTACAAAGTTTGTCCCTTATATCCAAGTTGGATGGAACAAACTATGTATCATGGTCTATGAAATGTAGTCTGCTTCTACGAAGAGAAGGTTTGTGGAACATAATTGAAAATCCACCAAACGTAGAAGAATGGGATCCAGAGGATGATGAAGACAGACTAAAGATAGAAGAATTTATGCATAAAAATCAACAAGCTATTTGCATAATTGGATTAACATTAACTAACAGCAACTTGTTTATATCCATGGAGAGAAAACGGCTGTTGGGTGTTGGCAGAAGCTGAAGAGGATTTATGTTCGAGATAATGTTGGTGCTCACATAAATCTAACACGGAAGCTTTTCAGTACACATCTCCAGATGAATGGTGATATGCTGAGTCATTTGAAAACTATGCAAAGCATTTTTCAAGAACTGCACGAGAAAGAGCTTATTTTCTCTGAACAACACCAAGTCTACATAATTCTATCTTCCCTTGATGAAAGTTATGACAACTACGTAACTTCCCTTGAAATTCTGCCAAAGGAAAGCTTAACTTTAACTGATATAACTGGCAGATTGATTGAAGAGGCCAGAAGAAGGCTTGAAAGAGATGAGTTAAGGAGGCAGCAACCTCAAAAAGAAGACAATGAATCTCCTACTGCATACGCAATTAAAAAGTGCTTTAACTGTGGAGGAAGAGGACATTTGGCAAGATTTTGTAAAAAAGCAAAGCTCCAGAACGCTGGCCAGAATACTAAAAGTCATCAAAAGACAAATAAATATTTAGAGTTAGCGATGTATACTAACGGAGCTGTAAAAAATAATTTATGGGTGGTTGACAGTGGAGCATCCCACTGTATAACAAATGATAACAAAAATTTTATTAAAATATCCAAGAGTACACAGCAGATATCGTTAGCCAATGGCTGGAAACTGAAAGCTAAAGGTCAAGGTATAGCATATTGTTCTTTTATAAAAGAGAATGTAAAAATGTTATATGTACCACAACTTAAGTTTAATTTAATTTCAGTTAGAATTTTGGTTAAACTAGGATATGTAGTTACTTTTAAAGGAGATAACTGCATAATTGAGAAAGAAGATAAAAAAATTACTGCATCTTTAAGAGGTGAATTATATGTGTTAAATGATGATGATTTAAAGGTGGCTAACACAGTTTATGAAAATAAGAAACCTCATGATGAATGTATTCACTTGTTACACCAAAGGCTAGGGCATTTAAATTTTAAAATGCTTAAGAAAACTATTGAATTATCTAAGGAAATAAGTTTGAAACCTTGTAATAAGTATTTGCAATGTAATATTTGCAATCAAAGTAAGAGCAGGGTCACACCGGCTAATAGAGTTGATGGATTTACTACCAAAAAACCTTTAGAGGTAGTATTTGCAGATTTAATAGGTCCGAAAAAACCAAGTGTAGGAGGAGCTCGTTACATACTAAGCATAATGGACCACTATTCTAGATATGGGTTTTGCTATTTAATGAAGAGCAAAACTGAAACGTATCAAAATCTCTTTAATTGGATAAAATTTGCTGAAAGGAAAACTAAAAAGAAATTAGTAACTCTTATAACAGATAATGGTACAGAATATACAAATAATAAATTCCAGAACAGACTAAGAATGTTAGGTATTCAACATAAAATGTCTGCACCATATAGGCCACAACATAATGCCTTTATAGAGAGAAGAGGCCAAACATTACAATCAATGGCACGAACTATGATGTCTGATTCAGGATTACCTGACAATTTATGGGGAGAAGCAATAATGTGTGGTAATCATATATTAAATAATGTTGTTAATTCAACAACAGGTGAATTACCATTCACATTGTGGCATGGTACAAAACCTGATTTAAGTTACATGCACACATTTGGAGCACCAGCATGGGTGCATAACCCTTCACAACTTAGACACAAAGGACAGCATAGAGCTAAAAGATTATATTTTGTAGGATATACATCTAATCATAGATCTTATAGATTCTGGGAACCAGGTACATCTAGAGTTTACACCAGTGCTAGTGCAAAATTCCTAGAACATGTAGGATGGAATAGATTAGAGCAAGATTTAAATAATGAAGTAATTATTGAACCCTACAAAAGGCAGAAAGATCAGACTAGTTATAAGAAGAGTCCAATTAAAGAAGAAGTCCACGAAGAGCAAATAGGACCAGAACAAGAGGAAACAGTTGATCAGGAAGAGTTAGATAATCAAGAAGAGTTAATAAATGAAAGTCCACCTGTAAGTCCTGTAATACCTAGACGTACTACATGTATAACTAGACCACCTGATAGGCATCAAACAAGTATAGTTTGCCAAGTAACTAAAGTTCCAACTAGTGTAGATGAACTTAAGATGTATCCTGCTAAGGATCAGGAGAATTGGCAAAAGGCAATGGAAAAAGAACTAAATTCATTAAAGGTAATGAAAGTTTATGAAGATGCTAAATTACCTCCAGGAGAAAAATCCATTGGGTACAAATGGATATTTAAAGTAAAAACTGGAAATGATGGGACTGTTACCCATAAGGCTAGGTTAGTAGCTCAAGGATTTAATCAAACTGCATCTGATTACGATAAAGTTTTTGCACCAAGTCTTAAAGCAACATCTTTAAGAGCAGCATTAGTGTGGGCAGCTAAGAAAAACTATGTCATTAACCATTTAGATGTAGAAACTGCTTATCTGCATGCACCATTGCAGCACACTATATATTTAAGAAAACCAGTAGGTATAAAAGACAATAAAGTAAATAGTAATGATTGTTGGAAACTCAAAAAGAGTCTTTACGGGTTGAAACAATCTGGGTTTGAGTGGAACCAATATATTGTGAAAGAGTTAAACAATATAGGTTTTAAATCTGGTTTAGCAGATCCATGTGTGTTTAAAAGAGAAAATAATGGAACAGTGTCATTATTGTTATTATTTACAGATGATATTGCTTTGATAACTAAGACTAATAATGAAGCTAATGAGATTATATCATTATTAGCCAAAAAGATAAAATTAAAGCATTTAGGTAAAATTAAAAAGTATCTAGGATTGACAATTAACAAAACAAAAAATGGTTTTAAGATATCTCAAGAAGATAAAATTTGCCAATTAATTAAAATGTTTAAAATGGAACTTTGTAAACCGGCAAAGACTCCAATGAGTCAGGCAGTTTGCCAAACTAATGATCAAAGTCCCAAATTTGATAAGTCTATATATCAATCTTTGATTGGTAGCTTATCATATATAAGCAATTGGTCAAGGCCAGATATAGCTTATAGTGTAAATCAGCTGGCACCTTTTAATTCAGATCCACATCAATGTCATTGGCAATCATTAAAGAGAATTTTAAGATATCTTAAAGGAACAATGAACCATGCATTGTATATAGAACCAAAGGGTGATTTGAGTCTTAGTCCCTATGCAGATGCAAGTTTTGCAACTGATATAAACACTAGAAAATCAATATCTGGGATGGCTATATTATTTGGTAAAACACTAATAGGGTGGAGGTCAATCAGACAACAGCATATTAGCTTGTCCACGATGGAAGCGGAATTTTCATGTCTGTCATTATTATGTACTGACTTGATTTTGTACAGTTATTATTAGACATGGGTATAACTGTAAAAGATTCCATTATTATGTATGAGGATAACCAAGCAGCTATAAAGTTAGCTACTAGTATTGCTGTAAAAACTAGATCAAAGCATACTGATTTAAGATACTTAAATGTTAGAGAATCTGTAAAGAATGGGCTAATTAAATTGGAATACTGCATGACAGAAGAAAACATTGCAGACCAATTTACAAAAGCTCAAGGAGTAACTAAGTTTAAAGAAAGTTGTAACAAATATGATTTAAAGATGTAAATAGTTATATTTATTATTATTTCCTAAAAGGGGAGAATGTTAGGGATAACATTGTTTACCCTAACTGGTTTAGGTAAATAATAATATGTAATCATAGTTTACATGTTAAAGTGTCTGCAACTTTAACTGTGGGATAGTAATTAAGGGAGTGGTTGTAAAAGCACTTTAAAAGAAGCAAGACTGCAGCTTGCTCTCTCTCTGGCTTTGATGATCCCTGATTACTGCTTGGAATCAAGACTGCATTGCTCGAATGGGAGAGAAAACAAAGGACTGATTTGTAAGTGAACTGACATAGGATATTCTGTATGGACTTTGCTAACTGAATATCCCTGAATGGACTGACTAAATGATACATGACTATTGGACTGTTATTTTGACTATGCTATGAACTCATAATGGAATAAACTATATTTTTGATAGCACAAGCGTATCTGTTATTTTTACTGTATGTTAATAAACATACAAGCTTATCTCACTCATTTATCTGTGTGCCTATCTGACTAACGCTGCACATTCTGTTTAGCTTGTCTCCCTAACCCTGGTTGGGGAACCCAGGCTTAACAGAGTTCACCCTGGTGGGTGGTAGTTTCAGGTTGGGCCTCAGTCGACCTTGCAGGGTGGTTGTTTGCAGTGCAGTCCCCAGCGTTCGGTCTCCGCATGCGGTTGGCTGATTGTCGGGTTGCTTCAGCTGCCGTGGCTTCGGAGATGGCATCGGCGAGGGCAATGTTGCCCTTGGCCATCAACCAACTTTGGAGAATGGGGTCCCAAAGGCCGAACACGATTCGGTCCCGCAGGGCCTCGTTCATATTGGAGAACTCGCATAGTCCTCCCAGGCACCGCAGCTCTGCGATGAAATCACTGAAACTCTTGCCCGACCGCTGGTCCCGCCGATAAAATTCGTGTCGTCGGATGAGGATGGGTACGGCTGGAGCGTAGTGTCTCCGGAGTAATGGCTTGAGGTCATCCCAATCCATCACGGTAACATCGGTGGGCTTGGCTAGCGCTTTTGCCATCTTAAGCACTGCGGCCCCGCAGTGCGTTAGGAAGATGGCTCGTTTCTTCGGTCCGGTGGAATCCTTCAGGTCGTTGCATTCGAGGAACATGCGGAATCTGTCCGTGTAAGATTCCCAGTCCTCGCTAGCGGGGTTGAAGGGGGGTTGGTGGCGCGATGCTGGCCATCTCATCGGTTGGCTGGCTTCCGTCGGACATGTGCTACGGTTCAGGATCAGAATTCCATCCTCGTCGCCAGTGTTGTGTCCGCGTGGAAGGAGGCCAGGAGTCGGTGACTTTGTATCAAGCTCTTTATTGAAGTCAGAAACCGAACTGGCTGCTTAGGAAACTTTTGCGGCTTTTTATTTCCAAGCCGCGGCGGCCGCAGCCAATGGCACCACTTTGAATCTCCCGCGATTCAAATCTACCAATCGCGGGAGATTCTCAGCGAGCCAATCGGCGCGGCTCGCCTAACCAATCCGATTGCCCCGCGCTTTGGCTAATCAAAGCGCGGGGATCTCAAGAATTCAAATTAAGGTACAGAACAATATGCATGTCAATTAAAAGAAAAAAAAAAGTAACTAATCTTGCCAGGTCCAGTGCAATAAGATACATATGCATTCTTTTGCCTTCATAATCATCCATTTTTCTTGTCTCCATCCACATTATCTACCATTGGTTGAGAAAGTTCAGCTTAAATCAAAAATGTGTCCCTTAGGAAATTGCTGCATTACAATTCAAACATCTCTGCCATTGGCCAGACTGACTGATGCTACTTGGGAACTATAGTTCCACAATCTAGGGAAGGCTATGGTTCCTCATACCTGGCTTAATCTTAACAACAAATAAAAACCCACTGTCAGTTGCCTCTCTCTCCATTTTAGGAATGTGTTTTCCAAAAATCCTTAAATAGGATGTAGGACCTGACCTTATTTAACAATAAGAGGCAAGGACCCATAGCTGGAACAGATGCTAACTTTGAACTTCATATCCATAGTCTGCTGAAGCTCTCAAGTTCAATCTTTTGGGAGGGAAAAAGCGCTACACTTAGCTTTCTGATCATGTATGTATAAATTTTCTGGGCAGAATAACACGGCAATAATTCTGGGCAGTAAACATGGCAATTGGGTACCATTATATGCATACATTTTCCTATATATTATGTGACTGAAGCAATAGTGTCTGAAGTCAAAATTATTACAAGAATAATGCTCAATGTATTGATTATCAAATACATATCAGATACATATCACCATGTCACTGTCACATGCAACAGCATCTCGCAGTATTTCACAGAAGATAGTGAGAGAAGATTGAGAATGTGAGAGAAAGGGGAAAAATAGTTTTCACATAAGAAAAAGGTCAATTTATTTTTTTAGGAAAAAAGTAAATATTTGTCTGAAATCAATTTTTTCAATTATTTAACAAGAGTATGCAGTACAGTTCTAAAAAGGTTTAGTCATTCTGTATACACTGACTTTTGAAATGTAAAAGAAACCTTTACTTAGCAGAACTCAAGACTTTCTGATATAATGATGGTTTCTGTAATCAGATGCTTTTTGCAGCTTCTATATGCAAAAAATAAAGTCCTGGTGCCAAGTCTTCAGAAAATGACAACATGATTATTAACAATTCAATAAACTTTAAAAAGAGGAAGGGGAAAAACACTCAGCACTTTAGGATATTTAGGAGGCATAAACTGTTTAATAACTCATATTTCTTTAAAAAATGAGTCTTCATTCCTCAGGCAAGTCCTCTTTTGGTTTATTGGAGTGAAGTGGAAGTTTTTGCTTAGGATAAATGTCAAATTTTCAGCTGCAAGAACATATATTTTAGATTATTTGTAGGTGACTATGAAATGCTTTTTTTAAAAAAATAATGGATGATCCAGACATTGGACTGTGAATCAGTATCATCTCCTTACATAAAATTTATTATTAAATCCAAACATATGTTTTCTTATCTTATTTGATGGAAGAAGCTTGTCTCCTGAAAACTTCACACTAAGCACAAACATCCTTTTCCACTGGAAATTCTTCATCAGATTTGTTGCCAGAAAAATCCTTTGAATGATTTTTCCTAATTTCTCTGGGAAATTCTCAAGTTCCCAAAGGCAGATTTCCGGTCAGGGTGAGAATTGTCCTATGATTGAAAAAGCCCAATGGGAGAAAATCTGTAATTTATGGCTTTCTGCATTAAACAAACAGCAATGAATTGAACTGAAATGTGAGAAAGTACAGACTGCTGGAGAAATAACTGGACAGTGCAAACCAGGAATTCACAAACATCCCTCATCATGAAATAAGAATGTTACTTTTTAACAATAGCAGCTCTCTCGTCTTTTGAAATAATGGTTAAACTATTTTTTTTTCAATCTTACTGAATTAAAAACTGATAGGAAAAATGCAGGAAACTGTATGATACTGAAAAGTAGTCATTTGTAGCAGACACTTTATGACTAAATACGAAAGGACACAGGCCAAATTCTATTACTATTAGCCTGCACAGGGTCATTCAGAAACTCATGGAATGGATAAGTCAATCTTTGCATGTATGTACAAGAGTTTGGACCATGACACCACGTCTGCTTCTTCCTCAATAACACACAGTGTCAAACCATAGAGACTGGGTTTATTTTTAGCTGTCAATTCTAACTAAATCAGTACATCAAGGAAATCATTACTTACCTGATTTCTTCTACATCAGTTTTCCTCACTTGATATTCTCCAGTATAAATGATGTTGAAACTGTTAAGTCCCAAATTTTCCCTTTAAGTGTGATCTTATTATGAAAAATGGCTTCTATTTGATCTTGTGAATAGTTTAGCATGCACTTCCATCAACTTGAGATGATTCATGTTACTTTTGAAAGTAAGCATGTTGAGACCGTGTTGTCCCTGATTGAAACTGTTATGATCACATTATCTCAAGTTGTTTGAATGATGTTTTTTTTATTCTATAGAAATCAGAATAACAGAATTTTAAGGGACCTTGCAGGTCTTCTAGTTCAATACCTTGCTCTGGCAAGAATCCTTATACCAATTCAGACAAGTGGTTGTCCAATCTCTTTTTTAAAACTCCAGTGTTGGAGGATGCACAACATCTGGGGACAAGTTGTTCCACTGATTAATTGTTCTAACTGTCAGGAAATTGCTCCTTACCTCTGAGTTAATTCTCTCCTTGATTACTTTTCATCCATTGCTTCTTGTCCTACCGTTAGGTGCTTTGTGGCAGCACTTTAAATATTGGAACATTGCTATCATGTCATGCCCTAGTTCTTTTCATTAAACTGGACATTTCCAATTCCTGCTACCATTCTTCATATGTTTTATATGAATGCAACATCTAAACAAATTGGTTATACTAAATTGTTGCTCACAGGGTAATATTTTTATATAGCTGTAAGAAATCAGAATGTCATTCTACATGCACTTCAGACTAAGTATTGTTTGATGGAGACATTGCAAGTGTTGTTTTGGCATCATCAAATTCATTTCAAACCCATGTTTGGATCATGTGCTGCTGTTTCATTTCCTTCTCAACATCTAATTGATCAGAATAAGGGGTTAACTGGCAAGACTAATTGTTGAATTTGATCCTTTTGTTTCTTAGAACAGTAACACAAATAATACTTTTATGATAGTTTATAGAGTTTCTCCAAACAACCTCGGGTTTCATGGAATCAAAAAGAAATAAATCCAAACATATCCTTGTCAGAGTTTGTACTGCCAGTTGGCAAAGTTTGGTAGCTGCTAACACCATCTGAGCTGCGAGTCCTGTACACATGGTCACCCAGATGCTGTGCAAATCCACAATCTGCCCATATTTCTCATGTTCTACCTGCCTCCACCTAAACCCTTCTACAACTTTCCAATTTTTTCCCTCTGGATAGTAGTCATTGCCTAAAAGTCTGGCTTTGAGCCTTGAGTTTTCATTTCCATCAGTAATAATAAAATTAACTCTCCCTTAACTTGCAGTATAAATACAATTCATATTGCCAGCAGCAATCTTTACTTATATGTTTGCTTAGTCCTTAAAAATAGTTGATTTTCCCTTAGGATCTAATTTAAGATGAAGCCAAAAATCTAGGAAGGAAGGAAAGAAATTGTGTGTGTGTGTGTGTGTGTGTGTGTCTGTTTTTTACTCAAGACCAGATGTTTATTCAGTAAGTTGATAGTTTGCCCTTATTCCTTGTGAAAATTGGACTGGGGACATTATAGGGCAAACTTGTGGGTTTTACTGAAATCCCCTTGGTTTTTCTTTTACCCACATAATTCTAGTACTGGGATGACTACTAAACAAGTGTTTTGTGGTTCAAGAAGTAAAAATGATTTTGCATTGAATTTGACTACTGCTGAATTCATAAGTGCATTCAGTGATTTTAATTAAAGTGGTTTGGTTCCCCATGTTTGGCTCCATGTTCATTGAATTATGGTTTCATGAAAAACAGTCCTCTTGATTGAGGCAAAGAGAGACCCTGGCCTTTTGTAAAACATAAAAAAATAGGATGTCAGAAATAAAGTATTGGATCATGATAGTGGTGTGTTTCAAATATTTTACCACTAGTTTGGTGGGTGTGGCTTGGTGGGTGTTCTTTCTGCGCATGCACACACTTTGTGCACATGCCAAATGCATACTTTGCCCGGATGCAGAGGTGTTTTGACTCACTTCCTGCAATCTTGCACTTTCTCTGACACTTCAGCAACTGCCATGTGGCAATTGCTGTGCCGCACAAAGCAGCTGCACTTCAAAAGCAGGACATAAAGGTTAGTATGGGAGGCCAGGCAGGCAGGTGGGCCCAACACAGAGTGTTGGAAATAACTGGTTCGGTCTCTGCTGCTCATCGCCACTACTAGCTTGGCACAACCAGACTGAACCAGTAGAATACCACCATTGGATCATGACATTCAGAAGACGTACCAGGCTAAATAGCGGAGGCTGAATGTAGATTCAATGTTTTATATTTCCAAATAGAGGATATTGAAGAGTTAATGCATGATAATGTTATTTTGTTTTTGTTTTGTTTTTCAATATTGATTAGCTATATGATGTTACATGATGAAAGATGGAAACAGGAAACCAGTTAAAATTGAAATGTTGGATTTTATCTTCCAGGTCCCAACAAAGTCAGGGATGCAGAGATAAGAGTTCATCACTAGAATTTTGTCCATACAAACTAAAGGACAACTTTCTGATAAATTTACAAGATAATCTTAGGAAAATTTGACTGAAAATTTATTTCTTCCAAACTTACTCAAAAATTGTGCATGTTAAATAGTCAGAAACTTTCACTTTAGGCATTATTTATTACTATTATTTCTCTGATAGCCACCGGTTGCAGAAAATGATTCCACCTAACTGGTTGAGGATAAGCAGAAAATGGCTTGTTAAATATTCAGTGATGAGCATCAGGAATTTCCATGGCTATAACTAGGCTGGAAAGTTGAGAAAGCATTCCAGAAAAGTCAATGGCAAGCCACACCCTTTTAACCACCTGGAAAAATGGATGAAGCCACCCATGATTGTAACTCTTTTCCCAAGAACAGAACACAATTAAATGGATGGCCCTGACCCTCCAAAATGCTTGATTTACTATCCACCAGGTGGCTAATCAAGGGGAATTATCTTGAACTTTTACAGCAAAAGCCACATTTCTGCTTTGCTACAGGCTGGCATGATGCCCATAAGTCACATAGTCTCCTTCAAGTGCTCATCCATCCTGTTTTTGTTGATCTTTAGACAATGTTCCTTTTCAGCAGCCCTTTACCAAACTTTTTTCCCAATCCCAGGTGAATGATATTTTTCCTCCCTAGAGATCATTATGCCCCTCCCCCCCCCAAAAAAAGATTCCACTGAGCCAAGTATCTTCTGCCATTTGTACGCATGGCTGGCCTTCAGCCAAATGTTGCTTTGAACATGGCAGAATTTCAAGCCACTCTTAAATTCTAATTAATTAGGAACAAGCATTAACTGAGCAACTTTGCAGTACCTTTTATTCTAGGCACAGTCAACCCCCCAGGCTAGTCCAGTTTGATGGTTCTTTGCTCAAATACCTATCATGCTATTACAATAGGTGCATGATGCAGTGTTTGGCTGGCAAATCCACAGTTCTTCTGGTCAAAACACAGCCAGCAAGATAAAATAATCATGTTATTGACAAAAATGGAAAGGGGCCATGCTGTGAGAGGACATTCACATTTATTGATGCATTTTTATTATTATTTAGAAAATGGATCTATCACATTTTTGAGCAAAAAAACAAAATGCTGTAGGCAAATAATAAACAAGTAAGGCTGCACATCACACAAACACAAAAGAAGATGAAGTTAGCTCAGATAATAATATCCACAAATCAACCTTGTATGCTCAGCAGGATGTGGTACAAACAACAGGTTTTTTTTTATTAATTTGTTGGGGGATAATTAAGTAGAAATGGGTCTATGCAAAATGGCCTATTTTTTAATTTAATCCCACTGAATAGTACAACAGTTTGAAGCAACTTACTTTCCAATCACTAAAGATGTATGTGTGTGTATACAAATGTATATGTGTATAACTATGTGTGTGTGTATATACACACACAGATTTTATACATACATATACACATACACACACATATTTGTTTTCTTAAGTTTTCGCGGGTACTTACATGTATGGTATTCAGCTTTGTTCGGGTATTTTCCCATGTCATTATAGTTGTGCTTTTAAAGTTATAGCAGCGTTTCTGCAGAATCTCATCTGCCATCATCAGGCTTCTGTATTGTGTTCGTCTGTGAGTTAGACTTTCACAGCTGTTTCTGTTTTAAATTTGGGGCTAGCCTACTGCTGTGCCAGAATGGTTTTTTCTTCCTCCTGATTGGTTGAGAGTCTTGGTCTGTGTTTATTGGTCTTGGAGTTTGCTGTTTTCTCTTGATTGGTGTTTCTAATATCTTCTGTCTATTTTGTGGCTATTTTTGTCTTGATTGGCTGGCAACATTATATTTCCTGTATTGGAGGCTTTTAGTGCGGCTTGGCTCTGAGTAAATGGACGTCTATCATTTGTTAGGAAGCTAGGTTTCATCTGGGTGCCTGGTTGGGGTGTGTTTGAGCTGGAGATATCAGGGGGGATCTGTTTATGCCCAGGTGTTTGGCTGGCTTGTGGTGTGGAGATTTTTTTTTTTTTTTGTGAGTGCAGGCTTCCAAATAATTGACAGTCTGGTGGAATCATCTCTTCTATTCATTCTTTCAGGTCTTTTTTCAATCTCTATGGCTACTCTGATAATTCTATAGCTGGGGTTTTCTATAGTGGCTAGGGTTTGGGTGCCATTGAAGTTGATGCTATGACCCGTTCCTTTAATGTGTTGGACTAGTGAGGAAGTGTGTTCCAGCTTTTTTACTGCATTTTTGTGTTTAACCAGGTGGGTACTTATTCTTCTATTGGTCTGTCCGATGTATGTGGCAGGGCATGATGCACAAGGGACTTCATATATGCCTTGGTTTTCCAGGTCAATTTTTATCTTTGGGGTTTCTTAGGATGGCTGCTATTTTTCTGTCTGTTTTGAAGGCAGTCTTGATACTTCTGTGTAGTATCTTACTGATTTTGTCTGTAGTACCTCTTATGTAGGGCAGGACAGCTGTTCCATAGGTCTGTTCATCTTCTGGGTCTCTATTATGTCTCAGTGTGTTTTTGTGGATCAAGCCAGTGATTTTGCTTTTGTGGGAGCTGTTAGCTGTCAGTACTTTAGTCAGGGTGCATAGTTCTGTCTTTATGTGTCTTGTCTGCCAGGTGTTTGGTTCTGGTGGTTAGTGTTTTAGCCACAGAATTTATCTGTGCTGGGTGGTGGTGGGATTGGGCATAGTGGTTGGTGTGTGTTTTCTTCTGGTATATGGTGTGTCCTAGTGTGCCATCTGTTTTTTTTTTTTTTTTGTAGATTAGTACATCTAGGAATGATAGTTCTTTGTTTCCATTTCCATGGTGAACTTGATTTTGGGGTGTGTGCTGTTTAGGTGTGTTAGGAAATTGTTTAGGTTTTCTTTTCCATGGGATCAAATCACAAATGTGTCATCGATGTATCTTAACCATAGTTTGGGTTTGTGGGTGGCATTAGCTAGGGCTCTGGATTCGAATTCTTCCATGAACAGGTTTGCAATGACGGGTGACAGTGGTGATCCCACAGGGGCTCCTTCAATTTGCTTGTATCTTTGTCCTTTGTGCATGAAATATGTGTTGGTTAAGCAATGTTCTGCTAGTTCCATGAGGTTTTTAGCTGGTTGGTATTTATTTTTGATGGTTTCAAGAGTTTATTTTATTGGGACTTGAGTGAATAGTGAAACCACATCGAAACTTACAAGCAGATTTTCTTGTTCCATGTGTAGATCTTTGATCATTTCCAAGAGGTGGTATGAGTTTTGTACATGTGATGCTGCTGTTTCAGCATGAGGCTGTAGCTATTTGCTAAGTGTTTAGCTAGGTTTTGTAGTGGTGCTCCTCTGGAGCTGACTATGGGTCTGAGATGTATGCCTTCTTTGTGTATTTTTGGGAGGCCGTATAGTTTGGGGCAGCATCTGGAAGATTGTCTGGGATGATTGTCTGTTGGGTCTCTTTGCTCATGTTGCTGGCTATAATTTTCTTCTTGGTTATTTTTTCCAGATATGTGGTTGGGTCCGTGTTTATGGGTTTGTATGTGGAGTCTTGGAGTAGGTCTGTCAATTTTGTTTCGTAGTCTTTTCTATCCATTACTACTGTGGCATTATATATATATTATATATATGTATGTTTGTTTCATAGATTTTCATGGGTGTAGTATGCAGGTTTTGGTGTGTTTGGGTCTTTTCCCATATAAGATTGAGAGTATTTTGGCGACGTTTCAATGAGGTCCCAAAACAACACATGACACCACCACCAATCTCCCTCACCAGACTCAAACCCAAACCCATCCCATAGACGAAAGGCAACCATGGCCCAGAAACCAGATCATCATGAAATACCATGCAACCATTGCCCAGCCACATACATTGGACAAACCAACAGGAGAATAAATGCATGTATCACAGAACACAAGAACACAGTCAGAAAAGAAGAAAATACTTCCTCCCTTTTCCAGCACCTTAAGGCCACAGGACATGAAATTAATTTTGAGGGAACCAAATTAATCTCCAATACTGAACACTTCAACAAGAGAATAATCAGGGAAGCCATCGAAATAGAGAAACACCCCCATAACATGAATAAACGGGATGATATCTTCCACCTACCAGACATCTGGAAACTAGCCCTCACCAACAAATGAGTCCCAGCCATGAAAAACAACACTGGACCTAAAACAACACATGACGCCACCACCAATCTCCCTCACCAGACTCAAACCTAAACCCATCCCATAGACAAAAGGCAACACCATCCAGAAACCACAACTGCATCACCAGCTGCCACACACCCTGACCCCCAAACTAAACAAACTGACACACGCCATGAACCTCAAACTTGGAGCCAAACCAAAACCCAGAATGTTATATCACACCCATCGGCTCAGGATATCACATCAAGGAACTCAGGAGGTTACACCACAAAACTTCAGGATGTTGCAACACAGCCAATGACCCAGGAGATTATAGCACAAGACCCAGGATGTCACAACAATAGAACTCAGAAGGTCATTACACAGCCCATTACCCAGGTTGTTACAACACAGGAAGCTGATAGACACACAGCCAATACCTTAGCCAACAGGTTCTTACGAAAAAGCCAACCAATCTGCAAACATCAACTCCATCAACCAATCAAGAAATAACAACACAGCCAACCAGCCCGCTTACAACAGAGCCAGCACACCACATCTCCCCACCAGTATTTACAGAGAGACGGCAGCTCCAATCACGCTTTGCTTGCACAAGCATGAAGCCGAAATCACCAGCCTGAAGATGGCAAGTGGGACTTCATCGAAACGTTGCTAAAATACTCTCAATCTTACACGGGAAAAGACCCAAACATGCCAAAACCTGCATACATACATATACATATACATATACATATACATATACATATACATATACATATACATATACATATACATATACATATACATATACATATACATAATCTCACACACACAGTATAAATTTCAGTACATTGTGTTATTTCCATGTGTTGTTTTTCTATAATATGTTTAAAAATTATTAACATGCTATTATTTAGATTGATAAGAATATTGAAAATAATATTACAAGCATAAGACTCTTTAGCTTTTTTACCAGACATTAAATATATTCTGATTTCTCTTCATTCTGTATAAATCTTTTACCTTAGGGGAAATTTATCTGGTGTGTGCATATTCAGTGTTTGGGTTTACATGTTGTGCTCATATTTCACAATCTTGCATTACTAAATAAATCACAACATACTCATGGCACACAATGTACAGATCTAGAAGTAGCTGCAAAAGGGTTCAAAGGAAGCAAGATGGAGACCGCAACCATGTGATCAGAGCTCACATTTTCTGATAAGTGTCACAGATATCTGTGACAGAATGTAGTGAGGAGATGGGAAGGTTGCATTCCAAAGGAGTAAGAAGCCCAAATATCAGGTATGAGAGAAACAAGGTGAAGACAGCCTCTCCTTAAGAGTTCAAAAATATATGGAACATGTAGATAGTAGAGTCTCAGTCTGGCATGATTTTGTCTATAAAGATGAAATAATAAAGAACACATCTTGAAAGAACTGCCGTGCGTCACTCCTGATTTTGGGTCTGGCAACATTATTATATACACATATCACATGTATCAATGAGAGAAAAGATGGATCATACAGTTGTGCCTTTTTATAGTACCTCAGTTCTGGCCTAGATAGCCCCATCAAAAAATATCATACCAACTACATTCTGATTTCATGCAACACTAATCTTTATTCAAATGGTATATAATATAATCTTGGCTTGATAAGCACCTCGTTCTGTGAGAAAGTGTCCAAAACCTATCCAGCAATACTTCTTCCACTCAAGCTTTCATGCAACAGCATTCAGAGGTGATTGTTACACTGGACCAGACCAAAGGCCCCAGTACAAGAATCTTTAATGGGGGAGTGAATATGTAAATGCAATCACATTCACAAAATACATTACAGCTCTGCTGCTACCTTCATACATACCTGTGATTTCTATATACCATAGTTTCCTGAGCATATCAAACAGTGAAAAATCAAGGGGGGGGGGGGGGAATTCACCTCAAAATTCTAGCTCTTTGTATGAACTCTGTTGGATAATAACCTATTGACAGTGTGTGTGTTTTTTAAACCATTCTATGCCTTGTTTCTACAGAATGGCTGAAAAAAATATAAATTATTTTTTAAATCATTCTATGCCTTGTTTCTACAGAATGGCTGAAAAAAATATAAATTATTTCATGGGCAGCCTCCAAAGCCTCCATTTCCTCCATTTATATCTTTTATCTTAGTGTATAGTTCTGCAGTAAATTAGATTCTATATTTATTTATTTTTGTAAATTTTATTTGAGTTTTCACAATAAAAGAAATACAATTAAAACATCTTTTTTGAAAGCAGCTCCTACCACCTTCAGGAAAGGGAGTAATAGCCAGCTGAGGAGGAGAGATTCAGCTCTCCTCGACCCTGCTGGCAGTCTCCCCCTTCTTCACCACCTCTATGGGGTGGCTTCGCCCTGAAGCCAGCTGGTTCGGGACGCTCCAGCAGCGAGCTCAAGCAGAAACCGTGCACGATCGCGGATTCCTATCTGTCGGCGAAGCCCTTCAAACCGGAAGTCAAATGAGATTACATTTTGATGCCTAGACTGAGACCTTTCTTCTCTAAATGAAGTTTGATCTTATACTACAGCTTACCCTTTGTGTACAAATGGAGTTTAAGGACCTACATGTTTGAAGATTGGTGAAGCCCAGGTCATAAAAGGAACTGGAATGTAAAATTATTATTATTTAATTGTCCATTAGGTCTATCCATACAAGGTGAAACCTGTGATGGATTGAAAAAGATTGCCCCTTAAGGCAAAGGCCTCAACTATCTGTCACCTTGGGTAATATAATAAATCGCTTGCAGGTGTTTTGTGGAGCAGGCAGTGTTTTCTTTTCAGATGATCCATCAGAAGAATTGCATTTTGGAAACTAATCCCTGTAACCAGTGATTTCAAAGGTGCAACAGGATGTGGCTGACGCAATGTTATAGTATGCCTTTGGCAGGCAGGTGTAGGGAAAAATGCAATAAGGGGGCAGGCAGGGCTTGGGAACTAAGAGGAGGTGTACTGAGTCTATCAATCACATCAGGAACTATGAGTCACAGTTGTAGCTATAGCAGTGAGCTATATTTGCAAAGATACCTTAGTTCACAGCCTCTGCGGAGAGAAAGACAGAAATTTTGCAGAACTTTGAAGGGAGGGAAGAGCAGAGGTCAATGGGAGCTACAAGAAAGGAGGGAGGGAAAAGCTTCTAATGTTGTGGCCAGTGATTTCTAAAGAAGCAATAGAAGTATTGTGGCCTTCCAAAAATTTCTAAACTAGGCCTAACAATCTTAGGCAATATGGCTAATTATACTGATTGCTATGATTCACTCACTTGTGGAAAACCAGGTCCAGATTTGCTCTGAATCAAGTTTACCTATGATTCCAAGTTCCCCTTTTTTGTGACAGGCTCAAGGAACCAAGAATGATATGAGAAGCTACCTCGGAGTAGTTTCTTTATTGTTGCTGATCTACAGACAGAAATAGGGAGAAGCTGCCTTTGCTCTTTTCCCACATACCAAAGATTTCAAGCTGAACTGTCTCTTTGTTCTTCCTGTGACTGTGTTCTACGTTCTGCCACATTTTGTGGCCTTCAAAACTAACTGTAATTGCTAAAATTGCCATTTTAACAAGGGAAAACTGCAATAGATTTTTAAAAAATCCAAACCTTCCAAGAAATTCAACTCTGCCAACAAAAATATTGCATACCCCAGTGTAAGAATCTAATGGCTCAAAAAGAGAGGGATCAATTCTCTTCCCCCTGTGTTTCTTGTGCACTTCTGCACCTAGTTGATTACTTTTGTTAGAGTATGTGTATTTTTCCTGGTCTCCACCATGCTTCTCAAGACAATATAAATACCCAGAATTGTTTATGAATCAGAATAGCCTTTTAGGATCATTAAGAAAAGCATGCTGTTTATAATCAATAGTTCCTATTCATATCTTCTTCCATAATGAATCTTTCACCAATCTTTTCTTAACAATAGTGGTTTTTCCACTGAGCGCTATTATTTGCTTTTCTCTCATCATTTAAAAAAAAAAAATGTATAACCAACATCACTCAGACCAGAATATGACACTCTCCTGAACCAGTGCAATTAGGACATTATGAGTTTTGAAATCCAAATGATAATGCAAAAGAGATAGAAAAGGGTGAAAGAGAAACATTCATGTTTTTTTCAGTTCCAAATATGGAACCTATTAAAAATTAGCATCTGACCATGGTAGTAAAATAATGACAGGGATTTTACTTCATCCTGTATCTGTTTATGACAGGAGCCTTAAGTTAACCATAATTCCATATTTATCAAAGTTGAATCAAAATAAATGAATAAAGAATCAGAAAAATAAAATTAAGCTGTAGTGTATGCATGTACATGGAAGAATTTATTTTGTGTATTTTATATTATTTCTTTTATATTATATTAGGCTATTTTTTTAATCAGGAGATCTCTCAAATAAGTCTTAGAAATTCTGTCCAGACTCACTTATACCCTGTTTATGTCTCAGGAGAATTCTGATAAATGGTTTCAACCAAATAGAAGCTAGTCACTGTAGAAATGTCCATTATTTCTGAAACTAGTAATAAATCAAAATCTAATGACCAGACATGCCGTAAGCTCCCCAAACAATGATCAAACAAACTTTTTAAAAAACTGTGAGATTTAACCTACAACATTTTCTATGTTAGGGTGTCCTGGGGAAAACGTTTAAGCATAGTTTTCAGAATCCAGATGTGTGCCGTGTAGCAACCATGATGGGCAATAAGCTCTGCAAATTTTCTTTTTCTGTTCTACATTTGTGTGTACTTTTTCAATCTGCTGTTAATAGAATCTGTGAAGACTGGTATCCTATGTTATTATTAGCACGTGGGTGACAGTCGGTGTCTTGAGAGCCATATGTGACAAAAAGTCAAAGATACTCTGAATCAATTTAATAAGAGTTATCTTTCCATTCTCTGGAAATCTACTGTTTGGGAAAGAGAAGGAAAAGAATGCCAGAAGCAACAACAGGAAGAATGGTTGGGAGAAAGCAGGACTTTGTTCCACCAAGTTTGGACTTTGGTTGAATCTACTAATGAAATTCCACTGACGAGTCATTTTCAGGAGCCATGCTATTTTTAGGTATGAGAATCATCTAACTGCTTTTTTGATGGCCAGTCATAATTATGACTTCAGCCCTTTCTATATTGACATAGCAATAAATCTCCTTGAATCCAATGAGAGTTATGTTTACATAAAAAGTATTCCACTGAAAGCTGTCATTGTTCAAATTGGTAGAATCTATGTACTTAGATGGCATAGCAACACAGACATGGGAAGGGAATTAAAAAACAAAGATGCTTCTTAAAAATTTTTCTTACAGAGTAATTGTCATGTACTGACATATCAGGATTCAAAAGATACAGCAATGCAACAAGAATAGAAATGAAATATATACGGAAGTTGAGATCGCATTTTGTGCATGGAAATAGTGCTAGTGATAAGCATGTGACTTAATGCACTGTCACTGCAACTATTTTTTACAAGTGGATGGATAATCAAATGTGTTTTATTGCCCCTTGATTGAAAATGGTTATGGCTATCAAGGGCGAGATAAAGGTGATTTGGTGGGTAGAACTGACTGCTGTTGGCTGTTATTCACTCTGGGTATTCTGGAGACATGTGTTGAAATTGTTCTTCTGGATTTACCAATAACTTTTTAGAGACTATGATGAATCTCTCAGATTCAGTGGCACTTTATCTACATATTTGTTGGCTTGCTAAAATATAACTTCTCCATAACCAAGTTCCTCCCAGAGGGACAATTTAATGCAGAGAAGCATTTGCAGCCTGGTCTATCTCACAGAGGAGTCCCCCCCCCTCCCCAAATGTTAGAGAACTATAAATCTTTACTCGTGACATCATAATCTGTTGCTGTGGGAATGCTTGTGGTAGCACAAAGAAAGGATTACAGCCTTAACCTGGGGTAAACAGAAAGAAGAGATAGGCTCAGCAAGATAAAATGCCATCATTGCTGAGGGCATACAGATCATCCTCCCTGCCGTTTTCTCACATCTTATAAAACTGGTATCAGATTCTTCATTGCTTTGTCAGAGGATTCACGGAACTTTCTTTTTAAGAGAGAGAGAGGAAGAACAACAGAGAGAAATGAAATTTAAAGCCTGGTTAAAATAAGATGCTTATCTCTTTTGAAGGAATTGAATGGCAATAACAGTATGTCTTACTTAGAAAATCTAATATTTGGATGGGCCCAAGTTTTTGCAATCTGGTGTTTGAATTCCATTATAAATACTCCATTCCTCTCTTTAAGAAACTTCTACTATAATCCAATGGTAGCAGCCTAACCAAAACATCTAAAACTCTGAGCTGCTATAGCATTACCAAAACATCTAAAACTCTGAGCTGTGCCTCCAAACCTGGCATTATATCTCATCAGTTGTGTCTGTGTAGTAGGAAAACCAACTTTGGAAAGTAGCCTATTCTGATATTTTGCCTGACAATCAATATTACATCTATAATAAATAAGCAAGAAGATCAACAATGAAAGAAGCATGGGATAAATAGGCAGGTTATCTCTTTCATGAAAGTGCAGGGAAACTACTATCTTAATGATCACCCATTTGAAGAGACAAGAATACTGTGGATAAAAATGTTTTACATAACCCATATCTGTAATATCATTCTTGAATAGCAATTGATGCATAAAAAAGTAGAATCTCAAACTTTCTGCCTTAGGAGCTCTGCATGTATTTAGGATGAGCAGCATGGAGGTAAAACCACAGAACAAAGAAAGGAACCTTTGGACATCCGTTCTCCCCCCCACCCCCAAGAGATAGACAGAAGCCTGAAAAAAAGTCTTGCTTTAGTGCATTGCAAAAAATAGTTACATATCTGCAAGATTCAAAGTCCTCCTTCTGAATCATTTTTAGATCATACACAACCTTCTTATACTGAAGCCAGCCACTATACTGTACTTTTATAAAGTACAATTCTATTCATCTACATAAGTTTTTTAAAAAGTATCCTCATAAAGTCTCAGACCTTCCTTGATTGATTCTGAAAAGCTGAGCAGGATCAAAACTGATTCAAACTCTTATTTGAGACCGCCAAGAAAATACTTCCACCACAGCCTAAATTTAAAAGGCAACATCAAACTCCACCAGTGATGCTGCTATGCAAACATCATGGATATAGGATTCAAGCCAAACTTGAAGATGATTTTTCTTTTATCTGACATGAAAGAGGTATCATGCCTGTTGAAGAAACCTACCACGGTTAGCATATTACTCAGGGATTCCACTCTAAAGGGAGAAGCACTGTATAACATTCCATTGTCTCCAGAAGAAGCTAGTACACTCTGAGAAACCACTGCCCAGAATAAAGCTGTTAAAAAAATATTTGCAGAGAGCAAACAATTTCATTTTTACGAAACTAACAATGTTCTCTGTGCCTCTTTGTCTCCTTGCCACTCATTCCCAGGTTGCTCAATGTATTGTTACGAAGAAGGACAGCCAGAAAAATTATGGGGTTCTCCTCCATGCCTTGCCAGTCTTGGTGGACAACTAAAAAATATAGGCAATGTTATAGTATATTACATTTTGAGAGAGTGTTATGCTGAAGGGTACTTTGGGACTTTGAAACAGTTGTTGAAAGCTATTTGCTGTCTGGTTTCTAGGAGACAGCATGACTCCCAGCACCTTCTTTTATGTCTACCCTTCTCAGCCATTCATCAACTAATGTTCTTGATGAAGACAGATAAAATCTGGGGCAGAGGGGAGGAGGAGGCTATGAAATCATTACTGAAGATAAGGAGTACTCAACCAAGCCCCAGGGATATATTGTTTCTGGGAGAGGACTTATATGATGAGATTTGGAATAGAAACATGCAAAATAATTTATGCTTATTCCCTGTTCCCTGCCAAAAAATTTAGCAACTTTGCACAATATTTTAAAAAGGAGAAAGAAAACTTGTTTCTCAAAAAATTAATATAATGCATTAATTTTCTTCAAAGTAGGAAGTGATAGGGAGGGAGGAAAAGAAGGAGGGAGGGAGGGAGAGAGAGAGGGAGGAAGGAAGGAAAGAAAGAAGGAAGGATATGTTACTGAGTTCATATTTTTACATAGAAAATGAATTCCATTGCATTCATATATATTGCAGTCGTAAATTTACTGGTCTTCATAATAAAGTATGTGTCTTAATGCATTGAACTATATCTATTATTGTGGATTGGACTCTACTGCTATACTACTAAAAAAAGGCATGATTTCCATAAGGCTTAAGCATCATAAAATTGCTGGTGTTCTAATTTAACAAAGAATAATTGACATTAAACTGGGAAGTGTTCTGTGATATGATATTTGGTCACATCATAATAAAAATAAGAAGGGAAAGGAAGAGTTGTAAGTACCTTTCCAGTTATTTTAGCATCCCATAGTAAAATGCTAAGATTCAACTCTAGAGAAATGTGTCTTCTTCCAAGTATGATTGAAACCACCAACACTATTGATTTACTTTTGTTGGACTATTTTGTGCTGATATGAATTCTTAGGTGCACATATTTTGAGTTAAAACAAAGTTTCACCTAGTGGTCCTTGACTTACAACCACAATTGGAACTGGAACTTACATTATTAAGTAAACAGTAGTTAAGTGAGCCCCAGATTCTTTTTTTTTTTGCCAAGAGCAAGGCCCATGGGCCAGTTCGAGCCCACAGGATGCTTATATCTGGCCCACTGGGCAGCCCTGGAAACAGTGAAGGACTGGCCCTCTGCAAGCAAAAAAGGAATTCATTTTTCACCTCTGCAATGAACTGTGGTAGCCTGGGTTCCATTTTTGCTGGCAGAGGGCTGCAGGAGGCAGCCTGAGGAACTGTGAAGCTTGTCTGGGGACAAGGGTTTGGTACTCTCCCTGGTTTTGCCTTCCTCTGCTGGAGACAATGGATCCCCATGCCACAATAGGTGCCACAACATGAGTGACATTGAGTTGGCCACATCTGACCTGGCCATGCCCACCCAGCCCCTTGAGGTCAAGCACAGCCCTGATGCAGCCCTCAATTAAATCAAGTTTGACACTCCTGGCCAAGAAAAATCACACGGTTGTTAAGAGAATTTTTTTCCCATTGACTTTGCTTGCTGGAAGCCAGATGAGAAGATTGCATATGGTGATCCCATAAACCTGGAACCAAACAACAGACAAAAATACATGCCAGTTGCCAAGTGTCCAAATTTTAATCCCATAACCATGGAGATGCTATGACAGTCATAAATATGTCAAAATGTCAAAAATGGCTTCGTATTTTGCCATAGGGATATTCCCACATTGACAGTCTGAAATCCTTTGTGTGGTCCAAGGGCATTTTATTTGTCCTGGAAATATCTCCATCAGAACTGAGAACTCCTTCACTGTTAATTTCAGTTTGAATAGGATAGAAACAAAATTAGACACAATTCAGTATCAGGTTGAATGTTACAATAGGTAAATATGTTGACTTTGCTTGTCAGAAGGTCACAAAGAGTGATCACATGGCCTTGGGACATAGCAATGGTTGTAAGTATGAACCAGTTGCCGAGCATCTGAATTTTGATCACATAGTCATGGGGATGCTGCAAAGGTCTTTGTGTTACTTTTTTCCAGTGCCGTTGTAACTTTGAACAGTCACTAAATGAACTGTTGTAAGTCGAGGCTGATCAGTTGGATTCCTTCTCTACAAATCTGTTCTGAAGTATCTGTCTGAAATTGTTTTGGCTGTCATGTTAAGGAGGATCAGATGTACTGACCACATGGATAGAATCAGAGACTATTTGGAAATCTGGGATTCGTAATTAGACTGAAGTAGGAGAAATCATCGTTGAAAGTGATGGTAGCAAACATTTCCACTGCGTTGTTAAGAAAATGATAGTACTGTTTTTTGTTTTAAAAAATATTTTTAAGATGCTGAGCAATAATGGTGCTTGACAAGAGTTTGTGGCTGAAATTGTCAATAGTTTGAAGCTCAGCTAATGAAAGATGATGTTCAGGATGCAGAATTGTAAACATATAGGAATAGATTTCTGTAGGCTACAAAAGAACAGCATAAACCACTATTGTAAAGTACATTGATTCTATCTAATAAAAAGAGAGACGTATCTGAATGCATTTCGATAAATATAAATAACTTATGGATCATATGAAAGGCCCATGAAATAAGATCTTCAATCTTGCAGTTGAAGAAGATAGTCATATTATTGACAATAGACTGGAAAAGAGAAAAGATTGCAGCCATAATAGGAAAATATAATCCTTGTTGACTGAAGGAAAACATTTTGATGCATTTGTCAAGCTATCAAATATAATGGTATAATTGAAAATGTATCAAGCTTCTTATTTATCCTGATTGTGAATGAGATCCAAAGTCCAAAAACTATTTTCACATTTAGAATGAGAGACAGGGGGAGGAAGAATGAGAAACAGGGGGAGGAAGGATGAGAGAATAAAAGAGAGGGAGGGAGAGGAGAGAGAGAGAGAGAGAGAGGGAGATTCTGCAAAAAATTTGTGAGTCTTGGCAAATTAATCAGATTAACCCATGAGTTTGAAAATATAGTTGAAAGAATTCTTTAAAGTATAATTAACATCTTATACTCAAGTTCACATGGCCGTATTTTGACATTTAAATAAAGCATAAATGAGAGCCAATAGAATCGTATACTTCAGTCCTTCATCAGAATTTCTACTCTGAAAGTCATGACTTTCAGAACTGTCATGAAAAAAAATCTAAATTTATTCCATCAATTATATTTAGACATGTCCTGCAAAACCATCCTATCCAGTTCAGGAAAACTGCATATGGATTTAAATACAAGATCTCTTTCCCAATCTGTTTTATGCTTTCAGATCTTCTCCAGATAGCTACACAGAACCTATAAGAGAAGGCCATTTTAACAAAACAACTTTCTATGTTAGGCAGTTCCTCTTCAGGTTGATGATTGGATGCATCACAACGCGTCTTACAAACACATTTAACATGGTGTATTCTTCTGGGATATGGTACCAATTAGATCAGGCAAAGATGTTTATTCTAGCAAATAAACAGCATTTTGGGTTTATGGCCTATAGAGGAGATTTATGGCTTTCCTTACCTTCCAGTTTCTGTGGTGACAACATGCCGAAACTTGTAGAGGAACAAATCCAAGGCTATAATTCCCTATAATTCCCTGTCAATATTAGGAAACTGGAAGTCAGAGAAGAATCACTGCTATGGAATGTAGGAAGGCTTTGAGAATTTTTATAAATTTCCTTGTAATTCTTTAATAGGAATTCTTCCTTTAGAAAGCTTGCACTCAACCCTGGTTTCCAAACAAAGAATAAACAAATACCAGTGCAGAACAGTGGTGGGATTCAATTTTTTTTACTACCAGGTCTGTGGGCATGACTTGGTGGGGTGTGGCTTGGTGGGCGTGGCTTGGTGGGCATGGCATATTGCAAAATCTCCATTCCCTCCCTATTCCTGGGGGAAGGCTATTGCAAAATCCTCATTCCCTCCACACCCGACTAACCTGCTTTCCAGTTCCATTCTCCTGTGCAGGGCAACAAAAGAAGACCCAGCCGATCAGCTGGGACTCGGGAGGCAGAGAATAGATGTGGGCAGGGCCAGTCAGAGGTGGTATTTGCCAGTTCTCCGAACTACTCACAAATTTGGCTACCGGTTCTCCAGAACTAGTCAGAACATGCTGAATACCACCTCTGCTGCAGAAACATAATGAAATATACTGCCTTTTCTAATTATAAAGAGTGGGCAGTTATTGTTTGAAACACACTGTTCATGAAATCTGAGAAGGAAGGACAATGCATTTCATTATTGACCAGTTGGAAAGATGACCAAACAGGTCTGATGGTTTTCAGTGAAACTTGCAGAGACATAAATATGATCATGATCATAGCAAATATCTATTAGCAAATAACTAAAATAGCAGTCTACTTTAACCTGAACTGAGAAAGAAAGGAGATAGAAGAGGATAGAAAAGCTCAAATAGTGGATTTTCAAGTAGCTTCTGCTATGGCTGCTGTGGAGAATGTCAAGTCCATGGCACAAATTCAGTGAGGCTTATAACAATATTACAAGTGCAGAGAAAACTGTCAACAAACTAGTTTTTCCAAGAAAACTCCAGAAATGTCAAGTATGTTCTGATGGGATTAAAGAAATGTTTGCCTATTATTGATTAGATTAAACATACAGTTTTGCAAGATTGCCCACTTTTTACCTGAAAATGTATTTAAGAAAATAACTTTAAAATATATCTTGGAAACAAGTCCAGTTAAAATCAATAGGGAGTATTTCTATGTAAATACAGTTAAGGATCACATTGTTCCCACTAAAGTATGGGACCTCAGTTGTTGTTGCACTATAATTTTGTGTTTTTTCTTCTGAAGACATTTCATTTCTCATCCAATATATTACATATTATAAATCCTCCTTCCCCAACCTCCAATCAGAGCTGAAGACATTTCTTGGATGATAAGCAAAATATTCTTTCTTCAAAACATACTTTCTTCAAAAGAAAAATCAGAAAGTCCAGTTGCCTCCTGAAAAAGCACCTTTGGGACAACCATGACCTGGATTACTGATAATCTCCATAGACTTTTAGCTACACACTTTGGGATGAATGCCCTTCAAATGGTGTGGGAGTAGGAACAGATTTCCAGAAAAAATGCAGAGTACTGGAACCATTTTCACTTCAGTTTGAGATGCAGACAACACAGACTCCTCTCTGACAGACTGTGCCCATCTTCAACAGTGAAGGGATACAGGGCAGAAAACATCCTGCAGCCAAGAAGGCTTCATACCCATTTGCACTACTCTGGGGACCCTGAGGGCACAGATAAACCTCAACAACTTTCTAAAAGAATGCAAATGACCAGCTGTCTGCAAGGAATTTAAATACTTCCAATCCTAACCATCCAGTCATAGCTAAAGAAGCTTCTTGGATGAGAAGTATCTTCAAAAGAAAATATCTTTAAAAGAAAAAAAAAACAGAAAGTCCAGTTTCCTCTTGGAAAAAAAGCACCTTTGGGACAACCATGACTTGGATAATTGAGAAGCTCCATAGACTGTTGCACTATACTAAAAAAAGGGGGAGGCTGCATGTTTAACCTGAAGTTTTTATTATAGATGTGTAGCCTTCTCACTTAGATGCCCTTAAATATGTAGACTTCAGTTCCAGGATTTAGAATGATTATCATTCTGAAAATCATAAATCTACAGGAAACTTAGATTACAGAAGGGTATTGTAGAGCAGGGATCCCCAACCACCGGTCCATGGACCGGTACCGGTCTGTGGGACATTTGGGACCGGGCCGCCTACTTTGCTTCGGAGCCATCTTGTTCCAACGTGCTGGATCAAGCGCTGGTTTTGATGCCGTCCCTCAGCCTCGCTTGACCAAAAACTTCAACTCCATGCCGTGCATGGCTAGAGAAAGGGAAATGTGGTAGCCATGGAGAAGCTGCTCTCCCTAAGAAGGAGGCTCCTGATTCGGCGGGCTTACACCAGGAGTTCTGCAAGGCTCTGGTAAAGGGAGGCTACACTGCTGCTGATTACCTCGATCCCAACCTGCACGAACTCCCTCGCCCTCTTTGGAAGTGGCTGGCGACCTGGTCAAGGCTCACGAGAAGCTCTTCTTCAATCGCCTCACTGACACGCAGCTACAGACCACTCAGGTGAGCGGCAGGAAATTGGAGCTGGGCAGCCACAGACCAGCTGTCTCTCCGTCTGACAGCCTCGGCAGAATCTCTGCCTCCCAGCGCACTTGGTCCTCCGCCCGCAGGCTTCCCCGGCTCCTTGCCAAGCTGGTTTTCCACCCCAGCCCAGCAGGACCCTCACTGCCTTCCCCTTGCCTGGCTGGCTGGGCTCCTTGGGCAACCTGACTACCTCATGCCAAGAAGTGCGCTGCCAGGCGGGGGCCACGTGGCGCACGGCAACACACCACTGCCCGGCCCTGGTGAGAGAAAGCAGCGGGTGCTCCCCGGGCGGCGGCTGTCTCTCTCTCTGACAGCCTCAGCTGAATTTCTGCCTCCCAGCGTGCTTGGTCCTCTGCCCGCAGACTTCCCCGGCCCCTTGCCAAGTGGGTTTTCCACCCCAGCCCAGCAGGGCCCTCGCTGCCTTCCCCTTGCCTGGCCGGCTGGGCTCCTTGGGCAAATCAGCTGCCTTGTGCCGAGAAGCGCGCTGCCAGGCAGGGGTCACGCGGCGCAGGGCAACACGCCACCACCCAGCCCTGGCGAGGGAAAGCAGCAGGTGCTTCCCGGGCGGTGGCCTCGGCCCCGCCACCAGAGAAGTGGCTGCCCAGCTCCGGAACTGATCCACACCTGACTGGCTGGAAAGGAAGGGTGTGTAGCGTTGGTGTTGTGTGTGTGTGTGATTTCTTGGCGCGCAGTGCGGGGTCTCTTTTGGCCATCCCGATTTTTTTTTCAGAGGGGAATATCATGCCTGTATTAACCATGATTATTAAATCCAATCCAACTTTGATTATAATTAAATTAAGTCATAACTAGCTTTTCAATGAGTGGAATATATAATTAAATATAATTAAATAAATAAATAAATAAATAAATAAAAACCCCTAGCCGGTCCTTGAAAAAGTGTTTCTGCGTGAAACCGGTCCCTGGTACAAAAAAGGTTGGGGACCACTGTTGTAGAGTATCAAAGCAGATGAAAAATTATCTTCAACTATACAAACATTGTGTGCTTAAAGCAGAATGAAGGCAATGTGGTGAATTAAAGAAACGGATGTTGTCTTCAAACAGTGAGAGAAAAATGACCACAAATTACTGCTCACTATGCATATCACATGTGGCTTTCCTACTGATATTGCAATTTTTATTCAGACAATAGGCAAACTTCCTAGAAGACCGATTGTGTGCACTAATCTGATATAAGCCATCACAAGCCACCTTGGCTTCCAATGCTGGACAAAACCAACCATCATTCTCCCCATTAAATGATCTAAATAGAAACGGATAAGGAGAAAGTGGACTTGATTTGCATGATTTGTATTTAGTTTAAAACTAAAAGTACTTAAGGTCCTTTTAAAACATTTTACCTAGAGACACAAAGAGCCAATAGGTCAATATCATCAAAGTAAATAGGTGTGTGCTGCAAGTCCACGTCCCTCAAGCTATCTTCTTGCCACAATTCTATAAAACACATTGTAAAAAAGGTCTCCAGAATGCTCATGTAATAACATGCTAAATTAGACAGATTAATCATCACAGATGGGGCTGGGAGCCCACTTATCTTAATGCACAAAATGCCAGTCTCCATTTAGTATGGCTTGACACAGTCTCAGTAGTTCCTTTTAACCTGGGGGGGAAAAAAGCAGGAAAATATGCTGATGGCTAAACCCTCCAATGGATACTTAGCATCCTCTGGTACATTTGATTAAAGCCAATGATCAATACTTAACTTTGAGAAAAAACTGTTGCAGGGTATAAAACAGATGACATCCCATGAATAAATAAACTTTGATAATGGCACTTGTCTTACAACAGAGTTCATGTATAATTGAGCACAAATAATGCCCATTAAAAGAACACCTAACATGCTCACTGCCCTCCCCCCCAAAAAAGAGTTAATTGATTTCAGTCCTCTGGGGATTCTCTCATAATAGGGATAAGAAAAACAGTTGTTTACTATATATAATGAATGTAAAGTACCTGTTTGGTACATTATTTTTGTTTCTTTCAATTGCCATTTAATGGACTCTTTAGGACCTAACTTCTTTAACTTTCTAAAGGCTTCAGATAGCTCCCATATTTCACATCTGGAGAAAAATGGTCTAGGATCTGATCCAATTTTGATTGAAATCAAATCCACTTTGGTATCTGGTTGGCTTCATGGAACAGCCAATCTCTTTCTGCTTGTAAATGTATTTAAGTGAATCAAAATAGACTCAAATGGACACACGAGGAAGAATAAACTTTGTGCAAATTTCAGAACTGGGGAAAAAAAAGGTCTGGCTGTCTATTCTTTAACAGACATTTTCTGTTTACTCCACATGCTTTCTTTTCCATTTTTGCTTCCTCTTCATATTTGAAGATGGTTAAGTTCAAAGCTGGTAATATTTCCTTTCTTTATCAGGTCAAAAAATGCTATGTTGAACAAAAATTAATAACAGGAGTATTGCATGTATCCAATACTTTCAGGATCACAGTGCTGAAATCAGAGTGAAATTTCATATTCTATGAAAATGGCATACTAACATTCTATTTCATGGCTATATTTACAAGGTATATGACAAGCAGCTTTTTTTATTTTACAGTTTTCATGGTTCTCTGACACAGACACAGCATTTCTTATACAGCCAGCTTTTATATGCCACTTTTCAAGATGAATTGAGCTTTCAAACAAATTGGCCAGCAACAAACAGACATAAATGGGTAGATCTATTAAAATAGATATCAAATGGGTGATTTCTTTCATCTCCAGAAAGGAAACATTTAAACATTTCTTTTGCGCAATATTTTCAGTCTCCTTTTCTGAAAGATAAGTAGACAGATCCAGGTAAAATTTGGAGGACGATTCAACCTGTTGGATCTTCAGCTAAATACAGGTAGTCTTCAACTTACAACAGTTTGTTTAATGACCATTCAAAGTTTCAACAGCATTGAAAAAAGTGACTTATGACCATTTTTCCAACTTACGATCATTGCCACATTCCTTTGCTCACATAATCAAATTTCAGCTGATTAGCAACTGGTTCATACCTTTGACAGTTGCAGTATCTCATGGTCATGTGATCAAATTTTGTAACCTTCTGACAAGTAAAGTCAATGGGGAAGCCAGATTCACTTAACAACCATATTACTAACTTAACAACTACAACGATTCATTTAACAAATGTGGCAAGAAGGTTTGTAAAATAGGGCAAAACTCACTTAACAAATGCCTCACTTAGCAACAGAAATGTTGGATGTTAGATGGCATTTTGCACCCACAAGGTTGGCAAAGTTGTTTAAGGACATGTCCATAAATATTGAAAATGAAATCAGACACCAGGTTCGTATTATCATATGTGGTGGACACATCCAAAGGCAAAAAAATTGGACAAAAATACATACATACATGGTTGGAAAAAATGATAAAGCAATATATAAACTTAAAACCAGAAATATTCTTGTAGGGCATCATACTGGAAAAATATAATAAAGGGAATGCATACTTGATTTTACATTTTGCAGCTAGAATTGTATTTGCGCAACAATGGAAAAGGAAAGAGATCCCTACAGAAGAAAACATAATTTAAAAAATATTAGAATGTGCAGAAATGGGTAGATTAACACTTAAAAGGAAGAAACTGAATATTTTTTAACATGGGACTCATTTTATCAATGGCTAGCCAATAAAAAATAGAAGTTAGAAATAGGGAAATATAAGAGAACGATTAATTTTATATGGAAGATCTATTAAAATGGATAAGCAAATACTACTATTATTATGAGACTAATATCAACATGATTAATACTATTATAAATATGATTATTATTTCTCAAATTATTTGTACGAAGACAGGACACTGTTTATTTAGAAATGGATTTTTTTTATATATAATAAAACTTTTTTTAAACTGAAAAAAAAAGAAATGCTGGGCTCAGTTGTGGTCATAAGTTGAGAACTTCCTATAGTCCAATCTGCGCATGGAACCATTTCAGCACATGCTAGAACCTCAACAGCATATCTACTTTTACATCCCATCTTCAGACAGCGACTACAGTTGTCATTTTCCCCTTTGCTGTCCGCATATTCTGAACTTGAGTTGAGTTTCAATATGATTGTCCATATATAAATGTTGTTATTATTAACATTGTCATTGTAGCTATTGAGGCTTTGAGGTGAAATACAGCACGGAAAAAAAACCCCAGTCTTTGATTTGTTCATTCAGCAAAACAAGTTGAAGTAATAGTTATCAGCCATGATCCTAGGTGGATAGATGAAAATGGAAATGTGCAGCCATGCACAGTCATTTGAAAGATAATGATATGTACGAACACATTGCACTGGTGAATTGCTGTCATGAAATATTGAGTTAGGAGCCAAAAAAAGACAGAAATACAAAGCCATAGAGATGATATGGATACCTGTACTATACATTAGCCTCCAGTAAACACCAAAAGGGAAGGCCATAGATTATTAATATAATAGAGTCATCTTTGGAAGCCATTATGTGGCTGTTACTTTGTGGCTGAATTCCTGAGGCCAATCTGCTCATCTCAGCAAATACAATCTACAGAACTCTTCTTTTAAGAATACATGACTGGAAAAAGCATTTTTCCTATCCACCAATGTTAGTAACTCAGACTCATCAAGGTGCTTCTATCCTGAACTGTAGATGTGGAAGATGAATATAAATATAGAATTCTTAAACTGGATTACGCTAAGGTTTGGGGATTACACTAAGAGTAATGCGTGGTAGAATAGAATAGAATAGAATAGAATAGAATAGAATAGAATAGAATAGAATAGAATAGAATACTCTATTGGCCAAGTGTGATTGGACACACAAGGAATTTGTTTTGGTGTAAATACTCTCAGTATACATAAAGAAAAGGTACATTCATTAAGAATCAAGAATCATAATGTACAACACTTAATAATAGTCATAGGGTACAATCAACAATCAAATCATACTAGAAAATAGTCAAGTGGGAGGGGATGGGTGATAAGGAGTGGTGAGAAGATTAACAGTAATAGTAGTGTACACTTTGTAAATAGTTGAATAGTGTTGAGGAAATTATTTGTTTAGCAGAGTGATGGCTTTCAGGGAAAAAACTGTTCTTTTGTCTAGTTGTTCTGGTGTGCAGTGCTCTATATAGTGTCGTTATGGTATGGATTGGTTCATACTAATCTTGGGATTAGTATTGAGCTAGTTTTTGAGTTTCTTTCCTCTGATTTACCTAAGAAGGAGCATAGCATCCTGATGAACAATCCAACTTGATGAAGGAATCCTTTTTGCTATCAATATATAGCTTTGGAGTTTCCACTTTGTGCAGAGATAATATCTGAAAAATAAACAGTGAAAAAAAAGACCATTAACTTTGAAAACTTTAGAAAACCATTGGTATTTAAAATCCATTATTGTGCAACTAATATTTCTGATTTCATGGAAGAATGACCTTCAACCACAAAGCAAGAAATCAGTTCTGTTCCCAGAAAACTTGTCACAGTTGTTTCTTTGAGCAAAACCTCAAGTGTCTCTAGCATCAACTCTGTTGTGTCAGAACACCCTAAGGGGAAGGAAAGTGCATATATTAGAGAGTGTTATATTGGGAGACAGGGTGGCTCAAGAGATTGGAATCATGCTAAAACTCCTTTCGTGAGGCCACTGTATTCACTTCCAACTCATCTAATGACTTTGACTGGTGACTGATATAGTATTAGTGCTGTTCAAAAAGGACATGTGTCAACATTGTAGGAACAAGAATCTCTAATTGGCACTCCAAGTTACTAATAAAAGATGGGTGGCCAAAGACTCAGAGAGCACAAATGCTGAACTTATCCTCACTCCTCAGCCTACATACTCTCCTTAGGAGTCCAGGATACTGACAAGATAATTGTGAAAATTCACACTTCTACTCTGCACCAGAATACAGGGGAGGGAAGTCCCTAAAGATGTCAGTCTGACATCTTTAATGAGGTCCAACCTCTGAAGAGCAAGAAAGGGAAACAACGCTTTGTACCAGCAAAGGAAATTTCCCCAATTAGCGTCTAATATTTCCTACAGAGAGAAATCTCACAGACTCAACAGATTGTGGAAGAAGAGAAGCAGATCTTTGTAGTGCTGCTCCCTATCTCCTTAGTTGGTCCAATACTCCTTTTGTAAGCAAGACCGATTGATTTATTTCTCTGAAGCATAAAGAGCTACACAGTTCTAAAAATTGTCTGAATGAAGAAAGGACCAAAGTTGGCTTCCTTGCCAGATTAGAGAGAGAGAGAGAGAGAGAGAGAGAGAGAGAGAGAGAGAGAGAGAGAAATCACAGTTTGCTTTAATTGTAAAGACTGAATCAGAAAGTACTTTACTGCTCTTTAAGACTAGTCCCAAACTCCAGGCAAATCGGTGACCCCATGACAAAGTAAATTGGCAAATGGTAGATCAAAGCGAGTAGGTTAGGTGGTTCACTGGCAGGAAATGCCGACTGCCACCATGGAGCGATAAAAAAGCAAAGAACACTCTTAGCAGAAATAGTTAGAACATGCAGTGGAAAACGGGTATCTCTGCAAACAACATGAAGTTATTGATTGCCTAGCAGTACTTCACCTTCATAGGGTGAGTGAGAAATGTCAGAGTATTTGCAAGTCAGTAAACTCATTAAAATGATATAGGTACTACTAGGATAGAACACTGGAGATAAGTATGTGTCCACATACTTCTTCTTTTAATGCATTCTAGTCTCCTGGCAATTAACTTGAATTTTATTGTTCTGCCATGCAGAGAGTAATTGATCCCTATCAAAAAGTGATGCTTCTTCTGAAGTCAGTGTCAGCTACTTTCTTGTGCATGTTGCCACTATTGTTCCTTAGGTCAACCCTGTCTCCTACTGACCTGAGGGAAAAGGGCCTGCAATTTTATTGGCAACAATAAAAATGTTCAAAAGTAGTTTGCCCTTGCCTTCTCCCAAGGCTGGAGAGGAAGTAGATATGACCCAAAGTCACTTAGCTGACTTCAAGCCTAAGGTAAGGCTAAAACGAATGGTCTCATGGTTTCAGAGCCAGTGCCTTAACCACATTAGATCAGTTTGGCTTTGGCTTTCATTCTCACATCCTTGGAATCTCCACATTCAAATACATAACAATCCTTGAAGCCATCATTTTAAACAGGCTATTTAGAATAACCTATTTACAATCAGAGCTGGAAAAACTATATTTCATTCCTCCAGGTATATACGTGGCAGCCTAATTGAACTGGGAATTGCATAAAATAAGGAAATAGTTCATTATTGAAGAAGATCTGATTCACAAACTCTTCCCTAGCCCAATTTTCATAACTATATTATTAACTAATTATTCAAGAAGTCTACAGTCATCATGGCCAAGTATCAAAGTCCTTTGTTATGAGAGCAGCCTATACTTTAAAGTATGACTAATCTTCATCATAACTGCCTTACCATCTGCTTCTCAATTTTAAACAGCCAGCCTCAGCTATTTCTCTTTTTCCTCTTGATTCCATTAAAATTTACAAAAAACAGATATCTAGTTAACAATTGTGAAAGAGATGAGGGAGACTCTAAGATCACTAAAAATTCAATTTATAAAGCCCAACATATATTCCTTGTGAGAAATGCAGGTAGAAGCAAGACAACCATCTGTCCTCAATGAGCTATGGTATCATTTGAGAAGTACGACCTCCCTGGGCAACTGACTTGCAGTTTTGCAGTTTGGCGAGGAAAATTTGCCATGTGTAAGCAAAGAAAGACTCACAAACACCTGCTACCTCTTGAGAGTTTTGTGAAAATGAGGTGCTACATCTCCTGAGCATAATCTTGACGAATATATTTTGTAACCAAAAGCTACGTGCACTTGCACACACATGCATGCATGCACACACACACATTTTGTTCTTCCAAAATGAAAAACACTTTTTGCATAGGAAATTAGAGAAAGACTTTAATTAAAGTCAAATCCTTCAGGAAAGAGAAAGGCCTTGGTCTGTTTTTGTTCTGTTCTTACGAAGTTTGTCTTCTTTCTTTGTCTCCTCTCTGGGCTTCCTCTCAGCTCAGAAAGCTGGTTCTACATGGCAATTATATTATTGGCAGCTGTTAAGCTTGTCATGAACCTATTAGGAAAACTACACCTATGGTAAACCTAGAGGAGTGAATTTTACAGAATTTCTATATTGAACTATCTAAGTATAGTATCCTTAAATTCTCCAATGAAACCCAACATTTTGGCCTCTCTGCTATCCCAGTTTCTTGATCAAGAGATGAATCATACAAGAGTCCTAAATAAAATGATAAAAAGAATAATTTCCATCTCCCTGCTCCTAATTCTCTCCCATTTCTTATAAGACTGCATCTGCCTTATTGTTTCCCAGATGGCCTAGTGATAAGACACTATTAACAAATTGTAAAAAAAGAGCTATGTTAGTATCATCTGACCACCAATTTAAGTTGTCCAATAGTTTATAGCACATATGTATTAAAAGGAATGATATCATATTTCCTACTGCAAATTTTTAGATTTTCAAAGTATTTTGCAACAGTTCCTCTTAGAACACAAACAATTGTTTGGGAGGAAAATTTCATTAAAAAAAACTTGTATATTTTTCAAAAGACAACAATATAGTAAGTTCTTTCTACTCAGGATAATTCAGAGGAACATGGTAGGTAGTAAGAGAACAGAGAATAGTATGTTTGAGATTCCAGGAAGATAATTTAATTAAATTTATTTGGACATTTAACCTGCCCTGCTTCTGGCAGCTCAGAGCAGGTGGCAACATTAAAACCAATTTATAATATAGTATTTAAAATGTTGTGCAATAAAAATTTGAATGATAACAGAACAATTTAATTTAATTTACTTAGATGTTTACTTTGCCCTACCTTAGAGGGCTCAGAGCAGGTGGCAAATTTTAATACTTATTTGTCATAATTATGTCTTTGATTGTTGTTTATAACTATGTTTATGTTGTCTTGTAACCAATCTTGGCAGCAACTGCTGGCGAATTCTTAATAGAAAACAACAAATAATTATACATATTGTTTACAAATTAACAATTAATATATTAATTAATTAACAAATATGATATTAGTTCATAACAGCAATAAAACACTACAACATTGAAATATATTTGTAATAAGCCTGGTTCATTAGCTAACTTCATCAGTTAGAATTTTCTATTAAAATGAAAGTAATTTTAAAAATGACAATTATTGTTTTTTGCTTTGCTCAAATATTTTAGGAAGAGCTGTAAGAGCTATAATATCTCACAAAAGTAGTTAACTTGCCATGTTCAGCAGAATGGGTTGGATGCATTGAGTTTTTTAAAAAAGATGATGTTCTGCTTACAAATTTGCAGATGGTATAATATGTGGATGCTTAAACAACATCCAGGATGACTGGAGATTGCAACCTAATGTGAACTGAGAGGAACAAGATGTCTTTCAAAAGGAAAAAAATGTAGGTATTAGATTTAAGGGGAAAATATAAGGCCTATAAAAAGGATGGGCTATTCAAGGCAGATAAGCAACAGGAGCCTCAGTGGCACAGTGTTTAGATTGCAATAATGCAAGCTACTCCTAACTGCAATTTGGCAGATTGAATCCCACCAAGCTCAAGGTTGACTCAGCCTTCCATCCTTCCGAGATGGGTAAAATGAGGACCCAGATTGTTGGGGGCAATATGCTGACTCTGTAAACTCTTTCCCAATATTTCCAATACCTTTCTCTCTCAGACTAACAGAGTTTGAAGGGACCTTGGACATTTTCTAGTCCAACCTCTGCACAAGCAGGAGACTCAATACAATTCTAGGCAAATGGTATCCTTAAAAATTTCCAGTGATGGAGCACTCACAATTTTGAAGGCAATCTGTTCCTCTGATTAATTGTTCTAACTGTCAGGAAATTTCTCCTTAGTTCTAAGTTGCTTCTCTCCTTGATTAGTTTGCACCCATTGCTTCTCATCCTGCCTTCTGTGGCTTTGGAAAATTAAATTTATGGCAGCCCATGTTCTTTGTTGCAGCCCCTCAAATATTGGAACTTATTGTCACCCATGTCATATCATGTCACTCAATATTGGTAATAATGTAACATGATTTAAGACTGTTCCAAGGCCTTTAATTCATTTCTTTGTTTATTTTTATGCATTTGCTTTCTTTTCTTTTAGTAACCTCAATCACTTTTTGCAATGATCCTGCTACTTTTCTCCTAGCTCTTCTATCTTTTGAATGAATCTTGAATTTTCATAGCAGTGCCTTGTCCTATTCAAGGACATGGTACCTAATCTATGTCCTAAATTATTCATTCATTTCTGTTGGATAGCATGTGTTTTGTATTCAGGTAGGCAAGACAGGTTACTTTTTTCCAAGTTCCAAAGACAACAAAGAACAGTAGGACATTCAAACAAGTGAAATGTGGTTTAGGATTCCAATTTATATAAATAAATTAGGGCCTGTAGAAGTAATGTATATACTATTGAGAGTTTTGTAGCGATAATTCAGCACCAGAAAAAATAAACACAGATGGCTGATGCTGCATTTAACATCTTTATAAACATAATAAGATTTTACAAACCAGTTGTAGATTTCTCCAACATGGAGCAAACTCAAACAGAAACATGTTGCAAGTTCAGAGCAGAACTCCAGTCTTCAGCAAGCAAGCTAGTTTCATCTTCAATAGACAGTCTCGGAGTTAAACATAGCTACAATGCTTAACATAGAGCCACTCCTAGACTACTTTTAGTTTCAGTTTCCAAACTATTGGCTGATTTAGTTGCTATGCCTGTTCATTGGCTGACCTTGTTACCAAACTACTCCAGTTCATTAATATACTCTGACACTCCTCCCTTCATAACTGGAATAGACATAAATTCAATTACATTTAATATTCTTCAGATATCTGTATTTGAAGACCCACATTCACAGTTCCCTCCAAATACCTGAGAATTCATTTTTATACCTATCCAACTCAATTGCGTTGATCCCTACTTTTTAACTTTCTAGTAGATATGCAACTATCAGCCTTGCAACTCTTGAATCCAAGACCCTTCAATGCAGCATCTAAACAGATATTCCAATTCCTGGCTGACTGCTTCAGCCCATAAATGGCCTTGTTCAATTTATATACTGTGTTAGGCTTTTTACTTTCATACCCTGGTGCTTGAACCATGTACATTTCTTCTTCTAATTCTACATTGAGAAATGCAATTGTTATGTCAAAATGCCAAATTTTATGGCCATGTGCCGCTGCCAATGCTAGTACCAGCCTGATATTCTTACTCATTACAGTTGGCGTGAACACATCATCATAGTGCACATTTTTCATCTGTGAAAACTCCTGTGCCACTAACCTTGCTTTATATTGCTTTATATTGTACTTCATTATTTTTCTTACATCCTACAGCTTTGCTACCCTTTGGCAAAGACATAGATGTGAACACTTCATGTTCTTCCATGGATTTTATTTCTTTGTCCATGGCTTTTTTCCACTTTACTTGTTCAATTTTAGGTAATGCCAATACTTCTTTGTGGTTCCTTGGCTCATACCATACATTACACACTTTAACTTTATTAGCGGAATACCTGTCAGGTGTAATCCCCTTGTTCCATTGTTCTGATCTATGTGGCATTGACTGCTTCTGTTTGTCAACCCTCTCTTGCTTCGTATCTTGTTAAGTTTCTCCTCCCTGAATGCCGACACCATCACTAAGTGAGTTACCATCACTAAGTGATTTACCATCACTAAGTGATATACCATCACTAAGTAAATCACTCCACAAATTTGCATCAATTCTGTTCCAATTTTATTCTGCAAAGCTTGCAGACCTTGAAAATACTATTCTTTTGCTCCCATCCCTAAAGTGATAACTTTTGGAGCCTGGCTCATAGTCCACAAACCTGAGCTTTCTAGCCTTTGGTTGTCCCTTTCTTCTAATTGCTTTTTGGAATATTCACCCACACATTGCTTCCAAACACCCTTAAATGTGCTAGAGATGGTTTTCTCCCATATAGCACTGCATATGGAGTATCATTAATGAAGAAAACTAAATAGCAGTCAATATGGTTTCACCCCAGTATGACCTGCTTAGATCAGAATCCTCTAGCAGTGAGTCCTTCATGATTTGCAAGGCTCCATTAGCAACACCATTCTCAGCTGCTGTGTAAGGATTTTTACGTCTGTGTTTTATTCCTAATTGTGCCAAACACTGTTGAAAACTTGTTGACATGAATTCTGAATCTCTATCAGTTTGCAGCTGACATACCTGTTGTTTATACCTTCTTTCTACAAAGCTTACCCATTGCTTAAATTTCTGTAACACCTTTGTTTTATTCTCTAGTAAATAGCAGAACCTAAACCTGCTATAGTAATCTACAGTGACCAGCGCATACTTAGCTCCTCCCAAACTGGCTTGCATTGGGGCCCACCAAATCTGCATGTACCAGCTGTAGAGCTCTTGTTGTCTGCCTTGTGCTACTCTTGCTTATTGGGGATGCCTTGGACTTTGATGTTTTGCATACTGCACAATCCAAATATGCCTTTACATGCAATCCTTCTGCATACTGGCCCATCTTTTGAACAACTTTAAAGTTGGCATGACCAAGTTTTCTGTGCAAAAGATGAACACATGAATCATGTTTTGCAATATTGCCAAATGTTTGTGCACACTGACCTTTTTGTCCCTGTAACATATAAAGATGTGCCCTTTGCACATGCAATTCCATTTTTCTTTATAAGACATTGCCCATTTACAAATGTGGTCTCAAATCCTTGCTTGTCTAAACTAGAGACACTCAGAAAATTATGTTCCATTTCTGGCACGCATAAAACATTATTAAACCTTGTTTCCAGATATGGAATTTGCACACTGCCTCTTCCAATGACTTTAGCCTTCTTGCCATTCGCCAAGGCTAATATGTCTCCTGCAGCTGTATCAATCCTGTAAAACAATTTAGCATTATTAATAATTGTTTGGCTAGCCCCACTGTCAATAAGCCATTGATCTCTTCCATTACTATTGCAGGCTTTTGCAACAGCAATCTGTCCATCAACTTGTCCTTGCAAACTTCTTCTGTCTTGCAACAAACAGTCTGTCTTTAAGTGAGATCATCTCTGTTGCTGGGTTGTAATCAGATATCCCCTGCTAATCTTCTCTTCTCTGGAGGCAGCCAATCTGTGGAAATTTCCATTGCTCCTCTTGGGTCCCCTGCTCAGAAATTCTTCCTCCTCGAAGCTTTTTCTATAATGGCATTTCTGCTCTTCAGCTATCAGGCTTGTTTTCAGAGCTTCCAGACTCAATTCCTGCTCTGGTTTGCATTCAAACACTGCAGAAACAATGTCCCAAGTTTCATCTAGGCTGTTCAAAATTAAGAGCACTTCAGGAATCCTCATCCTACGTTGTTCTAATTCCACAAAGTTTGCATATGAACAAAAATGCGGTTCCACTGAATCTCCTGGTTGCTAACAAGCTCTATATAACTTTATTAATAATTGTATGATGTTGCATGTAAATATACTCATATGAACAGTCCTCAATTTATCCCAGATTTCCTTTGCAGTCTTTAAATCAGCTACATTGATAAACTGGTCTTCTAAACTTAAGATGATATAATCAAATGCTCTATCATGCAGGTTCTGATCTGCAGCATTCAGTGGTGCCTGGGGTGGATTTTCAACAATATTCCAAAGCTCTTTTGCCTTCAGAAAACATTCCATCTTTGCAGCTCAAATAATATAGTTCTTCTGACCCAAACTGAGTAGAGAGCTTTCTTTAATTTTTTTCAGCCATCCTGCAAAGCCTCTTGCCTCATTTCTTGTTTTGAAAACAGGCAATCTCTCAGCTTTAATTACAATTAAGTCTTTTCTCTGGCTTTCTGGTTCCATAACCTATTGAGAGTTTTGCAGCGATAATTCAGCACCAGAAAAATAAACACAGAAGGTGATGCTTCATTTTTATCTTTATAAACATAATAAGATTTTACAAACCAGTTGAGGATTTCTCCAACATGGAGCAAACTCAAACAGAAAAATGTTGCAAGTTCACAGCAGAGCTCCAGTCTTCAGCAAGCAAGCAAGTTAATTTCATCTTCAATTGACAGACCCAGAGCTCAACATAGCTGCAGAGCTTAACATAGAGCCACGCCTAGGCTACTACTTTTAGTTCCAGTTTCCAGGCTAGGCTACTTCTAGTTTCAGTTTCCAAACTATCCTCATTGGCTGATTTAGTTGCTATGCCTATTCATTGGCTGACCTTGTTACCAAGCTCTATTCCAGTTCATGAATATATTCTGACATATACATGTTTGAATATGTTTGTATGAAAGATACTTCACTTTATATTGTTTCACAGATAAATTCAGCAAGACTGGAAGCAGTAATCCAAGTGTGGACTTACCTGTGCAGTATAACATGATACTAGTACTTCACAAGATCTTAATCCTATCCAGGTGAGGGATTCACATTTTTTAACAACTGGTTCTGTTGGTATGGCTTAGTTGGTGGGCGTGGCTTGGTCATGTGACTGGCTGGGTGTGCCAACTCAATATCACTCACATCAAGGCACACATCTCCTCGCCTGGCCTCTCATGACTGTGGGGATGCTGCAATAGTTGTAAGTGTGAAAAACAGTCATGTCACTTTTTTCAGTGCCATTGTAACTTTGAATGGTCACTCCACACAAGCAAAGTACCAGCAAAGGAAGGGGAAAAAACTCCAGAGATGTTCCTGAGACAAGAAGTCTAGTCCTGCCAAGAGTGTAATAAGGGTTAATGGAGAGGCAGTTTCTGTAAGGAACAGCAGAATGTTTCCTTTCTGCCTTCCTTACAGGATTAGCCCAGTAATTTCTTCTGACAACCAGTTCTCTGAACTGCTTAGAATGTTGACAACCGGTTCTAGCAAATAGGTACGAAACTGTAGAAACCCACCCCTGATCCTATCCCTCTTCTGATGCACCCTAAAACTGCATTGGCTTTTTTTGCAGTTGCAACACACTTCTGACTCATGGTTAAGTAGTGATACACTGCAAGGACATCTAGAGCCCTCTCCCAGTCACTATTGGTTTTTTAATAAAAAGTTTTTATTTTTAACACCCAACATAGAGAAATACGAACATAAAACAACAAAATAAAACCATCTTTCAATTATACAGTGTGTCAGTTGGTACATAATTCTTGTGCACAATATTTATAGTCTTTTCCTCTTAAATTTAAATGTATATTCATATTACATTAATCAAATTTCCATGTCATATTATATTATTATTACACCATCATTAGACTTTAGTTTCAAATCCACATTATCCTTTAAAGCAAATCTCAGTTCTTACTAATTTTAATTCATATTAAAATTCATTCTATAATAATAAATTATAACATATCATTACTTTTGTATTATAGTTCAATTTTCCACTTTTCTATCTAACCATTGATAGTAAATTCCATTTCTTAAAATATTCTTTTTCTTCTTATTCTCTAATTGCTAATGTTAATCTACTCATTTCTTCATTATTTTTTTAATCACCTCCTCCTCTATCGGAATTTTCTCATTTTTCCAATTGTCAGCAAATACAATTCCAGCTGCAGATAAACATTAATAATCAAATATGTCAATTCTCTGTTATAACCTTCAGGTAAAATTCCCGATAAAAATATCTCTGATTTCAAATCTATATGTTTTTTTATCATTTTTATCAGCCATGTGTGTATTTTAGTCCAGGATCTTTTAGCTTCCACACACATTCACCACATATGATATTATGATCCAGGTATCTGATGACATCCCAGTCACTACTGTTGAGCCAAGTACCTTCTATTTTATATTTGATTTTTTTTCCTGCCTAATTATAGGTCTTTAGTTTTCTCACTGCAGCTTAATGGATAGGACCCAAAGCTCAAGTCTATTCAAATCTTTCTGAACCTTGCATCTGTCTTCCAAATTGTTGGCAATTTCCCCCAACTTGATGTTATCTGCAAATTTGATTTCCTCTTCTATTCATCTAGATCATTTATGAAGAGCACCTGGCCAAGACAGAATCTTGAGGTACTCTACCACATGTTTCCCTTCATTTAGATATGGCTCCATTGAAGGCTACATGATGAGCATAGTTGGTTAGCCAATTGCAAATCTATCTGTTGATGGTACTGTCTATCCCACATTGTTCTTTTTCACTAGGCTGTGATCTATTTTGTCAAGTGCCGTATTGAAGTCCAAATATACTATATCCACAGCATTTCCATGATCCATTAATGCAGTCACCTTATCAAAGAAGTCAATAAGGTTTGTCATCCCAAATTTTTTTTATATAATTCTGTTCTTTAAAACATATCTATGTCTTAGTGGTGCTTAGAGTCCTGTGATACTTCTGATTGCTACTTCAAAAACAGAGTCCAGATAAACCTAGTCTATTCTCTTTAGGAATTACTGATTCATATGCACAACCTGGACAATAAAAAAATCTAATCTACTATTGCTACTATTATCTTCACTGAAAATAGGAAGTAAAATAGTTGGTGGTGTATTTCTTCAGCATTACAGAAATGAAGATCTCAAATCAGTCAGTATTTCTAAGCTATAGAAAAATGTTCAGTACTAAAAGGATTTTTTCTGAAGATAGAGGAGTCAATGAAAAAAAAATTGACAGAATAAGATCATTCCCCTTTCCCTGTTGTTTACAAGTTTCTGGACTAACTGAATTCTAAAATAAAAGGATAAAAGACTCATAAGACATATTATCTGAAAAAGAGAGATCAGAGTCTCTATTATCTGCTATTGATAGTGGTCTTCTGATAAGAAAGTGAATGATTCTATGCTCTTTCTATAATAGAGGAAGTGTGTCAAAAGATAATTTAATACTAAAGTAATAACGTGGCTAATGCTATTTCAAGTCCTATCATTTCTTTTATGTGTGATGGAATGCAGCAAGGTTTATCTCACCATGTTGTGGTGATAACTGTGTGGTGTGATCAAACAGGACCTGACAATATAGTTGTATCCATCAAGGAATTTACAGGTGGTTATCATGTTGTAAACAGCTGTCTCTGTTTCCCCCATTTTCTGGCATTTGGAGCAAAGATTGAACACATAGAATGATGCTGGAGCTGCAGTTCAATAACATGTCAGCCAGTTTGCTATAGTGATTAAAATATCAGGCTAGAAACCAGGAGTCTTAAATTCTAGTCCTGCCTTAGGCAAAAAGCCAGATGAATGACCTCAGGCCAGTTCCTCTCTTTCATCCCTAGGAAAATGCACGCAGTGGCAAATGACTTCTGAAAAACTTGGCAAGAAAAGGACTGATCCAAGGAGTCTTCAGGAGTCAATACTGACTCAAAGATATACGCCCACACAATATCCATCAACATCCCTGGAAGGGTATCTCAAGTTAGACAACTGTGCTAGTGTTCTAATATTTAAAAATAGCATTCAGATATGCATAAGACTATTCACAATACTAAGCCTCTTATTCTTTGACTTTTGACAGTAATATCCCATTATCAACAAAAAGAAATTGGAATATGGGGCAATTTTAAAAAGTTCAAAATTCATATTAGGCATATAACATTGGATATTTATTTTTTTGGAACATGGTGTCTGTAGTTTGCAGTTTTCAATAATGAAGGACCTGGGATTTATATATGTATCCTTCTCTAATGTTCCAATAGATTACTTACATGGTTTCTCAATTTCTTGTTTCCTCCCTTTCCCAGTTCTGTTGTTTTCTCCTTAGATAGAATAACACACAAAGACTTTTTTACATATTCTCTAAAGATTTTTTTCTATTTCAATAACTGATTTCATGGATGAGGAAGAAACTAGATATTTACAGGCAGTCCATGACTTACAACTATTTGTTTAGCAATTGTCTGAAGTTACGACAGCACAGAAAAAACAACACTTAACAGTGATCTTCTCACAACCGTCATAGTGTCCCTGCAGTCACATGATCAAAATTAAGGCCCTTGGCAACTGTCATGATTGCAACATCATCTCACCACCATTTGCAACCTTACCAAATGACTTCCAAAAAGTAAAGTCAATGTGGGAAGCCAGATTTGCTTAATAATGCCATGTTTCGTTTAACAACCACTTAACAATCCTGTAAAAACAAGCTGTAAAATTGGACATAGCTCACTTAAACTATCTTGCTTAGCTATGGAAATTCCAGTCCCAACTGTGGTTATAAGTTGAGAATCAGCCATATTTCGTTAGTTATGCATTTGAAGAAAGGCATTACATTTAAATTATATTCTCTGTTTTTAAAATACTTGAACAGTCAGTGTATCATTTAGACCAATGAGTTAGACTATTATGGTAGAATTTAGATCTTTTGACCTGCTGAGATTTTATTCAGAAATGTCTGTGAACTGCCATGTTAGTCTGCATCTTTCATAAAAACTTTTGCACAAAATAATTTCGAAGTTGCTACACATGATGCATTATTGAACCACAGATTAATGGCTTTTTGAAAAAAATGACCCTGAATTTTTAACAGTTTGTCATAGGAACTTGACTTCAAGTTTAAAAAATGAAATTCAGTTGATGTATTTAGTGCCATAACTTTCAGCCTCTTAAATGAATTTGGGGCATTATTTGGGGGAAATTGATTTAATAGAGAAAACCACATTTATCAAAGCCTGCATTCTCTTGGAGAGTTCATGCTAACTGATTGTGGGATTGGACCAAATGAACAAGGACTGAACCACAAGTGGGTTGGGGCATGTATTTTTTTTAAAAAAAAAACATATTTATTTCTCCTTATTACCTCTCCATTTCCTTTTCTTTTATTCCCGCATATATTATTCCTGCATATTTACACATATGTATATAGTTCAGAGTTTAGTGAGTATCCAAGAGCCACAGAAAGAAAGAGAGAGAGAGAAAGGAGATAGGGAGGGAGGTAGAACAAACTGTTGTGGCATGAACATATAAATTTTGCAAAAAAAAAGTCATACAAAGTGTTGGAAATCCATCTGAATTCCACATGAAATGAAAGCCAATATGGTATTGTAATTAAAGCTTTGGACAAAAAATTGAGACACCATGAGTTCTAGTCTTCCCTGGATTGGACTAGTGTCTCTCTCACTTCCTCTCTATTTGTCCACTTGTCTCTCTCCACAATCTAGCTTTTGTGGAAAAATAGGATCCAGGACACAGGTGGTATTCAACCAGTTCTCCCCGGTTCTGGAGAGCCAGTAAGAGCAATAAGCAGCGGAGGCTGAACCAGTTCTCTCACTGCTCTAATGACTCTGCTGTTGGGTCCATGCGCCTGCCCAGACTCCCATACTCAACTTTATCCACTGAATTTGAAGCGCAGCTGCTATGCACAGCACAGAAGAGTGCTCCATGGCAGCTGCTGAAGCAACCAGGATCATACAGGCTTGCAGGAGGCAAGTTAGAACGTCTGTGTGCCTGTGCAAACACCTCTGCACCTGAACAAAGTGCATGTTTGCTGCACAGGTTTATGCAAGTATGTGCACGCATGCAAAGCATGCCCACCAAGCCATGCCCACTGAACTGGTGGTAACAATATTAGAATCCCATCACTGATCCAGGACATTACATATACCATATTCAATTGTATAAAATAAAGTAGGATATATATCAAATAAATATAAGTGTGTTGGCTCATGCTTTGATGGCCCTTCCCCCACTTTTTTAACTTCTGCTATTTTATTCCCATTTTAATCAACTCCCTTTGGAATACAACATTTATATGTTTTTTATGTTTTAATTTTATACCACTCAGAATCATTCTATGAGTGAAAAGGACAATCTCCAAACTTCATGTATAAGTAAATAATAAACAATTAAATAAATAAGCAGACAGGGCTGTCCCCAAGCAAATCTAACTAGCTACCCAACCATATGGGTAGAGAACTAGAGCACCATTTCAATACGTGCCCTTTTGCTAAAATATCAAGGGAATGGCATTGCCTTTTGAACTCTTGCTCAACCTTTTAAAATAACATAATGTAGTGAAACTTATTTTTCCACCATCTGCGGGAAAATCCTAAAGTGGTTATTAATATAGGCTGCAAAGAAGCTACCAGCCTTATATTAGCATGATACTGAAGTATCAATGGGCTGGAAAATAATGGTACTTGAAAGAGGTTTTTTTTTTTTAAACAAATTTTATTAATTTTACAGAAAACACAATACACAAACATACAAAACACAAAACATAAACAAAACTAAAAGATCTTTTCTGAAGGCTGTCTGATCCCGGGTTGAAACTCTTCACACAGACACAAATTCAAACATCATATTCACTTTATATATCCTTCCATATCTTATTATCATTTTTTTTATATATATATAAACCAATTTTATCAATTTTATAAAAACAATGCACAAAGAATCAGGGCATAACAGCTTATAAATTCTTTTCTAAGAAAAAATAATAAAAGAAGAAAACCAATAGAACATAATAATTCCAAATTATAGTATCAATACTTTATCTATTTAACTTCATATCTTATCCCAGCTTCTCCTTTTCATCCAAATTATTTCTTGTTAATTAAAATTTTATTGCCTTTAATCAATATACAAAACCCAAAAAGACATAATAAAACCTTTATATATCCTTCCATATCTTATTACCATTTTCAATAACATTCTTTGTCTATTCTATTTCCAACTATCCATTCATCTTTTTTCTTTTACTATACTTCTCCTATACACCAATTGGAGTAACGTCTTTAACTCATTACCCTAACTTAAAAGTACTACATATAACATTTTTTCTTGGGATTCTATTTAATAGATTCTAAAATTACACAATGAATTTTATACTCTAAATACACATATAAAAACACAATCTTATGTACCCTCCAGAATCCCTCTTTTATCCTAAATTAAATTCATCCATTGTCTCTGAATAAACTTTTTTCTTTAGATCTTGCTTCCCACCATTGAGGCTTCTCCTCCCCCCCTTTCTCTCTTGCTTATTCTTCTCCTTGCCCTTTTTACCCCTTTGTCTCTCCTCCTCCCTTTTCTTACTCCCTTTCCTTTGCTTTCTAACCTTGCCTCCACCTTTCTGCTCATTTTTCTCTTTTTTGGTTGTTTTTTCAATTCTTAAAATCCCCTTTTTCTTATCCTTTTTCTCCTCCTCCCTGGAAAGAACCCATTGTTCATCAAAGATGGCTTCTTCTTCCTTTTCTTCCCAGTCCTTCTGCTGCGTAGTCAACTTTTCATAAGTACATAACGCCATTTCTAAAAATTGAAACAAAGTGCCCAAAGTATCTTCCTTTTTATATTTTTGATATTCAGTCTTTAGTTCATCCACAAGCGATGCCATCATGAAAAGAGAAACTTTTCCCAAAACAACCACAAGTATTTTTAATCAAAAATAATTCAAAAAACGTTCCAAAAATTAATACTTTTCTTCCTTCTTCTCTTTCTGTTTCTGGGGTTAATGTTTAATCAAAGAGGTCCAATTACCATATACCTTTCTTTGGGATTCTAGGCAATCTCCTCCTTTTTCAGCTTCTGCTCCAATTTTTTTTTCCTCTCCCTTCCCACTTGTAACATCAATTTTAAATAATCAGAAATCCATACCTCTAATAAGGGTTTTCCAATTTCTTAAGTTTTTCAATGTCCAGGAACCCTTTTGTCCCTTAGCTTCAACTTTCAGAATAATTCACCTTCAATGTCCAAACATATTTCATATCTGCTGTTTCCATGGGGTGGGAGAGTGAAGAAAAAAAAAAAGTTCCCTTTAACAGCTTCTCCGCCACTTTCGATCTTCTTAGGGATATAATGTATCCTCCAGCAATTCAAACAGCTCAGTTCCAACAAATTTGAAAGATGTTGATTGACCCGGCTCAGACAGCACTTTCACTCTTCTTGCTTCCTCCAGCACAATCTTACCCGGTTGCTGGCTTCTTCGTGGCAGCCATTGCTGACCGCCGCTCCACCGCCTTGGGAAAAAGGGGTTTTTCAGGACGAGGAGGGGGTCTGCGGCACCCCCAACCCCCTGTCCGGCTCCCCTCTCTCTTCGGCTGTCCCCCTGACCCATCTGGATCGGGGATACCTCAGCGGCTAGCACAGCAGGAATCGCGAGCGGTCGTGAATTCCTGCTGCCCTGAAGCCACGTGAAACCGGAAAAACCGAAAGAGTTTTTTTAATGAATATATTGATAGCTTCATAAAGGAAAGCATATTTATCCAGACAGAAACAGTAGTTATAACAGATAACAGATAATCAGAATTGGAAGGAACCTTGTAAGTCATCTAGTCCAATCCCCCCACCCAAGTGGGAGACCCTACACCATTTCTAACAAATGGCAGTCCAATCTCTTCTTGAAAGTCTCAAGTGATGGTGCTCCCACAACTTACAAGGGCAAGCTGTTTCATTGGTTGATTGTTCTTACTGTCAGAAAGTTTCTCCTTATTTCCAAATTAAATCTCTTCTTGTTCAGTTTCTATCCATTATTCCTTGTCTGGCCTACAAGTGCTTTAGAAAATAGCTTGACCCCTTCCTCCCTGTGGCAGCCCCTCAAATATTGGAAGACTGTTATCATGTCTCCCCTGGTCCTTTACTAGACTAGCCAAGCCCAGTTCCTGCAACTGTTTGTTGTATGTTTTAGCCTCCAGTCCCCTAATCATCCTGGTTGCTTTTCTCTGCACTTTTTCTAGAGTCTCAACATCTTTTTTATAATGTGGTGAACAAAACTGGATGCAGTACTCTAGGTGTGGTCTTACTAAGGCTTTATAGAGTAGTATTAGTACTTCCCTTGATCTTGATTGTATCCCTCTGTTAATACAATTTAGGATTGTATTAGCTTTTTTGGCGGCGGCTGCACACTGCTGGCTCATATTTGCTGGCTCTGGTTGTCCACTAAGACTCCAAGATCCCTCTCCCAGATACTGGTTTCACCCAGTCTATAGTTATTCCATTGAGGCTCACTCTCAAATAAAAATGACATCTACAGTATAGTCCAGTATAAGATAATCAAGCAATGGATCTGCGAACACAGAAACAGAAAAACAAAGAAACAAGCAAAGCTATTATTAGAAGACAGCATGGGTTTGTCAAAAATAGATCATGCTAGATACCTTTTTGCATTCTTTGACAAAGTGACTAAATTAATGGATGAGGCAGCTACTGTAGACATAGTTTACTTAGATTTCCATAAGGCTTTTGACAAAGTAGACCACAGTGTACTTTTCAGTAAGACAGAAAATGTGGACAGAGAGCTTCACTACAAGAGGGATTCATAACTGGCTGATCAACCACATTCAATGTGTAATCCTTCATGGAACTCATCACCCTGGAGAGAAGTATGCAGTCTAGTCTAATGAAGAGAAGGGTGAGGGGTGACATTAGATCAGTCTTCCAACATTTGAAAGGCTGCCACAGAGGAAAAGAGGTTGACTTTTTCTTCAAAGTATCTGAGAGCAGAACAAAAACCAATGGATGGAAGCTTATTTAAGAGAGATCCAACTTAGAATTAAGGATAAATTTTCAGTCAATGATAATAATTAAGGAATGGAACAGCTTGCCTCTAGAGGTTGTGGGTGCTGCACCACTGGAGGTTTTCAAGAAGAGATTGGACAACCCTTTGTCTGGAATGGTATAGGGTCTATGCTTGAGCATGTGGTTGGACTAGAAAAACTCCAAGGTCCCACAAGGTCTGTTACTCTGTATAAATAAAATTGCATAGAATTTCAGTCTTTTGGGGGGAAGTTAAGGAACATATTCTTCAATAAGAAAACTGGAGGATGTTCTGTATTCTCAAGGGAAAAAGAAAAGTTTTGCAAAGCCAAAGTTGTACCCAGTGTGCTTATAAAGCTCATGCAATTCCCTCTTCTTTTTAATTTCATTTTTAATCTGAGATTGAGGTAATAATTATTATCATTCTTTCCAAAAGTTTTCCAGGAACATCTCAAGTCATTTTTTTTTCTATTCCAAAGCCATGGCATTCCTTTCTTCTAATGAAAATATATGGCCTGCACATTAGCCCAGATAGCACAGTTGCAGCAGTCGAAAGCTAAGGGAGAAAGCTGTTTCCTCCTACTTTTTCACTGAAGCATCTGCTTGACTTTAGCTCTCAATACTAAAGTCATATGTTAAACTTATTCCTTCTTAAGAGGTTGCTCTCCCAATACTTAGCCTGCTCTCCTTCAGTAAATGCATCTTGATAATTATTTTGCAATAATTAACTATGACCTGCAAGTAGTTAGGTCTTATCCAAGGAAAACAATGAGGGTAGGATTATTACTTGATTTAAGAACAGAATCATTTTAGTATTGGAGCTAAATTATCTGCACTAAATTATGGTGCCATGTCCTTATAACTGACTATGGTCACTGCTGTTCCTCTACTACAACCCAAAGATAAAACTGTTTCATTCTTTTTTAAGGAAAGTCCTGCCATGCAAACCTTTTCTGACAGATTAAGTAATATATTTTGGGCATGACAATATAAAGACAATCAAAATCAACTGTCCTTTTTATAGAACATAAGGTCAAGTAGAATAAGCTTTTCATGGGAAGAAAATATGTCCTTCTTCTGCAGGAATTAAAAACATGGGCCTGAACAGTATCTGACTTTTAAGAAAGACAATAGAATTGAATGCTTTATCTGTGGGAACAATAATTACCATTTTATGGAAGTTGTTTCTGTGAATGGATTTGGAAAGATGGATAACACTATTCTTTGCTAGAACTCAGAACTTTGCTAGAATTCATTGTTCCAAACTATGCCATAATCTTTAAATAATATTGTAATGAGAAAGGGTGATTTGATTTTTTTTAGAAAGCTCAGTAATTGGAACATTTATCCACTGTTATATTCTTCTTATTTAAACAGTTCTTAACACAAAGTGTTATGGACTAAGCCAGCACAGCGATACAACTCTCAACAACTTTACTTTACAGCAGGCTTGTAATCCTGCACTTCTCATTGGCCCGTAGATAGCGAGTCGTGATTGGTCGGTTTTGGCCAGTCTGATTGGCTGTTAACAGGGCCCCTGATTGGATGCTTGTGAAAGCGGTAAACTCAATTCATTGGTTGTTTTGATGGCAGCCAGCTCTATAAAAGAGCTGCTGCTGCCCAAGTATTTTGCTCTGTTCATTCTGTTAATAAAGAGTTGAAGTCACCATTCGATGTCTCGTCTCCATTCCTTGCGCCCATGCCCAGGACTTAAAACAAAGGCTCTAAAATTCTATTGCAGTAGAATAGAATAGAATAGAATAGAATAGAATAGAATAGAATAGAATAGAATAGAATAGAATAGAATAAGTGGAGTGCACTACTAAAAAAGAACAATGCACATCCTTTCTTACAATTATATCTCATTGCATAAATCTACCAGACACTATACAAGCTAAACACAGAAGTATTTTGAGGACTGAAAAACAGTAATGATTGAACACTGCTTGGAATTAGCTCAGGCAACTGTGAATTTTCTCAGTGAGCTATCATAAAATTTCCCAAGAGTTCTTGTTCAAGCTTGTGATATTGGTGCATGTGAAAAGGTCACATGCTCCTTCCTCGTTGTGTAACTGACTGGGAATTGTATTTCTAAATGCAGCCTGTATCACTCATAGTAGAAAATTGCTTGGGAAGTCAATTCCCAGCTCCTAAAATAAATATAACTCAAAACAAGAGAGAGTTTTATATATGAAAGGGAGACAGTACCTACATATACAACTGTAATAAAGTGTATCATTACTGAGACAACGATTTGGTTGTGTAGCCAAGTCCATAGCTAACAATTGAAATATCACTGAGGAATCTCAAATGAAAAATAAGGGAGAATCTGACAGAATTTTGTCAATTTCATCCCTCCTTGTTTAGCTTTGACTCATGAAGAAAACTTCTTAAAGGAGCCCATAGAATTAGTTTGGGCAGATGAAGCAAAAGAGGTGGAGAAAGAGATGTGTCAAGTTTTTATTCTACTCTAAAGGCCACAGAGTTTCAGGACTTTGGTTCAGCTGCCAAAAAGAAGTGAAAGTGCTGTATCACAAAGTTATGGAAGCACAAACCCCCATATGGAAAGGCCCACACAGTCCCAGCAGTGGCATCCATTAATATGAACGATGGATAATATACCGAACAATTCTGAGTCAATAAAAATCATATTTATATTTATAAATCATATTTATGGATAAATATGCATAGGATAACAGTTCTGAATAATTGCTACAATTATTTTTTTCAAAATCACAATACATAGAGCACAAAGTATTATTTCATTCTGGACATCAAATAGTTAACTTTCATTATCTTACCTCCATACACCCCAATTTCATTGCTTGATCTTCCATTGAAGTAATCCTCCTTAGGTGCACAAGCTATTTAGCTGTTTTCAACAAGTTTTTTGAGTAAATTAAAACTGAATAACCCATAAATGATAAAATTGTGGAATGAACATAACTAACATTTTTAATGTTCCAATGATTAACTAAGTCTCATATCTGATTTAGAAGATAGAATTTATCATTTAAATAATGAACAGCTCTTTCTGTTTCTTGAGAAGTGGATGAATTATTTTATTTTCTTCTGATTATATATATTAATTTTATTTCAAAATTTTTTAAACCTTTTGGCCATATCCCAAAAGCTAAAAGAAATAATAAGTGTTGTGAATGAATAATACCAATAAAGTATCTTGAGTTTGAAGTCAAGTGCAAGGGTTCTGGCTCTGCACTTCTGATTGGCTGTTAATGGCAGGATCGGATTGGTCCGTTCAGGAGCATCTGATTGGCCATTAACAGGCCATTCCTATTGGTTAACGGAGCTAGTGCTCCAGGTTTGCTATTGGTTGAACAGTTAATAAGTTGCCTATATAAGGAAGGTTATAGGCGCCCTCCAGTTGGAGCTGTCACAACATGTAAATAAAGAGTTTGAAGTTCACTGTTTTTACCGGCTCGACTCCATCATTCGCACCCATGCTCCAGACCTAACACTGGTGACGAGGGTGGGATTGGATGACATCAGAGCCAACTAAAACAACAATGAAGACAACCAAGCACGTGGCTGAAGCGCACAACGGTGGAACCATATCCGGCGGCGTAGTGCCACCCGCTCCGTTTGATCCAGCTCAAGAGGACTGGGAGTCCTACATGGATTGTTTTCAAATGTTTTTGGAAACGAATAATCTGAAGGATGCCACACCCGGGAAGAAATGGGCGGTATTCCTAATGCACTGCGGCCCAATGGTATTCAAAATGGCTAAGGCATTAGCGAAACCGGCGGAAGCAAAGGCCATGGACTGGGATGTCCTCGAACCACTACTAAGGACCCACTATGCACCAACCGTTCCAACGCTCATGAGACGACATGAGTTCTATCAAAGAAACCAGCGGAAAGGAGAAAGCGTCGCCGATTTCGTTGCAGACCTCCGGAACTTGGGAGGCCTTTGCGATTTCACTGACCTAGAAGAGGCCTTGAAAGACCGAGTAGTCCTTGGGCTAGACGCTCTAAACGTACAGAGCAAAATAATGGCAAAGGGTGACATCACCCTTAAAGACACCGTAGCTGAAACTACAGCAGCAGAGGCGACCAAGAAGTCGCCTGCCCAACTACGCCGAAATCGCGCTCCAGCACACCCACCGGCCTGCGAAGTTTCCCCTAATGCAGAAGGGCAGCTACCGACGGCCCACCATGAGGACTTCTCTTCGTCGTCAGACAGTGACAAAGAAGAGGTCTATCGCCTGCGGTCCGATCGGGAACGATACCCGAAGTCCCAGCAACTGTGCGTTGGCTGCGGGGCCAACCATTACTGCTCCGACTGCAAATTCTGCGACGCACTCTGCCACGAGTGTATGAAACGAGGCCACATCGGACGGATCTGCAGAAGCCTCCTCGGACCCAGCCAGACCTCGAAAGGAACCAATCTCCGCCAATCGACAGGGAATCGCCCTGTAAGGCGAGAACCAGTAAACCACTCCTACAGAAACCGACCTGTGAATTGTCTAGCGAGATGGGAAGAAGCCCACCAAACACTCACTGTTGGCCATGCCTCTTCACTAGACGCTAAGAAAATTTGGGTCAACGTGAACATTGAAAATCAGCCTTGCCAAATGGAAGTTGACTCGGGATCGTCTCTTTCGATGGTCTCACGGAAGACCCTCAAGCACCTCATCCCCACTATCCGGTGCCAAGACCTTCAATTCCAACGGCTCGTGTTAAAGGACTACCAGGGGAACTGAATTCCAGTCGTAGGATCCAGTCGAGTCTGGGTTGCATTCAAGAACCGCACGGCGTACTTACCCCTGACGGTGATCAATAAGGACCGGCCTAGTCTGTTAGGCCTACAATGGTTCGCATCACTCGGCATTGAAGTGGCTGGCATTAACCGAATCGGCAGCAGTGACTGGGAGGAAGACCTCGCCCACGAATTCAGGGACGTCTTCAAGGAAAAGCTAGACGAGTACAAGTGGACCCCGATATCCTTTAGCCTTAATCCAAAGATAGCTCTCATCTGCCTTAAGCCTCGTCGAGTTCCGTTCTCTCTAAAGCCAAAAATCGATGAGCAGCTTGATAAGTTGATTGCCCAGGGAGTGTTAAAGCCAACTGACCACTCCCCATGGGAAACACCGATTGTGACACCAATTAAGCCAGATGGCTCCATTGGAATTTGTGGGGACTACCGAGCCACCCTAAACCTTGCCCTGCAACAGAATCCATATCCGGTGCCGGTGGTACAACACCTCCTCCATCCCCTGGGGGGGCAGAAAAGTCTTCGCTAAACTAGATTTAGCTCAAGCTTATCAGCAACTGCCGGTTGACGAAAAAACGGCACAGGCACAGACTATCGTAACACACCACGCCTTTAAGTGTCCGCGGCTTCAATTTGGAGTCAGTGTGGCCCTGGGGATCTTTCAGAGCCTAATGGAGAGACTATTGCAGGGGATCAAAGGCGTTGTCCCCTATTTTGACGATGTGCTCATTGCCGCCCCCACTCCAAAAATCTTACAGCATTTAAGACTGGTATTACCAAAATTCCAGGAAGCAGGCTTGAAAGTCAAAAGAAATAAGTGCAAACTGTGTACCGATCGTGTTGAATTTTTAGGGTATTTAATTGACAGTCAGGATATTCACCCTCCCGATAGCAAATTGAGAGCAATAAAAAAACGCTCCCAGACCCCAGAACAAGACTGACCTCGAGGCGTTCTTAGGCCTCATCAATTTATATAATATATTCTTGCCACACAAGGCGACTGTCGCTGAACCTTTACATCGTCTATTAGATAAAAAATCGATTTGGGTATGGGGTCACAAAGAAGAGCAGACGTTCCGTAATATAAAAAAACCTACTGACTTCTGACGCTGTACTAATGCAGTACAATGAGACTTTGCCAATAAACATTACATGTGATGCATCGCCTTTTGGAGTGGGCGCCATTTTGAGCCATGTGTTACCTGATGGTAACAAAGCCCCTGTTGCTTACTTCTCAAAGATGCTCTTGAAAACCAAGCGAAATTACAGCCAGATCGATAAAGAAGCCCTGGCGATCGTATCAGCTGTTAAAAGATTTCATGAGTATGTGTACGGCCGGGTTTTCACCATTGTAACTGACCACAAACCATTGCTGGGGACAAGCCAACTTCCAACATACTTTCTCCCAGAATGACCCGCTGGTCAGAATTCTTGGCTGCCTACAATTATCGGCTACAATATCATCCCGGTAAAGCCATTCCCCATGCCGACGCACTGAGCCGTACACCGCTTCCTGAAACTATCAACGATCCTACACCAACGATGACAGCTTTGCAGATCGAGACACTCCACACGCCGCCATTAACGGCCCGTGACATCGCAAGAGAAACAAAATGCGACCCCATCTTAGCATGAGTCCTCACATGGGTGGAACGCGGATGGCCATTGGACCAAGTACCAGACGACTTTGCACCATTCAAAAATCATCAAACAGAATTGTTCTCACAGAAGGGCTGTGTCATCTGGGGCGATAGAGTCGTTATCCCAGAACAACTCCAACAGACATTGCTAAGAACCCTGCACGATGGCCACCCTGGCATCGTGCGCATGAAGGGCCTCGCACGAAGCTATGCATGGTGGCCAGGCATCGACAGACAAATCGAATCATGGGTTAAAACTTGCAGGAGATGCCAAGAAGTAAGCAATGCTCCACCAAAGGCAACCCCAACTGAATGGGAGACGCCACGGGGACTCTGGTCCCGCATCCACCTGGACTTTGTTAGGCCGACTAAAGGCCACACATTTTTGCTAACCGTCGACGCCTACTCGAATTGGCTCGAGATTCACCGAATGAGCAACACAACCACTGACGTGGTCATTAAAAGAATGGAAAGACTGTTTGCAACGCACGGATTACCAGACGTTCTGGTATCTGACAACGGGCCCCAGTTTACTGCGCTGTCTTTTGAGCAGTACCTGGTTGACCGCGGTATCTGACATGCGTTCACTGCACCTGCACACCCTGCTGCCAATGGTAGGGCTGAGCGCATGGTACAATTCGTCAAAAAGACTTCAAAAGATTGACTACGACAACATCGACGAGAAAATCAACCGGATCCTTTTCCTACAGCACATCACACCTCACAGCACATCACACCTCACAACTCCTGCTGAGCTGCTAATGGGACGAAAACTCCACTCCAACCTCGATCGCTTACACCCAGCCTATGAACCGGAAAAACCACTCGGATCCAGCAGCCAATGCCGTACCTTTCAGGTAGGCGATTTAGTATTCGCTAAAAACTTATTGGGCGATCCGCTGTGGGTAGAAGCGATCGTAATCTGCGTAACTGGCCCAAGATCATACCTCGTTCAGTGCCCTGACGACAGACTTTGGTAGTGCCACATAGATCAACTACGATCGCAGCTACCGTCCCGCACTTCCGAACTCCCTTATGACCAAACTGAGGGGGGGGGAGATACAGAGGAAAGTGAATTGCAATTTGAGGGAAACCTTTTTGAAGAAACTGATAATGGGACTGAAACGCAGGAACAGGAACCAGGGACCGGAGTGAGTTCACTTCAGGGAGTGGCCAGTGATATTGGTGACGACGGGAACGTGAACTCAGAACCAGAGGCATCCCTACCGATAAACAACGATCTACCTCAGCAGAAGTGCAGCCAACCGCCAGGCACTTTGCAAAAATCAAAAAGACTAACAAAACAGCCATCCTACCTTAAGGACTATGTAACCGCGCCCCGTGGGCAGAACCTGGGGGAAAGGGGTGTTGTGAATGAATAATACCAATAAAATATCTTGAGCTTGAAGTCAAGTGCAAGGGTTCTGGCCCTGCATTTCTGATTGGCTGTTAATGGCAGGATCGGATTGGTCCGTTCAGGAGCATCTGATTGGCCATTAACAGGCCATTCCTATTGGTTAACGGAGCTAGTGCTCCAGGTTTGCTATTGGTTGAACAGTTAATAAGTTGCCCATATAAGGAAGGTTATAGGCGCCCTCCAGTTGGAGCTGTCACAATATGTAAATAAAGAGTTTGAAGTTCACTGTTTTTACCGGCTCGACTCCATCATTCGCACCCATGCTCCAGACCTAACACTGGTGACGAGGGTGGGATTGGATGACATCAGAGCCAACTAAAATAACAATGAAGACAACCAAGCACGTGGCTGAAGCGCACAACGGTGGAACCATATCCGGCGGCGTAGTGCCACCCGCTCCGTTTGATCCAGCTCAAGAGGACTGGGAGTCCTACATGGATCGTTTTCAAATGTTTTTGGAAACAAATAATCTGAAGGATGCCACACCCGGGAAGAAATGGGCGGTATTCCTAATGCACTGCGGCCCGATGGTATTCAAAATGGCTAAGGCATTAGCGAAACTGGCGGAAGCAAAGGCCATGGACTGGGATGTCCTCGAACCACTACTAAGGGCCCACTATGCACCAACCATTCCAACGCTCATGAGACGACACGAGTTCTATCAAAGAAACCAGTGGAAAGGAGAAAGCGTCGCCGATTTCGTTACAGACCTCCGGAACTTGGGAGGCCTTTGCCATTTCACTGACCTAGAAGAGGCCTTGAGAGACCGAGTAGTCCTAGACGCTCTAAACGTACAGAGCAAAATAATGGCAAAGGGCGACGTCACCCTTAAAGACACCATAGCTGAAGCTACAGCAGCAGAGGCGACCAAGAAGTCGGCTGCCCAACTACGCCAAAATCGCGCTACAGCACACCCACCGGCCTGCGAAGTTTCCCCTAATGCAGAAGGGCAGCTACCGACGGCCCACCATGAGGACTTCTCTTCATCATCAGACAGTGACAAAGAAGAGGTCTATCGCCTGCGGTCCGATCGGGAACGATACCCGAAGTCCCAGCAACTGTGCGTTGGCTGCGGGGCCAACCATTACCGCTCTGACTGCAAATTCCACAACGCGCTCTGCCACGAGTGCATGAAACGAGGCCACATCGGACGGATCTGCAGAAGCCTCCTCGGACCCAGCCAGACCTCGAAAGGAACCAATCTCCGCCAATCGACAGGGAATCGCCCTGTCAGGCGAGAACCAGTAAACCACTCCTACAGAAACCGACCTGTGAATCGTCTAGCGAGATGGGAAGAGGCCCACCAAACACTCACTATTGGCCATGCCTCTTCACTAGACGCTAAGAAAATTTGGGTCAACGTGAACATTGAAAATCAGCCTTGCCAAATGGAAGTTGACTCGGGATCGTCTCTTTCGATGGTCTCATGGAAGACCCTCAAGCACCTCATCCCCACTATCCGGTGCCAAGACCTTCAATTCCAATGGCTCGTGTTAAAGGACTACCAGGGGAACCGAATTCCAGTCGTAGGATCCAGTCGAGTCTGGGTTGCATTCAAGAACCGCACGGCGTACTTACCCCTGACGGTGATCAATAAGGACCGGCCTAGTCTGTTAGGCCTGCAATGGTTCGCACCACTCAGCATTGAAGTGGCTGGCATTAACCGAATCGGCGGCAGTGACTGGGAGGAAGACCTCGCCCACGAATTCAGGGACATCTTCAAGGTATCTGACAACGGGCCCCAGTTCACTGTGCTGTCTTTTGAGCAGTACCTGGTTGACCGCGGTATCTGACATGCGTTCACTGCACCTGCACACCCTACTGCCAATGGTAGGGCTGAGCGCATGGTACAATTCGTCAAAAAGACTCTTCAAAAGATTGACTACGACAACATCGACGAGAAAATCAACCGGATCCTTTTCCTACAGCACATCACACCTCACAGCATCACCAACAAAACTCCCGCTGAGCTGCTAATGGGACGAAAACTCCGTTCCCACCTCGATCGCGCACTTCCGAACTCCGTTCAGGAGTTCGTTCAGGAGAACGTCCGTTCAGGAGCATCTGATTGGCCATTAACAGGCCATTCCTATTGGTTAACGGAGCTAGCGCTCCAGGTTTGCTATTGGTTGAACAGTTAATAAGTTGCCTATATAAGGAAGGTTATAGGCGCCCTCCAGTTGGAGCTGTCACAATATGTAAATAAAGAGTTTTATGTTCACTGTTTTTACCAGCTCGTCTCCATCATTCGCACCCATGCTCCAGACCTAACAATAAGCTTAGTGACCATAGAAGTAGATCTTCTCTAAGATTGCTGTTTTCTTTTAGCTTTTGGGATATCTCCAAAAAGTTTAAAAGTTTTTGAATTTTTAAAAAATGCTTGAACTTGTGATCATTGAGATCCTGGGGTTTTTGTTTTTTTTTTAATTTGATGTCTCCATTGTTTTTTGTGAGTTCATTTTTAAAATTGTTTCACTCACACCACAAAAGTTATTGTTATGGTACATGGAATGCTTATAGCCAGTTTTCTTCTATCTAAACATGCTCCAGATGAATGAATTTCAATTCCCAAAATTTTTAGAAATCTCCTTGCTGCTTAGGCACTGCAGGAAGTAAAGTCCACAACTGGGAGAGGTTGAAGAAGGCTCTTCTAGGCCACTCAAAAACTCTGAAAGCAGAACCAGCCTAACAATCTATGGTGATTCTCAGTCATCCAGGTCATCATTGTCCCAAAGGTGCTTTTTTTCCCCCCCAAGAAGCAATTGGACTTTTTGTTTTTCTCTCAAGACATTTCGTTTCTCATCTAAGAAGTTTCTTCCGCTCTGACTGGATGGTGGGAAATGGAAGGATTTATATTCCTTGTAGACAGCTGGTCATTTGATTTCTTTTAGAGAATCATTGAGTCTACTTGCAGGTTTATCTGTGTCCTCCAAGTGACCTTAGTCCAGGAGTGAGATTCAATTATTTTTACTACCGGTTCTGTGGACATGGCTTGGTGGCATGGGAAAAATACTGTAAAAGAGTCAGAGGTGGTTTTTGTCAGGACAATATATCTAATATTACATGTCTTGACCGTAGCAAGAATTGTATTGCAGTGGAAGAACAAAAACACCCCTTCAGAAGATGAAACAATAAGAAAGATTCTAGACTGTGCGGAAATGGACCAACTAACTCTAAAAATAAAAGATAAGGGAGATACAAAATATTATTTAACATGGAATAGGTTCTATCAATAGTTAGAAACACAAGGTAGTAGTTGGAATGAGAAAGAATCAGGTTAGGTGGACATGGAAGAGATTATTTTTAATATTGATATAGGAATGTAAATGTTAAAATGATAGATAAGTTGACATATTAGAATATGATAGTCAGAAATTATTGTCCAACACTAGTACTGTTTAAAATAGTATATATGTTATTCTGTTTTTACTTTTGTTGTATCATAAGTGGAATGCCAGGACTGTATTCAATATATCTACATGTAAACAATAAAAATATATCCAAAAAAGAATAAGCTTCTTGAACGAGAAGTGAAACATCCCCAAAGAAAAGCAAGAAAGCCCAGTTGCCTCTTGAAAAAAAGCTTCTTTGGGATAGCTTGACAATCTATAACTCATTTGAAAATCTACAGAGCACAATCCAGAAAGATATCCAAGACATTTCACTGCTTTGTTATTTACTTGTTTTAAATGAATTAATTTCCTGGGGAAAAAATTAAATTGTTATTTCCACTTGGAAACTCCAAATTATGTTTGCAATATGTTCTTGCAACTCTCACTCCGGATGAGAAAAGTAGAAATACTGGGATTAACTTCTCTTTGTGTGAATTAGAACGTCCAAAATAAACCTCAAGTTCCCTTTTTCTTTCTCCCTTCCCTTCAGCTGGATAAGAACTGTTCCTGAGCTTAATTTAGCTTTACAAGAAAACTGTTAAATTCATACCAGAAATTAATTCATATAACTCTCATATGAAGGAGGGAGAGAGAGATTTCTGACAAGGAAGTAAAACATATCATGATAATGGTTCAACAGCAGAAATAATAATGCAAATATAAATTACATGAGTTTCTATAAGAAGCAAGAAATGAATTGGCATGTGATTTCCCCCTTCACTTTCAAAAACATTTCAGTAGGAAGAATTATTGGCAGAATTATATACAGTTGTGAAAAAGAAATAAAATAACAGAAAAGCTTTACTAAATAAGATTCAGGTGATTCTCAACTTATGAACATATATGTGACTAGAATTTCCATAGCTAATTGTTAAGTGAGTCACATTCAATTTTATGATCTTTTTAAGTGAATCATATAGTTAAGCGAAGCCTGAATTGACTTCTCTTATCAGAAGGTGATTAGGAAGGTCACAAGGGATATCATATGATCCTGGGCCACTGTAACCATCCTAAATACATGCCAGTTGCCAAGCACTCAAAATTTAATCACATGATGATGGGGATGACCACTTTTTTCAGTGCTGTTGTTAACCTTGAACAGTCGCTAAATGAATTTTGCAAGCTGAGAACTACCTGTAGATGGGGAAGTGTAAAAAGCAGATGAAATTCTCAGTTAGACAGAAAACAATATAGGAGAACAAAAAAATGGAGGAGGCTCACACTGACTAATGTAAACTCATATAAACACAGACACAAAAAGTAATAAAGATGTACAACCCAAAATAGATTGATTTTAAATCCTAAATTGTAAAACATATTCAGGAAGAAATATAGGAAAAAAGCTAAAGTAACATAATGCAATCCAAAGGTCACTGTCCAAGCAAATGAAACTTTTAAAAATTATCCACAGAATATAATGCAAATGTGGACATGCTTATCTTCAGTGAATGGCTGTTCCTGAAGCTATAAAAGAATAACAGAAAGAGAGAAAAAATCTGAAGCTAAAAAAGCAGGAATGTTTCTGAGGCAGACTGAAGTAATGTTTAGCACTTTTGTCAAATGCCAATATTAAGACAGATAACACAAATGAAATGTAGTCAAACAGTGAAAAACTAGGGGAATAAGACAGCTTGGCAAATCCAGAATATTATTATTTCTCTTTTTTTATCATTTGAAATTATTGGTGTGACGTACTTTGACTTGGGGATATTTAATCACATCATTCTTACATAGCCTTCTCTTTGTCTTTGAAAGGAGTAAATTCATTAACAGAAAAAAAATAAAATCATGATTTAGAATGTATTGCTCCAAAATCAACAATGAGGACTAGAAACTGTGGTTCTTAAGATATTCCCTTGTTAAGTGTCAAACCACTGCTGCTGTGCTCCTTTTTTGATTAGGCACAGGCAATAGTACCGGTGGTGGGATTCAATTTTTTTTACTGTTGGTTCTGTGGGCGTGGCTTGGTGGGCGTGGCAGGGGAAGGAAACTATAAAATCAGTCAGAGATGATATTTGCTGATTCTCTGACCTACTCAAAATTTCCGCTGCTGGTTTTCCAGAACTGGTCAGAACCTGCTGAATACCTCCTCTGAATAGTACACTAATTATTACTTTGTTTTACTTTATTACAATAAATACCTTTATATCCAGTTTTACCACATAAAATTGTACAGCATTCAGCATTCATCTTCTTTTCAAAAGGAGTTCTTTTTTTCTGTTCTTAAATTAGAATGCTTATTTACCACAAGTAAGAACAATTTCAAAATGCAGGTTGGTTTTAATTTAATTAAGATATTTTGGCCTTCCTTTTAGGTTATAACTCCTCCCAAGATGGTTTAAAACAATGTTTCTCAACATCCTTAAGTTGCCAAGATTTAGAAACACTGCCCTAGAGACTATATAAACAAGAAAAACTTTCCAGAATTAGGAAAGTCTTATAGCTTTGCCAAGATCCTTCCTTTATATAAGTACTGGTCCAGAGTCTTTTCTGAATTTATTTCACTATGGACAAGTTGTTTGAAGCTGTAGGACTCAGTAGAATTAAGGACTTTTGTTTTCTATTCTTGGGAATTATTGTATTAAGAGCATGAACAGGAAATTTGTTGTCCTATAGATAGTGCTGAACTATAGCTCCCAGCCAAAGCTTTTCTAAGACTCAAGAGTCTTGTAGGAAGAACATTAATTTGCCTTTAAAAAATCATTGAATTTAATGTTACATTTCACAGTAGGAACCCAACATTTCTTAGCTTTTTAAAATGCCATTAATAAAGAATTGGACAGCTAAAATTGTCAAGGTCAGAGAAAGAATGAGTTCAAAGAGGACCACTATCAAACTCTGTGCAGAATCCCTTAATGTTCCAGTAATCAGTGCCAAGAATTCTCTTATTCCAGAAAGGTGGAAGAGCTGAAGGACAGTTTTATATATAGCAGTTTAGATTGGTAGATAATGTATTGTAGAATCTCCCTTATGCATAGCTAAATGTCTATGGAGATTCTCAATCATACAGGTCATGGTTGTCCCAAAGATGCTTTTTGAAGAGGCAACTAAACTTTCTGGTTTTTCTTTGAAGAAATTTTGCTCTCATTCTTCAGCTCCATTATTATGGTTTATAACTGCAATAAAAGCAACTTACCTACCTTGTTTTTAACTGTCCACTATGATTTCCTGAATGTTGGTTGAGTTTCTAGAGAAAATTTATTGGATTAATATCTAACAAAAATATCAATATTTAAATACTGGACCATATTTTGAATGTATCATGTTCCACATGCAGGACCAGAATTGCCTCCTTCACTTCCTGAGAAGGTCCTGTTTGGGAACCCATATAGCATGTCCAGTTATAAGAAATGCTGGCCACTGCATTTTGGCAATATATGGAATATTGCAGATTCACCAGCCTTGCTAAAGATCAATATCTTTAAATTATACTCCTCCATGAATTGCTTTTCTACATTGTAAGTGACAGATGCTTAAACTTATTAGTCCCCCACAAGTGCAGCTGTGTTTGTACCAGAGCTATCAAGAAGAAAAGAAGGGAAAGAGTGATCACCTTATTGGGTATAGCAAGTTGTGAGGTCAGTGTTTAAATGCTCTAAGAAGACAGTTACTGCTTTGGAGAACCTGGCCAGGGGCAGGGTGAGTTAGTGAGGAAGATAGACAACAGTATCCAAAGAAATAAAGACAAGTCAAAAGTAGTACAGGTCAAGAAAGGTCAGGAGACAGGAGACCAGCATGAAATCTGAGTTTTACAAAAAATCAATCAATGTCAACAACAACAAAAAATATGGTCACACCATTGTAAAATGGAATGAAAAGTGTTACAGAATAAGGGCAATGACAAAAGAACTTTATAAGGCAGGAAGAAAAGTTCAGTTTGGCATACATCCAGAGTAGTAAAATGGGCAGAAATTTGGATTTAAGTCATTGTTTAAGGCACTAAGAAGAAAAAATAGATTTTAACAAAACCATTTAAATTGGGATATTAGCAGAGTCAACATATTCAATCTTAGGTTTAAGAATATGGAGACAGTGATGACCTTATATTGATGATATCCTTATAGGAGACAAAACAAAAATCCTTCTCAATCTCTTGCTTTGTAGCTATTATTTAATTGAAAATACACACACACACACACACACGCACACAGTCTTTGCACAGAGATATTTTATTAACTAATGTTTCCACGGTCAATCTTTCTTTTTGGCTGGAATTTCAGTTGCCTTCCTTTTTATCTATTCATCAAATATATACTGTATTTAAATGGTCATTTAATTACTCTGGAAGTTAAAATAGGTCCTGATTTGGAACTATTTTGGGCCAGGGCATTATATTATCATCACTAGTTTATATAATATTTAATATGGGTTATTGCACTGTATTATTTTAAAATGGAAACTCAGGAAACTGAAGTCCACACATCTTCAAGTTGCCAAGGTGGAAAAACACTGTTCTATGATTATATACATAATGATGCCATCAGGGGAATGGAGAGAGATGATTGCCCATTCCAATCCTTCCATTTTCCACAGTTCAGTCAGAATTGAAGAAGCTTCTTGGATGAGAAGTGAAACGTCTTCAAGGAAAAACAAAGAAAGTCCAGTTGCCTTTTGAAAAAGCACTTTTGGGTCAACCATGACCTGAATGACTCAGAATCTCCATAGACATCCCCATTCCACACGATCAAATGGCGCTACATATACACATACTTTATGACTGTCAGTAGTTTTGATATATGATCGTGCCAGTAGTAGTGTTTCCTTTGTAAAATTAGAAGCAATTTTTTCATAGGAAAAAAGTATGTATTCAGCTCAGAATCATACAGGTCTCTCATTGTTCTATTTAAGATGGTATTTTATTGCTCTGGTTTTCAGATGCAAAAGTATGGGTGTTCTTCAGAGTAAGTACCTCTCTGTCTCCAACTATATTAGCCCAGTATATCTGCAACATCATAGCCAAATGCTCATAATAATTGTTCTAGCATTTTATTAGTCTCAGCCTCTGAATTTAGATCTGGTCTTTCTTGTTTTTATTTGATAGATTGTCTCCTCCATAAATATTTTTTTCATAACATTAAAGGCTTCTGGATCCTTACTAAGACATTGATGTCTTCATCCTTATCTGAGCTATTTTAAATTCAGCCAGGAATAAAGCCAAAGATTTTGTTCATAGGGTTAATTAGCTTTTGTTATATTTATATTGCTGCTAGGATATTGTGATACATGGGTGATTGCTGGAAACTCTCTGTTTTATGAAATATATATTTTTAAGAGACTGTCAAGGGCATTCAAAATTAGGGACAAGCAGCATTTTCTGTACTGTGTAAACTGATTAAACAGTGTGGGATATGCATACTTGATAACTTGCTCTTTGTTTGATTGATTTTTATCCCACCTTTATTATTTTATAAGTAACTCATGGCAATCAACATATATAATAATCCTTTCCCCTCTTATGTTCCTTAAAAACATATTCCTGTGAATTGAATTGGCTTGAGAGAGAGTGACTGGCTCAAAGATACCCAGCTGACTCTTCTATCTAAGGTGGGATTAAACTGAGTCTCCTGGTTTCTAGGCCAGCACATTTATCACTACATTAAACCACTTTATAAAAGACAGCTCTGAACTTCACAAAGTTTTTCACATTCTACATTTCAAGACTGATGCCACTTTCATGACTGAGAGCTCCCTATGATTATTTTCTACCTAATCGGAAATATTGAGAACAAGGAACAAATATCACTTCCTCATCTTGACATGCTTTAGGTCATATACATCTCTGCAATTATTTTCCATATGATTAAGTATCAGAGGAACAAACAAAATGACAAATTACTTATCATTTACCCTACTTTTTATTTGATTTGGGTCTTTATTTGATCTGGGAATTGATGGCAACCATCAAAAGAAATAATGTAATTACAAAAGCACAACTCCATCTCATATGATGTAGTAAGATTCTACATTTAGGCAAGAAAAACCAAATGTACAGGTACAGTGTAGGTGGTAACTCACTTAATAGCAGTAACTGTGAGAGAGATCTCAGAATCCTAGTGGACAATCATTTAAATATGAGCCAGCAGTGTGCTGCAGCTGCCAAAAAAAATCAACACAGTTCTAGGCTGCATTCAGAGGGATAGAATCAAGATCACATGAAGTGTTAATACCACTTTATAATGCCTTGGTAAAGCCACACTTGGAATACTACATTCCAAGGGTGGGATTTTACCAGTTTGCACCTATTCACCAAAGCCGGTTGTTAACATTCTAAGCAGTTCAGAGAACTGGTTGTTAGAAGAAATTACTGGCCTAACTCCTGTAAGAAAGGCAGGAAGGAAACATTCTGGTGTTGATTACAGAAACTGCCTCTCCATTAACCTGATTACATTCTTGGCAGGACTAGACTTCCTGTCTCAGGAACTTCTCTGGAGTTATTTTTCCCCTCCTTTGCTGGTACTTTCTGTTGTGAATGAATGTTAAATAAAGTTATATTGAGCTTGAAGTCAAGTGCAGGGTTCTGGCCCTGCACTTCTGATTGGCTGTTAATGGCAAGATCGGATTGGTCCGTTCAGGAGCATCTGATTGGCCATTAACAGCCCATTCTATATTGGTTAACGGAGCTAGCGCTCTTGGATTGCTATTGGTTGAATAGTTAATAAGTTGCCTATATAAGGAAGGCTATAGCAGCCATTGAGCTGAGCTGTCACACCATGCAAATAAAGACTTTGAAGTTCACTGTTTCTACCGGCTCGTATCCATTATTCGCACCCATGCTCCAGACTTAACACTGGCGACGAGGATGGGATTGGATGACATCAGAGCCAACTAAAACAACAACGAAGACAACCAAGCACATGGCTGAAACGCACAACGGCGGAACCATGTTCGGCGGTGTAGTACCACCCACTCCGTTTGATCCAGCTCAAGAGGACTGGGAGTCCTACATGAACCGTTTCCAAATGTGAAGGATGCCACAACCAGGAAGAAACGGGTGGTATTCCTGACACACTGCGGGCCGACCGTATTCAAAATGGCCAAGGCGCTAGCGAAACCGGTTGAAGTAAAGGCCATGGATTGGGAAGTCTTCGAACTGCTATTAAGGGCCCACTATGCACCGACCATTCCAACGCTCATAAGACAGCACGAGTTCTACCAAAGGAACCAGCGTAAAGGAGAAAGCGTTGCCAATTTCGTTGCGGACCTCCGAAACTTGGGAGGCCTCTGCGATTTCGCCGACCTAGAGGAGGCCTTGAGAGACTGAGTAGTTCTAGGATTAGATGCTCTAAATGTGCAGAGTAAAATAATGGCTAAGGGCGACATTAGCCTTGCTGATGCCATTGCTGAGGCTATGGCAGCGGAGGCGACCAAGAAATCGGCTGCCCAACTATGCCGAAATCGCGCTCCAACGCACCAACCAGCCGGTGAACTTTCACCTAAGGACAGCTTTCAATGGCCCACCAGGAGGACTTCTCTTCATTGTCAGACAGTGATGAAGAAGAGGTCCATCGACTGCAGTCCGATTGGGACCGTTACCCGAAGTCCCAGCAGCCGTGCACTGGCTGCGGGGCCAACCATTACCGCTCTGATTGCAAATTCCGTGACACACTCTGCCACGAATGCAGGAAATGAGGCCATATCGGACGGATCTGCAGAAGTCTCCTCGGACCCAGCCAGATCTCGAAGGGGGCCAATTATCACCAATCAACAGGAAACCATCCTGTAAGGCGAGAACCAGCAAACCACTCCTACAGAAACCAACCTGTGAATCACCTAACAAGACGAGAAGAGGCTCACCAAACATTCACTATCGGCCACGCCTCTTCACTGGATGCCAAGAAAATTCGAGTTAAAGTGGACATCGAAAATCAGCCTTGCCAAATGGAAGTTGACTCGGGATCGTCTCTTTCAATGGTCTCATGGAAGACCCTCAAGCAACTCATCCCTACTATCTGGCGCCAAGACCTTCAATTCCAAAGGCTCGTGTAAAAGGACTACAGGGGAACCGGATTCTAGTCGTAGGAGCCAGTCGAGTCTGGGTTTCTTTCAAGAACCGCACAGTGTACTTACCCCTGACGGTGATTGACAAGGACCGTCCTAGTCTGTTGGGCCTGCAATGATTCGCACCACTCGGCATTGAAGTGGCAGGCATTAACTGAATCGGCGGCAGTGACTGGGAGGAGAACCTCGCCCATGAGTTCAAGGACATCTTTGCGGAAAAGCTAGGCAAGTACAAGGGGACCCTGATATCCTTTAGCCTTAATCCAAAAATAGCTCCTATCCGCCTTAAGCCTCGTTGAGTTCTGTTCGCGCTCAAGCCGAAAATTGATGAACAGCTTGATAAGTTGATTGCCCAGGGAGTGTTAAAGCCAACTGATCACTCTCCATGGGAAACCCCAATCATGACACCGATTAAGCCGGACGGCTCCATTAGAATTTGTGGGGACTACTGAGCCACCCTAAACCACGCCCTACAACAAAATCCATATCTGGTGCCGGTGCCGGTGGTGCAACACCTCCTCCATTCCCCGGGGGGCGGAAAAGTCTTCGCTAAACTAGACTTAGCTCAGGCTTATCAGCAACTGCCGGTTGACGAAAAAACGGTACAGGCACAGATTATCATAACGCACCGAGGTGCCTTTAAGTGTACGCGGCTCCAATTTGGAGTCAGTAGCCCCGGGGATCTTTCAGAGCCTAATGGAGAGACTTTTGCAGGGGATCAAAGGCGTTGTCCCCTACTTTGATGATGTGCTCATTGCTGCCCCCACTCAGAAAATTTTACAGGATCGTTTAAGACTGGTTTTACAAAAATTCCAAGAAGCAGGCCTGAAGGTGAAGAAAAATAAGTACAAGCTGTGTACAGATCATGTTGAATTCTTAGGGTACGTGATTGACAGTCAGGGTATTCACCCTACCGATAGCAAATTGAGAGCAATAAAAAACGCTCCCATCCCTGGAACAAAGCCGATCTCTAGGCGTTCTTAGGCCTCATCAATTTCTATAACGTATTCTTGCCACACAAGGCGACAGTTACTGAAACTTTACATCGCTTACCAGATAAAAAAGCAATTTGGGTATGGGGTCACAAAGAAGAGCAGGCGTTCCATAATGTAAAAAAACTACTGATTTCTGATGCTGTACTAATGCAGTACAATGAAACTTTACCATTGAATATCACATGTGATGCATCGCCTTTTGGAGTGGGCGCCATTTTGAGCCATGTATTGCCTAATGGTAGTGAAGCCCCTGTTGCTTATTTTTCAAAAACACTCTCGAAAACCGAGCGAAATTATAGCCAGATCGATAAAGAAGCCCTGGCAATTGTATCAGCTGTTAAAAGATTCCATGAGTATGTGTACGGCCGGGCTTTGACTATAGTAACTGTCCACAAACCATTGCTGGGGATAATCGCTGGGGATAAGCTAACTCCCTACATACTTTCTCCCAGAATGAGCTGCTGGTCAGAATTCTTGGCTGCCTACAATTATCAGCTACAATACTGCCCCGGGAAAGCCATTCCCCACGCCGACGCGTTGAGCTGTGCACCGCTCCCAGAAACCATCAACGATCCCGCACCAATGATGACAACATTGCAGATTGAGACACTTCATACGCCACCATTAACTGCCCGTGATATTGTGAGAGAAACAAAACGCGACCCCATATTAGCATGAGTCCTCGCATGGGTGGAACACGGATGGCCATTGGACCAAGTACCAGACGACTTTGCACCATTCAAAAGTCGTCAAACAGAGTTGTTCTCACAAAAGGGCTGTATCATCTTGGGTGATAGAGTCGTTATCCCAGAACGACTCCAACAGGCACTGTTAAGAACCTTGCACGATGGCCACCCTGGCATCGTGCGCATGAAAGGCCTCGCACGTAGCTATGAGTGGTGGCCAGGCATCGACAGACAAATCGAATCGTGGGTCAAAACTTGCCAGAGATGCCAAGAAGTAAGCAATGCTCCACCAAAGGCAGCCCCTACCAAATGGGGGACACCGCGAGGACCCTGGTCCCGTATCCATCTAGATTTTGCTGGGCCGACCAAAGGCCACACATTCTTGTTAACCGTCGACACCTACTCGAATTGGCTCGAGATTCACCAAATGAGGAACACGACCACCGAAGTGGTCATCAAAAGACTGGAAAGACTGTTTGCAACCCACGGATTACCAGACGTTCTGGTATCCGACAATGGGCCCCAATTTACCGCGTTGTCTTTTGAACAGTACCTGGCTGACCGCGGTATCCGACATGCGCTCACTTCACCTGCGCACCCTGTGGCCAACAGTAGGGCTGAGTGCATGGTACAATTTGTCAGGAGAACACTACAAAAAAATAGACTACGACAACATCGACAAGAAAATCAACCGAATTCTTTTCCTACAGCACATCACACCTCCCAGCGTCACCAACAAAACTCCCGCCGAGCTGCTAATGGGACGAAAGCTCCGCTCCCACCTCGACCGCTTACACCCAACCTACAAACCGAAAAAACCCCTCAGATCCAGCGGCTGATGCCGTACCTTCCAGGTAGGCGATTTAATATTCACTAAAAACTTATTGGGTGATCCGCTGTGGGTAGAAGCGACTGTAATCTGCATAACCGGCCCAAGATCATACCTTGTACAGTGACCTGACGATAGACTTTGGAAGCGCCACATAGATCTACTATGATAACGGCTGCAGTCACGCAATTCCGAACTCCCTTATAACCAAACTGAGGGGAGGGGAGATATAGAGGAAGACGAATTTCAACTAGAGGAAAATCTTTTCGAAGGGAACCATAGCGGAACTGAAATGCAGGAACAGGAAACAGGGATGGGAGTGAGTTCACCTCAGGGAGTTACCAAAGATATTGGTGACAACGGAAACGCGAACTCTGAACCAGAGGCACCCCTTCCGCTAAATAACGATCTACCTCAACAAGAGTGCAGCCAAATGCCAGGCACACAGCGAAAATCAAAAAGACTAATAAAACAACCGTCCTACCTCAAGGACTATGTGACCGCCCCCCGTAAGCAGAAGCCGGGGGAAAGGGGTGTTGTGAATGAATGTTAAATAAAGTTATCTTGAGCTTGAAGTCAAGTGCAGGGTTCTGGCCCTGCACTTCTGATTGGCTGTTAATGGCGAGATCGGATTGGTCCCTTCAGAAGCATCTGATTGGCCATTAACAGGCCATTCTCATTGGTTAACGGAGCTAGCGCTCCCGGATTGCTATTGGTTGAATAGTTAATAAGTTACCTATATAAGGAAGGCTATAGCAGTCCTCCAGTTTGAGCTGTCACACCATGTAAATAAAGAGTTTGAAGTTCACTGTTTCTACCGGCTCGTCTCCATTATTCGTACCCATGCTCCAGACTTAACACTTTGCTTCTGTGGAGTGACCATTCAAAGCTACAATGGCACTGAAAAAAGAGACTTATGACCCTTTTTCACACTTACAACTATTGCAGCATCCCCACAGTCAGGCAAGATGCCAGGTGAGGACATGCATGCCTCAATGTGAGTGAAGTTGAGTTGACCACGCCCAGCCAATCACATGACCACCAAGCCATGTTCACCCAGTCACATGACCACCAAGCCACGCCCACAGAACCGGTTGTTAAAAAATTTGAATCCCACCCCTGCTACATTCAGTTGTAAAAAGGATGTAAAAAGGATGTTGAGACTCTAGAAAGAATGCAGAGAAGAGCAACAAAGATGATTAGGAGACTGGAGACTAAAACATATAAAGAACAGTTGCTGGAATTAGTACATATAGTTTGATTTTTCTTCACGTTATTTTGTTTTATTTTATTACATATAAGAATTCCATTTCTAAGCAAAGAGTCTGGGTGTCTGGGTGCAAATAATTTTAAGAAATAACCATAATGTTTACAATAATATTAATTACACTGATATTGATATAATGATCATGATGATGATGATGATGATTGCATATCTATTTTAACAATCCTTCCTTATAGCATTAGTCCTTCTCTTATATTTCCGTGTTTCTAACTTCTGTTTTTATTAGCTAATCATTGATAAAATGAATCCCATATTAAAAAATATTCAGTTTCTTCCTTTTCCTTAATTTTAAGTGTTAATCTATCAATTTCTGCACATTCCAATATTTTTTTTTTAATTACACTTTCATGTGTAGGGATCTCTTCACTTTTCCATTGTTGTGCAAATATAATTCTCGCTGCAGTTGACACAGATATGTATTCCCTTTATTATACTTTTCCAGTTAGATGTCCAACAAAAATATTTCTGTTTTTAAATCTATATGTTGTTTTATCATTTTTTCCAACCATGTAAGCATTTTTGTCCAATATTATTTTTGCCTTTGGGCATGTCCAACACATATGGTAATACAAAACAGGTGTCTGATTACATTTCCAATACTTAGCGGATATCCTTAAACATCTTTGTCAACCATGTGGGTGAAAAATGCTATCTATAAAACAATTTATAAAGATTTTCTTTATATGCAGTTGACATTATTAATTTATAGTTTCTATCCCACAGTTTCTGCCATTTATCTAACTCTATGGTACAACCAAAAAATTTAGCACACACTATAATTGTCCCCTTTATTTGCTCTTCTAGCTATATTATTTTTATTAATTTTTCATCCGTCCCTGTTAATATCTGATATAATTCTGATAATTCTTTAGGAAAACCATACATTTTAGCATCTTTCTCATATCAAGATTGTATCTGCATTTATGGCAACCATATTATATCAATCCCTTGACTAATCAGTTCTTGCTTAGTTTTAAGTTCCCCATCTTTGTTCAAAATGTCTTTGTATCTTATAATGTTTCCATATTAATAACATGTATTAATAACAATAACATTTGGATGTATCAGTGCCTCCATTGTGAAAAGCCAGACTGGTATTTTCAAATAATATTGTTCATCCATACAAATAGTAGTGCATTTCTAATATAATGTATTTGAAAATAGCGATGCATTTTATTTTTTCCATACCATAAAAGGACATACCATCCCAGCTGGAGATCATGTCCCTCAAAGGTTAATAATCTTTTATGTCTCAAACTAATCCATTATTTCACCCATGTAAGTACCAAAACCTGATGGTACAACTCCCAATCTAGCAGCCCAAAGCCCCCTCTGTTTTTTGAGTCTTGTAATATTTTCAGGCTTATTCTTGCTTTTTTCCCTTGCCAAACATATCTTGATTTTTTTTAAATTCTTCAAAGTATTTTTCCAGTTTTATCAGGATTGTTTGAAATAAATATAATATTATTGGCAAGATATTCATTTTTATAGAAGCTATTTTTTCCTATCAATGACAGTTGGAAGTTTTTCCTTCTAGTTTGATGAAAACTTCTAGTTTGATGAAAAGAAGGACTAGAGGTGACCTGATAGCATTGTCCAATCTCTCAGAGGCTGCCACAAAGAAGAGGAGTGAAGCTATTCTCCAAAATACCTGAGGAAGAACAAGAAGCAATCCGTGGAAACCAATCAAGGAGAGAAACAACCTGGAGCTAAGAATAAATTTCCTGACAGTTAGAACAATTAACCAGCAGAACAACTTGCCTCCAGAAGTTGTGAATTTTGGAAACTGGAATTTTTTAAGAAGATATTAAACAACCATTTGTCTGAAATGGTATAGGGTTCCTTGCCTGACTAGGGGGTTAGACTAGAAGACCTCCAAAGTCCCTTTTAACTCTGTTATTCTATTTTAGTCTATCACAGTTCTAACCATTCTTGGACCAGCAAGACCTGTTGCAATCACTCATGCCTTGGCCATCTCTTGACTGCACCATGCTTTTTGTATATAGAGCATTCCCTATAGACAACGCAAAAGCAACAACTAATTCAGAATGCAGCTGTTTAAGTAGTTAAGAGCATTTTACTGCACCTCAAAATTCATGAAACCACCTTCACCCAGCAGTTTTCTGCCACCCAGTAAAATCAGTTAGGAAAGGTACCCCCATTCTTTAGGGATTGTGACCATGCTTTTACAGTAGATGTTCATCTCCTTTGGAATATCGCTCCATCTGACATAAGGTCAATACCAACCCAGTTAGCATTCAAGAAAGCCAGTAAAACCTGATTTTCCCCCTTAGTGACTGATGGGGTATTGTTTCCCTGCAGGACATAATTGTACTGTTCTTCTTGGTATTGTTGATAGCTAGGTTTCACTTGGTTTTAGTATATTTTCCCCCTTTAATTCTTTTTTACTTTATAATCTGTAAGCTGCCCAGAAACTTTTTTTTTTTTGAAACTGGGTGTCTAACAGATTGCATAAACAAACTGATAAGTATATAATATATCAAAGAAGAATGATTAAAGTAACAGAGGATGAAGGGAATAAAGAAAAATCCCATTGTTTTGTATAGAAGCTGCTATTGAACTAGCTGACAGTTCCAACTGTGTAATTTCCCCTGAAATGGAGAACACTGAATTGAAAAAAAACTGGACAGCAGAGAACACACCTAGAATCTGTTCAGAGGAAGCAAATGTCCCAAACTTGCTAATTGCAGAATTTTTTTCTTCTTTCCAGCAATATGAAAATATGTGCTTAAACAATTTGTTCCATAAATGCATGTTTACTTTGTAAAGCTGTAAGCTGCTCAGTAGCTGTGCGATTATATTCTATTAAGGGTGTCATTGGCTTCTTTAAAAAGTTGCATAGCCTATAATGCAAGCAGTTTCACAATGAATTCCATCAATTCCAAGGAAGCTGTTTTGTTCTAGTAAGTCTATTATCAGTGGTTATAAAAGAGCTCCTAAATATGTACTTGGCTGACAGATCATAATGACTCCTGCTATTCTATGCCAGCTCATGCACTGCTGAAGAACAATTTCTCTCCTGCTCTTTCATAGAAGCTTTAAAGCTAACCACAGCTCAAAGACACAATTGTAAAACTGATTTTGCATAATGCTGACAAATGAAATAAAAAAGAGGGCTGGGGGAAAATGTTTTGTCCCATAGCCATGGTTTATTACTGCAATTTCAGTGCAGCAGAATCCTGCTTAAAGAAAGTCCCTTGGTTAGTAAGAAACCATTTTAAGAATGTAGAAAGAACATTGGTAGATTAGGTCAGAGCTCACCTATATCTATATCTATATCAATATCTATATCTATATCTATATCTATATCTATATCTATATCTATATCTATATCTATATCTATATCTATATCTATATCTATATCTATATCTATATCTATATCTATATCTATATCTATATCTATATCCATCTATCTATCTATCTATCTATCTATCCCACATTCCTAGCCACAAGATCAGCTCACAATAGAATACCTTATGCCACAAGGCTTGAAATTTTGGACATAGACAACTTAGAACTATGCCACCTACAGTCTGACCTAAGCTTACTACACAAAATTGTCTGCTTCAACATCCTACCTGTCAACGACTACTTCAGCTTCAACCACAATAACACACGGGCAAACAATAGATACAAACTCAAAGTAAATTACTCCAAACTTGATTGCAGAAAATACGACTTCTTGCAACAGAGTGATCAATGCCTGGAACTCACTACCTGACTCTGTTGTTCCTCAACCCCCCCCCCCAAACTTTAACCTTAAACTGTCTGTTATGTTCATACTTATACTTGTTTTCTCATACATACTTGACAAAATAAAATAAAATAAAAATAAATAAAAAATAAAAACAATCAGGAAGCCTTCTATCATGGACAATGGACTTTTTCCAGATGATTTCTATGATATGCAGATCATTGCAGTTGTGAAGTGGCTTCCTCCCCTTGACTTTGCTTGTTGGAACCTGGGAAGGTTACAGATGGTGATCACTTGATCCCAGGACAGTACAACTGTCATCATTTGGCCTGTTGTCAAATGTCTGAATTTTGATCAAGTGACCATGGGAATGTTGCAGTGTGTGTGTGTGTAAAAAGTCTTTTTTTTAGGGCCATTGTAACTTTGAACATTACAATGGCACTAAATGTTGTAAGTCAAGGGCTATGTAGTCCCTGTGCTTTGGAGGGTAAAATATGGTACAACCATCAAGAAATCACTCATTATTAGATCAATTCAGCATGAGTTTGATCTGTTTTTGATATTGGAAGCCACTTCCACATTTTTACAGCAGTGGCTTTCATGATTTGGGATTATTTATGATTTAGCTTCATTCCTTTGTTCTTCATGCGCACATGATATTCTGTCTATCAGTCCATCAGGGCAATCTGGTCTACCCAAATATGGGTTGGAGCATACTGCTTCCTCTTTCAGCTCCAATCCAGGAGCCTTTGCAGGCAGTCGCTTTTGGAACAAACTATTTTTTGTTTTGAATTTATATTTTACTGACAGAGAAATAAAGGGAGTCTATATAGATCTATTTGAAAGTATGGCTAGCTGATGAGAACTAAATAGCTTGACATAGATCTATACTAGTCTCCCTTTATTTCTTTGTTGGTAAAATATAAATTCAACACACAAGATAATCTGGGTACTCAATTGCCATTTCTGAATTCATTAAAAAAAAATCATAAACTATCATGATTTCTATTAAGTAAGTAGAAATAGAAAAGACTGGATAACCTGATTGTGAAGGAGGGAGCAAAAAGCAGAGCCATGGCATTTTAACTACTAAATAGATACCCAACAAAATTATATTTATGTTGTCAACCTATGAAGTTCTTGGGTTATGACTGAGATCAGAATTCTTGCTGTTAAGTGAGTCACACCCGATTTTACAATCTTTTCACCACTGTTCTTAAGCAGATCACTATATGTGTTAAGTGAATCAAGCAATGGTTATACAAATTCAGCATCTCCTTTGCTTTATAGAAGACAGCTGGAAAGGTTACAAATGATGATCATATGACCAAGGGATACCAAAACATTTGTAAATACATGCCACTAGCCAGGAAACTGAATTTTGATCATGGGGCCATGGAAATGCTGTGACAGATAGTGTAAGGACTAGTTGTAAGTCACACTCTTCCTTGCTATTGTAACAGTCATTAATCAAATGGTTGTAAGTCTGTACTTACAACCATAAGTCTGTACTTTGCCAGTATTCATAAAACCAGGTTTCAATAAGCACAAGGTAAAAGAAGTAATAAATACTTTCCATTTAAATCTCTCAAACTTTGCCTCATTTGTATGGGGTAGATTAAGAAGCATATCCTAATTCTGGTGACTGGGATGTGTTCAGGGGTGGGATTCTACCAGTTTGCACCTGTTTGCTAGAACTGGTTATTAACATTCTAAACAGGGGGGCCCTCAGGAAATCCTCCTGGGTGAAGCAGTAAGACAGTTAGGGAAATCCTGGCATAGCTGATCATATCAACAGCTGATTATTGGGAGGGCAAAAAAAAAAAGATATACCTTGGAAGGCGGAGCTTCGTTTCGGCGATACAGCTGCGATCTCGGGGCTCTGAGATCGCAGCCGATATTTTCGCTCCTGGTTGGTCCCAACGGACCTAAACCGTCCCGTAGAGATGGGGATAGAGAAGGGTACTGTCCCAGGATCCCAGAGATATCGCAAAATCTCTGGTTTGATCCGGGAGAAGCCCTTTTGCTGGTGGCAGAGAGGCAGCCTCCATAGCTGCTGAAGTCGGGACAGCTTCGGAAGGAAAGTGGCTGGAAAGAAGTGTGAGGGTTGGGTGAGAAAAACTCTTTTGTGTTGTAAATTCGCTGAGGTTGGAAAGGGCATTCTGAACAAAGAAGAAATCTGTGATACTTTTTTTTTTGACTGAAACTGTCTGAGCGGCGTTTTTTTAAAGTGATGTCAAATTGAGGCTTGGGGTTTTTTTTTCTTTTTCCTATATTTTTTTGGGGGGACTTTAGTGTGACTTTGTAGGTAACCAGATTGAATTTTCTCTTATATATATTTTTATGCTCCCTTTGATTTTTTAACTTTCTTTAGGATAGAGGCTCCCTTTGCCTTTTTTTTTTTTTCTGTATATATTACTCCTTTTTTCTGGCTGGGGGGGAGGAAGAGCATTAAGAAACTTTGCAACACTGCCAACTAGAGGCTTGAAAGTATTTTATTTGAATTGGAGAGAATTGCAAAAAGACCTCCTCTCAAGGACATCTTAACGTGTTAAGATAGAGGGAGAGCACAGCAAAATATTATTGCAGGCGCTTTCCTGGACTGTTATCAATATTTCAACACTTGAGGTTTGGCTTTGAAGCTGCTGGAGAAGAGAGTCATAACAAGAGCCTTGGATAAATAAAGTGCAGTGTGCTTTCATATATATATATATATGTCTGGCATTCAGCTTTGTTCGGGTATTTTCCCACGTCATAATAGTGGTGCTTTTAAAGTTGTAGCAACATTTCAGCAGAATCTCATCTGCCATCATCAGGCTTCTGTATGGTGTTTGACAAACACCATACAGAAGCCTGATGATGGCAGATGAGATTCTGCTGAAACGTTGCTACAACTTTAAAAGCACCACTATTATGACGTGGGAAAATACCCGAACAAAGCTGAATGCCAGACATGTAAGTACCCGCGAAAACTTAAGAAAACATATATATATATCCCATTCGCCAGCCTTTTTCTAAATTTCAATTTTAGTAATATTCTTATTTCTGCCTTTTATTTTAAAGGGAAAGCCTCAGAGTTTTTTCTTTATTTTTCTTTTTTTTTCTTATTGGGACTTTTTTGCTTTTTCTATCCATGTTTTTGGACCACTTTGTTTTTCTTTTTTGATTATTGAGACTTTTCAACTGGATTAAGGTGTGAAGAACCTGAAGGAACTTTTTGTTTTTTCTCTTTTTGCTTTTTTTTTTTTGCTCTTAATCAATATTATTATTTTTGGGTTTGTTTGTTTTTCTCCTTTCTATTTTTTCTTTTTTATGGTGGACTACTTTGTAATTGGATTAGGGTCTAGAAGAACCTGAAGATCTTTCTTCTTCCTTTTTTCCTGTTTCTTTTTTGATTTCGTGCCTTTTACTATTGGAGTTTTCCATTTTGGATTATAATTGGCTGCTCTACCAGTTGGATTAAAAGTTAAAAAGAATTTGAAGCTTTGGAAGCATTGAAATGAGCAGGAAACCAATATCATCTGGCATTTCTACTTCTACCTCTGCTTCCCCACCAGCTGGAGGACAACGTTTAATTCAGACAATGTTGAAGCAAGATAAGGAACAAGAAAGAGTAACTTTACAGATGATTATGCAAGGAATCCAAGATCTCAAGACAAAATCAGACATTATTGAACAAAGAACAGAAAATATTGAACAAAGAATAGGGAAGACTGATGAAAAAGTGGAAAACATTAAACAAATGATGGTCAAGTATGAGGAGAGATTCCAAAAAATTGAGGAAGAAGGAAAACAAAGAGAGAAGAAGATTGGAAATATTGACAGTAGATTAACAGCAGTTGAACAAGAAAAAAGTGGGATGTTGAGGTGGGAGATGGAAAGGTCAGAATTTTACCTTAGATTTCAAAATATAGAAGAGGAAAAAGGAGAAAATTTGGCAGTGATAATGATAGAAATTTTGGCAGATGCTTTGGAAATTACAGAGGAAAAGATGATGGATGGAATAGATGAGGTATATCGAGTCTATATAAGTTATGCGATGAGAAATAAATTACCCAAGGAAGTCCATATTAGATTTACCAAAAAATCCATTAAAACGCAAATATTACAAGTAGTAAGAGAGAAAACATTGAAATACAAAGGTAAAGAGGTTGTGGTTTTAAAACAAATATCCAGAAGAGTGAGAGAGATGAGAAGAGAATATCGATTTCTGACCAAAATGCTACTGGAAAACGAAGTGAATTATAGATGGCTGATTCCAGAAGGACTAATGTTTAGGTGGCAAGAGCAGAGACATAGAATTGATTCAATTGAGAAAGCAGAACTTTTCCATGCAGAATTTTTTGGAGGAAGAAGAGAGGAGGCAGAGAAAGAGGTCTCATTAATTGAGTTTCAAGAGGAACAACTGGAGATTGAAAAAGAGAAAGGAGCAGTAGGGGGACAGGTGGATAGCAAAGAACAGCGTGAAGTGAGATCCACGAGAACGGTTAGACCTAGATATAAAGCATAATCATGGAAGAAAGAAAACTGATTACAATGAATATAAATGGACTTAATTCAGCTGTTAAAAGAAGGAAAACTTTTCATAAATTAGAGAAATTAAAATTTGATATAATTTGTCTACAAGAAGTTCATATTAAAAAACAATATGAACAATTGTTAGTACAGCCAAAATTGGGGAAAATATTTACTTCTTTGACTCAATGTAAGAAAAGAGAGTGGTTCTATACATTAAAGAGGCTATCCCAGCAAAATTGATTTACACGGATGAAGATGGAAGAGTATTAATGGTAGAAATAATGGACAATAATATAAAAATACTCTTGATTGCAATTTATTCTCCGAATGATAAACAAGAAGAGTTTTATAAAAAGCTGCACATGAAAATAATTGGACTGGACTATGTTAATATAATTATGATGGGAGATTTTAATGGAATTATGGACAATAAATTGGACTATATAGTAACAACAATAAAGCAAAATAGAAAGGCTCTCCCTAAGTCTTTTTTTTAAATGACAGATGAACTAACTTTAAAAGATATTTGGAGAGAAAGAAATGTTAAAGCTAAACAATATACTTTTTATTCAAATAGACATTTATCATGGTCCAGGTTAGATATGATTTGGATCTCAAAGAATTAATATCCAATATTCAAGAAACAAATATTGAAACAAGTACTTGGGCAGATCATAGCCCAATGACCATTAAATGGAAGGGACAAAAAAAAAGATCGAGATGGACATTAAATAATACTATTTTAAAGGAGAAAGATTTTATACAATGGATGGAGAAGGAATTGGCTTTTTTCTTCAGAGAAAATAAAAAAGAAGATACTTCAATGCAGAATGTGTGGGATACAATGAAGGCATATGCTAGAGGTTTGATAATAGATTATACAAGAAAAAAGAATATTAGGAAAAGGCAAGCTTCTAAGGCCTTGGAAGACGAGTATAAAAGTCTTGAAAAAGAATTGCAGAAAATGCCACAGAAAAAGGATATTAAATTGAAGCTGGATGTAATCAAACATAAAATGGAATTAATAGAGAAAGAAGAACTGGCACAGAAAATCAGAAACTCTAAACAGAATTATTTTGAAGATACAAATAAACCAGGTAGATGGCTAGCATATAAATTGAGAAAAGAGAAGGAATCAAGAAAAATATTGAAGTTAATAGATGAACAAGGCCAAGTTTGTTATGGGAATAAGGAGAAAAAAGAAATTATTTGAGATTTTTATGGGCAACTATATAAACAAGAGAATATTGATGAGGAAAAAGTCAAACAGTATTTACAGGAAGCTAATTTACCGAAGATACCTAAAAAAACTGAAGAAATGCTAGAAAGCAATATAACAATAATGGAAATAAATGAAGCATTTAAGAGACAAAATAATGGGAAAGCACCGGGTCCAGATGGGCTTCCAGCAGAATTCTATAAAACATTTCAAGAATCATTGAGCATCCCATTGTTAGAAGTTATGAATGAAGTTATGTTAAAAAAGATAATACCCAAAACATGGTCAGAGGCTTATATTACACTTATACCAAAAGAAGAGACTGACCCACTGCAAATTAAGAATTATAGACCTATTTCTTTATTGAATGCAGACTATAAAATCTTTGCTTCAATCTTAGCAGAAAGACTTAAAAAATATTTAAATAATTTTATTCACCCAGATCAAAATGGATTTCTGCCAAAGAGACAAATTAGAGACAATATGAGAGTAATCTTGGACACTTTGGAATACTATGAGGCTCATCCTGAAAAGCAAATGGCTTTGATATTCCTAGATGCTCAAAAGGCATTTGACAACGTGAACTGGAGATTTATGTTATTACTATTGGAGCAGATGGGCTTTGCTAAAAAATTTATTCAAGCAATAGAAGCCATATATAATAAACAGACAGCAAGGGTAATGATGGAGGGGGATCTTACAGATTTTATTAATATAAGGAAAGGCACAAGACAAGGATGTCCCCTATCTCCTTTGCTATTTGTGTTGACCTTGGAAGTGTTGAATAGAAATATTAGGGATGATAAAAGCATAAAAGGAATGAAAATTAAGAAGGAAGAATTTAAGCTACAAGCTTTTGCTGATGGTTTAGCTTTTATTCTGGAAGGCCTGCTAGAAACAGCTCCAAAGTTATTGGAAAGGATAGAGACATATGGAGAGGTGGCTGGTTTGAAAATAAATAAAGATAAAACAAAGATTTTGACAAAGAACATGCTATTGAGACAGAGAGAAGAACTGGCAGATCTTTTGAAAATTCAAGTTACAAATAAGGTTAAGTATCTGGGGATATATTTGACAACAAGATGTAGCACATTAAAGGAGAATAATTATATTAAACTTAAACAACAGAAAACTACAGATTTGAAGAAGTGGGAAAACTTGCAATTGTCATTAATAGGGAGAATTTCAACAATTAAGATGAATATTTTACCTAGAATTTTATTTTTGTTTCAAACAATACCAATTAGGCTTGGAAAAGACTATTTTGAAGATTTAAATAAAATTATGTTGAAGTTTATATGGCAAGGTAAAAAAGCGAGAATAAAGCTAAAGCTTTTGCAAGATGCTAGAATTAGAGGAGGTTTTGGCCTGCCTAATTGGAAATTGTATTATCAAGCTGCAAGTTTGATGTGGGTAAAAGAATGGATAACATTAAGAAAACATAGGTTGTTGACATTAGAAGGGCATGATTTGCTGTTGGGCTGGCATGCTTTTTTATGGTATAAGGGAACTAAAACACAGGGTTATTTTAGAAGACATTTTGTACAGGAGTCTTTGTGGTTAAATTGGGAGAAGATAAAAAGACAATGTTATTTGAAAATTCCAGTTTGGTTATCGACTATTGAAGCATTTTCCTATCCTATAATTTACAAGAAGGAACAAACAGTTAGATATGGGGAACTTTTGGATGAAAAGGGTGAACTTAAATCGATCCAAAACTTAGAGGAACAAGGTATAAGGATGAATTGGTTTTCATATGCACAAATACATTCAAGGTATGATGAAGATTTTAAAACGGAGGGATTCTATGATAAGCAGACTGATTTAGATAAGATCTTGATGGGTACTGATGAGAAGGTGATTAAAAAATTATATGGTTATTTTCTGGGAATGAAATTAGAGGAAGAACAAGTCAAAGAAACTATGATTGTTTGGGGGAAGAATTTTGGATATGGGATTGATCTAGAGAAATGGCAGAAATTGTGGTCTCAAAATTATAAAATGACAATGTCAACAGCATATAAAGAAAACTTGTATAAGATGTTTTACAGGTGGCACTTTCCTCCGACAAGAATAGCAAGAATGTTTAAGAACAAATCTGAAAAATGCTGGAAATGTCATCAGATACCCGGCTCGTATTACCATATGTGGTGGACTTGTGAGGATGCTAGAAAATATTGGACTAAAATTTGCATGTGGTTGGAAAAAATGACAAAGAAACATATAGACTTGAAACCAGAGATCTTCTTATTGGGAATTTTACCTGATATATATTGTAAAGATTTGAAATACCTGATTGTAAATGTATTAACAGCGGCCAGGATTGTATTTGCTAAAAATTGGAAGAATGAGAAAATACCATTACAGGAAGAAATTATTAAGAAAATATTTGAATGTGCTGAGATGAGCAGATTGACATTTGAAATTAGAGAGCAAGAGGATAAACAATTTTATGAAATTTGGGATCTTTTTTATCAATGGCTAGATGATAAAATACAATAATAGAATATTTAGAATGCTAGATAGTAAGAATATCTTTATTTTGCTATTTTGCTATTATTTTGTTATTTGATATTATATTTATAAAGGGTTTTTTAGGATTGATTTGGTATGATTATATGATTTGTTGAATAATCTGGTTAAAGTATTGTTAGCTCATAAAGCATGAATGATTAAAAGTATAGTCAAAAATTTCTTTTTTTTAGTGATATTAGGATATATAAGTTTGGATTGATAATATGAGTTGTTATGTAACATAATTGTAACTGGGACTACAGAATGAATGCACAAAAATGATGAACCAACTGACACACTGGATGTACATATGAGAGTTGAATGTTTTAATGTTTTGTTTATCTTGTTTGTAGAAAATTAATAAAATCTTTTTTCAAAAAAAAAAAAAGATATACCTTAAGGGGCAAGCATCGGCTGGCCAGGATGAGTGAGCATCTGGCAGGTGGGACAAGCAAGCCAGAGTCGACCAGGCAACCGTGTTGGGGGCATGGCCAGCCAGAACTTACTACCGGTTCAGCAACCCACACCAAATCCTTGCTATCAGTTCACCTAAACCAGTGCGAACTGGCTGAATACCACCACTGCTTACGACCTTTGTAGTAGCCCCATGATCAGGGGTGGGATTCTACCAGTTTGCACCTATTCGCTAGAATACATTGTTAACATTCTAAGCAGTTCGGAGAACCGGTTGTTGGAAGAAATTACTGGCCTAATCCTGTAAGAAAGGCAGCAACATTCTGATGTTGCTTACAGAAACTGTCTCTCCGTTAACCCTTATTACATTCTTGGCAGAGCTAGACTTCCTGTCTCAGGAACATCTCTGGAGTTTTTTTTCCCCTCCTTTGCTTGTGTGGAGTGACCATTCAAAAGTTACAATGGCACTGAAATAAGTGACTTATGACCATTTTTCACACTTGCAACTGTTGCAGAGTCATAAGAGGCCAGGAGAGGAGATGCATGCCTCGATGTGAGTGATATTGAGTTGGCCACACCCAGCCAATAACATGAGCACGAAGCCATGTCCACCCAGTCACATGACCACCAAGCCAAACCCACTAACTAAGCCACGCCCACAAAACTGGTTGGTAAAAAATTTGAATCCCACCCATGGAGGCCTACAGACCTCTGAACTGAGGACTTTTGATGTAGTTCCAAGTTCTATTTCACATCCTCTTCTTTATTTCTTTTACTATTTTGGGTGTCAGAGGATATACAAAGGTTTGTTCTTGCACTTCTTCTATTTCACATCAACTTTCATAAAATTGATAAATATTTCACAGACCTCACCAATGATAAACTTAACCCATCCTATTTCAATGGACACTGCATTAACCTCTCAAGAACAACCTGCAGGTTGAAAAAACAAAGTTTATCTACTCCATTTTCTCCACATCTAATATCCCACCTCTCATTTATTTAGTAATAAAGTCTTCTCAGTACTATTTCTATTCAAAATAGAGCTCTCTCCTGATTTTTTTTTTATCTCTCCTTCTACAAATCTACAAAATTACTGTGAAAAAGCTTCCCTATTCCAACTTAAACTCACATCAGACAAATCAAATACTTAACTGGATGCTTTTTTAAAAAAAAGAAATGCTCACTATAGAAAATACTATATCTAAAAATGGAATTATAAAGTCTTTGTTAAATTTAATGGCCTTTTGTCTTTAAATGCTACTTGGCAACAATAGAAATGAGTACATTAAAATTTCTTTTATGCATACCCTTTGATACTAACAATTGTATGCAACTGTACCATTCTTCCATTTTGTGTTCTAATCCTCTTTCTTATCTTTCTCATCTAGGATTGTTATTACTCTAAAACAAATTTCCTCAACTTGATGTCTTTCAGACAAATTTGGATTACAATTTGGAAGCTTGGGTATCTGAAAAAATTATGGAATTACAAGGTTTGAGGACACCAGATTTGGGGGGGGGGATCAACTTTTTGTGGTATCCCTTGTTCCACTTTTTTCTTTCTCTCACACATTTCTTTCTGATTCCTAGAAGGTCAAGCAGTTACAACATTTTAGAATCTTTCCATTTACTTTGTAGAATCATGTTCTATCCAGCATTCTCTCCTTGACTATACAGTGACAAAGTATATGATTCTAATACTGAAAAATGGGCAGCATTAGAAGCTCATTGGCCTTCCTAAGTAGCTTTTAGAAGCATGAAGAGAGCCTATACATCATGATATCATTGAGAAATGATATGACTTACTGTTTACATCATAACACCTGACACAAGTATATAAGATGTGTTGTTTGGACAATGATGCCATCAGTATATGTCATTATTTGCTCTTTCACCCCCCCCCCCCAAATCTTTGTATTTTCCATTGTTTTCCTGGTATTGAGATAAAATTAAAAATATTGGGATTTTTATGCCTAAAGTACTCAAATGATTTCAGCAAAGTTGCATAGTTATTAAAAGACTTAACAATATGTTAAGAGGGAATCACAGAACATATTACTAGAGAGATTTAAGATATTAAGGCAGGTCTCATTTCCTTAAAATGCAGCAAAATGTCAAAATATTGCATATATGCATGAGTAAAATCAGTCATAACTTGAATCCAACAACCTTTATTCTGCATTAATTATTTAGTTAAAAGTAAATACAACCATCTTTTGTGTAGATTTAATTGTGATAAAATACCTCAAATTCTGTTCACCACTTATGATTAAGAATGATGCAATCTTAATAATTAATTAATAATTAATAAAGCAATCCTAGAGGTATCTTCTCTAAAGTTGGCATGTATATATAAAAATACACCGATACACACACACACGCACATACGCATATATGCATATGTGTGTGTGTGTGTGTGTGTGTGTGTGTATGCTTAATCCCAGTATAAGATTAAGATGTTAAATCTATTTTAGTGTTTAGACTAGAATTTTAATGCTGCAAAATAGCAGGAAACAGTTCATCCTTAAAAATTGTATTAATTTCTCAAATTTATGTGCTATCTTTCTTTCAGGAGTTCAAGCGTTTAGTGAGAACTCTTCTCTAGATTTCTTCCTTTTCTCTCCTGCACTGCAAGGTAAAATGGGATAAAAGAGTGATTGGCCCAAACCTATTTGGAGAATTTTCATAGCTGATAGTAAACTTGAATTCCTTCACTCCTAGCTGAATAATTTAACTTAAAAAATTATAATAGCAATTTCACACATATTCTACATTTCATAAGAACAAAAGTAGTATCCTGCTGAATCAGACCTATAGCCCATCTCATTGAATAATCTGTTCTCACAGTAGCCAACCAATTGCACAAGGAAATCCACTAATCTCCTAGTAGAGGACCTTCAAAGGCAGAGACATTGCCATCATGGTTAATAGCCCATGATCCTATGACTTCCATGAATTTCACTTTGATTCTGGATAAATAATCATCTTGTTCTCAATACTAGTAGAGCTTAAGTCTAATCAACATATGGACAATTTATGTGTTGAGTCCAATCATATAGATCTTTATCAAGGACTAAATACTCTTAGAGGTATTGCGGTAAAATGTGTATCAGTTCACAAATGATTTTTTTTTTTTGTAAGATTAGTAATGTCAAGACTACTAAGTTTAAAAATATTAAATATCTGGCAAATCTTTTTGATATTGCATCGAGTTCCAATTCCAATTGGTATGACAATTGGCTTTTTCCTTCATAATCTTTCCACTCTGTAAGTATTGTTATTTTTTCCATGTTTTTAAAAACCTTTTTCTTCAATTTGATATTGTCATGTAAATTAACCATGCCTTCTTCTTTTGGGTGATAATAATTATGTGTTATGTTCTATGTGGTTATCAGTTTCAATTTTAAAATCCTACCAAAATTTGATCTTACTTTAAAAATTTCCCAAGCACATGGTCCCATTAGTTTCTGCAAATAATTAATCTGAATTCTCTAATTTTTCCAGAGGATAAGAAGTTTTGCACTGTTTGTATTCTGCTTGAGTTATCATGATTAGTTGTAAATGCCAATCTCCCAAACTACCACTTTCTGTTTTCTATTGTGCCTCAAACCTTCAGATGTTTCTACTGATTCCTGTCATATCTGGGCACTTGATTTATGAAATTATGTAGAAGGAAGTCAGACTACAGTATATTAATGTTGTTCTTTCTTGATTTGCAGCTTTCCAAAGACATCTTCTCAATTAATTAGAAGTTGAACTTTTTGTTGTTGTTGTTGCTGTTTGAGCATTTTCTCATGAATATATGTGTCCCAAGATAATGTTGCAGGATCCAATCTGCATTGGTCACTGGAACCCGAGATTTAGTCTTCTGAGCTTTCAGACTTGTGCTGAGGCCTATCCTCAGGGAACTTCTCTCTCTTAAGAACATGTGAAAGAGAAGTTCCCTGAAAATGGTCTTCAGCATTAGTCCAAAAGCTTGTAAAACTAAATCTCTAGTACCGATGATCAAGCCAGATTGGATCCTGCAACTTTTTTTTCTGCTAAGCCAGATAGAGCTTGATTTCAACTAAATGTTGTTCAGGCTGCTATTGCACCAGTTAGCCATTTGAAAGTTGTCAATAGGTTGGTAATTGCCCTGTAGTTGCCTGTCCCTTTTGTTGGATCTTTCATTATCAAGTAGGTTTTTACCAGATGTTAACCAATCTTCAATGTTATCCTGCTTGCAGTAGGTTGTTAAATTGTTTGACAATGAATGGGTGCCAATCAATTCAACTAAAACACACAAAATTTATCTTCACCTCACCAATCCTTGATTTTCCTTCCTTCCCTTTCCTAAACCATTTCTGCTGTTATTACTAGTTCTTCCATTTTAGCTTTTTATTATTCCCACCCTCTTCTATTATTTATTTATTTACTTATTTTTATCCTCCAGCAAGAAGAGAAATCTGTCAGTCTCTCTTCATTCATTTCCCTAGAGATGACCTTAGGCCACAATCAAACATCTGAACAATCCCAAACTCAGATACATTTGGCTACAAAGCAAAAAAATTCAGCTTCAAGCTGCCTTTAATTGACAGATTTGGGTTACACTCTTAGGACATGTCTTTGTTACAGGCTGCTTGTTGTTTGTCCATAATAGATGATGCTGGCTTATCTCCAGCTTCATTATCATAATTTATGGATTTGTATATGATAGGAGTTGGCAACTGGTTGCCTTGAAGCTCAATCCCTCCCAAAGCAGATATTAATTGTCCCTTCTATCCCTGGTTGCTACAAACATTTTTCTTTCTCCCTCCCCGCTCCAATAGAAATCTTGCTCAGAGCAAAAGCAAGAAGCAAAGCAATGTACAAAAAAAATTACTTCTCCTTCTCTCTCTGAACTTTTCAAGTTTAAATTCAAATTTAATAATGCAGATGAGATGGAAAGAGGACATTTCTTTTTGAATTATTATCACTACCTTCCTTCCACCTGATTGAAAAAGGTAAAATGAATGCCAAATTCAGGAAGCAAAGAGTTTTCTGCACCTCATTTAATGCTCATATTGAAGTGTTGATAGCTGTCAGTATGAGTTAGGAAACTACATCCAATGGAACAAACCAGGTGGGAGATCCAAACAGTGCACAAAAATACAAGGAAGTAAGAAAGATCTTACCACTTTGTCTTCAATTAGTTCTCCCCCCCCCCCCCCCAAAAAAAAAGACCAGTTGTAGATCAAACTAAAATTTTTATTCTGTGGGTTAATCACTATAGCACGTGAACAATAGAATTCACCTAATACAGCATATTCTTTTATTTTTTTCTGATTCGTTTTCATCAGTTGTCCAAATATTTATTTTTATTAAACTTTTGTTCATGCTCCAGAAAATCCTTGCTATTGTTGCTGTTTTCCCTTTCTTGGAAAGGCTTTCCTTGATCCTTGCTACACAGATTGAGGTAGCACCATGTCTCTTGTTCCCTCTCTTTAATATTTTTGGATGCGCTCTAGATGATTTCTGAGTGGCCACCAGTAGAGCATTAGCTGAGCCTCTGTTCACTTAGTTAAAAAAAAGAACACTCTTTTTAGAATCTTTTTCTTGCCTCACTGGACCTCATTCTTTTCCCACGACCAAACAAAGCTTATATTGATATATCATCAGTAGGGAGGCCCTGATCAAGGACAAATATTGACATGTATGCCTATATATGAGACATGACAGAGGACGGATTGTGTGAATTCAAGTCTGGAGCAAGAAAGTAGCAGCAAAACAAATTAGTTTTGTGATAATTTATCTCAGTACCTGCCATGGGAGATTAGATCTATATTTATTTTGTTGTCATGTATAAATACAGTTCAGTGCTGTTCATACGAAGAAGAGCTGGGTTGGAAGCAAATTGGCTTTTAAAAACTGACTGGAAAAAATACAAAGCTAATTAACTTTTAGATAACAGTTGCTCATATTCTCAGTATGATAATATAAGATTCTCTCTCTCTCTCCCTCCTTCTCACTCTCTCGCTTTATTTCTCTCTCTCTTTCTCTTTCTCTCTTCTTTTTGTTGTAAAGTGCTGATGTGAAGAAACCAGCCTTAGGGATTGTTTATAATTTTTTAATAGAAAAGATTTCTGGTGCTTTGCTTACCCCTGAACTTATTTGTTATAGAATTACAATTCGTGAATTAGAAGAACCATCTTGTTCTTTTTTAAATTCAGCACTCATGGGGCATTAGTGTGGATTGGATTTTTAAGAGTCCCAATATATCATTGAAGTATGAAGTCAACAATTTTCTGTCAGTGCCTATAGGGCAGGCTTTCTGTTACATGCCTTTCTTCATCACTAGCAATGGAAATCTAAAACCAAAAGGATCTAAGTGAAGGCGTTCTTTTAAAAATTATAGGGATTTTCCCCATGTGTAGCCCTCTTTTTTAAAAAAAGGCATTTCACTCAAATCATTTGATATGTTGAGAATATGGCTATACATAATGAAACAATTCTAAGATCCCTACCAAGCAGAGAACAAACTTCTTTCTGTTTGATTAAGGTAAGCAATTTTAGATAAGCCTGTATTTTCTAATCTTTGGTCTCTGGGGGCTCTAATGTGATGGCCATGAAATTGTCTCCCTTTTTTGCATGAAAATATTTTGGTGTTATTTTCTTTTAAGTCAAAATAGCTTTATGTCTAGAGGGCAGAGGACAAAGGTAGTACTCAGCAGGTTCTGACCAGTTCTGGAGAACCAGTAGTGGAAATTTTGAGGAGTTTGAGGAACCAGCAAATACCACCTCTGACTGTCCCTACTCCCATCTATTCTCTGCCTCCTGAATCCCAGATGGTTGGCTGGGTCTTCTTTTGTTGCCCTGCACAGGAGAACAGAGCTGGAAAGCAGGTTAGTGGGGTAGGGAGGGAATGGAGATTTTGCAGTAACCTTCCCTAAGAGTGGGGTGGGAATCAAGATTTTAGGGTATCCTTCTCCTCCCATGCCCACCAAGCCATGCTCACAGAACTGGTAGTAAAAATAATTGAATCCCACCACTGGAGGAGGAGGAAGAGGAGGAGGAGAAAACCAAAAACATGCTGCTTCAGCATTTCATTTGTGGAGAGCTCTGATGGAATTTTTTTTCTGGGGATCTTCAATGCTGTGGTCCTAAGGTTGTCCAGTACTCATTTATTTATGGAAGGAAGGAAGGAAGGAAGGAAGGAAGGAAGGAAGGAAGGAAGGAAGGAAGGAAGGAAGGAAGGAAGGAAGGAAGGATCCAAGATCCCATCCAAATTTTACATGTCATGATCTTGTGATGCATACCTAAGTAGGTTGTATAATCTAATTCTGACCAGTCCAACTGATATCATTAGAGTTCTTGAATCAGGAAAAATATAGATCAATGCAACTCTGTTATGCCTCTAAAACTGGAAGTTTTAGTCAAATCTTCATTTTGCTCACTTCTGTTCTTAGGCATTTTCCCTTTGGGCCTCTCATTCTTGAGCCTTAGATCTTTGCCCTAAAATTCCTGGATTGCTTCATGGTAGCTTTGTACCATGAACTTGTATCCAGGCCTGCAGTTTATTAAAGTTAACACCACTTTCCTATTGCAGATAAATTAGCAAGAAAGGGTTATAATATTGTAGTAATAACCCATCTTCTGGGATGACCATTCTCTATCAGGAATGTAAATACTTTGCTGCTTGTTATGTATCACTTACTGAGGATTATGTGCCTTTGTTTTTCAAAAGCATATAAAAGTAATGCTAATTTGTGTATTGGGGGCTCTCGATTTGTGATTTATTTACAAGAGTACACCTCTTTCTGCTATGCAGAATAAAAACATTGCAATTTCCTATTTTATGTGATAACTAATTACTTTATACCAGGAGAAAACAAATCTAGTGTTTGGCTGGGCCAATCCATGGTTTAGCCAAAAACCCCAGAGCCTACCTTTACTGTGTAGACAGTAATTGCTGTCCTCAAATTTCCAACAATTGGTGGATTCCCTAAAATTATGGGAATGAGAAGTTCAGAGTGAGGAGGAGGAAAACATCATTTCTAAAATAAAACAGCTAAAACAGTCTGGCTGGGAAGTTTCAGGGAATGAGATAGGGATGGTGTAAAGAGGACATGTCCCTCAAGATTGGGTAATAAAGCATCTTTGGGTTGCTAAAGCAGCATATGTGCAAATTCTGTTTATTCACTACCTCATTTTAAGTATTGAAGGTTTGTGTCTTGCTGTGTGTTTAGAACTGCTTGTCCTACAAAAACTTCATTGATTCTTTTCCCAACTGAATAACTTCCCAAAACTCTTTTGCCTCAAAAATTCATGCCAATGCACCCAAAGAATGCCAGGTTGAAAAGGCACCTTTTAAACCCTTTAGGACAGCCTCGTTTTGTGATAATCAATCCATATTTTTATGAATTATACATTTGTAAAATGGTCTTTAAAAGTCTTTCAAAATAAGAAAGTACCTTACATTATACATGACTGAAGAAAATACCCAATATTCCTTTGGTGGGCATGTTTTCCTCCTACCTCTGAAGAGAATGAGTTTTGTCACAAATTGAGAGAGGATAAGAAACACTGCCTTTCTTGCTCCTGAAATTTCCTGATACCAATTAAGCATCTCATTTAGAGCAGATCTTGACTTCATCAGGGTTATATTAGAATCCTAATCGATAGAAATTGGGCAGGGACTTTTTTTTTCTTTCCAGCCCTTATTGGACATGCAAAGAATGGAATATGGAATCTTTTCACTACAGGAAGACCTTGTCTAATATCTATTGTGTGACAACTATTTAAAGTTATTTAAACTATTAAACTATTTAAAGTGGTGTTGATAAACTTTGCAACCAAGGTGCACATTTGCAACATTTGTGGCATGTTTCTCTCTCTCGGTCAAATGTTTGCCACTACAGTTAGTAGGCATTGTCCTTTTCCTGACCCTACTTTCCTTCATTGGTAAGGCAATAGGTTGCATTAAGGTCACAGACATGAGCTTGTCAACTTATGATTAGCATAATTCCCTTTTTAGAGATATTCTGTGCTTCCACAAAAGCACATCAATGTGTTTTTGTGGAAGCACAGAGTGTCCCTAAAAAGGGAATTATGCTAATCATAAATTGACAGGCTCAGTCTGTGACCTTAATTAGCAGGGTCAGCAGCTGCTCCCTGTAACTGACAATATTTTAATCAGTTTCAAAGTAACTGCTTTTGTTTGCTTTTTAAGTGGCTAGGGCAGAGGTCTCCAAACTTGGCAACTTTAAGATTTGTGGACTTCAAGTCCCAGAATTCCTCAGCAGCTTGCTGAGGAATTTCCAGGTTTGGGGGCTTGAAGTGATGAGGAGGCTAAGCAAAGCACATCCCTTTCAAAGTGTATTCCAAATTGTGTGTCTGCTTACTCTCTTGTAATCTCTTTCTCTTCAATAAATGCAAATACAAATATTAATTCCATTCTTGCTTATTATCACTGTGCTGGGATGAGCATTTCAAAAGGGCAGGGGTAGAGAAAACAGAAAGCCAAAGTACATAAATCATGTGGTCACAATCATGTAGTTTTCCGCTTATTGACTACATAATCTAGCAACCAAAATACTGGTCCTAATTGTGGTTGCTAAGCAAGGGCTCATAATCTTCCACCAAATCATCTCTACTTTTCTTGTACAATATTCATGGCAAGAAATAAAATTTTCTCTGCCCTACTTCAGGTCTAGGCAAACCACAAATTCTGGTTGAAATATGCATGCAATGTTGTTGAGAAGGAAGCTGTAAAGTGAATTGTATCCATCTTGGATCATGGGTCCAATGCAATGAAACACAATAGTTCTGTTTAACCAAATGTGGCTAATGTTCTAGTTTTGACATTCTGCATCTACTTGAGTTAGGTTGAAAGATTTGTCTCTTAGTCTATGGGTAAGTATATACTGTATGACAATAATTAAAAAAGGAGTTATTATTGTGACTTCAGTTCAAATTCCAGTGGAACAAGAGCCCACCTGAGGCATAACTCAGAAGAAAATAATCAGACCCAAATGAAAGTTCAGAACTGTCCAATCTGAGATATGACTTAAACTTTCACCCCATTTCTGTATGTCTGGACTATTTTGCCTTTGGGTACACTGGTTAGAAATTTTGGGAGGATGAAGTGTCTGTTTGGGGAAATCAGTCAGAGAGGTGTTTTCTTTGCTATTTTTGTATGTAACATAAACATACTTCAGCAAACTTGGCAACTATAAGATGTGTGGATTTCAACTCCCAGAATTCCCCAGTCAGTCATGTTGAGTTATTTTGATGATCTTCGTGCTGACTCAGGTCATCTGAAACATGTGAACATAGACTTTTAATTTTTATTTGACTAAAGTCCAAATTAAAATGGCATGGAAAAAGTCCATATTTTATGCATGGATTTAAAGAAACAGCAACAAATAATTATTCATTGTTAGGCTACTTCTCTATGAATTAAAAAAAAAAAACAATAGTTACAGGAATGTTTGCTCTCACCTACCCTTCCCTTTGCAAATTAACTTTGAACATTAAACATTGTTATTTGTTGGAACTGGATTTAATTTCTCATTTCTGGATTTTAATTTTTCATTTCTCAATGTATATGGAGATTCTCAGTCAACCAGGTCTTGGTTGTCTCTTGCTTTTTTCAAGAGACAACTGGACTTTCTGGGTTGTTAGGGTTTTTTTTTTTTTTTTTTGGAAGATGTTTCACTTCTCATTTAAGAAGCTTCTTGGGTGAGAAGCTAAATATCTTCAAAGAAAAGCCAGAAAGTCTCATTTGTCAACTTTTCTGAACCAATCAATATGTGATTTCTAATTTGTATCTGGCCCATGCAAAGAGTAGAGGGGAATTAAACAGAATGGTTAGAATAAGAGATGCCCTGGGATGCTGAGACAATCTCCCTTTCAGCTTAATAGTAGAATTCTCTTCCTTCTTCCTGGTGGGCAAATAATTATTTCTAGTGATCAGAAACAGAGATTTATCAATCTGTAAGCTTGCTATCATCTCTCGTCTGAGATAAGGATGGCTGTCAGTTTGTGTTATTTTAGAGCACAGAAAAGCAATAAAGAAACTCTTTATTGATCAATTTAGGCCTGCTGTATCATTCATATTTCCATAATTCAGGTGGCCTGGATGTATTACAACATCCATTCACAATACAGGACTGGTCTGTTTGCAGACTACCTTCTTCTAATGACATCTGCCCTCTAACAACATCTAGCAGATAGATTATGTCCATGTTCCTTCATTTAGAGATTATCATCTACAGAAACCATGCCTTCTCTATTACTGCCATTTTCTGATGGAATACTGTATTGTTCCCCAAGATATTCAAACAATTCCTGTCTCTTGGCTTTTAGAAAGTCAGTTAAGATCATTCATGCCATGAGAACAAACTTCTTATGTTTATATTTCTGGACAGTGAAATAATTGTAATGTTTTTTTAATGTTAATTCCCAGTGTTTTATGTGACTGCTTATAATGTATGGTTCTAGTTTTAAAACTTGATTTATTTATTCTGTTTTAGTATGTCTGTTAAGTCCTGGGGCATGGGTGCAAGGATTGGAGACGAGACGATGAACAGTGAACTTCAACTCTTTATTTAACATTGTAGAACAGAGCAAAAACTACGGCAGCAATAGCCCTTTTTATAGGCAAGCAGCTGATCAAATAACCAATAAGAAACGGGCAGCGTTAGTTCCCTTAACTAATGAAAGAGGCCCGCTAATAGCCAATCAGATTCTCCTGAATGGACCAATCAGATGTCGCTATTATCGGCCAATCAGAAGTGCAGGGCCAGAACCCTGCACTTTTCTAAAAGTTTTAATAATCTTTGTTTAAGCATTTTTATTAATTCACAACAATGTCCATAATAATTGATTGATTGGAACAGCTTATAAGTCCCATGAAGGTGTAACATTCAATAAAATGTAGCAATTTAGTTTGCAGCAATGATTAGGGTTACTTCCTCTATCTTTGTGAGAAAACCTGGGCATTTTCCTTCTCTTCACTGTCATTCATTATTATCCTAGTGTAAGAATAATAACATTGGAAATTTTTTCAGTTTGGTTGATACAGAATATAGCCTTTTTGCAGAGGTATGCAAAAGAAAGGATGTATATCAGAGGTCACTCTTTAGTCTCACCTTGCCTCTCAGCTAAGAGCTTCTCAACATCTCTTAGAAAAAGTGAAAAGAGTTAATAGGAAATTGGTTAACTGTTTGATTTTTTTTCTTTGAAGTTTCCTTTCCCACCCCAAATATAAGCAATGTGGTGCCCACAGACAGCAATTTACTCCAGAATATCTTCCTGGATGTCTAGCTGTATGATTTTAATTTTGTATTATTTCATTCCTTAGAAAAATGAATTATGGGGCCAACATGCTTCCCCTTGTGTATAATTTTTATTTAAAGGAGTGTTTATGGATAGTCTATGAGCTTATGAAACATTTTTAAACGATGGGTGGCTAAACCTAACACTCAGTTTGGAACTATAGGTCAATGGTCCAGAAAAAAAGAAAGGATGAAAGGAAGCTTGATTTTAAGCCTGAATATAATCCAAATGCACAATTACTTTAATAAGCAATATCTCAATCTTGGTTGGTCTAATAAACCTTAAGGTAATATATTATACTTTGAACTGAACTACCCAGAGTCATTTATTGAGAAGGATAGCCATAGAACTTAAATAAATAAGAGGAAGGAAGGAAGGAAGGAAGGAAGGAAGGAAGGAAGGAAGGAAGGAAGGAAGGAAGGAAGGAAGGAAGGAAGGAAGGAAGGAAGGAAGGAAGGAAGTTAGTTCTATTTATAGGTAATTTGATGCCATAAAAGACAAGCCAATATATGGGCAGTCCTCCAGTTATGACCGTAATGGAGCCTGCCCATTATGGTTGGAAATCAGGACAAACATTAAATGAACTGCCTTAAATAATGACCTGTCATTCCTAGTCCGTCCCCCCCACACACAGTGCAATCTTTATACAAATGGCATGGGACCATGGGGGGTGCTGGGGTGGAGAAGATCCTGGAAGTCCTAATGCAGGCACAAGTTCAGACCACCCAAGGTCTCCCCAACTCCAACATACCCCATGGTCTACTTCCCACCCTTGGGGTCACACATGCTCCTTCCGGTTATTGTTTATTTACCTCTTAATGTAGATCTAAGTTCCAAAGAGAATCAGAAGTGTTTCCGAAGGTTTTCATGTTCTTTCCTGCCTATATAACACCCTTTAAGACCCAGTTTCTGCTTTGCTTCTTTTGAGCTTTTTCTTTAGCTGCAGAAAGATTTTCTTTGCTTGCTTGCTTCCTTTCCTTTTCAACTTTGAGTCAAAGTAAGGTTTTTAAAGAGAGAAAGCTTGGTGGGCAGAGGTGAAGAGTTTAGTTTTAGCACTTAAGGGCTGGGGGAGAAAAACCTCTCTGCTTTTTAAAAATTTTCTTTGTTGAAGAAATATGGCTTTATGAAGATGGAGATGATAGAGGGTTAAAGTAAGAAAAAGGTTTTGGGAAGGTCATTTGGAAGCTGCCCCTTTGCATTGCAAGGACTGGCTTTCCAAAACTTGATGTTAGAAGAAAATGAAGTCTAATTTTAATCCAGGGTTGTATAATAATGACACTGCTTAAAGAGGAGATAGTTTATTTGAAGGCATAGAGAACAGCACTCAAAAATAATCACAAATTTGGAGTGTTGAGGTTAATATTTATATAAAAATATTTCTTATGGAAGAAGTGGTTCTTTTTGAGGTGTGTGATTGTGCCACTTGAAATATTTATTCTGATAAACCTGAAACTCCAATAGAAAGGTCCTTATCTTATTTTGCTTACTCTACAGATATTTTTGTTTTAGTGTCAAAAAAATGAAACTTTGATTTTGGGCTTTACTGATTAGATTGATCTGTTGTTTTAGGAATGGCTAGTTTATATTATTATGCAAAAGTAAAAAGTGGGGGTTCGATGTTAATGCTTTATTCTACTGCAACCGAGGGAATTGGAAGTCAATGCTTTTTTTTCTCCCTCCCCTCCTCATTTTTCTTTCCCCTCTCCTCCCCACCATGTTCTCCTATTTGCTTCTATAATCTAATAAAATGTTTAAAGACTTGGAAAAAATAAAATTACAAAGATGGCAAGGAAGACAAAAAGATACACATGGCGTGGAAGTAGAATTGTGGTTCATTTACCACCTGCATTATGACATGCCAATGTTACATTTACTTCTTCAAAATTTTCAGGTTTTGAGCTTCTTATGTATCTGGCATATGGTCTAACAAATTTATAAAGGAACACACCTATCATCCTGAAAAAGCCTACATCATCATCATCATTATGGAGCTGCTGATACAGTTTTACAGAGGAAGTATTGAGTCTACACCTCTATAATGTCTGGTTTGGTTCTGCAACCCAACAGGACAGACACAGACTTCAGAGGATAATTAGGACTGCAGAAAAAACAATTACGACCCACTTGCCTTCAATCGAGGACCTGTATACTGCACGAGTGAAAAAGAGGGCTGGGAAAATATTTATAGACCCCTCACATCCCGGACATAAACTGTTTCAACTCCTTCCCTCAAAACGACACTATAGAGCACTGCACACCAGTGCTCTATAGATACAAGGACAGGTTTTTTTCCTAAAGCCATCACTCTGCTAAACAAATAATTCCTTCAACACTGTCCAACTATTTACAAAGTCTGCATTACTATTACTATTAATCTTCTCATCACTCCTTATCACCCATCCCCTCCCACTTGTGATTATATGGCTGTAACTTTATCACTTGTATCCTTACAATTTATATTGACTGTTTCTAGTATGATTTGATTGCTTATTTGTACCCTATGACTATCATTAAGTGTTGTACCTTATGATTCTTGACTCTTGACGAATGTATCTTTTCTTTGATGTACACTGAGAGCATTTTCACCAAGACAAAATTCCTTGTGTGTCCAATCACACTTGGCCAATAAAGAATTCTATTCTATTCTGTTCTATTCTATTCTAGAATTATATAATTTATATTTATGTTTAGTTTATATTTTATTTCTCCGGGTTATGTTCCAATTATTCCCCTGCTGTGCTGGTTTTCAAGTCCATGTGGTTTCTTCTTCCATCATAAACTTTTGTTCTTAAGGTATTAGAATCCAAATGCTGTCAGTTCCTGATCCTACAGTAGGCATATTTTTCTCATTTGTATTATTTGCAAATTTTGGCTTTTTATTGTGATTCAAGATGAGCTCACATTGAACTTACCTATAACAACTCTAGCCCATTCTGTACAGTACTCCCCCTGGGGTCCCAGGAGGTTTTAAAAATAAAGAACTGTTCGTACAATTATTTACTGTTTTATAACTTTAATGAAAACTACTAAAGCTTGCAGTCGGGAAAAAACCAAGTTATTATGAAGCTTGCAGCTAAGATACTATATTTCATTTTTCTTTCATGATAATCCTAGTATTCAAAGAAGATATATTTATCATCTTTGCACAGAACTGAATTTTACTTCCTCACCCCTCTTTTAGGTCTTACAAATAAATGTCATTTACAAATATTTTAACTCCATAGCAGAAAATAAATGAAATTCTAAACTTTTCAACAAAATGCCTTGATGAACTAGACAGTTCAAATAGCTATATATAGATGATAGCCCTTGTTTTTTTTTGTAGAAAACAAGATAGATGTTTCATACATATAAACTGAAATTTCATTTAACCATCACATCCTAACTGATAGAATGTTTTCTTGGGATAATTAAACATTCTACATTTGCAAAGTCTGAATACAATAGTTCATTGTTAACCTGCTAACATTGTTTCTGTCTGTAAACTGGCTCCTCCACTTTGTGAAAGAAATGTATTATTGAAACACTGGAACATATTATCAGACTTTTTGTGCATGTCCAGCTAATTACCTATTTTAATTGTTTGTCTCCATTGTATAAGAAAATATAATTTATGTATGAATATCTTTCACAAAAGAAAATGACAATAATTATTAAGCAACACAAAATAGATAACTCATTTCAAGAGCAAAGCAAACTTTGTTTTTGTACTTGAAATGGCTGCAATTAAAAATAGCCACATGAGTTATTTAAGCAAATAATGAACCAAAAACTGTCACATCTGGGTTTTTTTTCCTTTTGCTTAGATTGAACAGTTTTGACATTTTATTTTGATTTGGAATTTTAGTACTTATCTGAATACAAACAAGAGCAGTGGAACCAAAGCCACCAAAGTTATGATGTGGTCATATAATTTGATTCAGATTTGGTTAGAAGTAGACTGAAATTAGTGGCCCTTAAGTTAATAATTAACTAAGATCCATTAATTCCAGTCTTTATTATTCCAATCCTATACTCACCAGTACAATTGTATTTGCAGAAGGTGTTCTTCCTACTATCAGGAACTTATAAGAGTAAATTTTGATTGTGTGGGAAAAGGCATTTGAACAGACATTTGTGCATGTAAAAATCCATTGCCCAGCACTGAATACTTGGAAGTCAGCCATGAATTATCCCACTTCTTCCTATCTGTTCATTCATACAACCCACAAAAATAATTACTGTAATTGAAGGCTAATGAAAAATCACTTACTGGACTTACCTACCATGTGGTTGGCTTGGTTTCAGCTTTGTGCACTATGCAAATCAAGGCATTACTTTATATATTATTGTTCTGGATTTGCACAGAGTATGAACTTGGCAATGTGGCTTATTCAACAAACCATTGGGGCATATGTAGCAAATCCTAAAATGTTTAATTTGTTATTCAACAAACAATATAAACAACAGTAGTAGTGTGCCTTTTTGGAAGTTAGAATTTAAACCAATTACACAGTATCTCTGAATCCTTGTTTAAAGTAATCCTCCAGTTTTTCCAGGCTTCTGATGGTTTGATGATATTGATTGCAAATTGAATTATTTCTCTCTCAACTCTGTTTTTTGTTTCATCATATTACATATATTTTATCTTCATGGTTGCATGGAATATAAATGCAATATAGATATGTATGTAAATATATTAAGCCTATATTGTAAAACAGTAAAATAATTCTTTATTCTTTTTTTACTGTTTGTGAGATTTGGACCTGAAGAATTTTTCTAGAATCATTCAAGAAAATTCTCAAAGTACAGTTATGAGATAATGAATTAAACCGCTTATCCACAGCTATAAAAAATTAGTTCTATATTCTACAGAAATAGGTTAATTTCTTCTAAAGGCATCAGCATGGGATTCACACTGCCACAATTCTGTGAATTGCAAGATAAGCCTGAAAGATAAACAAATTGAGGATATTAATGACATAATTATTTATAATAATGAAGATAAGCTTGTTGGACACTATTATTTTTAGTTTAAATCTTCTAGTTTCCCAGTTAATCAATGAGTATTCCTCAGATCAATAAATTTTCACTAATTTTTCTCTTTGACTAGATTTCCCTAATCTTCCTTTGAGCAAATTTATTAACATACCACTCTATCTATGTCAGTGTTTCTCAACCTTGGTGATTAAAAGATGGGTAGATCTGAGCACGCTGACTGAGAAATTCTGGGAGTTGGTTCATCTATCTTAAAGTTGTCATGGTTGAGTAATACTGTTTTATGTGCTATTTAAAGGCATTTGTTCGGAAACACCTTTCTAGCTAGTTATCCAGCCTATTTGTGAACCCCAGCATTCTAAAATCTTTTGTAAAATTCTGGTAGTAGTAAAATTAAACTGAATATTCAATATTACAAATGAGGAGATTTGAGGCACTGTTATTAGAACTGAGGATTTTGTAGCAATAAATTTAAGTCATAATGAGGTGGAACACCAGATAGAGCTAAATTCTGTATATATATATTTTGAAAATAGGAAAAATCGAACTTAGTATTGTAAAAATATATTTTATTGAGGCAATGAATTTTGAAATATTGCTCTTGTTCTGGAGCATGCAAAATACATTACTTATTACATATTCTTCTATTGTGCCTTATAAATATGTCTTCCTGATGTGTTAATTGTAGAATTATTAATATTACCTTACTAGAAATTCTGGAATTTGTAGTTCCCATACATTTAAAAGACACTGGTCAAGAATTAATTAATTAACTATATTTATATAGCTGCCTATCTCATAACCGATTCTGGCCAGCTTCCAAGCAGTGTGAATTGCCAGTTCTATTTCAAAAGTTCACTCAGCCAACAACGACTTATTTTTGGACTGAGATTTTATTTTCCTATCTGCCCTCCACACACCCCATTTTCCCTGCTATGACTTTGATTAGTCTTCCAGTTTAACTTCTTCCAGATTTGATTTTCCTTGTCAAATATTTATTTTAAGAAAAAGATCCTAAATGCTGACATTCAAATGTTAACATAAAGTGAAGCATTAAATTTTTTAAATGAATAGTAGTTTAATGCAGCTCCAGAAAAAAAAAAGTAAATACAATTGTAGAAATCTTTCACCAAGCTGTAAGAGAACAATTTAATGTGTTTAATATAATGATATAGCTTCCTCCTCTTCCTCCTCCTCCTCATCTTCAGAGTCAGTATTAATGTCTTGCAACTGCTAGACTAGTTTTCTTGGTCTCTCATCTGGTTTTCTGCCTAAAGCAGGGCTAAAACTCATGGTCTTCCAATTTCTAGACATAACTATAGCAAACTGACTCTCTGCTTCTTGCATAGAAACCTGGAATTAAGGAGTTGCAGCTCATTCCATATGGTCATAATCCATTCTGGAGGCTCCCAGGTCATTGTCATAACATTAAAAGGTGTCTCAGCTGGCCCTTGAAAGAGTAGGAGGTTTATCTGACACCACAATAAAAGGAAAAGTCTGTTGGCTGTGTTATTAAAAAGATGGATATTTATTACTACAACGAGCTTTTATGGGGACTTTATTTTTAATTACTCTTTTCTAATTCCAAAGTGTTTTGAAACACTAAGGTTATGTTTGGGGTCTCAGTTAAATATATGGGTAGATTTTTTCATCTAGGAAACTCTGTATTCATAATGAAAAAGCTTTTTGTATAGATAGTGCTTTTTTGCTCAAGTTAATTAAATATTTGGGGAGGAAATCAAATTATATGGGAGGATGGGCAAATTCCCTGCTTCTTTTATAGTAAAAATAATATTTTTTTTGCTATGAATGTCTTTATATACTGAATTCAGGCAATACCCAAATGGGATCATTGTCTATGAATGGCTTTGAGTATCTGCAATCCATACATACTTTAAAAAGTAAATAACTTGTAAATATGGGGGGGTTTTTTAACAGATTGTTTTATATAAAAGCATCTTATAGTGGTTTGTTCTGTATTTACACAGGCAGTGTGGATAAATGTATTGTATACATAAGCAGAAGGGGAAAATAAGGTGAGAAAGCTCTCAATACATGCCAAAAAGATTTAACTTTAGCCATTTCATGAATTTAAGGGAGAAGAGGGTAATTAAAAATAGGCATTTGGGTATTCTGGGAGTTGAAGTCTACACATATTAAAGTCCTCCTTTTATATAATTACATTTGACGTGAAAATCTGATTCCCACTATAATCTGGCACTCTGTTTTATTTGCTCAATATGAGCATTTGGTCTCTAATGAAGCTATCAATCTCCATACTTTTTGTTATGGGAACTGTGGACCATGCATTCATTCTTATGTATGAACTAAGAACTTCCAACAGGCAGCCATGAGTCATGCTTGTAGCTAGCTTTCAACACATTTGCCTTCCTTCTTCCCTCCATCCCTCCCTCCATCCCTTCCTTTCTTTCTTCCTTACTCCCTTCCTTTTCTAATGCTGCCTATCTCAGCCAAGTGATACTGGGCAGTTTACAAATTCTAAAAGTATAAAATACTTAAAACAATTAAAAATAATAAAAACATGCAAAAATTCATTCAAACAGCAGATTATTATCAACTAAATTCAAGAAACAGGTTCCTTAATTCATTTCAAGCAAAATGTGCCTGGGTACATAACCAAGGTTTTTTGTTTTTGTTGTTTACAATATTAATATTGTAAAACAGTGCTGGGCTACATACTATGTATATATAGAAGATATTTATAAAAACTTTGGAGTTCATAAAAAACAAAGGAAGATATTCATTTCTCTACTACCATCACTGCCGCAACCACCACCAGAAAAGGGGAGGAAATGCTTAATCAACATTGTCTGTTCAGGAAGGCAGAGATGATTACACAAAGTAACAAAACAAAACTATTCAGCTTATCTTTTCTCTTTTCCAAGCTTCCAAGCAGAGAAACAGCAGGGGGGAAAGTGCTGTTTGAGAAAAAGAGTCCTGCCAATTTGGAAAGTTTTAGAAGAAAAACAAGGCATAGGCATGGGTAATGTTGAGGTGGAGGTGACAAGATAATAAGCCAGAACCCAAAAACTCTTATAGAAGCCAGAGAGGACTGTTTGTTAGTGTTGTTCAAGGGATTTCTTTGTTACTTTGAAGTCATTTTCTCTCACTAAAGTTAACAGTGACATGCACACTAACTCTGTCTGGTATCTTTCAAGCCATAACTTTAGGACTTGGAAGAATCTTCTCTGAAGTACAATAAAGAGCTTGTTCTTAATACACAATGGTTTGCAATATTCTTTTTAATGTGATGATCAATCCTATAGTTTTTCTTGTTTTTTTAATTAAAAATCTGTTTTGGAAACTTTGGGACACTCATGAAGAACATTTCACTTAGCTTTAGAACTGAATTTGCTAAAATTAGTACCAGTTGTCCATGGCTTAATGTTTCATATGATCTCACAATTACAGTCACCATATTTCAGACTCATCACTCCAACCTGTGATAACCTCAGCAAGCAATTGTTATGCTTGCTTTTTTAATATTTCTGACTTCAGAAGACTCTGGATTTCCATTGATTTTAGTAGAAAGAATTTAAGACCAATCTTTCAATCTTAATTTAATTAACCCTAACCCTAACTTATCCTATAATGGTCATTAAAGACCTATCAGAGAAACTGTCATTGTATGCAGCCCAGCAGCCATGACCACAAATTGGACATCAAAGGCAGATCATGGAAAGTATTTCCATTATACCAACCAATTGGAGCAAGAGAAATTAAGTTCATAGGTAGACCAGAAAAGAGAACTAATTGATGTAATGGCAAAGATATTAAGCTAGAAAGTGAGGGGCAATGAGTTGTAGTCCTGATCTGGGCAGAAAGCCAACTGCCTGATTATGGGCCAGTCACTTTCTCTTAGCCTTACGAAGAATAAAGTGCCAAAGCACTTCTAAAATCTTGCCAAGAAAACTGCAGGGACTTATCCAGTTCAGAAGTGGCTGCCAGAAGTCAACACTCACTTGAAAACACACACACACACACAGAGGGGGGGAAGGGAGGGAGGGAGGGAGGGAGGGAGAGAGAGAGAGAGAGAGAGAGAGGTGTCAAAACTGCTACTTCTGATGCAGAGCAAGAGAGCATGGTTAACTAGCATTTTCCTTTATCTAAGGCAGGAGTCTTCAAACTTGACAGCTTTAAGACTTGTGGACTTCAACTCCCAAAATCCCTCCTCCAGATCATATTAGCTTAGGAATTCTGGGAGTTGAAGTCCACAAGTCTTAAACTTGCCAAGTTTAAAGACCCTTGATCTAAGGATAGGCTGAGGAACATCATCATGTGTTGATATCATGTTTTGTTCTTGCTTTTCCAAACTAGTTGATATTTTATCCTTGCAATTAGTGATCCCTTAATGTAAGATGAAAGAGAGTCCCAAATTACACAATGCCTACATAAATTAGAGCACCACTTTCTTCATGAATCTGCTTTAATCCAGATATACTCAATGGTGCCTGATTATCCTAGTATGAGAGGGAAACAGAAAAAATAGTTGGCTTTTCCCCTATTTTATACAGACAATCTGTATGGAATTATCAAACTATTTAAAAGAACAAAGGCTTGAAATCATGTAGGACTAAATAGAGAAGAATAATACCAGAATAAATGAGCCAACTTTTTTAGCATAGCCAAAACAGTGCAGGCCCATGTCAAGAGAGAAAACTACAATAATACACAGATTTAAGAAAAGTCATATGTTGCTTGACAGTTTCTCCATTTCCATTCATCTAATTTCATCAGAATGTAGGCTGGCTGAAATAGTCTATCAAATAACTTTCTTATCATGGATAGCCAGTTTCTTTTATGCTCATATATGCCCTTTTCAATTCCCTCAAAGAGATGTTTTTATATTGGCACTCTCTGAGACGAATATGGTTTCTTTAAAAAATATGTTTATATCTGCTATTTTAGCTAGATTACTTGCATCTCATGGTCCTCTCTTTCAATTTTGTTCCTCTAAATTCTGATAGGTCTAAATAATAGCATTATTATTGAGCATTATCTTATTTTCAACCCACGCATTCCTCTTAATGGCATTTCATCATGTTACAATGGAGTATCCAGCTCATTCTTTATCTTAAAAAGACATTTTTTAATATTTTCTTTGAGTTATCTCTTAATTGTATTCTTTTCTCCATGAAGCAAATTACTGGCACATTAATGCCCATGTGCACATGCTGGATTTTCATACAATATTTTTATCTTTGCCCTTCTGAGGGTTAAGAGACTTCAGGGAACCAGAATGAACATCTATATTTTTTTCTTTTTCTTTTAAAGTTTCCAGTTTAGGTCAGAGAACTAAGAGTTTATAGTGTTATTCTTAACCTCCAAGTGCCAATCAAGAGAAAACTAAGGACAGTTTTAAAGAGTTCTGAAGGAAAAATGTATACATAATGCATTGTTCCTAAAACAGATTAAATTATTGGGTTTCTTCAACCTTTACAGTGCCCCCTTATAAATAATTTGAGGTCTGCAATCCAATCACTGTAAGATTTTGTCCTTATAGTTTATCTTCAGATTTCTTTTTGTAGAATCCAAAATATATCAAGAAAGAGAATATTCCCAACTGCATTAGAATATAAAGTGAATATATAGCTAACTGAACTCTAACCAAAATAAAGACCTATTGAAAGCTAACTTTTATCTTTGTTACTTTACTTACCGTATTTGCCGGCGTATAAGACGACCCGGCATATAAGATGACCCCCCCCCCGGTAACTAATCATCCAATATTTACAGAGTGTGCATGTTATTCTGTGTTGGTCAGCCAAATGATCCCAGCGGGGTCACCAGAAATGCCCTCCAGAAATCCCCGGGGCTGCAGCAGCAGGGCGGAGTGCCAGGGGCCGTGGGAGGAGCAGGAAGGTGGGCAGCCTTCACATGGTCGTGCCTGGGGTGACAGGAGCGACCCACGCTCTCGCTCCCCCCAGTCGCTGCAGCCTCGGGCAGAGCGAGGCGAGTGGGATTCGAACCTGATTCAGAGACGCGGGGAGGCTCTTGGCGGAAGCGACGCGAGGGATCCGGGAAGCCAGAGGTGCCTTCGCTGCGTCCCACAAGCACCCGATAGCCGGCAGTGGATATACCGGTGTATAAGATGACCCCCCCCCACTTGGAGGCATGTTTTTCAGGGCAAAAAAGTCATCTTATATGCTGGAAAATACGGTATTTGTCCATCACTCATTTTGTTTTTCCCTACTACACCAAACTTGATAAATTAACTAAATAATTTTTTTAACACAACTCTATAGTTAAGATAGGTATTTTCCAAAAGGAGTTCCTGATATTTTTCACACTGAGAGGAACAATTTATAGTTCCGGCTGTTTTTTTAAGAAAAAAAATTGTCCAGTTTTAACTACTGTATAATGGCCTTTGCCAACCTGTCACTCTTCAAATGTGTCCAACTTCACTTCCCAGAATTTAAAAATCCTCATACTTGTTATCTAGACTTAAGCAAGCCAGGAACTGAGTTTCCTAACACAAGAGGTTTTAATTACTCCATGCTGAAGCACTGCATATTGCTACTAAAAGTTTTCAATAAAATATATCCTGTCCTATCATCATAAATCATCATCATCATTATCAGGAATTTTATATAATAGAAATATCAGGTCAACTTTCTCTTCATCCTGGACAGTAGGCATATTACCTGCTGTTTTGATCTTCTGACGATACTTTCAGGATATGTCTCATTATACAAGTACTCCTGGGAAACAAGTTAATGCTGGAGGATGAAGCTGGGTTCTCTTGCATTGAAACTTCCACTTATTTACCTATTTATTTCATTATTGAGAAGAAACATATCTTCAGGCTATACTGCATGCATTCTCCATATTTAACAACTGCAATAGAATTGACAATTTATCATAATCTTAAAATAAACACCAGCTACCATATCAGAGAGCATGTATTTAATGTTATATTTCATCTGTATCTCATGCTATACTGGAACTAGTAAACTGATAAATACTTTCATCATTAAATTCTACACATTTTTGGCAACAAGTATTAAATAGTTTCAGGCTTACATATTCCTTTGTGTAGTCCTCAAAATATGTCATCTTTTTTTTCCCCAGATGCTATAGGTAGTCCTCAATGTATAATTATTCATTTAGTGACCATTTGAAGTTATAACAACACTGGAAAACAAATGACAGACTGTCACAGCATTTCTATAGTCATGTAATCAAAATTCAGGTGATCACCATTTGAAGCCTTCATAGCCAGCATTCAGACTTGTTTAATGATTGTATCATTTAAAGTGATTCACTTAAAACTTATGGCAAAAAAAAGACAATAAAATCTATTGCAAGTCACTTAACAACTGCCTTGTTTAGCAATAGAATTCTGGTCCCAGTTCTGATCTTAAGTTGAGAACTCCCCATAGTTAGGAATATTTATTTTTTTCACTTTAGAAATGGGCAAGTGGAAACTTCTAACTTACTAGTGAGAACTAGTTTGATGTAGTTTTGGGGTGTGGTTCTAGAAATCAGGAGCCTGTGAATTTGAAGCCTCCTTTGGGCATGAAAGGCAACAGGATATCCTTAGACCAGTTATTATCTCTCAACCCAATGCATCTAACAGCCCAATGTACCTATTTTCCATGGAGAAATAGGGGGCACGAGTGTTAGGTATGTCTGTTCCCTTTAATTGATGAGAAAGAGAGAGAGAATTAATAGACAGATCTTTAAAAATAAAGTTAGAAATTTATTATTTAGCTAATTTTGTAAAATAATATGCAATATCTGTGTCCTTCAGAATCTAAAATATATCATTTAAATATTTTTAGAAAGATATTAAATGAGGTATGTAAAACTTTGAAAGATGGCATGGATTTTTTTTTTGTATTGAATTATGCCATTGAAGCAATCACCTGCAAAGGGAGAAATAATGCAGTACTTTGTTTTCTTAAACTTTTATTAATATATGAATTGAGAGGTTAAGTGGCAAGTAAATCCAAATATCTGATTTTCTTCCCTTTAACAAAATAGCTTTAAAAAATGAGCTTTAGGAAAAAGCTTTTTCCCTCCTTCATTTATACTGATGGACTGAGACAGTCAAAGACAGATTGATCTTCAGAGCTCAGTAAAAGTTAGAAATAATTTAATTAGAGTTATCCAAATCTGAAAATCTTCTAATCCACTTAGATATTTAATGCTGGAGGGAAAATGTAACTGCAGATGACTAGAATTACCATATCAGTATATAACTCTAATTGAGTAATTCATCAGTAACCATTCACCAAGTGGTTTCAAAAAGTCTTCTTAAAAATCCTCAGATATTAAAAACAAGTAGTTTTTCCTCTCTAAAGTAATAAAATATAATACTATAATGCATATCCAATATAATATTCTGGTTCTGTAACCTAAAGCAAAGTTAGGCTTCAGCAAATTCAAGGAGTGAGAGTCATAAATTTAGGGAATCTAATAGTATTCAGTTCCTTACTAGCTATATAAGCTAAAGGTAAAGAACCTCTCAAACTAAGATCAACATCCAGAAACTACACAGACACATCAATGTAATCTTTTTAGAAATGATTTGCCATTGACTTTTCTGAGATGATTTTTATTTATTTATTTTTATTTTACTTGGTTTGTCAATTGCTTACAAGATAATAGGTGTAAGTAAAAACATAGTTATGAATACATGGATACATATAAGAAAAAAAATAAAAGAAACAATAGGACAGGGACGGTAGGCACATTGGTGCACTTATGCACATTCGTGCACTTATGCACAGCCCCTTACAGACCTCTTAAGAATGAAGTGAGGTCCACAGTAGTCAGTTTAAGGTTAAAGTTTTGGGGGTTTGAGGATGTAACAACAGAGTCAGGTAGTGAATTCTAGGCATTGACCACTCTTGTGAAGTTGTATTTTCTGCAATCGAGTTTGGAGCGGTTTACTTTAAGTTTGTATCTATTGTTTGCCCATGTTATTGTGGTTGAAGCTGAAGTAGTCATTGACAGGTAGAACATTGTAGCAGACAATTTTGTGTACTAAGCTTAGGTCAGACCATAGGCAGCGTAGTTCTAGGTCCAAAATTCCAAGCCTGGTGGCATAAGGTATTCTACCATGAGCTGAGGAGTGGAGTATTCTTCTCGTGAAATACTTCTGGAATTGTTCAATTGTATTAATGTCTATTATGCAGTGTGGATTTCAGGCAAATGAGCTGTATTTGAGAATAAAAATGTACGTTTGTGTGAATCAGGTCAGTCTCAAGAGCTACAACTAGGCAGCCTCAAGAACTACAGAGGATGTCTAAAAATAAGGGAGTTATTTAGGTGTTAAAGGTTTAGAGCAGGATTGTCAAACTCCCAGCTACAGACTGGATGCACCATGCACTGGCCAAGCCCACGCCTGGTTTAGCATAGGGGGAAGAAGTCCCAATATGTCACGTGACGCTGCTATGATGATGTGTGTTGTGTCGCGAAATGATGCCAGGAGTCGGTGACTTCAAATCATGCTCTTTTATTAAAGTAGGAACCGAACTGGCTCTTCGCAAAAGGTTCGCGGCTTTTATTCTTTCAGCCGCGGCGGCCGCGGCCAATGGCACCGCTTTGAATCTCCCGCAATTCGAATGGACCAATCGCGGGAGATTCTTAGCAAGCCAATCAGCGCGGTTCGCCTGACCAATCAGAGTGTCCCGCGCTTTGGCCAATCAAAGCGCGGGGATCTCAAGAATGCTAATTAGGGACAGAACACCCCTCCCCTCTTGGTTCAGTCTTTATGTCGCGTAGTCATGTAGGTAGGCGGGGCTCCGTCTGAGCCTACTGGACCTGCGCAGCTCAGTCGTAGGTTGGATCCCGGCCGGTTCGGTCGGGATCTCTGTTGCTCCTGATGCCGTCGTGGGAACCGGCTGGTCGGTCGGGCAGGGCCGCTCTCCGTAGCTCCCTCCTGGGCCTCCCGGGTTGGTTGAGCTGCGGGTTTCGCCGCTCCCGCTCGGTTTTTCCGGGTCGGTCGAGCTGGCCTGGCTGTCTCTTCCTGGCGAGGGGTCGTGCTGGCTGCTTTCCGATAAGTATGGCTGGTTTATTCTTCTTTGGTTTTGGTCCCCTGGGTATTCCCTCCCCCCTTGGTTTGTGTTGTGGGGGTTGGTTTCGCCTGTTTGTGCGTCGGTGGTCTCTTGGTTGGCAGTCCTCAACCTTAATTGGTCGATGTGGCGTTTCCACGCTCGTCCGTCTGCTGTTTGTAGCCGGTACGAGTGTGGGCCTGTTATTTGTGTGATGACGGCCGGTATCCATAGTGGGTCTCCCGTCAGGTTTCTTGCGTATACGGGGTTGCCTGGTGCGAAAGTTCGGTGTTTGCTGTTTGAGTCTGGGGGCTTCTCTGGGTTATACGTGGGGTGTAACCTGTCGAGTGGGGACCTTAATTTCCTCCCCATTAATAGTTCAGCTGGGCTCTTATTCGTTGTGGTATTTGGGGTTATGTGTTGGGTGAAGAGTAGTTTGTTTATTTTCTCCTGGATCTCCCCGTGGTCTATTTTCCGGATGGTTTTTTTAGTGAATTGCACCATCTGTTCCGCCCTACCATTTGCCGCCGGGTGCGCCGGTGCTGTCAGCATGTGGCGGATGCCCCCTTTCTGATAGGAATTTTTCGAATTCCAGCAAGGTGAATTGGGGCCTGTTGTCAGAAACGATGACGTCTGGGAGGCCGTGCAATGCAGAGTTTGCAGAGTTCCTTGATCACGGCCTCCGTGGTTGTCGTCTTCATGTTGCTTACCTCCAGCCAGTTGGAGTAAGTGTCTACTGTTATAAGGAAGGTGTGTCCTTTTGTGGGTCCGGCGAAGTCTATGTGAATCCTAGACCAAGGTCCCCTTGGGGTTTCCCACTCTAGGACGGGTGCTGTGGGTGGGCTTGGCCTAGTTTCCTGGCATTGTTGGCACCTTGCTACCCAGGTCTCAATTTGTTTGTGCATCCCTGGCCACCAAGCGTAACTTCTGGCCAGGGCTTTAGTCCTAACGATGCCAGGGTGCCCCTCGTGTAGCAATTCCAGAACCTTCCCTTGTAGCTTTTCTGGAATGACCACCCTATCCCCCCATAGTATGCACCCTTTTAATAACGAGAGTTCCGTTTGGCGGTTTCGGAATGTTTTGACGGACTCGTCATTGTCCCTTTCCGGCCACCCTTTCTCTACCCAATGCAACACCCGCACCAGATGTTTGTCTTTATTAGTCTCTCGGGCAATGTCTGACGTGGTTATGGGCAGGTTGGGTAGAGTCTCTATGCTGAGGGTGGTCGTCGTGGGTGCTGGGTCGGTGTCAGCTTCCGGTAGCAGCGAGCGGCTTAAGGCATCTGCATGGGAGATCGTCTTACCCGGTTTGTGTATGAGTCCGTAGTTGTAGGCTGCCAGGAACTCGGACCACCTTGTCATTCGGGGAGACAGAATGTTCAGGGTGGCCCGGTTTCCTGCAAGGATTCCCAGCAGCGGCTTGTGGTCGGTTATGATGGTGAATGTCCGGCCGTAGAGATACTCGTGGAATCGTTTTACGGCAGCAACGATAGCCAGAGCCTCTTTGTCCAGCTGGCTATAGTTCCGATCCGGTTTGGTGAGGGTCCTTGAAAAGAACGCGATGGGCACTTCTTTTCCATTGGGGAGGGTATGGCTGAGGACAGCGCCGACGCCGAAAGGTGATGCGTCGCATGTGACGGCCAGAGGTAGGGTCTTGTTATACTGTATAAGGACGGCATCCGAAGTGAGGAGGTCCTTTGCTCTTTGGAAGGCGGCTTGCTCACGTTTCCCCCAAGTCCACGTCACCGCCTTGTCCAGGAGCCTATGCAAGGGCTCCGCCACTGTCGCCTTTTGGGGCAGGAATACATTGTAAAAGTTAAGTAGTCCCAGGAATGCCTGTAGTTCCGTCTTCGACTTGGGTGTGGGTGCTTTTTTGATGTCCTTGATTTTTTGGTTTGTGGGGTGAATGCCGTGACGGTCTAGGAGGTATCCTAGGAATTCTACCCGTTCCGTGTATAATTGGCATTTCTCCCTCTTGATTTTGAGCCCAGTCTCTTTGAATTTGGTTAGGACCTCCCTTAGGCGACCCTCTAGTTCGGCTTGGTTGGTTGCCGACACTAGGACGTCGTCGAAGTAAGGTACCACCCCCTTGATGCCTTGCAATAGTCTTTCCATTAGGCTTTGGAATATTCCCGGTGCCACGCTGACTCCGAATTGGAGTCGGTTGCATTTAAATGTGGGTGACTATGGTTTGCGCTTCTGCCGTTTGCTCGTCGACTGGCAACTGTTGGTATGCCTGGGCGAGGTCGAGCTTGGCGAAAACCTTGCCCCCTCCCAGTGAATGCAGTAGGTGTTGCACTACTGGGATGGGGTAGGCGCTTTGTTGTAGCGCACCATTTAGGGTGGCCTTATAGTCCCCACAGATCCTTACCGACCCATCGGGCTTGATCGGGGTGACTATGGGGGTCTCCCACCGGGCGTGGTCTATGGGCTGTAGGACCTCTTGCTTGACGAGCTTGTCAATTTGCTTGTCTATCTTGGGTTTAAGTGCGAATGGCACCCGCCTTGGTTTCAGGCGTTTTGGGGGGACGTTTGGGTCTAGGCTGAATGATATAAGGGGCCCTCGGTACTTGCCTAGGTTTCCGTAGAAGACCTCTTGGAATTCCTGGGCCAGTTGCTGCTCCCAGCTGTTGTCGGTGACGGGGTCGACTCCCGTGACTGCGATGCCGAGCAGGGCGAACCATTGCAGTCCCAGTAGGCTTGGGCGGTCGTGGTTGACGATTGTCAGGGGAAGCCTTTCGGTGTGCCCTTTATATGTGATGTTGAAGTGTTTGGTTCTGACTACCGGGATGCGGTTTCCCTGGTAGTCCTTTACGATGAGTCTCTGGCTGTCTAGGTTCCTCCTTTGGATGGTAGGCACCAAGCGCTTTATTTCATGCCATGCTATCATGGAGAGGTAGGACCCGGAGTCCACCTCCATTTTGCATGGCTCGCCCTCGATGCCTATCTCCACGTGGACCTTCCGGGCATCATTGGTTATGGCGTGGCCGATGGTGACCATCTGATGGGTCTCCTCTCTTCGCCGGTTATCGCCGCCTTGCAGGGATCGTCCGTTCCGGTCCCATCTGTTGTCCGAGGGGCGATCTCTGTTCTGGGATGGTGTGTTCTCTCTCCTCCGGTCGCTCTGGTCCCATCGTGCCGGGCTGCAGTTCTTTTTTAGGCGGCAGACACGGGCGATGTGTCCCTTCTTGTCGCAATGCCGGCAGATCGATTCGAAAAACCGGCATTCCGACCTGGGGTGGTCGCCGCCACAACCGGCACAGTTGGTTCTCGACTTACGACCCCGCCGGTTCCGTGGGTCGCGGCCTGTCTGGAGGCAATGGATGTCCTCCTCGTCATCGGAAGTGCCCGATGCCGAGTGGAAGTCACCCTGGTGGGTGGTCGTCTCGGGTTGGGCCTCGGCCGACCTCGCAGGGTTGTTGTTTCTGCTGCGGTCCCCAGCGTTCGGTCTGCGCATGCGGTCAGCGGAGGTTCGGGTTGCTTCGGTGGCTGCGGCTGCAGTGAGGGTGTCTGCTAGGCTGATGTTGCCCTTGGCCATCAGCCGGCTCTGGAGGACGGGGTCCCACAAACCAAGCACGATTCTGTCTCGCAGGACGTCGTTCAGGTTGTCGAATTCGCAGAGCCCCCCTAGGCGCCATAGCTCGGCGACAAAGTCGCTGAAGCTCTCACCCGACCGTTGGTCCCGACGGTAAAATTCATTTCGTCGGATCAGGATGGGTACCTCTGGAGCGTAGTGCCGCCGAAGTATTGGCTCGAGGACGTCCCAGTCTATCGCGGTCGCATCGGCGGGTTTGGAAAGCGCCTTGGCCATCTTGAAGACCTCGGTCCCGCAGTGGGTCAGGAAGACAGCGCAGTTCATGGGGCCGGTGGCGTCCTTCAGGTCGCTGCACTTGAGGAACATGCGGAATCGGTCGGAGTACAATTCCCAGTCCTCGGTGGCGGGGTTGAAGGGTGCGGGGGGTGCGATTTTCGCCATCGTGGTGGTTCGTCTGGCTTCCGTCGGACACGTGATTCAGTTCAGGGTCTGGATCCCACCCTCGTCGCCAGTGTTGTGTCCGCGAAATGATGCCAGGAGTCGGTGACTTCAAATCATGCTCTTTTATTAAAGTAGAAACCGAACTGGCTCTTCGCAAAAGGTTCGCGGCTTTTATTCTTTCAGCCGCGGCGGCCGTGGCCAATGGCACCGCTTTGAATCTCCCGCGATTCGAATGGACCAATCGCGGGAGATTCTTAGCGAGCCAATCGGCGCGGCTCGCCTGACCAATCAGAGTATCCCGTGCTTTGGCCAATCAAAGCGCGGGGATCTCAAGAATGCTAATTAGGGACAGAACAATGTGAGTTTGATACCTTTAGTTTAAGAGCATTCATCGAGCACTCACTACAAAAAAAAAAGCCTTCTGGTTCTGATCCTTTCTTTATGGAACATCTTTCCCCCAAAAGTATAGTTGACCTGTCCTGTTCAGTGGTGGTATTCAGCTGATTTGCACTGGATCAGGTGAACCTGTAGGAAGGATTTGGTGTGGGTCGCCAAACTGGTAGTAACTTCTGGCTGGCCATGCCCCTGACCCAATTGCCCGATTGCCGTTTGCTTACTTGCCCTGCCAGCCCAATGCTCACTCATGCGGCTTGCCTGATGCTCGCTCATACAGCTTACCCTGCCCAGCCACTACTCACCTCCTAAGAGGCATGCTGGTTCCTTGTGACTTGCCATTCTAGCCTTCCCACATGGTGCCTGCACCTCAACTGAGCAGCCCTGATCTGCCTGTTGCTCACAGGTAAGCCTAAGCCTCTTCCCATTCCTGGATATTGGCGGGGGGGGCCCACCATTCTCGGGCTCAGCTGGCTGGCTTCCCCACTTGCATGGCCCTATCCCATGCAACACTCACAGCCTAGCAAGCTCCCCACCACTGTCCCCGGTCTCCAGCTTGCCTGCATGCTATAGCCTGAAGATATGTTTCTTCTCAATAATGAAATAAGTAGGTAAATAAGTGGAAGTTTCAATGCAAGAGAACCCAGTTTCATCCTCCAGCATTAACTTGTTTCCCAGGAGTACTTATATAATGAGACATATCCTGAAAGAGGAAGGGATAGGCAGAAATTGAACAAATGAAGCTCCCGTGCCCCCCCCCCCATAAAATTGCCAAAATGCTCATTCAGTGAGGGAAGGGCAGCTGCCCTGAGCGATGCAGGCAGAGTAGCCTCATGCTTCCTGGTCGCGTCTCCCCTTGCCTCCTGGCAGGTGAACCCCAAAAGCTGCCAGAGAATCTGGGCAGGGGATGAGATGTGGACTGGCAGGGAGCTGAGTGGGAACAGCTCTGACCTGGCTGGCTTGCCTTTCCCTCTGCCATCAGTTGCAGGAGCAAGGTAACATTTCAGGTAGTCAGGAAAGCCAAACTTCTTCCTAGCCCAGAGCTGCTGGCGGGGGGGGGGGAGGCAAGGCTGCAGTACATGCCTCACTTGAAGTTTCCAGCTCTTTCTTTTCCCCAAAAGTGGGAGGGAAGAAGTCTTTGGAAGTCTCAAAGGGGTGGCCCCTCTGTTGGACCTGGAAGCCTTGCCTGCTGGCTTTTCCGGGCAATGCGCAACAGGAAACTGGCCAGGAAGAACCCTTGTAAGGAGCGACGCTGCTAGGTGCTTGAAAGTTTGTTTTTGTTTCAGGTGAGTCTCCTCTCCTAGCTTTAGAAGGATACAGGGAAGGAGGATGGGAAGGGATTGAAAGAGAGAAAGAAAGAGAAAGAGAGAGGGGAAGAGAGAGAGGGAAAGAAAAAGAGAGGGGGGGAAGAGAGAAAGAGAAAGGAAAGAGAGAGAAAGAGAGAGAGAAGAAAGAAAAGAAAGAAAAGAGAAAGAAAGAGAAAGGGATAGACAAAGAAAGAGAAAGGGATAGACAAAGAAAGATGGGATGGAAGGAAGGGAGAGAGAGAGAGAGTAGGAGGGAGGGAGGAGAAAGTAAATGAGATATATGGATGAATGGATGGATAGATACATGGAAGGAGAGAGAGAGGGAGAGGGGGAAAAGGGAGAGGAAGGAAGGACACAAAACCTGGCTTCAGAAGACTCTTTGAAATAGCACAGGAATCTAGGACTGGAAGGGATCTTAGAGGTCATCTTCTAGTCCAAGGGTCTTCAAACTTTGCAAGTTTAAGACTTGTAGACTTCAACTCCCAGAATTCCTGAGCTAATGACTAGAGGAGGAATTCTGGGAGTTGAAGTCCACAAGTCTTAAAGCTGTCAAGTTTGAAGACCCCTGTTCTAGTCCAACTCCATGCTCCAGCAGGAGATCCTTACAGAATCATAGAATAGCAAAGTTAGAAAGGACCTTGGAGGCCATCTAGCTCCAGCAGGAGACCTTATGTCATCTGGAATCTGGAGTATTTTGGTACCTTTAACAGAGAGGAAAATTGGCAGAAGAGTTTACTAGGACAAGGCTGCCATGCAGACGAAGGCAGATAGTCCTTCACTTATGACCACAATTGAGCCCAAAATTTTGGTTGCTAAGCAAGAATGTTGTTAAGTGAGTTTCACCACATTTTACTCAATCTATGACATTTCCTGGGTCTAACGGTCATATACAGGCTAGGGAAGTAAATCTGAAGGTGTGTGCAATGTTCTAATGTACAGAAGTTATAGTTAAATGTGTGGCAAAAAGTGGGCTATAGGTGTGTTTTTCCAAATGCAGTGAGGTTGAATGTATAGTTTTAGAAGAGCTCTGTGTGTGGGTGTGTGGGTGTGTGTGGATGTGTATACACACAGTATATATAGTAGATAATGTATCTTTCTGTGTGCACACTATATTATGTAATATGTATGTACACATATGGCATATATACATAGGATTAAATAGTGTATTTTGGATGTTCAGTAGTAGTAAATAAATAGAGAAGAAAATTGTATCTGAGGTGAGGAGAGGCCAGGCAAGGTACCCCTTGACGTGAATGGTGTCAAATTGGCCACGCCCACCCAATCATATGACCACCCAGCATGACCACCCAGTCACATGACCACCAAGCCATGCCCACCCAGTCACATAACCACCCAACACACCCACCCAGTTACATGATCACCAAGCCACGCCCACCAAATAAGCCATGCTCACAGAACCAGTAGTAAAAAAATTTGAATCCCACCACTGCTCCTGTTGCTTTTCGAAAAAGCCCTAAAAACATGGTTTTGTCAACTGTCCTGGGGATCACGAATGAGTCAGTGACTGATTTGATTCTTATGTTTCTGGCTTCAATTATTTTTCTAAAGGATTTTTATTATAAGGTAGATTATTTTAAATTTTGTAAACTGCCTGATATCACCTATGTGTGAGCTGAGTAGCTACATAAATCTGTGCAACAAACAAAATAAATACATAAAGAGTTTAAGTAGACAGATGCACAGCTATAAAAATTGATATAAATGTGTTTATAATGACGCTATATTTCCATGACCAAAATCATCAGTGTTAGGGATAACATTGTTTACCCTAACTGGTTTAGGTAAAATAATAAATATGTTATCATGGTTTATAAGTTAAAGTGTCTGCAACTTTAAATATAGGAATGTAATTAAGGGAGTGGTTGTGAAAGCACCAAAAAAGAAGCAAGGAACGTCAGCTTGCTCTCTCTGGCTTGATGATCCCTAATTATTGGATGAAGACTGCGTTTTTCCTTACTCGAACGGGAGAGAGAAAGGACTGTTGATTTATTGTAAGTGAACTGACATTGGATATTCTACACAGACTTTGCTAACTGAATATCCTTGAATGGACTGATTAAAATGATACATGACTAATGGACTGTTATTTTGACTATGCTATAATCTCTAAATGGAATAAACTATATTTTTGATAGCACAAGCGTATCTGTTATTTTTACTGTATGTTAACAAACATACAAGCTTATCTCACTCATTTATCTGTGTGCCTATCTGACTAACGCTGCACATTCTGTTTAGCTTGTCTCCCTAACCCTGGTTGGGGAACCCAGGCTTAACACTGGTTATGGGCCCAGAGGCTGCAAAGTCAGTTTAACTAAGATAAAACAGATTTATGTAAAAAGTGAGAGTTTGTGTTGTTAAACATTACAGTAAACAGACAGCTGTGTTTTATTAATTATAGTTTTATATCCATATAAGAAAACATGGCACAAGTCAATCTACAAAGTTTGTCCCTTATATCCAAGTTGGATGGAACAAACTATGTATCATGGTCTATGAAATGTAGTCTACTTCTACGAAGAGAAGGTCTGTGGAACATAATTGAAAATCCACCAAACGTAGAGGAATGGGATCCAGAGGATGATGAAGATAAACTAAAGATAAAAGATTTTATGCAGAAAAATGAACAAGCTATTTGCATAATAGGACTAACACTGTCTGACCAGCAACTTGTTCATATCCATGGAGAGCAAACAGCTGTTGGGTGTTGGCAGAAGCTAAAGAGGATTTATGTCCGAGATAATGTTGGTGCTCACATAAATCTAACACAGAAGCTTTTCAGAACACATCTCCAGATGAATGGTGATATGCTTAGTCATTTGAATTCTATAAAAAGCATTTTTCAAGAACTGCACGAGAAAGAGCTTATTTTCTCTGAACTACACCAAGACTACATAATTCTATCATCACTAAATGAAAGTTATGATAACTACGTCACTTCCCTTGAAATATTGCCTAAGGAAAGTCTAACTTTAACTGATATAACTGGCAGATTGATTGAAGAGGCAAGAAGAAGACTTGAAAGATATCAGTTAAGGAGGGAGCAACCTCAAAAAGAAGATAATCAATCTCCTACTGCATACGCAATTAAAAAGTGTTTTAATTGTGGAGGAAGAGGACATTTGGCAAGATTTTGTAAAAAAGCAAAGCGCCAGAACGCTGGCCAGAATACTAAAAGTCATCAAAAGATAAGTAAAAATTTAGAGTTAGCCATGTATATTAATGGAGCTGTAAAAAATAATTTATGGGTGGTTGACAGTGGAGCATCCCACTGTATAACAAATGATAACAAAAAATTTATTAAAATGTCCAAGAGTACACAGCAGATATCGTTAGCCAATGGCTGGAAACTGAAAGCTAAAGGTCAAGGTATAGCATATTGTTCTTTTATAAAAGAGAATGTAAAAATGTTATATGTACCACAACTTAAGTTTAATTTAATTTCAGTTAGAATTTTGGTTAAACTAGGATATGTAGTTACCTTTAAAGGAGATAACTGCATAATTGAAAAAGAAGATAAGAAAATTACTGCATCTTTAAGAGGTGAATTATATGTTTTAAATGATAATGGTTTAAAGGTGGCTAACACGGTTTATGATAATAAGAAACCTCATGATGAATGTATTCACTTATTATACCAACGGCTAGGGCATTTAAATTTTAAAATGCTTAAGAAAACTGTTCAATTATCTAAGGGAATAAGTTTGAAACCTTGTAATAAGTATTTGCAATGTTCTATTTGCAATCAAAGCAAAACCAACGTGATACTGGCTAATAGAGTTGATGGATTTACTACCAAAGAGCCTTTAGAAGTAGTATTTGCTGATTTAATAGGTCCGAAAAAACCAAGTGTAGGAGGAGCTCGATACATACTAAGTATAATGGACCACTATTCTAGATATGGGTTTTGCTATTTAATGAAGAGCAAAACTGAAACGTATCTAAATATCTTTAATTAGATAAAATTTGCTGAAAGGAAAACTAAAAAGAAATTAGTCACTCTTATAACAGATAATGGTGCAGAATTTACAAATAATAAATTCCAGAATAGACTTAGAATGTTAGGTATTCAACATAAAAAGTCTGCACCATATAGGCTACAACATAATGCCTTTATAGAGAGATGAGGCCAAACACTACAGTCAATGGCACGTACTATGATGTCTGATTCAGGATTACCTGACAATTTATGGGGAGAAGCAATAATGTGTGGTAATCATATATTAAATAATGTTGTTAATTCAACAACAGGGGAATTATCATTCACATTGTGGCATGGTACAAAACCTGATTTAAATTACATGCACGCATTTGGAGCACCAGCATGGGTACATATCCCTACACAACTCAGACACAAAGGACCGCACAGAGCTAAAAGATTATTTTTTGTAGGATATGAATCTAATCATAGATCTTATAGATTCTGGGAACCAGGTACATCTAGAGTTTACACCAGTGCTAGTGCTAAATTCCTAGAACATGTAGGATGGAATAGATTAGAGCAAGATTTAAATAACGGTAATTATTGAACCCTACAAAAGGCAAAAAGATCAGACTAGCTATAAGAAGTGTTCTGTACCTTCATTTACATTCTTGAAAGCCCCGCGTTTTGATTGGCCAAAGCGCGGGGCGATCTGATTGGTTGGGCAAGCCACACTGATTGGCCCGCTGAGAATCTCCCGCGATTGGTGGATTCGAATCGCGGGAGATTCAGAGCAGTGCCATTGGCCGTGGCCACCGGGGCTTGGAAATAAAAAGCTGAAAGTTTTTCCTTGGAACCCAGTTCGGTTCTGGGGACCAATAAAGAGCTGAAACCTAGTCACTGACTCCTGGTCTCTTTCCCGACGGATATGACACTGGCGACGAAGGTGGGATCTCGATCCTGAACCTCAAAAGCACGTGTCCGACGGAAGCCAGCAAAACCGACGAGATGGCCAGCATCGCGCCGCCCGCACCCTTCAACCCCGCTAGCGAGGACTGGGAATCTTACACGGACAGATTCCGCATGTTCCTCGAATGCAGGGACATGAAGGACACCACCGGACCGAAGAAATGAGCCATCTTCCTGACACACTGCGGGCCCGCAGTGTTCAAGATGGCGAAAGCCCTAGCAAAACCGCTGACGTCACTGCGATGGATTGGGATGACCTTGAGCCCTTACTCCGAAGGCACTACGCTCCTGCCGTGCCCACCCTCATCTGCCAGCATGAGTTTTATCGGCGGGACCAATGGTCGGGCAAAAGCCTCAGTGACTCTGTTGCAGAGCTGCGGAGCCTAGGAGGACTATGTGGGTTCTCCAACATGGACGAGGCCCTGCGGGACCGAGTCATGCTCGGGCTTCGGGACCCCATCCTACAAAGTCAACTGATGGCCAAAGGCAATATCACCGAAGCCGATGCCATCACCGAAGCCACCGCAGCCGAAGCCACCAGGCAGTCAGCAATCCGCATGCGGAGATTGCGAACAACCACACTCCATGGGCGACCAAGGCCCAACCTGAAACTACCACCCACCATGGCAAATTCCACTCCACCTCTGATACTTCGAACGAGGAGGAGGAAATCCACCGGCTCCAGGCAGGACGCGACCAGCGCAGCTGGTGGGGTTGTGAGTCGGGGACCGCGTGTGCCGGTTGCGGAGGCGACCACCCTAGAGCCGAATGCCGGTTCTTTGATGTAGTCTGCCGGCACTGTGACAAAAAGGGTCACATTGCCCGCGTCTGCTGACTCAAGAAAGCCCACAGCCCCAGACGGTGGGACCACAGCGAGCGGAGATGGGACAGCACACCGCCCAGAACCAGAGACCGCCCAGCCGACAGCCATTGGGACCAGAGCGGACGAGCCTGACGAGGTGGCGAGACCCGGCGGAGGGAAGAAACGCACCAGACGGTCATCGTTGGCCACGCAACAACCAGTGACGCCCGCAAGGTCTATGTGGAGGTAGGCATCCTTTGGTGAACTTTACAAGATGGAGATGGACTCCAGGTCCCACCTCTCCATAGTCGCCTGGCAAGAAATTAAATGCTTGGTGCCTACCATCCAAAGGAGGGGACTGGAGAATCAGAGACTAATCTTTAAAGACTACCAGGGAAACCGCATCCTGGTAGTCGGAACAGGACAATTTAAAGTAACCTTTAAAGGACGCACTGCAAAACTCCCCCTAACAATCATCAATCGAGACCGACCCAGCCTGTTGGGACTTCAATGGTTCGCACCGCTCGGCATCGAAGTCACGGGCATCGAACACATTGCCGAGGCCGACTGGGAGCAGCAACTGGCACGGGACTTCCAAGAAGTGTTCGATGGCACCCTAGGCAAGTACCGAGGGCCCCCTATATCCTTCAGTCTAGACCCAAACGTTCCCCCCGAGGTGCCTAAAACCAAGGCGGGTACCTTTCGCACTCAAGCCAAAAATTGACGAGCAAATTGACAAGCTCATCAAGCAAGGGGTCCTACAACCAATAGACCATGCCTGGTGGGAGACTCCAATAGTCACCCCAGTCAAGCCTGATGGGTCAGTGAGAATCTGTGGGGACTATAAGGCTACCCTAAACAGTGCCTTGCAACAAAGCACTTACCCCGTCCCAGTAGTGCAGCATCTTCTACACTCACTGGGGGGAGGCAAGATTTTTGCGAAACTCGACCTGGCCCAAGCATACCAGCAGCTGCCGGTCGATGAGGAAACTGCAGAGGCGCAAACCATAGTCACCCACCAGGGAGCCTTTTAATGTAACCGACTCCAGTTCGGAGTCAGCGTGGCGCCTGGAATTTTCCAGAGCCTCATGGAGAGACTCTTACAAGGCATCAAGGGGGTGGTACCCTACTTCGACGATGTACTGGTATCGGCAGCCAACCAGGCCAAACTAGAGGGTCGCCTAAGGGAGGTCCTAACCAAATTCAAAGAAATCAGGCTAAAGGTGAAGAGGGAAAAGTGCCAACTTTACACAGAGCGGGTCAAATTCCTCAGGTACCTCCTAGACCGGCATGGCATCCACCCCACTGACACCAAAATTAAAGCTATCAAAGAGGCCCCCACACCCAGGTCGAAAACAGAACTACAGGCATTTCTGGGGCTACTTAACTTCTACAATGTTTTCCTGCCCCAAAAGGTGACCGCGGCGGAGCCTTTGCATAGGCTTTTGGACAAGACGGCTACCTGGACTTGGGGAAAATGCAAGGAAGCCGCCTTTAGGAAAACCAAGGACCTGCTCACTTCGGATGCCATCCTCATCCAATACAACGAGACCCTACCACTAGCCATCACATGCGACGCATCACCCTTCGGCGTTGGCGTCGTCCTCAGCCACACACTTCCCGACAGAAAAGAAGCACCCATCGCGTTCTTTTCAAGGACCCTTACCAGACTGGAGCGGAACTACAGTCAGCTGGAAAAGAGGCCCTGGCTATCGTTGCCGCAGTAAAAAGGTTTCACGAGTACCTCTACGGCTGGGCGTTCACCATCATCACCGACCACAAGCCGCTGTTGGGAATCCTCGCAGGGAACCAGGCCACCCCGAACATTCTATCTCCTAGAATGACAAGGTGGTCCGAATTCCTGGCCACCTACAACTACCGACTCACACACCGACCCGGTAAGACTATCACCCATGCGGATGCTTTAAGCCTCTCACCGCTACCCGAATCAGACACTGACCCAGCACCCACGACGACCACCCTCAGCATAGAGACTCTGCCCAATCTACCCATAACCGTGTCAGACATTGCCCGAGAAACTAATAAAGACAAACATCTGGTGCGGGTGTTGCATTGGGTAGAGAAAGGGTGGCCGGAAAAGGACAACAACGAGACTTTCAGAACATTCCAGAACCGGCAAATGGAACTCTTGCTACTAAAAGGGTGTGTACTATGGGGGGATAGGGTGGTCATCCCGGAAAAACTGCAAGGGAAGGTACTGGAGTTGTTACATGAGGGACACCTGGGCATTGTTAGAACAAAAGCCCTGGCCAGAAGTTACGCTTGGTGGCCAGGGATGGACAAACAAATCGAGGCTTGGGTAGCAAAGTGTCAACGTTGCCAGGAAACTAGACCAAGCCCACCCACGGCACCGGTTCTAGAGTGGGAAACCGCCAGGGGACCTTGGTCTAGGATCCACACAGACTTTGCCGGGCCCACAAAGGGACACACATTCTTAATAACCGTAGACACTTACTCCAACTGGCTGGAAGTAAGCAACATGAGAACCACCACCACGGAGGCCGTGACCAAAGAACTCTGCAAACTCTTCACGACACACGGCCTCCCAGACATCCTCGTGTCGGACAACGGGCCCCAATTCACCTTGCTGGAATTTGAAAAATTCCTAGTGGAATGGGGCATATGACACGCACTGACAGCCCCGGTGCATCCGGCGGTGAACGGAAGGGCGGAACGGATGGTTCAATTCACGAAAAAAACCATCCAGAAAATAGACTACGGGGAGATCCAGGACAAAATAAATAAAATGCTTTTTATACAGCACATAACCCTGAACACTACAACAAATAAAAGCCTGGCAGAGCTACTAATGGGGAGGAAAATAAGATCCCCACTCGATAGACTACATCCCACATACAACCCAGAGAAACCCCCAGACTCCACCAGCAAACACCGATCCTTCGCACCAGGCGACGCCGTCTACGCGAAGAACCTAACCGGAGACCCACTATGGATACCAGCAACCATAACCCAGATGACAGGTCCACGCTCGTACCGGTTACAAACAACTGACAGACGAGCATGAAAACGCCACATCGACCAATTAAGATCAAGGACAGCTACAAAAGACACCACCAACACACAACCAACCCCCTCAACACAAACCAAGAGGGGAGGGAATACCCCAGGAACCAAACCCCAGAAGAAAGAAACCAGCCATACTCACCAGCAAGCAGCCAGTGTGGAACCTCACCAGAAAGAAACAGCCAGGCCAGCTCGACCAGCCCGGAAAGACCAAGCGGGAGCGGCGAAAACTGCAGCTCGACCAACCCGGGTAGACCAGGAGGGAGCCACGAAGAGCGGCCCGGCAAGACATACCAGGCGGTTCCAATGACGAGGCCGAGAGACATGGAGATCCCGACCGAACCGGCCGGGAACCAACCTCCAACTGACCTGCGCAAGTCCAGTAGACAAGTACGGAGCCCCGCCTACCTACAGGACTACGTTACGTAGGACCAAACCAAGAGGGGAGGGGTGTTCTGTACCTTCATTTACATTCTTGAAAGCCCCGCATTTTGATTAGCCAAAGCGCGGGGCGATCTGATTGGTTGGGCGAGCCGCACTGATTGGCCTGCTGAGAATCTCCTGCGATTGGTGGATTCGAATCGCGGGAGATTCAAAGCGGTGCCATTGGCCGCGGCCACTGCGGCTTGGAAATAAAAAGCCGAAAGTTTTTCCTTGGAACCCAGTTCGGTTCCGGGGACCAATAAAGAGCTGAAACCTAGTCACCGACTCCTGGTCTCTTTCCTGAAGGACACGACAAGAAGAGTCCAATAAAAGAAGAAGTCCACGAAGAGCAAATAGGACCAGAACAAGAGGAAACAGTTGATCAGGAAGAGTTAGATAATCAAGAACAGTTAATAAATGAAAGTCCACCTGTAAGTCCTGTAAAACCTAGACGTACTACACGTATAACTAGACCACCTGATAGGTATCAAGCAAGTAGTTTGCCAAGTAACTAAAGTTCCAACTAGTGTAGATGAACTTAGGATGTATCCTGCTAAGGATCAGGAGAATTGGCAAAAGGCAATGGAAAAAGAACTAAATTCATTAAAGGTAATGAAAGTATATGAAGATGCTAAATTACCTCCAGGAGAAAAATCCATTGGGTGCAAAAACTGGAAATGATGGGACTGTTACCCATAAAGCTAGGTTGGTAGCTCAAGGATTTAATCAAACTGCATCTGATTATGATGAAGTTTTCGCACCAAGTCTTAAAGCAACATCTTTGAGAGCAGCTTTAGTGTGGGCAGCTAAGAAAAACTATGTCATTAACCATTTAGATGTAGAAACTGCTTATCTGCATGCACCATTGCAGCACACTATATATTTGAAAAAGCCAATTATTATAAAAGACAATAAAGTAAATAGTAATGATTGTTGGAAACTCAAAAAAGAGTCTTTACGGGTTGAAACAATCTGGCTTTGAGTGGAACCAATATATTGTGAAAGAATTAAACAATATAGATTTTAAATCTGGTTTAGCAGATCCATGTGTGTTTAAAAGAGAAAATAATGGAACGGTGTCATTATTGTTATTATTTACAGATGATATTGCTTTGATAACTAAGACTAATAATGAAGCTAATGAGATTATATCAGTATTAGCCAAAAAGATAAAATTAAAGCATTTAGGTGAAATTAAAAAGTATCTAGGATTGACAATTAACAAAACAAAAAATGGATTTAAGATATCTCAAGAAAATAAAATTTGCCAATTAATTAAAATGTATAAAATGGAACTTTGTAAACCGGCAAAGACTCCAATGAGTCAGGAAGTTTGCCAAACTGATGATCAAAGTCCCAAATTTGATAAGTCTATATGTCAATCTTTGATTGGTAGCTTATCATATATAAGCAATTGGTCTAGGCCAGATATAATTTATAGTGTTAATCAGCTGGCACGTTTTAATTCAGATGCACATCAATGTCATTGGCAATCATTAAAGAGAATTTTAAGATATCTTAAAGGAACAATGAACCATGCAATGTATATAGAACCAAAGGGTGATTTGAGTCTTAGTGCCTTTGCAGATGCAAGTTTTACAACTGATATAAACACTAGAAAATCAACATCTGGGATGGCTATATTATTTGGTAAGACACTAATAGGGTGGAGGTCAATCAGACAACAGCATATCAGCTTGTCCACGATGGAAGCGGAATTTTCATGTCTGTCATTACTATGCACTGACTTAATTTTGTACAAACAGTTATTATTAGACATGGGTATAACTGTTAAAGATGCCATTATTGTGTACTAGGACAACCAGGCAGCCATAAAATTAGCTACTAATATTGCTATAAAAAATAGATCAAAGCATACTGATTTAAGATACTTAAATGTTAGAGAATCTGTAAAGAATGAGCTAATTAAATTGGAATACTGCATGACGGAAGAAAACATTGCAGACCAATTTACAAAAGCTCAAGGAATAATTAAGTTTAAAGAAAGTTGTCACTACTATGATTTAAAAGTGTAAATAGTTATTAGTTATAGTATTATTATTTCCTAAAAGGGGAGAATGTTCGGGATAACATTGTTTACCCTAACTGGTTTAGGTAAAATAATAAATATGTTATCATGGTTTATAAGTTAAAGTGTCTGCAACTTTAAATATAGGAATGTAATTAAGGGAGTGGTTGTGAAAGCACCATAAAAGAAGCAAGGAACGTCAGCTTGCTCTCTCTGGCTTGATGATCCCTAATTACTGGATGAAGACTGCATTTTTCCTTACTCGAACGGGAGAGAGAAAGGACTGTTGATTTATTGTAAGTGAACTGACATAGGATATTCTATACGGACTTTGCTAACTGAATATCTTTGAATGGACTGACTAAAACGATACATGACTAATGGACTGTTATTTTGACTATGCTATAATCTCTAAATGGAATAAACTATATTTTTGATAGCACAAATGTATCTGTTATTTTTACTGTATGTTAACAAACATACAAACTTATCTCACACATTTATCTGTATGCCTATCTGACCAACGCTGCACATTCTGTTTAGCTTGTCTCCTTAAACCTGGTTGGGAACCCAGGCTTAACAATCAGAAAGTGAAAATCTGCTTCCAGGTCAAAGTCCAGGTTCAGAACAATGCTCTTAGCAATGAACTGTATTTTGAATTTTAGGGCTATTGTGTTTATTCTGAATGTATATAAGATACACTTGAGTTCCCTTTGAGGAGTTCTTTGCACTATTGGATTTTTTGCAATATTTTGTGTGGGCAGCCTGCTCATCATGACAGATATGATGAGGTGGTGCTAACTAATGCCAAGTCAGGCATTCTCACTGTCTGGAGGGATTTGCCTAAACTGCTAATAACTCAGTTTATTTTCCCACATGGGTAAATTTCCTATGACTCTAATAAGTGCATATTAAATTGAGCTGCAAAGCCATGTTCTACCGAAAGTCATACATGATCCATCCCTCTCCCCCCTCCCCTTTTTAAATGTTTGTCTCAAAACATTTACACAATCATGAATTAGAAAATATAGGAGCCATGGCAACTTCTCCAAAATTCTGATAATACATCAGAAATTAGGCTGTTAGACTTAATAATTCCCAGTAGTCACTGTTAAAATTACTACCTGCAGACTTATAGTGTCGAGTCCTTTTCCTGATTGTAAAAGACAGGTCAGTTGAAGCCATGACACTCAAGGCAAGGAAATTCCTATGGATAATTAAGCTCATACAGGCCCCTGGTGTATCTTGCACGGAATGCAAGACAAGTAGGTGTAATATTTTACAGTTTTAATGATGGCAAAGAACCAATCTAACTTTACTGGAAACACCAAGAATTGAACACTGGCTGGTTTTCTGGAAGCTAAGGCTAAAAATAATCTACTTCCAGCAATTCCAATGCATACCAAACAACATCTAAAACATTCTACCCATGATGGGTGATAAACAAAACCAATAGAATAAAAGTGTCAGCTGAAAAGTTGAGCCAAACCTGTAGGAGAGTCTCGGGAAATTGTGTCAAATCTTGGCTGCATTTCTTCCTTTGCTCATTTAACTCAGAAATGCAATGGCATGCTGTTTCAAGTGAAAGAAGAAAACCACATTATATGGAGGTCACAGTGGGATACAATCAGGGGACAAGGAAAGAAAGGAATAGTTTATTTATGGAAATGAGCAGCAAAAACGAGGAAAAAAGTGAACAATGGTAAAAACTAAGTAAGTGCATGGAAATGTAACAAGCAATATAAACGTGAGGAGAGGCCATGGTTATTAGAGTCCTACAGAGGATTCTGAAATATACCAAAGTAAAACAAAGTCCTGGTTTGACAGTTTCACTTAGTTTAAACTAGCTATACTGAGCCTAGCTCCTCCATCAATGTTATATTTCGTATATATTTGTGCATAGCAACTCTGCCATTAATCAAGCTCTTTGGGGTAATGTGTGGGAACTATGATTTTTTGTTCTTTGTGTACGTGCTAGGACAACGGAGCTTTCTGGTGGTTGGCTGGAACACGAAGCAAGGAGCAAAGACAAATTGTTGCCATTTCTTAACCAGAACTGTAGCAAACTTAAACTTTGCAGCCGTATATGCTTATGCGAATGATCAGTGCATTTTGTGTGATGTAATGCGTTTGTGATAGGACACTAACAAAAATTGCTACGTTAACAAAGATTGCTTCTAATAAAAGTGGGTTTCGGAGTTTGCTCTGGGCTCTCATCCCGAGACAACTTTGCGTTGTGTCTTCTTTTCATGAGAGACCAACACAATTGGTGAACCCTACACGATCCACTCAAAAGTGATACGTCTTTGGCCCACCCATTCTCATCATCTGGAATAGACTTGGTGCATCCCATCCACTTGAATCGCTGGTGACAATGGAGCCCTCATGAGTATGGGTGGTAGATTCTCTAAGGAGCAGGCAGCTCACATTCAGGAAATCAGAGAATTGACCAAATGATTTTTTTACCTTTAAAAGGGGGGGCTCCCTTCGTGCCCCCCTCACAAAAACCTTTATTGAGGAACTCCTAGAATACATTTGGCAACACTGCCCTTCTTATCCGGCTAAAGGCAGTATCAAAACTACAGTATGGAAGGAGATTGTAAAATACCTTCATGCAAGTCCTAGGGCCCCTTCATCTATATTAATTGCTTGGAGGGTGGTTTTTGAGGCTCTCTCCTCTTTAGAGCAACCCCTACTTGGCCCCCTTTCTGGACCCCCTTCCTATGTGAATCCTGCTGTACAACTCTTGCCCCCCGCTGTGGCGCCTGTGTCTCTTAAACCGACTGCCCCCCAGAGGCAAATTACGTCGGTAAACCTCCCCTCTTCTCCTGACCCCCCCCTCACCCAATCCCTCTTCTTCTTCTCTTGCTCTCCCTTCTGTGCCTTCCTCTCCTGCCTTACTCCCTCCTATGGGTGCGGTTCATGCCGATATCGCTGCGGGAGTTAGAACTGGTGAGTTAGATCACTCCGACTGCCCATCAGCGTTCCCGTTAGTTTATATGCAGAACGCGCAAGGACAAAACTGTTAGGGATAACATTGTTTACCCTAACTGGTTTAGGTAAAATAATAAATATGTTATCATGGTTTGTTAGTTAAAGTGTCTGTAATTTTAACTGTAAGAATGTAATTAAGGGAGTGGTTGTAAAAGCACCATAAAAGAAGCAAGGCACGGCAGCTTGCTCTCTCTGGCTTGATAATCCCTAATTACTGCATGGATTGAAGACTGCGTTTTCCCCCTACTGGAATGGGAGAGAGAAAGGACTGTTGATTTATCAACGGTGAAAGGACTGATTTATTGTAAGTGAACTGACATTGGATATTCTACATGGACTTTGCTAATTGAATATCCTTGAATGGATTGACTAAAATGATACATGACTAATGGACTGTTATTTTGACTATGCTATAAAACTCTAAGTGGAATAAACTATATTTTTGATAACACATGCGTATCTGTTATTTTTACTGTATGTTAACTAACTTATACTGTATATTAACTAACTTATCTCACACATTTATCTGTATGCCTATCTGACTAACGCTGCACATTCTGTTTAGCTTGTCTCCTTAACCCTGGTTGGGGAACCCAGGCTTAACAAAAACATCCCACACTGGGAACTCATCCCTGTTAAATTAATCAAGGATATCAAACAAGCTGTACAAATGTATAGTATTCAGGCTCCATTTATGATGGGATTATTTACAATGACGGCTAACGCCCATATAATGATGCCAGCTAATTGGCACAGCCTTTTTCATATGACTCTAACAGGGACTCAATTTGTTGTATGGTGATCGGAGTTTCTCCATCATTGTTGCCGCAAATGAACTGGCAGGAGAGTGTTTGCTGCTCCCACAGCTCAATATAATAGCCCTATTAATGCTCTTAACCTTTCTGCACAAGCCGCTCTGCTTGCTCTCTCTCATTTGGATGACCCTCATACCTCCGCACAATCTTTTGCAAAAATTCTACAAAATCCCAATGAACCCTATGCCGATTTTATTGAACGCCTCCAAATGGCCCTACTAAGGCAAATTACAAATGAGGCAGCTCAGCAGGAAATTCTTCTTGAATTGGCATATGAGAACGCTAATGCAGACTGTAAAACCTTGCTTACTCCCTTGATTAATTCTCCAGATGCCACTCTAGCCCAATTCCTACAAGCCTGCAGGGTGGTGGGAACACACCAATACACTTCCGAAATGATGGCTGCAGCTATAACCAGAGATAATAAGTCATCTGGTAATTGTTACAATTGTGGGAAGCCTGGCCACTTTAAATCACAATGTCGAGCCCCCGACGGGGGGGCAGCAAAGCTCTCCGCCAGTAGAGATGTTCGACCAAAAACAGTCTGCCTGAAATATAAGAAAGGCTATCATTGGGCTAATCAATGTCGATCAAAAACTGAACCCTCGAAAATGAGTAGAGGGGCCAGCAGCTAGCCCCTCTCCCAAGGCTGCCCATATACTATCCACTGTGTATGAATTATCAGTGGCAGAAGATGTGCTCATATCCTTTCGCCATCTACCACTCTCTGTCAGTGCACAGCTTCCTCCTTCTGCCTCCTTCTCCTCCAATAAAACTGCTCTTATACAATCTCACCCTCATGCCCTCCTCAAAGGAATCTCTGTGGTTCCCGATCTGCTTTATCCTTCCTCAAAACTTTCAGCCATTAACCTTTCTGTGCTATCCACTCTTCCAGTGACGTTACAAAAGGGTGACGTTGTAGCAAAAATGATCATGGTACCACAACTTCCCTCTGATGTGCTTACCCTCACTAGATCTATCACCGAAACTAAGCCCACACTCTTGGCTTTAATCAAGGGTCGCCGCTTCACCGGTCTTCTGGATTCTGGTGTGGACATCTCGGTGATATGCTCTGACAAGTGGCCTACAGACTGGGAAAAAGAGACCTCCCCATCGGTAAGAGGTGTAGGAGGGATTCAAACGGCTCGCATCAGCAAATTTTGGCTCCCTGTGACTTCTGAAAATCTCACAGGGACTGCACAAATTAAGCCAGTCATCCTCCCCCTTCACACGAATTTGTGGGGGAGGGACTTGTTCTCTCAATTTGGCGCTAAATTGCATCTAGAATGACTCACCCTCTTCCCCTTTGCTTGACCTTAACCACGGATGTTCCTGTTTGGGTTGATCAATGGCCGTTGCCAGCAAATAAATTGCTTGCATTGCAGCAATTAACAGCCGAACAATTACAATATGATCATATTGAGCTGTCGCTTAGCCCATACAATACTCCGGAGTTTGTTATAAAGAAAAAATCTGGAAAATGGCGTCTTTTGCATGATTTGAGGGCTGTCAACGCCATCATACAACCCATGGGCTCACTCCAATGTGGCTTACCTAATCCCAACCTTATTCCCACTAACTATGACATCGTTGTCATTGACCTCAAGGACTGTTTCTTTTCCATCCCCCTTCATGTGGAAGACCACAAACTCTTTGCCTTTACTATTCCCCAACCTAACAATTCTCATCCCACTAAACGATATCAATGGAAGGTATTGCCTCAAGGCATGGTCAACAGTCCCACAATTTGCCAATACTATGTTAATCAAATCCTTCAGCCCTATAGAACACAACACCCACAATTTCTAGTCTACCACTATATGGATGATATTCTCAAAAGTGCCTCCAGTCCAGAAGGCACAGTTGCCGCTAGCCTGGACAACCTTATCACCTTGCTACACCAAGGTGGTTTCCACATAGCCCCAGAAAAGGTTCAAACATGACATCCTTTTCGATATCTAGGACATAAGCTAATGTAGGCTTATTCGGCACCAGTTTTACCAGCATTAGCCCTGCCCCGCACCATATCCCTCGTACAATTACAACAATATTTAGGGGCTATTAATTGGACCCGTCCCTATTTTGGTATCACTACACACATGCTCAGCCCCCTGTTTGATGCATTAAAGGGAGGAACCACTCCAGGGGATAAAATTACCCTTACAGATCATCAATTAAAAATCACCCAGGACATTCAGCACATTATGCAGAAAAAGTGGGTCAACCGATGTCACAACAATGCTCCTATTTCCTTAATCTTGCTCAATACACCTCAGCTACCTACTGCAATTCTTGTTCAAAGTCTCTCTAAACTTCTCATACTAGAATGGATACATCTGCCTCATACCCCTCGTAAATCCATTAACCCCAAACCTTTGCTCTTCTCTATACTTATTTACAAAGGGCATCAACGTTGTAAAGCCCTAATGGCTATTGAACCCTCTGTACTATATGTCCCCATGTCATTGTCCAATTGGGAGTTAATGTTATTGAATTCAGAGTCATTACAAATTGTAATAGGAGAATGGCTGGTGACTATTTCCTGCCATCTCCCTGCAGATGACCAGCTTAATTTACTTAAGCTGGTTCCTTTTAATTGGCAATTAATAGAATCCACAGCCCCTATTCCCTCTGCGATCACTATATATGCAGATGGAGGGAAGCAATATGGTGCCTGTGCCTGGTTTTCAGAAGGGCAATGGCGCACCAAAGTTACTCAGCCACAATCGTCTGCCCAAAGGGCAGAACTTGCTGCTACTATATTGGCCTTTCAACATTTTCCCGATCAACCTTTCAATTTAATCTTGGACAGTCTTTAAGTCACTTTTATAGTAAAGAATATCTCCGATGCATATCTCTCCCCCACTCTGGACAATGACCTTCTTACTAAATTCATTTCGCTTCAGCAACTCATCTCAATCCTCTCCCACCCTTTCTTTGTTGCTCATATACGAAGTCATCAACCATTTCCTGGCCCATTACAAGAAGGAAATAACAGAGCCGACACAGCAGCTTCAGCTGCATCTGCTGCTACTATTCTATCCGCTTTCTCTCTTTCTCTCCTAACCCCTTGGGACAGTCATAACTATTTTCATCAAAATAAAAGGGCTCTTATGAAGGAATTCCAAATCACCACCCAAGAGGCTGCTGCAATTATTCAACAATGCCCTACTTGCAGCAAGCAAGCCTCTGCCCTGTCAATGGGAGTAAATCCCAGAGGCTTAAAAGCCTGCCAAATTTGGCAAATGGATGTAACCCAGTATGTGCCTTTTGCACCATGGAAATATATCCATGTTTCAGTAGACACTCAGAGTTCATCATGGCCTCCACGCAAAGAGGAGAGACCACAAAACATGTCATTAACCACTGCATCCAGTCATTTGCATGCCTGGGAAAGCCCTTGGAATTAAAAACTGATAATGGTCCCGCCTATACTAGTACCAACTTTGCTACCTTTTGTAAACAATGGGACATTTTGCACAAATTTGGCATTCCATACAATTTTCAAGGGCAGGCCATAGTAGAAAGAGACAATCTGACCCTAAAGAATGCTCTTGACAAAATTCAAAACTCGATGGGGAAACTCACCCCAGGGCTACCCATGCTGCAAAACAAGCTTAACTTGTGCTTATTTACACTGAATTTCCTGAATGAGTCTGGCACACCTGCTTCTTCTGCCACTTCTCGACACTTTTGCTCTCCATCCAAGGATACTCCTAGACCTCCAGTCTACTTTCGACAGTTGCCAGATCCCACATGGCACAGGCTTATAACTTATAACCTGGGGACGAGGGTACGCAGCTGTTTCCTACAACAACGCCACCACCTGGGTCCCCGGACAACAAGTGAGGCCTTTTTTACCCAAACCAGCCTTGCCTACATCAGCATCATGAAGCTGCCCGCTGCATTCATCATTTGCCTCCTGGGCTTCCACATCATTTCTGCCGATACGGCAGCCACTCCATCCTCCTGCAACGCCTGCATCAAAACTACTCACAGCGGAACAAAAACCCAATCCACCCTGATCTATCATACTTTGAAGCCTGAGTGCAACTCCCCTTGTCTGCATAACAACACTCAATATGCGTGATGTTACACTGCTGAAGGCATTCAGTGCTATGAGCCTAAGGCAGTGGGACCCATTACAGCATCCCTATATGTCTATGCATACAAAGGTGGCTCCAGTTCTGATCTTGCAGGAATGTTCTCAACCAGTCAAACAAAAAATGGGTACATAACCCATAATGTCACTCAGGGGTGTACCAACACCTCAGCATGCTTTGATGCTTGCCTTGCCATCAGCAAGGTCCTAATGACGCTGCAGGAGCTACCTGTGGCTCACACAGCTGGCAGAGATCTTATCTACAGGAAAAGAAATATCTCTTTCAAAAGGTGTCTGGGACTAACGCGGGAGCCACCACTGCTTACAACTACTGGTACACCCCACCTATTGACTCTGCTCAAGTAAGAGGCCCTCAAAATATTATGCAAAATCATGTAGCTTTAGATTATCTTCTTGCCAAAGAAGATGTCTTGTTAGCTTCCTGACTCCCAGCTACTTATCTTACAATGAAAAATCCCCAAAACAATAATAAGTGACCCCAGAAACACGCAACCAAGAAATTCTATTCATTGGAGACTTGACCTTCACTCCTAGAAATATAGCCAGGTCTATAATAGGTTCCTGAACATCATCAGGATCAAAAATCCTGCTATGACAGAAGCACCAACGGACTTCCATGTGAAAGGATCAGCTGGGGAAATCACTATTCGCCAGAGGATGTCCAGTTGGGGTCTCCTTTCATGTTCCCATTAAGTTGCCCAGTGAAGTGCTATCCATCTATCTACTCATTCACCCACTTTTGAACTGCTGGATTAGCAGGAGCTGGAGCATGTGATAGGAGCTCACCCTGTTGAATGACAGCAATCCAGTCTCAAATGTGAACCTGCCAGTTGTCAGCCTAGCATCTTAACCTCATGAGCCATCACATTCCTTGGGATCAAAAATAAATTGTTATTATCTTCTCCCCATCCACATTTTAGTATAGAGTTGTTGGACTGATAAAGAAGATGAGGATCCTTTTCCAGAAGCTTTCTTTGGTTGTCCACAAACACCAGATGGATATGATCATCAGCATGGCATTAACAGTAGGACTTCTCCCAGGCTAAGCACAAAGACTAAAGGAACTCAAGTTCTGAATTTGGCATATTTTCTAAAGAATCCAACAGAAAAATGTTAGAAACTGTTACCTGTGATTTAGAATAACACATGATATAAATTCCATAGCCCAAATAGATTTATCAGGAACCTTTATTTTTAAGGATAGTTAACAAACAAGTTCCTGCATCTAAGATAAGATAAGATATAAGATATATAAGTATGGTATATAAAATCATACATTGCAATGACTTACCTGTCAATGAATACTTCAGTTTCACCCATAACAACACAAGAGCAAACAATAGATACAAACTCTGCCACATACAAAGAAAACATATATAAAATGTTTTATAGATGGTATTTAGCCCCAACAAGATTGGCAAAAAATCTACTCCAATATGAGTCCTAAATGTTGGAAGTGCAAAAAAGTTGATGGTACATTTTATCACATGTGGTGGATGTGTCCCGAGGCCAGGACATACTGGATTCAAATTAAAAATTGGTTAAAAGAGATCACTGGCTATCAGACTGAGCTTAGACCGGAATCCTTTCTATTAGGAATCATTAAAGAAAGACTACCGAAAGAAGAAAAATACCTAGTGTTACATATTATAACAGCCACCAAAATAGCCTTTGCGCAGGTATGGAAAACACCAAATACCCCTCATGAAGAACTAATAATACACAAAGTAACAGAAAGTGCTGAGATTAATATGCTAACAATGAAATTGAAAGAAAAAGACAACTCTGAATTCTTTACAATTTGGAACAATTGGTATAAATGGCTAACAAACAGAACCAAGAAGTGAGACAAAAATGTTAATTGAAACAATCCTTAAGAAAGTAAAATAAAATTTTGTAAATTATATAAAGATTTAAGAATAGTAATTATAGCTAAAGGTATTATTTAATAATAGATGCAATATAATATATTATGATATTTAAAGCAAAATCTTGTACAGAAGCCAAGAACGTTGTTGATACCATGATGTTTTACGATGTAAAAAAAAAAAAGAAAATTAATAAAAAATATTTTTTTTAAAAATAGATACAAACTCAAGGTTAATCACACCAAACTTGATTGCAGGAAATACGACTTCAGCAACAGAATGGTCAATGTCTGGAATACTCTACCTGACTCTGGTTTCTTCCCCAAACCCCAAAAACTTTAACCTTAGACTGTCTACTATTGACCTCACCTCTTTCCTAAGAGGTCTGTAGGGGGCGTGCATAAGCGCACCAATGTGCCTACTGTTCCTGTCCTATTGTTCTTTTATATATTTTTTCTTCTATGTATCCATTTCATGTATTGATAACTATGTATATACTTATATCTATTATCTTGTAAGTGATTGACAAATCAAATAAATAAAATAAAACCTCCAAAATAAGGACTAGCCTTTACTTTTCACCAGCTTCCTGAAGACAAAACCAGTTCGTCTTTCTAGCTGGTGGGATTAGCTTCTAAAAAGAGAAATTCTAACTAGCTATTCAATGCATTGGATGAATGTATTGACAATGTGTAAGACCACTGTATTTCAAGGACATTAGCAACATACTTTGATTTCTCCTTCACTTTTCTTTCCCCTTTATTAGTAGTAGTAAATGATTTGGATATCATGCTGCTTGATTAGTAGTAGTATCATGCTTTTGATGTTAGACTTTTAAATCTGTTTAATACCATAGAAAAATACATCAGCACGATTAGAAAATCAGTGTAGTGTAATGGCTAAGGCACTGGGTTAGAAGTGGAAGGCTGTGTGAATTCTAGTCCTGCCTTTGGCATAAAGCCAGCTGGAGGATCTTGGGCCAGTCACTCTCTCTCTCTCAGCCCTAAGAAGGAAGAAATGGCAAGCCACCTCCAGAAATCCATGCAAAGAAAACTGCAGCTCCATGCAATTAAACTAGAGTTAAACTGTTGGCTCAGAGGCCCAACACCACTCTGTATAAGAAAATAAACACTTAATAAACTTAAGCGAATCAGTCAAATAGACATGAAGAATTGAGTCATGTATAAAACAACAAACAAAGGAGAAATAAACTATCTCAATAACTTCATAACTTTTCATTTGTAGTTTGTTTGGTTTTTTTTAGATCTCTTACCTTTCCTGCAATAGGGACACCTCATCCAATCAGTATGCACCATGTGTTTGCTTGCATTGCACATGTGTAAAAGTTAATAAAAGACTGTGCTGATGATAACATTGGCATCTGATCCTGTGGGATAGGACCAGTGATCAATGCTAAAGAAGTTAATAAAGAAAAAATTCTCATTACATGCTGGCATACTTTTAATTGAATAAAGAAATCAATTTTTCCACAAGAATTGGTGTCAGCATTGAGATAGAAGCTTTGATTAGTCAGTATCTGACAGATACAGGAATAAGGAATTCGTGGACAATTTTGTCCTTCCTTTGTTCCAACTTTTCCCTGAGGCCTTTCATGAATCTGAACAGGGAAAGAGAAAGTATAGGTCATCCAGGCAAAAGATAAGAATATGAATACCTAGGCTTATATCTGACAGACCCCAGTTCATTTCTCCTATTATATGGCAAATAGCTATTGTGCTATTGTTAAGTACAAAAGAAAGAATATAACATATGCACACCAACTACTTTGAAATGTAATAAAACTGGTAGATCATGTTCCACATTTCTGTCCTGGCTTTATCCACAATTGTGAGAATAACTCAAGTGTAAATATAGGCCTAATCTGAAAATATTTTATGTACTGCCCTTTGGCCATTCCTCCAGTAAAACCAGCATTTTCTTTGGTTACAAAGCAAGATTGGCAGCAAACACTAATTATGTTTTTTTTTTATTACTAAACACTTTTCTCAGTGGCTAACTAGAGATCCCAGATACAGCAATGATGCTAATGACGCTAATTCAGAAAGTATTGGGGAGGAGGGGGAGGAGAAGGAGAATAGTTCTGAATTCCAGTTCTTGAGAATGATTCTTAGCTTAACATATGGATCCATTTTGACTATGCCATTGGGAATGCTTTGGAATGGAAGAATGAAATATAGTTTGACATGTATGGGATACTCACATAACTACTGTGTGCACCGGCATAAGCTAGCTTTGTGTTTTTCCAGGTTGCACTCCACAATGGTGCAGCATAATTCTAGGAGAAGATTTAGTTTAGATTTTAAGAGTTGCTGACAAATGCTGTCTTTGTGCTGACACATACCCTAAACCACTTTTTCCTCTTCAAAAGCCGCAGGATAGCAGAACCCTAGTGTTTAGAGTAAGGCTGGTTTCACGAATGCTTAAAAACCATGAGAAAGGGCATATGGCATATACAGTCAACATGGTGTTAATGAGAAAGATTTTTCCCAATGTCAATTACACTTTCAGAAGAGGGTGTTTTTGTTTTTTGTTTTTTCAAGCTGCTATAGGAAGGAAAGTGTTCAAATGCACCCATCTGCTTGTACAATACTTTTTAAAATTTTGCATAGCATTAAAAACTGTGAAACGCAGATATTAGTACTGACTTCTTCTGCTTCAGTTATGGACTACTTTAGGTACTGCAAAGGCCTCTTCTCTTCCTACTTTCAGTAAAGAACATTTTAATTCTGTTCCACTCTTTTGATTGTTTTTTTAATTGCTTTGCTTCTGTTTTAATACTTTCTTGTCTTATTTTTTCATAGCCATTTTTAATATTTGCATTTGGTATTAATATTACATGCTCTACTGGGTGTATGCCTGGATCAAAAAGAATGTTAAGGGATGGAATGAATGAATAAAAATAAACTTGACATCAAACCACATACTTTATGAAAAGCGTAATCTCTCTAAGAGAGACAAAACAAGAGACTCTAAGAACATTAGTTTAAGAAGTCTGTTTCAAATGACTAATATTGAACCTGACTTAACTTTATGATGAAAATATACTTTGAAAGTAGCAGCCTAGACAATACTTTTGAGCAGATACAAAGTGCCAAAGTATATACAGTACACAGTAAGCAACTAGTTAATAAACAACTAACTTTTAACATTAGGACTTCTGGGAAGAGTTTGGTGGTCAAAGAATCTGAATTCAAAGAAAACCTGTTCTGAGCGATCCCCCTGAGTGATTTTCATTTCAGAAATGAAAAGTCAAAGCTCTATAAAAATTTACAGTGCAGAATATTCCTTTCTCTTCCCCTTCATGATGTTGATCCTCATCTCATAGTTACTGAGCATGTTTAGTCTCTATTGCATAATTCCTATCTTCTACTTGTGGGCCTCTCAAACCTGCCAAACCCATACCATTTGGCTATTTTATTTTATTGATTACACTTATATTGAATCATAGAATTATAAGGTTGCAGAGTTGAAAGGTCTATTTAGCCCAATTAGTACTCTCTAATGCTCAAACACAAATTAAAGCATCCCCAGAAGGATGGATGCCTAACCTCTGCTTAAACACATCCAGTGAAAGGGAGGTCACATCTATCTTTGGTTAACTGGGTTCACTGTCGAAGTGTTTTATGGCTGGAAGTTTCTGCTAGCATTTAATCAAGAATTAATGGACACAAGTTTGACATTAGGACTCAAAACAAAGGCAGAGTAATAGAGAACATTTTAACCTTCTGGGATTCTCCATTTTCTGAACTCAAAGCAGCTGCTCTGGAACAAAGGTTTCGAGCTATCTAAGGAGCTCCTTATGCAATGGGTTTTTAACATTGTATAAAGATACTTAGATACTTGTATAACACTACACTACTTGCAGAGAAACATTCTGAGGTAGTAGAAACTGGGAAACTGTTTGAATCCCATTTTAGGCATAAAGCCATCTAATGACCTTGGACCAGTCACACTCTATCTCTTCCTAGGAAGAAAACAATGACAAAACACTTTCTTGCCAAGAAAAATCAAGGCTTCTTGAAGGCATAGCCCTCCTCCCCCTCTTATACATACACACAAAGATATTTGTAATTTGTCTCATAGCCTATTTCTACAAAAACCACTCTGCCTCTACCCTTTTCTCCCCATCACATTCCAGTTGAAATCTTATATCTGTTTAGCAACTCCATGCATCTGATGAAGCAGGCTGTGCTTCATAAAGTACAAAATTTAATAAAATGTGTTGATCTGAAAAGATGTTACCTGGTTCCTGATTTTTAATCTATCTACCAAATTTTATATGATATATATGTGATGTGATATGGTATGATTTCATTACTTTGTGTCCTGCACAAGAACAGTCGATATTCTGTCTGAAATATCCTTTCATGTTGTTCTTAGGTACCCTTTCAGTCTAACCATGCCCAGTTCCTTTAGTTGTGCTTGTTTCTAATCCCTTGGTCATATGCATTACCATTCTCTAAACCTGTTCCAATTTCCACGAGTGTTTTCTAATCTCACTCACCCCTCGGCTCAGTCCAGGGCACCCAGCCATTTCTGTAGAAAGGAAAAGTAGGAATCTCCAAGGGGGATGAAAAAAGCGTAGCCAAATGTTCCATTTCGATACTGATTGTGAAAGAAGTAGAAAAATCTATTTTAGGGGACTAGTCTTGGCAAAAGCATAGAAGACTGATTTCTTATTGAAAATAAAGCATTGGCCTTAAAAGGTTTTGTAAACACAATTTTCTCCCTTAAGGTAGTTGGATGGTTGCTTCTGGTGTTCTGGATTAGGTAGAAACCAGAAGGCTTGAAGCTCTTGATATGGAGACAACTCAAGGAATAAGTGTTCTTTCTAACTGATATAGTTTCAGGCATGGGTGAAATGACTGGAGACAATCTTAGTTGGTGAACTTTCAGCTCTTTATTACATAGTGACTTGAGAACTTGAACAACAACAACTCTGCCTTATATAGGTAACCTTAATGTGAAATAACCAATAGGGAGCTGTAAGACGCTAGCTCCAGAACCAATAAGAGTCCTTCGTTAAGGGCCAATCGGATTCTCTGAACTCAACCAATCCAATCGAGCCGCTTAACAACCAATCAGAAGTGCAGGGCCAGAACCCTGCACTTTACCCCAAGCTTGCTTTTATTTAAACTATTTACATACATAACACTAACCAATCTCAGCAATTTTAGGATGAATGGACCTTGTCTTAGTTATTTCTTTATTTCTGCCATTTTCTGTGACCCTCTAAAATGTTCTCTATTATTTCACCAATCATTCTTTTTTCAGAGTTGGTAGAAATTAAATTCAACTGCCTACAAATTGGTGTTTGTTTTGTATGATATTCATATCCAGGAACAATGGTTTCAGTACCTAAGAGATTATTATTATTGGTTTATCATATAGTCAGCCAGATATTTAGACTGGATTTGGCATTTTTATCAACCTATCAAGTCTTTTTCAAGGATTTGGGATAGGTTGATTATCTTGTTTGATGGCGTTAAATGTATTGTCATGGGATGTAAGCTGTGCCGAGTAAAGCTGCCTTTGCAATTGACTGACAAAGATTTTGTCAATGTTGATGGTGTTCAAATCAAGCTCCAATTTTGGTGGCATTATATCCAAAGCAAGTATTGGTACTATCTTTGCTTTCTTTTGCCATGACCATTCTATTTCTATTTGCAGGTCTTTGTATTTTGTTATTGTGCCCAGTTCTTTCTCTTCTACTCTTCTGGTCTTGAGGTACTGCCACATCCTCTGCCCAGACTTTTTTGTCTTTCTTATCAACAATTGTTAGGCCTGGGTTGTTATGTGAAGATATCTGTTTGAATTCTAAAGTCCCAGAGCAGTTTACCTTCTTCATTTAGAATAGAATAGAATAACAGAGTTGGAAGGGACCTCGGAAGTCTTCTAGTCCAACCCCCTGCCTAGGCAGGAAACCCTACATCACTTCAGACAAATGGTTATCCAACATCTTTTGAAAAACTTCCAGTGCTGGAGAATTCACAACTTCTGGGGGCAAATTGTTCCAATGATTAATTGTTCTAGTATCAGGGAATTTCTCCTTAGTTCGATGTTGCTTCTCTCCTTGATTAGTTTCCATCCATTGCTTCTTGTCCTGCCCTCAGGTGCTTTGGAAAATAGCTTGATTTTCTATGACTTTCTATGACGATCACCAGTTCTTGCTTGCAGGCATATATTTTTTTCAGATCTTCCAATGTGCTATTGTTGCTACTTTGTTATGCCATTGCTTGTAGTTAGTCTGCGAGATCTTGCAGCAGCTAACTAGAAGATCCACTATTTATTTAGCTTTTTTGCAGAGGCAGCATTTGCTGCCTATTTTATGTTTTCTCAGTTCTGGCTTTATATGCATTTATTTTAAGAATGGGTCTTGTAGAGCTAGAATTAGTATTTCATTGTAGACTTTCTTCAACTCTCCTGCTCCTAACCACTGTCAGTCCTGCTCTTGTTATTGTCTGTAGCACTTGCTATTTTTTAATCTACTGGCCATGAAAAATTGTGTCTTTTATCTTCTTCACTGTCCTTCAGATATTTTTCCAATTCCCCTTTTTCTTCTTCAATTATCTGATGTACTTGCAACATTCCACGTTTACCCATTTTCCTGGATAAATAGAGTCTGTCAACATTGCTGAAAGAATGAAGAGTATCATTTACTGTCATTATTTTTCTGTCCTTCCTATCCAGGACTTTTAATTCTCTTTGAGTCCATTATTCCATCTATATATCTACTGGAACTGCCCAGATGTTAATTGCCTTGTTGATATTTACTCCACTGAGTTTGGACTTTATTGTTATTAAATTTATTTGATGCCCATCTCATGATTCAATATGAGCAACTTATACAAAGTTTTATAAAAGATGGCTAGAATCTATTGTCTGTTGTACCACACTAAACAGGAAAATAGGTTCCTGCTGAATGCTTTTAAAAAAATTTTCCTGAAGTTGAAAAAAGTTTAGAGTTTGTCCATGAAATGAATTATACAGGAAGATGGTGCATTCCCTTTCTACAAAAAAAAGGTTGGAGAGCAATCTGTCCAAATCCATTTATCTGGGTTTACATGAGTCGGTAGTTGGAGTTGTGTACCTGATTAGTCTTTTCCAACTTTTATTCTGTGATTTTGCACAAAGGCTAATGGTCAATTCTGAGTGTAACATTAGTATATATCTGCTTCTCCCAGGGCTACCAATTAAGTGCTGTAACAAGACTAATATGGGCCCCCTCATCTACATATTAAGTTAACATCTCCCCTACCCTTCTCCACCACCCTGTGGATTTCACATTACTCCTTGCACCAACATCACATAACTCCTCACCAACAGAGAGGCTCATTTTAAAAGGGGGGGGGCCTGCCAGAGCAACAAAGCAGATCAGGAAGCCGGGCGGGGTGTGTGAAGACAAAGTACAGAGAAGTGCCATTGGAGTCTGTGCAGCCCACAAGTAATTTTTTCCCCAAGTGGACTTCTAGCCTATACGAATGAAAGAAAAGTGACTCTTCCCTCACCCGCCTCCCCTCTCCTCCTCCAGTTTATTCTCCTGCATTTTAAAGCCACCTCTTTGGCATAGCTGGTGCACACAGATCCTTCAACTAAGCTAACAGTGGTGCCTCCTTCTTTCAGCATGAAGGATTTTGCAGTGGAAGTTCATTCTTCAAGAACTGGAGAAAAGGGGAGAAAGAGAGAAGAGGAGGTGGAGGGCAAGGCGATCACTGCTGTCGCTGCTGCGTGGGAAGGACACACCTTTCTTGTTTACCATTTGCCCTCCTATGAGTTGATTTGATCCAGCTTGAAGTATTTTGCTGTGAGCCACCCCCACTGTCCCCCACCAACCCTCAGGTTGACACATGGTCCCGCTGTTTTTCTTTTTTAAAATTTGGTTATGTAAAAAATTTAAAAATTATCCCCTTCATGGTCTGTCTTTGAGCTCTATGAGCCTCGAAACAATATACCGGCTGAACCCCACTCCCCTCAGGCCTGCTTCCCCCAACATTGCAACCTCTGAAGCTAATGAGTTCCAATCTCCTGATCCCACAAGGCAAATGGTAGCATTCTTAGTTGAAGACATCATAGATAGGCACATATTACTATTATGAAAGAAATTTTGTATTTATAACATTTTGCTTTTATAACATTTCACCTAGCAATTATTATTAAAAATTTCAATCCAACCATAATTATTTCACCCCTCCCTCTCTGCCAGGCCTAGCATTAAGCAAAGGAAAATAATCAACCAATATCAGGTGACTACAGTTGGTAGCGCTTATTTAATTTTTATGCTACAATTTCCATGAGGGATTATTTCAATTTCTTCTTATAGGATACACTTTAGAAAGCAGTATAAGACTCTATCAACTGCTGCTATAGTGGGTTTTTTTTATTATTTGGACAAGGACACTCTTTATTTCCTCATAGATCTCTCAAAGACCTAAACTAATTAGCACTTATTAGAAAACAAATTAGAATGCATTTCATTTCTCCATATGGCAAAAGTGCAAACTACAGCACAAGGCTAGGGTGGTGACAGAGCTAGCCTAATGACTTGCAATGAATAATTTATTTGACAAGTTGTATCTTTCTGTCTGTTTTTGGATTGTACAAGAACAGATTATTTTAAGAAAAAACTTTCAATATTCAGAATGATTAAGCTACTAACTTCATGATAGCATGCAAATAAATGCCTTCACATAAAGTACACTTACATATGAAAATCAGTCCTCATGTTTTCATTTGTATGAAATGTCATGTAAGATTATCCAAGGGATAAAAGCCTCAGAAGTGGTGCTTGACTCCTGAAATTAATTAATAGACAAGTTGTCACAAAAGAATAGATGAAAAAACCTCAATCAGAATAAAGTTAATGTGGCTACCTTGAAATTAGCTATGATGCAGTGGTTAAGGTTTTGAACAAGAACCAGGAAAATCCAGATTTGCATCCATCCTCAGCTGTTGAAGCTCCACAGGTGATTTTGGACCAATCGTTTTTAGATTTATTTATTTTTACTAAATTGTTAGGGGGGGACACCTCCTTTTGCTCTTTATGAAAAGGTGAGATACAAATCAAAACAATTTCAGAAATAAAGAAGTCTATATAGCACTATAGCAATAGCACTTAGACTTATATACTGCTTTACAGTGCTTTACAGCCCTCTCAAAGGAGTTTACAGAGTCAGCATATTGCCCCCAACAATTTGGGTCCTCTTTTTACCCACCTCGGAAGGATGGAAGGTCAACCTGGAGCCTGCCAAATTGTAGGCAGCTGGCTGCAGAAGTAGCTGCAGTACTGCACTCTAACCACTGTGCTACAGAGGCTCCTTAATATGCTATTAATAGGGAGCAAAGGAACAAAAACTCTGAGAAAAGAAAACTGCAACTTGAGGAAAATGATGGAAGACATAAATCTATGGGACTGTCACATTCCACAAACTGAATGGTCCTGGAATGCAGAACCTTATCCCAAACCTATAATTTTGCAATTGGACAGGATTACTCATCAGAGAATGTGAGAGTGAAGACAGATTTGTGTTAAAAAAAAAAAAAATTATCAAAAGCAGCAGTACAGAAAGGACAAAATTACCATAACCATGAATTATATATGTAAATATTGCTATAATTCAAATTTGGTATAGCCCAAATATAATCCACAAGAACCTACATAAAATGTACTGAAACGAGTGAAACTGTACCAAAGCATAACATACATCACCATCACCATCTTCCCCACCAAGGAGGGTGGAGAGAATAATTTCTAATGAAACTAGATGTGAATGTGTAGTTTAACATTATGGGTAAGGCATTAAGTACATTGGTCTTCCAGCACTTTCTAATTGTCTGAAGTAAAGTCTTGAGAATGTCCCACTAGCGTATGACTTCAGGTTAGAATTCAATTTTTGTTATGATTATTTATTTGATTTGTTTTGTTTTTCAAACAAACATTTTTAATCCATCCATTACTCTTCTTATGTAGTCAAAAACAATTCAACACTCTTAGTTTTGGGTTTGACTAGTCTAGAGAAAAGAAAAACTAGGAGTAACATGATAGCAATATTCCAATATTTAAGGGGCTGCCAGAAAGAAGAGGGGATCAACCTATTCTCCAAAGCATTAGAAGGCCAGATAAGATACAATGGATGGAAACTAATCAAAGAGAGAAGCAACCTTGAATTAAGGAAAAACTTCCTAAAAGTGAGAACAATTAACCAGTGGAACAGCTTGCCTTCAGAAGTTGTGGGTGCTTCATCACTGGAGGTTTTAAAGAAGAGATTGGACAGCCACTTGTCTCAAATTGTGTAGGGTCTCCCGCTTAAGGAGGGGGCTGGGCTAGAAGACCTCCAAGGTCCCTTCAAGCTCTGTTCTGATTCTGATTCAGTGCTTTATGGTAGCGGGAATTGGTGGAAAGTTTATACTAACAGGATTTTATGAAACTCAAGAGATTAACATTAGTGCCTTAGCAAGTTTTAAAATTAACCCCAAAAGAGACAAAATGGTTAATAAACAAATATGAAAATACTGGATCAAAATAAATTGATGAATAAAACCTCTGTGACAAATATGAATTGGATATTAGTTCAAAATAATAATGTTAGGACATGGAACGAAGACTATTTATTTCCAAGAAATACACATTAATGTATATAAATGGTCAGAAACTCAATGTATAATCTGATCTTTAGGAACCTCTGCTTAATAAAATAAGCATTCAAAATACTATGTTCACTGAGTAATAATTCTATTAGTCTGAGCTTAGTGTTACCTTATAATTATAGCTTCCTCTGCATTATACTATGACAATCTGGAATTGTTGCTGTACTCTTGTGTTTCACAACATCAGAATTTTTAGCAATTCTTCCTTCCCTGAGCCAATTTAACTTCCTGCTAAGTTGTAGTTCAAGAAGAAATGCTATGAACATCATATTGTAGCAATGTTTTTTCCCACAGAGTTGAGGCATCTGTGTAAAAATCAGGAGACTGTAAGTTCTAGTACTATGTGAGAGAAAAAGCAGTTGGTTGACCTTGAGCCAGTGACTGTCTCACTTTCTTTCAGTCTTAAGAAGGAACCAATGGCAAAAAGTGCAGGGACATGTCCAGGCAGTCACCAAGAATCCGAAACTATTTGAAAATATTAAATAAAAAGTTTCCAAAAGTGAAAATACTTACTGCATGCCACGGACCACCATGTCAACCTTCGGGATAAGTCCAAGCACCAGTTATACCTTGTTATCCTTTCAATGTGCTTTTTAACTGAGTTGATGGCAGTTTTGCCACTCTCCATCACAGTAATTAGGATTTTTTTCCCCTCCATGCAAAAATACATACATGCAGGGAAATGCAGACAGAGTTGGAGTACTGGCCAGATGTGTTTCCCTATTAACTACTAGAAAAGGTTCTGTTTGCCTTATTATACTGAATAGTCATTATAGGAGGATCTACTTCTAGGATTACATCTCTGTGGCTTTAAGTGAACACCCAAGTAATAGTTCCAAAGTCTGGAATAAGTGTAATTGACCTAATTAGGTTATTACAACATAGGTTTTCTGGGCAGATAATGTCATTAGAGGAAAAACAATTAACAATTGAAATAATAATAAAGTTATGTTGCTTAATTCTTTGAATCCCAGCATTTCACTCTTGCCAGATTTCAGGTTCTCATATTTTTAGCTGCCAAAAAAGTTAATGCAATCAAAAGAATGCATCAGAGTGAGAGTTTCAAGATCTGTGAAGTATTATACCTTTATAATGCACTGCTTAGACCATACTTGGACCATATGTCCAATTCTGGTTATCACAATACGAAAAATATATTGAGATCCTAGGAAAAGTTGCTGTGAAGAGCAACAAAGATGAATAGCGCACTGGAACTAAACCATACAATGTTCAGTTAGAAATGGATATATCTAGTCTAACAAAGAATGGTCTGACATAAGAGCAGTGATCCAGTACATGAAGGACTTACACAGAGAAGAGGTGGTCAACTTATTCTACAAAGCACCTGAGGACAAGAAAAGAAGTAACAGGGGGAGGATTCCTAAAGAGAGATCCAACCTAGAACTAAGGGTAAATTTTCTGACAGTGTGAACAAATAATCAATGGAATAGCTGGCCTCCAGAAGTTATGGGTGTTCCATCACTGGAGATTTTCAAGAAAAAATTGGGCAATCATCAGTCCAGAATGGTATAGGATCTCCTGTTAAAGGCAAAGGTTTAGATTAGACTAAAAAACTCCAAAGCCTTTCAACCCTATTTTCTATGACATCTCCAAAATGCCCCGCCCAATTTAGTCCAATGAGTGAGTCCCATGAGAGAGTTTTGCAAGTAGACCCTTTGTTATGTTGTTGTTCCATAGTTTTCTGCTGCAATTTGTTCTATTAATTATGAAAAATAAATACTTACTTCTAAGCTTTCAGGATAGTAGATGGATGTAATAGAATTTCATAGTGAAAAGATAATGAGTATCAAATAATCTCTTAAACTATTCCTTTTTTTAAAAAAAAACAAATTTCTTTTTGTAAACTGGCGACATATGAGGATGTACATTATATAAGACCTCAAATAAATTAAAATAATCACCTGTCTTAGATTATGTTACTTGGGAGATTTTATTATTGACAGTAAACAGCTGAGCTCAATCTCTGGCTGCAGTGTGACATAACTCAGATTGTTGGAACACAAATACATTTAATTCATCCCAGTCCACCAACAGTTTAAATATACCATTTCAATAAACTTTAGGCTGTCAGAATCATTGCTCTTCTCCAATGATGTCTTTCATTAACCAGAAAAATGGGACAGCAAAGTGTCCATTCTGATAACTTTGGCAAAGCACATCTTTCACATCTGTTTCAAACAAGATGGCAGGTAGTTAGAGGCATGATTTTCTCTGTTGTAATTCCTTGATTAGGGAAGTGTTTTTTCCACTTGATTGTTTGCCTGTTGCCAATATCACTTGTTTGGGAGTTGGTAGCTTTTTTTGCTTTCTTCTTAGCTTTTTTATTTTCTCTTTTGAATGGTGTGTATTTCTACTTGTGTTTAGTTGCAGAATCTGGACCTAGGGTCCAATATCTTTTGTCAGTGAGTTCTTAAAAGAACTGTTGTAATCTAATTGCTGCCTCTGTAGATTTTGATAATGAGATCAATATCCAATTTCACCTACCATGTTTGTGCACTTTTAGCCGTTTGCCTGAGGTTTACCATCATGGAGGTAGTCTACATTTCATACCCATAGGTATAATCATCTAATGCCATATGCTACATTAATAAAATAAATAAATAATGGGTATATATGGTTTATTTCTATGTGGCTAATGTGGCTAATTTATCTGAATGCCAGGAATTCCTTAGGATTTTTTAATTTAGCTTGGTCTAAGATCTGATCTGTTGGTCTATTTAAAAAGGAGGGCTTTAGTTAGTTTGTATGCCATATGGTTGTAATAGTCCACTGGTTGTTCCAGAGACATTTTTAATGTATAGTAATTGTCATAGATTCAGGCATGGGTAGAATGAATGGAGACAGTCTTAGTTGGTGAACTTTCAACTCTTTATTGCATAGTGACTTCTAACTTGTATAACAACAACTCTGCTTATATAGGTAATGCTAATGTTAAATAACCAATAGGAGCTTGTGAAATGCTAGCTCCAGTACCAATAAGAGTCCTTCGTTAAGGGCCAATCAGATTCTCAGAACCCGACCAATCCGATCTAGCCGCTTAACACCCAATCAGAAGTGCAGGGCCAGAACCCTGCACTTTACCCCAAGCTTGCCTTTATTCAATTATTTACATACATAACACCCCTTTGCCCTGGCTTCACAATTAGTTTGTGACTATATAGTCCTTTAAATAGGACAGTTGTCTCTTGGATCTGTCAGATTTTCTTTGGACTGGCTGCGTGCAGTCCCGTTGAGGTAGGCTGTTGTTTTGTAGTGGCTCGGCTTCTCGTTCTGGTGTGATTTCCCTTGGAGCGTACGATTCTTCTTCTTGCTCCATTTCCTGGGTTTCACTTGATTCATCGCTTTCCTGGAACAGGTTTTCTGGCATATCGTCATCTTCTCTTCCTCCCTCCCCCTCAGTTTGGTCGTTGGGAAGTTGTTGGCTAGCAGTTATAAGTCGTGACCGTAATTGGTCAATATGTCTTTTCCACAGTCTCTCATCAATACATTTTACAATATAGGATCTGGGCCCAGTCTCGCATATTATCGTTGCTTCAATCCAAACTGGGTCGCCCGATAAATTCCTTGCATAAACAGGGTCGCCTACCTTGAAGGTACGGTAGCATCCGCTGGATCCTGGAGGCTTCTCTGGCTCGTAAGCAGGGTGCAGTCGGTCGAGGCGGGAACGGATTTTTTGCCCCATGAGAAGTTCAGCGGGAGTTCTGCCGGTTTCGCTGTGCGGAGTGATGTGTTGTAGAAGTAGAATGCGGTTTATTTTTTCGTCAAGATTATCATAGTCCATCTTTTGTAAAGTCTTTTTTACAAATTGTACCATGTGTTCCGCTCGGCCGTTGGTAGCAGGATGCGCCGGCAAGGTGAGCGCATGGCGGATGCCGTTGTCAGCAAGGTACTGTTCAAACATTAGCGCTGTAAACTGTGGTCCGTTATCGGACACTAGGACGTCTGGCAATCCATGAGTTGCAAAGAGTCTATTGAGGACTTTAATTACTGCATCGGAGGTTGTATTGGCCATCCGATGAATTTCTAACCAATTAGAGTATGCATCGACAATCAACAGCAATGTCTGTCCTTTGATCGGCCCTGCGAAATCCAGGTGGATTCTGGACCAGGGTCCACGTGGCGTCTCCCATTCGTTCGGTGCAGCATTTGGTGGTGCGTTGCTGGTTTGTTGGCACTTGGTGCAGGCCTTGACCCATTGCTCAATGTGTCGGTCCATGCCTGGCCACCAAGCGTAGCTCCGTGCGAGTGCCTTCATTCGCACGATCCCAGGATGTCCATCGTGCAAGATTTGTAACAGCGTCTTTTGGAGTCGTTCTGGGACGACGACTCTATCGCCCCAGATAACGCAGCCTTTTTGAGAAAAAAGTTCAGTCTGTCTTGTTTTAAATGGTGCGAAGTCATCTGGGATCTGATCCAATGGCCATCCACGCTCTACCCAGCCTAGACTTGTGCTAGGGTGTGGTCTCGTCTGGTCTCCCTCGCGATATCTCGAGCGGTCATAGGAGGCGAGTTGAGCGTTTTGATTTGTAACACCGATACTGTTGGTGCCGGATCGTCGAGGGTCTCTGGTAGTGGTGCTCTGCTGAGTGCGTCGGCATGGGGAATGGCTTTCCCCGGTCGATGTAACAATCGATAATTATAAGCAGCTAGAAACTCTGACCATCGAGTCATTCCTGGGGACAATATATAGGGAGTTGGTTTGTCCCCAGCGATTATCCCCAATAAAGGTTTGTGGTCGGTTACAATTGTAAATGTCCTTCCATATACATACTCATGGAATTTTTTTACGGCTGACACAATTGCAAGAGCCTCCTTGTCTATTTGTCCATAGTTACGTTCTGCCTGGGATAGAGTCTTCGAAAAGTATGCAACGGGAGCCTCATTTCCATTAGGTAGCACATGGCTCAAAATAGCGCCCACCCCAAACGGTGAGGCATCACAAGTTATAACCAAGGGTAATGTTTCATTATATTGCATAAGTACAGAATCAGATGTAAGTAAATTTTTTACATTTCTAAACGATTTTTCTTCTCGGTAACCCCAAACCCACAATGCTTTCTTATCTAATAACCGGTGTAATGGTTCAGCCATAGTCGCCTTATGCGGTAAAAACACATTGTAGAAATTGATAAGGCCTAAAAATGCTTGAAGATCAGTTTTGTTACGAGGTCTGGGAGCATTTCTAATCGCCCTTAATTTACTCTCAGTTGGGTGAATACCCTGCCTATCAATGCGATAACCTAGAAATTCAACACTGTCGGTATACAGATGACATTTATCCCTTTTTACTTTCAATCCCGCTTCTTGGAATTTTTTAAGCACACATTTTAAACGATTCTGCAGAATTTTTTTACTAGGAGCTGCAATCAATACGTCATCAAAATACGGAACCACGCCCTTGATTCCCTGTAACAATCGTTCCATTAAACTTTGGAATATTCCCGGGGCCACACTCACCCCGAACTGCAATCGGGTACATTTAAAAGCACCTCTGTGCGTTACTATCGTTTGGGCTTGGGCTGTTTTATTGTCCACGGGCAATTGTTGATAGGCTTGAGCTAAATCTAGCTTAGCGAAAACCTTTTCACCTCCCAGGGAATGAAGGAGGTGCTGCACCACCGGCACTGGATACGCGTTCTGTTGGAGGGTGTGGTTTAGAGTGGCCCGGTAGTCCCCACAGATTCGGATTGACCCATCTGGTTTAATGGGGGTTACAATAGGAGTTTCCCATGGGGAATGATCAATGGGTTGCAGTACCCCTTGTTTAATTAGTTTGTCAAGTTGTTCATCTATCTTGGCCTTAAGGGCGAATGGAACTCGACGGGGCTTTAAACGGATCGGGGCGACCTTAGGGTCGAGGCTGAACGAGATTGGGGTCCCCTTATACTCGCCCAGATGATCTGCGAAGACATCGCTGAATTCAGACATAAGATCCTCCTCCCACTCGCAATCACCGACTCGGTTCACGCCGGCTAGTTCGATGCCAAGTGGCGCAAACCATTGGAGGCCCAACAAACTAGGCCTGTCCCTATCGATGATCGTTAGAGGTAAGTATGCCGTATGCTTTTTAAACGAGACACGGACTCGACAAGACCCGACCACAGGGATCCGATTCCCTTGGTAATCTTTAAGGATAAGGCGTTGCATTCGAAGGTCTTGGCGTTGGATGGTAGGAATGAGCTGCTTTAATGTCTTCCACGACACCATCGAGCGGGACGATCCCGAATCGACCTCCATGTGGCAGGGTTGGTTCTCTATGGCTACTGTAACTTGAATCTTCTTAGCGTCCAGGGCCGAGGCCTGACCTATAGTGATAGTATGGTGAGCCTCTTCTTTCTGCAATGCTCGATATCTGTAGGAGTGGTTTGCTGGATCTCGCCTTACAGGACGGTTTCCTGCCGATTGGCGAAAATTGGTTCCCTTTGAGGCCGGGCTTGGTCCCGGTAAACTGCGACAGACTCGACCGATGTGGCCTTGTTTCCCGCACTCGTGGCAGAGTGCGTCGTGGAATTTGCAGTCTGCCCTGGGATGGTTTGCCCCACAGCCAGCGCAAGGGCGTGAGGTTTTAGGATGAGGGTCCCGGTCGGAACGCAGTCGATGGACCCCTTCTTCATCGCTGTCTGACGATGAAGAGAGGTCCTTGTAGTGCGTTGTTGCCAACTGCCCTTCTGAGCTGGGTGAGATGTCGCCTGTCAGTGGGTTAGTGGAGTTTCGGCTTCACCGTAGCTGCGCCGCTGACTTTTTTGTTGCCTCAGCGGCGGTGGCTTCGGCGATGGCGTCAACAAGGCCGATGTCGCCCTTCGCCATCAGCTTGCTCTGCACGTTTAGTGCATCTAATCCCAGAATTAGGCGGTCTCTCAATGCTTCATCTAAGTCTGCGAACCCGCAGAGGCCTCCCAAGTGCCGGAGGTCTGCCACGAAGTCAGCCACACTCTCTCCTTTTCGTTGGCTTCGTTGATAGAACTCGTGGCGTCTCACGAGTGTGGGTGTGGTTGGCGCGTAATGGTCTCTCAGGAGAGGTTCGAGGTCATCCCAGCTTATTGCTTTCACTTCTTGAGGCTTCGCGAGGGCTTTAGCCATTTTAAAGACAGCCGGGCCGCAGTACGTCAGGAACAGCGCCCGCTTCTTGGCTGATGTGGTGTCCTTCAGGTTGTTCGTTTCGAGGAACATCTGAAAGCGATCCATGTAGGATTCCCAATCCTCTTGGGATGGATCGTACGGAGTGGGTGGTACGATGCCGCCGGACATGGCTTCCGTTGGTGGCGCCGTTTTTTACACGTGCTCTGTTTTTTTTTTCTTCCAAGTTCCTTAAGATCAGATGTCTCCAAATCCCGCCTTCGTCGCCAGTGTCATAGATTCAGGCATGGGTAGAATGAATGGAGACAGTCTTAGTTGGTGAACTTTCAACTCTTTATTACATAGTGACTTCTAACTTGTATAACAACAACTCTGCTTATATAGGTAATGCTAATGTTAAATAACCAATAGGAGCTTGTGAAATGCTAGCTCCAGTACCAATAAAAGTCCTTCGTTAAGGGCCAATCAGATTCTCAGAACCCGACCAATCCGATCTAGCCGCTTAACACCCAATCAGAAGTGCAGGGCCAGAACCCTGCACTTTACCCCAAGCTTGCCTTTATTCAACTATTTACATACATAACAGTAATGTTATCCTTTTCATAGCTTGTGTTGATTATGCTTTAGTAGATTGAATGGTCAGGCACTTTATGACCATGGGGCCCATTTTGATGTAAGATATAGTAAAGGTAGTGTTTTTTTTTTCTTTTTCTGGTGTTCTGGATTGTTGCAGAGTATTTGTCTGAATAATGATCTTACACCACTCCTCTTGTGAGAGGTTAGGTTTAGAAATGGAGCACTTAGAGTGGGTTGTTTTTCAATAAATTTTCTTTTCTAATTTCCTATCATTTCCTCTGTTGATGAGGATATCCAGGAAGCTAGTGTGTTGTTGTTTTCTTCCTCCCTTGTGAATTCCTTCAAATAAATGTTATTCCTTTGAAGATGTTGTTGATAGTTTCATGTGCCTTTTCTGGTCTTCTTATTATTACAAAGATATCACCTACGCCATACTGAGAAGGTTCCAAATGCTGCATTATAGTCCGTGCTATGCATCCTGAGAATAACAATAGCATTTAGGCTTATATGCATCCCTTAGTATCTTACCATTCTCTGAGCAGTTTAAAATATAGATGCATTATTTGCATATTGCCCGTAACATTCTGAGTTCTTAATTTACTGGCCACAGAAGAATAGAATTCTGAATCAGCCTTGAGACCTGTCAGGATCAAACTCTAGGCTGTGGGTAGAATTAGCCTGCAGTCCTGGACATTAATCACTGCTCCATCAGAATGGTGAATTCATGGGTATTCCTCTGATTTGTTGAACTGTATGTATACTGGAAGCAAACCCCATATTCACTCACATGTTACCTAGAAGATACTGAAACAACTGCAAACAATCAAAATATTAGGAATCATAAAACTGTAAAGTTGGAGAAGGTACATAAAGAAGTGGACAAAATAATCAAGAAATATGTTTCTTCCCAGTTGTGGCATCCTTCAGATTATTCGTTTCCCAAAACATTTGGAAACGGTCCATGTAGGACTCCCAGTCCTCTTGAGCTGGGTCGAATGGAGCGGGTGGTACTACGCCGCCGGACATGGTTCCACTGTTGTGCATTTCAGCCACGTGCTTGCTTGTCTTTGTCGTTGTTTTAGTAGGCTCTGATGTCATCCAATCCCATCCTCGTCGCCAGTGTTAAGTCTGGAGCATGGGCGCAAATAATGGAGACGAGCCGGCAGAAACAGTGAACTTCAAACTCTCTATTTACATGGTGTGACAGCTCAAATTGGATGGCTGCTATAGCCTTCCTTGTATAGGCAACTTATTAACTATTCAACCAATAGCAATTCGGGAGCGCTAGCTCCATTAACCAATGAGACTGGCTTGTTAATGGCCAGTCAGATGCTCCTGAACGGACCAATCCAATCCTGCCTTTAACAGCCAATCAGAAGTGCAGGGCCAGAACCCTGCACTTGACTTCAAGCTCAAGATAACTTTATTTGATATTATTCATTCACAACAGAAGGTACAAAGTTTCCTTTCAAATTATAGAATAATAGGTCTAGAAGGGATCAGTGCAATCTCTTGTCCAAGGCAGGAGAAGTTATACACTCTGGATAACGATGTCCAATCTTTTCTTGAAAACTTCCAATGATGGAGCACCCATAACTCTGGGATGCAAGCTGTTCCAATGACTAATCATTCACATTTATCATATTGATATAATAATCATATTATATTATAGTTTATATACTATATTTATATAAAATTAGGCCCTGTTTGAAGTATTCCAGCATTAGAAAAATTATTCTATAAACTATTCAAGTACTTAGAAAATGCTACAACTAAACTTTTAAAAAAACAAATATAAAAACAATTTGTACTAAACAATGGATCTGCTTACTGTTGTATTAAGCAAATTAGGCAATTAACTTACTGAACCACTCTGCAAGGAGTACAAACATAGCACTAATACCCTTTAGAAGACTGCATAGCAATTCCTGAAATTGAGGTGCCTGAAAGAAGAATTTAAAATTATTCATTTTCCATTGGTTTGGTGCCTGCAAACAGCGAATATGACTGGAAAAGGACAAAGACCATGATTTAGCAAATTTTTATTGCAATTTGAACTTCATTATGTGCATAGGGTAACAGCTCTTATTCAGAAGTTTGAAAGAACAGTTATAAGTACATTTTGGTTATACAATTCAAGTTGAATAAGAAGGAAACCTTACAATGTTCATCAAAGTTTTATGAATTACATGTATCTCAACATTTGTGAATCATAATCATGCATGTCATAGTTTTATGGATTACATACAATATATTGCAAATACTTAGGAATTATCAGCAGAAGGACTCACAACAGCATCCACAGGATAGCTGATCTGTGTCAGCACAGTCCCTGCCATGAATTTATGAGGCCTAGATAGACAGCAATTTAAATAATAATAATTAAATATACAGTGTGTTACGAACTAAGCAAATGCTTTAGCTTAAAATCCTAATAGTTTTGTTTCCACAGCAGGCTCGTAATCCTGCACTTCTCATTGGCCCGCGAACAGCAGATTGTGATTGGCCGATTCTGACTAATCTGATTGGCTGACAGCAGGTCACCGCTGATTGGCCGCTACCAGTGTGGCAAACTCAAACCATTGGTTATTGTGACAGCAGCCAGCTCTATAAAAGGAGCTGCTGTTGTCCAGTAGCTCTGCTCTGTTCTGAAGTCACTAATAAAGAGTTGGAGTCACTATTCGAAGTCTCGTCTCCGTTCCTTGCGCCCACGCTCCAGATCTAACACTGGCAATGAGGATGGGAAGCAGAGACGATAAAGCTGATTGAACACTCACTGAAAGTTAACAGAGCACGTGGCTAAGAGTGCACCAAAAGCAGCAGAATGACCAGCAGTGCTTTTCCACCCACTTCATTTGACCCGGCTAATGAAAACTGGGATTCGTATGGACAGGTTCCAAATGTTCCTGGAGACCAACAATTTGAAAGATGCTACACCTGGCAAGAAACGAGCTGTATTTTTGACCCATTGCGGGCCTGCCGTTTTTAAAATGGCAAAAGCACTTGCGAAACCAGCAGAAGTCAAGACAATGGACTGGGACAACCTCGCCTACGAGCAATCCTACGAGCTCATTATGCACCCATGGTGCCAACACTCATCAGGAGACACGAGTTTTACCAGAGGGACCAGCAGGAAGGCGAAAATGTTGGAGACTTCATCGCTGACCTTAGAAACCTAAGGGGACTCTGTGGCATCGCAAACCTCGAGGAAGCCATGAGAGTTCGAATTGTTCTGGGCCTAAAAGACCCCATGACCCAGAGCAAGATTATGGCGAAGGGAGACATCGGCCTCGCAGATGTCATCGCTGATGCTACTACAGCAGAAGCAACCAGGAAGTCAGCTGCTTGAATGTGCCGAGCGAACGCCCGCACCGCCAACTCACCAGTGACACTACACCTTTCTCCGAGAGGCACACAACAACCACCCACCATGAAGACCTCGAATCCTCATCAGAAAGCGAGGAAGAGGAGGTCAACAGACTCAGATCAGAATGCGACCAGCGAGACCAGCGAAATCGTAAGCCTTCGAGTCAATGTGCTGGATGCGGGGGAAACCACCCGCGATCAGACTGCAAGTTCCTAGACACACTCTGCCGTTCCTGTGGAAAGAGGGGCCACATCGCAGGTGAGGGTCCAGCCCAATCCAAAGAGAAAACAACTTCTGGCATACAACAGGCACTCCACCAATAAATCGGAACCGCCTAAACAACCAATGGAGCCAATACTACAGAAATCGAGCACCCGCCAATTCAACCAGACAAGAAGAGGCCCATCAAACCATCACCATCGGCCACACGTCCTGCCTTGATGCGAGGAAAATCCGAGTGAAGGTCACCATTGAGAATCAACCATGTGTTATGGAAGTCAATTCTGGGTCGTCCCTGTCAATGGTCTCCTGGAAAACCTTAAAACAGCTGATCCCTGACATTCGTCGCTAGGACCTCAGCACTCAAAAAATCATACTAAAAGACTACCAAGGAAACAGAATTCCAGTTGCCGGTTCCAGCCACGTCCGAGTATCCTTCAAAGACCACACCGCAACCCTACCTCTTACCATCGTCGATTGAGATCGGCCCAGTTTGCTGGGTTTGCAATGGTTTGTGCCATAGGAATTGAACTAGCGGGCATCAACCAAACCGGAAGTGATGACTGGGAAGCGGCCCTCATCCAGGAATTCCAGGACGTTTTCACCGAGAAGCTAGGCAAGTACAAGGGATCCCCCATATCGTTTAATCTCAGCCCTGACGTTGCGCCTGTTCGCCTAAAGCCTCATCGAGTGCCCTTTGCACTCAAGCCAAAGATTGATGAACAATTGGACAAATTAATTGCCCAGGGTGTGTTGGAACTGATCGATCACACCTGGTGGGAGACTCCAATTGTAACCCCCATAAAACCTGATGGATCCTGTTTGAATAAAAAGTATATTTTTATTCAAACAGGCATTTATCGTGGTCCAGAATAGATATGATTTGGACATCAACAGAATTATTATCTAATATTCAAGAAATGAATATTGAAACAAGTACATGGGCAGACCATAATCCAATGACAATTAAATGGAAAGGACAAAAAAGAAGATCTAGATGGGCATTAAACAATACTATTCTAAAGGAAAAAGATTTTACACAATGGATGGAAAAAGAATTGGCCTTCTTCTTCAATGAAAACAAAAAAGAAGATACTTCAATACAGAATGTTTGGGATACAATGAAGGCATATGCAAGAGGATTAATAATTGACTATATAAAGAAAAAGAACATTAGGAAGAGGCAAATGATTAAAGCTCTAGAAGATGACCATAAAAAACTGGAAAAAGAATTACAGAAGATGCTACAGAAAAAAGATATCAAACTTAAAATGGACATAATTAAACATAAAATGGATCAAGCAGAGAAAGAAGAATTGGCACAAAAAATTAGAAGTGCTAAACAGAATTATTTTGAAGATGCAAATAGGCCAGGTAGATGGTTAGCATATAAGCTAAGAAAAGAGAAAGAATCAAGGAAAATATCACAGTTAATAGATGATCATGGTCAAATTTGTTATGGTAATAAGGAGAAAAAGGCAATCATTTGAGATTTTTATGGACAATTATATAAACAAGAGGATCTTGATGAGGAAAAAATTAAACAGTATTTACAAAATGCTAACCTACCTAAGATACCTGAGGAAACTCGGAAAATGTTAGAAAGTGCTATAACAATGATGGAATTAACTGAAGCACTTAACAGACAGAACAATGGAAAAGCACCAGGACCAGATGGTTTCCCGGCAGAATTTTATAAAACACTACAAGAATCGTTGAGCATTCCACTGTTAGAAGTCATGAATGAAGTTATGATAAATAAGAAAATACCTGAAACATGGTCAGAAGCTTATATTACACTTATTCCAAAAGAAGCGGTTGACCCATTACAAATTAAGAACTATAGACCTATTTCTTTATTGAATGCAGACTATAAAATCTTTGCTTCAATCTTGGCAGAAAGGCTTAAAAAATATCTAAATAACTTTATTCACTCTGATCAGAATGGATTTTTACCAAAGAGACAGATTAAAGATAATATAAGGGTAATCCTGGACACATTGGAATATTATGAGGCGCACTCCGAAAAACAAATAGCTTTGATATTCTTAGATGCCCAAAAGGCATTTGATAATGTGAACTGGAGATTTATGTTATTACTATTGAAACAGATGGGCTTTGCTAGAAAATTTATCCAAGCAATAGAAGCCGTATATTATAAGCAAACGGCAAAAGTAATGATAGATGGAGAATTCACAAACTCTATTAATATTAAAAAAGGTACAAGACAAGGATGCCCATTATCTCCTTTGTTATTTGTATTGACCTTGGAAGTTTTAAATAGAAATATTAGAGAGAATATAAACATAAAAGGAATGAAAGTCAAAAAGGAGGAATTCAAATTGCAAGCCTTTGCGGATGACTTGGTCTTTATTTTGGAAGACCCTTTAGAGACAGCTTTAAAACTATTGGAAAAGATAGAGATGTATGGTGAGATGGCTGGTTTAAAAATAAATAAAGACAAAACAAAGATTTTAACAAAGAACATGTTATTAAGGCAAAGAGAAGAGCTGGCAGATTTATTGAAAATTCAAGTTATGAACAAAGTTAAATATTTGGGGATATATTTGACGTCAAGATGTACTACATTGAAAGAGAATAATTATATTAAGCTTAAACAGCAGATAGCATCCGACCTGAAAAAATGGGAAAACCTACAATTGTCATTGATAGGTAGAATTTCAACAATCAAGATGAATATTTTACCCAGAATTTTATATTTGTTTCAAACAATACCAATTAGGTTAAGTAAGGATTACTTCGAAGAACTAAATAAAATTGTGTTGAAGTATATATGGCAAGGCAAGAAAGCGAGAATAAAATTAAAACTTTTACAGGATGCTAGAATTAGAGGAGGATTTGGCCTTCCTAATTGGGAGTTGTATTATCAAGCTGCAAACTTAATGTGGGTTAAAGAACGGATAACGTTAAGAAAGACTAGATTGTTGACATTAGAAGGTCATGATTTATTTTTGGGTTGGCATGCTTTTTTATGGTATAAGGGAACTAAATCACAGGGTTATTTCAGAAGGCATTATATACGGGAATCGTTATGGTTGAATTGGGAGAAAACTAAGAAACAATGTTATTTGAAAATTCCAGTTTGGTTATCAACTATTGAAGCTTTTTCGTATCCTATAACATATAAGAAGGAATAAACAGTTAGATATGGGGAAATATTGGATGAAAAGGGTGAACTTAAAATGATGCAAAATTTAGAAGAACAAGGTATAAAGATGAATTGGTTTTCATATGCGCAAATACATGCAAGGTATCTTAAAGATTCTAAAATAGAAGGATTTTATGATAAATTGACTGACTTAGATAGGATTTTGACAGGTACTGATGAAAAAGTGATTAAAAAATTATATAGTTATTTGTTGGAAATTAAATTAGAGGAAGAACAAGTTAAAGAAACAATGATTGCTTGGGGGAAGAATTTTGGATATGGGATTGATTTAGAGAAATGGCAAAAACTGTGGTCACAAAATTATAAAATGACAATGTCAACAGCATATAAAGAAAATTTGTATAAGATGTTTTACAGGTGGCACTTTCCCCCGACAAAAATAGCAAGAATATTCAAGAATAAATCTGAAAAGTGCTGGAAATGTCATCAGATACCTGGCTCATATTATATGGTGGACTTGTGAGGAGGCCAGGAAATATTGGACTAGAATTCGCATATGGCTGGAAAAAATGATAAAGAAACACATAGATTTGAAACCAGAGATTTTTTTATTGGGAATTGTACCTGATATATATAATAAAAATTTAAAATATCTGATTGTAAATGTATTAACAGCAGCTAGGATTGTATTTGCTAAACATTGGAAGAGTGAGAAAATACCAATAGAGGAAGAAATTATTAAGAAAATATTGGAATGTGCTGAAATGAGTAGATTGACATTTGAAATTAGAGAACAAGAGGATAAACAATTTTATGAAGTTTGGGATCTTTTTTATCAATGGTTAGATAATACAATATGATAATAGAATATTTAGAAATCTAGGAAATAATGAATATATAATTTTTCTTGGTTTTGATAATTTTTAAGAATATTTTATTATGATATATTTGATATGATTTCATGATTTGTCATAAAATAATTTAACTTAATTATAGTTATCTCGCTTAAGTATGAATTAGTAAAATTATAGTCAAATGATTGTTCAATAATGATATTGGGATATTTTATTGATGATTGATAATGTGAGTTATTATGTAATATAATTATTCTGATGACTATGCAATGGATGCACAAAAGGGAGTGGTAAACCAACCGATACACTGTAAATTTATGAAGAATGTTATAATTTTTTTTATTTTTACTTTTTATTTTTTTTCTATGTCATGTTTTATGTCTTATATGTTTTTTGTTTGTTGTTAAAATCAATAAAACTTTTTACCAAAAAAAAAAAAACCTGATGGATCCTTAAGAATATGTGGGGATTACTGGGCCACCCTAAATCACACGCTTCAGCAAAGCGCTTATCCTGTTCTTGTGGTCAAACATCTTCTTCATTCCCTGGGAGGTGGGAAAATATTTGCAAAATTGGACCTAGCTCAGGCATACCAGCAGTTGCCCGTAGATGCAGAGACTGCAGAAGCCCAAACTATAGTCATGCATAGAGGTGCATTCAAGTGTAATAGACTCCAATTCGGAGTGAGTGTAGCACCTGGCATCTTCCTAAGTCTGATGACTTCCTAAGAAAGATTGTTTCAAGGCATAAAAAGGGTCGTGCCATACTTCGATGATGTCTTAATCGCTGCCCCCAACAGAACCCTGCTAGAAAAATGACTGAGAATGGTCCTCCAGAAATTTAAAGATGCTGGCCTGAAGGTCAAGAAAGACAAGTGCCAACTTTGTACTGAGAGGGTTGAATTCCTTGGGTACCTTCTTGACAAACAGGGAATTCACCCTACGGAGAAAAAACTCACTGCAATAAAAAATGCCCCAAGACCTAGGAATAAAACAGACCTCCAAGCCTTCCCGGGACTCATTAACTTTTATAACATCTTCTTACCCCAGAAGGCGACTGTTGCTGAACCCCTGCATCGGCTCTTCAATAAGAAGGCTTCCTGGGTCTGGGGACATCGCGAAGAGCGAGCTTTTCAGCAAGTAAAGGACTTGTTAACTTCAGATGCTGTATTGATTCAATATAACGAGACTTTGCCAGGTATAGATAAGCGAATAGAAACCTGGGTGGCCACTTGCAGCAAGTGTCAGGACACTCGTTCATCTCCACCAAAAGCACCACCAACTGAATGGGTAGCACCCCTAGGTCCCTGGTCCCGTATCCACATCGATTTTGCGGGATCTACCAAGGGACATATATTTCTTATAGCAGTGGATGCCTACTCCAACTGACTGGAGGTCCTCAAAATGAAGAGCACCACCACAGAAGCCGTCGCAAAAAAACTAAATAGACTATTCGCTACGCACGGGTTGCCAGATGTCCTAGTTTCAGATAATGGCTCCCAATTCACCGCTCTGGCATTCGAATAGTATCTGGCAGAGCGGGGGATACGCCATGCGTTGACATCGCCAGCTCACCCTGCGGCCAATGGCAGGGTTGAGCGAATGGTCCAATTCGTAAAGAAAACTTTATAAAAGATGGAGCAAGGGGACATCGACGACAAGGTGACCCAAATACTTCTCCCCCAAACAGCACTACAAACAGAACCCTGGCCGAACTTCTGATGGGCCAGAGACTTCACTCACATCTTGACCGCTTGCACCCTACCTACACATCCGAAAAGCCCATGGGGTCCAGCAGCAGGTATCGCACCTTCAAGGTAGGCAACCCAGTCTTCACAAAAAACCTTTCCGGTGACCCATTGTGGGTCCCTGCTACCATAACTCAACTTATGGGTCCCCGTTCCTACTGTTTACAAACTGCTGACGGAAAAATGTAGAAGCGACATATCGATCAACTGCGCTCCAGGCTGGCATCTACCCCCATCACAAACCCCTTACCTCAAACCTGGGGGGGGAGGGAAATCAAGGGGACCGGAGAAGAATTAGCATATGACCCAGTATGTGAAAACCAGCAATCAGCACAACCAACCCGGAGATATTCACCTTCTGAAGGAGAGCCAGGCCAGACGATCCCCTCACCACAGAGCAGCACTGTGACAGCAGCAAATCCAAGGGATCTGGAGGACAGCCTTAACGGAAGCAGAGATGACAACCCCAAGTCACCCAATGGAGAGGGCGGAACATCTTTGCCAACAAGCGCAGCAAGCAGCCCACCGAGACCAGAATCAGAGCAAGGACCGGTGGAGCAATGCAGATCAGGTAGACAGGTGAAACGACCTGCCTACCTGCGAGAATACGTCACCCCACCCTTCAGACGCAACCTAGGGGGGAAGGTTGTTACGAACTAAGCAAATGCTTTAGCTTAAAATCCTAATAGTTTTGTTTCCACAGCAGGCTCGTAATCCTGCACTTCTGATTGGCCCGCGAACAGCGGATTGTGTTTGGCCGATTCTGACTAATCTGATTGGCTGACAGCGGGTCACTGCTGATTGGCCGCTACCAGTGCGGCAAACTCAAACCATTGGTTATTGTGACAGCAGCCAGCTCTATAAAAGGAGCTGCTGCTTCCCAGTAGCTCTGCTCTGTTCTGAAGTCACTAATAAAGAATTGGAGTCACTATTCGATGTCTCGTCTCCGTTTCTTACGCCCACGCTCCAGATCTAACACAGTGAATAGATATTATTCAACTCTGAAGGTATATGTGATTTAAACCTTATTTATTTATTCTAGATTGGTTCAATACATAATGTAATTAATGTCAAGCAATTTAAAATCACTAAATAAATAAATAAATGTAAGAGGTATAGTATTAGTCCAAATAGTCTCCTTTCTTCTTTAGTATCAAATTATTTCTGTATTCTTAATTTCAAAAGCATTGCATTAATAAAAAAGTGATATCAGTGATGACAGGATGTCAAGTTTTCAGAGTTGGAGTTATTGACAGGCCAGGCTGCTTCCAGCAAGACAATAAGCTATTAATGGGAATTTCAAATATTATTAACACTGGTATTAATAATTATAGCCATAGTGGTCCATGAACAAGTCCAAAATCAATACATCATGTGCACAATTATTAGGCAAGCTGTACTTTTGTGGATTAATTTTATTATTGAACAACTATAGTGCTTTCGGTCAGTCCAAAATGTTAATAAACCTCAAACCTGAATATTTAAAAAAGTAAAAGTGAGGTTATGGCCTTCTTAGGAGAATATCTATGTATGCACAATTATTGGGCTACTATTAGTTTGCAAAATTATTATGCAACTAAATGAAAAATGAATTTTCCCATCTCACTCATTTATTTTCATCTGTTAAAGTGAGAATAATAAGCAAACAACTCAAAATTTACAAATAAAAATTTCTGACAGTTCAAAAAAAGTCAGTGACCAATATAGCCACCCTTCTTTTTAATAACAGTCATAAGCCTTCCATTCATGGAATCTGTCAGTTTCTTGATCTACTAACTATCAACTTTTTGTGCAACAACAACCACAGTCTCTCAAGACATTGTTCAGAGAGGTGTACTGTTTTCTTCCACTATAAATCTCCCCTTTAAGGGCCCACAAGTTCACAATTGGGTTTAGGTCAGGTGAGGAAGAGGGACATGTCATTATTATTTCATCTTTAAGGCCTTTACTGGCTAGCTACATAGTGGAGTATTTTGATGCGTGCAATGGAACATTGTCCTGCATAAAAATCACGGTAGTTTTGAAAGATGCAGACTTTTTCCTGTATCACTGCTTGAAGAAAGTGTCTTCTAAAAACTGGCAATATGTTTGGCATTTGATTTTGAGTGTGTGTGTGTGTGTGTGTGTGAGAGAGAGAGAGAGAGAGAGAGAGAGAGAGAAAGTCTACCTTTGAATTTGTAAATAGAGTAAATATTTTCATATTTGCTCATTGAAAATGTCATTGTGATGTGCTTTTTAACATTTTTGCCATATGCCAAATAAACAAACAAACAAATGAACAAATAATCAATTTGAATCTAAGGCCCCATCCCTAGGAAGAGATTTCAATATTGAGACTCTGTATTCTCTTTTTTTACAGTATTATTATTTCAAATCCACACAGATAATATTTTTCATACTTACAATTGTTCATGTTTCATGTTTTCGGGGAAATGATATATAGGCAAACTTCAGCTCCCTTTTAGAACAATACTATTTTCCATTTACGTTTCTAGTTTCCTGTTTGTAGATTCTATTCAGACCAGTCTCATATTAAGCTAAGGTGAGGAGAGTACAGGATTTGTAATCATCCTTAAAATGTTTCTTGGCTAGAAAATACTCCCAATTTATATGATGCATTACCCATGCTATGTTCTAAAACACCTATACACATAATTTATGCAAATTACAAGCATATACAAATCCTATTCTTTGCATCCTGAACGATTCCTTGACCTTTTTCCCCCCTCTATTGGTTTCTCTTAGCAAAAACATAGCTGCAACCTTCTTATCACCTCTTTTAGCAGCATTTCCCTAATCCTTAGGCAGCATGTAAATCCTTTTCCTTTCTTTGAAAATGTTTTCCATATTACATCCTGCTTTCAGAGCTGTATTTCAAAATGTAATTTTAATCCTTTCTATTTTAGTGAGAAACTGGAATATTGTTCTCATCTTAGGCAATCCAATCACATACTGCTGGGCTGCACATTAATCTTTTGAAGAGGAACAAATACTTTGGACAAAGTGAACTCTGAACTCTGGTGACATCAAAATTCTTACTGTGGGTATATTGAATGCAGCCTGCAAAGCTTAACTTAAGTTCATTAGTAACACATTTGTTTGGATTGCTTTTCAAATAAGAAGTTGGAGTTGGAAGAAGAAGGAAAGAAGGTCAAGACATGAGTTCAGAACAGCAGATGTTAAAAACCCATGCAAAATAATTTGATATTTTGTGGGATACTACAAATAATATAAATACTATACAATCACTATCCATGGGATATTGATATATATGGTATTCCCTTGAATTGACATATCTGAATACTTCCAGGTAATGATAACCCCTATAAAAGTTAGGGGTTTCCTTTTTAAATACCACTTGTATATTGGAGAAGTAGTACCGTAGTGAAATTGCTTTTAAAAAGTGGTATCAAAAGGATCACAATGCCCTTTTAAAATGTTCGAATAGTAGAAAATGAGATTATTCTTGATTGCCAAGAAATGAGAATTTGAAAAAAAATAAGCTGATGTTATTTATAATTTTATTAAATTTATCAAAGTATATAATACAAATGGAAATAAAAATAGAAGGAAATAGGGGGAGGGAAAGAGGGAAAGAAAAAAGTGTAAGGTAAGGACAAAAGAAAAAGGAAAGCATTGACTTCCATCTCTTTTTAGCATGTTAACATTACAGCCTCAACTTTTTACTTTTATATACTTAATATTTAAATGCTTAAATCAGGAACATCAAACTCACAGCATCATGCTATTACCATGTGACCTATCACAACTTTTTTTTCCTTTGCTAAATTGGGGGTGAGCGTGGCCAGCACATGATGCATCAGGCCCAGAGGCCACCAGTTTGACACCCCTGGCTTAAATGGAGAAAGCCAGTTTGATTCAGTGGTTGACTAGGCTACAAACCTGGAGAACATGTGTTCAAGTTCAGCTTATCATTAAAGTCAGCTGGAGGACATTGAGTCAGACTTTTTCTCTCAGCTCAACTCGCCTCACAGGGTGTTATAGGAAAAATAAGATGAAAGAGTGTTAGATAGGCACTGCCTTGAGCTGTTTATATATAAAAAATTAAAGGTGAAATGTAAATTAAATATTAATAAAATATGTCCTATTCATTTTCATAACAACAAACTTGTCAAATCACCAAAACCCAAAGTCGAAGTTTCATTTTTTTTTTCCATCTCAAAAATAAAATTCATAAGCAGTTTCCAAGTAGAAACAGTTTGATGTATTGTTTCCTTTGAGTACAGCAGTTAATTTAAGCATTTCTGCTTGTTTCATTGTTTTTTTCCAGTCTTCATCCATTGTGGGAATTAAAATATCTTTCCATTTTTGTGTTGTCAATATATATAACAGCAAAGCTCCAGATTTTTTTCAAGCTCTTTGTCGATGAAATGCAAAGTCTCTGATTTAACTTTTATTTTCACTTTAAGAATATTCTGTTAAAATATGAATTTTATCAGAGTAAGATTGCTTCATCACAAGTGCATGAAAGACACCAAAAAGCTCCTTCCTTCTATTTACATTTCCAACATACATTTATAATACTTTTGTATGTCTTTGACAATTTATCGAATGATAAATACCATGGTACATCATTTTATAAAATTTTTCTTTTCAATTACAATTTAATGTATGTTTTAAACTTTTGTCCATATGTTATCCCATTGTTCAAGTATTTTATTATACCCAAAATTCTTTCTCCATTGAATCATGCAATGCTTCACTTATTCATTCTCAACATTCAATTTCAATAACAATTTATAAAGCTTGGCAATTCTTTTGATGACACTTAAGGTCAGAAGTAGTGTTGTTGACAATAGGTTGAAGAGTGACAGCATTCTTTTCAGAATGCAGAAAGTTTGGGAAAATTTTTAAACTCAGAGAACAAACTGGATACATATCTCTGTTTTAATATTTGCAGTATATATTTTTTTCATAGTTCAACTCCATTTCTAGAGTATGTTGAAGTTGGATGCTTATAACTAATTTTAATAAATAAATAAATGGAGGTTTTTCTTTAAAAAATCCTTGACTTACAACAGTTCATTTAGTGACTGTTCAATATTCCAACAGCACTGAAAAAAGTTATTTATGACTATTTTTCACACTTACAACCATTGCAGTATTCCCATAGCCACATGATTAAAGTTCAGATGCTTGGCAACTGACTCATATTTATGACGATTGCAGTGTCCTGGAATCATGTGATCATCTTTTGCAACCTTCTGACAAGCAAAGTCAATGGGGAAACCAGATTCACTTTTACTAACTTAACAGCTGCAATGTTTCACTTAATAACTGTGGCAAGAACGGTCCTAAAATGGGGCAAAATTTAATTAACAAATGTCTTGCTTAGCAACAAAAAAATTAGGCTCAATTTTGATCATAAGTCGAGGAATACTTGCATGTGTGTATATGTGAATGAATGTATCAATATCGAAGTATATTTTCTTTTAAAATATGTATTTCAATACATTTTTTTTCAAAATACTACTGAAATTTATAAAGTTAGTACTTGGTTAACAATAGTATCTGGGACTGAGAACTCCAAACGATGCTGTCATAAAATAGTGTAATATCATGTAATGGGCATGACCATTTGCCATCTTCTCCGTTGACTATACTTGTTGGAAGCCAGCTGTGAAAGTTGCAAATGGCAATTATGCTTCCACATCATAATTGTGAACCAGTTGCATAGTACTTGAATTGTGATCATGTGACCATGGGGACATTGCAACAGCTGAAACTATTATGTCAGACCTCAAAATCCAAGAAGGACATGCAGAGTTACATCTAAGTTATTTTGCTTATTGTTCTTTATTTATAAACAGAAATCTAAAGCAAAATATTTCCTTTATTAAAAATATATTATGAGAAGTTCTAGAAAGGATTGATGTTGGTCCTCTTTCTCCCAGGCAAACTGCCTAAAGTTGAATCTTGATCCTCTGGAAGACAGCTCCTCCCTCTTGGGAATCCAGAATGCATGCCACCTCATATGTATACCAATTATAAATCTCCTTGTTCCACGCTATGTAATTTTAAATGGTCACTGAACAAATGGTCACTGAACAAGGACCACTTGTATTTAAATGCCTACAATTTGCATTCTTACAACCTTTATACACATCAATGTGTGTGTGTGTGTGTTTATTTCAGAATATTTGCTTTCAAAGTACATATTTCTCTATATATTTCTAAACAGTTGAAATCTATTTTGTGATTAATTTAGTTGGCCAGAATTACATTCAACAAGCCTGAAAGCTCTCACTAAATCTCAAATTGCACAGTAGTTTAGAAGATATAGATCAGGCTGTAAGGCGATTAAATGGATGGCTGAAATGAGATACAAACAAATAAAACAACTAACAATGATTCTGTAGTTTTGAATTGCTCCAGAATTCCTGGCTAGGACTATCTTGAAAAACAAACTTTGCTTAGCCATAAAGTAGAACATGTTAGGATTAAACACTAGTATTCTGCTAAAGTATAAAAAGAAGAAGAAACTTCATAGGTAGAAAACGCAAACACAAAAATATAATCAGGGCCCTCCTGGATTAGACCCCTGGCTATAGCAATCTAGCTGTCTGTTCTCACAGTGGCCAACCAACTGGAGAAGGAAGTCCTCTAGCCCAGGCGGTCGCCAACTTGTGGGTGTGGCCCACTGATGGTCTGCAAGAAAATTTTGGTGGTCCGCAGATAAATGTCACCCCTGGAATACCCCCCAAAGTAATTAATCCAGGAACAAGGCTGTGCTGCCTACATGGCCCACGGGAACCCTCCCAGACCATTCATTGGCAAGCTTGCCTGCTAAATTGCTATTTTTCCTTTTTCTGACCATCAGCTGTTCTGCTGTGCCAGAGATTTAGATTAGCTAGAAAGCAGGAAATTATTGGATTTCTTGCTTTCTAGCTAATTTTTAGATCTTCGGCTCTGCCAAACCTTCCTTAGGACTGAAGCAGTGCAGACTCAGCTAGCCGATGGCAGAAACACAGATCTCTAAGTGAATCTATTATTCTGTGAGCAACTCAATCTGCCTGTCTGCTTTGCCTGATTTTGGGTAAAAGTTGCTCTTTTTTAAATAAAAAATCAATATATACATAAATATTTATAATATTTGCATACAAGCCATGCCCAGCCAGTCACAAGACCACCAAGCCACACCCACAGAACCAGTTGTTAAAAAATTTGAATCCCACCCCTGCTTCTGTGTGTTTGTGTGTGTGTGTGTTGTGTGTGTGTGTGTTGTGTGTGTGTGTGTGTGAGAGAGAGAGAGAGAGAGAGGGAGGGAGGGAGGGAGGGAGGGAGGGAGGGAAAGAAAGAAAGAAAGAAAGAGATTAGATGAGATCTCTCTTGCTCTCCCACCAATGTAAGCAAGCCACCGTCAGTCAAAATTCATATTAGTGGTCCCCAAGATTTAAAATTATGAGTTTGGTGGTCCCTGAAGTCCAAAAGGTTGGTGAGTCCTGCTCTAGCCTTCCAATAGATGACCCTGCCAACAGGACTAATAGTTATTGATCCCCATGACTGCTATTGATTTTTGAAATTAGCCAAGCTGGAAGCAGTACCAGTTATCATGGTACAGTGATACTTGGTATATACAAAACAATAGTACCAAACAATTTTTTGATATAAGGAATAATGCAGTGTTACAAGGCAGGCAATACCAACATGTTTTAGCTCGTGCATTGAATCCCAAACAAAATTTTCATGTCAAATGCATTGAATACCAAATCTGATGAGTTTCAAAGAAGTTGAGCACCATATACAGGGTTAAAATGGTTAAAGTAGAGGAAACAAAGAAATTCAGATAAGCCAGAAGAAAGCTGAACAAGACAAGAAACGAGAGGAAGAAATTGTTTTGAAAAGATGTTCTGGAATACAAGGAAACAGAGCATGAAAGATGCTAAGCTAAAGGAATGTGAATAAGGATATTGAAAGGAAAGAAAGTTATGACATTGTACATGAAACATCCTTTCCATGGGCCAGAAAATTAAACATGTAGGAATTTAAGAAATTGCTGGATGTACTAAATCACTTTGGATTATCTTGCAAGACTCAATTGCAGACTGTCATATGGACAATTCCTTGTTGTTGGGCAATTCCTTGTTATCAGGGCATATATTATTAGAACCCTATCTAGATGTTTTGAAGTGAGACTAAATAACATTCCAATAAACAAGTTTAATGCCAAATATCTCATCTGTATCTTATCTTGTAAAGTATTTATATTATATATGAAGTTTCAGCTTCCCTATTTGGACAACAACTTTCCAAACTTGCTGGCAATTTTGTTTGTTTGTTTTATTCCACTTGTAATATTTTTATAAATAATTCAAGGCTGCAAACATATTCAACAAATTTTCCTCCTGTTTTCCCCTCAACAACATTGTAGATTGAGCTGAGAGAGAGTAACTGGCTCCAGAGGCATACATGGCTAAAGTGTGATTTGAACTTATAGTCTCCTGTTTTCTACCACTAGACCAAACTACTTCAGTATTACCAAATCTTAGACTTGCAACAGTATATGAAGTGGGGGGGGGGGGGGAATCTCTAACATAGATATTATGTCTAGTTCCAAGGCATGTCACTCTACACAGTCACTCTAGAAAAGGAGCAGTTCCTTAAGTGTCATGTCCCTGGTGGAGACTGACTCTGAGGAAGAGGAAGAACAGCCGACATGGAGTGGAAGTGTGGCTCCAGAGATTGTGGAGGAGGTTGGGAAAGGGCAGAGGCTGGCTGAACCCAGGCCCATTCCCTCTCCATCCTAGGGCACGCAGGGAGGAGAGGATAAGGGAGAGATGTGCTCTACTGGAGATCCTCTTCATGGACTGCAACTGGATAAGAGGATAGACAGACATATAGGCGAGTGCTGGAAATAAAGTGGGGAAATATCTCTAGTTTATTGTTCCTCTCTGAGTTTGTTGTCCTTCCCAGTGTGTATTATGATATCTGTGGATGTATTCAAGCCCTTATCTTGCCTGGTTTGTGTTGTTTTTTACTCTTTGTAATTTAAATGGCATTTCCTCCTTCTTGTAATTGCTTGTGTGGGAGTTTTTTGTCTCCAAGATATTTGGCGCTTGGAAGCAAAGTGAAGGAATAACACCTTCACCTGTTTTTTGTGATTGTGTTTATTTTTTATCCCACCCTGCATCATCACATTATGCATATATAAAAGGATTTGTGTCTTTTAAAAGTAACTTCTTCCCAAAACAAACTATAATTATAATTATTTCATACATTCATTCATCATAAATTAGAGGATTGTAACAAAATGCTCTCTATGCCTGCTCTGTCTGCTGATTATTATTACCTTTATTGTCAGAGTACAACATATGTACAATGAGATTCGCTGAACTCCCTTCATGCATGACCCCCCCCCCACACACACACACACAACTGATAGGAAGTAGGTGAGCCAGGTGGGGTTTTTTAATTATTGGGATTGGACTCTATGCTCTTTCAAGCAGAGGATGCCTTTCAAGGGAAAGTAATCATATGACAACAATTCCAAAAGAGTTTTCTCCTCTGGAAAGCAAGAGCCTAGGCTATCTAAGCTTGAGAATCATTTCACTATAACACTGAAACTTTCTTACTTAAGATAGTAGTAACTGTTCTGTCCCCTCATTTGAATTCTTGAGATCCCCGCGCTTTGATTGGCCAAAGCGTGGGGTGCTCTGATTGGCTAGGTGAGCCGCGCCGATTGGCTCGCTGAGAATCTCCCGCGATTGGTCAATTCGAATCGCGGGAGATTCAAAGCGGTGCCATTGGCCGTGGCCGCCGCGGCTTGGAAATAAAAAGCCGCGAAGTTTTCCTGTAGCCTCAGTTCGGTGCCTGACTAATAAAAAGAGCTTGAAACACAGTCAGCGACTCCTGGCTTCTGTCCATGCGGACATAACACTGGCGATGAGGATGGGATCCTCATCCTGAACCGAAGCACGTGTCCGACGGAAGCCAGCCAACCGACGAGATGGCCAGCATCGCGCCACCAACCCCCTTCAACCCCGCTACCGAGGACTGGGAATCTTACATGGACAGATTCCACATGTTCCTCGAATGCAATGATCTGAAGGATGCCACGGGACCGAAGAAACGAGCCATCTTCCTAACACACAGTGGGCCCGCAGTGTTTAAGATGGCAAAAGCGCTAGCCAAGCCCGCCAACATTACCGCGATGGATTGGAAGGACCTCGAACCATTGCTCCAGAACCAGTACGCTCCAGCCGTGCCCATCCTCATCCGACGGCATGAATTTTATCGGCTGGACCAGCGGTCGGGCGAGAGTCTCAGTGATTTCGTTGCAGAGCTGTGGCACCTGGGAGGACTATGTGAGTTCTCCAACATGAACGAGGCCCTTCGGGACCGAATCGTGCTCAGCCTTTGGGACCCCGTGCTCCAAAGTCAGTTGATGGCTAAGGGCAACATCGCTCTCGCCAACACCATCTCCGAAGCCACGGCCGCCGAAGCTACCCGACAGTCAGCAGACTGCATGCGGAGACTGAACGCCGGGGACCGCACCGCAAACAACAACCCTGCAAGGTCGACCGAGGCCCAACCTGAAACCACCACCCACCAGGGTGAACTCCAGTCGACCTCGGGCACGTCCAATGAGGAAGAAGACATCCACCGTCTCCAGGCAGGCCGCGACCAGTGCAGCCGGCGGAGTCGTAAGTCGAGGACCGCGTGTGCCGGTTGCGGAGGCGACCACCCCAGATCCGAATGCCGGTTCTTTGACTCCGTTTGCCAGCACTGTGACAAGAAGGGCCACATCGCATGCGTTTGCCGCCTCAAGAAGACCCACAGCCCCAGGCGATGGGACCCGAGCGAGCGGAGACGAGAGAGCACAACCCCCAGGACCAGAGACCGGCCAACAGACAACCTCTGGGAGTGAAACAGATGAGCCCAATGAAGCGGCGAGGCCAGGCGGAGAGAAGAGACACATCAAACAGTCACCATCGGCCACGCCACAACCACAGATGCCAGAAAGGTCTACGTGGAGGTAGGCATCGAAGGCAAACCCTGTAAAATGGAGGTGGACTCTGGGTCCTACCTCTCAATGGTAGCCTGGCAAGCAATTAAACGCTTGGTGCCTACCATCCAGAGAAAGCAACTAGAAAACCAGAGACTAATCCTCAAGGACTACCAGGGAAACCGCATCCCTGTAGTCGGAACAGGACAGTTTACAGTGACCTACAAGGGACACGCCAAAAGACTTCCCTTAACCATCGTCAATCGAGACCGACCTAGCCTACTGGGACTTCAATGGTTCACACCGCTAGGCATCGCAGTCACGGGCATCGACCACATCGCCGAAGCCAACTGGGAGCAGCAACTGGACCGGGATTTCCAGGAAGTGTTCAACAGCACCCTAGGCAAGTACCGAGGGCCCCCTATATCCTTCAGCCTAGACCCCCATGTTCCCCCAAAACGCCTAAAACCAAGGCGGGTACCGTTCGCACTCAAACCGAAGATAGACGAGCAAATTGACAAGCTCGTCAAGCAAGGGGTATTACAACCCATAGACCACGCCTGGTGGGAGACCCCCATAGTCACCCCGATTAAGCCTGATGGGTCAGTGAGAATCTGCGGGGACTATAAGGCCACCCTAAATGGCGCCTTGCAGCAAAGCGCTTACCCTGTCCCAGTAGTGCAGCATCTCCTACACTCACTGGGAGGGGGCAAAGTTTTTGCGAAACTCGACCTGGCCCAAGAATACCAGCAACTGCCGGTCGACGAGGAAACTGCCAAGGCACAAACCATAGTCACCCACCGGGGAGCCTTTAGATGCAACCGCCTCCAATTTGGAGTCAGCGTGGCACCGGGAATTTTCCAGAGCCTCATGGAAAGACTCTTACAGGGCATCAAGGGGGTGGTCCCATACTTCGATGATGTACTAGTATCGGCAACCAACCAGGCCGAACTAGAGACTCTCCTAAGGGAGGTGCTAACGAGGTTCAAAGAAGTCGGGCTTAAAGTGAAGAGGGAAAAATGCCAGCTGTACACAGAGCGGGTCGAATTCCTAGGATACCTCCTAGACCGACATGGCATTCACCCCACCAACAAGAAAATTAAAGCCATCAAGGAAGCCCCCACACCCAAGTCAAAAACAGAACTGCAGGCGTTTCTGGGGCTACTTAACTTTTATAATGTCTTCCTGCCCCAAAAGGCGACCGCGGCGGAGCCTTTGCATAGGCTTTTGGACAAGGTGGCTACCTGGACTTGGGGGAAATGCGAGGAAGCTGCCTTCAGAAAAACCAAGGACCTGCTCACTTCGGATGCCATCCTCATCCAGTACAACGAGACCCTACCACTAGCCATCACATGCGACGCATCACCCTTCGGCATTGGCGCTGTCCTCAGCCACACTCTCCCCGACAGAAAAGAAGCACCCATCGCATTCTTTTCAAGGACCCTCACCAAACTGGAGCGGAACTACAGCCAGCTGGACAAAGAGGCTTTGGCTATCGTCGCCCCAGTAAAAAGGTTTCACGAGTACTTCTATGGCTGGACCTTTACCATCATCACCAACCACAAACCGCTGCTGGGAATCCTGGCAGGGAACAGGGCCACCCCGAACATTCTGTCTCTCCGCATGACAAGGTGGTCCGAATTCCTGGCTGCCTACAACTACGGACTCACACACCGACCTGGTAAGACTATCTCCCATGCGGACGCCTTAAGCCGCTCACCGCTACCTGAACCAGACACTGACCCAGCACCCACGACGACCACCCTCAGCATCGAGACTCTACCCAACCTACCCATAACCGCGTCAGACATTGCCTGAGAAACTAATAAAGACAAATGTCTGGCGCGGGTTTTGCATTGGGTAGAGAAAGGGTGGCCGGAAAGGGACAACGACGAGTCCGTCAGGACATTCCAGAACCGGCAAACGGAACTCTCGTTACTAAAAGGGTGCATACTATGGGGGGATAGGGTGGTCATCCCGCAAAAACTACAAGGGAAGGTTTTGGAACTGTTACACGAGGGGCACCCGGGCATCATTAGGACAAAAGCCCTGGCCAGAAGTTACGCTTGGTGGCCAGGGATGGACAAACAGATCGAGGCCTGGGTAGCAAGGTGTCAATGACGCGAAGTTTTCCTGTAGCCTCAGTTCGGTTCCTGACTAATAAAAAGAGCTTGAAACACAGTCACCGACTCCTGGCTTCTGTCCACGCGGACATAACAGTAACCCAATGTCTGGTAGCAACTTATGGCATTTTCATACTATTACCCTGCTGAAATGATTCAAAGGAGATCTTTCCAATGTTATTATGGCAAAATAGTGGCTGAAAGATTGTAGTGGTTGCTAAAAGATGCTATTGGGGGAATGAACACAGCCTTCACTAACTTCTATATTTAAGACATTAAGAGCATAGGCTTTGGAGAACAATGGTGGAATTCTACCAGTTTCCCTACTGGTTCGGTGACTGCGCACTTCGCAGGTGCATGCATGCACACATCAAACACCCACACAGCTTTCCAAATACCAGCTGAGGGTCTGCTATGCCAATTAGCTGAGAAGATAAAGAACAGAAAAGCACAGGGGTGGGTGGGAGGTCTGAGCCTTTCTCTTCTTTCTCCTGTCAGCTGATCATCGGAGCTTTGCCATAGAAATTTTTGCTACCGGTTCAGCTGAACTAGGCCAACCATTAGCATTTCACCACTGCTTTGGAAGTACTTCCTTCTTTCGTTATGAATCCTTCTGCTCTTGAGTGAACATGGGCTATCAGGTGATTTTCCTCTAGGCTATTACTTACACCATTGAAATTTGGATCCCAAACCCTTCATACTCATTCAGAAACTATAACTGGAGTTAAAAAGCCAGAAAGGAAACATGAATTTTAGTAGAAAGTAGGACTAGCAATCTGGATGCAGGGCATTACTAAACATTCTGGAAATAAGTTTTTTGAGTTTCAGAAGGAAAAGCTGCAGGCTAATTCAGAGTACTTTATTTCTCACATGAACCTGGAGCCCTTGTAGCTGTCTTCAAAAGTAAATCATAGCTATTACTTGGAATGAAAAGGATGAGCCACAGAAACTTTCTCTCATGTTTGTTTCTAAATCTATATCTGTTCTTCAAATCTTTTGTAAACTCTTTGAGTTTAATATAACATGAAACAAACCTTGTTTTAAGGCTCTGAAAACTCAAAAGGTCCTGGATCTAAACTACATTACAGGAAAAATAAAAACCAGTAGAAGTGGTAATGTAATCCTTGACAGTGTGTTCCTTAAGTTAAATCTTATCTTTCTACAGCATTAGAATAAGACTTTGATCATTGATTGAGGCACTCCAGCTTAAAGATAGGTTTAATGAATTTCACTTTCTCAATACCAGTTTTTGGGTGATTGAATACAGTCAGTAATTAAATAAGATCATCAGTTTCTGACTCCCAAAAACAAATTACTTATTATTATAATTAATAATATATTAAATGATACTTGAAGCTAATTTGATTAAAACATAATCAAATAATAATTTGATATGCAATATAAATACTCTTCAATTTATGACCACAATTGAGCCAAAGTTTCTGTTGTTAAATGAGACATTTATTAAGTGAGTTTTGCCCCCATTTTTTGACTTCTCTTGCTGCAGTGGTTCAGTAAATCACAGCAGTTAATAAGTTAGTTACCTGATTGTTAAGTGAATCTGGCTTCTCCATTGACTTGGTTGTGAGGAGGTCTTTTAAAAAGGTGATTGCATAATCTTGGGACAGAAATATGAACCAGTAGCCAAGCATCTGAATTTTGATCCCATGATCATGGGGAAGTTGTGAAGGTTGTTACCATGAAAAACAGTGATAAATCACATTTTGAGTACCATTGTAATTTTGAATGGTCACTCAATGAATCATTGTAATGAGGGTAAAGATTCATTCTCTGAGTTTCTGGGATGGTTTCCGAACATTTCGCTATGAAGCTAGGTAACTGTTAGGAATAACAAGGTTACCTAACATAGTTTGGGTAAAATAATATATATAAACTATGATAGTGAATTTAAGTGTGTGTCACTTTAAACTGCAAAGCATGTAATTTTGGGTGCGGTTGTAAAACCGCCATAAGAGGGAGCAAGAGAACCTACTGGCTTACTGTATTGCTAGCTTACTGGATTGATTGTTGACGATGATAGATTGATGGTTTGATAACAGTGTGTTCCCTGTTGCTGAAGGAAGAAAGGAGGTTTGACTTCTTTATATCTCTACTGCAAAGAGATATATTACTGGACTGATATTTGTACGTTTACTGACCTCTTTTTTGACACTGGACTTTGCAACTGAATAATCCCCAGATGGACTGAACTAGTGAATGATATATGGACTGTTTGACTATGCTAAAACTCTTCCTGGAATAAACTATTTAACTAGCACAGGGTATCTGTTTTACTGAGTGTAAGCTACAAACACATTTATCTCACATATTTGCCTGCCTGCCTGACTGCCGCACAGATTCTGCTAGGGTGTATCCCTAACAGTAACATCTTCAGTAGAGTTTAGGGGATATCAATGTTCTTCTGTTGATAAGGACTTCATGTGGTCAGTAGGTCTTGTTACAAGTGTGGGTGTATCAAGTGAGGGTCTTGTAATGGATCTTATAGTGAGTCATCAGTCAAGTCTTGTGATGGGTCATGATCAGGAGGCTACATCAGATGAGGATCATTAGGAAATGAAGGCTGGTTGGAAGGTCTTGCATGGTGGTTGAGAGTTGGTGCCGTCTCTGGTTATCTGTGTTTGAGTTGGATTCTGAGAGGTTCATAGCAGTGGTAGGATTCAAATAAAATTACTACTGGTTCTGTGGGCATGGCTTGATGGGTGTGGTGTGCTTGGTGGGCATGGATTGGGCATGGCAGGGGACGAATACTGTAAAATCTCCATTCCCACTCCACCCCAGGGAAAGGCTACTGCAAAATCCCTTTATCCCCCACCTCATTAACCTGCTTTCCAGCTCCATTCTGTGCAGGGCAACAAAAAGAAGGCCCAGCCAATCAGTTGGGACTCAGGAGGCAGAGAATAGATGGGGGTGGGGCCAGTCAGAAATGGTATTTGCCAGTCTAATTTTTACCAAACTAATAAAAAGTTTAAAGATGCTAACAATTTTCAGCTTAATATGGAAATCTAAGTCCACAGAGTTAGTCAGAGGCTGATTACAGGGTGGAAAAATAGGAAGGCCAATGGATTAAGCTAGTTTAAGAGAAGAAAATGTGATGTTTTTTTTCTTCAGGAATTGAGTCTGAGAATAAAATGCAAGAAATAGACATTTCATAGCTTTTGAAAGAAAAGAAGTTATTTATTCTTGTTCTGTCATATGTTTGCCACATCACCATGTATATATGATGAAAGCTGGTTTAGACAAAAGAAAAAGAAGGAAGAAGAAAGGGTGCCATTTTTTATACAGGAATCCCGCTTGTGAGAAACAATGTTTTGGATATTGAAGGGAATATTGAGGCTGGCCTATTCCTGAGCTTTTATTCCTAAAAGTGCAATTCAGAAAAATAGAACGGGGAGCCAATCCAATAACAAAGCATCTCTGCTGTAGGGCAGGATTATTGTTTAGCTAGCATACCAAGTATTTTCCTTTTAAATATTCAGTCTATTTATTGTTGAGCAGTGAATGAGTTGCCCAGTACATTTAAGTATTTTTATATAATTGCAGACAAAACACTCAGACACGACCATTTATATTCTCATAAGATGTAGTAGTTATAGAAATATGTTGTGTTTGGGGTAAAAGGAATAATTGAAAATAGTGGAAAATCAAAGAACTCTACAATATGTATTTCCATGTCCTTTTTTTTTTCTAAGAGACATACATTTCTAAAATAAACTCTAACAAACTAAAAAAGCCCATAAGTTACACAAACACATAAACATATTTTGTTCAAATGTTCTCAACCTTTTGAATATTGCTTCATTTTCAGAGAAAGAAAGAATTGTCTTCTTAAGTTTATTTTTTAAAAGAACCACATGGTTCTTTTCCAGCATCAGCCTTCTCCTAAAACTGCTTTCTCATATTTTCATTCCAATTTAGTTGACTCTCGTCAAATAAATTCAGTGTTAGAGAGATAATTTAAATGATGCAGTCATTTAAATGACCATCCTTCTCTGAGGAAGATGGGAGATTTAGAAATGTGAAAAACAAATAAATTTAAATAGCCTGCTGAATTTTCTGCAGTATTTATGCAAAATGTATGTAACAGATTTCATATGTAAAGATTTCTAATTTCTCTTTTAGACTGCAGACAAATTACAGGACAATTGCACAGTGAAACTGTTTAGAAAATAGGAGTCTGGATTCCTTTGCAAAAAGAAATATGGGACACATGTAGTTTTCAGAAGAAAATAGAAAATAAAAAGAGAAAGAAACTAAGAATCTGTTTCTGGTTACTTTGAGTCCAATTCAAGGTGCTGGTTATTAACCTTTAAAGCCTTTCGTGGCATGGGCCTCCATAACCTCAGGAATCATCTCTCTCTCACACACATACACACACACATACACACACACACATGGGATTGGCCCATCTTACCCAAAAGGGGCTTGCTATGGACACCATTGGTTGAGGAATTCCACCTGGCAAGGTCCAGGAAAATAGCCTTTTCTGCTGTGACTCCTTTCCTGGGGAACATTGTACTTGTCGAGGTGAGATCCATTGCCATCTTTTTGGCTTTTCAGAAAGGCCTCAAACCTAACTCTGCCAATTGACCTGGAACCCTGATGGATGGATGTCATACTGGAATAGTTAATGGACTGAGACCTCCAGCTATGCATAGCTTGCTCCTTTCCTTGCCATCTGTGTTAATTATAAGACAATTTTAAAGTTTATTTTTTTATTTTGTTGCTAATATATGCTTATAAACCTCCTAGAATTGCCTCTAGACAAGATGGGCAGCATTTAAATTTAGTAAATAAATAATAAATGAATCCTTGATTCCTGAATTGTTTGTGTGATATAGATTTGGCTACCAAGAAAAGATTTATTAAATTTAAATACATGAAAATCCAGTAGTGATGCTGCCTTAATTTAAAAGGAATATACAAGAAACAGAAAAATTAATCCAGATCCTGAAGTGTATTTAACTGTCAAAAAACAAGGCAGAATGTAAATCTGTATCTTCTAGAGATAAACTCTTCTATCAATTTCATCCAGGAAAAAAAGTTTTACGGCCAGTTTTCTCCAGATCTTCTGCAGCCTTGGATATTTGATTGTTGCAGCAGTGACAAGCAATTAGCTTGTACTTTTATATCCTGGATTGAAAGGAAAGCATTTAAAAATTTAGAATCTACAAAGACAGAGTGAAAAAGCACTGTTGATAAAAGAAGCAGTAAAATCATTGGGACTGACAAACCAATGGACTATGAAGACATATACCATAATTCTAACCAGTCTGATTTTCTTCAGTCCAAAATGGAATAACAATTCTGTTCCATGCGGGATCCATTCCACACTAAACTTGGCTACCTTCTAGGAAAGTACATTCCTTTGCCTTATTCTTTCTCCATTATGGGTAAATTATTGTATATTTTGCCTGTTTGGATTCAGCTTAAATGTTTGAAACTAGATACTTTATTTCCTCTTTCATCATTGTCACTTAGAAAGTTTGCATCAGGCTTAAACAACAACAGGTTGGCAGAAGTGCACTGTGAATGGCCATTGGTCCTAAAAGTAGTTTTCCAGGGTTGTTAAAATAACTTACAATTGTATACAAAGCCAAATTTGATTTTGCAGAAGATCGGTACTTTGCAATCCAAGCCAAGATTTTATAACTCTAACTTTATAACTGCATCACATGAGATAAGTTAAAAGAGTTCTAAAGAGTAAGTAGAAAGAGTGAATGCTTATCAAATTTCCCTCAGATTGTATTACATGGTTATAAAATCAAAATGACAGTACTTTGTGAAACCATTTACATTTTAGAAAATAATTACAGCAAGGGTAATAACACCATAGTGATAAAATAAAAAGTTTTTTCTCTGTGTGTGTGTATTTGTGTGTCTGTGCATACAGTTTCTCTATATATAGAATAGATTTCAGCTATTCTGTTAGACATCTGTCTTGGATTCTCAGAAGGAAGCACATGACAAGTGGCTGCTACTAGCAGAGAGATATGATCTGTCACAATTGGGTGACATCCAGCTAAGCCATTACATTTTCTTCCCTCGTAAGTCCAAGCCCACATAACATTCTTCTTCTTATTGAAATAATGCCACCTTCACATAATGTGAGATAGCAATCCCAGTAAACTGGAAACTTGCTTTGTAAGGTATTATAAGATCCAAATAATGGCCTTTCTAAATCATATTATAAAGAAGTCTCTTTTCAGCAATGTTAGGCTACAAATATTCATCAATTTCAAATGACCAAAGACTAGTTCAAGTTGGAAACTTGAATCATAAGTTTCTGATGGAGAATAGCAGGACACTCAAAAGTTAGAAATGATGTTGAGTTTATCTATTATTGAAAGTTGTTAGAGCATGCCACAATAAGCAAAGTCTCTCTTGCTTTTTTCTACATTGTGAATATATATAGTTGAAAATTATTCTTCAGATGCTAGCTGATTGTGCCAGATACAAGCATCTCTAGCCAGCTGGTCATGTTATTTCACCTCTACTATAATATTATAATGTCACCCTTCTCCCAGCCATTACAGGCAGGAAAAGGGTGGGAAAAGAAATCCAGATTTTAATATTTGAGCATAAAGTTATATATAAAATTAGATTCTTATATGCTGATCCTAGTCATTACTAGGTCTACAGAATAGTCCTGCAATAAAAGCTACTCAGGCAGAGTCATTGAGCTTCCCATGAGAGTTCTTAAGTGCAGTTTGAATTCCTTAGAGAGAATTATTACAGTAACTTCTGACTATTTCATATATTGGAAATCATGAGAATTTGAAGTCAGCTACTATTTCTCTACTTTTCAACCTATAAAAATAAATAGGTTGAAAATCCATGCTGTTCTACTTACCAACTGGATTGTAGAAAATTTAGTAAAAATAATTGTTTTTTAAATCATTAAAATAAATTTCCATAGGAAATGATGAGAAACAGTTCAGCTCTTATCCACTACAGATCTATTTAGAATGTGAAGAAGCTATGTGTAATTTTCAGGGATTAGGGTTTGCTGTTACCAATATGCTATTAACAGCAGTTATGGTCCTGGTCATCAGGCTGAGACTACTGTATGTCTAGAGCAAGGATCTTCAAACTTGGCAAGTTTAAGATTTGTGGACTTCAACTCCCAGGATTCCCGAGCTAACCTGACTGGAGGAGGAATTCTGGGAGTTGAAGTCCACAAGTCTTAAAGCTGTCAAGTTTGAAAACCCCTGGTCTAGAGGTTGAATAGAAGCCTGTGGGTTGGGAGTTCATGAATGTTGGTTTCTGATTCTGAATGAGGTTGAAGATCCCATCTCATTGAAGGAGAAGATATATGGACAAGATATACTCATGTATTCATCCCTTTTTCTTGACATCCATTGGAGGCTTGAGGTGCAATTGGCCAATGATACTAGGTCCAGTAGATGCAATCCTTCTTAGAAAGGGAAAAGGATTTGCTGGGTTATTACACTATTTTCTAGCTACACAGGTCTGGTCTTGAATGTGTAGAACAAGCAAAAGGGCTGTTATACCAGAACTCTCTCCCAAAGTCATATAATGGTGATCCTCAAAAAAATGTACTGGCTACCTTTACATTAGGTTTTACTACTGATGCTGAAGGCCTTTAATACTATAGAACTTCAGAACTTGAAAGAACACTATTCTCAGTGTGTACCTATATGAGAGTAGAAGGGATGTCTTAATACCCTATGGTTGGAAGAAATGCTTTATGTAGAGATGAAGAAAATTCTTTTCTTTGTTGGGGCACCTTAGTTTTTGAATACACTTTCTTGGAGACTAGACTGGTCCTGATGTCATCTATCTACTAATATTCCATATTGTGCTATTGCTCTCACATTCAAGATTCCACATTCACAGCCCACACCTGCCCTTTGTCCTTAAGTATAGCTTCCATGACTATTTTTTGCCTTATGTTATTATTACTTTTGAACAGCACAGTGGCCTAGAAGTGAAGATGCTTGCCTCCCATTTAGAATATTGAGAGTTCAATCCTAGGCAGAAGGAGATGTTTTTCTATCAGGGCTCAAACTCCACTTAGGTGTTGGGAAGAGCATCTGACCAGTAAGTGCTCAGCTCCATCCAGTCACCTTGACTTCACCCCTATAAAAAGGAATTAATGATTACAAAAAGAAAAAAAAACCTGTTATTGCTTTTACTTAGTGTTATTCTCCTAACACTTTTAATGGATTCTAAGCCATCACTATATCTTAAGTTGAGACTGATTTAATATCATCTTTTCTAAGATGTGACATGATCCATAAATGTTCAGCTCTGAGATTTGAGGTATAATCTTACACTAGTTTAGGTATAATCTTATGCTAGGAAGTACTAAACTGATATCCTAACAATCTTCATAAAGATATTTACAAATATATATGGCTACAAACACAGCCATTGTTAATTATGGTTAAATCAATTTATTCTTGTCAGCAGCTTTGGTTTTTCAAAGAAACCGTTGACAGGATACTTTCCAGCATCATAAAAGTATGAAAATCCATTTTATAGCATTATGCAATATTAGAAGTAAAATATACTTATCCATTGTGCTACACATTTAACGGAGGCATATTTGAACATTCAAGATATTTCTGAAACATCTTACAGTAATAATGCTTAGATATTTTACAGTTTTATGGAATGGAAAAAATAAAGTTTCAGCATAGACTGCTGGTACAAGCAATTTGAAAACATGGCAGTATCACCACAAGAAATAATGACATTTTTTATTCTTCTGTTAATTTTTTTATTTCTTGCTTACTTGGTTTTATTTTTCTAGATATGTTTAAAAGAACTGGTCAAGTTTGATCAAGTTCTAAATCCATCATTACTTCTAAGACTTTTAAAAAAACAGACCTATCACAGGCATATTTTTGAAACTGGGAACACTAATTCCTCAGTAAGATATTTTCATCAAAAATGTAAAACCTTATAAAAAATTCAAATGTTTTGGTGCAATAGAGACCCCCAGCTGGCATAATGTCATCCTCAGAATTTACATACTGTGATGTTATTTCTAGTGCACTTTTCCCCCTATTCATTTACGGTGCTTCTGATTTCAAAAGTTCTCCAGCTCTTAAAAGGAACTACAGTAATAATTATTTTGATATGTTATCACCTTGCCAGATCATGGTATTTCAAGTTTTTTGTTTTGAGTAAATTTAATTCTTTATCTTTTCAGCTTCATAAAACAGAAATTCATTTTGAACAATAACGTATAAATAATGCATTTCTATTTTTGAATATGTTCTTGGATATGACTGCAGTGTATGAGAAAAGCAGCTATAATTATGAATGCAAATGATTTCACAGTTATTGCAACAGATTTTGTTTATATATGTTAAACTGTCTTGAAAAAATAGCCTGCTTTCACAAGAAGAGCTTAAGCATCTTTTTTCCCCTCTTTTGAGAGACAACACTTGAGTAACAACTATGAAATGTAGGACATTTCCAATAGGAAAGACTGAAATATGCTTGTTTAGATCAAATATACTGTGTTTCTCAGATAGGAAAACTGTTAACTTGAACATTAACAGAAACATTAATTATTTTAAGACCCATTACTGTCAGAAATGCCATTCTATTCTACTTCTTGCTGAAGTGTAGGCTGCCAAAATCAAAAATAGCCTACAACCTGAGAAACAAGGATTTGGAATAGTTAACTCTTTACCACCATGATTATTTTCCTGAAATTCTTGAATGATGCTCAGAAATAATCACAATTATATTTTCAATGATACTTAGCCTCAAAAAGTTGTAGGTGCTCCAATATTGGAAGTTTTAAGAACAGATTGAATGACAATTTGTCTGAAATGGTATAGTTTCCTGCTTGAACAGTGGGTTGAACTTGCAGACTTTCAAAATCCCTTCCAACTCTGTTTTTCTGTTAAGAAAAATGTATATAGGTCTTCAAATTAAATGACTCAATCCAGGGCAGTTCATTTCATATTTTTACTTTTTATAAATGCAGTAGTTAACTACCTAGTTACTAAGAAAAAATAAAATTTGGTAGCTATGTTTGAATGGTTGCATCCAAAGCTTTTAGAGTTCATCCATCTGCTTAGAGTTTCAAATTGTGCTTTTCTAGGGAGATTTCTGGGAAATTAGCATACTGTATTTTGTCATCTTGGTTGTGGCACTCCAGATATAGTATAATTTCCCTGGAGGTGTTTATTAAACTGTAGACATTTGTGAAAACATACCTCTGTTTTTCTTAGCACTCCTGTGTTGCCACCACCACAGTTACCATTTTGCTGTGTATTTTTTATAACATAATTATGATTCTATTGTTGGCATTTAATTTTACTTTGAGTATATATTTTGCATTTCCTTGGACACTTTTAACAAAGATGATCCATAAAAATAAGATAATGGTTGACTTTTTGACTTTGGAAACATTTCACTATCAAGCTACTTTGTCAAGGAAGTTGTATGTCATTTATGCACTTCATCCTTAAGGAATAAAAGTTTATATTTCAAAAAGAAGAATACTCCATGTTTCCTTATTTTGGCTACGTCTAGCAATCTTCTCCATAATATTATTATTAAAGAAGAAGTCTCAAAAATGGTGTCCAAAGCTTCAAAAAGTAGTAGACTGTATCTAAAGAGCGCCTCTTTTAGCTTGTAAAGATAATTCTCATAAATTGTTTAAGAAATGAAGGGCATGGCTTATTGGCCGTTTGAAAAATAAATTCCAAAATGGCTGTTTTATCCAACAATGATGTGATTTTGATTCCACCTGCCAACTTCTGGAAGCTCAGCTTCTGAAATTGCTTGCAGGCTGTTGCTTGTTCCTTCTGTTGTTGAGTTGAAAAAAACAAAATTTTAAAAGTATGTTGTGCTACTACCTCTAGCATCTGCAGTATAATAGTATATAATAATCTGGCATATCATAATCAATTAAATTTGTCATATAATAAATAGTTTAGTTTTAATATATTTTTCCCAACTGACTTCATGTTAGAGGGATGAAAGCTGGTATAAATGTTTTTTATTTGCCAACACAGACAGATATGCCAACAAGTGGGCCCTGTCTAGCAAATTATGCTAGTAAGAAGATTTAAGGCCAACACATTTTAGCTCATTGTCAGTTGCATAGCACTTTGAAATCATTTTCAATTTGTAATTCACAACCCATTAAAAATATAATAAAGGTAAGGAATGTGTTTCGTAACCATAGTCAGTATTTATAAGTGAATTTATGATCCATATGTACATGTTGGACTTATATTGTAACCATTATAGAACAAAACAGTAATATTCATATTCAAGAACTTCATGGATCATAAGTTATTTGGTTAATATTTATATTACCACTTTTGCCAGGTGTAGAAGCTGTTTGTTATACCATTACTGCTCTACACACTTGAAAAGGCATTAGAAGTCCTATTTTATTAAAGTAGCCCAAAGGTTTTAGGCTTCTGTAAAAACATGAAAAACCAGATGAGCTGCTTAATCTGCTTATTAAAGTTGATACTGTTTTTAGGTTTAAGCAGAACTGTTCAAACAAATGGCAATCCAATCTTATTTTAAAAACTTCCAGTGTTGGAGCACACACAAATTCTGAGGTAAATCATTCCACTGATTAATTATTCTCACTTGATAGGAAATTTCTCCTTAGTTCTAGGTTGCTTCTGTCCTTGATTAGTTTCCATCCATTGCTTCTAGTCCTGATTTCAGTTGCTTTTGAGAATAGGCTGACCCCTCAGATATTGGAACACTGCTATCATGTCACCCCTATTCCTTCTCATTACACTTGACATACCCCCAATTGCTGCAATTGTTCTTCATATGCTTTACCCTCCAGTACCCTAATCACCTTTGTTCCTCTTCTCTGCAGTCTCAACATCTTTTCTAGAGTCTCAACACCTTTTTATACCTTGGCAACCAAAACTGGATGCAATATTCCAAGTCTGGCCTTACCAGCCACAATAAAGTGGTATCAATCCCTCTTGTGATCTTGATTTCATCCCTCTGTTTATGCAGCCTAAAACTGTGTTGTTGGGGTTGGTAGCTGCAGCACAATTCTAGCTCATACTTAAATGATTGTACCTTAGGATTCCAAGATCTCTCTCACAGTTATTATTGAGCCAGATACTACCTATTCTTTATCTGTACATTTGGTTTTTCTTACCTAAATGTAGAACTTTATTTTTCTTACCATTGAATTTCTCTTTGTTATATAGGGCCCAATATTCCAGTCATTCAAGATCCTTCTGTATCTTAAGTCTATCTTTTGGGGTATTGGTTATTCATGCCAGCCTGGTGTCATCTACAATTTTGATGGGTTTCCTTTCTATCCCCTTGTATAAAACATTTATTAAGATATTCAAGATATAACCTAAGACAAAGTCTTGACATACCCTACTACATACTTCCATTCATATAGATGTAGATGCAGTTTCATTAAGGACAACATATTGAGTGTGGTTGGTCAGCCAGAGATAAATCCACCTAATGGTGATGCTGTCTAAATCACATTTTTCTATCTTGTCAAGTAGTAGATTGTAGTCTATTTCATCAAAAGCCTCATTGAAGTCCAAGTAAATTATATACACAGAATTTCACTAGTCACTAATTTTGTTACTTTGTCAAACAATGCAGTAAGATTTATCTGGCGTGATTTGTCTTTGCAAACCCATGTTGGCTTCTGGTTATAACTTTGGTTGTTTCTAGGTGTTCACAAATCTGTTGCTTTATTTTCTTTTCCAGAATCTTCCCAGGTATTGATCTATAATTGGTCTCAAGCTATTGGTTTTTAATTTTCTGGTTCTGTTTTTTTTCCCCTCCTTTTTGAAGAGGGGAACTACATCAGCCCTTTTTCAGTCATCTGGCAGTTCCTAGTGCTCCAGGATCTTTGAAAGATATGGTTCATTGGTCCTACAATCATGTCTGCCAGACCTTCAGAATCTTGGGGTGTAATCCATCTGCTCCTGGTGATTTGAACTTATCTAAAATGGATAGATATTCTCTTGCCGTTTTCTTCCTTATTTTGATGTGCATTCCTAATCTGCATTTTACACAAGTTTTTGGCTTTTTTTTGTTTTGACAGATTGGACTGGGTTTTTTTTTTCTTTCTATATAAAGACAGATACATACAAAATAATAAGTTAAGCACTTCTGCTTTTTCCCTGCTCCTAGTCACCTTCTTGCCATTTTCTCCTATTAATGGACCAATCATTTCCTTTATTTTTCCTTATTTTTTTATATGTTGACAATTGTTTTATTTGTTATTTTTTACTTTTGTTGCAAGCCTTACTTCATTTTGATCTTAGTTTTCCTGACTTCATCTTTATAGACTTGGGCTGTTTGCTGATATTCTGCCTTAATTATGTTTTTTATTTATTTTATTTATTTATTTTGTCAACCATGTATTAGATAATAGATATAATGTCAGCCTCCAAGATTCTGTCTTTTGCTTGACTCTTTCTGGCTGCCATAGAAACTGGGGGTGGGTGGGTGGGAGATAATTGGACCTAATGGGGGGAAGGGTGCTAGAGGTGAAGTTGTGTGAATTGTAAAAGTTGGGATGCTTTCTTGCTTACTGCACAAATGCAACCACTTATCTTTCCAGGCCAAGGTCAACCGTCTTGGCATACCAGATGTCTGAGATGCCAGCTGACGATGTATACACATGACATTATACACACCTCAGATTGGATGACCAGTTTGTCGGGGGTAGGAACATGGGATAAATTTTTATATGTAATTTCCGTACCTTTTGCCACAGATCTTGTATTTCTTCTGTGGCTATGACTTCAATTTCAGTAAAAGTCCTTTTCTCTGTAAAAATGGAGTCTAAAGTTTTCTTTCTTGGATTTTGAATGGAGCCACACCTGCTATATAAGTATAAACATGATTATGCATACATGAAATGGACACAAATAATGTGTCCCTCTTTCCCTCTTTTTATACTTGTCCTTCTTCCTTTCAGTTTATCAGAGAGTTCTTTGTGCAGCCATGCTGATTTCTTTTGAAATCTCTTTTTTCTAATAATTTGTCAGATAAATCCTTCCTCTCTGCCTGGTTATCAGGACTTGTGAACTGAGTGCAGGCATACAAAATTTATGCATACAGCCCATATGTATATGGTTTAGATGAGCATTGGCACTGTTCATCAGGCCTAATGTAGCTAAGAGATTATGAATAAGATTGAGAGCCACCAGCTGACTTCATTTTCCACGTGTTGAATTAACACCTATTTATTGTGTGAACAGAGCTGCAATGTGAGTGGGTTCAGAGAGAACCAGGTGTAACCAGTCGAGGGAATCATCATCACCTAACTGTAATTCAAAGGCTTAAGGAAGGAAAAAGACAAAATAAACTACATATTTTGCTAGTAAGGGACTTTTTTTTCATTGTAGTTGATTATGGCTGACAGCAAGCTCATTTTTTGGATCAATAGGGCAATAGGTTAATATCATGGTTAAAGAACAATCATTTAGGAGTAGAGCTGCACTGCAGTAGTTGACACTGGCAAGAATAAGGCAGAATTTTATGATTATTATTTTTTTGCCTCAGAGGAGAGATAAATAATTTCCTGCGCTTATTTTACATGCACAGTGCATGATATTTTCCACAAATGCAACACTGAATCTTTGAAATCACTATAACTTTAAATAAAATCGTCTTTTAAAACTTTTTAAGTTTTTAAAAAAACTACAACTTTTCAGTAAGTAAATTCTTTTTGAAATTTGCATATGACCATATAGCAGAATAAATTAATTAATATTAACATTATTAACAATATGCCTTTCCCCATTCAATGTTAATATTTGAAGACATTTTAATTGGAAACATAACAAATAAATTAAAACAGAATATGCAAATTAAGAGTGGCATAGTGAGCCAGCATATTAGTAAAATACTGTAAGTAGGTGGTGAATGAGTTTGTTTATCCTTCATGTAGTGCAAAACTGAATTTTTCATGAACAATTATATATATATTTGAAAAAAGTGCTTGGAATATACTTCTAATTTTAAGGAATTGAAGCTAGGGATAAATCTTTGTTTCTCTCTGCTTGTTATTTATGATATTTTATTTATTATTTCAATTTATATAGTTGCCCATCTCAAAAATATGACTCTAGAAAGAAAGAAATAAAAAAAACAATATAAAACCTCCAAACAATACAAATCAATAATTTAAGAACAATAAAAACCATATAAAATCATACAACAAAATCCATACACAAGACATTCTAACATCCATCAATAACAATCAGTACTCCACTCTGTTAAGTCCTAGGTTCCCATGCCTATTGGCAAAATCACATATTCAGGAACTTATGGAAAACTAGCCAGTTTGGGGCCAGTCTGGGCAGAGAAGTTCCAAAGGAAATGAGTCACAACAGAAAAGAGTGTCTTCGAAGGTCCTACCACACATTTCCCAGGTGATTGGATTTGTCATCCCTCTTCTGCTAGACCTGATGGAACATCTAAATGTGATTGGACAGAGATGGTCCCTAAAATAGCCTGGTCCCATGCTAAGGGAAGCCATCACTAGCATCCCAAATTTTGAGGTTCATTCCATTTTATTTGTGAAATGTTTTGTGCTTCTTTATACGAAAAAAAAAAGTAGATACACAATTTTGTGTGCAGGTTTGTTTAGTATTCATATCTTGAAATTTCCTTTAACATAATATTGCACTTTTTTTTTTGTAATTCACAAATTGTGTGAAGCTTTGACATACTATATTTGTTTTAATAGAAATATTCAGTTGTATTTTTCTACAATAGAAAAAAATTGCCCACCTCCAAAAATAAATAAATTCTTTGCTTCTATATCTAAGATTTTAAAAAAGTTTCTTACAGATGTATTTTCTGTTACTTCTGTTCAAACTTGTATGATTTGTAAAGACTGGCTAGAGAAGTTTCTCAAGTTTTCTTGGCAAGATTTTTCAGAAGTAATTTGCCACTGTCTCCTTTCTAGGGGTCAGAAAAAGTTACTACCCAAAGGTTACCTACTTAGTTTTGTGCTTCAGGCAGAACTAGAACTCACTCCCCCAGTTTCTAACCATATGCCTTAACCTCAGCACCAAAGTAGCTCTCTACCATACATATGTAAAAGATAAATTGAAGACACACATAAAAAATACGACATGCAAATCAAAAAAAAATTGCATTACAAATTTTTAAAATGCCTTTACTCTATTTCCATTGGATATAAAAATTAAAAAGTAAGTTGGGTTTTTTTAGAGAAAACTTTTTGTTCCACAGACCAGTGGTGGCAGCTTCCATGGTTTTGATGGTGGCAGGGGAATGGTTTCGCACATACAGCCTAAATTCCATACATGTGCAAATTAAGCTTAGCACACATCCACCACTTTTGTGGACCAGTTTCCAATGGACTGTGGCCCAGTAGCCCAGTTCTAGAGTCTAAACTGTCTAATCATCATTATATCTAACTATATTACAGTCGTTATTAAATACTTGGAGATTAAGATGTGGTTTATAACACTGAGACATGGTGGCACAGTGGTTAGAATGCAATACTGCAGGCTACTTCTGCTGCCTGCAAGCTGCCTGCAAGTTGGCACTTCAATTCTCACCAGGCTCAAGGTTGACTCAGCCTTCCATCCCTCAAAGATAGGTAAAATGAGGACCCAGATGATTGGAGGCAATATGCTGACTCTATAAACTGTTTAGAGAGGGTTATAAAGCACTGTGAAGTGGTTTATAAGTGCTATTTGCTATATGTGTTTGTTTTAATTTTTGTAATTTTAATCCATTTTAAATTTATAATTATACATTGTTCTAACTTAATGTAAACTGTTCAGAGTTGCCTGAACCACAGGATGAGCAGCAAATAAATTTGATAAATAAGTAGAAACATAATGATAACAACATAAACGTTCAAACATTCCCTAAATGTGAGGAACTCGTATTTGAAAATAAGGGACACATAGCTTTTTTCCCATTCTTTCTGTCCCTCATGACAGTTTTCAGACAGCAAGCACTTGAGTATACATAGAACTTGTTAAAGGTAATTCTAAATTTACAATCATTGTTTGGTCACCCTTCAAAGTTACAAGACTACTGAAAAAAGTGACTTGTGACTGGTTTTCACACGACCATTGCAGCATCTCCATAGTCACATGATCAAAATTCAGGCACTTGGCCACTGGCACGTTTTTATGATGTTTGCAGCATTCCAGGGTCATGTGATCATCCTTTTCAATCTTCCAGCAAGCGAATTTAATGGGAAAGCAAGATTCACTTCACAAACCTGTGATTCATTTAACAATTTCAGTGCTTCTGACAAGAATGGTTGTAAAATAGGACAAAATGCACAATCTTGCTTAACAATGGAAATGTTGTGTTCAGTTGTAGTCGTAAGTTGAAGATTACCTGCAATATCGTCTGATTGCTTTATTCAAATCCACTTGTTCTCCAGCCTGAATTTATGCAGACTGGAAAGAGGCAATGGCTACATGTATTATATCTTCTGAACTTTGCTTTCAGCTCTCTGTATTTTTATTTTATTTTTTATTTTATTTGGTTTGTCAATTGCTTACAAGATAATAGGTATAAGTAAACACATAGTTATAATACATGGATACATATAAGAAAAATAAAAGAAACAATAGGACAGGGACAGTTGATGCGCTTCTGCATGCCCCCTATAGACCTCTTAGGAAAGGGGTGAGGTCAATAGTAGAAAGTCTAAGGTTAAAGTTTTTGGGGTTTGGAGAAGAAACCACAGAGTCAGGTAGAGTATTCCAGACATTGACTACTCTGTTGCTGAAGTCATATTTCCTTCAATCAAGTTTGGTGTGATTAACCTGGAGTTTGTATCTATTGTTTGCTCTTGTATTGTTTTGGTTGAAGCTGAAGTATTCATTGACAGGTAGGACATTTCAATGTATGATTTTGTATACTGTACTTAGATCGGACCAAAGACGCCGTAGTTCTAGGTTTTCTAGGTCTAGGATTTCAAGTCTGGTGGCATAAGGTATTCTACAACGAGGAAAGGAATGGAGAACTCTTCTTGTGAAATATTTCTGAACTTTCTCAACTGTGTTAATATCAGATATGTAATGTGGGTTCCAGACAGATGAGCTGTATTCAAGTATTGGTCTAGCAAATGTTTTGTATGCTCTAGTTAGTAGTGTGATATTACCAGAGAAAAAGCTATGTAAGATTAGGTTAACAACTCTTAATGCCTTTTTGGCTATGTAGTTACAGTGGGCTCTAGCACTTAGATCATTAGAGATGAGTACTCCAAGATCCTTGACAGAGTTTGGATCATCAACAAGGTCTTGACTATTCAGCCTGTATTTTATTTTCTGATTTTTTTTTGCCAATATGTAAGACAGAGCATTTATTTGTTGAGATGTGAAGTTGCCATTTGTTTGACCATTGTGATACATAGTCAAGGTCTTATTGAAGGGTAGCAATATTGTCTGTGTTGTTGAATAGCTTTACATCATCAGCGAAGAGAACGCAGTTGCTCTTAATATGATCACAGAAGTCATTTATGTAGAGCAGTGGTTCCCAACCTTTTTTTCGCCCTGCACCCCTAAAGAAATTTCACTGGAACCTTGCACCCCCTGAAATAAATAATAAATAAAAATGCCAACATATAGCCAATATCCTATTATTCACCTGGACTTTTCTCGCATCCCCTGGAATATCGTCTTGCATCACCAGGGGGTGCAAGCGCCCCAGATTGGGAACCCCTGATATAGAGTATGAAGAGAGTTGGTCCTAGAACACTGCCTTGGGGGACACCACTGTTGACAGGTACAGAATTTGATTGGACGCTCCCAATTTTGACCATTTGTTTTCTGTTTGACAGCAATGCGTCTATCCAGTTATGCAGGTGTCCAGAGATACCTGATGTTAGTTTTAGGAGTAGTTTGTCATTTACCACTGAATCAAACGCTTTACAGAAGTCTATGTAGATTGCGTCTATTGCTTTGCCCTGATCAAGTTGTGTAGTCCATATGTTTTTGCAGTGTAAGAGTTGCAGATTGCAGGAAAGTTATCTTCATACATGCATTTGAAAAGGGCTAATTTTTTTTTTACAACACAGAAAGCAGCAGCATGGTTTTTATCAAGCCTGTCTCAGGTGCAGCCTCTAAAGTTTATTAGATATTTAAAAAAAAAACCAATGGTATTCTCTATGGATGACAAAACTTGGATTCAATCCATTGTAATCATTATTCTTGGGGTGTTTTTAAATATTTCATGTGAGTTCCTTTTTTCAAATCCCCCATTTTGGCTCTGATGGTTTTGCTAAAAATTTCTGAATTGGTTATGGTTAGATGCAAGTGATATATTTTTGACACCTCTTTCAAATCCTCAAAGTGCATTTCTGTTTTATTCTTTTGCTGTTTCAAAACCTATGCTTGACAGAACTTGATCCAAAGATAGGTGAGGAATTTAATATTTATGCAATGGTTGGCCTGACACTACCTCTAAACAAATAGCCGGAATTATACTGTCTGCAGGATATTCAAACAAGAGCCAATAATGGAAAAGAAATAGTTGAATTTCAGACATTATATAATTTTTCAGATTCAGTCATTCAATGAAAGATGTATTATGTGGATAAATTTTGATGCTTTCCAAAGCCTAGAGAGGATTTTCATTTTAAACCTAGCTTTATAATATATACTCATAGTATCACATTTTTCCCTTTTTACAGCCCATCAAATCAAATAAGTTGTTGACTATCAAAGGTCTTATGGAGCCTGTCCAGATGGCTTTTCAGAATAAAGCAGTATACTTCTTACATATATAATTTACAAATAAGCCTCTTGAAGAGATCCTTCATTAAGCTAATAAGGTGTCCAGTTACAAAGTGAAAAGAAGCTAAAGGATGGATAGCATTTTCATAAAAGGAATTGCTTGTAGCTGCTATGGCAACCTGGATGATTCCCTCCATAAAGTTTTCTTAATTATCCAGACCTCATGAATTCCTCAGTTTTATTGTCAAAAGGAAAATGTTTAGAAAATTAACATAATTTCATATTATTTGCAGTAAGTATTTTATTAGTTCTATATGGGAGCATGAATACAGTATCTATTGGCTGCTCATTAAAGCATTCACATCTATTTTCAGGTTCATATCTGGAAAGAGATTCAATAGTTTTAATGAATCACCAAGCCGTGCTACATTCATGTACCTACAATCAGTAAAGTTATCTTTTCAGAATCAGATGTCAATTACCATACAGGCTTTTTTAAAAAATCCCACTGTTTATTTACATTCTGTAGTTTACAAAATTATAGGAGTTAAAAAACAAAGCAAATGCAAGAAATAAAATTTATTTTAAAAATCATAAAGCAGCAAGCAGGATTAAAATTACTTTTTTAATGGATTGAAAAATGGCCTGCCCATAGTATAAAAATGACAATAAAATAAATGTCATGGAAAATCCTAGAGTTTGCATAATAAAAGGGCCACAATAAAAGTGAGGATATTTGTGTGAATTCATCATACAAATGCTGCAACTTGAATATCTATAAATGGCAAGTTGCAAATATTCAGTGACAGCATCAGCATGATGCCATCATCACATACACTATTGGATTTGCTGCTGAGCATTCCACTACAGAAAGCAAAGTTTTTGCTAGTCACTTCCTCAGTTAGGAAATATCTTGGCATAAATACTCCTCAAAATACAACCATTTGGCAACTGTTCAAAATTAGGACACTGAAAATAATAATTTATAATGATCCTTGCACTTATAGCTGTTGCAGCATTCCCATGATCATATGATTAAAATTGAGATGTTTGGTAGCCAGCATGTATTTAGCATAGTTGCAGCATCCCAGGGTCTGTGATCACACCATTTGCAAACTTCCCAATTGGCTTCCAACAAGCAAAATCAATGGGGGAAGAGAGATTTGCTTTACAACTACATAATTCACTTAATAACTGCAGGGATTTGCTTCACAACCATGGCATAAAATTGTGCATGACTCACTTAACAACTGCCTTGCTTAGCATTCTGGTCTCAACTGTACTCATAAATTGAAGATTATCTCTATATTAATAAAGTATCGAAAGAAAACCTGATAGTCTTCAATTATCTCTTTGCAGATTTCTCTCTCCTAGTAGTAATTTGTGAATGAAATAGTAACAGCAAAGGTTTTGCCATCCCTGGAACCATAAATTATGAAGCCTGATCATTATTACAATCTTGTACTGACAATCCATGGCCAAGCATCATGAACAAAACTTCATTTTCTATGTTTCCAACACAATGGTCTCTTTAAATGTCTCTAGTTTCTGGTTTTTCAAGAATATCTATTTAGATGAGTCATACAGTAAGTGCAGGATCACCACTCTTCCACAAGGAATCTTGAATTTTGCTAAGTTTGTGCAAGAGAAAAAAGAGAATTTTTGCTCTGAAGGTACTTAAAATCCATGTCAAACCTTTCTCTTTGCAACTATAACCTCGCTTTCTCAGTTATCAGAAAGGAGTAGCTGAAATGTCTGGGTCTTCAAAGCTAAGCAAGACTCTGTATGCGGCAAAGAAAACCAAGAAGATTTCAGCTTGACATGGAAATTTTTTAGATGTAACCTCACTAGCAAGAGACAAGAGATCATATCATCTCCAATCTCTTACTCCTGGGATAGAATTCCTTCTTTACTAACTATTCTTGCATAATTATTGAATTTTCAACCCTAACTGTTAAGTTCTACGCATGGGTGCAAGGAGCGGAGACGAGATGGTAACAGTGAACTTCAACTTTTTATTAGGCATATTGAACAGAGCAAAACCCTAGGGCAGCAGCAGCCCTTATATAGGGTTGGCTGCTGACCTATTAGCCAATGAGAAACATGGAAGTGTTAAACCCTTGAACCAATGAGAGTTGGCCCGTTAACAGCCAATCACATGTCCCAGAAAGGACCAATCCGATATCGCTATTATCGGCCAATCAGAAGTGCAGGATTAGAACCCTGCTTTTTCTTAAGGTTGTTAAAACTTTATTAAACGCCTTTATTAGTTCATAACACCCCTTCCCCCTAGGTTCCGTTTGAGGGGTGCGGTGACGTAATCCCGTAGATATGCAGGTTGTTTTAACTGTCTATTAGATTTGCACTGTCCCACTGGTTCCTGTCTGTAGTCCAGCTTCGGCGGGATGTTTTTTGATCTATCTGGTACAGGCGGTTCCGCATCCTCACTGGACGACTCGGTGCCGCTAATTCTATCATTGTTGTCCTCTGATCTCTGCGGGCTTGCCTCCGTTGAGGTATTCCTCTGTGGCGAGGACAACCCTCTCCCTGATTCTTCTTCATGTAAGGCGCCCGGCTGCTGACTTCCTTCGATTCCACTTTCCACCATCTCAAATTCTGCTTCTTTGATATCCCCTCCCCCCTCAGTTTGAGAGTCACAGGAGTTGCGGGAACTGAGTTGTAGCCTAGAGTGAAGCTGATCTATATGGCGTTTCCATATTTTTCCATCCCAGGTTTGCACACGGTATGATCTGGGCCCGGTGGTTTGAGTTACAGTTGCTTCGACCCATAATGGTTCGCCGGAAAGGTTTTTAGCGAAGACTAAGTCGCCTACCATAAACTCGTGGCATTTTCCACTAGATCCACAGGGTTTCTCTGGCGCATAGGATGGGTGGAGCTGGTCGAGGTGGGAACGGAGCTTACATCCCATCAACAGTTCAGCTGGAGTCTTGGTGGTGACGCTGTGTGGGCTGATGTTTGGAGTAGGAGTATTCTGTTTAGTTTGTCATCAATGTCCCCATAGTCCATTTTGTGGAGAGTTTTTTTAACAAATTGGACCATGCACTCAGTCCTGCCATTGGCTGCAGGGTGTGCTGGCAAAGTTAGCGCATGGCGGATACCCCGGTCCACTAAGTATTGCTCAAATGCCAGGGCGGTGAACTGGGGTCCGTTGTCAGAGACCAGAACGTCTGGCAACCCATGCGTTGCGAATAGCCTATTCAATTTGCGGATGACTGAATTGGTTATAGTAGTCTTCATCCTGTGTATCTCAAGCCAGTTGGAATAGGCATCTACTGTTAGGAGGAACGTATGTCCCTTACTAGGTCCCGCAAAGTCAATGTAGATGCGGGACCACAGCCCCCAGGGGGTTTCCCACTCCATTGGAGTTGCTCTCGGTGGGGCACTGCTGACTTCTTGGCACTTTAGACAAGTCTTTACCCAGGCTTCAATCTACTTATCAATGCCCGGCCACCATGCGTAGCTTTGTGCGAGTGCTTTCATATGCACGATGCCGGGGTGACCGTCATGCAATGTTTTCAAAACTGTTCATTGTAGCCACTCTGGGATGATGACTCTGTCTCCCCATAGATGCAGCCTTTTTGTGAGAAAAGTTCTGTTTGCCGGTTTCTGAAAGGGGTGAAGTTGTCAGGGGTTTGTCCTACTGGCCATCCTCGTTCAACCCAGCTGAGGACTCGCGCCAGGACAGGATCTCGTTTTGTTTCGATAGCGATGTCTCTGGCTGTTAGTGATGGTGAATGTAGTGTTTCAATCTGGAGTGTATAAGGGATGGAGCTGGGTCGTCGATGGTTTCTGGAAGTGGGGCATGGCTCAATGCATCAGCATGGGGAATGGCTTTTCCCGGGCGGTGTTGTAATTTATAGTTGTACGCAGCTAAGAACTCTGACCAGCGAGTCATTCTAGGTGACAATATATAGGGGGTTGGCTTGTCTCCTGCTATAATCCCCAGCAAAGGCTTGTGATTCGTAATAATAGTAAAAACTCGTCCATACACATATTAATGAAACCGTTTCACAGCAGATACAACAGCAAGAGCCTCTTTGTCAATTTGGCTATAGTTACATTCAGCCCTCAATAAGGTCCTTGAAAAATAGGCAATAGGGGCCTCACTATCATTTGGTAACACATGACTCAAAATGGCTCCTACTCCAAATGGTGACGCGTCACATGTAATTGTTAAAGGCAAAGCTCGTTATACTGCATTAAAACAGCATCGGAGGTTAGTAAGTTTTTCACTTGTCAGAATGCATGCTCCTCTCAGTGTCCCCAGATCCAGGTGGCTCTTTTGTCAAGAAGTCTATGTAGGGGCTCAACTACGGTCGCTTTCTGGGGCAAGAAGATGTTGTAAAATTTAATGAGCCCCAGGAAAGCTTGGAGGTCTGTCCTATTCCTGGGTCTCGGGGCGTTTTTGATCTCTTTTAGTTTGCTATTAGTGGGGTGAATGCCTTGTTTATCGATTAGGTACCCCAGGAACTCTACTTTATCTGTACACAGTTGACATTTATTTTTTTTAACCTTTAGGCCGGAGTCTTTAAATTTCTGGAGAACCATTCTAAGACGCCTCTCTAGTACTTCTCTATTCGGGGCCGCAATTAAAACATCATCAAAGTATGGCACAACCCCCTTGATCCCTTGCAAGAGTCTCTCCATCAGACTTTGAAAAATCCCTGGGGCTACGCTCACTTCGAATTGGAGTCGGTTGCATTTAAAGGCACCTCGGTGCATAACGATCATCTGTGCTTCTGTGTTTTTTTTTATCTATAGGCAGTTGTTGGTACGCCTGTGCTAAATCCAATTTAGCAAAGACTTTTCCACCCCCCAGGGAATGGAGAAGGTGTTGCACGACCAGCACCGGGTAAGCGTTCTGTTCAAGGGCATAATTAAGGGTGGCCTGGTAGTCCCCACAAATCCTTAACGATCCATCCGGTTTGATGGGTGTTATGATTGGGGTTTCCCAACAGGCATGGCCAGTTGGTTCTAAAGCACTCTGGGATATTAATTTATCGAGCTGCTCGTCGATCTTTGGTTTTAGGGCAAAAGGTACCTGATGAGGCTTAAAGCAGATGGGGGCTACTTCAGGGTTAAGGCTAAATGATATCGGGGTCCCCTTGTACTCACCTAGTTTGTCTGCAAAGATGTCCTGGAATTCCTGGACGAGGGCCTCCTCCCAGTCTTCGCCTCTGCTTTGGTGAATGCCGGCTACCTTGATCCGGAGTGAGGCGAACCATTGAAGGCCTAGCAAACTAGGCCAGTTGCAGTCGATGACAGTCAGCGGTAATGATGCAGTATGATTTTGAATGATACTTGGACTTGGCTGGAGCCGACGACCGGTATTCGGTTCCCTGGTCATCTTTGAGTATAATTCTTTGGGCTCTGAGGTCTTGACACCGGATGGCAGGGATCAATTGTTTAAGGGTCTTCCAGGAAACCATTGAGAGGGATGATCCTGAGTCAACTTCCATCACGCAAGGTTGGTTTTCGATGGCAACCTTCACTCAGACCTTCTTCGCATCTAACGATGAAGCGTGACCGATTGTAATGGTTTGGTGTGCCACTTCCTGTCTCGTTGAAGTGGCCAGTGTTTTATTTCTGTAGGAGTGGTTGTTCCATTGGTGGTTCAAGTGTTCCCAACTCACAGGACAATTCCCTGTGGTCTGGCGGTAGTTGTTTTCCCTCTGAATTGGGCTGGATCCTTGCTTGCTTCTACAGACCTTCCCGATATGGCCTCTTTTCCCACAAGAATGGCAGAGTGCATCAAGGAATATGCAGTCTGATCGCGGGTGGTTTGCCCCACATTGGTGCGGTAATCTTCGATTCAGCTGGTTGCGTTGGTCGCATTCGGATCGGAGCCGGTTGACCTCCTCCTCATCACTTTCTGATGGCAATTCAAGGTCCTCGTGGTGGGTCACTGTTGTGTGCCTCTCTAGGCGAGGTGAGGTATCGCTGGCGAGTTGATGAAGTAGTGCGTTGATGGGGCACATTCGGGCGGCCGACTTCCTGGTTGCTTCTGCTGCAGTAGCATCTTTGATGACATTGGCAAGATCGATGTCCCCTTTGGCCATGATCTTGCTCTGCGCCACGTGGTCATCTAATCCCAGAATTATTCAGTCTCTCAGAGCTTCTTCAAGGTCCGTAAATCCATAGATGCCTTCCAAGTTCCGGAGGTCCGCGATGAAACCTGCAATGCTCTCTCCTTTCTGCTGGTCCCTCCGGTAAAACTCATGTCTTCAGACAAGCGTTGGTACATCGGGTGCATAGTGGGCCCATAGAAGGGGCGCGAAGACGTCCCAGTCCATGGATTTCACCTCAGCCAGTTTTGCTAGTGCCTTGGCCATCTTAAAGACGGCAGGCCCGCAATGGGTCAGGAACACTGCTCGCTTTTTCCCCGTAGCGGCGTCCTTCAAGTTGTTGGTCTCCAGAAACATCTGGAACCAGTCTGTGTATGAGTCCCAGTCTTCTTGTGCCGGGTCAAATGGAGTGGGTGGTATGGCACCGCTGGACATGGTTTCCGTTGATGATGCGCCTTCAGCCATGTGCTCTGTTTGGTGCTGTGTAGTGCTCAGTCAGCTCTGATGTCTCCACATCCCACCTTCGTCGCCAGTGTTAAGTTCTGCGCATGGGTGCAAGGAGCGGAGACGAGATGGTAACAGTGAACTTCAACTCTTTATTAGGCATACTGAACAGAGCAAAAACCTAGGGCAGCAGCAGCCCTTATATAGGGTTGGCTACTGACCTATTAGCCAATGAGAAACATGGAAGTGTTAAACCCTTGAACCAATGAAAGTTGGCCCATTAACAGCCAATCAGATGTCCCAGAAAGGACCAATCCGATATCGGTATTATCAGCCAATCAGAAGTGCAGGATTAGAACCCTGCTTTTTCTTAAGGTTGTTAAAACTTTATTAAACGCCTTTATTAGTTCATAACACTAACCAATCCTTTTTAGTTCTAGGCAAGGCTTTTCATTTGTTACTTGTGATTTCTATTACTACATTTATTCTCCCACCTTATTGTAACTTGCATTTTGATCTTTAATCTATAAGAGTTAATTAATTCCATATTAGGTTTTGATTGCTAGCTTCCCCAAAAGAAATCATTTGTTTGCTGGCTAATTCCTCTGAAAAGAAATGCTTTTGAACATTGTTTTTCAGGATACTTTTGTGTGGCTTTGTAAATTACTTTTCTTCAAAGTGATTGTTCCATGTACAATTAATAGATAGATTCATAAAAATGAACTATTGCAGAAGAGCTTACTTACATGTCAGTCAGATTATCATCTGAATTCTAGTAATGCTTCTTGAACAACTGTGGTATGGCTCAGCAATTGGGGAGTTGATTCAATATAAGGGTGGTTTGAATCAGTAACTGAAAATGAATTGGTAGGCTGGATATCCATATCATTGGCTTCTCCAATCCAGGTCAGGGGTGTCAAACTCAATTTCATTGAGGGCCACATCAAGGTTGCGTTTGATCTCGGAGGGCCAGGAGGTGTGGCTGGGGTGGGCATGGCCATTGTGGGCATGGCTAGCTCAACGTCACTCATGTTGGGAGCACCTATGGTGCCCAGGGGCTAAGGCAGGACTTCCCTGAGGCCCTCCCCCTATAATCCTTCCTTTCTTCCTTTTCTTCTTTTCCTTTCCTCTTCATTCTTCTTTCTTCTTCCTTCCCCTCTTTCCTTATTTTTCCTTCTTTGCTTTCTTCCCATTTTCCGTTCTTTTTCTTTCCTTTCTCCTTTCTTGTTCCTTCTTGCATGCTCAAATGCAAAAGAGGAAACATTCTTCCTTTTGTTTTGTTTTTAGTTTGTTTTGATAGCTCTCTGTCAGCGAAAACAGAGCTCAGGGCAGAGTACGGGCTGGCAGATGTACCATAGGCTGGTCCTTTGCTGTTTCCAAGCTGGCCCTGTGGGCCAGATCTAATCACCCTGTGGGCGAAATCCGGCTTGAGGGACTTGAGTTTGACACCCCTGCCTTCAGTGTGTGTGTGTGAGAGAGAGACAGAGACAGAGAAACAGAGAAAGAGAAAGAGAGGGGGGGAGGAAGTAATCTGCTTCTAAACAAAATGACTGTCATGACACAGACTGGCCTCTCCTTTACACATTCTGAGATTGATTCTGATACTTCCCTTTGAAGAGGTAAAGTGGAAAATGTTGCTTTGGATATTCAGAATAAAATGCCAATCTGAATCCTACCTGTTTACAGAACACATATCAAACAAATGGACTTTGAGACAGAGAATCATTGAGTCTCTTATAATTCATCCAAAGCAAACCCATTCAGCAGCTTTTCCATTGCCCACAATTCTACACGGTGCAGCCAGCTTCTAGCATTCGGTAATGGGTCTACCCATTTCATATGAAACAGGAAAGTCTACTCCTGCAAATGTACTCAAGTTCATAAATAACACAAACACACATTTAGTTGAAAAGCCATTTAATATCAGCTGTAATAAGTGACAGACAAATTATGAACACCTATTGAAGAAAATGAAATATGACTCAGAGAAATGGGAACTGATATGTAATGAATGCAGTACAACTGCTGTTTATCATGATTACTGTGTTCAGTCTGAAGGGAATGCATTCAAACAGGTCGAATCATGATTATAGCTCCAATTTTCCTAATAAGTTTGTATCCCTTTTGGTATCATTATGAAAAATATAAAATGCTTGCATTTTTGTTATGGTGTTCAATAATGGCACAATGTCAATTTATAAACACACAAAGGCAGATAGAGTATATTGATGATAAATCTGTAATCAAAATAACAAAACTCAGCCTTAAAGCAAAGGACTTTTATTTTTTATTGTCTTTTTTAAAAAAATATCCCTTGTTATATATTTTACTTCAGGCTGAACAGACGTGTCTCTTTGTTATTAAGTCTGCTTTCTGAAACACAAACATTAGTATTTAATTTCTTTTGCAGGCAGAATAAAAATTGATGATAATAAGCTAATTGTGTAAGTTAATTATCTAATTATCTAGGGCTGGCTCTTACTCCCTGTGAAGTCAAATGGGAATTTTGTCATTAGAGTAAAAAGAGACATATTGTGGTGAAATGTTACTGAACTCTACTGAAAAGTTAATGAAAATGACTGTATCCAGTGGTACCTGATACTGTAATAGTATAGATGCTAAGTAAGCAACAACTGGAAATCTCTGAATTGGGGATCTCAAAGAGTTTTCCACAAGTCATTCTCAGATTCTCAAGGGAGCAGAGTATGAAAGCATTAATATAGTCAGCAGCTGCTGGTAATAATCTATTCTGATGCCACAGTAAAGCAGAGAGGTTAATGCACTATATGGCTACAACCAAATAAAAATAATAGAAATTAAATGCTAGGAACAGATCTTCAAAGATCCAGATATGTTTACAATTGAGAAAAGAATATTAAGTGACAACACTTTTCATATAAGTAAAAGTAGCTTTGAAGTGGTGAAGGCAAAAATCCAGCCGCACTCTTTAGCATCTCATAATCTATAGGCCACAACAGAAGTATATAAATAGTTAATAGATAGTTAACTTTCCCTGCTCTGCATCTAGGGGTATCACACTTGCAGCTTGCAGGCTGGATGTGTCACATGTAGGCCATGCCCACCCCAGCTCCACGAAGGTAAAAAAAATGCCGCGATACATCACATGACAGCAACATGATGTGACAAGTTTCACACCTGTAATTTAGGAGGTTGCTAATCGGATGTCACTCTCTTCTGTCTTTCTTCCCTATATACTCCTGATAGGGTACAGTTAATAGGAACTAGGCTTTGCCTACCCTTATAAAATATTTCCTGCAAAAAATATTCATTTTGTTATAGCTATGAAATGCGCTTCACTACTTCTTCCTTAGGCTAGATTCCCATTCTCAGGAATGATCACATATTTATACAAAGATCTTCAATCTTCAGTTCATGGAGGGCAAAGATCTGTTCACTATCATATCAGGAGACATAATAATGGATTAAATGTTAGCAAGACTGGTCCTTGAAAGTTAGGAAACAGACAAGCACATCTCATTACCTATAGAGCTAGCAGACCCTGTTTCACTTAATATGATCAACCAGGTCAAGCCACCTTACATGGGGGATACTTTATTTTGGATACCTACAAAAATTACATGTTTAAACAGCACAGCCCAAAGAATCTTTTCAAACCCATGGTCTTTTTTCTTTATTTTACATTGCCTATCATATAATGAAGATAAGGGGTCTTATCATCAAAGATTATAAGGTGTCTGCAGGCGAAGTCAAATAATGAATGACTATGGGAACTACTGTAGATATGTTTAGCCTATTGAACAGAAAGCTTAGGAGAGAACCTGATACTTGAAGAACTGTCTGGCAGGAAAGGGCATTGATTTATTCTCAGTAGCACCTGAGGGCAGGACAAGAAGTGGAAGCTCATTAACAAGAGATCCAACCTTGAACTAAGGAGAAATTTCCTGACATTGACAACAATTAAAAAATGGAACAGTTTCTCTCTCTGAGTTAAAGGTTTTCAATTGCTGGAGGTTTTTAAGAAAAGACTGGACAAACAAGTATAAGGATTCTATCCTAGACAGTAAACTTGGCTAGAAGACCTCCAAGATCCCTTCCAGACCTATGAGTCTATGATTCTATAATATCACACAAGTATTATTGTTGCAGTAAAAGAGTAATAAAGGTCGGTTTTATATCATCACAGCTTGTTTGGATTATATTACAAGGAACCACATTATAAATCCCTTTCAAATAAATATCCTGCAATTGATAGGGCACTGACTATTGCATCAACTTCTTCACTCACAGCATTAGCATCTTACTAGATACTAGAGATTTGATAGCTGTGGCAGATTTCCCCGCTGCCCACTTCTCCTTGCCTGAAACACAACTAATAATAATGTATTAGGCATTATAGTAACGAAGGATTTTCTACTCAAGACTGAGTGAATATATTTGTGGCTCATAAGATCCAAGAGCTATTCCATGTGTATCTACTTTTTTATACTAACACATCACATAACCTGCCAGTGCAAGTATATTAAGTTTATTTTCATTTATTTTATCTTTATTCCAAAATAGCATCAAATAAGTAAGACTCATCATGATTAATCATTTGCCAAGCTTATTTTTGAAATTATTTTATTCTTAGCTTGTGGAAATTCATAAAAAGAGTCAACTTCAAATTGTTTAACAGATAAAATGCTTTGCTTTCATCTGCAGTTTTATGTTAGACAACATAACTTAGGGCATTTATTTTTAAGACCGAACTAAAGTTTCCAGGAAGTAGGTTTATAATCAGAGGACAGGATAATTTCCAAAAGAGCATTGTAAATAAAAAAATCAAACCAGACATTATCTGAACCAAAATAAAAGTCTCTAAACTCAGAACAGAATCAAATTACAGAGGAAAACAGAAGGTCAACTCATCCAAGTTGTCCAAAATACAGTTACACACAACAGAAAATCATATGTTACAATGTCTTACCAGTTAATGAATATTTCACCTTTAACCACAACAACACAAGAGCACACAACAGATATAAACTTAATGTAAACCACTCCAAACTTGATTGCAGGAAGTACGATTTCAGCAACAGATTGGTCAATGTCTGGGTTTCACTACCTGATTCTGTTGTCACCTGATCAAACCCCCACTGCTTTACCCTCAAACTAACCTCTATTGACCTCACCCCAACAGGTCTCTAAGGGGCGTGCATAAGTGCACAATTGTATCTATTGTCCCCAGTTATTAGTTCCTATTTCATGTATTTAAACTTACGTTTATTCTTATTTCTGTTATATTGTAAGCATTTGACAAAATAAATAAATAAATAAAATAGAGTAGAATAGAATAGAATAGAACAGAATAAAATGTGCTTTTGTTGAGTTACTGATACAGATCAGAATTCCAATTCACTTGCAAGAAAAATGGGGGGTATATTTAATTTATTGCTACATGCCAGAAAATTATATTTTTCATATATAGCTTTCCATGAGATGGCTATTTAATAATCAGCATATTAATTCAGGGATAGTCTATTTAAATTTATTTACCCCAGAACTAGATAGTCCTTTTTCAATCTGAGGTCGTATTTGACCTTTCTTGTGACCACATTCAAAGAGGGAGGCAGGACATGTCAAAAAGGTAGACGGCGGGGGGGGGGGGAATTAAAAGCAATCATCATTAAATATTTAAAGAGATTTTAAAAATCAATCCATTGTCTACTTATGGCAACAAATTGCATCACTAAGTATTAGTAGTAATGGGGGAGTGGCTTGTGCAAACAGAAAAGTCTATTATTTATGGTCTTACAGTTTGTCTCATTTACTGACTTTCCATTGATTGAATTTTGAACAGCTAGAAGTCTTTCTATTGACTATTGATGAGGCTAGCTATGTCTTGATGGACAAAAAGAGTCATAAAGTAAGTTATTAAAAGGAAAAAAGCTCTTTGACTATCACAAGTTATTACATGGCATGGGGCTACTTTTGTCTTCATCAAAAATGTATGTCAAAGGACCAGTGCAACATTCAGCATAAAATATGTAAAACTTGAACTCTTGATAATGTGTCAGTTAACTTTACCAAGAACGATGATTTTGGAGGTACCTTTACAATATATACTATATTAATTTACTGATGACAGCAGGATTGCATTGAACTTCTGAAAATCAAGTTTTAGCTTTCACTATTTTGTGAACAGGAATCATTGGTTAAATATTTAGAACCTCATGAAAATGGGAACATTTTCTCTCTCTCTCAATATTAGAATAGAGTCCATGGATTGTTAATCAAAACATCTAGAATGCTGGGTGTGTCATTCATCATAATAGTTACAGCTATTTTGTAGAATAAGCAAAGCATCAAAGCATACAAACTATTAAGGAAACTACAATATTGTTTTGCAAAACCAAGGAAAAACTATTAACAAAGTACAGATGAGTACTAATTTATTGCCCTTGGCTTCATAGAGCTAATGAGATAGAATGAAATTAAGTGAAGAAGGAACCACAATTTTCATATGATAAGTATAACTTTTTAATACCAGCAACTTATTTTCCAGATGTCTGCTCACTAAGCAAAGCCACACTTACAATAAGCCTCTGTTGCTCTTTAGCGCACATATTTCCCAAAATTACTTTAAATATGCAATGCACAGCTTTAACCTTGTCTATATTTTCTCAGGAATAAACTGCAGAGAGTGCTAATTTAGCAATTATGAGGAAAGATTCAACTCATTGGTTTGTATTATGAAGCACATTAACAGCTGGATTTTCACAGCGTGTTAACCCACTGCTAACTTATAAGGATGTCATTTGAGGAAAACAAAGAAAGAACTTGATGCGCTAGTTATAAAATATGCATTACTCTTAGTCCAGTAAATGTACAAGTATTGCATAAGATATGCTCAGGGACTGGCTAGAGATGAAGAGTAAGACAAGGCTGGGAAGGAATCTACCATTTTGTCTGACTCTGGTGCCAAATTTGACATGGATGAGCTCTGAGAATACAGTCGAAGATAGTGCAAAAGGCTGACAAGATAATGGTATTGAGCTAGCACTGCTCACAGTGTAATGGGCTAAGAGTCAATGAGGTGGGTATTTGATTGTATACAGTTTTCTTGGACGTCAGGGACAGGATCTTCTCTAAATGAGAAAGTGTCTATGAGTATCTTCAGATGTGCTGAGTTTAAGATTGCACTCAAGAAGGAATGAACTATAGGATCCATATGGTTACCACACACAAATGAAAAACATTTGTAATTTTGCTGTCTGTGTCTGCCAGTTGTAACAACTGTTTGAAAAGTATTTCAAACAAATTTACAGCTCAGTGTGTATGGACAGAGATTTATACTCTAGCCAGCCTAGAAAATAAAGTGTATTCCAGACACAAGCAATTCTCTTTTCCCCCCCACCCCCACCCTTAGGATTGGCTGATTAAAAAAAAAAGTATACTCGTGACCTCTACTAATATATTTGTTCCCTCTGCTATATGTCAGCAGTGTTGTTCAGAAGGATGTAAGCGATTGTAATGTAATTCCATGTTCATCATCACATATCACTTGAGACTTTTCTTCCTTTTCCTACAAAAATTTCCATGCAATAGTTGTGTTTATTTGGATCAAATGCTCCATTATGGGTGTTATTTATTTATTTATTTTTGTTGTTGCATAGAGGAAAAAAATCTGCTATTTATTTAGGAAGTGTTATAGTTGTTCAAAAGGAAAAGAATTTAAGAGTCTTAAAAATCAAGGAGGAAACCTCATCTGCCAGAATTACATTTACTCAAGGAAGCCTAGGATTTAGTGTAATCCTAATCCTAAAGTTAATTCTAAATTAAATAAAGTGAACATGTTAATATACTTGTACTTCATTTTTGTGAGTTTTATGACATCCATGCACTTTGCAGAACCTCTAGTAGAAATTTGTTTAAAAATAAATTCATTTCAATCCAACAGAAGGTTGAAAAGGAATTAGGTAAAGAGGCTCAGGAATCTGTTGTCAGTCCATGAACAGGATAATTCTCCAAAACTGAAACTGAAAGAAACCAAATTTGGTATGATGGAGGCAGTGGCGATTTTCCAAATGTTTTCCTACTGGTTCTATGAGCGGTTCTATGCACATGCACTTCCACCCAGAGGTAGTATTTGCCAGTTCTCCAAACTACTCAAATTTTTTTGCTACTGGTATGCCAGAACCTTTCCAAACTGGCTGAATACCACCACTGGATGGAGGAAACCAGCCAAAGAAATTCTGGATTGGATAGAATAGAATAGAATAGAATAGAATAGAATAGAATAGAATAGAATAGAATAGAATAGAATAGAATAGATTTTTTTATTGGCCAAGTGTGATTGGACACACAAGGAATTTGTCTTGGTGTAAATACTCTCAGTATACATAAAAGAAAAGATACATATGTCAGAAGTCAAGAATCATAAGGTACGACATTTAATGATAGTCATAGGGTACAATATGCAATCAATCAAAGCAATAAAAGTAGTCCAGTTGTGAAAGAGAAAATAATTCCAGCAAAAAAATATTCCCAGGCAATTCTTATGGAAGAGGCAATTGGTCAAGGTTCAGAATGCTACTAAAATCCTCCATTCTAAATTCCATGCCTTCCTTCTGGACACATGACCAAAAATGAATCTATGCAGTCCACTTGTTTCTATCTGCACACAGAAGTGCAGATAAATTCAACACAAAGGAGAGCATAAATACATATCTCTCACACAGAACCAAATGCAAACACTTCCTATAGCCTTTGCTGCTGATGGAGCTGGAAAGAATTGCAGGACCCATGCTCTGCATGCTTTTTGCTAACTTGTTGAATCTGGGCAAGGAAACAACTACCAGTAACAACAAACTATCTTCCTGATTCTGGGGCAAACATTTTCATCAACACAGCTTGATTTAGATACTGGTCTTGATGGATCTTACAGGGGATTCTTCAGCCAGGAAATGCCCTTATCTGCTACAGTTGTGTAGCTTTAGTTATATCCATTCTTTCATCCCAATTCTGTGCCTTATGTTCCTGATGTTGCAACACAACAAACAGAATCTGTCAGTCAAAATCAATCTGCATATTATACTCTTAGTGGCCTGAAAAAAATAGTTTGATTCTGTCACCCTTTGCTAAGTACATTAATTTCGGTTTTTGTATTTTCTTTCTTCTCTTGCTACCAGCCAAGATGAAACTCCAGAGTGGTGTTTCTCAGCTTTAGCAACTTTTAAGATGTCTGGATTTCAACTTCCAGAATTTCCAAGAATTGAAGCCTGCATATTTTAATGATCAAGGTTGAGAAATACTGCTATGGATTCTTTGTACCCCCATTGGCATCCATCATCCCCTCCATCAGTTCCTTCCCTCTATGGATGCAGGAAGATGGGCACGCCCTCTACTCTTCCTCCCTGGTGTTTTTCTGACTATTTCTGCTCCAAATCTACAGTAATATCTTGGAACTAGGCACCCAATCTCAACTATTTCTCTCTAATTGAAAATAAGTGCCAGGTCTGGTTGGGTTTATCTTTTTAGTGTTTTACATTGTTTATTGTTTTATTGTTTCAACTTTCATTCTTCTATCCGCCTGGGCGCTGCCCTTCCCTAACTGAGAAAGCGCTAAGGAAATATGTGGCATTTCTCTCCGCAGAGCCCATCAGGAGTGTGAGTGTGTATGTGAGAGAGAGAGAGGAGGGAGGGGGGAAGGGGGAGAAATGTGCGCGGTGTCGCTTCGCCTTATCCTTGCCATTTATGCTGACACAAACAGATTTACACGCGCGCACCTTCCATAGTGATCCGCCACCTCAGTTGCCATCGCGGGCGATATTCGTGATTATTTGAAAGAATGGGGGGGGGGAGCAGCCATGAAGTGGGCGAGCGGAGGGAAGTGCTCAGTGGCGAGCATCGGAAGAGGGGTCCATGAGCAGAACACGCCCGATCCCCGCGGGCCATAAGGCGCCGCCAGTGAGTTAGGGGGCGGAGAAGAGACTAAGGGAACAAACCTGAGGCAGGTGTGAGATGCTGGAGAATTGCCAACGTACAAGGTGTAGGCGGCGGTTCCTCCCTCAGAGTACAAAGCTTCTGCCCCGGGGGTTTGGTCGGGGTGGGATGGTGGGAAGAAAACTACGAGCGAGCAATTGGCGAGGTTGCGAACAGGCTGTGCGTTTTCAGGCTCGGGGTCAAAACTGGAGGCGTAACCTAGGGGCGGATACCGCTGAACCGGGCTTGACAGAAGGAAAAAGTGGAAAGAGGACAAAGCGCAACAGCGCACCAGCTTGAGACCAGGCTGTTAATGCCCGCGTTGGTCGAGGTCGCGGTGGGGCGCACTGAGCTCTGAGTGGCTGGCAGCGCATCCATTGGTGAGAGCCAGACGGGCGCCAAAGATCTACAGGATGGCGAGAGTCCTGAAGATGCTACACTAAGCCGATCTTGCGCACTCTTAACCACGGAGGGAGCGGGCTAAGGGAAGAGACGGTGAGCCCTTTCAGGTAATGGGGCCGTTTTGACACCTTTGGAGAGCCGCGCGGAGATTGAGAGCATGAATCCCATAGCTGGCTCGGAATTTCTTCTTTGGGCGCTGAGTAACCGTCTGGCACCAGGAGGGGAAAGGAGATGACCCGCCGACGGGCCAGCAGAATACCTTGAAATACCGCGTGGGGTGATCGGCTGGCAGAGTAGGTGGGCGTGTTGGTTTAGACGGCAGTCAGCCAAGGCGTGATCTGGGAGAGGGTTACTTCAGACGGGCGCTTCAAGCCGCGTCAGCCTCACTTCGCTTACCTGCTCCGCGAAGCCCCCTGCTTCTTCGGAGGCGGTCAAAGAGCGGAGCAGGAGAAGGCGCCTCCTCATCGCCGGCGCACTCCTGCCCGCCTCCCCTTCTTCGGTTTCGTGCTTCCGTCGGTCCCTCCCTCTCTGTCTCCAAGCCTCTCCACCCCTTTCTCGGTTTTCCACCCATTCACCCTTCGAGTAGATTTCGGGGCTTTGGTGAATGTGGATTCTTGTTTCGGGGGGGGGCGGGGGGCGGGGAAGGGGTGGGGACTCGGGGCTTTGGAAATAGCGTCGGGTCCTCTCTTATTGCCACTGATTTGAGCTTCTTCTCCTTAGGCTGCAGGAAGGAGCTGCTTGGCACTTCTGCCACTGTTCCCATCGCCGCTGCCAGCCGCTTGGATCAGCAGAGGCGGCGTCCCATCACCGAGGGGCTTTAGGATTGCAAGTGCCCGCCGCGTTTGCAGAGCACACGAGGCGTCAGGTCAGTCACGAGCGAGCGACCGCGCGCCGGGTCTGGGCGCTCAAGCTCCCCGCGGGCAGATCAGTCTTCCTTCGAGGGGGTCGCCAGAGTAGAAGGTCTCACGCCCCTCCTTCCGCGTCTGGCGAGACGGTCGGGAGGTGAAGAGGGCAAGAGGGAGGGGAGGGAAGTTGGGGGGGAAAGTCGCCTCTTGCCTTAACAACTGCTTTCTATTCCTCCTCAGTGCTCTAGGCAGGCGCCCTGCTGAGCCTTTTCCTGGGAGAGTTGTGCAACCGGCTTAGGAGAAGAAAGTGGCGAGGATTTCCGCGCGCTTCGTCCATCTGTGCCGCGGGTGCGACTTCCTTGTTAGTTTTTCCGCTGTTGGCTCCCCCTCCTCCCCCCCCCCCATGTTAACCTCTATTTGAACATGGAAAGGACAGTATCTCCTGGAAATGGATTCAGTGTGGCAAAAAGCACAGGAAACCAGAGCTAAATGACAGGATGCGGGCGACTTAAGGAGATAGTCGAGAGAGAAAAGGGAGAGAGAAAGAGAGAGAGAGAGGAGAGAGAGCGCGCGCCTATTGCAATCGACAAGACCTTCTGGTGCTACTACTACAATTGTTGTCGGCTGAGTCGGTTTTCTGTTTCTTTTTAACTGCCCGTGCTGAAGGAGGATTTAAGATCTGAGCGGAATTGCGCGGAGAGATTGGATAATCTTGTTCCCTTTCTTCAGACCTCCTGTATCCGAAGCAGAAGATGGCCTGGGGTCTACTTTTGCACTCTGCAGCCCTCATAGTCGCCTTCGGCAAGGCTTTGAAGAGTGGTAAGTGACTCAAGATCACTTTTGGTGCATCCAGGTTGCTATCTGCAAGTTGGAAATCCCTTTGCCTGAGATGATGATGATGATAAGCCAATCTTGGAACAGGTTTTAACTGTATTGGCTAGAAGGAGAGGTTGATGGATAACATGCTGGGTGTTCATCTAGAATTACACCTAATCAACACACTTAGTCTTTCAGCCCTTCCTTTCTGGCTCCATATTCTAATGCAACATGTAACACGGGGCTTATAGCTTTCACATAATAGCCAATTATTTTAATGTTTCCTTCCCTTGGCAGTTGCACAAGATTGTCCAGAAAAATTAAACAGATGAATATTTCAAATACCCAAGTATTGTTTCTGAGGAAGTGAAAGTTAAAGGAGATAGAAATATATAGATATATAACCATCTTTGCTAACAATGCAGGTATAATTTCACTCCTTTATACTTATGAAATGAAAAAAAGCTTGAGTTTACAGACTGCTTGTTTCAATGCAAGGAATATAAAGCATTCTTCTTCAGAGGCAACAGTTCTAAAAAAGAATTATCTCAAATAGTCTTCATATCTGGCCTTGAGGCAATGCTTGATATCAACAGTTTCAAAACAACAAGGGCTTCTGACACAATAGCGGTCAGACATCTGGAATATCTCATTATATTATGCATTCTTCAAAATGTTCTTACTTTAGGAGTGGCTGGCATTTAACTTGCAAGCATGGAGTGGGGAAATCACCTGGGTTTTTCCTCTCAAAACCAAGTCTGAGCAATTATTAGCTAATAACTAAATATTAACCTCGCTTGACTAGGATTTCGATCAAAGTAATTAAATGAAGGGACATCCTCCACTGTACTTCTGATGGTATATTGTTTTAATAAGCAACTGCATGTAGTTTGTGTGTCTTACAGGAACAGATTTAAATCACATGTTATGAAGGAAATTAATCTTTTTCCAATATGAGGAAGTTGGCTAATTTGGTCAAAACTCAACAAGTTCTCTTGTCTGCTTCTTCAGTAATCATTACAGTAGGATCTGGAAGTCAGTTTCTGGGAAGTATTTGTACTTTGGATGCCATGATTCAGTTTCAGATCTACAGTGATATTTTGGAACTAGATCTTCTCTTTCAATTGTCAAGTCTTTCTTTTCAGGGATTACAGTTTCAGGCTGTGCATCTTCAGTCATACATGAATAGTACTGAATTTAACTGGGATGTATAAAACAGAAGAGGCTCACTGAAAGCCTTGTGGAGTGAGATGTACTAAATATCTTTTTGCCATCAAATAACATTCTTTGATGAGCCCAATCTAGAAAGAAACAACAATGCTACCATTGAATCTGAGTAATTGTGAGCAAAATATTTTTAGCTCCACTGAAGTCATTGCAGTTCTTTGGATCTGCAACAATTCAACAGACCCACGAGTGCCAGATCGTCTTCCTCTGTCCAGTTCAAGTGTCCGCAAAATTACTTCATTAACCCTATTTAGAGCTAATGGTCCAAAATCATTAGAAACTGCTTCTCTTAATCAAGTAAAAGAGAGATTTCACAGAGCCAGAGAGTATTAATGGCCCACATTATCTTATTATATCACTTTCCCAGGAGATAGCGATTAAAGTGTTATTGGTAGTGAGTCTACTAAATGTTTCCTGGAGTGACTCTGTCAAGTGATTCACTGGTTTATTTCAACCATTTCACATATTCCAGATTATGCCATGTTGTTTGCAGAGTATTAGAGAAGACTTAATGAAGCAGGATAGTTTCCTTCCTAAGTCTGTTGCAGATGGCAAATCATGCCAGATTGTCCTTCCTGCCACATGCAAGAGGTTTGCAGAAAAATATCATTGGCTGCTCACTTTGAACTCCTAAGGACAACATCTTTTGTTCTCAGGAAAGACACACGATATGCAAACTGCCAAAGCAGGGATAAATAGGAACATACAGCCAACTCAAAAATCATAATTTGAGTCGGATTTGAGTTGAAAATAAACCATCTCATTCTCTTCTAAATTATAGAAGATGTTTCCTATAAGTGACGTAGTTGGTGACTCTTTCTTTCAAACTGACCTGTAGTGAAGTTCTGTACACTGATAATTTTACGTTAAGAACTATTGATAACCATTTTCATATCACCAGATTTCTCTTAGAAGGAGGATTCCAACCAGTTTATGCCATTCCTGGAAAAATGTTATGCATTGCAAGTGACACATGTTTGATTCTGTGTTGTTAATGGAATATCAGGTGTCGTTTCACTTAGATTAACAGTCCATAATTTTTAAAACTAACCAGTGCAGACTTACAGTAGCAGTAGCAGTATTGACGTTGGAGGTTAATGAGATTTCTTTTCTTCCATCTTTAATAATTATTATATAAATTGTAGTTAATCCTAACATATAGTTGTGAGTCAGAGCACTTTTACTCAAGAAGAACTCGTGAGATTTGAAAGACAGGGGAAGGCAGGAATTTTGTAATTGGAACTAAAGTTTGTTTTCCTTTCCTTTCCTTTCTGCTTTGCTAACCCTTATCTGCTCCCCAAGTAGCTTAGGTGGGGGGTGGACTTCCGTAATGGAGCTAAGTAAACCTTTGCTGCTTTAACAATGTGCTTTGTTGCTGGGTAGTCTGGACCTCTGGAGCACAGATAAGTTCAAATTGCTTAGATTTAGTATCTGATAAACCAGAAAGAGAGGGATCCTGTAAACAAGCCAGATTGTCTAATGACAAAGAACAGGCTCATTATCAGAAAGCAGGGAGGGGGCAGGCACTTTATTAGCTTCAAGTTGCTCCCTGTGTAAAATTTGATGCTCAATATCATTGTAGCTACATATTCTATACTTAACTACTTGCTACTATAGTATGCTACTATGAGTACTGTTAGTACTTTCTACACTGTAGCCATTAGGTAAAAAAAAAAAAAAAACTTAATATCTTTGGGTAAAAGATATTTGGTAAAGCTACCCAGTTTGCATGTATTTTTAAAAATGGTGATCTGAAAGAAGGTGAAGTTATTTATCTTGTTTACAGAAAAAAAGTTTCTATAAACAATTGAATAAATAGTTGTGCAATCTATGGGAAAGGAAATCTATTAGCTTGAGTCGACCAGAGCTGAAGTACTGAATGGCCTATTATTTATAAGATGGATCGGTCGAATGATGTGATTTCAATGTAATACATGTATGTTTGTGTGTTTTAATTGCAGATCGATGTGGAGAAAACATACAAATTTTAGAGCCTGGATATCTCACCTCTCCAGGCTATCCTAATAGTTATCATCCGAGTCAAAAATGTGAATGGTTGATTCAAGCTCCTCAACCTCATCAGAGGATTATGATCAACTTCAACCCACACTTTGATTTAGAGGACAGAGAATGCAAGTAAGTGATATTGGTCTGTAAGGGGAACCACAGCACCATCTAGTGGACAAAAGACAACCATAATGTCTTCTTCAGGGGGTGGGGAGTTGAAACAGTTGATAAGTGTGAAATATGTGCAAAATATGTGCAAAATTCATTTCTTGGTGATGTGGTTTCAGATTGGACCATGTGTAAAAGCAAATGCTTATTTCATAGTAGGCACTATCATAGTTGTAATCTTATAATCCATTTGTTTATTTTGTTGGGAACTTGGGCCAATTAGCAGTTATTTCTTCTAAAACTTGCAGAAGGGAAAAGGCAATTGCTCATTTAAAAAAAAAATGTTACAGTTATGAAAAGAAAAACAAAATAAAAAAATAAGCTCACCTTATTGATTAATTATAGTTCATTTTTTGTTTGATGGCAATGATCATATTAATAACAGAGTGGAACAAGCCTGGGTATACATATGTGTATTGCTGTATATGTATTTTAGAGATTTCCCTTATTATAATTAGAAAATATTGGTGTACTGTCAAGAAAAGTATATTGATTAACAGAAATGATTTTTCAATATGAATTTCTGAGTTAGCTGAGAATTTTACAATTGTACTGATAAGTATATAGTTTACAGAATGCAATGTACAAAATGCTTTATAATGCTAACATCTAATTAAAAGTTAGTTGTGGTAAAAGTGTTTTCAATTATTAGATCGCTTTTTATTATAGAAGCTCATTAGGTGACTTTCAGCTGGTATTTCAGTTTTCTTGTTGTGAAAGAAATTAAGATAATCACACACTTGCACTTTAAAGAAAAGTACAATGTTAATGTAATAATAAATAAATCAAGTGATCTAATGCTAAAGTAGCATTAATTCTGAGATCAGTGTGAAATAATTTATTTAAGCACTACTCTCACAACATTGACTGAAAATAAACAGGTATTCTTAGTTTTCAGTGTGGGAAAATGTTCTATATAAAAATGACTTGAGAACTAATTTGTTCTCTGAGTTTGTATGTAAAATGTGGAGAACCATTAGCTTCCAGATGTTGTTGAATGTTCCCAGCAGCCCTGACCCATATAGTCAGTTTAAGGGGTGCTAATATTGTAGTTAAGCAGAAATTGGAAATTCACAGGTTGCTTATAAAGATTTTGTTATACATGATGTAGAATGTGACTTTCATGTGGTAGCATAGTGGTTAGAATGCAGTACTGTAGCTAACTCTACAGTCCACTGCCTGGAGTTTGATCCTGATCGGCTCAAGGTTGACTCAGCCTTCCATGCTTCCAAGGTTGATAAAAATGACCCAGATTGTTGACAGCAATATGCCAACTCTGCAAAACTGTTAGAGAGGCTTGCAAAGCATCATGAAGTCTAAATGCAGTTGTAATTCAATGTGTGAATATGCTCAAGTCTTCCTGTGAGATAGAATGTGATCCAATTGAAGTTGTGAGTCTTCGTACTCTGTAAAAGACCTTATGGCATAAATCAATAATACTTCCATTGTTACAAATGGGATGAAAGATAATGATTTGTCACAAGCCAGACACTTACCTTGTTTCTGACTGGGGACTGTTTTTGTTGCTTTTGTTACAAAGCTGGAGGACCAGATTCAAAATCTTTAAATGGATATAGTGATTAAATAAGGAAACATTTTACATTATGATCCTACCATTAATAGCCCCACTTTTAGACAAAGTGAGGATGTGGCCTCAAGCAGTAAATGTTGTATGTTTTGAAGGGATATCCTTTCTTGCATTCTTGCATTTTATCAATGCTTGGTTTTATAAGTTTTTTTATAATACACTCTACTATACTCAAGGGACGCGGTAGCTCAGTGGCTAAGACACTAAGCTTGTTGATCAGAAAAGTCAGCAGTTCAGCAGTTCAAATCCCTAACACCATGTAATGGAGCAAGCTCTTGTTACTTGTCCCAGCAATTTGAAAGCATGTAAAAATGCAAGTAAAAAAATAGGGACCATTTTGGTGGGAAGGTAACAGTGCTTTCTGGGTTTAGTTATGCCAGCCACATGACCACGTCTTCAGACAGCACTGGCTCTTTGGCTTTGTAACGGAGATGAGCACTGCCCCCTACAGCCGGAACCGATTAGCACATATGTGCAAGGGGAACCTTTCCCTTACTATACATGGGGCTACCCTTGACTTGAAGATACAACTTATCCGCAATGCAGTTCCATGACATACTGCAATGTGCTCTGCATGTGACACCTATGCTCTACAATCTGTACCAGTTATCAGAGAGTTTCCAGATGGTGCTGGTTGTCATCTATAAATCATTTGCAAGGCATGACCTGATTATCTACACAACTGCTCTTCTTTTCTCCAATTGTCTTTGTCCTGTAAGATGAGCTGGAATGGGCATGTCCCACATCTCTTTCATTAAAAATGGTTTGTGGTTTCACAGAGGTATACCTTCTGGCTTCTGGAATACCATCCTTTATAAGACAGATCATAGAATCAGAGGCCTGAAGGGACCTCAAGGCAGGAAACCTTATACTATCAAATGGTTGTCGAGTCTATTTTTTTAAATCTCCAGTGATACAGCACCCACATCTCCAAGTGGCAAGCTATTCCATTGATTAATTGTTTTTTCTGTTGGTAAAATTTCTCCTTAGTTTAGGTTGAATCTCTCTTTTTTGTCCTAGTTTTTGTCCTGCCTCCTGATGCTTTGGAAAACAAATCAATCTTCTCCATAACAGCTCCTCAAGTACTGAAAGGCAGCAATCATACCCCTAATTATACCTACTTCCCTCAACTGTTCATCATATGGTTTATTCTCCAGACCCCTTGTCATCTTTGTTGCGTTTCATTGTACATTTTCTATGGTCTCGGGCCCTTTTTGTATCATGATGACCAGAACTGGATGCAGTATTCCATGTGTGGTCTCCTTAGTGGAGTATAAAATTGTATTATTGCTTTTCGTGATCTAGATGCTACCCCTTTGTTTATGCAGCCAAGGTCTGCATTGGTTTTTTTGGCAGCTGCAGCACACTGCTGGCTCATCCTTACTAAGACACCTAGATACTCTTCCAGTTATTACTGTTGAGCCAGGTGTTACCTATTCTATAACTGGGCATTTGGTTTTTACTGCCTAAGAATAACTTTAAAACCTGGCTTTTTAAACAGAACACAAGCCAAGAAGTTTTGTGGTCCTGCCAATTGATGACTAATGAAGGTTGTTCATGGCCAAACTGATGTTTTATGTACTTCCTCATGGCATCATTTCATTTTTATAGCTTCTGCATTCTGATGGTGTGTTTCTACTGAGTTTTTAATATAAGGCACCTTGAGTCTTTCTGATTTTGTGGCATTTTAAGTGTAATAAATAAAGAACACGTGTGGGAGGAAAACTCTATATAGGTTGCCTCGGGAAGCAAAATTTCTGGCTGGGCCTAGCTTAATGAACAGACTGCAACTTCTGACACAGGTAAGTGATTGAATGATTAGTGAGTGGGAACTGCAAAACAAGGCTACTTGGTTAGAGTATTTGGCAGGTGGAAGACAAATCACCTTGATAATCTAAATTTGATGAAAAGGAGGTTGAATCTGCCATAGAAATAGTCTCTAACTTGTGACCACAAATGGGACCAAAATTTCCATCATAAGTCACTATGGTTGAAAGTCAAGTCATAACAAAATTGGACCTGATTTTAATAACAGTTTTACAGCAATAATAAGTCACCACGGTCATTAAGCAAATCATGCAGTCATTAAGTGAATACAGCTTCCCCAGTGAATCCAACAAAAAAAGTTGCAAATTGTAATCTCAGGATGCTGAAACCAATCATACATAAACCAGTTGAGACTATCCAAACCACAAACACATGACTGAAGGCTGTATTGCAGTGGTCATAATTGTGAATTTAAGTCGTAAGTGGCTTTTTTGAAGGTTGATGTAAAATTTCAAACTGTTGTTAAAATGAGTAGTCATAAGTCAAGAACCACTTGTATGGATCAATGGAGTCACAGTTGCTAAATGTGACAATTGGGAAGCTTTTAGTATGAGCTTATTAAAGACATTTTTAAAGCTCCTGTTCTCTCAGTATCTCTTTTTCCCGCAATTCAAAGAAGAAATATAAATTGTTGTAATATAAATAAGTTAGTATTTATTTAGAGAAGCTGCTGGATGGCAATGTAACAGTATGAGATGTTATATTATAGCAACACATGACCATCCCGTAGAAGTAAAAAGTTAACAAACTTGGCTTGGTGTAGGTGTATTGCACCCATGGGCATAATGTATTTCTTCTTTTCTGCAGGATATTTTCTCCTTTTAGTGCATGTTTTGAAACCTAATTAGACTCTTTTTTAAAAATTCCACTCTAATTGGGCAGTTTTGTTGTCAGGCAAAGGTAGATAATTTTACAGCTTTGTAGGCAGACCTACTTAAATCGGCCTTTCATTGTCCAACTTAAATGCTTCCGGTGTTATTTTGTATTCCATTTTAAATACGGACCCTTTGACTTTCACATTATGACAATTAAACTCAAATGAAGAAATTTGTGTCAAAGGAGCTAATTTGTCAAAAAAAAAAAATCTATTCCTTCACAGGAAAATTTAAAAACTCTGTTCAAAACATAAAGAGCCTCACAGTTTTCAAAAATTGCTATTTCTTTTTGCCAGATTCTATGTGGTGAGATATGATATTAGTTCATGTATCAAAAAGTCTCGGGTTTTTAGCATTAAGCAACCTATTATTTTCCAGTTCTAGCTTTTGGTTTATTATCACAGTTGTATAGATAAAATATATAATATTGCAATCAAAGCAGTTGATGTTTTAGTTTCAAAACCCCCACGCTCTTACAAACATGAACAAATATATATGTGTGTGTATGTGTATGTGTATATATATATATATATTCCTTTTGATGAAAGGAGTACAAATAAGAGTTCATGTTTATTGTTAAATCTTGATTGCATTTGCCCCTTAATAACAGTTATGGAGACACTGGAAGATGATGATAATTGTCACACTGAAGCTGTCTGAAAGCAGCTACAGCCCTGCCTGGGTCTGAGCAAACAAACTCACCGAGACTAAACAATTGTCTTGTTTTTATTTCGTCTGGCCTCAGTAACAATCAGGGTGTTGTGTTTGCTGCTTCTGTTGCCTCTTTAATCATCTCACTAATGCAAATCTGTTTTCCTCCCTTTTAAACTGCTTCCATGTCTCCAGGAATTTGTATCTGAATTTCTTTTCATTTCACTAGCCTCTGTTCCTTGTCTGGGCGCAGTAGGTCCTTTATGCTTATCTTTTTTCTTACTTCTTATACAGCCTTTCTCCTCCTCTGACCAGAAACGCCTAATCCCAAATAGGCTGCAGTCCCTCCCTCCGCAGTATCCTCTACATCTTCACTTTTTCATCTTTTATTTCTCAGTGATACCCTGATTTGTACAACCAGACTTGCCCCATAACTCCAAAGGGTCATTCGCCAAGGGATTGGTCTCCTTACAGTACAAGCAGTTAATTGAGAAGTTACAGGACCACAGTCTTTCTAGAAAAGGAGAGGGGGAGAAACCTCTGTTATTTATAAAGCTAAACAGCATTCTAAAGGTACAAAGGAGGGAAGGGGGAGTGAGCTGTTCCAATATCTTGTGAATTTTCAAAATGCCTTATTTCTCCAAATCCATTTTTGTTGTGAATGCATAAGGTTTAATAGAGAGAACTTGAGCTTGGAGTAAAGTGCAGGGTTCTGGCCCTGCACTTCTGATTGGCTGTTAACGGCAGGATCGGATTGGCCCATTCCGGGGAATCCGATTGGCCATTAACAGAGAGTTCCTATTGGTTAAGGGAGCTGGCACTCCTTGATTGTTATTGGTTAATAGTTATTGGGGTTGCCTATATAAGGAGGGTTATAACTGCCATGGAGTTGAGAAGTCACTATGTAAAGAGTTGAAGTTCACCATTCCAGAGGCTTGTCTCCATTCTTTCTCGCCCATGCTCCAAACATAATACTGGCGACGAAGGTGGGATGTGGAGACGTCTGAACCGACGGAACTAAGAAGAAACACTGAGCACGTGGCTGACGACGCTAAACAACGGAACCATGTCCGGCGTCGTCGTACCACCCGCTCCATTCGATCCAGTGCAGGAAGACTGGGAGTCCTACATGGATCGCTTCCAAATGTTCTTAGAAACTAACAACTTAAAGGACGCCACAGCCAGGAAGAAACGGGCGGTGTTCCTAACGCATTGCGGTCCAACCATATTTAAGATGGCTAAAGCACTAGCAAAACCTAGAGAAGTGAAGGTGATGGATTGGGACAACCTCGAACCTCTACTAAGAGATCACTATGCGCCGATCGTGCCTACACTCGTGAGACGGCACAAGTTCTATCAGAGAAACCAGCGAAAAGGAGAAAGCGTTGCCGACTTCATAGCAGACTTCTGAAACCTGGGAGGTCTCTGCGGATTCGCCGATTTGGAAGAGGCACTGAGAGATCGAATAGTTCTGGGATTAGATGCACCAGGTGTGCAGAGCAAGCTGATGGTGAAAGGCGACATCAGCCTTGCCGATGCCATCGCCAATGCTACTGCAGCAGAAGCAACCAGGAAGTCGGCTGCACAATTACGCCGCAACCGCGCTCCGGTACACCAACCGACAAGCGAAATTTTATCCAAGTCAGAAGGGCAGTTTTGAACGACACACCACGAGGACCTCTCTTCGTCGTCAGACAGCGATGAAGAAGAGGTCCATCGACTGCGGTCTGACCAGCACCACCACCCGAAGTCCCTATGCCCTTGCGCTGGCTGTGGAGCCAACCATGCCAGGTCCGAATGCAAATTCCGCGACACGCTGTGCCATGAGTGTGGGAAGAGAGGCCACATCGGACGGGTCTGCTGAAGTTTACAAGGACCCAGCCAGGCCTCAAAAGGGGCTAACTATTGCCAATTGACAGGAAACCGTCCTGTAAGGCAAGAACCAGCAAGCCACTCCTACAGAAACCGAGCTTTACAGTGAGAAGAGGCTCACCATACTATCACTATCGGTCACGCCTCTGCCTTGGATGCCAAGAAAATCTGAATCACAGTAGCCATCGAGAACCAGCCTTGCCACATGGAAGTTGACTCGGGATCATCCCTCTCGATGGTGTCCTGGAAGACCCTCAAGCAACTCATCCCCACGATTCAGTGCCAAGACCTCCGTTATCAAAAACTCATTCTTAAGGACTATCAAGGGAATCGAATCCCTGTCATTGGTTCCTGCCGAGTCCGGGTCTTCTTCAACAAGCACACAGCGTACTTACCGCTAACTATGATCGACAAAGATCGGCCTAGTCTGCTAGGTCTCCAATGGTTCGCGCCACTTGGCATTGAAGTGGCAGGCATAAACCGAATCAGCGGAAGTGACTGGGAGGAGGACCTCATCCATGAGTTCAAGGACGTCTTCGCAGAAAGTTTAGGAGAGTAAAAGGGGACCCTAATTTCATTCAGCCTTGATCCAAAGATAGCTCCCATCTGCCTTAAGCCCCGTCAAGTTCCGTTTGCCTTAAAGCCGAAAATCGACGAACAACTCGACAAACTAATCGCTCAGGGGGTGCTAGAACCTACCGATCACTCCCCCTGGGAAACCCCAATCGTAAGCCAGATGGGTCGATCTGAATTTGTGGGGACTACCAGGCCACCCTGAACCATGCCCTACAACAGAATGCATATCCGGTGCCGATTGTACAGCATCTCCTCCACTCCCTGGGGGGCGGAAAGGTCTTCGCTAAATTAGACTTAGCTCAGGCATATCAGCAACTACCTGTTGATGAAAAGACGGCACAGGCACAAATGATTGTGACGCACCAAGGTGCCTTCAAATGCACCCGGCTCCAATTCAGAGTCAGTGTAGCCCCAGGGATTTTTCAGAGCCTGATGGAGAGGCTACTACAAGGGATTAAAGGCGTGGTCCCCTACTTTGACGATGTATTAATTGCTGCACCTACAAAAAAAATCTTATGGGATCGTTTAAAGTTAGTCCTACAAAAATTCCAAATTGCCAGTCTTAAGATAAAAAAGAATAAGTGTAAATTGTGTACAGATAGTGTTGAGTTTTTAGGGTACCTAATTGACAGTCAGGGTATTCACCCTACCGACAGTAAACTAAGAGCAATAAAAAATGCTCCCAGGCCTCGGAACAAGGCCAATCTCCAGGCGTTCCTAGGCCTCATCAACTTTTATAATGTATTTCTACCGCATAAAGCAATGGTCGCTGAACTGTTACACCGGTTGTTAGACAAGAAAGCAAACTGGTTATGGGGTCATAGAGAAGAACAGGCGTTCCGTAATGTGAAAAAACTACTGACTCTGTACTCATGCAATACAATGAGACTTTGCCGTTAAATATCACATGTGATGCTTCGCCTTTCGGAGTGGGCGCCATTCTGAGCCATGTACTGCCTAATGGTAACGAAGCCCCTGTTGCATATTTCTCAAAGACACTTTCAAAAACTGAGCGAAATTATGGCCAAATCGATAAAGAAGCCCTCGCAATTGTATCGGCCATTAAAAGATTCCATGAGTACGTGTATGGCCGGGCTTTTACTATCGTGACTGACCACAAACCGTTATTGGGGATAATAGCTGGAGATAAGCCGACTCCCTACATATTATCCCCCAGGATGACTCGCTGGTCAGAATTCTTGGCTGCTTATAATTCTCGGCTGCAATACCACCCAGGGAAAGCCATTCCCCATGCCGACGCATTGAGCCGAGCACCGCTTCCAGAGACTCTCGACGATCCTGCACCAACAGTAACTACGTTGCAAATTAAAACACTCAACTCACCGCCATTGACTGCCCGAGATATCGTGAGAGAAACCAAACGTGACCCACCTTAGCGCGAGTTCTAGGCTGGGTAGAACGCGGATGGCCATTGGACCAATTATCAGATGACTTCACACCATTCAAGACTCGACAAACGGAGTTGTTCTCTCAAAAAGGCTGTGTCGTCTGGGGCAATAAAGTCGTTATCCCAGAATGACTTCAAAAAGCGCTGCTGAGAACCTTGCACGATGGCCACCCCGGTATCGTGCGAATGAAAGCCCTCGCACGAAGCTACGCATGGTGGCCGGGCATTGACAAGCAAATCGAAAATTGGGTTAAAGCTTGTCATAAATGCCAGGAAGTGAGCAACGCCCCACCTAAAGCCATCCCTACCGAATGGGAGAAACCATGGGGACCCTGGTCCCGTATTCACTTGGACTTTGCGGGGCCGACCAAAGGCCACACCTTTCTGCTAACCATCGATGCCTACTCGAATTGGCTCGAGATTCACCGCAAGACGAACACTGAAAAAAACTTGGAAAGACTATTTGCAACCCATGGATTACCAGACATCCTGGTATCCGACAACGGGCCCCAATTTACAGCACTGTCGTTTGAGCAGTACCTGGCTGACCGCGGCATCCGACATGCGCTCACCTCGCCTCTGCACCCTGCGACCAATGGCAAAGCAGAACGCATAGTCCAATTTGTTAAGAAAACCTTGCAGAAGGTAGACTACGATAACATTGACAACAAGATCAATTGAATCCTTTTTCTACAACACATCACACCTCATAGCGTCACCAATAAAACTCCCGCCGAACTGTTAATGGGACGAAAACTCCGCTCCCACCTCGACCGGTTACACCCAGCTTATGAACCAGAAAAACCACTAGGATCCAGCAGCCGCTGTCGTGCCTTCCAGGTAGGCGATTTGGTATACGCTAAAAACCTATCGGGCAATCCGCTGTGGGTGGAGGCGACAGTAGTTCGTGTAACCGACCCGAGATCCTACCTTGTACAATGCCTTGACGATAGACTATGGAAACGCCATATCGATCAATTACGATTGCGGCTCCCATCGGGCATTCCTGAACTCCCTTACGACCAAACTGAGGGCGGGGGGAGATACGGAAGAAGATGAATTCCAAGTAGAAGAAAACCTGTTCGAAGGGAATGACGGCGTAATAGAGACACAAGAAGTGGAACCAGAGAGGGAAGCAGATGCACCTCAGGGAATTACCAAGAATAATGGCAACGATGAAGAAATGAACTCTGAACCAGAGGCGACCCCGTTGCCAAACAACGATCTACCTCAGCGTGATTGCAGCCCAATGACACAGCGAAAATCAAAAAGACTAATAAAGCAACCGTCCTACCTAAAGGACTATGTAACTGCACTCTGCAAACAGAAACCAGAGGGAAGGGGTGTTGTGAATGCATAAGGTTTAATAAAGAGAACTTGAGCTTGGAGTAAAGTGCAGGGTTCTGGCCCTGCACTTCTGATTGGCTGTTCACGGCAGGATCGGATTGGCCCGTTCCGGGGAATCCGATTGGCCATTAACAGAGAGATCCTATTGGTTAAGGGAGCTAGCGCTCCTCGATTGTTATTGGTTAATAGTTATTGGGGTTGCCTATATAAGGAGGGTTATAACTGCCATGGAGTTGAGAAGTCACTATGTAAATAAAGAGTTGAAGTTCACCGTTCCAGAGGCTTGTCTCCATTCTTTCTCGCCCATGCTCCAAACATAACAATTTTCCCTTTGAATTTTTAATTACAAATGTGGAGGACAGCTGGTCGAATTGCTCCCCAAAACATTTAAACTTAAAGGCCTTACCTTCATCTTGTAATCCGTATTTAAAACAAAATGCTTGAGGATTCTGAGAAAAAAGAAATTTATGACCTGGATCTAAAGTTCTGACATCACCCTGGTCATGTGGCCTCACTTTAGGCGCTTGGCAGCATGGCCATATTGACAGGCACTTGCACGATCCCACAGTCACATAACCACATTCTTAATGACGGTTTTGCCAAAAACCAGCACTTACTTCTGGTTTTCGGCAATGACCAGCCATAGCCAACAATGACTTCACTTAATGACCACGGCATTATTCAACAACTATGCACTTATGACTATATCACTCATTTAATGACTGCCACAAGAAACATTAAAGTGGGTCAATCATTCAACTTACTCATTTTGCAACTATTACATCTGTAATGAGCAGCTTCCATTAGGATCATAACCTGAGGATCACCTGAACAGGCAGTAAGTGCATGCAGTTTCTGGAATAGTGAGAGAGGTATCCTCAGGAAGATTTTTAAAAGTCAAAATGGTGACTACACAATCAAAGCACCATTGCTGCCAACATCCTGAATTTTTTTTTTGTAATCTCTGCCCCCCCACACACACACATACACAGACACCTAGAACAACAGATATCAGATTGAGCCGTTTGATTATATTTGAGATGTTTTTACATTATACTTTCATAACTACATTCCAATTTTGTTTCTTTGTTCTTCCTTGGATAGTCTTTGGGTAGAATGTAATTTTAAAGAGCTTGTGAAAAATTTTATCATGTCATTTTTATGCAGAAAACTATGTTTATAATTGCCTTTGTGAATAGAAAATGATCACTGTGTTTTATAGAGAACCAGCATGGTGTAATGCTGAGGTGAAGAATTCATATCAGGGTGCTCTACTTCAAGTCTGCCATCAATCATGGAAGCTTCCAAGATAACTTTCAACCAGTTGCCATTTCTCAGGCCAACTTATCTCATAGGGATTGTTGTTATGGGGTAAAAGGAAACTATAAATCAAGGAAAGAACTGTTTGAAATAAAAAGAAAATAATTGCAGGAATGTTCTGAAAAATGTTGTAATCCACAGACCTGTGAAGCAAACTCTAAACCTGAAAAACATAAACACTATGTACAGCAGGGGTATCATACTTGATTTCATTGAGGGCATCATCAGGATTGTGTTTGACCTTGTGGGGAGCGTAGGTGGGCATGGCTGGGGGCGTGGCTAGATTGACATCACTCATGTCAGAGGCATATTTCCAGTGAGGCCCCACAGGCCAGATCTAAGCACCTTGCAAGCCGGATCTGGCTCCCAGGCCTTGAGTGTGACACCCCTGACCTAAAGTGTTATAATGAAATATTATTTTAAATAATACACTTGAATGGAATTCAATCATGTAATGTTTGTGATATATATATTTTCATTTTTGAAATTTGGTCTTAAGTCAAGATGGTATAATATATATTTTTGTATTGATTGATTGAATTTTATTGCTATTGTTTCTGAAGAACAAGAGCAAATGTAGCTATAATGAATAGAAAATATTTTCAATGCTTATGTTTTCATGTTTGTGCCTATTGCAAATATTTTGGGGATGCAGACTAATAGAGTTTGTTTGCTCTGATACATTAACAATATATATTCTTTAAAAATTTTATTCTTTAAAATTTTATATCTGAATAGTAAACAAGAATGTCACTGATTCACATGCTTTTGGATTTATGGCTGTTTTTCCGGTTTCCCAGCAATGCAAACTATCAGCGTGATAATTTATAATGGTTTGTGACAAATGCTGCTGAGCTTAGAGGTGTGTGGTTATATTCAGATCAAATGTCATCAACTAGGGAGCAATAAAAATTTCACAGACACTAGGTTAAAAACATTAAGAAAATGGATGTGAGGTTTCAGACAACAAAGTTTTACCAAGTAGAATGGGATAACTAATGGAAGTCAAAGAATGGGTTTTTTTGCAAACAAACTATTCATTCTGTCCTACAGTTAACATTATTGTTTTATAGGTGAACATTATTAATATTGAGTGTGTTTAATTCACCATAGCTTAGATACTCTTTGACATTTATTGAGTTTGCATGCCATATTGCCAGATCAGTATATACAGAAAATTCATTTGGGTTTTGGAAATATTGAAAATATAACAGGAATGGTTCAACAGTTAATTGTTCCTTAAATTGGTTTAACAAGGATAAGTTACATAGCTGAAATTAAAGCTATAGAAGCATTTTAATCAATTATCGCTTTTTCAAAAAGAACTATTATTAAAAAATGCCTATATATGTGTGTGTGTGTGTGTGTGTTTTCTTAAGTTTTCGCGGGTACTTACATGTATGGCATTCAGCTTTGTTCAGGTATTTTCCCACGTCATAGTAGTGGTGCTTTTAAAGTTGTAGCAACGTTTCAGCAGAATCTCATCTGCCATCATCAGGCTTCTCTATAGTGTTCGTCTGTGAGTTAGACTTTTACAGTGGTTTCAGATTTAAATTTGGGGCAACCTATTGCTGTGCCAGAATGGTTTTTTCTTCATCCTGATTGGTTGAGAGTCTTGGTCTGTGTTTATTGGTCTTGGAGTTTGCTGTGTTCTGCTTCTAATATCTTCTGTCTGTTTTTTTGGTTCTTTTTGTATCTTGATTGGCTGGCAACATTGTGTTACTTTATTGGAGGCCTTTAGTGCAGTTTGGCTTCGGGTAAGTATAGTTTGGGGCATCTGGAAGATTTCTCTCTGGGTATGATCGTGTGTTGGATCTCTTTGCTTATGTGGCTGGTTATAATGCCATCCTCAATGCCATCCTCAAACCCAAACTATGGTTAAGATATATCGATGACACATTTGTGATTTGGCCCCACGGACAAGAAAACCTAAACAATTTCCTAACACACCTAAACAGCGCACACCCCAAAATCAAGTTCACCATGGAAACAGAAACAAACAAACAACTACCATTCCTAGATGTATTAATCTACAAAAAAAAACAGATGGCACACTAGGGCATACCATATACCAGAAGAAAACACACACCAACCGCTACCTCAACGCCCAATTTCACCACCACCCAGCACAGATAAACTCCGTGGCTAAAACACTAATTACTAGAACCAAACGCCTGGCAGACAAGACACACATTAAGACTGAACTATGCACCCTGACTAAAATATTGACAGCCAACGGCTTCCACAAAAGCAAAATCACCACCTTGATCCACTATAACACACTGAGACATAATAGAGACCCAGAAGATGAACAGACCCATGGAACAGCTGTCTTGCCCTACATAAGAGGCACTACAGACAAAATTAGTAAGATACTATATAGACACCACATCAAGACTGCCTTCAAAACAGACAGAAAAATAGCAGCCATCCTCAGAAACCCCAAAGACACAATTGACCTGGAAAACCAAGGCATATACGAAGTTCCCTGTGCATCATGCCCGGCCACATACATTGGACAGACCAATAGAAGAATAAGCACCCACCTGGATGAACACAAAAATGTAGTCAAAAAGCTGGAACACACTTCCTCACTAGTCCAACACATGGAAGCCACAGGTCATAGCATCAACTTCAATGACACCAAAACCCTAGCCACTATAGAAAATCCCAGCCACAGAATCATCAGAGAAGCCATAGAGATTGAAAAAAGACCAGAAAGCATGAACAGAAGAGATGATTCCACCAGGCTGTCAATCATTTGGAAGCCTGCACTCACAAACAAAAAAATCTCCACACCACAAGCCAGGAAAACACCTGGGCACAAACAGATCCCCCCTGATACCTCCAGCTCAAACACACCCCAACCAGGCACCCAGATGAAACCCAGCTTCCTAACTAATGATAGCCGTCCATTTACCCGAAGCCAAGCTGCACTAAAGGCCTCCAATAAAGTAACACAATGTTGCCAGCCAATCAAGATACAAAAAGAGCCAAAAGAAATAGACAGAAGATATTAGAAGCAGAACACAGCAAACTCCAAGACCAATAAACACAGACCAAGACTCTCAACCAATCAGGATGAAGAAAAAACCATTCTGGCACAGCAATAGGCTGCCCCAAATTCAAATCTGAAACCACTGTAAAAGTCTAACTCACAGACGAACACTATAGAGAAGCCTGATGATGGCAGATGAGATTCTGCTGAAACGTTGCTACAACTTTAAAAGCACCACTACATATATGTAGATGAGTCAAAAATATAAAACAGGTGCTACAGTTAGAATTCTGTATCGGAAATCCACTCAGTATCATTTACTGTTGGGCAGGAGTATGGATAACATAATTTTGCTATAAATTAGTCTGGAAAAAAATTCTAAAACTCATAAAACAAGGTAGGCTTCAAGACATAATGGAATCAGAGGAAATATTATAAAGGTTGGCATGGATACTTGTGATGACCCAATAAACCTTTTCTGATTTAGTTTAACCAGACTGAAAATGAATTCAAACCCTTGTTTATTCTTTTTTCAGCCTCCATTATAAATCACCAAATTATTCAGCCAGAATACTAAAATCTTTCCATACAATTCTGTAATACACAGTTGAAACATTGACTGATGAAGGCTAATCTGTATTGTTGATGTTTGCCAATTTAAGATACAAGGATGTACATGCTGTTTTCTATCTACTTTTTCCTGGAGTAATTCTGAGGACAACATACTTGTGGAGTCAGAGCCAAAAGTGGTTGGCTCTCTCCAGAACCTCTTTCTAAAAAACCCTGTTCTGATCTAAAACTCTTATTCTTAGTTCTTTGTTCATTCTCTTTCTTGCTCATATAGCAGCTATCAAACAAGGGACAGGTCATTCTTGTCAGAAATCTGAACAGTTTGCTTGGAGGGTGTTTTTTAAATTAGACTTTGGCCAAAGAAAATATGCTGTAGGCAACATGTTAATTAGAACTATAGGTTCATCATAAACAACAACAACATCACATATTTCCTTCTAGAGGACGTTTTTACCATATTAAAACAGGGCTTGTCTGACAGGTTACTCAGGGAGAGAGCATGAATAACAGATCAGTTTGAATTCCTTCATCCCTCATTTTATAAATTGAATCTGGGCTATACACTTAGCTATATTCAACACATAGTTGGAATGAGCCCAACTCATCAGGCAATCTGTATAGTGCTGTCTGGTTGTCCTGTCCTTGCCATTTATTTACCACTACTCCAATTTATATGTAGTACACAAAATGTAATTAATGCCAGTCAACTTGATTTTTTAAAAAATAGGTCTTGTCAAACAAACCTGATTTCATGTTGTGATGAAATTAAAGTTTGGCTGATGATAGTAACAGGGTTGATATAATGTCTTTTGACGTGTCCATATGATATATAACAGCTGGTTAAACAATCATACTCAGTGGGTGTTCATTAATCAACCTGTTGGGCGGTCTCAAATTGGATGCTACAGGTCTCTGTTGTAAGGGTGTTTGATCCAATATTTTTATATACAATCTTATATACAACGTGAGGAAGGATTGCTTATCATATTTGCAAATAACACAAAACTAGGAGGAATAAACAATATTATACAAAACAGATTTAAGATACAGTAAAATCCTGTCAAATGGGAATCATGTTTAAAATTATTTATAGGAAGTAAAACAGACATACTGTAAGCCTTTAGCACAAAGAGAGAAGGTTAGCAAGGCAGTTTGAAAGATATACTTAGTGCTCTAGATGTTCTGGAAAAGTAGCTAAAGATGGAATTTCTGAGAATTGGTCCAACACAACTGGCAGCATCAGATTGGGGAAGACTTCTGTTAAGTGTGGAGCATGAGTGCGAAGAATGGAGACGAGCCGGTAGAAACAGTGAACTTCAACTCTTTATTTACATGGTGTGACAGCTCAAACTGGATGGCTGCTATAGCCTTCCTTATATAGGCAACTTATTAACTATTCAACCAATAGCAACCTGGGAGCGCTAGCTCCGTTAACCAATGAGAACGGCCTGCTAATGGCCAATCAGATTCTCTTGAACGGACCAATCTGATCTCACCATTTAACAGCCAATCAGAAGTGCAGGGCCAGAACCCTGCACTTGATTTCAAGCTCTAGATAACTTTATTAAACATTTATTCATTCACAACACCCCTTCCCCCCTGGTTCCACTTACGGGGTGCGGTCACGTAGCCCTTGAGGTAGGATGGTTGTTTTGTTAGTCTTTTTGATTTTTGCTGTGCACCCGGTATTTGGCTGCACTCTTGTTGAGGTAGGGCGTTGTTTGGCGAAAGGGGTGCCTCCGATTCAGAGTTTGCGTTTTCATTGTCACCAACATCTTCGGTATCACCCTGAGGTGAACTCACTCTCATCCCTGGTTCCTGTTCTTGAGTTTCGGTTCCGCTATCGTTTCCTTCAAAAAGGTTTTCTGCTAGTTGAAATTCATCTTCTTCTGTATCTCCCCCCCCCCTCAGTTTGATTATAAGGGAGCTTGGAATTGCCTGACTGCAGCCTTGATCGTAGTTGATCAATATGGCATTTCCAGTCTATCGTCAGGGCATTGTACAAGGTATGATCTCGGGCCGGTTACACGGACAACAGTCGCTTCTACCCACAGCGGATCACCCGATAAGTTTTTAGCGAACACCAAATCGCCTACCTGGAAGGTATGGCATCGGCCGCTGGATCCGAGTGGTTTTTCCAGTTCGTACGTTGGATATAACTGGTCAAGGTGGGAGCGAAGCTTTCGTCCCATTAACAGCTCAGCGGGAGTTTTATTGGTGACACTATGAGGAGTGATATGCTGTAAAAAGAGGATTCGGTTTATCTTCTCTTCGATGTTGTCGTAGTCCACTTTCTGTAGCGTTTTCTTGACGAATTGTACCATGCGCTCGGTCCTACCATTGGCTGCAGGATGCGCAGGCGAAGTTAGCACATGTCGAAAACCGCGGTCCGCCAGGTACTGCTCAAAGGACAGCGTGGTAAATTGGGGCCTGTTGTCGGATACCAGAACGTCTGGTAATCCGTGGGTTGCAAACAGTCTTTCTAGTTTTTTGATGACCGCTTTGGTTGTCGTGTTCCTCATTTGGTGGATTTCGAGCCAGTTCGAGTAGGCATCTACGGTTAACAAGAAGGTGTGGCCTTTTGTTGGCCCAGCAAAATTCAGATGAATACGGGACCAGGGTCCCCGCGGTGTCTCCCATTGGGTTGGGATTGCCTTTGGTGGAACGGTGCTTACTTCCTGGCATCTATGACAAGTTTTGACCCATGACTCAATTTGTTTGTCAATGCCTGGCCACCACGCATAGCTTTGTGTGAGAGCTTTCATGCACACGATGCCGGGGTGGCCATCGTGCAAGGTTCTTAGTAGTGCCTGTTGGAGTCGTTCTGGAATAACGACTCTATCGCCCCAGATGATGCAGCCCTTTTGAGAAAACAACTCTGTTTGTCTACTTTTGAATGGTGTGAAGTTGTCTAATATTTGGTCCAATGGCCATCCGTGTTCCACCCATGTGAGGACTCGTTCTAAGGTGGGGTCGCGTTTGGTCTCTCTTGCGATATCACGGGCAGTTAATGGCGGTGTACAGAGTGTCTCAATCTGCAACGTTGTCATTGTTGGTGCGGGGTCATCGATAGTCTCTAGAAGCGGTGCACAGCTCAACACGTCGGCGTGGGGAATAGCTTTCCCGGGGAGGTATTGCAGCTGATAATTATAAGCAGCCAAGAATTCTGACCAGCGAGTTATCCTGGGAGATAATATATAGGGGGTTGGCTTATCCCCAGCTATTATTCCCAGCAAAGGTTTGTGGTCAGTCACTGTAGTAAAAGCCCAGCCATACACGTACTCATGAAATCTTTTGACAACCGACACAATTTCAAGGGCTTCTTTATCAATCTGGCTATAATTTCGCTCAGTTTTCGAGAGTGTCTTTGAAAAATAGGCAACAGGGGCTTCGCTACCGTTAGGCAATACGTGGCTCAAAATAACGCCCACTCCGAAAGGCGATGCATCACACGTGATATTTAACGGTAAGATTTCATTGTACTGCATTAGTACAGCGTCAGAAGTCAGTAGTTTTTTTACATTATGGAACGCCTGCTCTTCTCTATGACCCCATACCCAAATTGCTTTTTTGTCCAGTAGATGATGTAAAGGTTTAGCAACAGTCGCCTTGTGCGGCAAGAATACGTTATAAAAGTTGATGAGGCCTAGAAACGCTTGGAGGTCGGCCTTATTCCGGGGTCTGGGAGCGTTTTTTATTGCTCTCAATTTGCTATCTGTAGGGTGAATGACCCTGACTGTCAATTTGCTATCTGTAGGGTGAATTGACCCTGTCAATTAAGTACCCTAAATATTCAACACGATCTGTGCACAGCTTACACTTATTTTTCTTCACCTTAAGGCCTGCATCTTGGAATTTTTGGAGAACCAGTCTTAAACGATCCCGTAAAATTTTTGAAGTAGGGGCAGCAATTAACACATCGTCAAAGTAGGGGACAATGCCTTTAATCCCTTGTAAAAGTCTTTCCATTAGGCTCTGAAAGATCCCTGGGGCTACACTCACTCCGAATTGGAGCCGTGAACATTTAAATGCACCTCGGTGCGTTACGATTGTCTGTGCCTATGCCGTTTTTTTCATCAACCGGCAGTTGCTGATAAGCCTGAGCTAAGTCTAGTTTAGCGAAGACTTTTCTGCCCCCCAGGGAATAGAGGAGATGTTGCACCACCGGCACCGGATATGGGTTTTGCTGTAGGGCGTGGTTCAGGGTGGCTCGGTAGTCCCCGCAAATTCTCATCAAACCATCCGGCTTAATGGGTGTCACGATTGGAGTCTCCCAGGGAGAGTGATCAGTTGGCTCTAACACTCCCTGGGCTGTTAACTTATCAAGCTGTTCGTCGATTTTCGGCTTTAGTGCGAACGGAACTCGACGAGGCTTAAGGCAGATGGGAGCTATTTTTAGATTAAGGCTAAAGGATATCGGGGTCCCCTTGTACTCATCTAGCTTTTCCGTGAAGACATCCTTGAATTCATGGACGAGGTCCTCTTCCCAGTCACTGCCACCGATTCGGTTAATGCCTGCCATTTCAATGCCGAGTGGTGCGAACTATTGGAGGCCTAATAGGCTAGGCCGGTCCTTGTCGATCACAGTCAGGAGTAAGTACGCTGTGCGGTTTTTGAACGAAACTCAGACTTGACTAGATCCCACGACTGGAATCCGGTTCCCTTGATAGTCTTTAAATATGAGTCTTTGGAAATGAAGGTCTTGGCGCCGGATAGTAGGGATGAGTTGCTTGAGGGTCTTCCAGGAAACCATCGAGAGAGACGATCCCAAGTCAACTTCCATTTGGCAGGGCTGATTTTCGATAGCCACTTTAATTCGGATTTTCTTGGCATCCAAGGAAGAGGCGTGACTGATAGTGATAGTTTGGTGAGCCTCTTCTCGCCTAGTTAGGCGATTCATGGGTCAGTTTCTGTAGGAGCGATTTACTTGTTCTCGCCTTACAGGACGGTTTCCTGTCAATTGGTGATAGTTGGCCCCCTTCGAGGTCTGGCTGGGTCCTAGGAGACTTCTACAGACCCGTCCAATATGGCCTCATTTCCCGTACTCATGGCAGAGCGCGTCGCAGAATTTGCATTCGGACCGGTAATGGTTGGCCCCGCAGCCAGCGCATGGTTGCTGGGACTTGGGGTAATGGTCCTGATCGGACCGCAGTCAATGGACCTCTTCTTTGTCACTGTCTGATGACGAAGAGAGGTCCTCATGGTGGGATGTTGGAAGCTGTCCTTCTGATTTAGGTGAAATGTCGCAGGCTGATTCGTGTGTCGGAGTGCGGTTTCGGCGCAGTTGGGCAGCCGACTTCTTGGTTGCTTCTGCTGCAGTCCCATCAGCGATGGCATCAGCAAGACTAACGTCGCCTTTTGCCATTATTTTGCTCTGCACATTTAGCACATCTAATCCCAGAACTACTCGGTCTCTCAAAGCCTCTTCCAGGTCGGCGAAATCGCAGAGGCCTCCCAAGTTTCGGAGGTCCGCAACGAAATCAGCAATGCTCTCTCCTTTCCACTGGTTTCTTTGGTAGAACTCGTGCCGTCTTACGAGCGTTGGTACGGTCGGTACATAGTGGGCCTTTAGTAGAGGTTTGAGGACGTCCCAGTCCATAGCCTTCACTTCAGCCAGTTTTGCTAGTGCCTTGGCCATCTTGAATACGGTCGGCCTGCAATGCGTTTGGAATACTGCCCATTTCTTCCTGGTTGTGGCATCCTTCAGATTATTGGTTTCCAAGAACATTTGGAAACGATTCATGTAGGACTCCCAGTCTTCTTGCGCTGGGTGGAACGGAGCGGGTGGTACTACGCCGCCGGACATGGTTCTGCCGTTGTGCGTTTCAGCCACATGCTCCGTTGTCTTCTTCATTGTTTTAGTCAGCTCTGACGTCTCCACATCCCACCTTCGTCGCCAGTGTTAAGTGTGGAGCATGGGTGCGAAGAATGGAGATGAACCGGTGAAACAGTGAACTTCAACTCTTTATTTACATGGTGTGACAGCTCAAACTGGATGGCTGCTATAGCCTTCCTTATATAGGCAACTTATTAACTATTCAACCAATAGCAACCTGGGAGCGCTAGCTCCGTTAACCAATGAGAACGGCCTGCTAATGGCCAATCAGATTCTCCTGAACGGACCAATCTGATCTCGCCATTTAACAGCCAATCAGAAGTGCAGGGCCAGAACCCTGCACTTGACTTCAAGCTCTAGATAACTTTATTAAACATTTATTTATTCACAACAACTTCCTTCATGGATAATAAATTCCATGTGACCCAATTGTGAGGGAGATGCTAAAAAAATAGTGTAAATTTCAACTGAATTAACAAAGCCATGATGTCCACATCAAAGGAAATAATTGTTTCGCTGTGTTTTGTACCAGCTAAACTAACTTTTATACTTCATGTTCTGGATATTTCATTTGAAGAATATTGACAATCCAAACTGCACCCAAAAAAATAGGCTCCAGAATGGCTAGACTGAGAATTCTAACATTTAAAAGATTGTCAGGTAGAAAATAGTATAGTAGATGAGAGATGGGAATAACAGAAAGCCAACATTTTATCATGTAAGGATATTCACCTCATGAGGTATTTAGGAAAATTTGAGATTCTAGTGGATCATTATAAAGAACATAAACCTATTTGCCCTTGTTTCAGAGAGCAAACGTGTTTGTAAAGATATTTTAACTTTGACATGATTGAAAAAAAACTGGTAATTATATTGTACAAGTAATCCTCAATTTATTAGTACAATTGGGAGAGGAAAATTCTTTGTTAAGTAGTGCAACGATTAAATGAGGCAACATGTGACCATATTTGGTTTAACCTTAGATCATAAATAACAGAGATGGAAGAGACTTTGGAGGTATTTTAGTCCAACTGCTTGAGTAGGAGACCCTATACCATTTTGGACAAATTGTAGTCCAATCTCTTCTTGAAAAATTTTCAGTGATGGAGTGCACACTGTTTCTGGAGATAAGTCATTCCACTGATTCTTCTTACTGTCAGGAAATTTACCCTTAATTCTACATTAATTACATTACATTACATTAATTCTATATTGAATCTCTTAATAATCTTCCACCCATTATTTCTTATCCTGACTTCAGGTGCTTTGGAGAATAGATTGATCTTTTCTTGTAACATCCCTCAAATAATGGAAGACTGTTATCATGTTACTCTAGTCCTTCTCTTCATTAAAACAGACATACTTAGTTCCTGCAACCTTTTGCCATACCATTTAATCTTCAGCTCTTTGACATCTTTGTTGCTTTTCTTTGCATTCTCAACATCTTTTTTATATCATGGTCACCAGAACTGGACAGTATCCCAAGTGTGCACTTACCAGCGTGATATAAAGTAGTAGTATCATATCACATGATCTTGATATCATTATTCTGTTGATGCAGTCTTGGAATGTATTGGCTTTTTTGGCAGATGCAGCTCATGCTGGCTCATACTTGAGTAATGGTTCATTAGGACACTTAGATATCTCTCACAGTCACTACTGTTGAGCCAGATACTGTTGTGGCCCACCAGTGGCCAGCAGAGCTGGCAACAGATCCAGACAGTAAGAAAGTTGGGGAGACACATGAGCCAGTCCTAGAGTCTGGGGAAGGCTTTGATAAGTGTTCTTCATTGGAGGCAGAGATGGGGTCAGGGCCATCTGATAGCTATCAGCTGCCTTTGGATTGGACATCAGTGAGGCAGAAGGACAGCTGGATCCTGTTCTCAATGTGCGCATGTGAAGAACTGCCAGAAAAAGGGAACAGCCAGGAAAAAGGGTTAACTTGGGAGTAAAGCCAAGGTGGACAGTGAATAGTCCCTCCTATAGGGAAGAAAAGAGGAGCGAAGGGGGAGTGGGTTTTGCAGGAAACAATTAGTTCATTTGAAGATCTGTTCCTGCATTCTTGCCTAGTATTGTCTGCTAGAGTGAGGCCTCTGAAAGATATCAGCCTGGCACCTCTCAAAGTCTGATAAAGATCTGTAATTGTGAAATCTTGAAATAGTGTTGGCTGGGACTTTGCTGGAGAGGAATTCACCGAAAACTAAATAAAAGGGGTTTATTGGGACGAGGAGTTGGCCTGGTGCTGTTGGGGAAGCCTAGGTCAGAACAGGTACCATCTATTCTGTACCTGTACATTTGGTTTTTCTTGCCTAAATGTAAGATTTAACTTTTCTCACCACTAAATTGCATTTTGTTGGATAAAGCACAGTGTTCAAGTCTGTTAAGATCCTTTTGAGTCTTTCTTCTAAATTGTTAGCTTCTCACCTCCGCTCACCCAGCTTGGTATCATCTACAGATCTGATATTTCTCTTTTGTCTCTTTGGCTAAACCATTTATGAAGATGTTGAAGATATTGGGCCTAAGACAGAACCTCTTCCACCATTTAGATGTAGTTCATTGGGTGCAGTTGATCTATCAGTTGTGGTATTGTCTGTAAGAAAACTGTGTCCACAATGTTTTTCTAATTTAGTCATTTTGACAAAGAAAGCAATAAAGGTTTACTTGACATGATATATAATTAACAAGCCCATGTCAGTTTCTAGAAATAGTTTTGCTTGTATCTAGTTGCTGACAAATCCGTTGCTTGATTATCTTTTCCAAAGTTTTTTCAGACTGATAGGTCTGTAGTTTCCTGGATCCATTTTTTTTTTTTACCATAATTGAATATTGGAACTGCTTCAACTCTTTTCCAGTCCTCTAGTAGTTCCATGAGCTTTGAAAGATTTTATTCAGTGATTCTGATATTTTTTTCCCCATTCGTTAAACAAGACATCACATATCTGCAATTTGCAATGTTCCCTACTGGCTTTCCCATTGACTTTGCTTGGTGGAAGCCAGCTGGAAAAGTCACAAATGGCAATCGCATGGCTGCAAGATGCTACAACAGTAGTAAGTGTGTGGACCAGTCATAAGTCACTTTTTTAGCATTGTTGTAATTTTGAACAGTCATTAAACAAACATTGTAAGTTGAGAATTGCCTGTATTCCTGGATCCTGCTTTGAATAGACTAGAACACTGGGCCATATCTAACAAAATAAAATTCAATGTAGAGAAAAGTAAAGTCCTACACTTAGGCAAGAAAAAACAAAAGTACATATACAGACTGGGTGAAACCAGGCTCAATAGCAGTAACTGGGAGAGGGATCTTGGAGTCTTAGTGGACAACCAGCTAAATATGAGCCAGCAGTGTGCAGCAACCGCCAAAAAAGCTAATGCAATCCTAAATTGTATTAACAGAGGGATACAATCAAGATCAAGGGAAGTACTAATACCACTCTATAAAGCCTTAGTAAGACCACACCTAGAGTACTGCATCCAGTTTTGTTCACCACATTATAAAAAAGATGTTGGGACTCTAGAAAAAGCAGAGAAGAGCAACCAGGATGATTAGGGACTGGAGGCTAAAACATACAACAAACCGTTGCAGGAACTGGGCTTGGCTAGTCTAGTAAAGAGAAAGACCAGGGGAGACATGATAGCAGTCTTCCAATATTTGAGGTGCTGCCACAGAGAGAAAGGGGTCAAACTATTTTCTAAAGCACCCGAAGGCCAGACAAGGAATAATGGATGGAAACTGAACAAAGAGAGGTTTAACCTGAAAATAAGGAGAAACTTTCTGATAGTGAGAACAATCAACCAATGGAATAGCTTGCCCTCAGAAGTTGTGTGAGCACCATCACTTGAGACTTTCAAGAAGAGATTGGATTGCCATTTGTCAGAAATGGCATAGGGTCTCCCGCTTGGGTGGGGAGTTGGACTAGATGACCTACAAAGTCCCTTCCAACTCTGATTATCTGTTATCTGAATAAACATTATTTTATTACATATTCAAACACTGGAATACAATGGAAAGCCTCCATTGTCAAACTATTTAAATAATATTTTGCTAAGTATTCATATATAGCCTGAGCAATTGGAGAGGAAGTTAGATAAGTTCCAAATATTGACAATTAAAATTTTCTTCCCATGCAGATACTGATTTCATTTATTAAAAAATGCAACAACTAAGAAACATTTCAATAGAGCAGAAGTCAGACTACAGAAATAAAATTTAATAATACCCAAACTACTTCCACTGGTATTTATGCATAGTTTCATTGATTATGGTAGATCTAAATTCAAATATATGGAAGAATTTATTTATTTATTTATTTGATTTGTCAATTGCTTACAAGATAATAGGTATAAGTATATACATAGTTATGAATACATGAAATGGGTACATATAAGAAAAATAAGAGAAACAATAGGACAGGGACGGTAGGCACGTTGGTGCGCTTATGCACGCCTCCTACAGATCTCTTCAGAAAGGGGTGAAGTCAATAGTAGAAGAAACTATAGAGTCAGGGAGATTATTCCAGACATTGACCACTCTGTTGCTGAAGTCGTATTTCCTGCAATCAAGTTTGGTGCGGTTAACTTTGAGTTTGTATCTATTGTATGCTCTTGTGTTGTTATGGTTGAAGCTGAAATATTCATTGACAGGTAGGACATTGCAATGTATGATTTTATATACTATGCTTAAATCAGACCGAAGACGGCGTAATTCAAGGTTTTCTAGGTCTAGAATTTCAAGTCTGGTGGCATAAGGTATTCTACAATGAGTAGAGGAGTGGAGAACTCTTCTTGTGAAATATTTCTGGACTTTCTCAACTGTGCTAATATCAGATACGTAATGTGGGTTCCAAACTGATGAGCTGTATTCAAGTATTGGTCTAGCAAATGTTTGTATGCTCCAGTCAGTAGTGTGATATTACCAGAGAAAAAGCTACATAGGATTAAGTTAACAACTCTTAATGCATTTTTGGCTTTCTAGTTACAGTGGACTCTAGCACTTAGATCATTAGAGATTTTCTGATTTTTTTGCCAATATGTAAGACAGAGCATTTATTTGTTGAGATTTGAAGTTGCCATTTGTTTGACCATTCTGATACATAGTCAAGATCTTTTTGAAGGGTAGCAGTGGTATTGAAAAGCTTTACATCATCAGCGAAAAGAACGCGGTTGCTCTTAATATGATCACAGAGGTCATTTATGTAGAGTCTGAAGAGAGTTGGTCCTAAAACACTGCCTTGGGGGACACCACTATTGACAGGTACAGAATTTAATAGGACACTCCCAATTTTGACCATTTGTTGTCTGTTTGACAGGAATGCTTCTATCCAGTTATGCAGTTGTCCAGAGATACCACAAGATTTTAGTTTTAGGAGTAGTTTGTCGTGTACCACTGAATCAAAGGCTTTACAGATGTCTATGTAGATTGTGTCTATTGCTTTGCCCTGATCGAGTTGTGTAGTCCATATGTTTTTGCAGTGTAAGAGTTGCAGATTACATGATAGTTTTTTTCCTGAAACCAAATTGTTTATTGGAGAGTAGGTTGTTTGTCTCTAAATGGAGGATAATGGATTGGTTAATAATTGATTCCATGACTTTACAGGTGACACAGCATGGTCTGTAATTTTCAACTAAGCTGGGGTCTCCCTTTTTGAAGATGGGGATGACCATGGCTTGTGACCATAGGTTAGGCAAGGAGCTGGTCCTGAAAGATTTTTCAAAGATTATGCTTAGAGGTTCGGCTATGGCAGTGGATAGCTTTTTAAAGAAGTAAGCACAAATTCCAATAGATCCAATAGATAGAGATGGTTTTAGATTGCTTAGTGCTTTTTCAACATTGTCTTCTGTAAAATCAATATGTATTAGATCATTGTAGTTGTCTGTGGTTCGACTAGGAAATATTGGGCATGATCCATTGCTGTTTACAAATACTGAGCCGAAGAATGTTTTAAAGGTGTTGGCTTTAATGGTGTCCTCATTGCAGTCTTTACCATTAGGTCCTATCAGGGGTGGGATGGACCTTGAGTCTTTTAGTTTGTTGTTTACAAAATTGTAAAAAGCGCAGGTGGAATTGGTGCATAGAAGGTTTTCCTCTTGTTTAATGTGATAATTGGTGCATTCAGTCTTTATCTGGTGGCATAAATTTTTATATCGGCTTTTGAAATTGGCAACGTGACCAGAATTGTTTTTCTGCCAGAGTGATCTCTTTTTGGATTGAAGTTTTCTTATTGTTATGGGTAATCTGTTTTTTTTTGGGGGGGGGGAGTTGTTGGTACATTTAGTTTGATGACTCTTTTGACTTCAAGTAAAAATATGTTGTAATGATCTTCAACAGTATTGCATCCAGTGAATAGAGATTGCCAATCAAGGGATGAGAGATCGTTGTCTATAAGATCATAGTTGCCTTTTTTGAAGTTATAATTGGGGATTACGTCATTGTGATGATTTTTGTGTGGATGTATGTTGAGACAAAATTCAATCATATCGTGGTCACTGCTGGAAAAGGTTTCTTTGGTTTGTATTCCGTAAATTAAATTCAAACTATTGCAGAAGATGAGATCGAGGCAGTTGTTTAGTCTAGTGTTGTTGGTTACTAGTTGTTCCAGTCCAGATTTGTAACAGCATTGTCGAAGGTTGTGTGTATGGGTTCAGTTGTACATTCATTTAGGGTCCAGTCAATATGAGGTAGATTGAAGTCATCAAGAAAGATAAAAGCGTGTGGGCAGGATGCTGCCCATATTAGTAGTGTATTTAGCTTGTTTATATGTTTGATGTCATAATCAGGTGTGCTGTAACATAATAAGAATCAAAATGTGATATTTAAGGATAGTTCACAGATGATGGTCTCAGGAAGAGCAAGCTCCTGGGTAACTTGGATGTTTTTTAGATGTAAGGACTTTTTATAGGAGATAGTAACACCATCTCCTCTACGAATTTCATGATCTCATCAGTAAACATGATAGTCTCTTACTGTGGTAATGGAGTCAGGGAGAGATGCATTGAGCCATGTTTCACAGACAAATATGATGTCGAATTTAGCCATATTTAGTAAGAGGAGAAATTCAGGTATTTTATTTGCAAGGCTTCTTGCATTGAATAGCTTGCATTTAAGGCCAGCAGTAGTTGGAATTGAGGTAGTTAGGGGCATGCGTGCCTAGTCTTGGGTGATGGTGGATTGGTTGAGGTAGGGTTGTGGTTGAAGGTTAAAGCTGAGTTGTGGGTTGTGTGACTTACTTTTGATACAGTCAGCATGGTAGTCAATGTACAGGTCCTTCTCTCCATTGTCCAGACGCTTTTTGAGTTCAGTGCGGAGTACACGGGAGCGGGCATGTTGCTGTATGATTAGGTCAGGGCAACAATGGAGGTTCTTATGGTTGGTGTTGGTTTTGGTGAGTGAATTTATAGTATAAATGAATTTACGCTTGCTTGATTCACTTTTGCAAATGACCCTGCAGAAGCTTGGGGCCACAGAGCCGTCTCTGTTTTTGAGCTCTCGGCCAATGCAGGAAATGTCAAGTATTTCATCAGGGGAGTTGGTTGATGCCTGATAATCACTGATGATGTTTCAGACAGCTGTAATGTCATCATTATCATTGATGTCCTCTAGACCAAATAAGATGGCATTTGGACATTTCTGTTCACGCTCAACAGCTTCTCTGATGAGGATTGGGATATCATTATTTGTCTGGCTTATGTTTTTTTGTGGATTGCGTTGTGGATTGGGTTGTGGTTGTTGGGTAGAGATGTGGTTTATAGCTGTTGGATGTTCAGGTTTTTGCATTGTGTCTTTTTTTTCTAGGTTGGATAATCTTTCTTTTAAGGCATCCAGGGATGCTACTATGGTGTCAAGGGATGTTATCCGTGTTTCAATGGTATCAACTCTTTCCAACAGATCCAGTTTGGGTCTGCATGATTTGAAGAGATATGGAAACTCATTGGATGATTCTAGGTATTGAATCATTTGCTCGGGTAATCCAAAGCAGTCATGATTAGTGTATTTGTTATATAGAGAACATTTGATGGAGTTTTCATTATCCTTTAGCATTTTGCAGCATTTAAGGCATGTGCAGGAGTCTTCTATTAATGTTAATTTATCTGTTAATGTGTCTCCAATTAACAGAGATGGGAAAGTTTTGTTCAGGTAGTCCTCAACATATGACTGCAATTGGGACCAGAAATTATGTTGCTAAGCAAATTGGTTGCTAACTGAATCATGCCTAATTTTACAACCTTTTTTGCCAAGTCTCTTCAGTGAATTACTCAGTTAAGTGAATCATGTGATCCTTAAGCAAATCTAGATTCCCCCTTTACTTGTCGAAAGATGGCTGGGAAGATGACTGGTGATCATGTGATCATATGACACTGCAATGTCATAAAGGATGATATTTCCAAAGTTGTTCACATGACGGTATGGATGTTGCAATGGCTGCATGTGTGAGAACCAGTTGTAAATCATCTTTTTCAGTGCTGTGGGAACTTCATTCACTAAATGAATGGTTTTGAGGCCCACCTGTTCTAAATTAGCATAGAGAGGAACATTTAAAATAAAAGTGTTGAAGTTTATAATATATACTATATAAAAAGGGGGTGTCAAACTCGTATCGTCACATTGTTGTCACGTGACATATTGCAACTTTTCCCCCTTTGCTAAAATGGGTGGGCATGGCCAGCACATGGTGTATCCAGCCTGTGGGCCATGAGTTTGACACCTCTGATATAAAACCTGGAGAACAAGAATTCAAAAGTAGAACAAGGGTTGTAATGCTTTCCAAACTGAAAACTTAATAATTGGACTTTTTCTTCTCCCATAATTATGCTTTTTGGTGTTGATTTAATTTAAAAAAGCTTTTCTTCCATGTGCTGGAAAAAGATTTATTTGCTTAAACTGTAACTTGTTGCAGTCTCTGCCTGTTAGTGATTATAATGAATCAGTCTGCATTACATTGGTAAAAATAATACAATGAATTTGTTTGTTATGTTGGTAATATTCACTAAATGTTTTATTAAATTCTCTTTAATTTTATGTTCTTCTGTGTAAGTTTAAGGTAATAAGCTCATAGACTTACAGAGTGAACATTGTCCATGCACACACAATATACCCATTTCTACAAACGTTTCAGGGATAAATCTAGTAATTAAGCCATTATAGTCATCTTAAGCTGATAATTAGATATAAAAAAGAACACAAGACAGGATTAATGTTCAGATCATGTTCCAAATACTTCTTAATTGTCTGTTTGTAATCATTCCTGATTACAGGAGGCGGTGATTTGGTAAACAAACAGAATTTGAAAGCTATTTCTATATTATTTTTCTATTTAGTTGGCTTGATTGTAATATTTAGCTTGGATTCCAGGGGCATACTATCAAACAAATTTGGCTTACCATCTCTGGGAATTTTTCAAAAGAACACTAGAAGTCTGCCTAAAGCTCATAATTTTAAGTTTTTAATACAATATTTCTCAGAGCTTGCTGAAATAAGCTAATTCCTATTGAATCTTACAAAGAACTGTGAAAATTGAAGTAGATCTTTGTGTTCTCTGCTCCCCATAGTCTTGTAGTTTCATGACTTATTCATTGCCTGGTCTTTATTGTATTCTTAGTATTTATGAATTCTTAAAGTTAAATAACAAAATAAGTATTGATGTCATAACTCAAAATAAGTATGATGTCATAACTCATTGACTGAATTCACATATCATACTTGGGTAACATGAAACAGATTAGCACAGTGGAAGAAAGCACCAATTTTATGAATTGGAGGCTGCATATAGTGAGTCCCTTCCGATCCCAATAAATAATATTGGTTAAGTCTGAAGGAAGGATGTCCAGCTAGTCCATAGTCTGAAATATCCAAGAATGTATCTGTGGGACAGATAACTGATCCCATTTGAAAAGAATTAGTGTTTACAAAACCAAGCTGAAGAGATAAATCCATAAATACTGGGACTACACCAAGGCAGCCATGCTAAAGGTGTAACTTATAGATGAAGCACATTTTTTTAACATCAGATATTAATATCTTGACATCTGCAACCACAATGTGCACGATAGCAATAATATCTATCTGATGTTAGCAATAATATCTATGTATTAAATGTGTTTTGCTCCATTTTACAACCTTTCTTGCTGCAGCTGAGTGAATTACAGCAGTTGTTAAGTTAGTAGTAGAGCTGTTAAGTAAATCTGGCCTTCCCCTTCGGCTTTGCTGGATAGAAAGTAGCAATCACATATCATGGGGATATCTGTCATAAATTCATGCCAGTTATCAAACATCCAGATTTGACCATGGGGATGTTGCAATGGTCATAAGTGTAAAAAGTAGTCATTTTTTTTAGTGACATTATAACTTTAACTGTCACTAAATGTCTGCTCATCAGGTATATTTTCCAAATTACAGAGTTTTTTGTTTGTTTTTTGATATTCCCATACAGCCCTTGGGAACCCTATCATCATCCTACAAACTTTTAGTCATTTCTATATTCATATCTGGGCTCAAATCCAGAATATTTATAACAGACATTGTAGGTTGTTCTGTTACAAAACAAGATGCCAAATGCATTAAGTAAATGCATATTTTCATGTCTCAAAGTCTTTCTGAAAACTAACATTCAAAAATAAAAGTCTTACATTGTACTATATGAACAGCTGCAGTTTGGGTTATATATACATAGACTTCAAAAAGAGAGAGCGCTCAGTTGACTAATATAGGGTTTAGGCCAAATGGCAACTTAGAAGCATGATGACTGGGTTTGTTAACTTTAGGAAATATGTAGACATAATAAATACATAATATAATAGCAAATTTTATCAAGCCAAATAAATACAGGGATTAAAATGAATATTGACATTTAATTACTAGTAAAGCTAATATCATCATGAGAGATAGAGTTATACTATTTTCTGTTGTTGTTATATCTGTAGAAGTGGCTATTGCTGGGAAAAAATACAAATGATTGAACTATATATTACTCTAAAATCTGTTTAGGTAGAATACTGCAAACTAATTAAATATTTTAGGATGTACTTCAGAACACATTTATTAGAAGCAATTCTTTTTTTTTTTTTTTTTGTAAATTTTATTTGAGTTTTCACAAAGAGAAAAAAAAAACAAATAAAACATCTTTTTTGAAAGTAGCGTAATCCCGGGTTACATTTCTTCATACAGATACAAATTCAGGTTCATGCTCATTTCTATATTCTATTCCATATCTTATTACTATTTTACATTTTCTGCATAGCTTCTCCCCTCTTTTCTCAATTTTATTTTAATTATCTCATCTCAATTCAAATCATTGTATTTATATTTTTTGTCTGTCCTGTTTCAATTATTTATTATGTTTTCTCATTAAACAAAATTTCTCCTGTAGTTACTGATTGGAGTATAACGCCTTTATATCTTTTAAGTTTATCCATTTAACTCTTATTTAGGCTTCAATATATACCCTAAAGTTATAACATTCAACATAATACATAACTTCCATTCGGATTCTGCTTGGTATATTCTTAAAATACACACTATATTCTTAAAAAAAGAAAAAAATATAAAAGTATGTAATTAAAACAACACATTCCATTCCAATTCAATTCTATCATTAATATTAATTAAAGTCTTAGTTAATTAAATATTAATTAAATATAATATTAATTAAAGTCTTAGCTTCTTTAACATTACTTTTCAATTAAATATCATACTTCTATGGAAACAATTGTAAGCTTTCCATAATTAATTCCCCCCCCCTTCACTTATATTTTATAAAACATTAACTAATTAAAAAAAATAGTGTCCAGAAATCTTTATTATCCCTTTGGCATTTTGGGTTTTGGTTTTATTTTCAGCTTAATTGCCTATTGATGTCAAAGCAGATTTTTCCAATTTCTTATTTAAGTCTCTTAGTTGTCAGTATAGGAAAGGAAAGAGAAGGAAAAAAAAGCCAAACCTTTCCCTTTTCACTTTCCTTCACTGCTTCCGACTCTTCTTTGGGAGCGATGTTATTTTTTTGTAAGTTTAAATTCCAGGGTACCTTAGTTGTTGCTTTTACAATTTAACCCAGTCAGCCAAAACTTTCACTTCTTATCTTCCTCCTGCACATTCTTTTCTGCTCGAGTTTTTCTTTGTGATGGCCATTTCTGACCACCACTGCAACCGCCTTTGGGAAAGGGAGTAATGGCCAGCTGAGGAGGAGAGATGTGGCTCTCCTCAACCCTGCTGGTGGTCTCCCCTCTCTTCACCACCTCTATGGGGTGGCTTAGCCCCGAAACCAGCCGGCTCAAGGGCGCTCCAGTGGCGAGCCCAGAACGAAACCGCGCACGATCGTGGATTTCTGTCTGTTGCCAAAGAGACTTCAAACTGGAAGCCTCTATTAGAAGCAATTCTTACCTAACTCAACCAGGACAATAACTGTGTTATTTAATGCAGTGAGTTTTGACTTGTCAATAGTCTAAATCTGCATAAATTTACATATGAATAAGAACATATTTAGTATGAGGAAAGTATACTTTCTGTGTTTTTAATTATGCTTGCCCTTGTCACAACAGACATCGTTTTAGAAAATGTATTCTTTCCAACTGAAAATTATTTCTGCTTGCTTTCTATGTTTTTGTAAGTATTTATTTACACTTGTTTGATGTTTGAAAAAACAAGAGCATACCCATCTTAAACAGGCCATTGGTCTATCTTTATGGTATTTCAGGGGTGTCAAATTCAAGGGCTGGGTGCCATATCCAGTTCACGGCTGCCCGGAAATAGTGAAGGACCAGTCCATAGTGCCTCTTCCAGCAAAAATGGAGCTCACAAGGGCCATGCATGCCCCCCCTAACAGTAGCTGGGGCAGAGATGCTGTGCCTACATGCTGATGCTCTAACTTAGTAAACAATAGTAAGTTTTTTACAAAGTATATGTGACCAGTGAGACCTCACCACAGAAAAGGAGGCAATTGGCAACTGCCTGTTTGACATGGAGAGACAAGCAGCAGGAGTATTGGGGGCTGCAGTAATCAGCAAGCTAGACTGAACTGCTGCAGAATTTCTGGTTTTAGACAAAATGAGAAAGTGGTTACTTTATTCAATTTCAGTCCCTAATGTATTTTGATGGTATGGTGGACCCCAATTAAAATCTCAAGATTGGAAGACCTTAATTTATGGTTTATTTGAAAAGTTCCAAATTTTTTAAAAAGGATTCCCTTTTGTAAAATAGAGAATCTGGAAACATAGAATTGCATTGCTTTTTATAGTTTGCACAACAAAGATACTTCAAAATAAAAGTTGGTTGGATTAGGAAAAATAATCTGTCTAGTTATATCATGAAAAATTAGACATCTACTACAATGTAAGCATAAGAGTTGAAAAGAACATTTTATTCTGAATAAAAGTAAAAGAAACATTTGCAAAGGAAAAACACCAGAATGTATCCATTGGTAAAGATACATTCAAGTGGTTTTCCAGCTGGGCTCAAATCCTTGCTTTGTTAGTGGAAGTTTGGGACAGAAAAAAAACCAAAGTAATTTTATTTAGAATGCATCAAACACTTGGCGAGTCCTAGTTTTTAAAAGAAAATGCTTTTTTACATTCTTCTTGAAACTTGGGACTTATGCAAATAATTAACAGTGCATTTGAAAAGAAAAGAAAAATAAGGTTAATTAAAATACAAGAAAATCCATAGTAGCTAACCAGTGCAACAGTATTACAAAAACCATATTGCAAGTATTGCAAAGTCCATACTGTATCGTACTCACTTTTCATGGCTTCATTAACTTAATCAACTACCGTTTGCTTGTTTATATGTTGGATTTAACTGTAATGCAATCAAGGAGATTCTCCACATTTACCATAGCAGTGTCTGACTTTGGCAACTTTAAGACCTATGACATGGGTGTCAAGCTTATGGCATCACTTGCCATCACATGATGTTTTGTGATGATTTTTCTCTTTGCAGAGTTGGGGTAGGTGTGGTCTGTGTGTGATGCATCCAGCCCGTGGACCACCAGTTTGATATCCCTGACCTATGGACTTTGGCTCAAAGCTCCCTAGTCAGCCATACTGGCTGACGAATTCTGGGAGCTGAAGACCACAAGTCTTAAAGTTGCCAAGGCTGGACATCTCAGCAGATTACAAATGTTAGGAATGATGTAGGAAAGATCTACCCTAAGTTTGACTAAGTCAATTTCCAGAAAAAGAGCAGCTTTTTAAAATCTAATTTAAGGCATGGAAATAAATACCCATTTGAATGCTTAAATTCCATTTATTTGTCGCATTATAGCGTTCCCACCAAGTAGTTGCAGATAATATTTCCAAAGAGTGAAATTAGAAGCAGAGTTAAGCCATAAATAGAACAATTGCTAAATAGTTGCTTTAAAAAAATCAAAAATTTACATGTTCTGCTTTTTCAAATAAATGTAACACATTTATTTAGCTGTCTGTTCTATAAATAAACCAATTACATTTTCTAGCATGGTAATAATTATCTCTGATAATGTTAAATCTCAATAGGAATACTTATTCAGTGTTTTTAGAGGCTCAAGGAAAATTCAGTATCTCCTGAATATGTTCTCGGGAGAACACAATTCATTCCATTTCTCCTAATTTGGCCATGAAGACAACCTCTATAAGCAGAGTACAATAGTGAATATAGAACACTGAATTTGTTACATGTGTGAACAGTCAGCATTACGAGCCATGATGGAACAGTGGTTAGAGTGCAGTACTGCAGGCTTGTTCTGCTGACTGCTAGCTTACTGCAATTTGGCAGTTCAAATCTGATCAGATTCATGGTTGACTCAGCCTCCCGTCCTTCCATGGTCGGTATAATGCGGACCCAGACTGTTGGGGGCAATATGCTGACTCTGTAAACCATTTAGAGAGAGCTATAAAGCAATGTAAAGTGGTATATAAGTCTAAGTGCTATTGCTAATGTTTTGGTGCAGTAGAATTTGTTGTTGTTCAGTCGCTAAGTCATGTTCAAATTTTTTGCAACCCCATGGACCATAGCATGCCAGACTCCCCTGACCTCCATTATATCTTGGAGTTTACCCAAATTCATGTTCATTGCATTGAAGACACTATCTAACCATTTGATCCTCTGTTAGTCCTAGCACCTTTGTCTTTCAGTCGTTCCCAACATCAGTATCTTTTCTAATGAGACCTCTCTTTTCATTTGGTGGCCAAAGTATTTGAGCCTCAGCTTCACTTCCTGTTCTTCCAAAGAACAGTTAGGGTTGGTTCCAATCATTTCACTCTTTCTGGAGGTACTTGTAATTTGCCTTCCCCTCTTTTCATCTGAAGGACTCATCTTCTAGTGTCCTATCAGTAGCCTTTTGGTACTGTCTATGGAGATTTCTTGGCTAGGATTCTGAGGTGGCTTGCTATTTCTTCCACTGGTGGATCACATTTGCTCAGAATGGTCCATTATCTGTCATGACTTAGCTCATATCTTTTTTGAGCTTCACAAGCCTCTTCACCACACCAAGGAGTGATCCATAAAAGGGCACATTAGTATACACTAATACCAATTTATATAGTAGTATAATCAACAAAATAGCTTGCAATGTCCTAAGAATGTCCTATCTTGCAAATCACTGAGGATCCCAGATTCCTATTCTGATGTAGCAGTGAAGAAAAGGAAGCATAGAGTCTACTTTTCTGTTTTGGGTAATTAAAAACCATTGAATTATGCTGTTGTTTAGGACCCAGGAAACAAGTTTGTAAAATTACAGCTATGTTTCTCTTCAGAAAACATTTCACCTTATGGCAGCTCAGAATTTTAGATCTTAAATACGAAAAAAAAAAAAAAAAAAGGTCAGGCATTGTAAGGATTTTTGTTTAACTATTTTAGGACCAGAAAATGTTATCATGGCCTGCCTGACTGAATTTAAGAAGTGGGGATAGAAACATGTTACTGCAACAAGGGATAAGATGATAAAGAAACTAATCCTTCCCTATTATATACTCTTACTCTGGTATTTGTTTTGATAAAGAGAGTTTGAATTTGGTTGTATTTTGCATTCTCCTTGTTAATAGGCCAAACGAATGAGGGTATGCATGGAATGGCTATATCCTCTGCTGAACTGGGACTCTGGGAAACTATACTGGCTTGAAATTTTCAAGATTCTGATTTTTTCCACTTCCACCACTTCTTATGCTCTGGTTCCACCACCAGTGTCTTCTGTATGTATGTGTCCTCATTTCTGAGTTTTTGGAACAATGAGGAGATCTTATGAGGAGTTGCCCTCAATCTCATTTGAACACCAGTAAAATTCACTTATATGTTACTCTACCATTTGTGATCACCAAGTAGTGTTAACACAGTGTCAGGCTATCATGATCATATGTCAGATTTAAAGCCTAAATATGCAGGAAATTATTATTGTGTTCTTCATCCTTGCATACTCTTGTATTACCATTTGTCTTGTGTTGCTGGTATAGCACCTTCCTTTTGTGATCTTGAATCCCCTTCTTGGTGCATTTCATGAATACTCTGTAAAAATATCAGTTGTCTCTCATTTCATTAAGCTGAGAAAAATGAGAAAGGAAAACTAGGTACAAATCAGAATTTTAATGCAATATTTGAAAAAAGGTTTTAAGATGCAGGCTTTTCCCAATTCAGTTTAGTTATGTTGAAATGAAAAACTATAATAGATAGATACACTGTGCTCCAAGCAAGATCAGCATTAACACAGAGAAGTATTTCTTCTTCCTTTGCATTAGATTCCACTGTCTCCCTTCTTCTTGTACCCAGAGGCTGAAGCAACAGAAAATCTAGTTATCTGTTGATTCTATGTGTGTGTCACTGATGACCTAAAGTTATCTCCAAGACAGCTTCTGGATTTAGTACAATAAGAAAGACATTCAGTCGTTTGATGTCTGCAGCTATGTTCTTTCCTCCCACTCTCTTCTTTGTATTTCTGAAAAAAGAAAAACTTATAGCAATTCTTGAGTACAAGTCAAACTCAGATGAAAGAAACTTTCAGTGACTGTAATAGCATCCCACATCTCCACCTCCCCCATCACCTCTCTTGATTGTTATGGACATCTGTCTTTGTAAACACTATGTCAGAGTCCAGCAGAGACATTTTATATTCATTGTTCCTCCAAAATAAATAAAAGAGGCAGAGATTACATGAACTGGATAAAGACATCCCATTGCTAATAATTTGAGCCGTGTTTGTAATTGCTAATAACCAAGCTATGTAACAATCTGGGAATACTATAAAAATGTTGATATGGCCTGAATTAAAAGATACAGATGGTAACCTTATTGCATATTTCTTCAAAATTGAAGGGGAAATTTCAATGGGAGGTAGGGAAAGGGGAATGTCATGATTTATGAGCACATTCACATTTGTTTCTAGACTTTATTGAAATGGTACATTAATCGATCTTTAGTAACTGATGCTAATTAATTTTACATCAAAACTTATAGAGATTATATGTTACTTTATTAAAAAGCAATGTGTTTATCGAATTATACAGTGTTTGTGTAGTCAAGCACTGTTTTTATTATTATTAATGTTATATTTTCAGCCTATAATGATCACTTGGATTGTAATGATGTAATGATGTTGCACTGATATCACCAGTGGAACCTGAATGGAATTTTTGCCCCTTTTTAGCAATGTTTGAGGATAAAATTTGTTAAAAAGTAAAAAAAAAAATTAAGCATACTGGAGATACATTATCCCACTTTCATTGCTTAAATTTTAAATTATATTGGTCATATCTGGTTAGTATATATATTTCATCAACTCCCTCTTTTGGGGTCCACAGAGGCTAAATAAATGAATCCATAGAATATAGCTTGTCCATACTAATTTTTTACTTTCTCCAACATGAGTAGCTACCTGACATTTTAATTAAATATAGTAAGCAGAAATAATAACTTATGACTTTTTCTTTCTGAGGAACTAGCCAAAAGGACCAAACATTCTTCAGGATGCCAAGAGAATTTCCATAATGTTCATGCAGCATTGATATGAAAACTAGCAACATAGATAGGATTTATTCAAGGGCATGGCAGATTTCCTTGACATGAGAAGGTACACTGATATCTGTATAAAAAGAACTTTCAAGCCATTATTGTGAATGAAGCTACTCCCACCTTTTAATTAAACTATTAACAGATGAACACATTGACACACCTCACAGTGATTCCAGCAGAACCTTGAAAATGCCATGTGAAATAATACCTCTGCTACAAAAATCATAATGGTCAGTTTCCCTTTGATAGACGAGAAATAGAATAAATGAAAAACCATCCTGTCTCTTCAGATGAATTTCCTGTTTATCAAATATAAAATTCCTTTGAAAAATGTCTAGATTGTTGGAATTGTATTTACAGAAAAATCTTGTGTTTATTCAGCAGTAAACTTTATTTTGTTCAATTAATGTGCTTTTTTCTAAGAATGTGCCCCAGTTTTTTCCATTGGGATCTTTTCTAAATGTTATTGGAATTCATTGCCCATATCACATTCTTTGCAATCAATAGGCTGAATACCAGGGATGGACAATCTGTTCCCTGATCTTCCTTATACAGCTGTCAGAATCACTTCAGATGTGTATCTGAACATCATCAAGTTAATGTTGACTCATGGAGATGGCCTATAGTTTTCTTAACATAAAAGCATTTGGCATTGCTTATTTCTTAGATCTGACAAAAAGTAACTGTCCCAAGATCAACCAGCTTTGGGTTTAAAGCAATTTACAGTCTCCTGGTTTCTAACCATTTTTGCAAAAAAAAACCCCCCAAAAAACAGATTTAACAGATAATCAGAGTTGGAAGGGACCCTGTAGGTCATCTAGTCTAACCCTCCGCCCAAGTGAGAGACTCTACACCATTTGTGACAAATTGTAGTCTTGAAAGTCTAAAGTGATAGCGCTCCCACAACTTCCAAGGGCACGCTGTTCCATTGGTTGATTGTTCTCACTGTCAGAAAGTTTCTCCTTATTTCCAGGTTAAATCTCTCCATGTTCAGTTTCCATCCATTATTCCTTGTCTGGCCTACAGGCACTTTACAAAATAGCTTGACCCCTTCCTCTCTGTGGCAGACCCTCAGATATTGGAAGACTGCTATCATGTCTCCCCTGGTCCTTCTCTTTACTAGACTAGCCAAGCCCAGTTCCTGAAACCATTCGTTGTATGTTTTAGGAACTTCAGGAATTGTCCAGGCGGTTGCCAGAAGTATTGTTTCAAATTTTAGAAAATCAAATAAACAATTTTGTTTGGAGAAGCTTGTGGGTTTCTTAAACTGTAGTGCTTTTAGCCTATTTGGTTTTTGTTTTCTAAAAGTGAGTTATATTCATGTGATATGTGCAAGAAATAAAATGATATTTGTGTAACTATTGGCAAGCTTTTATAATTGCTCTGTAACCACCAGGATATTTCATTAATTTTACTAAAGTCGCATAAACTGAAAATGTAGTCCAAATTAAACTATGGCTCTTGCATTGACTAATCTCCTGGTTTTGACTTCATATGTTGTAATTTGTATTTAATGACATTTCTTCTGAACTCAGATAAGTAGGTTAATTATTATCATGTTTCCTAACTGAAGTTAGAATTAGCATGTTTTATAATTAAAGGACTCGCTAATAGAAAATGGAAATATTAAATTGCCTTTTCCAGATGGTTTGACATTAAAGAAAGGAAAAAAATACCAACCAATTCTAAGAAGTAGTGTTCCAAAAATTATATTATGTGATACTAGCAAAATAGCATATCATAAGAATATAGTTGAGTTCAAACCAAAAGACCATTTTGGTTTGAACAGAATCCAAACATACATACATGAGAACTATAAAGGGATTATATAGACAAGTCCTGCTGGAAATACTAAATATTGCATATACCACTGCTGTTTCACTTGACTGTCAGTTGAAGTTAGATAAATCAGTTAAATAGATCTAATGCTTTAATATTTTTATTTTATTGCTTTTACATTAAAAAAACAACAAAAACAACAAAGCATACAACAAAGAACATAATGCTATGCATTTGATATAGGAAATAAACCAGGGCAATTTTAGACCCATCATTACATTATACCTTCACTATACAGTCTTCTTTCCCTTACATTGATAAATAATTCATAATCTTAATATGGACACATGTTAATCCAAGAGCATAAATCTCTTCACATTGCCTTTCCGTGTACAAGGTAGTCCTTGACGTACAACTGGAATATGGTGGTGGTATATTGTGACAGTTGTAAAATATCACACATTTTAATTCTAAGGTTTTGGAAAGTAACTAATATTCATCTATAATGGTATCTGAGAATGGCCTTGGGAGATTGGGCTCAGAGACACTACCTAAGCAAACATTAGATAAGAGAATACATAGTCCACAGTTAGATAGCAGGTAGGCAAGAGAAATCGTGGTGGTGCAGTGGTTGGAATACATTATTGCAGGCTGCCAGGAGTCCGATCCTGACTGGCTCAAGATTGATTCAACCTTCCAACCTTCTGAGGTGGGTAAAATGAGGACCCAGATTGTTGGGAAAAATAGCTGACTCTGTAGGCTGCTTAATTAAGAATTATGAATATATAAGCCTGAGTGCTATTGCTATTGCAATCAAAAGAGACTTCCTTAAAAGAAAGACAAGAATAGAAGCAGAGATTTGTACACTATACTTGCAAGATTCTATTAATGTAGTCTTACAGTGAAGTAGTCTTACACTGTAGTCTTACAGTGAATTAGTGTATCTGATCATATTTCCTTAGCAGTGTTCTCAAACTGTTTCTAAAAGAAATATTGCCGATTTAAATTATCCAAAACACATTGCTATGCTCTAGTAATTAATGAGTTTTAGATGCTATTAAGGAATCTGATCCAAATTACACAATTCAAACATGTTTTAATTCAATATGCTGCCATTTCACAATTATAGGCAATCCAAATTCCTTTGTAATAATTAAAATAGTTTAATAATTTAATTGGCAAAAAGTTGGTTGAAAGTACCATATCTATAATGTCTAATAAATAAATAAATGCCCTCCTATAATTTTCAAATTTTTATCCTAGAATATATGCCAATAGTAGGTTTTGTTTTTTCCAAGATCATAGCATTCTGTAAAGAACTCAAAAGAAAATATACATATATTTTTGTATTTCAATGATAATATTGAAAGTCAAATTAAAATCTCTAAAATCTTCTGCTAGCCCTAATTTAAATAAAATTCAGCAAGTTGTTCTTCCATTAGAAAAATATGTTGATATTTTAAAGTTTTAAAAATAACTTCAAGTATATCAGTCTTAAAGTACTATTTCTTTTTACATTTAATTTTCCCCATAAATTCAGTGAGATTTTTAATTATCTGTTTTTGTTTTTTTTTAAGTTTTACTTGAAGTAAAAATATTTGGAAACTTTAACGGGATTCCCCCCCCCCCCCCCCCCGACATGTAAAATATGTCAAGCAACAAGTGAAACTTCTACAAACTTGTAGAGATTAGATGGATGGATGGGTGGATGGGTAGATGGGTGGGTGAGTGGGTAGATGGAGGGATGGATAGAGAGCACATATGACATTTATACCAAAGAATTGAATAACTGAGTGAGTGACCCAGATTTGAATCCGGCAACATTATCCTGAGATACGTATATTTGCCTTCACTTATGAAGAATTGATAGATTATTGAACTGTTACAAAATATCAGTATTTTAGAATAGAAAAAGAAATACATTGACTGTTATATAATATAATCCTAGGTTCTGTTAATCACAGTTACAATAAAACAAGGAGACTGTAAAATCTCCATTCCCAGCCCACTCCAGGGGAAAGGTTACTGCAAAACCCCATTCCCCTCCCAGCAGAGGTGGTATTCAGCAGGTTCTGAGCAGTTCTGGAGAACTGGTAGTGGGTTCGAAGAACCAGTAAATACCACCACTGACTTACCCCGCCCTCATCTATTCTCTGCCTCCCAAGTCCCAGCTAATGAACTGGGTCTTCTTTTGTTGCCCTGCCCAGGAAAACGATGCTGGAAAGCAGGTGTGTGGGGTGTGGAGGGAATGGGATTTTGCAGTATCCTTCCCCTGCCACGCCCACCTAGCTATGCCCACAGAACCAGTAGTAAAAATGTTTGAATCCCACCACTGGTCCCCACCCCACTAACCTGCTTTCCAGCTCCATTCTCCTGTGCAGGGCAACAAAAGAAGACCCACTGATCAGCTGGGACTCAATGGGAGGCAGAGAATAGATGGGGGCAGGACCAGTCAGAGGTGGCATTTGCTGGTTCTCTGAACTGCTCAAAATTTCTACTACCTGTTCTCCAGAACTGGTCAGAACCTGCTGAATACCACCTCTGCCCATAGATGTGCAAGTGAGCATGCTTTGTGTTCTTTCCCACTGTTGTGTATGCAATATAACTAATAAAGTATGAGCTTGGAGTCAAGTGCAGGGTTCTGGCCCTGCACTTCTAATTGGCTGATAAACGGCCGGACCGGATTGGCCTGTTCCGGGGAATCCGATTGGCCCTTAACAGAAATGTGTTATTGGTTTAAGAGCTAACATTCCGAGCTCGTTATTGGTTAATCGTTACAAGGTTTGCCTATATAAGGCAGGTTTTACTGCTGTTCAATTGAGCAAGTTATGATGTAAATAAAGAGCTGAAGTTCACCGTTCAGAAGCTTGTCTCCATTTTTCTCGCCCATGCTCAAAACATAACACTGGCGACGAGGATGGGATATGGAGACATCTGAACCAAGAACGAAGAAACGGAATGAAGAAGCAATACCGAGCACGTGAGAGACGGCGCCAACAACGGAACCATGTCCGGCGGAATCTTACCCCCCCACTCCGTTCGATCCGACACAAGAGGACTGGGAGTCCTACATGGATCGCTTCCAAATGTTCCTTGAGATGAACAACTTAAAGGACGCCACACCAGGAAAGAAACGGGCAGTGTTCCTAATGCATTGCGGTCCAACTGTATTTAAGATGGCTAAAGCACTAGCCAAACCCCGAAAGTGAAAGCCATGGATTGGGACGACCTCGAACCTATCCTGCGAGCCCACTACGCTCCTACCGTGCCTACGCTCGTGAGACGCGAGTTTTATCAAAGAAACCAGCGAAAGGGAGGAAGCGTGGCCGACTTCAAAGCAGACCTCCGTAACTTGGAAGGCCTCTGCGGATTCACTGATCTCGAAGAAGCACTAAGAGATCGCATAGTTCTGGGACTAGATGCACCAGCCGTCCAAAGGAAGTGATGGCAAAAGGCAACATCAGCCTTGCCGACGCCATTGCCGATGCTACCATGGCAGAGGCAACCAAGAAGTTGGCTGCACAACTACGCTGAAACCGCGCTCCAATACCACCACCAACTAGCGAAATCTAACCTAGTGCACAGGGGCAGCACACCACGAGGACCTCTCTTCATCGTCAGATCGCGACGAAGAAGGGGTCCATCAACTGCGGTCCAACCAAGACCACTACCTGAAGCCTGTATGCCCTTGCGCTGGATGTAGAGCCAACCATGCCAGGTCCGAATGCAAGTTCCGCGACGCACTCTGCCATGAGTGCGGGAGACGAGGCCACATCAGATGGGTCTGCCGCACTTGCCAGGAACCAGCCAGGCCTTAAAAGGGACCAACTATTGCCAATCGACAGGAAACCGTCCTGTAAGGCGAGCGCCAGTAAACCAATCCTACAGAAATCGACCTTTGCAGAGAGAAGAGGCTCACCATACTATCACTATCGGTCACGCCTCAACCTTGGACACTAAGAAAATGCGAGTAACAGTAACCATCGAGAATCAGCCTTGCCACATGGAGGTCGACTCGGGATCGTCTCTCTTGATGGTGTCGTGGAGAACATTCAAGCAACTCATCCCCACAATTCAACATCAAGATCTCCGGTTCCAACGCCTCATCCTCAAGGACTACCAGGGGAATCGAATCCCCATCGTTGGGTCCTGCCGAGTCCGAGTCTCTTTCAAGAAGCATACAGCATACTTACCTTTGACAGTCATCAATAGCGATAGGCCTAGCCTACTGGGCCTCTAATGATTCACGCCACTCGGCATTGAAATGGCCTGCATAAACCGAGTTGGTGGCTGTGCCTGGGAGGAAGACCTTATCTCTGAGTTCAGGGACGTCTTCGCGAACAGCTTAGGCGAGTACAAGGGGTCCCCGATCTCTTTCAGCCTAGATCCCAAGGTAGCTCCCATTCGCTTGAAGCCTCATCGAGTTCCGTTTGCCTTAAGGGCGAAAATCGATGAACAACTTGACAAACTGATAGCTCAGGGGGTGTTGGAGCCCATCGATCACTCCCCTTGGGAAGCCCCTATTGTAACACCCTTTAAGCCAGATGGGTCAATCCGAATTTGTGGGGACTACCGGGCCACCTTGAACCACGCCCTCCAGCAAAATGTGTATCCAGTTCCGGTGGTGTAGCACCTCCTCCATTCTCTGGGGGGGTGGGAAAGTTTTCGCTAAATTGGATTTAGCTCAGGCATATCAGCAATTACCAGTCGATGAAAAAACGGCACAGGCCCAAACTATTGTGATGCACTGAGGTGCCTTTAAATGTAGCCGGCTGCAATTCGGAGTTAGTGTAGCCCCAGGGATCTTTCAGAGCCTTATGGAAAGGTTATTACAAGGAATTAAGGACGTGGTACCCTATTTTGACGATATATTAATTGCAGCCCCAACTAAAAAAATCTTACAGGACCGGTTAAAATTAGTCCTAAGAAAATTCCAAGAAGCCGGTCTTAAGGTTAAAAAAAATAAATGTTAATTGTGCACTGACAGTGTTGAGTTTTTAGGGTACCTGATTGATAGCCAGGGCAATCACCCTACCGAAGGTAAATTAAAAGCGATCAAAAACGCTCCCAGGCCACAAAACAAGGCTGATCTCCAGGCTTTCCTAGGCCTCATCAACTTCTATAAAGTGTTTTTACCACACAAAGCAACTGTCGCTGAACCGTTACACCGATTGTTAGATAAAAGGGCAATTTGGTTATGGGGTTACCGTGAAGAACAGGCGTTCCGAAATGTTAAAAAACTGCTCACTTCTGACTCTGTACTCATGCAGTATAACAAGACTTTGCCATTAGTTATAACCTGTGATGCATTGCCTTTTGGGGTGGGCGCCATTTTGAGCCACGTACTGCCTAATGGGAACGAAGCCCCTGTTGCATATTTTTCAAAGATTCTTTCAAAAACGGAGCGGAACTATAGACAAATTGATAAAGAAGCCCTCGTAATTGTTTCAGCTGTGAAAAGATTTCACGAATACATGTATGGCAGTGTTTTTACTATTGTGACTAACCACAAACCGTTGCCAGGGATAATAGCCGAAGATAAGCCGACTCCCTACATATTATCCCTAGGATGACCCGATGGTCAGAATTCTTAGCTGCTTATAACTATCGGCTGCAATACCGCCCAGGGAAAGCCATTCCCCATGCCGACGCATTGAGCCGAGCACCGCTTCCAGAAACTCTCAACAATCCGGCACCAACGGTAACCACGTTGCAAATCGAGGCACTCAACTCACCATCACTGACCGCTTGAGACATCGTGAGAGAAACCAAATGTGACCACACTCTAGCACCAGTCCTAGGCTGGGTAGAACGCGGATGGCCATTGGACCAATTGTCTGATGACTTTACACCATTCAAGTCTCGACAGACCGAGCTCTTCTCCCAGAAAGGCTGTGTTATCTGGGGCGACAGAGTCGTTATCCCAGAACGGCTCCGAAAAGCGCTGCTGAGAACCTTGCACAATGGCCACCCCGGCATCGTGCGAATGAAAGCCCTTGCAGGAAGCTACGCATGGTGGCCGGGCATTGACAAGTAAACCGGACAGTGGGTTAAAGCTTGTCCCAAATGCCAAGAAGTCAGCAACGCCCCTCCAAAAGCCATGCCTACCGAATGGGAAACACCACGTGGACCCTGGTCCCGAATTCACCTGGACTTCGCGGGGCCAACCAAGGGCCACACCTTCCTGCTTACCGTCGATGCCTACTCGAATTGGCTTGAGATTCATCGCATGACGACTACAACCTCCGAGGCAGTCATCAAGATTTTAAACAGACTCTTTGCAACCCATGGACTACCAGACGTCCTGGTATCCGATAACGGCCCACAATTTACTGCATTAGCGTTCGAGCAGTACCTCGCTGACCGCGGCATCCGCCATGCGCTCACCTCGCCTGCGCACCCTGCGACCAATGGCCGAGCAGAACGCATGGTCCAATTTGTAAAGAAAACTTTGCAAAAGGTAAACTACGATAACATTGACGACAAAGTCAATCAAATCCTTTTCTTGCAACACATCACCCCACATAGCATCACCAACAAAACTCCCGCTGAACTGCTAATGGGACTAAAGCTCCGCTCCCACCTCGATCGGTTGCACCCTGCTTATGAACCGGAGAAACCATTAAGATCCAGCGGTTGCTGTCGCACCTTCCAGATAGGAGACCTGGTTTATGCAAAAAACCTATCGGGCAACCCGTTGTGGTGGAAGTGACGGTAGTACGTGTAACCGGCCCCAGATCCTACCTTGTGCAATGCCGTGACAATAAACTCTGGAAACGGCATATCGACCAGTTACGGTCGCGACTTGCAGCAGCCAGTCCGCAACTCCCCTATGACCAAACTGAGGAGGGGGGAGGTACGGAAGAAGATGAAGCCCTAGGAAACCCGTTCGAAGGGAACGACGATTTAACAGAAACCCAGGCTGCGGAGCCGGAGGGAGAATCGTTTGCACCTCAAGAAATTGCGGAAAATGGGGGCAACGACGCAGAAGTGAACTCTGAACCGGAGGCAGCCCCACTACCAAACAGCAATCTGCCTCAGCAGGACTGCAACCAACCAATACAGCGAAAGTCAAAGAGACTAAAAAGACAACCGTCCTATTTAAAGAACTATGTAACTGCGCCCTGAACTAAGAAGCCAGGGGGAAGGGGTGTTGTGTATGCAATATAACTTATAAAGTATGAGCTTGGAGTCAAGTGCAGGGTTCTGGCCCTGCACTTCTAATTGGCTGATAAACGGCTGGACCGGATTGGCCCGTTCCAGGGAATCCGATTGGCCCTTAACAGAAATGTCTTATTGGTTTAAGAACTAAAGTTCCTAGCTCGTTATTGGTTAATTGTTACAAGGTTTGCCTATATAAGGCAGGTTTTACTGCTGTTCAATTGAGCAAGTTATGATGTAAATAAAGAGCTGAAGTTCACCGTTCAGAAGCTTGTCTCCATTCTTCTCGCCCATGCTCAAAACATAACACCTACTGTTTGTGCGGCCCAGTTCTCAATGGACCACAGACTGGTTGTGAGTCCTGAGCCTAAGGACTGAGGACTCCTGTTTTATAGGATTTCCTCTATTCTGTGAGAGGGGACTTCTGCTCGACATATGAATGTTACCTGAAGATGTCTGTTTTCTGAACCAATGTTGGAAAAGCTGATTGACATATATAGTTATAGAATAACAGAGTTGGAAGGTACCTTGGGGATCATCTAGTCCAACCCCCTGCTCAAGCCAGATAGTCTATTCGAAATATTAGCCTCTACCTAGAATCCAACTCATAACCTCCTGATTGTGAGGCAAGAGTTCCATCTCTAGGCCACCAGAGCTACTCTATGCAAAGATGAGAAAAGATACTACCAGTGCTATGCTCATTCAATGACAAATATGCTTCTGGTTGAATTTGAATTTGTTCCCGAGAATAGATAAATCCATTCTAATCGTTGCTCTTATTGCTCTTACAAAATACCCTACAAGTTAATTAACATTCATACTTTGTTATTACACTTATCTTATCACGATGAAAGCATATCTTCTGTTTTTACCAACAACATAAAATCACGAATGCTCTTTTTGAGTGATCTATGATGCCAACCAACTGTAAGACAAAAGACACAAAATAAATTCAAAGCTAGAAGGTATAAATACATTTTAACTTAAATTGCACCAGTTTCACACGCAAATTTGCATTGACTGAACTGACAAAGATGGTGAAAAGTTAATGCCTTAATAATAGGTGAAAATTTGAAGCTGCCAGATTTATGGATTGCCTTGTACTGAGAAAGCTTTTAGAAGTTTTAGATAAAGACTGCTTGCTTGAGATGCCTAGGGATCACAGTCTTTGTAAAAGTTACACATTATAACCTTCTCACCGAAAGTGCTATTGGAAGACTACACATGATATTTAATCTATAACCTTCTATGTGAAGCACCCTACAGTGGCCCACAACACAGGGAATCAGGAGGCAGAGTGATCAAAAGTCTGTTAAATATCACACATCAGGGCAGTGTTTTAGCCTGTTACCCCTGATGCTCTCTTGCTTTCAATAATAGCAAGGCACACGCCTTAAGCTGCTTTCCTTTCTACTTATGTTTTTTTTTTACTCTTTCAGTTTGTTTGGAAAGTCTGTTTCTGCTTTGCTTTGTTGGAACTTCACAGTACATGTGCCTAGCTATTGAAAAATGTGTGCATACATTTGTAAATAAATATTTTTTTAAAAAATGTTTTAAACCTCTCCACTTCTGGAAACCTGCTTTGGAATTTTATATGCCTTGCTAAATTATTATATAGAGATGAAACAACAAATGGGTCAGATAGCTTTATTCCTAATGTACACATTTTTTTTCTAGTAATTATTGCCTTGTTTCTTAATGTTAAAAATCAGTAAACTTGTCTCTACAACAGGGGTGTCAAACTCAAGACTCGTGGGCTGCTTAGATCTGGCCTGTAGGGCTGACTTGGAAATAGCAAAGGACTAGCCTGCAGTGTCAGTGAAAATGGAGTGCTCCCCCAGCTCAGTTTTTGCTGGCAGAGGGCTGAAGGAGGGCCATTGAGGCTGAAAATGGGGCCCTCTCTGGCAGAAGTTTAGGAAAACAAACTAAAAACAAAAACAAAAGGAGAAATGTTCCCCCTTTTGCATTTGAGCATGCAAGAAGGGACAGGAAAGGAGAAAGGGAAAGATGAAAGACAAAGAAAAAGAAGGGAAAAGGGGAAGAGAGCAAATAAGAATAAATAAGGAAAGAGAGGAAGGAAGGAAAAAGGAGAATGAAGAGGAAACGTAAAGGAAGGAAGGAAGGAAGGAAGGAAGGAAGGAAGGAAGGAAGGAAGGAAGGAAGGAAGGAAGGAAGGAAGGAAGGAAGGAAGGAAGGAAGGAAGGAGGCAGGAAGGGAAAGAGGGAAGGAGGAAGGAAGGAAGGAGATTATAATGAGATTGAGGGAGTGTCTTGGGGAAGATCTGCCTTAGCACTTGGCCACCACAGGTGCCCCCAACATAAGTGACATTGAGCTTCCATGCCCTTCCATGAGCCATGCCCCCTCCCCCGGGCCTCCGAAGTCAAACATAACCCTGATGCAGCCCTCAATGAAATTCAGTTTGACACTCCTGCTCTACAAGTATTTCCTGAAGTTTGGTACAACCAACATCTCACTCTTCGTGTGTCTGTGGCTTCATCCTATCATATTTCTTTGTGGGTCTCACAAATCTGAGAACAGCTGACTTTCATTCAGTGAAAAAAATACTCAAAATGAAGATCAAGAACAAAGGTTGGATCTTTATATATCTACAGCAGTTTATTCTCATTGTCTCAATATCCTTTTCTATTACAGGTAGTCCTTGACTTACAACTACGGTTGAGTCCAAAAGTTCTGTTGCTAAGTGAGACAAGTGTTAAGCTACTTGTACCCCATTTTACGACCTTTCTTGCCACAGTTGTTAAGTGACCCACCGCAGTTGTTAAGTTAGTAAGCTGGTTTTAAACAAATCTGGCTTCCTTTTTGATTTTGTTCAGAAGAAGGTCACAAAAAAGGTGATCACATGACCTCAGGATATTGCAACTGTCATAAATATGAATCAGTTTCCAAGCCTTTGAATTTTTACTGTGGGGATGCTACAATGATCATTAGTGTGAAAAATGTCGTAAGTCACTTTTTTAAGGGCCGCTGTGATTTTCAGCAGTCATTAAATTAATTGTTGGAAATGGAAAATTACTTGCAGTTAATATTTTGATCGGAAACTGGAAAGCTACTTTCTGGTGATTCTTAATTTCCATCGATACATCATTAAATAATTACAACAACATAAAAAGTAAGAATCTAAATCTGGCTATGTAAGATATGGAGCATTTTACTCAACTAAATATTAATCTACATGTATACTTCTATACATGTATCAATTGGATTTTCAAAAAAGTACTGTAGTTGGAACATCTTTCAAAATGAATAGATATCACAACCCTACCTTACAAAGGGGTTGAATAAGGCCCACCATACTTACAATTCGGAGTTCATTTTCTGAGGGGCCTCTTTTCTTGTTTTGGACTTATCTAGTCAGTAAGATTTTCAGGAAACATCCTCTTCAAAATGTTTTTTTGCTCATGCTTCTTGGTCACCCAGAATATATTTTCCTGTGTCTCTTCTAAATTGTGCAGCACATTCTTTCTGCAGTATTGTTTGATCCACTTTGACCATCTTATGAAAAAAAATACACACAATTTTAACCAAGATTTTAAAAACTATTTTAAGGAACAATCTAAATCTGTGTTTAGTATATTTTTTAATATGAGGGCATGTACATTGCCTACTGTTTTGATCATTCACAGGGAAAGGCGTAAATGAAATAAGCACACAGTAAATAATAATACAAATAATCTTGTAAAGTCCTTGGTTGTTTGCTTGTTATCAACTAGGTAATGTCCTCAGTGAAATGACCTTGTCTTTTCTTTTGTAAGTGTGCGGAAGCTACTATTGTCAATATTCTGTTGTATCAGCTTTGTGTATAGTGTCTTATCTTAATACACTAGCATATTTACTGTCCATTTGTAAACAAAGATATCTTCTATTCATAATATTTTTCAAGTACTGAGCACTCAATCAGATCTAAAACTGAGAAATAAGATCGTTGCTGAGAGACTGTTATATACAGGAGTTGTCCTCTTTTTTATCTAAAATAAATTCCTATTTTCAAAGAAAGGCCTTTTTAAATATTCTTTACAAAAGCCAGATAAAATAAATATTGAACATGACTATTTATTATATGCATTAAAAATTTATTACTTTAAGACATTTAACTGAACTATGAGAAATATCAGGGTAGTCTTTAGCTAATGCTGAGGTCACACTGGCCATTAAATGTGTTAAAGATTGCAACTAAAAAAAAATATATCTTTTCAACAGATCCTGAATCACCCATCTCAAACAAAAAGAAATTCATGAATCTTTGAAGAGATAGTATGTAGAAGTCAGCTAGATTTAAGGGTTTTTAGTATCACAGCCTATATTCTCTACCCTCATAATTAAAACCCAAGTCTGTGACTGGGTGTACAATAGACATTTTCCAATATCTTGGGAATTACACAGCCAACTCTTATTAACACTAATAGGAGTTATGTGCGTAAGTCCCTGTTCATTTAGACAAGTCTGTGCCCCCAAGCATTTATGTGTTATGAAGAGATGTTATTGTAATGATGCTTATTATGGGCAGATTTGATGTAATTGGAAGGATGGCAGTATAGTTAATGTCACACACCACATTGACAGACATGAAATGGCTGAGCTGCTAAGTATCTCTTTGTTCTTTTTATTAATTCTCAGTGTAAACAGAAAATTTAAAGCTGCATCCACTGAAATTTTATAGAATGTGGGCTGAATAGAATGACAGGAACATTATAACTAAATATTTGGTACCATCAATTTTTATATGATACCTTATGTAATGGACATGCCATACAATTTTTAAATACTGCATTTGTGTTCAATTCACAAATGTTCAAGTTAGCCCAAGATTTATTCTGAGCTGAATCTTATAATGGTACAAACTGAAATAATATTAGATATAAATGGGAAGTAATTCTAATTTCTCTCTCTCTCTCTTTTAAATCAATTCCCATTTTATCCAATTGACAGTGGGGTTTAAATTGCTTTCACTTTGCAAAACAGATATTAGGCAGGGGTGGGATTGTACAGGTTCTCGCCTATTCACTAGAACCAGTTGTTAACTTTCTAAGCAGTTCGGAGAACTGGTTGTTGGAAGAAATCTCCTTTTGTTTTTTTCTCTACTTAATATCTTGACACTGAACTAAAGTATCCTATTTCACTGGGTATTTATGAATTGCCATAAGGAATATTTGAATATTGGTTATTTATTTTTTTATTTTATTATCTTTATTTCTATTTTGGCTTTACTGTTTTTAAGTATATTTCATTGATTCATATTGTTTGAATGCTGTTAAATTATATACATACACACGCGCGCACACATCAGTTGTCCTTTATTTGTAAAAGTCACGTTTAATGTCAGATGCTGTTCCCGTATTTTCTATAAATATAGAGTCAAAACAAAATAATTGACATGTTTGTCTGATCTCCTTGTTTCTTAAATTTTCTGACCAAAAAGGTGTGATCAAAATCAAGATGGATTGCCACATGGCTTCTATACTGCTATGGGCAGTTTTGCTAAATTTTAAGCTTTTCAGGAAGACATAGGAATGACAACATCATATAATAAAGCTTTTTAAAAGTATGCTTATTTAAAACAGCTAGATTTGATCATCTTCTTTGATCATCTTCTTTGTAGAAGTAGTTTTGATATAGCAAGAATAGAAATCAATCTAAATTTCCTCTCGTGCTTCTGCCTACAATTCTCAATCATGCAGTTGTCTTCAAAATACCAGGAGCAATCCAGATATGTGAAACAAAGCACTAGATGATCAGTTTTTGTTTTCTATTCACTTTTGTCCAATTCTTGGATATTCCCTGGATAGGTTCCTACAGGTTTCCTGCCAAGATTTTTCAGAACAGTTTTGCCATTACCTTCTTCCTAGGGCTGAGAGAAAATGATTTGGCCAAGATCATCCAGCTGATTTCAGGCCCAAGGTGGGGCTAGAACTCATAGATTCCTGTTTCTAGCCTGTTGCCTTAACTACTATACTAAATTTGCTCTCATGTCAATAATATGAGATTATATATCAGAAATATTATATAGATATTTTACAGATGGACCACAAGCAGTTAGAAATATGGTCATGCATTGAATTAATTCATCAAATGCTGATTCTAAAAGATTAAGGAGAAGATTAAAAACAATGAAACAGAATTCTTCCAATGTTGCCCAGATCTGAACACACCTAAAACTTTCTGAGTAATGGTGAGAGAAGAAGAATATAAATACTACGTGTGTAAATTGGGGGAAAATTTCCAAAATTTTTCTATCTATATAAGTAGCAGAGGCAGAAGTAGGGGGCAGACTGTAAAAACATCAGCATCACAATACATGTGTCATTTACTTTTTATATGCATCATGGTAGTGTGTGCACATACTAAAGGGATGGAGTTTATTGTGAAGAAAGCAAGCAAGCTCCTATGAATGCATTTAAAGGACATATTAGTTAATTCTAATAACAGAAAATGGCATCATTGGGACTTCATTTTGAGTTAATAATCATAGGATTGTTATATGTTTGAATTTCTTTACTAGGAAAGAACTTGGAAACTTGCTCCTCTACTATGCAAAGCAAAGAAATGTCTCACTTTGAACAAAGCTAAAATCTACTTTGGAGCAGACCACTTCTGATCAACCCTTTTTCATATTTCTTCAAGTTAGCCCAAGATTTATTCTGAGCTGAATCTTATAATGGTACAAACTGAAATAATATTAGATATAAATGGGAAGTAATTCTAATTTCTCTCTCTCTCTCTTTTAAATCAATTCCCATTTTATCCAATTGACAGTGGGGTTTAAATTGCTTTCACTTTGCAAAACAGATATTAGGCAGGGGTGGGATTGTACAGGTTCTCGCCTATTCACTAGAACCAGTTGTTAACTTTCTAAGCAGTTCGGAGAACTGGTTGTTGGAAGAAATCTCCTTTTGTTTTTTTCTACCCTTCTTACATTCTTGGCAGTATGCCTAGACTTACTGTCTCTGAAGGAGGTTTTTTTTCCTTTGCTGGTACTTTCTCAAAGGGGGTTGTTTTAAGCTTTTTACACTGCTGTTGGGAGGAAATACTCCACTGTTGGAGTTAGCACTTTGAAGAAATAATTGAATAATGAAGCAGAGCTGCCAGAAAGAATCTTTTAACAACAAGGATGAGTGACATCCTTGAGTGACATTCACAAGGCTTCTTGGCTAGCTAGAAACATTGTCATTCAAACGTGAGTTTACATACCCTTTTTGAATTTTGATCTAAAACTGGTGACCACTCAAAGTTACAATGGCACTGAAAAAAGTGACTTATGACCATTTTTCACACTTACGACTGTTGCAGCATCCCCACTGTCGTAAGAGGCCAGGCAAGGAGAAGTGCCCCTTGATGTGAGTGATATTGAGTTGGCCATGCCCAGCCAATAGCATGACCACCAAGCCACACCCATCAACTAAGCCACGCCCACAGAACTGGTTGTTAAATAATTGAATCCCACCCCTGATATTCCGTCTTTGTGGAAATCTCATTGAAGACTTAAGCTCTGTGAAGACGTAAAAAGAAATCATGGTAATTGATTGTACTCTATTCATCAAAAAATGCTTTAAAAGATGCATACAGATCTTCTTGGAATAGATATTTATCTAATTCAATACATGTTTATTTTTTAAATTTTTGATTTATAATATTTTACAAAATGATGATCATTGTGATGATCATCATTTTGTAAGATAATATGTTTCTCCAACAATACAGCCTCCACCAATGGGAAGGCCCAGCATGATTTCTATGCAGGAGGTGAAATTAATCCCCGCCCACAAAAATTTAGGCCTATTTAATCCATACATTTCCCTGCCATTTCTCACATCTTTCACTAAAACTACATGAGGTGAAGAGAAATGGGGGGAAAGGGGAGGAAGAAAACTTGCCTTTAGGAGCACCCTGCAGGTAGCCTAGGCTAGAATACCCCAATCTACTAACAATAGAACATCTGCCAATAGAAGCTTCCTGAAGGGAGAGTCACCAGCCACTTCTATCGACCGGTAGAAGTGACCTCGGGGAGAGTGCCCACACGCACTTCCCTTGCCACGAAGCCATTTCTATCAGCCGATGGAAGCTCCCTAAACCCAGAGTCACCAGCCGCATCGGGGCAAGGTGTGGCTGCCCATGGAGCGCTCCTGACAGGAGTGCCCCACGTACACTCCCCTCACCACAAAGCCAATGGAAGCTCCCTGAAGGCAGAGTCACTAGCCACTTCTATCGACCGGTAGAAGCGGCCTTGGGGAGAGCGCCCACACGCACTTCCCTTGCCATGAAGCCATTTATATCGACCGATGGAAGCTCCCTAAATGCAGAGTCACCAGCCACTTCAGGGCAAGGCGTGGCTGCCCACAGAGCGCTCCTGACAGGTGTGCCCCATGCACACGCCCCTCACCACAAAGCCAATAGAAGCTCCCAAAGGCAGAGTCACCAGCCATTTCTATTGGCTGGTAGAAGCAACCTCAGGACGAGCTCCCCTCACCACGAAGCCATTTCTATCAGTCAATGGAAGCTCCCCAAAGGCAGAGTCACCAGCCACTTCTATCAACCGTTCTATCTATCAGCCTTTGGGGAGCTTCTATCAGCCAATAGAAATGGCTTCCTGTCAAGGGAGTGTGCGTGGGGTACTCCTGTCAGGAGCACCTTGTGGGCAGCTATGCCTTGTCCCGAAGCGGCTGGTGACTCTTCCTTCATGGAGCTTCCATCGGCCAATAGAAGCGGCTTCGTGGCGAAGGGAGTGCGTGTGGGTGCTCACCCCGAGGCCACTTCTACTGGCCAATAGATTTCCTCCCCCACACACATCCCCACCTAGAGCACCCCATGCGCATTCACCTCTCCATGATGCCACTTCTACTGGCCGATAGAAGTGGCTGGTGACTCTGCCTTCAGGGAGCTTTCATCAGCCAATAGAAGCAGCCTTGTGGAGAGGTGAGTGCACATAGGGGGCTCTAGGTTGGGGTGTGTGTGGGGAAGGAAATTAAGTCACCCCCGAAAAAACATCCTAGCCATTTTTTCGGGGCTCAAAAAAAAAAGACCCAGCCTTATTTTATGAGAAACACGGTATTATAAATCAAAACTTTTAAAAAATAAACATGTATTGAATTAGATAAATCCATAATATGTTGTACAGAATAGCTTTGAGATGTATTGGGGAGAAAAAGAAAGCACAGGTTCTTGCGGATTATGTTTATGTTTTCTTAAAATTTCAAAATATACATTGAATAGTTCTATAAGCGTTTATAAAAATTAGAGTTGATTTTGAAATTGCAATGCCTACATTGTTTGTGATTTGCACCATATAATTTTAAAATGGGCTCATTTAAGTTCCTCCTAAGAGGAGTTAAAAAGGAAAAAAAGAAAGAAAGAAATGAGTCTCCTTAGTTTTCTGTTGCCCAAGAGACCAAATTAAGTTTACAATTAATGATGACTATGTATATTTTATTGGTAAATGGGGATTTCTAAATGTGCCTAGAGAGGATGTTAACTATTTCAGACATACAATCAAGAACAGGATAGTGTCTATTAAATATTTTTTATGAAGGAACAAGTGGACTTTTCTCACATTGTAAAATTTCAAGAGGAAATAGTCAGATCAAAAATCTTGAAATGTCAACTTCAAAAATATGTGTACCTTAAACAACAAGCCTTCATGAATGTCTGTTGTTTCTGAAGCTTAGAAACAACACAAACTTGATTTTGTAGGTATGCTTAGGCTGGATTCCATAGCCAACATATTTTTAAAAATTACATTAAGCTGTATTCTTTTTTTAAAAAAAAAAAGTCTGTTATAACAGAATAATTAAATAAAGTGTAATGATAGAAGAGAATAACTTTTTTATTGTCACCTTTTTTGTTATTTCTTTAATTTTGAGCACCCTGGACCACATTAAATATGAAATTCTGTTGCCTGCTGCCAAGAGAAAGTCTATATCTACCCAAATACATAAATAACACATGCTATATGCCAGTGATGGTAAACCTTTTTAGTGTGGTGTGCCGAAAGCGCAAGCACACATATTGGCACCCACAATGAAATATGCCCCACCCCCCTGCACATGCAACACTCCTCCACCTCCTTACCGGCACTACACATGCAAGCCTCAGCCAAATTTACCTGCACTGTGCATGCGTGCGCCTCCCAACTGATTTTCGGCCCATTTGAGGCCTTTTTCAGACTCCCTGAGGCTCAAGGAAAACCTCTGCAGGCTTGGGAGGCCAAAATTGGGCCTTCTGGAAATATCAGAAGTGCCTGTTTTCAGCCTCCGGAAGGCCTCTACAGCCTCTGGAAGCTGAAAAATTGGCCTGTTTCAGCACTTCCAGTTTTCACACACACAGGAGCATTGGAACCTGGAAGAGCAGCTCTCTGGCACACATACATGCACCAAGAAGCTGAGCTTCTGGTTTCTGGCATGCGCATGGCCAGCTGGTCTTTTGCACATGCATGTGTGCAAGAAACGGGAAGACGAGATGGCCAGTGCACATGCGCTGCTGGAAAGAGGAAGCTCAACTTCCCGACGCACACATGCATGCTGGGGTGCTGTTCTTCCAGTTTCCTGCACACACTAGGGAGCTGTTTTTCTGGTTTACAGTGCTCCACATGTGAATGCTGGGGAGCTGCTCTTTCACTTTTTGCACTCCCACATGTGCACACCAGGAAGCTGCTCTTCCAGTTTCCGGTGCTCCCGCATACTCCCATTTCAGCACTCGGTGCCGAAAAGATTTCCCAACATTGCTCTATAGAAAGTGATAAGGACAGGAGAACGAATATGAACTCTTCTTATGTGACCCACTGCTATGCCCATTTAACTAGTGTTTCACTGTTAAGCGGCCCAGCTAGCCTACTTATTAGCTGCACACCTGGAAATTTGATACTGCTAACCAACTCCTCAGGTGAATCATTAATATGTAGAGGTGTGTGGCTATGTTGACTGATTCTTAGAAAGGTATATCCAGCAAGTGTGTACTGTAAATATTAACATATCTAATTTTAATCCTGTTAATTATTCCAATTTTATTTTAACAAATTATTTATGTTCAGATGCCTCATATAGATTGATTAAAAAATCAATTTTCAGACTCTATTCAATTAATCCATAAATTAATTGATAACAAACTTTCCTGGATGAACAGGAAAAATTCTACCCAAATAAAATTATTGCTACCTATTTTGAAGAAGGCAGAGATTTCATTTTTACTAAATGCAAATTTGCCAGAAGTTTGAGAAAGCAGAGAGCCAGTTTGGTATACAGAGAATCCTCAATTTGTAACAATTTGTTTCGTGACCAAGTTACAACAACACTGAAAACAGTTTTCTTATTACTGTTTTTCACACTTAGGACTGTGGCAGCTTCTTCATGGTCACATGATCGAAATTTGGATGCTTAGCAACCGGCTCATTTATGACAACAGTTGCCGTGTTCTGAAGTCATATGACCACCTTTTGTTACTTTCTGACAAGTCAGTGGGGGAGCCAGAGTCACTTAATAACCCTGTTACTAAGTTAACAAGTATAGTGATTCACTTAATATCAATGGCAAGAAAGATCGTACAGTGGGGCGAAACTCACTTAACAACTGTCTCACTTAGCAACAAAAATGTTGGGCTCAACTGTAGTCATAAATCGAGAACTACCTGTATTGCTGAAGGTATTAAGAAACCAGGAGACTATGAGTTCTAGTCCTGCCTAGTTGTAGTCATCAGGATTGCCTGACTTAAAGGGAGAGAGAGAGAGAGAGAGAGAATATTTATATTGAAAATAAATATTTAAATATTTTTAAATCACCTAGGATGATGAATACATAGAATATACTAAATGTGTTTGTGAAGCATCATAGAAATAGCATATGAGTATGCAATTCACAGACCTGTGTCATTCATATCCATCCATGCTGCAGTTTTAATGGTGAGCTGGCATTTCACTTAATGTCATATTACTGAGCTTAACTAGCAAGCTACTCCTGTATTTAGACTACTGGGAAGTTTTATTGGCCTTTGTTTCCCCCATTCCAAATACATACCATACTTATTTCTTAAAGCTCATATAAATCAAACGGTCACATAACTCATAAAACGTATGATATTTGAATGATATATGAAACAAAAAGGCTGACGTTGGACTTAGTGGCTTTAGATTTCTATGGCATGTTTTATCGTAATATCACTATAGTTATAATATTTACATTTTAGTTTAAACAGCACACACCATAAAAGTAGCAGTAAATTTTACTGAATAGGATTCATTTTTATAGAGAAATTATGATGAATGCCATTTAATTCTGCTTTAATGTGCGTCAGCAAGTTTAAAGCAGAGCATTGGTCTGCTGCAATACGTATTAGGACTTTATTAGGAGAATTTAGACAACAAGATTAAACGGTTGGCAGTGCAATCTTTTTTTAATCCACTCAGATGAAAGTTCTACTTTCAGTGAGATTTACTTAGAAGAAAGTAAGGCAGTCTGGATTTGATGTCTCTATGTGTAAATGCTTATGTGCATTTTTATGTGCAACAGGTATATTTCAAGACAGAAAAGAATCCTTGGGCTTGTGAAATTTATCTATACTCATATTTAAATCCTGACAAAAGTAAGGGATTATTTTTGCTGGAAATTACACTAAAAACTAAAAGTGACATTAGAAGTATCAAATCCTCTCCCATCCTCTGTGAAAATTCCCATTTTATTTCAGGCATTGGAAATCTGAAAATTGTAAATTACAATTGTGGTATACTAAAAGAGGGCTGTGAAAATATCTACAGACCTCTCACTATCCTGCACATAAATTGTTTCAAGTTCTGTTCTCAAAATGACTTTATAGGGCACTGCACACCAGAACAACTAGACATAAGGACAGTATTTTCCTGCAGGCCATCACTCTGCTAAACAACTAATTCCCACAATACTGTCAAACTATTTACTAAGACTGTATTATTCTTCTCATTCTTCCTATTATCTATCTCCTTTTCTACTTATGACTATAACCTTGTTACTTGTATCTTGATAGTTCATATTGTTCTAGTATGATTTTCATTGCTTATTTAGTATCCTATGACTATCACTGTGTTGTATCTTATGATTTATGATAAATGTATTTTTATGATGACTATGATCATCATAAAAATAAGTACATAAATGACTTATATCATTTATGTACACTGAGAAGTTATGCACCAAAGACAAATTCCTTGAGTGTCCAATCACACTTGGCCAGTAAAGAATTCTATTCTATTCTATTCTATTCTATTCTATTCTATTCTATTCTATTCTATTCTATTCTATCCTATCCTATCCTATTCCATTCCATTCCATTCCTTCTATTATTTTCCTCTATGATTATAAGTTTACGTAGTAAATTTGGAAATTATAAACATAGTGTACTACTCCACTTTTTCATGCTGTTCCTTCACTCCACAAAATACAGTTTTTACTTCATCTGGTCATAATATTTGCACTGAAGAAAAGTGGAAGGAATGAGTCCTCGTGTACATCTTTCAGAGAAATATAGATATCTAGTGGTAATGTAACGTGATGATTGATACATCACCTGGAGAAGTTATTATTTGTTTGTTTGTTTTTCAATTTGAACAGCCACTCATTTTAAACTAGTAACTCTGGATGGTGAACAATGGTTAAAATAGATAAGTACAGTAAAAAAATATAAATAGCCGCCAATGATTATTATAATCTACTGGTATCAACATAACCAGACAATAGAACCCTTAACATACACAAGACCCCAAGTCCAGGCACATAGCCAGATCTTCATGACCGTCCAAAAGACTAGCAGGATCAAGGCAGAGAAGGCACACTTCCTGCTCCCTGCTAGCCAACATTTCTTGGCTGATGGGACCTGAAGTATGTCCATTGTGCTCGATTGGATTGGAAAGGGAGAAGTGCAGAAAAAAGAAAAGAAAGAGTGTAGAGAAGAGCAACAAAGATGATTAGGGGACTGGAGGCTAAAACATATGAATAATGGTTGCAGGAACTGGGTATGTCTAGTCTAATGAAAAGAAGGACTAAGGAAGACATGATAGCAGTGTTCCAATATCTTAGGGGCTACCACAAAGAAGAGGGAGTCAAGCTATTCTCCAAAGCACCTGAAGGTAGGACAAGAAGCAATGGGTGGAAACCAATCAAGGAGAGAAGCAACTTAGAATTAAGGAGAAATTTCCTGACAGTTAGAACAATTAATCAGTGGAACAACTTGCCTCCAGAAATTGTGAATTATCCAACACTGGAAGTTTTTCAAAAGATGTTGTCTGAAGTGGTGTAGAGTTTCCTATCTAGACAGGGGGTTGGACTAGAAGACCTCCAAGGTCCCTTCCAATTCTGTTGTTCTATTCTATTCTATATTTAAGTTCTTGCTTCAAGTAACCTTGACCCAATTAATCAGTGGAATGACTTGTCTCTAGGAGTGGTGACTACTTTAACATTGGAGGTTTTAAAGATGATGGTTGGAAAACCATTTGCCTGAAATGGTATAGGATCTCTTACTCAAGCAGTTGGACAAGAAGACCTTATTCTGTTAAGTCTTGAAGTGCTTTAAAGATGACAATCTGCACTTTGAATTGTATCTGGAAAGATTCTAGCAATCATAGAAAGGGACTAATGCTTTTCAATAAATATGGAGCAATATGGCTTCCCCTACTTTTTAATATTCTCTATAAAAGTACTCTAGATGAAGACTAATATATTTCTTTATGTACTATTGCTATTGTGATAAAAAGTATCTGACCTTTAAAGAAAGCTTTGCTGGTGGAAATAAATTTGCATTTCAAAGAACACTATCTAAATGTTGCAGACTGTATGAATGCCAGAAAAACTGACTGTAGAAGTATACAGAGGAAGCTATTAATTCATGCTAATGATGTATGCAGGTGGCCAAGTCTTTGTATATTCTGGGTCGGCTCACAGGGAGTTCATTATAGGATTTGAATCCAAGTAAAAGCTGTGGAGCAGTACAATCTTTTGTGTGCTTAGCTATTGGCTTTAATGGCCTACAGTGTTACTTGGTGAAATTCTTTATCTACCTATCAATCATTCTGCTCCATTTATAGATTATCATTACCTGATTACCCTGGAGGGAAATTTCTAAAAACTACATTATATAGCTATAATGCACACTGACAGTTTGGCTCTCGGTCTTCTTGCCTCCCAAACATGGATTGTAGCCAAAGGGATGATCGATGAAGCTAAATAAATAAAGAATTTCAAAAGTCTGAAATGCATACAAAAAGGCAGCAATCTTTTTAAAAGAAAAAAAGTAATACCAATGTAATTGGCAGTTTTTCTTTGGTGATTTCTTTTTTTAAAAAAACAAATTTTATTAATTTTACAAAAACAGTGCACAAACAAACAAGACATAACAGCTTATAAATTCTTTTCTAAAAAAAAATAGTAATAATTAAAGAAGAAAACCAATAGAACATAATGATTCCAAATTATAATATCAATATTTACTTTATTTATTTAACTTCATATTTTATCCCAACTTCTCCTTTTCATCCAAATTATTTCTTGTTAATTAAAATTTTATTGCCTTTTATCAACATACAAAACGCAGAAAACATAACAAAACTTAAAACATCTTTTCTGAAAGCTGCTTGATCCCGAGTTAAAACTCTTCACACAGACGAAATTTACACATCATATTCACTTTATATATCCTTCCCTATCTTATTACCATTTTCAATAACATTCTTTGTCTGTTCTATTTCCAACTATCCATTCATCTTTTTTCTTTTACTATACTTCTCCTATACACTAATTGGAGTGACGCCTTTAACTAATTGCCCTAACTTAAAAATACTTTTTATAACACTTAATTTATCTTGGGATTCTGTTTAGTACATTCTAAAATTACACAATAAATTTTATAAGAAAGATTCTACTCTAAATACACATATAAAAATACAATCTTATGTACCTTCCAGAATCCCCCCCTTTTTTATCCTTCACCCATTGTCTCTAAATTTTTTTTCTTAAAATCTTGCTTCCCACCATTGAGGCTTCTCCTCCCCCCCCTTTCTCTCTTGCTTATTCTTCTCCTTGCCCTTTTTACCCCTTTGTCTCTCCTCCTCCCTTTTCTTACTCCCTTTCCATTGCTTTCTAACCTTGCATCCACCTTTCCTCTCATTTTTCTCTTTTTTGGTTGTTTTTTTCAAACCTTAAAATCCCCTTTTTCTTATCCTCTTTCTCCTCCTCCCCGAAAAAAACCCATTGTTCATCAAAGATGGCTTCTTGTTCCTCTTCTTCTTTGTCCCAGTCATTCTGCTGTGTAGTCAACTTTTCATAAGTACATAACGCCATTTCTAAAAATTGAAATAAAATGCCCAAAGTATCTTTTCCATCTTGTTCTTCCTTTTTATATTTTTGATATTCAGTCTTTAGTTCATCCACAAGCGATGCCATCATAAAAAGAGAAACTTTTCCCAAAACCACCCAAGTATTTTTAATCAAAAATAGTTCAAAAAAAGTTCCAAAAGTTAATACTTTTCTTCCTTCTTCTATTTCTCTTTCTGGGGTTACTGTTTAATCAAAGAGGTCCAATCACCATATATCTTTCTTTGGGATTCTTGGCAATCTCCTCCTTTTTCCACTTCTGCTCCAATTTTTTTCCTCTCCCTTCCCACTTGCAACATCAATTTTTAAATAATCAAAAATCCATACCTCCAATAAGGGTTTTCCAATTCCTTAAATGTTTAAGTCCAATGTCCAAGAAGTCTTTTATCCCTTGACTTCCACTTTCAAAATAGTTCACCTTCAGTGCCCAAATAAATTTCAAATCTTCAACTGCTGTTTCTATGGGGTGGAAGAGTGAAGAAAAAAAAAGTTCTCTTTAAGAGCTTCTCCGCCGCTTTCCGCTCTTCTTAGGGATACAATGTATCCTCCAGCAATTCAGACAGTTCAGTTCCAGTGAGTTTAAAAGATGTTGATTGACTCGGCTCAGCCAGCACTTTCACTTTTCTTGCTTCCTCCAGCACGATCTTACCCGGTTGCTGGCTTCTTCGTGGCAGCCATTACTGACCGCCGCTCCACCACCTCGGGAAAAAGGGGGTTTTCCAGATGAGGAGGGGGTCTGCGACACCCCCAACCCCCTGTCCGGCTCCCCTCTCTCTTCGACTGTCCCTACAGGGCAGCCATATCCCCCTGACCCATTTGGATCGGGGGTACCCCGGCGGCAAGCGCAGTAGGAATCACGAACAGTCAGGAATTCCTGCTGCCACTGAAGCCATGCGGAACTTGAAACCCTCTTTGGTGATTTCTTAATCTATGTTAACTTATGAGTTCTGTGGCTATTTTCCTCAGCCAAAAATGTTCTAAATAAGTAAGGAATGGGAAATACATAAGAGAGCCATCTCTGTTGAAACAAGAACAAGAGAAGAAAAGAGCAATGAATGTAAAACAAAATGAGATTGAGGGATGCTTAGTACACTGATTCCCAATCTTGGCTATTTCCAGATATGAGGACTTCAAATCCCAGAATTCCACAGTGAATATGACCTTGGATGAAAATTTTAGGAGTTGAAGTCCTTACATCCAGAAGTTACCAATGTTGGGAAGCATTGAGAAATTCCTTCACTGAGCATTGGATTAGATTAGATGAATGAAAAACTAAATAGCAATTAATTCCACTATTTTAACAAAATTTAAAATAACTGTTATTGGATAATGCCATGCACTTTTTGAGATATACTATAGTATCCAATAAAATATAAGTACAATTTCAATTCTGTTTTGAGCAGCAGAAAATGAGCCAAATTAAGATTTTGCAGTGAACTGGAGAAGTAAACAAGTTGTAAATAACTCTAATATTTTCCAGATGGCACCTTCATACTTGGGGACTGAATTTGGAGTAATTAAAGGCATGTGGATTTTCTAGAAAGACTTAACTTTACCAGGTTAAGTTGGAGTGCTCTTATCTAAACTGTCTGGTTTGATATCATTTGAAATTCTTACATTTGTGAGAATTTCTTGTTTCATAAAAAATGAACTTTCCCCCCCCAAAAAACACATTTATAAGAAAATATGGTGACAGAGCTAGAACAGAAATGTTCAAAATTAAAATACTCATGAAACACATTTGCTATCATGGTTTGTCATTATCATGTTAAGGCTTGGTAAGTTAATGCTTCTAACTGTAATGTAAAGGTGCACAGTCCACTATACTTATTGAGGAAGGGAGGGAGGTAAGAAAGGAGGGAGGGAGAGAAGGAGGGAGGGAGAGGGAAGGGAGAGGATTGATGGAAGGGAGGACAAGGGGAAGGGAGTGGAGTAATGGTCACACATCAAGGTGGTCATGCAAGAATCCACAAATACATTAGTGTTCATAGATACCATGCTACTTAATTTATGGTGCTTTAAACTTCACTGAATGTAGTAGTGTTCAATAATTTTGGTGTGCTCCAGATGCTATTCTATTTAAGGATTACAAGGTTGGGGTCCAGCACATCTGGAGGAAACCAGGTTGGAAAGATTGGCAAAGAGGGAGACAGAGAATGCATGATTGCCTGCCCTTTATACAAAACCTTAACGTTCCAAGTGAGAAAAGTTGATGGAAGAGAGCTTAGAGGAATTCTGTACTCTTTCATAAGTCTAGTGGGAACCTTTCCCAGATGTTGCATTACTGAACCATAAAATTAGGACTGTCTAGTAGCAGCATGTTCACCCACTGATTGAAGAATTGGAAAATAAGGGGAGAGATCCCTATATTGCCCTTTAGCTGCTTTCCACATAATAACAAGGCATATGCTGCGTTGTTTTAAAACTCAGAATTTTTTGCAATGCTAGAGCTTCTAAAAACATGGAAATCTGAATTCTCAGGGGAATTCAAGGAGCGCAAATGTGATTGCTTGGTTATGTTTATTTACCATAATCTGGGCATGAACCCAAGTGCGAACCACAAGTAGTTAGGTTTTGTTTCTCTTTCTTTCCAAAATGCCATTGCTGCTTATCACATAAAACACACAACACTTTAAGTAGTGCTTTGCTACATATTTGTATAGCTATGCTCTCGTAGACCCTGTAGAGCTATAATGTTGTAAAATATTTGCCATGCCACTGGTAGCAATAACTGAGCAATGATTTTGCTGGCTGAGAGAGCTACACTTGCAGGCTCAGCCTCCTAGGATGTGTGCCAACCCTGTCTGGGTATATTGTTGAAGTGACACATTTAGTCTCCTTTGAGGAATGCCAATGTTTCTAATGCATCCCTGGCACAGCATTTTTAATGACAAACTTATGGAGTGGAACTGGTACCAACTCCAGAGGGATATGCAAGCTGTTTCTCCTGCCTTTTCCAATAATGCCACTACTTGTAAGTTAGAACCATATATTCTCCTGTTTTGTTTTAAAACCTTAAACTTCAGCTTCACAAAGTGTATTTTTTAAATAGAAATACGGAGATGATCAGTAATCATATTTTTGAGTTCTAATGCATTAGTTTAAGACATGTTAATCCCCTAAAAGTTCATTCCTCATAATAAACATCAAGTACTAATTTTGATTCTAGAAATTTGTAATTGTTGGATTCCTTCCTTTTAGTATGAGAATCTTAAGCCATTGGCTTTTTTCAATTCCCCTTTCCCTGTCTACATATTTGTACAGCTAAATGTGCCATACAACTGTCATGAATGTTTGATTTTGTTAGACTAGAAACTATATAGAATCTGTTGCAGGAAGAGTATATTATTTTGGATTTTTACATCTGTAAAAACAATTTGACTATTTGTACAGATGAATCTGAAGGTTAGGAATCATCTTTGTTCAGCTTATATGGTGGTGAAATTGTCAAGCATTGTAAAAATACTTCAACTGTAAATTTGATTTCTATTTTTCAAAAAGGTCATCACATGTAAAGATTCTAACAACAAATGAATACAAGTATCACTGCTATTATTTTAGAAGGAGACAATCTTGATTTTTAGTGGCTTACATGATTAAGGAAAATAAGTGCAAATGATGATATTGTGGATATTTGAAGCCCAGCTCACAGATACTTGTTGATGTTTAGAAGAATACTCTATTTGTCCTTGGTTAAAGGTGTGAAACTTGTGGCATTATGTTGTCATCGCATGACATATTGCAACTTTTCCCCCCTTTGCTAAATTGGGTGTGGGTGTGACCACCACATGATACATCCAGCCTGTGGGCCATGAGTTTGACACCCCTGTCCTAGATAGTTGTCAAAAATTTCATATAGAATGGGTTCTGCAAATGTGCTGACTTCATATAGAATGGGTTCTGCAAGCATGCCTGACTTGGCTCTTCATGAGGCAGCATTGGCTGTGCCAGGCATTCCCACCCAATGCCCAGAAAGCCTCCAGAGCAATGCATAAAACAGTTGCCTATTGGACCTGTCACACCTGAGAAATTCCAGCAGCATAGTACAAAGCAGCTACCTGCTCATAACAGACCAAATGCTCAGGAAGACCGATCTGCCCCAACTCAATTACCCTAGTCCAGCCACTTTAACTGTCCTGAAGTGCCCTATGCCAGCCTGAACATTACAAGGCAGTTGCTGGTGATGCTAGGCCTTATTCTGAGGCCACTACACCATTCTCCAAACAACAAAAGCCTTGTCTAATGCATATGTGGCCTTCTTTCAAAGACTTCCTGGGTGTTCAAGACCAAAAACAATATGGGGAATACATAGTTAACCTTAACTTCTCAAATTTCAGTTTCAGACATTAATCTTAGATAATGTGCTTCCTATAATATATTCATGTGGGGTAAACTGTTGTTTCTCTTTTTTCACAGGCATTAAAAGTATTTAAATAATGCATATGGTAGTAAGGTACACAGGGAGATTCTGGTTATAAATCAATTGTTTGACATTGCTCAGCTTCTTCTTGAATATTTACAAGAATTATTCTTTTGGTGATTCTGCTGCAACCTTCGTTAGCTATTCTTTAAGTGTCACTAGAAGGTCAAATGCCAGCTTTGACAATTTCATCTGAAAAACTTAGAAAACTTGTAAATAAGATGAAGAATGTTAGTGTTATTGCTCCCAGGAATTTGACAGCACATTAATCAAATATACCTTTCTTCAACGGTTTTCCACTTGGCCTCCAAATGACCAACAGTTTAATATTTTCAGAGACAACAACTCACATAGTACCTATCAGTTAAGATGGAGCCCTGCTGGTACTGAAGTTGTAGACAATGATAACACTACTCCTGAAATCTTAGTAAAGTACCAAAGGCTAAACTCTTTCCACTCAAATGGTCGGCCCCAGGCCAGGGTCCTCTAATTAATTAGAATGGCAACTCCTATAATTCTCCCATAGTTCTGGAAGGCATGCTAGCTAGAGAATTCTGGGAATTATAATTGTTGTGTATGCAATATGATTAATAAAGTGTGAGCTTGGAGTAAGTGCAGGGTTCTGGCCCTGCACTTCTGATTGGCTGTTAAGTGGCCGGACCGGATTGGCCCGTTCCGGGGAATCCGATTGGCCCTTAAGAGAGAGTTCTTATTGGTTATAAAAGCTAGCATTCCTAGTTTGTTATTGGTTAAACATTACAAGGTTTGCCTATATAAGGTGGGTTTTACTGCTGTTAAAGCAAGCAAGTCACGATGTAAATAAAGAGCTGAAGTTCACTGTTCAGAGACTTGTCTCCATTCTTTCTCGCCCATGCTCAAACTTAACACTGGCGACGAGGATGGGATATGGAGATATCTGAACCAATGAAACTTCGAAGAACACTGAGCACGTGACAGATGACGCCAACAACGGAACCATGTCCGGCGGCATCGTACCACCCGCTCCGTTCGATCCAACACAAGAGGACTGGGAGTCCTACATGGATCGCTTCCAAATGTTCCCAGAGATGAACAACTTAAAGGACGCCACAGCCGGGAAGAAGCGGGCGGTGTTCCTAAGGCATTGCGGTCCAACCGTATTTAAGATGTCTAAAGCACTAGCCAAACCCCGAGAAGTGAAGGCCATGGATTGGGATGACTTTGAACCTATCCTGCGAGACTACTATGCCCCGACCGTGCCTACGCTCGCGAGACACCATGAATTTTATCAAAGAAGCCAGCGAAAGGGAGAAAGCATGGCCGACTTCATAGCAGACCTCCGAAATTTGGGAGGCCTCTGCAGATTCACCGATCTAGAAGAAGCACTAAGGGATCGCATAGTTCTGGGATTAGATGCACCAGGCGGCCAAAGCAAGCTGATGGTGAAAGGCAACATCAGCCTTGCCGACACCATTGCCAATGCTACCGCAGTGGAAGCAACCAAGAAGTCGGCTGCACAACTACGCCGCAACCGCGTTCCGGTACCTCCACCAACAAGCGACATTTTATCCAAGTCGGAAGGACAGCTTGCGACAACGCACCACGAAGACCTCTCTTTGTCATCAGACAGCAACGAAGAGGGGGTCCATCGACTGCGGTCCGACTGGGACCATTACCTGAAGCCCGTATGCCTTTGCGCTGGCTGTGGAGCCAACCATGCCAGATCCGAATGCAAATTCCGCGACGCACTCTGCCATGATTGTGGGAAACAAGGCCACATCGGACGGGTCTGCCGCAGCTTGCCAGGACCCAGCCAGGCCTCAAAAGGGGCTAACTATCGCCAATCGACAGGAAACCGTCCTGAAAGGCGAGAGCCAGTAAACACTCCTACAGAAATCGAGCTTTGAAGAGAGAAGAGGCTCACCAGACTATCACTATCGGTCACGCCTCAGCCTTGGACACTAAAAAAATCCGAGTCACGGTAGCCATCGAGAACCAGCCTTGCCACATGGAGGTCGACTCGGGATCGTCTCTCTCGATGGTGTCTTGGAAGACACTCAAGCAACTCATCCCCACAATTCAACGCCAAGATCTCCGTTTCCAATGCCTCATCCTCAAGGACTACCAGGGGAATCGAATTTCTGTCGTCGGGTCCTGCCGAGTCCGAGTGTCCTTCAAGAAGCACACAGCGTACTTACCTTTAATGGTCATTGATAGAGATAGGCCTAGCCTTCTGGGCCTCCAATGGTTCGCGCCACTCGGCATTGAAGTTGCTGGCGTAAACCGAGTCGGTGGCTTGACTGGGAGGAAGACCTTATCTCTTAGTTCAGGGACGTCTTCGCGGACAGCTTAGGCGAGTACAAGGGGACCCCGATCTCATTCAGCTTAGATCCAAAAATAGCTCCCATTCGCCTAAAGCCCCGTCGAGTTCCGTTTGCCTTAAAATCGAAAATCGATGAACAACTCGACAAACTGATAGCTCACGGGGTGTTGGAGCCCATCGATCACTCCCCGTGGGAAGCCCCTATTGTAACACCCATTAAGCCAGACGGGTCAATCAGAATTTGTGGGCACTACCAGGCCACTTTGAACCATGCCCTGCAGCAGAACGCTAATCCAGTTCCGGTGGTGCAGCACCTCCTCCATTCCCTGGGGGGCGGGAAAGTTTTTGCTAAATTGGATTTAGCTCAGGCATATCAGCAATTACCAGTAGATGAAAAAATGGCACTGGCCCAAACTATTGTGACGCACCGAGCTGCCTTTAAATATACCCGGTTGCAATTCGTAGTAAGTGTAGCCCCGGGGATTTTTCAGAGCCTTATGGAAAGTTTATTGCAAGGGATTAAGGGCGTGGTCCCCTATTTTGACGATGTATTAATTGCAGCCTCTACAAAAAAAATCTTACAGGACCGGTTAAAATTAGTCCTAAAAAAATTCCAAGAGGCCGGTCTTAAGGTTAAAAAAAAACAAATGTAAATTGTGTACTGACAGTGTTGAGTTTTTAGGGTACCTGATTGATAGCCAGGGCATTCACCCTACTGAAAGTAAATTAAAAGCGATCAAAAATGCTCCCAGGCCACGAAACAGGCGTTCCTAGGCCTCATCAATTTTTATAATGTATTTTTACCGCACAAAGCAACTGTCACTGAACCGTTACACCGACTGTTAGATAAAAGAGCAAATTGGTTATGGGGTTACCGTGAAGAACAGGCGTTCCAAAATGTTAAAAAACTGCTCACTTCTGACTCTGTACTCATGCAGTATAACGAGACTTTGCCGTTAGTTATAACCTGTGATGCATCGCCTTTCGGGATGGGCACCATTTTGAGCCACGTACTGCCTAATGGGAACGAAGCCCCTGTTGCATATTTTTCAAAGACTCTTTCAAAAACGGAGCGGAACTATGGACAAATTGATAAAGAAGCCCTCGCAATTGTCTCAGCTGTGAAAAGATTTCACGAATACGTGTATAGTAGGGTTTTTACTATTGTGACTGACCACAAGCCTTTGTTGGGGATAATAGCCGGAGATAAGCCGACTCCCTACATATTATCCCCTAGGATGACCCGATGGTCAGAATTCTTAGCTGCTTATAACTATCAGCTGCAATACCGCCCGAGGAAAGCCATTCCCCATGCAGACGCATTGAGCCGAGCACCGCTTCCAGAGACTCTCGACGATCTGGCACCAACGGTAACCACGTTGCAAATCGAGGCACTCAACTCGCCACCACTGACCGCCCGAGATATCGCGAGAGAAACCAAACGCGACCACACCCTAGCACCATTCTGAATTTTTCCTAATCCATCCAATTAGAATAACATCATAATCTCAGATAGTTTGCATTGCAAGGATCAGACTGGCTACTTTTAGAAACTGGAACATCTTGTTTCTTTTATTTAACTTTTCAATAAATATTCCAATTTGGATAGAGCCTTTCTGTAATCATTTGGCATTCATGAGCAATAAAAGGAGAGATAAAATCCTCAAGTTTATCAGCAACCATAGAAATATGGTTATTCTTATCAGTAAACTTGCAGCACCTATAATCTAAGGCATGGAATGAGCAAAACAATCTCCATTCACAGTATTTTTCAAGACAGAAGGGCAACTATAGAATCAAACCATTTTTGTAATCTCTTTTGTAAGCCATCTTAATCACATGAAACATCTCCAAAGCTGTCTTTAAGAGAGCATTTCTTATTTTTTGTTCCTTTGTCTTTGAAAAAACAAACCCCCACAAAGCTTGTACTCAAAGCTGATCAGTGGCGAGTAAAACATCAGTGTGGAAGAGGAAATGCTGTTAGCACAATGTTTCACATATGTTAATGCTTACAGTACCATCAGTGTCAGATTTATTTTCAATTTGATATATACCAAAGCTGGCATACAGTTTTAACTGGTGAGGTAATGTCATTTTTAATTTAGAAAGCCTTTAACTGTCCACTTTAACTAGTGATATCATCTTCATAGTGCTCTCTGAGGTCTCCTGTAAACATAACTAATGGACCCCAGACAGTTTAGAACTTAATTGTTAAGGGTGGCAGTGATCATCATATCTTTTTTCCCCATTGTTCACTTCAAAATTGTCAGATGCTGTTTAAATTATTGGGCTTTTTTAAAGTTCTCTATCTATTAATGTAAGTGGGAGCTTTTTCACATATGTAACAATAGAAGAAATGGCCAGAACAAATTAATATAACATTAATTTCAGGTATAATAAGATAAAATAGGGTTGTCCAAATAAAAATTCATTTCATGAATTTAAAAGGCAACTACTAGGATTTGTTTTGTTTTTTTAAATCCAGTTATTTCTTGAGTAATTTAAAAACAAAACAAAACTTGCCTCTCATTAAGAAACAACAGGATAAAACAGTACCTGAAATGCAATTTCCTAACAATGATTTTTCTTTCTTTAAAAGCAGATACACAGTTTTCATTTTTAATTAAATCAACATAAACATTTTGGCTTGATGTAATCAACTTTAAAGACTACAGGTGTGTGGGTTTAATTGTATGCAAGTTTATGGACATACACACATTCAGTTCATATTCAGTCTATGAAAATGAATAATGTGATTAAGGACAAAGACTATAAACAAGAACTGGAATTCATGCTTAGCAGAAGAAAGGTGATTTGATTCTTCTCCATTGTTCTCAGATCTAATTAGCTTTCATTGTTTTTCATTTCATTTTGGTAATTGCAGGTTTCAGCAATGATTTTTTTGGGGAGTCAGTCCTCCCTTAGATTATGTTAGAAGTTGGGCAAGGCTTATGCAATGGAAAATGATCCTTATCATAGTATAATTCAAATAATTATAATTCAGAATTCTAACCATACACATTCATTTAGAAGCCTTTAACCATTGTCTCTTCTTGATATAAATCTGCTTTGATCTAGAAAACAGTTTTATATAATTATGTATGCATGCAAATGTAAATAAAATTTGCCCAAATGAGTTATGGCCTGGTTAATTATGCTGATGAAATATTTCATAGCAACAGTAATGACCCACTAGAACAAAACACACATAATAAACCCCATTTAATCAATACAAGAGCTTAAGTTCAGTGGGATTAAAAAAAAATTACTACCATTACTGTGGGCATAGCTTGGTGGGCATGGAAGGAGAAGGATACTGTAAAATCTCTATTCCCTCCCCACTCCTGGGGGAAGGATATTGCAAAATCCCATTTCCTCCCTACCCCACTAACCTACTTTCCAGCTCCCTTCTCCTGTGAAAGGCAACAAAAGAAGACCCAACTGATCAGCTAGGATTCAGGAGGCAGAGAATAGATGGGGGCAAAGCCAGTCAGAGATGGTATTTTTCGGTTCTCCAAACTACTCAAAATTTCTGCTACCAGTTCTTCAGAACTGGTCAGAACCTGTTGAATATCACCTCTGCTTAAGTCATACTAAAGTCAGAAAAACAGACCTGTTAAATATCACTATAAAAAGCCAGAATCCATAGGATTCTATTACAATAGTGACCTAAAGATTCCCAATTAGAAGCAAAACTAAAAAGGGTAAAAGTGTTATGTATGTAAATAGTTAAAATAAAAGCGAGCTTGGGGTAAAGTGCAGGGTGCTGGCCCTGCACTTCTGATTGGTTGTTAAGCGGCTCGATCGGATTGGTTGGGCTCAGAGAATCCGATTGGCCCTTAACGAAGGACTCTTATTGGTTCTGGAGCTAGCGTCTTACAGCTCCCTATTGGTTATTTCGCATTAAGATTGCCTATATAAGGCAGAGTTGTTATTAAAGTTTTAAGTCACTATGTAATAAAGAGCTGAAAGTTCACCAACTAAGACTGTCTCCATTCATTTAACTCGTGCCTGAAACCATTTCACTGGTGACGAGGATGGGATTTGGAGACATCTGATCTTAAGGAATTTGGAAGAAAAACAGAGCACGTGTTAAGATGACACCACCAACGGAAACCATGTCCAGCGGCATCGTACCACCCGCTCCGTTCGATCCGAACCAAGAGGATTGGGAATCCGACATGGATCGCTTCCAAATGTTCCTCGAAACAAACAACCTGAAGGATGCCACACCAGCCAAGAAGCGGGCGCTGTTCCTGACGTACTGCGGCCCGGCTGTCTTTAAAATGGCAAAGGCACTCGTGAAACCTCGAGAAGTTAAAGCAATAAGCTGGGATGACCTCGAACCTCTCCTGAGAGACCATTACGCGCCAACCGTACCTTTACTCGTGAGATGCCACGAGTTCTATCAAAGAAGCCAGCGAAAAGGAGAGAGTGTGGCTGACTTCGTGGCAGACCTCCGACACTTAGGAGGCCTCTGCGGGTTCGCAGACTTAGATGAAGCACTGAGAGACCGGTTAATTATGGGATTAGCTGCGCTAGGCGTGCAAAGCAAGCTGATGGCAAAAGGCGACATCGGCCTTGCTGACGCCATCGCCAAAGCCACTGCTGCTGAGGCGACCAAAAAGTCCGCGGCGCAACTACAGCGAAGCCGAAACCCAACGACCCCACCGACAGGCGACCTTTTATCCAAGTCAGAAGAGCAGCTCGTTACAACACACCATGAGGACTTCTCTTCGTCATCAGACAGCGATGAAGAAGGGGTCCATCGAATGCGGTCCGACCGGGATCCTCGCCCTAAGCCCTTACGTCCTTGAGCTGGCTGTGGAGCAAACCATGCCAGGGCCAAATGCAAATTCCGTGACGCACTCTGCCATGAGTGCGGAAAACGAGGCCACATCAGTCGAGTCTGTCGCAGTTTACCTGGACCAAGTCAGGCCTCAAAGGGAACCAACTTTCACCAATCGGCAGGAAACCGTCCTGTAAGGTGAGATCCAGCAAACCACTCCTACAGATATCGAGCGTTGCAGAAAGAAGAGGCTCACCATACTATCACTATAAGTCACGCCTCAGCCATGGATGCTAAGAAGATTCGAGTTACAGTAGCCATAGAGAACCAACCTTGCCACATGGAGGTCGATTCCGGATCGTCCCTCTCGATGGTGTCGTGGAAGACATTAAAGCAACTCATTCCGACCATCCAACGCCAAGACCTTCGAATGCAACGTCTCATCCTTAAAGACTACCAAGGGAATCAGATCCCTGTGGTTGGGTCTTGTCGAGTCTGCGTCTCCTTTAAAAAGCATACGGCATACTTACCTCTAACGATCATCGATAGGGACAGGCCTAGTTTGTTGGGCCTCCAATGGTTTGCGCCACTCGGCATCGAAGTAGCTGGCGTGAACCGAGTCAGTGATTGCGAGTGGGAGGAGGACCTTATTACTGAATTCAGCGATGTCTTCGCAGATCGTCTGGGCGAGTATAAGGGGACCCCAATTTCGTTTAGCCTCGACCCTAAGGTTGCCCCGATCCGTTTAAAGCCTCATCGAGTTCCGTTCGCCCTTAAGGCCAAGATAGATGAACAACTTGACAAACTAATTGAACAAGGGTTATGAAACTCATTGATCATTCTCCATGGGAAACTCCTATTGTAACCCCCATTAAGCCAGATGGGTCAATCCAAATCTGTGGGGACTACCGGGCCACTCTAAACCACGCCCTCCAGCAGAACGCATATCCAGTGTCGGTGGTGCAGCACCTCCTTCATTCCCTGGGAGGCGGAAACGTTTTTGCTAAATTAGATTTAGCTCAAGCCTATCAACAATTGCCCATGGACAATAAAAAAGCCCAAGCTCAAACGATAGTAATGCACAGAGGTGCTTTTAAATGTACCCAATTGCAATTCGGGGTAAGTGTAGTCCCGGGAATATTCCAAAGTTTAATGGAACGATTATTGCAAGGAATCAAGGGCATGGTTCCGTATTTTGATGACGTGTTAATTGCAGCTCCTAGTAAAAAAATTCTGCAGAATCGTTTAAAATGTGTTCTTAAAAAATTCCAAGAAGCGGGACTGAAAGTAAAAAGGGATAAATGTCATCTGTATACCGACAGTGTTGAATTTCTAGGTTATCGCATTGATAGTCAGGGTATTCACCCTACTGAGAGTAAATTAAGGGCGATAAAAAATGCTCCCAGACCCCGTAACAAAACAGATCTCCAGGCATTTTTGGGCCTTATCAATTTCTATAATGTGTTTTTACTGCAGAAGGCGACTGTGGCTGAACCGTTACACCGGTTATTAGATAAGAAAGCATTGTGGGTTTGGGGTTACCAGGAGGAAAAAGCGTTTCGAAATGTAAAAGATTTACTTACATCTGATTCTGTACTTATGCAATATAATGAAACATTACCATTGATTATAACTTGTGATGCCTCACCATTTGGGGTGGGCGCCATTCTGAGCCATGTGCTGCCTAATGGAAACGAGGCCCCCGTTGCATACTTTTCGAAGACTCTTTCCCATGCAGAACATAACTATGGACAAATAGATAAGGAAGCTCTTGCAATTGTGTCAGCCGTAAAAAAAATTCCATGAGTATGTATATGGAAGGACATTTACCATTGTAACTGACCACAAACCTTTACTGGGGATAATCGCTGGGGACAAACCAACCCCCTATATATTGTCCCCAAGAATGACTCGATGGTCAGAGTTCCTAGCTGCTTATAATTATCGATTGTTACATCGCCCGGGGAAAGCCATTCCCCACGCCGACGCACTCAGCAGAGCACCGCTACCAGAGACTCTCGATGATCCAGCACCAACAGTATCGGCGTTACAAATCGAGATGCTCAACTCACCCCCTATGACCGCTCGAGATATCGCGAGAGAGACCAGACAAGACCACACCCTAGCTCGAGTCCTAGGCTGGGTAGAATGTGGATGGCCATTGGACCAGGTCCCAGATGACTTCATGCCATTTAAAACAAGGTAGACTGAACTTTTTTCGCAAAAAGGCTGTGTCATCTGGGACGATAGTCATCGTTCCAGAATGACTCCAAAACTCACTGTTACAAATTTTGCACGAAGGACATCCCGGGATCGTGCAGATGAAAGCACTCGCACGGAGCTACGCTTGGTAACCAGGCATGGACTGACACATCAAGCAATGGGTCAAGGCCTGCACTAAGTGCCAACAAACCAGCAACACACCGCCAAAAGCTGCACCGACCGAATGGGAGACGCCACACGGACCCTGATCCAGAATCCACCTGGATTTCGCAGGGCTGATTAAAGGACGTACATTGCTGTTGACTGTCGATGCATACTCTAATTGGTTGGAAATTCATCGAATGACCAATACAACCTCCGAAGCAGTCATTAAAGTCCTTAATAGACTATTTGCAACTCATGGATTGCCGGACGTCCTGGTGTCCGATAACGGACCACAGTTTACAGCGCTAATGTTTGAACAGTACCTTGCTGATAATGGCATCCGCCATGTGCTCACCTCACCTGGTCCAATTTGTAAAAAAGACTTTGCAAAAAGTGGACTATGATAATATTGACGAAAAAATAAACCGCATTCTACTTCTACAACACATCACTCCGCACAGCGTAACCGGCAGAACTCCCACAGAACTTCTCATGGGGCGAAAACTCCGTTCCTGCCTCGACTGACTGCACCCTGCTTACGAGCCAGAAAAGCCTGCAGGATCCAGCGGACGCTACCGTACCTTCAAGGTAGGCGACCCCATTTATGCAAGAAATTTATCGGGCAACCCGGTTTGGATTGAAGCCACGATAATACACAAGACTGGGCCCAAATCCTATATTGTAAAATGTATTGATGAAAGACTGTGCAAACGACATATTGTCCAATTATGGTCACGACTCCTTTCGGCCAGCCAACAACTCCCCTACGACCAAACTGAGGGGGGGGAAGTAATGGAAGAAGACGACATTCCAGGGAACCTGTACCAAGAGAGCGATGAATCAAGTGAAACTCAGGAAATGGAGCAGGAGGAAGAATCGTACGCTCCAAGGGAAATCACACCAGAACGAGAAGCTGAGCCACTGCCAAACAACAGCCTACCTCAACAGGACTGCACGCAGCCAGTCCAAAGAAAATCTGATAGACCCAAAAGACAACCGTCCTATTTGAAGGACTATATAGTCACACCATAATTGAGGAGCCAGGGGGAAGGGGTGTTATGTATGTAAATAGTTAAAATAAAAGCGAGCTTGGGGTAAAGTGCAGGGTTCTGGCCTTGCACTTCTGATTGGTTGTTAAGCAGCTTGATCGGATTGGTTGGGCTCAGAGAATCCGATTGGCCCTTAACGAAGGACTCTTATTGGTTCTGGAGCTAGCGTCTTACAGCTCCCTATTGGTTATTTCACATTAAGGTTGCCTATATAAGGCAGAGTTGTTGTTATTAAAGTTTTAAGTCACTATGTAATAAAGAGCTGAAAGTTCACCAACTAAGACTGTCTCCATTCATTTAACCCATGCCTGAAACCATATCAAAAAGAATAGAACCAAAACATGAAAAATTATTACTGCCTCACTGATATTGCCAGCACATACAAAGAGTGAAAGCTTCAGTGGCAATAACGCATCCACCATTATTTATGTTTTGATTACGTAACAGTGGATGCCAGTATTCTTGAATTTTATTTATTTAGCATATTGCAAATACATGGACTTATAGTTGTTCAAAGGTAATGTCCAGTCCACCCAGCCACAGGGTAGTATATTTTGAAAAAAAGGAGAAATTGGACTGGTGTAGACATTGGACTTTTGATGGATATTCAGACACAATGTGAAGGATATTTTGACAAGGAGCATCACAGTCACACTGAGCGATAGAGACAAGACTCCACTTAAACAATGAGTCCTGGCAGATACCATGTTGGGTACAGATCCTGTTCAGAGTTGACCAATGCTGGCAAGGAAGGTCAAAACCTGACACCTTTTGTGTAGGGTCATCTACGTAACTGCCTGTATCTGGGCATCCATCAGCCCATTTGGCTTTCCACTGTGTGTTGGTGTCAAAGTTGTTAGACAGCTGTTGAATGAGTGTCAGAGAAGGTTTCCTGGATTTAAGCCTGCCAATTGATAGATGGGGAAGATCAGCGTGCACAGGAAGAAGTGGGTTTCTCCTAATTTTGTTGTACTCCTTCACTAAGGCTTCCTGGCTTCTTAGGCAAGTGGTGCTCAAAACAGGGAGCCAGAAAGTAGGAGTAGATCCAACTGCTTATGATCCTCATTGTATTATTTAGTTTAGCATTGATTTTGTTAGTGTGGCAGCCATTAAGCCAAACAGGGGTGCAGTATTCAGCTGTGGAGTAGACCAATCCTGGTGCTGATATTCTGAGAGTAGAGGCTGATGCTGCCTGTTGTGAATGCATAGGCCTTAATAAAGATATCTTAAGCTTGGAGTCAAGTGCAGGGTTCTGGCCCTGGACTTCTGATTGGCTGTTAATGGCAGGATTGGATTGGCCCGTTCCGGGGAATCCGATTGGCCATTAACGGAGCGTTCTTATTGGTCAAGGGAGCTAGCGCTCCTAGATTGTTATTGGTTAATAGTTATTGGGTTGCCTATATAAGGAGGGCTATAACTGCCATTGAGTTTGAGCAGTCACTATGTAAATAAAGAGTTGAAGTTCACTGTTCCAGAGGCTCGTCTCCATTCTTTCTCGCCCATGTTCCATACTTAACACTGCCCATCTTGATTCCCTTGGTTTCTGGAGTAAGTTATTCTTGGTATTGATTTTAGATATGTTCTCTAAGTGTTTCTTATAGAAGGGAGTCTGATCCAAAGTTACTCCTAGGTATTTGGGGTGAGGGTCAAAAGGTTGTTATTCAAGTGGGCCTTTGGGATGACATTGGCGAGTTTGTTGTTGAGATGGAAACAGGTAGTCATTTTGCTGACACTGTGTATGAGTCTCCAGTCAGCAAATAATTTTCCCAGGGACTTCAGGTCCTCACAGATGAGGCAGTCCAATACTTCCAATTTTTTATCTTGTGCTGCTTGTGCGGCCAGATCATCTGCATACCCAAATTTACATCCCTTATAGCTGGTATATCTGAGATATAAAGATGTGTGGGTGCCACTACAGAACCTTGTGGAAGGCTATTATGGAGTCTTCCTAACTTGATAACATTGTCCCCATAATAATCTGAAAGAATCTATCACTGAGCATGCTGTTTGTTAGGCGACAGAGGATTTTACAGAGATGATGTGACTCTATTTGTAAAGCAGATCCTTCTTCCACACAGTATAATATGCTGCTAAGGTTGATGAACACAGCTGTGATTTTTAAACCTCAATGGAAACCAGCCTCAATATGTCCTGTTAGGCTCAGCACCTGATCAACCCAGCTGTGAATATGACAAAGGTTGGCTTGTTCCACTGGCAGAAATGTATCTATTGTGGGTTGAGTCCAATTCTGTTGATACATTTCTCCAAAAATTTGTAAGAAGTACTCAGAAGGCCAATGGATTGGTAGATTTCTTCTCTGTCTTGTGGTTTGCCAGGTTTCAGAAGCAATATTACTTTGGCTTTTTTTTTTTGAATTCCAGTGGGAGGTGTCTGCTAGAAACTATGTTTGAAAAGAATTTGCTGAGCCAATTCCTTGTTAGTTAGATAATTCTTGAATTATCTAGATGGGACAGCTTGAATGTAGAAAATGTAAACATTCAACCATCGCTAACGGAAGGAGGTTAATTCACTTCTTAAAAGGAAGCAACTGTAAAAGCCCATTAAGGATTTGAAGAATGACTTGATGTAAATTCTGTAACATCTGTTCTACCTGGTGAGAGATTTTCCCATCTCATATGGTTGCCATAACAACAAAGAAATACTTCCTAGCCAAATAGATCCCCTTTCTAGAGAGTGCCTGACAACTAAGTGGAATTAAGATGGAGATTTTGAAGCGTTTAGAAAGGAGTGCAGAGGAGAACAGAAGAGATTGGAAGGAACTGAATCAAGAAGGAGTAATATGTCACAGAAGAGAATAAAATGCACAGGAAGATAGAGAGACAAAGAAGACAAGGAAATATAATTCATATATTCCCATATTTACTTAATAGAAACATTTGGTGCTAATAGTTAGCTTAGGCTTCTGATGTTCTGTTTTAATGGAATTTAGATTTTGAAGTTGCATAATAGAAAGAACATCGACTATTTTGAACTGTGGTATTTGGAGAAGATTCCAAAAATACCATACATAGCCGAAAAGAATTTTTAAAACTGAATGTTTCTCAACCTCAGGGACTTTAAGATTTGTGGACTTCAACTCACAGAATTTCCCAGCCAGCATGCAAGCAGGAGAATTTTGATTGGGGGTTGATATCTTAAAATATCTGAAATTGAGAAACACTGAAACAGATCATGCAGCAAATCAAACCCATTCCCATTCAAGACACTAATAACCAGAGTCAAATTATCCTATTTTAGATGTCTTCTAAACAACCTTGAGAAGTCTATGATACTGGATACACCAGAGAGAAAGAAAAGGAGAGGACAATTTGCATTAAAGTGGATGGACTCAATTACAGTGGCAAGTGTTGCACGATTGGAAGATCTCAAGGACCAAATTAGGGATAGATTATCCTAGAGAAAAACTGTGTAGCTACTAAAAGTCAGTGCGGACATGACAGCATATAATCAATCAAACACTCAGTGGGTAATTCTGGGAAAGAATCTCCAAATTAAATTTTAATAAAATCTGAATTTCAATAACCGGGGAGTTGCCCAGAGTTTGATATAAGATGGGAGGCTATAAAAATGCTTTAAATAAATAAAGGTTTTTAAAATTCAATTTTTTCTATAATCATTGAACATAAAAGATAGAATAACAAGATTGGAAGGGAACTTGTAGGTTTTCTAATCTAACCACTTCTTGAGCAGAAGACCTATACCATTTCAAGCAAATAGTTGTCCAATCTTTTTTAAAACCATGGAAAACCTACAAGTTCTAGAGGCAAGCTGTTTCATTAATTAATTGTTCTTACTGTCAGGAAATTTCTCCTTAATTCTAGTCCTTTCTCCTAATTCTAGTCCAAAGCATCTGCCATCAGATGCTTTGGAGAATAGGTCAACTTCCTTTTCTCTGTGACTACCTCTCAAATATTGGAAAACTGCTATCATTTCATTTCTAGTCCTTGTCTTTGTTAGACTAGACATACATGGTTCCTGCAAATGTTCATTGTATGGTTTAGTCTTCAAACTCCTTATCATTTTTGTTATTCTTTCCTGTGCTCTTTTTTAGCATCTCAAGATCTTTTTTATATCACAGTGATCAAAACTGGATGCAGTATTCCAATTTTGCAGTGTAGAATAGAATAGAGTAGAGTAGAGTAGAGTAGAGTAGAATAGAATAGAATAGAATAGAATAGAATAGAATAGAATAGAATAGAATAGAATTCTTTATTGGCCAAGTGTGGTTAGACACACAAGGAATTTGTTTTGGTGCAAATGCTCTCATTATACGTAAAAGAAAAGATACATTCATCAAGAATCATAAGGTACAACACTGAATGATAGTCATAAGGTACAATAAGCAATTGAATCATACTAGGAAACAACAATAAGTGATCAAATCAAATTATACTAGTAAACAGTCAATTTAAAAAAATAATAAGGACACAAGCAACAACGTTACATTAATGCAGTCATAAGTGGGAGGAGATGGGTGAAAGGAAGGATGAGAAGATGAATAGTAATAGTAATGCAGACATAGTAAATCATTTAACTTTAAGGGGAATATTTGTTTAGCAGAGTGATAATGTGTGGGGAAAAACTGTTCTTGTGTCTGATTGTCCTGGTGTGCAGTGATCTATAACATCGTTTTGAATGTAGGAGTTGAAACAGTTTGTGTCCAGGCTGTGAGGGGTCCATAAATATTTTCACAGCCCTCTTTTTGACTCAAGCAGTATAGGTCCTCAATGGAAAAGAGGTTGGTAGCATTCATATAAAGCGTTACTATCACTTCACATAATAGATATTATCCCTCTGTTGATGGCCTTTGTGGCAACTGCACCACATTGCTGGCTCTTACTTAAATGTTTGTCCATTAGGACTCCTAGATGTGGTTTGGTTTTTCTATATATGTGGATGGGTTTTTCTTGCCTAAGTATAAGGTCTTATTTTCTCAGTACTGAACTGCATTTGTCTGACAGGGCCAGTGTTTCTCCCAATGTCAAAATTCCAGATCAAAATCTCTTTTTCATCCAAAAAGCATTCCAACTAACCCATGAGCTCCAAAACTACTTTCTTTTACTTGTTATATCAGTAATTGCTGGGAGGAGCAATTGAGTAATGATCAAATATGAGGGGAAAGTACTTCTTGTCTACTTTTTCCATCATCCATCTGTATCAGATGCAAAGCCTAGGGCATCATTTTTGTTGCTTTTCTCTGTGCTTTTTTAGCAGCATCTTTTTTATATCATGGTGACCAGAACCTGGTGGTTCTGAGGATTATTGCAATATCAGGAAAAGGGATTAATTCACATTCCACAGTACAGTAGAGGTCTTTAAGATGTAGCTCATTGGATCACTGTTTCTCAACCTGAGCAATCTCAACTTGCTAGCTAAGGAATTCTGGAGTTCAAGTCTACATAACTTAAAATTTTTAAGGTTGAAAAACACCAGGTTAACTTCTCTGGAGTCTGGTTTAAGTCCTGATTGATATAGTTTCAGGCATGGGTGAAATGAATGGAGACAATCTTAGTTGGTGAATTTTCAGCTCTTTATTACATAGTGACTTGAGAGCTTGAACAACAACAACTCTGCCTTATATAGGTAACCTTAATGTGAAATAACCAATAGGGAGCTGTAAGACGCTAGCTCCAGAACCAATAAGAGTCCTACTTTAAGGGCCAATCAGATTCTCTGAACCCAACCAATCCGATCGAGCCGCTTAACACCCAATCAGAAGTGCAGGGCCAGAACCCTGCACTTTACCCCAAGCTTGCTTTTATTTAAACTATTTACATACATAACACCCCTTCCCCCTGGCTCCTCACTTATGGTGTGGTTATATAGTCCTTCAAATAGGACGGTTGTCTTTTGGGTCTATTAGATTTTCTTTGGACTGGCTGTGTGCAGTCCTGTTGAAATAAAATGTTGTTTGGCAGTGGCTCAGCTTCTCGTTCTGGTGTGATTTCCCTTGGAGCGTACGATTCTTCCTCCTGCTCCATTTCCTGAGTTTCACTAGATTCATCGCTCTCTGGGAACAGGTTCCCTGGAATGTCGTCTTCTTCCATTCCTTCCCCCCCCTCAGTTTGGTCGTAGGGGAGTTGCTGGCTGGCCGAAAGGAGTCGTGACCGTAATTGGTCAATATGTCGTTTCCACAGTCTTTCATCAATACATCTTACAATATAGGATTTGGGCCCAGTCTCGCGTATTATCGTTGCTTCAATCCAAACCGGGTCGCCCGATAAATTTCTTGCATAAACGGGGTCGCCTACTTTGAAGGTACGGTAGCGTCCGCTAGATCCTGCAGGCTTTTCTGGCTCGTAAGCAGGGTGCAGTCGGTCGAGGTGGGAATGGAGTTTTCGCCCCATGAGAAGTTCTGCGGGAGTTCTGCCGGTTACGCTGTGCGGAGTGATGTGTTGTAGAAGTAGAATGCGGTTTATTTTTTCATCAATATTATCATAGTCCACTTTTTGCAGTCTTTTTTACAAATTGGACCATGCGTTCTGCTCGGCCGTTGGTAGCAGGATGCACAGGCGAGGTAAGCGCATGGCGGATGCCATTATCAGCAAGGTACTGTTCAAACATCAGCGCTGTAAACTGTGGTCCGTTGTCGGACACCAGGACGTCCAGCAATCCATGAGTTGCAAAGAGTCTATTGAGGACTTTAATGACTGCTTCGGAGGTTGTATGGGTCATTCGATGAATTTCCAACCAATTAGAATATGCATCGACAGTCAATAGTAATGTATGTCCTTTAATCGGCCCTGCGAAATCCAGGTGGATTCTGGACCAGGGTCTGCGTGGCGTCTCCCATTCGGTCGGTGCAGCTTTTGGCGATGCGTTGCTGTTTTGTTGCACTTGGTGCAGGCCTTGACCCATTGCTCGATGTGTCGGTCCATGCCTGGCCACCAAGCATAGCTCCGTGTGAGTGCCTTCATCCGCACGATCCCGGGATGTCCTTCGTGCAAAATTTGTAACAGCAAGTTATGGAGTCATTCTGGAACGACGACTCTATCGCCCCAGATGACACAGCCTTTTTGCAAAAAAAGTTCAGTTTGTCTTGTTTTAAATGGCACGAAGTCATCTGGGACCTGGTCCAATGGCCATCCACATTCTACCCAGCCTAGGACTCGAGCTAGGGTGTGGTCTTGTCTGGTCTCTCTCATGATATCTCGAGCGGTCATAGGGGGCGAGTTGAGCGTCTCGATTTGTAATGCCGATACTGTTGGTGCCGGATCGTCGAGAGTTTCTGATAGCGGTGCTCTGCTGAGTGCGTCGGCGTGGGGAATGGCTTTCCCCGGGCGATGTAACAATCGATAATTATAAGCAGCTAGGAACTCTGACCATCGAGTCATTCTTGGGAACAATATATAGGGGGTTGGTTTGTCCCCAGCGATTATCCCCAGTAAAGGTTTGTGGTCAGTTACAATGGTAAATGTCCTTCCATATACATACTCATGGAATATTTTTACGGCTGACACAATTGCAAGAGCTTCCTTATCTATTTGTCCATAGTTACGTTCTGCCTGAGAAAGAGTCTTCAAAAAGTATGCAACGGGGGCCTCGTTTCCATTAGGCAGCACATGGCTCAAAATAGCGCCCACCCCAAACGGTGAGGCATCACAAGTTATAACCAATGGTAATGTTTCATTATATTCGATAAGTACAGAATCAGATGTAAGTAAATCTTTTACATTTCGAAACGCTTTTTCCTCCCGGTAACCCCAAACCCACAATGCTTTCTTATCTAATAACCGGTGTAACGGTTCAGCCACAGTCGCCTTATGTGGTAAAAAAACATTATAGAAATTGATAAGGCCTAAAAATGCCTGGAGATCTGTTTTGTTACGGGGTCTGGGAGCATTTTTTATCGCCCTTAATTTACTCTCAGTAGGGTGGATACCCTGACTATCAATGCGATAACCTAGAAATTCAACACTGTCGGTATACAGATGACATTTATCCTTTTTTACTTTCAATCCCGCTTCTTGGAATTTCTTAAGAACACATTTTATATGATTCTGTAGAATTTTTTTACTAGGAGCTGCAATTAACACATCATCAAAATACGGAACCACGCCCTTGATTCCCTGCAATAATCTTTCCATTAAACTTTGGAATATTCCTGGGGCTACACTTACCCCGAATTGCAATCGGGTACATTTAAAAGCACCTCTGTGCGTTACTATCGTTTGAGCTTGGGCTGTTTTATCGTCCATGGGCAATTGTTGATAGGCTTGAGCTAAATCTAACTTAGCAAAAACCTTTCCGCCTCCCAGGGAATGAAGGAGGTGCTGTACCACCTACACTGGATACGCGTTCTGCTGGAGGGCGTGGTTTAGAGTGGCCCGGTAGTCCCCACAGATTCGGATTGACCCATCTGGCTTAATGGGGGTTACAATAGGAGTTTCCCATGGAGAATGATCAATGGGTTGCAGTACCCCTTGTTTAATTAGTTTATCAAGTTGTTCATCTATCTTGGCCTTAACGGCAAACGGAACTCGACGGGGCTTTAAACGGATCGGGGCGACCTTAGTGTCGAGGCTAAATGAAATTGGGGTCCCCTTATACTCACCCAGATGATCTGCGAAGACATCGCTGAATTCAGTAATAAGGTCCTCCTCCCACTCGCAATCACCGACTCGGTTCACGCCGGCTACTTCGATGCCGAGTGGTGCGAACCATTGGAGGCCCAACAAACTAGGCCTGTCCCTATCAATGATCGTTAGAGGTAAGTATGCCGTATGCTTTTTAAACGAGACGCGGACTCGACAAGACCCAACCACAGGGATCCGATTCCCTTGGTAGTCTTTAAGGATGAGATGTTGCATTCGAAGGTCTTGGCGTTGGATGGTAGGAATGAGTTGCTTTAATGTCTTCCACGACACCATCGAGAGGGACGATCTGGAATCGACCTCCATGTGGCAAGGTTGGCTCTCTATGGCTACTGTGACTCGAATCTTCTTAGCGTCCATGGCTGAGGCGTGACCTATAGTGATAGTATGGTGGGCCTCTTCTTTCTGCAATGCTCGATATCTGTAGGAGTGGTTTGCTGGATCTCACCTTACAGGATGGTTTCCTGCCGATTGGCGAGAGCTGGTTCGCCTGACTTGGTCCCGGTAAACTGCGACAGACTCGACTGATGTGGCCTCGTTTTCCGCACTCATGACAGATCGCATCACAGAATTTGCAGTCTGCCCTGGGGTGATTTGCCCCGCAACCAGCGCAAGGGCGTGAGGGTTTAGAGCGAGGGTCCCGGTCAGACTGAAGTCGATGCACCCCTTCTTCGTCGCTGTCTGCCGACGAAGAGAGGTCCTCGTAGTGCGTTGTCGCTAGCTGCCCTTCTGAGCTGGGTAAGATGTCGCCTGTCGGTGGGGTCGTTGGGTTTCGGCTTCGCCATAGTTGCGCTGTGGACGTTTTGGTCGCCTCAGCAGCAGTGGCTTCGGCGATGGCATCAGCAAGGTCTATGTCGCCTTTCGCCATCAGCTTGCTTTGCACGCCTAGCGCATCTAATCCCAGAATTAACCGGTCTCTCAGTGCTTCATCTAAGTTTGTGAACCCGCAGAGGCCTCCCAAGTGTCGGAGGTCTGCCACGAAGTCAGCCACACTCTCTCCTTTTCGCTGGCTTCTTTGATAGAATTCGTGGCGTCTCACGAGTGTAGGTACGGTTGGGGCGTAATGGTCTCTCAGGAGAGGTTCGAGGTCGTCCCAGCTCATTGCTTTAACTTCTCGAGGTTTCGCGAGTGCCTTTGCCATTTTAAAGACAGCCGGGCCGCAGTACGTCAGGAACAGCGCCCGCTTCTTGGCTGGTGTGGCATCCTTCAGGTTGTTTGTTTCAAGGAACATTTGGAAGCAATCCATGTAGGATTCCCAATCCTCTTGGTTCGGATCGAAAGGAGCGGGTGGTACGATGCCGCTGGACATGGTTTCCGTTGGTGGCATCGTCTTGGCACGTGCTCTGTTTTTCTTCCTGGTTCCTTAAGATCAGATGTCTCCAAATCCCATCCTCGTCGCCAGTGATATAGTTTCAGGCATGGGTGAAATGAATGGAGACAATCTTAGTTGGTGAATTTTCAGCTCTTTATTACATAGTGACTTGAGAGCTTGAACAACAACTCTGCCTTATATAGGTAATCTTAATGTGAAATAACCAATAGGGAGCTGTAAGACGCTAGCTCCAGAACCAATAAGAGTCCTTCGTTAAGGGCCAATCGGATTCTCTGAACCCAACCAATCCGATCGAGCCGCTTAACACCCAATCAGAAATGCAGGGCCAGAACCCTGCACTTTACCCCAAGCTTGCTTTTATTTAAACTATTTACATACATAACACTGATATCTTCATGGACATCTCTGTGGGTTTGTTGTCATCAATGCAGAACTAGGTTATTTTTGTTTTGTCTCTGTGGTTCAGGACATTTATGTTCTATTTTCTAAGGTTTTCAATCTACAGTCTCTATCTCTGGGACTTTCTGGCAATATTCCATACAAAGATTTATGAGGACTGACTGATTTAGCCTTTGAAGACTGCCAAGATAAATGCCGCTACTTGTTGCTATTGTTCAGGGTTTTGTGTCCAATTAATGTTTCAGAAATTTGGTAAACATTTTTTTCACGTTTGTGTTTATAATAATTGGGGTTTTTAATCTTTAGTAATATACATTCTCACTTATAATCTTCCATTATGAAATTCTTAGATAATTGTGAAAATAATCTTTTAATCTCAACTTCGGGAACTAACTTAAACCTGAATGGATAATTTCAATCTAATTGGTCTACAAGTTGACTTGGCAAGAAGCAAATCCATATTTTTATTCTGTTTTATATGCCTCTGTTATTTTACAATCTTTTGAGACTGATAAAAATGGATTAATATACTCATGCAGCTGAAGCAGAGTTTCATTTTCATTATTACATATTTCCTTTTTTATAATTTTATACATGTGTCTTGCTTGTGTGTAGAAGACAGAATCAAATCTTTCTACAGAGCTTCTAAATCCTTATGCAAAATCCATTTTTATATTACGATAGTCATTTTAAGTAATATGGTGTTTAAAAATACACAAATGTATAACAATTAAGAAAGTAGCAAAGCAATAAAGGTAGCATAATATCTGAAACTTCATTTATTATATTCTGTGGACTATACACTAGCAGGATTGCATGTCAGAATACAAGTATTGTACAGAAATTAAAGCCAAAATGATGTTTTAGAATTCAGACAAGAACACCACCATTTGAAAAGAATTTAGTGTATTATGTATTGATAACAATGCCATGATAGACAAAGGAATGCAATTTAATAATACAGAATTGTGCTCACGAGTTTTCCTTTTTCTTGTTAATTGGTTACTTTAGCTGATATTGTCTGTAACTATAATGGTGCTATTCTTCCTAATAGTTCCATCTCACCAGATGATGTCTACCAACATGATGTAGTCCATTTTAATTTTTTTTTTTTTCATTTTGCACATATCTTTTAGGATTATACAGCTTCCAAACAGGCTAGTATTATTCTTCTTTATCTGTGCTGTATGGCTGTGGTTCTTAAATTAATTAGTTTTCTTTTTTTTCTTCCCTGGAAGTTAAAAGTTTTTTTTCCCTTCAATTTATCTACCAGGTACGATTATGTTGAAGTGATTGATGGAGACAGTGCAAATGGGCGAGTGTGGGGAAAGTTTTGTGGCAAAATTGCTCCCCCACCTGTGATATCTACAGGACCATACCTGTTAATCAAGTTTGTCTCTGATTATGAAACTCATGGAGCAGGCTTCTCCATTCGCTATGAAATTTTTAAAAGAGGTGAGCAAGCTGCTTAATCTTGTCATGCTAATTGTTTTAATATAAAATATTGACAGTGGGATTGTTCAGTTTGAAGGTCACTGTTACTTGGAGAGAGGGGAATTAAAAGAATATTTAATATCAATTTAGTTTCTAGAACATTGCTTTCATAGGACTGTGGAAGTCAGTGTATCAAGTCACTAACTTTTGGTCTGTTCTAATAGAAATATAATTCTTTTTTGCATTCTGTTCTCATAACAGTAAATCCTATTACTCTGGAAAGCTACAATTGTGATGAATATAACCTATTATTTGCTTGTAATATGTTCACAAATTTTTATTACTAATTTGAGCCTTCATGAGTGAACATCGATTTAGCAACTTTTGAATTTTAAATAAATGAATCAACAAATTTGTATTTTATACATATCTCTAATTTAAATTAATAAGCTTTTTCATTTAAAATGGTTACTGCATGTCAAAACAATAGTAAAGAAATGCAAACTTCTGAACCTTGTAACATAAAAGAAAGAGAAAGAAGCATATTCCTAATTTTATTACTATTTTGCTAATGTGATTTTCCAACTTTTTTCTACAATTAACTATTTAATTAAATATCTGTTGAATGGAAAAGGTCAGAATTAAATAATTAGCTTCATTTGAAAGTCCTGCTTAATTGATACAGGTTGATTTTGTCTTTTTATAATATTACAAATATTTTCCCAATATGTTTATCTTTGTTAATTCATTGTGTCCTTTGTGGATTGAGAATGGATGGTGTGTAGAACATCAGAATATTTTTTAAACATTTGCTGCTAAAAAGTCCTAAAAGGAATGCAGTAATTAACATAGGCCTCAAACGCTACCTGATTTATTTCAGTGAGGACAGATGAATGCAAGCATTTTTGCAAATAAAATGCCACATGAATCGGAAGTATGAGGTTTTCTGCTCTGACAAAGACTGGCAAATGACTTCTGTCCCATGGTCAAATTCTTTTTGAAGTAATTTTGTGAGTAAAGATCACAGTCATTGGTATAGTTTTTTGGAATATGAAAAAGTATTTGGCATCCAGGAACATGATCTGAACAAAGCTAGATGATGAATAAAATAAAACAACATTCCACCCTATTCCAAGATGTGAATTTTTATAGAAAGATTTTGCCTCCAGGACAAAACATTTAGCTACTGAACAACTTCGGTTATTAGTACCGTGCCAATTAAACAATGATTTTTTTAAGGCCATGGTACATAAAGATCTAGTGAAAGGTCTCCAAAACCAGCAATTTGAAGAAAGTGAGTATTTCAGTACAGATTTTTTTTTCCTTGATATCTCAGTGACACTCAACAGTTCCCTTTATTGATTTCCTTGTATGATGTCTTAAATCTCCTTCAGAAAGACATTAGATACATTAAGGCAACATTATAAATGAGAACTTGCACACTCAAAAGTCAGAATATTTAAAATTATTGCCCCCAAAGTAATATTAATTCAGGTTTATGCCATAGTATGTCAAAGTGGAAATGCTATTTCTATGTTCAAAAATGAAGAAGTTCCCATGCGCATGTGTGGTCTGAGAATTACAGTTATTGTAAAGCCATTTTGGTTTAGTGCTTCAGTTTAGTATAGTAGTTAAGGCACCAGGCTAAATATCAACAGTTCTAATCCCACTTTAGCTCCTAGCTGGGTGACTGTGGGGCAGTCATGCTCTCTCAGCCCAACCAATCTCGCAGTGTTATTTTTGTGAGGGAAATATCAGAAAGAAGGAGTGTTCTGAACTAGCAGGCTCATAAGCCTGCAAACCTGACTGGCCCTTTCCACAGCAGGCTCGTAATCCTGCAAGTTTGATTGGTCCATTAACAGCGGGTCGCGATTGGTCATTCAAGGCTGATCCGATTGGCTAGTTAATGGGCTGCTGCGATTGGACAGCCCAAGTGCGGCAAACTTAAACCATTGGACGCTTTGACAGCAGCCAGCTCTATAAAAAGGGCTGCTGCTGCCGTACCTTTTAGCTCTGTTCCTGAAGTCACTGATAAAGAGTTTGGAGTCACTATCCGATGTCTTGTCTCTGTTCTTGCGCCTACCCTCCGAGATAGAACACTGGCAACGAAGGTGGGATGCGGAGATGATAAGAGCTTATGCAGAACGATAAGAGTTGACTGAACACTCGCGAAGTAGTGACAGAACATGTGGCTGACAATGCGGAGAGATGGCAGAATGACCAGCAGCGCAATACCACCCGTTCCATTTGACCCAGCAAATGAAGACTGGGACTTCTACATGGACAGGTTCCAAATGTTCTTGGAGACCAACAACCTGAAGGATGCCACACCCAGCAAGAAATGCGTGGTGTTCCTAACGCACTGCGGACCCGCTGTTTTCAAAATGGCAAAGGCTCTAGCAAAACCAGCTGAAGTCAAAACTATGGACTGGGATACCCTCGCTCCCATTCTCCGGGCTCATTACGCCCCACAGTCCCAAACCTCATCAGAAGACACGAGTTTTACCAGAGGGACCAACGGGAAAGTGAAAGCATCGGGGATTTTGTCGCTGATCTAAGGAATCTGAGAGGTTTATGTGGCTTCACAAATCTGGAAGAAGCCATGAGAGATTGTATTGTCCTAGGTCTAAGAGACCTCACCGTTCAAAGCAAGATTATGGCAAAGGGAGACAGCACCTTCGCAGATGCCATAGCAGATGCTACTGCAGCAGAAGCAACCAGGAAGTCAGCAGCCCAAATGCACCGAGCGAATGGAACAAACCGCCAACCCCCCAGCGACATCGCAACGCCCTCAGAGAGACACACGTCAACAGCCCACCATGAAGACATCGAATCCTCGTCAGAAAGTGAAGAGGAAGAAGTCAACAGACTAAGATCAGAGCGAGACCAACGAGGTCATAGAACCAGTTTTCAATGTGCTGGATTCGGAGGAAACCACCCTCGAGCAGACTGCAGATTCCTAGATGCTATCTGTCATTCCTATGATAAAAGGGGCCACATCGCCAAGGTCTGCAGAAGCAAACGAGGATCTAGCCCCAAGAGGAATGAAGCAAATTTCCAGCAGACAACAGGCAATCACCCATCAAACCGGGACCGCCCTAACCACCAGTGGAACCAGTACAACAGAAACCAAACACCTGCTACCTCTACCAGATGAGAGGAGGCACATCAGACTGTCATCATCAGCCACGCCTCATCAGTGGATGTGAAAAAAAATCCGGGTAAAGGTCACCATTGAAGACAGACTGTGCATCATGGAAGTCGACTCCAGGTCTTCCTTATCCATGGTCTCCTGGAAAATTCTCAAGCAACTGATCCCTGACATCCACTGCCAGGATCTCAGTAGCCAGAGACTTATATTAAAAGACTACCAAGGCAATCGAATCCCGGTTGCTGGTTTTAGTCATATCCAGGTCTCATTTAAAGACCACACTGCAACTCTACCTCTCACCGTCGTTGACAGAGACCGACCCAGCTTGTTGGGATTACAGTGATTCGCGCCATTAGGAATCGAATTGGCAGGCATCAACCAGACCATAAGCGAAGACTGGGAGGCGGCCCTCATCCAGGACTTTCAAGAAGTCTTCTCCGAGCAATTAGGCAAGTACAAGGGGTCCCCCATTTCATTTAATCTCTGCCCTGACATCGCACCTATCCGTCTAAAGCACACCGAGTACCATTTGCTCTCAAACTGAAAATTGACGAGCAATTGGACAAATTAATAGCACAGGGTGTGTTAGAACCCATCAACCACATCCGATGGGAGACCCCAATTGTAACCCCCATAAAACCTGACGGATCTTTGAGAATCTATGGGGATTACAAGGCCATCCTGAATCACGCGCTTCAACAGAGCACATATCCTGTACCCGTGGTCTAGCACCTTCTTCACTTGCTTGGGGGCAGAAAAGTATTCGCGAAGCTTGACCTAGCCCAAGCGTATTAGCAGCGGCCAGTAGACTCAAAGACAGCAGAAGCCCAAACCATAGTCACGCACAGGGGTGCATTCAAATGTAATAGACTCCAATTCGGAGTAAGCGTAGCACCGGGCATTTTCCAAAGCTTGATGGAAAGGTTGCTGCAAGGCATAAAAGGAGTTGTATCATATTTTGATGATGTATTAATTGCCGCCCCAACACGAAGTCAATTAGAAAAACGTCTAAGAACTGTCCTGCAAAAATTCCAAGACGCAGGACTCAAAGTAAAAAGGGAAAAGTACCAGTTATGCACTGAGAGGGTTGAATTTCTTGGCTACCTTCTTGACAAGCAAGGTATTCACCCAACCTAAAAGAAATTGGCAGCTATTAAAAATGCTCCAAGACCTAGAAACAAGACAGACCTCCAAACCTTCCTGGGCCTCATTAACTTTTAAAACATCTTCCTACCCCAGAAGACAACTGTTGCTGAACCCCTGCACAGGCTCCTCGACAAAAAGGCTTCCTGGGTTTGGGGACGTTGAGAGGAGCACGCTTTCCAGCAAGTCAAAGATCTTTTAACATCAGATGCAGTGTTAATCCAATATAACGAGACACTACCCTTGACTGTGACTTGTGATGCCTCACCCTTTGGAGTAGGAGCTATACTGAGCCATGTTCTACCAAATGGTACAGAGGCACCTATTACATTATTTTCAAGAACCTTGTCTAAAACTGAAAGAAACTATAGTCAATTAGATAAAGAAGTCCTTGCTATTGTATCCGCCATTAAAAGTGTTATGTTCTGTGCATGGGCGCAAAGGAGGAGACGAGCTGGTAAACAGTGAACTTCAAACTCTTTATTTACATCTGAAAACAGCTCAAGATCAATGGCTGCAACGGCCCCCTTTATATAGGCAAACTCTTAACTATTTAACCAATGAAACACGGGGAGTGCTAGCTCCGTTAACCAATGGGAGAGGCTCATTAATAGCCAATCAGATTCTCCTGAATGGACCAATCCAATGTCGCTATTATCGGCCAATCAGAAACTTTACTTTAAGCTCTTAATAATCTTTATTCAAGTACTTTTATTGATTCACAATACCCCTTTCCCCTGGGTTCCGTTTAAGGGGTGCGGTCACATAGTCTTTGAGGTAGGCAGATTGTTTTGATTGTCTATTTGATTTGCGTTGTTCTTCCGGTACTTGGCCACAGTCTTGTTCGGGTAGGACGTTATCTGGTGAAGAGGGTGCCTCCCATTCTGTATTCAAATTTTCATTGCCACTATTGTTCTCGGCATCTCCTCGAGGCGAGCTCGCCCCCATTCCCGATCCTTCACGTGTTGCCTCTGAGCAGTCATTACTTTCGCTTAAACCTTCTGCCGTTTCAAATTCAGCTTCCTCGGTATCTCCTCCCCCCTCGGTTTGGAAGTCAGGGGACTCGGAGATCCCCGACTGTAGCCTCGAACGCAGCTGATCAATATGGTGCTTCCATATTCTATCATCGCGACATCTCATGCGGTACGATCTAGGGCCGGTTACTTGGACTACAGTTGCCTCAACCCACAACGGATCGGCCGAAAAGTTCCTAGCGAAAACCAAATCGCCTACCTGGAAGTTACGGCATTTCCCACTGGAACCATGTGGTTTTTCAGGTTCATATGATAGATGCAAACGGTCGAGGTGGGAGCGGAGCTTCCGCCCCATTAATAACTTGGCGGGAGTTTTATTGGTGATGCTGTGCGGAGTGATATGCTACAAAAGGAGTATCCGGTTAATCTTGTCTTCTATATTGCCATAGTCCATTTTATGCAAGGTTTCTTGACGAATTGTACCATGCGCTTGATCCTTCCGTTGGCCACAGGATGCGCCAGCAAAGTCAGTGCATGGCAAATACCGTGGTCCACCAGGTACTGTTCAAAGGACAGCGCGGTAAATTGGGGGCCGTTGTCGGATACTAGAACGTCTGGTAATCCGTGTGTTGCAGTCTGTCTAGTTTCCTGATGACTGATTCGGTTGTTGTATTCCTCATTTCATGAATTTCAAGCCAGTTCGAGTAGGCATCCACCGTTAATAAAAATGTGTGTCCCTTGGTAGGACCCACAAAGTCCAGATAAATACGGGACCATGGTCCCCTCGGTGTTTCCCATTCAGTCAGAGTTGCTTTTGGAGGGGCGTTGCTTACTTCCTGGCATTTGTGACAAGCTTTTACCCATGTCTCGATCTGCTTGTCGATACCCGGCCACCGTGCGTAGCTTCGTGCGAGGGCTTTCATGCGCACGATGCTGGAGTGGCCATCGTGCAAAGTCCTTAGTATCGCTGGTCGTAACCGCTCTGGGACAACAACTCTATCACCCCAGATAATGCAGCCCTTCTGGGAAAATAGTTCCGTTTGTCGATTCTTGAATGGGGTGTAGTCGTCAGGTATCTGGTCCAATGGCCATCCGCGCTCGACCCAACTGAGGACTTGTGCTAAAATGGGGTCGTGTTTCATTTCCATCGTGATATCTCGGGCTGTTAGTGGTGGTGTTCGAAGTGTTTCAATCTGCAGTGTTGTAACTGTCGGAGTGGGGTCATCAATGGTCTCCGGAAGTGGTGCGCAGCTCAATGCGTCGGTGTGGGGAATGGCCTTCCCCGGGCGATGTTGCAACTTGTAATTATATGCCGCCAAGAATTCTGACTAGCGAGTCATTCTGGGAGATAATATATAAGGTGTTGGCCTATCTCCCACTATTATTCCCAGCAAAGGTTTGTGGTCAGTCACTATAGTAAAGGCTCGGCCATACACATATTCATGAAATCTCTTAACCGCAGACACAATAGCAAGGGCTTCTTTGTCAATTTGACTGTAATTGCGTTCTGCTTTTGACAACGTGTTTGAGAAATAGGCAACAGGGGCTTCACTACCGTTTGGCAAAATGTGGCTCAAAATGGCGCCCACTCTGAATGGTGATGCATCACACGGGATCGTTAAAGGCAAAGTCTCGTTATACTGCATCAGAACAGCATCAGAAGTCAATAAATTTTTCACATGTTGAAACGCCTGCTCCTCTCTGTGTCCCCATACCCAGGTTGCTTTTTTGTCCAATAAACGATGTAGGGGTTCGGCTACGGTTGCTTTGTGAGGCAGGAAAACGTTATAAAAATTGATAAGGCCTAGAAAAGCCTGGAGGTCAGCCTTATTTTGGGGTTTTGGGGCGTTTTTGATTGCCCTAAGTGTGCTATCGGTGGGGTGAATGCCTTGACTATCAATTAAATATCCCAAAAATTCTACACGATCCGTACATAATTGACACTTGTTTTTTTTAACTTTGAGACCTGAGTCTTTAAATCTCTGCAGAACCAACCTCAGGCGATCCTTTAGTATTTTCCGAGTCGAGGCAGTGATTAACCCATCATCAAAATATGGGACAACGCCTTTTATCCCTAGTAATAGTCTTTTCATCAAACTTTGAAAGATTCCCGGGGCCATGCTTACTCCAAACTGGAGTCAGTTACATTTAAACGCACCTCGGTGCGTAACGATCGTTTGGGCCTCTGCCATATTTTGGTCTACAGGCAGTTGCTGGTATGCCTAGGCTAAGTCTAGTTAAGCGAAGACTTTTCCGCCCCCCAGAGAATGGAGTAGGTGTTGCACCACCGGTACCGGGTAAGCGTTTTGTTGAAGGGCGTGGTTCAGGTTGGCTCAGTAGTCCCCACAAATTCTTATCGATCCATCCGGCTTGATGGGTGTTACGATTAGGGTTTCCCAGGGAGAGTGATCGGTTGGTTCTAATACACCCTGGGCTATTAATTTATCAAGCTGCTCGTCAATCTTTGGTTTAAGGGCAAATGGAACTCGATGAGGCTTAAGGCGGATGGGAGCTATTTCGGGATTGAGGTTAAATGATATCGGGGTCCCCTTGTACTCGCCTAGTTTTTCTGCAAAGATGTCCTGGAATTCGTGGACGAGGTCTTCTTCCCAGTCGCTGCTGCAGGTTCGGTGAATACCAGCTACTTCAATTCCGAGTGGAGCAAACCATTGGAGGCCTAACAAACTAGGCCGATCCCTGTCGATTACAGTCAGGGGTAGGAATGCTGTACGGTTCTTAAATGATACCTGGACTCAGCTGGATCCAACGACTGGGATTCAATTTCCTTGATAGTCTTTGAGTATGAGTCTTTGGAATCTGAGGTCTTGCTGCCGAATAGTAGGGATGAGCTGCTTGAGGGTCTTCCAGGAAACCATCGAGAGGGATGATCCTGAATCGACTTCCAACAGGCAGGGCTGGTTTTTGATGGCCACTTTCACTCGGATCTTTTTGGCATCAAGAGATGAGGCGTGACCGATTGTGATCATTTGGTGAGCCTCTTCTTGCTTTGTTGGGTGGTTTAGGGTTTTGTTTCTGTAGGAGTGGTTGTTCCATTGGTGGTTCATGGGTTCTCGCTTTACGGGACGACTTCCCGTCGGTTGGCAATAGTTAGCCCCCCTTGAGGGCTGGCTGGGTTCTAGCTTACTTCTATAGACCCATCCAATATGGCCTCTTTTCCCGCACACATGGCAGAGCACATCGAGGAATTTGCATTCTGACCGGGGGTGACTTGCTCCACACCCAGCGCATTGGTGCTGTGATCTCTGGCGTTGGTCTCGTTCGGACCAAAGTCAGTGGACCTCTTCTTCATCGCTTTCTGATGATGATTCGAGGTCCTCGTGGTGGGCTGTTTCAAGCTGACCTTCTGACTGAGGTGAAATTCCGCGGGTGAGTTGGCGAAGCGGGGCGTGGATGCGGCACATTTGGGCAGCCGACTTCTTGGTTGCTTCTGCTGCAGTAGCTTCAGCAATGGCATCTTTAAGGCTAATGTCGCCTTTCGCCATTACTCTGAGTGCCTGGTGCATCTAATCCCAGAACTATTCAGTCTCTTAGGGCTTCTTCTAGGTCGGCAAACTCGCATAGGCCTCCCAGATTCCGGAGATCGACTGTGAAATCAGCAACACTTTCGCCCTTCCGCTGACTTCTCTGGTAAAATTCATGCCTTCTTACGAGCGTTGGCACAGTCGGTGGGCCCTCAACAGGGGTTCGAGGACGTCCCAGTCCATAGACTTTACTTCTGCTGGTTTTGCTAGTGCCTTGGCCATCTTGAATACAGTTGGCCCGCAATGAGTTAGGAATACCACCCGTTTCTTTCTGGTAGTGGCATCCTTCAAATTGTTGGTCTCCAGAAACATCTGGAAACGATCCATATGTGAGTCCCAGTCTTCTTGTGCCAGGTCGAATGGAGCAGGTGGTATGACGCCACCGGACATGGTTCCGCCGTTGGTGCGTTTCAGCCACGTGCTCGGTTATAGTTCTTCGTCGTTCAGTAAGCTCTGACGTCTCCACATCCCACCCTCGTCACCAGTGTTATGTTCTGTGCATGGGTCCAAAGGAGGAGATGAGCCGGTGAACAGTGAAGTTCAAACTCTTTATTTACATGTGAAAACAGCTCAAGATCAATGGCCGCAACGGCCCCCTTTATATAGGCAAATTCTTAACTATTTAACCAATGAAACACGGGGAGCACTAGCTCCGTTAACCAATGGGAGAGGCTCATTAATAGCCAATCAGATTCTCCTGAATGGACCAATCCGATGTCACTATTATCGGCCAATCAGAAGTGCAGGGCCAGAACCCTGCACTTTACTTCAAGCTCTTAATAATCTTTATTCAAGTACTTTTATTGATTCACAACAAAAAGGTTCCACGAGTACATGTATGGAAGATCATTTTCTATAATAACAGACCACAAGCCATTGCTTGGCATTTTGGCAGGGGATAAACCAACTCCCCACATTCTATCACCAAGAATGACACGATGGTCAGAGTTCTTAGCTGCCTATGACTATCTGTTAACACATCGCCCGGGAAAAGCCATTCCCCATGCTGATGCCTTAAGCCATTCACCATTGCCTGATTTCCTGGACAATTCAGCTCCTACAGTATCCATGCTACAAATTGAAATGCTTCCCTCACCTCCACTAACTGCACAACACATCGCGTTGGAAACAAAAAAAGATCCTTGTTTGTTGTGGATCCTCAGTTGGGTGGAGAGGGGATGGCCAGAAATCGAACCCAACGACAAGTTCAAACCCTTAAAAAAAAGACAAACAGAACTGTTTTCCCAAAAAGGGTGCATATTGTGGGGAGACCGAGTAGCCATTCCTGAAAATCTACAACACAGAGTCCTGAAAGTACTACACAATGGACACCCGGGCATCGTGCGGATGAAAGCGCTGGCAAGGAGCTACGCCTGGTGGCCAGGTATGGACAAACAAATCGAAGCCTGGGTTGCCACCTGTAGCAAATGCCAAGAATCACGTTCAGTTCCACCAAAAGCACCACCAATGGAATGGGAAACAGCCAGGGGTCCATGGTCCCGGATTCACATCGATTTTGCAGGACCTACAAAAGGGCATACCTTCCTAATAACAGTGGACACATACTCGAATTGGCTCAAGGTGAACAAGATGAAGACCACCACCACTGAAGCATTCATCAAAAAACTAAACAGACTATTTGCAATGCATGGATTTCCAGATGTCTTGGTTTCCAACAATGGCCTGCAGTTTACCGCCCTGGCGTTTGAACAATACCTAGCAGACCGGGGAATACGCCACGCCTTAACATCACCTGCTCACCCGGCAGCCAATGGCAGGGCTGAACGAATGGTTCAATTCACTAAAACAACCCTGCACAAAATGGACCAAGGAAACATCCATGACAGAGTCACCAGGATGCTCCTTCTCCAACATATTACACCGAGCAGCACCACAAACAAAAGCCCAGCCGAACTCCTGATGAGCCAGAAACTTAGGTCGCACCTAGACCGAATACACCCTGCATACACCCCAGAAAAGCCCTTGGGTTCCAGCAGCAAACATTGCATGTTTAAGGTAGGAGACCTTGTATTCAGAAAGAACTTTACAGGTGACCCTTTGTGGGTCCCTGCCAAAATAACACAAGTTACAGGTCCCCGTTCCTACTGATTAGAAACCACAGATGGAAGATTGTGGAAACACCACATCGACCAGCTGCATTCCAAGCTGACAACTACCCCCTCCATGAATTCTGAACTCGGAACCAGAGGGGGAAGAGAAGCCGAGGATTTTGAAAACGAACTAACACCTGGCCCAAACCTCGCAAACCCACAGACCGAACAAGCAAGCCCAGCATACTTACCTGCTGAAGAGGAGCCGTGGCAGTTGGTCATGTCTCCAGGCAATAGCAGCCGAGCGGGGTCAGCGAGTCCGGAAAATCCAGATGACAGAAATGTTGAGGGTAGCCCTGGGTCACCTCCAGGATTGCTCAGCAGTGAAGCCAAGTCACCATTAAATGACCCACCAGAACCAGAATCCGAGCGAAGGCAGGTTGAACAACGCAAGTCAGGTAGACAGGTACAAAGACCTGCCTACCTGCGCAAATACATCACCCCACCCCTTAGGCAAAACCTAGAGGGGAGGGGTGTTCCAAACTAGCAGGCTCATAAGCCTGCAAACCTGACTGGCCCTTTCCACAGCAGGCTCGTAATCCTGCAAGTTTGATTGGTCCATTAACAGCGGGTCGCGATTGGTCATTCAAGGCTGATCCGATTGGCTAGTTAACGGGCTGCCGCGATTGGACGGCCCAAGCGCGGCAAACTTAAACCATTGGACGCTTTGACAGTGGCCAGCTCTATAAAAAGGGCTGCTGCTGCCATACCTTTTAGCTCTGTTCCTGAAGTTACTAATAAAGAGTTTGGAGTCACTATCCGATGTCTCGTCTCCATTCTTGCGCCTACCCTCCGAGATAAAACAAGGAGTATTTAGTATGTTTGCCACCTTGAATTATTTATAAAAATAATATAGATACCATATTTGCCGGCGTATAAGATGACTTTTTTGCCCTGAAAAACATGCGTCCAAGTGGGGAGGTCGTCTTATATGCCGGTATATCCACTGCCGGCTATCGGATGCTTGTGGGATGCAGCGAAGGCTTCCCAGATCCCCTGCGTCGCTTCCGCCAAGAGCCTCCCCGCGTCTCTTAATGAGGTTCAAATCCCTCTCCCCTCGCTCCGCCCGAGGCTGCAGCGACTGGGGGGAGAGAGAGTGTAGGTTGCTCCTGTCGCCCCAGACAGGGCCATGTGAAGGCTGCCCACCTTCCTGCTCCTCCCACAGCCCTGGCACTCCGCCCTGCCACTGCAGCCCTGGGGATTTCTGGAGGGCGTTTCCGGTGACCCCGCGGGGATCGTTTGGCTGACCAACACAGAATAACATGCACACTGTGTAAATATTGGATGATTAGTTACCAGGGGGGGGGGTCGTCTTATACGCCGAGTCATCTTATACACCGGCAAATACGGTTGTCCTTAGCTTACAAACAGTCACTTAATAACCAAAGTTACAGTGGATCCCCAAAAGCCCCATTTGTACACTTATGACAATTGCATCTACATGTGCATGCACAGACACAAACAAACACAAACACACACACGATTGTAATTTGGGCATTTGGCAACCTTTACATAGCCATTTGTGATACTGTGAACATGTGATTGCAATTTGAGGTGCTTTTTGATAGTTTCTCAAATTTACTTCCAGTTTCCAGGAAAAAATCCTTACTGGAGGAAATTGATTTGCTTAATGACCACATATGTCAAAAAATTGGGTGTGATCACATGATACATCAACTTACAAGCACAATGACTTAAGATCATAATCCAAGGGTCAGTTATAACTATGAGGACTACTTGTAAAAGTGGAATAAAAAAATATAAAAAATAAATAAATTGAAATCTGTATCTAATATTTTAATAATAATTAAATATTAGATTGCAGTAAAATTTAATATTAGATTCCAATAAAAATGGGTACAGTGTGAATATGCCTCTTTGTCCATTATAGGACAATGAGATAGATCATTGAGTATAGAATACTATCTTATACAATTTGAGTGGCAAAGCTACAAAATCCTATCATTACCTTCTTTTAACTCTACTTCATTTGCCTGATCATTTTGCCTATGAGTTAGGACATTAGAGCATAAATTAGGCTATAGGATGTCATATGGTTTTAAGTTTGTTAGAATTCATTGCTGTTTTTAAAAATATTATCTTTAATTTATAGTGCTTTTGTAGTTCTAAATGTCTCTCCATCTAAAAATTTTCTATTAAACTTATTTGCTAATTCTCAACTGCAGCAGAAATTTTACGTTACACAGATAAAGTAGTTGAGTAGAAGTTAGGCTAGATAAGAGATGAATCTCTGAATCTCCATAGCTATCTATCTCTAACCTGATCCTTCAGCTGATTGTCCACTGGAACTAAGTCCATCCAGATTACTGCTGGTTGTCCTTTCTCTTTCATCTTTCCCATCATTAGATCCTTCTCCAGAAAGCTAAATCTTCACATAATGTGCCCAGAATAGGATAGTTTGACCCTAATAAAGGAGAATATTTGCAGCTAGGATTGACATGAGGGGTCTTTGATGCTCTCTGAGCTTGCTTATTTTCTTGTTTTCTTTATTTATTTCATTATACAAGATGCAATGACAATAAATTAAACTCAACTGGTTAGCATCATCAGGACTAACATTGATGATGTTTAGGTAATGAAACATCTGTAAAAAAAAAAACAAGCAAGCTCAGAGAGCTCAAAGACCCCTCATAATTTTACCCTCTCTGGCTATAAAAGGAATTGGGGAAAAAACAACTAAGGAAAGCAGAGGCAAACTATAAATATATTGTTGTCAAAATATCAATATGGATGTGTCCATGAAGATAGCTGTAATCAGATTTGATCCAGTTTTGTTTTCCTTTACTAAGTTTACAAAAGTAGAGCAAAATATATTGAAAACAAATATTTGATGCATCTCTGAGACTAAGCAAAAATTGAAACAAATATGAAATAATTCTTTTCTCTTGTTTGCTAACTTTGGGTTGACATGATACCAAGTAGGCAGGAGATTGCATGTTCTGAATTATTTTACTCCATTGCATATTGTGACTTTATATAAACATATGCAACAGACTAGAGTTGTCACTAGCTTTATCAATGAATAGATAAATATGACCATTTGCTTAGATTAGCCTTCATCAAAATTTATTTGTCAGAGGAAGGGAGGGAGGGACTGAGGAAGGAAGGAAGGAAGGAAGGAAGGAAATTTTCTTTGCATTATAGAGAAGGAGAGGGAGAAGGATGGAGGGAGAGAGGGAGAGTGAGAGGGAGAGAGAGAGAGAGAGACTATAACTTTGTCAACAAGGAAATCCTATTTAGTACGATACATCTGTGCTGAAGCTCTAGGCCTTAATATCTCTTGTCATAGGAGAAAATTCTCTACCTCAAAATGTAGAAGGATTGGAGACATTTTTAACTATAAAACAGTATTTCCAAACTTGGTGGAGTCCAGATATATTAGGCTGCAATATCCATCATCCTAGTCTGTATTGCTATGGGACAATAGATTATCTTATTTTGAAACTACTTTGGTGTATGAATGGAAATCAGATAACATAAAAGAGACTTTTTTGAAGGCTGCAGCTGAGAAAGAAAATAATAATTTTCTATATATTTGTGGAATTCAATGTGATCCTACATCTGGAACAATTTGTTCCAAATATATAGTTGATCCCAGGCTTGCAAACCTTTGGAAAGGTGGTCAAGATCTGGCTTTTCTCCTATTCGTTTGAGTTAGGTTGAGTCGAGTCCCAATTGAATGAGTTGCAATATAGTGTATTTTGGTCCAGTTGCCATTTTATGTTATAGGAATGGCATCTTCCTGTATATATGTCTGCACCAATGTTGCAGTGTGTGAATCAATGCTTAGGACAGTTATTTTCCTCATCTGTTGTGATTGCATTAGAAAAGAAATTAGAAGTCACAGGGGCAGTGGACATTGTCCATCCACATGGGCAGCTTGTAGCACTACAATAGAATTGCTTTGCACAATTATTGAAGTTAGTTAGAATTGATCAACATTGCTAGTAATTAAACAATTTATCATACCTTCACTAACAGCATCACTTCACTGGTGCACCTATGTCAACATGGCTCAGAATGAGTCAGTCACCCTTGATACAAGTAAGAAATACCTTTCACATCTTGTTTGTCAAGAAGGCATAGGTCACATCTGGAAGACTTAGTGAGCCACTACTCTGGGAATATGAAACCATTGTTCCATCGACCAAACACCACACTCCCTCTTTTTACCAATAAAGGGCTGTCAACCTGGAGATTTAAAGATTTAAGCTTAAAGGGACTATAATTATTTCCCTTAGGCTGACAATATTTCTGCGGTTTACTCTTTCATTGTTCCCATATGACATTGTCATAATTTTTTTCTCTATTTCAGAACTGGCCCAAGTTTACTTTTTCAGCTGGTTCTGGTAGAAAAATGGGCTAAATGGGAATTGCATTTTAGTAACAATTATCAGTATTAGGAACAAGTTAGCTGTGTGACCAATATGGAGATTAACATGGGGCAACAGGCCATGCTACATTTTTTAAAAGAGAAGTGGCATAATTTATTTTCTTGCTAACAGTAATACTCTTTAAAATGGGATATATGTTGTTGTATCTTTTGTGGTGCAGGACCAGAATGTTCTAGAAACTTCACATCTATGACTGGAATGATCAAATCACCAGGATTCCCTGAAAAATATCCCAACAGCCTTGAATGTACTTACATTATCTTTGCACCAAAGATGTCAGAGATTATCCTGGAATTTGAAAGCTTTGAACTGGAACCAGATACAAACCCTCCAGGAGGCGCATTCTGCCGCTATGATCGCTTGGAAGTCTGGGAGGGTTTCCCAGAAGGTAAGACTTCCCCCACCCCCGATAGTTGTCATGATGTTACTGATGCCATGGTTAACAAGGCTGGTTTAATCATCATCATAAAATTAAAATTAGGAGATAAAGAATATTTTAATATTAACCTTGAAATGTGTCCAGATTTCAAGGCATTAGGCTTTATCAGGGACAAAGAAGTCAGGCAGCAATGTATTGAGTTTCCTATGCTGTCCATCAAATGAAATGCAATTCTACTTGTATTTTAATGTAGTTAAACTGATGATAAAAGTATTAAAATGTTCACAAAATAATGCTATAAAGATACAAGGTTAATTCAATTATATATTAAAGAGTGGTACAGAATTTGATCCTGCTAACATTGAGTTCTGCTGTAACGGTGATCTTACATCAAATTCTTGCTGATGTGGGCTAAAGAGATAAATTTTACATGTTGTTAGCATAATGGAGAGATGATATATTGTATTATTCTACTGCTGCTGGTTAAGTTTAGACAACTGTGAAGTGTTCTATAGGGAGTTAGTTTTACTCTCAGAAATTGAAATTGTTGCAAATTGTGGCAGATATTACAGTCTTTTGAAGCAATCATTAGCTGCCAATTGGCTGATGAGTCAAGATCGGGATTTTGTTTTTGACATAAAAGGGCCCTAAGAATTTGGGACAGGCTTTGCAGGCCCAGTCCATCCTTGAAACTGATGTGGAAATGTTTTTCCATGTGCCAAAAACCATCTAGTGCCAATGTGGGTGTGGTTGGTCCTGTAGTATCTCTGAACTTTCTGAAGTAGCTTTTCTTGAAGGTTGTGAGGCACTTAATACTAAATATTTTAAATTTCTTTAGTATTTCTTGTATGAAGCCTGGATAAATAGTTTTATTTCTGTTTTTGTTTACCTATTCCTCCCTGTTTTGTTGTATGATTTTCATATTATTCCTGTTATAGCTTCTATATTTGTAAGCTGTTTAGAGATGTTTTTATGTAGGAACCAGTATAAAATATATTCAATAATAATTTATACAATTATTATAATCATAATGTCACAGTGGCTCAAGGTCACTGCATAAATCCTTGGAAGGGGTTATACACTCTTGGTCATTCAAGTACACACATAGACACACACACATAATGAAAAATCCATTGCTCCTGCTGTCCCTGGCATGGGTTTCCAGAATATTCTGTGTTAGGCCTGGTTTCCCCAACCAGGGTTAGGGAGACAAGCTAAACAGAATGTGCAGTGTTAGTCAGATAGGCATACAGATAAATGTGTGAGATAAGTTTGTATGTTTGTTAACATACAGTAAAAATGACAGATACGCTTGTGCTATCAAATATATAGTTTATTCCATTATGAGTTCATAGCATAGTCAAAATAACAGTCTATTAGTCATGTATCATTTAGTCAGTCCATTCAGGGATATTCAGTTAGCAAAGTCCGTGTTAGAATATCCTATGTCAATTCACTTAAAAGTCAGTCCTTTGTTTTCTCTCCCGTTCGAGCAATGCAGACTTGTTTCCTTGCAGTAATCAGGTTTCATCAAAGCCAGAGAGCGAGCAAGCTGCAGCCTTGCTTCTTTTAAAGTGCTTTCACAACCACTCCCTTAATTACTGTCCCACAGTTAAAGTTGCAGACACTTTAACTTACAAATTATGATTACATATTATTATTTACCTAAACCAGTTAGGGTAAAACATGTTATCCCTAACATTCTCCCCTTTTAGGTTAAATAATAATATAACTATTTACATCTTTAAATCATATTTGTTACAACTCTCTTTAAACTTAGTTACTCCTTGAGCTTTTGTAAATTGTTCTGCAATGTTTTCTTCCGTCATGCAGTATTCCAATTTAATTAGCCCATTCTTTACAGATTCTCTAACATTTAAGTATCTTAAGTCAGTATGCTTTGATCTAGTTTTTACAGCAATACTAGTAGCTAACTTTATAGCTGCTTGATTATCCTCGAACACAATAATGGAATCTTTTACAGTTATACCCATGTCTAATAATAACTGTTTGTACAAAATCAAATCAGTGCATAGTAATGACAGACATGAAAATTCCGCTTCCATTGTGGACAAACTGATATGCTGTTGTCTGATTGACCTCTACCCTATAAGTGTCTTACCAAATAATATAGCCATCCCAGATGTTGATTTTCTAGTGTTTATATCAGTTGCAAAACTTGCATCTGCATAGGCACTAAGACTCAAATCACCCTTTGGTTCTATATACAATGCATGGTTCATTGTTCCTTTAAGATATCTTAAAATTCTCTTTAATGATTGCCAATGACATTGATGTGGATCTGAATTAAAACGTGCCAGCTGATTTACACTATAAGCTATATCTGGCCTAGACCAATTGCTTATATATGACAAGCTGCCAATCAAAGATTGATATGTGGACTTATCAAATTTGGGACTTTGATCATCAGTTTGGTAAACTTCCTGACTCATTGGAGTCTTTGCCAGTTTACAAAGTTCCATTTTAAACATTTTAATTAATTGGCAAATTTTATCTTCTTGAGATATCTTAAAACCATTTTTTGTTTTGTTAATTGTCAATCCTAGATACTTTTTAATTTCACCTAAATGCTTTAATTTTATCTTTTTGGCTAATAATGATATAATCTCATTAGCTTCATTATTAGTCTTAGTTATCAAAGCAATATCATCTGTAAATAATAACAATAATGACACCGTTCCATTATTTTCTCTTTTAAACACACATGGATCTGCTAAACCAGATTTAAAACCTATATTGTTTAACTCTTACACAATATATTGGTTCCACTCAAACCCAGATTGTTTCAACCCGTAATGACTCTTTTTGAGTTTCCAACAATCATTACTATTTAATTTATTGTCTTTTATACCTACTGGTTTTCTTAAATATATAGTGTGCTGCAATGGTGCATGCAGATAGGCAGTTTCTACATCTAAATGGTTAATGACATAGTTTTTCTTAGCTGCCCACACTAATGCTGCTCTTAAAGATGTTGCTTTAAGACTTGGTGCAAAAACTTCATCATAATCAGATGCAGTTTGATTAAATCCTTGAGTTACTAACCTAGCCTTATGGGTAACAGTCCCATCATTTCCAGTTTTTACTTTAAATATCCATTTGCACCCAATGGATTTTTCTCCTGGAGGTAATTTAGCATCTTCATAAACTTTCATTACTTTTAATGAATTTAGTTCCTTTTCCATTGCCTTTTGCCAATTCTCCTGATCCTTAGCAGGATACATCCTAGGTTCATCTATACTAGTTGGAACTTTAGTTACTTGGCAAACTATACTTGCTTGATACCTATCAGGTGGTCTAGTTACACGTGTAGTACGTCTAGGTATTACAGGACTTACAGGTGGACTTTCATTTATTAACTCTTCTTGATTATCTAACTCTTCCTGATCAACTGTTTCCTCTTGTTCTGGTCCTATTTGCTCTTCATGGACTTCTTCTTTAATTGGACTCTTCTTATAATTAATCTGATCTTTCTGCCTTTTGTAGGGTTCAATAACTACTTCATTATTTAAATCTTGCTCTAATCTATTCCATCCTACATGTTCTAGGAATTTTGCACTAGCACTGGTGTAAACTCTAGATGTACCTGGTTCCCAGAATCTTTAAGATCTATGATTAGATTTATATCCTACAAAAAATAATCTTTTAGCTCTGTGCTGTCCTTTGTGTCTGAGTTGTGAAGGGATATGCACCCATGCTGGTGCTCCAAATGTGTGCATGTAACTTAAATCAGGTTTTGTACCATGTCACAGTGTGAATGGTAATTCACCTGTTGTTGAATTAACAACATTATTTAATATATGATTACCACACATTATTGCTTCTCCCCACAAATTGTCAGGTAATCCTGAATCAGACATCATAGTTCGTGCCATTGATTGTAATGTTTGGCCTCTTCTCTCTATAAAGGCATTATGTTGTGGCCTGTATGGTGCAGACTTTTTATGTTGAATACCTAACATTCTTAGTCTGTTCTGGAATTTATTATTTGTAAATTCTGTACCATTATCTGTTATAAGAGTTACTAATTTCTTTTTAGTTTTCCTTTCTGCAAATTTAATCCAATTAAAGAGATTTTGATACGTTTCAGTTTTGCTTTTCATTAAATAGCAAAACCCATATCTAGAATAATGGTCCATTATACTTAGTATGTAACGAGCTCCTCCTACACTTGGTTTTTTCGGACCTATTAAATCAGCAAATACTACTTCTAAAGGTTCTTTGGTAGTAAATCCATCAACTCTATTTGCAGGTGTGACCCTGGCTTTGCTATGTTTGCAGGCATTACATTGCAAATACTTATTACAAGGTTTTAAACTTATTCCCTTTGATAATTCAACAGTTTTCTTAAGCATTTTAAAATTTAAATGCCCTAGCCTTCGATGTAACAAGTGAATACATTCATCATGAGGTTTCTTATTTTCATAAACTGTGTTAGCCACCTTTAAACCATTATCATTTAACACATATAATTCACCTCTTAAAGATGCAGTAATTTTCTTATCTTCTTTCTCAATTATGCAGTTATCTCCTTTAAAAGTAACTACATATCCTCGTTTAACCAAAATTCTTACTGAAATTAAATTAAACTTAAGTTGTGGTACATATAACATTTTTACATTCTCTTTTATAAAAGAACAATATGCTATACCTTGACCTTTAGCTTTCAGTTTCCAGCCATTGGCTAACGATATCTGCTGTGTACTCTTGGACATTTTAATAAAATGTTTCTTATCATTTGTTATACAATGTGATGCTCCACTATCAACCACCCATAAATTATTTTTTACAGCTTCGTTAGTATACATGGCTAACTCTAAATTTTTATTTATCTTTTGATGACTTTTTGTATTCTGGCCAGCGTTCTGGTACTTTGCTTTTTTACAAAATCTTGCCAAATGTCCTCTTCCTCCACAATTAAAACACTTTTTAATTGCGTATGCAGTAGGAGTTTCATTATCTTCTTTTTGAGGTTGCTGCCTCCTTAATTCGTCTCTTTCAAGCCTTCTTCTGGCCTCTTCAATCGATCTGCCAGTTATATCAGTTAAAGTTAGGCTTTCCTTTGGCAATATTTCAAGTGAAGTTATGTAGTTATCATAGCTTTCATCAAGGGAAGATAGAATTATGTAGACTTGGTGTAGTTCAGAGAAAATAAGCTCTTTCTCGTGCAGTTCTTGAAAAATGCTTTGCATAGTTTTCAAATGACTCAGCATATCACCATTCTTATGGAGATGCGTACTGAAAAGTTTCCGTGTTAGATTTATGTGAGCACCAATGTTATCTCGAACATAAATCCTCTTCAGCTTCTGCCAACACCCAACAGCTGATTTCTCTCCATGGATATAAACAAGTTGCATATTAGTTAAGGTTAAAGCAATAATGCAAATAGCTTGTTGATTTTTATGCATAAATTCTTCTATCTTTAGTTTATCTTCCTTATCCTCTGGATCCCATTCTTCTATGTTTGGTGGATTTTCAATTATGTTCCACAAACCTTCTCTTCGTAGAAGCAGACTACATTTCATAGACCATGATACATAGTTTGTTCCATCCAACTTGGATATAAGAGACAAACTTTGTTGATTGACTTGTGCCATGTTTTCTTATATGGATATAAAACTATAATTAATAAAACACAGCTGTCTGTTTACTGTAATGTATAACAACACAAACTCTCACTTTTACATAAATCTGTTTCATCCTAGTTAAACTGACTTTGCAGCCTCTGGGCCCATAACCAGTGTTAAGCCTGGTTTCCCCAACCAGGGTTAGGGAGACAAGCTAAACAGAATGTGCAGCGTTAGTCAGATAGGCACACAGATAAATGAGTGAGCTAAGCTTGTATGTTTATTAACATACAGTAAAAATGACAGATACGCTTGTGCTATCAAATATATAGTTTATTCCATTATGAGTTCATAGCATAGTCAAAATAACAGTCTATTAGTCATATATCATTTAGTCAGTCCATTCAGAGATATTCAGTTAGCAAAGTCCGTGTTAGAATATCCTATGTCAATTCACTTACAAGTCAGTCCTTTGTTTTCTCTCCTGTTCGAGCAATGCAGACTTGTTTCCTTGCAGTAATCAGGTTTCATCAAAGCCAGAGAGCGAGCAAGCTGCAGCCTTGCTTCTTTTAAAGTGCTTTCACAACCACTCCCTTAATTACTGTCCCACAGTTAAAGTTGCAGACACTTTAACTTACAAATTATGATTACATATTATTATTTACCTAAACCAGTTAGGGTAAAACATGTTATCCCTAACATTCTATATGATTCCAGGTGCTTTACTTTCACTTTCCTTGTTCCCCCTCATACTTGCCACATCACAAATTATTAATTGCTACTTGTTGTCAACACACTGTTCACACAATCCATTGTTTTTTCTCATTTTCCTTACCACTGTGGATTGGGATTATTTGTTGGCTGTTACCACTAGTTGAATGAGTGTGAAATATGATTTAGAATGTAAGAGGTATGGATCCACTTTCAATCTAATGAAGCAAATGTGGGGACAATTGGGTCCTTGGCCATCATCTATTAAAAACAAGTGAGCGGAGAATGCAAATCCATGAAACATTATTAAATTCAGAAATGCATTATGAAACGCTTTCCTCATAGCTGTCTTAGAGGGATTTAAGAGAACTGGAGAAATTCAAGGCAGATCAGTAGATATTAGCATTGATGGCGACAATTTGAATCATAGGTAACAACATACTCTAAGCAGTCATTCCAGGGAAATAAGACAAAAAGAGCTATCATCTCCTGATCAATGCTTCTGGGATACTTGAATACATCAGGCTGACAACCATCTGGACAGGCCGAAAGACAGATTAGATGGGTTTTGGGCAGGACTTCTACATACAAGAAAATGCTTACCCAGAATAGTCTCATTGAGATATAGAATTTGTTTGCACACATACTAAGCGGATTAAAAGCAATAACCCTTCTAAATATTCTTCGTAAGGTTTCTAGAATAATTAATGCCTTAGGATTTCTTCCAAAGTTCAAAATATCTTTTTCCATCCAAATTTAGCTCAAATTAAGAGACTAGTCTTTTCCTATTGCTCTATGGGGGGAAAAGTGGATTATTTTCACCTATTGCAAGAAGTATTCTATAAACAAATAATTATAAATGGTTAGTATTGTGATAAGCTAGGATTTTTTCAAAGGGAATATAAGCTCAAACCAAATTAACATCTGATTAAAGGATATACTTGTCAATGGTTTGCTTATGGACAATTATCAGAAAAATTTAAAATAGATAAATTACTTTAAAGTTTTGAATTATATAATACCGAGCTTGAAACAAAATTACATACAAATGATGGATATGCATTGCTAAAATGTACAACATTTTGTTGAAATTTGAGACAAAAGAAAATGAAATGAAATTATGTATGACAAAATGGGCTAAAAATTTGATTACAGTACATGAATAATGGGAAAAATGTGATTGAAAGGGTTAAAATTTACATTAAGCTCTAATCTTAAATAGAATTTTTATAACTTTTTATAAATAATATAGTGTTAATATTTGGCACCAGAGAAATTATCTGGAATGTATGAAGGTACTTCAAGTTTTTGTGGAATATGAATAATAGGAAGAGAGATTTTATAATATTTGATGAACATTAATAAAGCCAAACATTTTTTGTTACAAATACGCTCACTAATTCAAAACATTTTAAAGTGAAATGAGAGGCTTTTCTTTTGGAAGTAATGAACAGAAAGAACAAAAAATCATGGAACTTTGTTTTTATTCTATGACAACTGCAGAAAGATTATTATATGCTCAAAAGTGGAAAAATTTAGCATTATCCAAAATGCAGGAATGGTAGGTAAGAATGGTGGGTACCTCACTTATAGACATGGCTAAACTTCACTGATTAGTGAAAAGATATTTACATTTATTACCAAAAGAAAAATCTACATTTTTTTCATGAAATAGAAAAAAAAAATGAACTGATGAGTTCTGATTTTGATGATTAAGAAAAAAAATAGATAATAGAAATAAGAAAACATTTTTGTAACTATAGAGTAAGTTATAATTTTATAATCATTTGTATTTGCTGCTAAGAAAATAGGAAATTACATTTTTATATGTCTTTTCATCTTCCGTTGTATCTTTTTCTTTTGTCATTTTCTTTTTCTTCTTTTCCTTTGTTGGTTTTTTGTTAATTGTTATCTTTTTTTTTTCATAAAACATTTATGTAGTGTTTAATTTGTCCATTGCAACAGTTTTATAACATAGTGTAACTATGCCTTAAATATAATAATTAGCTTTTCTCTGTTGTAGAAAGGTTTATGGTATGAACACCTGCAGTAATCTTTACTGCAATTGATGTGTGGGGAAAAAAGACTAGTTGGAAAAATTATTTGAAATATTTCCAAGTGATTAGTGTCAAAGTTATTTCCCCATAGGTAGCAATTTTCCAGTTCAAGAGAATGATAGAGCTAAAACTATTATGCTCAAGTATTATAGTTTTTCTAATATATCTTAGAATTTTAAAAAATCTCCTTTATTTAAGCTGTAAACATTTTAAATATATATTTCTGTAACTACTTATCCATTATATCTTTTCTAGGATGACAATAGTTTTGAAATGTGCATTATTTAGCATATATAAACATATAAATATTATCTTTAAATATGAACCATTATTTAATATTCCATATTAATTTTTTCTGTTAACTGATGACAATAAATCTACTGGACATAAGTAGTATTAACAACCAGATTGTGCCTAGTTCAGAAATAATTTGAAGGAAGTGCTTCAGACTTTTCACAAGCTTGAGTACAATACCAATCTGGCTATTCATTAAATCAGTCTATTATTTTTAAGCAGTCTATGTGACAATTAAAATGGCACTACTGCTTTAAGAGTTACATTAACTTTAACTAGCTGTATCTTTTTTTTTTTTTTTTAGATAGAGCTACTTTAATGATTAATAGAGAGAACTCTGGTCGTTCCAAAGCAATTCTTTTGAATTTTTTTTCACAGCCCTATTAACAATAAATATAACATTGGACAATATTTTGCTATCATAGATTTTAGTCTCATTGCCAAAATATTTTATCAAAGAGACTATTCTCTTTTATGGCTGTAGAAGATTAATGTTGAACTTCAGAATGTTCAAAGAAAAGCTCAGGAGAAGCCCTTTCTGGAAAATTGAACATAAGTTTTTCTAGTTTTTTTGGTATGAGTCTTTATAAGATAGGCTTCTATTAGTTAAGAGTAGGCTTTGCTATTTCAGAATAGATTCCCTTGCTTTCGTAACTGAACAGCATGCCTAAATCAATTCATTAAGAACATTTCTTGCAAGAAGCTCAAGTCAATGCCACAAAGTAATATGTAACCTCGAAAATGACATTTTTGAGGTCAACATCCATCTACATCTTCTTTGTTAGTGTACAATATGCTTTTAACATGCCATTGCCAATAACTTCATTTTATAAAACATTTTCTGGATATTGGCCATCCTACTATTAAATCAGAAATCATAAGAGATACAAGTTTAATAGGCGTAAGGACAGAAGGGTAGTACTCCATAAAAATGATTTTGTTTTTTGTTCTTTTTGTTCCAGAGAAGCAGCATATTAGATTTGTCACATTTCCATTTATGTTAATAAGAAACATAACAGTGTATTTATCCTATTCCAGCAATTGGATTATGCCTGTGTGAAATCTCCAAAGTGCCATTCAATTGCTTAGCTTTTAGAACACCAGGCATGTGATTTATAGGTTTTGCAACATTTTAGAGTCTGTCTCCAAAAAGAACTCTGGCGCTCACAGGTATGCAGATATATAGGTATTCCTTGATTTACAATGGGTCACTTATAGACCACTTAAAGTTATGACCAGCCTCCCCTTTTAATAACTTACAACCTGGAAACTTACAACCTGGATTCAAAGTTCTGATGCTTAGGCCACCTCTGCGGATCAAACTTTGAATGCTCGACAACATGCTTACATTTACTACCTTTTGCAGCATTTTTTATTTTATGATGGTTTTACCATCAGAACTTCTTTCTTGGAAAAACTGTTAAGTCCTGAGCATGGGCGCAACGAACAGAGATGAGACATCGAACTGTGACTTCAACTCTTAATTGTGACTTCAGAACAGAGCAAATTCTTGGGCAGCAGCAGCTCTTTTATAGAGCTGGCTGCTGTCAAAACAACCAATGATTTGAGTTTACCGTTCTAACAAGCGTCCAATCAGAGAGACCCGCTAACAGCCAATCGGACTGGCCAGAAACGACCAATCACGACTCGCTGTTCATGGGCCAATGAGAAGTGCAGGATTATGAGCCTGCTATTAAAGTAAAGCCATTAGGGTTGTTACTGATGCATTGGTTTAGTCCAAAACAAAAACCATGCCATAACGAACCATTGGTAGGCATAATGACCACGGCATTTGCTTAATAACTGCCTTGTTTGCTTATGGCTTCCACAACATAGGTTGAAAAAATCAAGTCAGTCATGCGACTGACCAGTTTTATGATTGTTATGACAAACCACAACAATGAGCAATCTCCTCTTTTATTTATTTCCTATTCCTTAATGACAGATACCTGGTATTTAAAGCTGACTATTTTCCTGCAGTAAAATTCATTTTTCCTGTGGTTTTAATTTCTTATACCAAGATACAAAGTAATGCAGAAAAGGTAGTTTTCACTTTCCTACTCTCTAAAGTAAGATGTAATATTTCCCAATTATACAACTCCAGCTCTAAAATTGATGCTTTAAAAATGAGACTGAGTATTGTGTGCCTTAAAATGTAGTAATTTTTAGCGTAACTTAAATGGGTCCCAGCTAATCTATAATTTCAGTTTAAACAGTTAAGAGTAAATGTGCTCTGCTGAAATCTATTTGACCTTTGGCTCACAAATTACAAGGCAAAGAAAGATTAATAGCAGCTTTCAGAAAAGACTGGCATATACTAGCTAAGCAAGTAGTGATATAATCTCATAAATTATTGGTCAAGACATTTTCCCTGCAGTGAATCATCTGACTATGGTCACCTTTTACATTACATTAAGTAATTTATTGTCACTTGCAAGGGTTTGGAGCTTGAAATTGAAAATAAAAAGAGAGAATTTTTCAAGTATGCTCTGTAGGAAGATTTTTAAAAACCTGTTTTCATCCTGCTCAAGTCAAATCAATATTGCATTATCTCAGTACGATAGTCTTTCATGTTGCATAATAAAATCTCTTACCTCTTAATATGATATTCTATAAGATTTTTATCTGCTGAATGTATATAGTTATACAGGAGACAAACTAAACTCTGAAAATTAACAACATGTTAAAATTCAACTTGCCTAGTATGTATGTATTAAATTATAAAGAAATTATTTACATGGATCTTTGAATTAGCTTCAAATAAGTTTGGTTTTACTATTTAAAAAACTTCTTGCAGGAGATATCAGATCTATAGCCTATAGATCTATAAAACTATAAAAGAAGGCAGGGGCAAATCACTCATACTGCCAATAAAACATGGATATGCCCCACAAGTAATCAGAATAAGTACTGCAGCACAATTTAATAGGACTCCATTTTTCCCCCTAATTAAACTTGGTGGCTATAGCGATCAAAAGATTTAGTGAAAAAGAGATAAACACAGATGTTTCTTCACTGAACAGAAGGCAGAAATACAATGAGAGCAGAAGGATGGATACTGAACTAGTCCTCTGTAAGCTAAAGCACAAAAATTCCTATATGTTCTTTGTATGCACATAGATCCATATGAATGACTCACACATAGAAGAGAAAAATAAGCTGTTGTGAATGAATAATGCTAAATAAAGTTATCTTGAGCTTGAAGTCAAGTGCAGGGTTCTGGCCCTGCACTTCTGATTGGCTGTTAATGGCAGGATCGGATTGGTCCGTTCAGGAGCATCTGATTGGCCATTAACAGGCCATTCTCATTGGTTAGCGGAGCTAGCGCTCCAGGATTGCTATTAGTTGAATAGTTAATGTTGCCTATATAAGGAAGGCTATAGCAGCCCTCCAGTTTGAGCTGTCACACCATGTAAATAAAGAGTTTGAAATTCACTGTTTCTACCGGCTCGTCTCCATTATTCGCACCCATGCTCCAGACTTAACACTGGCGACGAAGGTGGGATTGGATGACATCAGAGCCAATGATGAAGACAACTAAGCACGTGGCTGAAGCGCACAATGGCAGAACCATGTCTGGCAGCGCAGTACCACCCGCTCCATTCGATCCAGCTCAAGAGGACTGGGAGTCCTACATGGACTGTTTCCAAAAACATTTGGAAACGAATAATCTGAAGGATGCCACAACCGGGAAGAAACGGGCGGTATTCCTAACGCACTGAGGCCCGACGGTATTCAAAATGGCTAAGGCATTAGCGAAACCGGCTGAAGTGAAGGCCATGGACTGGGACGTCCTCGAACCGCTACTAAGGGCCCACTACTCACTGACCGTTCCAACACTTGTAAGACGACATGAGTTCTATCAAAGAAACCAGCAGAAAGGAGAAAGCGTTGCCAATTTCGTTGCAGACCTCCAGAACTTGGGAGGCCTTTGCGATTTCACCGACCTAGAGGAGGCTTTGAGAGAATGACTAGTTCTCGGGTTAGATACTCTAAGCGTACAGAGCAAAATAATGGCAAAGGGCGACACATCACCCTTAAAGACGCCATAGATAAGGCTACAGCAGCGGAGGCGACCAAGAAGTCGGCTGCCCAACTACACCAAAATCGCGTTCCAGCACACCAACCAGCCAGCGAAGTTTCACCTAAGGCAGAAGGGCAGCTGCAGACGACCACCATGAGGATCTCTCTTCATCATCAGACAGCAACGAAGAAGAGGTCCATCATCTGCGGTCCGATTGGGACCATTACCCGAAGTCCCAGCAACCGTGCGCTGGCTGCGGCGCCAACCATTACTGCTCCGATTGCAAATTCCGCTCCGATTGCAAATTCCATGATGCGCTCTGCCATGAGTGCGGGAAACGAGGCCACATCGGACAGGTCTGCAGAAGTCTCCTTGGACCCAGCCAGACTGCGAAGAGTGCCAATCTCTGCCAATCGACAGGGAATCGCCCTGTAAGGAGAGAACCAGCAAACCACTCCTACAGAAACCGACCCATGAATCGCCTAACGAGACAGGAAGAGGCCCACCAAACGGCCACGCCTCTTCACTAGACGCTAAGAAAATTCGGGTCAAAGTGGACATCGAAAATCAACCTTGCCAAATGGAAGTTGACTCGGGGTCGTATCTGTCAATGGTCTCCTGGAAGACATCAAGCAACTCATCCCCACTATCCGGCGCCAAGACCTTCAATTCCAACGGCTCGTGTTAAAGGACTACCAGGGGAACCGGATTCCAGTTGTAGGATCCAGTAGAGTCTGGGTTGCATTCAAGAACCGCACGGCGTACTTACCTCTGATGGTGATCGACAGGAACCGGCCTAGTCTGTTAGGCCTGTAATGGTTCGCACCACTCGGCATTGAAGTGGCAGGCATTAACCAAATCGGCAGCAGTGACTGGGAAGAAGACCTCGCCCACGAATTCAGGGACATCTTCGCGGAAAAGCTAGGCGAGTACAAGGGAACCCCGATATCCTTTAGCCTTAATCCAAAGATAGCGCCCATCCACCTTAAGCCTCGTCGAGTCCCGTTCACTCTAAAGCCAAAAATCGACGAACAGCTTGATAAGTTGATAGCCCAGGGAGTTTTAAAGCCAACCGACTACTCCCCATGGGAAACACCAATTGTGACCCCAATTAAGCCGGACGGCTCCATTAGAATTTGTGGGGACTATCGAGCCACCCTAAACCATGCTCTGCAACAAAATCCATATCCAGTGCTGGTGGTGCAACACCTCCTCCATTCCCTGGGGGGCGGAAAAGTCTTCGCTAAACTAGACTTAGCTCAGGCTTATCAGCAACTGCCGGTTGACGAAAAAACGGTACAGGCACAGACTATCGTAACACACCGAGGTGCCTTTAAGTGTACGCAGCTTCAATTCGGAGTCAGTGTAGCCCCAGGGATCTTTCAGAGCCTAATGGAGAGACTATTGCAGGGGATCAAAGGCGTTGTCCCCTATTTTGACGATGTGCTCATTGCTGCCCCCGCTCCAAAAATTTTAAGGGATCGTTTAAGGCTGATTTTACAAAAATTCCAAGAAGCAGGCTTAAAAGTAAAAAAAAAAAAAAAAGTGCAAACTATGTACAGATTGTGTTGAATTCTTAGGGTACTTAATTGACAGTCAGGGTATTCACCCTACCGATAGCAAATTGAGAGCAATAAAAAATGCTCCCAGACCCCGGAACAAAGCCGACCTCCAGGTGTTCTTAGGCCTCATCAATTTCTATAACGTATTCTTGCCACACAAGGTGACTGTCGCTGAATCTTTACATCGCCTACTAGATAAAAAAGCAATTTGGGTATGGGGTCACAGAGAAGAGCAGGCGTTCCGTAATGTAAAACAACTACTGACTTCTGACGCAGTACTAATGCAGTACAATGAGACCTTGCCGTTAAATATCACATATGATGCATCGCCTTTTGGAGTGGGTGCCATTTTGAGCCACGTATTACCTAATGGTAGCGAAGCCCCTGTTGCTTACTTTTCAAAAACGCTCTCGAAAACCGAGCGAAATTACAGCCAGATCGATAAAGAAGCCCTGGCAATTGTATCGGCTGTTAAAAGATTCCATGAGTATGTATATGGCCAGGCATTTACCATTGTAACTGACCACAAACCATTGCTGGGGATCATCGCTGGGGACAACTCCCTACATACTTTCTCCCAAGATGACCCGCTGGTCAGAATTCTTGGCTGCCTACAATTATCAGCAACAATATCATCCCGTTAAAGCCATTCCCCACGCCGACGCGTTGAGCCGTGCACTGCTCCCTGAAACCATCAACGATCCTGCACCAACGATGACAACGTTGCAGATTGAGACACTCCATACGCCGCCATTAACTGTCCGTGACATCACAAGAGAAACAAAACGCAACCCCATCTTAGCATGAGTCCTCACATGGGTGGAACGCGGATGGCCATTGGACCAAGTACCAGATGACTTTGCACCATTCAAAAGCCGTCAAACAGAGTTGTTCTTGCAGAAGCGCTGTATCATCTGGGGCGATAGAGTCGTTATCCCAGAACAACTCCAACAGGCACTGCTAAGAAGCTTGCACGATTGCCACCCTGGCATCGTGCACATGAAGGGCCTCGCACGAAGCTACGCGTGGTGGCCAGGCATCAACAGACAAATCGAATCGTGGGTTAAAACTTGCCAGAGATGCCAAGAAGTAAGCAACGCTCCACCAAAGGCAACCCCAACTGAATGGGAGATGCCGCGGGGACCCTGGTCCCGCATCCATCTGGATTTTGCTGGGCCGACCAAAGGCCACACGTTTTTGCTAACCGTTGACGCCTACTCGAATTGGCTTGAGATTCACCGAATGAGGAATACGACCACCGAAGCGGTCATCAAAAGACTGGAAAGACTGTTTCCAGTCTTTTACCAGATCCGACAACGGGCCCCAATTTACCGCGCTGTCTTTTAAACAGTACATGACTGACCGCGGTATCCGACATGCGCTTACTTCACCTGCGCACCCTGCGGCCAACAGTAGGGCTGAGCGCATGGTACAATTCATCAAAAGGACTCTACAAAAGATAGACTATGACAACATCGATGAGAAAATCAACCGAATCCTTTTCCTACAGCACATCACACCTCACAGCATCACCAACAAAACTCCCGCCAAGCTGCTAATGGGATGAAAGCTCCGCTCCCACCTCGATCGGTTACACCCAGCCTACAAACCAGAAAAGCCACTCGGATCCAGCGGCCGATGCCGTACCTTCCAGGTAGGCAATTTAGTATTCGCTAAAAACCTATTGGGCGATCCGCTGTGGGTAGAAGCGACCGTAATCCGCATAACCGGCCCAAGATCATACTTCATTCAGTGCCCTGACGATAGACTTTGGAAGCGCCACATAGATCAACTACGATCGCGGCTACCGTAACGTAATTCCGAACTCCCTTATGACCAAACTGAGGGGAGGGAGATACAGAGGAAAATGAATTGCAACTAGAGGAAAACCTTTTTGAAGGGACTGAAAATGGAACTGAAACACAGGAACAGGAACCGGGGATCGGAGTGAGTTCACCTCAGGGAGTGGCCAGTGATATTGGTGATGACGGGAACACGAACTCAGAACCAGAGGCACCCCTACCGTTAAACAATGATCTACCTCAACAGAAGTGCAGCCAAACGCCAGGCACTTTGCAAAAATCAAAAAGACTGATAAAACAACCATCCTACCTCAAGGACTATGTAACCGCGCCCCGTGGGCAGAAGCCAGGGGAAAGGGGGGTTGTGAATGAATAATGCCAAATAAAGTTATCTTGAGCTTGAAGTCAAGTGCAGGGTTCTGGCCCTGCACTTCTGATTGGCTGTTAATAGCAGGATCGGATTGGTCCGTTCAGGAGCATCTGATTGGCCATTAACAGGCCATTCTCATTAGTTAACAGAGCTAGCGCTCCAGGATTGCTATTAGTTGAATAGTTAATAAGTTGCCTATATAAGGAAAGCTATAGCAGCCCTCCAGTTTGAGCTGTCACACCATGTAAATAAAGAGTTTGAAGTTCACTGTTTCTACCGGCTCGTCTCCATTATTTGCACCCATGCTCCAGACTTAACATAAGCCACAAATTCTTCTGTCAACATATTGCCAATATCCAAAGTCCAGGGTTAGCAAGTTATTCAGAGCTGTAGTGGCGCAGTGGTAGAATGCAGTGGTGCAGGCTTACTCAACTCACTGCTAGGTGTTAATTCTGATCAACTCAAGTCTTACTTACATCCACCTGAGTCTAATAAAACAAGGACTCAGATTTTTTTTGGGGGGGGGTGGTATGCTAAAACACTTAGCCAGGCTGTAAAGCACTAAGAAATGGCATGCAAATCCGAAGTGCAGAATGTTATTCAGCTGACAAAAATAAAACAAGTGCCACATATTGACCAAATTTTTCTCTGATTTCTCTTCAGATTGAATAATATGTGGTCTTTTTTGCCATTTGTTTAAATTCATAGCTATCACATAGCAGCCCTGTTTTGTGTAGTGATTAAAGGCTCCAGGTTAGAAACCATGACATTGTGAGATTGAGTGATTGATTGATTGATTGATTGATTGATTGATTGATTTTTGTCAATTGCTTACAAGATAATAGGTATAAGTAAAAACATAGTTATGAATACATGGATACATATAAGAAAAAAAAAAAGATACAATAGGACAGGGACAGTAGGCACATTGGTGCGCTTATGCATGCCCCCTACAGACCTCTTAGGAAAGGATGAGGTCAATAGTAGACAGTCTAAGGTTAAAGTTTTTGGGAAAGAAACCACAGAGTCAGGTAGAGCATTCCAGACATTGACCACTCTGTTGCTGAAGTCGTATTTTCTGCAATCAAGTTTGGTGCGAATAACCTTGAGTTTCTATCTGTTGTTTGCTCTTGTGTTGTTATGGTTGAAGCTGAAGTATTCATTGACAGGTAGGACATTGCAATGTATGATTTTATATACTATACTTAGATCGAACCAAAGATGGCATAGTTCTAGGTTTTCTAGGTCTAGAATTTTGAGTCTGGTGGCATAAGGTATTCTGAAACGAGTAGAGGAGTAAAGTTCTGGTTCTTCCTTACACACAAAGCCAGTTGGTTTACTTTAGACCAGTAATTCCCACTTTGCCCTAGGAAAAAGACAATGGCAAATCATTTTCAAAACTGTTGAATTTTAAAGAAAATTGCAGAGATTTTTCAGGAGTCAAAGGCATAAACTGCCATCCCAGATCCCTGTTTAATAATAAATAGTCAGTATTGCATTCGCTCACTGCAAGTAGCACGGTGGCTGTGGTTTGCAATTGCCATTTTGAATTGAATAAATATATTTGAAAACAGTAAAAAAAAAAAAAAAAGTAGCTTATACTTCAGGACAGTGTCAGCATTCCAGCAACCCTCCATTCCAATCAACAACTCCAAGACAGACATCTCTCAACGGTTCCTTTATTTAGATAGTAACTGGATAGTAACTGGCCCATCTGTGGAATCCCGAATCTGAAAGTTTTGGGCTTCCTTGCAAAAGTCAAAACTACAAATCCATCCCCCCATTAGCCATCACCACATCACATAGTCCAATCACCATCTGTCCTAAAGTAAGATTCCCATTTCTTTATGTGCCACACTCAGTGACCTTGAACCAACAAAAGAATTTTATTTTGCCTAACTAGATATAGTCAAATGAATTCCTCCCTCCCACTTTCTCAGGCTCAATTGTAGCAGCGTGGGAGCATCAAATCTCAATATGGCTTCCAAAGCTGACAGACAGTTTCTTCAAAATTACTGCAACTTAGATAACTGTAAAACATTAAAAACTCATGAATTAGTATTGGAGTAAAAATAACCAACTCAGACATTTTTCAAATTGAAAAGGTATATAAGCTTTTTAGCATAATTATTGGGTTTATTCATGGTAGGTGAATTGTTACAAATAAAACAATGTTGTATAGAAATAGGCATTGTTAATACAGGCATTTTTTGTTAGTTTACTTACTATACAGAGAACAAACCCATTGTTACTTTCCTACATCATGGCCAAAAGCATTGCTATTATAATAGAAAGCAGTAGAAGGTTTGCATTTGGTGAAATTTGTGAAGATTTGTAAGGGTTCCACAAAGTGAAGGAGACCTGAGGAGGGGAAAAAAAGAAAGAAAGCAGGTAGTGAATCGCAAAGAGGAAACATAAAGAGTTATTTTGGAAAGGTTACTGGAGACTTTGAAGGGAAGTTGTGAAGGGAAATTAAGGTTTTATGGGTAAAGCTGTTGAGAGAGAAGGAAGGGACAAGTATATTGATTTAATTCTTGAGAGTGGAGAAATGATGATGGGGAAGGAACAGAATCTGTGTAGTGTTTGGCTCCCAGCCATAAAGAAATTGTGGTAAGAAGCTCTTAGGCTTAGGAACTTTAGCCAATCCTGTTATAGGTTTTAACTAGCAAAAGATTTGTTGTTTTTAGCTTCCAGAGGCTAGTTCACTGGCATATATCTTCAGTGAATACCTCTAAGACTATTATAGTAATGGAAAGGAAATATTTCATATTGAATGTGAATTATTTCTTTGGTGGCACATAATATGAGCAAAGGAGAAAAGATTGAAGCTACAAAGCATGGACCAGGATAGAGCAGTGTTTCTCAACTTGACAAGTTTAAGATGTGTGGGTTTCAATGCCCAGAATTCCAGGGAATGTATGTGTGTGTGTGTGTGTGTGTGTGTGTGTGTATGTATATGTATATGTATATATTTCCATATATACAAGGGCTATCCACAAAATAGATTATGTTTTCGTCTGTAGCAAGAAGGGGCAGAGCTAGCGTGGCCATCTCTGGTCTGTGCGTCCGCCGCTCAGTCTGTATCTAGTCGTACTAGTGGGAAGTTCGTATCGTTGCCCGTTATTTCACAGCAAATGTTTGAAATGTGTGCTGCAATTGAAAATCCCGCAAGTTGTGAGGCAAAAAACCATAAACCGATTGAAATTTTAATTGAAAAATTGAAAAACTAAGAAAAGCAATTCAGAACAAGTGTAGAGGAAAGTTAAGCTCAAAATTTTTGTTTTTGCATGGCAATGTCCAACCACACACAGCAAATCACACTCGAGAAGTCCTGAATGCTTTCAAGTGGGAGATTTTTCCTCATCCGCCCTACAGCCCCGATCTTGCACCAAGCAACTACCACTTGTTTCCGAGGATGAAAACCTGGCTTGGAACAAAATTTTTGAGCTTAACTTTCTTCTACGCTTGTTCCAAATTGCTTTTCTTAGTTTTTCAATTTTTCAATTAAAATTTCAATCGGTTTATGGTTTTTTGCTAACAAAAACCTTATCACTGATTGCACCTCACAACTCGTGAGATTTTCAATTGCAGCACACATTTCAAACGTTTGCTGTGAAATAATGGGCAACAATATGAACCTCCCATTAGCATGGCTAGATGCAGACTGAGCAGCAGACGCACAGACCAGAGATGGCCATGCTAGCTCCGCCCCTTCTTGCTACAGACAAAAACGCTATCTATTTTGTGGATAGCCCTTGTATATATTCATATATTCTTCTATCTTCTTTTTTCTTTCTATTCTTTCTTTCTATATTTTATTTTTTATATTATTATTATATTATTTATATATGTATGTTCCAGCATAACTCTGGAACGCCTTGAGCAATTTCAACCAAACTTGGTACTGTCTTTCTTTTTCTGTTTTTAACCACATCTTACAGGCACCCGAGAGCATTATAAACTCGCTTCAGAATGTTGCATAGATGCACAAATCTATTGATAAAAAGATTGAAAACAATAAAAGTTATCAATATTATTTAATTTTGTGACTATTAAGTAACCAGCATGGCTAAGCAAATGTGGCAATCAATGGGCACTTTTTGCCCAAAGCTCGACAGAGACATTAAATCAGCGGTGGTATTCTAATGGTTCAGCCCGGTTTCACCCAACCGGTAGCTCCAAGCATCATCTGTGAGTGAATCGGTTTGCTCCAACGATCAGCTGCTGGACCCTCACACCCATCGCAGCTCTATACTGACCTTTATTTCCTGCTTTTCAACCTCAGCTGCTTTACGCGGCACAGCCGACTGTTGCGCATTAGCTGTTTTACACACAAGGCTTGCAGCAGAAGGTGAGTTGCAAACGCTGCACGCATGCAAAGTGCACATGTATACATAAAGCGTGTGCTCACACCAAACCAGTAGGAAAACTTTTTGAAACCCACCACCTCATTAAAAGATGAAAATTGTGATCACATGATCATGGGACACTGCAAATGTCCATACATTTGAACCAGTTGTTATTTGACCATGGGGGTGTGGATGACAGTCTGTATTCCAGAACCAGATTGTAAGTAGTTCTGAGAAGATCAATCATAACTTTGCTAAGTGGGTGGTCATTAAATCAGGACTACCTGTATAGTTAAATTCTTCATAATTATTGGTTGGGTTTCCAGATAAAGTCACTATGAAGTGGAAATGATGAATACTGTACTATAATCCCACTGAATCCAAAGCAAATTTAGTCAACTAAAACCTGATGTACTTGTGTATGTTTGATATCACCTAAATACAACATTTTTAATATATATGTTGTGATTTTTAAGGAGGACCCATTTTGGAGCAAGATTTGAGTTGTTGTACTCCATGTATTTCTATCATTTGACATATCATATTGCTTATGTTTTGTTCAACTATCAATTATATGCCCCTTTAGTAAGGCGTAGATACTTACCATCCCTAAGCCAATTGGATTTCAATCACAGGTTTTCTTATTTCCTCCTGGACTCCAATGTTTCTATCGTAAGCAGAACTGCTAAGTTTATAATTAAGGCAATTAAGAAAGAAATCCAATGCATCAAACAAATGTAGGTACCTTCCTGTAAGAGAGATGCATTTGCCGATTGCTTACTACTTGTGTTCCCAGATATGTATTTTATCACTGTATTTCCTTTTATCTATTTTTTCCTGGAATCAGATTGTGTACTTTATTTTCTTTCTTTTATTGATAAGATAGTAAGAATAATAAAATAAAAAAACTATTCTAATCTACACAGTGAAAATTCTCTTTAAGAAACTCTTGTTCTGTGTATTTTATTTTTTTGATATTGCTTAGTTTAATTCTAAAAGATAGGATACTTTTGTTTTATTTCAATATTTTTCAATTTTATTTCAATTTTCTTCACATACATTTGATAAACACTAGTTTGCATACAGAAAAAATAGATCAACAGAGGACGCTATAACCATCACTCTTCACACTGCTCTGACTCATCTAGAACAGTGTGAGGGCTATGTGAGGATGCTTTTTGTGGATTTTAGTTCTGCATTTAGCACAATTCTTCCAGATAGATTAGTGTCTAAACTTCTGGACCTTGGGCTTTCTAATTCAATCTGCCTTTGGATTATGTCCTGTCTGGACACTCACAGAGGGTCAGATTAGGTAATCATACCTTATTCTTAATACCGGTATACCACAGGGTTGTGTGTTGAGTCCCTTACTCTATACTCTTTATGTGCATGACTACATTCCCACTCATGCTACTAATACTATTGCTAAATTTGCAGATGATACAACAGTGGTGGGACTTATCTCCGAGAGGGATGAGTCTGCCTACCGAAATGAGGTGGACCAGTTGCTTTCATGGTGTGGAGACAATAACTTGGTCCTCAACACCAATAAGACCAAGGAGCTTTTAGTGGATTATAGAGGGAACAGATCAGACATCCAACCCTTGCTTATCAATGGAGACCGAATGGCGCAAGTGGCCAGTTTTAAGTTTTTGGGTGTTACCCTAAAAGAGGACCTGACCTGGGATGCCCACATTGCAGCCCTGGTCAAAAGGGCTCAGCAGAGATTATACTACCTGAGGCTTCTCAGAAAACAACTGAATGAGAAACTGCTGGTGACCTTCTACCTCTGCACCATAGAGTATTTTAACATACTGCACCTCTGTGTGGTTTGCCAATTGCACAGTGGCAGATAGGAAAGCTCTCCAGAGGGTTAATGTCATTGCCCAGAAGATCATTGGTTGCCCTCTCCCCTCTTTGGAAGAGCTTTATAGCTCCCACTGCCTTAAGAAAGTTCAAAACATTCTCAAAGATCCATCTCATCCTGGGAACCCCTCCCCCCCCCTTTTTTTTTTGAACTATTACCATCTGGCAGATGGTACAGAATAATAAAAACAAGGCCAAATAGGCTGAAAAACAGCTTCTATCCCAGGGCAGTAACTCTTTTGAATTCTGCTGTATAGTGTAGTGTTGGTGTGGTATCGAGGGTTTCCAGTTCAATGTGTGAAAAGTGAAGGATGTGTGTTTGTGTTTATTTTCATGGTCATGGTCATGATGTGCACTGAAGATGATGTTTGATTTTGTTGTAATGATAATAAAGTAAACTAAAAAAATAATAACTTTCTGTCTTGTTAGATTTTCATTTAGAGTGTTTTATCTCCTAGTACTGCTTGTGAAAGCCAAATCATTTTTTGTTCTTATATTTGTCCTGAAAAATGTTCTTTCATATTCATAATAATCTGTCTCACAACTTATGACATCATACTAAAATACATTATCTGGAAATATATGTTGTTATTCCTATATCTTGCATTATTAATTGAATTATGGTTAGATGGATTTGTCTAATTTTGTTTGTAATGTCTTTTACTCCATGTTCATTCATAACTCCATTTTGTCATATTTGTCATAAATGTATAATTTTTAATTTAAAAACTTTTAAAAATAACATTTATGTACTTCCATGATTATACTTTTTGTGTTTTCTTTCAAAATGTCATTTTAATGTATTTCTTCTTAGTTCTCTAAGAATACATCACAAAATTCAGAAAAGTATGTAGTTGAGAGTGTAAAAATCAAATTTATTTTGTTAAAGGTTTCTAAACATATTTTTCAAGTATCTGTAACTGGAATATTATAAGAGCAATAGTTTTGTTGCAGAGCTGAACAATAGATTGTTTCTTGATTAATAAGGTACAATCACTGAAGGATACTTTCTACTTCCTGTCTTATAGGTCACTCTTCCTATAATCTCTTGAGGGACTTCTAATGCACACTTGTGTTCTTAGAAAAATTTAACCATTTGTAGTTGGAAAGCTTCATAACTTCAACCCTTTTCTTGTTTTTATATATGTATTACTATTTTCCTTTCAGTTGGTCCTCATACTGGGCGATATTGTGGACAAAACACACCTGGTCGTGTTCTCTCATCAACTGGCATTCTCTCCATGGTTTTCTATACCGACAGTGCTATAGCAAAAGAAGGCTTCTCTGCAAACTACACTGTGGTCCACAACAATGTTCCAAAAGGTCAGTGTTTTAGTCATCCTTCATAATGGTACATAAAATATTTTCTGTATATCTTCTCTCCCGCTGAGTGCTGCATGAAACACATGGAAACCATAGATAAATAAGACTTGTGTCCTTTTGCGTGCACATGTTTTTAAAACAACTCCTCTCATTTTCAGTGTCAAGAGACATATCCATTCTATTAGTTTCTGTAAAAAGTCATTAAGTTATAGAATTCCCCTACCCTTGTTGAAACTGAGAACATTAAATTTAAACAATGAAATCCAACCTAGATATAAATTGTCCAAGACTTCATAAATTATAATTATTTATGTATATGTTCTATTCTTCAAGTACACTGCAATCTGTATTTGGCATCTCATTGCTGCAAAACACTGAGAAGGAATTATCATTGAGATTGTCTTGCAAGATCAGCTCTCTCTTTTTCATTTATAGAGTATGAATACAGGAATATGAGAATATATTAGGCATTAAATTGGAGGCTTGAGCATTCTGATTCCATTAATGTGCTCTACTGCTTAATTAATTTTAAACATTAGCTAATGGACTGCTCATGACCCATTGGGTCATCATTTCACAGATATTTCCTATCTAAACAGAGAAACAGAAGAACAATGAATGGGGGAGGGGGGAACAAAAAAAATATTGGGAGTGGGAGAAACTTCCAATTTCCTGCTAGCTTTCCCTTGACTTTCCTTGTAGAAAGCTTGCAGAGAGTTCTGGAATTCTCAATCACATGAGTGCAGATGCTCATGACAGTGAAGTAGCTTTGAAGAGTCACAACTTTGCCAAATTTCAATCCTAAGGAAATCATAATTCCCATATTTTGTACACATTCTATGAGTTAGCCCAGTTAGGTAGGTTGGCTCAAAAACTATCATTGCACTATCATGCACAATTTTATCCAATGAAGGTTACAGTCCATAGACACAAGAGTTTTTGTAATATATAGATTTCTCACAATCCTGTTTTTCAATTTTCATGAATAAAAATAAGAACACGTATTATTTATGAAAACACAGAACACTTTTCACCTTAAATCTGGTTATTGAAACAAATATAACCATTTAAAAACTTCATTAAATGTGATTATAGAAGTAGGTGAACAGAAGGTATATAGAATTGGTGTTCAGATGCCACTCTCTTATTTAATAATAATTAAAATTAACTATCTTCAGAAAGTACGAACTATCAAAGTATTATTTGTCGCACAGCCAAAGACAATGCAATTAAAAAAAACATGAGGCCATGAATAATATTAAAATAACAACAAAAAGCTGACATTCGTAGGGAAACAACATTTTTGACCATTTTCATTCTGCGCATAGAACTTCACAAGTCAGAGAAAAAGGGAGGAAGGATCAGGAAAAAAAGAGGAGGTGGGGAGGAAAAGAACTAAATTTAAAAATAACTGTCAATGTCCAGGACAAAAACAGCATAACCAGAAATCCCTCTGTAGCAAGATAAGAAATTATCACTTTAATAAGGGAAAATATTTGTAGGTTAGGGTTGAAATGAGGGGTCCTGGGTTGTTTTCTTGCAGATGTTTCATTATCCAAAGAAGTTGCATCATGAAATTCTCCAAAAAAACAACTAAGCTCAGAAGACCCCTAATTACTACTCTCAACAGAAAGTTATTCTACTTCAAAATTTGTCAATTTCTTAACAAAGACAAGTCGCCTGTTGTCTTTCAAGAATTATAAATCCCATCTATTATCAAGTTACCTGCATCTAATCCTGTATCTTTGGCTTGATTTGTTTTCTAAGCAAAGTAATGTTAAAAAACAAAAAAAAATGCTTATTTTGTTTTATGCAGATAATTCTTCAGCTAATAAGCTTGAGAGCTCTTGATATGAAGCAGCTTTATAGGAGATTCCACTTAAGTTTCAGGAGTTCTTAATTGCACAATACAATTGCAGCAGACAATATCTAAAACACATTTTCAAAGTAACAACCCTTATCTATATAGAATACTGGTACAATCATTTATAATTTTTCTCTTTGGCTTTATAAAAATATTTCTTTCAAAGGGAAACATGCTGAGCAACCAGATCCAATTTGATCTTTTTTATTAAAGTTCCACACACGATTTAAATTGCAGTCAAGAGTAATTATATTCAACACTTCATTTGTCCTTTCTTGTGTTATTATACCATTTATTGCTGCACAAGTGTTTTCTTTGTATGAATGTAACATTTGTTATAAGGACTAGAATGAGGTGAGGTAAAATGTGTGTGAAGAGCAGACAGACAGGTTGTAATGCAAAAAAACTATAATAAAAACAAATACACTAAATACAGGAAATTATGCAAGGTGAATTGGTGTACCTTAAATAGTCTAACTTACAGAATGCATCCAAACTCCAGGCCCATTGGTCCTGTGGAATTTAAATTTGGCAAAGTTGTGGTCTCTTCAGTATAGTCACATGGCTATATTATCGCCACAATCAGCCTCGGTCATATAATTGTCATTGCCAGTGCTCCCTACCAGCTTCCCATGAGGAAAGTCAATGGGAAAACCAGTAGGAAGTTAAAAGTTGTTCCTGCTTCCGCTTTTCATTGCCCCCTTATAGTCATTCTGTTTCTCCTTTTAAGTAAGGAAATGTCTCTGAAATAATGACTGTCTAGCATAATTCTAAAAGCTGAAATCAGAACTATCTTTATATTGCAGTAGTTTCTTTTTTATAAAGCAACATAATTATACTTAAGTATTCCTGTCTAAAAAGGATGCAATAAGAATATCAATGTTTGGGGTTTTTTTGCTCAGACTTCCAGTGCATGGAACCACTTGGCATGGAATCTGGTGAAATTCATTCTGACCAGATTACTGCCTCTTCCCAGTATAACCCCCAGTGGTCATCTGAAAGGTCCCGTTTAAATTATCCTGAAAATGGATGGACACCTGAAATTGATTCTACTAGAGAATGGATACAGGTAAGAAAAAAATCAAACCATGTTTATAAAAGGCATACAAATTTGTTAACAGATTTTCAAAGATAGCAAACAAACTAACTAAAGTGATAAATAAATTTTCCAGAATGTTTTTCTTTTTACTTTTTAAAAACAACATAGGGAAAAGAATCTATAGAAAATACAGATTCTATGTCTGAATGTCTTCACTCTTTGCATCCCCTATTAGGTTTATATAACAAATAAACTAATCCTCAAAGGTATAGAGGGAAAATAAAGAAAAGGTCAAGAAGATCCATTCTTTTCCTTCCTGATTTTTTTTTCAGTCTTCTAGGCACAAATATCAGATTTTGTTTTAATGGGAAAAGTCAATATTAGCTTAACAGGCACTTAAAGTGAAATGGTCTGATGAAACAGGCTTGTTGATGAATGATACTCAAGAGTCGCTTGTAAGAGTCATATATGGATACACAACTGAACATTTTACTTGTGACCTACGCTTTTCACAAAATTAGACCAAAGTTGAAATTATATATATTTTTTGTATACTAGAATATTAGACTTGTGTCTATGACAGAGAAATGGAACCACAGAGCAGCTGCTTTTGTAAATTTAAAAATGAAGCATGAAATGGAAGACGGGACCCCTTTTCATCAGAGGTGAAAGAAAAAGTCAAGAAGTAGTTATTAAACTGGTGCAGAGTAACTTACATTCAGATTGGCAAAAACATTTGCACTTTGAAAGAGATGTGGTTCGCTTTTTCAAGGCAAAAACACAATGCATTTTTTCTTAATGAAACTATGCACTTTGTCTTAAGTTACTGTAGGTCATTGCTTGGAGAGAAAGCTTCTTTCTGCTTTTCTGCCAAACCTTTCAAAAACATTTTCCTAGCTGAGCCACTTCGGTAATATTATAGGATTCATTCTGCATCATGGAAAAAATGGGGCATGCACATTCTAAATTAAACAACTTCAACATGTACTACAGGATTTCCCCACAGTTCACAGAAAGTGTCCAGCCAAGAAAAGTTTTTGTAGTTTTGGCAAATCACCAGACTTTGCAGTATGTGAAAAGTCCCAAAGTGCTTGCTGAAGCCATCTAGAAACATTTTGAATGGAACCAATTTTTTCTGCAAGTTCTGTAGGAGAAAGTTGGAGGGAGTTCTAAAGCAAAGCAGCACAACACAACATGGTTGGCTTGCTTTCATCTAGAAATGGCAGCCCACAATGTATCATAAAGAAACTTCTGAGGAGTACTTTATGTGACATCATGGGACCATATCTCTTAGTGACTACAAAGGGGGGTGCATTGGTTGGTGATTTGATTCCAGGTGCCATTCATGGTGCTGGTTGTCACCTTTAAAGCCCTTAATGCCGTGGTGTGATTCAAAATTTTTTACTACCAGTTCTGATGGCGTGGCTTGGTGGGCGTGGTGTGGCTTGGTGGATGTGGTATGGCTTGGTGGCCATGGGTTGGTGGGCATAGCAGGAGAAGGTTACTGCAAATCTCTAATTCCCTCTCCACCCCACTAACCTGCTTTCCAGCTCCATTCTCCTGTGCAGGGCAACAAAAGAAGACCCAGCCAATCAGCTGGGATTCAGAGGCAGATGGTGGTGGGACCAGTCAGAGGTGGTATTTGCCGGTTCTCTGAACTACACAAAATTTCTGTCACCAGTTCTCCAGAACTGGTCAGAACCTACTGAATACCACCTCTGCCTTAATGGCTTGGGATCAGGCTATCTGAAATATCATCTTTTGCCAATCACATCCATCTGACTCACTAGAATGGGGAGGCAAGGAATCTTGTGGGTCCCATCTCCTAAGAAGGTACATCTGATGGGATCCAGAAGAAGGATGTTTTATTTGGTGACTCCCTCCTCTGAAACATCATCTTTCCAAAAACTAGTCCCCATTCTGATACTTTTTCAGAAGGCCCTGAAGAGATGGTTCTAATAGTGGGCCTGGGGAACTCACAATGGGATGAAGTCCATTAAATGGCTGGTATAAGTGAGTGAGGGGATAACAACAACAACAACAACAACAACAATAACAACAACAACAACAACAACAATAATACTTGATTGATATCTAGGATGTTGGCAGCAACCTGTATCAACCACTAGCACCAGCCACTGGTTTTTGTGATACATTTTAAAATGTTCAGTTGACTGAGTTTCATGTTTAATGAATAAATAAAAGAGATATTATTATTATTATTATTATTATTATTATTATTATTATTATTATTATTATTATTATTATTTCTTTTATATTGTATTTTTACTTCATGTAAACCGCCTTGAGTCACCAGTTTTCAGTAAGCAGCAATATAACTTTTCCTAATAAATAAATAAAGGTAGAAGTGCCACGGGGGTGGGTGTTGATGAGATTCTGGGAGACATAGACTAGATCACACATGAATTACAATGAAAATTGGATTAGAAGACCTCGGAGGTTCCTTCCAACTCTGTTATTTGTTTGTTTTAATTGCAAGAGGGGAATGCAATGATGTGTAAGTTCAGGTAGATCAGATAATGAGGACACTGTGACAGGTAAATGAAAGGAAGCAGGGAAAATAAGACATTGGATAAGCACATTTATATTATGGAGGTGCATGTGAGTGAGACATGTGAGAGGTGAAGGAGACTTATCAAACAACTTGCATCCCTCTCCTTACAATTTTTTTACAACTGAAAATGCAAAACTTTCTTTTAATCATTTATGGCAATAAAAAAACTATTTGCATGAATTGCTGTAGAGCTGAATCAAAGTAATGCTGTTAGAGCACCAGGTCTTTGTTTTTAAGAGTCTGTTCAGAATTCATAGGCTTAATTAACAATATTTTTCACTTGCATTAGAATTTTCACTTCCCTCTTTAACTGTGATCCAAATTCATCTGAAGACAATACGATCCTAAGCAAAAACTTTCACATTTGTTAGAATACTAATGTAGTGTTGAAAACTTCCAGTAGTTTAAACAAATGGGCCAATATTCGTGTTTCTATTGTTTTCCATAGGAAATACCTAACTGACATATAGGAATAATGCATCATTAGTCATCAATAAGAACATTCATATCCAATGTTTCCTTTGAGATTAGCTGTCTGCAAGAAAGCTTACAAACTTTTTTGAGTAGTTATCAGCATGTGGAAGAAAGACAGAGGAAATCTTTCATTCTTAAACTTTTAGTCCACAATGGGATTCTCAACTGTCCAGCTTTTGAGAGCTCAGCACAGCCTGAGCAATTAAAAATCAGTGAATGGCAAGAAGTAAACATATTCCCACTTTGGTGTGGCAAACCAAAATTACTTAATTCTAACTCCAAACAAATAAATAACAGGAAAATTCAACAAATCTTGCCTGTAAAAGTAAAATAAAATGCACTATTTTTTTACTAATTATCTCCACAGATTTGCATTTGTATTGTTATCTTTTCATCCAACTTTTTCATGAGAAAAAAACACATTACAAAAAAACCCACAGATTATTGATCATCTTGATTGTTTTAGTTTTTTTAAAAAAAATCTTGGTGGGTTGTCAATTTTCCCTCATAAACCTATGAAGGAGCTTCAAATGGATCAATGGTGGAAGCTTTTATTGAGTTAGGGATGCTGGATTTATTAACAGTTGCTCTCTCTCCAGGTGGGAGATGGAAGGAGGGCATGGGTATTTCATAGTTAACCTGTTACTGTTTGTTATATCTTATCCTGGTTGGCCAGAGATAATTACTCTAATTGGCCAGGGGTAATTATTTCTTATCCTGATTGGCCAGAGGGTGGAAATGTTTGATTGTGGGTGGAGAATGGCTGTTGACCTGAGATTGGGATGCAGAATGCAAGTCTTCTTGATACATGAACTCCATCTTTTAAGAGGAAGGTTTTGCTTGTGAGGTGTTTAGGAAGGAATCTATGACAGGGAGGTTAAAAGCAACCAATAACATACCAATAGTGATGGTTAAGGGAGGAGCAGCATGGTATCCTAGTGGTGAAGACACTAACTTCCTACTGCTGCAAACTCCACATAGGTGTCAGGAAGGGCATGTGGCTACTAAATACTCAGCTTTACTTAGTTGCTATGATTCCACCCCAGTTAAGGAACTACAGGATTATAAAAAAATAAATAAAACAGATGGTTAAGAGAACTATGCTGGGAGTGGGAAGTGGGAGGAGCTGTTTGTGTGGCCTCAGTGTTTAGTAAAGGTTTTGCATTTCAGGTAAATGTATTCAACCCTTTTGTTTGGTCAATGAACTTAGATGGCCTTGCCAAATCAGTCATTTATGATTCCAAGGGTTTCAAAAACATAAATAAGCACAAGATAGCCAATAAAGACATAAATGCATAAATAAATATGACCATGAGTAATTGAGAGTGGTAAAACATCTGTAAAACTTAAACAAAAACTAACATTTAAAAAAAAACAGGTTTAAATAAACTCAAAGAACCATGAAATTATGGTTCATTTTGAAATATTAGGAAGAATAATCAAAAACCATTCTCATTGGTGATAAAATCCAAAAGGATTGTTGCAAATTTACCAAAACTCATGTGTGTTCTATCTATGTTTCAGGGCCTTTTCAAATTGGAATAGAATATTCTTTTTTTCCAAATTACCTTTATATTTAATTAAGAACAAGAGGCTGTATAGCTGAAGCGCAAATCTAACTGTTTCTCATTAACATATAGTTTCGCCAGAAAATACTAGTTTTTCTAGATTTGTAATCCAAATAACAAACATGTTAATAGGTACCACTGACCAACAGTACTAGTTCTTAAAACCAGTAAGAAGGCCAACATAAGGGTTCCACATCTGTTTTTAGTAAAGTCTATTCCTGTCTGTGGTATTTAAAATCTAAGGGACTCATATTATTGTATAATTACAATCTCAAAGGAATAAAATGTTAATCAAATCCAAAACATGCAAGAATTTTAATAATATTATACTTTCAATACATTCCTTTTAAAATGCTAGCAGATTTTTTTTTCTTCTGGCAGCAATAATTAAATTTTTAGAACACATTTAGTCTGTACGTTTAGAACCAGTAGTTATATTTCAGAAACATTGTATTTAAATAACCTCAATAATTTAGAAGTCTTCAAGCAAACCTGTATGTTTGTAAACATAGTTAGCACCTTCTATTTCTTCAATTTAGAATGTGCTTTTACTGCTTTATTTAGCAATTCCTAATCATGACCTTTGCTTATCCACATTTTCTTGAAAAGGAATATAATTTGGAAGCAAATTATATAAAAATTGAAAATTAACAGCTTGCATGAGTGTGCATGTGCACACGCAAAGGAATCTCAAAGTACACAGATGGCAAGAGAATGCATTACTTATTATGTTGATTATTATACTGAATTGAACACATAAGAGTGTAGAAGAGCTACTCCTGTGGTCAGATTTTTGTATGAAATCAAAATAGTTGTTCTAAATCTCCCTTTTATATATACAGGGCACTAAGTCATGTTGATGCATGCTTGAAGATTTTCAGCCTAATTATAAAGTTGTTTGTTTATAACCCACTATTTAAACAGTATTTTTCCTGAGCAGTTTACAGAAAGTTCAACAAAAACAATCCACATCTCAAAATAAGATGAAATAATTATTTATTTAATCAAAAGCAGAGACAGATTTTCAGCAGGACTGAAGTAGTAGTTGTTGTAGTAAACACTGAATGAAGTACATAGAAAAAAAAACTTTAAATATTCAGAGTTACAGTAGTGAAATGGTGACCATATTCATTGGTTAAAAGATGAATGGATGGATGGATAGATGAATGGGAGGGTGGGTGGGAGTAGAAAGAGAAAAGAGAGAGAAAAGCTATCTTTGCTGTTGGGTAATAATTCTAACCATGATGATCAACACTTTTGGCATACACACACACACACACACACACATATATACATATTTACAAATACATACATATAAATACTTAGGTTTTGAAATATGAGCAAAATAAAAAGGCATCCTCTGGAATTTCACATATCAACATTGTGCTGGTAACTAATTAACTTTTTAAAAGGTATAGTCAAACCAAGAGGATGCTGAACTAATAAAGGAAAAAGGGAAAGAATGTTTTGCAGATGTGTTTACAGGTTACGGCTGTGTACCCGTGTCAAATAAAGCTGGAACCAGATGTTCAAGTACTTTTCTTTGCATCAAGAATGGTTCCCATTGCTCTTAAAAAGAAACTCAAGAGAAAACTTAAGCAAGAGAAACACATGGAAAAACTGGTGAACATAAATGGTAAATTCTGAGGTGGCAACAGAGAAAAAAAAAATAACTCATTACAAGTTTGTTTTAATGCAAGAGATTTAACTCATTGGTGACCATTGTCACATTCTTACATTACAGAATAGGACACAAATGTATAAAGCCTATTTTATTTTATTCTCCTATATGACATTCTGATTACTAGTAATTGAAGCTTAAATAAGGAAAATAGCAATAAACACTTTTCTAGATAATTGTTTGAATGAAAACATTAGAACATCTACAGTCATTATCGTGGTCATGTCTTCAAATTGATGTGTCATATTAAAAGGTACATATGTCATGGAAGTCCTGACACATTCATATTTGACCCAACAACAGGTCACAATAACACCTTAAAAACACTTCTAAAAAGATGTAGACATCAAATCTAATAAGACACAGATTCAGCTTCTTATGTGCTGCATAGAAATGTTCAGTATACGAAAGTTGTATATTTGGTAACACACAGGCTGCTGAAAGTATAACTCAAATGCAGGCATGTTACTAACAGAACAGGAACTTGGAACTGTAAAGTCCAAATAAAAGCTGGTATCATCACAGAAATGTTCATCTACCCATGTTGGCCCCAACATTGGCACAATTGACTCCATCATGAGGGAGCTATCTGGGAAAAACAGGAATGCATTTGGAATGAAACTGAAAATAAAACTTTGTATGAATTGAAATAAATAATAACCAGAACTCCTGGATCAATCTGAAAGAGCTGCAATACTTCAAAAAAATATATTTCCATCTCCATGCAGTCAAATAAGTTAGCCAGGGGAAGTGGTTAATCATTGTGATTGATCAGTGTACCCAAACCCATAAGCTTTTCCGGCTACAGGAATGAGCCTATTGTGGGAGAAGTAGTCCAGAGCTATTTACAGGTAGTTATCAACTTATAATATTCATTTAGAGACCATTCGAAGTTACAGCAGTACTGAAAAAAGTGTTTGACTGTTTTTCACACTTATAATCATTGCAGCATCCACATGGAGACCTGCTTCATACACTTGACAACTGACTCATACTTACAACAGTTGCAGAGTCCCAGAGTCACATGATCACCTTCTACAACCTTCTGACAAGCAAAGTCAATGGGGAAGCCAGATTCACTTAACAACTCTGTTATTAACTTTACAACTGCAGTGTATTAACAACTGACAAAATTCACACAACAAATGTCTTGCTTAACAACAGAAATTATGGTTGTAAGTCAAGGATACCTGTATTTATTTAATTTATGTAATCACTTTACATATAGTATATGGCCAACAGTATAAAACAACAGAACAATTACTATACAAGAAAAATAAGATAAAAGTTTTTTAAGTAGTAAAATCCATAGCTACAATGGTCACTTTCATAATAACAATCAACACAGCCATTGCGTAGGCTTGCATACTTGAATACTATTATACCTTGGATAATAGTAAAATAATAAATAATAAATAAATATACTCTGCTTTTCTGCTACAGGTGATAGAACCGTTTCTATGAGCGTAATAATAACCATTCTTTTACTAAACTTAAACAAGTATGAATAAACATTTAGAAAACTCACTCAGACAAAGACAATTACAATTGAGTCACTCAAATCAACTTAAAAGGTTGTTTTAGAAGGATTCATTCCGTGACTATTGATGACTCAGCATATCACGTGAAGTTGTAATGTGTTTAATTTGTCATGTGAAAACAGCCCACTCTATTTTGTAAACTAGTGTATTCCAAATCCATCCAATTGCATTTTATTCCATAAACATAGTTAAACAAAACTATAGTTTAGTACAATATATAAACTCAGCCAATCATTTTCATAGGCTTCAGCTGTATTATAATTTAATGCAAATTTAGGAACAGGAAACAGGAAAATAAAGATTTTTGGACAAAAGTCAACATATAAACAAATTATTTGCTTTAAAAACAATGCATTCAGTAATTTTGGCACACAATCTTGTAAAATGAGCAGGATATGTGTCTTCCCAAATATATGTTCTATTGTTTGGAGAAGTATTCTAAAGGGCATACTTTGCAGACAAAATTTACCAGACAGGCAAATTTTTAGTGAAAGACTAAAGGGACGGGTGATGTAAAAGTTGGTAATTAACTGCTACAAGTCAAAGTAGACAAAGGTGGGTAGCCTTTGGAGACAAAAAGCATGTTTTGACTTTTGAGAGCATCATAGATACTGCCAACTGGCAACGATTTTTGCCCAATCATAAATAACCACAAATGCAAAACATTCATTGACAATAATAATATATAAAATTTATGTGCCACCTGACTTTCAGAAACTCTGGGTAGTTTGCAATTGTTGCTGTAATTATTGAGAAAGCTAACTGGTGAGATTACTTCCTACCACTTTATCTTTGCTTCCCCCCCAACCCCAAACACATGGGAACTCTTTCAAGCAAAGTGCTGGCTTGCAGCCACCTGCCATTATTATTTTACAGGGACTATGAAATTAAAGGCTAGCATTTTCCATTAAAAGAAGTCTTAAAAATAAAATCAGATGTGTTGCAAAACTTGGCAAGTTTCACATGAGTTGGCTGAATTATATTGCTTGTTAGTATATTAAAAAGTATTCAAGGACCTACAGTCAAGAGGCAAAGCAATGAGTTATGGCCACAAATGCCTTAGGGCAAGGGTGTCAAACTCAAGGCCCCGGGGGCCCCATCCAGCCCATGGGGTGCTTAGATCTGGCCCTTGGGGCCATCCTGGAAATAGCAAAGGACTGGCCCATGGTGCCTCTGCCAGAAAAAATTGAACTTGCGAATTTCACACATGCTCTGTCATCCAAGCTCCATTTTCGCTGGCAGAGAATTGCAAGAGGTTATCACAACCGAAAATGGAGCTCAAGAGTCCGTTTTCGCTGACAGAGCACTTGGCCACCACAAGCGCCCCTGACACTGGTAATGTCATGCTGGCCACACCCACCCTGGTCACACCATTCCAACCCCCCAATGTCAGACACAACCCCGATGTGGCCCTTAATGAAATCAAGTTTGACACCCCTGCCTTAGGGGAAAGCTTCTGAATGCAAATTGATAAGCTCCTTCTTTTTCAATGAATTTACAAAACTTAGTTTGAATGTCACTGTTGCATTTGAACGAATGTTGCCCTCCAGTTTTTCATGGAACCCCATTTTATGGATGACCTGATAGATTCTACTTGTGATAGATTCTACTTGTGGAGTCTGTGGCACTGAGCTGAATGGACAGATGATCTGGATGTAGTACAGAAGGGGTGTCAAATTCAATTTCATTGAGAGCCAAATCAGAGTTATGTTTGATCTCGGGGGGGGGGGCTATGATTGGTGTGGCCAGGGTGGACGCGATCAGCTCAACATTCATGTTGCGATGCCTGTGGTGGCCCGAATGCTCCACCACAAAAACAAGCTCCTGAGCTTCATTTCTGGCTGTGACGGCCTCCTGAAACCCTTTGCCAGCAAAAACGGAGCTCAGGAGAGCTGCAAAGTGCTCTCCTGAACTCTGTTTTCACTGGCAGAGGCACTGCTGGTCAGTCCCTCACTGCTTCAAGGGTGGTCCCATGGGCCAGATCTAAACGCTCCACAGGTTGGATCCAGCTTGCAGGCCTTGAGTTTGACACCCCTGTAGTAGAATGTAATTTCATTTTGCCCTTACCTAAAAATATCCTAGAAAAAGTATTATTCAGCCTGTTGTGAATGAATAAATGTTAAAATAAAGTTACCTTGAGCTTGAAGTCAAGTGCAGGGTTCTGGCCCTGCACTTCTGATTGGCTGTGAATGGCAAGATCGGATTGGTCCATTCAGGAGAAACTGATTGGCCATTAACAGGCCATTCCCATTGGTTAACAGAGCTAGCGCTGCCGGATTGCTATTGGTTAAATAGTTAATAAGTTGCCTATATAAGGAAGGCTATAGCAGCCATTGAGCTGAGCTGTCACACCATGTAAATAAAGAGTTTGAAGTTCACTGTTTCTACCGGCTCATCTCCGTTATTCGCACCCATGCTCCAGACTTAACACTGGCGACGAGGATGGGATTGGATGATGTCAGAGCCAACTAGAACAACGGCGAAGACAACCAAGCACGTGGCTGAATCGCACAACGGCAGAACCATGTCCGGCGGCGTAGTACCACCCGCTCCATTCGACCCAGCGCAAGAGGACTGGGAGTCCTACATGGACTGTTTCCAAATGTTTTTGGAAACAAATAATCTGAAGGATGCCACAACTGGGAAGAAACGGGCGGTATTACTGACGCACTGCGGGCCAACCGTATTCAAGATCGCCAAGGCGGTAGCCAAACCGGCCGAAGTGAAGGCCATGGACTGGGACGTCCTCGAACCGCTACTAAGGGCCCACTATGCACCAATCGTTCCAACGCTCATAAGATGGCACGAGTTCTACCAAAGGAACCAGCGTAAAGGAGAGAGCGTTGCCGATTTCATTGCGGACCTCCGAAACTTGGGAGGCCTCTGCAATTTCGCTGACCTAGAAGAGGCTTTGAGAGACCAAGTAGTTCTAGGATTGGATGCTCTAAACGTGCAGAGCAAAATAATGGCTAAGGGCAACATTAGCCTTGCCGATGCCATCGCTGAGGCTATGGCAGTGGAAGCGACCAAGAAGTTGGCTGCTCAACTACGCCGAAATCACGCTCCGACACACCAACCAGCCAGTGAACTTTCACCTAAGTTGGAAGGACAGCTCTCGACAGCCCACCATGAGGACCTCTCTTCATCGTCAGACAGCAATGAAGAAGAGGTCCATCGACTGTGGTCCGATCAGGACCGTTACTCGAAGTCCCAGCAACCGTGCGCTGGCTACGGGGCCAACCATTACCGTTCTGATTGCAAATTCCAAGATGCGCTCTGCCATGAGTGCGGAAAACGGGGCCATATCGGACGGATCTGCAGAAGTCTCCTCGGACCCAGCCAGACCTCGAAGGGGGCCAATTTTCACCAATCGACAGGAAACCGTCCTGTAAGGCGAGAACCAGCAAACCACTCCTACAGAAACAGACCCGTGAATCGCCTAACAAGCGAGAAGAGGCTCACCAAACAATCACTATCAGCCACGCGTCTTCATTGGATGCCAAAAAAATTCGAGTTAAAGTGGACATCGAAAATCAGCCTTGCCAAATGGAAGTTGACTCGGGATTGTCTCTTTCGATGGTCTCCTGGAAGACCCTCAAGCAACTCATCCCTACTATCCGGTGCCAAGACCTTCAATTCCAACAGCTCATGCTAAAAGACTACCAGGGGAACTGGATTCCAGTCGTAGGATCCAGTTGAGTCCGGGTTTTATTCAAGAACCACACAGCATACTTACCTTTGACGGCAATCGACAAGGACCGGCCTCGCCTCTTAGGCCTACAATGATTTGCACCCTTCGACATTGAAGTGGCAGGCATTAACCGAATCGACGGCAGTGACTGGGAGGAGGACCTTGCCTATGAATTGAGGGATGTCTTCGTGGAAAAGCTAGGTGAGTACAAGGGGACCCTGATATTCTTTAGCCTTAATCCAAAGATAGCTCCAATCCGGCTTAAGCCTCGTCAAGTTCCATTTGCCCTAAAGCCGAAAATCGACGAACAGCTTGATAAGTTGATAGCCCAGGGAGTGTTAAAGCCAACCGATCACTCCCCATGGGAAACACCAATCGTGACACCAATTAAGCCGGATGGCTCCATTAGAATTTGTGGGGACTACCGAGCCACCCTAAACCATGCCCTGCAACAAAATCCATATCCGGTGCCGGTGGTGCAACACCTCCTCCATTCCCTGGGGGGTGGAAAAGTCTTCGCTAAACTAGACTTAGCTCAGGCTTATCAGCAGCTGCCAGTTGATGAAAAAACGGCACAGGCACAGACTATCGTAACGCACCGAGGTGCCTTTAAGTGTACACGGCTCCAATTCGGAGTCAGTGTAGCCCCAGGGATCTTTCAGAGCCTAATGGAGAGACTTTTGCAGGGGATCAAAGGTGTTGTCCCCTACTTTGACGATGTGCTCATTGCTGCCCCCACTCCAAAAATCTTACGGGATCGTTTAAGACTGGTTTTACAAAAATTCCAAGAAGCAGGCCTGAAAGTGAAGAAAAATAAGTGCAAGCTGTGTACAGATCGTGTTGAATTCTTAGGGTACTTAATTGACAGTCAGAGTATTCACCCTATTGATAGCAAATTGAGAGCAATAAAAAACGCTCCCAGACCCCAGAACAAGGCTGACCTCCAGGCATTTTTAGGCCTCATCAATTTCTATAACGTATTCTTGCTGCACAAGGTGACTGTTGCTGAACCTTTACATCGCTTACTAGATAAAAAAGCCAAGTGGGTGTGGTGTCATAGAGAAGAGCAGGCGTTCCGTAATATAAAAAAACCTACTGACTTCTGATGCTGTACTAATGCAGTACAATGAAACCTTACCGTTAAATATAACATGCAATGCATCGCCTTTCAGAGTGGGCACCATTTTAAGCCATGTATTGCCTAACGGTAACGAAGCCCCTGTTGCTTATTTTTCAAAAACACTCTCGAAAACCAAGCGGAATTATAGCCAGATCGATAAAGAAGCCCTGGCAATTGTATCAGCTGTTAAAGGATTCCATGAGTACGTGTACGGCCGCGCTTTTAGTATAGTGACTGACCACAAACCATTGCTGGGGATAATCGCTGGGGATAAGCCTACTCCCTACATACTTTTTACCAGGATGACCCGCTGGTCAGAATTCTTGGCTGCCTACAATTATCAGCTACAATACCACCCCGGTAAAGCCATTCCCCACGCCGACGCGTTGAGCCATGCACCACTCCCAGAAACCATCAACGATCCCGCACCAATGTCGCCATATCGATCAACTACAATCGCGGCTGCAGTCACGCCATTCCGAACTCCCTTATAACCAAACTGAGGGGGGGGAGATACAGAGGAAGACGAATTTCAACTAGAGGAAAATCTTTTCAAAAGGAACGATACCGGAACAGAAACGCGGGAACAGGAACCAGGGATGGGAGTGAGTTCACCTCAGGGAGTTACCGAAGATATTGGTGACAACGGAAATGCGAACTCTGAACCAGAGGCACCCCTTTTGCCAAACAACAACCTACCTCAACAAGAGTGCAGCCAAATACCAAGCGCACAGCGAAAATCAAAAAGACTAATAAAACAACCGTCCTGCCTCAGGGACTATGTAAGCAGAACCCGGGGGAAAGGGGTATTGTGAATGAATAAATGTTAAAATAAAGTTATCTTGAGCTTGAAGTCAAGTGCAGGGTTCTGGCCCTGCACTTCTGATTGGCTGTTAATGGCAAGATCGGATTGCTCCGTTCAGGAGAATCTGATTGGCCATTAACAGGCCATTCCCATTGGTTAACGGAGCTAGCGCTCCCGGATTGCTATTGGTTGAATAGTTAATAAGTTGCCTATATAAGGAAGGCTATAGCAGCCATCGAGCTGAGCTGTCACACCATGTAAATAAAGAGTTTGAAGTTCACTGTTTCTACCAGCTTGTCTCCGTTATTCGCACCCATGCTCCAGACTTAACACAGCCTGTTTTGTTGTTCAGGGATAGGAAAAATTGGTCTGAAGAAACAATGAGTTCCCATATTGTGCTTTCTTTACAGTAGAACAAAATGCTTGTTGTTACGATTTCCAGGAGAGATAATAAAAAAATGAAATTGACATAAACTGAATAGAACACTTGGTTTATCAAATGTGGATCTGTAGGGAGATTAAATAAATTGATTGTGAATTTTTGTAATCAAGACAACATTTCAGAGGAAAGAAATCCTAGAAAATGGCTTTACCTTAGCTGCACCTTATTATCAATTTGGTTGTTGTAGAATGGTAATGGATACATGTTCCTAAAAGCAAAAGAGGGAAGGAGGGGAAAGAGGAGAGAGAGAAACATTCACTCCAAATTTTCATTGCCTTTCCCTTAGGCACATGTACAACATGTTTAGATAAGCTCTTCTATCAACGCCAATCTAAACAACTGCCTGAAAAGAAATATAAACTTGCTGTAAAAAATTATATGTCATTCACCAGCCAACTTACATATGAAAGTGTCTGTTGGTTTGTGTGTGTGTGTGTGTCTGTGCGCGCGCGCACGCGTGCATGCATGTGCTGTTTCTGCCTGCTACAGAAACAAACATTTGTACAGATATTAAGATGGGATGTCCCTATGACAAACTGCAATTATTTTTAGAAAATCTTTTTCTAAATCGATTTTTCTTGGAAATCTTGCTAGAAAAATCCTTTTCACATAATTGCATATCAATGTCCCTCAATTGCAAAATGCTAAATATTAAAAGAATGGGGTGTTGTTTCATAAATTGAGTGGAAAAAGAAGTAAAGCCCATTTGGGAGTATCTGTAATACTATATCAAAAAATCAATTCAGAAGTACTTTGGAGCTCACATGAGCACTCTGCTATTTGTTGTAACAATCCACTTTCTTTAGGCTGCTACTCACAAAGTCTCATTAACTTTAATGAGTGAGCTTCTTGAACCAGTGTTATAAACAGAGAAAGGTACACACAACTAAATATAAGAGTATATTAAAAGTTTTGTGTAGATATTAGTATTTAATTAAAGGACATTGAATTGATAGAACGCAATGGTGTCACCAGTTTAGCTTCACCAGGCTTCACTAGGCAGATATTTAACACTTCACAGCTGCTTTTCAAACCAAAAAAATATATATTATGGAAATTCTGGTCAACTTAGAAGATCAACCTAGTTGTTCATGTGCTCATAGTAGATTTAAAAAAACAATTTACAATGGTTATCTCAAAGGTACTTTTCCAAAAAACAACTTTTTCTTCCTTCCAAAGGTTTTGCTTCTCAAGATATAAATAATTTCATTCCCAACAATTTAGTTATAACTAAAGATGCTTCTTGGATGAGAAGTGAAAATTTTTCAATGAAAAAAAACCAAGAAAGTCCAGTTGCTGTTTGGAAAAATACCTTTGGGATATCCATGACCTGGAATCACCCTAGAAATTTATAATGGGCAATAATTGCTTTATTTCCTTTTATCTATTCATGCTATCTTTGTTTCATATAGCAGAAAAATTTCTTTAATACTAGGTAAAAGTATTATATGATTGATTTCTTATAAAACCTGACTTCCCACATATTACTTATTGATATGATCGCTCTTTAGTCATACAATTAATCAATTTCCTACTCTGTGATATTTAAAAAAATGCAATGTACTTCTAGAAGACTTCAGGATTTCCCCCATTGATTTGGCTTGTTGGAAACTGGCTAGAAAGATCATATGGAAATCATGTAATCCTGGGTTGATGCAATATTATAAATCCAAACCAGTTGCCAAGATGAACATGTGAATATAGGGACACCGAAACAGTCATAATTTCAAGGAATCATTATAAGCCATTTCTTTCAGCACCATGGTAACTTTGATAAAACAAATGGTTTGGAAATAGATGGCTATCTGTATTGGATTAAATTACTTACTTCAATGGAGAGGGAACTGTTAAGTTCTGCACATGGGCGCAAAAGGATTGGAGATGAGACGATGAACAATGAACTTCAACTCTTTATTTAACATTGTGGAACACAGCAAAAACTACGGCAGCAACAGCCCTTTTTATAGGCAAGCTGCTGATCAAATAACCAATAAAAAACGGGAAGCGTTAGTTCCCTTAACCAATGAGAGAGGCCCGCTAATAGCCAATCAGATTCTCCTGAATGGACCAATCCGATGTCGCTATTATCGGCCAATCAGAAGTGCAGGGTCAGAACCCTGCACTTTGCTAAAGGTTTTAATAATCTTTATTAAGCACTTTTATTAATTCACAACACCCCTTTCCCCCGGGTTCCGTTTAAGGGGTGTGGTGAGGTAATATTTGAGGTAGGCCAGTTGTTTAGATTGTCTGTTAGATTTTCGCTGTCCCCCCGGTACTTGTTTATAATCTTGTTTGGGCGGGATGTTTTCTGGTGAGTAGGTTACCTCCGGTCCTTCATTTAAAAACTCAGTACCGCTAATGTCTTCGTTGTCCTCTTGCCTTTGTGGGCTTGCTTCTGACGAGGTGTCTCTTTGAGGCAAGTCCACCACCCTCTCTGATTCTTCCGAATACTCACTTCTTCCACTTGTGCTTTCTGTCGTTTCGAACTCGGTCTCCTTGGCATCTCCTCCCCCCTCAGTTTGGAAGTTACCAGAGTCGCAGAAACGAGGCTGCAGCCTCGAACGCAGATGATCAATGTGGAGCTTCCATATTCTTCCGTTGCAACTTTTTAGTCGGTACGATCTGGGTCCTGTGACTTGGATTACAGTTGCCTCGACCCACAACAGATCGCCAGAAAAGTTTTTAGCGAAGACTAAGTCGCCTATCTGGAATTCACAGCATTTCCCACTGGATCCGTGTGGTTTTTCTGGTTCATACGATGGGTGTAGTCGGTTAAGGTGGGAGCGGAGTTTTCGTCCCATTAACAATTCGGCCAGAGTTTTGTTGGTGACGCTGTGCAGAGTGATGTGTTGAAGGAGGAGTATCCGGTTAATCTTATCTTCGATATCACCATAGTCCATTTTATGTAGGGTTTTTTTGACGAGTTGTACCATGCGCTCGGCTCTTCCATTGGTCGCAGGATGCGCCGGCGAAGTTAGCGCATGGCGAATACCATGGTCCGCCAAATACTGTTCAAAAGAAAGCATGGTAAACTGGGGCCCATTGTCGGATACCAGAACGTCTGGCAGTCCATGGGTTGCGAATAATCTGTCCAATTTCCTGATGACCGATTCTGTTGTGGTACTTTTCATTTCATGGATTTCAAGCCAGTTTGAGTAGGCATCCACCGTTACTAGGAATGTGTGTCCTTTAGTAGGTCCCACAAAGTCAATATGAATACGGGACCATGGGCCTCTGGGCCCTGGGTGTTTCCCACTCTGTTGGGGTTGCTTTTGGTGGGGCATTGCTAACTTCCTGGCATTTGCAACAAGTCTTTACCCAGGCCTCAATTTGTTTGTTGATACCCGGCCACCACGCATAGCTTCGTGCGAGCGCCTTCACGCGCACTATGCCGGGATGGCCTTCAGGCAAGGTTTTCAATACCGCTCGTTGCAGCTGCTCTGGGACAACGACTCTATCCCCCCAAATTATGCAGCCTTTCTGTGAAAACAGTTCCGTCTGTCAATTCTTGAAAGGACTGAAATTGTCAGGGATTTGATCCAATGGCCATCCTCGCTCGACCCAGCTAAGAACTCACACCATCGCGTTTGGGATCGCGTTTGGTTTCGATCGCGATATCTCGAACTGTCAGTGGTGGTGATTGAAGTGTTTCAATTTGGAGCATCGCGACGGTTGGAGCTGGGTCGTCAATGGTTTCAGGAAGTGGTGCACGGCTTAGTGCGTCAGCGTGGGGGATAGCTTTCCCTGGGTGGTGTGGCAGTTTATAATTATATCCAGCAAGTCATTCAGGGAGATAATATATAAGGGGTTGGCTTATCCCCCACTATAATCCCCAGCAAAGGTTTGTGGTCAGTGACTATAGTAAAAACTCGCCTGTAAATATATTCATGAAATCGTTTAACAGCAGAAACGACAGCAAGAGCCTCTTTATCGATTTGACTATAGTTACATTCAGCTTTTGATAGCGTTTTTGAAAAGTAGGTAATAGGGGCTTCACTATCGTTTGGTAACACATGGCTCAAAATGGCACCCACTCCGAATGGTGATGCATCACATGTAATTGTTAAAGGCAAAGTCTCATTATACTTCATCAAAACAGCGTCTGAAGTCAATAAGTTTTTTACTTGTCGGAACGCGTGTTCCTCTCGGTGTCCCCAGACCCAGGTTGCCTTTTTGTCCAACAGACGATGTAGGGGCTCAGCTACGGTCGCTTTATGGGGCAGGAACACATTGTAGAAATTGATAAGGCCCAGGAAAGCTTGGAGATCAGTCTTATTTTGGGGCCTTGGAGCATTTTTGATTGCCCTAAACTTGCTATAAGTGGGGTGAATGCCTTGTTTATTGATTAAGTACCCCAAAAATTCTACCTTATCCGTACATAGTTGACACTTTTTTTTTTTTTACTTTAAGGCCAGAGTCTTTAAATTTCTGGAGAACTAACCTCAGGCGCTCCCTTAGTATTTCTCTAGTTGGAGCAGCAATTAGAACGTCATCAAAATAAGGTACAACCCCTTTTATACCCTGTAGTAGCCTCTCCATCTAGCTCTGAAAAATTCCTGGGGCCACGCTAACTCCGAATTGGAGTCGGTTGCACTTAAATGCACCTTGGTGCGTAACGATCGTTTGTGCCTCTGCGGTTTTTTTGTCTACAGACAGTTGTTGGTATGCCTGTGCTAAATCCAATTTAGCGAAGATTTTTCCACCCCCCAGGGAATGGAGAAGGTATTGTACCACTGGTACTGGGTAAGCGTTCTGCTGAAGGGCATGATTCAGAGTGGCTCGGTAGTCCCCACAAATTCTTAACGATCCATCCGGCTTGATGGTTGTTATGATTGGGGTTTCCCAGGGAGCGTGGTCGGTTGGTTCTAACACACCCTGGGCTATCAATTTATCAAGCTGCTCATCAATCTTTGGTTTAAGGTCAAATGGAACTCGATGAGGCTTAAGGCGGATGGGAGCTACTTTGGGATTAAGGTTAAATGATATCGGGGTCCCCTTGTACTCACCTAATTTCTCTGTAAAGACGTCCTGGAACTCCCGGATGATGGCCTCTTCCTAGTCATCACTGTTGGTTCGGTGAATGCCGGCTACTTCAATTCCAAGTGGGGTGAACCATTGGAGGCCTAACAAACTAGGCCAATCCCGGTCGACTATGGTCAGTGGTAGGAATGCAGTACAATTTTTAAATGAGACACGGACTTTGCTGGATCCGACGACTGGAATTCAATTTCCCTGATAGTCCTTAAGTATGATTCTTTGGAATCTGAGGTCTTGCTGCCGGACGGTGGGGATTAATTGTTTAAGGGTCTTCCAGGAAACCATCAAGAGGGACGATCCTGAATCGACTTCCATCAGGCAGGGCTGGTTTTCGATGGTGACCTTCACCTGGATCTTCTTGGCATCTAATGATGAGGCCTGACCGATCGTAATGGTTTGGTGTGCCTCTTCCCGCTTCGTTGACTGGGCTAGTGGTTTGTTTCTGTAGAAGTGGTTGTTCCATTGGTGGGTTAAGTTTTCTCAATTCACAGGACGACTTCCTGTGGGCTGGCGGTAGTTGGTCCCCCTCTTAGGTGGGTTGGATCCTTTCTTGCTTCTACAAACTCTTCCGATGTGACCTCTTTTTCCGCACACATGGCAGAGTGCGTCGAGGAATCTGCAGTCTAATCATGGGTGGTTTGCCCCACAACCAGCACATTGGTACTGTACTCTCTGGTTTCGTTGATGGTATTGGTCTTGTTCAGACCGGAGCCGGTTGACCTCTTCTTCATCGCTTTCTGATGACGATTCGAGGTCCTCATGGTGGGCTGTCGTTGCCTGTCCTTCCAGGTGAGGCGAGATTTCGCCGGCGAGTTGGCGGAGCAGGGCGTGGGTGCAGCGCATTCGTGCAGCCGACTTCCTGGTTGCTTCTGCTGCAGTAGCTTCAGCGATGGCATCTGCAAGGCTAATATCACCTTTTGCCATCAGCTTACTTTGGATCGCTAGTGCATCTAATCCCAGAACTATTCGGTCTCTCAAGGCCTCTTCAAGGTCAGCGAACCCGCAGAGGCCTCCCAGATTCCGGATATCCACAATGAAATCTGGAATGCTTTCTCCCTTCCGCTGGTCTCTCTGATAAAATTCATGCCTTCGAACAAGCGTTGGTACGGTTGGTGCATAGTGGGCCCATAGAAGGGTCTCGAGGACGTCCCAGTCCATGGACTTCACCTCAGCCGGTTTGGCTAGTGCCTTGGCCATCTTAAACACAGTCGGCCCGCAGTGAGTTAGGAATACCGCTCACTTCTTTCTGGTAGTGGAATCCTTCAAGTTGTTGGTCTCCAGAAACATCTGGAATCGGTCCATATATGAGTCCCAGTCTTCTTGTGCCGGGTCGAATGGAGCGGGTGGTATGATGCTGCTAGACATGGTTCAGCCATTGGTGCGTCTTCAGCCACATGCTTTGTTTGGCACTCTATAGTGCTCAGTCAGCTCTGACATTTCCAAATCCCACCTTCATCGCCAGTGTTAAGTTCTGCGCATGGGCGCAAGGATTGGAGACAAGACGATGAACAGTGAACTTCAACTCTTTATTTAACATTGTGGAACAGAGCAAAAACTACAGCAGCAACAGCCCTTTTTATAGGCAAGCTGCTGATCAAATAACTAATAAAAAACGGGACCCGTTAGTTCCCTTAACCAATGAGAGAGGCCCGCTAATAGCCAATCAGATTCTCCTGAACGGACCAATCCGATGTCGCTATTATCGGCCAATCAGAAGTGCAGGGTCAGAACCCTGCACTTTTCTAAAGGTTTTAATAATCTTTATTAAGCACTTTTATTAATTCACTTTTATTAATTTACAACAGGAACCTATTCATCACACCTGTCAATGTGTGATTAATACTTGTATCTCTTCCAGGGCTTCTATGGGACCTGGGTAAGGCCAGGAAATGTTGAAGCTTTTTTAAAGAGCCACATGAGTGCTTCAGGACTCATTTCAGTGCCTCTCTGAGAAGCTTGATAAGAGGCTCAAATAAAAACTCAAATTAAGCTCAAGAGAACTTGTTTCTGTGTAAAAAAGCATATAAGTGCAACTTTCATATTGCTAAGTCAAAAAAAAAAAATCTTTTGTCTATGTTTTATGCTCAGAATTTGTTATGCAAGCAATGTTGGTGCTACATATTATCACCAGATAAAATTATAGGTTTAATTATATTATAGTGCATAGAATCCTGTATCTCATTCAAATAATACATAAAGTGGGACTTCTGTTCCTCTAAAGCAAGGGTCTTCAAACTTGGCAAGTTTAAGATTTGTGGATTTCAACTCCCAGAATTCCTGAGCTACCATGACTGAAGGAGGAATTCTGGGAATTGAAGTCCACAAGTCTTAAAGCTGTCAAGTTTGAAGACCCCTGCTATAATGTCTTAAACAGTCATGTCATGAATTGATACAGTGATAAACGAATTTATCCATCAAACGATGTATTACCATGACTTTAGCAAATCCAGTTTATTCATGCTTTTCAATACACAAGCCATAAGCAGCAGATCTACTCCTAAGCTATCACAAAACTATACAGCTCCTATGAATTTTCAACATTCATAAAAAATGGCAGAGCTGGCTAAAAGAAGTAAGAATCCAGCTAACTAATCCTACAAAACTGTGGAAGGCCACTGCCTTTTATAAAAAAAGCATGTTGGCTTTCCTTATTTTTTTTTTAATATAAAAATTGAATAGGTGCTACATTTCCCAGCTTGCAGGTAGAATAATGAGGAAATTTGTCATGCTGTTCTTGAAGCTTGATTAGAAACAAAAATTTGTAGCCCTAACTGATGGATGTAAGCAAACCTGACGGGAAAAACTATTGGTAATGAGTTTTCTAAAAACAAAAAATATTTTTTGAACAGAGAGGATCACAATCTATATTAGGCAAGCCATAAAGTATGAATGAATGTACTGGAGCCAAAGTAAGCTAGAGAGACAGCAGGGATCCAAAATTGATAGGAGAGCATCTTCTACTTTGCAACATTGAAGCTCTCTTATATATTTTGCCTAGACTAGTTTGCAGGCTGTATGATGATATAGGATAGAAGGCCACATGAGTCACTATGTCTCTACCAGGTCTCATTAAGTCTCTCCTTGCCTGGTCACTTTGTGTCTGCATCCATGTGTTTTCCAGCTTTCTTTTATTCCTCCACTGAACTTTGCCCTTTTTACAACTCCCTCATAGAGATGGGGGATAGGAGGTCAAAAGGATCTTTGCTTGAGTGAGTTAACTACTTGCCCTTCCAGAATCAGTGCATTCCACTGTCCCTGCTAGCTTTTTCTTGCTTTTGTTGTTTTTCTCACTTCCTTTCATCAGTCAGGAGAGAGAGAGAGAGAGATGCAATTCCATCTTAGATGAAACTGAAACAGTTTAGTTTTCATCCAGTTTAAAACATTCCTGAAAAGGATTTCCTCATTTTAGATTTTACATCTGCCCGACAAACAAAAGTTCCTTACAGCTTTGTTTCTTAAGAAAGAAAAAAGACATATTCCACACTGATTAAACGAAATCCATCTCTGTTGTCTTATACAAAAGGAACCAGACTCAGATGGGATGTTTAAAGTGAACATCTGACAAGCAGCTGGTACCTATGTAGCTTGTTGTTTCTCTTTTGCATGGCCTCCTGTGCTGAACTCATTAGATCAACTTTATTACTTCTGTAGTATGCTTCCTTATGCAAAGATGCAGCTGGATTGCAGATAGAGATCCTTGTAAAATTTTACTGAGATCATATTAACTCTTCAAAGAACACTGAACATATATTCCTTGGTCAACCATGAAGAGTAATTAAAGTATTGGATTAGGACAAAGAGACTTAGATTCAAGTTCACTCATAGTCATAGCAATTTATGGGCTAATTTTACATAGGTCACTTTTGTACTGAATTTACCTCACAGGATTGTTGAGAGAATAAATTATATGAATTACTTAAGCTTTGGAAGAAATATACCTTATAAATAAAATAATCCAAATATAAGTATATGAACTGAATTTCTAGTTACTAAGCAATTTTAAATGCCATACTTCTGTTAATGGTACAGAAAGTTTCAAAACATTTCCTCCTGCCAAGAAATTTCTACCCAGCCTTTAGTTCCAAAATATTGAAACATTTTCAGTGGCAAAACTGTGTGAAAAATAAAGTCATTTATTTATTCATCACAGCTTTGCTTCCATAAAAGTTGTCCATAAGTTTTCCAGGAAAATGCTCACCTAGATAGGCTGTATAACAAGACTTTGTTTTAGCACCTTTAATTTTGATAGGATATTCTAGTCCAAGAACATCCATACTGAAAAATTAGTGAAGGAGAAAAATGGATACATGAACATCTGGCTTTCCTGGATAAGGCAGGAATGAGTTAGAAAAATAAAATGCCTGTTCTCCCTGATCTTAACATGTCCAAGCAAGCAAGTTCATGAGAGGTAGAGGTGTCATGAAAACATGATTTCAGAACAGAATTCCCTACCAGCAGAACGAACAAATGTCTCAACAAGTCTATAGATTATCAATCATCTAGGTCATGGTTCTCCCAAAGGTGCTTTTTTCTAAAAGGCAATTGGACTTTCTTTGAAAATATCATGTAGCCTTATAGCACTTATATTTATATATACTCCATAGTGTTTTACAGTTCTCTGTGAGCAGTTTAGAAATGTCAGCATATGACCCCTACAACCTGAGTCCTCATTTTACCGACCTCAGAAGGATAGAAGAGTGAGTCAATCTTGAGTCAGTCAGGATCAAACTCCCAACTGTGGGCAGAGTTTGAATGCAATACTGCATTCTAACTGCACCACTATGGCTCTTGAAGAAGTTTCTTGGGTGAGAAGTGAAAACATCTTCAAAGAAAGAAGAAAAAATAAGAAAGTCCAGTTGTCTTTTGATAAAAGCACTTTGGGGACAATCTAATCAAAACCAAGCAGGAAGCCTGGTCAGAAGTTATCTTCTCTTGTTCATTCATTCACCCAAGTTTCCTGACAAGGGTTTGTTGTAATTATACTGAGCTCAAGTCTGCTTGGCTTTGGCTGGCTGAATATTAAAACACATCAATTGTTTAATGTAGAGAATACAAAATTAAAATTATTAGGATAATAATTTGAAAAGGCAGTATTTCTTGCCAGCAATCAGAACCTCTTGTAATCATAAGCAATGCTTGTCTGCTACAAGAATGCTGGCAGAAGGGCTGCAAAAGTAGGGGAGGATATGGAAGAAATCCAAAAAGTTTGGGACTTTTGTTTCTTACTTTTGAGGATTTTTGAAAGCTCCAGTTTCAAGAGCACAATTCATTAAGAGGTTTTCATGGCTCTATAGTGTCTGGACTCCGTTCCAGAAAGGTTTTCATCCAGGCTGTGCTAAACATTCCTCTGCATTTGAAACTACAGGATTAAGTAGTGGTTTAAAATCAGATCTAAATCACACACAAAAAAAATATTCAAAATGATAATTAAAAGAGGTTAGTTTCTGAATAAGCTATAGCTTGCGAAGGATTTCTAAGAACTTTGGAAGAGACAGGAGAGTTCATTCATATTTCTTTCTTTGTTGACCCAGCAATTGTGAAATATATTAGGTACACATTTGCAAGCTATCTCATTGCCAAAGCAAAGCTTTTGGCTTTGGAACAGGAATATTGTACAATCAGCCATGCTCCTTGCAGATAGAAAGCAATCTTTTTCAAAGGTGCCAGAAGTTAATCAGCTTCTGTTCCTAACACAGAATAACTTTTCAATTGCATAAAAAGCAGATTACAATGTTCTATGTTGTCATAGAAATGTGTTTATTATGCTTTCATCTCTAGATTTTAAGATGTTACCAAACACTAGGTGAACCACAAAAGGATATATTTTATGATTCTTTTTAAAATATATGTTGATTTTTTAAAAAGTCCATAAAGGTATAATTTAATGGAATACCTGAAGGGCATTTCCAATTTGATTGCAAGGCCAAGTAAACAGTACCATAAAATGTAGGCTTATGTAGGTTCCAGGGGATATATTATAGACTGCATATTTCTGAACCAATTTCATTTTTCATGGCCTACGTGTAAAAAATGAATCAGAACTAATGTATACCAATGATATTTTTACCTCCCAGGATAGGAATAGCATTTTTCTCTTATTCTCTTCTTTCACATTTAATTTTTATACTTTCCATGCTGGAACAATTTAGTATGCTGAAATCTGGAAGTATCTCAAGCCAAAATGTGCAGTGTATGAACCTGCTATACTGAGTCCTGTTTGTCTCTCTGTATCCGAATGTTGATTGCCAAGTTTTATAGCTACAGCAGATTTTATTATTCAAAAACAGAACCAGATGGAATGCCAGTTCAAAGAACATGTCAGAATTAAATATTTCTCTTTTTAATTAGTTGCTTCTGATTTATGCAAGGAAAAAATTAACATAAGATAAGGAGAATGTGCCATACATCCAGATGTGACACAGCATAGACAAGCACTGTCTTTTCCTTGTCAAAAAGATAGGTTCCCTTGCCCCCTCTGCCCCCACAATTTAGGGAGGGGGTGAAAGGACTTATAAGCATGGCATTGACAAATGGCAAAGACCTGCCTTCACTCCATAATGGCAACATTTAAAAATACTTACCCATTTTAATTGAAAATTAGCATACCTTCTTCAGGGGACATAATCTATCATTTCTGTAACTTAGTTTTTTCTGCCGTAAACAGTATTTCCTAATCCTTTAGACTTCAGTCAACTCAATGAAGGAGACTTGAAGGGCATTTACTTCTACCAAGTGGCACTTCTTTAAAGATTTAATGTGCAAATATCATCCACATAGCAAGTACAATAGAAAAACTATACATGTTGCAATTGCTGGATCAACAGATTCATACAGAGCAGACGAAAGTCCTCTCAGCCACAGAAGGTCCATCGGTGATTTCGGATCACTAAACCTAAATCTTATAAATGCATAATTTCCCCTATTCATTTCTGAAATGCTGGGGATAATAAAATATCTACTATTTTGATGCAACTGGATTTTCAATTATGAAACATTAAAAGATATCTCTCTTGAACTGGACCTTCTAAATAGATGGTTCTGAGTTCTGCTATGTTTGACTGATGTGGGAAAAATACATTGGCTCAGCTAGAAATAGAACTGCAGTTGCATTTTACATAGTCCATGATGAGTTCTGTTTAGTTGTGTCTTGGCATAAAGTGTGAATTTAGCCATTGTGGTTTACAAACCATGCTTTATGGTTTTGTTTTATTTCCAAATTAGGCCATTGTTGTTTAGAAAATTACAATGTAAACAAATTATGACTTAACAAAATGCATGAAACCAGCCAGAGGTATACGGTTCTGGCAGTGGACCTGCAGGAGAACAGAACATATTAACATCATGTGACTACTGCATCCAACTGCTAAATCAGAAGTATAATATGCCACTATATTGTAGAAATAAATACTCTATGAGGATTAGAACAGTCAGGGATGTTTTAATACAGTACAGGTCTTGCTGTATAAGAAAATGACACAATTCTCTTAAAATATTGACTTTTCAGCATCTAGGGTCAAGTGACAGATTATGCTATTTTCCAAGCTGCAAGACTTGCTCACAAATAAAATGCTTCCTGTTAATCAAACTCCAGCTCTTTGTCTTTTATTTTTTTCAGGCAGCAGTACAAATAAAGCAACAGCAAAAAGTGTTAAAAGCCTGGCATCAACATTTGCTCCTGTGCCACAGCAAGCTTAGCTATGTTTTATTATGCATGACAGATTTTCATTTTCAAAACGAGTTCTTTGCATTTGTGGTGCAGTTGTGCTTGCATGATTGTAGGAAGCAGGAAGATTCATTTCACACTGTGTGTTGTGCTCACAGGCTGTTTAACCACCCATTTGGCTGCATGATTTACTGCACAGTAGCTATATACACTACTTTACTCTTGCTAAATGGACTCTGAATGAAGCAGGAACTTCAGACTTGAACAATTTGATTGTCTATCAAACTCAATGCAGACCATTGACTGTCTATATGGTTGATGATTGATTGGCTTGATTTTGTTTAATTCCTACCACATTAAAAAAAAATCCTAAGATTTATTTAGTGTCTTATAAGACAGTCTTTCAGAGGTGGTATTCAGCAGTTCTGATCAGTTCTGGAGAACCAGTAGCGTAAATTTTGAATAGTTTGGAGAACCGGCAAATACCACCAGGACTAGCCCCACCTCTATCTACTCTCTGCCTACCTAGTGCCAGCTAATCGACTGGGTCTTATTTTGTTGCACAGGAGAACAGAGCTAGAAATTAGGTTAGTGGGGTGAGGAGGGGATGGGATTTTGTAGTATCCTTTCCCACACCCACCAAGCCACGCCCACCAAGCCACGCCCACAGAACCGATAGTAATAAATTTTGAATCACACCACTACAGTCTTCTAATGGTAGTGGGCTTCATTTGACTTCTTGCATCACAAAATAAGCAGACCTGAGATTTGGAAGAAAAAAAATACAATGTAATTCTGCCTACAGTACAGATTAAAACTTGAGCTGTAAAAATATACGTACAAATTACTAAGAAAAAAATAGAAAATTCTTTGATATAAAGGGACATTAGTGCCACTAGTTGGAGCCTAAGAAGTATCCCAATTAAAATAAAAATGTTATCTTGGTTTTCCATTTACTTGTTTTTAGCTTATCCTGTATATTATCAATATTTAAGGTATTTATTCTGCTAGCTCTTTTACTATTTTTTAATGACTGGTAGTAATAATTTTATTTAGGATGTAGCACATATGCATTTGTATATATATATGTGATATGTACGTATGTATGTATGTATGTATGTATTTATGTATATGTATATGTATTTTACACCAATACTAGATGTGTCTTAACTACATTTTAATACCCCAAGTATTTTGGTTTTTAAAAATAGTATGAAATCCTTACCTCACAAGCACACTGGCCCACTATAATCCATTGGATTAATGGTTTTAATAGCAAGTAAACATGCAGTTTTCTCTTGCTGCAAAAAATTAGGCCATCTTAATTCTTTGTATACAATCAGACCATAATAGAAAAGAAAATGCTATCAGATTCTGTTTGCTTGATATAGAATTCAGAAAGAAGAAAATATTGAACAAAGAAAGCTCTTAATCTTCAGGGTGAAGAATAAAGGTGTTTTTAAATTGGGCTGATACTATAGAACTTTCAAATATCAATCTCTCAGTCTTCTTTTGTGCACATGTTTAAATCATGCTTTCCTGCCAGGTTATTTGATGTTCAGCATCAGATATATAGTCTTTCATCACTGCATTCCTATATTATTCATCTTAATGTGAAACAGATGTTTTTTCCAATAACCAAACTCAACCAAACTCAAACTCAAGGCCTAGAAAAGATGTTAGGAAAAGTTAAAAGACAGGTAAGTGGGAAAGAGGAGAAAATATCTGCCAAGCAATTATTTTGCTATCATAGTTAGAAGAGATTTCCCAAAACCTTGAAAAACAGTATCAGATTTTTAAATGCACCCATGAAAGAGATGGAAAAGCTTGCTACTGATCTAATAGCCTGCAGATAATAGAGAGCCAGAGTGTTTACTGCAGTCCACAATTGAACTTAAGTAGGTAGCTTTAGCATACTGATTAGCATATACAGACAGTCCTTGATGTACAACCATTTAGTGACTGTTCAAATTTTCAACAGCATTGAAAAAAGTGACTTAGGACCATTTTTCATACATATGACCACTGCAATATAAGAGCCATGATGATGCAGTGATTAGAATGCAGTACTGCAGACTATTTCTGCTGCCTGCAGGCTGCCAGCAGTTCACCAGTTTGAATCTCACTGGCTTCAATGTTGGTTTAGCCTTCCATCCTTCTGAGATGGGTAAAATGAAGACCCTGATTGTTGGGGGCAATAGGCTAACTCTATAGACTGCTTAGAAAGGGCTGTAAAGCTCTATGAAGTGATATATAAATCTAAGTGTTATTGCTATCCCCTAGTCCCATGATGGTGAACCTATGGCACCTGTGCCACAAGAAGTGGCATGCAGAGCTGCATGCGAGCCCCAGCCAAATTTACCTGCCCTGAGCATGTCCGTGCCTCCCAGCTGATTTTTGGCTCATTTGAGGCAGTTTTCGGCCTTCCAGAGGCACAAGGGAAGCCTCTGCAGCCTCAGGAAGCTGAAAATGGGCCTTCTGAAAATAATGGAAGTGCCCGTTTTCAGCCTTCGAAGGGACTTCTGGAGCCCGGAGAGACTGTTTTTTGCCCTCCAAGGGGCTTGAGGGAAGCTTCAGCAGCCTTTGGAGGCTGAAAAATGGGCCCGTTTTGGCACTTCCGGAAGTTTTTAAAAACAGGTCTGTTTTCCTACCTCCAAAGGCTGCAGATGCTTCCCTTGACCTCCAGAAGGGTGAAAAAGGCCTCAAAAATTATCTGGGAGGCACGTGTATGCACAGTGCAAGTAAGGGGGAGGGGGTGATGCATATGCATGCAACAGGAAGGCAGGACCCCTTGCATTGTGGGTGCCAGCACACACGCACGCTTTCGGCACACCACAACAAAAAGGTTTCCCATCACTGCTCTACTCATATGATCAATGCTTGGCATCTGAGTCATATTTATGATGGCTGCAACGTGTAGAGGACTTGGGATCACTTTTTGTGATCTTCTGACAAGAAAGTCAATGAGGAAACTTGATTTGTTTAACCACCAAAAAAAGAAACAGATTACCCATAACAATAAAGAAACTTCAATCCAAAAAGAGATCACTCTGGTGGAAAAACAAATCTGGTCACGTTGCCAACTTCAAAAGCCGATACAAAAATTTATGCCACCAGATAAAGATTGAATGCACCAATTATCACATTAAACAAGAGGAAAACCTTCTACGTGGCAATTCCATCTGCACTTTTTACAATTTTGTAAACAACAAACTAAAAGACTCAAAGTCCATCCCACCCCTGATAGGACCTAATGGTAAAGACTGCAATGACGACACCATGAAAGCCAAAATCTTTAACACATTCTTTGGCTCAGTATTTGTAAACAGCAATGGATCATGCCCAGTATTTCCTAGCCAAACCACAGAAAATTACCATGATCTAATACATATCGATTTTACAGAAGACAATGTTGAAAAAGCACTACGCAATCTAAAACAATATCTATTGGACCGGATGGAATATGTGCCTACTTCTTAAAAAAGCTATCCAATGCCATAGCTGAACCTCTAAGCATAATCTTTGAAAAATCTTTCAGGACCTACTTCTTGCCTAACCTATGGTCACAAGCCATGGTCATCCCCATCTTCAAAAAGGGAGACCCCAGCCTAGTTGAAAATTACAGACCAATCTCCTTATGCTGCGTCACCTGTAAAGTCATGGAATCATTTATTAACCAATCCATTATCCTCAACTTAGAGACAAACAATCTACTCTCTAATAAACAATTTGGTTTCAGAAAAAAACTATTTTGTAATCTACAACTCTTACACAACAAAAACATACAGACTACACAACTCGATCAGGACAAAACAATAGACGCAATCTACATAGACTTCTGTAAAGCCTTTGATTCAGTGATAAACGACAAACTACTCCTAAAATTAAGATCTTATGGTATCTCTGGACAACTGCATAACTGCATAACTGGATAGAAGTATTCCTGTCAAACAACAAATGGTCAAAATTGGGAACGTCCTTTCAATTCTGTACCTATCAATAGTGGTGTCCCCCAAGGCAGTGTTCTAGGACCAACTCTCCTCATACTCTACATAAATGACCTCTGTGATCATATTAAGAGCAACTGCGTTCTCTTCGCTGATGATGTAAAGCTGTTCAATACCAGACAATACTGCTACCCTTCAAAAAGATTTTGACTATGTGTCAGAATGGTTAAACAAATGGTTAAACAAATCTCAACAAATAAATGCTCTGTCTTACATATTGGCAAAAAAAATCAGAAAATAAAATACAAGCTGAATAGTCAAGACCTTGTTGATGATTCAAGCTCTATAAATATTCATCTCTAATGATCTAAGTGCTAGAGCCCATTGTAACTACATAACCAAAAAGGCATTAAGTGTTGTTAACCTAATCCTATGTAGCTTTTTCTCTGGTAATATCACACTACTAACTAGAGCATACAAAACATTTGCTAGACCAATACTCAAATACAGCTCATCAGTCTGGAACCCACATTACGTATCTGATATTAGAACATTGGTTGAGAAAATCCAGAAATATTTCACAAGAAGGGTTCTCCACTCCTCTACTCGTTGTAGAATACCTTATGCAACCAGACTTGAAATTCTAGACCTAGAAAACCTTGAATTATGCCGTCTTCAGTCTGATCTAAGGATGGTATATAAAATCATACATTGCAATGACTTACCTGTCAATGAATACTTCAGCTTCAACTATAACAACACAAGAGCACACAATAGATACAAACTCAAGGTTAACTGCACCAAATTTGATTGCAGGAAATACAACTTCAGCAACAGAGTGGTCAATGTCTGGAATACTCTACCTGACTCTGTAGTTTCTTTCCCAAACCCCAAAAACTTTAACCTTAGACTGTCTACTATTGACCTCCCCCCTTTCCTAAGAGGTCTGTAGGGGGCATGCATAAGCACACCAACGTGCCTACCATCCCTGTCCTATTGTTTCTTTTATTTTTCTTATATGTACCCATTTCATGTATTCATAACTATGTATATACTTATACCTATTATCTTGTAAGCGTTTGACAAATCAAAATAAATAAATAAATGAAATAAATATTTGTAATAATAGACTAAATAGATTAAAGATGATTTTAAAAAAAATGCTGCACCCCAGTTCTAGTCACCTTCTCCCTTGAATTTGCTTTACTATTTTAGCTTTTTAAACATCAAGAGCTTTTACATTATCCAAGATTTAATCTTGTTGACTTAGATGTTGCTTTCCTCTTTTTATTTTAATATTTTTTTTTTCTCCTCAGTTGAGGAGTACAAATGGATTCAGCATGAACTATCCAAGGTAGCATTTTGTCCTTTTTTATTGTGGCTTTGAGAATCAGCTGCTTCAGTAAAGCAAATACATAATTTAATTACTGAGAATCAATGCAATTAAATCATTGAACAATTGGACTCCATTTTAAGAGCTGTTTTCCTCTTCCTTTCATAGAAAGTGGGTTTTAATTTGTAGAACTCTTATTATGGGCCATTTGCCTGATTTCATTCACAATATAGTACTTACTGGTTATTTAAGAGAAAGGAGAAAAAGAAAATAGTTGTTTAAAAAAAATACTCACATGAAAATCCCACCTACAAACATTTTAACTCACTTCAAAGTAAGATCTTGAGAGACTCACTATGTCAAATTTGAAGGAGTTTTTTTTAAATAATTGTTTGTTTGACACATTTCTTCATTCTATAAGTCCAATTAGTTTCAACTGTATATTTAACTAGATATGATGCAAATCCCTAATCAACACTATAGTATCTGGGGAATATATCAGTTCAAGTTGATCTGGACAATATCACTAACTTTCTACCATAGAGCATCTGATTTTTTTTTCCAGACTAGCAGTTTTCTTTTCCATCATGCTCAAAGTATTTGAATAAAAAGCATCCTGCTCTTGATTACATATCTGTAGTCAAAAAAAGAAAATAGAGATGAGAACCTCTTTTCTATCAGTAGAGTGCTCAGAGTAACCTGCCACCTTTATGCCTTGTAAAAAGAATGTGTGAATGCCGTGTTTTTTCATCATATGGGGGAAAACGAGAAAAGGATGTGATTTTGATTACAGTTAAATTCTTGTTTAGTAACCTTTGCTGGGACAAGCAACTTGGTCTTTAAGTGAAGCAGTCATTAAGTGAAACAACAACTTGCTTGTTATATTTTTCTTTGTTTTACAGACCTGTGAAAGTCATAAATGCAAGGATTGATCGTAATGATTTTTTTCATCACTATCCTAACTTTGAACAATCACTAAATGAGGCACAATCAACACTAGACAGTAAACAAGGACTAGCTGTATATCTGTCAATTAAATAACAATTAAAACAACAGATGATGAAAAGAACTATAAATCACTGTCTCATTTTTTGTTGTTCTCCAGAAATATATTTACAGTGTTCAGCATTTCCAAAACTTTAGACAAGTAGATCACTTTTTAAAATCAGAATAAGGAACAATGTTTCTCTCTCTGATCCCAAAAGCTTTGATTTTTAATTTTTGTGCCTCAAGATTCTTAAATTTCCTAGTGATTGTATATTATCTAGGTAAATCTAAATAGCAGCCTGTATATCTTCAACAGGACTTCCTTCATATTTTCCCTAAGAGATTATGTTGATTTAACCCATCCATCCACCCACTCTCTTTGCTTTTGGATGTATGACATGCTTCCAGGAAAAAGGATGCTTGACGGACACTAGAGACATACAATCTGCATCCGGCATGCCTCAAAATAATTAAAAAGGTTGACGTGTGGTGGATATTTAAGACAAGCAGTTTCAAAGCACCCTTCTAATGTCTGGGTAATGTTTGGAGAATAATCTCCTAGAGAATTTCACCATGAACAAATTATAAGCCCATAGATGTCATATTTGTAAGATAAGAAATTATTTTATTTTACATTATCATTCTACTTTGAACATTTAGTTGTCAGTAGGTAGGTGAGTAGTGCAGTCTTATGCCATTTTAACCAGTTTGATAAAAGGATTTGGGTTTGCAATAATGGAAAGGGTTGTTTTGGGGGGAAAGGGATATTTTATTTTGATTTGGGGGGTTTTCTTCCTAAATGATTATTTAATATGGCAGATTGTAAATTAGCAAAATATATATGTTTTGAAATCTCCCAGTTGCAACAACAACATACTGAAATATGCAATAGATAAAAATAGATAGAAGATAGATAGATGGAGAGAGAGAGAGAGAGAGATGAATAAAAAACCTATGCATGTAAGCAAATTAAATTCTCATAAATACAAAATTGGAAATTTCTTAGCAACAATATCTTATCAGCCTGCTGAAATGTTGCTCAAATGGACTACTGGACATTTCTGGCTGTTCAGACCATATACACATTTTCTACCATTCTTCTCATTCAGCTTAGCAATTGCTTACATTTATATATTGAGGAGATATATTTTTATTGTTGGAAGATGTAGATAGACTACATTATGTCACAATATTATTATCAGACCAAGATCCTGAAGCAGATGTCATAGTTCAGGGGTGTCAAATTCACAGCCCACAGGTGGATACATCATGCACTGGACAGTGCACTCCAAGTTTAATGAAGGGGGGGAAATCATAATATATCACGTGACAACAACGTGATGCCAGGAGTCTGACACCCCTGTCATAATTGAATCAACAGGAGAACCACTAGCAACATCAGGATTATCTTATCACATGTGTTACTTGTTTATCATATGAGACATTAGAATATAGATTACATGTAATTTGTTCCATTCTCTCCCTATCTCTCCTCTTTCCTTCCCACAGGTAGACGTAGGCGTTCTCCGCTTTGTATCTGCCATTGGGACTCAGGGAGCCATCTCCAAAGAAACTAAAAAAATGTATTTTCTGAAAACATACCGAGTGGATATCAGCTCCAATGGAGAAGATTGGATATCCATTAAAGATGGGAACAATAAACCTTTGGTAATATTTTTTATCTGTACAATGTTCTTGACTACTTATGGATTTATAAAGTTCTATATTTAATTACATTTATCAGTAAAAGGAGTCCCTGTGGATTTTACTCCACTGGTTGCTGCCGATTGCATATGATGGTGCACATCATTGTTTTAAGGCCATTAAGCTAGTGCTGTCCAAAAACATTTCCATGGTCATGTGGCCAGCATGACATCATGGACTGCTTCCCACCAAAGTAGTATCTATTTGCTTACTTGCGTTTGTATACTTTTGAACTATTCAGGAGCTGGGGCGAGAACAGGTGGTCATCCCATCATGTGGCGCTCAGGTTTTGAGTCACAACACTGCCCTTAAGCCACCATGCTGCCATGGTTACCACTATTTTAAACAAAATACTGGGTACTTGAGGATCAATTATCCCTATTGGTCATTTTTATCCCTATTGGTCATTTTACTAATCAGTCAAAAGAAATGAGAAAATAAAATAGCCCAAACATTTATGTTTTTTTCTTGCTATGGCTGTATCATTCATTAGTAACTTATAGGCATAAGAATGACAGAGTAATTCTATAATAAAATGCTTCATTGCTGGAGCATGGAAAGCAAGATTAAAATTCACCAAAATGAAACATTTTTAAACCCATTAATTGTAATTGTTTATATTGAAATGCTTTCCCCAGCTAAACATCCTTGTCTGGATTATGTCCAATTTTATTAAATTTTAGGAGGGTCTTTTTGAGATTCACAGATTTGTTTCTCACTTCTGTTAGACTGCAGATGGTTTTTAAAAATCTATGCAATATAATATATATCATACCCAGTAAATGTCTGGGTAAGCATGAATAAAAGACTCATGTGTTTCCCAGTTAATTATGACTCCTCAATATGAAAATATTTAAGAAGTCTACAGCAGTGATCCCCAACCACCGGGCCCTAGACTGGTACTGGTCCGTGGATCGTTTTGTACCAGGCTGCCTATTTTGCTTGGGCGCCGCCATCTTGTTTCAACGGCACTTGAGAAAGTGCTTCCGGGTGAACTTGTCGGTCGTCGGTTGGAAAGCGGCATTTGGGTGCTGAAGGAATCCTCGTGCCTTAGTTTTGTCGAGGGGGGTGCGGATTCGAACGAAGAGCCATCCTGATTGTGGTGGAGTCCAAAGGAGGTACAAAGGAGGAGTTGAAGGTGGTGAGGAGAAGTGGGGGACGGCTGGCTGTTCAGTCGCTCGGCTCGCCTTGCCTTGGTCATGCGTGCTGATGCCAGTACCAGTCTGTGGATCGGTCCGTGGATTCTACCGGTCCATGGTACAAAAAAGGTTGGGGACCACTGGTCTACAGAATGGTATCAATTCAAAGTCCGCATTTTCACCAAATTAGTGTTATGTATATTTGAAGTTATGCATTAGTGCTTGCTTGTCTTCTATTTTGTCAACAAATAGCAATCTTTTAAAAACTGAAGACAAAGAAATGCTACATTGAAATGTTACATCAGAGGGATATATTGTCCTTGGTTTGCCCTAGGTTCCATAATATTTTGCAAAATTGATCAGTCAAAATTTCATACATTTTCCCCAGAAATGCCTTATTTAATTTGGAAAGACCTTAAAAGTCTTACACAAACCAATCTTTGTACTTCTGCTGCACTTCCTTTATCATGGATAACAGATAACCACTTGACTGTTTCATCCTGTTTGTCTGAAAGACAGCCAAACTTTACCACAGGCCTTGGCCTAACTTTCCTGTGCAATTAATATTAATAAGTTAAACAGATGGTTGGTACTAAATAAAGTTAATGTTTGCAAGAGATTCCTGCTGATCTTCCATTACTACTTCCTTCCCATTAAAAAAAAAACAGAAAGAGTAATTTTTAGCAAGACTATTACAAGGGGAAGGGAGACAATAATGTTTTAATTGTCCCAAAATGGAGACATTGATATTTCTAGCTGTCCACTCCCAAGAAAGTATAAACAATTGAACAATTAAAACCCATTTATAATGAATAAATAACAGCTAAAATCATTACTCAATTTATTGTATTTTAGTTACTTACATGCATAGGTTTAAATGACATGGTCAACTTCCTTTACTATATTCTGCTCTAAGAAAATACAAAGCAGGAAAGTTGAGGAAAGATTTAAGAAATTTCTGTCCAACAACGGAAAAATGCCTAACATCAGGAAATTGAGACTTTGCATTGTTTAATGGAAAAGGAAATTAGTCACCTTCCTTGAACTTAGTCAATGGAGTATTTGACTTTGTTATAGATGTTTTCATGTCTGGGTTGTAAAAAGCTAGACAAGAGCAAAAAAATTCCTAAATTTGTTTGTTTCTTTGTTTAAAACATTTATATAGTGATCCATCTTCTAACCAATCAAAAGCTAAACAAAAAAATAAAGTCATACCAAAGTTATAAAACTAAACATTAAAACATTAAAATATATCTTTGCTTCCATCTAATAATCTTCTGGATTTTTGCATCCTAAATATGCATCCTATTATAATACATCTTTCTTAACAAAGCAGAGTAGATATTATCAGTCTTTGAATGCCTTTCTTTATTGTTTAGAAAAAATATTAAGTATTGAAACATAGAAAAATAGAATACTTAGATTATTCTTAATATTGGAAGTATCATAAGAAAACTTTGTATTGGAATTATTAAGAAAACAAGGTAGTGTTGCCTTCAATGAGTCAAAACAAGATACCCTCATCTTCAATGAGTCAAAATTTGTGTCCTTAGCAGTAGAAAACTTAATCCAGCTGTATTTTATTCTATAGTTCAATATTGTCTAATATTTTATTAAATATTAGTAAAAATTGTCAGTTAAAAGTTACAATACGGAACTGCAGGAATTCAGTATCCTATATTTACTCTGGGTTATCCTTTTCTTCTGTGGGAATCTGATCATTTTTGGATTTATAATTATTACTATCAATGTTATCAATAAAAATAATTTCTTTTTGCATTATGACTTGTATATTTATGTGAGTAAACAAACACAGTTCAGATATTTTTAAGGAATCTCTTAAATTTTTTCTCTTTCTATAGCTATTCATGGGGAACACCAATCCAACTGAGGTTGCTTATAGATCTTTTCCCAAGCCAGTTCTGACACGTTTTATTCGAATCAAGCCTGTAAACTGGGAAACTGGAATATCACTGAGATTTGAAATCTATGGCTGTAAAATTACTGGTAAGAACTATGAAGAGTTTACCTTTTTTTTTTTTTTAAAGATTGGTCATCAAGACTGTTAGGGATACACACCTTAGCAGAACGTGTAATGGCAGTCTAGCAGGCAGGCAAATTATGTGAGATAAATGTTGTTGTAGTTTACGCTCAGTAAGACAGATACATTGCCAGTTAAATCATTTTTTATTCCAGCAAGAGTTATAGCATAGTCAAAACAGTCCATATGTTATACACTAGTTCAGTCCATCCAGGGATTAATCAGTTGCAAAGTCCAGTGTTGAAAATAGAGGTCAGTAAACTTACAAATAATCAGTCCAGCAACATATCTCTTTTGCAGTCAGAGATATGAAGAAAATCAAACCCCTTTTCTTCATTTCAGCAACAGCAGGGAAACACGCAGTTATCACCATCAATCAACCATCAATCATTGTCAGCTCTCCAGTAAAAGCCAGCAAACAGTGAGCTCTCTTGCTCCCTCTTATGGTGATTTTACAACCGCACCTAAAATACATGTTTTGCAGTTAAAGTGATACACACACTTATACTCACTAACATAATTTATATATTATTTCTACCCAAACTAAGTTAGGTAACCAATGTTATCCCTAACAAAGACTGACTCGCACTTTTATCTATATTCCGCTTAATTCGCAGCTTGACAAAGAAAAGGGAAGGGGTGGAATGGAATTCAAGAATGGGGAGAATGACATTCAAATGTAATTGTTTCCCCTGAGATGTTGCTCCCCACCTCAAGGACATTCCAAATAGATGTCCCAGTGTGGGCAGCTGGTTCTCATAACAAACTGAATAGAAGTTATTAGTGGACATAACAGACTGTGTTTGGCCTGTGGAAAAAGGAGCGATTAACTATGCTTATTTTTTTGCGGGAAGTTCAGAGTTGGTTTCACTTCTTCTGTGCCAATGTGGTCTATTCAGTAAAGTTTATACTCTTGGTAAGATAATGACTCAGGAGTTTTTTTTTCTGGATTTACCAGCTGGACAGTTGTCAGTGATACCATTATATATTTCCAGGTAAATAATTCTTAGTTATCTTAAAAAAACAGAAAATTATTGAGATTTTCTGTTTTTTCATATGTACAAATCAGTAGTTGTCCTTTGAGTTCCAACCACATTAAAATGTTAATGTTAGCACTAGGAAAATATTTTAAAAAATAACTACACATATAATGTGTATGTTTTCATAAGATGTTTTATAAGGTTTAGGTCAGGGGTATCAAACTGGATTTCTTGGAGGGCTGGCTCAGCATTGTAGTTGTCCTCCACAGGCCAGCTGGCAAGGGGGGGAGGAAAAGGTGGGATAGATGCCCTCCTGCAGTATCCTGCCAGCCAAAATGGGACCTCAGGGTCTGCGGGCAGCCCCTGAATGCCGTTTTCAGCCTGGATGGCCTCCTGCAGCACCCTACTGGCCAAAATGAGGTGTGGTGGACTGCAAGCAACTCCCATGTGCCCCATTTTTCACCTGGGCAGCCTCCTGCAGTACCCTGCCAGCCAGTGATGGGATTCAATTTTTTTTACTACAGGTTCTGTGGGCGTGGCTTGGTGGGCGTGGCAGGGGAAGGATACTGTAAAATCTCCAGTCAGAGGTGGTATTTGCTAGTTCTCCAAACTACTCAAAATTTCTGCTATCGGTTCTCCTAACTGGTCAGAACCTCCTGAATACCACCTCTGCTGTCGGCCAAAACACCCACCTCCTTGGTGCCCCATTTTCACTAGTAGAGGCACCACTGGCCAGTCCTTTGCTTTTTCCACTGAGCAGCCACTAGATGGAATAAACACCTACTCAAAAAAGTTGATTCTGTTGCCATCTAGGATTTTTCTGAATTCGTACAGACTAAACATACAGAAACATGCAGAGTACTTGCAATACACGAAGGTCCATGAAACCAAATGCTAACTTTGTGAATTAAGAAACCATGTAAATAATAACCACATCCATACACATGAATAATTCAGAGGCCACTACAACATCTCAATGTTTTTCCATTTCTACAACAAAAAAGTTAACATTAGATAGAATCCATCATTTATCCAATCTTACATAAGAATAGAATAAATAATTTAGTTACTAATTTCTTTTAAAATCAAACAAGTCCAAGGCTTTGAAGATAATGCATACAGAGGATTAATGAAAATGATTAAATTGTTTCCGCTAGTCTACCAATCATCTAGAATACTTCTTCTTGTAGGATCTTCCCATTCAGTTATATGGCCAACAAGAAATAAAGATTTTGTTGCATTTGGATGCTATACACCCCCTTATGTCTGAATGAATGCAGAAATGTACGTTTTTACTTGTCATATCATCTGTTATAATGATATGTGTGTTCACGTTGCATTATTCAGATAAAGAGGGTGTTTTAGAAGCAAGGAACAAGCACATAGATTAATTTTAAAAAAATTTACTATCAGGTTAATTTTATCTTTCTAACTAAAATAAAATCCATTAATCTAAACTATTTCATTAATCAGATTAATTGCATATTTCAAAACTGTTGCAAGCATATTTTCCAGTGTTTCTGTCTTTCCAGAAAGAAACAGCTTTGATTAGGAAGGAAATTGACAGGAAGAGGTGAATGGATAGATTGAGGAATATGGTACAATAACATAATCTATTTTTATCAAACAATGAAATCAAAAATTTAACACAATGCAGTTAGCAGCAAAAAATACTCAAGAAAGAAAAAAAAACATCAATCTCAAATATCTTCATTAATACTAACAAGTTCTACCTTCCAATTTCCTGAAAATATTCTACCAATTAAAGAAACTTCTGATTTGGAAGGGTTTCTTCTTCCTCCACCTATTTTTGGTCCTTTCAGAGTGCTTTGGAATTACTTTTGAATTTGTCCTGGTGAATCGACTTACTTTTGAATCAACGTTATCCTTGTAAATTGGCCAAATATTTTATTGCTATTGGCTATTGTTCCTTCAACACACCATTCCATTACTATGTAACCCTCTTGGCTTATGATCTGTACCTTACTGAGGGCCAAACACAAATCTCTGGTTTGTTTATCTGGAGTGAAGGTCAATCAAACATGCATAGTCGAGGAAAGTAGAAATGTATCACTTTATTTATGATCAGGGCTTCTTCTGTTGAATTTATCAATAGCAAAAGCAAAAAAGTAAGAGGAGCATTAAGTAAAGATTTCATTCTATTTTTACACCCCTAGCCAAAAGAGATTCAAAGCAGAAGTTCAAACATTGGTTATAAATTTCTTCCTCTTTTTCTAGATTGTGCATGCAACTATATGTGTTTGCCAAGTTTTCCTTAGCATGAACTAGTTTTTAGCTTGCAAATAATTATCTCCAGAGTTTTATCTGGACACATACCCCCACCGCCATGCCCCAGCCCAAGCTTAATATCACGTTGCCTTCTTTGTTCTAGCAACAGGTTTATTACAACAAGTTTCTATATGCTTTCCAAACCACATCCTGTGTATCTAGCTATAGTTTCTCTGTAGGGTCGGGTTTTTAGGATTCCTTATCAAGGGAATAGGTCTTTTTCTGGTATAGATAAGCTGTGGTACTTCCATTTTCTGAGTTTCTATGCAGACAAGATGAAAAGTAAACAGAAAATAATATGTTCCTTTTTAAATGAAGTGCTTTCAAAGTTAGAATTTGGGGTCTCAGGGCAACATTGCCCCCTTTTTTTCCAATAAAATTGAATGAGAATGATTAAAATTTGCAGAAGAATGTTTTGGATCATCAGTCAAGAAAAGAATTGGCCAAGTCTAATGAGTCAATCTACACATCTGTTACACAAGATTCTCAAAATGTGTCTTATTGGCTATTCTGTTTTAATTCACTCAATAATAACAATAGCAATAGCTCTTAGACTTATATACTGCTTCACAGTGATTTACAACCTTCTCTAAGAGGTTTGCCGAATCAGCCAGAGTCCTCATTTTACCAACCTCTGAAGGATAGAAGCCTGAGTCAACCTTGAGCCTGGTGAGATTCAAACTGCCAAATTGCAGGCAGCTAGCAGGCAGCGGAAGTGGCTGCAGTACTGCTTTCTAACCATTGTGCCACCAAGGCTCTTAATACACTTCTCTGCAGATGATGGTAGCAAGCTGATGAAAGAATGATAAAAAATAGTTAACATATGAGCAGTCAAACTATTCAGAAGTACTATGCATATGGATATTGTAGGGATGTATATATAAATCATTTATTTACTTTCCTTTGCTTTGGTTTGGTTTAGATTATCCTTGCTCTGGCATGCTGGGTATGGTGTCTGGGCTCATCACTGACTCTCAGATTACAGCATCAAATGAATTGGATCGGAATTGGCTTCCAGAAAATGTCCGTCTTATAACAAGCCGTATAGGATGGGCACTGCCACCCCCGATTGGTCATACGTATACAAAAGAATGGCTTCAAATAGACCTTGGTGAAGAAAAGAGAGTCCAGGGCATAATTGTCCAAGGAGGTAAACACAGAGAAAACAAGGTCTTCATGAGAAAATTTAAAATTGAATATAGCTACAATGGATCAGACTGGAAATGGATTATGGATGCCAGCAAAAAGAAAGCCAAGGTAAATTTGTAATCATCATGGTGAAGAACACAGTAAGTGCTATTTATCTCCAGGATTTTTGATCTGGATACAAAAGGCTCATTTTTTGGTATCTCCAAATAAAGTAGCACGCTGAAATGCTACAGAGCTGCTTCAGTTAATGTAGAAAATAGTGATAAGATAAGATTGTTCATAACTAGAAAACTTCTATCCATGAACTAAAGCAACCTAGCTGTTGCCCTGCTTTTAAGCTAATCAGAAAAATGGTTAATTCAAATGGTTTTATCTTAACCTACAGAAAGATAAAGGCTCTATTGAATCAAGCTTGATTTTTGGCAATTACAAGGATGTGTCTTAATATTTTCTTAGTCATATTGTGGATATGGTTAGCCACTGCCATTTTGAAGAATTTTGTTATTGTTTTTATACTTTGTAGTGTAGTCTATAGCATTAAGACCAGTCATGATATGTTACCAGTTCAGAACGGTTCAGATGAACTGGTAGTAAAAAAAGCCTCCGACATCAGCTGAGAGAAGAAAGAAGATAAAAGCATAGAATCGGCCCTCCGTCCCACCCCTGCACTTTTCTCTTCTTTATCCTCTCAGCTGATTTAGGCCTCAGCTGGTGTGGGGAAAACCGCAGTCTGTACATTAGGTGTGCATGAGTTAGATGCTCAAGCACACATGTGCAATCATCAAACTGGTTATGGAACAGGTAGGATCCCACTGCTGACTAAGACCATTTGATGGTCTCCCGTCTAAGTATTAAATCCTCTCTCATAACTATCATGTTCTTTGTAAATGTGAAATGTATAGCTCAGTGGTAGGCTATAGGTAGTATTTAGTACTGGCAACCAGCTCTAATTTACAATGGTTGTAGCATTTTGTGGTTACATGATTGCAATTTGCTACCGTCCTTGTTGACTTCTGATTAGCAAGCCAGATTCATTTAATGCCTGTGTGGTTCACTTAACTATGGTAAAAATGTTTGTAAAATTGATCATTAATAACTCAATGGCCAAATTGCATAGCAATTGAAATTCTGCTCCCAATTGTTGTTGTAAATTCAGGGTTATCTGTTCTATCTGTACATGCAAAATATCTCATGTTTCATGTCTTTGTTCTCATATGGAGCTTTTAAAAAAACCATGATGAACTATTGCTTGGCCATATCACTTGTATTAGGCACAATATAAAGCAGTGTGCTAGAACTTCAGCCTGTCCAGAAATTGTATCCACTTCTTAACTTCTATAGAAGAAGGGCAACCATGAATCTATTTTCAAATGGCCTTGAATCTGAAAATAAAGGGCTCATGATAAAATATAAAAAAAATAAGTAATTCCATTTATGGGATCTAACTTTTTTTTTATTAGAAATGCATATTGTCCTGATATAGCCTTGTAAATGAAGCAGAAAATAAATACCGGTAGCATTACATGTTTTTGCTGAGACATACCTTGGGCTACTTAGTCTTCTGGTATTAAATTCAGAGCATTTGTTTTTGCTGTCAGAACTAGCAATCCTGTCAAAATGAATGCTGGCAGACATATTATGTCCATTGAGTGTCTTAAAATCTACTTTTAAAAAAGTTTTATAACATGCATAATCCTAGCAAATATTCTGAATATTTAAAATTGTTCTGTCTGTGAGGAAATTGGATGAAATCCTGAGATATTAGAAAGCTAGGAGAATTTAAAATAGGATTCAGGCTTTTTTAAAATATTATTTAAGCTTAGTTATATGTAATGCTGACTACGCTGATTAAAAGAATAAATTAAAAACAAATATCTTTCTTGAAACAGAATTTACTGAATACATTCTTAGATGGAAAGCACCATATGTTAGATTTTTACCTATTCATATTGCTGCAGTAATCAGTTGAATAATATTGATTGAATGATTTTGCTCTTTTTTGATATAACATATTCAAAACCATTGTCAGACACACCAAACAGTATTCATTATTATATTTTATTACTTAAACAATAATTAAAGATGGATTACATAGTAACAAGAATGGGTCCCTATCTTATAAATAGCCTTTTCTTTTATAGAATTTATATATTTGTTTTTATTCATATTACTCCTTTTGTTAGGAAGTCAAGGTAACATACAAAGAACTCCTTCTTCTTATTTTTCTTCACAACTGTCACCTATGGGTTAGGTTAGGCTGACTGGTCCAAAGTCATCATTCCAGAAGGAATAATCTTGAAGACAAAGGAGAAACCTACTATCAAGGCAAAAGCCAAATAAAGGAAATCTGAGCTAGAACAGTATTCTGAGAATTGGGGTGGATTTTAATTACCATCTGGAAGGATGAAGCCATACTGTGGTACTTCATCCAATTCAGTTATGACAACATGACTACAGGTTTTGGGGAAGTGTCTACAGTAACTGAAAAAATAATCAACATGATATAATTTCACTATCATATCTTGCAGGAATTTTTAAATGTAGGGGGAAAGGTATCTTTGCATCTAGAAAGCTTATTTTCATAGTATATGTGTATACTATGTATATAACAGAACCTTTAAAAATAACAGAAGCACAAGCAAAGTTTTCCCTTTTTGAGGAGTGGGATTGAGGGAACATATGCAACTGGCATTGTGATTAATTTTTTTAAACTTTCCTATGATATTGATAAGTAGATTGTTTCTTAACTTAATGTTTGTTCCTTGTTCTCAGCTTTTTGATGTTGCAGAAATAAATATGATTTAAAAGCTAAATTGGTTGGTAACCATCTTATTAAATTATTATTTGATTGTAGTGACTGTATTGGAGATGTTTCCCAAGGTCTCCTGAAAAACTGATAGTGAACAATTGAACCCAACTATCAGACACACTCATCTAAGTAAGGATAGTCAAACAGTATGAATTCTTTGTTTCTAGCCCTGATCTGGTACAAAGACACATAGCAGTAAGAGCACACACATGCTTTCTATCATTTCACAGAAGCACACAATGAGAGCAATAATTTATGTATAATTATGACTTTGATACATTCTAGAGTAGAATGTACTCTACTTTCTCTAGAGTAGCTTCTACCACCCAAAAGCAAACACTGTTACATTTCAAAAGGAGACAGACTTATCCAAAATGCTTCAAAGAATACTAAATCCTAATCTTCTGTTTCTGTCCTTTCTCCTGCTTAATTATATTTCTTACCATTGGAGACATCCTTCTGCATTTTAATGTCTATGGCCAAATGGTGAATGAAAGACATATCTGAATTGAAAAAAAAAATGGTTTTTTTTAATTCCTAAGTAAACATTTCATCAATAGAGACCCAATGATTTGTTTTACTCCTATAATAAAAATAGTGATTAGTCTTCAAAGTTCCTATGATACTTAATATATTTATTTAGGATCAACTGGGTGGGGTTTATAAAAAAAATTCATGTCTGACATCTGAAGGGAGCATTACATTTCTATTGAATTATATGCCCAAGTGTCAATACACTGTTACAGAAAAGTGGTCATTTTTATATTTTACTATCTAAACAATAATTAAGGATGGATTCCATAGTTACAAGAATGGGTGCCTACACTGTAAACATTCTTCCTTTTACAGAATGTATCTATTTATGTATTTATTTTTATTCATATCACTACTTTTGTTACCGTAGGTACTCAAAGTAACATACAGAGAACTCATTATTTTTCTTCATCAGTATCATCTGTAGGGTTGGGATGACTGGTTCAAAGTGATCCAGTGTAATGGGCAGAAAGAATAAGAATAAGAGCCACTACCAAGACAATGGCCAAATAAAAGAAATCTGAATCTGGGCCATGTGGGCGGCGCAACCTTGTGTTCCTGCACAGCCTGGATTAATTGCATTGGGGGTGACATTTCTCTGCGGATCACCAACATTTTCTCATGAACGACCAGTAGTCCCTGGCCCACTGGTTGGTGACCACTGGTTTAAAGTATGCACGTATGTTACATTGGCTGAAGATCCTCCTGAGATTTTCCAATATGCCTGCAACATATGGAATGACAACATTGCTTCGTTCATTGTTCTCGACATTGTTCTGTTACAGATGAGCTCCTGTAGGATCTTTTTTGAGATTTTATGAAGACCCACTTGGGATAGCCACACGTTCCAAGTGCTTCCTTGATGTGTTTATGTTCTGTCCCTAATTAGCATTCTTGAGATCCCCGCGCTTTGATTGGCCAAAGCGCGGGGCACTCTGGTCAGGCGAGCCGCGCCGATTGGCTCGCTAAGAATCTCCCGCGATTGGTCCATTCGAATTGCGGGAGATTTAAAGTGGTGCCATTGGCCGCGGCCGCCGCGGCTGAAAGAATAAAAGCCGCGAACCTTTTGCGAAGAGCCAGTTCGGTTCCTACTTTAATAAAAGAGCATGATTTGAAGTCACCGACTCCTGGCATCATTTCGCAGACACAACACTGGCGACGAAGGTGGGATCCAGACCCTGAACCGAACCACGTGTCCGACGGAAGCCAGACAAACCACCACGATGGCGAAAATCGCACCCCCCGCACCCTTCAACCCCGCCACCGAGGACTGGGAATCGTACTCCGACTGATTCCGCATGTTCCTCGAGTGCAGCGACCTGAAAGATGCCACCGGCCCCATGAAGCGCGCCGTCTTCCTGACCCACTGCAGGACCGAGGTATTCAAGATGGCCAAGGCGCTTGCCAAACCCGCCGATGCGACCGCGATGGACTGGGACGTCCTCGAGCCAATACTTCGGCGGCACTATGCTCCAGAGGTACCCATCCTGATCCGACACAACGAATTCTACCGTCGGGACCAACGGTCGGGTGAGAGCTTCAGCGACTTTGTCGTCGAGCTAGGGCGCCTAGGAGGGCTCTGCGAATTCGACAACCTGAACGACGCCCCGCGAGACAGAATTGTGCTCGGTTTGTGGGACCCCGTCCTCCAGAGCCGGCTGATGGCCAAGGGCAACATCAGCCTTGCAGACACCCTCACCGCAGCCGCAGCCGCCGAAGCAACCCGAACCTCCGCCGACCGCATGCGCAGACCGAACGCTGGGGACCGCAGCGGAAACAACAACCCTGTGAGGTCGGCCGAGGCCCAACCCGAGATGACCACCCACCAGGGCGACTTCTACTCGGCATCGGGCACTGCTGATGACGAGGAGGACATCCATCGCCTCCAGGCAGGCCGCGATCCATGGAACCGGCGGGGTCGTAAGTCGAGGACCAACTGTGCCGGTTGCGGCGGCGACCACTCCAGGTCGGAATGCCAGTTCTTCGAATCAATCTGCCGGCATTGCGACAAGAAGGGACACATCGCCTGTGTCTGCCGCCTAAAAAAGAACCGCAGCCCGGCACGATGGGACCAGAGCAACCAGAGGAGAGAGAGCACACCACCCCGGACCAGAGATCGCCCCTCGGACAACAGATGGGACCGGAACGGACAATCCCTGCGAGGCGGCGATAACCGGCGAAGAGAGGAGACCCATCAGACGGTCACCATCGGCCACACCATAACCAATGATGCCCAGAAGGTAGGCATCGAGGGCCAGCCATGCAAAATGGAGGTGGACTCCGGGTCCTACCTCTCCATGATAGCATGGCATGAAATAAAGCGCTTGGTGCCTACCATCCAAAGGAGGAACCTAGACAGCCAGAGACTCATCGTAAAGGACTACCAGGGAAACCGCATCCCGGTAGTCGGAACCAAACACTTCAACATCACATATAAAGGGCACACCGAAAGGCTTCCCCTGACAATCTTCGACCGCGACTGCCCAAGCCTACTGGGACTGCAATGGTTCACCCCGCTCGGCATCGCAGTCACGGGAGTCGACCACGTCACCGACGACAGCTGGGAGCAGCAACTGGCCCGGGAATTCCAAGAGGTCTTCTACGGAAACCTAGGCAAGTACCGAGGGCCCCTTATATCATTCAGCCTAGACCCAAACATCCCCCCAAAACGCCTGAAACCAAGGCGGGTGCCATTCGCACTTAAACCCAAGATAGACGAGCAAATTGACAAGCTCGTCAAGCAAGGGGTCCTACAGCCAATAGACCACGCCCGGTGGGAGACCCCCATAGTCACACCGATCAAGCCCGATGGGTCGGTGAGGATCTGTGGGGACTATAAGGCCACCCTAAATGGCGCACTACAACAAAGCGCCTACCCCGTCCCAGTAGTGCAACACCTACTGCATTCACTGGGAAGGGGGCAAGGTTTTCGCCAAGCTCGACCTCGCCCAGGCATACCAACAGTTGCCAGTCGACGAGCAAACGGCAGAAGCGCAAACCATAGTCACCCACCGGGGAGCATTTAAATGCAACCGACTCCAATTCGGAGTCAGTGTGGCACCGGGAATATTCCAAAGCCTAATGGAAAGACTATTGCAAGGCATCAAGGGGGTGGTACCTTACTTCGACGACGTCCTAGTGTCGGCAACCAACCAAGCCGAACTAGAGGGTCGCCTAAGGGAGGTCCTAACCAAATTCAAAGAGACTGGGCTCAAAGTCAAGAGGGAGAAATGCCAATTATACACGGAACGGGTAGAATTCCTAGGATACCTCCTAGACCGTCACGGCATTCACCCCACAAACCAAAAAATCAAGGCCATCAAAGAAGCCCCCACACCCAAGTCGAAGACGGAACTACAGGCATTCCTGGGGCTACTTAACTTTTACAATATGTTCCTGCCCCAAAAGGCGACGGTGGCGGAGCCCTTGCATAGGCTCCTGGACAAGGCGGCGACCTGGACTTGGGGGAAACGCGAGCAAGCCGCCTTCCAAAGAACAAAGGACCTCCTCACTTCAGACGCCGTCCTCATACAGTATAACGAGACCCTACCTCTGGCCGTCACATGCGACGCATCACCTTTCGGCATCGGCGCTGTCATCAGCCATACCCTCCCCGATGGAAAAGAAGTGCCCATCGCGTTCTTTTCACCAAACGGGAGCGGAACTATAGCCAGCTGGACAAAGAGGCTCTGGCTATCGTTGCCGCTGTAAAAAGATTCCACGAGTATCTCTACGGCCGGATATTCACCATCATAACCGACCACAAGCCGCTGCTGGGAATCCTTGCAGGAAACCGGGCCACCCCGAACATTCTGTCTCCCCGAATGTCAAGGTGGTCCGAGTTCCTGGCAGCCTACAACTACGGACTCATACACAAACTGGGTAAGACGATCTCCCATGCAGACGCCTTAAGCCGCTCGCCGCTACCGGAACCTGACACCGACCCAGCACCCACGATGACCACCCTCAGCATAGAGACTCTACCCAACCTGCCCATAACCGCGTCAGACATTGCCCGAGAGACTAATAAAGACAAACGTCTGGCGCGGGTGTTGCATTGGGTAGAGAAAGGGTGGCCGGAAAGGGACAACGACGAGTCCGTCAAAACATTCTGAAACCGCCAAACGGAACTCTCGTTATTAAAAGGGTGCATACTATGGGGGATAGGGTGGTCATTCCAGAAAAGCTACAAGGGAAGGTTCTGGAACTGCTACACGAGGGGCACCCTGGCATCGTTAGGACTAAAGCCCTGGCCAGAAGTTATGCTTGGTGGCCAGGGATGGACAAACAAATTGAGACCTGGGTAGCAAGGTGCCAACGATGCCAGGAAACTAGGCCAAGCCCACCCACAGCACCCGTCCTAGAGTGGGAAACCCCAAGGGGACCTTGGTCTAGGATTCACATAGACTTCGCCGGGCCCACAAAAGGACACACCTTCCTTATAACAGTAGACGCTTACTCCAACTGGCTGGAGGTAAGCAACATGAAGACAACAACCACGGAGGCCGTGATCAAGGAACTCTGCAAATTCTTTGCAACGCACGGCCTCCCAGACGTCGTCGTTTCCGACAATGGGCCCCAATTCACCTCGCTGGAATTCGAAAAATTCCTAGCGGAAAGGGGCATCCGCCACGCGCTGACAGCACTGGCGCACCCAGCGGCGAATGGTAAGGTGGAACGGATGATGCAATTCACTAAGAAAACCATCCGGAAAATAGACCACGGGGAGATCCAGGAGAAAATAAACAAACTACTCTTCACCCAACACATAACTCCAAATACCACAACGAATAAGAGCCCAGCCGAACTATTAATGGGGAGGAAATTAAGGTCCCCACTCGACAGGTTACACCCCACGTATAACCCGGAGAAGCCCCCAGACTCAAACAGCAAACACCGAACTTTCGCACCAGGCGACCCCGTTATACGCAAGAAACCTGACGGGAGACCCACTATGGATACCAGCCGTCATCACACAAATAACAGGCCCACACTCGTACTGGCTACAAACAGCAGACAGACGAGCGTGGAAACGCCACATCGACCAATTAAGGTCGAGGACTGCCAACCAAGAGACCACCGACGCACAAACAGGCGAAACCAACCCCCACAATACAAACCAAGGGGGGAGGGAATACCCAGGGGACCAAAACCAAAGAAGAATAAACCAGCCATACTTACCGGAAAGCAGCCATCACGACCCCTCGCCAGGAAAAGACAGCCAGGCCAGCTCGACCGACCCGGAAAGACCGAGCGGGAGTGGCGAAACCTGCAGCTCAACCAACCCGGGAGGCCCAGGAGGGAGCTACGGAGAGCGGCCCGTCCCGTCCGACCAGCCGGTTCCCACGACGGCATCAGGAGCAACAGAGATCCCGACCGAACCGGCCGGGATCCAACCTACGACTGAGCTACGTAGGTCCAGTAGGCTAAGATGGAGCCCTGCCTACCTATGTGACTGTGCGATGTAAGGACTGAACCAAGAGGGGAGGGGTGTTCTGTCCCTAATTAGCATTCTTGAGATCCCCGCGCTTTGATTGGCCAAAGCGCGGGGCACTCTGATTAGTCAGGCGAGCCGTGCCGATTGGCTCGCTAAGAATCTCCCGCGATTGGTCCATTCGAATCGCGGGAGATTCAAAGCAGTGCCATTGGCCGCAGCCGCCGTGGCTGAAAGAATAAAAGCCGCGAACCTTTTGCGAAGAGCCAGTTCGGTTCCTACTTTAATAAAAGAGCATGATTTGAAGTCACCGACTCCTGGCATCATTTCGCGGACACAACAGTTTACCTTTTCTTTCCCATCTTTGCAGGCCTTCAGCTTGGTGATGTACGATTCCAATGATTCCCATTTTGTGCTCCAGTGGGTGGTGGGAATCAAAATGTAAATATTGATCTGTGTGAGTGGGTACCAGCCTACCAGCAAAGATGGGAAAATCTCTGACTTTGCAGATCAAGAACTATAGCTTGAAAGCAGTGGATTCAAGTTTGTTCCTATCAGAACATTCCATAAGCAAAGTGCCAGCCAAACATTCCAACCAATAAAAAACTATTTTCATCAATTTCCCTCTGAAATGTTTGTGCTATTCCTTAAGCTGTTATAGCACATCCCTAAATCCTGTGGAACAAATTTTCAGGGGGCAGAGAAACCTGGAAAGAGGAGAAAAGGATAGAAGGAAACTGCCCTCTTACATAAACATAAATGTTTTACTAACTAGACAGTGCTCCAATGGAATATATATCCAAGATGCATTACTTTTATATTTAATATGCATTTTGGGGCTTCATTTTAGTCTTACAGAGTCCAATATATAGTGCTACCATCTAGGAAATGGTATTTACCACACATACAGAGGCACTCACCCAGTACATATCCATTCCGATGATTCTTTCCAATTATCCAGAGTTACATGTAGGGTTAATTCTCAGATTACAAGTTACTATTCTACCAACATTTAATATTTCTACCCAAGACTTGAAGCCCCTTTCTAAAAAGCATTTAAGACTACAGTCCGACACAGACTTACATAAGGGGAATTCCTTGGAGCTCAGTGGTCCATTTACATAAACATGAATAGGATTGCCCTATGTATTTTCCAAATATTCTCACTATACCAATCACTTCTCTTTTTTTAGATTTGAGTAGGAGATCCATACTGTTCAGCACATTTATTTTTGGATAAATATGTATAGAGTTTATAAACAGAACATCTAATCATGTGCTGTTATAAAGTATATGGATTTCTACCTATAAATAAACAGCAGGCATAGAATGCTGAAGAGATATATGAATTCAAACATATTTTGGCACCCATGAACTCGAAAGAAGCTTAATGAACGGATAAAATCATTAATGAATGTGTTCTCACATTCACGGAAAGGAAAATAGACAAGGAATAGACAGATGACAAAATCATACTGAGGAATTTCTAGATAACAAATAATCTAAATCCAGGCTATAAATCAAAAGCCAAAATGCATTGCTACATATGAATAAGGTTGACCTAAATATTTGTGCAAATGAAATTTTAAAAGGGCAAGAAATCTTTCAACTTCTGAGACATTCTTTTGAAGCACAAGTAATTGGCCAGTTCAATTTAGGCATCATTCTGATTCGCAAGAAGACTTTTTCCTCCAAAGAAAACTTCATGTGCTTAACTAAGAGAAGTTCTTGGCTTAATTATCAGAAGTCTTTATAATCATAATTTGAAGCCCTTATGTGGTCAGAAGTAACTTCCCAGTCTGTTTTGCAAGAAGTCATTAAATGAATGCAGCAGATATTAAGCCAGAGCTACAGTTGTTAAGTGAAGCCATTCATTTGAATGGGTGTTTTTTGCAGCACAAACCCCTGCAAAATTCATTGCAAACCATGATCAACTGATCCACCCAACATTCAATTATGTGACCATAGAAGGACCAGCATATCCATTTATGCCAACAAGGGAGCATTTTATGAGCTGGAAAGCGCCCATTCTGTGGCTGACATAACTTTGAGTGGTCGTAAAATGTCTGCTAATAAGTTGAGGACTATCTGTGGTGAAGAAACTAGTTAAGGAAGAGAACAGAATTATAACGTAAATGTGTAATTTAGCATGTAAATTAGATATATTGGGTGAAGATTCTCTATACTTTGGCTACTGTTAAAAACATTCTACATTTAGCTGAAGTGTTTCTGGCAATATCCTTGACACAAAGCAGCTTTCCTTTGGAAGCATTTCTCAATGGTTTCCATAGAGCTAACATGAAAACTAAATCAAGCTTGAGTTGTAACAAAGCTAGTAAGAGGTCAGAAGTATGAATCAAGATGAATATGGTTGATTTCCATGTTGTGGCATTTTCACAAAAATCATTTGAATAATGTAGCAGTTTTATTCTCATCTTTTCAGTGACAGCTTAAACAAAATATATTTTATGCTAGTTCAAAATTCTGTATTACATATCGTTATCATCTATTGTAGGAAAAGTTAGGGATCTATACATGATTGGCTTTAAATAGCTATGCTTCCAGGGGCAGGTTGACATCTAAAATTAAAAAGTCTGGGCTTCAGAATAATTATGTTCTGGTTTAGATTTGTGTTATTAATACAATGAAAACTAATGAAGTCCAAATCAAATGTTTCTATAGTTGACTGGTTTTCCAAGCAATCTCACAAATACTGTATCTGTATTATATTACAAGTAGTTTATCTTGCTTAGATTTAGTTTTATAGACATCTGTTACCTTACAGCAGCTATTGTTTCTAAAGTTTAATTTGTATACTTGCAATATAACTATAAATATCAGGATAAAAATTCTCTCTTGAAATTTTCCCTTGTAACTACATGAATGGTGATATGAGAAGAAATCCTTCCTTGAATATATCAATGTAAATTCCAAATATATGTTTCATTAAAAAGACATGCCATTAAAACATTTGACTCTCCTACTAGTCCTAATGGATAGATTTCTGGAAAACAAGACATGAAACTTCTTAGAGAGTCTTCAACTATCTTTTCTTTCTTTTATTTTCTAAATAAATGAGCCACTTTGAACAATCAGAACTGTGATTATTATTCAGTTGTTAAGGGGAAGCAATTGCCAGCTGGCTAAAAATAAACCTATTTGTGATTGTTAAGCAGCACAATTTTGTATGTATGCTGTACAGATTTTTGAAGGCAATACCAACTATGATACTCCTGAACTTCGCACTTTTGACCCGTTGACAACCAGATTCATCCGTGTTTATCCAGAAAGAGCCACACATGCTGGATTGGGACTAAGATTGGAACTGCTGGGTTGTGAAATTGAAGGTAATTGCACAATCCCTGATAAATTGGCTTCATTAATTACTTTCCTATAATACTGGTCTATTGATCCTCCATTAGCTTTTAATATTTAGTGTAGTTTTTATCATGCTTTTCCTATCTTCAACTAGCATATTAGACATTTTGTTTGATGCTAGCAGAATTCAACAAACTACGTGGCAGTATATGTAAAGTCCTTCTCCTCCTCCTCCTTTTGCTTTTTCTTCAAAATGAAAAATGAAAATACTAATAAATGAGGGGTCATTTCAATATGATTGATCCATTTAATTACAATTTCCTATATATTTAAATTAAATTAAATTGCGTGCATCACTCCCGGCCTCCTTTTTGCTTTCAGGAACTTCTTCTGTAGCTGGCAAGGCTTTCCTGAAGACCTCTGCAGCTGTTAACAGAGCTCCAGATCAAGCTATAAAGTCCTTTAGGAAAGCCTTGCTGACTGCAGAAGAAATGGGCTGACAAGGCAGGTGTTGGGTGTGTGATACCCGGCTACAACTATCCTAAGGTAAGTAGTAGGGCAGCTCCACCCCATCATCCCTACCCTACTTTAATGTTTAGCCATGCATTCTGGAGTGGATGGGATCTTAATAAGGGCTTATTTGGGGGGTAGGGCTTATATTGGGTGCATATGTAAAAATCAAGCTAGGACTTACTTTCAGGGTGGGTCGTATTAGCAAGAATAAACTATAATCTTTTCTTCCTTGTATGAGACCGTAAGGAACAAAAGCATTTGAACAATGAGAACCCAGATTGTTGGGGGCAATATGCTGACACTGTAAACTGACACTTTGAGAGGACTGTAAAGCACTGTGAATCAGTATATAAGTCTAAATGCTATTAGTATTGCTATTTAATTTCACAAAAGAAATTATCCAACTTCCTCTTCTTATTTCCTATCATTTGCTCTCCTATAAACACGGTAAGAATTCTCCAAACTGAAATTTGGGGATATTAAAAAAGAATATTAATAAAAAGCATAATTTTAGTTATTTTAAATAATTTTTAATTATTATTTTTAATTTATTCAAAAGAATTATTCTTTTAAATAATTCTTAGTATTTTCACTTTAATACTTTTCCTAACCAATACTAGTACTCACTATTTCTAGGTAATTCTAATACATTAAAAAGCCCTGCCTTTGAATCTATCTTAACTGAATCAAGCTGGGATGTTTTTTTCAGTAACTACTTCAGTCCCAACCACTGCTGATACCAGTCCTGTGGATGAGTGTGATGACGACCAAGCAAACTGCTACAGTGGAACAGGTGATGACTTCCATTTGACAGGTGCAGAAACCATCCACATTTCATTGCAACTCTGTTTTCATTCAAATCATTTTCACAACGCCATTCTTATCTTTATTACTTAGTAGAAAAATTATGACATATTCATGCATTATCTGCAACAAGGTGTTGAACTTAATAGTCATACCTTAAATATACTTGCTGTGATATATCTGTAAATTTGTGCGCTTTAATATGTCTGCCTTTAATTCCTTTCATTAATGATTTGATTTAAATCTGCTTGATTAGCTATGTGACCTGAGTATATTAATAAATTGAAAATACTTCTTAATTGAGGAATGTGGACAAGTATATGTTGCCTATAGGTAGCCTATAGATGAGATATTTTAGCTTTCTTAGAATATTGTGAGGAAAGATATGTCTCAAATATGCCCAAACTGACCAGTAGTATTACCTAGCAGAAAAGAGAGATAAAACAGGTATAACTAAAGTCATGATACATAGTTAATTTCAATATTTGTGGCCTATCTGTGAAACTGGGAAGGTTAGTAAAGAGTGCAAGAAAGCGATGCTATACGTTTAATTATGAATGAAAGGAATAAAATGTATGCTAGAAAATATTATTTGGTGTCATTTTGGGTTGTGGTAAATATCAATGAATATTGACAAAGGAAGACTCATGATAGATTTGGGGGAGAATTATGCAATAATGAGAGCAGGGCGGGGAAAAATTCTGAGGGGAAAAAACCCATTCTGCTAGACAACTTGAACAGATGAATAAGAACAAGATAAAATAAACAATCAGGCTATTTGGAGACCAAGAATAAATTAAAATGGTGACTATGTGACAAATATCTGTTTAGAAAAAAATATTTGTTTCAAATGCATGATTTAAACATAAGTCTATAAATCAATTTTAGAACTGTGAGCTGCCCAGAGTCACTTGGTTGAGGTGGGCAGCTATACTGAATGAATGAATTAATGAATTAATTAATTAATTAATTAATGGAAAAAACATAGATCTAAAAACAATGAATGGATGAAATATGGATTTAGACATTGAAGGTACAATATACATAAGGTACAGCAAAAAGGCTGTGGATGAAGAGAGAAATGCTTTTAACTGCTGCAAAAATGATGAGAGAAATACGTTGTACAAAGTATGTAGAGAAGAAAAGATATTTACAAAAATGTTGACAAAGAGCAAGGACATATGAAGATGTGGAGAAAAAGTGGTGAAAATTTACGGTATGGAAATAATGCTGAACTAAATGAAGAGGCTGAGCCAAGGAGGCCTAACAGAGAGATTAGATTTAAAATTAATTATGGAATAAGAAATAATAATTTGTCAAGAATAGAAATGAAATGAACGATAAAATGTTAATGTCCAACAAAAAAAACAAGGACAAAGTACTCATAGACAAAGCCGGATGAGTTTTTAAGGCTACACCCTTCCATTGTTCTCAAGATGTTTTGAAGACTCTATAAAAAGAACAGATGATAATAGTGTAACTCAATAAATGTTAATATGTAATGCCTGTATGAAAAGTACAGCTTCATTGTATATTGCAGTGAGGAATATGTTATCTGAAAATTAATGTATCAAAGACCAAGGCTGATGTTTTTGACAGGGAAATCAAGTGAAAAATTACAAGTTTTACATAAATAGCTTAAGAAACTACAGAAATATTATACTATTTAGCAGGTAAAGATGAAAATGAAGATAAAAAGACAAACATGAAAAAAATGTATGCATATGTGGGTAATTTTGTGCCATTTTATTTTGCTGAAGTTGATTAAAACAAGAACAATGGATTAGTATTAAATTGTAAAATACATGTTAACCTATTGCAGTACAACTTTAACTCTAATGAAAATCCTGGGGTTTATTGTTTAAAACACAATGTGTAAATAAGAAAAGAGAAAGATACATTTTTCTCCCCCTGAAACAATACAGAAGTATTCTAATCACTTGTAATTTAACTGTCTTAGCTGGATTGTTAAGTAGGCTAATGCAATCTTGGCTGAAATCCAGTTTATTTATAACTGGGGTAGTTTTCTTCCAAATTCCATTTAGCAAAGACATTACAATTGGAGCAGAGAAAGGGGGGGGGGAGAATCCTACTTTTTCCTTTTCATTAATATTTATTCTAAACTGGAACTCAGTGGTAGTCTGTTCTTCCTACTTCTTCCTAAGTCTGTAAGTATTAGCAAATTAAAAGAAGTTGCAAAAATCAGACAGCTAAGATGGTGTTTGCTTCTTACATAAGCTACACTTTGGTTAATGGATGAAGCTGTTTGGTATTTTCTTATCTCATAGAGCTTTATATCTGGCTTGTTAGTTAGGATCTGTTTGTTAATCAAAGTGATGTCCCTACAAATATTTGTTCATTTACAAATAAATGAAGTGACTTCATTTTCATTCTGATGAGTTATTATTCAATTATAATTAATAAAATAATATATAGCTGGACAGGTCAATATTTTTTTTTTATATGATAGTGCAGCTCCCAACATCACTAAATGGTAGGGGTAGGTTTTATCTTCTCTTGTAATGTCTGATTCATTGGGGGCATAGATAGCTAAAATAAAATTCATTCTTATTAAGTATCACACAGTGATGATGTTTGGTTTTCCTCTCCATCCACCCAAAATTTTATGGAAACAATTAAAGTTTATTAAGTAGTTTGAACTCTATTTTTTAAAGTCATCAAAGTTAAGCAAACTCTCAACATTCTCAGTTCCATAACATGGATATTATGGTATTTTCTCTGAGAATATACTACATGAAAGAATTGTGTCTGTCACTTTAACATTTTCTGTTCAGCACAAAGACAAAGGAATGGGATTAGATATTACACGGGTGTCAAACTCGATTGTGTCATGGGCCAAATCATGACGTATCATGACATTTTTTGCCAGGGTGGGCATGGCCTGGTGTGACGTATCTGGCTGCCATTTGCCAGTTTGACAGGCCTGCATCATTAAAGAGAGCTCTTTATAGGGTCAATCAAAATCAAACTCACAGTCTTTTAAACTTTTCTTGCGCCAATTTTTCTAGCTTAGGTCTCTTAGATCATTATTAGCAGATTGTGCAGTAGAAGAATAATGATAGAATTTAACTAACAATTTTAAATTCAATTTGGGGAAGTTGTGTTATATTCAAGATAGCGTGTTTTTCAAATAAAGTGTCCTTGAAAATAAATAAACAAACATTGATGATTCAATTTGCATGAACATTTACAAATAAGATGATAAATGAATGGATTTTGACTTTGTGTGTGTGTGTGTGTGTGTGTGTGCATATGTGCAATTTTTTTTTTCCTAGGGAGTACCACAGCTACGATCACAGAAAAACCAGTACCAACTGATACTACAGTTCAGCCAGGTAGGCTATGAAAATAATTGTCTCTGGATAAAATACACTACATTTCTGAATTGTGTGTTATGTCAACAACAATTTAAATGAATTGCAGGATCTTCCAACTTGCTTTCCTTTCAAAATATTTGAAGGATAATGGAACATTTGAATTCTAAGCTCCGTTCACTAAACACTTTCCTTCTTTCATCCAAATGTGTATACAGTATAAAGAATCTGTGTTGATGTATGCCAAGTTGTGACAATACTATGAAAATATTCAGCAGCTGAATTGCACACTGTACTTTCTGGGATAAACATGATATCTTGTCTATAATACATGATGTGTTTGCAAACCAAACGGAGAAAGGCCATCGAGAACAGGAGTAAGGTTCAGGCTATTTATATCTTCCACTGTTCTGGAAAAATTTTGCCAGGTTTTTTTTTTTCCTCCAATCATACAGTTGGCAGTTTTACAATATTCTTTCCTAGGTAGACTTCTTTGAAAGATTTTATGCAAATTGCTTAAACTTGAGCAGAAACAAAAAAAAGTTATTACTGGCAGCTGGTCCTTTCTCCTCAATCAATACAATAGCTAATAGTGCTTGGAAAAGCTCTTAATTTGCAGTTTCATTGGGCTATTTTATTATCCTGCATGGAGAGAGAAGAGAGGGAGAGACAGAAAGATTCCCCCCCCCCTCCTCAAATTCTCTAAATCTGATCAGCAGTTTTAAATGCTTTGTGTTAATAATTGTAAAAAGGGGGAAAGGTCACTCCTCCCCTTACTCCCATTTCCTTTATTAAATGACAATCAGGCACAGCCTCAAAAGTAATTTCACAGGCTATGTGTCTTTGGATGTGTTTTTGCCATACTGAGGCTTTGCTATAAGCAAAGAAAAAAGAAAAAAAAGAATGTATCAATAATGAAAAAGCTTCCATAAAAGACAACAGTGTGACAAAAAGCAATCAGAGTAAAGTAATTAATTCCAAGATTTTGTCTCTTAACCTCTGAATTTCCTTGTCATAAAATGCTTTCCATGCTTTAAATTAATTTTTCTTCCTCCAAGTTTATTCAGTCAGCATATACTATTGTGAACAGCATCCTGTTTTTTCTATCTTCAGAGTGTTGGGGGAGGGAACTTTGTTGAAACATTACTTTGAGGGTTATTTTTTCCTTGACAATAATCTTAGCTTCAGTATTGTTTGATTTCTTCATTTCTTGAAGGCTTATGTATGGAGATGCTCAGTCATCCAAAGGTTCTTTTTCAAAAGGCAACTGGACTTTGTTTTTTTCTGAAGACGTTTTGCTTCTTATCCAAGAAGCATCTTCAATTCTTCAGAAGTACTGAGAAGTTTCTTGGATGAGAAGCGAAATATCTTCAGAGAGTCCAGTCACCTTTTGAAAAAGAACCTTTGGGACATCTTCAAGGCTTATATAGTGAAACTTATAATAAGGCATTACTGTTAGTTCTTATTTTTATTGGTTTCTCATTTGAATATATGTGAATATATTTGAATATATAAATATATTCACATTTCTTTGACAAAGAAAGATTAGTATTTCTTTAGAAATGATCTTGCTTTTGTGCAATCTCTGAGCAGTTTTAGAAAAATAGAAATAGGGCTGTAAAGCTTTACATCTAATCATGACATATGTAAAACAAAAACAAAAACCCAGGAAGATTATTGTGGCTGCCAAAATTTAGTTTCCTACATCCATTGTCATTTAGTCGTGTCTGACTCTTGGTCGTTCTATGGATCAGCATTTTCCATACAACAGCCTTTGCTTGGCAATCTTGGCTTTAAGTGATATTTTTGGCAAGGCTTGGACTTTTTTGTTTATGATTTTTGCAGTCCATGGGATGCGTAGTAGTCATCTCTACCATCATGATTTCCTATCTTCCTTTTTCAGAGTTCAAGTTTTGCAAGCATAAGTAGCAATTGGAAAAATTATTGCTTTAACTAATCTGCATTTGGTTGGGAGGCTAGCTTTACTCTTCCAGATATTATTCATACTGGACATTGCAGTTCTTCCAAGAACTAGATGTAGGGCTGTCTTAATGCATGGACCTGACGGGCAATTGCCCGTGGGCCCCACGAGCATAGATGCCCCTTCAATGCCTCTTGTATCATATAAATACAGCAACATATTTTTTACATTTTATTGCATTTTTATTAATACTAACATGCAAGTATATGCTTAATTTTATTCACCATTTACATTTTTATTCCTGTGAGTATTGGTCATAGGGGCCCCAGTATACATTGCTTTGCTTGCGGCCCATAATGATGTTAAGACAGCCCTGGCTATAGGACTACTGTCACCACATTGGTTAACTTTAGAGCCCAGAAAGATGAATTTTGAAGGTCTCATTGTCAGGTTGCACTCTGACCTGTGTCTTCTCTTCAACTACCATTAACTTTTTTTACTGATATTAAGCTATAATCCAAATTTTTCACTTTGAATCTTTGACTCTCATGATTAGCCAACTCCAGATCTTCCTTGCTTTCCACAAGCACTACAATTTTTCCTGCATTTCTAGAGTGGAAAGTATAAATTCTAAAAGATCTTTAAAATAAAGTAGAAAAAAATCCAAATCACTATCCCTACCTTAAAAATCTCAGAAATCAAAAAATCATGACTTTACCTATTACTATAATGTTAATTTTTTCATTGTAGCTCATAGTTAGTCACAAAATGTGACACACAGCTATCTAAAGGTTGCCCATGTCTATTACAGAAAAATCTGTGTGCTTCTTTGTAATTATAGGCTATGATAAAAAATATCAAGTTGTTAGCTCAATCAAAGGTCCATTTGTATTTTTATGTATATTATATTTTTAAAAAGCATAAAAACAGGATAGTTCCATCATGATGTCCCTCTTAAATTTTATGACCAGAGTTTTGAAGACCCCTTGTTTGTAGATATCACTAAGGTATTCTCTGGAGTCTTATCCAACACCAACATTCAGAAGCACTTTTCAACTCTTCAAAGTCCGAATTTCTCTTTTGTAAAGTATCACAGGGAATATCATGGCTTCCGTAATTCTGATGTTGTAGGCTTAGACACATGATGGCATTTCCAAGGCCTTGTGGCTAATGTAACAAGAATTAGTCAGTGGCATAATCCTTAATTGTTTGTTCCTTTTATCATTGAGAGTTGATCTAAAAGAGAGTATTTACCACTTCAATATCTTTATTGTTAGTTCTATGGCTGAATGCTCTACTTGTTGTCCCTAGTTTGATCTTTTTTATATTTAATTTTAGCCCTATTTTTAATGCAATGAGCTCCTTGATTTTTATTATTCTAAACCTTCTTCATTCTTGACTATCAGAATAGTGTCATCAGCATAGTGCAAGTTATGAATATTTCTTTCTCCAATTTCAAAATTACACTCATCTTTTTCCAATCAATCCTCCTTTAGTATATATTCAGCATATAGGTTGAACAAATAATGGGAGAGAATATTGGCTTGCTTTACTTTTTGGTAACCTGGAGCTATTTTGTCTTGCCATGTGCTGGCTTCCTGGCAGGTTGCAGATGAGCATCATGAGATGTTATGGAATTTCCTTTTTTTTCACAGTTTAGCAAAATAGACTCAATAGAACATCTTTCTGCAACCAATGAAGCACACAAAACTCATTTTTGTATTATTTGGCTTTCTCAATTCTCCAGCAATAATATCATGCGAAGTTGTCATTTGCAATGGATGATCCTAAGTATTATTTTGCAAAGAAAATTAAGGGTATTGTACAATAGTTTGTACATTTGGTAAACCTCATTTTGGAGGCTACTGTAGGCTTGCATTTTTGGAGAATGGAATTAAATTCCTCCAACGGCTTGCATTTAGAAAGCTTGGAACATTACATTTCAAACCAGTATTTCTCTAGTTTAGCAATTTGTCTGGACTTATCCATGTTGAAGTACGCACAATCTCAAGTTGCCAAGGTTGCAAATCACAGCTTTTAACTATTGGAGTCCAGTTGGATTGAAACTTTGTATGAATTTAGTTGATTAAGTAATTAAAGAAAAGTAAACTTAACAATGCCATTCTGATGTTTTGGCTTCCCTATCTTACTGTCTCAGAATTCTTAGTCACTTTAACAAAATATGGCTACCAAATCTGAACTGCAAAAATTTATACAACCAACGGATTGCAAAAGAGTTGTTTTTTTTCCTACATCTCTTTACTGCCATCTAGATTTATCTAGATTTTTCCCACTCAGATCTTTACACTCTCAAACTCTTTAACCTTAATGTACATGAGATCAATCAATGTTCTCCATAGGACTAAAAGCATTTCAAAAGTGGAGTTTGTAACAGCACCAAGGCATGATCCAACCTTACCCATGACTTTCCAGCAATTAAAATGCCTGTTAAAAATGAAATATGTCACAGAGGTGACTATTTTGAATTGCATCTATTCATAGTTAGACTTACTCTGGTGCTTGGTAGCTTGATGACTCCATTGCTTCTCCCTTACTTCAAAACTGGCTACATGGTTAGCTGCATCATATTCCCTTTACTTGCAACAAAGCTGTCAAAACGTATCAAAACTGGGTGGGCCAAGAAAGACGAACAACATTGCAAAAGGCTTGGCTGGCTGACTACTCAAGTAGAGCATAAATTGTTCCAGCTGTGCACAAAATGTGGCCAAGAAATGCAGCTGCTGGCTACTCTCATAGGCCAGATTTGTTTTAATTACACAATAGAATGTATGTTATGCTTTCAAAGAATCTTACAGAGATTTGGATGGTGAGATTTTGTCCTCAACTTCAATTTAAACAGCTTATTAGGCGTATATCGTGCTGCTGCGTTTGCTGCTTATCTGGAAAGCTGCAAACATACAAACTGGGTGGTTTGTGGGGGGTTTGTTGTAGTTTTTTATTTTTGTTCTTATAAACAGGAAGCAAGATCGGGGCTGTGTGAGAGTAACCCAATTGTATTGGCTCAGGCATTAGAAGTGATGAATGAGAGAGTATATGTCTGGGATTGTTTGGGAATGCTTCATACAGAGTGAAATAATTTGGAAGATTGCAAACATGGTGAGTTTCTGCTAATCAAAACTAGCATTTACTGACAGTTGATCTTTGTGATACTCTAAGAGAGAGTGGAAGGTAGGTTATGTCAGCCTCTGAGAGACAGCAGGGAATTCTTCATAATGTTGTGTATAGCGAACATTGGCACATGCATCATAATATACATTCCACTGACTTATGCAGAACTTGGAGTAAAATGTTTTCATATTTGTTTTGAAATGCTTAGTTGGGTGTATCAGACAACAGTTGCTTTCAAGTCTTTCTGCTGTAATCTATACTAAAATTAACAGTTGCATCAATATACAGCTACATATGAGCCATGGTGGCACAGTGGTTAGAATGCAGTACTATGGCTTACTTCCACTGACTGCCAGCTGTCTGCAATTTGGCACTTCAAATCTCACCAGTCTCAAAGTTGACTCAGCCTTCCATCCTTCTGAGATGGGTAAAATGAGGACCCCGATTGTTAGGAGCAATATGTTGACTCTGTAAACCGCTTAGAGTGGGCTATAAAGTTCTGTGAAGCAATATAGAAATCTAAATGCTATTACTGTAGGTATACATCAATACAACATATGCAACTATTTGAAGTTACTATGGCATTGAAAAAAATTACTTATGGCCAGTCCTCAGAATTATAGCATTAGCACTTTCACTATCACAGCATCCCCATGGTTGTATAATCAAAATTCAGGTCCTGGGCAATCCACATGTACTTATGATAGCTGCAGCATCCTGAATCAGTGATCATCATTTCCAATCTTCCCAACTGGCTTTTGACAACCAGTCAATGGGGGAAACCAAAATCACTTAATGGCCATAAGATTCACTAAACAAACCTGGCAAAAAGTCATAAAATTGGGCACTTTTTTTTTTTAACAACTGCTTTGTTCAGCAATAGAATTCTGGTTACAATTGGGTCATACGTCAAGAGCTAATTGAATATAAGCAAGTGATATTCTTTTATTTAGAGAAAGAATTATGCCCAAGTGTAATTCTTTGGATACAGGCTTTCTGAGTTCATATAGAAGCTATATACCGATGCAGGTTTGAAGTATAATTAGCAACTCAGTATTACAACTTTCTAGTAAATAGTCAGCTCTTCTTTTTTTTTTTCCATTCTACTTCTCTCTGTCTCTAGTTTTAAAAAGTTTAAAATACTCTTAAAATGTTCTTATGTAACTGATACATCTGTGCCAACCACAGTTGATAGCACAGTATGACAGAAATGCTATCAGTGAACTTCATCATTTGGAAACCTGACAGAAAAAATGCTTGAAGACAAAATATAATCCAATATAATAGCAACGTAATATATCAAACATGAGCTCCTCAGTTTTCCCATGAGATATATGTAGGAGTTGCTTTTCCTTTTTTAAAAAATTAGGTTTTTTTTAAATTGAATTGAGTCAGTTGAGTCTTCAGGCCTTAGTAGGCCTCATTTATTTGGAAAGGAACAGTAGAATTAATTCATTTGGGAGTTATCCCTGGTTATGGGTGGATATTTTATTATAGTTCATCGTCATCATAAACGAGTTTGGCATATTTTGAAACTATGGATTAAAGCAATCTTCCCATTATGTTGAATAACTTTATTTTCAAATTCAAATTCCAAGTTTCCCTGAAAAATAATAAACAGTTTCATATAAGACTATTTGGCAGACTTTGGGAAAAGCTGAAAGCAAAACATGATCTCACCCTGACCAAAAGAAGTTGCATAACACCATACTTTTCATGCTGTACAAGGAGGTTTATAGTCTGCATAGTTGGCTGTCAGCCACATTGTCTTTTCTTCTTATCCAAAACTATTCATATAACTGCTGCCATCTTGTGGATATTGCCAATCTATTTATACTTTGCAAAAGAGGAATAGATAAGTAGTCAATTGATTCAACATTCTCAAGTGGAAAGGATTGTGTTCATTTGGAATTACTTTATGATTCTTTTCAATTTTATTGTGAAAAATGCAACAACAACAAAAAACCCTGCTCGGCGAACCTCTAGTGGCACAGGGCAATCTAACTAAACCTACTGATAAGCAACTGTGCAGAAAAGGATACATTCTGTTGGAAGTAATTCAGTGTGTAAAACTAACATCTCATTTGGATGTGTATCTGGATCCAGATCCAGATCCAGATCCAGATTCTAGACATGAACCCTGTTACCTGATTCTGCAGTTCATCAACCTGTTTCATACATGCAATGGGGAGATGCAGAAAGTCTAATGAAACCAAAACATAACAAATCATTCTTTTAATACAGGGAATAGCCTTTCTGGAATGCTGTGAAATCCTTGAAGTAGAAGCTCAGGAAGCAGATGGGGGAAACAGATTATTTAAATGTAGAACAGGAATTCATATATTGTGGAGAGCTTTCTTTGGTTGCCAGACAGGTTCTGAACTCCATCAGGAAATTCTCTTAATATAGTTTCCACATGTAGAATATCCCTTTATATCAAAAGCAGACATGCAGGGAAAACTTTGGTATATATTTGAGAGTCTCAATTTATGCAGTAAGATACATTGAAGTATTGCAATAGAGTTGTAAGCCTTACTTAAAACAAAAAAATATTTCATTCAAGATATATCAAGTGCATGGATTTGCTTTACAGTGGATTTGCTGCTTGTCTAGTCTAGAATTGTCTGCAGACTGATAGAAGCTCTTTGGGAATTTTATCAAAGCAGATTCTTTCTTGTGTCTTGCTACCAGATATTTTTAAATGAAGATACCCAAGGATGCAGATTCCCAAAGTTGGCAGATCATGGTACTCTGTACCTTTATCTCATTGTCTGCATAAGAATACTGTGGTTGGTAGTATTGCCAGAATAACCGTCCAAGTAATTTTGTCATTGATAGCTTGGTTCTGAAACAGAAACAAAGAAAAAGATATTGTTCATACACTTATATTGATGTTTGTGCATAACCAACATCTACATTTAGGTACAAAGTGGATGTATAGTAATACATATCCAGTGTCTGGGTTCCAAGTAATCCACCCATAGCAAACAGAACTCCAAGGCCAGCAGGTTCCTCAAAAAAACAGGTTTATTGGACATATCATATTGGCACAGACTGGTAAAAATCAACCCTGAATGTTCCCATAATTTTCACCTAATTAAAAATAAAGTTTTTTCCCCATTTGCCAATCAATCAATCACATGGTCCAATCAAGGTGCTGTCTGGTTGCTTGAAAACTTCACTCCTCCTCTTGTGGAAAGTCCTTGGTTCTTTGGGGAAACTATTTTTTTTTTATATTAGAGTTTTATTTGGGTTTCCACAAAACATACAAATACAAATAAAATATCTTTTTGAGAACAGCATGCTCCTTTTCCATACAGATATAAACTCAATTACATATTCATTTTATATATTCTAATCCATATCTTATAACTATTATTGCAGTTTTCTCAATAGTTTTTCCCTTTCCTTGCTTTTTGTAACCTTATTTTTAATTATCTCATTCCTTTCTAAGTTCAATTACATATCTTTTTCTAATATTCAGTATCTTTCTAATCAATATTTCTATACTTTTGTATGTCCTGTTTACAATTTCATATTTTCTTTTCTCATAGAACAAATTTTCCCCTGTAATTACTACACTAGAGTGTAACACCTTCATATCTTTTAATTATTATCCATTCAAATCTTATTTAAAGTTTAAATTATGCCTTTACAGTTGTAATATTCATTTTCTAACCTCTATTTTATAATACATAACTATTATCAACCAAATTCTGCTTGGTACGTTTCCTTAAAAATACACATTAAGTTCTTTTTAAAAAAGTGTGTGTGTGTGTGTGTGTGTGTGTGTGTGTGTGTGTGTTTGTAGATTTTCATGGGCACAGGTATGCAGGTCTTGGAATGTTCAGGTCTTTTCCTGTGTAAGATTGAGAGTATCTTGGTAACGTTTCAAAGAGGTCCCACTAGCTATCTTCAGGCTGGTACTTTCAACTTTGTGCTTCTATGAAAGTATGAATAGAAGAGATGACTCTACCAGACTGTCAATTATCTGGAAGCTTGCACTCTCAGACAAAAAAATCTCCACACCACAAGCCAGCCAAACAGCTGGGTACAAACAGACTCCCCCTGATACCTCCAGCTCAAACACACCCCAACCAGGCACCCAGATGAAACCTAGCTTCCTAATAAATGATAGCCGTCCATTTACTCAGAGCCAAGCCGCACTAAAAGCCTCCAATACAGGAACACAATGTTGCCAGCCAATCAAGACAAAAAAAGCAACACAACAGACAGAAGATATTAGAAACACCAATCAAGCAGAACACTGCAAACTCCAAGACCAATAAACACAGACCAATACTCCCAACCAATCAGGATGAACAAAAAACCATTCTCGCAGGTATTTGTATGTGGATCTTTGGTTATTCAGGTTTTCTCCCCCGTAAGATTGGAAGTATCTAGGCAACGTTTCGATGAAGTCTCATTCATCATCTTCATGCTTGGTCTTCAGCTCTGTGCTTCTCAGAGTGATGTGAGCTTGCAGCTGCTTCTTCCTTTTAACTGCTAGTGGGGGTGTGACTTGATTGGTTGGGGGCTTGGCTGTGTTCTGATTCCAAAGAAAGAAGATCACCCACCTAATCCAAAAAGAAACCCCAGCCAAAATCCAAGACAAAGAACAAGAGAATGGCAAAGCCCTCCTCCCATATATAAAAGGCACTATGGACAAAATTAGCAAGATCCTCCAAAAACACAACATTAAGACAGCATTCTGCACAAACAGAAAGATATCCACCATCCTAAGAAACCCTAAGGACAGAATCGAGTTAGAAAATCAAGGAGTATACGAAATCCCTTGCACTGCCTGCCCCACCGCATACATTGGACAGACTAACAGAAGAATAGGTGCACGCATTGAAGAACATAAGAACTCAATCAAAAAGGAAGAACTGACCTCTTCCTTGGTCCAACACCTCAAAGCCACAGGACATGAGATTGACTTTAAAAATACCAGAACTATCGCCAAAACCGAACACTTCAGCAGCAGAATCATCAGAGAGGCCATAGAGATAGAAAAACGCCCACACAGCATGAATAAACGAGATGATGCCTCCCGCCTAACAGCCATTTGGAAACCCGCTCTCATGAACAGACTCATACCTAACATGAAGAATGACACCAGACCCACACCCCTGAGAGCCACACAAGATGCTACCACCACACTTCCACATAGAAAGCAGACTCACACCCACATAGAAGATGAAACACGACCATGGACCAGAAGCCGCACTGTAGCTGCATCACTACCCACCTCAAACCCCTCTGTGCCATACATGAAGCGAACTGACCTCCACCATGAAGATGCAGCACGACCACGAACTCAAAGCCAAACAGCAAGATCACAGCTCACCAGCTCAAACCCTCCAGCAACTAAGACTAACCTGATCACAATCAAGCCCCCACCTGAACAGAACACGCCTCCAGCCAATCAGAACACAGCCAATCCCCCAACCAATCAGAACACAGCCAAACCCCCAACCAATGAGAACACCCCCCCCACTAGCAGTTAAAAGGAAGAAGCAGCTGCAAGCTCACATCACCCCATTTGGCTGGGGTTTCTTTTTGGATCAGGTGGGTGATCTTCTTTCTTTGGAATCCATTGGCTTTTCTCCAAAAAGAAACCCCAGCCAAAATCCAAGACAAAGAACAAGAGAATGGCAAAGCCCTCCTCCCATATATAAAAGGCACTACCGACAAAATTAGCAAGATCCTCCAAAAACACAACATTAAGACAGCATTCTGCACAAACAGAAAGATATCCACCATCCTAAGAAACCCTAAGGACAGAATCGAGTTAGAAAATCAAGGAGTATACGAAATCCCTTGCACTGCCTGCCCCACCACATACATTGGACAGACTAACAGAAGAATAGGTGCACGCATTGAAGAATCAGAACACAGCCAAGCCCCCACCCAATCAAGTCACACCCCCACTAGCAGTTAAAAGGAAGAAGCAGCTGCAAGCTCACATCACTCTGAGAAGCACAGAGCTGAAGACCAAGCCTGAAGATGATGAATGAGACTTCATCGAAACGTTGCCTAGATACTTCCAATCTTACGCGGGAGAAAACCCGAATAACCAAAGATCCACATACAAATACCCGCGAGAACCTCAGAAAACATATATATATATATTCGTACATTTTCACAAGTACAGGTATGTAGGTCTGGATGTGTTCGGGTCTTTTCCCATGTAAGATTAAGAGTATCTTGGTGACATTTTGGCGAGGTCCCACTCGCCATCCTCAGGCTTGTGTATTGGGTTCTTTTTAATCTTGTGTGTCAGACTTAGCACCAAATTCAAACAAAAAATGGCTGCTAAGCCTGACACACAAGATTAAAAAGAACCCAATACACAAGCCTGAGGGTGGCAGATGACATTCTGCCAAAACGTTGCTATAATAAAAGCACAAATATTAAGACGTGGGAAAATACGCGACAAAACTTAAATACCATACAAATACATATATACATATATACATATACACATACACACACACACACACACACACACACACATATATATATCAATAGTAAATTAAATAATTATTCTATTTGAGTTCAGCTCAGCCATTAATATTGATAGCAATCTTATACATTTCTATTTAAGACATTTCCATCTCTTAACCAACATTACCTAATAACATCAGTTGTCATTCACTTTAATCACCTATATTTCATATTTTATTCATTGCTGTCTTTAAACAAAAAAAAAACAATGGTTAACAGTAGTTATTAAGATTATTATTCAACTGATATTAATTTTATTAAAAATCTTTCATGTTTCTTTTCAATTATATATTTTTAAAAATCATTGAGAGCCTTATTCTCTTATCTTCTTTGTTTCATTTAATTACTAACAAATATTCCATTATGCATCAATGCCAATTTTTTCTATCACTTTAATTATCTATCATATTTTCTAACTCTTTTCTATTTCTAGTATAACATGTACCCTTGCAGAATCCTTTCTTTAAGTTAAATTTTTAACCATTGTCTCTGTGCCTTTTAAATAAGCTTATACTTTTAATTCTTGTACACTTTTCCTGTTTCTCTATATCTTGTTTCTGTCCTTTATAACTTCTTTTCCTTTCCATCTTCCCCCTCTTTTTCTTCTTCCCCTTTTTGTTCCCTTTTCTATCTAATTCTCCCTTCTGTGGTCCTCCCTTCTGCTTCTTCCTAATGTTATAGTTACTTTTCAAATTACTCTATTTTTTTTGGTTGTTGCTTTAAATCTTAAGTTTTTAACTCCCTTTCCCCCCTTTCCCTTTTTTAACCCAGCTTAAAATCGCTCGGTCATTAAAGATGATTTCTTCTTTGTCCCGCCCTTCTTGTTCTACAAGCATTTCTTGTTGTTTTTCATAGTTCAGAATCTCCATTTCTAAAAATTGAAATACGAAGCCAAAAGATCCTCTTCCCTCTTGTGCCTCTTCTTTTTGTTCTTTAAGTCTCATTTTTAGCTCTTCAAGGAGTGATGCCATTTTAAAGATTTTAAAACAACCCCCAATTGATTTTATTTCGTTTCATTAGGATCCACCATCCAAAATTCCTGGAATCACCCAATAATCCAAAGATTTCTTACTTCTTTTCTCACTTTCTCTTTCCGGGGGCTTTGTTATCTTGTAACAAAGTTTCAGCTACAATGTGTCCTTTACAGGTCTTGTTAAAATTCCACTATCGATTCTTTTTACTTCCAGGTGGTCTCCTCCATTTTTCCAGATTCCACCCTCTTTTTCTTCCTCCTCTGCTTCCTTTCTTTTTTGAAATTTTTAAATTATCCAAGAATCTTTATCCCTTTGACACTTTATTTTCAGCTAGAAATAGCCTATTAATGTCAAAATGGATTAACATCAATTAATTGTTCAAAGCTCTTCTTCTTAACGTTCCAAGTCAATTAAAACTGTAAATGTGAGAGAAAAAACCCCAATTCTTTTTCCTTTCTCTTTCACCACTTTAAAAATCTTTTTTAGGAGTGGTATTAGTCTTTGTAATTCAGGTTCCAAATACCTTAAATAGATGTTTTCTCTGTTTAACCCGGTCAGTCAAACTTTCTCTTGTAAAATTCCTCCTGCACAATCTTGTCCGGTTGGGTTCTCTTTGAGGTGGCCATTTCTGACCACTGCTGCAACCGCCTTTGGGAAATGGAGTAATGGCTAGCCAAGGAGGAAAGATGTGGCTCTCCTCAACCCCGCTGGTGGCCTCCCCCTTCTTCACCACCTCTACGGGGTGGCTTCAGCCTGGAATCCAAGCAGCTCAGTGCGCTCCAGTGGTGAGCACGGATTGAAACCACGCACAATCATGGATTTTGGTCCATTGCCAAAGAAGGGAGGGGAAATTATTTTGTTTTGGCTACAAAACCCCAGCTATCTCTATTCCTCAGCACCATTGTGGCAACACCAAAGCCTCCAAAATGGCCTCAGTCAGGCCAGCTTCAGAGTTTAATCTAGTTTCATAAAATCTATGAACTACATTTATGCAGCTGATGAAATGAGAAAAAACTTTGTTAGAAGCCATAGCATATTTATAATAAAATTACAAGTAAGAAAAAAAAAATTACTAGCAGATCCAGTTTACATAGGAAAAATGCACATAGATAATAGTGGGCTGTTCCTTATGGCTAGGTTATGGTATAATATGCTATTTCTTTTTTAAAAGAACTTTTATTAACTTTTATCAGAAGATAAAAATATAGAAAAAAATGATACTTAGAAAACGAAGAGAAAGAAAAAGTTCAGAAAGAGAAAAACAGTGAGTTCTGACTTTTTTCAGTGTAGTAAAATATAAATACAATACAACCTCAAACTTTTGCTTTACAGATCACGTCAAGCTATTTCTATGATAAAACCATTTTAATCATCAAAACCTAAAATCCAGGTTTCACTTTTTTTCCATTTCAAGCAAAAATCAATTTTCAAGTAGAAACAAAACTAGATAAATTCTTTTCTTTAATTAAAACAGTCAGTTTCTCCATCTCTTCTAACTCAAATCACTTTTATCATGTGCTGTTCCTTTGTAAGAATTAGCGTTCTTTACATCTTTACACAAATAAGATTCTTGCTGAGAAAACTTCTGGTTTCAATTTTATATTTATTGCAAGAATCTTCTGAATTAAAGTAAAATCCTAGTCTCAGTATTGGTACCATCTACCATTTTGTGAGCAGACAAGAAAATATGTAAGATTAACATTTACTGCCCCATTTATGACTTCTATTCAGGCCCAATGAAAGCAAAGGTTCTATATTTTATGTGTCTGCATCCAAGGTAGGATCTACTTCATACCATGGTTAGATGTAACTGGGGAAAAGCCTTACTTGCCCCAAATTTTTGTTGCCATGTAAATGGAAGAGGTCTTTGCAGTCTATTTCCCAGTTCCTCCTTTTGAGCAGTGCAATACTGACCATGATATGAAAGCATTTCAGCTCTAGCAGTTTCCCCTGGCCATGATGCTCCCATATCCTTGGTATAACAGGAAATTGAGGAACCATGCAGAACTAGGTAAGTTTTCAGACTTAATAGTCTCATAGAGCAGGTTCTTTAGATCAGTATTTCTCAACCTTGGCAAATTTAAGATAGCTGAACTTCATGCTGGTTGAGGGATTCAGGAAATCCACCCATTGTACAGACGTTTAAGTTGAAAACAATGGCTTTAAATTATCATAAGCATGACTCTATTTATTTCAACATGGGGCAAACCCATTTGACAGTGCTTGAAAGCCTTCTGTGTTGAGTGAGACCTTAGGTTTACTGTTCTGCCATGGTGGCTTTGCTGTCGTTGTAGATCCCATATTATACAATGATTCGGGCCAATGCCATAAGGGAATGCTAAAAAATAGTAGAAAACTCACTGATTCCTTTCCCACTCCAGCACAGTTGCAATTTAATGCCAATCACTGTATGTAAGTCAATGCAGTAGCAATCAAAAGAACTATTGACAGTTTGTTAGAATTATCTTTGAGTTATGTTTTTGAAAAGAAGTTAAGTACAGTAATAATTTCATGAATTACATCTTGTTTTCTTGTAGCCATCCATTATTCCATTACTGAAGAACTTCCGGCATATGGTTTCAACTGTGGATTTGGCTACAGTTCTCAAAAGACAATCTGTCGCTGGGAACATGATGCCCAGCTGGATTTGAGATGGGCAGTACTCACCAGCAAAACAGGACCCATTCAGGACCACACAGGTAAAGTAGATTAACAACTGATCCAGTGATAAGTGGGAAAAAATAAATATTGTGTTTAAGATAAAAGATCTGCCAGGACTAATATTTACAGATAGTTCTTGATTGATGACCATGTGAACTTACAACAGATCCAAAACAGGACTTAAAATCCAGGTACAAAGTTCCATTGATTGCTCTTCTCCACCAGGCACATGATTGCACATGATTGATAAGCATGCAAAAACACAATCATTTGCAGCATCCCACAGTCACATAACCTCTCTTCATGATGGTTTTGCTGAAAACCAGACCTTCCAGTTTCAGCAAAACCAAACTGTTAAGCCTGGGTTCCCTAACCAGGGTTAAGGAGACAAGCTAAACAGAATGTGCAGCGTTAGTCAGATAGGCATACAGATAAATGAGTGAGATAAGCTTGTATGTTTGTTAACATACAGTAAAAATAACCGATACGCTTGTGCTATCAAAATATAGTTTATTCCATTTAGAGTTTATAGCATAGTCAAAATAACAGTCTTTTATGTATCATGTATCATTTTAGTCATGTATCATTTTAGTCAGTCCATTCAAGGATATTCAATTAGCAAAGTCCATGTAGAATATCCTATGTCAGTTCACTTACAAATAAATCAGTCCTTTATCTCTCTCCCGTTCCAGTAGGGAAATACACAGTCTTCATCCAGTAATTAGGGATCATCAAGTCAGAGAGAGCAAGCTGACGTTCCTTGCTTCTTTTATGGTGCTTTCACAACCACTCCCTTAATTACTATCCTACAGTTAAAGTTGCAGACGCTTTAACTGACAAACTATGATAACATATTTATTATTTTACCTAAACCAGTTAGGGTAAACAATGTTATCCCTAACATTCTCACCTTTTAGGTTAATTAATAATAATAACTATTTACACTTTTAAATTATATTTGTTACAACTTTCTTTAAACTTAATTACTCCTTAAGCTTTTGTAAATTGGTCTGCAATGTTTTCTTCTGTCATGCAGTATTCCAATTTAATTAGCCCATTCTTTACAGATTCTCTAACATTTAAGTATCTTAAATCAGTATGCTTTGATCTAGTTTTTACAGCAATATTAGTAGCTAATTTTATGGTTGCCTGGTTGTCCTCGTACACAATAATAGAATCTTTAACAGTTATACCCATGTCTAATAATAACTGTTTGTACAAAATTAAGTCAGTGCATAGTAATGACAGACATGAAAATTCTGCTTCCATCGTGGACAAGCTAATATGCTGTTGTCTGATTGACCTCCACCCTATTAGTGTCTTACCAAATAATATAGCCATCCCAGATGTTGATTTTCTAGTGTTTATGTCAGTTGCAAAACTTGCATCTGCATAGGCACTAAGACTCAAATCACCCTTTGGTTCTATATACAATGCATGGTTCATTGTTCCTTTAAGATATCTTAAAATTCTCTTTAATGATTGCCAATGACATTGATGTGGATCCGAATTAAAACGTGCCAGCTGATTAACACTATAAGCTATATCAGGCCTTGACCAATTGCTGACATATGATAAGCTACCAATCAAAGATTGATATATAGACTTATCAAATTAGGGACTTTTATCATCAGTTTGGCAAACTTCCTGACTCATTGGAGTCTTTGCCGGTTTACAAAGTTCCATTTTATACGTTTTAATTAATTGGCAAATTTTATCTTCTTGAGATATCTTAAATCCATTTTTTGTTTTGTTAATTGTCAATCCTAGATACTTTTTAATTTCACCTAAATGCTTTAATTTTATCTTTTTAGCTAATAATGATATAATCTCATTAGCTTCATTATTAGTCTTAGTTAACAAAGCAATATCATCTCTGAATAATAACAATAATGACATCGTTCCATTATTTTCTCTTTTAAACACACATGGATCTGCTAAACCAGATTTAAAACCTATATTGTTTAATTCTTTTACAATATATTGGTTCCACTCAAAGCCAGATTGTTTCAATCCATAAAGACTTCTTTTTAGTTTCCAACAATCATTACTATTTACTTTGTTGTCTTTTATAATAACTGACTTTTTCAAATATATAGTGTGCTGCAATGGTGCATGCAAATAAGCAGTTTCTACATCTAAATGGTTAATGACATAGTTTTTCTTAGCTGCCCACACTAATGCTGCTCTTAAAGATGTTGCTTTAAGACTTGGTGCGAAAACTTCATCGTAATCAGATGCAGTTTGATTAAATCCTTGAGCTACCAACCTAGCTTTATGGGTAACAGTCCCATCATTTCCAGTTTTTACTTTAAATATCCATTTGCACCCAATGGATTTTTCTCCTGGAGGTAATTTAGCATCTTCATATACTTTCATTACCTTTAATGAATTTAGTTCTTTTTCCATTGCCTTTTGTCAATTCTCCTGATCCTTAGCAGGATACATCCCAAGTTCATCTACACTAGTTGGAACTTTATTTACTTGGCAAACTATACTTGCTTGATACCTATCAGGTGGTCTAGTTACACATGTAGTAGGTCTAGGTATTACAGGACTTACAGGTGGACTTTCATTTATTAACTGTTCTTGATTATCTAACTCTTCCTGATCAACTGTTTCCTCTTGTTCTGGTCCTATTTGCTCTTCGTGGACTTCTTCTTTAATTGGACTCTTGTTATAACTAGTCTGATCTTTTTGCCTTTTGTAGGATTCAATAATTACTTCGTTATTTAAATCTTGCTCTAATCTATTCTTCCTACATGTTCTAGGAATTTTGCACTAGCACTGGTATAAACTCTAGATGTACCTGGTTCCCAGAATCTTTAAGATCTATGATTAGATTTATATCCTACAAAAAATAATCTTTTAGCTCTGTGCTGTCCTTTGTGTCTGAGTTGTGAAGGGATATGCACCCATGCTGGTGCTCCAAATGTGTGCATGTAACTTAAATCAGGTTTTGTACCATGTCACAGTGTGAATGGTAATTCACCTGTTGTTGAATTAACAACATTATTTAATATATGATTACCACACATTATTGCTTCTCCCCATAAATTGTCAGGTAATCCTGAATCAGACATCATAATACGTGCCATTGACTGTAGTGTTTGGCCTCGTCTCTCTATAAAGGCATTATGTTGTGGCCTATATGGTGCAGACTTTTTATGTTGAATACCTAACATTCTAAGTCTATTCTGGAATTTATTATTTGTAAATTCTGCACCATTATCTGTTATAAGAGTTACTAATTTCTTTTTAGTTTTTCTTTCTGCAAATTTTATCCAATTAAAGATATTTAGATACGTTTCAGTTTTGCTCTTCATTAAATAGCAAAACCCATATCTAGAATAGTGGTCCATTATACTTAATATGTATCGAGCTCCTCCTACACTTGGTTTTTTCGGACCTATTACATTGCAAATACTTATTACAAGGTTTCAAACTTATTTCTTTAGATAATTGAACGGTTTCTTTAGCATTTTAACATTTAAATGCCCTAGCCGTCGGTGTAACAAGTGAATACATCCATCATGAGGTTTCTTATTGTCATAAACCATGTTAGCCACCTCTAAACCATTATCATTTAACACATATAATTCACCTCTTAAAGATGCAGTAATTCTCTTATCTTCTTTCTCAATTATGCAATTATCTCCTTTAAAGGTAACTACATATCCTAGTTTAACCAAAATTCTGACTGAAATTAAATTAAACTTAAGTTGTGCTACATATAACATTTTTACATTCTCTTTTATGAAAGAACAATATGCTATACCTTGACCTTTAGCTTTCAGTTTCCAGCCATTGGCTAACGATATCTGCTGTATACTCTGGGACATTTTAATAAAATGTTTGTTATCATTTGTTATACAATGTGATGCTCCACTGTCAACCACCCATAAATTATTTTTTACAACTCCATTACTATACATGGCTAACTCTAAATTTTTATTTATCTTTTGATGACTTTTAGTATTCTGGTCAGCGTTCTGGTGCTTTGCTTTTTTACAAAATCTTGCCAAATGTCCTCTTCCTCCACAATTAAAACACTTTTTAATTGTGTATGCAGTAGGAGATTCATTATCTTCTTTTTGAGGTTGCTCCCTCCTTAACTCATCTTTTTCAAGTCTTCTTCTTGCCTCTTCAATCAATCTGCCAGTTATATCAGTTAAAGTTAAACTTTCCTTCGGCAAAATTTCAAGGGAAGTGACGTAGTTATCATAACTTACATCTAGTGATGATAGAATTATGTAGACTTGATGTAGTTCAGAGAAAATAAGTTCTTTCTTGTGCAGTTCTTGAAAAATGCTTTTTATAGAATTCAAATGACTAAGCATATCACCATTCATCTGGAGATGCATCCTGAAAAGCTTTCGTGTTAGATTTATGTGAGCACCAACATTATCTCGGACATAAATCCTCTTCAGCTTCTGCCAACACCCAACAGCCATTTGCTCTCCATGGATATGAACAAGTTGCTGGTCAGATAGTATTAGTCCTATTATGCAAATAGCTTGTTCATTCTTATGCTTAAATTCTTCTGTCTTTAGTCTATCTTCCTCAATCTCTGGATCCCATTCCTCTATGTTTGGTGGGTTTTCAATTATGTTCCATAGACCTTCTCCTCGTAGAAGTAGACTACATTTCATAGACCATGATACATAGTTTGTTCCATCCAACTTGGTTGTAAGGGACAAACTTTGTAGATTGACTTGTGCCATGTTTTCTTATATATGGATATAAAACTATAATTAATAAAACACAGCTGTCTGTTTACTGTAATGTATAACAACACAAACTTTCACTTTTTACATAAATCTGTTTTATCTTAGTTAAACTGACTTTGCAGCCTCTGGGCCCATAACCAGTCTTAAGCCTGGGTTCCCCAACCAGGGTTAAGGAGACAAGCTAAACAGAATGTGCAGCGTTAGTCAGATAGGCACACAGATAAATGAGTGAGATAAGCTTGTATGTTTGTTAACATACAGTAAAAATAACAGATACGCTTGTGCTATCAAAATATAGTTTATTCCATTTAGAGTTTATAGCATAGTCAAAATAACAGTCCATTAGTCATGTATCATTTTAGTCAGTCCATTCAAGGATATTCAATTAGCAAAGTCCATGTAAAATATCCTATGTCAGTTCACTTATTTACAAATAAATCAGTCCTTTATCTCTCTCCTGTTCCAGTAGGGAAATACGCAGTCTTCATCCAGTAATTAGGGATCATCAAGTCAGAGAGAGCAAGCTGTTCCTTGCTTCTTTTATGGTGCTTTCACAACTCCCTTAATTACTATCCTACAGTAAAGTTGCAGACACTTTAACTAACAAACTATGATAACATATTTATTATTTTACCTAAACCAGTTAGGGTAAACAATGTTATCCCTAAAACAAACCATAACAAACAATGGGCTCACTTAAACAACTGATGTATTTGCCTTTATGACTGCTGTGTTCACTTAACAACTGTTAGAAAAAAGGGTCGTAAAATTGGGTGGGCCATGTGACTGGACCAGTTTGATAACTGTTACAGCTCTATTGGGTGGGCCCCATTATGGTTGTACCTTGTATCTGTATGTCAATACTGCTTTGCCTTGATGGAAAATAATGGTGCCATTTCAAATCCTGTCCTAGAATTATTAGATTTAATTACTGTGCATAGTTAACCTGGTGCTTTTAAGTGTATGTGTATTTTCTTAAACTTGCAAGATCACTTAACTTCAGCTACTTCTAAAATGTTTTTAGAAGCTTTATTATTAGATAGAAACCCTCAATAGTGAGATGTTAGGCCTTAGCTGCTTTTATTTCTAAGGGCAGAAAGCTTTTGAACAAAGGGTAACTGTGACCCATATTTCAATTATTCATTCCATTTTTTTATTTATGTAGATAGTCAGAAGTACTAGCAATGAACCTTCCTTTCCCATTTCCATTTTCTACCCCCATCTCCATTTTACTTAATGAGAATGACAAGCAAATTGGGCTCCTTAAATTTAGAGACAGTTCAATTGAATCTTGAGACAAGTCGGTTTAGTTTTTAAGGGATAGGGAAAAAAACTTAAAATACTTTGACTATGAATGGCACTGTACAAATAAACGGCATCAAATTAAGCAAAAGGCAGTTAGCTGAAATGAAGGCTGTAATAATGAGAAAAATTGATGCAAAGTAAAATGAAATGACTCAGTGAGAACTGACATTGAAGGGAGGTTAAAAGCCACATTAGCCAAGGACTGACAGAATCTAAAAGGCATGCATATGTTGAGCTGTAATTAAGACAAAAAAGGCAAAGTTCTTGACCCAGAATTGCAATAATATTCTTGAAATGAAAAATATTTGAACTTTGCCATGAGTGTCTAGAGACAAGCATGACTTCTCCTCTCACTGAAGGGTTGGGGAGGGATGAATTATATCTCTCAAATGAGATTTTGTTAGGAACAGATATTCTATGCTTTTCACATTTCTAAGCCATAATCTGAAAACAGATACATAAGGAGTTTTACACACACACACACACACACACACCATATACTTGATATCCTTTTTCACTATCTTCAGCTTCATAGTGCCTCTATGTAAAAGAACAATTGCTATTCCTGCACCTCTTTACATAGAATAGCCATTTGATAGGTTCTCTCTTGAAAAATGGTTTGACTATGTATGGAAATGAATAAATGAATTGGTTAAGTACCAAAGAGCTGCGAAGGCTCATTCCAAAAACTGCAGGCTGGAATACAGAGAAAAAGAATTGGGGTGGAAAATCTACCCTCACATATAGCAACTAAATCCCATCAAATATAACTGAGCTGGAATATATACAAACAGCAGTTAAAGTATTTCTTTAAGGCCTGGAAATATACCAGGTAGCCATAACCCCTCCTGCCTATTCCTTTCCTATCCCAACCATTGGTTCTTTGATTTGGGGCTGGTGAAGAAAAAAGAAGTATGGTGATGATTAGGATGTTGGGTTAGTGATCAGCTGTGTGGATAATGTCTTCTTGTGTGGTGGGTGAGCTCCTGTCATTCGCTCTACCTCCTGCCGAACAAGCAACTTGAAAGCATGCAATCACAAGTACCTCTTTGGTGGGCAGATTAACAGGGACATGGAAGGAGCTGCCAACTAGGGATCCCCTGGGCAACTGTGATGTCTCCGGCTAAGTCTTTCAACCCAGAAATGCCTTGGTGTTTCCGACACAAGTTTCCAAACACAAGTGCAAATAGAAATTATGTGTTTTACCCAGCAAATGAAAGGAAGGTGTTGATGAAGATGGGGTTTCTGTACTTCCCCATATACCTGGGTTAAAGAAATGGATTTGTGTTCTGGTGGCAATATTGACAATAACTTTAATTGTTTCCCTTGTTTTAAAGTACAGACGAAGCTATGGCTAAAGTATTCTTCAATCCACATTTTGAAGCAAACTAATCTGACATTCACTTTCCAAAGTAATGTGAGAGAGAAAATTATCTGCTCTTCTACCTATTTAATGCAGCTTCCCATTCAATAACTTAATACAGCTCCATACAAATAGTACATTTTATTACAAATTGCATTTCAAATACGTACATATTTTATAAGGGTTCTACCATAAAGCACAGGAAATACATACAGAACAAATGAAAATTGGATGGGATGAATTAATCTGAGTGGAAACACATCTTAATATCTCCACTCTTACTACCCAGCATATTGTTTCTTAAGAATCTCTCCATGTTGTGACTAAAATAATGCCTTACCATTTAGAAAATTGGGAATGTTCATGCCTTAATGAATTTCAGTTTGTTGGAAGAGGAAGGTGAGACAGGCATACCCATACATGCCAAGATATTTCTCAGTAAGCTTTTCAGTTGCAACTCCTTAGAAAAGTCTGTTCGTGTTGTAATGCTTGAAGTTTATCAGATTAAAGGGAGTCAAAACTTGGTCATTGTGTCTAATGAAGTGTTTTGTCACAATAGGAGATGGCAATTTTATTTATTCCCAAGTTGATGAAAACCAGAAAAGCAAAATTGTACGCCTCATCAGCCCTACCATCAACCTGCAAAATTATGCCCTTTGCATGACTTTCTGGTATCATATGTCGGGCCCTCACGTCGGCACACTAAGAATCAAACTGCGGTACCAGGTCCCTAAAGAATATGATCGGGTCTTATGGACACTAAGTGGAAATCAGGGAAACTGCTGGAAGGAAGGACGGGTTTTTCTCCACAAATCTGTGAAACATTATCAGGTAGGCCAAGAAATTTAAGCATAAAAGGGCGCTGGGTCAATAGCATTCCATGCATTGTGCATGACTGAATCCCCACATTTAGTTATCTTTCGTGGGGAGAAAAGCTATAGAGTTAAAATAAGTACTAGAGCAACAGAGATCTGAGTTTCATTAAGTTACCAATGCAGTGAGCATGGTTTTCCAGCCAAAGCAAAATGGGACCCTTGAGCTTAGGTGAGTGAGGTTTATTTAGAAACAGACAAAAAATGCTAGACCAAAAGAATAGTCTTCTTCTTCTTCTTCTTCTTCTTCTTCTTCTTCTTCTTCTTCTTCTTCTTCTTCTTCTTCTTCTTCTTCTTCTTCTTCTTCTTCTTCTTCTTCTTCTTCTTCTTCTTCTCCTCCTCCTCCTCCTCCTCCTCCTCCTCCTCCTCCTCCTCCTCCTCCTCCTCCTCCTTTCCTTCTCCTTCTTCTACTCCTCTTCCTTCTCCCCCCTTTCCTCCTCCTCCTTCCTCTTTCCCATCCTCTTCCCCCGTGTCCTCCTTTTATTACTGCACTGGCTGATAATAAAATATAGACTTCTAAACTCCAATTTCAAAAACTAAATCTCAGTGGTAATTGGTTAAGGGTTGAAGTGGTTGAAGTGAACTTTCTACGTGCAAAACAAAAAGTCTCTTGCTATAATGATATGTAAGAATGAGTTTGGAAAGTGGGTGGGGGAGATAAATGCTGTCTTGGAAACAGCCAGATAAGAAAGGGCATAGCCCACAGCTGCATAATGAGCAGAGAAAGAAGTTCAGCAGGGACACACACACATACACACACACACACTGCCACAAGTTCCTAGGTGGCAAAGGAGACAATGTGAGATTTGTACTTTCAGACTTGCAAGATTCTGTTAACACAATCTTACAATAATATAGAATTGGTCATGTTTCTTGTCTGGTCTGCCAAGAAAGGCTGATACCTGCTGATCTTCTGCATTCCTTTCCATAATACATCCTTCTCCTGCTTCTTCCTTCATGCCATTGGAGTGCTGGTGGAGGGACCCATTGCTGTTGCCATAAGTCTGAATCAATTATTTGCAAAGTGCTTTTGTAATAAACATAGATCCTTGGGTTGCCCTAAATCCATAGGTTGACTACCCTTGTCTGAAAAAGATTTCAGGAGTGGGAAAGACCCAAGGATCTGCTGCCAATAAAGGCTGGCAATATTGATGTTTCTTTCACTTAATATGAAACAACTTCTCAATGCGATGCTTTCCTGATGTGCTTGGGGGACAGCTTCCAGAGTACCTAATCATAACATTCAAAAAGCGTGTTGGCTAAAAATTCTGAGACACTCAACATGTCTATGAAGCACTAGGTTGCAGAAGACAGACATAATTGTATCATCATATCTAATTATATTTACACTGTTTGGGTTTGGGAAAAGCAAAGTCTGAATTATTCACTCTGTAATAAATATGAACTTGGCCATCTATACCCTGTGGCATCAAATCTACAGGTAAATGCAATTCTGCTCTCATTTTTTTTCTTATATTGTTTGTTTTGCGGGAGGGAAATCCTTTCTTTGACCCAACTTACGTATAGTTTAATATTTTGTACATGAATCTATATTATGAAAAAAGTAGAGGAGTCAAAAATAAGCCAAGTAGAAATACAGAATTATAGCAGTAAGTTTAACATGTAAACATATTGGAAGAATCTCTTTGAAGGCCACAGGAGAATCTCCCAGAACAGAGTCTTCCACTGCAGAAGACTCCTTATCACCAGCACCATCCATCAGATGGTGAGACTCCTGTACTTTAATCATACCTTTCATAATACTTTGGTTTAACCATTCTGGGTATTTTCATTTGAAGCTTAAAATAACTCTTCTTTCCACCATGGTTTGTAGCTCAGCTGTATATTGGGAAACATCTTGTCTTTTCCTGTTTCCTCTTCCCTTTCCACTAAAGAGGTGCTCACATTGAATCTATGACAATTCACCATGGCCAAGTTACCATGGCCAAATCACTATGGCCAACTTGCCATGGCCAACTCACTGCAGGTCAACCAGTTATGGCCAATTTGTCACAGGATAAATTGTTTCAGGCAAAAGTTACCCTAGTATCAAATAAATGATGGAATAGAATCATTAAAGAAAGGGTGCAAAAGGACGGACAGAATGCAAATGGCAAAAATGAAAATATTTTTATTTATTTTAAATAATTAAATGGAATTGTTAAATTGTGTCACAGTGAGTTGCCACACGATGAGTTGACCGTGGCGAGTTGTCCTGCAGTGACTTGTCTGTGGCAAGTTGGCCACAGTGCCTTGGCTGTAACAAGTTGATTCATTCCCACTCAACGTTGGGAATCAGTAAGGTTCTACAGTTTTTATTTGTTCTTTTAATTTAAAAGCAATAGGAGGTAGGCTCATATAGGTCCTACAGGTATTTTTAGAAAATAAAATAATGTGTGAGAGTAGCTCAGTGCTATCTTCAAACAGAAAAAGACAATAGAGGAAAATTAAGCTGGAGTTGCCAAAAGCATTCCATATCACTAAGGAAAGAAATGAACAACATCAATTTGCCTTCTGGTAAATCCCATAGCATCCATCTAAAATGCCCGCAATCCCAAAGGATAATTTAATCCACCACATGATAACAAAATCAAATAAAGGGGAACCTGTTCCTTATTAGCTACTTCTGTAAAAATTTCTCAATATCAGTTATGTTGGAAATATGCAAATCTGCAAAGATTATGTTCTAACTGTATGGATGTCTGAATGCTGATTTACCTCACAACAATACAATCTGTTTTACACTTTACCCCTGAAGGTAAAATTGCACTTTCTCTGAAAGAGTTGTTTCTTCATAAAGTGGTACTTTCTTGAGCCTTGATAGATAACAGAATATTGGTCTCCTTCAATGTATGCTTGCTTAAAAAATCAGTAACTAGTCTTTGTTCTGGCCGTTAAACAGCAAAATGTAATTTATTTTTATCAGGTAATGGTGGAAGGAGAAATTGGAAAGGGAAATGGAGGAATTGCAGTTGATGATATTAACTTTGACAGCCACATAACACAAGAAGAATGCCGAAGTAAGTATGACTTGGTAGTAACTATAAAATTTAATATACTGAACACCGTGGATTCTACTGGTGATTGTTATTGTTGTTATTACATTTTTATTTCCACCTTTTTAATAAATGCTCAAGGCAAAGATTCTACCTATGCATAACCTAAAGGTTATAGCAATCTTGTTAACAAATGTTGGATTTTATACATCGGTAATTAATTTACCTTTATTTTTTTTCCTACCCTGTGTTTTTCATATTTCTCTTCTGAACAAGTTACTGCAAAAGCCTAGTCCTGTGCAAAAATAGTGATAAAATGTTTGATTTTGAGTAGCTTAAGCTTAAATAAGCTTCATAGTTGACCTGGAGTGTAAGACATCCTAACTAAGTCTGCTTAAAATAGAATTAGGTTAGCCATTCATAAAAATATTAGTTGGTGCAGCTGTAACCCTATAATATTAATGCCAATCCCAGAATGGACTACAACAGAGGACTATAACCATTTCTTCACTATGAAATCCCTTTAAATAGCTTCTTTGGCATAGACCCCCAAGATTTAACTCAAAATTTAAATTATAACATTTCTTCAAACCTTCCAAGGAGTCTGTGGACCACAATTTAGAACCACTGGACAATAAAACTATCCAACAGTACATAAATTAAATAAAAATAATAAAACCATCCAACAGTACATAAATTAAAATCAATTAAAATTATTGCAGTTGAAACCATCAAAATAGTTTACCCTTAAAGATCTGAGTGAAAAGATTGATCCTAAACTTACTATATGTAACCTACTTACCTTTAGGCTAATTTTGGAATTAATTTCACATGTTTTTGGTCATTCAGGTCAAAGTCTTATCAAATAAGAGTTTAAACAGAAGGTTTCTGTTCTAATATCTTTAGATATGCACTGCAGTTAACATAATTATTTTTCATGGCTAAAAGATACTTATGACTGATTAATGGCATTGGTTTTCAAGATTATAAATGCAATGAATGAAACATGCTAATTTTATACGTGGATTTTAATTTCTCTGAGACAAAAATCCCCTGCTGATAGCACTAAAACTATGCCATGCTATGGTAGAGAGAGGGCTTTTTTCTTCTTTGCTAATTTTGGAAAAATCAGGTTAATGAACAACTCCATCAAGCTAGCATAATCATGCTTAGAAAAGAAATAAAAATTCTCAGTATCATTATTGGCAGCATGATAACCCATCAGTATTTGCCATTATAAAAACCAATGTCAATTTTCTTTTGCTTAACAGAATCAAATGATGCAGGGAATGAACTAGTTGAAGTAGAACCAGATATTAATCAGTCCAATCTAATAAAGTCATACAATTGTTACTAACATGCTTGTTTGCCTATAGCACTCAATATTGTTTACATGTTTTGCATTTTTTATGTAAGAGAGGAATACATGCAGATAATATAATAACCAATAATACAGTGTAAGTTTTTTAAGAGGATTGTGTCAAATTCATCAATATCCATTGCTTATATTGTTTTTAGCAAAATAGCCATGATCAAATATCTATGGCGATTCTCAGTCATTCAGGTCATAGTTGTCCAAAAATGCTTTTTCAAAAGGCAACTGGACTTTGTTTTTCCTTGAAAATGTTTCACTTCTCATCCGAGAAGTTTCTTCAGTTGTCATCCTAGAACTTCTTCAGAACTGAAACTTCTCAGATGAGAAGTGAAATGTCTTCAAACCCAGTTGACTTTTGAAACAGCACTTTTGGGACAGCCATGTTCAAACGTACCAACAGTTGCTCTAATGAATGCATTGTAGTGGCAAATCAAAGAGGTATTTTCCTTACAACTGGCCTGGAGAGTGGTTCTGATCATTTTAATTCTTCAGGAAAAAACATTAGAGAATCTAATTGCAATCTCTCCAACTCTCCCATAATTGCACTTGAGTAAAAGGGGGGGGGATGATGTTCTTGGAATTCTTTAGCTTGAAAATACTGAACATCTGACATCAACTACTGCTAGTTCCTAAGCCTTTAGAACAAGAACTATTTCAAAGCCATCTCTGCAAGCAACCAGGGGCAGACATCTGGTGAAATTTGTGTTTTCCAGCTGCCTGCTCCTTCATAGAAAAAGGGAGGGAGGGGAGGGAAGAAGGAAGGAAGGAAGGAAGGAAGGAAGGAAGGAAGGAAGGAAGGAAGGAAGGAAGGAAGGAAGGAAGGAAGACAGATGGACTCAATTTTTGACTTATTACTCAGAGGATGCATCTCTTAATAGGAACCTCTGCTTGCATTAGAAGTAGACAGGATTTTTATATAAAGTTCTTTACATTAATGCAGTACTGAAATCAAATATGATTTGAGGGGGAATATTGTTCTAAAACTACTTTTTTAATATTTTGACTTATTCTCAGAGCATTTAAGAATTTATTTCCAAAGTATTTTTGATGATCTTTGTGAACTTATTTTGGAGAGTAAGGCTACTTTGGCAGAAAGGCTATTGCTTGGATTATACATCTTTCTATAACTCTGAAGTTTCTCCTATGATCGATATTTCCAAATCGAAATGACACACGAAAATGGTTATAAGAGATTAATTTAATAGAAACCAGGAAGGGCTACAGTTTGCTGGATAAATTACTGTATAATGAAGGACAAGATTCTTATGAGGAGCCAATTCTATTTCACAAAATCAAATGTATAATTTTTCTGCAGTGCTGTATTCTCAGCTGCTGTATAATGTGTACAATATCTTGTAACAGGACAAAGGCAATGGTTAAATTTGTTCCAGTTTTTGGAAACGGGGAAAAAAATATCTCTGTTTCCATTGAGTTGAAACTGGAGATGAAGCACTTTCTACAACCTGATCCATACTCGTCTTCCAGTGTAGATGTAAAATGTAGAAAAGCAAAACCAAAAATCAACCTCTTAATTCAATGCCTAAATTTTAGGTACTATGTTTACTGCTTAAATGAGGATGAAAATATATATTCTCAGATATTATGAAATATAGCAATACACACACACACACACACACCAGAAGTGGTATTCAGCAGGTTCTGACCAGTTCTGGAGAACCAGTAGTGGAAATTTTGAGTAGTTCAGAGAACTAGCAAATACCACCTCTGACTGTAGATTTTACAATATCCTTCCCCTGCCATGCCCACCAAGCCACTCCCATAGAACTGGTAGTAAAAAAATTTGAATCCCATCACTGATACACATATCAGTGATGGGTATAAGAGAAATGAAGAGACTTCCAATTGAAAATCAGTGACCAACTTAAGTTATAAACTTACAGCATTGTCACACAATACCAGTTAAGCTTCTTTTCTTTTTTCTTTTTTAATTTACCCAGCTTTAACTATGCTGCCACCCTATGATTTCTGTGTCTCTTTGTTCTTCTGTAGAATTTACTCCTGATTACCATGAAAATGGGGAGCCTCATAATGACAACATCTCCCGAAAGCCAGGCAATGTGCTGAAAACACTTGACCCTATTCTTATCACCATCATCGCTATGAGTGCCCTGGGTGTGTTGCTGGGTGCCATCTGTGGGGTCATTCTGTACTGCGCCTGTTGGCACAATGGGATGTCCGATAGAAACTTATCTGCACTGGAGAACTACAATTTCGAACTTGTGGATGGTGTGAAATTAAAAAAGGATAAACTGAACACACAGAATACGTATTCAGAAGCATGAGGTAGAGGAGGAGGAGGTGGAGGAGGAGGAGCTCAAACATTTCAAACAATTGAGACAGAAAAACTTATAGATCTCCCTTTTCTGTACAGGCTGAAAACTGCGTTGAAGACGCTGAGCCAAGCTTTTCTCAGGAGCTTCAGTGGGTGTACCAGATATTCTAAGACACGGACAACAATCTGTGTTAAACAATCTGAATCATGTACAGTCTACTTCTGTTTCTGTTTTAATTTGAACTATTCAAATGCTGGTGTTGAGACCAAGTATGATTCACTTAAGAGGGGTATTCTGTTTTGGTTCTGCCTTTTTTTCTTCTTCTTCTTCTTCTTCTTCTTCTTCTTCTTCTTCTTCTTCTTCTTCTTCTTCTTCTTCTTCTTCTTCTTCTTCTTCTTCTTCTTCCCTTCTTCTTCCCTTAGCCCCTCCTTTCTTTGTTTTCTTCCCTTCTGTCTTCCCTTTGTTTTCTTCCCTTCCCACCCCACTCTGGGCCCATAAGTACTTGTTTTTTTACTGTGCAAAAATCCAAGATGCTGTCAAAACATGTAATTTGGCAGGAGTCCATTGGATGGACATCCTGTTTGTAGCTAAGTGCCCAGAAGGAAGAACATCAGAGTAACAGCAATTTAATGGATTCCTGATACTGTATTTGTGTATAATTGCTTGTGTGGTGCATAGGCAAAGGAGGGTTAGGGTGTTTGTTTTGGGGTGGGGGGTGGGGAAGTACTGTATAGTCAGTACTGGTATAGTGTGTCAACTCTGTTAACCAAGCAATACGGTCAGAATTTATTGGTGTTTTTCAGTGTTGTACTCCACCCTTGTGCTTGTGAATTCCATACAAGAGATATGTGCCATCACCTACGAATAATTGGCAAACCAGGCATCCTGCATTGAATTACTGAATTGTAATGAGAAAAAAGCAAAAGTCCTTGGCACTGGCTCGTTTATGTCTTCTCAAGTGCCTTTTTGTTGTATTGCTCCTCATTGCTTTATCATCAATTTCTTCTTTGTCTCTATTGTTCTCTCTCTCTCTCTCTCTCTCCCCCCTCCCTCTCTCTTCCTTGCTCTTTTTTTTTTTTTTTGCCTGAGAGCTACTGACTAACAAGAAATTATATTTTGCCATAAGTAAAACCTTAGGAAGGCAAGGACTAACAAAAAAAATCTTGGCAACTTTCAGCTAATTCCTTCGCTTCCTATCATTATTGCTCAACCCCCTTCTTCTTAAAACCTGCAGTTTCGCCCCTGCCCTTCTATCTTTTATTGTTTTTTTCATACAGAATGTATTTTCAAATATAAGCCCTCTCTGTTTTTTGCTTTTCCCCTCTTCTGTCTCTGAATAGATTGTTACATAAGTATTTGCCATTATCAAGGTAAGGAAAATGTAGCTAATTTGCTGGTAATGGCAAAAAAGAAGATTTTGTTACATTTTGTCTTTGCTTTTATTGCTGTATTTTAAAATAAGGGATATGTCTTAATATTACCTTCCAGAGTTGATCTTTGGGTTTCTTTTTAGCAGCATTAACTGACATTATGTTTTTTTTTTCTCTCTCCTTTAGTAAGCCATGAAGTAAGTCTTTTAATTCTGTCCAAGATGTTCATATAAATCGATGGCAATGAGAATTTGTTGTTGATGTTGAAGAGCAAAGAGTGTTTTTCTCATCCATCTAGCTATCCAATTTAAGGGTAATTGTTTCTGTGCAGGACTCATTCATGCTAATGTAGAGGCATACTAATATTGCTACAAATAATAATGCATTGACTTTGCTAATAATGGATTTGCTTTAAAAAAAAACATTGTATAACATGTCCTAAACTGGATTTAAAATGAGTACTGTTAACATTCTAATGAGAAGGAATTGGGGCTCTTGTGCTGCTTCCATTCGGTTATCAATAGTAGCCATGTTTTAAGAATTAAGTCAATCTCCAAAAGACACAATTAACTCTTAAAGATCTTAAATCATAACAAGCATTCAGGGCACTATGAACTGATTTTGTCACATTGTTTTATGTGGTATTCAACTGCACCTTTGATTAAAAACAGCTGGTGTTCACCACACCAGAGCAAATGTTTAACAACTCTGCTCTTGTAAATATGAGTTATCATCCAAAGAAGGTTTTACTAAAGTAAAATATCTACCATGAAAAAAGAATCATAGTGACAAAAGATTATATGAATCAATTGTTTTAGTTATCCAATTTACACTGTAATTGAATGATCAAGTTAATTATCCCAAAGAGAAGATCAAATGCAAATAATTGTTACTGCACTTCTTTCATGTACATTTAGTTGCATCATGTATTATGGACTCTATGTCAATAATTACGTAGGCATCTTAAGATCTGTGACAAAAGTGCGTACAAACATTAGTTAAGAGGGGCAGATTTCATTGCAAAAGGATGTACTTTCTAGAACTCAAAAAATAACGGATACAATATTAATCTTGGTATGGAAAAAAGGATTTTTAACCATTTGTGCACATATGAATTAAATCTGCTGCCTATAAATCAGACTTCAGGTAATCCTCAACTTGAGGATTAAGCCAAAAATGTATGTTGTTACATGAGGCATTTGTTAAGTGAGTTTTGTCTCATTTTATGATCTTTCTTGCCATAGTTGTTAAGTGAATCACTGCAGTTGATAAGTTAGCAACATGGTTGTTAAGTGAATCTGCTTTCCCCATTGACTTTACTAGTCAGAAGGTCACCAATGGTGGTTATATGACCTTGGGATACGGCAACTGTCATAAATATGAACCAGTTGCCAAAGCATCTGAATTTTGATCACATGAGCATGGGGATGCTGGCCTTTGGGCCATAACTGTGAAAAACAGTCATAAGTGACATTTTTCAGTGCTGAACAGACACTAAATGAGCTGTTGTAAGTTGAGGATTACCTGTAGTAGGCTATGTAACTTGGTATTGACTATTATAATGAGCAGCAATTTCTATTATTTCTCAAATTAAGTCTCATCTTTCTTAATTCATTTGTATGAAATGATATGCTGGTGTTTGAATTTATGTAGGTAAAGATGTACTCTAACATTGGGCTTTTATTTCCATTCAATATCATCAATTCATTATTCAACTCTTCAGTTCTTTTCAGTCTATTCTGTAAAAATCCTCTTTACTGAAGACCATTAAGTTTAGGCTGATACTGGATAATATGAAAGCTGCATCATTGATTTAAGCATGTGAGTAGCCACATCATGCTACTTTAAAACAGCTGAAAAGCATACATGGGTAAACTATCCCTATCATCATTCTTGAGTGGAGCACAATCCATACCATCACTGTGTTTACTTAACATAAACAAATGTGTTAGGCATTGTATAGAACCCAGAGTAGGCATTCTCACTACATCAGAAGAACTAATGGAGAATTTGTAACTGTCCAAATATTGGATTCCAATTTTCATTAATCTGAATTAATTAGACTAATGATCTTGTAGTGCAGGGGTATCAAATTCAAGGCACACTGGCCAAATCCAGCCCGCCGTCTGTTTAAATGTGGCCCATGGGGTCGCCCTGGAGATAGCAAAGGACCAGCCCACAATGCCTCTGGCAGCTAAAATGGGACGAGGGTCCCCCACGTCTTATTTTGGCTGGCAGAATGCTGCAGGAGGCCAGACAGGCCGAAAACAAGATCTGACCAGCAGAGTCTTAAATCTGGCTCATGGGGTCAGCCTAGAGATAGCAAAGGACCAGCCCATGGTGCCTCTGGCAGCCAAAATGGGGCACATGACCCCCTGTGCCCCTTTTTAGTCAGCAAAGTGCTGCATGAGACATCTGTCCTGTCTCCGCACCCAGCCAGCCCACAGAGGAGAACCACAATACTGATTCAGCCCTCGAAGAAATCCTGCCCCTGTTGTAGTGCAACTTTCAGATGACCACAGGTAACAGCTCTCACATTCTTAACCTAAAGACACAGTCCTGTATATATTCCCAATATATCACCCTGTATTCAGCAAGATTTGAGGAAAATACAGTAGAGTTGCATACATATATAAAGAATGCGAACACAAGCATTATCCTCTGATAATATAAACATGATAGCATGAACAGGCCCTGCATATAGCTTTTATTTTTGTCCCAAAATCACATTTCTGGAGCTCTAGTCTAATTTTAAATTATTTGACTTTGTTTAAATAACTGTGGAGTTAATTGTTTTCTTGTCATTGGAACAGATAAGTTTTCGCAGCAATCTACCTGATATCACCATTATGCATCCTCCATTAGTTTCAAAAAGTGGTAGTTAGCTTAAGCCAGTAAAGCAGAGGTTTCCAAACTTGGCAATTTTAAGATTTGTGGACTTCAACTCCCAGAATTGCTCAACCAGCTATTCTGGAAGGATTCACAAGTTTTATTCTGAAGTCCACAAGTTTTAAAGTTGCCAAGTCTGGGGACTCCTGCAATAAGGTATGTAAGACAAGAGCATTACCTATTGCAAACTTTCATTTTGTAATTCCATCCTAATGCAGGTATCCACGCAAAAAAGAATCCAGTAATACTACAACATCATGGAAAGTAAAGTTCAAAATGTTTTTGTTTTTTTTATTTAGCACTGAGTGAATATGCCAGAGCAAATATGTGAACTTAGCCAGATTGCTAATTGTACGAGCAAAGTAAGGAAATCCCGGTTATGTAGCTGTTTAATCCTGGAGCAGAGCACTGGGTTCTGATGTTAGAAATTGAATGAAAACTGCCCTTCAGAAAAAGAAAAAAAAATGATACTGCAACTTTAAATGAGATAAAAAAAAATCTTGCACTGAAAAATATATTTAAGAATTATATGTTTATAAAGTTATTAATTTGTAAAGGCAGTGTTACAAAATGTTCAGTTTATATTGTTTTAGATTGTTTCATAATTTTGAAAGTGTAAAATAACATATTTTTTCTTTATCAAAAAAAACCTATAAAATTTCTTCTGTAGTAAAATGATTTCATTTTACTGGTATATGATTGCTTCATGTTTTGTATCATTATAAATTTTGTGCAAATTTTTTTACAGAATTTTTTTATTTTCTATGACAATATGACACTTTTAAATTGTTATTTCAAAATGAACAGCAAAGCCTTAACTTTAAATGACGTTTGTATTCTCGGACACTGAATAGCATTTTAAAAAAAGGATTGAATTGTAATTTAAATTTGCAGACAATGACTACTACATTCCAAAGAAACAGTTGAATTAAACATTTTCATAAAATACCCATACATTCATGACTTTTATTATCCTTACAGCTCTGTCAATTAAAAAAACATTAACTTTAAGACATCCTTTAAGAAACACAATTGTAATTCTTATACTGCATATCCTAAACTGTCTAGCAATGAATACCACATTCAAAATTTACATTCAGGACTTCCAGAATATTCCACAAGACATTACTGTCATTAATTATCAGATACTGAGGTCAAAATTCTTCATTGAAGCTCAATTAAATTGGGGCCTCTACTAATACTCCAAATGCTTCCTTGAGAACAGAATAAACACCAAGACAGTTTTCTGCATCTAGATGAGTTTTGCTGAATGATCTTTGCAGGGATAGCAGATACATTTGGAATCTTAAAAATATCTCTCACAAAATGTTTTCCATGAGAAAAAAAAAATTGTTCCAAAATGGTTGCCATCATAAACCTAATCACTAGGCAAGTGTCTTACTTAAGTTTTTGTTAAGCTTATGGGCATTTTCAAACAATGCAGCCACCCATGAATATCTATTTGTGACCTGGAAAAATGATGATAAAGAAAAATGATGCTTCAATCTGGCCTTTTAGTTTTCAGCCTTCTATTTATGTTTTAGTTTTTAAAAAAATCTAAATTAGCATTAGGTAGACGAGGGAGCATGATGAATGACAATGAAGATTGATAGCCACAATTGTACCACACTGTGTAGTTAATCCATGATGATTAAGCGAATCAATAGGACATCAAGGGAAGAAGGATACCACAGAATTCTTCCTCCTAGATATCATGCCCCTAACTTATTTTGCTTTACCATCTTTGGTAGAGTGTTAAAAAAATTAAAAATATGATTAAGAATAGTTTTCAATAAAGTTTTGCATTTGCATTTTCCCTTTATAACAATTTTTATCAAAAATGCATTTAAACTGTTGAAAATTCGCATATTTTGTTGTTGTCCTGGTTATAATAAATAATGTGTTTTTATTGCTTACGACTATTTAGTGTTAATAAAGTTTTTAAAATGGTATTTCCTTATTTATATAGTTGTGGGAATAGCCTGGAAGAAAACTGAATTTTTAAACTTCTATTTCATGTTCAGTACTTCAGCACTTACTGAGCCTTAATATTTTGTCAGTCAAGGGAAGACCAAGAGTGGTTATTGTTGGACTGTGCCTTAAGGCATCAGTAGCTTTAATCTAGTTCTGCCATGATCTCTGAAAAACAGAACATTGTTATAGCTATACATTCTTTGACCAGGCAGTAGAATTGATAAGGAAAGAGGTAAAAGATTGACAAATGAAGAAAACAATGGCCAGATAACATGAGACCAGCATGGTCAAAATAGATCATAGCCTAACAAGTGTTTCTTTATAAATTTTATCAAATTTGCACAGAATCTAACTGGTCCTATTAAACATGGAACTGCAATATTATTCTCTGGTCACTACCCCATGGAAATGGATGAATTGATTCTCCAACAAAGAAGTTGAGCTTGGTGCTCATGAAACTGCAAAGTATAACAATCCAGGTACTTCAAATCAAAGACCTATTTCTTCCAGTACTGTATCCAGTGGTGGGATTCAGCTGTTTCACACTAGTTCAGGTGAACTGGTTGTTAAATTACCCACCCCTACGATCAAAGTGGATCCTGGGAGCTGCACTGCGCTACAATGGAGAACAGAGGAGCTAGCACAAGGAAGCAGAGCAACAGAGCAGCTGGTGCAAGGGAAGGAGAAGGCTGCTTTCCCTCTTTCCTGCTCCTCCTCCTTCCCTCGTACTGGTTGATCCATTGCCCATTTCTCCATTGCAGCGCAACTTTCATAGCGAGGGGCGGGCGGTAATTTAACAATCAGTTGATCCAGGGTCAGGTTGGCTGTCATGCGAGGCTCTTCCCACATGCAAGGCAGAGCTGGAGGACAGGAATAGGCCAGACCTTGCACAACAGCCAACCTTACCCTGGGTGAACTGTTCTTTAAGTTATTTGAATCCCACTACGGACTCTAATTCTACAGTTAAAATCAGAAACCTATGCAAGGACATGATTCTAATAGCAGTCTTGCCTCCACTGCCAGCTAAAGGTTATACAGGATCATCTTCTGCCATCCAAAGATTTGCATTTTTAGAATAATTCTGGAAGATAAGCGATAGTGTCCCTTAATTTTGGTACCTTCACCTATACCTATTCAGTCTTAATCTAAAGCTGGCCTTTCTTCACATTCAACAAGACATAAACACTGCCATGTAATACCACATCCACATGGGATTGATCAATTGTGCAAGAACTTTATTCAACATTGGATTAAAACTGGGGAAACCCAAATTCAGCTTTAATTCAACCATAGAACCTAGATAACTTAGATTAAATATAAACCTGTTTTACTGAATTTTGGTGAAAACAAAATGGAAAGACAAACAGTCCTATTTGCTGGTTGGAACTCCTTGAAGAATACTTGGGACAATAAAAATATCAATATCTTACGTTCTAAGGGTCTATTGAAAAGTAGACACTCAATATATTTTGCTGAGGCTTTTTGGAATATGGGTGAGAATGGAAGAAAAACATAATGTTAAAAGATTTGTTAGTATCTGCACTGGCTAGGAAATTTGGGGAATATAGACCTAAGATTGAACAAAGGACATAATGGTTCCTATGCACTACATAATACATACATTTGTATAATAAATGTGAACATTCTACTAAAACATTATCTCTCCCACAATTGAAGTGAATGGACATGTTATATAGGAACAATTCAATGTGGAGAACAAAATAACCAGATAAATCTAAATAGAAGTAGTCCTCATTTAGCAACCTCAATTAGGACTGGCAACTTAATTATTAAGTGAATCACCCGCTAAGTGAAACCACAACTTATCTTTATTATCTTACTTTAGCTTTCCTTTCTTTACAGAGCTGCAAAATCATAACAGTAAGGATAACTTATAATATTACTTTCTTATTATTGTTTTGAACAGACAATAGATAGTAAAATAGCTACATGAGGACTAATTTAAGGACCATTATGGATTCACCTAATATAGCTATTATGAAAAAAAAACCTTGATGTTTGATATTCTCTAAAGCAGAGTTTTTCAATCTTGGTAATTTTCAGATGCATGGACTTGCTGGAGACTGGCTGGAGAATTCTGGGAATCCACACATCTTGTTTCCAAGATGAAAAACACTGCCCTAGACACAGAACTAAAAAAATAGTCTTCAGTGTAATTAACTAATATAGATAACCAGAGTGATCAAGTTCAGCAGATGGATGGGGGATTTAACTAAGCTTTAATTAATCACAGCTCCTTAAGCTGGCAAATTATAAGGTACAATGAGAGGATCTAGCAATTATCACTGTAAAATGAATTTGCTGGATTGCTAGAATCAATAATCATTCATAAGAATAAATTTAGCACTTACAAGATAATCAAAACTAAGCTTAGAATTGTGAGATGAAGGGAAAATGAAGATTTTTTTAAAATGAGAAATTAGAAATCAGAAAGATGAGAAAGGTTTGATAAATTAGCACCCAAAATGACAAAGCTAGAAGGAAAGTCAAAATTATAAGCTCAATACTAAAGGGATAATCTATTATTTAATTGAATTTTAATTTTTGAGGCATAAAACTCATCATGCCAGCCTTTTAAGTAGCATGAACTACTCAAGGAAACCATAGTTTTCATATGCTGCTTTTTTGGAATATTGTAGAAGAAATATTAACATTAAATAAGAAGACATTAACTTAAATAGAGTTAAATAAACAAAGGAAAGAATTATGGGAGATAAAGAGGCATAGTTTCACGGCAAATAAATTTTGATTCATAGCACCAGAAGGCAAGAATAGGCAGTGGATGGAAACTGAACAAAGAGAAAAGTAAACCTAGAAGTAAGGAGAAATTTCCTGATAGTAAGAACAATCAAGCAGTGGAACAATTTGCCTTCAGAAGTTGTAGGTGTTACAACATTGGAGGCTTTTAAAAATAGACTGAACAGCCATTTGTGTAAAATGTTATAGAATCTTCTAGTTCAATTAGAAGACCTTCAAGGTCACTCCCAACTCTATTCTGTTATAGTTATTTTTCTGAGAGGTTCCCTGGAACAAGTGGAGATGCATGCCAAGTATCCTTTTTACTCCAAAATGTAGATTTGCCATGTCACAAGAAAGCACAGCAGCATTCCATTCCACATTTTGTCTAAGCTTCCTTAAGTATCTCTGTGTTAGAAAATATGACTTCGGGAAAACTTACATCTCAGCAGCTCCCAACATCTGATGCATGTTCCAGGCATCTAAGTGCTCAGATCTTAATGTTGTCACCGCCATCAGCAAGCTGCAGATGGTGCAACTCTCACATCAATAGAATGAATGAGCTGAAATATTTGACTTGGTTTTAATTGTTGAGAGGTTGAAAGCATGTTAGCTTATTTTATGGCAAATAAGAATTTTATACTCTCCAGAGCAGAGAAAACTTGACAGCTTTAAAACTTGAGGGCTTCAACACCCAGAATTCCTCCTCCAGTCATGTTAGCTCAGGAATTCTGGGAGTTGAAGTCCACAAGTCTTAAACTTGTCACGTTTTAAGATCTTTGCTCCAGAGGCTTAAGATCTTTATTGAAAAACAAAGACCAAAACATTCACCACCACCAATTACCATTTTTCTGTTGAATTACAGAATATCAATACAGTGCAAATATTTTGTTCTTGTGCAGTGGTTTCTGTTGATGTTGTTATTAGCATCATATCCCAATTTTTTGCCTGCGAGGTACCAATTGATATATAAAAAGTAGAATCTTTTGCTTAATATAACTTGTCAAGGACAATTAATAAAGAGAAAAAAAATCACTGCTTTGATTTTTTAAAAAACTGGTTATGTATTTGACAAATGAATAGAAACAACAGTCAATGACAAAGCAAGAACTTTCTACAGCCATTGGGTCTCCAGCAAATATTATTTAAGAGACATTTCTACCACTATCATGGTACCAAAGGATACTTTCAAAGTTCAAAAACAACTTACAAGTCATAAAAAGTTATTTAGTAAATCCTGCAATTCCCTGATAAATAATTCAGTTCATCCAAAATCACATTCAAAAGTTTAATGTAATTCAATGAGTCATTTAAAAAGACTTTCAATAATAACTCTTGGGGAAAATTGTGGTAAAAATGTTCTGTCAGGGAAAACTTCTGCTTAGTTCTTCTGGAACGGTTGAAACTAAGGAGTAACTTCTTAATGGGCTTTGGGGAAATCACATCCAAGCAGAAAACTTGAACACCAAATGCAGAAATATAAAGTAAGATTTTGAAGCATTTCTATGTGACTTGGCATAAACTCAGTATGATACAGACAACAAAATTATGCTCTGTGCTTTGTAGATTACACTTCACAGGAATAGCTTTTGACAGCAGTTTTCTTTCTGAATTCCCCTCAGCCACACACTAATTAAACTCTATGCATTTTCTAGTAACCTAAATTAAATTCTTGCAAGTCATTACTTTTGATTTGATGTCAGAGACTAATCTATTTTCTTCTTGTGTTTCTGCAAATATTCCAATCTGTACCATCATAAAATGAAAGATGGCAAGAGTTTTTAATCAGGTGTTTCCAGACCAGGCTACTGTCATTATGAAGGTCTAGATGATATTATAGATGTATTTTAGAGCATTTTTTCCACACCATTCAACTTAACTGGATAAATTTTAATAATGAGAATATATCTCCTGCTTGCAATTTCAATATCATTTTCTTTTCCTTTCCTGATTGTAATTTATATGCCAACCACTTCTCTGGTTTGTTTGCAAATTCAAAATGGTTTCCTTTACATACTTCATTCCTACTGCTAACATACTGAAGATAATTGTCGTTGTAAAAGCTTAATTTGTTGAAAAATATTTATCTCCTCTGAAAACTTCTTTAGTTCATCTTCTTTTCTCTTTATCTCATTCAATTTCAATCCTGAGTTTTCATTCTCTTTTTGGTTTCATGACTGTATTTATTGTATAAAATAAAAGCCTGAATTAAAATTACTTGCATCCAAACTATTCTTAAATCATACCTTCATTTAAGTTATTTTCAAAAAATATTTTAATTTTTTACAGTTCTCCACCATTGCTTCTTTCTGCATGTTACATTTAATATCCATATAAAAGAATTATATTTCCTTTTATAAATCAAAATCATAGGATTATGATCTGAAAAAGTCTTTAAGTAGTATCTACCTTAGAAAGTTATTTAAAATTGAAATCATAGTTATTATTTAAAAGCATCTGTATCTTTTTAAAAAAATAGGTGTACTATCTCAAGTTCCAATTCTCTCCATATATCAATCAACCCTAAAATATCCATCAAATTTTAAAAATGGAAAATTTTCCTAGAGCAATTTTAATATTTTTTCTCAGTTCTACCAAGCTGTAGGAAGATCATTCCATTCTGATGGCCCATCAAACTTCTATTCAATTTCTACTTCACATAAATATTCTATTTGTGGATAGTTTAGTGGATACAAGTTTGCAAAAGTTATTAATTCCCCATTCCACTTCTGCTAATTAATGTTTGCATCTTCTACTTCTTTTTTGCTTCTTCATTGCTTTTTTGTTATCTCTTTTTTACTCACTGACTTTTGTAACCATCCATTTATTAATAATGATTGGGGAAACATTGGAAATGTTGACAAGTAGGCTCAATCAAGTTTTTCTACCTCCCTACAACTTGACCACAGAACTTTAAAAGATTTATTCATTTCTGAAACCGAAAACAATGGACTGATTATAGCAATGATACCTGTATGCTGGAAACAAACAAACAAAAAGGGCAAAGAAAAGAATTGATTGATTTACCCAGTAAACAAGATAACAGAAATATCTAGGCTAAACTCTCAGCCAATATAAAGACATGCCTAGAAGTTGGAGTCAAGTCAAAAGGGATGGAAATTATGCTAGTAAGAAACAAATGACAGCATGAAACAGTTGATAACATCCAAGGATTGCTAAAGATGGAGAAGAATGAATAAAGAAAGGATTTGTATGGCAGAGTTAAATGGATAACACACAATCAGACAGTCATAAATATAGAAATCAATAAAAGGCCATCTAGCTTATTTTAGGTCCATCTATTCAGTTCCCTCATAATTTATTTATCTTTTTCCTACAAAATAATTAGTCTTTCAGTCTTCTCTGCAGGTGTGTTGCTATGTATTATAGCAACACACCTGCAGAGAAAATGGATCGAGGTAAATTCAGTGTGCGATTCATACACTAAGCAGACAGACTCCCCTAATTATTGTACCCCTAGATAATATCCACCTAAGCAGGGGCAGGCTTCAAAAATTTTAGCAAAGTGTTCTCTGCCCGGTTTCTGGGCAGATGTGGCCATGGTGGGTGTGACCTAGTCGGTCTCCTGCACCATGGGGGGGGCATTTTTGCCCTCCCCAGGCTCCAGAGGCTTTCCTCAAGCCTCTGGGAGGGTGAAAACGGCCTCCCGGGCTCCGGAGGCTCTCTGTAAACTGGAAACGTGCCCATTTCCTGCCTTCCCAAATTTCTGAGAAACCTGTTTTTTGCCCTCCCCAAGCTTCCATGTGCACCCTGAACTTACCTGCATCCAAAACGGGCTGCAAGGGGACCCCTCAGAGGGAGGGGCAGTGTGGGTGGGGACAGCCAGGAATGGGATTTGGAGGTTCTCCAAACTATACAGAATCTTAGCTAGGGGTCCTCCCGAACCCCCAACAGCCCACCCTGCATCTAAGACAAGAAATAGATCTTTCAAGATCAGGCAGGTGATCAGCTATTTGAGGAGTATGACCAGAACATACCCATCAAATCATAATTTCAATCTGAAGCATTCCAACTGTCTCCTATCCTGTCACTGGGTAGGGGCACTCAAATAATTCACAAATATAAATAAAAGAAGTTTTGTCTACCTTTTTAATACTCTGGTAATGGAGGCTATAGCAAAAGGCCTTCTTACAATGATCAGCAAAAATAAGAGAACTCCTTTCTTGTTTCTTGAGTAAAATGTGTTTTAAAAGACTGTGAGCAATGTGAAACAATTCTATCTGTAAGCTTCATTCTCCTAACTCATCATAGTAAATCATAACATGGGTTTTGGTCAGTGCTGCTTGAAAGATATTTATGAGCAAATGTGTGATTGGTGAAGATAATGTTATTCTGTTTTGATGAAAAGCCACTTCGTTTCTACAAGTTCACAATAGCACTAGTAACAGCAAAAACAATTAGATTTATATGTCACTTTATTTCAACATTTTCTAGGCAGTTTATAGAGTCAACATATTGCCCTCAAAAATCTGGGTCCTCAATCTGGAAAGACTGAAAGACTGGATCAAACTTGAGTTGGTCAGGATTGAACTGCTGGCAGTTGGCAGAGTTAATCTGCAATAATTAGAATTAGAATTAGAATGCCTTTTATTGTCACTATCCACATGTACAATTTGCATTATACGCATACACAGTGAGATTAGAGCAACTCAATGCATTCTATCCACTGCACCACCAGATCTGCAATGTTGCAGAAATGCCCAAAAGGGCAGAACTTGTGATATGAGATCCTGAAGACACCACTAATTCCAACTTAATTTTTTTTCCACCACCAACCTTTGTCGAAGATGACAAGAATGAGTCAATTTCACCACTCAATGAAATTGAAAGTAGATCTCCCTAATCCTACTTCATTACTTTAGCCACTATGTCATTTAGGCTTTACATTCCAGTCAGTGACACATCATATAATTTACATTCATCAATTAATAGTCTGTAGAAAGAAGAAAATCATCAGAACATTCCACATCTTTGCAAGGATTTCATCCAATATTGAACAATTCCACTGAGTGAGAGCTAGCACTGACAGGCTTAATTATTATGGGTATCTTGAGTCCCAAACCGGTTTGGGACTCAAGATACCCATAATAATTAAGCCTTTAAAACTAGTCCTAGCCTGATGACTTGGAGCATTTTGAAGTAACCATTTCTGCAGAAGAAGCATAATTACTCTAAGGATAGATATTCTTCAAGTAAAAGTAAGCATGATTCAAATAAAAGAAATATTACCCTGTGGCCATTTTAAGGAAGAATCGATTTTTAGGCATTTGGAAGTTCCCAGAAGTTGAATGAAGCAGAGCAAATAAAACAACATCCTTCAGCAAGAGTTTTTTTGTCACTTCCGGATTTTATTAAAGACGGCAAAACATGTCCCACATGCCCTAGTATCCATCTGCTCTTACACATAAAGTTGGTAGTAGTCATCTCTTCTTATAGAATAGTGGAAAACAGGACAAAAAAGTTCTCCAATCATCCTGGGCTGGTGGGCATATCTAAAATCATAAGAAAATGATCATCAAATCATAACAAAACAATTACATTAGGGATGCTATAGGTCAAAAAATGTTGCTTTCACAGAAAAGGTGCTGAAAATAAGGCAATGAAAATATTGTAGAACAAAGACATATGCAATTATCTACTCCAGCAGCAATCCCTTTCATGAAAAGTCAGTGAGAAGATTAAAAGGTAGATCATTTGTCTAAGAACAAACTGTAAAACAAAATTGATAAATTGATAAATTATCAATGGACTACATTTATTTTAAATCGATTGACTAATTGATCGACTAATTAATTTCAAACCTGCCTTTCAGTGAAGATATCTAGCAAATGCAAGACTTGTGATAGACTGGGTGATATCTTAAATTCTAGGGTCTTTGTTTTTCATATGTATTTAGGAAAAATCATGATCCAGAGATTGAAAGAGCTGAATTATAGGAGGATAGGATGGAAAGGAGGGACATGATCAAAATATTTAAATACGTACAATGGCAAAACCTCGAACTGGCAAGAGGAAAGTTCAAAAGTAATGCTACAAAGTATTACTTCATTAAAAAAAAAAGTACTAGAAGCTTGGGTCCAACTGCCAGCAGAGGTAAAGAATCAATCATCAGTAACTGAGTTTAAACATGTTTTAATTAAAGACATGTCTATCATATGACAAACATTAAATAAATAAGTAAGTAAGTAAGTAAGTAAAATAAAAATAATAAATAAGTAAATAAATGTAAAATAAAAATAAAATAAATAAATAAAAGTTGAAAATTAATAATTTGATTAATTAATTAGTTAAAAATAAAAACAATCAAAATACTCAAAGGCAGGAACTGGGGCTTTACTGCCATCAGGTTTCCATGTTTCTGTCAAATTCAATATCCTATTTTTTACAATGTCTTATAACAACTGGAAGTTCATGGTAATCTTTGTATCATATTCTTTCACAATAATTTCCAACCGATAGAGGGAAAATGAAACCACAACTTCTGTAGACAGATTGTTCCATTAATGTACAGATCTTGCCAAAAGAAAATGATTTTCCTTATATTTAAAAGAAATTAAGGAAGCTGAAAGTTATAACTACTGTTTTTTGTTCTAGTTTATGTGATGGTAGAAAATATTTCCACACCATCTTAGCAGATCACACTTTTTATATATTAAGTACTGATATCTTGTGTCTTCTTTTCCTCAGACAAAACCTCCCAAATTCCTCCAGTCATGATGACTTTCATAATCACAGCATGTCTTTAAGATATTTACAAATTATTTGCTCAGCATATTTCCAGGGTTTGTCAGGGTTACTCATCTTCTTTTTTCCCTTTCTTGCTTTCCTCCAATATTCCTGTTATGGACTAAGCCAACACAGCAATACAACCCTCAACAGCTTCGTCTTGCAGCAGGCTTGTAATCCTGCACTTCTCATTGGTCCGAAGATAGCGAATCGTGATTGGTCATTTTTGGCAAGTCTGATTGGCTGTTAACGGGACCCCCTGATTGGACGCTTGTGAAAGCGGTACACTCAGTTCATTGGTTGTTTGACGGCAGCCATCTCTGTAAAAAAGCTGCTGCTGCCCAGGTATTTTGCTCTGTTCTTTCCTGTTAAATATAGAGTTGAAGTCACCGTTCGATGTCTCGTCTCCGTTCCTTGCGCCCATGCCCAGGACTTAACACTGGCGACGAGGGTGGGATGTGGAGACGATAGAGCTGACTAAGAAAGCATCGAACAAGATAGAGCACATGGTGAAAGAGCGCAAGCAACAAACGGCAAGATGACCAGCGGTGCCTTACCACCCGCTCCATTTGACCCAGCAACCGAAGACTGGGACTCGTATACAGATCGCTTCCAGATGTTCCTGGAAACCAACAACTTAAAAGATGCTACGACTGGCAAGAAACGAGCAGTGTTCCTGACTCATTGCGGCCCCGCCGTTTTCAAAACAGCTAAAGCACTAGCAAAACCGGCGGAAGTGAAGACCATGGATTGGGATACCCTTGCTCCAATCATCCGAGCCCATTACACACCCGCAGTGCCTACACTGATACAAAGCCACGAATTTTACCAGAGGGACCAACCTAAGGATGAGAGCGTTGGTAATTTTGTAGCTGACCTCCGGAACCTAGGAGGCCTTTGTAGTTTTGCAAACTTAGAGGAAGCCCTAAGAGACCGCATAGTTCTGGGCTTAAATGCACCACACGTGCAGAGTAAACTGATGGTGAAAGGCGACATCAGCCTTACAGATGTCATCACTGATGCTACTGCCGCAGAAGCAACCAGGAAGTCAGCCGCTCGAATGTGCCGAGTGAACGCACTGCTTCGCCAACTCGCCAATGAGACCCCACTCGCCACTGAGAAGCACGCTACCACTACCCACCATGAAGACCTCGAGTCATCCTCAGACAGTGATGAAGAGGAGGTCCACTGGCTCCGCTCGGAATGAGAGCAAAGGAACCAGAGACTCCCGCGCCAATGTGCTGGTTGCAGGGCAAACCACCCACGATCGGATTGCAAATTCCTCAATGCACTCTGCCATTCCTGTGGGAAAAAAGGCCACATCGCGAAGGTCTGCAGAAGCAGACAAGAGTCCAGTCCCAACCGAAGGGAGAACAACCTCCATCGGGAGATCAGCAAACCTCCTGAGAACCGGGACCGTCTGAACCACCAATGGAACAACCACTACTACTACAGAAACCAAGCACCTGCCTCTTCAACGAGATGAGAAGAGGCCCACCAAACCATTATCATCGGCCACGCTTCATCGTTCGATGCAAAAAAGATCCGCGTAAGGGTTACTATTGAGAATCGACCGTGCGTGATGGAAGTCGATTCAGGATCATCCCTATCGATGGTATCCTGGAAAACTCTCAAACAGCTGATCCCTGTCATTTGCCACCAGCACGCAATGAATCATCCTGAAAGACTACCAGGGAAACAGAATCCCAGTTGTCGGTTCCAGCAATGTCCAAGTATCCTTTAAGGACCGCACAGCAATGCTTCCCCTGACTGTCGTTGATTGTGCCCGACCCAGCTTGTTAGGATTATAGTGGTTCGCCCCACTAGGGATTGAACTAGCTGGCATATACCAAACCAGAAGCGATGACTGGGAAGAGGCTCTCATCCAGGAATTCTAGGACGTGTTCACAGGAACATTAGGCAAGTACAAGGGGACCCCTATATCATTTAATCTCAGCCCCGATGTAGCTCCCATTTGACTTAAGCCTCGTCGAGTACCATTTGCCTTAATACCGAAGATTGACGAGCAGCTAGATAAACTGATAGCCCAGGGCGTATTGGAACTGATTGACCACGCCCGCTGGGAAATCCCGATAGTAACGCCCATGAAGCCAGATGATTCGTTAAGAATTTGCGGGGATTCTCTCATCATGTTTCACCATCATTTGTTGAACATTTTCAAATTTTTCATCAATCTTTCCAATTCTTTGTTCAATACTAATTTTAAGTTCTTGTATTCCTTGCATAACCATCATTAAATCCACTTGCGCTTTATCTTGCTTCGCCATTGTTGAGAATCGTCCTCCAGATGACAGGGAGATAGGAGCAGAAGTTGAGATGCCCGAAGGTAAAATTTTCTTACTCATTTCAATAGCTCAGGGTCTTCCGGCTCTTTTAATCCAATTATAATCCAATTAAGAAAAAGGAAAACAACATAAAAAAACAAAAAACAAAACCAATAATAAGTAAAAAGCACAAAATTAAAAAGGAAAAATTCTTCAGGTTCTTCAAGACCTTAATCCAATTGTGAAATACTCAATTATAATTCAAAAGTAAAAATTGAAAATAAAGAGAAAAAAAGAAACAAAATAAAGCCCAATAATATCAAAAAGTAATAAGCAAAGAAAAAGGGGGAAAAAAGAGTTCTTCAGGTTCTTCCCACCTTAATCCAATTGAAAGACCTCAAAAAATGAAAAGTAGCCATAAAAATAAGATCAAAAATAGAGATAAAGAAGCAGACATCCCTATGAGGAAAAAAAAAAGCGAAAAAAGAATATTCTGAGACTTCCCCTTTAAAAAAATATAAATATAAAAATGAGGTAAAATAAAAAATAAGTATATCAATATTACAAAATGCTGTGGGGTTGGAGGGGAGGGATAAAACAATTACTAAAGGATTGAAAAAAAAAGCGCACACTGCCTTTTATTTATCCAAGGCTCTTATTTGGCTTCTCCACAAATTTCAAAGCCAAGCTTCAAATATTCAGTTAATAATAGAAGTCTCAAAGAGCACCTGTATAAACATCCTCCAGTGCTCTTCCCTCTATCTTATCATTTCCAGTAGCCTTGAGAAGAGTTTTTTTTTCCCCAACTCTCAACTTCAAACAAAATATTTTCAAGCCTCTAGTTGGCAGTGTTACAAAGTTTCTTCAAACCACTCCCCCTTCTTCCCCCCTGAAAAAAGCCTAAAAAGAAAAAAAAAGTATATATGTATATTTATGTATATTTTTTAAAAAATATATTAAAGGGGGCCTCTATTTTAAAAAATATAAACAGTCAAAAAGGAGAAGAGAGAGCAAGTAAATATAAAAATATAAAAGAAAAAACCAGTCTGATTAACTAGATCACAATAGAAATTCAGTAAAGAAAAAAAAAGAGTAAAAATAAAAAGCGGAGCCTCACTTTGACATTACTTAAAAAAAATCGCTGCTAAATCAAATTTTGTCAATAAGTTTACAGATTTCTTCTCATATTAGAGTGTTCTTAAGTCTCAAGTAAAAAAAAAAGATCCTCACCAGCCGATACACTTCTCTTTCTATCTTGTCCTTCCGGAGCTGTCCCAGCTTCAGCAGCTTAATGGCTGCCTCTCCGCCATTGGCAAAAGGGCTTCTTCTAGATTGATCAGGGACTTGCGATGTCCCTGGGATCTACAGAATGCGCCCCTTACTGTCACCGTCACTACAAGACGGTTTAGGTCCGTTGGGACCGACCAGGGGCAAAGATATGAACTGTGATCTCAGAGCCCCAAGATCGCAGCTGTATCGCAGCGACGAAGCTCCACCTTCCACCTGATGAGAGAATCCAAAAAATAGAAGAGAAAGACAAACAAAGAGATGATACAATTGGAAATATCAATAACAGATTAACAATGGTCGAACAAGAAAAAAGTGGGATGTTGAAGTGGGAGATGGACAGGTCAGAATTTTATCTTAGATTTCAAAATATCGAGGAAGAAAAAGGACAAAACTTGGCAGCAGTAATTATTGAAATCTTGGAGTCTTGGAAATAACAGAGTCTTGGAAATAAAAGAGGAAAAGATGATGGATGAAGTAGATGAGATATATCGAGTCTTCACAAGATATGCGACGAGGAACCAATTACCAAGAGAGGTCCATGTTAGATTCACCAAAAAAACTATTAAAAACCAAATATTACAAGTGGTAAGAGAGAAGGGGTTGAAATACAAAGGCAAAGAGATCTTGGTCTTAAAACAAGTACCGAGAAAAGTGAGAGAGATTAGAAGAGAGTATCGATTTTTGACCAAAATGCTATTGAAAAAAGAGGTGAACTATAGATGGCTGATTCCAGAAGGATTAATGTTTACATGGCAAGAACAGAGACACAGAATTGATTCAATTGTGAAAGCAGAAATATTCTATAAGGAATTTTTCGAAAGAAGAGAAATGGAGATAGAAAAAGAGAACATTTTAACTGAATCTGAAGAGGACCAAATGGAGATGGAAAAAGAAGAAGGCGCAATAGGTGGACAAATGGAGATCAAAGAACAACGTGAAATAAGATCCACTAGAACTGTTAGACCTAAATATAAAGCATAACCATGGGAGAAAAAAAACTGATTTCCATGAATATAAATGGACTGAATTCAGCTACCAAAAGAAGGAAAACTTCACAAATTAGAAAAGCTAAAATTTGATATAATTTGCTTACAAGAAGTACACATTAAAAAACAACATGAACAATTATTGACACGACCAAAGTTAGGGAAAATATTTACTTCTCTGACTCATTGTAAGACAAGAGAAGTGGTTTTGTACATCAAAGAAACCACTCCAGCCAAACTGATTTATACTGATGAAGACGGAAGAGTATTAATAGTTGAAATAGTGGATAATAATATAAAAACACTCTTGGTTGCAATTTATGCCCCGAATGATAAACAAGAAGAATTCTATAAAAAATTACATATGAAAATAATTGAACTGGACTATGTTAATATACTTATGATGGGGGACTTCAATGGAATTGTAGACAATAAACTGGACTACACAGTAAAAACAACACGACAAAATAGGAAAACTCTCCCTAAATCCTTTTTCAAAATGACAGATGAATTAAATTTAAAAGATATATGGAGAGAAAGAAATGCTAAAATTCAACAATATACTTTTTATTCAAATAGACATTTATCGTGGTCCAGAATAGATATGATTTGGACATCAACAGAATTATTATCTAATATTCAAGAAATAAATATTGAAACAAGTACATGGGCAGACCATAATCCAATGACAATTAAATGGAAAGGACAAAAAAGAAGATCTAGATGGACATTAAACAATACTATTCTAAAGGAAAAAGATTTTACACAATGGATGGAAAAAGAATTGGCCTTCTTCTTTAATGAAAACAAAAAAGAAGATACTTCAATACAGAATGTTTGGGATACAATGAAGGCATATGCAAGAGGATTAATAATTGACTATACAAAGAAAAAGAACACTAGGAAGAGGCAAATGATTAAAGCTCTAGAAGATGACCATAAAAAACTGGAAAAAGAATTACAGAAGATGCCACAGAAAAAAGATATTAAACTTAAAATGGACATAATTAAACATAAAATGGATCAAGCAGAGAAAGAAGAACTGGCACAAAGAATTAGAAGTGCTAAACAGAACTATTTTGAAGATGCAAATAGGCCAGGTAGATGGTTAGCATATAAGCTGAGAAAAGAGAAAGAATCAAGGAAAATATCACACTTAATAGATGAGCATGGTCAAATTTGTTATGGTAATAAGGAGAAAAAGGCAATCATTCGAGATTTTTATGGACACTTATATAAACAGGAGGATCTTGATGAGGAAAAAATTAAACAGTATTTACAAAATGCTAACCTACTTAAGATACCTGAGGAAACTCGGAAAATGTTAGAAAGTGCTATAACAATGATGGAATTAACCGAAGCACTCAACAGACAGAACAATGGAAAAGCACCAGGACCAGATGGTTTCCCGGTAGAATTTTATAAAACATAACAAGAATCGTTGAGCACTCCACTGTTAGAAGTCATGAATGAAGTTATGATAAATAAGAAAATACCTAAAACATGGTCAGAAGCTTATATTACATTTATTCCAAAAGAAGGGGTTGACCCATTACAAATTAAGAACTATAGAACTATTTCCTTATTGAATGCAGACTATAAAATCTTTGCTTCAATCTTGGCAGAAAGGCTTAAAAAATATCTAAATAACTTTATTCACTCTGATCAGAATGGATTTTTACCAAAGAGACAGATTAAAGATAATATGAGGGTAATCCTGGACACATTGGAATATTACGAGGCGCACCCTGAAAAACAAATGGCTTTGATATTCTTAGATGCCCAAAAGGCATTTGATAATGTGAATTGGAGATTTATGTTATTACTATTGGAACAGATGGGCTTTGCTAGAAAATTTATCCAAGCAATAGAAGCCGTATATTATAAGCAAACGGCAAAAGTAATGATAGATGGAGAATTCACAGACTCTATCAATATTAAAAAAGGTACAAGACAAGGATACCCATTATCTCCTTTGTTATTTGTATTGACCTTGGAAGTGTTAAATAGAAACATTAGAGAGGATACAAACATAAAAGGAATGAAAGTCAAAAAGGAGGAATTTAAATTGCAAGCCTTTGCGGATGACTTGGTCTTTATTTTGGAAGACCCTTTAGAGACAGCTTTAAAACTATTGGAAAAGATAGAGATGTATGGTGAGATGGCTGGTTTGAAAATAAATAAAGACAAAACAAAGATTCTGACAAAGAACATGTTATTAAGACAAAGAGAAGAGCTGGCAGATTTATTGAAAATTCAAGTTACGAACAAAGTTAAATATTTGGGGATATATCTGATGTCAAGATGTACTACATTGAAAGAGAATAACTATATTAAACTTAAACAGCAGATAGCATCCAATCTGAAAAAATGGGAAAACCTACAATTGTCATTGATAGGTAGAATTTCAACAATTAAGATGAATATTTTACCCAGAATTTTATATTTGTTCCAAACAATACCAATTAGGTTAGGTAAGGATTACTTTGAAGAATTAAATAAAATTGTGTTGAAGTATATATGGCAAGACAAGAAAGTGAGAATAAAATTAAAACTGTTACAGGATACTAGAATTAGAGGAGGATTTGGCCTTCCTAATTGGGAGTTGTATTATCAAGCTGCAAACTTAATGTGGGTTAAAGAATGGATAACGTTAAGAAAGACTAGATTGTTGGCATTAGAAGGTCATGATTTATTATTGGGTTCATGCTTTTTTATGGTATAAGAGAACTAAATCACAGGGTTATTTTAGAAGGCATTATATACGGGAATCGTTATGGTTGAATTGGGAGAAAATTAAGAAACAATGTTATTTGAAAATCCCAGTTTGGTTATCAACTATTGAAGCTTTTTCGTATCCTATAACCTATAAGGCATCGTCAAACAGAACTATTTTCCCAGAAAGGCTGCATAGTGTGGGGAGACAGAGTCATAGTCCCGGAGAAATTGCAATATAGGGTATTGAAAATACTGCACGATAGACATCCACGCATCGTGCGGATGAAGGCATTAGCCAGGAGTTACGCATGGTGGCCTGGTTTAGATAAACAAATAGAGACCTGGGTAGCAAAATGTAGTAAATGCCAGGAGACTCGCTCCGCTCCTCCAAAGACTCCCCCAACTCAGTGGGAAACGCCTCGAGGTCCTTGGTCCCGCATCCATGTCAATTTTGCGGGACCCACAAGAGGACACACTTTCCTCCTAACAGTGGATGCCTATTCAAACTGGCTTGAAGTCCACAAGATAAAAAGCACCCCCACAGACGCAGTCACTAAAAGACTGAATAAACTATTCGCTACCCACGGACTTCCCGATGTCCTGGTCTCCGATAATGGCCCCCAATTCACTGCTCTGCCATTCGAACAATACTGGCAGATCGGGGCATCCACCATGCTTTAACATTGCCAGCTCACCCTGCGGCCAATGGTAGAGCTGAGCAAATGGTTCAATTTGTAAAACAGACCCTGCACAAAATGGACCACGGCGACATTGACAACAAAATAAACCAAATGCTTCTTCTTCAACACTTAACCCCAAACAGCACTGCGAACAAAACCCCAGCTGAACTCCTCATGGGCCGGAAACTTTGCTCGCATCTCGATCGCCTCCACACAAACTACACGCCGGAACAACCCCCGGGATCCAGCAGCAAGTGTCAGGCATTCCAGGAAGGGGACCTTGTGTTTGCAAAAACTTCTCGGGCGACGCATTGTGGGTCCCTGTGACAATAACACAACTTACAGGACCCCGATCCTATCGCCTACAAATAGCAGACGGTAAGATGTGGAAACACCACATAAACCAGCTCCGTTCCAGATTAGCACCGGAACCGCTAGCTGGGGGGGAAAGGAACATTGAGGAGGACGAAGAAGAAATGATAATCGAAACCCAACAGCCCGCACAACCAACCAGGGGATACTCACCATCCGAAGGAGGACTGAGCCAGGGAGCGGTCTCGCCACGTGAAAGCACCGCGATGGAAGCGAATCCAGGGAACCCGAAAGACAGCGCTGACATAAGCAGGGAAAGCAGCCCGGGACCACAATCTTCGCCATCCAACCCAGCTAGCAGCCCACCAGAACCAGAACCAGGACAGAACCTGGTGGAACAATGCAAGTCGAGCAGACAGGTGAAGCGACCTGCCTACTTGCGAGAATATGTCACCCCACCCCTCAGATGGAACCAAGGGGGGAGGGATGTTATGGACTAAGCCAACACAGCAATACAACCCTCAACAGCTTTGTCTTGCAGCTGGCTTGTAATCCTGCACTTCTCATTGGTCTGAAGATAGCGAATCATGATTGGTCATTTTTGGCCAGTCTGATTGGCTGTTAATGGGACCCCCTGATTGGACGCTTGTGAAAGTGGTAGACTCAGTTCATTGGTTGTTTGATGGCAGCCATCTCTGTAAAAGAGCTGCTACTGCCCAGGTATTTTGCTCTGTTCTTTCCTGTAAAATAAAGAGTTAAAGTCACCGTTCGATGTCTCGCCTCCGTTCCTTGCGCCCATGCCCAGGACTTAACAACTCCCACATCTTCCCAGTTCTTCAGGACTCCTCAAACATTATTGTCAGAGGTTTCCAACAGCTCTTCAGCCAGGCTTTTCTTCAGCCTGGAGAATTAGTCATTCAAATTAGTTAGAAAAATAATATTCAATGCTGCATCTCCATAGCTCTCTCTCTCTCTCTCTCTCTCTCAAAAAAAAAACAAAAACAAAACACCAATCTGAGTTGGTGGATGCCATTATTCCTGAGACAAACAACAATTTTAAATACATCATGCACCATGCAATCATACCAGAGGTGGTATTCAGCAGGTTCTGGCCAGTTCTGGAGAACTGGTAGCGGAAATTTTGAGTAGTTTAGAGAACTGGCAAAAACTACCTCTGACTGGAGATTTTACAGTATCCTTCCCCTGCCACACCCACAGAACCGGTAGTAAAAAAAATTGACTTCCACCACTGAAGCATACTTTCAATTTTTATGGGCTGGTTTTAAAGAAAGGAAGGGGAAAAATAATCCTTAAGATTCATTCTTTGTAGGCATGCCAGCTCATTTCTCATGGAATCTTTGTGGTGATAGATATGAGCTTGGTTATCATGGAACCCCATGCTCCTTGTCAGTTTTTATTCTTTCAAATGAACTGATCTTAAACTTCAGAACTCCACAGAATTTCCTATTGTTGCTCTTTGCCAAAAGAAGATCAATAAATAGTAGACATGCTGTGCTTTGGAAATGTTTATCTCCTTTTCTTGACCATTTTTTTTCCTGGAGAAACCTCAGGAACTTTTTGAAAAACTTCTATTCTAAAATACCTGTCTCCACTTTATTTGACATCAATACCAGCATCCACCTTTGCCATTAATAAGAGGAACACATGTGCTTAATGCAAGGACAGACTTTTTACAGGAAAGCTGTGACAGCTAAAATGCCTCCCTCAGCAAGAAAACAAAAGAGGTCATAATTTATGGGATTGTGGATTAGGAAATGCCACCCAATGCTATGCTAACCAACCTGGCTCTTATGACATTTGACAGGGTATGAGAGAGAAAGAGAGAGAGAGAACATTCACAGGTGTCAGATGAGTACATCATAGGACAGCCTACTTTAAATCCTCATCATTGTCATTTTGCACCTGAATACATAATGATCTTTCACTTGACGCTAATGCAGTTTTGGAAACATGGATACAAGGAGGACACACCCATTTTGGAATGATTTTCTTTTTTATGGGATTTTTGGTAGCTAAGGTAGCTTCTAAGCTTTTTTAAAAATCCAGAGCAGTGGTGGGATTTAAATTTTTTTACTACCAGTTATGTGGGTGTGGCTTGGCTTGGTGAACATGGTAGGGGAAGGATACTGTAAAATCTCCATTCCCTCTCCACTCCTGGGGGAAGGATACTGCAAAATCCCATTCCTTCCACACCCCACTAACCTGCTTTCCAGCTCTGTTCTCCTCTGCTGGGCAACCAAAGAAGATCCAGATGATCAGCTGGGACTCAGGAGGCAAAGAATAGATGGGGGTAGGGCCAGTCAGGGTTGGTATTTGCTGGTTCTCCAAACTACTCAAAATTTCTACTACCAGTTCTCCAGAATTGGTCAGAACCTGCTGAATACCACCTCGGATCCAGAGGCTCCTTTTCAGCTTTGGAAATGAATATTTTCACTCTCTACTGAACAAGATTCTTACTCAGTTGCCATCTAGAAATGCTGGGTATTGAGGCATCACATGGTGAAATATGTCAAGCTTTAGGGAGAACTCTAAGACCCTAAACCAGGGGTGTCAAACTCAAGGCCCAGGAGCCAGATGCAGCCCACATGCTGCTTAGATCTGGCCTGTGGGGCTGCTCTGGAAACAGCCCATTGTGGCCTCTGCCAGTAAAAACGGAGCTCAGGAGGGTCCTTGAGCTCCGTTTTCACTGGCAGAGGGTTGCAGGAAGCTGTCGCAGCCAAAAACAGAGTTTGGGAGTCCATTTCCAATGGTAGAGTGTTTAGGCCACCACAGGGGCCCCTGACAGTTGAGCTGGTCACTCCAACTCTGGCCCCCCCAAAGTTGAACACAATCCTGATGCGTCTCTCAATGAAATAGAGTTTGACACCTCTACCATAAACAGATCAGATAAGGGCAGTGCAAAAAGCAGAGATGATGAGAAGGAAAATTATTCCATCCAAAAGTTTTATCTTTTGAGAAATTTCATCTTGCAACTCTTTAGAATCAAATGCTTGTGTTCATAGTCAGAGGACAGGCAGAAAATCATCAGGTAAAACATTTTGGGTACACCTAATGGAGTTCAAGATGTTAGGTTTTTTCGGTTAAACATTGTCTCTCATCTGCACTGACACACACATATACATATAAATACCCACATATATACTTGAGGGCCTTGGTATGGATCAAATAAGTCAGCTTGGTTATTGTGACAGCATGATTGAAACTCCACACCTTTCTTGTATATATTACACATAAATTGAATGCTGGGAATCTAAGGGATAGCTTTGTATCCATCTTTCTAAATATTCATGTCAAATCCAGAAATCAAGTCTTTGGGGGCTATGTTTCTTTTTCATCTCCTCTGAATCAGATTTTGGCCTTCTCACAATCAACTTCTCCTCTGGCTTAAAGACAATTCATATTTTTCCATTCCATAGTGACATCTTCTATTTCATATATGTTAGTTACATGAATTTAAAGTTCTCTTAATTTAACACTGAATTAAAGCTCATGGAATTGATGTAATTGTATATGATCTAAGATAGTAATGGTGAATGTTTTGGGTTCAGGATGTCAAAAATTCAGAAAAAACTTGATACTACTAGTGTTATGGATTAAACGATCACAGCGTTACAACCCTAAACAGCTTTGTCTTACAACAGGCTTGTAATCCTGCAATTCTCATTGGCCCGTGAATAGCGAGTCGTGATTGGTCAGGTTTGGCCAGTCTGATTGGCTCTTAACGGAAACCCCTGATTGGATGCTTGTGAAAGCGATAGACTCAGTTCATTGGTTGCTTAACGGCGGCAAACTCTATAAAAGAGCTACTGCTGCCCAGTTCTGGTGTTCCGTTCTTTCTTGTTAAATAAAGAGTTGAAGTCACAGTCTGATGTCTCGTCTCCGTTCTTGCGCCCATACCCAAGACATAACACTGGCGACGAGGATGGGATGCGGAGACAATACAGCTGACTAGAACATATCTGACAAAGACAGAGCACGTGGTGAAAGAGTGCATGCAACAGACGACAAGATGACTTGCGACAACATACCACCCGCTCCATTCGACCCAGCAACCGAAGACTGGGACTCGTATATAGACCGTTTCCAGATGTTCCTGGAGACCAACAATTTAAAAGATGCTACATCTGGCAAGAAATGAGCGGTGTTCCTGACTCATTGCGGCCCCGCCATTTTGAAAATGGCTAAAGCATTGGCAAAACTGGCGGAAGTGAAGACCATGGATTGGGACACCCTCGATCCAATCCTCAGGGCCCATTACACACCCGCAGTACCTACACTGATATGAAGACACGAATATTACAGAGGGACCAATGGAAAGACGAGAGCATTGGTAATTTCGTAGCTGACCTCCAGAACTTAGGAGGCCTTTGTGGTTTTGCAAACTTAGAGGAAGCCCTAAGAGACCGAATAGTTCTGGGATTAAATGCACCACACGTGCAGAGTAAGCTGATGGCGAAAGGTAATATCAGCCTTACAGATGTCATCGCCGATGCTACTGCAGCAGAAGCAACCAGGAAGTCAGCCGCTCGAATGCGCCGAGCGAACGCACCACTTCGCCAACTCACCGACAAGGTCCCACTCGCCACTGAGAAGCACGCCACCGCTACCCACCACGAAGACCTCGAGTCATCCTCAGACAGTGATGAAGAGGAGGTCAACTGGCTCTGCTCGGAACGAGAGCAAAGGAACCAGCGACGTCTGTGCCAATGTGCGGGTTGCGGGGCAAACCACTCGCAATCAGACTGCAAATTCCTCGACGCACTCTGCCATAACTGCGGAAAAAAGGTCACATCGTGAAGGTCTGCAGAAGCAGACGAGAATCCAGTCCCAGCCGAAAGGAGAACAACCTCCATCGGGAGATAGGCAAACCTCCTGAGAACTGGGACCATCTGAACCACCAATGGAACAACCACTACTACTACACAAACCAAGCACCTGCCTTTTCAATGAGACGAGAAGAGGCCCACCAAACCATTATCATTGGCCATGCTTCATCGCTCGATGCAAGGAAGATACACGTGAAGGTTACTATTGAGAATCGATCATGTGTGATGGAAGTCAATTTGGTATCGTCCCTGTCGATGGTATCCTGGAAAACCCTCAAACAACTGATCCCTGCCATTTCCCGCCAGCACGCAGCAAATCATCCTGAAAGACTATCAGGGAAACAGAATCCCAGTTGTCGGTTCCAGCAACAGCCAAGTATCATTCAAGGACCGCACAGCAACGCTTCCTCTAACTGTCGTCGATTGTGACTGACCCAGCTTGTTAGGGTTACAGTGGTTTGCCCCACTCCGAATTGAACTAGCCGGCATACACCATACCAGAAATGATGATTGGGAAGAGAATCTCATCCAGGAATTCCAGGATGTGTTCACAGGAACATTAGGTAAGTACAAGGGGACCCCTATATCGTTTAATCTCAGCCCCGATGTAGCTCCCATCCAGCTTAAGCCCCGTCGAGTACCTTTTGCCTTAAAACCTAAAATCGACGAGCAGCTAGATAAACTGATAGCCCAGGGCGTATAGAAACCGATTGACCACGCCCATTGGGAAACCCCGATAGTAACGCCCATGAAGCCAGATGGTTCATTAAGAATTTGCGGAGACTATCGGGCCACACTAAATCATGCTTTTCAACAGAGCACTTATCCAGTACCAGTGGTTCAACACTTTCTTCATTCCCTGGGTGGCGGAAAAATATTTGCAAAATGGACTTAGCTCAGGCGTACCAGCAACTCCCGGTGGACACAGCAACTGCAGAAGCCCAGACAATAGTTACACATAGAGGCGCTTTTAAGTGCAATAGACTCCAATTCGGAGTAAGCGTGGCGCCCGGCATTTTCCAAAGTTTAATGGAGAGACTATTACAAGGCATAAAAGGCGTCGTGCCTTATTTTGACGACGTCCTAATAGCTGCCCCCACTAAAGAATTATTACTACAATGGCTCAGAAAAGTTCTGCAGAAATTCAAAGACGCAGGTCTTAAGGTAAAACAAGACAAGTGTCAACTTTGTACAGAGAGAGTGGAGTTCCTGGGATACCTTCTCGACAGACAGGGAATCCACCCCACTGAAAAAAAACTAACCGAGGTTTCCGGTTTCGCATGGCTTCGGGGCAGCAGGAATTCGCGACAGCTCGCGATTCCTGCTGTGCTAGCCGTCGAGGTACCCCCGACCCAGATGGGTCAGGGGGATATGGCTGCCCTGTAGGGACAGCTGAAGAGAGAGGGGAGTCGGACAGGGAGGTGGGGGTGTCGCAGACCCCCCCCTTCTCCGGAAAAACCCCTTTTTCCCAAGGCGGTGGAGCGGCGGTCAGCAATGGCCGCCACAAAGAAGCCAGAAACCGGGTAAGATTGCGCTGGAGGAAATGTGAAGAGTGAAAGTTTTGTCTGAGCCGGGTCAAGTAACATCCTTTAAATTGCCTGGAACTGAGCTGTTTGAATTGCTGGAGGATACATTGTATCCCTAAGAAGAGCGAAAGCGGCGGAGAAGCTGTTAAAGGGAACTTTCGTTTTTTCTTCACTCTCCCACCCCATGGAAACAGCAGAAATGTTTGGATATATTGGACATCGAAAGTGAATTGTTTTGAAAGTTGAAGCTAAGGAACAAAAGGATTTTTGGACATTGAAAAATTTAAGAAATTGGAAACCCTTGTTGGAGGTATGGATTTCTGATTATTTAAAATTGACATTTTAAGTGGGAAGGGAGAGGAAAAAAAATTGGAGCAGAAGCTGAAAAAGGAGGAGATTGCCTAGAATCCCAAAGAAAGATATATGGTAATTGGACCTCTTTGACTAAACATTAACCCCAGAAAGAGAAAGAGAAGAAGGAAGAAAAGTATTAACTTTTGGAATTTTTTTTTTAATTGTTTTTGATTAAAAATACTTGTGGTTGTTTTGGGAAAAGTTTCTCTCTTCATAATGGCATTGTTTGTGGATGATCTAAAGACTGAATATCAAAAATATAAAAAGGAAGATACTTTGGGCGCTTTGTTTCAATTCTTGGAAATGGCGTTATGTACTTATGAAAAGTTGATTACGCAGCAGAAGGACTGGGACAAGGAAGAAGAGGAAGAAGAAGCCATCTTTGATGAACAATGGGTCTCTTCCGGAGAGGAGGAGAAAAAGGATAAGAAAAAGGGGATTTTAAGAATTGTAAAAACAACCAAAGGAGAGAAAAATGAGCGAAAAAGTGGAGGCAAGGTTAGAAAGCAAAGGAAAAGGAGTGGAAAAAGAGAGGAGAAAAAACAAAGGGGTAAAAAGGGCAAGGAGAAGAATAAGCAGGAGAGAAAGGGGGGGAGGAGAGGACTTGGTGGGGGGAAGCAAGATCTAAAGAAAAAAAGTTTATTTAGAGACAATGGGTGAATTTAATTTAGGATAAAAGAGGGATTCTGGAGGGTACATAGGTTTGTGTTTTTATATGTGTATTTAGAGTATAAAATTCATTATGTAATTTTAGAATCTTTTAAACAGAATCCCAAGAAAAATTGTTACACGAGGTACTTTTAAGTTAGGGTAATGAGTTATAGATGTTACTCCAATTGGTGTATAGGAGAAGTATAGTAAAAGAAAAAAGATGAATGGATAGTTGGAAATAGAACAGACAAAGAATGTTATTGAAAATGATAATAAGATATGGAACGATATATAAAGGCTTTGTTATGGTTTTTTTTTTGGGGGGATTTTGTATATTGATAAAAGGCAATAAAATTTTAATTAACAAGAAATAATTTGGATGAAAAGGAGAAGTAGGGATAAGATATGAAGTTAAATAGATAAAGTATTGATACTGTAATTTGGAATTGTTATGCTCTATTGGTTTTTTACTATTATTTTTTCTTAGAAAAGAATTTATAAGCTGTTATGCCTTGATTCTTTGTGCATTGTTTTTATAAAAATGGTTTTTATATATATATATATAAAAAAAGAAAATGATAATAAGATATGGAAGGATATATGGGGTGAATATGATATTTGAATTTGTGTCTGTGTGAAGAGTTTTAACCCGGGATCAGACAATCTTCAGAAAAAATCTTTTAGTTTTGTTTATGTTTTGTGTTTTGTATGTTTGTGTATTGTGTCTTCTGTAAAATTGTTAAAAATCTTTTTTTTTTAAAAAAAAAAGAATTAATAAAACCTTGGAGGAATGTAATTATAAACAAGTCAGAAAGAAATGAATATGATGACTATAAAATGGATAAATATAGAAAAGAAATGAAATTGAATAAGAGTAAAGAGAAATAATGAGAAATTTGCTGAAAGATATTTATGTGTCCATATGGAAATGGGATAAATTAGAATTATGTTGTATAAAAATAATGTTTTATCCGACTTGTAAAAATTTATAATGTTAAGAGGTTTTATGTACTTAATGGTTAATGATGTGTTGTTTGTCTTTAAAATTAATAAAATTTGTTTCAAAAAAAAAAAAACTAACCGCAATAAAAAAAGCCCCGAGACCTAGGAATAAGACAGACCTCCAAGCCTTCCTGGGACTCATTAACTTTTATAACATTTTCTTGCCCCAGAAGGCAACTGTAGCCGAACCCCTACATAGACTTCTCGATAAAAAGGCTCCTGGGGTTTGGGAACGGCATGAAGAGAAAGCGTTCAAAGGGATAAAAGACCTTTTAACCTCCAATGCCATATTAATGCAGTACGAGATTCTCCCTTTGACGGTTACCTGTGATGCCTCACTATTTGGAGTAGGAGCCATCTTAAGCCATGTACTCCCAAATGGGAATGAGGCACCCATTGCGTTCTTTTCAAGAACTTTGTCTAAAACCGAAAGGAACTATAGTCAACTTGATAAAGAGGCCCTCGCTATTGTATCCGCAATTAAACGCTTCCATGAATATGTATACGGGAGACCCTTTACCATAATTACAGACCACAAGCCGCTACTTGGGATTTTGGCGGGAAACAAACCAACTCCCCATATCTTATCACCAAGAATGACACATTGGTCAGAATTTTTAGCCACCTACGATTACCGATTGCAACATCACCCGAGGAAAACCATTCCCCACGCTGATGCTTTGAGCCGCTCGCCACTACCAGACATTATAGAGGACCCTGGTCCAACTGTAACCATACTACAAATCGAAATCCTCAAATCGCCGCCATTAACCACTCGAGACATAGCCTTACAGACAAAAAAGGACCCTATTTTGGCACGAGTCCTCAGCTGGGTAAAAGGCGGTTGGCCAGTCAGTGAAACCGATGACACATTCAAGCCATTTAAAAATCGTCAAACAGAACTGTTCTCCCAGAAGGGTTGCATAGTATGGGGAGACAGAGTCATAGTCCCGGAGAAGTTACAATATAGGGTATTGAAAATGCTGCACGAGGGACATCCAGGCATCGTGCGGATGAAGGCATTGGCCAGGAGTTACGCATGGTGGCCTGGTTTAGATAGACAAATAGAAACGTGGGTAGCAAGATGCAGTAAATGCCAGGAGACTCGCCCCACTCCTCCAAAGACTCCCCCAACTCAGTGGGAAATGCCTCGAGGTCCATGGTCCCGTATCCACGTCGATTTTGTGGGACCCATAAGAGGACACACTTTCCTCTTAATGGTGGATGCCTATTCAAACTGGCTTGAATTCCAAAAAATGGAAAGCACCACCACAGACGCAGTCACTAAAAAACTGAATAAACTATTCGCTACCCACGGACTTCCAGATGTCCTGGTCTCCGATAATGGCCCCCAATTCACTGCTCTGCCATTCGAACAATACCTGGCAGATTGGGGCATCCGCCATGCTTTAACATTGCCAGCTCACCCTGCAGCCAATGGTAGGGCTGAGCAAATGGTTCAATTTGTAAAACAAACCCTACACAAAATGGACCACGGCAACATTGATGATAAAATAAACCGAATGCTTTTTATCCAACATATAACCCCAAACAGCACCACGAACAAAATCCCAGCAGAACTCCTGATGGGCCGGAAACTTCACTCACATCTTGATCGCCTCCACTCAAACTACATGCCAGAACAACCCCCGGGATCCAGCAGCAAGTGTCGGGCATTCCAGGAAGGTGACCTCGTGTTTGCTAAAAACTTCTCGGGCGACCCATTATGGGTTCCCCGCTACCATAACGCAACTTACGGGACCCCGATCCTATCGCCTACAAACAGCAGACGGTAAGATGTGGAAACGCCACATAGATCAACTCCATTCCAGATTAGCACCGGAACCTCCAGCTGGGGGGGGAAGGAACATGGAGGAGGACGAAGAAGAAATCGAAACCCAACAGCCCAGGGGATACTCACCATCCGAGGGATAGCCGAATCAGGGAGCGGCCTCGCCACGTGACAACACCGCGACGGAGGCGGATCCAGGGAACCCGGAAGACAGCGCTGACAAGGGCAACCTGGAACCACAGTCTTTGCTATCCAGCCCAGCGGATAACCCACTGGAGTCAGAACCAGAACCAGAACAGAATCTGGTGGGACAGCGCAGGTCGAGCAGACAGGTGAAGCGGCCTGCCTATTTGCGAGAATACGTCACCCTACCCCTCAGATGGAACCAAGGGGGGAGGGTGTTATGAATTAAACTATCGCAGCGTTACAACCCTAAACAGCTTCATCTTACAACAGGCTTGTAATCCTGCAATTCTCATTGGCCCATGAATAGTGAGTCGTGATTGGTCAGGTTTTGGCCAGTCTGACTGGCTGTTAACGGAAACCCCTGATTGGATGCTTGTTCTGTAGCTGGATAAAGGAGCACAGATCACCTGCTTGAAGAGCAGATGAAATTTATTTAGCAGCTAAACAAACATATAATTCATTTGTTGAAAGTAGCTGCAAGATTAGGAAGCTAAGGATGGGAGTACTTATACTGACAATGGTCTTTGATCACGAAGTAGTGGGCTGTGGTATAAAATATGTTGGAATTGTAAATTGAGATGTTCCTAGCTGTCGGTTTCTACTTCTGCAGAGTACTTCTCTGCAGAGTATGACACCTTATGTTTATAAATCTCTTTCTTGGTGTGGAATTTTATGAGGGATGTGCTATTGTGATATAGTGTTGTAATAAGGAGGTTTCTCTTGTTCCCCTTTCGGTTATGTATCTGTTTATCAGTGTCTGTTGACTTCCTAGAAGGGCACACTTGATCAATTGCAGTCCAAGTGTCAATGATTTCTCTTTATTTGAATTTATTTATTGATAATCAGAGGTGTTTGAAGCTGTGATTTCGCTAAGAATGGGGTATGCTTTTGAGAATAGTTATGAGGTATTGGGGAATGCTGGTGTGTCATCCAAAACACTATGGTATGTCATCTTTTGACAGCATGTTATAGGTTTGCCATCACAGTCCTAAGAGATATTGGAAGTTGCTCTTCCAATTTGCCACATGAATATTTTCCTTTTTATGTCTATTATTAGTTGATTGTTTCTCATTAAACAATCAACTAATAGATATTCCCCCATAGTAATTTACAGTGAGCAAATCTGCTACATGCACTTTGATTTTCTCCAAGACAACCTTCAAACATTGTATACATGGATGTTCATGTATGCCTGTAAACACAGGACATCTGTTATAGTCCATTATTTTGTGGAACTGCAAAAACTGCTAGCCAAATTCATCAATTTTAGTACTAATGACATTACAACTGCTAATTATAGCTCATTATACTGCACTTGATGATAATAAAGACAACTTGAAAACAACACCTGCAAAGCAAGAAAATATACAGGCCACACATTAATCAGATGTATTTACAACAGAGCAATCCAAATTAACATCTCAGATTTTCAATCCATTAAGGTAAGAGAGCAGAATATGTAGCTGGGGGTGATATTGCTCGATAGAGATTCTGATTAAACCAGCATCTTCATTCCAGATATAGAGAAACAGGTAAAGTATCTGTATTTGAAACTGCATATAATTCTTTCATCTCTTAGAAGGCAAACAGAACAGATGAATTTATTTTTAAGCTCTGAGAGGTGCATATGGTCTTATGTTGTTAAATCTTCTGGTTTTCACACTTATTATACTCTTTATAACAGGATGCATTCATACCTGATGGGCAGCTTCAAGCACTCAGTCAGCCATTCCACGGTTGAAAAGTATACTTTGCCTTCAAGTATCCATTCGAACCATGCCTAGATAACAATGGTGTTGATAAAACAATAGGATAAATACTCAGTAGCAGCTAGAACACACAACAATTGTTTTCAAAGATTACAACAAAGCAAATGAAAAAATGATTCTCCAGTGGAAATCAACCCACAACTTCAAAGAAGATATGTGTGGTGAAGAGAAAATATCAGCCTCCTTGTAAATAAACTATAGCTCCTGATTGTAAGTGCCTGCAATGTTAAGGGTTGGCTAAACTTAAAGGAATGGTGTGGGGGAGAAAAAAGTGGAGGAAGATGGTAGATACCAGAATATGACAACAAAGAGAAGTCTGCAGAGGAAGTGCTGAGAATTATCTTAATGAAGTCTGTATAAACAGATTCTCCCACTTCTCCATGTTGCCTGGTTGGGTTCTGGCTCATTTATCAAGCACTAATCCAGTCCTTTGCTTAATGCAGGAATCAATGATACAACACCCCTGGCAGAAGACCTTTGTTTACACAATTCCATTGAAGAAAACAACAGTGGTCTTATCATAGGAAATTTATCCTGAAGTCCTACCAATATCTACCTCCTTGTTCCTTTCATCCATTGATTTCTACTTGTCTTCTGGTAACAATTCTGGTAATTTCTGTACTCTTTTACATAACAGCCTTTCAACAACTTGAGAAAGGCACTTAGGTCTCCCCAGAATTGTCTTTTGCTAAGTTAAACATACTCCACATTTGGAAGCATATATGCTTTTTCCCACACCCTTTATGATCATGATTGTTTTTCTCTGAACAAGTTCAGATTTCTTATTGTTCTTTCTAAATTATAGCATTAGGGACTTGATGTAATATTTTAGAGCTCACCAATACAGACTAGAAGACTGTTAAATTTCATACTATAGTTATGCTTATGTAGCCTAGGATTACATTTGTTTGTTTTTTTTAACAGTTGAGTTTATTGATTCAAGTCTATTGATTCAGCCCTTCATAACAATTCCAGTTTCTCATGTGGCCCCTTTGGAAAATTAATTGCCCATCCCTGCTTTACATTCAGTTAATCCAGTAGGGTTCATAGGGTTACTCCACTTATTTAAGTAATGCCCTCATTTACTAGATTCAACATTACAATTTGATAGCAATATTTGGCAGGCTGTAGGAGTTACTCCTTCCCTAGGTATTCCAGGCCTTCAAAATACAGAGCTGATTTAAATTTCAAAATATACTGTTTTGTGCAAGGATTTAGCAGTTGTTGAGGGAAATGGATTCAAATTACCATTTATAAAATAATATTTTATCTTCAAAATGAAAAATAATGTCAGACTATTTCAAGTGTTGATAGGTGGTAAATATCTAAGGTTCAAAACAATGATTTACACAATTGTTACTTCAGTTTTGAAAAATTACCTGAGCAATCTGAATTATTTCAGTTATTCTTCCTGCCAAAAAAGGATTATGAACATATGTTGAAAATCCTATGGTAATTTAAGATACTTGTGTTGGAAAACAATTCAGGCAATTCTCTAAAGATCTATTAACCTGAAATTTCCACTGAACTCCATGAGGCTAACTCCCCATAGATTGAAAGATAATGGATTTCAGACTTACTCATTCCACAAAAATATTATGGATTTATCAGTTCAACAAATAATCAGAAAAAAAAAATCCTATTTCAAAGTAAATATGATAGGTAAGGTGGCAGCAATAGCCTGGAATTCTGTGATAATATATTAACTTTGGGTGAGAATGCTGACAGCCTGGGAGCCTTGGTGTCATAAACAAGGCTGCAACCTACCACCTTATCAGTTTTACTTAATTTGAACCACCAGACAGCTGTTAGGAATCCACGTTCTCAGGACTGACAGACATTATGGCGTCTTTGGAGATAAAAGCTGTGGAGTTGATTATCCAATAGAGGATGTGGGCAGCCTTTGTCTTTCAACAGCTGATCAATAAAAGGAATGTATAATCATCAGATCATGCAATATCTTCCATCCAATGTGCTTCTGTTGTAGTTATCAGATTGTCTTTGTGCTGAATTTGCAGATGCAAGGAGTTTCAGATGATTTCAGAAATAAGACATGGAATATGAGCTGCCTTCTAGTTATGGTAGATGACCACAATAACTATATGAATGAGAGGGCAGCCGTGTTCTCCAGAAATGTTCGTTGATGACTACCATATGACTTTTTAAAAGCTTCATTTTAATTAAGAAATAAATATGAAGCTGGCATACTGCAAAACCAAATATCAGCTTGTAACATTACATAGCTTTGTAGTACTGCCTTTGGAATCATCACTAAGTGTGATTTCTGGTCAATAGGTGCTTTGGATTTTTTTTAGCCACTCCCTCGATGTCCTTCATCTTCTGAATACATAAGTCTCTCATTTCATCGCAAGAACCCTGACCATATAATCACAATTCCAAACTAGTCCAACAACAACTCCCAAAACAAAAAAAAAACAGATTACCCATAACAATAAGGAAACTTCAATCCAAAAAGAGATCACTCTGGTGGAAAAACAAATCTGGTCACGTTGCCAATTTCAAAAGCTGATACAAAAATTTATGCCACCAGATATAAACTGAATGCACCAATTATCACATTAAACAAGAGGAAAACCTTCTATGCAAAATTCCACCTGCGCTTTTTACAATTTTGTAAACAACAAACTAAAAGACTCAAGGTCCATCCCACCCCTGATAGGATCTAATGGTAAAGATTGCAACAACGACACCATTAAAGCCAACACCTTTAAAACATTCTTCGGCTCAGTATTTGTAAACAGCAATGGATCATGCCCAATATTTCCTAGCTGAACCAGAGACAACTAGAATGATCTAATACATATCGATTTTACAGAAGACAATGTTGAAAAAGCACTACGCAATCTAAAACCATCTCTATCTATTGGATCTATTGGAATTTGTGCCTACTTCTTAAAAAAGCTATCCACTGCCATAGCCGAACCTCTAAGCATAATCTTTGAAAAATCTTTCAGGACCAGCTCCTTGCCTAACCTATGGTCACAAGCCACGGTCATCCCCATCTTCAAAAAGGGAGACCCCAGCCTAGTTCAAAATTACAGACTAATCTCCTTATGCTGCGTTACCTGTGCAGTCATGGAATCAATTATTAACCAATCCATTATCCTCCACTTAGAGACAAACAACCTACTCTCCAATAAACAATTTGGCTTCAGGAAAAATCTATCCTGTAATCTGCAACTCTTACACTGCAAAAACATATGGACTACGCAACTCGATCAGGGCAAAGGAATAGACGCAATCTACATAGACTTCGGTAAAGCCTTTGATTCAGTGGTACACGACAAACTATTCCTAAAACTAAGATTTTATGGTATCGCTGCACAACTGCATAACTGGACAGAAGCATTCCTGTCAAACAGACAACAAATGGTCAAATTCTATCCTATCAAATTCTGTATCTGTCAACAGTGGTGTTCCCCAAGGCAGTGTTCTAGGACCAACTCTCTTCATACTCTACATAAATGACCTCTGTGATCATATTAAGAGCAACTGCGTTCTTTTCGCTGATGATGTAAAGCTGTTTAATACCACAGACAATACTGCTACCCTTCAATAAGATTTTGACTATGTATCAGAATGGTCAAATAAATAGCAACTTCAAATCTCAACAAATAAATGCTCTGTCTTACATATTGGCAAAAAAAATCAGAAAATAAAATACAAGCTGAATAGTCAAGATCTTGTTGATGATCCAAACTCTGTAAAGGACCTTGGAATACTCATCTCTAATGATCTAAGTGCTAGAGCCCACTGTAACTACACAGCCAAAAAGGCATTAAGAGTTGTTAATCTAATCCTACGTAGCTTTTTCTCTGGTAATATCACACTACTAACTAGAGCATACAAAACATTTGCTAGACCAATACTCGAATACAGCTCATCAGTCTGGAACCCACATTATGTATCTGATATTAGCACAGTTGAGAAATATTTCACAAGAAGAGTTTTCCACTCCTCTACTCGTTGTAGAATACCTTATGCCACCAGACTTGAAATTCTAGACCTAGAAAACCTTGAATTATGCCATCTTCAGCCTGATCTAAGTATGGTATATAAAATCATACATTGCAATGTCCTACCTGTCAATTAATGCTTCAGCTTCAACCATAACAACACAAGAGCACACAATAGATACAAACTCAAGGTTAACCACACCAAATTTGATTGCAGGAAATACGACTTCAGCAACAGAGTGGTCAATATCTGGAATACTCTACCTGACTCTGTGGTTTCTTCCTCAAATCCCAAAAACTTTAATCTTAGGCTGTCTACTATTGACCTCACCCCTTTCCTAAGAGGTCTGCAGGGGGCGTGCATAAGTACACCAACATGCCTACTGTCCCTGTCCTATTGTTTCTTTTCTTTTTCTTATATGTACCAATTTCATGTATTCATAACTATGTATATACTTATACCTATTATCTTGTAAGCGATTGACAAACCAAAATAAATAATAAAATAAAAAATAAATAGTCCCCAACTCAAAATCACTGCCATTGTAACTGAATTGAAATTCAGCTCATAACTCAATTCATACCATTAGGACATTATACACTTTGCTTTTCTAGTATCTGTACATTTTAGTTTGTTAATGTTGCTAATCTTCCATTATGCTACAACAAAATATGACAATATATCTTCTACCTCCAGAGCCAGGCTAGAAGTGGGCAACATTTTCAAACTGCAGATTTGGATGACATCCTGGAATAGAGCAAAAATATAAGCAGGGCCTGGACTGAGGCATTGAAATAGATTTAATTTTAAATAAAATGATGTATTGTTAATGTTATTATTCCCATCACATTTGAAAATATCCACATGTTAATAACCCATGTTAGAAGATCTTCATGGACTACTATAGTCATTAACCCTTGAGTTTTGCACCTTCACTTTGGAAAAAAAAGGCAAACTGGCAGCCTGCAGACCAGATGCATCACAGGCAGGCCACGTCTACCCTGGCTCCACAAAGGCAAAAAAGTTATTATATGCTGTGATATGACACATGACATGATCGAATTTGACACCCATGCTCTAAGGAGAAGATGTTGAAAGACACAGTAACAACCAAGTTCCAGAGAGAATTTTGGGTGTCTTGAAAATTCTTTCCTTTTCTTTTAAGTTTACTTACTATCCTCAGACATAAGAAAGGATGCTATATGATTCAGCTGATGTAATGGGGTGTGTGTGTGTGTGTCTGGTATTCAGCTTTGTTCGGGTATTTTTCCATGTCATTATAGTTGTGCTTTTAAAGTTGTAGCAATGTTTCAGCAGAATCTCATCAGGCTTCTGTATTGTGTTCATCTGTGAGTCAGATTTTCATAGCCATTTCAGTTTTAAATTTGGGGCTAGCCTACTGCAGAATAGTTTTTTCTTCATCCTGGTTGACATGGTTTCACTACTCACTTAAGTCCCCATAAAAGAAACTCTCGAAATCATCAAAAATAAATACCAACCACCCAAACACCTCATGGAACTAACAGAACACTGCTTAACCAACACATATTTCTTATACAAAGGTCAAAGATACAAGCAAATTGAAGGAGCCCCTATGGGATCACCACTGTCTCCCGTCATTGCAAACCTATTCATGCAAGAATTCGAATCCAGAGCCCTAGCCAATGCCACCCACAAACCCAAACTATGGATAAGATACATCGATGACACATTTGTTATTTGGCCCCATGGAAAAGAAAACCTAAACAATTTCCTAACACACCTAAACAGCATACACCCCAAAATCAAATTCACCATGGAAATGGAAACAAACAAACAACTACCATTCCTAGATGTACTAATCTACAAAAAAACAGATGGCACACTAGGACACCACCATATACCAGAAGAAAACACACACCAACCACTACCTCAACACCCAATCCCACCACCACCCAGAACAGATAAACTCCGTGGCCAAAACACTAATTGCCAGAACCAAACACCTGGCAGACAAGACACACATAAAGACTGAACTATGTACCCTGACTAAAATACTGACAGCCAACTGTTTCCACAAAAGCAAAAGCACTGGCTTGATCCACAAAAACACACTGAGACATAATGGAGACCTAGAAGATGAACAGCTATGGAACAACTGTCCTGCCCTACATAAGAGGTACTACAGACAAAATCAGTAAGATGAACACAAAAATGCAGTAAAAAAGCTGGAACACACTTCCTCCCTAGTCCAAAACATGAAAGCCACAAGTCATAGAGTCAACTTCAATGGCACCAAAACCCTAGCCACTATAGAAAACCCCAGCTACAGAATTATCAGAGAAGCCATAGAGATTGAAAAAAGACCTGAAAGCATGAACAGAAGATATGATTCCACCAGGCTGTCAATTATCTGGAAGCCTGCACTCTCAAACAAAAAAATCTCCACACCACAAGCCAGCCAAACACCGGGGCACAAACAGACTCCCCCTGATACCTCCAGCTCAAACACACCCCAACCAGCTACCCAGATGAAACCTAGCTTTCTAATAAATGATAGCTATCCATTTACTCATAGCCAAGCTGCACTAAAAGCCTCCAACACAATGTTGCCAGCCAATCAAGACAAAAAAAGCTACAAAACAGACAGAAGATATTAGAAACACCAATCAAGCAGAACACAGCAAACTCCAATAAACACAGACCAAGACTCTCAACCAATCAGGATGAAGAAAAAACCATTCTGGCACAGCAGATGGCTAGCACCAAATTTAAAACAGAAGGCTGTGAAAGTCTGATTCACAGACGAACACAACACAGAAGCCTGATGATGGCAGATGAGATGATGGCAGATAAAGTTGCTACAACTTTAAAAGCACAACTATCATGATGTGGGAAAATAACCAAACAAAGCTGAAAACTATATGTATGTATTTTCATAAATGTTCACGGGTACAGGTATGTAGGTCTAGGTGTGTTTGGGTCTTTTCCCGTGTAAGATTAAGAGTATCTTGGCAATGTTTCAGCGAGGACCCACTCGCCATCCTCAGGCTGGTGCTTTCGGTTTTGTGCCAGTGCAAGCAGTGTGTGATCAGAGCTGCCGTCTCACTATAAATACTGATGGCTGGTGTGCTGGGCTGGTTGGCTGCACTGCTGCCTCTTGATTGGTTGATGGAGCTGATCTTGGTATAATGGGCTGTGTGATGGCCTTGTGAGTTTTATTGTGGAGATATCCTGGATCTTGTGTTGCAATCTCCTGGGTTGTTTGTTTTGTAGTGATCTTTTTTCCATTAGCCTTTCGTGTTTTAACAGCTTGGGTAATGGGTTGTATGATGGGCTTGCGAGTTCTTTTGTTGTGGTATCCTGGGTCCTGTGTTATAATCTCCTGGTAGTGTATGTTTTGATCTCTTTTCCATTAGCCTCCTGTGTAGTAACGGCTTGGGTAATGGGTTGCTGACCTTGTGAGATTTATTGCTGTGGTATCCTTGGTCTTGTGCTGTGATATCCTGGATCATTTGTTGTGTTGCAACTTCTTGAGTGTAATTTCCTGGGTTTTCTGATGTGATATCCTGAGCAGATGGCTGTGATGTAGCATTCTGGGTTTTAGTCTGGCTTCAAGTTTGGGGTCTGGGTCTGTGTTCTTGGCATGTGTCAGCTTGTTTGGTTTTGGGGTCAGGGGGGTGCGACAGCTGGCGAAGCAGTCGTAGTCTGTTTTCTGGATGGTGGTTGTCCTTCGTTTATAGGATGGGCTTGGGCCTGGGTCTGATGAGGGGGGTTGGTGATGGTGTCCCGTGTTGTTTTGGGTCTGGTGTTGGTTTTCATGGCTGGGACTCATTTATTGGTGAGGGCTAGCTTCCAGATGTCTGATAAGTGGGAGGTATCGTCCTGTCTATTTATGTTATGGGGGTGTTTCTCTATCTCAATGGCTTCCCTGATTATTCTCTTCTGGAGTGTTCAGTGTTGGATGTTAATTTGGTTCCTTCGAAATTAATTTCATGTCCTGTGGCTTTAAGGTACTGGAAAAGGGAGGAAGTATTTTCTTCTCTTCTGATGCGTTTTTGTGTTCTGCAATGCATGCATTTATTCTCCTGTTGGTTTGTCCAATGTATGTGGCTGGGCAATTGTTGCATGGTATTTTTCATAAACTCCTTGGTTTTCTAGCTGGATTTTGTCTTTGGGGTTTGTTAGGATGTTGGGTATTTTTTTTGCAGTGCCGAAGGCTGTCCTGATATTGTGTTTGTGGAGAATTTTGCTGATTTTGTCTGTGGTGCCTTTGATGCAGGGGAAGAGTGCAATACCATTATCTTGTTCTGTGTCTTGGTTTTTTGGGGGTATCTCTTTTCGGATTAGATTGGTGATAGTGTTTCTTTGGAATCTGTTGGAAATTAATACGTTAGTGGGGGGGTGTAGTTCTGTTCTCAGGTAGTCTTTGTCAGCTAGGCACTTGGTTCTGGAGATGAGGGTCTTGGCTACAGAGTTGATCTGTGCAGGATGGTGATGGGATTGTGCATTTAGGTAGTGGTTGGTGTGTGTTTTTTTCTAGTAGATAGTATGTCCTAGGGAGTCCTTGGGTTTTTTTGTAAATTAGGACATCCAGGAAGGGAAGTTGGTTGTTGGTTTCTGTTTCCATGGTGAATTGTATTTTGGGGTGTAGGTTGTTAAGATGTGTGAGGAAGTTGACCAGTTTTTCTTTCCTGTGTAGCCAAATTTCGAAAGTGTCATCTACATATCTGAGCCAAAGTTTGGGTTTGTGTTCAGATTTGTCTAGAGCATTGGTTTCAAAGTGTTCTATGTATAGGTTAGCAATTATGGGTGAGAGGGGTGATCGCATGGGTGTTCCTTCTATCTGTTTGTATCTTTGTCCATTGTGGATGAAGTGTGTGTTGGTTAGGCAGTGGTTGGTCAGATCTAGGATGTGTTTTGGGGATTGTATTTGTTTTGGATGGCTGTCAAGGCTTTTTTGATGGGTACTTGGGTGAAGAGGGATATGACATCAAAGCTCGCAAGTAGGTCACTGGGTTGTAGGTTTGTTTCTTTATTGTTTTGTCCATGTGAGGTGATGGATTCTGTGTAGGGCTGGAGTTGTTTGGCAAGAAATTTGGCAAGGTTCTGTAGAGGTGAGCCTATGGAGCTGATTATGGGTCTGAGTGGTATTCCTTCTTTGTGTATCTTTGGGAGGCCATAGAGCTTAGGGCATCAGGATACCACAACAAGCCCATCACACAACCTTTTACCCAAGCTGTTAAAACACGAGAGGCTAAAGGAAAAAAGATCACTACAAAACAAACAACCCAGGAGATTACAACACAAGATCCAGGATATCTCCTCAACAAAACTCACAAGGCCATCACACAGCCCATTATACCAACATCAATTCCATCAACCAATCAAGAGGCAGCAGTGCAGCCAACCAGCCCAGCCTACCAGCCACCAATATTTATAGTGAGACGGCAGCTCCAATCACACACTGCTTGCACTGGCACAAAGCTGAAAGCACCAGCCTGAGGATGGCGAGTGGGACCTCACCGAAACGTTGCCAAGATACTCTTAATTTTACACAGGAAAAGACCTGAACATACCTAGATCTACATATCTGTGTATGTGTGTGTGTTTTTTTCTTAAGCTGAATACCACACACACACACACACACACACACACACACACACACACATATATATATATATATACATACATACATATATATATATATATATATATATGTTTTCTGAGGTTCTCGCGGGTACTTGTATGTGGATCTTTGGTTATTCGGGTTTTCTCCCGCGTAAGATTGGAAGTATCTAGGCAACGTTTCGATGAAGTCTCATTCATCATCTTCAGGCTTGGTCTTCAGCTCTGTGCTTCTCAGAGTGATGTGAGCTTGCAGCTGCTTCTTCCTTTTAACTGCTAGTGGGGGTGTGACTTGATTGGGTGGGGGCTTGGCTGTGTTCTGATTGGGTGGGGGTGTGTTCTCATTGGTTGGGGGTTTGGCTGTGTTCTGATTGGTTGGGGGGTTGGCTGTGTTCTGATTGGCTGGAGGCGTATATATATATGATTGGCTGGAGGCGTATATATATATATATATATATGAAACTGATGGATTATGAGTTCAGTTTTATAACTTTATGAAACTCTAAATTCAGTTAATTTAGAAAGACTAGTCGTGACTACTCAAAGAATACCATTTTTCTCTTGGACTAGCAGAAAAGTTCATCTGAATTTCAGCACTGTTTTTCCATCATTTGCTTAACTATTTTATATATATATAAAACTACAGGTATTTTCCATGCTCCAAAGTTATGTTTTGTTTATTATTTTAAGCCTCATAAATGTCACAACACATTCTTTCAGGGATGAAGGGCTCCATTGCTTAAAATGAAGCTGAAGTATATATTGATTTGATATTCTGAGTATATAAAATACTAGATTCTTACTCAGAATATTCCCTGCAGGATTTTGATTTTGGTTATCTTTTATGTTTAAATGAAAACTAAACTTCCCAAAAACGTTTCTTCAGAGATGGATGTTTTTTGATAAACTGAAGATCTTTACTTTATACTTCAAACAACAGTTCTTTGAGGAGAATAGCAAAAGTTATTTCCAAGTACAGAAGGTAAACTACTCTGAGGAACACCAAAAGTTTAAAGGTTGGGCTATTAGAATATCTTTGGATAGTGCTAAGTGTTCATTGTTTGACATTTCAATCACATTTTGTAGAAGTTTAGTTTAATTCAGCATCCACTATTTATAGTTCACTCAGAAAGTCCATTCATGTGTTAAAGCCTTTTTGTTTTAAGAAAATATATATTATGGAATAAGATAGGTGAGAAACATTGCTCTGTTTTTTAAAAAACTTACATCCTAGTTATTATATAAATGTAATAATCCTTGCAGGTTACATGGGAACTGGGACTAAATACCAATGAAAAAAATGTGGACAGAGCAAGTTCACCATTCTGTTCAGAGACAGAAGTCATTCTATGAGTGCTTTTCCAACATTACATTTAAATGGGTATAAAATTGGATATTGAGGAAAGAGCTATGCATATTGTGAGCTTGGTATTTTAATTCCTGATGAACAGAGATATTGTTCTTTTCAAATAACAGCAACATTTCAAAAGATATGCACAGTCTCCAAAAAAAAAAAAAATCCACTAAATGAAAGAGCAGATCCAGCAGCTACTATTTTATTCTTTTTGTTCTGCATTTATTTGTCAGTGATTAAATCCCTGAATCACATTATTTTTGATTTACCTAATTATGCTTTCTCAGAGTATTTGACAGCATGTCATCCAACACTGAGTGTGTAGGACTTGGATTTGGTTTTATGTCTCGGCTTAAAATCTTTCTTGCCAATTCAGTGTCTTCTTTTCTACCTATAAATAGAGAAATTGTGTTCTTTCTGCTCCTCACAAGATTATGGGACTCATCAAGAAATGAAAACAGGTTTGTATTACAGAGATAAATGCCTAATGCAAAGCCAATATGAGTGCCCATTATAGGTACCTTTAGTCTTCACTTAGCATCCATTCATTCAATGACTGTTCAAACTTGTAGTGCTGCAACAATGAAATTGTGGCTAGGCCTGAACTTATAATTACTGTAGCATCTCTGTGATCACATATAAAAATTTGAGCCAATCAACTTTTAACACCATCACTCTCTGACATCCTCCCAGCTGAAACTTGTCATCATCTTTGCTTGCTTTCCCTCCATTCAAGCGGTAGCTACATTGATAAGCTACTAACTTTTAAATGTTTTTTTTAAGAAAATAAAATAAAAGGCCATTTGTGCCCAGAACCCTTCTTAGCTTTAATGTTTGCAAAAGATGGGTTGTTGTGTTGAAAAGAACAACAAAATATATATTTTTGAATCATTATATTCTTTCTTTGTAATGTATGATATAACTTCACTTTCCATATTGTATACACAAATGCTAATTTTCTCCTTTAAAAGGTTAAGACATTTGTAATGACTAATCATTAAAAAAAAAGCTAACACAATGACATTTAACCTTCTGCAGTTGAAAGTCAAGGTTCACATTTCTTTTGTGTGTTATTTATGATTTCAGTTGTCTCTGTAGTGTCCAGAACTTCCCTTTGAAGGCAAAAGAAAAGATTCAGCTTTAGTTCTTTATCTATAGCTTCATTCAACCATCGGTTATGGCTGTGATTTCTTAGAAAGAAAACTCTCTCTTGAGTTCTTTCTGTGTGTATTCGTGTGTGTGTGTGTGTGTGTGTGTGTGTGTGTGTGTGTGTATGAAGATCAAATGAATCAGATAATGTAGACTGAATTCCAAGTTGAAGAGAAGAGTCTTTTCATTTGCCAAGGTCAACTTTTCGCCTGGGTGCTCAATATGCCACCATCAGATTGCTTATTCCCTTGTCTACATAGAATGACTAAGGCAGTTTTTATATTGTCCTTTCTATCAACCTCAATTCTTTTAAATAATAGGACTCTAGCTAACTTTCTACTTGTTTTGCTACATTAAGGAGAATTCTCTGGTTACATTAGGCACAAAATCTACAGAAATATCCAAAAGACTGCCAATTTTTACTTGATTGTGATTGGCTTTAAAAAACTATTAGTGATGCCTGCTGGCTAATTTATCTTGCACTGATACTGTTATCTAGTTGGATAATAAAACATCAACAAATAAGCAGACAAACTCAGAAAACATCAAGAATCCCATTGTTTTTCTTTATCTGGACAGTCTCTTAATTCTCTTAATTTTGGGGGGGAAGAGACCCTTTTTGAAGTCCCTCTGGGGGGGTTTCTCCCCACTGGGCTAAATCCAAATATTGGATTTAACATAATTTCTAATTATATTAGAAAATATATGAACAAGTGAACATGGTCATCAATATAAACAAATTTTGGTTGCATTGTTCTCTGAAGTTTCTTTTTTTTTTTTTACAGTAATCTTTTCCTATAACTTTTTATTTCTTCTTCTGGGGCTGAAAATACATTATGAACTTCAGAATCTTTTATTTTTGCTTACTGAGATCTACTTAGGAATATGCATGCTTTGCAAATGACACAGAATATGCATGTTATTCACTAAAACAGACTGGGAAAAAGCTTGGAAAAAAACTGGGCTACTTTAATGAATACCAGAGAAATACCATGCAGCTTCTGAATTTGGGCAACCATAGATCCAGTTTGGTTTAATGGTTAAGGTACTGCACTAGAAATCCAGATACCATAAATTTTGGATCTCCCACAAAGATCAAAGCAGTTGGGTGACCTTGAGCCAATCACTCCCTCTCTCAGTCCATATCACAGGATTATGGTTGTGGCGAAAATAGGAAAAGGGAACATTGTATACACCGTGATGAGTTGGACAAAATTAAACATAGTATATAAATATAACAATATAGTATCGTATTCTATGTAAGAACTCTTACTTTCATTCATGCAACAATTTTTCAATGGTAAAATTGTGCAAAATATTTAATCCTCAAAAAAAAAAATATTCAAAGTTAGACTACATTTTTGAGCCAAACTAAAAATGGGGGTGGGGGGACGTTAAGTTTTGTTTTTAGATAACAATATAGTACGGTCACCAGAGAGCCTTAGCAGACTTACACAGAAAGATACAACCCCAATTTTGGTACACATTTAGTACATCAGTTAGGATAGATGGAACATGTAGTTCATTTTTAGAATAAGCATTATAACTATGATCATTTGAAGAACTGAAGACATTTTGTTAAAGTTTTGTGAATTCTAGGGGTACAGTACTTCCACATCTAGCTAGCTTCCTGTCGATTCTCTTTCCTTTGGTTCAATTTGCTGTGTTTTTTCTTTCTGCTTAGTCAAAAACTCAAAACATACATGGATTCATTGCTCATCATTAATTAAATTTTGAGTTTGAATTAATTGTACACTGTGAATTGTGTGCAATTTGTACAGACATCATATCTGAGATGGTATAGGCCTGGCCTGGCCTGAAACAGCGGACCAGCCCATGGTGTCTCTGTTGAAAACTGAGTTTGTGCATGCCCCCCACCTGAGCTCCATTTTTGCTGGCAGAGGGTTGAAGGAGGCTATCATAGCCAAAAACAGAGCTCGGGAGCCCTTTTTTATTGGCAGAGTGTTTGGGCCACCACAGGTGCCCCCCCAACATGAATGACATCATGCCCACCCTGGTCCCCTGAAGTCAAACACAACCCTGATGTGGCTCTCAATGAAATTTGACATCTCTGGTATAGGTTTTCCTGTTTGAGCAGGGGGCTGGACTAGAAAACCTCCAAGCTCTATTCTATTCTGTTCTGATTGTTCAAATCAACAATGGTTTAGCCTGTGGTGAGATCTCTTTGTCACAGATTACCAGCTTTGATTTCCCAGAAATGAAAGATCATTAGATGCACCATAGTCTTCATCTGAATCTGAATTCATCTGATGAATAGAAATCTAAGGAGCCATAGAGGCCAAGATAATATCTAATTTCCATGAATATTGAGATAATTATAGGAATGACCAAGCTGAGCTCGAAGGTGGGATCAAATATGTCATCAGTTTGGAGTCCCTGCGCCCCTATAAGAGACCTGAATCTATCCACTTGAAGTCCATTAATTCTTATTTGGATGTACTGTTTTATCATCTTCTTTTAAGCCTGCAAATAGCTATTACTAGATCAATTTACATTACTCCGTAAATGTATTTTACCTTCTTTGGCAAATCTTAATTTCTGACCTTCCTGTTTCACATTCCAACGCTATAAAAAATAAATTTCTAGTCCAATGCCAGCTTGTGTTTCATTAACTAAACATTTCCTTTTTAAAGCATTTGTAATAAAATAAACAATAGACAATTGGACTGAATTTTTGTCAATATCTTGAACAAATTTTCTGAATTGTAGTCTGGTAGAATATAATCTGTTAGGTATAAGCCAAAATTCATCAAAAATTCAAGAACCATTTACTAAATGTATGTGCATTTGTTTGCACATGTGTGCATGGGTGTAACTGTGCAAGTGCGCAATTGAGCATGTGTGTAATTCATACAGGAATCAAACTGGTTGTCAAATATATCTAAATTATTAAAAATATTGAAGTACATTTCTGCAATCAACTTGATATTTTGTGCTAAATCCTATATTTACATGTTGTAATTGTAATTTAGAGAAGCCTCATCTGTTTTTATGAATTTGAGCTTCTTGCTGGAGCATAAATATGGGAAAATTCAGAAACTAATTTTAGCTCTTTTGATTGATACTCCTTCTCAAAATGCCTGCCTTAATCATCTTTCTTTGTCAGTTATATTTTGGCGACAACTTACAACGTTCTCTTTTTATGTCCTGAAGGGAACAGAATTGACAAAACCATGCAAGGTAATCAACAGCAATTTTACAGGAAGGTCTAACTCATACAGGAAGCGGCTTCCTGCACCTGACTACTGACCTACAAAAAGATGTACAAGAGAAGCCAAAGGTGTCTGGCAAAGGTCACAAGAGAGCAATAAACAATTCAGTCTGTTAGATCAGCATCCCACAAACTGTCCAACTGACAGTAGTAGCTGCTGCTAGTATATTAATAGTAGATGACCACTAAATGATAGTAAGGAATTTGTGATTTCTGCCTCTCTTTTTTTTGTAGCATCTAGAATTTTGCAGTCCATATTTGGTAGGTCTTCTTCCAATTCACAGATTAGTCAACAGGAAGTAGCAATCGTCTTTCATCACCAGCTGTTATTGGGGAGAGTATATTTGGTTTTAATACCTAAATAATTATTTCCTCCTTGGCAAACCTTCTAAGAATCAAATTAATGCATATAATTCAGTGATAGTTCATACATGATGAAAAGGCATAGGTTATCTAACAATAATTTATGGAATTATATGCATTCTCCAAGAAAGAGAAACCATGCCTAATTATTTTCTGGAAATCCCTCAAGATCTAGCTATGTCATCAGGCCTGGAAGTCCCAGGGAACCAATGAGAACTTGAGGCAGCTCACTTGCTGATCTAACCTCTTGTGTATTTTACAGGTAGTTCTCAGCTTATGTTGACTGGGATCAGAATTTCCATTACTAACCAAGATGGTTGTTAAATGAGTCACACCTGATTTTTTTTTGCCATGGTTATTAAGCAAATCACTAGAGCAGTTAAGTGAATATGATTAATAAGTGCATTTTACTTGCTCCATTGACTTTGTTGGAAGCCCTCTGAGAAGATCACATGACCCCAGCATTATGCAAAATGTGCCGGTTGCCAAATACCTAAATATTGATCACCTAACCATGAAGAAGCTATGACAATTGTAAGTCATTATTTTTCGTACCATTGTAACTTTGAACAGTCACTAAATACATGTTTGGAAGTCAAGGGTTTACCTGTAATGTTTTTTTAAATAGTACAACTATAGTTTACATTCTTATTTTATATTTTTGGTGTACACTAGCCAGAGTTTTTTGTAAGATGGGCAGCCATATAAATGTATTAAATAAACCACAATGATTGGGTCTCTTGGTATTAGATAAGGCTCGATGGAATTCAAGTGGTGTTTGACATAGCCTGTTGGTGGCCATGTAGAGATTCTTGGCTGATTCTTCTTTTGACAGGTCCTGATTCTGACCCTTCTCTTACAGTATCTGCAACTATAGCATTGCAATCTGAGGCTATGACTTTAAAGGACTTACTTTGCCAGACATAAGATCTGGTACTCCAGATATTTATCATAAATTAGTCAGTTTAGAAGATTGATGTAGTATAATAATTAAAATGCTGGATTAAGGCATATTCATTTCACAGATAGCTTCATTATTTGGTGAAAAAAAAAGAACTTTCTTCAACCCAAACAGGACAAATCCTAAAAAGAACAATAAAGTTTATTCAATCTAAAACATAAAATCCTGAGACACCCCTTATCTTATTTATGATTTAACAGTATTTATTTTTTAACATGTCAAGAAAATCCTATTCAAAAATGTCTCCTTTTACAGGTATTCTTATATGATTTATTGCAATCTCTTCCCACCTGGTATTTGCAGCTACCCAGACTCATCAAAAGTCAGGAAGCATAAAAACATTTTTTTTATTTTTGTTGGTCACAGAGTCAGCTGAATCTTCGAGCCACTTATCCAATACTTTACAAGGTGCTGGGATAGGCAGATATTGTTGTTCGATGGTGTTAAAGGCATTGTTGTAGGATGTAATCCATTCTAAATAAAATTTCCTTTTGCAATTGCAATTTTGTCGATGCCAATAATATTCAGGTGGTACTAGATGTTTTGATATTACATCCCAGACATCTATTAATATTGATACTATCTTTGCTACATTTTTCTACAGTTCTACTTCTATTTATAAATATTTGAATTTTATTATTTTTCTTCAGCTCTATTCTGCTCTCTCCAGGTATCACAATCTTTATTCATACATTTTTGTCTTATCAATTGTTAAGTCGGGAGTATTTTGTGACAAGTACTTGACTGTTTTGACTTTAAAGTTCCAGAGGACTTTAGCTTCCTCATTTTCTATTATTTTGTCTATTTTGTGCCCTCACTAGTTCTTGCTTGTAGGCAAGCAATATTCCTTGTAGATATCCCAACACATCATTCTTGCTACTTTATCATGCTGTTGTTTGTAAGGAGTCTGGATGGTCTTCTTGTAGCATTTAACTAGATGGTCCACAGTTTCTTCAGTTTTTTCGCAGAAATGATATTTGTTGTCTACTGCTGCTTTTTCCATTCTGGATTTGTATACTTTTGTTCTTAAGCCTTGATCTTCTGCAGCCAGAATTAACCCCTCTGTCTCTTTCTTCAAATTTCCTGCTCTTAGCCATTATCAGTTTTTGTTGTTATCTGCTTTGCTAATTTTGTATTACCTTTAATAAATATAATTTTAAACATAAATCAATAATTTAATATAAGAGATGAAGAGGCACCTAGTTGGAAAATGTTTGTTTATTACAATATAACATACACAACTGGACAGATATTCATGGAGCTCAAAATCCATTCAGAGAAGTGTCTTCTGTAGGAGGCAATAAGAGAAGAAATCTCACTGGGGCTAACTTTGCATCAGGCTTTCACACAGCTGACTGAGTAGCAGGTGGTTGCAAGTATACCTTTCATGTTAACATATTCATTAAAGCTCCCTTGCCTCTGTCTTCCTGTAATTGTAAAGTGCACACAGATATTATGCAGGTAAGCCTGAGCAAGGAGCAAGAAAAGCACTGGTTTTCTCAAAAAGAAAAAGAATTGGGAAGAATTCTCCATTTTGTTCCTCCCTTTCTTATGATCTTTGCTATGTTGCCTTTGTCCAGAAGGCTGATAAATTAAGGAGTTAGGTAGCAAGGATGATTCTGTAGAGATGAGCCAGATTTTAATATCAGGGTTTCATGTTATTTCTTCATGTTCCGAACTAGCAGGCTCATAAGCCTGCAAACCTGACTGGCCCTTTACACAGCAGGCTCATAATCCTGCATATTTGATTGGTCCGTGAACAGCGAGTTGTGATTGTTCATTCCAGACTAATCTGATTGGCTAGTTAACGGGCTGCTGTGATTGGATGCTCCAAGCACGGCAAACTTAAACCATTGGACGCTATGACAGCAGCCAGCTCTATAAAAGGAGCTGCTGCTGTCAGGCTCTTTGCTCTGTTTTCCTGAAGTCACAATAAAGAGTTGAAGTCACTGTTCAATGTCTCGTCTCCGTTATTGCGCCTGCTCTCCAGGACAACACTGGTGACGAGGATGGAATGCGGAGACAATAGAGCTGACTGAGCACTCGCAAAGCATTGACAGAGCACGTGGCAGACATCGTACAAATATCGACAGAATGGCCAGCAGCGCTAAACCACCCGCTCCATTTGATCCAGCAAACAAAGATTGGGATTCGTATATGGACAGGTTTCGAATGTTCCTGGAAACCAACAATCTGAAGGATTGCCCAGCAAGAAACGCACGGTTTTCCTAACGCATTGTGGACCCGCCATTTTCAAAATGGCTAAAGCGCTAGCAAACTAGCTGAAGTCAAAACCATGGATTGGGACACCCTTGCTCCCATTCTCAGGGCTCATTATGCCCCAGCAGTCCCAACCCTCATCAGAAGACACGAGTTTTACCAAAAGGACCAATGGGAAAGCGAGAGTGTCAGGGACTTTGTAGCTGACCTAAGGAATTTGGGTGGACTATATGATTTCGCAAATCTGGAAGAAGCCATGAGGGATCGGATTGTTCTTGGTCTAAGAGACCTCACCACTCAAAGTAAGATTATGGCGAAGGGAGACATCGCCCTCGCAGATGCCATAGCGGATGCTACTGCAGCAGAAGCAACCAGGAAGTCAGCAGCCCAAATGCACCGAGCAAATGGGGCCAACCGCCAACTCGCCAGCGACACTACAGTACCCACAGAGAGACACACAACAGCCCACCACAAAGACATCGAGTCCTCATCAGAAAGTGAAGAGGAAGAAGTCAACAGACTCAGATCAGAGCGCGATCAGCGAGACCAGCGAGGTCGTAAAACCAATTTTAAATGTGCCGGATGTGGGGGAAACCACCCACGAGCAGACTCCAGGTTCCTAGACGCCATCTGTGATAAAAGGGGCCACATCACCAAAGTGTGCAGGAGCAAACGAGGATCCAGCCCCAAGAGAAACGAAAATAGCTTCCAGCAGACATCAGGCAACCACCCGTCAAACAGGGACCGTCCAAACCACCACTGGAGCCAGTACAACAGAAACCGAATGTTTGCTACCACTACCAGACAAGAGGAGGCACACCAGACCATCACCATCAGCCACACTTCATCAGTGGATGCAAAAAAAATCCGGGTAAAGGTCACCATTGAAAATAAACCGTGCATCATGGAAGTCGACTCCGGGTCTTCCCTATCAATGGTCTCCTGGAAAACACTCAAACAGCTGATCCCTGACATCCGCCGCCAGGATCTCAGCACTCAGAGACTCATATTAAAGGACTACAAAGCCAATCAAATTCCAGTTGCTGGTTCCAGCCATGTTCAGGTCTCGTTTAAAGACCACACCGCAACTCTACCTCTCACCGTCGTCGACAGAGACGGACCCAGTTTATTGGGATTGCAGTGGTTCGCTCCGTTAGGAATCGAATTGGCAGGCATCAACCAGACCGTAAGTGAAGACTGGGAGGCGGCCCTCATCTGGGACTTTCAAGAAGTTTTCACCAAGCAACTAGGCAAGTACAAGGGGTCCCCCATTTCATTTAATCTCTGCCCTGATATTGCACCCATTCATTTAAAGCCATGCTGAGTTCCCTTTGCCCTCAAACCAAAAATTGACGAGCAATTGGACAAATTAATAGCACAAGGCGTGTTAGAGCCCATTGACCATGCCCAATGGGAGACCCCAATAGTAACCCCCATAAAACCTGGCAGATCTTTGAGAATCTGTGGGGATTACAAGGCCACCCTGAATCACGCGCTTCAACAGAGCGCCTATCGGACTTCCGGTTTGCAAGGTTTCGGCGGCGGCAGGGATTCGCGATACTGCGCAATCCTTGCTGCATTCGCCACCAAGGTTCCCCCGATCCGTTTGGATCTGGGGGAATATAGCTGCCCTGTAGGGGCAGCTGAAGACAGGGGGGATCTGGACAGGGACTTGGGGGTGTCGCAGACCCCCTCCCCAGCCAGCAGAACCCCCTTTTCCCAAGGCAGAGGAGCGGCAGTCAGCAATGGCCACCACGAAGAAATCTGCAGCTGGACAAGCAGGTGCAGGAGGGAGAAAGTTGGAAGAAATATGAAAGTTGCTTTCAACTGGGACAAGGCAAGAGAAAGTGCCCTCGAATCTTGAAGGCTGCTAAGGATACATTGTTTCCAGTGAGTGTTACAAGCTGCAAATATTCTAAAAGGGAAAGGGTTTTTTTATTATTGTTTCACTCTCCTTCCTTGATAGTGGATGAAAAAAATCTATTTGGCTGTGAGTGGGAAGGGAGAGGGGAAACAAAATTGGAGCAAAATTTGAAAATAAGGAGAAGATTGCCTAGAATTTTAAAGAGTGACTAAACATCAATAAGACCTTTAAAAGATATATTTTAAAGGGAACTTTGTGACTAAACTTTAACCCCAGAAAGAGAAAGTGAAGATGGAGAAGGTATCTAAAAGAAACAGCTTGTTTGGATTGTTTGGTGATTTTGGAACTTCTGAGAACTATTTCTGATTAAAAGCACTTGGGTGGTTGTTTGGAAAACCTGTTTCTCTATACAATGGCATCACTTGTGGATGGATTGAAACTTGTATATCAAAAATATGAAAAAGAAAAGCAAGAAGGGAAGGACGTTTTTGGCACTCTTTTTCAATTTTTAGAAATGGTGGTTTGCACTTATGTAAAGCTGAATGAGCAGCAGGATGACTGTGACAAAGAAGAAGCCATTTTTGATGAACAAGTGACTTTGATCAGGAAAGGAAACAAGGAAGAGAAAAAGGAAAAGACTTTAAAATTTGGAAAAATAATCAAAAAAGGGAAGAATAAGGTGAAAAAAAGATATGTTAGAAAACAACAGAAAGGAGGAAAGCAGAATAAAAGGGAGGTTGAGAGACAAAGGGTTAAAGAGGCTAAGGAGAAGAATAAGCAAGGGAGAAAGGAAGGGATGAGAAGCCTTAATGGTGGGGAACAAGATGCAAAGAAACAAAAGCTTTTTAGAGATAATAGGTAAATTTTATTGAAAAAGGGATTCTAGAAAGGTACATAAGATTGTATTTTTACATTTGTACTTAGAAATAACTTTAGAAAATTGGAAATAACATGCAATTTTAAATAAATTATTTAAATAAATAAATGATAAAATATTTAGTATAATTTAGTGAAATTTTTGTTAAGAAAAGGGGAGCAATCCAATGAAACAATGATTTAAGATATGTGATGTGGGGGGGGGAAATAACTTTGAAAAGCATAAGTGTTCCCATAAAGACATGATATTTAATTGAAATGGGTAAAATGCTTAAGATATAAATGATTGTTAATATTAATGATTAGATTATGTTATCCTAGTGAAATTTTTCTGAAATGAGAGATTTGAAGTAGGAGAGTGGGAACATTTTAATGAAATAATGATTTACAATACGTGATGTGGGGGGGGGGATAACTATGGAAAATAGGTGCTTCCATAAAAGTATGTGATTTAATTGAAAAGTAATGTGCTAAATGTTTAAGATATAGATGAATATTAATATTAATGAATAGATTTGTATTGGTATTGATAATACTGTATAATTTTAGAATGTACCAGACAGAATCCTAATGTAAGTTATGCATTCTATATTAAGTATTATAAATATAGGGGGAAGAGATAAAGGCATCATACTCCAATTAGTGTACAGGAGAAGTTTTTCTTAAAAGAAGAAAGATAAATGGATAGCTGGAAATAGAACAGACAAAGAATAATAAATATTATTATTCGAATCGAGATGAGATAAATAAAATAAAATTAAGAAAATTTAAAAGAGAGGAGAAGCTATATAGAAAATTGAAAATGTTAATAAGATATGGAATGGTATGCAAAATGAATATGAATTTGAATTTGTGTCTGTACCAAGAGTTTTAACCTGGGACTAAGCAACTTTCAGAAAAGAGATTTTTTATGTTTTTATGTTTTGTGTTTCTGTGTGTTTGTGTGTTGTATGTCTTTAAAAATTAATAAAGTTTGTTTTAAAAAAAACAGAGCGCCTATCCAGTTCCCGTGGTCCAACACCTTCTTCACTCGCTTGGGGGTGGAAAAGTATTTGCGAAGCTTGACCTGGCCCAAGCGTATCAGCAGCTGCCAGTAGACGCAAAGACCGCAGAAGCCCAAACCATAGTCACGCACAGGGGTGCGTTCAAATGTAATAGACTCCAGTTCGGAGTAAGCATAGCACCTGGCATTTTTCAAAGTTTGATGGAAAGGTTGTTGCAGGGTATAAAGGGAGTTGTATCCTACTTCGATGATGTGTTGATAGCCACCCCTACAAGAAGTCAGTTAGAAAAGCACCTAAGAACTATCCTACAAAAATTCCAGGACGCAGGACTCAAAGTCAAGAAGGAAAAGTGCCAATTATGCACTGAGAGGGTTGAGTTTCTTGGCTACCTTCTTGACAAACAAGGAATTCACCCCACCGAAAAGAAATTGGATGCTATTAAAAATGCTCCAAGACCTAGAAATAAGACAGACCTCCAAGTCTTCCTGGGTCTCATCAATTTTTATAACATCTTCCTACCCCAGAAGGTGACTGATGCTGAACCCCTGCATAGGCTCCTCAACAAGAAGGCTTCCTGGTTTTGGGGACATTGAGAGGAGCAGGCTTTCCAGCAAGTCAAAGACCTTTTAACATCAGATGCAGTGTTAATCCAATAACAAAACACTACCCTTGACTGTAACTTGTGACACCTCACTTTTCGGGGTAGGAGCCATCCTGAGCCACATTTTACCAAACGGTACGGAGGCATTCTTTTCAAGAACTTTATCAAAACTGAAAGGAACTATACTCAGTTAGATAAAGAAGCCCTTGCTATTGTATCCGCAAATAAAGGTTTCACGAATACGTGTATGGAAGATCCTTTTCCATAATCACAGACCACAAACCATTGCTTGGCATTTTGGCAGGGGATAAACCAACTCCCCACATCCTATTGCCAAGAATGACATGATGGTCAGAGTTCCTTGCTGCCTACGACTACCAGTTAAGACATCGACTGGGGAAAGCCATTCCCCATGCTGACGCCTCAAGCCGTTCGCCATTACCGGAGTTCCAAGACGACCCAGCTCCTACCCTATACATGCTACAAATCGAGACACTTCCCTCACCTCCACTAACTGCATAGGATATCGCATTGGAAACAAAAAAAGACCCGTGTTTGGCACGAGTCCTCAGCTGGGTGGAGAGGGGATGGCCGGAAATCGAACCCAACGACACATTCAAACCCTTTAAAAACAGACAAACAGAACTCTTCTCACAAAAAGGGTGCGTGTTGTGGGGAGACTGAGTAGCCATCAAAGAAATACTACAAAAGAAAGTCCTGAAAGTGCTGCATGATGGACACCCGGGCATCGTGCGAATGAAAGCACTGGCAAGGAGCTATGCCTGGTGGCCAGGTATGGACAGACAAATCGAAGCCTGGGTTGCCACCTGTAGCAAATGCCAAGAAACACGTTCAGCTCCACCAAAAGCACCACCAACGGAATGGGAAACACCCAGGGGTCCATGGTCCCGCATCCACATTGATTTTGCGGGACCTACAAAAGGACACACTTTTCTAATAACAGTAGATACCTACTCGAACTGGCTCAAGGTGAACAAGATGAAGACCACCACCACAGATGCGGTCATCAAAAAATTGAACAGACTATTTGCAACATACAGATTCCCAGATGTATTGGTTTCCGACAATGGCCCGCAGTTTACCACCTTGCATTTGAACAATACCTAGGGGACCGAGGGATACGCCACGCTTTGACATCACCTGCTCACCCAGCGGCCAATGGCAGGGCTGAACGAATGGTTCAGTTCACTGAAACAACCTTACATAAAATGGACCAAGGGAACATCCACAACAGAGTCACCAGGATGCTCCTCCTCCAACATATTACACTGAACAGCACCACAAACAAAAGCCGAACTCCGAACAGCACCACAAACAAAAGCCCAGCCAAACTCCGGATGGGCAGGAAACTTAGATCACATTTGGACCGTATACACCCTGCCTACACCCCAGAAAAGCCCCTGGGGTCCAGCAGCAGACATCGCACATTTCAGATAGGAGACCTCATATTCGCAAAGAACTTTACTGGTGACCCATTGTGGGTCCCCACCAAAATAACACAAATTACGGGCCCCCGTTCCTACCGATTAGAAACCACAGATGGAAAATTGTGGAAACGCCACATAGACCAGCTGCATTCCAGGCTGACAACTACTCCCTCCACAAACTCTGAACTCAGAACCAGATGGGGAAGGGAAACCGAGGATTTTGAAAACGAACTAACACCTACTCCTAGTCATGCAAACCCACAGTCCGCACAATCAAGCCCAGCATATTCACCAGCTGAGGAGGAGCCGTGGCAGATGATCATCTCTCCAAGCAGCAGCAGCCGGGTGGGGTCAGCGAGTCCAGAGGATCCAGATGACAGGACTGAAGGAAACGTTGAAGGTATCCCCGAGTCACCTTCGAGGTTACCCAGCACAGAAGCCAAGTCACCTTTACAGCGGGACATGGCGGGCAGTCCACCAGAGCCAGCGGCTGAGCAAGAACAGGTGGAACAACGCAAATCAGGTAGACAGGTGCGAAGACCTATCTACCTGTGCAAATAAATCACCCCACCCCTAAGACAGAACCTAGAGGGGAGGGGTGTTCCAAACTAGCAGGCTAGTAAGCCTGCAAATCTGACTGGCCCTTTACACAGCAGGCTCGTAATCCTGCATATTTGATTGGTCCGTGAACAGCGAGTCATGATTGGTCATTCCAGACTAATCTGATTGGCTAGTTAACGGGCTGCCACGATTGGACGCTCCAAGCATGGCAAACTTAAACCATTGGACGCTATGACAGCAGCCAGCTCTATAAAAGGAGCTGCTTCTGTCAGGCTCTTTGCTCTGTTTTCCTGAAGTCACAATAAAGAGTTGAAATCACTATTTGATGTCTCGTCTCCGTTATTGTGCCCGGTCTCCAGGACAGAACACTTCATAAGAACCTAGAAGGTGTATCTATCTCTGTTAAGTCTGGAGCATGGGTGCAAATAATGGAGACGAGCTGGTAGAAACAGTGAACTTCAAACTCTTTATTTACATGGTGTGACAGCTCAAACTGGAGGCTGCTATAGCCTTCCTTATATACGCAACTTATTAACTATTCAACCAATAGTAATTCTGGAGCGCTAGCTCCGTTAACCAATGAGAATGGCCTGTTAACGGCCAATCAGATGTTTCTGAATGGACCAATCCGATCCTGCCATTAACAGCCAATCAGAAGTGCAGGGCCAGAACCCTGCACTTGACTTCAAGCTCAAGATAACTTTATTTGGCATTATTCATTCACAACACTCCTTTCCCCTGGCTTCTGCCCACGGGTCGCAGTTACATAGTCCTTGAGGTAGGACGGTTGTTTTATCACTCTTTTTGATTTTCGCAAAGTGCCTGGCGGTTGGCTGCACTTCTGTTGAGGTAGATCATTGTTTAACAGTAGGGGTGCCTCTGGTTCCGAGTTCGCGTTCCCGTCGTCACCAATATCACTGGCCACGCCCTGAGGTGAACTCACTCCGGTCCCCGGTTCCTGTTCCTGCGTTTCAGTTCCGTTTTCAGTCCCTTCAAAAAGGTTTTCCTCTAGTTGCAATTCGTTTTCCTCTGTATCTCCCCCCCCCTCAGTTTGGTCATAAGGGAGTTCAGAATTCCATGACGGTAGCCACGATCATAATTGATCTATATGGCGCTTCCAAAGTCTATCGTCAGGGCACTGAACGAGGTATGATCTTGGGCCTGTTACACGGATTACGGTCGCTTCTACCCACAGCGGATCACCCGATAAGTTTTTAGCAAATACTAAATCGCCTACCTGGAAGGTACGTCATCGGCCGCTGGATCCGAGTGGCTTTTCTGGTTTGTAGGCTGGGTGTAACTGATCGAGGTGGGAGCAGAGCTTTCATCCCATTAGTAGCTCGGCAGGAGTTTTGTTGGTGATGCTGTGAGGTGTGATGTGCTGTAGGAAAAGGATTCGGTTGATTTTCTCATCGATGTTGTCATAGTCTATCTTTTGTAGAGTCCTTTTGGTGAATTGTACCATGCACTCAGCCCTATCGTTGGCCGCAGGGTGCGCAGGTGAAGTAAGAGCATATCGGATACCGCGGTCAGCCAGGTACTGTTCAAAAGACAGCACGGTAAATTGGGGCCCGTTGTCGGATACCAGAACGTCTGGTAATCCGTGGGTTGCAAAAAGTCTTTCCAGTCTTTTGATGACCGCTTCGGTAGTCGTATTTCTCATTCAGTGAATCTCGAGCCAATTCGAGTAGGCGTCAACAGTTATCAAAAACATGTGGCCTTTGGTCGGCCCAGCAAAGTCCAGATGGATGCAGGACCAGGGTCCCCGCAGCGTCTCCTATTTGGTTGGGGTTGCTTTTGGTGGAGCATTGCTTACTTCTTGGCATCTCTGGCAAGTTTTAAACCACGATTCGATTTGTCTGTCGATGCCTGGCCACCACGCGTAGCTTCGTGCGAGGCCCTTCATGCGCATGATGCCAGGGTGGCCGTCGTGCAAGGTTCTTAGCAGTGCCTGTTGGAGTCGTTCTGGGATAATGACTCTATCACCCCAGATGATACAGCCCTTCTGCGAGAACAACTCTGTTTGACGGCTTTTGAATGGTGCAAAGTCGTCTGGTACTTAGTCCAATGGCCATCCGCGTTCCATCCATGTGAGGACTCGTGCTAAGATGGGGTCGCGTTTTGTTTCTCTTGCGATGTCACGGGCAGTTACTGGCGGCGTATGGAGTGTCTTGATCTGCAACGTTGTCATCGTTAGTGCAGGATCGTTGATGGTTTCAGGGAGCGGTGCACGGCTCAACGCGTCGGCGTGGGGAATGGCTTTACCGGGACGATATTGTAGCTGATAATTGTAGGCAGCCAAGAATTCTGACCAGCGGGTCATCCTGGGAGAAAGTATGTAGGGAGTTGGCTTGTCCCCAGCGATGATCCCCAGCAATGGTTTGTGGTCAGTTACAACGGTGAAAGCCTGGCCATACACGTACTCATGGAATCTTTTAACAGCTGATACAATTGCCAGGGCTTCTTTATCGATCTGGCTGTAATTTCATTCGGTTTTTGAGAGCATTTTTGAAAAGTAAGCAACAGGGGCTTCGCTACCATTAGGTAATACATGGCTCAAAATGGCGCCCACTCCAAAAAGCGATGCAGCACATGTGATATTTAACGGCAAGGTCTCATTGTACTGCATTAGTACGGCGTCAGAAGTCAGTAGTTGTTTTACATTATGGAATGCCTGCTCTTCTCTGTGACCCCTTACCCAAATTGCTTTTTTATCTAGTAGGCGATGTAAAGGTTCAGCGACAGTCGCCTTGTGTGGCAAGAATACATTATAGAAATTGATGAGGCCTAAGAACGCCTGGAGGTCGGCTTTGTTCCATGGTCTGGGAGCGTTTTTTATTGCTCTCAATTTTCTATCGGTAGTGTGGATACCCTGACTGTCAATTAAGTACCCTAAGAATTCAACACTATCTGTACACAGTTTGCACTTATTTTTCTTCACTTTCAGTCCTGCTTCTTGGAATTTTTGTAAAACCAGTCTTAAACGATTCCGTAAAATTTTTGGAGTGAGGGCAGCAATGAGCACATCATCAAAATAGGGGACAACACCTTTGATCCCCTGCAATAGTCTCTCCATTAGGCTCTGAAAGATCCCCGGGGCTACATTGACTCCGAATTGAAGCCGCGTATACTTAAAGGCACCTCAGTGTGTTACGATAGTCTGTGCCTGTACCATTTTTTTGTCAACTGGCAGTTGCTGATAAGTCTGAGCTAAGTCTAGTTTAGCGAAGACTTTTCCGCCCCCCAGGGAATGGAGGAGGTGTTGCACCACCAGCAACGGATATGGATTTTGTTGCAGGGCGTGATTTAGGGTGGTTCTATATTCCCCGCAAATTCTAATGGAGCCGTCCGACTTAATTGGTGTCACGATTGGTGTTTCCCATGGGGAGTGGTCGGTTGGCTTTAAAACTCCCTGGGCTGTCAACTTATCAAGCTGTTCGTCGATTTTTGGCTTTAGAGCAAACGGGACTCGATGAGGCTTCAGGCGGATGGGAGCTATCTTTGGATTAAGGCTAAAGGATATCGGGGTCCCCTTGTACTCGCCTAGCTTTTCCGCGAAGATGTCCCTGAATTCGAGGTCTTCTTCCCAGTCACTGCCGCTGATTCGGTTAATGCCTGCCACTTCAATGCCGAGTGGCGCGAACCATTGGAGGCCTAACAGGCTAGGCCGGTCCTTGTCGATCACCGTCAGGGGTAAGTACGACGTGCGGTTCTTGAATGCAACCCGGACTCTACTGGATCCTACAACTGGAATCCGGTTTCCCTGATAGTCCTTTAACACGAGCCGTTGGAATTGAAGGTCTTAGCGCTGGATAGTGGGGATGAGTTGCTTGAGGGTCTTCCAGGAGACCATTGACAGAGATAACCCCGAGTCAACTTCCATTTGGCAAGGTTGATTTTCGATGTCCACTTTGACCCAAATTTTTTTAGCGTCTATTGAAGAGGCGTGGCCGATAGTGAGTGTTTGGTGGGCCTCTTCCTGTCTTGTTAGGCAATTCATGGGTCGGTTTCTGTAGGAGTGGTTTGCTGGTTCTCGCCTTACAGGGCGATTCCCTGTCGATTGGCGGAGATTGGTACCCTTCGCAGTCTGGCTGGGTCCGAGGAGACTTCTGCAGACCCGTCCGATGTGGTCTCGTTTCCCGCACTCGTGGCAGAGCGCGTCACGGAATTTGCAATTGGAGCAGTAATGGTTGGCGCCGCAGCCAGCGCACGGTTGCTGGGACTTCGGATAATGGTCCCGATCGGACCGCAGGCAATGGACCTCTTCTTCGATGCTGTCTAACGACGAAGAGAGGTCCTCATGGTGGGTTGTCTGCAGCTGCCCTTCTGCCTTAGGTGCAACTTCGCTGGCCGGTTGGTGTGCTGGAGCACGATTTTGGCGTAGTTGGGCAGTCGACTTCTTGGTCGCCTCCGCTGCTGTAGCTTCAGCTATGGCGTCTTTAAGGGTGATGTCGCCCTTTGCCATTATTTTGCTCTGTACGTTTAGAGAGTCTAACCCGAGAACTACTCGGTCTCTCAAAGCCTCCTCTAGGTCGGTGAAATCGCAAAGGCCTCCCGAGTTCCGGAGGTCTGCAACAAAATCGGCAACGCTTTCTCCTTTCCGCTGGTTTCTTTGATAGAACTCGTGTCGTCTTTCGAGCGTTGGACCGATCGGTGCATAGTGGGCCCTTAGTAGCGGTTCAAGGATGTCCCAGTCCATGGCCTTCACTTCAGCCGGTTTCGTTAATGCCTTAGCCATTTTGAATACCGTCGGGCCGCAGTGCATTAGGAATACCGCCCGTTTCTTCCCGGGTGTGGCATCCTTCAGATTATTCGTTTCCAAAAACATTTGCAAACGGTCCATGTAGAACTCCCAGTCCTCTTGAGCTGGATCGAATGGAGCAGGTGGTACTGCGCTGCCGGACATGGTTCCACCGTTGTGAGCTTCAGCCACGTGCTTAGTTGTTTTCGTCATTGGCTCAGATGTCATCCAATCCCATCCTCATCGCCAGTGTTACGTCTGGAGCATGGGTGTGAATAATGGAGACGAGCCGGTAGAAACAGTGAACTTCAAACTCTTTATTTACATGGTGTGACAGCTCAAACTGGAGGCTGCTATAGCCTTCCTTATATACGCAACTTATTAACTATTCAACCAATAGTAATTCTGGAGCGCTAGCTCCGTTAACCAATGAGAATGGCCTGTTAATGGCCAATCAGATGTTCCTGAACGAACCAATCCGATCCTGCCATTAACAGCCAATCAGAAGTGCAGGGCCAGAACCCTGCACTTGACTTCAAGCTCAAGATAACTTTATTTGGCATTATTCATTCACAACAATCTCTATTGTGCATACCTGTCCCCCAGAAAATATCCTCCATAGTTTGGGAATTATAAAATAAGTCATACTGTACACTTACAAAAGTCTCATCACCTTTTATTTGAACAAGCATTCAAATAAAGTTTGAAGAACCACGCAAAAGTATGGGCTCATTACATATCTATTTGTTTACAGTATTTCATCATATTTCGATCTGCCTCATTGCATCAATTTTTTCATTTAATTTATTTGAAATCATTAAATTAGGTTTCCTAGGGAGAGAAGGGAAAAGGGAGAGGGAGGGAAGGAGAGGGAGGGGGAAAGAGAGACAGAGAGAATGGAAGAGACAGTGTGAATTAAAGTCCTTCTGAATTTAAACCTGGTCTCTCCAATTCTAATCCTAAACTTTATCATGAATATGTATGATAAAGTAATTTTTTTCTTGCTCTCTCTCTCTCTCTCTCCCTTTGTCTATATATCTCTTTCTCTGTCTCTCTGTCTCACACACATGCATGCACACGCACACACAGACACGTTTTGCCCATTTCAAAGAGAGAGATAGAGAGAGGCCGCAAGAAAAAAAGTCCCTTTTCATACATATTTATGATAAACTTTAGGACTAGAATTGGTCTAGATTTATAAACTCTAGAATAGATACATGTTCCTAAATATTCACACTTCTGTAGAGGAGAAAGTGGTATCTACATTTGCTTTTCATTTATTTGGAGTGGTTACTAATTTCTAAATATCAGGAGATACTTTACTTGGCAGAAAAATTAGAAGAGAAGCCTTAAGTCAATCAATCAATCTATTTCTCTTTTTCACACACATGCAAATAAACTGTACAAGGAGAACGTCATAAATCTTCCTATTGACTTTGTTTAGCATATGTTCCCTTCCTTGCTAAAATATTCATACACAATTAAATATCAAAGGAAGACAGGAATGACACATAGATGAGTACAACTATAGCATGCTTAGCTGCTCCTCTGAATGTTTTAAGCTAAGTGTGCCTGAGCTTAAAACTCGATTGATTTGATTGAGAGGTTCCTAGAACCTCACTATTCATTTCCTACCAAAGCTCTGTTGAACAAAAGCTACCTTAATCGCAACCATTGTCTCCATGTACAGCCATTTATATGTATGTAAAGCCATAAAAAAACACTTTTCTATCCCATTCCTAGACACCTAATTAGAGCTTGTTTTAACTCCAACTATTGTCATTCTATGTATTTATTTGTTCATTTAATAGTAGTCCATTCAGAAATGCTTTGATTTGTCAATCGCTTACAAGATAATAGGTATAAGAATAAACATAGTTATAAATACTATTCTCAAATGCTTTCATTCTTCTATAGGTAGCTTTTGACTGACATGAATTTACATCATAAACCATGACAGTTATAAGTAGAGACATCCATGCAACCATACCTGATTTTATTATTTTAAAGCAAAATTATGGGCTTTTTTTTTTTTTTTTAAACCAGCTGAAAAGGTTGGAAATACTCCAATTGGCTATACCAGTAAAATAGTTGTCAGGCACAGAAATGTTGTAATGTGACCAGGGGTATGGGCACGCAGCTGCCGGAACTTAGGTACTGGGTCATAAGTAGTAATTTTTTGAAGGGGGTGTATCTTTGTAAGTTCAAATAGTCACTAAGGAAACCAGTCATTAAACAAGGACTACCTGTATTAAACAAGGATCACCACAACTATTACAATACTACAATATTGTAAGTTTTTAAAGCACTTTTCCACTGTCTAATACATAAGACTGCTTTTCTACCTTTGTGGGAGAGTTTGCCAAAATGTTTTTCACAGAATACATTCATATCTAATAGTAGAAACAAGGATCATTTTTCTGCTTCTATAGAGAAATAATTTAATCATATAAACATGAAATTTCTATGGTACACTAAGAATAAGTAGATAAAGGAACAGGCAAAATCCCGATGAAATATTTTTCATCTGTTACATACAAAAAGCAATTCAATCTTTAATGCCATCTGTTGTGAATGATTCATATGGTTTTGGTCAACCAATGCCAGTTCACATGTTATTCCTTAGCATTATGATCTGGTTGTTATTAAAACTGAAGCTGTTCCAACCAGCAGATTTTCAAAGTCCATTCTCACCTATATCATTTAAATTTATATATTAAAAGCCACATGGCATAGTGGTTGGAATGAAGTACTACAGGCTACTTCTACTGACTGCCAGCTGCCTGCAATTTGGCAGTTCAAATCTCACCAGACTGAAGATTGACTCAGCCTTCCATCCTTCTGAGGTCGGTAAAATGAGGATCCAGCACTGTGAAGCAGTATCTAAGTTTAAGTGCTAGTTATAAGTATCTGGAAAACTTTAACTAGGACGAAATTTAGATTTGTATAGCAATAGCAATCGTACTTAGACTTATATACTGCTTCACAGTGCTTTACAGCCCTCTCTAAGCGGTTTACAGAGTCAGCTTATTGCCCCCAACAATCTGGGACCTCATTTTACTGACCTTGGAAGGATGGAAGGCTGAGTCAACCTTGAACTAGTGAGAATCAAACTTTGGCAGCCAGTAGAATTAACCTGCAGTGCTGCATTCTAACCACTGCACCACCATAGCTCATATAAACATCTTCTAAAGGTTCCATAAAATATAAGGTTTGACTTTATTGGAGAGATTATGGTATTTCTCAAAGCCTAATTTCTCAGTGAGAAGGTTAATGGGACTAGGCATCAGGGAAATGTCTTTGAATATGTCCAAGAATGTGAAAATGATGGGTCTGAGAGTAACCCTCAATTATTTGCTCTGTTCTCAAGGGAGTTGAGCAAAAGAGATCTCATTTTAGCATCAAATGGTCATGCTTATATACAAATTAATATGTCCATATTCATCAAAAACAGTATAATGATAACTGTTATTATGTTACAGCCTTGTGATCAAGAGTCAAACAAAAGGTCAACAGATTAAACACAAATTACAGTAAACAATGTTTTTTTTAAATAAGCTACATAAACTACAATGATGGGGTTCACTTAACATGTTAAATCAGAAACTAACTACCTTATGGTTGGCTATAATGTGCAAATCTAGGAAAACATTTGCTTCGCCATCTTGTTAACATTTAAATTGCAACTGCTGCCAATTTTTAATATTAATGCATTTGACATCTGTCAGTCTCTCTTTTTGAATTATTTGCAATGCATTAAGTTTCTGTGTAAATGAAATCTTTATTTGCGAGTACCAGCAAAATAACATTGTTTCATGGTAGGTTGAAGAAAATAGTTATGCTGGGAAGATATTATAAACAAACCAGAACTTATTACTCTTTTTAGGATCCAATCTGGGTCGGTCACCTGGACGAGAGATTTCCAGATGCTGGAAATCGTCAGGAAATTTCTCTTCCACATTCCGTTAGAGAGATGTTGCCTGAGGATGGGGTCCAGCATGAGTGCTTGTTTGACCTGTATTTGTATCCTGGAACATTATCCTGGAACACTTACATTTGCCTTCATTTCTGATAACTCTTTATTTCTTGAACAAAATTTCAGATTTTCTCCTGGAGTGTTTACCCATCTAATTCATCTCTTAGATGTAATTAAAAATGGCTGGATACAGCTTTTTAAAACAAAAGTGAAGCTAAGTACACATATACTTTTGTGTAATTAGATTTAAGTTTTGGAACACTGATTCTGTTCACACACACACACATACACACACACACACTACTGCTGCTGCTGCTGCTGCTGCTACTTTCCCATATCTCAAGTGGATTTGGTGTGTTTTTGTAGCTATTCTATTAATAAAACATCACCTTGGCAGTTCCTATAAATTGAATTTTTAGGATCCACTCTAATCCAGTAGATTATTATTTTCCTTCATGAACTGATCAAATCAAATCTTTATTGCAGTCAAACACCAGCATAAGGAAGGTGGGATACAAAAAATTAAAAAGCATAAAAATGAATCAGAATTTTTTAAAAAATGTAAAATGCCTAACAAGTGAAAACAAAAAATTTAAAAGTATCTAAAAAGAATCTGAATGAACTAATGATCCTTTTCTTAGGATCATTTTTGACATATTCCCTAATAACAAGAAAGCATAGAAAATACACCGCAGGCCATGACATTTGTATGAGGAGAGTGCCACATAGTGGCCAAATTTAAGAGATACATCAGCTTTGCAAAATAGAACATATGCTTCTTTCTCAAACAGAAAATCATTGTTCTTTGAGGGAACTTTGTTTTCACCTTTTCTCCTCTTTGCTTGAGCTATATCGATCAGTTTTTGTGGCTTACTCATCACTTTAAGTCATCCTTCTCCAACCCAGGAGTTACAGGAAGCTTTTACTTAGGACCACTATTGAAACAAAAATTTCTGTTACTAAGCAAGGCAGTTGTTAAGTGAATCTCACCCAATTTTCCATGGTTGTTAAGTTAATCATGCAATCATTAAAGCAATATCATCTTTCCCAACTGATGTGGCTTGTTGGAAGGCTACAAATGGTGATCCTGTGATCCCAGGATGTTGTAATCATTATAAATATATTTATATAATGAATGGTTGCCAAGTATCACATGATCACAAAGATGCCGAAAGGGTCATACGTGCAAGGAATGGTCATAAGTCCCTTTTTTTCAGTGCCACTGTGAATTGAACAGTTACTAAATGAATGTTTGTAAGTCAAGTTCTATTAGTATATAGAGCAGTGGTTCCCAAACTTTTTTTTGCCCCGCACCCCTAAAGAAATTTCACTCGAACCTCACACCCCCCGAAATAAATAATAACTAAAAATGCCAACATATAGCCAATATCCTATTATTTACCTGGACTTTTCTCGCACCCCCTGGAATATTGTCTCGCACCCCCAGGGGTGAGCAAGCACCCCAGGTTGGGAACCCCGATATAGAGCCATGCTAGCTAAATGTGATTGACATCTGAATTAGCACCATGTTAGAAAACAATGGCCTTTTTTCTAGGATTAGTATAATTGATGTCTAGCAATTATTCTAACTATCTGAAGCATTTTCTTATGAACCCTGATGCTCATTCAAAAAGGCACTTTTATGTCCATTATTATCCTAATAAAAAGCTGTTTATAAGATTAAGAAACCAACACTATGTAGGACAACACTACTTTTATTGTAATAACTATATCAACACAATCTTGCAAGTCTGAATGTGCTAGACTCTCTCTCTTTTCATTTTCATGTGAATTAGGCAACCTTTGTGTGAAAGGTTGTAACTTTCTTGCCCTTGGTTCTGGCCCCTTTTCCTTGACCACTGCCTTGAGAGTGACTTCTCTATCCTTCAAAGCTATTCCATGTGTCATCTCTATTTTTTGATTCTGTAAGCTTCTCCTGTAGCAGTCTTTTTTTTTTTTAATGTGTCCATTGGAAGACATGCCATATCTTTAGGTATCTTCCAAACTTTTGAGCCTGGATCTGGTGTGCCTTCTTTGCTCAAAAGAACTGCCAATTCCTAAAATAACTGATTAGTTTTAAGGAAAAGGAGAAGTTACCTGCTCCTTAGCCATTAAGTATCTAAAGATAGAGAAATAAATAAATGCGTACACACAATTATAAAACAAAGATTCCTATTCTGATAATCTCATAATTTAACACTAGATGGCATACAACAGCTGTCAGAACTTTGATTTTGACCTACAGACCCAAAATCAAATACTTCATGCAAGAAATGGAGCATTCAGTAAAGATATCAGCTGCATCTTTTTTCATATTAGTTCTTCCCACTCTTCAGGTCCCAATGGACCTAACTTTACCAGGACTACCTATCAGTAATTGTTTCTTCAAGTAAGCTCATGTTTGCATCATCATGACAATGTCTGGCCTTGTTTTTCTGTCAAATGATTTTTCAATTTTTTTCCAAACAACAGAATCTTCTCCAATGATTCTTTTCATTGGGAAAATGTTCAGGGTACATTCATATCATCTGTCCAAAATATCTGAATTTTTGCTTGATCATTAATGCTTCCATGTACATTTCTGATTTCACTTGAATTCTTTCAAAGAATCTTTCAACCTTTATGTAGTCATTTCAATATTTTTCCCAGCACCATCACTCAAAGGCATCAAGTTTTTTCACTTATTTTTTCCCGAAGATGCAGCTTCCACTGCCATATGTTACAAGTGGGAAAGCCCAGCCTTGACAGTATGTATGTTTATTTCTTTATTTAAGTCACTGTAATAGTAAGAGATAGTAAGAGAAATAGTATAGTAAGAAAACACCTGTCTGATCTTGATGAAAACAAATCACCAGGGCCTGATGGATTACATCCCAGAGTTTTAAAAGGAGCTGGCAGAGGTCATCTCAGAACCACTGCACCATATCTTTCAAAAATCCCGGAGCACCGGGAAACTACCAGAGGACTGGAAAAGATCTGATGTGGTTCCCATCTTCAAAAAAGGAAAAAAAAAACAGACCCAGGAAACTATAGACCAATCAGCCTAACATCAATAACTGGGAAGATACTGGAAAAGATAATAAAAAAAAACAAATCTGCCAACATCTAGAAACAAGTAAAGTAATAGCTAGCAGTCAGCATGGGTTTGTTAAAAACAGATCATGCCAATCTTATTTCATTCTTCAACACAGTGACTAAATTAGTAGACCAACAAAAATACTGTGGACATAATATATTTAGATTTCAGCAAGGCATTTGACAAAGTAGACCATAACCTACTTCTATAGTAAGCTAGAAAAATGTGGAATAGATAGCACCATCACTAGATGGACTTGCAACTGGCTGGCAAACCATACTCAACGAGTGGTCCTTAATGGGTCTAAGTCTACATGGAGGGAAGTAAGCAGTAGGATGCCACAAGGTTCTGTCTTATCCCAGTACTCTTCAATATCTTCATTAACAACTTAGATGAGGGAATAGAAGGGGAATTTACCAAATTTGCAGATGATACTAAGCTGGCAGGAATAGCTAACACCCAAGAAGATAGCCTCAAGATCCAGATGGATCTTGACAGACTAGAATACTGGGCCACATCTAACAAATTCAATTTAGAGAAAAGTAAAGGCAAGAAAAACCAAAAGTACACATACAGACTGAGTGAAACCAGGCTCAATAGCAATAACTGTGAGAGGGATCTTGGAATCTTAGTGGACAACCAGCTAAATATGAGCCAGCAGTGTGCAGCAGCAGCCAAAAAAGCTAATGCAATCCTAAATTGTATTAACAGAGGGATACACTCAAGATCAAGGGAAGTACTAATACCATTCTATAAAGCCTTAGTAAGACCACACCTAGAGTACTGCATCCAGTTTTGTTCACCACATTATAAAAAAGATGTTGAGACCCTAGAAAAAGTACAGAGAAGAGCAATCAGGATGATTAGGGGACTGGAGGCTAAAACATACAATGAACAGTTGCAGGAACTGGCCTTGGCTAGTCTAGTAAAGAGAAGGACCAGGGAAGACATGATAGCAGTCTTCCAATATTTGAGGGGCTGCCACAGAGAGAAAGGAATCAAGCTATTTTCTAAAGTGCCTGTAGGCCAGACAAGGAATAATGGATGGAAATTGAACAAGGAGAGATTTAACCTGGAAACAAGGAGAAACTTTCTGACAATGAGAACAATCAACCAATGGAACAGCTTGCCCTTGGAAGTTGTAGGAGCACCATCAGTTGAGACTTTCAAAAAGAGATTAGACTGCCATTTGTCAGAAATGGTGTAAGGTCTCCTGCTTCGACGGGGGGTTGGACTAGATGACCTACAAGGTCCCTTCCAACTCTGATTATCTGTTAAATCTGTTAAATAGTAAAATCACAGTCACTGTAACTTGTTAAGGCACTTAGCAGTTACCCAAGATACATAACATAAAAATATATGATAACATACATGTGGTATCCATAAATGAGGAAAGATCCAACAAAAACAAAAGGCAATAAAGTAGCCACTCATATCACAAAAACTATTTAGGAGAATTCAGTTTTCAGCATCTGAAATGAGCATTGTCAAAAGGGCCAATCCCACATCAGCTGGAAGGTCTTGGAAGATGTGGGACCGAAAAGTACCTCAATGACTAAGTTCCCTTCATTTTACAGAAACGGATTATTCTAATAGGTTCTCCCAGGACAATCAACTCCAAGAAGGGCAGATAGTTGTGGGTTAAATAAAAATATTTATTCATAAAAACAGTCTATTCAAGGTCACAGTTGGACCTAGAATTGTCATTGCTAAGCAGGCAGTTGTTAAGTGAATCATGTCCAATTTTGCAACTTTTTACCACAATCATTAAGCAAATTCAGTTTCTCCCATTGACTTAAATGCTTAAGCACCCAAATTTTGATCATGTGACTGTGGGGATGCTATGATGATCATAAGTGCAAGGACATTCGTAAGTCACTATTTTTAGTGTCATTGTAACTTCAAACGGTGACTAAACTAATGATTATCAATTGAGGATTAACTGTAAGATCCTACTTATAAGGAGGGATTATTTCTAAGGGGTCTGATAATTGCACCCTACATAAAATTCTCAAAACTCGTTTTATAAATCTTAGCCTTCTTAGAGTCAAAACAAATGTTTGTATACTGGATTCTGCCTTGCATTCTTCCTGGATTTCTGCCTCTCAACTGCTGGAAGTTTGCCTTCATTCCTGAAGCTGCTTGCTTTTTATTTGAAAACATATGTTTGACCTCTAGCCTGCCTTCTACATTTAATTAACTGTTCAATTAACTTGCTTCTGATGAGGATTTCTGAATTTCTGCCAGACTGATATGCTTAAAAGCTGGATAGTCTCTAGGTACACCCAATTAATAAGTAGAAAATATTACACATATTTAAGATAACATTTTCATTGGAACTTGAAAAGAAAATTTCTATATTGCTTGAAATTACTGTTAAAATTTAAGCATACAATACAATTAAGCATATCCTCCAGTGATTATTAGTCATATCATCCATATTCACATGTTCATAATGCTTACAAGGCTATCATTATCCAGGGTTCATAAATTGAGGCTGCAAATATCCAGACCATTAGATAGCAGCAAAGAAAGATAGAAAACTTTTTTTTAATTCTCTATGGTGTTTTTTAATGGTTATCTGCATTCTGGCAGCCCAATGCTAGTAATCTTTTGTTATTAGCACACAGAAAGATAAGGAGTGTGCTGTTTTTAACAGTAGCTGCTGTAAACTGGCTTAACTGCCTGTGTTAAGAATACAGAGCTTTTGAATTCAACAAGCGCATTGTTTAAATGCATTCTAATTTATTCTTTCCTTGAACAAGAAATAAAGTGTATATAATAGAGTTCTTTCAATACAACACTAATACAGACTGATCACCAAATTAAAAGTTAAGTATATATGCCTTAGTATGTATTACTTTCATTGAAAATATATTAAGTGCCCTTTTAGATATATAATATAATCCTAATAAAAACCAATAATAACATTCACTAATCATCTATAGGAGATGATCAAGGAGAGCCCAAGGAAGGAGTCTAGCATGTCATCAGTTTAGAATCCCACAAGAGATCTAAGTCAAGTCCACTTTGAATTCCATTGATTCTTACCTACCTCCAGTTTTCCTTGACCATTCAGATTCTTGTTTAGAGGCAGCATGGGATAAACTTGTACTCAGTTGAATAACCTGGATTCCTGATTTCTTGTGTCTGAAATCATCATATCTTCGAGACAATGGGGATTTTTCATAGGTATTATAGCCCTAATAGCAAATATTGTTGTTGATTTGTAGTATAAATGAACAGAGCTAATGTAATTTAGTCTGATTATATTTGGGAAGAATAAGGGCAATGCAGTTGTTTTTGAACAAACAAAAGGTTCAGTGTTTTGGGAAACTAGATAAATATTGCACAAGATTTTCAATTTTTAGAATAGAATTCTTGATTGGCCAAGTGTGATTGGACACACAAGGAATTTGTCTTTGGTGCATAAGCTCTCAGTGTACATAAAAGATATGCAACAAATCATGACCATAAACATCATAAATACATTCATCATGAATTATAAGATACAACATTTAGTGATATTCATAGGATACCAAATAAGCAACTGAAATTATTGGAAACTAAATAATACAATATAAATCATAAAGATACAAGCAGCGAGGTTAAGCAGAAAGGAGATAGGTAATAGGAAGTTGTGAAATAAAAGTTGTAAAATTTTGAGGGTAGAAGTTTCTGAAGATTGTTGGACTATATAAAAATTAATCTTATTTGAGGTTATTTCTTTTTTAAAAAATTTTATTTATTACACATTTTCCAACCACATTTACACCACATTTCCAATTTTTACAGCGATTCAGTATTGGTATTGCTCATAATTACATGCCAGTATTTTTATTTTTATTCCTTTCTTCTTATATAATATTCTTATAATAATATTCTTACATATATATTTTGCCTTTTCACAAATATCTATATACATATATTTCCTGTTGCTCTTAAGCAACCTTTATATATAGTCTTTACTTCTGTTCTCTAACCACTCATACTATCTATCCCAAATCAAGTAATATTCCGTTTCGCTCTTATCTTTTAATTCCAACTGACTCACATTTAGAATGATAGTAGCAACTTGCAATTAGGTGATCACAGCCTCTGACAAGGAAAGTCAAATGTGGAAGTCACTTAGCCACTGTGTGATTCACATAACAACCTTATGGTTTGCTTCATAACTGTGATAAAAATGGTCAAAAATTTGAGTCTGATCACATAATGATTTATTTAACGATTGTTGCTTAGCAATCAAATTCTGTTCCCAACTGTGGCCATAACTTGAAGACTGTAAAAACTCTGAAGAATTATTCAAGAAATTCTACCGTATGTATAATGAATGCTGTAGACTATAAATCTCATCACATGGACAAAATTTTGTTTATATTTGGTATCTGGTATCTCTGAGTTGATCAGAAGGTCAGCTGTTCAGCGGTTTGAATCTCCAGCGCACTGTACTGGAGTGAGCTCCTGTTATTTGTCCCAACTTCTGCCAACTTAGCAGTTTGAAAACACGTTAAAAAATGTAAGTAGAAAAATAGGGACCACTTTTGTGGGAAGGTAACAGCACTCCATGCATCTTCGATGTTTAGTCATGCCAGCCACATGATCATGGAGACGTCTTTGGACAGTGCTGGCTCTTCATCTTAGAAACAAAGATGAGCACTGCCCCTAGAGGTGGAAATGACTAGCATGCCTGTGCAGGCGAACCTTTACCTTACCTTATCTCTGAGAAGATCAATAATGACATATTCTGCAGTATACAAGAATAGAACTAACAATTGGAAGATTTCCGGTCTGCAGCGCTTTGGAGCAGGCAGGAATCTGCGACTGTGCGCGGTTTCTGCTTGTGTTCACTGCCCGAGTGCCCCGAGCCATTTGGCTTCAAGGCTAAGCCACCTCCGTAGAAGGTGGCAAAGACAGGGGGGGTCTGGCAGGGTCGAGAAATATCGCGCCTATCTTCCCTAGCCAGCGAAACCCCCTTTTCCAAAGACAGCTGACTAGCGGTCAGCAATGGCTGCCATATAGAAGAGCTCAGCCAGAAAAAAAAAGTGCAGGAGGAGCTGTGGAGAAATGAAAGTGATCTTTGCTGACCGGGACAAGTAACAGTGGAAGTACCCTAGAATTTAAAATTTATTAAAGAAACATCGTTTCCAGAATGTGTCAAGCGGCGAATGTAAATTAAAGGAAAAGTTTTTTTTTTCTTTTCACTCTCCTTCCAAACGTGACAGTGATAGAACTTTAAGAGAAAACAGAAAACCCGCATTGGAGGTATGGATTTCTGAACATTTAAAGGAAAATCTTTTTGCTGTAAGTGGGAAGGGAGAGGGAAAAAAATTGGAGCAGAATTTGAAAAAGGAGGAGATTGCCTAGAATTTTAAAGAACTATTGAATATTAATAAGGCTTCTAAAAGAAATATCTGAATTGGAATTTTTTGATCAAACCGCAACCCCAGAAAGAGAAATGGAAGAAAGAAAAAAGTATTAAAAGAAATAGTTTATTTGGATTCTTTGGTGACTTTGGAACTTTTGGGAATTATTTTTGATTAAAAACATTCGGGTGGTTGTTCTGGAAAAAAAACTTTCTCTTTATGATGGCATCGCTTGTGGATGAATTAAAAATTGAATATAAAAAATATAAAAAATAAGAACAAGATGGGAAAGATACTTTGGGCACTCTTTTTCAATTTCTAGAAATGGCGGTATGTACTTATGAAAAATTAACTGCGCAGCAGGGCAACTGGGACAAAGAAGAAGCCATCTTTGATGAACAAATAATTCTATTTGGGGAGGAGGAGAAAGAGGAAAAGAAAAAGGGGATTTTAAGGCTTGAAAAAACAACCAAAAAAGAGAAAAATGAGGTGAAAGGTGGATACAAGGTTAGAAAACAACAGAAAGGGAGAAAGCAGAAGAAGAAAAGGGAGGAGGAGAGACAAAGGGCAAGGAGAAGAATAAGCAAGAGAGAAAGGAAGCGATGAGAAGCCTTAATGGTGGGAAGCAAGATTTAAAGAAACAAAATTCATTTAGATACAATGGGTAAATTTAATTGAAAAAGGTACATAAGATTGTGTTTTTATATGTGTATTTAGAATAAAATGCTTAAGATATAAATGAGTATTAATATGTATGATTAGTTTTTTAATGGCATAGATAGTGGTCTTATATGCTCTTTTTGTTATTGCTGTTTTTTTTTTCTTATAAAATAAATTGTGTAATTTTAGAATGTACTAAACAGAATCCCAATATAAGTTAAGTGTTATATTAAATATTATTAAGCTAGGGGAAAGAGTTAAAGGTGTCATACTGCAATCAGTGTACAGGAGAAGTTTGTTTAAAGAGAAAAGATGAATGGATAGCTGGAAATAGAACAGACAAAGAATGATAAGTATTATGATTTGAAATAAGATAAATAAAATAAAACTAAGAAAGATAAAAGAGGGAAGAAGCTATATATAGAAAATTGAAAATGGTAATAAGATATGGAATGGTATATAAAATGAATATGATTTTTGAATTTGTGTCTGTGCGAAGAGTTTTAACCCGGGATCAAGCAACTTTCAGAAAAGATGTTTTATGTTTTTATGTTCTATGTTTTGTTTGTTTGTGTGTTGTTCTTGAAAAGCAATAAAATTTTAATTAGCAAAAAAAAAAAGAAGAATAGAACTAACAATTGGAAAGTTATGAAGACTAATAAATCAAAGGGAAGTCTAAATTTTCTTTTTTTTTACTGAGAATTCCAAAACTGCTTTTCTTTTCTTCAAAAGGCAACTGGAGTTTCTTGTTTTTTCCTTAAAACATTTTGTTCCTTAAGACATTCTTCAGTGAACTGAAGAAGCTTCTTGAATAAGAAGTGAAATGTCTTCAAGGAAAAATAAAGAAGGTCCAGTTGCCTTTTGAAGGGAAAAATGCACCTTTGGAATAACCGTGGCCCAGATGACCAAGAATCTCCAAAGACTTTTATTGAGAATAGCTTGAAAATCTGACTGTGCTCCTCCTTCTCTTTCTTACACTTCAGTAAATTAGACAGGAACCTGAGCTGCTGTCAAATATTATGTTGCTTTTCTGGACTCAAAAAAACATTTAATCCCCTTTTATCTTGGGAATAGGTCCTGCATATTTCATCAACATAATTTATTTTTCTTCCTGCAGGAACATTACCAGGCAACTCATTTTTTTTTTCCAATTTTCTGAAACTTTTCAATATGAATTGAAAGACTTTATAACAGCCTCCCCTAATCTGATGTATTCCAAATCAGTTGGAAATGTATCTCTGCATACTTCCAATCAATTTGTCTGTTAGAATTACACATTTTTAATTAAGAAAGTGTTGCATGAAACTTGTGTGGAAAACTTAAGCATTTAAGAATTGTATGTTGATCTTCAAATTCTGAATGTGCATTAATATAGATTTTCTAAGGCATAGAAAGGTCACCACAATATAAAAAAATGTTGAGAAATGTCTAGAAAGAGTACATAGAAGAGTAACAAAGATGATTAGAGAGCTGAAGAACAATTGCAGGAACTGGATGGATCTAGTCTAGTGAAAAGAAGAACCAGGAAAAACTTGATGCTACCATAACAGTTTTATAGTCTCGTCCAAAACATCTAATGCAGAACAATGGATGGAAACTAATCAAGAAGAGAACCAGTCTAGAACTAAGGAAAAATTTCCTGACAAGGAGAGTGGAACAGCTTGACTTCAGAAGTTGTGGGTGCTTCATCACTGGAGGTTTTTAAATAAGAAATGAACAAACATTTGTCTGAAATGGGATAGGGTTTCGTGCTTAAGCAGGGGTTGGACTAGAAGACCTCTAAGGCCCCTTCTAACTCTTTTATTCTGACCAAATTTTCATGACATCACAAAGTAAATGGCATTCAGAGACCTCACTCTCACATTTCCATACTGCACCCTTCCAACAGAACAAATTAGTCAATGCCATCTGAAGAGGTACCATACAGATCAATAAGGAAAATTTAAGAAGCAGAAATTAGAACAGGAAGTTCAACAATATTCTTCCAGCCTCTATTAAAACAAAGGAGTTAAATACTATTTTTGGAGTGAAAGAATGTCCCAAACAAAAAATATTCTCCCTTTAGCTTTCCCATTGGGAGAACAGGGGGCAGAAATAGGAGATGAGTAAATACACAGATTGGTTGAACTACCAGTATGAAGTCCAAGTTAATTTCTAATTTCCCAGAGGGGAAAGAATGTCTTGGCTCTAGTGGCTTTTTTAGCTGTTTTTGTCATTAATTCAAGAAAGAGGGGGAGCTCCAGACAGCCAGTTTGTCAGGAATGAGCTACTTAGGAGGAATCAGAATACTGCTTATGAAATTTTATGGCCAAGCTCCTTCATCCATTCCTTAAATGGACTTGCTGATTGAAACAACCCATCTGCCTGTTTGCTTACTACAATCCAAAGCATTTTCTATGCAGTTGCTTCACAAACAGTATTTTATGGAGGCAGAAAAACGTAGATGATGGCTTTAGTAAGAAAAACTTTCCATTTTTTCAGACTTTTCTCATCAAATTCTTTTTTGGGAGAAAACACCAAAAGTATCTCTTGAAACAGGTTATATCTAGAACTGTCCTATCTGGAAGCTAAATTAGACTAAATTTAGACTAAATTGGACTTAATTCTTAATGTTAGTTTCCCTTGATATTTTAGTGGCATTAAATGCAGATAGCAATATTGGGCAATTCAAAAATGCAGAAGTAACTGGAGAGGAGTAACTAAAAAGGTCAGAAGGATGCAACAAGTTTCGGTCTCATCAACATTTTTCAAAATCTGGAATCTTAAGATAATAAAAATGTAGTTTTCATAATTCTTTCCAAATCTTTTAAAATAGCTCTGCTATTTTAATTTAGACACAGGAGAGATAGGAACGTAGAAAAAAAAAGGAATCTTTAAATCCCAATTCATGCCCCAGTTAAATCTCCCTTGGGAAATTTTTTGTACAATGTTTATTTCTAGAGCTCCAGTCAGTTCTGGACCATTTTAATTTGAACATTCTTTTTGTTATGGTTTCAGGCATGGGTTAAATGAATGGAGACAGTCTTAGTTGGTGAACTTTCAGCTCTTTATTACATAGCGACTTAAGACTTTAATAACAACAACTCTGCCTTATATAGGCAACCTTAATGCGAAATAACCAATAGGGAGCTGTAAGATGCTAGCTCCAGAACCAATAAGAGTCCTTCGTTAAGGGCCAATCGGATTCTCTGAGCCCAACCAATCCGATCGAGCCACTTAACAACCAATCAGAAGTGCAGGGCCAGAACCCTGCACTTTACACCAAGCTCGCTTTTATTTTAACTATTTACATACATAACACCCCTTCCCCCTGGCTCCTCAATTATGGTGTGACTATATAGTCCTTCAAATAGGACGGTTGTCTTTTGGGTCTATCAGATTTTCTTTGGACTGGCTGCGTGCAGTCCTGTTGAGGTAGGCTGTTGTTTGGCAGTGGCTCAGCTTCTCGTTCTGGTGTGATTTCCCTTAGAGCATACGATTCTTCCTCCTCCTCCATTTCCTGAGTTTCACTTGTTTCATTGCTCTCTTGGAACAGGTTCCATGGAATGTCATCTTCTTCCATTCCTTCCCCCCCCCCCCAGTTTGGTCGTAGGGGAGTTGTTGGCTGGCCGATATGAGTCGTGACCGTAATTGGTCAATATGTCATTTCCACAGTCTTTCATCAACACATCTTACAATATAGGATTTGGGCCCAGTCTCGCATATTATCGTTGCTTCAATCCAAACCGGGTCGCCCGATAAATTTCTTGCATAAACGGGGTCGCCTACCTTGAAGGTACGGTAGCGTCCGCTGGATCCTGCAGGTTTTTCTGGCTCGTAAGCAGGGTGCAGTCGGTCGAGGCGGGAACGGAGTTTTCGCCCCATGAAAAGTTCTGTGGGAGTTCTGCCGGTTACGCTGTGCGGAGTGATGTGTTGTAGAAGTAGAATGCGGTTTATTTTTTCGTCAATATTATCATAGTCCACTTTTTGCAAAGTCTTTTTTACAAATTGGACCATGCGTTCGGCCGTTGGTAGCAGGATGCGCCGGCGAGGTGAGCGCATGGCGGATGCCATTATCAGCAAGGTACTGTTCAAACATTAGCGCTGTAAACTGTGATCCGTTGTCGGACACCAGGACGTCCAGCAATCCATGAGTTGCAAAGAGTCTATTAAGGACTTTAATGACTGCTTCGGAGGTTGTATGGGTCATTCGATGAATTTCTAACCAATTATGCATCGACAGTCAACAGCAATGTATGTCCTTTAATCGGCCCTGCAAAATCCAGGTGGATTCTGGACCAGGGTCCGCGTGGCGTCTCCCATTCGGTCGGTGCAGCTTTTGGCGGTGCGTTGCTGTTTTGTTGGCACTTGGTGCAGGCCTTGACCCATTGCTCGATGTGTCGGTCCATGCCTGGCCACCAAGCATAGCTCCGTGCGAGTGCTTTCATCCGCACGATCCCGGGATGTCCTTCGTGCAAAATTTGTAACAGCATTTTTTGGAGTCGTTCTGGAACGACGACTCTATCGCCCTAGATGACACAGCCTTTTTGCAAAAAAAGTTCAGTCTGCCTTGTTTTAAATGGCGCGAAGTCATCTGGGACCTGGTCCAATGGCCATCCACATTCTACCCAGCCTAGGACTCGAGCTAGGGTGTGGTCTCGTCTGGTCTCTCTCGCGATATCTCGAGCGGTCATAGGGGGCGAGTTGAGCGTCTCAATTTGTAACGCTGATACTGTTGGTGCTGGATCGTCGAGAGTCTCTGGTAGCGGTGTTCTGCTGAGTGCGTTGGCGTGGGGAATGGCTTTCCCCGGGCGATGTAACAATCGATAATTATAAGCAGCTAGGAACTCTGACCATCGAGTCATTCTTGGGGACAATATATAGGGGGTTGGTTTGTCCCCAGCGATTATCCCCAGTAAAGGTTTGTGGTCAGTTACAATGGTAAATGTCCTTCCATATACATACTCATGGAATTTTTTTACGGCTGACACAATTGCAAGAGCTTCCTTATCTATTTGTCCATAGTTACGTTCTGCATGGGAAAGAGTCTTTGAAAAGTATGCAACGGGGGCCTCGTTTCCATTAGGCAGCACATGGCTCAAAATGGCGCCCACCCCAAACGGTGAGGCATCACAAGTTATAACCAATGGTAATGTTTCATTATATTGCATAAGTACAGAATCAGACGTAAGTAAATCTTTTACATTTCGAAACGCTTTTTCCTCCCGGTAACCCCAAACCCACAATGCTTTCTTATCTAATAACCAGTGTAACGGTTCAGCCACAGTCGCCTTATGCGGTAAAAACACATTATAGAAATTGATAAGGCCTAAAAATGCCTGGAGATCTGTTTTGTTACAGGGTCTGGGAGCATTTTTTATCGCCCTTAATTTACTCTCAGTAGGGTGAATACCCTATCAATGCGATAACCTAGAAATTCAACACTGTCGGTACACAGATGACACTTATCCCTTTTTACTTTCAGTCCCGCTTCTTGGAATTTTTTTAGAACACATTTTAAACGATTCTGCAGAATTTTTTTACTAGGAGCTGCAATTAACACGTCATCAAAATACGGAACCACGCCCTTGATTCCCTGCAATAATCGTTCCATTAAACTTTGGAATATTCCTGGGGCTACACTTACCCCGAATTGTAATCGGGTACATTTAAAAGCACCTCTGTGCGTTACTATCGTTTGAGCTTGGGCTGTTTTATCGTCCACGGGCAATTGTTGATAGGCTTGAGCTAAATCTAATTTAGCAAAAACCTTTCCACCTCCCAGGGAATGAAGGAGGTGCTGTACCACCGGCACTGGATACACGTTCTGCTGGAAGGCATGGTTTAGAGTGGCCCGGTAGTCCCCACAGATTCGGATTGACCCATCTGGCTTAATGGGGGTTACAATAGGAGTTTCCCATGGAGAACAATCAATGGGTTGCAGTACCCCTTGTTTAATTAGTTTGTCAAGTTGTTCATCTATCTTGGCCTTAAGGGCGAACGGAACTCGACGGGGCTTTAAACAGATCGGGGCGACCTTAGGGTCGAGGCTAAACGAAATTGGGGTCCCCTTATACTCGCCCAGACGATCTGCGAAGACATCGCTGAATTCAGAAATAAGGTCCTCCTCCCACTCGCAATCACTGACTCGGTTCACGCCGGCTACTTCGATGCCGAGTGGCGTGAACCATTGGAGGCCTAACAAACTAGGCCTGTCCCTATCGATGATCGTTAGAGGTAAGTATGCCGTATGCTTTTTAAACAAGACGCGGACTCGACAAGACCCAACCACAGGGATCCGATTCCCTTGGTAGTCTTTAAGGATAAGACATTGCATTCGAAGGTCTTGGCGTTGGATGGTAGGAATGAGTTGCTTTAATGTCTTCCATGACACCATTGAGAGGGACGATCCCGAATCGACCTCCATGTGGCAAGGTTGGTTCTCTATGGCTACTGTAACTCGAATCTTCTTAGTGTCCATGGCTGAGGCGTCACCTATAGTGATAGTATGGTGAGCCTCTTCTTTCTGTAACGCTCGATATCTGTAGTAGTGGTTTGCTGGATCTCGCCTTACAGGACGGTTTCCTGCCGATTGGCGAAAGTTGGTTCCCTTTGAGGCCTGACTTGGTCCAGGTAAACTGTGACAGACTCAACTGATGTGGCCTCGTTTTCCGCACTCATGGCAGAGTGCGTCGCGGAATTTGCATTCGGCCCTGGCGTGGTTTGCTCCACAGCCAGCGCAAGGGCATAAGGGCTTAGGGCGAGGATCCCGGTCGGACCGCATTCGATGGACCCCTTCTTCATCGCTGTCTGACGACGAAGAGAGGTCCTCATGGTGCGTCGTAATGAGCTGCTCTTCTGACTTGGATAAAATGTCGCCTGTCGGTGGGGTCGTTGGGTTTCGGCTTTGCCATAGTTGCTCCACGGACTTTTTGGTCACCTCAGCAGCAGTGGCTTCGGCGATGGTGTCAGCAAGGCCGATGTCGCCTTTCGCCATCAGCTTGCTTTGCACGCCTAGCGCATCTAATCCCAGAATTAACCGGTCTCTCAGTGCTTCATCTAAGTCTGCGAACGCGCAGAGGCCTCCTAAGTGTCAGAGGTCTGCCACGAAGTCAGGCACACTCTCTCCTTTTCGCTGGCTTTTTTGATAGAACTCATGGCGTCTCACGAGTGTAAGTACGGTTGGCGCGTAATGGTCTCTCAGGAGAGGTCGTCCCAGCTTATTGCTTTCACTTCGCAAGGTTTCGCAAGTGCTTTTGCCATTTTAAAGACAGCCGGGCCGCAGTACGTCAGGAACAGCGCCCGCTTCTTGGCTGGTGTGGCGTCCTTCAGGTTGTTTGTTTCGAGGAACATTTGGAAGCGATCCATGTAGGATTCCCAATCCTCTTGGTTCGGATCGAACGGAGCGGGTGGTACGATGCCGCTGGACATGGTTTCCGTTGGTGGCGTCGTCTTAACACGTGCTCTGTTTTTCTTCCAAGTTCCTTAAGATCAGATGTCTCCAAATCCCATCCTCGTCGCCAGTGTTATGGTTTTAAGCATGGGTTAAATGAATGGAGACAGTCTTAGTTGGTGAACTTTCAGCTCTTTATTACATAGCGACTTAAAACTTTAATAACAACAACTCTGCCTTATATAGGCAACCTTAATGCGAAATAACCAATAGGGAGCTGTAAGACGCTAGCTCCAGAACCAATAAGAGTCCTTCGTTAAGGGCCAATCGGATTCTCTGAGCCCAACCAATCCGATCGAGCCGCTTAACAACCAATCAGAAGTGCAGGGCCAGAACCCTGCACTTTACACCAAGCTCGCTTTTATTTTAACTATTTACATACATAACACTTTTCTCAATTTTCTCTTGTGTATCAAATTTGAACTCTTTCTGTCCTATCTTCAAAATTCTCCTTCACAGACAAAGTCCTGACTCTCTTTACAAAATTTATTTATAGCATTCTACTGGTTTGGAAGGAATGAAAAATTAGAAATCTAATGCTGCCGGAAAGTAATAAAGAAACAAAGCTCAACTTCTTAATTTGAAAAGGCTTTGGTATATGTGTTCATCTGCTTGTATGCAATATTTGGCCATTCTCAGAACCTAAGCAAACATTGCCAGCAAAGAGATTTGCAGAAAAGTATTATAGGAAGTAATCATATTAACTGCATTTAATTAATCTCAGATAATGTTTAGCACATTTTAATTAATTTTAGTATTTGTTGCAGCCACATCAATTTTTCCCATACTAAACAGGGAAGTTAAGTGAGTTGCACTCCATCTTATGACTTTTTTTTGCCACAGTTGTTAACTGAATCATTGCAATTGTTAAGCGAATCAGGCAATTGTCAAATCAATCTGGTTCCACCCATTGACTTTTACTTGCCTAAAATTAGCTGGGAAGATTATAACTGGTGATCACATGACCCCAGGACAGTGAAACTGTCATAAATACATGCAAATTGCCAAGTATCCAAATTGTGATTACATGACTATGGGGATGCCACAACGGTCATAAGTATTAAAAAAAACCATCATAAGTTACCTGTTTCAGTGCCATTGTAACTTTGATGGGAAACCATACAAATTGTTGTAAATTGAGGACTATCTGTAAACATTTTTTTTAAAAAACCCAAAATACATATTTTTTTAAAATGGCAATTAAACAGTTTACAAATGTATCTGGCAAATAAGTCCATGTGTACCTCTAAGTCTGGTTTGGTTCTGCAACCCAACAGGACAGACACAGGCTTCAGAGAATAATTAGGATTGCATTAAAAACAATTACTACCCACCTGCCTTCAATCGAGGACCTGTATACTGCACGAGTGAAAAAGAGGGCTATGAAAATATTTACAGACCCCTTACATCCCGGACATAAACTGTTTCAATTCCTACCCTCAAAATGACACTATAGAGCACTGCACACCAGGACAACTAAATAAAAGGACAGTTTTTTCCCGAACGCCATCACTCTGTAAACAAATAATTCTCTCAACACTGTCCAACCATTTACAAAGTCTGCACTACTATTACTGTTAATCTTCTCATCACTCTTTATCGCCCATCCCCTCCCACTTGTGACTATCTGACTGCAATTTTGTCGCTTGTATCCTTACAATTTATATTGACTGTTTCCTAATATGATTCAATTGCTTATTGTACCTTATGACTATCATTAAGTGTTGTACCTTATGATTCTTGATTGTATCTTTTCTTTTATATACAAGGAGAGCATTTGTACCAAGACAAATTCCTTGTGTGTCCAACCATACTTAGCCAATAAAGAATTCTATTCTATTCTAAGCAGAAGTATTGCCCAATCATCCACATTCTGTTTCCTTGATAGAACATTGCTTTAAGAGGTCATTGATGAACCCAATCTTCCTGGGAAATCTGTATCCAAACTCCCATTTGTGGTGAAAATCATGGCTGAATTTCCATTATTCAATGTGATATTTCTGAGGAAAATATGGTAACTGATCTGATAGCAGCTTAAAATTTTAAATATAAATTTAACATTTGAATAAATTCATAGTAATGAAATATAACATTTTGAGACCTAAGATAATTTAACAATGTGAAGAAAACCTACTACAGCTAAATTATGTTTATTCCCTCTCAGTTAATATTGAAACAGTCAATTTTTCAATTTCACAACTAGAGGAAGATAGTACAGTTGAACCATAGATGATATAAAGACTACAATTTAAAAAACAAAAACAAAATCCTCATACATTCTCAGAAAAAAAAGTGAAAATCAGCATATGCACTATACAATTGTGTATATTATTCTTGTAATGTATCTCTTCCTTGAGGTGTTCTTGTTTTTATCCCAAAAGCATTGATGTTGTTAAAGTAATTGTGAAGTTGTCCGACCATCACGACCCCATGGACAACTTTCCTCCAGGCCTTCCTGTCCTCTACAATCCCCTGGAGTCCATTTAAGCTTACACTGACTGCTTCAGTGACTCCATCCAGCCATCTCATTCTCTGCCGTCCCCTTCTTCTTTTGCCCTCAATAGTTCCCAGCATTAAGTCTTCCTTCTCATTAGGTGGCCAAAGTATTTGCGTTTCATCTTCAGGATCTGGCCTTCTAATGAGCAGTCAGGGTTGATCTCATCTAGGACTGACCAGTTTGATGGTTTTGCAATCCAAGGGACTCGCAGGAGTCTTCTCCAGCACCATATTTCAAAGGCCTCACTTCTTTGGTGCTCAGCCTTCCTTATGGTCCAACTTTTACAGCTGTATATTGCAACTGGGAAAACCATAGCCTTGACTATACGTACTTTTGTTGGCAGGGTGATGTCTCTGTTTTTTAGAATGTAAGCACTGTAAAGGTAAGTCTTAAACAGAAATTCATGTTACAAAAAGAGCCATCAGTAATTTCCAGGGGGAAAAATATCTAACAAATAACTGTTTCCATCATATGAACTAATGATGCAGATTTCAATATGGCACAGCTGTTTTAAATTTTACACACACACACACACACACTGAAATTCACAAAACTTGAGTTTCTATTTTAATCAGATGGGGCCAAGGAAGAGAAAGGAAGACGGACTAATTCAAATATCCCCATGGGTTAACTGAGATCTAAGAAAGAATCTTAATTCAGCATCCTATGCATTCGTTATATTCCGAGAATAATGATATATTCAAGATATTTGGAAAATTTTCAGAAATGTGCCAGACTCTTCTCATTAGGGCAACGAAAAGCCACAAATGGGCTTTGATGTGATTCTAAGGCTGGATTTAGCAATAGAACAATACAGCATTTTTTTTGCAGATGCATACAAAATGACACACAGGAAGTAACAACTTCAGCAGGTATAATGGGAAGTACAGATGCTTCCTGCTATTCAGTCAAAAAGAAAATGTTCACCACAAGAATCTCCCTACACTGTGTGCAGACTTGCCTTTGTTCAACACCATTTGCATACTTAGAGAGCTCTGTACTTAATGTTTGACTAGCAAAATCAACAGCTACAGGTACAAATATTTTTATAGGCATTTTATTACAACATTGATTAAATTATCTACCAGTATAATTTAGGAAACTTAGTCAGTTCTTGCAAAAAAAAAATCATTCTTTTTTTAAAAAGCAGATACTAGTTTGTTTGCTGAGATTAAGTGCAGGTGGTCCTCATCTTATGACCACAATTGAGACTAGAATTTGTGTTGCTGAGGAAAGCAGTTGTTAAGTCATGCTCGATTTCATGACATTTTTGCCACAAATGTTGATGCATCATTGCAGTTGTTAAGTGAATCAGACAGTCATTAAATGAATTCACCTTCCCCAATTGGCTTTGCTGAGGGCACAAATAGCCACCACATGCTTTGGGACACTGCAACCATCATAAATATATGCTCATTAATACATAATTAAATATTGATCACATGATTGTAGGGATACTGCAATGGTTGAAAGCATGAAGGCAGATCATAAATTACTTTTTACCATGACTTTGCAACTTGGAATGGTCATTAAATGAGTGGGTATAACTCAAGGACTACCAGTAGCCCTATGAGATGCTCGGTTTTACTTTTCAGTGTGAAAGTAGCTGAGGGAGGGATTCCAGGTGAGTTTTTCTATTTTTTTCTGAAATAAGAAGCAAGGTTTATCAGAGTGCTTGAGCCCTTTTTACCTGCATGTTTTAAAATCCATTTTTTTTCAAACTTGGAAACTTTGAGACATCTATGTTGATTCTCAAACATTCAGGTCAAGGTTGTCCCAAAGGTGCTTTTTCAAGAGCAACTGGAGATATGTGGACTTTGAGATGTGTGGACTCCCAGAATTCCCCACCCGCTTAAAGTTGCCAAGTTTGGAAAACACTAAATTAAATAGACACACTTCCAAGTCACCAATCCTTTTATTTTCTAGAAATAGGAAAGGCAATAAAGTCCATCTGTACCAGTGGTGGGATTCAAAAACTTTTACTACTGTTTCTGTGGCTTGGTGAACCTGGCCATGGCTTTTTTTTTTTTTTTTGCAGCCCCCATTTTTGGAAGCTACTTAGCCACTTAGCCCTGGGGGGGGGCATTTTTGCTCCTCTAAGGCTCCTCTGGGGTTCAGGAAGAAAAGGAACAGAGCATGGGAGTTGCACACAGCACCCCTCCAAGCTCCATTTTGGGAGCTTCTATAGCCTCATAATAGCCTCTGAGGTGCATTTTTGCTCCCCTAAGGCTCCTCTGGGGCTCTGGAAGGCAAAAAATGGAGGGGGAACTGAGCTCCTCCCTCCATTTTTTGCCTTCCTGGGCCTCAGCAAGGGGAATCCAGCACAGCTGACCTTATTTACAGCTGATTATTGGGAGAGGAAAAAAGAAAGAAATACCTTGGGCAAATGTCAGGCAGGCAGGAGGGCGGGGTGAGCAAGCATCGGGAGGGAGGGTGACCAGGTGGGGAGCATGGCCAGCCAGAACTTACGACCAGTTCGGTGACCCACACCAAATTCTTGCTGCTGGTTCGCTCGATCTGGTATGAACCGGCTGAATAACACCACTGATCTGTACATAAGCAACAATGTCATTTTGTGTACTTTAAAAGAACAAAAGTTTTCAACCATTCAGCCCTTCCCTTTTACGGGTAAGTGCAGCTATTTTAAAAAGCACCTGCTAGTTTTTATGAAGATTCTCAGTCATCCAAGAAAGTCCAGGTGCATCTTGAAAAAAAGCCCCTTTGGGACATCTGCTAGTTTGTCTCTTCCCAACTCTGCAGTTCATTTCCAGCACAAGAATAGGTCAATATTCCCTCTTTATTTTAAAATTAAAGGGGTCAAAATACTGATTTCCTTTGAATTTTTTTGAGGGCAGGAAATTGCATTATGATGTATTGCATCTGCAGGGCTGAAGAATCTATTTGGTTCAATTGCAGAAGTATTTAATCATTTTGACCCAAAAGAAAAAGAAAAAAAACCTGGTTGCTAATGCAGAGCAGAGAAATTCAAGATTTATTAGCAAAATCCTAAATCATCTTTCAAGCTCTTTTACAAAAAAAAACTGGAGAGCTTTCGTAGTTTTGCTCTGGCAAATGTAGAGAAATTTTACCTAATGCATTGGATTCATATTACAGTAGAAAGAAATGGCTTCTGTTGTATCTGTTTTCAAAGTGTCTGTTGCAGTGTGTTGGAGGGGCGGGGAATTCCCCCTTCCACCTCTCACTGCACTCCTCAGCAAGGCTTACCATTTAAGGATGCAAATTCAGATATAAGACTGCCTCAATAAAGCCCTGTTCTCAGATGAGTAATTAGGTTTGTATCTTTCAGTCTAGAAATAAGAGAAACAAAAGTCCAAGAGGCCTTTGTATGCTAAAAGAGATCACCTTGTGCCAGTCTGTTACTCCAGCTGTTTTCAGATAAATTCAGTGATTTCTCAGAACTCAGTTGCCCTAAATGTACAAAACAATGGCTGCTCTTAGTTAAATGTGTTAAGTTCTGCGCATGGGTGCAAGGAACGGAGACGAGGCAGTGAACAGTGAACTTCAAGTCTTTATTAGTCATACTGAACAGAGCAAAAACCCTAGGGCAGCAGCAGCCCTTTTATAGGGTAGGCTGCTGACCTATTAGCCAATGAGAAACATGGAAGTGTTAAACCCTTGAACCAATGAGAGTTGGCCCGTTAACAGCCAATCAGATTTCCCAGAAAGGACCAATCCGATATCGCTATTATCAGCCAATCAGACGTGCAGGATTAGAACCCTGCTTTTTCTTAAGGTTGTTAAAACTTTATTAAACGCCTTTATTAGTTCATAACAAAATTCATGACAAGTCCACTTCACTCAAATTGGCAATAAATAGGCAAGTTTCTGAGTCCTCCTGAATTTTAGATCAAGTTAAATATAACAGTAACAAGATGGAACCAAAAACAGCAAGCAAGACCAACAGTCTTGGATGCCAATTAAAGATCTTAATATTGACCTTCAACCAGGAAATTTAAGAACAATCCTGGAAGGTCACCATTTTTCAAAATCATTGCCCAGCTATTCCCATGCAGAGCTGTGGTGGCACAATGGTTAAAATGCAGTATTGCAAGTTAATTCACACTGCCAGCAGTTCGATCTTGACCAGACTCAAGGTTAATTCAGCCTTCCATCTTTCCAGGTAAAATGAGGACTCGGATTGTTGGGGACAATATGCTGCCTCTGTAGATTGCTTAGAGAAGGCTGTAAAGTAATGTGGAGTGGTTTATAAGACTAAGTGCTGTTGCTATGCTTCTTATGAATACTAAAGTTGCATGCCACTGTCATAGCCAATTGTTCTTGGCTGCTGGGTGCCATTGGACTGAGTTGGAAGAAAAACCTGTGTATGAGAGACATTGTGGTACAGTGGTAGGGATGCAGTATTGAGGCTACTTCTGCTGCTGGCTGCCAGCAGTTCAGCAGTTCAATTATCACTGGCTCAAGGTTGACTCAACCTTCCATCCTTCCAAGGTTGGTAAAATGAGGACCCAGATTGTTGGGGGCAATAGGCTGACTCTGTAAAAACCACTTAGACACTCTTGTAAAGCACTGTGAAGCTGTATATATAAATCTAACTCTAAGTGCTATTGCTATTGCTATAAAATCTAATCTTAATTCTTTCACTACCCTGCTGTCAACCATGAGTGAGGCTGTGCCTAACAACCTTACCACAAACGGTGATATCTAGACATTTTATCCTGCTGACAGAAATAATGCAGTCAAATATGAAGGCAGTAAATACATTTCTTTTCTTGTCTTCTTCCCACCAACCATATGTCCTGTTCTAGACTAAGATAGTCCTATTCTCCATATCATGTTGATTTTTGCATTGTTTGCTGGCATTATACTACATATGATGGTTCTTATATAGAGTTATGGTTCTTATGCTTTCTTTTTTATTTTTTATGCTTTCTTGTAAACTTTATTACTTTTATTATTTTAAAGCTTTACATTACTTTGATCTGCCTGTGGGAAACTGGTTATAGCGTATTATAAAAGTATAACACAAAAATTAATAATGGTCATTCTGCTGTGACAGGGAACAGGAGGAAACTGAGAGATAGGCAAAGAATGATTAAACATCTGGCAAAATCAGGAAACTTATTTACGTTGATGAATAATTGATGAATTTTATAGGTATTTCAAAACAGAAATGTTTAAAATTAAAGTTTAAAACAGTAGGAACAATTGAATTAAATAATTTGGGGGATTGGATTAGAAAACCTCCAAAGTCTTTCCAACCCTATAATTCGTATATTTTTTAGACACAAAGTTTTTTTTTTTAATGAAACCTTGGCAAATTTAAAAACTTCTCTTCCTTGAGGAGATTCTATTTCAAGACTCAACTTAAAAAATAATAGTGTTCTACAAATTCATCTTACTATGGCATGAAGATAATAAAGAAGTTTTAGTAGTTTTATTATCTAAGATGTTGCTTCCTTTCTCATTTAGACCATGCTAAATGGAGATCAAGGAAGGGAATGATCAGTTGAGCAGACATCAGGCTTCTTTCTTTATGGCTTTGTAGCAGTAAGGATAGAACAATAAAATTGGATTTGAATATGGGGGGGAGCCTCTATTTCTCACTGCTTTCTTTCATTGCTACAGAGCAATTTGGAGAACAATACTTATATTCAGCTATTTGTTTAGCCTGCCTTAATATATGTATCTTTCTAATTAACCTGCTTCATGAAAACTTATTTTTCCCATAAATTCTAAGTTCTGGGGGAAAAAATTGAGAGGATTTTTTCTTACTGTAGGTCGTATTGCCACAGCTGAGTCCATAGTATGGTGAAAAGTTGGAGAATTCAAACATCTCAGAAACACAGTGGATTTACATCCCTGGTTTTCCTGCCCATCATATAGCTGATTGATGTTTATTACTGCTACCAATTTAATTTCATTAAAGAAAGGATGGACAGAAGAGGGACAAAATGAAGAGTAAATGACAACATTTAAATATTTTAAAAATTATTTTAAATAATAAAATTAAATTGTTGGAATTGTTGTCCCACAGCAAGTTATCACATGATGAGTTGCCCACGTTGAGTTGTCCCACAATGAGTTGACTGTAGCAAGTTGGTCGTGGGGAATTGGCTGTGGTGAGTTGTCCCATTCCACTACCAAAGTGTTCGTGTTTTCTTGCAGCTTGGTGCTGTCTGCAAATTTGATTAGTATCCCTTCTATTACCTCATCTAGGTCATTTATGAGATGTTGAAAAGCACTCATTCCAAGACAGAACCTTACCCCACTGTATGCTTCTCTCCTTGTAGATGTAGTTCCATTGAGGGTTGCACAATGAATGCAGGATTTGCCAATTGCAAATCCATCTGGTGGTCTTACTACCCATCCTACAATGGTCTATCTTATCCAGAATTAAGTCCCACTATGATTAATAAAACACCTTTTCTCCCAATCAGAGATTTAGCAAATCATGTATTTTCTTTTGCATACTGATGAATGATGAATCTCATTTTCTGGTACCAATGATACAAATTAATGCAGAAATATTTATTTCGCTGAGAAATCCTGCATTGACAGCAAGAAATATTGTAAAAGGTATATAGAAGAACCACATATCTGTAGGATATGAGGTGAAACTATGGCTTGTATGAATTGAAAGTTTTTCTAACCTAGCTTTGAAAGAAAGAATTTATTTCTTGGCATTAGAATCATTAGAGCTGTCCTAACTTGCAGAGGCATGATACACTCATTGGAAAATGTCTGCCTTGAAGATATTCTTTTGTTCTCTATTTACATATCTGAGCAGGGCAAAATGGACATCACAATAATCCTGTTAATTGCCAGCATTATTTTAAAGAGAGCAATAACATTTTTTTTCCATGGTAAAGACAATAAAATTAATACAATGAAGTTAATAGTTAAAACTTCAGTGATGACGTTTGTTCTTTTTTATTTCATTTTATTTTTGTATTTATTTTTTATGCTGTCTTTATGATTTTATATAATAACTCAAGATGGTGGCCATAACTAATATTCCTTCCCACTTGTGACTGTATGACTGTAACTTTGTCGCTTTTATCCCTACGATTTATATTGACTGTTTCCTAGTATGATTTGATTGCTTATTGTACCCTATGACTATTATTAAGTGTTGTACGTTATGATTCTTGATGAATGTATCTTTTCTTTTATGTACACTGAGAGCATTTGCACCAAAGACAAATTCCTTGTGTGTGTGGGTCTCAAATGCCACTGTTAAAATGATTTAAATTCTGAACTTTTTTGCATGTAATTCTTGAAATCTTGTTACAAATAAGGATGCATCATGTGTGTATATCTGGCTGAGGGAGTCAATGGAAGCAACGGAATTCTGAGTTGGAGGTCTTCATTGAACAAGTGTTCCTTTGACTTTCTACACAGAATTTTAAAAAATCCAAAACTGTTATGTTGGTGGATCGGTCCCAAGGAGAGACGCGAGACCAGTGACTTTCAAGCTCTTTTTATTAGTTGGTAGATCAGCTTGCTTGCATTGGATCGGCGGCAGCTTATATAGAACTTTTACCAGGCGCCGCGGTCAATGACAGCCATTCGAATCTCCCGCGATTGGCTAGGCCAATCGCGGTCGATCCGGAAAGACCAGGCGGGAACAGCAAAGCCAGCAGCTCAACCAACCCAAGTAGACCGGGAGGGAGCTACAGCGAAAGGCCCGACTTTCATTGCTGTACACTCAGCCAATCCTAATGCTGTGCGTCCTAGCCAATCAGAATGCAGGGTTACAAGAATGCAAATACAGAATACCCCTCCCCTCTTGCTATGATCCTATGTGACATAGTCCTGTAAATAGGCGGGGCTCCGTACTTGTCTACTGGACCTGCGCAGATTAGTTGTTGCTTGATCTCCGACCGGTTCGGTTGGGTTCTGTGTTGCTCCCTGCCTCATTGATGGAACCGCCTGGAAGGGTGAGTCGGGCCTTTCGCCGTAGCTCCCTCCCGGTCTACTCGGGTTGGTTGAGCTGCTGACTTTGCTGTTCCCGCCTGGTCTTTCTGGGCTGGTTGAACTTGCTTGGCTGCTCCTTCCAGGCGAGGCTTCGAGCTGGTCATCCGTTGGTGGAGTATTGTTGGTTTCTTTCTTGTTGGGTTTGTTTATTTGGTGTTGTGGGGTTTCCCTCTCTTTCTGGGCTGCTGTTTGGGTTTCTCCTTCCTTCTTCAGGTTCTTTTTTCTGTGCGTCTGCGTGTCGGTTGTATTTTCTATTTTAGTTCTTGATCTTAGCTGATCGATGTGTCGCTTCCATGCTCGTCCGTTGGTTGTTTGTAGCTGGTACGAGCAGGGACCTGTTATGTTGTGAATGAATAAATGTATAATAAAGTTATCTTGAGCTTGAAGTAAAGTGCAGGGTTCTGGCCCTGCACTTCTGATTGGCTGTTAAATGGCGAGATCAGATTGATCCGTTCAGGAGAATCTGATTGGCCATTAATGAGCCGTTCTCGTTGGTCAACGGAGCTTTCGCTCCCAGGTTTTCATTGGTTGAATAGTTAATAAGTTGCCTATATAAGGAAGGCTGTAGCAGCCATCCAGTTTGAGCTGTCACACCATGTAAATAAAGAGTTGAAGTTCACCGTTTCACTGGCTCATCTCCATTCTTTCTCGCCCATGCTCCAAACATAACACTGGTGACGAGTTTGGGATGTTGAGACGTCAGAGCTAACTAACCATGAAGAAGAGAACCGAGTATGTGGCTGAAATGCACAACGGCGGAACCATGTCCGGCGGCATCATACCACCCGCTCCATTCAACCCAGCTCAAGAAGACTGGGACTCCTACATGGATCGTTTCCAAATGTTCTTGGAAACCAACAATTTGAAGGATGCCACGACTGGGAAGAAACGGGCGGTATTCCTAATGCATTGTGGGCCGACCGTATTCAAGATGGCTAAGGCACTAGCAAAACCGGCAGAAGTAAAGTCTATGGACTGGGACGTCCTCGAACCCCTACTGAGAGCCCACTATGTACCAACCGTGCCAACCCTTGTGAGGCACCATGAATTTTACCAGAGGGACCAGTGGAAAGGAGAGAGCGTTGCAGATTTCATTGCAGATCTTCGAAATCTGGGAGGCCTATGTGATTTTGCCGACCTTGAAGAAGCCCTGAGAAACCGAGTAATTCTAGGTTTAGAGTCACCGCACACGCAGAGTAAGCTGATGGCAAAGGGCGACATCAGTCTCAAAGATGCCATCGCTGAAGCTATGGCAGCGGAAGCAACCAAGAAGTCGGCTGTCCGAATGGGGCGCAGCCGCACCCCAGTTCACCAACCGACCAGCGAACTTTCACCCAAGTCAGGACAGCTGCTGATGGCCCACCACGAGGACCTCTCTTCATTGTCAGACAGCGACAAAGAAGAGGTCCATCGATTGTGGTCCAATCGGGACCAGTACCCGAAGTCCCTACACCCATGCGCTGGCTGTGGGGCCAACCATTCCAGGTCCGAATGCAAATTCCGCGATGCGCTCTGCCATGAGTGCGGGAAGAGAGGCCACATCGGACGGGTCTGCAGAAGCTTCCAAGGACCCCGCCAGGCCTCGAAGGGGGCTAACTATCGCCAATCGACAGGAAACCGTCCTGTAAGGCGAGAACCAGTAAACCACTCCTACAGAAACCAAACCTTAAATCGCCCCACGAAGCGAGAAGAGGCTCACCAAACTAACACTATCGGTTACGCCTCTTCCTTGGATGCCAAGAAAATCCGAATTACAGTGGCCATCGAAAATCAGCCTTGCCAAATGAAAGTTGACTCGGGATCGTCTCTCTCGATGGTTTCCTGAAAGACCCTCAAGCAACTCCTCCCTACTATCCGGCGCCAAGACCTCCGTTTCCAAAGACTTATCCTTAAAGACTATCAAGGGAATTGGATTCCAGTCATTGGATCAAGTCAAGTCCAGGTCTCATTCAAGAACCGCACGGCATACTTACCTCTGACTGTGATCGACAAAGATCGGCCTAGCCTGCTAGGCCTCCAATGGTTCGCGCCACTTGGCATCAAAGTGGCAGGCATTAACCGAATCGGCGGCAGTGACTGGGAGGAGGATCTCGTCCATGAATTCAGGGATGTCTTCACAGAAAAGCTAGGCGAGTACAAGGGGACCCTGATATCGTTCAGCCTTAATCCAAAAATAGCTCCCATCCGCCTTAAGCCCCGTCGAGTTCCATTTGCCCTAAAGCCGAAAATCGACAAACAGCTTGATAAGTTAATAGCCCAGGGAGTGTTAAAGCCAACCGATCACTCTCCCTGGGAGACCCCAATCGTGACACCCATTAAGCCGGGTGGTTCGATTAGAATTTGTGGAGACTTCCAGGCCACCCTGAACCACGCCCTGCAGCAAAATGCATATCCAGTACCGGTGGTGCAGCACCTCCTCCATTCCCTGGGGGGCGGAAAAGTCTTCGCTAAACTAGACTTAGCTCAGGCATATCAACAACTGCCGGTTGATGAAAAAACAGCGCAGGCACAAACGATTGTGATGCACTGAGGTGCCTTTAAATGTACCCGGCTCCAGTTCAGAGTGAATGTATCCCTGGGGATCTTTCAGAGCCTGATGGAAAGGCTATTACAAGGGATTAAAGGCGTGGTCCCCTACTTTGACGATGTGTTAATTGCTGCCCCTACTTCAAAAATTTTACGGGAGAGCTTAAAATTAGTTCTACAGAAATTCAAGGACACAGGTCTTAAAGTGAAAAAGAATAAGTGTAAACTGTGTACAGATTGTGTCGAATTTTTAGGGTATTTAATTGACAGTCAGGGCATTCACCCTACCGACAGAAAATTGAGAGCAATAAAAAACGCTCCCAGACCCCGGAATAAGGCCGACCTCCAGGCGTTTCTAGGCCTTATCAATTTTTATAACGTATTCCTGCCGCACAAAGCAATTGTCGCCGAACCTTTACATCGTTTACTGGACAAAAAAGCAATTTGGGTATGGGGTCATAGAGAAGAGCAGGCATTCCGTAATGTGAAAAAACTACTGACTTCTGACACTGTACTCATGCAGTACAATGAGACCTTGCCATTAAATATCACGTGTGATGCATCACCTTTCAGAGTGGGCACCATTTTGAGCCACGTATTGCCTAATGGTAGCGAAGCCCCTGTTGCCTATTTTTCAAAGACGCTTTCAAAAACTGAGCGAAATTATGATCGATAAAGAAGCCCTTGCGATCGTGTCTGCCATTAAAAGATTTCATGAGTACGTGTATGGCCGGGCTTTTACTATAGTGACTGACCACAAACCATTGCTGGGAATAATAGCCGGAGATAAACCAACTCCCTACATATTATCTCCCAGAATGACTCGCTGGTCAGAATTCTTGGCTGCTTATAATTACTGGCTGGAATACCGCCCGGGGAAAGCAATTCCCCACGCCGACGCATTGAGCCGAGCACCGCTTCCAAAGACTCTCGATGACCCCGCGCCTACAGTGAGAACATTGCAGATCGAGACACTTCATGCACCGCCATTAACCGCCCGTGATATCGTGAGAGAAACAAGACATGACCCCGCCTTAGCACGAGTCCTCAGTTGGGTGGAACGCGGATGGCCATTGGACCAAGTACCAGACGACTTCGCACCATTCAAAAGTCGACAAACAGAGTTGTTTTCTCAAAAGGGCTGTATCATCTGAGGCGATAGAGTTGTTATCCCAGAGTGACTCCAACAAGCAGTACTGAGAACCTTGCACGATGGCCACCCTGGCATCGTGCGCATGAAAGCCCTAGCACGAAGCTACGCGTGGTGGCCAGGCATTGACAAGCAAATCGAGACTTGGGTCAAAGCTTGTCATAGATGCCAAGAAGCACCATATCGATCAACTACGATCAAGGCTGCAGTCAGGCATCTCCGAGTCCCATGATAACCAAACTGAGGGGGGGGGGAGATACAGAGGAAGATGATCTGCAACTAGCAGAAAACCTTTTCGAAGGGAACGATAGCGGAAGGGAAATACGAGAAGAGGAACCAGGGATGGGATTGAGCTCACCTCAGGGTGATACTGTAGATGTTGGCAACAACGAAAACTCGAACTCAGATCCAGAGGCACCCCTTTCGCCAAACAACGAAGTACCTCAACAGGAGTGCAGCCAAATACCGGGTGCACAACGAAGATCAAACAGAATAACAAAACAACCGTCCTACCTTAAGGACTACGTAACCGCACCCAGTAAATGGAACCCGGGGGGAAGGGGTGTTGTGAATGAATAAATATATAATAAAGTTATCTTGAGCTTGAAGTAAAGTGCAGGGTTCTGGCCCTGCACTTCTGATTGGCTGTTAAATGGCGAGATCAGATTGGTCCGTTCAGGAGAATCTGATTGGCCATTAACAAGCCGTTCTTATCGGTCAACGGAGCTTTCACTCCCAGGTTTTCATTGGTTGAATAGTTATTAAGTTGCCTATATAAGGAAGGCTGTAGCAGCCATCCAGTTTGAGCTGTCACACCATGTAAATAATGACTTGAAGTTCACCATTTCACCGGCTCGTCTCCATTCTTTCTCGCCCATGCTCCAAACATAACATGTTATCTGGGTTATTGTTGCTGGTACCCAGAGTGGGTCCTCTGTGAGGTTTCTTGCGTATACCATGTCACCCGGTGCAAATGTTCAGTGCTTGCTAGATGAATCGGGGGGGGTTTCTGGGTTGTACGTGGGGTGCCGCTTGTCTAGTGGGGACCTTAATTTCCTCCCCATTAATAGTTCTGCCGGGCTTTTATTGGTTGTCGTGTTTGGAGTTATATGTTGTATGAATAGCATTTTATTAATTTTGTTTTGTATTTCCCCGGTTTCAATTTTTTGGATTGTTTTCTTTGTAAATTGGACCATTCGTTCTGCCCTCCCATTTGCCGCTGGATATGCTGGCACTGTCAGTGCATGCCGTATTCCCCGTTCCGCTAGGAATTTTTCAAATTCCAGCGCGGTAAACTGGGGGCCGTTATCTGATACAATTACATCTGGGAGGCCGTGGATTGAGAATAGTCTGTTGAGTTCTTTGATAACGGCCTCTGTGGTGGTAGTTCTCATGTTGCTTACCTCCAACCAGTTGGAGTAAGCATCTACCATTATGAGGAAGGTGTGTCCTTTTGTGGGTCCGGTGAAGTCTATGTGAATCCTGGACCATGGCCCTCTGGGGGTTTCCCATTCCAGGATTGGGGCAGCGGGAGGGCTCAGCCTGGATTCTTTGCATTGCCTGCATGTTGCCACCCAAGCTTCGATTTGCTTGTCCATCCCTGGCCACCAGGCGTAACGCCAGGGCTTTAGTCTTAACGATGCCCAGGTGCCCCTCATGCAACAATTCCAAGACCCTTTTCTGTAATTTTTCCGGGACAACAACCCTGTCCCCCACAGTTAACACCTCTTTTGAGTGAAAGGTTCTATTTGTCGGTTTCAAAAGGTTCTGAATTGTTCGTCGTCGTCTTTTTCCGGCCACCCCTTCTCCACCCAATTTAAGACCTGCGCCAGACATTTGTCTTTATTGGTTTCGTGGGCAATATCTGACGCGGTCACAGGGAGATTGGGTAAAGTCTCTATGCTCAGGGTGGCTGTTGTGGGTGCTGGGTCAGTGTCCAGGTTGGGCAAAGGCGTGCGGCTCAAGGCGTCTGCATGTGATATTGTCTTACCAGGTCGGTGGGTTAGCCAGTAACTGTAGGCGGCAAGGAATTTGGACTACCTTGTCACTCTTGGGGATAGAATGTTCGGGGTGGCCTTGTTCCCTGCCAGAATCCCTAATAGCGGCTTGTGGTCAGTGATGATGGTGAAGGTTCTGCCGTAGAGGTACTCGTGGAACCTCTTCACAGCAGCGATGATTGCCAAGGCTTCCTTGTCCAGCTGGCTGTAATTTCTTTACAGTTTTGAGAGGGTCCTTGAAAAGAAAGTGATGGGTGCCTCTTCTCTGTCCGGAAAAGTGATGAGGACTGAGGATGGCCCTGACGCTGAAGGGTGATGCGTTGCAAGTGACCGCTAGTGGTAGGGTCTCGCTGTACTGGATGAGGACAGCGTCCGATGTGAGTAGGTCTTTAGTCCAGTTGAATGCGTTCTCCTCTCATCTTCCCCAGCTCCAGCTTGCTGTATTGTCCAGCAGCCTATGCAACGGTTCTGCCGCGGTCACCTTTTGGGGCAGGAAAACATTTTAGAAGTTAATCAGTCCAAGAAATGCCTGCAGTTCAGTTTTAGTTCTTGGTCTAGGGGCTTCCTTGATGGCCCTGACTTTTTTTTCCATTGGGTGGATTCTGTGCTGGTCTAGGAGGTACCCCAGGAATTCGACTTTCTCGGTGCACAGCTGGCATTTTTCTTTTTTGACTTTCAGCCCCAAGTCTTTGAATTTTTGTAGCACCTCCCTTAGACGGCTTTCTAATTGTTTCTGGTTGGTCGCTGATACCAGCACGTCATCAAAGTAGGGCACAACCCCCTTAATCCCTTGGAATAGCCTCTCCATGAGACTTTGAAAGACCCCCGGTGCTACGCTGACTCCAAATTGGAGTCTCTTGCAGCGAAAAGCCCCCCTGTGGATGACTATGGTTTGCGCCTCTGCAGTTTCTGTGTTGACCGGTAATTGCTGATAAGCCTTTGCTAGGTCGAGTTTTGCGAAAACCTTGCCTCCCCCCAGTGAGTGCAGAAGGTGCTGTACCACTGGGACGGGGTAAGCACTTTGTTGCAGGGCACGGTTGAGGGTGGCCTTGTAGTCACCGCAGATTCTCACCGACCCATCTGGTTTGACTGGGGTGACTATGGGGGTTTCCCACCTGGCATGGTCTGTTGGCTCGAGTACCCCTTACTTGATGAGCTTGTCTAACTGCTCATCGATCTTGGGTCTGAGTGCAAAGGGCACTCGCCGGGGTTTTAGGCTGATTGGGGCAATGTTAGGGTCTAGGCTGAAGGATATTGGGGCCCCTCGGTACTTGCCTAGGCTGCCGTCGAAGACCTCCTGAAAGTCCTTCAGGAGTTGCTCCTCCCAGTCTGCCTCAGCGACGTGGTTGATGCCCGTCACTTCTATCCCTAATGGTGCGAACCACTGCAGTCCGAAGAGGCTAGGGCAATCCTTGTCCACAATCGTCAGGGGAAGTATCTCGTGCACCCTTTAAATGTGATCTTAAAGTGTCCTCTTCCGACTACGAGAATGCGGTTTCCCTGGTAGTCTTTGAGGATGAATTTCTGGCTCTCCAGTTCGCACCTGTAGATGGTAGGCACCAGGCGCTTGATTTCCCACCATGCAACCATGGAGAGGTAGGACCCAGAATTCACCTCCATTTTGCATGGCTGGTCTTCAATGCCTACCTCCACACGTACCTTCCGGGCATCCTCGTTTGAAGAGTGGCCGATGATGACCGTTTGATGGGTTTCTTCTCGTTGTCTGGCCTCGTTGAAGCGTCTGTTTCTTCCATCCCGGCTCCATCGGCTCTCAGCGTACCAAGTCTCCGGTTTGGGGGGGTGCCATCTCATCCCCAGGGGCTGCCGTCGGGGGGCATGGTTCCGCTTGACTCGGCACACCTTGGCGATGCGGCCCCGCTTGTCGCAATGGCGGCAGATTGCGTCGAGGAATCGGCATTCTGACCATGGATGGTCACCCCCACACCCAGCACACTGGATCCCCGACTTATGACCTTGCCGTTTGCGCCGATCTCGTTCCACCTGGAGTCGGTGGATGTCCTCCTCCTTGTCCTCGGTGTCGGTGAGGGAGTCGAGGTCGCCATGATGGGTGGTGGTGGTTGGGGTCGGGGTCGCTGGTCTGCTGCGCTTGTCTGCCACATCTGAGCCACCGATTTCCTGGTCGCTTCTGCTGCTGTCACCTCGGTGAGGGTGTCAGCAAGGGAGATGTCACCCTTTGCCATTAGCTGGCTCTGCAGTACCGGGTCCTTGAGCCCAAGGATGACACGGTCTCACAGGGCTTTGTCCATGTTGGTGAAGCCGCACATGCCCCCGAGATTCCGTAGATCAGCCAAGAAGTCACTGATGGTCCCTTCGGTAGAAGTTGTGCCGTCTGATGAGGGTGGGTACAGTGGGTGCGTAGTGGCTCCACAACAGGGGTTCGAGGTCGGCCCAGTCCATTGCCTTCTTTCGCCATCTTGAACACTGCGGGCCTGCAGTGTGTCAGGAACACAGCCCTTTTTTTCTGTCCATTCGTGTCCTTAAGGTTGCTGCTTTCCAGGAACATGAGGAATCTATCGATGTAGGATTCCCAGTCCTCTGCAGCCTGGTTGAAGGGAGCGGGTGGCGCTGTGCTGCTGGCCATCTTGTTGGTTGCTTGTGCCATGGTGCCACGTGCATGGTGGGTCTTTGCCTCACGATCCCACCTTCGTCGCCAGTGTTATGTTGGAGGATTGGTCCCAAGGAGAGATGCGAGACCAGTGACTTTCAAGCCCTTTTTATTAGTTGGTAGATTGGCTTGCTTGCATCGGATCGGTGGCTGCGGTATCTGCCATCCCGCATCTGATAGGCGGCTCATGATAGGGAGCGAAGGGAAGAGAAACGACAGGAAGCGAGGTTTCCTCTTGATGAGCGCGCCCCGAATGTCTGGCACACACTCTTTTATTGTGCTTTTTTACAAGAAAATGATTTAATCAAAGCTCAAGTCAAACATGGTAATCTCATCAGGATGTGCATGTTTACAAAGCTGCATACCGGACAGATTATTTACAATGTGGATAAGCTTATTAACAATCGTCTAGCTCCTTGTCCCTTGTACGTGCCTTGCAAAGGTCACTGAAGAGACAGAAGTTAATGATTACACGTGAATGATACAATGTTGCAAACACATGAATGATACATGGTTGCAATGATACATAGTTGCAATGATACATAGTTACAACATCTCCTCTGTTTTTATTATTTATGACGAGTCTTCTTCCTCGTCCGAGAAGACAGGAACCATTTTTCTGAAATGTTCGCCGTCCCTGTTATCTAGGCAAGAGTGCGACCCGTCAGCGTCAGGGTTGTCCAAGGAGCGGTAACTCAGCAATGACATTTTTTCGTCTGGTGTTGAGGATATAACATGAGCTTGCAATAGCACATTAACATCAGCAGTTATGGAGGATAATTGATTTTTTTAAAAAATTGCAATGTTCTATTAAAACAATAAGGTCCTATAATACATATCAATATAATGATTATTAATGATCCTGCCAATGCAGTTAAAAAGGTTGTAAACCATGGCGAAATAGAAAACAAACCCCCCTGCTATCGGCATAAAAACAACATTCTTCTTTAAGCGTAGCACACAATCCCCCTTTTTTAAAAAAAAAAAAAAATAACAGATCTAAGCGTCTACGATTTTGCAAGAGGGGGTATTCCATGGGTACCTGTAGGGATATAAAATCATCAGAGTTATACACACAAGCCATACTTGAATGCAAAATGATTTGGATTTAACAATTTCATCCCCGTGGACACATGCCATGAAACCGGTGGAACAAGTCCAAACAAAATTATTGCCAGGGATAAAATACATTCCTTTCAGGCGTGATGTTAAAGTTCCTCCTGAAGTGGTGTAGATTGCAGGATATCCCCTGGTTGTGTGGGTGCATCTGCCAAATCGAATTGAAGTGGTGGGTAGAAGTCTTCTATGCGAGAAAAATTGGTTGTAGAACTTAAACGAACGCCTTGAAAGTCAGTTATAGTCCAAGCAATATTATATCTTCTATGAGGCTTCTGCAGATCGTCATGGACAGTTCTTTTGAAGCGTCATTTGTTGACAGGATCAGAGTTCGGGTATATAAAAACATCACAAGCAGGAGAGAGGGCTATGGACAAGTTAGTTGTAGAACATTTGCGAAATGAGGAGGGAATTCAATTAGTAGAAAAAGGATAATAATTACAATAATGACAATAAAGATTAATTTGGTAATTCATCAAGGAAGTTAGTTGGGGTGGGGAAACCCATAATACAATAGAAGGACATCTAGGTCCCCCTATGTTTTAGATTGAATAGAGGAAAAATGTCAGCTTCAAGATACCTTCCCCTTCTACCTTTCTGCTAAGATACCTTCCCCTTCCTGACTATCTGCTATTATTTCATTATTTCTCTCGGCTGTCATGGCAACGGTGGGAGGGGGATTTTATATGGGAAGAGAGCTGGAGGTGTTTGCATTCCTTGCTGGGCTAGCAAGGGGAGGGGGGATTCTTGTCCTTAACTTTCCGTTTCCTGGCTATCTTTTCCTCTTTTGCGCAACTGCGAACTTTTATCAAAATATGTCAAGGTCATTTGACAAGACGTCTCATCACCATCTGAAGATGACCACATGAGCCGTTTCAAAAGTTTTAATTGGAAGAATCATTTGAACTGTGGGGCGTGGGGGCAAACCTATTTCTTTGTATATGCATTCTACCCGCCAATTTCTCAGTTTCGGAATTGCTTTGTAGCTACCACTTTATTTCCCAGTAAAAGGATAACTTTGCTCTACCCCATGGAGTCTGAGTATTTCTTTCTTGGGATCTAAAAGGAGCGCAGCCTGACATAATTCCGAAACTCACACATCAACCCACCCGGAGAAAACAGCAACTTTTCTTCCGAGGGGGTTTCATCCCATGTCATCTCCAACCGGCGATGAAGAGGATCAGGGAGCTGCGGGGGGGCAGCCCATGCCGCTGCCGGAAGCGTCGGTGGCTGACCTGCTGGCCGAACAGACTCTGGAAGAAACCTCAGCTGAGATGCCCAGATGGTCGTTGGGGGTTGGTTGGAGAGACCCTGAAGACCCCCCTCCTCCCAGGATCACTGTAAGATGAAAAGGTGCGAGGGGACGGCTTTGGCAGGAGGGGGAGGAGATGGAGTGCCAAGCTGCATTTGAAAAACTTAAGAGACTTTTTGCTGCAGAACCAATACTGAAACACCCTGACATGGACGCCCCTTTCGTGATCCAAGCTGATGCAAGCGATGTAGCAGTGGGGGCGGTCTTACTCCAATTGAACGAGAAGGGAACACTACAACCATGCGCTTACACTTCTCGTAAATTCACTGAAACTGAAAGGAGATGGGCCGTTTGGGAGAAAGAAGCATTTGCAGTCCGTTGGGCTTTATTAGCTTGGAGGCATTTTCTGGAAGGTGCGAAACACCCATTTGAAGTGTGGACTGACCATAAAAATTTAGAAGCTTTAAAGACCCCTTGGAAACTCTCCCCTAAACAAGTTAGGTGGGCTCAGTCCTTCAAGCGATTCAACTTCTCCTTAAAATATATCCCGGGGGGAAAATTTTTTATGGCAGATGCTTTGTCTAGAATGCCTCAATACAACAGTATCTGAAAAGAAGTGATTAGGCCAATCGTATCCACTACACAACTGGCTGCCCCTGTTGTTACCCGCGCACAGAAAAGAAACCAGGAGAGGGATCTACCTACTGATCTGATGGAACAGTTTAAGGAGGCTTTGAAGACAGATAAGTGGTTTCTGGCAAATGCGAATAACTGCACCATTCGAGATGGCCTAGCCTGGATGGGGGCAAAATTGTATGTACCACAAACCCTGAGAAGCCATGTATTGCAACAAACCCATGATTCCAAAGTGGCTGGTCATTTTGGTTTTGTGAAGACCTTGCATTTGGTGAAACGACAGTTTTGGTGGCCTTCTTTGAAAAAGGACATTGAGACTTATGTGGCGAGTTGTCCGATTTGCGCCTCAGCAAAAAGACCGCCGGGTAAGCCACCAGGACTGTTACAGAATGTGGCCAGACCAACTGCCCCTTGGAAGGAAATTTCCATGGATTTTATAGTAGTTCTACCTGAAAGCAGTGGACACACGGTCATTTGGGTAGTGACTGACTTGTTTTCCAAACAAGCTCATTTCATTCCTTGCTCAAAGATCCCTTCGGCGAAAACCTTAGCCAGACTCTTCATTCTTCATGTTTACCGATTGCATGGTGTACCTGAACATGTAGTTTCTGATCGAGGAGTCCAATTTACCTCTAATTTCTGGAGGGAATTTCTGAAGTTAATAGGCTCCACCCAAAGCTTAAGCTCCGCCCACCATCCCCAAACTAATGGAGCCTGCGAGAGAACTAACGGAGTACTAGAGCAATACCTCCGATGCTACATAAATTTTCAACAAGACAACTGGGTGGATCTGTTACCTTTTGCGGAAGTGGCGTATAATAACTCTGTTCACAGTAGTACGGGGTTCACTCCTTTCAAAATAGCAACGGGGCAAGATTTTGTACCCATACCTGAACTGCCTGGTGAAAACCCAACTGTCCAGTCATTGAGTGATTGGATATCTCAACTTCAATTTAATTGGCCAATTGTCCGCAAAGCTTTGGATGAGGCGCACCAATCTCATAAGAAATTTGCTGACAAAAAGCGAGCTCCACAGATGTCATATCAAGTGGGCGATAAAGTATTTCTTTTGACCAAGTATTTACAAACTACCCAAAAATCAAAGAAATTGGGTCCTAAGTATGTAGGACCTTTCCCCATTGAGAGGATTATAAATCCTGTAACTGTCCAACTGACTTTACCAAAGACTCTTCGTCATATTCATCCTGTTTTTCATGTTAGTTTGTTGAAATCAGAACGTACTTGTGCCTTGAGACCAATCCAATCTGATCCCCCTGTGCCAATATTAATTGAGGGAGAACAACATTTCGAAATTAAAGAAATTCTGGACTCTAGAAAATGGAGGGGTCGTACCCAATACCTTGTAGCTTGGAAACATTTTCCTCCGTCCCATTCTGAGTGGGTAAATGAAAAGGACCTTAGGGCTCCTGAACTGTTAAAGAAATTTCATGCCAAATATCCTGATAAACCATAGAAATGTACATTAATGTTAACATGTAACTATTTTGTTTTCTTTCAGGGACTTATGTCCTTCTTCTAGGGGGTCCGAATGTCAGCCTCAAGATACCTTCCCCTTCTACCTTTCTGCTAAGATACCTTCCCCTTCCTGACTATCTGCTATTATTTCATTATTTCTCTCGGCTGTCATGGCAACGGTGGGAGGGGGGATTTTATATGGGAAGAGAGCTGGAGGTGTTTGCATTCCTTGCTGGGCTAGCAAGGGGAGGGGGGATTCTTGTCCTTAACTTTCCGTTTCCTGGTTATCTTTTCCTCTTTTGCACAACTGCGAACTTTTATCAAAATATGTCAAGGTCATTTGACAAGACGTCTCATCACCATCTGAAGATGACCACATGAGCCGTTTCAAAAGTTTTAATTGGAAGAATCATTTGAACTGTGGGGGGTGGGGGCAAACCTATTTCTTTGTATATGCATTCTACCCGCCAATTTCTCAGTTTCGGAATTGCTTTGTAGCTACCACTTTATTTCCCAGTAAAAGGATAACTTTGCTCTACCCCATGGAGTCTGAGTATTTCTTTCTTGGGATCTAAAAGGAGCGCAGCCTGACAAAAAGATTTTAAGGTTCCTTTCCATAGGAAGAGTAAAGAAGGAACAAAAGAGCGAGTGGTAGAGTGTTCTTTAAATAAAACAGAAGTGACAGAGTGAAAACTACGGGTAGCATTTTCATGACGTACCCACATGGAACAAGTATAATAGCCTTCTGTTAATGAAATGATTTTAACACGAATAGTCTTTTGACAGGAAGCATAGGTTTTGTTGAAGTAAGGTAGAAATTGCAAAGAAGATATAGGCAAGAATATCAGGAAGAGTTTTAAGATACAGATGTAGCAGAGGAATTCCCATGATAGGGTCTAACTGCCCTACCAGGGATCCAGCAAGTGGTTTTGTCTGGCAGTAAGATCGCAGTGTAGCCTCGTCCCCAAGTGAGAAGCTCAGCGGGACCCTGCCAGGCAGGATCTGGCAATCTGCGATAATATACCAGAGGTCTGTTAGGCGGGGGTGAGGGGGAGGAAAAATGACGCGAAGCAGCAGAAGTGGGAGGAATGCCAGTCAGATTAAGAAAGTTTAAAGTGTAAAGACAAATATTAAGAGAATTTTGCAATGCTGGGAGGTTCGGGGGTTTTTCCCGCAACGAATATCAATCAAGAGCACGTTTCAGAGATAAGTTCACTCGTTCCACAATAGCCTGCCCCTGGCTGTTGCAGGGAATCTCAAACTTGTGGGTTACATCCCATCTGTTACAGAAGTCCTGGAAAGCAGAACTTGTATAGGCAGGTCCATTGTCAGTTTTGATTTCTTTTGGACGTCCCAGCGAGGCAAAGGTACGAATTGAATGATTGATGACATGTTTTACAGTTTCTCCCCTTTGAGGAGTAGCCAGAATAAACCCTGAATATGTATCTATGGAAACGTGCAAATATTTCCAAGGGGCAAAAGGTGGGTACTGAGTTACATCCATTTGCCAAATTTCACAAGCTTTTAATCCTCTAGGATTTACTCCTATGGGAATGGAATGTCCTTGCTTACTACATGTGGGGCATTGTTGAATAATGGCAGCAGCTTCTGCCTGAGTTAGAGCAAATTGAAAAGTTATCATAACTTGGCGGGGGAGATTCAAACACACTCCCTGCTTCTATTTTATAATGGACTTTTAAAGCCTCCATAATTTTCCTCCAAGTGACCAAAATGCCAATAGGTGCATGAGGAGGACTATGGAGATGTTCACCAATTTTTTGCCAAGTGGAAATTTTTAAGGACCCTTCCTCTGAATAATTGGGACAATGTTGCCACACATAAGCCAATAATGTAGCAATAGGTTTCTTTTTTACAGGCGAGCCCTTTAAATTAGCAGAATATTTAGAAGAAGAAGCGACTAACTCCCTCAATTCCTTCAGATGCTGCGTCTGTTGTTGAGAAAAGTTTCCACCCATACTTACGAAAGTCGAGACCGTGTTTCAGATCCGATGATGTGCAATTCACTTCAGGCCTGGCGATGCACAGCTCCCATCGAGCTGATAAGATATGGGCGCGTCGCTACGTATCCCCCTTAGGGAATCACGTCGGGGTCACCAGAATGCGGTATCTGCCATCCTGCATCTGATGGGCGGCTCATGAAAGGGAGCGAAGGGAAGAGAAACGACAGGAAGCGAGGTTTCCTCTTGATGAGCGCGCCCCGAATGTCTGGCACACGCTCTTTTATTGTGCTTTTTTACAAGAAAATGATTTAATCAAAGCTCAATGGTAATCTCATCAGGATGTGCATGTTTACAAAGCTGCATACCGGACAGATTATTTACAATGTGGATAAGCTTATTAACAATCGTCTAGCTCCTTGTCCCTTGTACGTGCCTTGCAAAGGTCACTGAAGAGACAGAAGTTAATGATTACACGTGAATGATACAATGTTGCAAACACATGAATGATACATAGTTGCAATGATACATAGTTGCAATGATACATAGTTACAACAGGCAGCAGCTTATATAGAACTTGTACTAGGTACCGCGGCCAATGACAGCCGTTCGAATCTCCTGCAATCGGCTAGGCCAATCGCGGTCGATCCGTAATGGCCAATCATTGCTGTACACTCAGCCAATCCGAATGCTGTGCATCCTAGCCAATCAGAATGCAGAGTTATAAGAATGCAAATACAGAACAGAAACCTTTTCTCTTAAAAGAAGGCAATACTTATAGGCACTCCTCCTGAGAATTAGTTCCCATTTAAGAAGCTTACTTCTGAATTTTTCCTCCTATTTTACCCACAGCAACAACCCTGTGAAGGGGTTGGGCTGAGAGAGAGTGTCTGGTTAAGTCACACAGCCAACTTTAATTCAGCACTCAAAAGTAGAACTCACTGTCTCCTGGAGATTGTCCAAAACTCCCCTAGCCAATTTTCATACCTAAGGTGAGACTAGAACTCACAGTCTCCAGGTTTCAAGTTTCAGTCTTAACAACTATAGTAAACTGGCTCATATTTTCTTCATATACAGAAATATAGATTTAATTAAAATCTCAATACATTAATTATAGGATGTTACTATAATAACAATCAGGTATATGTCTTTAATTCCTCCCATCTAATGGTCCTTTGAATTTTTTCACTCCAGATTTGGTACCTGACAATACTCACTTGATCTAAAAACCCAAAGAGCTAGTCAGTAAGAAAGCATTAAATGGCAGCCAACAACTCATCTTTCCATTTACTAATACAACCTGGTGTATTGTACAATCACAGGCAATTTGTTCCTTGAAAGTCACTTTCCCTCAACCCAATTCACCTCACAGGATGGTTGTTTTGGGGAACATAGGAGAAGGAGGAAAGATATGTTCACCACCTTGAGTTATGTACAAAAGTAATAATGCCGGGAAATAAATAAACAAATACATAAATAAAATGTCCCTTTAAAAATCTAAAAGGGTCTCAGAAAGAAGACCATGTGTACAGAACATGGAAAAAAGATTTTGAATTACAGGCAAGCAGATTCTTGCTGAACTTCAGGGGAGGGGGAATTCTTATAGTAGAAGAAGCAATTTTTGACAGTAAAACAACATTAGGTGAGCCACCTTCACTAATATACTCAAGAAAAGGTTGATTAGTCCTCTGTTAAGATTATGTGCCTGCAATAACAAGCAGTTGGATTTGATGGCATAACTAGCTCCTCCAATTCAAATCAAGTATACTATTTTAGTAGTACAAAAGAAGTGGAGTAAGGCATTACTTTGGGCACTAGCTGTTTAAAGAATTTAACCATCTACTCTTCCATCTATCTGTATCCAAAATGTGAAATAAAGCATTTCTTGGCTATCCAAAGCAAATACAGGTATTCCTCAACTTAGGACCAAAAATGAGCCCAAAATTTATATTGCTCACTGAGACATTTGTTAAGTGAGTTTTGGTCTTTTTACAACTTTTCTTGACATATTTGTTTAGTGAATCACTGCAGGTTTTAAGTTAGTCACATGGTTAACTGAATCTGGCTACCTCATTGACTTTGCTTGTCAGAAGGTTGCAAAAGGGAATCACATAACCCTGGAACACTGCAACCATCATAAATGTGAGTCAGTTATCAAGCAATCAAATACAAATCATGTGATCATAGGGGTACTACAATGGTCATAAGTATGAAAAATAGTCAGAAGTCACTTTTTTACAGTGCTGTTGTAACTTCAAACAGATACTAAGCGAACTGTAGAAAGTGAAGGACTACTGTACAGGTAGTTCTTAATGTATAACCATCTGTTTAGTGACCATTTGAAGTTACAACTGTCCTTATAAAGAGATGACTGCTACAACAGTCCTGAAATTACAACAATCCTTGTAAAGTTAGGAGTGTTTTTCACATTTAGTGACAGTAGCAGCATTTGCGTGCTCACATGATCAAAATCCAGGTGCTTGACAACTGACATGTATTTATGAAAACTGTACTTTCCTGGGATAATATGATCACCATTTATAATCTTCTGAACAAGCAAAGTAAATAGGGGAAGCCTGATTCACTTAACAACCCATGATTCACTTGACAATGCAGTGATTTAATTTAACAGCTGTGGCAAAAAAAGGTTGTAAAATGGGAAACAGCTCACTTAACAAAGGTCTTCATGTAACAGTTCTACATATGTTTTAGCCTCTATCCCCTAATCCTTCTTTGTTGCTCTTCTCTGTACTTTTTCCAGAATCTCAATACCTTTTTTATGTTGTAACCAGAATTGGATGCAATATTCCAAGTGTGGTTTTACCAATGCTTTGTAAAGCAATAGTAGAAACCAGAAAAACTAGGTTTTGGTTTCTTACTTCTTAGGATAAGTGGGACTGGTTTCATATGGCAGAAATCTTCTGTTTCTTGCAGTTGGGATTGATTCTTCTCTTAAGAATTTATCAAACCTGGCAAAGTAAGCCACTTCTTTTATCAAGTGCATTTTATTTTAATCAATTCCATGGATAACTTGCTTTCACTTTGAAGCCTATGTTGCTTCTGGCAACACTGAAGCTGTTGCTACTCTTTACATTCGTTTTTATGTTTATCATAAAACAGGACGTCTTTCTATTTATTCAAGCATCCCAAAAGGGAAGGCATTTGTATGAACAAATTATTGTTTATAGTAACTCATTTCTTTTACAACAAATGCAGGGAGAGTCCTGATAGTTTACAGCTATGAGTACAGGATGAAATGCTACCATTTTAAGACTACGGCATAGCCCTTCTTCTAAAAGCAGCCAATGATCTTATCTAAATGCTGCAGAACTAGGGAATCTGCACTTACAATGAGTCAATGTTCATAGATTAAAACAAACCATTCATCACTGGGTGCTGCAACATAAAAATAGAAATAATGGAATGTTCCAATTAGATGTGTGCTTAGATGAACAATTATTTTAAACAGCAACGAGAATATCAAGAAGCCTAGTGAGAGCTAGGACTTACATTTCAAATTTGTTCAGTTTATCTCATTACCACTAGACACTACAGCATTTAGATGACAATTTTGTTGCATCCTTAGTAGTAAACCCTCATTGGATTTAACAGGTATTACTTCTGGGGGTGTTCTGTACGATCCATTAGCATACTTGTAAACACTGCCCCATACTCTGCCCTTTGGCCAGAGCGCATGGCAACCTGATTGGCCAAGTGAGCTGCACTGATTGGCCCGCCGCGAATCCCCGCGATTAGTGGAAACCAGCCGCAGGAGATTCAAAGCGGTGCCATTGCCCATGGCCGCCGTGGCCAGGCAATATAAGCCGCCGCCGATCTCCTAAACCCCGAATCGATCTTGGGTCTTAATAAAGAGCTGAAACCGGTCACTGACTCCTGAGCCTTCTTCCAAACAGTGAACTTAACTCTGGTGACGAAGATGGGATCGCGGAACTGACTCCCACTGAGCACGTGGCACCGAGGAACATGAGATGGTCGAGATGGCCAGTATCACATCGCTCGCACCCTTTAACCAAGCTACTGAGGACTGGGAATCATACATTGATCGGTTCCTGATGTTCCTAGAGAGTAGCAATCTCAGAAAAGACGGGCAGAAAAAAAGGGCCGTCTTCCTGACACGCTGCGAGCCCGCAGTGTTTAAAATGGCGAAAGCCCTCGCGAAATCCAAGGACGTGAAGGCGATGGACTGGACCGACCTCGAACCGCTGCTATGAAGCCACTATGCTCCCACTGTCCCCACCCTCATCAGGCGGCACAACTTTTACTGGAGAGACCAGAAACCGGGTGAGAGCATTAGCGATTTCGTGGCAGACCTGCAAAATCTGGGAGGCATGTGCGATTTCACGGACATGGACAAGGCATTACAAGATCGCGTCGTCCTCGGGCTCAGGGATCCGGTCCTACAAAGCCAGCTAATGGCAAAAGGCGACATCTCCCTCACCAACGCCCTTGCCGAGGCCACCGCAGTTGAGGTGACCCGAAAGTCAGAGGCCAGAATGCGGAGACCAGATGCCAGGGACCGAGCCACAACCTCCGAAGTGACCCCGACTGCCGAGACACATCCAGAAGCAAGCCGCCGAGTGACCACCACCACCCACCATGGCAACCTCGACTCCGCCTCTGACACCATGGACGAAGAGGAGGACATCCGACTCCAAACAGAATGAGACCGGCGCGAACAGCGGAGTTGTAAGTCGGGACTCCAATGCGCCAGGTGCGGAGGCGACCATCCTCGATCGGAGTGCCATTTTTTCGAGGCAATCTGCTGGCAATGTGACAAGAGAGGCCACATTGCCCGAGTCTGCTGCCTCAAGAAAGCTTACAGCCCCTGACGACGAGACAACAACAGCCGGAGACGGGACGGCACCCCCCCCCAGGACAAGGGACCGCCAAACCAAGAGTCATTGGAACCGATTGGTGGAAACCAGCAACCGGGAGATTCAAAGCGGTGCCATTGGCCGCGGCAGCCACGGCCAGGCAATATAAGCCGCCGCCAATCTCCTAAACCCCGAGTCGATCTCGGATCTTAATAAAGAGCTGAAACCGGTCACTGACTCCCGAGCCTTCTTCCAAATGGCAAACTTAACACTGGTGACGAAGGTGGGATCGCAAAACTGACTCCCACCGAGCACGTGGCACCGAGGAACACAAGATCGTCGAGATGGCCAGCATCACATCGCCCGCACCCTTTAACCAAGCTACTGAGGACTGGGAATCATACATTGATCAGTTCCTGATGTTCCTAGAGAGTAGCAATCTCAAGCATGCAAACGGGCAGAAAAAGAGGGCCGTCTTCCTTGTTAAGCCTGGTTTCCCCAACCAGGGTTAGGGAGACAAGCTAAACAGAATGTGCAGCTTAGTCAGATAGGCACACAGATAAATGAGTGAGCTAAGCTTGTATGTTTATTAACATACAGTAAAAATGACAGATACGCTTATGCTATCAAATATATAGTTTATTCCATTATGAGTTCATAGCATAGTCAAAATAACAGTCCAATAGTCATGTATCATTTAGTCAGTCCATACAGGGATATTCAGTTAGCAAAGTCCGTGTTAGAATATCCTATGTCAATTCACTTACAAGCCAGTCCTTTGTTTTCTCTCCCGTTTGAGCAATGCAGTCTTGTGTCCTTGCAGTAATCAGGTTTCATCAAAGCCAGAGAGATAGCAAGCTGCAGCCTTGCTTCTTTTAAAGTGCTTTCACAACCACTCCCTTAATTACTATCCCACAGTTAAAGTTGCAGACACTTTAACATACAAACTATGATTACATATTATTATTTACCTAAACCAGTTAGGGTAAAACAATGTTATCCCTAACATTCCTGACACACTGCGGGCCTGCAGTGTTCAAAATGGCGAAAGCCCTCGCAAAGCCTGAGGACGTGAAGGCGATGGACTGGACCAACCTCGAACCGCTGCTACGAAGCCACTATGCTCTCACCGTGCCCACCCTCATCAGGCGGCACGACTTTTACCAGTGAGACCAGAAACCGGGTGAGAGCTTTAGCTGCTGATCTCAGACATGTCAAGAAGGGAAGCATGCATTCAGATCATACTAAGCCTGAATAAGGAATGTTGGCAGGTATGGTCTTTACTCTTGCATGCACCTTTGGCTCACATACAGTGGTTAGAATGTTTATACATAATGTTGAGTAAAAAAAAGACCATCGGGGCATTTCAGACATTCTCCTTGACAAAATCGATAGGTTTTGTAAAATAAGATTCAGATTTGGTTTACTCATCCTTTTAGAAATAATATTCATTACTTCCTGAAGCACATAAATAGCCTACGGTTGTCTAAGACAGTTAAAAGGTGTTTTAATACTTGTACTTAACATACACAGAATGCCATATTTAGTATGACATTAAACATAAAGCATAATATCTTCTTATTGAACAGTTACTTATGATTTATCACCAAATACACAAACCCTGAAAACTCATTTAAAGAGTTATTCTCTAGTTCTCCAAGACAGCAAAGAACTCAATCAAATGGATTTTGTTGTACTTCTTGCCAATCCCATTTGTTTCTTATTGGCAGTGTCTTCATTTTCTATGCATGGCTGGAAAATGCTTCCTTTCTGCTTCTACTGAATTTCCTTAGCTAATGGTTTTGATGAATGGTAAACCTTATCTTAAGCAGGGCTTATTTTGGGGGCAGGGGTTATATTAGGTGCATGCATAAAAACATGCTAGGGCTCATTTTGGGGGATAGGTCTTATTTTGGGGAAACAGAGAATGTGCATGTAACTGCCATATAACAATAGTCTGAGCATAACAAACCATAAATTGTGTATAAATATAACTGTATAAAATACATAGCTGCAAAATATATTTCTGTCCTTAACCATTTGCTACTTATCTATTCATACTCATAACTTCTCTGTATGCAATAGCACAATCACAAATCAATTGATATGGAAAAATAAGACATTGTTTTTACAGATTGTTTTTACAGATTTTACACAGTCTGTAATGAAGATAATAGAAACATTTAGGGAAAAGCTGTCTATGACAAACCATAATGTCAACAGCACACTAGAAAATGTCAAGAGCACTCAAAAAAAAACTTCTAGCTGTCTCAATGAATTTTTTTTCCTTCAGGTTTACAAAACCATCACTAAAACAAACTTTTATTTTTAGATTTTTTTGCTGACTTGTCGTAGGGTTAAACAAAAATTCCCTTTGCATACATTTTTAGCTTGGTTTCATAAGCTTACTGTAAGACAAGATGCAGTGAGTCACCCTCTATTTTTAACAGCTATAATCTAGTGATTGGAAATAAGAACTCATTCAACATATGTCACCTTTGTTTTCTCCAGTGAGATGTGTAGGGAAGGGGGTGGGGGAGACATAGCTTTTGAAAGTTATGTGGGGTATAGTATTGAAAATGAATATTCTCATATAAACATAATAAATTTGATTGATAAATTGACTGAATTTAAGATGCAGATTTAGTTTAGAGCCCACTATTAAAGACTTTATGAATCCTGATGCATGAAAAAAATAATAGGGAAATGTTTGTAGATAGTGGTAGTCCTCGTTTAGCAACCAGTCAAAGTTACAATGGATCCCACCAAAAAGTATTTACAACCTGATTTGGAAGTTCCGATGGTCTCACATCCTTTATAGTCATATGATCATATTTTCTGCACCTGGCAACTGGCTCATCTTTACATGTTTGCAGCATCCCATGATCACATGTTTGAGGCTTTCAACTGATAGATGTTCCCTTAGGTAGTCCCAATGCCTAAAAAAACTTTATAGGTGATAATCAGCATCTTGAACTGGCACAGCCATGCGTGGCCAGCCAGGGGTCCTCCCTGCAACTGGAGCCCGGTGTAGACATTTGGCTTCAGGTGCTCCTGTTGCTGCCTTCCCTTTGCCTCAAAGGCAATGCCAATTCTTTTAAAAATGATGCCGTACTACCGGTACGGCAAAGACTCCCCTGCCTGAGAGGGCAGCCCAACCCCACATGGGGAGGCAAATCTCCTGGGACCGCAGCGCTGGATCGGCCCACCCCGGGAAAAGCGCCCAGCCGCCATCCCTGCCTGGCACCGGGCAGAGTGCGAAGAGCTTCACCTGGGGCACCCAGCACAGCTGACAGGTGGGCCCTCCTGCCCAGCGGCGGAGCTTTCATGAAGGCAGTGAGTGCCTCCCTGCCAGACCCTCTGCTCATCCCACCAGAGCAATGCAGGCTGGGCAGAGCCAGGAAAGTGAGCCACGGGTGCCCGCCCACCTGCCAAGCAAAAGAGCCAGGTTGACCCGAACTTGACTTCCTTCCCAAGTCCCTCCAGCACGAACCCGAAGGGGCCACTGGGAGCGACCACCCGAGGCAGTTATAGCTGTCCATTTGTGGACAGAGAGGCAAGGCGACGGCCTGCGCCGGGTCCTCCTCCGAGCTGAGCCCCACTGAGTGAGTGCCTCTGCCTGATGCCCAAGCCGCAGCAGCGTTTAGAGCTGCTGACACATTTGGATATGTGTGGGGACGGGGACGGGCTGGGCGAGGGTTGGAAAGGATGGGCGGCTTCAGGCTCTCTCCACCAGATCTGCCAGCCAGGGAAGCAGTGCTGCTGTCGCCTTGCCTCCCTGTCCGCGAACGAGTGGGCGCTGTAACTGCCTTGGGCAGCCTCTCCCAATGGGCCCTTCAGGTTCAGGCTTTGAGGGACTTGAGAAAGAAGCGAAGCTCAGGTCGGCCTGGTTCTTTCAGTTGGCAGGTGGGTGCACACCCACGGCTCACTTTCCCAGCTCTGCCCAGCCCACACAGCTCTGGTGGAATAAGCGGAGGGTCTGGTGGGGAGATGCTCACTGCCTTGGTGTGAGCTCCGCTGCCAGGCAGGAGGGCCCGCCTGTCAGCTGCACTGGGCACCCCAGGCGAAGCTCTTTGTGCTCTGCCTGGCGCCAGGCAGGGATGGCGGCTGGGCGCTTCTCCCGGGATGGGCCGATCCTGCGCTGCGGCCCCGGGAGATTCGCCTCCCCACGTGGGGTTGGGCTGCCTCTCGGACAGTCTTTGTCGTACCAGTAGTAGGGCGTCATTTTTAAAAGAATTGGCTTTGCTTTCGAAGGCAAAGGGAAGGCTGCAACAGGAGCACCTGAAGTTGAGTGTCTCCGCCGGGCTCCGGTTGCAGGGAGAAGCCCTGGCTGGCCACGCATGGCTGTGCCAAAGGCCACAGCATTGCTTTAAATGCCACGGCAGCATGGGGATAAGGGAAAGCAATGGCAGAAGGTCTCCCGATACGAAGTGCCCCACTAACGTCGAGGTCAACTCAGGCAGTACCATATTTGGGTATGCAACAAAAGTACTTCCAAACGGCCAGCCCCCCCCCGCCATTCACCCCATTTCGCATGTTTAATATAGGCCTTAATTTGGGGGGAGGGGCTTAATTTGATTTTATGCCTATAAAGCATGCTGGGACTTCCTATTGGAGGAGGCCATATTGTTGGAGAAACATGGTTTCTGTTTAGAGCAGCTGAAACATCCTGGAGTCACATGTTCACCATCTAAATCCTTCCTAGTCAATTTTCACAAATGAAGACAATGAGGGAAGCCAGATTCACTTAATGACTATGGCAAAAAAAAATTGTGCGGTCCTATGACACTTAACAATGGTGTAACTTAGCAACAGATGTACTTCTCCCGACTGAGGTTTTAAATTGAGGCAACTTATATTCTGTCATTCCATTGAGTACGGCATCTGAGGTTAGGCCCAAGCCATTTGAGTTTAAATGAATTTGTTCTCTTGCTTGTTTGTTTAAATAATTTTATTTTCTTACAGCTGCCCAATTTCAAAGGTTTGAAATACATTGTGGTCAAAAGAAAAAACCACGGTGAAGACAAAAACTTCAGTCACATCATGTTTCTGTGGTTCACAAATTCCTCCAGGCCCTTTGAACGCCAAAAAAAGTATCTAGCTACTTCAGTAAACCTATAAAACAGCTTTGCAACTTCATGAAGGCTTTGAAATATTTCCTTTGAAATATTCACTGTATGTTCATTTTCTGTTTCACCCCATTTATTCTGCTTTGATTTTTAAAGTTTTTTCTTCTTTTTTGTTGTTTTGTTCTTGTTTAATATCCATCCTGAAGCAAATACACTAGAATGACTGATAATTAATGATGCTTATAATTTAGGGTTTCTCGGGTTCAGTAGATTTAAGAAATATGGACTTCAACATCCAGAACAGCCCACTGAGATGCTGCCTGAAAAATTCTGGGAGTTGAAATCTATATATCCTGAGATTGAGAAGCACTGCCTTAAAAGATCACAACAGAATTGTGGCTACTGTTTCTTGATCCTTCAAGAAATGAAATTGCAATCGCCACAATCCTGTTGTGATAGGAAGTAGAAATCTCTTCTTGTCCTTTCATTTATTTTTTAAATTAAAAATCCAGAGCAGACCCATTACTATATCTACTTCCCATTCCATTTTGTATGTAATACTAGTAAAGGATTTACTAATTACTATTTGCAATCACTAATGATGATTTTGGGATCATTTCTCCACAGAAAAGTAATATTCCTATTATTGCCATGTTTATTATTCTTATTTATAGGTCTAAGGATGTTGTTAGGAGATTAACTGAGATGTGGTGTTTTCATTCTTTTCTTAAAAACAGAAAGAAATTAAAAACAATATACAGGTTGCTCAGACAGGTAGTCCTCTACTTACAACAGTTCATTTAGTGACCGTTTGAAGTTACAACAGCACTGAAAAAAGTGACTTATGAGAGTTTTTCACATTTATGACTTTTGTAGCGTCCCCTGGTCACGTCATCAAAAATGCAGACGCTTGGCAACTGACTCATATTTATGACAGCTGCAGTGGCCCAGGGTCATGTGATCACCTTTTGTGACCTTCTGGCAAGCAAAGTCAATGGAAGGCTTAACACCTGTGTTACTAACAGACAAGTGCACAGATTCACTTCACTGTGGCAAGAAAGGTCATAAAATGGGCCAAAATTCACTTAACAACTATCTCACTTAGCAATATAAATTTTGGGCTCAATTGTGTCCATAGATCAAAGATTACCTGTACTACCTGAATAAAAATACAGCATTTTCATTGCCATAGTAGTACCTTCACTGTATCAGTGCCTGCCCTATGAAACAACATTTCTCCAGCAATTAGGATAGACCTAATCTAGTTAACCTTTCATAAACCATTAAACCTGGTTGTCGATTGGTCTTGGTAATTAGGTTAGCTCTGTTGGCTAATATAGATGAAGCCTTCAATAGATTTGAACTTGCAAAATTCCTCAGCCAGCATTCTAAGTAGAGAATTCTGGAAGTCAGAGTCTACACATCTCCAAACTACCAAGACTGAGAAACATTGATATGCATTGACTGTGATGACATAGTGGTTAGAATGCAGCATTGCAGGCTAATTCTGCTGGCTCCCTGCAATTTGGCAGATCAAATCCCACCAGGCTCAAGATTGACTCAGCCTTCCATCCTTCCAAAATGGGTAAAATGAGGACCCAGATTGTTGGGGGCAATAGGCTGACTTTTTTTTGTAAGAAGTTTTTTTATTATCTTTTACAAACATCTCTTTTAGTGAACAATGTGATTTCAGGTTTTTACATTTCCATACAAACATGACCATAATTATATATTTATCTTTCATATTCAGTTTCTTATCCATTTTCTGTAAATTTTCACAAATATTCTTATATTTTTCACACTTATTTTATCCATTTTCAATTCATTAACTTATTCCATTTTTCTTTAATTATATCTTTTATATTATATCTTAAAATTCTTATTTCTTAATCTATGTTTATTATGCTTTTATACTTTTGTTAGGAATAACAAGGTTACCTAACGTAGTTTGGGTAAAATAATATATATAAACTATGATAGTGAGTTTAAGTGTGTGTCACTTTAAACTGCAAAGCATATAATTTTGGGTGTGGTTGTGAAACCGCCATAAGAGGGAGCAAGAGAACTGGATTGCTTTGCTGGATTGACTGACTATGATGGATTGATCGTTTGCTAACTGCGTGTTTCCTACTGCTGAGTTTTTTGAACGTCGAAGGAAGAAAGGAGTTTTGACTTCTTCATATCTCTACTGCAAGGAGATATACCACTGGACTTATATTTGTAAGTTTACTGACCTCTTTTTCGACACTGGACTTTGCAACTGACATAATCCCCGGACGGACTGAACTAGTGAACGATATATGGACTGTTTTGACTATGCTAAAACTCTTACTGGAATAAACTATTTAACTAGCACAGTGTATCTGTTTTTACTGAGTGTAAACTACAAAAACGTTTATCTCACATATTTGCCTGACTGCCGTGCAGATTCTGCTAGGGTGTATCCCTAACAATTTTTATCTGTCATATTTGCAATTTCATCACATACTCTTGTTTCATTATTCAATAAATTCCATCTTAATTTAATCATTCCAAACATATGTCCCTTAATTGCCCGTTTGAGTACACCACCCCTTTGTCTTATGCATCATTCAGTTTATTTCCCTTTAACTCATATTAAAAATTTCCAAAATATACCGTATATACTCGAGTATAAGTCGACCCGAATATAAGCCGAGGCACCTAATTTAACCACAAAAAACTGGGAAAACTTATTGACTCGAGTATAAGTCGAGGGTGGGAAATGCAGCAGCTACTGGTAAATTTCAAAAATAAAAATAGATATCAATAAAAACTTTCACTAGGACAGTTGAGAATAAGTTTGATGTTCACAATTTCCTCTTTGAAAGAGACCAGTAAATAAGGAACAAGAAGATGAAGAAAAAGAAGTGTGTTTTTTCACACTTTTCACACTGAAGTGAACAAAAATGGCATCATAGGAACAGGCTTATTCTCAGCCCAAAGGTTTGTTTCTGATTTCTTCCCTGATTTAAGGGAAATTTGGGAAACAATCTCACTATCATGAAAGGTTTGATTGATTCACTAACCCAAAAGATGATGATGATGACAGTGGTAGGCAGGAGTCACTCTCTCCCTTGCAAGAAAAAACCAAGAGCCGTTCTTATGATATCTCTCTCTCTCTCTCCCCCCCCAATAAAGTCAAGCCCTTTCCAGCACGCGCGCGCGATCCGCCCCCACCCCTTTGCACCTTGCAAATGCAAAACCCCAGGGTTTTTGCATTTGCAAGGTGCAAAGCGGCGGGAGCGGATCGCGCGTGCGTGCTGGAAAGGGCTTTACTGTATTACGGGGAGAAAGAGAGAGAGGGAAAGATCATAAGAACGGCTCTTGCTTTTTTCTTGCAAGGGAAAGAGTGACTCCTGCCTCCCACTCTCATCAACATCTTTTTCTTTTGGGTTAGTGAATCAATTAATTTGGGAAATGATCTCACTATCAGAAAACAACGCGAGCTGCCACCACCACCTCCTCCTCCCCCTCCTCCCGAGTGGACTGAAAGCAGCTGGAGCTGAGGAAATGAAGCTGAGTGGAGCGACCTCTGCTCACGTTGCTTTCTCAGCCTAGAGCTCAGAAAACAACGCGAGCTGCCTCCCCCTCCCCCTCCCCCTCCTCCTCCTCCTCCCGAGTGGACTGAAAGCAGCTGGAGCTGAGGAAATGAAGCTGAGTGGAGCGACCTCAGCTCGTGTTGCTTTCTCAGCCTAGAGCTCAGAAAACAACGTGAGCTGCCTCCACCTCCTCCTCCCCCTCCTCTCGAGTGGACTGAAAGCAGCTGGAGCTGAGGAAATGAAGCTGAGTGGAGCCGAAGCAACCTCGGCTCGCATTGTTTTCTCAGCCTAGAGAAAGGGGAAGGGGGCTCATCTGGACCAAGGGTGAGTCTCCCCCTCAGTTTCCCCTGAAGGATCTTCTGTCGCTTTTGCCTTCTCCCTACATCTTCCCTCTGTTAAAATCCTACACACACACACACACACACTTATTTTCGGTTAGATAGATTTCGTGTCTGAGCATTCTCACATGGCGGTGGGTCTTCCCCCCCCAAAAAAAAAACAGTTAAAAAAAGAAAAAAACAATACATCCTCAAGCAAGAACTTTTCTGCTTCCAATTACCTCCATGCTTAAAAGTTGCAAAGGAAACACGGAAGCAGGGAAGCGGCTGCCCAGCTTCGGAGCTCCACACCATTTTTTTTTCAGAGGGGAATCTGACTCGAGTTTAAGCTGAGGGGGTATTTTTCAGCACAAAAAATGTGCTGAAAAACTCGGCTTATACTCGAGTATATACGGTAATCATTTTTAGTTATCACCTAAACACTACATATCACATATACATTTTAGATTAGATTCTGCATGGTATTCTTTCCTTTACCTTCTAAGTCATTTATTATCTCAAATACATTTTTCCTTTCAGCTAATTGTAAAAACTGATATTAATTTTTTTAGTACAATTCTCATAATTCATTTGAGGTATATTCTTAATTTCATTTCATTTAATTAACATTCTTATAATAGTTTCCCGCTTTTACATTTATTCCAAATATATCTATATATAGTTTAACCATCATTCTTAAAAAAATAATCAGATTTTAAAAAGCATCAGTTCCAATCATTTCATTTTTTAAAAAAAAATCTGTTTTTTTACCTCGCTATACATTATCTTGCAAAATCCCCTTTCTTATTCTTTACCTACCCATTATCTCTAGGTCTTCTTGCTGTGTAGCTTCTTTTCATTGTTTTTTGGGGCGGCTTTCTATATCCACTTCTTTTCTGGTCTTTTCCCTTATTCCCCTTTTCCTGTATTTTTCCCCTCCATTTCTGGCTCCAATTTTTATCCCCTGCCCTCTTTTGAGTTTTCTTCTGTAATTCCCTTTTTTGCTGTTTCCCTTTTTGACTTTCCAAATTACCTCTTTAATTGTCCCCTCAAACCTCCAAGTTTTTAATTTCCATACTTCTTTCCCCTTGTTTTAATGTTCATTGCCCTTTGAGGCTGGCCTCTTCTTTAATCAACTCCTCCCCTTCTGGATCTCCTTGTTCTCCAATGTCACCATTTCTAATATTTTCAAGGCAATACTGCACAGTTCTACTCTTTCATATTTCATTTCCCTTATACTTCTTAAGTCATGTTTTATTTTCAAACAAAATTCTGCCATTTTTGTGTACCTCTTTCAATTTTAGTTTTTCTTTTGTCCCTTTCTTCAGTATTTCAGTCCAGTCCAGTTGTCCAGTAGTTTATTTAAACCAGCTTCTAGCCATCCACTTCTGTTGAATCCTTTTTCAATTTTCCAGGGTTAAAATAGTCCAATGTTTATATATTTTTATTATTAAGTTCCTTTTGTCGGGTTTTTAATTTTTCTCAAAGTCACCTAGTATTCCCAGGGTTTCACTTTTCAGAGTTTCTATCTTATTGTATCAAAGTTCCTCTTACTTTGTATCAAGTTCCAATTTTTAGAGAACCAAACACTTTTTAAAGAGTCACTGAAATTTTCCTTTACCATTAGGTGGCGGCCTCTGTTATGTCCAAGTTCCACCTTTTTGTTCACTTTCCTTTCCCAGGCTTTTAATTTTCAGTAATCCAATAAGTCCAATTGTTAAGTATTATTTCTTTTTGGCACATTCAAGTTCAGCTTTTAATTATGCCTGTTTAGTGCCAATGTCATGTAATTTAATATATTCCAATTTAAGCAGATATTTTCTTCTAGCTTCCTCTTTCAATTTAACTATTTTTAAAGTTCAAAGCCACTTTCACTTATGTCCAATTTTTTTCCCCACTCCCTTTGGTTTTCCAATCTTTCTTACAAGTCTTTTAAACTTTAAATCCATGGTACCTTTATATTCCAATATTGTGCCTGGTTTGCCTGTCTCCACACTGTCCGCTTCTTCACCGCTACTGCACAATCTTTGTCCCAGATAACTCTTTGTCTTCAGGATGGCCATATTTAGCCACCGCTGCAACCCACCTTCGGGGGGTTTACCTAGCCAGGGAGGGGAGATGCAGCTCCCCCCAATCTAACAGGCAGCCTCCCTCTTCTTCCCCACCCCTCCAAGGTGGTTCTAACCCCTTTGGAAGCTCTTTAACAGAAACAACATGTATGGAAACCGCGCATGATCGCAGCCTTCAATCTGTCCTCAACGAAAACACTACCGGAAGTCCTGGCAGTATAGTGACTCTGTAAATCCACTTAGAGAGGGCTGTAAAGCACTTTGAAGCTGTATATAAGTCTAAGTGCTATTGTTATTGATGCCACTCTTTATGAGTTGGATTGTATTTTTCTTTTTATTAAAACATATCTTTTAAAGCTATGTATGCCACTAGAATCACTTTTGGAACAATGTACAAATTCTAGAAGCTGAAGTCAGGTTGAGAAACATTATTCTATTTAAAAAAAAAAAAAAAAGTTAAAATGCACTGAAGGACAATATTGCTATCATACCTGGCCTACAAAAAGCAAGAAATACTTAGGATTTTTTTTTCTGTCCACCTCTCAGATCCTTGTCAAAATCACTTGGAACAGAAACTCCCTGGGTGAGAATAATAAGTCATTGAATAAGTCATTGAGGACTTATCACATGGGACCCATCTCCAGTTTCATCCCTTCTCCTTGTGTGTGACTTGTCAGCAAGATTATTTCTAAAGCCAGGTTTAGCAGACTTTCTGAATAATTAATTGTCCATGTTCAGAAAGGACAATTTTGAAGAACGTCATGAAGACTTTCTCCTGCTTCACCCCAAGTCTGTCCTCAGCTTCTGCTCTTTCTTTGTCACCACCAAAATTACCATCATGTTGGGGAAGAGTGATTAATAGCTATTGTCATCCTGGGTGGGATAGGAGTTCAATTCCTTTCCTTCAATTGGCTACCAGTCTAGAATGAATCAGAATAGAGCTGGAAGGGACCTTGGGGGGGGGGGTCTTCTAGTCCAGCCCTCTGTGTAAGCAAGAAATCCTGTACCATATCAGACAACTGACTCTCCAGTCTCTTTTTAAAAACCTCCAGTGAAGCATTCACAACTTCCAGAATTAAGCTGTTACTCTAGGTAATTGTCTTACTGTTAAGAAGTTTCTCCTTAATCCCAGGTTGCTTCTCTCCTTGATTAGTTTTCATCCATTTTTTTTGTCCTGCCCTCTGGTGCTTTGAAAAATAAATTGACCCCCCATTTTGTGGCAGCCTCTCAAATACTGGAATATTACTATCATGTCCCCTGTAGTCCTTTTTTTCTCTGGATAGCAAAATTCAAATCTTTCAATCATTTTCCAGGTCTTTAATCGTTTTAATTGGTCTTCTTTGCACTTTTTCCAAAGTCTCAACATCTTTTTTGTAATGTGGTGATCAAAACTGGATGCAGTATTTCAGTATTTCTTACTAAGGGTTTATAAAGTGACACTAATACTTCATGTGATTTTGATTCTATGCCTCTGTTTATACAACAAAGGATTGTATTAGCTTTTTTGGCTGCTGCTGCATACTCTTGACTCATGTTTAAGGTATCGTCCGTTAGGACTTCAGAGTTCCTCTCAGTTAAATTTTTTTTTTTTTTAAACAAATTTTATTAATTTTACAGAAAACACAATACACAAACATACAAAACACAAAACATAAACAAAACTAAAAGATCTTTTCTGAAGGTTGTCTGATCCCGGGTTAAAACTCTTCACACAGACACAAATTCAAACATCATATTCACTTTGTATATCCTTCCATATCTTATTATCATTTTCTTTTTTTATATATATATATAAACCATTTTTATCAATTTTATAAAAACAATGCACAAAGAATCAAGGCATAACAGCTTATAAATTCTTTTCTAGGAAAAAATAATAATAAAAAACCAATAGAACATAACAATTCCAAATTATAGTATCAATACTTTATCTATTTAACTTCATATCTTATCCCTACTTCTCCTTTTCATCCAAATTATTTCTTGTTAATTAAAATTTTATTGCCTTTTATCAATATACAAAATCCCAAAAAAAAAACCATAACAAAACCTTTATATATCCTTTCATATCTTATTACCATTTTCAATAACATTCTTTGTCTGTTCTATTTCCAACTATCCATTCATCTTTTTTCTTTTACTATACTTCTCCTATACACCAATTGGAGTAACGTCTATAACTCATTACCCTAACTTAAAAGTACTTCGTATAACAATTTTTCTTGGGATTCTGTTTAAAAGATTCTAAAATTACATCATGAATTTTATACTCTAAATACACATATAAAAACACAATCTTATGTACCCTCCAGAATCCCTCTTTTATCCTAAATTAAATTCACCCATTGTCTCTAAATAAACTTTTTTTCTTTAGATCTTGCTTCCCCCCATTGAGGCTTCTCCTCCCCCCCTTTCTCTCTTGCTTATTCTTCTCCTTGCCCTTTTTACCCCTTTGTTTTTCCTCCTCCCTTTTGTTACTCCTTTTCCTTTGCTTTCTAACCTTGCCTCCACCTTTTCGCTCATTTTTCTCTTCTTTGATTGTTTTTATAATTCTTAAAATCCCCTTTTTCTTATCCTTTTTCTCCTCCTCTCCGGAAAGGACCCATTGTTCATCAAAGATGGCTTCTTCTTCCTCTTCTTCCTTGTCCCAGTCCTTCTGCTGCGTAATCAACTTTTCATAAGTACATAACGCCATTTCTAAGAATTGAAACAAAGCGCCCAAAGTATCTTCCTTTTTATATTTTTGATATTTAGTCTTTAGTTCATCCACAAGCGATGCCATTATGAAAAGAGAAACTTTTCCCAAAACAACCACAAGTATTTTTAATCAAAAACAATTCAAAAAAAGTTCCAAAAGTTAATACTTTTCTTCCTTCTTCTCTTTCTCTTTCTGGGGTTAATGTTTAATCAAAGAGGTCCAATTACCATATATCTTTCTTTGGGATTCTAGGCAATCTCCTCCTTTTTCAGCTTCTGCTCCAATTTTTTTTCCTCTCCTTTCCCACTTGCAATATCAATTTTAAATAATCAGAAATCCATACCTCCAACAAGGGTTTTCCAATTTCTTAAATTTCAATGTCCAAAAATCACTTTCAATGTCCAATATATCCAAACATTTCTGCTGTTTCCATGGGGTGGGAGAGTGAAGAAAAAAAAAAGTTCCCTTTAACAGCTTCTCCGCCACTTTCGCTCTTCTTAGGGATACAATGTATCCTCCAGCAATTCAAACAGCTCAGTTCCAAGCAATTTACAAGATGTTACTTGACCCGGCTCAGACAACACTTTCACTCTTCACATTTCCTCCAGCGCAATCTTACCCGGTTGCTGGCTTCTTCGTGGCGGCCATTGCTGACCGCCGCTCCACCGCCTTGGGAAAAAGGGGTTTTTCCGGAGAAGGGGGGGGTCTGCGACACCCTCACCCCCCTATCCGACTCCCCTCTCTCTTCAGCTGTCCCTACAGGGCAGCCATATCCCCCTGACCCATCTGGATCGGGGGTACCTCGACGGCTAGCACAGCAGGAATTGCGAGCTGTTGCGAATTCCTGCTGCCCCGAAGCCACGCGAAACCGGAAACCCTCTCAGTTAAATTTTTGAGCCAGGATCCACCTAATCTGTACTTGTAGCTTTTGATTTTTCCTACCCAGGTGTAAAACCTTGCTTTTTTCCACATTAAATTTTATTTTGCTGGATAGGACTCATTGTTCAAGTCTGTCAAATTCCTTTTGGATCCTGAGCTTGTCTTCTAGAGTGTTGACTATTCTTGCCAGTATAGTTCATGTTCAAATTTGATGAGTTCTCCTTCTATTCCCCCAAGTCATTTATGAAGATATTGAAGAGTTCTGAGCCTAAGATGCAATTTTGTGATACCCCACTGCTTACTTCACTCCAGGTAGATGTAGTGCCATTAAACACAGTTTGAATGCAGTTTGTCAGCCAGCTACAAATGTATGTGCTGGTGATGTTGTCTACCCACATTTTTCTAGCTTACCAAGTAGGTTGTGATCTACTTTGTCAAATGCCTAGCCTAAATGTCTAAAGATACTATGTCCACAGCATTTCACTGTTCTACTAATTTAGTCACTTTGTGAAAGAATGAAACAAGATTGGTTTGGAATAATCAGTTTTAAACAAACTTGTGGTGGCTGCCAGTTATAACTTTGTTTCTAGATGTTGACAGATCTTCTATTATTGTTGTTATTATTCCCCTTTATTGGTAACACCTATTTGTGTCTTGTTCATGCAAAACACAGTTGCCTGGTTTAGCAAATCACAGTTTAGTGCAGCACAGTCTCAGAGTGGTGCACCTCTTCTGGCTCAAAATGAGAAGAGCAAAAGAAGAGTTTGCTTTTTATAAGCTGTGGTCCTAATCAAGAAGCCCCTTTGAGTTCAACTAATCTCAGATTTCAGACGACCATCTTCTCCAGCTTGCTAGCAATAACTTTAAGTACTTCAAGGATAAAAATAACCAGCTGTCTGTAACGAACATAAATCCTTCCATTCCCACCATCCTGTCAGAACTGAAGAAGCTTCTTGCATGAGAAGCGAAACGTCTTCAAAAAAAAAAAAAAACCCAGAAAGTCCAGTTGCTTCCTCCCAAAAAAGCACCTTTGGGACAACCATGACCTGGATGACTGAGAATCTCTACAGACTTTTTGCTAGCGATAACCTGCGTCCTAAACCTTAACGATTCACTTTCGGACAGAGAAGTCTAGAAAGCTGAACGTCGGATCCTACAAAGCGCCTCGCTTCCCTGGAGCGGGTCTTGAGGGAAACGACCGCATCCGGAAATCTCACCAGCTTCTCGCCGGGCAGGAAAACCCCCCCACCATGCTCAGACGTGCCCGAGGCCCCCAGTTCAGCGCCTTGCACGCTCCGCCCCGCTTGACGGCAGCAGGCAGGAATGCGCTTCCGGAGACGAAGAGGGAGCAGCGGCGTTGGCGGGTCTGCCACACAGGGGGAAGGAGCGGAGACGCCGAACGCCGCCCCGGAGAGCAGACCAGGCCTGGCTGGGAAGGGCCAGGAAGGAGCTTTCCCGCGCCGCCAGCCAGCTTCTCCTCTGGGCCAAACGCACCAGAGGCGAGCTCCGGCCATGACATCGGTAAGGGCTGCACAGGGTTGGTTTTTTGTGGGAGGTGCAAAGCTGCTGTATAGCAATTCTGGGCACCTTTATTCGCGTACATGGCTGCGGATAAAAGAGACAGATTTCTCCGATCTTGCTCCCCTTTTCCGAAGGATCGCCCGGGGTTTCTTTTCAGACCCCCCCCCCCCGCCAATCCCACCCACCTTCTCAGGATGGGTCTTTTAGTGTGGGGCGGGGCTGCTAAGTAAAGGAAGGGATCTTGGAGCGAAATCCGGGAAGTAACGAAAGTCCTTCCCCGAAGTCTTTTGTTCTGGCGCGGCAAGGGGACGCGTGGATCATCATCTACCCCCCCCCTCCGCAGCCCCCCCCCCCCCGTGAATTGTGTTCGAGTCTTGGGATCCCGAGCAGGACTAAAGGGCTAAAGGCTCCAAGCTAACCCAACAGCGATCTGTGCTGCCTTAGCGGCGGATGGAAACGCGGAGTGGTTTGCAATGTAAGGATTCACACGATGCTTATGCGTGTGTTACCGATCCGTGTTTGTTTATTTATTTATTTTGCCAATGCCATTTGTGGAGTTTGATCTCCGAGTTGATACTCGATGGCCGGCCTGCCTGCCTGGGAATAACTTAAATGCAGCTGAGTAAAACGTGCATGGAAAAAGCTCGACGTTTGCAACTTCCTGATCCTAAAGCCGCCCTGGTGTTTTCTTTTTTTATAGAAAGTAACTTCAAAATAGATTCAAGAGAAGTTACAACCAGTGTAGTTTTCTTCCAGCTATATTTACCTGCAGTTGAACTCATAGGATATCTTCGTACATTCTGTTTCCTGAAGATACAGCATTTCATTCCCAAAATATTTTTGGTAGCGATATTTTTTTTCCATTTGTCCTCTCTTCTGTATCTGGTACAATTACAGTAGAGGTTGCAGTAATATATTTATATTGGAATATTAACATCTTTTTATAGGAACTTCCTCTTTGTCTCTGAGGAAGGCTTAACATTGCATTTCTGTTCATAATATTTTTTCTGTATGATTTCATGCTTTTTTGACACATTAAATTACCTTGATTAAAGTGTTCCGAAAATTGTTGACCATTGAACCCTTCATTCATCTTTTGTTGACCATTAAACCCTTCATTCACCATTGATTCATAACTAAGCAAGATTTTTTTTCTATCCAAACCCTAATTGCTGCATTGCTGTTTCTTTTGAAATATTATTAGAAATGTCATTTTGGCATTGATTGCTATTGTTCTAATAACATTGCAGTAGAAGGCACACTTGCTTGCCTAATTTGGCAAATTGGTTTTATCTTGGGCATCCGTTCAAATTATATTTGGCTGTGTTGTTGCAAGAACTATCCAATTTCTTCTACTGTACATTGGTTTTCAATTTATTAAGACCTGTGGTTGACCCAAAGATAGAGAATTATAATTTCTGGATTATGTTTGTAAAAAACAGCATTATTCACTTCTGTGTGGTTTAAAAGTAGCTTTATTAAAATCAGGGTATACATTTTGGGGACTAAGATCCAGGAAGTAAATCATACTAACACAAGAAAGAGTGGCCTTTTAAAAAAAAAAGTAATTTTGATTTAAATTTAGTTTCAGCTTAATTTAAATTAATTACATATTGGTAATGATTACTCCCATATATTTAACAATTTCTTCCCTCACATTAAGTACTATAATTTGCTGGATGCTCCAAGAACCAGAGGATCAATTCTCTCTGACAGAACCTAATGTGAATATTGCCAGCATTTTATCAAAATACAAATTCCACTAATTATTCCCTCCCTCCATTTTTGTTTCACAAAAAAGTGAATGGACAGTACTTAAAAGATTGTGTGCTATTTTGTGAACCTTAGTAGCACCTGATTTACCTAAAAAATCAAGGCAGTTTGGGTAGCATTGTGATTCTAAATTATTGTCGTTTTCAGGTATGAATTGTTTTACTTGGTTCATATCCTGTGATGTCCTGAAGCTGACTAATTTGGGCCTTTATTTTACAGGATCAAATAATTTTATTAATGCCTTTGTTCTACTTCAATAATTGGAATATTGAAGACAGGTTATAAACTTCTCCAAGTCCCTGATCCTATAGTCCTTACAAGGATATGCTAGGAACTGATTCATAGAAGGGTTGACTAAAGGCAAAAGCAAGCTGTCCTCTCAGGAACAGATTCATTCTTGCAAGTATCTCAGGCTTGCAAGTATCTCAGTATCTCCATCCTGGAAGTCTGAATCAGAAGCAAAATGGGAAATTCTTGCATGTGGGGGAGTGGGGACATAAATCCTAATAATTCTAACCAAAACAAAGTATAATAGAAAATTTATGGTTCCTGAAATGGATGAGGATTCATTATTCTCCATTAGAAGCAATAGGAAGAAACTCAGAAAAGGAGAAGTGGTGGGTTCTGATTTAGATTCATCCCTCCCTTCCTTGTCACAATTGGGTTTATTTTTGAATGTAAGGTCCTTTAATTCTGAGCTGATTTGCTATAGGCTAAATAAATAAATTTGAACTGATTGTTAATGGGGGAAGTTTCATTTTGCTATTGTGCAAATACAGTGTGTACGATAGAATGTCAAGTGACAATTAACTTAGCTATCACTCCTTTAATTTTTCTCAATAATGTAGAAGGCTTAAATTTCCATGTTAAGCATATATAAGACAACTTGTATAATGTAAGACAAGACAAGGTTATTGAAGCACAGATTTGTTTTGCCAATGATTTTCCTGAGTCTCTGCTTTCAAAATTAATTTATCCAGACATTGTAGATAGTTAAATGCAATAAATCTTCCTAAGGCTTCTTTGTATGTTGAAGAGTAAGATTGACATGTGTCTTAACCTTCCATTTGCCTATTCATCATTATGCTAGAAATGTATTGCACTAACACAAAGGGTCAACTTAGTCTTTTCAAGGTTTTTTTTAAATGTTACAGCTGATATAAATCATATGAAATGTATAATAGAGAATGATATACTCTAATTTTGGATAACCTTTCACTTCTCTAGACCATGCTTAAACTTGAAATCTAATTAGCAGTTTCAAATGGAAGAACTGTAGTTAACCAGAAAGATTTTCTGCCCTTGGGCACCAAACTACAGCATAAAAATCAAATAATGATAAAGCAGATTACTCACTAGGGTGTTGCAAAAAAAAGAAAATAGCTTAAGGAAATGAGTAAGCAAGACTTACGTATCCTAAAAAATGAGTAGTCAGTTCTATAGACAATAGTTTCTTGTTTTGTAATTAATTCTGATGAGTCTGGACTAATGTACTCCAGTACCTCGTTTTTACCCTACAGAATAAATTAAAAGCAAAAATGTCTGAATACAGTTCCCTTGACACTTGAACCTATAACTGATTTCTTCTTCAACTTATGAGAATATAAAAGGATTAAAATTTGGCTTCTGCTTATGGCTGGTTCATTAAAGTTTAAACAATAAATTATTCTTCTTTGAACATATTTAATATCCAGATAATCTAAGTGCTCACTGGCAAATCAGGAGTTGTTGGTCTGTTGACAATAGTATCCCACTGTTTTAAAGGAGGGGATTTGTTTCAGTGATAAATAAGTATATTTTGCATTCTGGAGATCCAGTCTCAGATTTGTGACATTTGCAAATGAGACTGGAAAAATTCCTCTCTGAATGTGTCTTCTGCCATCAGCTTTTAAAATTAGTCTTTCCAGATACTGTAGATCAGAGATGGGGAATTATGGCCCCTTTATGACTTGTGGATTTCTACTCCCAAAATTCCTGAGCCAGAAGCATGGCTGCCTCAGGAATTCTGGGAGTTGAAATCCACAAGTCATAAAAGGACTATGATTCCCCGCTCCTGCTGTAGATAAATAATTTGAAGAGCAGTTAGTAAGTAGATCATGTTCCACTAGTGGGCTAGATGGACCAAAGTCTGAGTCAAGAAAAAGCAGTTTTCTGTGCTTCTTTAATATTCATTAGAATCATCAGCTATATAGCAATCCTCAACTTATAACTGTTTGCTTAGCAACCATTCAAAGTTACAACCTAACTGAAAAGGGAACTTAGGTTCAAAGTTCAGATTCAACTCAGATTCAAAGTTCTGTTGGTTCCCACCCATGGTCACATGATTGCACTTAGGGAGCTTAGCAACGTGGCCACAATTTGCTGCTGTTTGCAGCATCCTGTGGTTAGTTACATGACTTTTTTTTATGGTTTTACTGAAAACTGGCATTTTCTTTCAGTTTTTAGTAAAACTCTATAGCAAACAATATCAGTAGGTTTGCTCTTACAACCACTATATTCGCTTAATGTCCATCAGAATACACAGCCATAATGGACAGGTTCCATTACAGTCAACTAGGGATTACCTATAGGAGAATTCTGTCAAAAATAAATGTGGCCTAGAATCTCTAGTAACAAACTTAGACAATGAATGGAATTCACTGCTTTTGTAGAATATGATAGTCTTGTACTAACATGCATTTTACATAAATGCTTTACATGTCATTGGAAAGGTATTTTGGCTTCAGTATTAAATGAAATATGTTCATGTACATTGAAAACAGGTATATATTTTTAGAATTATTTATTTTATTCTACAAAGTTTAACTTCTTAAGGTATTTTTTCTTCTCTTTAAATTGTTACATATTTTCTGTGTTGTACACAGGAAAGTAAGAAATCAGTTGTAAAATGTAGGGCAGCGAAGCAGCCAAGAAGCTGGATTAAGATGGGGGTTGGGAGGTTTAAGCACATCATTCAGCTGCAGAAACTCACTCAGTGACTCAATCCTACTTCTCTCAGAGGGCTACTACTACTCATGCTGCCTTGAGCTCAGAGAAGAAAGGTAGGATAAACATTCAAATAAATAATGACATAAGCACATTTTATTTTTTCCCTTTAAATATTGGGTGAAAGGAGCTTGTATTTGATTTGAGAATTTCACTGTTTTTAACGATACTTATATAAAATCAAAATATAAGTTCAATTTCTAAAAGCACGGGGTTGATAGGCCGTTGTGACGAAGAACAGATCAAGCCATTTATTTTGGCACCTTTTCAGGTATATAAAGCTTTCTAACTAATACTCTTCAATCAATTCCTTCATTCTTTCCCAATCAGACTTAGTTTCCAGTCATTCCTTTATTTGCACCTGCTCAATTTTGCCTGAATCTTCCTTCAAATGTATTCAGAAGTCTATACTGTGCATACTTTTATATCAATTAAGTTTGAAGTCACTTTAGGTTTAAGTAGCATGTTAAAAAATGCATATATAAACTGCAAAAGGTAGTCTTCAACTTAATCATAACTGAGCCTGTCCATTACAATCATAAGCCATAACGGTTGTAAAATGAGTTATAAATATGATTGATTTGATTTTACTGCCTTTTTTGTGGCAGTTGTTAAATAAATCACCATGGTCATTAAATGAATCCATGTTTGTCAAGCAAAGTTGTTGTTTATAGTGGGGCATTTTTGCCAAAACCCAGAAATAAATACCAGTTTCTGCAAAAATGTCATTAATCCCAGTCATGGGATTATGGACCTGGATGCTAAAATATACGGTTGCATGAATTGGGTATGGTTAGTCTAGTGAAAAGGGACGCGACCCTGAGCTTGTCGATCAGAAAGGTCAGCAGTTCGGCAGTCCGAATCCCTAGCGCCACATAACGAGTGAGCTTCCATTACTTGTTCCAGCTTTGGCCAACACTGCAGTTCGAAAGCATGTAAAAATGCAAGTAGAAAAATAGGGACCACTTTGGTGGGAAGGTAACAGCGCTCTGTGCGCCTTCGGTGTTTAGTCATGCCAGCCACATGACCACGGAGATGTCTTTGGACTAGCTCTTCGACTAGAGCTGGAAACAACTAGCACATATGTGCGAAGGGACCCTTTACCTTTCGTCTAGTGAAAAGAAGGACTGAAGGTTTTCTATTATTTGAGGGGCTGCCACAAAGAAGAGGGGGGTCAACCTATTCTCCAAAGCACCTGAGGGCAGGACAAGAAGCGACGGATGGAAACTAATCAAGGAGAGAAGCAACTTAGAACTGAGGAATTTCCTATCAAGTGACAAAAATTAATCAGTGGAACAGCTTGCCTTCAAAAGTTGTGGGTGCTCCATCACTGGAGGCTTTTAATAAGAAGCTGGACAACCATTTATCTGAAATGGTATAAGGTCCCCTACTTGAGCAGGGGGGTTGGACTAAAAGACTAAAGTCTTTTCCAACTCTGTTTTTCTATTATCTGATTGCAGAGCACTGCAAACAGTTGTAAATGCATACTAATTGCCAAGCCCCTGAAATGTGTTTGCATGACTTCAGAACCAGATCATAAATACCTCTTGGGGGACCAATCCCAAGATTGAACATTCTCTAAGTGACCTGTCATAAGATGAGGACTGGTTGAATAATAGCCGTATATGCAAATTCAGTGGCATTTTATGATGCATGGGATTTCTTGTCCTTTATTTGTCACTTTCAAAACTCACCCACTGACCTGAAGCACTTTTGTTTCAATCTTTTGAAAGTAGGCAAAAAAGCACATTTGACCTGTTTCTTTGTGTGATTATGGATGGTTTATTTTTATTCACAGTGTCAATATTATAATAGCCACAGTAACCTTTGTTTTCTAAATAAAAGCACACTATTCTGCAGCTGAAATCTGTTCAGTAATTAAGTTTTCAATTTTTATATCCAGTTCTTCTCTACCACAGTTTTAATTATAGCTATCTAAAAAGCCAGAATGCTAAAGGAAGTGACAAATTTTCTTTTCCGGAAAAGAAAGAGAAACTTGTGCTATCTGTTTTATAAACAGTATGTTATTTTCCTGTACTTGGTTTTTTTTTTTTTTTGGTTGATTTCTATTGTCTCATTTCATAAAGTTTCCAAAGACCTTTATCTTGATTTTTAATGAATGTGTTTCTGTTAGACCAGATGTTGAAACCTGTACAGGTAGTCCTCATAATCATTATTGAGTGCAGAATTAAGGTCATAAGTCATGCCAGTTGTTAAGTAAGTTGCCATGTGACCATACCCAATTTTACAACCTTTTTTGCAGTTATTAAAAAGATGCTGTAATAATCATTAAACAAATTATTCACAGTGGGTACTTCTTGCCAGAAACAGGGAGTAGATGCTATTTTCCAGCAGATGTGTGTGTGTGTGTGTGTGTTATTAATCATATTTGTGTGACTGTATCATGTTACAAACAATCATAAATATGGCCCAGTTGTTGAGCACTCAAAATGTGATTTCATGATTGTGAGAGGCCAACTGTCAGAGCTTTGAATCCGAGTTGTAAATAGCCTCGAGGAAGTCTGTTATAATACTGAACAGTCGTTAATAGCTATAGCACTTAGATTTATAAACCACTTCATGGTGCTTTACAGCTCTCTCTAAGTGGTTTACAGAATCAGCATATTGCCCCTAACAATCTGGGTCCTCATTTTACTCACCTTGGAAAAATGGAAAGCTGAGTCAACCTTGAGCTGGTCAAAATCGAACTGCTGGCAGTGAGCAGAGTTTGCCTGCAATACTGCATTCTAAGCTTTGCAGCCTCCACAGCCCATTAAGGGACCAGTCATAGGTCAAGAACTATTCGTAAAAAGTCAAGCAGCATTCCAGCTGACTCAGCTTCTGTATAGTCTGGGTGATGTCAGTGATTATGACTGGCGAAGATTTTTAAAAACTACTTATTATAAGACCCTTCTCTTCTGCAATGCATATTGCGAATCCTTTTTCTCTTTCCTCAGTCAATATGTAACTTTCATGCTAGTGCAGCCTCTTTGGCACATCAAAAAACATGTCCAATTCTATAAATATTAAAGTACATTCTATAATTATTGTTACATTTAAGACATACAGTAGCATATAAAACATGTTCTAAAATAAGACAATATGCTTTCATCATTTTTTTCCCGAGCTTAATGTAATTTGTTTCCTGGAATATGGGAATGAGAAAGCATTGATGAAGAACATAAGCTAAAGGATTTTAAGCTAGATGATCAAAATTAAGGACAAAGTACACGTTGAAGAATTTTAACATCTCCAATTCTATTACACACCTTTTTTCTGGTTAACAGAGGAGCATGGGCATTCATAGCAAAGAAAGGTTTCATCAGAATGAAAAAACTTGTAACATGATGTCATGTTACAAGCTTACCATTTATGTATTTTCATGCAATGTTACAATAAAAATTCAAAAGTGTCAAGTTTGTATCATACTTTGTTATCACCACTTTACAGATAGACACCTGTGCAGGATAATATGTAGAATGCATATTTTTGCGCAAATATAACAATTGTGCCAATTTCAATTTGTAATTGTATGGTTTTTTTGGGGAATTACAGTGCACTCCATCAAATGCATAGAATATGATACTAAAAATATGTTGGTTAACATATTGGTAGAGGGATTAATTCTGTTAATTATTAAAAATGTAGATTTGATCCATGTCACTGACGGATTGTTATGGATGAATCAGCTTTTGTCTTGCTTAAAGAGAGAATCAGAAGTTTTTGCAGATTATCTCACTTTCCAAGCATTATGTATTTTGGAGACCCAGCCTATGCTTTCTCTTTACTCAGGAGTTGTCGTATAATTGCTTTCAGTTGTAGGAAGTTAGCACCCATCCCTCTCCTAGAAAAATGAAATATTCTGGGAAATATTAAAAAGGCAGAATATTTCCTCTAAAAAGAGTAGAAACTCAGAAGCAGAAACTCACCTCAGAAGTAGAAGCTCACCCCCACCTTTGTTAATAGGTGGGCCATCAAGGCTGGGCCAGAATACTTTACATAACAAAGATCTTCAATTCAAGCTTCAATTCAAATCCCAACAAAAACCCAGGCACTCTCAGCACCTCAGCCCTTTTTCTTGATCTCTTCCTTCACCTTGAAGCATGTGATCATCCTTCCTTTTCACTCTGGAGCTCCAGGCCATGTGGTCCTGTTCACCATTAAATCTTCCAACAGTCTTCATGTTTCCAATATCTTTTTCCCCACTTAGAACTGAACCCAGAAGGATATTTCTTCCAACATAGTGATTGGAAGAAGTCTGTCCTTGAAGCCTCTTTTGTGAGAGAAAATAAACTACATCTGTAATATATAAATGATTTTAAGGTTTTTCCAAGTCACTTGGAAAAGAGAGAGAAAAAAATTTCTCCTTCCCGGTGATACAGGTAGTCATCAATTTACAAATGTAATTAATTCCAGAATTAAGTTGTGACAGTCGTAAACTAGATCACCGCACCTAATTTTATAAACCTTTTTGCAGCTGGTATTAAGCAAACATCAAGGTTGTTAAGTAAGCCTGTTGAACCTTGTGGGTAGTAATGAAGGTAAAATGGTAATGGAAATGGAAATGGAAGTAAAAAATCAGCTTCTGGAAGAAACATCATAAATCACGGTCCATGAGTGCAGGATGCTGCAAACAAACATAAATGCCAGCCAGTTGCCAAGTACCCAAAGTGAAAATCATATGACTGGGAAAGGAAGGCATCAGAACTTCAAAACTGGGTCATAAATAATTTTAGGAAAGTCCATTGTAACTTCAAATAGCCACTAAGTGACTCGTTATACCAATGAAAAGGAGAACCTTGGAAGAGTCCGTAATAGAAGAACAAAAAGAAGATAACTCCTTTCTGGTTTACTTTGTGTTTGTTATGCTCCTTTTTTCATCAAGTTGTTTTATCTACATACTGTATTGCTGATAAATTAAATGCCAATTTAGTTAATTGCCATAATTTAAAGGGTTACCATGCTGCAATTGCAGTGAAAAAAATAAATGCTCTACTAGATGTTTAAATAGATTTTCTAATGTATTTTCTAATTCTTTCAATGTAAATATTTTTTACAGTTTTGCAAACTAAAGAAAATTAAACTATATTGTCTGAACCAAATTTGTTAAACCTTATGCAGATACCTAAACCAGATACCTAAACTAATTTAATTCTTTTCCTTGTATTCAACAGATACATTTCCATTTTCTTCTCTTAGTTGGAATATTAAATTGCTTCATACTATATGGATTTGCCCAACAAAGTAAGTGGAATAATTTCAAAATCTAAATTCGTATAGATTACATCCATTCTGAATTCATTTAGAAAGCATTCCATTCTTTTTTAACAGCTGGAATTATGGCTGTGTTGATACAAGAGAAAGAAATCAACACTGATTTCTTTCCTGGAAAGGGACTGAGCTGTATTTGCTAAATAATGCTCCAGGCCACCTGGAGGATTTTAAATTATTTAAGAAAACTCTTGTCACCCAGGTTTCATACAAACTTCTGTGCATTCTCCATTCTTCCAGTAAGGTAAACTCTTATATTGTAATTTTCTCGACAATTATAAAACACAAGGAAGTACAACCCTAATATTTCCTATCCAGTTTTTTTACATGTAAAAAATTCAGTCTAAATTTATTCTATTCAATGTTGACTTTCACTGCATGAAGCTAAATACATGGCACAGTCAGTTACACACACAAATATTAATCTGATTTCTCTAAATGGAGCTGCCTTACATATAAGAAATTACTTTTACAGCAGCACTAATAATGCTACATGGTGAATAGTTTGAATGTGGAGAAAGACATGTACGAAATATAACTTAAATTAGCTTTATGAATGCATTTTTACAAAATTTGATCATATGTTTCTTATAGGTGGGAGCATTTGCATAAATGCTAATGCAAAATCATGTGCTGATTGTATACAAGCTGGCCCAAATTGTGGATGGTGTAAAAATATAGTACGTATTTTTAACTATTTCAAAATAGTATTTGCGTTACATAAATTATAAATGTGTAATTAATTCAAATTATGTATTGTTATAAATTTACATGATTCATTTTTATAAACATGTATAAATTTGGTAGCTACAGATAGCCATGATTTAGACTACCCATGCCCAACTTAAGAATACAATTGGAACCAGAATTTCCTAAATTGTACAGTTGTTAAGTCATGCCTGATTTTATTACCATTTATTGCAATTAGGAAGCAAATTTGGCTTCCTCTATTAACTTTGATTGTCAGAAGTGGTCGGGAAAGTTGCAGATGGCTGTCATACTGCAACTTGGGATACTGCAAGTGTGGTAAATGTATTCCGGTTCCTAAGCACTTAAAGCACAGTCATGCAACTATGGGGACTTTGCAGTGGTTGTAAGTGCAAGGTCCGGTTGAAAGTCACTTTTGCAGCAATTATGCAATTATGCAACTATGAATGGCCATAAACTGTAAGTGTCATTGAGAATTGTTCTAGAGATGGTTTGGAGGAGGACCTCTTATTAATAAAAAAAATTAGCATGATAAAAATTAAGACTGCAATCCTATTTGCTGATGAGATAACATAGAAAGGAAGAGCAAGAATAAATAGCAGGCTCACAGAAGCCTGCTAGCTACAGTAGAAGACTAGGTACTCCACAGACTGCAATTCAAAGCCATGGAAAGGATGCCAAGTAGAGAAGGTCCTTGAATAAGATCTGAGATCCAGAGGCAGCATTAGTCACTCTTGCCTTTTTTCAAGCAACTTAGTTCCAGATGAACAGCAGGAAAGTGGAAGCAAGAGAAACAGTATTTCTTTGCTTTTCTATGCCAGCAAGTAAAATTTTTAACAGATTAACAGGTTAAAAGAGTTGAAAGGACCTTGCATGTCTTCTAGTCCAGTGGTCACCAACCGGTGGGCCAGGGACCACTGATGGTCCATGAGAAATTTTGATGGTCCGCAGAGAAATGCCCCCCCAAAGCACTCCCCCCAAAGCAGTTAATGCAAGCTGCATGGGAACATAAGGCTGCGCCACCCACGTGGCCCATCTACCCTCTGGCCCCCACCCTTTGACCGAGTGCAAACCTTACTTTGAGTAGAGCCATGCAAGATAGAACTAGAAGATAAGACTAATGGCGGTGGAACCAATCATCCCAAGGTGGCTTGCTGATATTGGTGGGAAAGTCAGTCCCATATTCCAGAGCTGCAGTAGCTACAAAACTGGCCCTTTGGTCATCCTGGAGCATCTTCAGTCCATGGCAGGCTGTGCACCCAGGTAGAGGAGCAGCTGCTCCAGGATGACCAAAGGGCCAGTCCTGTGACTACTGCAGCTCTGGAATATGGGACCAGGTTTCCCACCAATGTTAACAAGCTACCATCAGTCAAAATTAATATTAGTGGTACACAGGACTTACAATTATAAGTTTGGTGGTTACTGAGGTACAAAAGGTTGATGACCCCTCTTCTAGTCCAAACCCCTTCCCAAACAGGAGATCCTATACCATTTCTGACAAATGGCAATCCAGTTTGTTGACAAACTTCCAGTGAATAAGGTCCCACAACTTCTGAAGGCAACTTCTGTTCTATTAGTTGATTGTTTTCACTGTCTGAAAATTTCTCTTTATTTCTCGGTTGAATCTCTCCTTGATCAGTTTCCATCCATTATTCCTTGACTGGCCTTTGGGTACCTTGGAAAATAGCTTGACCCCCTCCTCTCTGTGGCAGCCCCTCAAATATTAGAAGACTTTTATCATGTCTCCTCTGGTTCTTCTCTTCACTAGACTAGCCATGCCCAATCCCTATAACCATTCTTCATATGCCTTAGTCTCCAGTCCCCTAATCATCCTGGTTGCTCTCTGTACCTTTTGTAGAGTCTCAACATCTTTTTTATAATGTGCTGACTAAAACTGGGTGCACTATTCTAGGTCTTACTAAGACTTTATAGAGTAGTATTAGTACCTCACTTGATCTTGATTGTATCCTTCTGTTAATACAATTTAGGATTCCATTGACTTTTTTGGCTCCTGCTGCACATTATTGGCTCATAATTAATTGGTTGTCCTCTAAGACTCCCAAAATCTTTCATAGTTACTGCTATTAAGCCTGGTTTCACCCTGGTTTCACTTGCTTATGTCCCTTCTCCTAGTCATCTCTAACTGGAGTGTCCCTTATTGGCAGCATATCCTTGGTTATGGCTATCTGAAGATAATACAGCATTTTGAAGCCGAGGAATTAGATAAGAATATCAACGTTCTGCTCAAAAATCAGAACACATTTGTGGAATTGTCCTAATTTGGCCATAGAGTGAGCTAGAAATGTGCAAAGCACACTAAATACCAAGAATTTCATAGAAAACGAGTCACAGAAAAACAAGTATTTTTTTTTTCTTTTTGCGATCCTATAGTTCTTTAATTCAGGTTAGAATCAGGGTTACTGGGTGGACTGGGCCTTTACTGGTCAGATGCCCTTCCTGATGCCTCTATGCAGTTCTCAGCAGATATTTTTTCTTTGTGTGCTAAGAGATAAACATCTACCACTGTTTAGGATTGAACTCTCAACCCTCCAAGAGGATGAGAGTATCTTTACCACTATGCCACCACGCCACTCAGAAACAAGCAAAAAATAATTATCAAAAATATTTGCTGGGTTTGTGGAAAGTTACAATGGCTAACATATGCATTTCATTTTTCCCAGTGACTTCATATATCTAACCATGTTACGTTAGACTAATGGTGTGCTTTAAAAGTAAATTATCTCTTACTGTGATAAGAATAATATGGTGGTGGCGATGGCAAGCAGTGAATTTAAAGTCAGTCTTTTAATAGCAAGCTGGGCAGCATATCAAATTTAATTAATAAAACTGCTCTATATCTCATAAAAATGATGAGATAAAATTAGAGCTTACAGAGATCCAGTTTCAAAGGTCAAAATGGGACCCATTCATAAACCTATCAGGAGCACCTTAAAGCAACTGCATCTTTTCTTGGGTAGCTGAATAATGCTGGAAAAGGAGACGCTTGGTTTAAGGTATTCCCAACAAGTGCTACATGAATTCTGTCTGTGTACCAAATTACATTTTATCCTTCAAATTTGGATCTCACAACCAGGATAAAAGAAAGAATGGATTAAATCAAATCTGAATTCAATATATCCATTTCAGCCATGGTTCTTAATGATTATTCACATAGAAGGAGCAGGATGTTCTGGCACCAGGTCCAACTCTTACTGCTAAGTATCTGGTAGGCCTATCCTTTATCCTATTTTTAAGATCCTATTGGCACTCTTAAGAAAAATGTGCTCACTCACTCACTTGATGTTACTACCAAACAATCAGTTGTTTGTTTGTTTTTTTGAAAGGACAATTGACAGTTTCCTGTTTCTACTGAACAGAATATTACTTCCTGTTGACTTAGTACTGCCTATCTTTTCTGACCTTCCCTCTGTCAATATACTATTATTTCTGATTCTGAAGAATTGGCTTGGTTAGTTTACCTTGTTAGGTTGAAGGTTGGTTTAAATTGCCCTTAAACTCCAACTGACTCCCTATATCAGTACTTCTGTCATAAAAAATGATAATCATTTTATCATAGGTACTTGACACATACAAGCTGCCATACCTTAAAGAAGGGGGTCAAACTCAAGGCTTGCGGGGTGCTTAGATCTGGTTTGCAGGGCCAGCCTGGAAATAGCAAAGGACTGGCCCAACGAGCAAAAATGGAGACCTGTGCTGAGTTTTTGGCCTAGACAGCTTCCTGCAGCACTCTGTCAGCCAAAATGGGACGCAGGCCTACAGCCTGTTTTTGGCCTGGACAGCCTCATGCAAAATTCTGCAGCAACCACAATTCCCTCACTAACCTGCTTTCCAGCTCCATTCTCCAGCATGCAGGACAACAAAAGAAAACCATGGGACTTCCAGTTAAAAAAAAAAAAAAGTTAAATCACACCTTCTAACTTTGCAAGATTTTTTTTTCTTGAGAAGTTGGAAGATCTGGTTGCATTTTCTTTTTGATGGTAGTCTCATGGTCTTCTTTTGTTGCTCTGCATGCAGGAGAACATGGAAAGCAGGTTAATGAGGGAATTGTGAGAGGTGAGGATTTTGCATGAGATTGCTCTGGGCTAGGGTGGGAGTGAGGATTTTGCATTATGATTGCTCATAAGTAAGAATAAGAAAACAGGAATGGAAAAATCCCTATCTGTAGATCAGCATTTCTCAGTCTTGGGAAATTTTTAAAATGGGAGGACTTCATGCTGCCTGAGGAATTCTGGGAATTGAAGTCCATGTAGCTTAAAGTTGCCTAAGTTGAGAAGCATGGGTCTAGACTAGAGTTTAGGATTTTCTGTTCCTGTTTTATTTAGAGTTTGGTGCAATTAAATAAATCAGTTGTGGTTTCCTTAATTGTCGTGTCCGCAAAAGAAAGCTCAGAGTCCGTGACTATCATTCAAGCTCTTTATTAAACTGTTGTGAACCGAACCGGCGAAAAGGAAAAAGCCCGCGGCTTTTATCCTTTTCACCTCGGCGGCCGCGGCCAATGGCAGCGATTCAAGTCTCCCGCTCTTGGAGCGAGCCAATCGCGGGAGACTTCAATCGGGCCAATCAGCGCGGCTCGCCTGGCCAATCAGAAATCCCCGCGCCTTAGCCAATCAAGGCGCGGGGATTTCGAGTATTCAAATTAAGGACAGAACACCCCTCCCCTCTTGGTATGGTCCATCACGTAGCGTAGTCACGCAGATAGGCGGGGCTCCGTCTAGTCCTAGTTGACCTGCGCAACTCAGTTTCAAGCTGTACCTCGGCCGGAGCGGTCATCTTTTTGGCTGCTCCTCCCTCTGTGTGAACCGGCTGGATGATCGGGCCGGTTCGTTCTCCGTGGCTCCCGCCTGGGCCTACCGGGTCGGTTGAGCTGCGGGTTTCGCCGCTCCCACTTGGTTCTCCGAGTCAGTTGAGCTGGCCAGGTGGTTCTTCTCCGGAGGGGACTCGCGATGGCTGCGTTCCGGTGAGTATTTTTGGATTTTTTCTTGCGCTATTTTATTCGGGTGTTCCCTCCCCCCTTGGTTCGATTCTTGGGGGTTGAGGTCTGTTGCCGTACGTGACCGGAGCTGGTCGATGTGTCGTTTCCAGGCTCGCCCGTCGGTGGTTTGGAGCCGGTACGACCTTGGACCGGTGATTTGCGTGATGACGGCTGGGATCCATAGGGGGTCCCCTGTCAGATTTTTGGCGTAAACTAAGTCACCGGGGGCAAATGTCCGGTATTTGGAGCTGGAGTCTGGGGGCCGCTCCGGGTTGTAAGTCGGGTGCAACCTGTCGAGTGGGGACCTCAGCTTCCTGCCCATTAACAGTTCGGCTGGGCTCTTGTTGGTAGTGGTGTTAGGGGTGATGTGTTGTATGAAGAGGAGTTTGTTGATTTTGTCGTTGATCTCCCCGTGGTCCATTTTCCGGAGGGTTTTTTTAGTAAACTGGACCATCCGTTCCGCTCTACCGTTCGCCGCCGGATGCGCCGGTGCCGTTAATGCGTGGCGGATGCCCCTCTCCGCCAAAAACCTTTCAAACTCGAGGGAAGTAAACTGGGGCCCGTTATCTGAGACGACGACGTCTGGGAGGCCGTGCGTGGAAAACAGTTTACACAGTTCTTTGATGACAGCCTCCGTGGTAGTGGATTTCATATCGCTTACTTCCAACCAATTGGAGTAAGCGTCGACTGTGATCAAAAAAGTATGCCCATTTGTTGGACCCACAAAGTCTAAATGGATTCTGGACCAGGGCCCCCTTGGTATTTCCCAGTCCCGGATGGGTGCTGCGGGTGGGCTGGGTCTGGTCTCCTGGCATCGATGGCATTTGGCGACCCATTGCTCAATCTGTTTGTCCATCCCTGGCCACCAAGCGTAACTCCTGGCCAGGGCTTTAGTCCTGACGATGCCAGGATGACCCTCATGCAGCATCTCTAGGACCCTCCCTTGCAATCTGTCCGGGATGACTACCCTGTCACCCCACAAGATACATCCCTTAAGAATTGAAAGTTCAGTCTGGCGGTTTCTGAACGTTTTAATGGATTCGTCATTGTCCCTTTCAGGCCAGCCTTTTTCTAGCCAATGTAGGATTCGCACCAGACGCTTATCCTTAACAGTCTCTCTGGCAATGTCCGATGCGGTAATGGGTAGGTTTTCAATGCTAAGGGTGTTTGTTGTTGGTGCTGGGTCAGGATCAGAGTCTGGTAAGGGGGAACGGCTTAAGGCGTCCGCGTTCGAAATTTTCTTACCTGGCTTGTGTAACAGCTCGTAGCTGTAGGCTGCCAGGAACTCGGACCACCTTGTCATCCGGGGTGATAAAATGTTCGGGGTGGCTCGGTTTCCGGCGAGGATTCCCAGCAATGGCTTATGGTCTGTCACAATGGTGAACGGGCGGCCATATAGGTATTCGTGGAAACGCTTAACGGCGGCAACTATAGCCAAGGCTTCTTTGTCCAGCTGGCTATAGTTCCGCTCTGGTTTAGTCAGAGTCCTGGAGAAAAATGCGATGGGTGCTTCCCTTTTGTCGGGGAGGGTATGGCTGAGGACAGCGCCGACGCCGAAAGGTGATGCATCGCAAGTGACAGCTAAGGGCAAGGTTTCGCTGAATTGAATCAGGACGGCGTCGGAGGTGAGGAGGTCTTTGGTTTTTTGAAAGGCGGTTTGCTCTCGTCTCCCCCAAGTCCAGGTTGCCGCCTTATCCAGGAGTCTATGCAAAGGCTCCGCCGCCGTAGCCTTTTGGGGTAGGAAAACATAAAAATTCAGCAACCCTAAGAACGCTTGTAGTTCCGTTTTAGACTTTGGGGTAGGGGCTTCTTTGATGGCTTTCACTTTTTTAATTGTAGGGTGAATGCCATGCCGGTCTAGAAGGTAGCCCAAAAATTCCACTTGCTTTGTGCATAGTTGGCATTTTTCTCGTTTAACTTTAAGTCCTGTCACTTTAAATTTTGTTAAGACCTGTCTGAGTCGGTTTTCTAATTCGGCTTCGTTTGGCGCCGCTACTAATACGTCATCAAAATAGGGCACCACCCCCTCGATGCCCTGTAGCAAACGTTCCATCAGGCTTTGAAAGATGCCTGGTGCCACGCTGACTCCGAATTGGAGTCGGTTACACTTGAAGGCCCCCCGATGGGTCACGATGGTCTGGGCTTCCACCGTTTTCTCATCTACTGGTAGCTGCTGATATGCCTGGGCGAGATCGAGCTTGGCAAAGACCTTGCCCCCTCCCAGTGAGTGCAGCAGATGTTGCACGATTGGGACTGGGTAGGCGCTTTGTTGTAATGCGCCATTTAGGGTGGCCTTATAGTCCCCGCAAATTCTCACGGACCCGTCCGGTTTTACTGGGGTCACTATAGGGGTTTCCCATCGGGCATGGTCTATCGGTTGCAACACCCCCTGTTCGACGAGCTTGTTGATCTGCTCGTCAATTTTAGGCTTCAGGGCGAATGGTACCCTCCTAGGTTTAAGCCGCTTGGGGGGAACCTTCGGGTCTAGGTCAAATGAAATAAGGGGCCCCTGGTACTTGCCCAAGCTTCCGTCGAAAACTTCCTGGAACTCCTGGGCTAGCCGCTGTTCCCAACTGTCGTCGGCGACATGGTTGACTCCTGTCAGCGCGATGTCAAGCGGGGCGAACCATTGTAAGCCCAGGAGGCTTGGGCGGTCGCGATCGACGATGGTGAGTGGCAGTTGTTCGGTGCGGCCCTTGTAGGTTACATTGAAGCTCTTGGTGCCCACTACCGGGACGCGGTTCCCTTGGTAGTCTTTTATGATAATTTTCTGGGTATGAATGTTCCTCTTATGGAGTGTGGGTACGAGCCGCTTAATCTCGCGCCATGCAATCATGGAGAGGTAGGACCCGGAGTCCACTTCCATCTTGCATGGCTGGCCCTCAATATGGACTTCAACGTGTACCTTTCTGGCGCCGTCGGAGATGGCATGGCCGATGGTCACCGTCTGGTGTGTTTCTTCTTTTCGCCGACCGTCGCCGCCTCTTGAAGATCGCTGGGTACGGTCCCACCGACCGTCCGGTTGGCGCTCTCTGGTCTTGGGCGGGGGGCTTTCCTTCTTCCGGTTGTGTTGTTCCCATCTGGGCGGGCTGCGGGTCTTCTTTTGGCAGCAAACTCGAGCGATGTGACCCCGTCGTTCACAATGCCTACAAATAGAGTCAAAAAATCGGCATTCTGACCTGGGGTGGTCGCCGCCGCACCCGGCACAGTTGGTCCTCGACCTACGACCTCTTCGATTTCGCTGGTCGCCGCGTCCCGTCTGCACGCGATGTATGTCCTCCTCGTCTTCCGACGTGCTGGAGGCTGACTGAAATTCTCCGTAGTGTGCGGTTGATTCGCTTCTAGGGTCGGCCGACCTTGCCGGGTTGTTGTTACCGCCCTTTGCGTCGGATCTTCGCATGCTGTCAGCGGACGAGCGGGTTGCCTCTGCGGCTGCGGCTGTGATGAGGGCGTCTGCTAGGCTGATGTCGCCCTTGGCCATAAGCCGGCTCTGGAGTGTAGGGTCCCATAGGCCGAGCACGAATCGGTCTCTAATGAGGCTGTTTAGACCTTCAAACTCGCAGAGTCCTCCTAGGCGCCGCAGCTCGGCGACGAAGTCGCTCAATTTCTCGTCTGGTTTCTGATTTCGGCGGTAAAACTCGTTGCGCCGTATCAGGATGGGGACCTGGGTGGGCGTAATGGCGCCGCAGTATAGGCTCGAGGACGTCCCAGTCCATGGCGGTTGCGTCTGCCGGCTTGGCCAATGCTTTGGCCATCTGGAAGACCTCTGGTCCGCAGTGAGTAAGAAAGACGGCGCGTTTTAGCGGGCCCGGGGCGTCCTTCATTCCGGCGCATTCTAAGTACATTCGGAACCGGTCTGAGTACGATTCCCAGTCTTCGTTGGCGGGGTTGAAGGGGGCGGGCGGTGCGATCTTCGCCATCTCTTTCACTGGAACTGGCTCTTATTGGACACGGGGTTCGGTTCAGGGTCGGGATCCCACCCTCGTCGCCAGTGTCGTGTCCGCAAAAGAAAGCTCAGAGTCCGTGACTATCATTCAAGCTCTTTATTAAACTGTTGTGAACCGAACCGGCGAAAAGGAAAAAGCCCGCGGCTTTTATCCTTTTCGCCTCGGCGGCCGCGGCCAATGACAGCAATTCAAGTCTCCCGCTCTTGGAGCGAGCCAATCGCGGGAGACTTCAATCGGGCCAATCAGCGCAGCTCGCCTGGCCAATCAGAAATCCCCGCGCCTTAGCCAATCAAGGCGCGGGGATTTCGAGTATTCAAATTAAGGACAGAACATTAATAAATAGTGATTAACATGATATGACCATTACTGGACTTTTTGTGAGAAACTGAAATTAAAAGTTGATCTGGGGCTTTATTGTTAGATATGGGATGGAAATCATGTAAACAAATGTTAATCTTAGAATAAGAGTTTGATATATTTTTACTTATATCTATACAAAAAAAAGTTGGAAGTCATTCTTTTTCAGTTTTCCTTCTTTTCCTTTCTTTTTTACATTTGCATTCTTTTTCTTTCCTGAGCATTTTCTTTTTTCAAATCTGTTTTTTTATTTATTTATCCCTTAGCTTTATATTTTTGATGTATGAAGGATCAAAGACTCAGCCATTATAATTCTGCATTCCTTGTTTACAGAAATCATATCAAAATTTAGAATGAAATCCACTGGGAGCCATCTCATATAAGACAGGCTCTGAGTCCCTCTAACCAAAAAGGGTTTATCGATAGAAGAAAATATTTGAACTGTGGGGTCCTTAGTGCTCTCTAAACTTGATGGTTTTCTTGCAGATGTTTCATTACTAAACTAGGTAACATCATCAGCACTAGAAGGGAATGGAGTTCGCTCTTATTTTCATATAATAATGGTTTAATCAGTTGCTTCACAAAAAAATGTTTTGATTGGTACCGGCTCTCTGCAGCCTCAGGCAGAGAAGGGCTTTTCTGCACCACTCCCTCAAATTTCTTTAAAATACAGTTTCCCAGCATTCCTTTAGGAACTTCCAACATGCAAACTGTGGTTGTTACTTATCCTAAAATGTTTGCCTGGAGCTTCAAATTTTGAAGTGTGTAGCTAAAAGTCAGTCTACATTAATCTAATCTGACTTTGGGGATATTTCTTCATAACCAAAAAATTGTATATTTTCTGTGCAGTTCACACCTCTTGCTCACTGAATCTGGATGTCACAAAGCAAAGGCCACATTTTGTAATTAAGCCCTGTGCCCCATTTTAGCTGGTAGAATGCTGTCACACTGACCTTAGCCCTCCAAGGTAAAACACAACCCTGATGCGGCCCTCAATGAAATCAAGTTTGATACCCCTGTACTAGGTCATCATCAGTTATTTTATGGGACAAACTTGTTCTGATTTTGATCATTTGCTGTTATTGCTAAGAGAAAAATGGCTAATTTTTGCAAGAATAAGCTTCACACTTATTGGCTTATCAACAAATCATTATTATTAAACATCACATAAACTGTTCTTCCAGTCTGATGGCAGACTTAGTTGCGTTGCAATGAGATGCTCGACTCTAGTCTCACTAAGGAGGAGCCATAAGATTGATCTTGACTTTCCTGATCTTGACTTTATAGATTTTCATTTCATATCAAGGCCAGTAATAAAATGAATTATATCCAACAAATGAACCAAAAATTAACTTATGAAGGGTTGGAAATTCTTATGAACTATTTTCTTTATTAAATGTGTTCAGGAATAGGTTTCACAATGATCTTTCAATTGTGCTTTTGCTTAGATTAAATTTAGATTTCTACTGGAGAGTTGAGTTGGTCTTTTGTGGTTTTGTGATCAGCTGTTAGGAAAAGCCTGTAATAAACTAAAAAGGAAATGAGGGCAGAGAACACCAACAGAATGCTTGGCGTTGCCAAGTAATGGGAACTGTTTGGTGTTTTAAACAAAGAGATAAACAATGAGATTTGAATACTTTTACTATGTTTGTCCTGTCCGCTTTCTGGTATGTTATCATTCTATCCTTAATATTGCCTTCTTGTGGAACACAAGAGTAAAATTCAGGATTGCCTTGGGCTGCCATATGCTTAGAAGTGATGCTTCTTCCCTATTACAAAGATAAACAGTCCTAACTTTCCAGAATACTTAACAGGAAGGTTGAGGAAAAAAAATCAGCTTTCACAATGTCAGGGAGTGTAAAATCATAGTGCTACTGTAATTAAGAGTCGTGGTAGCACAGTGTTAGAATGCAGTGTTGCAGGCTAATTCCGCTGACTGCCAGCAGTTCGATCCTGACCGGCTTGAGATTTACTCAGCCTTCCAGCCTTCCAAGGTCAATAAAATGGGGACTCAGATTGTAGGGGATAATATGCTGACTCTATAAACTTAGAGAGCTATGAAGCAGTATATAAGTCTAAATGCTATTGCCAGTGCCAAGAGTCTTATCCTGCACCTGAACATTTTGCGTCTATGATCTACCCTTAAAGGAAGAAAAATCACACTGATCATATGGAATGAGAAAAAAAAAAATCAGATCTTTATGATCCATTTCCCTACCCCCTTCCTTTCATTCGTCACTTGCAAGTCTAGGAATTTGAAGATAGATCTGTCTGTTCCCTCTTCTTATTCTGACAAGATTCAACAGATTCCACCCCCCCACCCCACCCCAATCCATTTGAAGGCAGAGAAGTTCCTTGCTTTATGCTTTGAGCATTCAGGTGGCAGGGAATTGACTCTGCTTGGTTTTGTTTTGTTGTTTTTTTTTGGTGAGAGACCTCGGAGAGTAAAACTATTTAGCTTGCATAAATGATCCATCCGGTATCTGTTAAGTGATACAGTTTGGATCAGTTTGATCAAAGATCATTTTGGAGCTACTCAGTTTTCTTGAATTTATGTCAAAGTAGCAGAGACCTTTTCAGAAGCAAAAATGGTCCTAACCATTTTTTTAATCACTCATTAAACTTAACCTTTTTTTAATCACTCATTAATTACAATTGGTAATTAGGACAAATTCTATTTTTAGGAGTTGAGTTGATAAGGGGGAAGAATAAATCGTTTAAACATTCTCCTTTAGCTTTGTCCTTTCATTTGGCAACCATATAGGCCTTCTCTGTGTCCCCTATATATTATAGTGCTGCCTCATAATTATTTAAAAACCATGCTTCCCTGGAGTCACGCTGTCTGAATTTAATTATAGTCTCCTTGTCACATTAGAAGGGCAGTGACTTTAAATGCAGATAATTCAGTTGGAGAAAAATAACCACAGCTTATACACTCATTTGAAATATAATTTGAATGATGAAATTTCCTAAATTTTGATTCCTCACTTGTAGGTCTAGATTTCCCAGACTGAGAAAAGTTTTATCTACTGTAAATCTTAGACTTTATTTCAGGTTTTTTGCTTCTTGTTCAGGGAACAATTTGTCACGTGAAGCCTGAAACGATTACCAATCAAACATATGCCTTGTAGTTCAGCTTTGTATTTCTAAATCTCAAATGTAAATCTGAGGTATAGAAACCTTTCTCTATTTTTAAATAAATTTAAAAGATCAACTTGTATGAGCTGGTCTGTTTCATAGATATAACCTGCAAAGTTTCCTGCCTCCCTGATTATACATTTTTGGCAATTGCAAGAATTTATATCCATTATGCCAGATTGTCAAAATGACATTTTTTAACAAAAAACCCTCACTATTTATGAATTATTCTAATGGTACTTTTAATGCAAGAACTAGTTAGATGCTGTGAATGGGATTTTATTTTCTTTTGTAGTGTCTGACAAGAGACCTACAGTTATTAACTTTGATTAGGCCTTGTATGCCTAATACAACTAGTATAACTTTGACGTGGTGGCTGAGTGGCTGAGCTTGTCGATCAAAAGGTCAGCAATTCAACGGTTCGAATCCCTAGTGCCAGGTAACAGGGTGAGCTTCCATTACTTGTCCCAGCTTCTGCCAACCTAGCAGTTCAAAAGCACGTAAAAAATGCAAGTAGAAAAATAGGGAGCACCTTTGGTGGGAAGGTAACAGCATTCTGTGCGCCTTTGGCATTTAGTCATGCCAACCACATGATCACGGAGATGTCTTCGGACAGCGCTGGCTCTTCAGCTTTGAAACGGAGATGAGCCCTGCCCCCTCGAGTCAGGAATGACTAGCACATATATGCTAGGGCAGTGGTTCCCAAAGTGGGTGGTACTGCCCCCTGGGGGACGGTGGGATGTCTTGGGGGGGCGTTCGAGACCCTGGCCCTGCAGGTTCACGCACTGACTGTAGCACCACTCCAGAGCCAACGCCTCCAATGCAGAAGCGGTGGCATGTTGTGTGCCGCCACAGCAGCATTCAATGCACCGCCCCCCTGCCACCTCTTGGTGTCCCCAAGGGAGCTGGCAGGGGGGTGCTAAGAGGTGACAGGTGGGCGTTTGAGGCGACAGCCGGCCCTGAGGTTCACCATTGAGGTGCCGGTTCCAGAGCAGTGCTAGTCAATGGGTGAACCTGCAGGCCTCAAACGCCCCCTGCCACCTCTTAGCATCCCCAAGGGGTCCAGCAGAAGGGCGCTAAGAGGCAGCAGGGGGGCAGCATGTTGAACGTGGCCATGGCGGCATGTAATGTGCCACCACTTCCGCATTGGAGACACCGGCTCTGGAGCAGTGCTAGTCAATGGGTGAAACTGTAGGGCAGGCCAGCACCTTGAACGCCCCCCTGCCACCTCTTAGTCCCCCTCTGCCAGCCCCCTTGCGGACACTAAAAGGCGGCAGGGGGGTGTTCAAGGCACCGGCCCTGCAAGTTTACCCATTGACTGTAGTAATGCTCCAGAACCGGTGCCTAGAATGCGGCAGCATGTTGAGAAAAGCTGCTGCCACCACTTTCCCAAAGTGCCACCGCTGTCGCAGTCTGTCTGTCCGTCCATCCAAAAGGTCTGTCTGTTTGCCTGCCTGTCTCTCTCCCTCCCTCCCTCCCTCCATCCATCCATCCATGTTTGAAGCACCGGCCCCTCAGGCACATCAGTAAAGTAGAGCAAAGCCAGTCTGAGAAGACGGGAGGGAGGGAGGGAGAGAGAGAGAGACCTGTTGCATCAGATCGAATGAAGCCTAGTTTAGACTGAGGCCCTTTTCCACATTAAAACATCTTTGCCAGCATACTGAAACCTCTTTGGCTTCTGTTAAAGGTTTTGCGGACGAAACATGGTCAAGACTATCAGGAAGCTCTCACATTTTGTTGAGGCTTTAAACAAGATCCATTGAACCAGATCTCTACCCTAAAAATTACTTTTCCCCAATGTATTACAGTGCCAATTCTGAAGAAGGCAAAACCAAAATGTACTGATAAATTATAAGGAGAACACACACACACACACACACACACACACACACACCCTTCTAACCCTACTGGACAGGTGATTGGACTAGAATAGATATCTCATTATCTTTCTCCTCCCTCCCTCCCTCCCTCCTTGTTTATTTCTTTTTCTTTCTGTCCCTTCCTTCCATCTCCCCCTCTTTCTTTGTCCCTTTTTCTTTCTTTTCCTTTTCTCTTTCTTTTCTCTCTCTCTTTCCCTCTCTCAGGCTCATCCCTTTGGATCAGGCGTCGCCAAACTTTTGGACCTCAGGGACCACCAAACTCATAATTTTAAATCCCAGAGACGACTAATATGAATTTTGACTCATGGTGGCTTTCTGGCATTGGTGGGAGAGAGAGAGAGAGATCTGATCCAACCTCTCTCTCCCTCTCTCTCTCACACACACAGGCAGGGGTGGGATTTAGACGCCTGATCTAAAGCTGTCAAAACTCCAAAAACTGGTCAAGTAGCTCTGGGGAGGCCAGTCATAAATTAGAACACTTGCTAAACAACCAGTCATTAAGTGAGGACCACTTGTATTTGGTTTGCCAGTCACCTGGCCACGCCCACCCAGTCACATGACCAGCAAGCCATGCCCACCCAGTCATGTGACCAGCAAACCACACAAATTAGGCCACACCCACAGAAATTTGAATCCCACCACTGGGTGGGGGGCACCGAGGATGAGTTTGTAGCACCAAGCAGGCAGTGGAAAAAATTTGGGAACCACTGTGCTAGGGGAACCTTTACCTTTACCTGAGGCCTTGTATTAGAAGTTTTGTATTAAAGTGATTATTTACATCATGCTCTACTAAGGAGATTTGTCTACCTCTATGGATAAAGTATGTCCAAAAGATGTTATAGAAGAACAATAGAGGTGAAAGAGAAGACCTTGAAAAATCTACAGGACAAAGAGCTGAAACAAACTCCACATCATGCAGAATATTATTATAAAACAGAGATGACAGATAAGATGGAAATGCAATTGATAAGCCAAGAACATAGACGAAGGCAAGACCTGCAGAATGGATTTATAAGAGGTTTGCCAAAGTTTTGAAGAAGCTTTGAGAGGGGGAGATAAACCAAAGAAAATAAAACCTTACAACATTTTCTGAATGAAGATCAAAATTATTAGAAGAAAAAGGAAGAAATACAAAATTGATAAGGTTCAACCAAGACTGATTTCCATAAAATTCTGGGAAGACTTATGGACTTTTGCTGATACCAGAATTGAATTATTAATGATTTAGGGATTTGTGTATAGAAAAGGGATGGGGAAAAAGATACTTGTACGTAATGTTTCAGGGAATGAAGAATTACCATGTTTGTATTTTTAATGATTAAAGTCAGAAGTCACATCTTTAAATAATTTTCTTTCTTTTCTTCTTTCTCCTTTTCTTTTTTTCTAGCACTTTCTATTGTCACCTTTATTTTTATTTTTGAGTTTAGTTTATATTATTTATTATTGATTTTTTAAAAAACAATAAACAGTTTATATAGACAGCATGGTTGGAACTGGTTGTATACCACCTCCTAGGGTTCCGTAGTGAATATAACCAGAAATAAATTACTGATTAGTTCTCTGAAATCAAATATGATAGGCTGTTCTGTTCTGCTTTTGTAAAATTACTTTATGTAGGTTGCTTATAGGGGTTTTTTTTCTGTTTGTGGGAAAAGGAGGAAAGGAGAGTAAGATTTGAAATGTTAGTAAGGCAGTGCTCCTCATTGGAAGAAGTCACACTTTGTATGCAGAAATTCTTAAATCAACCTCTTACCACCTGATAAAGGATCAGAAGCAGGTAATGAGAGGCATCTCTGTGTCTGAGACTCCAGAAAACATGCTATCAAGCCAGAATTGAGAGCAGCTGAATAAGATTTTTTTTTTTTTTGACTCGTAGTGAAATCAAATTTAACAATCTGAGTTGACGGCAGGATTTTAGGAGTTGTGAATTTCATTTTTTTTCCTTTTATAGGAAAAAGTATCATTCTTTTATCTTTGTAGAGGCAGGATACTACATCAAACATGTCCAAGTTCTTCCCCATTTTCTTTAGAAAAAATTATAGTTCCACATGGTGGAATGCTGCAAAGCAACATTTCCATTGTTTACATTTGCATACATTTACTCTTGTATAATTCAGAGTCATGGCCACCATCTTGAATAAGTGGACCCCAAAATTGCCCAGAGCTATCAACATCTGATCACTATTAACTGTGTTTTCTGATTGTGGGTTCTGTGTAGTCTAGTTCTTGCTGCTTTCTCTTACTGCTAGAGGAAAGCATATTCCTGGCACAGGCCCAGCTGGCTTACACTGTAATGTTTCTCCTCCATGTGTCCTTCCTTTAGGAACATGAAATCATTCTTTGAGCTCCACTTGTCATAGCTTCAAAGTCCAGTGTGGCTTTTATAGTGTGGTTTCTTGGCCTGAAGCCGTAACTTTATAGGCATCATTAATTTATTGTGCTTTTTTTCAATTACATACTGCAATTTTGTTACTTCATTATATACTATTTTTCAAGCAAGTGCCTTCAAAAGTATTAAACAGAATATTAAACAAAAAAATGTATGATGTAATGCAACACAGCTAAGACAGATCTGACTAAATTAGCATTGATTCAAAGTAACCATATGTATTTCAAAAGCTTGATTCACATTTGACTTTTAATAGTGAAGAATGTTGTAGCATGTAGGGTTCTTGAAATCAAGTACACCCTGTATAATTTGTATTAATCTTGTTTATAATTCTTAGACCTTTTTGCAAGAAGGAGAATCTACGGCAGCACGATGTGATGACTTGGAGGCCTTAAAAAATAAAGGCTGCCCTCCAGAAGAAATTGAAAACCCCAGAGGCACACATATATTGCTAAAAAACAAAGAAGTCACAAATCGCATCAAAGGGACTGCGGAAAGTCTTAGACCGGAAGATATTACCCAGATTCAACCACAGCAAGTGATGTTAAAGTTGCGGAAAGGTAAAAATACTTGTAAACATTGTTTTCAAAGTGAGGAGAGCTGGACAGATGGAGGATATACCTAATGAACTTAGGTTAATGCTGATCAGTATCTCAATTTGTGGTCATTAAATGAATTCTCTATTGTGAAAACATAATTTTTGTTGTTTCAAAATTTATATCACAGCTTTATTTCCTTAGTTTTTAAACAGTAGTCAAACAGTATCACATATGTCTTTGAATACTCATTTATTTATAATTTGTATTTATACTTAAGGCTTCTCGATGATCAGATCTTTGGCTAGGATAAAGTGTATTAAAAAAATAACTTATTAATTTAAATAACTTCATAAAACAAGGGATAACATAATTTTTAGAGCATTTGTTTTTCACAATTTTGAAATAAATGCAAAAATCAAAATTTGAGACTGAAAAGGTCAATATTTAACTGGGTTTTCCCCAATTAGGCTAATGAATTGTTTAAAGGAAAATGTGTACATGCCTCTAATTAATAGATAAATTAATCATTTGAGAATGCCAAAAAAAAATAGAAGGAAGTGGAGGTGATGTAATAAAATTAGAAGTATAAATTATTTGCTTTCCATTGTTTCTACTGCAGCAAATTTAATGATAGTGTGGTATGTAGAGCCAAAAAGATGTTGCTAACAGTGGGTTATAACTTTTCTAATACCTGCAGTTTTTGGCATCTTCTTACAAGTCAATTCAGAGTGTAATTTATGATGTGTAAAGCATAGTTCTTCTAGGCTGCTATCTTTTTCCATCATGACTCAATCAAATTTTTATAAACCAGTAAGAATTCTTGATATCATCTCCATAAACTTATCATAGCCAAATGAATAGCCTTCCCACAAATGGAATTTTACTTACAGAATAAATTTATGTTTCTTAAATTGTCTTTTTTTTTTTACCCAAATCATACAATGATCTCCCTTGGAATTGTATTTGACCTCTCCACTTCATTAGTTTGATTTTTTTAATGATTTAAAATTATGTTTATAATTTTAAACATATTAATGATTGATATAATTTATTCATGTTAACTGAACTTCACCCTGTGGTTTTAAGGTTTTGTTTTATTTTGATAAATAAGAATTTTATTTATAATAAGCAAAAAAAGGCAAAAATGGTTTTAAAAAGCATACATTTTAGATAGAGTTCTCTATATAGGTAATCCTTGACTTGCAACCACAATGGGGACCAGAGCTTCCTTCACTAAATAATGTGGTCATTAAGTAAGTCACACCCAGTTTTACAATCTTTTTTTGCCATGGTTGCTAAGCGAATTAGACAATCATTAAGTGAATCTGATTTCCTCCTTTGATTTTATTGGAAGTCCCCTGGGAAAGTTGAAAATGTCAATCATGTGACCTCAGGATGCTGAAACCATAATCAGAAATATGCTGGTTACTGAGTACCACATTTTGATCATAGGACTGCAGAATGCTGCAGTGTTGTAAGTGTGAGGACTGATTTTAAGTCATTTTTTTCAGTGCCATCATAACTTTGAAGGGTTGTTAAATGGATGATCAGAAATCATGGACTATCAGTAGAATTTTTGCAATAGTGCTAATCCTGATGAAGAAATGGATCAATAGATACTACTTGTTTGTAATAAATCATACGAACATTGTAATCTGTACATATATGTCACACATTTATTGAATGTTGATACTGCTTCTGTTGATATCTCTTAATGTTGCTTTTATTGCAAAAGTATTGTCAGTGATGTGTTGCATGTCTAAGTTAGCTTTAGATACTTGCAATTTCTAAATGAGGCTATGGTAATCCAAATTATGATCTCCGGTTTCATAATAAGTAGTTTTTATTTATGACTTCATGTCTGAATGACTTTCTGAAGTAAACATTCAGATTGACTCAAGAGTGTAATACTTATGCAGAAACTATAAAAACTAGGTAATATTTTTTCCTCCATGCTTTTTTTGTTAGATGTCTTTCATGACAAAGATATTTGTATTCTTGTTCTCTGCCATTTGGAATCTTAGCTTAACTTTGCTTTCTGTGATTAGGGGAACCACAAACATTTTCATTAAAATTCAAGAGAGCTGAAGATTATCCAATTGATCTTTATTACCTCATGGATCTGTCCTACTCTATGAAAGATGATTTGGAAAATGTCAAAAGTCTTGGAACTTCTCTGATGAGTAAAATGAAAAATATAACTTCAGATTTTCGAATTGGTATGGAATCTGCTTATGCATAAATTTTGCTTTTTTCAATCTTGATATAACAAAAATAGTTTGTAAATATAAAAGTGATTTAGCTCTTTTTGAGAACGATGATATTCTGCATCAGGAAGAAATTGCATACAACTTATGACATAAATATTCCTTTACTGTCAAACTAGCAATAAATTTTGGCGTTACAAAGATGAGAGAACCTGGAGATTGTTTTCATAGCTGAATCCCTAAACTGCAGAAAAATAGAGGCAAATTACAGCATGGCCTATTCTAGTGATTTTATTCTAATTAGAATGGAAGTAAATTCCCTATAAATGTAGAATTTAGTTTTGACAATTGAATTAATCTCTGGAAAATTCCTACAAAGGAAAGCATAGCCTATCTTTTAATAAAGAATTAAAGTTTATTTTATGTAGTAATACTGATTTTCTTAACCATAGATTTTATTCATTTCTAGTATGATAACATATGGTATTCTTTACAACTAAGTTTCTACTTTTAAAGATAAATCATCTAGACCAGAAATTTGCCCAGTACTAGTTCTTGTGGTCTTTTGAAGAGCAGTGACTAGAAGATACTTCTGCTAGGATTGCCAGCAACGAAAGCTTTGCAAGTCATGGATTGTCTATTTGCCTACTTTTATGTAGAACTTTTTTGATTGTATTGAAAATAGCAAAAGTAGATCCTTCGATGTTTCTTCTTTCTTATAGGCTTTGGTTCTTTTGTTGAAAAAACAGTAATGCCTTATATCAGTACCACACCTGCCAAACTCCTGAATCCCTGCACAGGTGACCTTAACTGTACAAGTCCCTTTAGCTACAGGAATGTACTCAACTTTACCAGCAATGGGAACTCGTTCAATACACTTGTAGGGGAACAGCAAATCTCAGGCAATTTGGATTCTCCAGAAGGAGGATTTGATGCAATAATGCAGGTTGCTGTTTGTGGTGTAAGTGGTATTTTTATTATTATTTGATTATGTGGTAATTGATTTATGTAAAAATGATTGTCAATCAGGTTAAATAAATCAGCAATTGAAGGTGACTTCTTGAATACCATTGTTTGGGTAAAAATAATTCTTTATTGTGTTTATCTGTAACTTGCAACTCATGGATGTCGTATAATATATAATTTTAAAAAGTAGAAAAATTACAGAGAATCCGTTATTTGTGTATTTATTTATTTAATAAATTATATACCTCCTATCTCACAATCAAATGATTTTGGCTTGCATACAACATCAGAAAAACATACATATATAAATTAAAGGTAAAGTTTTCCTCTAGCTGGTCACGTCCAACTCTTGAGGACGGTGCTCATCTCCATTTCCTAGCCAAGATGGTACCTTTTTATCTAGTGGCATTTGCATGCTTTCAAACTTCTAGGTGAAGTAATGGGAGCTCGCCCTTTCACACAGTGCTTAGGTCTTGAATGTGGGTTTCAGATTTCCAGCTGACAAGCTCTGGGTTTTTAACCACTGAGCTTTTCTACTCCCCACACACATAAAGATTAAAATATGAGATCCATGGTGGTGCAGGGGTTAGAATGCAGTATTGCAGGCTACTACTGCTGACTGTTGACTGCTAGCAATTCAGAAGTTTGAGTCTCACCAGCTCAAGTTGACTGAACCTTCCATCCTTCCAAGGTAAATGACGATAGAGATTGCTGGGGGCAAAATGCTGACTATAAACAGCTTAGAGAGGGCTGTAAAGCACTGTGAAGTGGTATATAAATCAAAGTGCTATTGCTATTGAAAACATACAAACATAATTAACAGGAAATAATATAAAAGAGTAGAAAAATATGTGAAAACCAATTAACCTACTCATGGTTTTATGGGCTTGTTGCCACCTTTGTATCAGGAGTATATATAAGTGCAACTATAATATAATGTTAATACAGATACACAGTGATGGGATTCAGATAATTTAAAAACCAGTTTGCCCAGGGTCAGGTTGGCTGTTGGCCCATTCCCTTCCTCCAACTCCACCACACATGCGGAACAAGCCTCACACAACAGCCAACCTGACCCTGGATAAATCAGTTGTTAAACCACTATCAAAGTGAATCCTGGCCACTATGCTGCAATGGAAAAAAGGGAAATGGAACCGCTGGCACAAGGAAAGGAAGAAGAGCAGGGAGAAGAAAGAGGGAAAGCAGTCTCCTCATTCCCTCGCACTGGCCGCTCTGTTGCCCATTTCTCTATTGCCGTGCTGCAGAGCTTGCCCCCCCCCCCCCCCGTTGCCCTCGCTTCCCCAAGCATTTCTTTGCCTACCTGATTTCTAGCTCTGTCGCATTTCTCATTGACGTATGCAGGGAAACAAATTTCTGGGACTAAAAAAAAAAGTTCAATCAATTCCAATTTTGCGAATCTTTTTTTTTTTTTTTTACGAGAAGTTGGAATTGATTGATTGAACTTTTTTTTTCTTAATCCCACAAACTTTTTTTTTCCTGCACACTACAGTGAGAAACGCAATACAATAACATGACAGCTGGAAATCAGACAGGCAAAGAAATACTTGGGGGAAGTGAGGGAATCTGGGCGCTAGTCTTTCTCCAGCAATTGCTCAGGTCCACCGGAGGGAAGGCCAGCATGTAAAAGTGGCATTCCAGCTCTGGCCAAGAAGGGGTATTAAGCATGGGCACTTCAGGCACGACACCTGCTCGCTGCAGCATCATCCCTGACCCTTTGGTGCTCCGCAGGCGCTTTGATGCTGGGCTGCCGCCTTATGCGCCACCCCACCACCTGCTGTAAAGTAAGATAGTTTTCACCTGAGTGATGTGATTGAAGGTTTATATCGCTCCTCTGTTGGGCTTTTGGGAGGGGTCCCCCCCACCTGGAAGGAAGTTGAACGAAAACAAGATTTTCTGGAACATGTCTAACTGCTTTGCCAAACTCAGCAAAAAATTAGCCAAAAAATTAGCCACCAGTTCTAGCAAACTGGTACAAACCGGCTGAATCCCACTACTGCCTATACAATAAAAAGAAAAAGAAAATTTTTGCATGCAAATAAGAAGCTGTTTAAGTGAATAACACAAAGTATATAAGTAGGTAGCATATCTTTTATGTAATAGACCCTATGTCTGGACACAGAGCCCTACACCTCTCTGCACATTTATTCCAGTGACCATAAGCTTTCACTGCTTTCTTAAGAATGGCTACAATTCTTTTTTTATACATATCACTCAGTATAAATCTTGGGAGTATTCACTTCATTCCTGTAAAAGGAAAAATGCTATCTCCTTCAGAAGACCTACTTCATTTAAAATTTTAAAAAAAAAGTTCACAACAATAACTTATTGCCTGTAGAGTTCATTTTCATACGAGTTTGAAATTTCCACATTAACATTAGTTCCCATGAGCTATTTATATAAACTAACAAATCACCTTACTGTTTAATACAGCTTAGTTGAGTTGAATCAAACTAATAATCTGGATAGATTTTTGAATAAATATATAGAGACTTAAAAAAAAAAATTCTATCCAGTGTAAGTAAAAATGAACACAGATTATTTTCATTTATTTAGATATGTATTCTTGGTAAGTGGTCAGGTTGTGACTTTTATTGAAGGATCCAATCTGAGTTGGTTACTGGAACCAGAAGTTTAGTCTTCTGAACTTTCAGACTCGGGGAACTTTCAATTAGAGAGAAATCCAAAAGCTCAGAAGACTAAGCCTCTGGTTCCAATCACCGGCCCAGATTGGATCCTGAAATTTTATACTGGGACAAGTATATTTGCTTTCATTCATTTGACTTTTGCATTTGGTGCAGGTCTTCTCTCCATGAAGGTAAGGCAACTGATTTTTCAAGTTCACAGCCTCTTATTTCATGATATTTGCAGCATATTACAAAACTGTAAAGATTGAGTGTAATTTTAGATGAAAAATAGCATAAGAATCTATGCTAGAATAACCATTTTGTTTGGTTTGGTTTAGTCATGTGAAATGTGCAACGTACAAGTTGTATTTTTGCTCAGAAAGTCCAATTTTAATATTCATTTCTCTTATCTCATGCTCCTTTTGACTCCTGTTGGCCATAGCTGCCTTAGAGGGCCATCATATCCAAATTCAGAATATTTGCAGTTGTTCCTGCTTGAAATAAGATGTTGCCTTGTCTACTGATTGGATCAGTAACTTTCCTTTTGTTCTGCAATATATGAATATATGAATCACTTCTTTTCTCTGGTTTATTGGCTGCTGAAGTTTTAATTTTATATCTTCTATCAAATTCCTTTTTCTATTTCAGTCAAGAATTGGATGGAGAAGAAATGTCACTCGACTATTGGTTTTTTCCACGGATGCTGGGTTCCATTTTGCTGGAGACGGGAAGCTTGGAGGAATTGTTTTACCAAATGATGGACAATGTCATTTAGAAAATAATATGTACACAATGAGTCATTACTATGTAAGTATGTTTGGTAGAATATTTTAGGTATATTTACTGAGTGTGCATGTATGTAATTAAATAAATATGAAATGTATAATAAAAAATAAATTCCTTTATTTTTAAAATATAATACTTTTTGTAACTAACAATTTGACAGGAAAAAACACAATTTAAAAAAAATAGGATTACTAGATTATAAAATGAATATTTGCTAGCATGTATGTAATCACATGTTAATAAAATGTGTTTAATAACCCATAGAAATTTTGTTCATAATATTTTTCAACTGTACTCCATATTGCTGAATTTCACTACCCCAAAGTCTACTGCAGCACAACCAATACAAGCTATGAAAAGGTTAACACTTATCATATATCAAAAACATCTCAGAAACAACCAACAGATTATGGCAAATACACAACATCATCATAGTACACAAACCAACTAAAGCCCTCCAAAACATCTTAAATAAACCAAAAGATCAGTCATTCAAGAAGAAAAACAAGAGTCATGTGCAACATATATTGGAACAGCCAAAATGTAGGACAGATAGAGGTCTAGAAGAATGATTCCATGAATGTCAACTAGTAGTCAATCACAACGCATGAACAGACTCAACCAGGAGTCAACCACAATGCTAGGGTAGATGGGATAATAATTACAATTCTTATTTAAAAACTTTTTATCTGTGTGTTTTTATATAATATTGTATACAGAATGCATTATATATGTTGCACTCAAATATATATTCAATATATTGTCTCCTAAATCTACACTTGGTTCTTCAGGATTATCCCTCTATTGCTCATCTTGTTCAGAAGCTAAGTGACAATAATATTCAGATAATATTTGCTGTCACAGAGGAATTTCAGCCAGTGTACAAGGTAATGATCAAACAACGTACATTTCTATAGCTTTAAAAAACCCTCCTATATCCCTGTTTAAATGCCTAGTAAAAATCTTTGGGTAATATAAAGCCCTAGGCAGGAAGATGAAGGAGTTGGGGGAAGTAAGAAATAGAATAGTGTTTCCATCAGTCTTTCCTAAGATAGAATCTGTTTTGGGGGGGGGGGGGGTTTCTCAGGATGTGATAAAAACCTTTCCAGTTCTTCCCAGAGTTTCTATGGGTAATTTAATGTCAAGCATGTGTCATTCTTCTCTTTCTGATGACAGTACTTATGAAAAACAAGACTTTACTCTGTATTTCTACGTGGAGATACGAACAGGTGGCATGGCTGAATGCAAGCTGTTGCACTCTATGTTGACGAAAGGAAAATAAGGAGATGGAGTATCTTGAAAGTCACAGCCGGTTAAGAGGATCATGTGAAAAAAGATTTGGATTCCTAGACAACAGTTTATAGCATTTGAGGGACTTTTAGACACAGATGAACTGCACTTCTTAGGAAAGGGGAAATGCCTTTGCTAAAAGTCATATGATGCTAGATCAGTTACTTTATATCTAAATTTAATAAGACTTTAAATTGGAAGTGGTAGGGGGGAGATTAAGGCATAGACATAAGTAGGGTAATGCTGATTGTTACCATTGTTAGGTTCACGTGATAATGGAGAACACAGAAGTTGGAAAACTTCATCACATAGTAGGGAGACCAGTAAATAATTATATTCCCAGTATCAGGTATCTGATACGTTGGTTAAAATGATAATAATGGGAATTAAAATGTTTTCATTCCTTCTGTGTAAAGGAGCTGAAGAATTTGATTCCTAAATCTGCAGTGGGAATGCTGTCTTCAAACTCAAGTAATGTGATTCAGCTGATCATTGATGCTTACAATGTAAGTCCATCCAAATGAATAATTCTTACTATAATCTCGTTTCTAAAACATTGTATGACTGTATCGTAGCATTAATTACAGGATTATGAAGGCAAGATTTGTAGGTAATCGTTCCTTTGAAATAATTCCTTTGAAATTTGGTGTTGTGGTTGAGGCACATTAAAGTCTAGGAGACCTTAGTTTTAATTCCATTTTAGATATATAGCTGGTTGGGTGAACCAGCCAGTCATTCTCTCAACCCAAGGAGAAATAAATGCAAGAGCAAGCCACTTCTTGAAATATTGCCAAGAAAAGGCAGTTGCCAGAAGTCAATACTGATTTGAAGAAGTGTGTGTGTGCGTGTGTGCATATGTCCTTGAAAGGATTTTGTTAAAATATCTTGCAAGTATTGCACATTCTTTTATCTTCTCTTTATCTAAATGTTCCATTTTTATTTTAGTCATTGTCTTCAGAAGTTATTTTGGAAAACTATAAACTACCTAAGGAGATAGCAATAGAATATAAATCTTTCTGTAAGAATGGAGTGAATGGAACAGGAGATGAAGGACGAAAATGCTCTAACATTTCAATTGGTGATGAGGTAAGCTTTGGTGTACAGAGTCATGTAGACTTCTTATGTGCCCCTTGTTACATTATAGCATTCATTGTCTTATATAATTCTGTATCTTTCTTTTAATCAGTTTGAACCAATTGCCTGTTTATTGTTTATATTGACAGGTTAGGTTTGAGATTACAATAACAGCTAACCAATGTCCAGAAAGGGGACAAAATGAAACAATTAAAATCAAACCGCTTGGTTTCACTGAAGAAGTAGAGATTAATCTGGAGTTCATTTGTGAATGTGATTGCCATAATGAAGGAATTGAGGATAGCTCTCTGTGCCATTTTGGAAATGGAACATTTGAGTGTGGTGCTTGCAGGTATATAAGTGATACTTTATTGTGTTTTCATGAAAAAGAAAATCTGTAACTTTAGTTTCTTATGTAGAAGCGTATCCTTAAAGCCAGAAAAGGTTAGCTGAGGTGTTTAGGAAGCCAGAAGAGTTCTTTAGGAGTTAAAGGAACAACTTTAAAGCCTGTAATGATGGAAGGGAATGCAAGCCATGATATATACATATACATAGAAGGGAAGGAAGGAAGGAAAGGTAGGTAGAAACGTAGGTAGGTAGGTAGGTAGGTAGATAGGTAGGTAGGTAGGTAGGTAGGTAGATGTAGAAATTTTCTCATTTTATCTCACCTTGAGGAATGTAAGCGACTAATTAAAAATGAACATTTTTTTAGATGTATGATTTTTATCTATGAAATCTGGTATATGTGATTGCCAGTAATTTGATCTTGATGTCAGCATGATGCCTCTTGAAGTCTAGGCAGCTGCTGGGGAACCACATTGAAAGAGAAGATCCTCTTCTCCTTTATGAACTTCCCAGTGCCATTTGTTGGTCACAATGAGACACATAATGCTGAGCTAAATTGGTCCATTTTTCTTTTTAGGTGCAAACCTGGGCGTATTGGAAAGCACTGTGAATGCAGCATGGAAGAAGTAAATAGTGAAGACATGTCAGGCACCTGTAGGCAGGCTAACAGTTCTGAAATATGTAGTAAGAATGGCGAATGTATTTGTGGGCAGTGTGTGTGCAAAAAGCGAGAAAATCCACATGAAATCTATTCTGGCCCATATTGCCAGTGTGATAACTTCAGCTGTGATCGATCTGATGGTTTAATTTGTGGAGGTAATGAGTTCATAATCTTTATGAACTTTAAAACATAATCTTGAAACTAGTATGATAAAATAGAATTAAGTGAATAAGAGAAACAAAGGTCAGATTAGGAATAACTTCTCTGATGCAGTTCCATTTCTTTGATTGATTGAAAATGTTCAAACAACTGAACTGACAACTAAAATAAAGATCTTATATTTAACTATGCTACATAAAAGACAATTTAAAGATAATGTTATTCTTTATAATAAGCCTAGTAAAGCATCTCTTAAGAAGAAAATGTTTGCATGCTGTCCTATATATCTCTTGATGATGATTTCCTATGCAGTGCAATATGCAGCTATGTTATGTTGTGTTGTCTAGTACGATATAGAGTGCTAAATTTGGCAGAAAAACCTGAGCACCATTTACGTACACAAAATAGCCAGATGTTGCTTGCTCTTCTTGTTTTGGAATTTCTTTAATTAGTAAAGAGGAGAATTTATTTCCTGAAAATAATCAGGCCTAATAGTGTTCTTTCTGCATGCTTTCATAAGATGTCAGAACTAGATTTTATGCGTGAGAGACTCTTCTGAATTCATCCTTAAAAGCAGCGTTACTATGTGAAGTTTCTGTGGAGTAGTCTTAAGCCCACCTGAAGAAGTTTTGCCATTTACAATCATAACCTGGATAATTTCAGGAGTGCATCAAAATAATCATGTGATGTTTTTGCTCCTTCAAGAAGCAGCTCCTGAGGATCTTATCAAATCTATCTCATTGGTAGAAATTAGGAGGAAAATATGTGCATTTTTATATTGAAGTTTGACTAATACAACTTTTTCCTGATTTTGAATGTAGGACACGGTGAATGTAAATGTCGTGAATGTGAATGCTGGGCAAACTACACTGGCTCTGCTTGTGAGTGTCCCCTAGATACAACTCCTTGTGAAGCTGCAAATGGGCAAATCTGCAATGGTAGAGGAATATGTGAATGTGGAGAATGCAACTGTACTGATTCCAAATTTCAGGGACCAACATGTGAGCTATGTCAGACTTGTCTTGGCGTCTGTGCAGAGCACAAGTAAGATTTTTGATTTTGTAATAAAATTAATTGGTTTTTATGAGATTGCAAACTGTTGCAGCAGGCAACAGTTTTTTCAGCACCATTGTAGAATTCAGTTAGCTAGAAACTAAAATCTCTAACAGAAAAAAGTCCTCTTGTTAGTGGATGATATAATGTATAGAGGCTCTTTCATGCAGAAACTATTGAAGTAGGTGGGATAAAGGGGAAGACCTTTTTTTTGCTGTGACCACATCCCTGTGGAATGTTCTTCCACCAGAGGTGAGCATTGCTCCTCTCTTTTGGCTTTCTGGAAGGGTATCAAAACCTGGTTTTGCAGTTCGCCTGGCACCCTAATGTAGCACTCACCACTGGAAGTGGCTGGCAAGATAAGAAAATCTTATCCCCGTCCCATCTGTCAATTGGCTCTTTTGTATGTGGTTTTAGTGCAGTTTTTAATAATATTTTAATGTTGGTTTAACATTTTAACTATTTTTCATTTGTTTCTATAATTTATAAGCCACTCAGAGTCATCTTGTAGAGAAGATTGGCAGCATAGAAATTTAATAAATAAATAAACTGTCATCCTGGTTATAGACAGGACAGAGTTGAGTGTTTAGGCTTTAAATAGCATTAGATTGCCATCTTGGTGGGGGGGAAATATTTGCCGGAGTAATATATCACAAAGTATAAGTCTTTTATAGGACACTATTTGAATGTCTTAAATCCCGAAAGTGAATTGAGATCAGTTACTCTAGCAGATGTTTCCTTCAGTAAAAGGGAAAATTCAAAAATATGATCCTTGGGGGAAATGCCCCTCCCAAGGTCTTGTACTCCATAAGGTGGTAAATTTGGGGCAGATCACTCCCCATACACCTATTTCCTTCTTCTCCCTTTCTTTTACCTTTGAAATGTTGCTTTAATGAGTGGCTTTAATAGGGACTAAACATCTACTTTGGTAGATGGCTATTGTGTGTAGGATTTTATGGTAAGAATGACACCATTCAGAATCTTCTTAAAGAGATAATGCAGTCCAGGCCAGAAGAAAAAATGCATTATGTCTAAATAAATCTGAGATTTAAGCTTTTATTTAAATTTATAATTGCCTTTTTGTCAAGCCTTCCTAATAAAATGGGTAGTATCCTAATATTATACTAATTTGTGCTTTATCTTCTTTGCAAATAGAGATTGTGTCCAGTGCAAAGCCTTTAACAAAGGAGAAAAGAAAGAACAGTGTGAAAAAGAATGTTCACACTTTAGTTTGGAGTTGGTAGATCGTAGAGAAAAGTTGCCACAGCCTGGAGAGTATGATGCATTGACTCACTGCAAGGAAAAGGATATTGATGACTGTTGGTTTTATTTCACATATTCTGTTGATTCAAATAACAAGGCCATTGTCCATGTGGTGAAGACGCCAGGTATGACAGTTCATAGAGACAGTTTTTACTTTAGGGATTGCTTAAACATAATTCCATTTACCTGTCCTCATTTTTAACTTAATTTCTTGCACTTCATAATATCCACAATTTTGTGTACGTGTGCTGTTATCAACTTCCCTAAAAAAAGCATATTTAAAATACAAATATTAGTAGTTAATACTTATTTTAAAAATCGAATGTTTTTGAATACCCACAGAAGACACACAGATTTTGGACTGTTGGAATGATCAGTGACAGTTTGTGGTTATTGCTTCATTAGTTCCATCACCCAATCTCCATTGATTACACTAAAGAAATGTTTTGTGCCTAATTGTCTAGTTCTCACTTAGTAGTAAATCCATGTAGGTATCTTTACATTGGAAACCGCTCCAAGGATTGGTGAACCTGATCAGCGGTCAAAACGCAACCTTGTTTTTTGCACGTTCCTCAGCAAATCAGAGAACTTAGCCATTCATGCCCTGGTCACTTCACAACTTGATTACTGCAACACATTGTACATAGAGCTGCTCTTGGGGACCATGTGAAAGCTTCAGCAAGTCCAGAATGCTGCAGTATACCTATATAATGCCACTATTCCGCAAGCTGCAGGTTTTTTCAGGTTTTGATTCAAAGGGCTGGTCATTACCAGGTCTACATGGCATAGATTATAGATAATTGAGGGACCACCTATCTCCCATTGTATCTCCCTGGCCAATTAACTTGGGCAGGTTGTTGCACTCTGGGATTCATTCATTGAACAATGCAATCAAAGGGCCTTGGAAGCACCCCTGCTCTATAGTAATACATGCCCTCTAGAACAGACTTCTCCAACCTTTCCAGGTTGGCGGGCCAGAACGAATGGAAAGAGGGGATGGTTTTGTGGGAGGGACAGAAAAATGCTTGTGCAAGCACCCATTGCTTGTGCAAGTGGAGCCAAGAGTGCCTACAACGTGTGAGACCTCGAGATTGTTTGAATGGGGTTATGTCCTACCACAACACTCACCAAATATTTGCTTATTTTCTATTTTTGATTTAAAATGTTATAAATCACTCAAATATGTTGGGATTTGGGTAGCATATTAATTTAATTAATAGTATCTATCTCAGGTCCTTGGGAAGAACAGATGGATAAAAATGCTAAATCCAGTCTAAGCATCTGGATGATTGTGCATCCATCATATCTAAGAACAGCATTAATTATTCATGTTTGGATGGCTGTTTCATAATTGCAACTGTATTAATATTATGCTACATTTATTTTGTTTGCTAGAATGCCCAACTGGTCCTGACATCATTCCTATCGTTGCTGGTGTTGTTGCTGGAATTGTTCTTATTGGTCTAGCTTTATTGCTGATTTGGAAGTTACTTATGATCATTCATGATAGAAGAGAATTTGCAAAATTTGAAAAAGAAAAGATGAATGCAAAATGGGATACTGTGAGTCACTATATTAATAACCTTAAGCAGGCATACATATCTGAGGATAGTTTGCACACTTCAGAAATTTCAAACATCAGTTTATAAAAATATATGTGTTAGACAGACTTGCTTTCTGTATATCTCCAGATCATTCCAAAATGAAGACATATTGTCTCCTGGATAATTCTTTAATTCTCTTAAAGCGTGTTCAGTCTTTTAAATATTAACACCACATTTTTCCAGTTGTAGACCTCAATATTTTGCTCTTTCTGAGGATATTAGTTGGAATCTTATTCATTTGAATATCATTCAAAACAACTCCAGATCTTAAAAGAACTAACAATTTTATGTTAGTAGAACCCAACCTTTTTTCTTTAGAATGTTGTTTCTCTTGTGTTCCACATTGATGATTTTTCTACCTTCAGCAAGAAAATCCAATATACAAGAGTCCTATTAATAATTTCAAGAATCCAAACTATGGACGTAAAGCTGGTCTCTAAGTTTCCGTTCGTATTTTCTTTTCTATTTCTTTCTCTTTGCATGTGCTTTCCTTCAGAGTTGCTGAATGCAGCTTTAACTAATTATTGCTTGATTCCTAACACCTTTTTTTAACTGCTGCATCATACTTTGAATTTAATAACAGAATTTAGAGAGGCAATGTAGTGTAATAATTTAAAGGCACTGGGCTAGAACTTGGGAAACCAAATTCTAGCCTTAGGCATGTAGTCTTTGACTTTGGACACATTTCCTTTTTTCTTAGCTATAGGAAAAAGGTAAATTCTGAAGAACTTTGACAAGAAAACTTCAGGGCCTGATTTGAAGGCAGCCAGTAAATAAACAGGAAGTGGACAAACATTTAAGAACCCATTTGTCCCCTTTAGTAAAGTCTTAAACACTTGTGAGTAAAACAAAAACCCTCACCCAAAAAAAGTAAGAAATGCAAACCAGAGCACACACATTTCTTTATAAAGGGTTCTATGCAACATTATATTAATCACGTGCTTGAGTTCTGGCTCTTTTCTAGCCTTAAGGCTTGGCAGATGTTGAGATGTGATGCTCTTTGAATCTCATGAAATAAACTGGGCATGATGTAGCTTAATTTAAAGTAGTTTGAGTTGTTAACGGAACAAATTATTTAATGCACTGTCACTAAAATCACTTTTTTTAATCTAGCTAGTTAGTTTACTTGAGAATCGTGATCATGTTTGTAAGTGCTATCCCCCACAAGTGATGACACTTGTGACAGTGACCACTAACTAAACAGATGCTTTATAGGAAAAAAGCATCAATGATAGTGGAGCATAAAGTAAATACAGTCTTGGCAACATATAAAATAATTTTTTTGAATGTTGATTTGTATTCTAACTGAACACAACAATAGTTTGATGAGGTAGAATATAGTTAGATTGAACTTTGTTGATAGTTTATATAAAATGTACAAACTAATTTGTGGCACAACCAAAGTGTTGATAGTATACATAATATGCTGCATTCTTCATATATATGTCTTTTTTTTCTTACTTTTTCTCCTTCTTTATTTTATTATATATTATATATCCATTCCATCTCTTGTTATTTGATATTCAGTTGTTGTTTTTATTTTTGAATACTCTGATGCTATATGAATCTGGTTGTATCTGCCAGTGATAGTCCTGAAAAAAGACAAAACATTTTCATCCCAAGCTTTAAAAAGAAGTTAACAAAAGTTCAAAAATAATATCCTGGACTGAAGTCTATAATTTTTGGGTGCAGTATAATGTAGCTTTTAAAGTCTGATAATATGCATTTCAGTATAGGGAATTAGTTGCAAATCAGTTTGCTGTGTCAATATTTGTGTAATTTGGAACAAATATATCCATGCTTAAACATCTTGATTATACAGAGTTTGTGTGTGAGTCGCAAGTCCTCTCCTCTGTTTGCTGTTTGTGAGCTTTGTTCTTCAATATTGAAAGATGGATTTGCTGTGTTCACATTGAGACTAATTTTATGGCTGATCTTATTTAGATCATTAAAGAGTTCAGTAATAAAGGAGCACTTGAGCTGTGAGTCTTCCTGATACAGTAATGTCAGTGTTAATTTTGCACTGTCAAAAATGCATCCAAAGTTTCTGATTTAATTAAAGTACGTCTACACTGGAGGGAATATGGAATCGATGTAAAGAAAATATTTTTCCCCAAAATTCTTTTAATGTTTATTTATATGGCCACCCATATAATCACCATCATGCACTAAATAAAATGTTATGAAATTCCTATGAATAGATTATTTGCCGTTTCTTTTCTTGTATATTCTAAATAATAATTGTATTAGGCATGATATATAGTAAAAATTAAAAACGCTGGATAGTAATCTGTAATATTTCCCTCCCACTTCTCCCCCCCCCCCCCCAAAACCAAAAGATTTCCTTGCTTGTTTCAGTCTTGATCCAATGCAGGAGCTGTGGGACCCATATACATATGGATCTCTAATTGGCTTGGCAGTATGTGAAAATATTTTTTTCAGTAAGTTGATAGTTTTTTTCATTCTATAATTCTTTTTTTCCTTTTCTTTTAGGGTGAAAATCCTATATACAAAAGTGCCGTGACAACTGTAGTGAATCCTAAGTATGAGGGGAAATGAAAACTGCTTTATGATTTCACAGCACTGGGTGTGATATAATAGTTTTGTACTCATTGTGTAGCTTTTGGCAATTTGCAATGGATTTACTAGTTCTTTACTTACCTACACAGATGTTTCCTATGCAATTTTTTTAAATGTACAGTATTTTTATTTTTGAAGTTTTTTTTCTTTGTTTTTGCAAACAAACAGTGCCAGAAGATTCACAAAATACTTGAGATTGCATATCCTAATCAATAAGATTATAGCTTACTCAAGGTGCTTTTTTATGTACCCTGGCTTTTGTATGGAATGAAATGCTTAATAAACAACTTGCCTATGCATAAGTATTATAATTAGAACAGTTTTTAGCCTTATAGATGTATCAAGGTTTGGCTTGCACAAATAGTGCAAATCTAACACTTACTAATAAACTATAAAAATTAGTTTATAAATAATGTGAGACAATTTCCAACTTTCTGTATTCAGTAATGCAGAAACCATGATGTAACTTTAATTTCAAGTTTCATGTGTGACATACATTTTAAATTGTCACTATGTATGTATAAGAATAAAAAGAAAAAATAGATCCAAAATAAAGAGCTTTAATATTATTAATACAGGCATGATAATAACTCCTGTGTGTAAAATCAGTTTCCAATTTTAGTTCTGACAAATACACTGCTAAGACTTCCTTTTAAATCAGCTGCCCTTATCTGATGCTGTCCCAAGACGCTGGACTTTTTGAAAATTGGTCATATTTGAAATTGAAAGTCCAGCATATACAGGGCACAGAATAGGAGCAAGTTGTTCTGAGCGCCTTAATTCCTTAGGTTTCTTTTTAAATTTCTTGCTTGATTTAAAGCCTGGTGCTTTAGTAACTTTATCTTTAATGTACTTGATTTCTTTCTATGTAAGATAATTATTAAACCAGCTTATTTTTGCAATCTTGGTTGTAATTTATCCTATATCTAAAATTGCATGATTCTGAATCAGGAGTTACTGTGGCTTGTATATTTGCTGCTGGCTATTCTGTTATCTATTCAGTAGTAGCCACATTCATATTTTAAGTGCCTTTTATTTTAACAAACGTTCACTTTTTACAATGTTACCATGGAAATTATTTATTAAATTTAATAAAATCCTTTAAAAAAATTATTGGTCTTTCTTTCTTTGTTGTAAGTGTTGCTAAAGTTGAACATTTTTAAATTGAAGTAGAGCAGGGCTTAGGGAAGCCTGTTGTGGCGTTTCCGGGGACAGCTTCATCAGAAAAGGACAAAGAACTGAACTGCCCCAAAGACGACGATTGGTGAAACCTCCAGACTGAATTTGAGAAAAGGAAAAGGGATATGGATATGAATTGTGTCACTCCTTTTTGAGCAGGAGTATACTTGCCCTCCCCCCCAACCCCATCCCCTTGCGTGATAAAACTTTCAGGGGAGAACTGGGAGTATCTCCAAGGAATGTACTGAATTAGATGGACACTGGTACTAGAATGCAGCATTTTAATTATTTCTTTCCTGTTTTCTTGAGGTAAAAGAACAGTTCTATTTTTCTGAACATTTCAACTGGAATTTAAGGATAGTAAGACATGCTTTGGTTTCTGTAGGACTGTGAAAAGGTATCTGGAACTCAACATTTATAATGTATGTTTCCTATCCCTGTCCCACCCATATATTCTCTGCAACCATTATACATTCTAACTTGTGTTATTTGATACCTCAGCATGTAACCTTTTTGTTTGATTGTTTCATTTAGACTAAGTGGTCAAATATCAGAAGCTTTACATAGTGTCCTGTTATCACTTAGTTTACAATTTTACTTAATAACTTCAACAATAACTACCTTTTCTGTAGCACTGAAGTCTACCCAATTTTCTTGTATAGGAACAATTACTGCCCCTTTATTATATATAGACCAGACAGTATGTTAATTATGGATTCTATTTCAATCAACTGTCTACATTAAAATCATTTAGCAGATTTTGTATTTGGGAGGATGAGAACTATACCTAGTTTCAAATAATTGTTGGTGTATTTGCTTTGTACCCAGTTCTTGGAAGTTAGAAGGAACTTGATATCCATCGGTATCAGCATAATTCCCTAGTTCCCCCAAAAATCCATCTAATTTTTCTGAACTTGCTTTTATGATCAAGGAGGACCCTCACTTTCCTTATAAGTCAATATTCACTAACTGCTTAAGTGTGGTGGAGGGCAAACAGCATGGAATTCTATAAATTGAACTGTATTATGACTTAACATAAAGATTACTCAATTATATTAGCTAGTTCTGTGAATTTTAATGGTCTGGTTAGTTAGGCCTAAAGATTTATTTTTTATCTGAATTCTAGACAGGCCCCTCATCTGAAAAAGTCATTTCAGAGAGTCATAAATGTACTTTTATCAAATGGAGTAAAAATCATTACTCTGATTTGGTAGTTCAGCTTATGTATATTTTAATTGCCGTTACACTGCAAATTACAGTTTTCACAGGTCTCAAAAGATTCATACATGAATGCCTTAATTTTTCCTTATCATAGTTATAAAGATGAAAGTTACAAGGTTGCTGTATAATGAATTATTCCAAAAGATCAAAGTTGGATCAATGGTTTCTTGGATTTTGCCATATAACTGAGGAAGTTCCATCTTTTCTTTGAGGACTGAATCCCTTTCCACAAATAACAAATGAATCCTATAATTCAAACAAGCATTCTGTGAATACAATTTCAATAATTAACTATGAAATACATTTCAGATTTATTATTTGAGTTATATATTATTCCTTTCATTTTCTTTTGCAATTGTAAGTTTGGTTAATCAATAGACAATTAAAAACTTCATATATAAGCTACAGCTTGATACCAGAAAACTTTTTTTTACTTGTATAAATTACCCAAATGGTGCTTTATATAGTCAGATGCCCTTAGCATGAGATCTTAGTATGAACCTGGTATGGTGGAGACCAGTAGCTTTTTTTTTTTTTTTAATAAAGTGTCTAAACTACTTAAATAAAAACCATTTCCAAAATTAAGTAAAGCATGACAAGAACAACTTTAAAAATACTTCTGGTGAAAAATAAAATTGGCAAGTCATGGCATCTGTTCTTAGGCCCTGTCATTGTTAACCCTGCTAGTAGATCAAGTCATATCAGAAAAGCAACTCCATTGGAAAACTAAACTTACCCTTTATTTAAATAGACTTTAATAACAATCTTGCCAGCCCAATGTGCTTTTCTCCTTATACCCCAATGAGTCAGAGACGTGTTTAAATTGCCTCAAAATCAGTTGTAAGTACATCTGAGAAGGGGGTCTGTTGTAACTTTGAATGCAACTAAGCAATTACAGTGGAACCTCGGGTCGCAACCGCTTCTGTTTGCGACCAAATTGGGTGACAACCAGAATTTAGCCTTTTTTTGCTTATGTAGGATTTCCTGCTGATTTCTGTCAAGGACATCTATATTTGTGTTGGTGAACCTATGGCACACGTGCTGGAAATGGCATGCAAAGCCATCTCTCTGGGAACACCAACCATACTTGTTGCTTTTCTGAGTTCCAACACGCGCATGCGTGCCAGTCAGTTGGTCTTCATGTGCGTGGGAGCACCAGAAACTGGAAGAGCAGCTCCCCGGCGTGTATGCATGCACTGGCCAGCTGGTCTTTGCATGGGCATGCGTGCCAGAAACCAGGTGGCTGGCATGCATGTGCATGGCAGAAACCAGAAGCTCAACCACAGAGTGCTGTTCTTCGGATTTCCAGCGCTCCCATGTGCACTCCAGGGAGCTGCTCTTCCAGTTTCTGATGCGCATGTGAGCTCCCATATCAGCACTCATTGACAAAACGTTTTGCCAACACTGTCCTATGTGCTACAGTCATAGAAACAAAGGTACAAAGGTTCTTTTCTTATACATAGTTTCCTGCAACACTTGAAACTTTAAATGTGTTCTAAAAGATCATGGAACATGTGTTATTTTACATTGTTCTCAACTGCTTTCTTGGGAGACAGCATGATTCTATAGGCTATAAGCATCATTTGTACTTATCAATTTATAAAAAAAATATATATTCATGAAATAGCACATTAGACATCAACTTTCAAAGATGGTTTAGGTATAATATATATTTCCATGATTCTGATTTGAAGGCTGCATTTGGATCACTGCTGCATTGCCTGGGGACTCATGGCCTGCCTACCTTCCACAACATGAGGTCTGAAGAACTTTAAAAGACAAGTGTGAGCCGTGATAGGCATGTGGGGAAGAGGCCCAAGGGCTTCAAGATTCCAGCAAGGTAGGTTGGGGGAAAGATTCAGGAGGGCACTGCAACCACCTGTGGTGGGCCACAGCCCCATGGCAGCCAACATAACTTTGAAATGGGGTGGGGTCATATGTAGTTTTTTGGAGGGTCTGTCATAATTTTGAACATTCATTAAATGGCCTTCCACACCTCAAGGACTACCTGTAGCCCCTTCCATATATCAACTACAGAATTATTTTATTACTTTCTACATGAGCAATGGTTACTTACCAAATCTTGAACTTGAGTAGTTAGTCCTTGTAAGGCTGAAGAATAACTGGTCCCTAATGATAAACACAAAAGTTCATTATTTTACTATAATAAATTAAGACTTTATCTGCTACCTGATATTTAATTGTATTTTTGATAGGCAAAATATTAGTCAACTTTATAGTATAATTTTAACATGAATGCAAATATTATAATTTTAATGCAAATATTTTATGAAGATAAATAGCTATGTTACCATTTTAAAATACAATCTATTCAACTCTCTTGCAGTGCAGATTCAACACATGCAAAAATTGCCTTGAAACTACCATGAAGCCTGATCTGTTTTTATTATTTCTTTTCCCCTCTATTATTGATGTCCTTCAATAAAGGTTTAGTAATACTGCAGTGCCATTATATTCACGTTGAAAACGAGGATTTTTAGGAGCTCACTACAATGTGTTTCCACATATTGCTAAGTTTAGTATTATAGACCTATGCTCATATAAGCCTGAATTTAAGTGTGTGAATAGAAGAGTTCCTGAGACTGAAAATCTGATCTAACCAATGATGAATGAGAACAGATTTTTATAATTATAACAGAGATAGATTTAATTACAAAAAATGTGGAAAAGCAAAGTTTGGTACTTTAGTACTATTCTACTGAAAGAAGATTCCGACTATTTGCTCCAGGTGTAGCCTGGGATCTCTCAGATTTGATCTCTCTTTGATGAGCCTCCATCTCCCCTCATTGTTTCTTATCCTGCTCTCAGATGCTTTGAAGAATAAGTCAACTCCTGTCAGCCTTCAAGATCTCTTCTATATCTCTTCTACTGCTATGCATCTTTCTCACTGTTCTGCACCATCTTTTGGCTGTCGTTAGTAATGGGAAGGGAGGGGGGATCGGAAGGGAAGAGAGCTGGAGGTGTTACATTCCTGTGCTGTAAATGAAAAGGAGGAGGGGGAGTATGGAATTCTTCTTCTTAAGTTTCTATTTCCTTGCTCAACTATCTTTCTACTGCACAACTGCTAAATTTTATCAAAATATGTCAAGGTCAAAGGACAGAAGCCTCATCACCACCTGCAGATGTCCACATGATCTCATCCCATAACTTTTTATTGGAGGAAGATCTTGGACTTTGGGAGGTGGGATCAATTTCACCCCTTTGTATATGTGATCTGCGCGCCTAAATTCTTAGATTCAGAATTCAACCTGAATTTCAGTAAAAGGAAAACTTTGCTCTAACCTATGGAGTCTGAGTATTTCTTTCATGGATTTTGAGTGGAGCATAGACTGATATTATTCTGAATCTCCCCATCAGCCCACCTGGAGAAAATATCAACTTTTCTTCTGAAGGGGTTTCACATCATGTCATCTCCAGCTAGTGAAGAAGACAACCAGGGAGCTGTGGGGGGGCAGTCGATGCTGCTACCGGAGGTACCAGCTGCCGATCTGCTAACCGACCTTACTCTGGAGGAAGTTCCAGCTGAGAGGCCCAGATGATCGTTGGGTGTTGGATGGAGGGATCCCGAAGACCTCCCCCCCTCCTGGAGTCAATGTAACCCAAAGACGTGCGAGAGAGCAGCTGTGGCAAGAAAGGGGAATATATGTTGGATCAAGCCAGACAGCTCCTCAATGATGCTTTCGAGAAGCCTCGCATCGCTCCAAGGTATGAGGGGGAAGGGGCAGCAAGTTCAGCCAGGGGAAGCTAGGCTGCCCCCAACCCCCTAGCTCAGCCTACGCCAGCGCAGCAGCCGGGTGTAGCCCCAGGGCCCCCAGCGGCGGGTGTGATCCCTGGAAGACGTATAGCCCTCAACCTGCCTCCGTTGGAAGTGAAATTTGGGGGGAATCCCAAGGATTTGGGTTTCTTCCTGGCACAACTTTGGAGCTATATGGAAGAATATGAGAGAGAATTCCCTTCTGAAGCAGCCAAGGTGAGATGTGTTACCAGGGCCCTGGAGGGGATAGCAGCAGAGTGGATGGTGACTTTGTATAATGACAACTTCCCCCAACTGCGGAATCTCAATGTCTTCATTACTGCATTGAGGAGAAGGTTTGAGGACCTTCTAGGGGAGAGGAAGGCTAGGATCAGAATGAAAACCATAAATCAAGGAAGGAGGTCAGTTGCTGACTACACCCGAGTTCAGACAGCTGGCATGCCACATCCGAGGCTGGTCCCAGGGGGCCCTGATAGAAGCCTACAAAGATGGCCTAAATGAAGATATATACCACATGTGCATCTCCAGAAGGAATTCATATGATCTGCAACTGTGGTACTTGCTAGCGGAAGAAGTGGAGATAGATCTGACCCGAAGCAGATGCAGAGGAGGCCCTGTATGGAGCAAACCGCTCCCCCCACGTCTCTGAGAGACCCCAAAGCCTCGGAAGGGAGGAGTAATGGCAAGACCCAAATCCACTGCCTGTTTTCGATGCGGGAAGGAGGGCCACCGGATTGCGGATTGCAGGGTCAAGCTGGACCCAAAGGGAGTGCAGAGGGCAGGGAGGAAGCCTGAAAACCCCCCATCCAAGCCTCATGAAAACGTGCTAAAGACAGGGGAGGTTGTAGAGGTCACCCCTCCGGCAGGAGGCAAGCTGGGACCTCCGACATTCCTTGAAGAGAGTGAAACTGACTCAGAAGACGATGTCCCAGTAAGTCCAAATAAGGGCCCAATGACCATCCCAGTAAAACTAAGGGTGCTCACTTCAGGGACTGAGGGAGAGATGCTAGCCTTACTAGACTCTGGGTGCATGAGGTGCGTAATCAGCATGAAAGTAGTTAAGGAGAGGGGCATCAGACTGAGAACTTTAGAAACGCCCATATCCTTTTGCCAACTGGATGGATCTGTGGCAGGAAGTTGCCCTGCACGTTTTATAACGGAACCCCTAGAGATGATCTTGGGAACCCATAGCAAGATTCTGTGCTTTATTGTGGCCCCTGGGATGGAGCATCCATTAATATCGGGGCTGCCCTGGCTCCGCAAGTGGAATCCCCATGTGAATTGGAGGAAAGGGTGGTTACGGATTCATACCGATCAGCGACTGGAAGGGGAGGAGCAATCCCATCCGAAACTTCAGAATCCGGCTGAGTCAGCCTCCACAGGTGCCGAGAGCTTGGAGGGAGAGGAAAAAATCCCGAAGGAATATTGGGACTTCAGAGAGGTGTTTAGCGAAAAGGCTTCCGATGAGCTCCCCCCTCACCGGTCAACAGACTATAGCATTGAAATTCTGCCTGGGGTGACACTCCCAAAACCAAAACTATATTTGATGACACCACAGGAATTGGAGGAGTTGAGATCGTTTATCGATAAAAATTTGAAACGTGGTTTCATCCAATCCGCTAGGCCTCGGGTGGCGGCCCCAGTGTTGTTCCGCATAAAGAAAGATGGCTCCAAACACTTGGTGGTTGACTACTGAAATTTGAATACTATTCCCTTGAAAAACGTGTACCCCCTCCCCCTGATGAAGGACATGTTAGCTCACCTGGCCAAAGGAAAGATTTTCACGAAGTTGGACCTGAGAGAGGCGTATTACTGAATCCGAATTAAAGAAGGAGATGAGTGGGAAACTGCGTTTAACTGCCTGATGGGTTGCTTCCAGTTCAATGTTCTCCCTTTTGGCCTACAGGGGGCTCCAGCCGTTTTCATGCAAATGATCAATCAGGTGCTCCACGAACATTTATACAAGGGGTTTTTGGTTTACCTTGATGACATCCTTATCTACACGGAAACTAGGGAGGAACATGTGAAACTGGTACGCTCAGTGCTACACAAACTGCGAGCGGCCAAATTGTATGCTAAACTGTCCAAATGTGAATTCCATCAAGAGAAAATTGACTACCTATGATATCGCATTTCGCACGAGGGCATCAAAATGGACCCAGGGAAGGTAAGAGCTATATTGGACTGGGCCCCGCCGAGAACCTGAAAACAACTTCAAAGCTTCTTAGGGTTTGCCAACTTTTACCGGCAATTCATCCCGTCTTTCACTAAAATAGCAATGCCTATCACCAATCTCTTAAAGACAAAGGGGGGGGGGGACGAAACCAAAGCCTAGCCAACCATTGGATTGGTCCATGGAATGCCAAGCTGCCTTTGAAAAGCTAAAACTGCTGTTCGCTGCAGAACCAGTACTAAAACACCCGGACATGGATTCGTGATCCAAGCTGATGCGAGTGATGTGGCTGCTGGGGCGGTCTTACTTCAAATGAATGAGAAGGGGACACTACAACCTTGCGCATATACCTCCCATAAATTGACTGAGACTGAGAGGAGATGGGCCGTCTGGGAGAAGGAGGCTTTTGCAGTTCATTGGGCTCTATTAACCTGGAGACATTTCTTGGAAGGAGCGAAACACCCATTTGAGGTATGGACTGACCATAAGAATTTAGAGGCCTTAAAAACTCCTCGAAAATTATCTCCCAAGCAAGTCAGGTGGGCCCAGTATTTTAAACGATTAAATTTCTCCTTGAAGTACATCCCGGGGGGGGGGGATTTTTTATGGCAGATGCATTGTCTAGAATGCCGCAATATAACAGGAGGAAGATAAGAAGTGAAAGTTTTGGCTGACCGGGTTAAGTTGAAAAAGCAACAACTAAGGTACCCTGGAATCTAAATTTTACAAAAAATAACATCGCTCCCAAAGAAGAGTCGGAAGCAGTGAAAGAAAGTGAAAGGGGAAAGGTTCGGCTTTTTTTTTTTTTTCTTCTCTCTTCTTCCCTATATTGACAGCTAAGAGACTTAAATAAGAAATCAGAAAAATCTGCTTTGGCATTAATAGGCAATTATGCTGAAAATAAAACAAAATGCCAAAGGGACAATAAAGATTTCTGGACATTAAAAACTTTTTCTTCTATAATCTGGAAGCAAGAGAAAAAGAATAAGGGCAGGATCTGGAAAATGGAGGAGACTGCCTGGACTTTAAAAGAATCTAAAGTAAAAGTTCAATAAGACTTCTAAAAGATACATTTTAACTGAAACTTTGCAACTAAATAGTAACCCCAGGAAGAGAAAGTGGAAAAAGAAAAAAGAAAGAGCAAAAAAGAAACAGCTTGCATGTATTTGGATTATTTGGTGATTTTTGGATTTTTGGTTATTATATTTGAATGACTAAAATCAATCAGGTGGTTGTTTAAAAATTTACACAATGGCATCACTTCTGGATGAATTGAAAATAGAACTTAAAAAGTACAAAGAAGATGCACAAGAAGGGAAGGGTTCTTTTGGTTTCATTTTTCAATTCTTAGAAATGGAGATCTGGAACTATGAGAAACAACAAGAAAAGACTGCAAAACAAGAAGACTGGGACAAAGAAGAAGCCATCTTTAATGAACAAGCAATTTTATGTGGGGAAGAAAAAGGAAAGGGGGGGAAGAGGATGGAGAATTTAAGACTTAAAAAAAACAACCAAAGAAAAAATAATAATTTGAAAAATAAGTATAATACTGGAAAGCAACAGAAAAGGGGAATACAGAAGAGGGAAATAGAGGTAGAGAGACAAAGGGGTAAAAAGGGGAGAGAGAAGAAGAGAGGGAAGAAGGAAAGGAAAAGAAGTTACAAAGGTCCGGAGCAAGATATAAAGAAACAGGACCTATTTAGAGATAATGGGTGAAAATCTAACTGAAAAGGGGATTCTGTAAAGGTGCATAAGATTGTATTGTTATATTTGTAATAGAAATAACTTTAGAAAATTGGAAACAACATATGATTAAAATGAGGGATAAAATAGTTTAGTGAAATGTTTGTGAATAAAATAAATGAAATAAAATAAATGAGAAAATTGAATTAGGAAGGAACATTTTAATTAGTCAATGTTTTATAAAATATAAGTGAAGGGGGGGGAGAATTAACTATGGAAAGTTTACACTTGTTCCCATAGAAGTATGATATTTAATTGAAAAGTAATGTGAAAAATATTAAGACTTTAATGAATATTAATATTAATGATAAAATTGTATTGGTATGGAATGTTGTTTTAATTATATACATTTTTTTTTCAAGAATACAGTGTGTAGTTTAAGAATGTACCAAGCAGAATCTGAATGGAAGTTATGTACTATATTGAGTGTTACAACTTTAGGGGAAAGATATAAAGGCGTCATACTCCAATCATTAATTACAGGAAAATTTTTGTTTAATGAGAAAAGATAATAGACAATTGAAACAGGACAGACAAAAAATATAAATATAATGATTTGAATTGAATTGAGATGAAATAAATAAAATAAAATTGAGAAAATTAAAAGAGGGGAGAAGATATGTAGAAAATGTAAAATAGTAATAAGATATGGAATAGAATATAAAAATGATGAATCTGAATTTGCATCTGTTTGTACAAATGTAACCCGGGATCATGCTGCTTTCAAAAAAGATGTTTTATTTGTATTTCTTTTCTCTTTGTGAAAACTCAAATAAAATTTACAAAAAAAAAAAAAAGAATACAGGAAATAGGTCCAAATAAATGGAGACAATAGGACAGGGACAGGAGGCATGAAGGTGCACTTATGCACGCCCCTTACAGATCTCTTAGGAATGGGGTGAGGTCAATAGTGGTTAGTTTGAGGTTAAAGAAGTGGGGGTTAGAGGATGTAACAACAGAGTCAGATACTGCATTCCAGGCATTTACCACTCTGTTGCTGAAGTCGTACTTTCTGCAATCAAGTTTGGAACAGTTAACATTGAGTTTGTATCTGTTGTGTGCTCTTGTATTGTTGCGGTTGACGCTGAAGTAGTCATTGACTGGTAGAACATTGTAGCAGATAATTTTGTGTACTACACTTAAATCCAACTGTATGCGGCATAATTCAAGATTGTCCAAGCCCAAAATTTCAAGCCTGGTGGTATAGGATATTCTGTTGAGAACAGAGAAATATAGTACTCTTCTCATGAAATACTTCTGGACTCGCTCAATTGTATTAATGTCCGATATACAGTGAGATTCCAGACAGATGAGCTGTATTCGAGTATTGGTCTAGCAAAGTTTTGAATGCCCTATTTAGCAATTCAATATTTCCAGAGGAGAAGCTTCGTAAGATTAGATTTACAACTCTTAATGCCTTTTTGGCAATGCTGTTACAGTGAGCTCTAGCGCTTAGATAATTAGATATGAGTACTCTGAGGTCCTTGACAGAGTAAGGGTCATCAATGAGGTCATATCTGCCTAGCTTGTATTTGGTGAACTGATTTTTTTTTACCAATGTATAGGACAAAGCATTTATTGGTTGAGATTTGGAGTTGCCAGATTTTTGACCATTCAGACACAGAATCAAGGTCACTTTGAAGAACAGTAGCATTGTCAGTGGTATTGAATAATTTTACATCATCCGCAAAGAGGATGCAGTTGCTTATAAGCTGATCTAGAGTATAAATATGGGTCCTAAAACTCTGCCTTGGGGGACATCACTGTTGACTGGAGCAGGATTTGATATAGTGCTCCCTATTTTTACTATTTGTTGCCTGTTTGACAGGAATGCAGTAATCCACTTATGAAGGGATCCGGAAATGCCATAAGAGTTTAGTTTTAACAGTAGTTTGTTATGTACCACTGAATCAAAGGCTTTGCAGAAGTCAATGTAAATTGAATCTATTGCTTTACCCTGGTCGAGTAGAGTAGTCCATATATTTTTGCAGTGTAGGAGTTGTAGGTTGCAGGACAATTTTTTCCAAATTGTTTTTTGGAGAGTAGGTTGTTTGACTCTGTGGAGGTTGATGAATTGGTTAATGATTGATTCCATGACTTTGCACATGACACAACACAGTGAGATTGGTCTGTAGGTTTCAACCAGGCTGGGGACACCTTTTTTGAAGAGAGGGATGACCGTAGCTAAGGACCATAGGTTTGGTAAGGAGCTGGTTTTGAATGATATATCATATATAATGCTTAAGAGTTCTGCTATGGCAGAGGAGAGCTTTTTTAAGAAGTATTCCCCTTCCTTGTAACCACTTCCTTCCTCACTGGCTGATTTGTTGCCTTGGAGTTTATGCTTGGTTTTGGTCTTAAAGATTGGACACTCTCCCCTTCCATTTTTAATTTAAAGCCTTTCAGATGAGCCTAGCCAGTGGTTTCCAAACACATTCTTCTCTTCAAATGTGCAGTCCATCTCTTGGCAGAAGCCCTTCCTAAAGGTAATGTAAACCATAGTCTACAAATCCTGTAGAACACAAAACTGTTTCCTGACATTGAGAATAATTAATCTGTGGAACTTGCCTCCAGAACTTGTGAATTCTCCAACACTGGAAGTTTTTAAGAAAAGATTGGACAACAATTTGTCTGAAATGGTAAAGGATTTCCTGCTTGAGAAAGGAGTTGGACTAGAAGGCCTCCAGTTCTAATTATGCTACCTAGCAAAGAGAAGCATGCTTTCCCTACAATATATTTTAAAAACAATCTCATGAATATAGTACTGTTCTACATTTTCTCTCTCAAAATCTATGAAGAAGGTACAATTGACATTTGAGTTATTACCTTTTATATTGTTTTTTATTTCTGGTCCCAATAGTCTTCTCTTTAAGAAAGTCAGCTTTTGGGGGTAGCACTTTTGGCTTAACTGGTTTGCTTCCCATGCTACATGGAAATATATAAAGATGATCAATGTAACATTATTTTGACTCTATCCTGAATTTTAAGAATGCTGAAAGTATTTTTTATTGTAACAAGTAGTCATTCTTTACATTTCTTAGTATTCAAAAGATAAAAGAGATGATGAAGATATAAAATGTGCCATTCTTAACAAATTTAGAGTTGAAAAAAATCTCATTTATCCATTCAGAATATTTATCTTGGTATATGTTTGAATCAAAATTAGTTTAAAATGTGTGCTTTACTATCAAAACTGGTTGACCAACTACACTCAACGTGTAGTCCTCAATGGAACTGCATCTGCATGGAGGGAACTATGCAGTGGAGTACCCTAAGGCTCAGTTTTAGGCCCGTACTCTCAACATCTTCATCAATGATTTGGACAAGGTGATAAAATGGGGAAGTCATCAAATTTGCAGATGACACAAGCTAGCAGAAATAAACACTCCAGAAGATAGGCTTAAGATACAGAAGGATCTTGACATTGGGTGCCATCTAACAAAATGAAATTCAATGGTGAAAAAATTAAAGTTCTACATTTAGGCAAGAAAAATCAAATGCACAGGTACAGTATATGTGGCACCTTGCTCAATAGGAATAACTGTGAGAGGGGTCTTGGAGTCCTAGTGGACAACCATTTAAATATGAGCCAGTAGTGTGCTACAGCACCCAAGAAAGCCAACACAATTCTAGGCTGCATAAACAGAGGGATAGAATCAAGATCATGTGAAATATTAATACCACTTTATAATGCCTTCGTAAGGCCACTCTTGGAATACTACATTCCATTTGGGTTGCCATGGTGTAAAAAAGATGCTGAGATTCTAGAAAGAGTTCAGAGAAGAGCAACAAAGATGATTAGGGCAGAAGGCGGAGCTTCGTTTCGGCGATACAGCTGCAATCTCGGGGTTCCAAGATCGCAGCTGATATTTTCACCCCTGGTCGGTCCCAATGGACCTAAACCATCTTGTAGAGATGGTGACTGTGAAGGGCATAGTCCCTGGATCCCAGGGATATCGCAAAATCCCTGGTTTGATCCGGGAGAAGCCCTTTTGCTGGCGGCGGAGAGGCAGCCTCCATAGCTGCTGAAGTCGGGACAGCTCCGGAAAGGAAGAGGCTGGAAGTGAAAGTGTGTCGGATGGGTGAGAAACTTCTTTTTTTTGTTAATTTGCTGAGATTTGAAAGGACACTCGGAATATGAGAAGAAACCTGTGAGATTTTTTCTTTTGACAAAACTGTATGAGCGGCGTTTTTTAAAGGGATGTCAAATTGAGGCTTGGATTTTTTTTTCTTTTTCTTACTTTTTTGGGGGGGGGACTTTAGCATGACTTTGTAGTTAACCAGACTGAATTTTCTCTTATATATATTCTTATGCTCCTTTTGATTTTTTAATTTTCTTTTAGGATAGGGGCTCCCTTTGGCTATTTTCTCTTTTTATAAACTATTTTTTTCTGGCAGGGGGGGAAATGTATTAAGAAACTTTGTAACACTGCCAACTAGAGGCTTGAAAATATTTTATTTGAATTGGAGAGAACTGTAAGAAGACTCCTTCTCAAGGACATTTCAATTTGATAAGATAGAGGGAAAGCACAGCAAAATATTATTAAAGGTGTTTTCCTGGACTCTTATCAATATTTCAACACTTGAGGCTTGGCTTTGAAGCTAGTGGAGAAGAGAGTCATAACAAGAGCCTTGGACAACTAAATAAAGTGCAGTGTGCTTTCTTTTTTTTTTTTTCATCTGTGATACTCCTACTCACCAGCCTCTTTGTAAATTTTAATTCTAGTAATATTCTTATTTTTGCTTTTTATTTCAAAGGGAAAGCCTCAGAATTTTTTCTTTATTTTTCTTTTTTTCTCCTTTTTACTGGGATCCTTTTGCTTTTTCCATCCATGTTTTTGGACCATTCTGCTTTTTCTTTTTTATTATTGAGACTTCCCAATTGGATTAAGGTGTGAAGAACCTGAAGGAATTTCTTCTTTTTTTCTTTATTTTTTTTCTTTTTTTTCTTAATTATTATTATTATTTTTGGGCTTTTTTCTTTTTTCTATTTTTCATTTTTTATGGTGGATTGCTCCTTAATTGGATTAGGGTCTAGAAGAACCTGAAGATTTTTCTTCTTCTTTTTCTCCTTTTTCTTTTTTGGCATTGGGCTTTTTACTATTGGATTTTTCCATTTTGGATTATAATTGGCTATTCTACCAGTTGGATTAAAAGCTAAAAAGAATTTGAAGCTCTTGAAGCATTAAAATGAGCAGGAAACCAATATCTTCTGGCGTTTCTACTTCTACCTCTGCCTCCCCACCAGCTGGAGGACAACGTTTAATTCAGACAATGTTGAAGCAAGATAAAGAACAAGAAAAAGTGACTTTACAGATGATTATGCAAGGAATCCAAGATTTCAAGATAAAAACAGACACTATTGAACAAAGAACAGAGAAGACTGATGAAAAAGTGGAAAATATTCAACAAATGATGGTGAAGTATGTTGAGAGATTCCAAAAAATTGAGGAAGAAGGTAAACAAAGAGAGCAGAAGATTGGAAATATTGACAGTAGATTAACAGTGGTTGAACAAGATAAAAGTGGGATGTTGAGGTGGGAGATGGAGAGGTCAGAATTCTATCTCAGATTTCAAAATATAGAAGAAGAAAAAAGACAAAACTTGGCTGCGATAATGATAGAAATTTTGGCGGATGCTTTGGAAATTACAGAGGAAAAGATGATGGATGGAGTAAATGAGGTATATCGAGTTTTTGCAAAATATGCGATGAGAAATAAATTACCAAGGGAAGTCCATATTAGATTTACCAAAAAATCCATTAAAACACAAATATTACAAGCTGTAAGAGAGAAGACATTGAAATACAAAGGCAAAGAGATTGTGGTTTTAAAACAAATACCCAGAAGAGTGAGAGAGATGAGAAGAGAATATCGATTCCTGACCAAAATGCTATTGAAAAAGGAAGTGAATTATAGATGGCTGATTCCAGAAGGATTAATGTTTACGTGGCAAGAACAGAGACATAGAATTGATTCAATTGAGAAAGCAGAACTTTTCCATGCAGAATTTTTTGGAAGGAGAGAAGAAGAGGCAGAGAAAGAGGTCTCATTAATTGAGTTTCAAGAGGAACAACTGGAGACTGAAAAAGAGGAAGGCGCAGTAGGTGGACAGGTGGATAGTAAAGAACAGCATGAAGTGAGATCCATGAGAGCTGTTAGACCTAAATATAAGGCATAATCATGGAAGAAAAAAAATTGATTACAATGAATATAAATTGACTTAATTCAGCTGTTAAAAGAAGGAAAACCTTTTATAAATTAGAGAAATTAAAATTTGGTATAATTTGTCTACAAGAAGTACATATTAAAAAACAACATGAACAATTGTTAGTACAGCCAAAATTAGGGAAAATATTTACTTCTTTGACTCAATGTAAGAAAAGAGGAGTGGTTCTATACATTAAAGAGGCTATCCCAGCAAAATTGATCTATACGGATGAAGACGGAAGAGTATTAATGGTGGAAATAATGGACAATAATATAAAAATACTCTTGATTGCAATTTATGCTCCGAATGATAAACAAGAAGAATTCTATAAAAAATTACACATGAAAATAACTGGACTGGACTATGTTAATATAATTATGATGGGAGACTTTAATGGAATTGTGGACAATAAACTGGACTATATAGCAACAACAAAAAAGCAAAATAGAAAGACTCTCCCTAAATCCTTTTTTAAAATGACAGACGAATTAACTTTAAAAGACATTTGGAGAGAAAGAAATGTTAAAGCTAAACAATATACTTTCTATTCAAATAGACATTTATCATGGTCCAGATTGAATATGATTTGGACCTCAACAGAATTAATATCTAATATTCAAGAACCAAATATTGAAACAAGTACTTGGGGAGATCATAGCCCAATGACAATTAAATGGAAGGGACAAAATAAAAGATCGAGATGGACATTAAACAATACTATCTTAAAGGAAAAAGATTTTATACAATGGATAGAGAAGGAATTGGCTTTTTTCTTCAGAGAAAATAAAAAAGAAGATACTTCAACGCAGAATGTTTGGGATACAATGAAGGCGTATGTTAGAGGTTTGATAATAGATTATACAAGAAAAAAGAATATTAGGAAAAGGCAAGCCTCTAAGGCCTTGGAAGATGAGTATAAAAGACTTGAAAAAGAATTGCAGAAAATGCCACAGAAAAAAGATATTAAATTGAAGTTGGATATAATTAAACATAAAATGGAATTAATAGAGAAAGAAGAATTGGCACAGAAAATTAGAAATGCTAAACAGAATTATTTTGAAGATGCAAATAAACCAGGTACATGGCTAGCATATAAATTGAGAAAGGAGAAAGAATCAAGAAAAATATTGAAGTTAATAGATGATCAAGGCCAAGTTTGTTATGGTAATAAGGAGAAAAAGGAAATTATTCGAGATTTCTATGGGCAACTATATAAACAAGAGAATATTGATGAGGAAAAAGTCAAACAGTATCTACAGAACGCTAATCTACCGAAGATACCTAAAGAGACTGAAGAAATGCTAGAAAGCAATATAACAATGATGGAATTAAATGAAGCACTTAAGAAACAAAATAATGGGAAAGCACCAGGTCCAGATGGGCTTCCGGCAGAATTCTATAAAACATTTCAAGAATCAATGAGCATCCCATTGCTAGAAGTTATGAATGAAGCTATGTCAAAGAAGATGATACCCAAAACATGGTCAGAGGCTTATATTACACTTATTCCAAAAGAAGAGGCTGATCCACTGCAAATTAAGAACTATAGATCTATTTCTTTATTAAATGCAGATTATAAAATCTTTGCTTCAATTTTAGCAGAAAGACTTAAAAAATATTTAAATAATTTTATTCACCCAGATCAAAATGGATTTCTGCCAAAGAGACAAATTAGAGACAATATGAGAGTAATCTTGGATACTTTGGAATACTATGAGGCACATCCTGAAAAGCAAATGGCTTTGATATTCCTAGATGCTCAAAAGGCATTTGACAACGTGAACTGGAGATTTATATTATTACTATTGAACAGATGGGTTTTGCCAAAAAATTTATCCAAGCAATAGAAGCCATATACAATAAATAGACAGCAAAGGTAATGATGGAGAGAGAATTTACAGACTTTATTAATATAAGAAAAGGCACAAGACAAGGATGTCCCCTATCTCCTTTGCTATTTGTATTGACTTTGGTAGTGTTGAATAGAAATATTATGGATAAAAGCATAAAAGGAATGAAAATTAAAAAGGAAGAATTCAAACTGCAAGCTTTTGCTGATGACTTAGCTTTTATTTTGGAAGATCCGTTAGAAACAGCTCTAAAGTTATTGGAAAAGATAGAGATATATGGTGAGGTGGCTGGTTTGAAAATAAATAAAGATAAAACAAAGATTTTGACAAAGAACATGCTATTGAGACAAAGAGAAGAACTGGCAGACATGTTGAAAATCCAAGTTACGAATAAGGTTAAGTATCTGGGGATATGCTTGACAGCAAGATGTAGCACATTAAAAGAGAATAATTATATTAAACTTAAACAACAGATAGCTACAGACTTGAAGAAATGGGAAAACTTGCAATTGTCATTAATAGGGAGAATTTCAACAATTAAGATGAATATTTTACCCAGAATCCTATTTCTGTTTCAAACAATACCAATTAGGCTTGGAAAAGACTATTTTGAAGATTTAAATAAAATCATGTTGAAGTTTATATGGCAAGGTAAAAAAGCGAGAATAAAGCTAAAGCTTTTGCAAGATGCTAGAATTAGAGGAGGTTTTGGCCTGCCCAATTGGGAATTGTACTATCAAGCTGCAAGTTTGATGTGGGTCAAGGAATGGATAACATTAAGAAAGACTAGATTGTTGACACTAGAAGGTCATGATTTGCTGTTGGGTTGGCATGCTTTTTTATGGTATAAGGGAACTAAAACACAGGGTTATTTTAGAAGACATTATATACGGGAGTCTTTGTGGTTAAACTGGGAGAAGATAAAAAGACAATGTTATTTGAAAATTCCAGTTTGGTTATCAACTATTGAAGCATTTTCCTATCCTATAATTTATAAGAAGGAACAAACAGTTAGATATGGGGAACTATTGGATGAAAAGGGTGAATTTAAATCGATTCAAAATTTAGAGGAACAAGGTATAAAGATGAATTGGTTTTCATATGCGCAAATACATTCAAGGTATGATGAAGATTCTAAAACAGAGGGATTCTATGATAAACAGACTAATCTAGATAAGATCTTGATGGGTACTGAGGAGAAGGTGATTAAAAAATTATATGGTTATTTACTGGGAATTAAATTAGAGGAAGAACAAATTAAAGAAACTATGATTGTTTGGGGGAAGAATTTTGGATATGGGATTGATTTAGAGAAATGGCAAAAATTGTGGTCTCAAAATTATAAAATGACAATGTCAACAGCATGTAAAGAAAATTTGTATAAGATGTTTTACAGGTGGCACTTTCCCCCAATAAGAATAGCAAGAATGTTTAAGAACAAATCTGAAAAATGTTGGAAATGTTATCAGATACCTGGCTCATATTACCATATGTGGTGGACCTGTGAGGACGCTAAAAAATATTGGACTAAAATTCGCATGTGGTTGTAAAAAATGACAAAGAAACGTATAGATTTGAAACTGGAGTTCTTTCTATTGGGAATCTTACCAAATACATACAGTAAAGACTTGAAATATTTGATTGTAAATGTATTAACAGCGGCTAGGATTGTATTTGCTAAAAACTGGAAGAATGAGAAAATACCATCACAGGAAGAAATTATTAAGAAAATATTGGAATGCGCTGAGATGAGTAGATTGATATTTGAAATTAGAGAGCAAGAGGAGAAACAATTTTATGAAATTTGGGATCTTTTTTATCAATGGCTAGATGACAAAATACAATAATAGAATATTTAGAATGTTAGACAGCAAGGAATATCTTTATTTTTTCTTTCGCCTTTGTTATTTGACATTATATTTATAAAGTGTTTTTAGGATAGATTTGGTATGATTATATGATTTCTTATAGAATAAACTATTTAAAATATTGTTATCTCATAAAGCATGAATGATTAAAAGTATAGTCAAATGATTTTTTAATAGTGATATCAGGATATATAAGTTTGGATTGACAATATGAGTTGTTATGTAACATAACTGTAATTGAGACTACAAAATGAATGCACAAAACTGATGAACCAACCGACACACTGTATGTACATAAGAGAGTTGATGTTTTAATGTTTTGTTTGTCTTGTTTGTTTGTAGAAAATCAATTTCAAAAATTTCAAAAAAAAAAAAGCAAAAAAAAATGATGATTAGGGAAGTGGAGGCTAAAACATATGAAGAACGGTTGCAGGAACTGGGTATGTCTAGTCTAATGAAAAGAAGGACTAGGGAGTCACATGATAGCAGTCTTCCACTATCTCAGGGGCTGCCACAAAGAAGAGGGAGTCAAGCTATTCTCCAAAGCACCTAAAGGCAGGACAAGAAGCAATGGATGGAAACTCATCAAGGAGAGAAGCCACTTAGAACTAAGGAGCAATTTCCTGACAGTTAGAACAATTAATCAGTGGAACAACTTGCCCCCAGAAGTTGTGAATTCTCCAACACTGGAAGTTTTTAAAAAGATGCTGGATAACCATTTGTCTGAAGTGGTGTAGGGTTTCCTGCCTAAGCAGGGGTTTGGACTAGAAGACCTCTCAGGTCTGTTATTCTATTCTATCATAGGATAATGAGAAAAAAAATGTATAAAAGCATTTATATGCTCATAATTAGCAAATCAGGTATTTAAAGAATCAGATTTGTATATGCTATCTGACACAAAATTTGACATTTAAGATGTAACTATTATTACAAAAAGGCTTTTTTAAAATAATATCTATTGAGTCCTAGGAGGAAAACTATGACAATGCACTTCCAAAAATATTGCCCAGAAAGTTGTATTAATTTTTCCATGTAGTCTCTAAGAGTCAACACTGGCTTAAAAGCTAAAACAGTATAAAATAAAATAAATATAAAATAAAACTACTACTTACTATTAAATTCTGCATATAGACAGGTTTTAGAGGATGTTATTAAATACAATGCATATTTTAAATAACTGGGATGTGAGTTTACAAATTCTTCAAATCTAAGGATTTAATCTTTGAGGTCTTCTAGTTGAGCCAAGGGTTGGACTAAAAGACCTCCATGGTACTTTCCAACTCCATTATTCTATGTTCTATTATATGTACAATTAGCACAGCTCCCTCCTCCCAAGGCTGTGTGGTTTCTCCACTTCTTTTCTCCCTATATACTAATGACTGCATCTCAAACGATCCATCTGTTAAAATACTGAAGTTTGCAAATGATACAACAGTGATTGGTCTCATTCGAGACAACGACGAATCTGCATACAGACAGGAGATTGTACAACTTGCCTTGTGGTGTGGTCAGAACAATCTGGAAATGAACACACCTAAAACCACAGAGTAGGTGGTAGACTTTAGAAGAAACCCTCCCACACTACCACCTCTTACAATGCTAGACAACACAGTATCAACAGTAGAGACCTTCACATTTCTAGATTCTATTATATCACAAGACCTAAAATGGACACCTAACATCAAAAACGTCATCAAAAAAGCACAACAAAAAATGTTTTTCTGCACCAACTCAGAAAGCTCAAACTGCCCAAGGAGCTGCTGATACAGTTCTACAGAGGAATTGTTGAATCTGTCATCTGCACTCTATAACTATCTGGTTCGGTTCTGCAACCCAACAAGACAGACATAGACTTCAAAGAATAATTAGGACTGCAGAAAAAACAATTACTACCCACCTGATTTCAATTGAGGATCTGAATACAGCACGAGTCAAAAAGAGGGCTGTGAAAATATTTACAGACCCCTCACATCCCAGACATGAACTGTTTCAAGTCCTACCCTCAAAACGATGCTATAGAGTACTGCACACCAGAACAACCAGACACAAGAACATTTTTTTCTCAAATGCCATCACTCTACTAAACAAATAATTCCCTCAACACTGTCGTCTGCATTACTGTTTCTATTAATCTTCCCATCACTCCTTATCGCCCATCCCTTCCCACTTGTGACTGTTTGACTATAACTTTGTTGCTTGTATACTTATGATTTATATTGATTGTTTCCTAGTATGATTTGATTGCTTATTGTATCTTATGACTATTATTAAGTGTTGTACCTTATGATTCTTGACTCTTGATGAAAGTATCTTTTCTTTTATGTACACTGAGAGAATTTGCAGTAAGACAAATTTCTTGTGTGTCCAAATCACATTTGGCCTATTCTATTCTATTCTATTCTGTTCTGTTCTATATTCTAAGATAGTATTGTTAAAAATCTCTACAATTAAAAGTATCCGTTAAGGCTTTCTGCCTCATAGATGTTTATAATAATATGGAAAATGTAATCAAAAACATCTGGAGTTCATTAAGTTAAACTATTTCAGGGAGTTTCATTTTTTTCCCCAGGAAGCTTGTTAGTTTTTTAAAAAACAAAACCCTGGAACCCCTGATCAAGAGGCAAAGCTATAGGATTCCAGGGAATGCTATTTGAAAAACACAAGCATCTGAAGTACTAGAAATGACTTTATGTGCCACAAATCCATACTCTCTTTTATTAACCATCTATTAACCACAGTTATCTTTAAAATTAACACATCCATAATATATAGAATATAATATTCATTTTTTGGAAACAAAAATTCAGAATTATTTTCACTGTCAACTATATGGATTACCTGGTCTTGAAGGATGGACAGAATAATCGTGGAACCTAGTAGTGCCACCTGGTTGAGGCAAAAACACTGACAAGCTTCTGAACTTTTCAGCTACAAATTAAAACAACACAATCTCTAAGAGAACAATGTGAATGGAAAAATGCAATTCTAATGAAAAATAAGGCTAAGTAGATCATATTTTTAAAAATAAGAAAATGTAAGCTATATATTCCCATATTCTGATTAAAATTTCAGATTCCAACTAGAATAGTAATCAAAATAATGGGCAAAATGTTTGTAAATATATAAAAATAAAGTTGAAAAAGGGATGTTTCATGTAGTATTGACTTCCAATTAATTAGTTTTTTATATCGCATATTATACTCTCAGAATATTGGAGGATAAAATTGGAAATAACTTGAATACTTTTTTTAAAACATACAGAGAATTTTAAGCTTCCCATGTGGTTCTTTGCCTCTGGACAATGTATATGAGCGCAGAACCTACCTGGAATTTTGCTTGGCATCTTCTATTATTTTGGCTCCTTTCTTACTGGACCTTCTATTACTTTAGCATACTATCATTATAACTTACATAGGTATTTACAGAAGTCTGTCTCTCTTTCATACTGAACATAATATTGTTCTTTAATTTTCTTTATTTGGTTAGTTATGCTTCGAGTTATGCTCGATGAAATAATATTGTATGGTTAAGGTTATGTTGAGATGAAATAATATTGTATGACTAAGTATAACTATGTATAATTATGTAAATAACTATGTAAATATATGAAAATATGCTATAAATTGAATGTAAAATAATTGTAATAATATTTAGTAATAATCTACATACTTAAGAATATGTCAATGGGAGTGAAAGCCACTACAGACATACTGAAATGAATGGAAGTATGTTTTGTTTTTAATTGTAGAATTTGATTAACAAAGACTTTTTTAAAAATTAAAAAAAATCTAACTCCTCAGACTTTGCTAGATTTTTAAACTGAGTTATTCACAACAGAAAAGAAAAAATCATTTGGTTTCCTGGGCGTGTAATAATGCATATGCATAAATGCATATTTGTATATATCATTAATCAAATAACCTACCAAGATTAGCTTGTTGTTGTAGTACCTTTCGCTGTGCAAGTTGCCATGCATGCTGAAGATTTGCTTTATGGCCTGGAAGCAGAGTCCTGTTGTATTCTAGTAATTCGTGCAATGCAATATCAGCTGAAAACAACAAGGTGAACTAAAGGTTAAAAAAAATAAACAAATTTTCCTGATTTATCAATAAGTCTGTCTACTGTAATGCTTTGGTCTGATTTTATCATGTCCATGAATTAAAGGAGGTATGTATCTTTATTTAGATGCATTTGGCAATAATATTTCTACTTTCACAGTGAACTATACTATAATATGTGAATTAATATAATTCAGCATTTTGTCCTAGAAACAGAAACCAAAGCAGGAATAATTCTATAATTATTTATATTGCTTCAGAAAAAGCTTAACTATGATTCTTACTAGTTTGATCTATCTTATTTTATTATTTATCTGCAGTTGCTCCTACATATTCACTCACCCATATTTTAGATATAACTGAAGAATTTTAGATATAAGCCTTTAGGCAAACGGTGCAATTTACAGTTTGCTGAAGTATTTTAAATCTCTCTTGATTGAACTGCTCAAACAATATACTATCAGGATAAAATATATTTTAAAAGTTGACTTTGATTTTTACACGATCTTGTTTTTTCATCTTTTTATTCTTTATCTTTGATCTCTGTCCTATATCTATGATTTGTAACAAGGATAATCTTTGGCCAGGAAAAAAAAGGAGACAATTTTGCTTGTTCATTTATAGTTTTCCTTTTGCTTTGCTACTGCAATATTTTATATCCTCAAGACAGTGGTGGGATTCAACATTTTTTACTACCAGCTTACTTAGTGGGCATGGCTTGTTGGTCATGTGACTGGGTGGGCATGGCTTGGCGGTAATGTGACTGGATGGGCATGGCCAACTCAATGTCACTCACATCAAGGGGTGCTTTGCCTGGCCCTCCCTTCCCAGCCATTCCTTATCACACCCAGTCTCAATGTATCTATAGTTCTGTAAAAATATTCCTCACCCTTTTTTAACTTTATTATCTACATACTACAGATGTCCTTTCATGGACCACTGAAAGGAGGAAATGGCTCACATGCTTTGCCCAAGAGTGTGATAGGCAATAGGCTTTTAAGGGGTTGCCAGAAAGAAGGGGTGGCAATGTATTTTCCAAAGCACCAGAAGGCAAAAAGAAGCATTGGATGGAAACTGAACAAAGACAGAAGCAGCCTAAAATTAAGGAGAAACTTCCTGACAGTGAGAACAATTAACTAGTGGAACTGCCTGTCTCCAGAAGTTCTGGGTGCTCAATCACTGGAAGTTTTTAAGAAAAGACTGGACAGCCATTTCTCTGAAATGGTATAGGATTCAACCCAAGGTCCCTTCTGTTATGTTTGAGGCGGATCGGTTTGACAGAGACGCGAGACCATTTAGTAAGTTCAGCTCTTTTATTTGGTAGTGGTAATCATCTCAGAATGCGAGCCACGGCAGCCCTTCATATAGGGCTGGCTTGCGGCTCAGCAGCCAATGGCAGCACTTTGAATCTCCCACGATCGGCACAGCCAATCGCGGTAGATTCCCAGCGCTCCAATCACGGCCAACCCTTCAACCAATCAGGTCTTCATTGGTACAGACCAATCGGTTGCGGGGGTTTCGGAGTATGCTAATATCATACACCCCTCCCCTCTTGGTTTCGTCCTGAGGTGATGTAGTCACGAAGGTAGGCAGGGCTTCTCGCCTGCCTACTTGACCTGCGCGGTTCAGTTCTGGTGTGGTTGTCGACCGGTTCGGATGCCTCCTCTGTCGCTCCGGTTCCTTGGGATGGAACCACCTGGAACGTTGAGCTGGGCCTTTCTTGGTAGCTCCCTCCTGGTCTACCTGGGCTGGTTGAGCTGCCGCTTCTGCTCCCGCTAGGTTTTTCCTGGCCAGGTGAGCTGGTTTGGCTGCTCCTTCCAGGTGAAGATCCCAGGGTTTTGTGCTCCACTGGTCCTGCGTCTACAGGTGAGTAGCATCGGTTTATTGGTTTATTTATTCTAGGTGGGGGGTGTTCTGCCTGCGTTAGTTGGTTCCCTTCAGTTCTTTCTCTATCGTTTGCCGATTCCCCCTAAGTTGGTTTATGTGCCGTTTCCAGTTTTTCCCGTCGCTTGTTTCCAATCGGTATGATAGGGGCCCGGTTCTCTGGGTGATTGTTGCTGGCACCCAGAGTGGTTCTCCTGTGAAATTTTTGGCATATACTAGGTCCCCTATGTTAAATGTTCTGTGTTTGCTGGAGGAGCCTAGGGGTTTGTCTGGGTTATATGTTGGGTGCATTCTGTCTAGTGTTGAACGTAGTTTCCTGCCCATCATTAGTTCCGCCAGGCTTTTATTTGTGGTTGCGCTAGGTGTAATGTGTTGAATGAGGAGCATTTTATTAATTTTGTCCTGTATATTGGCTGTTTCTATTTTCTGGATGGCTTTTTTGGTGTATTGGACCATGCGTTCCGCCCGCCCGTTCGCCACCGGGTTTACCGGTGCGGTTAATGCATGGCGTATTCCTTGGCCTGCCAGAAATTGTTCAAATGCTACTGCGGTGAACTGGGGCCCGTTGTCCGACACTATTATGTCTGGCAGGCCGTGCGCAGCGAAAAGTTTGCTCAATTTCCTTATCACCGCCTCCGTCGTGGTTGACTTCATGGTGCTTACCTCCAACCAGTTGGAGTAAGTATCTACTGTGATAAGGTACATATGTCCCTTGGTTGGCCCCGCGAAGTCTATATGGATCCTAGACCACGGACCTCTTGGTTTTTCTCATTCTTGGGTTGGGGCAGCGGGCGGATTGGGTCTGGACTCTTGGCATTGGTTACATTTGGCAACCCAGGTTTTGATCTGTTTATCCATTCCTGGCCACCATGCGTAGCTTCTGGCCAGGCTTTTCATCTTAACCATCCCCGGGTGCCCCTCATGCAACTTTCCCAATACCTTTTCCTGTAATTTTTCCAGAATTACCACTCTGTCCCCCCAAAATATGCAGCCCTTTTCGGTAAAGAGTTCAGTTTGTCTGTTCCGAAAGGGTCTGAATAGTTCGTCTATGTCCCCTTCAGGCCACCCTTTTCCCACCCAGCTCAAGACTCGCGCCAGCCGCTTGTCTTTATTTGTTTCTCTGGCAATGTCTGGCGCGGTCACGAGTGGGTTGGATATTGTCTCTATTTGGAGTACCTCTGTTGTGGGTGCCGGGTCGTCTTCCCGGTCCGGTAAGGGTGACCTGCTCAAAGCGTTTGCATGGGCGATGTCCTTTCCAGGTTGGTCTATCAGCTGGTAATTGTATGCTGCTAGGAATTTGGACCACCTCGTCATTCTTGGCGATAGAATGTTCAGTGTGGCCCTGTTTCCCGCCAGGATTCCTAGCAGCGGCTTGTGATCCGTGATGATTGTAAAAGTCCTACTGTAAAGGTATTTGTGAAATTTCTTGACGCCAGCGATGACTGCCAGGGCCTCTTTGTCGAGCTGGCTGTAGTTCCGCTCTGGCTTTGAAAGTGTCCTTGATGAGAAAGCAATGCGTGCTTCCCTTCCATCTGGTAGCTGGTGGCTGAGGATGGTACCGATCCCAAATGGCGACGCGTCGCAAGTTACCGTCAATGGCAGGGTTTCGTTGTACTGGATTAGTACCGTGTCAGATGTTAGCAGGTTCTTTGTGTTGTTGAAAGCGCTCTCCTCCCGTGCTCCCCAGGTCGAGGTGGCTGTTTTATCTAACAGCCTATGTAGCAGTTCTGCCACGGTCGCCTTTTGGGGTAGGAAGACATTGTAAAAGTTTAACAGTCCCAAGAAAGCCTGTAATTCCGTTTTGTTTTTTGGTTGCGGTGCTTCCCTTATGGCTCTCAGTTTCTTTTCTGTGAGGTGAATCCCTTGTTTGTCTAGGAGGTACCCCAGAAATTCGACCCTTTCGGCCCGTAGCTGGCACTTCCCTCTCGACTTTAAGTCCCGAGTCTCTGAATTTCTGCAGTACCTCCCTCAACCTGGCTTCTAGTTGTTTCTCATTTTTTGCGGCCACCAAGATGCCATCAAAGTAGGGCACAACCCCTTCTGTTCCCTGGAGGAGTCTTTCCATAAGGCTTTGGAAGATCCCGGGTGCCACACTGACTCCAAATTGGAGTCGGTTGCAGCAGAAAGCCCCTCGGTGCGTTACGATGGTTTGGGCTTCTGCTGTTGTGGCGTTGACCAGCAGTTGCTGGTAGGCTTGTGCCAGGTCGAGTTTTGCGAAGATCCGGCCTCCCCCCAGTGAGTGCAGAAGATGCTGGACTACTGGGATGGGGTATGCGCTTTGTTGGAGCGCATGGTTTAGGGTGGCCTTGTAGTCACCACACATTCTCACTGACCCATCTGGCTTGATGGGGGTGACAATTGGGGTCTCCCACCGGGCATGATCGATCGGTTCCAGCATCCCTTGCGCGATGAGCTTATCGAGTTGCTCATCGATCTTGGGCTTGAGTGCAAAGGGCACTCGCCTGGGCTTAAGGCGGAATGGCGTGATGGTCGGGTCTATGTTAAATGAGATAGGGGACCCCCGGTACTTGCCTAAACGGTCATCGAAGACTTCCCGGAAGTCCCTTACGAGTGCCGCTTCCCAGTCTGCCTCTCCGATGTGTGTATGCCGGTTACCTCGATGCCCAGGGGTGCGAACTACTGCAGTCCCAACAGGCTTGGCCGATCTCGGTCGACGATCATCAGGGGTAGCACTTCTGTGTGGTCCCTGAAGGTGACTTTAAAATGGCCTCTGCAGACTACAGGGATTCAGTTCCCCTGACAGTCTTTGAGGGTTAGTGTTTGGTCTTCCAATTCTTGGCGGCGGGTGGTGGGGACCAGGCGCTTGAGTGTGCACCAGGAGACCATTGAGAGGAAAGACCCGGAGTCCACCTCCATGTCGCATCGCTGGTCTTCTATCCTGACCGTCACATATACCTTCCTGGCGTCGCTGGTGGAGGAATGGCTGATGATGACAGTCTGGTGTGTTTCCTCTCTCTGTCTCGTCTCCTGGAGTCGCCTGTTCCGACCTTCTCGGCTCCAGCGGTTCTCCGTCTGGCGATCACGGTTCCTGGTGGGAGTGCTTTCTCTCCGTCGGGGGCTGGCGTCTCGTCGTCGCGGCTGTAGTTCTTTTTATTCCGGCACACTTTGGCGATGTGCCCCCGTTTCTCGCAATGCCTGCAAATGGCGTCAAGAATACGACAGTCCGCTCGGGGGTGATCGCCGCCGCAGCCGGCACACTGGATCCTCGACTTATGATCTTGTGGTTCCTGCCACTCCCACGCTGATTGGAGGCGGTGGATCTCCTCCTCCTCGTCTTCGGTTTCTGAGAAGGAGTCAATGTCGCCATGATGTGTGGTTGTGTGGTCTGTCGCTGGTCGCCTCTCGGGGGTCGATGTTGCCTCTCCAGCCGCCGCTCATGGCACGATACTCGATTGCCACATCCGAGACACTGATTTCTTGGCCGCTTCTGCTGCAGCGGCTTCGGTGAGGGCATCAGCGAAGGAGATGTCTCCCTTCGCCATGATGCGGCTCTGGAGGATGGGGTCTCGGAGTCCCAGGACGACGCAGTCTCGCAGGGCCTCATCCAGTTCGGCGAACTCGCACAGGCTGCCAAGGTCCTGTAGTGCTGTTATGAAGTCGCCCAGCCCCTTGCCCTCACGTTGATCCCGCCTTTTGGCCAAGGCTTTGGCCATCTTGAAGACTGCAGCCCCACAGTGCTTGAGGAACACGGCTCATTTCTTGTGGCCGTTGGCGTCCTTGAGGTTGCTACTCTCGAGGAACATTTGGAACCTATCGGTATAGGATTCCCAGTCCTCAGTAGCGGGGTTGAAGGGAGCGGGTGGTGAGTTGATTACCAGCCATTCTGTTTGTTGTTGCATGCCGCCTCGCCACATGCTGGATGGTCTCCTTGTCTCACAATCCCACCTTCGTCGCCAGTGTTATGTTTGAGGCATATCGGTTTGACAGAGACGTGAGACCATTTAGTGAGTTCAGCTCTTTTATTTGGTAGTGGTAATCGTCTCAGAATGCGAGCCGCGGCAGCCCTTCATATAGGGCTGACTTGCGGCTCGGCAGCCAATGGCAGCACTTTGAATCTCCTGCGATCGGCACAGCCAATCACGGTAGATTCTCCAATCACAGCCGACCCTTCAACCAATCAGGTCTTCGCTGGTACGGACCAATCGGTTGCGGGGGTTTCGGAGTATGCTAATATTATACACCTTCTAAGTGTTATTCTGTTATTCTGACATGTTTCCCAGGACTTTACTCAGATTTTGGCATCCTCAGACTCTTAGCTATTTAGCTGAGAAATAACAGAAGTTGAAAGGGACTTTGGGGGTGTTCTAGTCCAATCCCTGCTCAGGAGGAAAACTGAGGATGCCAAAATCTGAATAGAGTATAAAGGTGTCAGAATAACAGAATACCACTTAGAAGGGACCTTGGAGGGAACCCTATACCATTTCAGTATTTCAACTGGAGGCTTCTAAAAATCTTATTTAAAACATGAGATTAATATCCTAATAAGATTTTTAGAAACCTGCAGTTGAAAGTTCTTCACATTTTCTTATCCTGAAGACCCAATTTCATTTGGAATTTAATCCCAAACTGATTGCCCTTTTAGCATTTCTATTGATAGTTCTCCAAAGTGCACTCCCAAGAAGCCACATCTCCATCTCTCTCCCACTCCCTCCCTCCCTCCCTCCCCCCCCTCTCAAGAGATCTAAAGGGGGAGAAAACTACAGTACTACTGGCATTAATAGTCTTTCCAAGGATGTGTACAAAAGTCTAAAAAAAAAATATAAGCAGGAGCCACCAAATATTACTCACAAATCCCTCCTGGAAAATCAGTATTGATTTAATCCCAAATCATTTGCAATCATTTGTAGAGCAAGATGCTCTGGACTATAGATATTGAATTGCATGTAAATCACACAAATACTCTCTCTCTCTCTCTCTCTCTCTCTCTCTCACACACACACACACACACACACACACCTGGTATAACTGGGATGAAATGATCTGGCAAGATCCAGACTAGTGGGCGGTGCAAGAAGGCAGAAAGTGAGCGGTGGGGTAGGGGACGGAGCATGCAGCCGCCTTGGCCGCTCGCTTTGTTCATTTCATCTCCCAGGAGAAGGCAGAAAGTGAGTGGTTATGGCAGCAATATTCCAGGAGGGTGGAGTGGGGGCATGTATCGGGGCTGCTGCACATGTGCACCTCCAACACCCTTCTCAGCCCCAGCTCAGCAGAGATGTCTCCCAAGGGCCACACACCCACCTGCTGGAAGTGGCACGTCCCCCAGGAGAAAGCAGAAAGTGAGTGATACAGTAGCGGCAGAGGTGCTGCTATGGGAGGCAGTCCCAGAAGTCCCCGCCTTCCCTTTCAAAGCACCTCTGCCACCACTTGCTTCTTTCAGGTGTTGAAAGGAAGTGGGCAGAGGTGGGGAACTGCTACAAGAGGCAGCCCAAGGAGTACCCGCCCTCCCAGTCAGAGCACATCCACCACAGCTCACTGCGCCATGGCCGCCATGTGGTAGGGAGAGCTGGGAGAGCACCAAGTGAAGGCTTAGGCAGCCAGCTGAGCCCAGGAACAGTGGGGGGGACAGCTAAGAAGGCCCCAGCCAGCACTGCCTCTCAGAATGGGGCCACGCTGGTGGGGAAGCCAGCCAGCAGAACTTGGAGATGGTGGGGGGCCCTCGGCAAGCTCCAAGGACAGTGGGGGGCAGCGGCAAGATCCGGGAATGGTGTGGGGCCAGGAAGATCCAGGAACAGTGGGGAGATAGCACAACTCTCAGGCTTACCTATGAGTAGGCAGATCAGGGCTACTCAGTTGGGGCGCAGACATTACATGGGAAGGCAGATTAAAGGCAAGCCACGGGGACCCAGTATGCTTCATAAGAGGTGAGGAGTGACCGGGCGGGGCGAGCATCAGGTAGGCGGGGTGAGGAAGCATCAGGTGGGCAGGGCAAGCAAGCGAGCAGCAACCGGATAACCATGTCAGGGGCATAGCCAGCCGGAAGTCACTACTGATTCGGAGACCCACGCCAAATCATCGCTACTGGTTCACCCGAACCAGTGCAAACCAGCTGAATACCAACACTGCCTCAAAAATTTTAGGAATGAAATGCAGATATACAGTCTTCATCCAAAGAAATGTTAACAATTAGGTGATAAGGTGCCATTCTTTTATAAGTAGAATGGAACTCTACTTTTGTTTCTTTTTTAAAAAAAAGGCTTAAACCTTTTCTTTCTTTAACATATATACCCAAATCTCAAAATTCTTTTTGCTCCTTTAATCAAAGTCTAAATTGGGACCTTTTCTTTATGTACATTCCCAATTTTACTCAAAATATTTATCTATATACTTACCAGAAAACTTGCTGATATCAAATGGAAAAAGACTAGATATTTTTTGCAAAGATTGTGTGCTAAGTTTGCTTCTACTTGACATATCTACTTCCCTGCCTGGAAGGAAAAGCTTTATATTAGATTATTGCAGGGACACCAAAACATTCTTTATGAATTTAAAGAATAATTTTTATATATATTTATAAACAAATATTTATATATAGGCATAAAGCAATTTTGCATTTTTATTCTGCAGTATTTATAAACATATTTTGAAAATCAGCAATCTAACAAGTTACAGATGATTTAATATTAACTCTCTGAAAATTCGGTTAGATCCAAATAAAAGGTATATTACTTACTTAGAATTTTGCTCCGCTCCTCTAAGAGAGAACTAGTAGGTCTTTCCTCTGATTTTGTACTATCTAGGCTTGTCTCTTCATGTCTGATACTTCTCATCGCTAAAAGGAATGATGGAGAGAAAACATCTATATATAAACATCTCTACTGAGTCTAGAGGATGGTCTTGAAAGCCAGAGGGAAGATCTGTTACTAAAGCAACAATGAGATAAACAATATTTAAGTTTAGACTAAGAAAGTGGTTTTTAGAAAATAACTCAAATGTCTCACCTTCCTAAGCCTGAAGAAAATAAAGACTAAATAGGGAAAGAGGAAGACATATTCCCATATGAAAAATTGTCCATATTTAGTTTCTGCTTCTGTAGCTGTTTTAATAAAAGTAGCTTTAGCTTTATGTCTACCCAAGGAGTGTCAAACTCAATTTCATTGAGTGCCGCATCAGGGTTGTTTTTGACTTTGGGCAGCTGGGATGAGTGTGGCCAGGAAGGCATGGCCAATTTGATGTAACTTGTGTTGGGGGCGCCTGTGGTGGCCTGAATGCTCTATCAGTTAAAATAGGTTTTCAAGCTCCATTTTTGGCTGCAACAGCCACCTGCAACCCTCTGCCAGTGAAAATGGAGCTCAAGAGGGCTGACAGAGGCCCTGGGCCTTGAGTTTGTGTTAAGTTCTGTGCATGGGCGCTAAGGATGGAGACGAGCCGGTGAACAGTGAACTTCAAACTCTTTATTTACATGTGTAACAGCTCTAACTCAATGGCCGCAATGGCCCCCTTTATATAGGCAAACTCTTGAGTATTTAACCAATGAAAACCAGGGAGCGCTAGCTCCGTTAACCAATGGGAGAGGCTCGTTAATAGCCAATCAGATTCTCCTGAACGGACCAATCCAATGTCGCTATTATCAGCCAATCAGAAGTGCCGGGCCAGAACCCTGCACTTTACTTCAAGCTCTTAATAATCTTTATTCAAGTACTTTTATGAATTCACAACACCCCTTCCCCCTGGGTTTCGTTTAAGGAGTGCGGTCATGTAGTCTTTGAGGTAGGCAGGTTGTTTTGATTGTCTATTTGATTTACGTTGTTCTCCCGGTATTTGGCTACAGTCTTGTTGGGGTAGGACGTTATTTGGTGAAGAGGGTGCCTCCTGTTCTGTAATCAAATTTTCATTGCCACTAATATTCTCGGCATCTCCTCGAGGCGAGCTCACCCCCATTCCCGATCCTTCTTCATGTGTTGCCTCTGAGCGGTCATTACTTTCACTTAAGCTTTCTGCCGTTTCAAATTCAGCTTCCTCAGTATCTCCTCCCCCCTTGGTTTGGAAGTCAGGGGACACGGAGATCCCGGACTAGCCTTGAACGCAGCTGATCAATATGGCGCTTCCATGTTCTATTGTCGCGACATCTCACGCGGTACGATCTAGGGCCGGTTACTTGGACTACAGTGGCCTCGGCCCACAACGGATTGCCAGAAAAGTTCCTAGCGAAAACCAAATCGCCTACCTGGAAGTTACAGCATTTCCCGCTGGATCCATGTGGTTTTTCAGGTTCATATGATGGGTGCAGACGGTCGAGGTGGTAGCGGAGCTTCCACCCCATCAATAACTCGGCAGGAGTTTTGTTGGTGATGCTGTGCGGAGTGATATTCTGCAAAAGGAGTATCCGGTTAATCTTGTCTTCTATATCGCCATAGTCAATTTTATACAAGGTTTTCATGACGAATTGTATCATGCGCTCGGCCCTTCCGTTGGCCGCAGGATGTGCCAGTGAAGTCAGCGCATGGCGAATACCGTAGTCCGCCAGGTACTGTTCAAAGGACAGTGTGATAAATTGGGGCCCGTTGTCGGATACTAGAACGTCTGGTAATCCGTGTGCTGCAAATAGTCTGTCTAGTTTCCTGATGACTGATTTGGTTGTTGTATTCCTCATTTCATGGATTTCAAGCCAGTTCGAGTAGGCATCCACCATTAATAAAAATGTGTGTCCTTTGGTAGGTCCTGCAAAGTCCAGATAAATACAGGACCATGGTCCCCTTGGTGTTTCCCATTCAGTCGGGGTTGCTTTTGGAGGGGCGTTGCTTACTTCCTGGCATTTGTGACAAGCTTTTACCCATGTCTCAATCTGCTTGTTGATACCTGGCCACCACGCGTAGCTTCGTGCGAGGGCTTTCATACGCATGATGCCGGGGTGGCCATCATGCAAGGTTCTTAGTATCGCTCGTCATAACCGCTCTGGGACAACAACTCTATCACCCCAGATAATGCAGCCCTTCTGGGAAAATAGTTCTGTTTGTCAATTCTTGAATGGGACGTAGTTGTCATGTATCTGGTCCAATGGCCATCCGTGCTCGACCCAACTGAGCACTCGTGCTAAAATGGGGTCGTGTTTCGTTTCCATCGCGATATCTCGGGCTGTTAATGGCGGTGTTCAAAGTTGTCTCAATCTGCAGTGTTGTAACTGTCGGAGCGGGGTCATCAATGGTCTCCGGAAGTGGTGAGCAGCTCAATGCGTCGGTGTGGGGAATGGACTTCCCCAGGTGGTGTTGCAACTTGTAATTATATGCTGCCAAGAATTCTGACCAACGAGTCATTCTGGGAGATAATATATAAGGTGTTGGCCTATCTCCCGCTATTATTCCCAGCAAAGGTTTGTGGTCAGTCACTATAGTAAAGGCTCAGCCATACACATATTCATGAAATCTCTTAACAGCAGACATAATAGCAAGGGCCTCTTTATCAATTTGACTGTAATTGTGTTCTGCTTTTGATAACATCTTTGAGAAATAGGCAACAGGGGCTTCACTACCATTTGGCAAAATGTGGCTCAAAATGGCGCCCACTCCGAATGGTGATGCATCACACGTGATCTTTAAAGGCAAAGTCTCGTTATACTGCATTAAAACAGCATCAGAAGTCAATAATTTTTTCACATGTCGAATCACCTGCTCCTCTCTGTGTCCCCATACCCAGGTTGCTTTTTTGTCCAACAAATGATGTAGGGGTTCAGCTACGGTTGCTTTGTGAGGCAGGAAAACGTTATAAAAATTGATAAGGCCTAGAAAAGCCTGGAGGTCTGCCTTATTTCGGGGTTTGGGGGCGTTTTTGATTGCCCTAAGTTTGCTATCAGTGGGGTGAATGCCTTGACTATCAATTAAATATCCTAAAAATTCTACACGATCCATACATAATTGACACTTGTTTTTTTTTAACTTTGAGTCCTGAGTCTTTAAATCTCTGCAGAACCAACCTCAGGCGATCCTTTAGTATTTTCCGAGTCGGGGCAGCAATTAACACATCATCAAAATATGGGACAACGCCTTTTATCCCTTGTAATAGTCTTTCCATCAAACTTTGAAAGATTCCCGGGGCTACGCTTACTCCGAACTGGAGTCGGTTACATTTAAACGCACCTCGGTGCGTAACGATCGTTTGGGCCTCTGCCGTTTTTTTTGTCTACAGGCAGTTGTTGGCATGCCTGGGCTAAGTCTAGTTTAGTGAAGACTTTTCCTCCCCCCAGAGAATGGAGGAGGTGTTGCACCACTGGTACCAGGTAAGTGTTTTGTTGAAGGGCGTGGTTCAGGGTGGCTCAGTAGTCCCCACAAATTTTTATCGATCCATCCGGCTTGATGGGTGTCACGATTGGGGTTTCCCAGGGAGAGTGATCAGTTGGTTCTAACACACCCTGGGCTATTAATTTATCAAGCTGCTCATCAATCTTTGGTTTACGGGCAAATGGAACTCAACGAGACTTAAGGCGGATGGGAGCTATTTCGGGATTGAGGTTAAAAGATATCGGAGTCCCCTTGTACTCACCTAGTTTTTCTGCAAAGACATCCTGGAATTCATGGACGAGGTCCTCTTCCCAGTCGCTGCTGCAGGTTCGGTGAATGCTGGCTACTTCAATTTTGAGTGGAGCGAACCATTGGAAGCCTAACAAACTAGGCCGATCCCTGTCAATTACAGTCAGGGATAGGAATGCTCTACGGTTCTTAAACGATACCCAGACTCGGCTGGATCCAACGACCGGGATTTGATTTCCTTGATAGTCTTTTTGAGTATGAGTCTTTGGAATCTGAGGTCTTGCCGCCGAATAGTAGGGATGAGCTGCTTGAGAGTCTTCCAGGAAACCATCGAGAGGGACGATCCTGAATCGACTTCCATCAGGCAGGGCTGGTTTTTGATGGCCACTTTCACTCGGATCTTCTTGGCATCAAGAGATGAGGCGTGACCGATCGTGATCGTTTGGTGAGCCTCTTCTTGCTTCGTTGGGTGGTTTAGGGTTTTGTTTCTGTAGGAGTGGTTGTTCCATTGGTGGTTCATGGATTCTTGCTTTACAGGACGGCTTCCTGTCAGTTGGCAATAGTTAGCCCCCCTCGAGGGCTGGCTGGGTCCTAGCTTGCTTCTACAGACCCGTCCGATATGGCCTCTTTTCCCGCACACATGGCAGAGCACATCGAGGAATTTGCATTCTGACCGGGGGTGGCTTGCTCCACAACCAGCACATTGGTACTGCGATCTCTGGCGTTGGTCTCGTTCGGACCGAGGTCGGTGGACCTCTTGTTCATCGCTTTCTGATGATGATTCGAGGTCCTCATGGTGGGCTGTTTCAAGCTGACCTTCTGACTGAGGTGAAATTCCGCAGGCGAGTTGGCGAAGTGGGGCCTGGGTGCGGCGCATTTGGGCAGCCGACTTCCTGGTTGCTTCTGCTGCAGTAGCTTCAGCGATGGCATCTTTAAGGCTAATGTCGCCTTTCGCCATTAGTTTACTCTGAGTGCCTGGAGCATCTAATCCCAGAATTATTCGGTCTCTCAGGGCTTCTTCTAGGTTGGCAAACTCGCATAGGCCTCCCAAATTCCGGAGATCCGCTATGAAATCAGCAACACTTTTGCCTTTCCGCTGACTTCTCTGGTAAAATTCATGCCTTCTAATGAGCGTTGGCACAGTCGGTGCATAGTGAGCCCACAGCAGGGATTCGAGGACGTCCCAGTCCATAGACTTTACTTCTGCTGGTTTTGCTAGTGCCTTGGCCATCTTGAATACGGTCAGCCCGCAATGAGTTAGGAATACCGCTCGTTTCTTTCCGGTAGTGGCATCCTTCAAATTGTTGGTCTCCAGAAACATCTGGAAATGATCCATATATGAGTCCCAGTCTTCTTGTGCTGGGTCGAATGGAGCGGGTGGTATGATGCCGCCGGACATGGTTCCGCCGTTGGTGCGTTTCAGCCACTTGCTCTGTTATAGTACTTTGTCGTTCAGTAAGCTCTGACGTCTCCACATCCCACCCTTGTGTTAAGTTCTGTGCATGGGCGCTAAGGATGGAGACGAGCCAGTGAACAGTGAACTTCAAACTCTTTATTTACATGTGTAACAGCTCTAACTCAATGGCCGCAACGGCCCCCTTTATATAAGCAAACTCTTGAGTATTTAACCAATGAAAACTAGGGAGCGCTAGCTCCGTTAACCAATGGGAGAGGCTTGTTAATAGCCAATCAGATTCTCCTGAATGGACCAATCTGATGTCGCTATTATTGGCCAATCAGAAGTGCAGGGCCAGAACCCTGCACTTTACTTCAAGCTCTTAATAATCTTTATTCAAGTACTTTTATGAATTCACAACAGTTTGACACCCCTAGTCCACACAGTACCTGTCTCTTAATCTGATCTACCTTATAAGTCATTGCTGATATTAAAAAGTTGTCTGAAGTCTGAGGAATAATTCACCAACTGGAACATTATCTGTAAGTTATACATTATAGTAAACTAAGGGCTCCTGAGTTGGGGTTCATTCCTGATCACTATAGAGAAAGATCTCTTGTCATCTGTTTCCAATAATAGCATGATTTTCCAAGGATATTCCAATGTCTGACCCAACATCCTATCTATTGTCTTTCCTTTCTCCTTCTCCCAATCTTCTGAAGTATAATTTACTTTGGCAATTTCAGGTTTTCTTGATTCATGCTTCTCACACTATGTTCTGATTGTGGGTCCTTGTAAACAAAGAATTCCTCTTTCAGTGACTAGATTTTATTGTAATCTTGGCCCAGGCATAATATCCCTTCAAGACCTACTCATAAAAACCGTACGCTCTTCCCCAATATGAAGTGCCTGACATCAGGGAATCTTTGTTAAGATTACAATTCCACAGAGTAATTTCCCCCACACAATGAGGCTTAATCACGCCAACCTTGATTGGCTTCATATCAACCTATGGTCCTTAGGCCCACTGACAGAACTATATCTTCAGGACCTTAAAGAAAAATACCAAGCTGGGGAAAAATCGTATCTCTGAAGGAATGATATTCCAAAGGGAGGGAACTGCCACAGAGAAAGGCTTTTTTTCTGGATCCCAGTGGAAATATTTCCTTAACAGATGGGACCTGTAACATTTCTTGCTTCCCATTCTAGTGGGCTGAGTAGATGTAACTAGGGAGAGCAGTTCTTTTAAGTAGACCTTAAAAGCTGTAGGACTTTTAATATGATAACCACTATCCTGAATTGCATTTGAAGCAAAGTGGTAATCAATATAACTTCTGCAAAATAGATTACATAGACACAAATACATTTTGAACCAATTGAACCTACAAGATATTCTTCAGAAGCAGTCCCATGTAGAACAGATTACAGTAGTTTAAATGAGAGATTACTAGGTTATAGGTGACTGTAAAAAGGGAATGTTGGTCTAGGAAAGGGTGTAACTAGTGCCTAACTCACATCCTTTATTGATTATAGCATGCTGATTTTGGAAAATTTGTGCCTAAAAAGTGTGTTATTATGGTCATAAAAAGCAAAGAGGAACAGGAACGTTTGCTGAAAAATGTAAGCTACAGATATCTAATTAATACTTTGAGCATCACAACTTAATTGTACTGTATGGAGGAGAGAGAAAATGACCAAGAATTGCATTTGCTGTGAAAACTTCAAAATGGAATATTTCAAAATGGAAAAGTTAAAAATTATGACTTGTTATTAGAAATGACATTTATAAAAATTGCGAAATGGGCATTACATTTTAACACTTTCTTTGTTATATATAATGCACAACTGATCTTTAAATTAGCCTTTAGTAACTGTGAGTTGTGTGCATTCTCTGAGCTTGGGTATTTGCTTGCAAACATTTCATTATTCAACTATAATATCATCATGTTCTAGCTGGATAAGGAAATGTTCTAAGTTCAACTTTGAGTTACATATGTTTTCTTATATTTGAACCTTTAAAAACTATATTAATTATAATTTAATATATTATAATTTTAATGAATGTAATCCATCTATCTTCTAATATTTGCCTTTTCCAGACATTATGTACATTTTGTACTTACTAGGAGCTTTGCTTATATGTAGAGCTGAAACTTTTGCCATCAATAGTTGGTGATATGACGGTTGAGTTACAGTGGTCTTCTGACTAACTAGTGGTTGAAACTGTTGTCTTGATTCTGTGATTCATATATATCAAGAAGAGAATAAAAATCTCAGTATGTTTGCAAATAAAATAATTCAACAAGCTTGGTAGGAATTATTTGCCAATTCACCTTGCTCTCAGTAATAAGAATGCTTATTTAAAAAGGTTGTATAGATACACAATAGTGACTTACAATGGCCAGAAGACATTATATTGGTGTTTTTCCAGTTAACTTTTGTTGTTTCATATGTTTGGTAGGCAGCATACATGCATCTCTTAAAATATTAGTTTATCTATTCTATTTCATTGACTAGGAATGCTTCTTGCAATGATCTTTTGTCCCATCATGAATTTTCATTAATTCTGCTACTCTTTTCCTCTCCCTCTTTTTCCATCAAATATAGGACAATGTAGGAAGAGATCCTTGTCAGTATATGGTGGCCAAAATATCAGAAATCTACTAACACCCTTTTCCAACTACGTTTATTAAAAAGCACAAGCTGCAACTTACTAAAAGTCTGCTACCAGACCTATAGTAGTAGACAAGAAATGTTTATGTGGTAAGACAACTAAGGTAACTTCCAGTGAATGCATGGTTCTTGAAATACAATTGTTATGGAGCTTGCCCATTATGGACGCATATCTCAATGGCCGTTAAGTGAAATGTCCTCATGTAATGACCCTACCCCATGCTCTTCCTGGTGTGACTATTAAACAAGGGCAGAGTACCTCAAGGAAGAGGGACACCCTGGGAAGACTACACAGGACCAGTGTTACCTGTCCCAGGCCTCCCAAGGCTACCCCTACTCCCTGAGGCATCCTGTGCTCTTCTTGTTGCCCTTTGGAGTCCCTGAAGTCCTGCAGCTTCTTTCCACTTAATAAGCAAGGGACAAACAAAGGGAGATTCCACCCAAGAATATGCAGGCTTAGCCTACCCCAGAGCCCAGCACCATCAAACTTTTTCTTCTTTTGCTGATTCTGAGAGAGGCAATTGGCCACATTATAGGTTCAGTTTCTTACAAACTCAGCCTCATGTAAAACCCATAATATTTTTCAACAGGTTCTATTCCTACTATATTTCAGCACTGTTGTTTTTTAAGAAGGTTTTATTTTTTAAGAAGGGCCAATTTGTTTGTGGAGTTTTTGCAGCTGCCTTTTTTGCCACTTTGCAAAAATAACACCTACTTTGCCATGAGGTTAGATCTATAAGAAAGCTGATCCTGTATCAGGCTGAATGCCTTCTCTCAGAAGCTGCAAAAAAACCAGAAAGATATGTTGGATATTGCTGGGCTCTGGACCAGGCTGTGTCACGTAAGACCTTGGATGGGAAGGAAACTGGAGGTCTGCAAGCTGCAGCCACCATGATCTCTCCTGGGTAAGAAGGAAGATGGAGGCTTGCAAGCTCCAGTTGATTCACACCCACTTACAGGCAGCCTAATCTGACTTGGGCGGGGTCTCAGTGGTCTGGAATGGGTGGGTGTATGACCATTGCAGCATCCCTGCAGTTGTCATAAGGACAAATGACTGTGAGGGTGTTGCAGCCACTGTAAATTTGAAACTGAATCTTAAGTAGTTTTTGAAGAGTTTAACATAACTTCGACTGATTGCTAAGCAACCAGTCATAAGTCGAGGTATACTACCCATACATTTGCTGCATCTTCTGCATGGCATCAGAGAACATTCAGACAACAGACAAGACTGAAATATTGTATTTGTATTTTGTCACATACTCTTATCCCAGATTAAAACAACAAAATAATTCAAAAATTTTAAAATCAAAAATAATTCTTCTATAATACAGTTGTGCTCATAAGTTTATGTACCCTGGCAGAATTTATGATTTCTTGGTCATTTTTCAGAGAATATAAATGATAAACACAAAAACATATCTTTCACTCATGGTTAGTGGTGGCTTGAAGCTATTTATTATCAATCAACTGTGTTTTCTCTTTTTAAATTATAATGACAACAAAAACTACCCAAATGACCCTGATCAAAAGTTTACATACCCTGGTGATTTTGGCCTGCTAACATGCACACAGGTTGACACAAAAGGGTTTGAATGGCTATTAAAGGCAACCATCCTCACCTGTGATCTGTTTGCTTGTAATTAGTGTGTGTGTATAAAAGGTAAATGAGTTCCTGAATGCTTAAAAGACCCTTGCATCTTTCATTCAGTGTTGCACTGATGTTTCTGGCTTCTGAGTCATGGGGAAAGCAAAAGAATTGTCAAAGGATCTGCAGGAAAAGATAGCTGAACTGTATAAAACAGGAAAGGGATACAAAAAGATATCCAAGGACCTGAGAATGCCAATCAGCAGTGTTAAAACTCTAATCAAGAAGGGGAAAATGAGGGGTTCTGTTGAAACCAAACCATAGTCAGGTAGACCAAGTAAAATTTCAGCCACAACTGCCAGGAAAATTGTTTGGGATGCAAAGAAAAGTCCCAAAATAATTTCAGGTGAAATACAGGACTCTCTGAAAACATGTGGTGTGGCTGTTTCAAGATGCACAATAAGAAGGCCCTGGAAGAAAAATGGGCTTCATGGTCGAGTCGCCAGAAGAAAGCCACTAAGAAAGCCATTTACTACGCAAATGCCACTAAGTATACCATTTACAATACGCCAACCGCACAGAGACAAGCCTCAAACCTTCTGGCACAAAGTCAATTGGAGTGATGAGACAAAAATTGAGCTTTTTGGCCACAACCATAAATGCTACATTTGGAGAGGAGTCAACAAGGCCTATGATGAAAAGTACACCATTCCTACTGTGAAACATGGACATGGATTGCTGATATTTTGGGGATGTGTGAGCTACCAAAGCACAGGAAATTTGGTCAGAATTGATGGCAAGATGAATGCAGTATGTTATCAAAAGATACTGGAGGAAAATTTGCATTCATCAGCCCAGAAACTGCACATGGGACGTACTTGGACATTCCAACATGACAATGATCCTAAACAGAAGGCCATGTCGACCTGTCATTGGCTACAGCAGAATAAAGTGAAGGTTCTGGAGTGGCCATCTCAGTCTCCTGGCCTCAATATAATTGAGCCATTCTGGGAAGATCTCAAATGTGCAGTTCATGTAAGACAGCCCAAGAATTTACAGGAACTAGAGGCTTTTTGCCAGGAAGCATGGGCAGCTTTATCATCTGAGAAGATAAAGAGCCTCATCCACACATACCACAAAAGCCTTCAAGAACTGGGGAATGTAAACTTATTAAGAACTTGGGAATGTAAACTTTTGATCAGGGTCATTTGGTAGTTTCTGTTGTCATTATGATTTAAAAAGAGTAAATACATAATAAATGGCTTTAGCCAACCACTAACCATGAGTGAAAGAAAAGTTTTTGTGTTATAATTCATATTCTCTGAAAAATAGCCAAGAAATCATAAATTCTGCCAGGGTATGTAAACTTATGAGCACAACTATATATATAAATTAATATCTTCCTTAGAAAATGTGAATAATAACTATCATTCTTGGAAAACAGGTAGAACAATATTCTGATATGAACCCTGGCTATTTTCAAAGTATTTTTTAAAAGAACCTATGACTAATAAAGACATATTTCTGGATTCATTATTGCTTTTATTTTCTTTCATATTTAATTTTACACAAGAAAGTACTTCCCAATTAAATATTCTGTAAGAGAGTTTTTAAAATAACATTATTTTCAGGAGTTACTAAGGGTCCACTGCTTATTGTCGGGTCTTCAAGCCTCATGAACTTAATTTTCTCAACTCTGGACTGCTCTAAACTTATATATTCCTCTACTTGTTGAATTCAGCTTGCTTTGCCTTTCTTAGTTTCTCTATCCCTAATTCTGTTTATGTGAACTTTTTAAATTTTGTTTTAATTTACAGTAGTTAAATGGTTCCATGTATGTTATTATTGTTTTTAGGCCATAAAATCTGGCAATACACAACATTCTTACAATTTTCTACTCTTTCTTACATTGTTCTCCTCAGCAAACTGCCAAGCTATAGCAAGAATTGTCTGTCCTTCATTTTCTTGTCACTTATTTTTCTGTTGTCACTAAAAATGTTTCCAAATAGTCTGGAATCTAATAGCATTGATGCAATTTCCAAATGGGGGTGGGGGCAAGGAGGACAACTTTAAACCAAACAGTTCTCAAACAGATGTCACAGAAGATGATAATTAATTGAAAACTAAAAGGCATTTCTCCTCATAAGTATGAAAAATGGTATATGTGCACAAGGAAGAAGTTTGCCACAGATCATTTGGGATTAAGAAGCTGTGCCTTCCTACAGTATTATAAGTGAGATTTGATTAACTAAAATCAAATTAGAACAATAATTTATACTTTGTTTTCAAAAACTACAGGAAAATCTGATGAATTGTATAAAAATTTTATGCTATATTGTTTTTGCTTTGCTCTTCCCAACATCTCTGGACTTTTCTATTTTCTGTGTTTTTTCATAAGCAGCTTGTATATCTCTCATATTTGCTTCAGCCAAATATTTTTGTTTTGCAATGTTCTTATCTATAAGGATCAAGCAGATGTATGAACAAAACTACATACTTTCAAAAGTTCTTTTTTAGAATTTGTGAAAACTACATATAGTAAAACTATGTATGGTAAAGTTAATGGGGATTATATGAGACCAAAAAGGTCATCTTTGCACCCAAGCAAATTTGAAAAGTGTTGCTCTGTCTCTGATCTTTATTTCTAGGAAAAGTTGATGAGATGGTCATGAGAGGGTAGTGAGAAGTCAGCTCAAATGGTATAAACTGTATACTGATGATACCCAATTGTATCTGAGTTGCTGATGCTTATTGAGTCTAGTCTATCTGGATCCTGATGGAGGTTGAAAATGAATCCAAATTAGAAGTTTTGCTAATGTATTTGCTACTGAAAGAGAGCAGGACTGGGACTGGAATCTCTCCAGAGTTAAAGACTGAATTGACTGGTGGAACTTATCTTTAGAGCCTATCTCTAAATTGTATGTCAACTGGAATCCTACCTAGGACAGATCTTTAAATCATGTTATCATCATCTGGTTGGACTGCTGCAGGGAGCTCTAGTCTTTAAGACCACTTGAAAATTATAGTGCAAATTGCAGAGACCGATGTGAATAAACACTAGAAAACAGAAGCTTATTTATTTATTCATGAAATATATTTGCCATGCATCTCATCATGGGACTACTCTGAATAGTTTATAATAATAAACATTAAAAATTAAAAAAAAAATACAGGAAAACAATGAAAATAAAAATAAACAGTGAAAGTATAACAATATGATTAAAAGATGGAAAGGGAGAGGTGGGATCTGCTATTAATCTAACAATCATCTCCAGTATGATATTTCCCATTGGATCCCTAGGCCAACCGGCAAAGCTAGTCTTCAAGCTCTGATGAAAGGACAGGAGAGTGGGGGCAGACCTCATCTGGGCAGGGGTTATAGACAATGTTCCAGAGGGCAGGCACTACAGCAAAAACCGTTATTTTCCTGGATCCTGCCGAGTGAAAATCCCTGTCTAACAGAATCTGCAGCAGGCTCCCCCTGCCAGCATGAATGGGACAGGGCTGTCCTAGCAGGACAAGATGGTTTATCAAGTAGCCAAGATCTGTGCTGTTCTGTATGGTCATGAAACCATACGCTTTGATTGGCCAAAGCGCGGGGTAATCCGATTGGTCTAGCGAGCCGCGCTGATTGGCCCGCTGAGAATCTCTCGCGATTTGTGGAAACGAACCGCGGGAGATTCAAAGCAGTGCCATTGGCTGCGGCCGCCGTGGCTTGAGAATAAAAAGCCGCTGTTTTTCCCTCGGAGCCAGACCGGTTCCGGGGACCAATAAAAGAGCTGAACTAAGTCACTGATTCCGGGTCTCCTTGCCGCGACGGACATGACACTGGCGATGAGGATGGGATTCCGAGGCTAACCCCCATCGAGCACGTGTCCGAAAGAAGCAAGACCGACGAGATGGCCAGCATCGCTCCGCCCGCGCCCTTTAATCCCGCTAGCGAGGACTGGGAATCATACACGGACAGATTCCTCATGTTCCTCAAATGCAGCACATGAAGGATGCCACTGGGCCGAAGAAACGAGCCGTCTTCCTGACACACTGCAGGCCCGCAGTGTTCAAGATGGCAAAAGCCCTAGCGAAACCCACTGACATCAAGGAGTTGGATTGGGACAAACTTGAACCATTGCTCCGAAACCACTACGCCCCTGCCGTGCCCATCCTCATCAGGCGGCATGACTTCTACCGGAGGGACTAGAGACTGGCCGAAAGCATCAGCGATTTTGTGGCGGAGCTGCGGAACCTAGGGGACATGTGCGGGTTCTCCGACATGGACGAGGCCCTATGGGACCGAGTTGTGCTCGGACTTTGGGACCCAGTCCTACAGAGTCGGCTGATGGCCAAAGGCGACATCGCCCTCGCCGACGCCATCGCTGAAGCCACCGCAGCCGAGACAACCCGGAAATCGGGGAACTGCATGCGGAGATTGGACCGTGACCGCTGACCCAGGACGGGCGACCGAGGTCCAACCAGAAGCAAGTCACCGCGAGACCACCACCCACCATGGCGAACTCCACTCCGCCTCCGACACCACGGACGAGGAGGAGGAGATCCACCGGCTCCAGACGGGACGTGACCAGCGAAATCAGCGGGGTCGTAAGTCGGGGACCGCATGTGCCGGGTGCGGAGGTGACCACCCTCAAGCCGAGTGCTGTTTCTTCGATGCAGTCTGCCGGCACTGCAACAAAAAGGGTCACATCGCCCGAGTCTGCCGATTGAGGAAGGCCTACAGCCCCAGACGGCGGGACCACAGCGAGCGGAGATGGGACAGCACACCCCCCAGAGCCAGAGATCGCCAAGCCGACAGCCGATGGGACCGGAGCGGGCGGAACCGACTGATGGTACAATTTGTGAAGAAAACCTTACAGAAGGTAGACTACGACAACATTGACGACAAGATCAATCGAATCCTTTTTTTACAACACATCACACCGCATAGCGTCACCAACAAAACTCCTGCCGAATTGCTAATGGGACGAAAACTCCGCTCCCACCTCGACCGGTTACACCCAGCTTACGAACTGGAAAAACCACTAGGATCCAGCAGCCGCTGTCGTGCCTTCCAGGTAGGAGATTTGGTATACGCTAAAAACCTATTGGGCGATTCACTGTGGGTGGAGGCGACAGTAGTTCGTGTAACTGGCCCAAGATCCTACCTTGTACAATGCCTTGACGATAGACTATGGAAACGCCATATTGAACAATTACGATCGCGGCTTCCGGCGGGCAGTCCTGAACTCCCCTATGACCAGACTGAGGGGGGGGAGGTATAGAAGAAGATGAATTCCAAGGAGAAGAAAACCCGTTCGAAGGGAACAACGGTATAATAGAGACTCAGGAAGTGGAACCAGAGAGGGAAACAGTTGCACCTCAGGGAATTACAGAGAACATGGACAACGACGGGGAAATTAACTCTGAACCAGAAACAGCCTCACTGTCAAACAACGATCTATCTCAGCGTGATTGCAGCCCAATGACACAGCGAAAATCAAAGAGACTAATAAAACAACCATCCTACCTAAAGGACTATGTAACTGCGCCCTGCAAACAGAAGCCAGGGGGAAGGGGTGTTGTGAATGTATAAAGTTTTTTTTTTTTTTTGAAAAAGTTTTTATTAATTTTCTACAAACAAACAAGACAAACAAAACATAAAAACATCAACTCTTATATGTACATCCAGTGTGTCAGTTGGTTCATCATTTTTGTGCATTCATTCTGTAGTCTCAATTACAATTATGTTACATAACAACTCATATTGTCAATCCAAACTTATATGTCCTAATATCACTAAAAAAAGAAGTTTTTGACTATATTTTTAATCATTCATGCTTAATGAGCTAACAATATGTTAAACCAGTTTACTCTATAACAAATCATCTAGTCATATCAAATCAATCCTAAAAAATCCTTTATAAATATAATAGCAAATAGCAAAATAATAGCAAAATAAAGATATTCCTTACTATCTAGCATTCTAAATATTCTATTATCGTATTTTATCATCTAGCCATTTATAAAAAAGATCCCAAATTTCGTAAAATTGTTTATCCTCTTGCTCTCTAATTTCAAATGTCAATCTGCTCATCTCAGCACATTCCAATATTTTCTTAATAATTTCTTCCTGTAATGGTATTTTCTCATTCTTCCAATTTTTAGCAAATACAATCCTGGCCGCTGTTAATACATTTACAATCAGGTATTTCAAATCTTTACTATATATATCAGGTAAAATTCCCAATAAGAAGATCTCTGGTTTCAAGTCTATATGTTTCTTTGTCATTTTTTCCAACCACATACGAATTTTAGTCCAATATTTTCTAGCATCCTCACAAGTCCACCACATATGGTAATACGAGCCGGGTATCTGATGACATTTCCAGCATTTTTCAGATTTATTCTTAAACATTCTTGCTATTCTTGTCGGAGGAAAGTGCCACCTGTAAAACATCTTATACAAGTTTTCTTTATATGCTGTTGACATTGTCATTTTATAATTTTGAGACCACAATTTCTGCCATTTCTCTAAATCAATCCCATATCCAAAATTCTTCCCCCAAACAATCATAGTTTCTTTGACTTGTTCTTCCTCTAATTTCATTCCCAGTAAATAACCATATAGTTTTTTAATCACCTTCTCATCAGTACCCATCAAGATCTTATCTAAATCAGTCTGTTTATCATAAAATCCCTCCGTTTTGGAATCTTCATCATACCTTGAATGTATTTGTGCATATGAAAACCAATTCATCCTTATACCTTGTTCCTCTAAGTTTTGGATCGATTTAAGTTCACCCTTTTCATCCAAAAGTTCCCCATATCTAACTGTTTGTTCCTTCTTGTAGATTATAGGATAGGAAAATGCTTCAATGGTCGATAACCAAACTGGAATTTTCAAATAACATTGTCTTTTTATCTTCTCCCAATTTAACCACAAAGACTCCCGTACATAATGTCTTCTAAAATAACCCTGTGTTTTAGTTCCCTTATACCATAAAAAAGCATGCCAACCCAACAGCAAGTCATGCCCTTCTAATGTCAACAACCTATGTTTCCTTAATGTTATCCATTCTTTGACCCACATCAAACTTGCAGCTTGATAATACAATTCCCAATTAGGCAGACCAAAACCTCCTCTAATTCTAGCATCTTGCAAAAGCTTTAGCTTTATTCTCGCTTTTTTACCTTGCCATATAAACTTCAACATAATTTTATTTAAATCTTCAAAATAGTCTTTTCCAAGCCTAATTGGTATTGTTTGAAACAAAAATAAAATTCTAGGTAAGATATTCATCTTAATTGTTGAAATTCTCCCTATTAATGACAATTGCAAGTTTTCCCACTTCTTCAAATCTGTAGTTATCTGTTGTTTAAGTTTAATATAATTATTCTCCTTTAATGTGCTACATCTTGTTGTCAAATATATCCCCAGATACTTAACCTTATTTGTAACTTGAATTTTCAAAAGATCTGCCAATTCTTCTCTCTGTCTCAATAGCATATTCTTTGTCAAAATCTTTGTTTTGTCTTTATTTATTTTCAAACCAGCCACCTCTCCATATGCCTCTATCCTTTCCAGTAACTTTGGAGCTGTTTCTAGCGGATCTTCCAAAATAAAAGCTAAGTCATCAGCAAAAGCTTGTAGCTTAAATTCTTCCTTCTTAATTTTAATTCCTTTTATGCTTTTATCATCCCTAATATTTCTATTCAACACTTCCAAAGTCAACACAAATAGCAAAGGAGATAGGGGGCATCCTTGTCTTGTGCCTTTCCTTATATTAATAAAATCTGTAAGTTCCCCCTCCATCATTACCCTTGCTGTCTGTTTATTATATATAGCTTCTATTGCTTGAATAAATTTTTTAGCGAAACCCATCTGCTCCAATAATAATAACATAAATCTCCAGTTCACGTTGTCAAATGCTTTTTGAGCATCTAGGAATATCAAAGCCATTTGCTTTTCAGGATGAGCCTCATAGTATTCCAAAGTGTCCAAGATTACTCTCATATTGTCTCTAATTTGTCTCTTTGGCAGAAATCCATTTTGATCTGAGTGAATAAAATTATTTAAATATTTTTTAAGTCTTTCTGCTAAGATTGAAGCAAAGATTTTATAGTCTGCATTCAATAAAGAAATAGGTCTATAATTCTTAATTTGCAATGGGTCAGTCTCTTCCTTTGGTATGAGTGTAATATAAGCCTCTGACCATGTTTTAGGTATCATCTTTTTTAACATAACTTCATTCATAACTTCTAACAATGGGATGCTCAATAATTCTTGAAATGTTTTATAAAATTCTACTGGAAGCCCATCTGGACCCGGAGCTTTCCCATTATTTTGTCTCTTAAATGCTTCATTTAGTTCCATCATTGTTATATTGCTTTCTAGCATTTCTTCAGTCTCTTTAGGTATCTTTGGTAAATTAGCTTCCTGTAAATACTGTTTGACTTTTTCTTCATCAATATTCTCTTGTTTATATAATTTATCGTTCCGGCGATACAGCTGCGATCTCGGGGCTCTGAGATCGTAGCCGATATATTCGCCCCTGGTCGGTCCTAACGGACCTAAACCGTCCCGTAGAGACGGTGATCGTGAAGGGCATTGTTCCAGGATCCCAGAGATATCGCAAAATCTCTGGTTTGATCCGGAAGAAGCCCTTTTGCTGGCGGCGGAGAGGCAGCCTCCATAGCTGCTGAAGTCGGGACAGCTCCGGAAAGAAAGTGATTGGAGTGAAGTGTGTCTGCTGGGTGAGAAAAACTCTTTTGTGCTGTAAATTCGCTGAGGTTGGAAAGTTCATCCGGGATAAAGAAGAAAGCTGTGAGATTTTTTTTTGACTGAAATTGTTTTGAGCGGCGTTTTTTAAAGTGATGTCAAATTGAGGCTTGGGTTGTTTTTTTTTTCTTTTCTTTATACTTTTTGGGAAAGATTTTACTGTGACTTTGTAGGTAACCGGATTGAATTTTCTCTTATATATATTTTTATGCTCCCTTTGATTTTATGCTCCCTTTGATTTTTTAACTTTCTTTAGGATAGAGGCTCCCTTTGGCTATTTTTTCTTTTTTTTCTGTATATATTATTCCTTTTTTCTGGCGGGGGGGAGAAAGAGCATTAAGAAACTTTGTAACACTGCCAACTAGAGGCTTGAAAGTATCTTTATTTGAATTGGAGAGAATTGCAAAAAGACCTCATCTCAAGGACTTTTTAACGTGATAAGATAGACGGAGAGCACAGCAAAATATTATTGCAGGTGCTTTCCTGGACTGTTATCAACAACACTTGAGGTTTGGCTTTGAAGCTGCTGGAGAAGAGAGTCATAACAAGAGCCTTGGATAAATAACAAAGTGCAGTGTGTTTTCTTATATATACCCCATTCGCTAGCCTTTTTCTAAATTTTAATTTTAGTAATATTTTTATTTTTGCCTTTTATTTTAAAGGGAAAGCCTCAGAGTTTTTTCTTTTTTCTTCTTTATTTTTCTTTTCTTTTTTATTGGGACTTTTTTGCTTTTCATATTTATGTTTTGGACTATTTTGTTGTTGTGGTTGTTGTTGTTGTTGTTTTTTTTGGATTATTGAGACTTTTTAATTGGATTAAGGTGTGAAGAATCTGAAGGAACTTTTTGTTTTGTTTTTCTCTTTTTGCTTTTGCTTTTTTCTTTTTTCTTTTGCTCTTAATCAATATTATTATTTTTGGATTTGTTTGTTTTTTCCTTTCTATTTTTTCCTTTTTTATGGTGGACTATCTCGTAATTGGATTAGGGTCTAGAAGAACCTGAAGATCTTTCTTCTTTCTTTTTTCCTGTTTCTTCTTTGGTTGCGTGTTTTTTACTATTGGAGTTCTCCATTTTGGATTATAATTGGCTGCTCTACCAGTTGGATTAAAAGTCAAGAAGAATTTGAAGTTTTGGAAACATTGAAATGAGCAGGAAACTAATACCATCTGGCATTTCTGCTTCTACCTCTGCCTCCCCACCAGCTGGAGGACAACGTTTAATTCAGACAATGTTGAAGCAAGATAAGGAACAAGAAAAAATAACTTTACAGATGATTATGCAAGGAATCCAAGATCTCAAGACAAAATCAGATATCATTGAACAAAGAACAGGAAATATTGAACAAAGAACAGAAAATATTGAACAAAGAATAGAAAATATTGAACAAAGAGCAGAAAATATTGAACAAAGAATAGAGAAGACTGATGAAAAAGTAGAAAATATTAAACAAATGATGGTTAAGTATGAGGAGAGATTCCAAAAAATTGAGGAAGAAGGAAAACAAAGAGAGAAGAAGATTGGAAATATTGACAGCAGACTAACAGCGGTTGAACAAGAAAAAGGTGGGATGTTGAGGTGGGAGATGGAAAGGTCAGAATTTTACCTCAGATTTCAAAATATAGAAAAGGAAAAAGGAGAAAATTTGGCAGCGGTAATGATAGAAATTTTGGCAGATGCTTTGGAAATTACAGAGGAAAAGATGATGGATGGAATAGATGAGATATATCGAGTCTATACAAGATATGCGATGAGAAATAAATTACCCAAGGAAGTCCATATTAGATTTACCAAAAAATCCATTAAAACGCAAATATTACAAGTAGTAAGAGAGAAAACACTGAAATACAAGGGTAAAGAGGTTGTGGTTTTAAAACAAATACCCAGAAGAGTGAGAGAGATGAGAAGAGAATATCGATTTCTGACCAAAATACTATTGGAAAACGAAGTGAATTATAGATGGCTGATTCCAGAAGGACTAGTGTTTGGGTGGCAAGAGCAGAGATATAGAATTGATTCAATTGAGAAAGCAGAACTTTTCCATGCAGAATTCTTTGGAGGAAGAAGAGAGGAAGCAGAGAAAGAGGCTTTATCAATTGAGTTTCAAGAAGAACAACTGGAGACTGAAAAAGAGAAAGGAGCAGCAGGGGGACAGATGGATAATAAAGAACAGCGTGAAGTGAGATCCACGAGAGCTGTTAGACCTAAATATAAAGCATAATCATGGAGGAAAAAAAACTGATTACAATGAATATAAATGGACTTAATTCAGCTGTTAAAAGAAGGAAAACTTTTCATAAATTAGAGAAATTAAAATTTGATATAATTTGTTTACAAGAAGTTCACATTAAAAAACAACATGAACAATTGTTATTACAGCCAAAATTGGGGAAAATATTTACCTCTTTGACTCAATGTAAGAAAAGAGGTGTGGTTTTATACATTAAAGAGGCTATTCCAGCAAAATTGATTTACACGGATGAAGATGGAAGAGTATTAATGGTAGAAATAATGGACAATAATATAAAAATACTCTTGATTGCAATTTATGCTCCGAATGATAAACAAGAAGAGTTTTATAAAAAGCTACACATGAAAATAATTGGACTGGACTATGTTAATATAATTATGATGGGAGATTTTAATGGAATTGTGGACAATAAACTGGACTATATAGCAACAACAACAAAGCAAAATAGAAAGGCTCTCCCAAGGTCCTTTTTTAAAATGACAGATGAATTAACTTTAAAAGATATTTGGAGAGAAAGAAATGTTAAAGCTAAATAATATACTTTTTATTCAAATAGACATTTATCATGGTCCAGATTAGATATGATTTGGATCTCAACAGAACTAATATCTAATATTAAAGAAACAAATATTGAAACAAGTACTTGGGCAGATCATAGCCCAATGACAATTAAATGGAAGGGACAAAAAAAAAGATCGAGATGGACATTAAATAATACTATTTTAAAGGAGAAAGATTTTACACAATGGATGGAGAAGGAATTGGCTTTTTTCTTCAGAGAAAATAAAAAAGAAGATACTTCAACGCAAAATGTGTGGGATACAATGAAGGCATACGCTAGAGGTTTGATAATAGATTATACAAGAAAAAAGAATATTAGGAAAAGGCAAGCTTCTAAGGCCTTGGAAGATGAGTATAAAATTCTTGAAAAAGAATTATAGAAAATGCCACAGAAAAAGGATATTAAATTGAAGCTGGATGTAATCAAACATAAAATGGAATTAATAGAGAAAGAAGAACTGGCACAGAAAATTAGAAACTTTAAACAGAATTATTTTGAAGATGCAAATAAACCAGGTAGATGGCTAGCATATAAATTGAGAAAAGAGAAGGAATCAAGAAAAATATTGAAGTTAATAGATGAACAAGGCCAAGTTTGTTATGGGAATAAGGAGAAAAAAGAAATTATTCGAGATTTTTGTGAATGTATAAAGTTTTAATAAAGCGTGAGCTTGGAGTAAAGTGCAGGGTTCTGGCCCTGCACTTCTGATTGGCTGTTAAACGGCCGGATCGGATTGGCCCGCTCCGGGGAATCCGATTGGCCCTTAACAGAGAGTTCCTATTGGTTATGAGAGCTAGCGCTCCTCGTTGGTTATTGGTTAATAGTTACGGGGTTTGCCTATATAAGGCGGGTTAAAACTGCTATAGATGTTAGAAGTCACTATGTAAATAAAGAGCTGAAGTTCACCGTTCAGAGGCTTGTTTCCTTTCTTTCTCGCCCATGCTCCAAACATAACACTGTGCAAATACTTTTCTAGTCATCCCTCCACTTCCTCTTCAAGGAGGAGTCACAAAGCCTGTTGTAAGTTGAGGATTACCTATATTTACTCAAATCAATTTCTTTTTCTGCTTGGTCCTAAACACAGACAGTCCTCAACTTATAATTGTTCATTGTTTGACTGTTTGTAGTTTTTACAGCACTGCAAAAAGTAATATAGCTATTTTCATACTTGCAACCTTTGCAGAATCACATGATCACATGATCAAAATTTAAATGGTTGGCAATGGATTCATATTTATGATGATGAAGTTTTTTGTGACTTTCTGACAAGCAAAGTGAATGGGGAAGCAAGATTCACTTACCAACCATGTTACTAACTTAGCAATTGCAGTGAGTCACTTAAAACCTATGGCAAGAAAAGTCATAAAATGGGGCAAAACTGACTTAACAAAATCATTTAGCAACAGAAATTTTGAGCTCAGTTGTGGTCATAAGTTGACTTTTTTTTAAGGACAGGGTTTTAAATTAATTAAGATTAAATAATTAATGCTTAATAAAAATCTGTTTAATTATTCCTTCTACAAGAAAGTTCATAACCAGTCAAAAATATAACTTCCATTGAAGGAAATGAGAGCAATTGAAACTCACTCTCAGTTGGTCTTATATGACAATCACACAGTATATCACTGTGTATAGCCCACAGTATATCACTCAGTGATAGCCCTGGGTTTATAATCAAGACTTCTTACATGGTAGAAATAATTAACTGCCTTCCTTGACACAACGACAACAGAGAGAGAACAAATAACAATGTGTATTTCCCTGCCAAATTCATAGAGAGATCAGTAATATGAAAATCATAAAAGGATTTTAATGTAAGTAAAAGCAATACAAGTGGTCTTTGATTTACAACCAGTCATTTAACAATTGTTCAAAGTTACTATGGCTTTGGGAAAGGGTTTTATGGCCCTTAAAGCTTCTGGACTTCATAAAATGGCATACATGCGCACATGCACTCATGTAACTGCAATTTGTGTGCTTGACAACTGGCTCACATTTACAACTGGTTGAAATATCCTGAAATCACGTGACAATTTGCCATGGTTTTTGACAGTGTTTACCATTTTGTCTGATTCTGGCAAAAAACACCCCTTTACACTTAAACCTGCCTGATTTGCTTAATGACTGCTATAAAAAGAATTTTAAAATTGGATTTGGTTATGTCATCAGAATTTTGGTGAGAAATCTCGACAGTCATAGTTAAGGCAACCACATAACCTAATTATATTTTCTTCTTTCATGTTTTCAACTGTGGTTTTTTGTATCCAATTGCAAGCAACACCTCTGTTATAACAAGTTGGATTTGTCATTAAACTTATCAACTTCCTCTTCTTCTACATCACTCATCGAAGAATAAACTTGTATGATTGTCATATTAATGGTTGTGCACAAAATTTAATCAGTATTATTTGGTCACATTCTAACCAAATATTATTCTTGCAATTCTCTTCCTAACTATAAAAGCAACGTTTATTCTTTATTTTTATGATGTTTTTTAAACAACTGGGATCATATAAAAAGCTTTAAGTATTTTTTTCATCAATCAAAAAAAATGTAGCTCTTACTCCTTAACTTAGTGAAATAGGAAGGCAGTTCTCGCATGGACATTTATTATTTTTGGAAAATATGTTGTTTTTTATAAGTAGTGCTCACAAATATACAAGAGTTATCAATTAATTTTAAATAATAGAAATTTCTAAGGTAAATATATGATGGAAATTATTGTAAACTTTAATATGGAAAGACTGATCTTGATCAACCTCCCTTCATTAGAATTGGGTTATGGAAAAAGAAGTTTGAAGAATGGGTTGGTTACATGAGAAGTAAATAAATACAAACAAATATGTATTTATCCATGAAGATTTTTTTGAAAGTCACAATCGCTTTTGAGGCCCTATATTTTTTTAAAAAAACTTTAAAAATCCAAAAAATGATAACCAGAAATAATAAAATTGAATTTACCAGACATTTCTTGCCGAGCAATGCTTTTTTGTTGCAGATTTTCAATACTTGATCGCAGATATGAAAACAAATACTTTCTTTCTTGGAGGAATTTTTTTAATGCTTCTTTTTGCCCTAAGAATAAAAGAACAATTATCACTTAAATTTACAAAATATGTGTTGATAGTAATACCATGTCTGTTGTAAGAATATAAGAAAAGCCATGTTTATCACTGTTGCATGCAGCTTTTTACTCTTAGTAAAAAAAGTTTATTGTTCCGTCAACTAATTTTACTTCACATCCGCTATTGCAGTCTGGAACTGCTTCAAATTTAAGTGCTTTTAGATGTAAAATATGTTTTTCCCTTCCCCCTTTTAAATTAATCCTCAATATTTTTAAGAGTTTATTTTAAAATAAAGTGTCTTATGAGCAAGTAATTGTGACCAGGGCTGGGCTTCAAAAATTTTATCAGTGGGTATCTCGCACGGTTGCTGGGTGGGCGTGGCCATGGTGGCCATGGCCTAGTTGACCTCCTGCACCATGGTGGGGAGGCATTTTTGCCCTTTGCAGGCTCCGGAGGTTTTCCTCAAGCCTCCGGGAAGACAAAAATGGCCTCCCTGGGCTCTGGAGGCTCTCTAGAAGCCAGAAACAGGCCCATTTCCAGCCTTCCCGAACTTCTGGGAGGCCCTGAGTTTCTGCGAACATCCTGTGCTTATCTGCATCCAAAACAGGCTGCATGGGGACTCCTGGAAGGAGCGGGTGGGGTGGGCAGGGCCAGCCAGGAGTGGGATTTGGGGGTTCTCTGAACTGTGCAGAATCTTAGCTAGAGGATCTCCCAAACCCCTGAGAACGCCCAGCAGCCCACCCCTGAAGCTTCAAAAAAGTTTCACAGATAAATACATATTTGTTTGTATTTATTTATTTCTCATGTGATGAATTTGTTCTTCAAACTTGCTTTTTCCTATTTGTTTTTCCATAAACCAATTCTAATGAAAGGAGGGTGATCAAAATTAGTCTTTCCACATGGAAGTTTTCAATAATTTCCGTCGTATATTTATCTTAGAAATTTCCATTATTAAAAAATAATTGATAGCCCTTGTATATTTTGTTAGTATTTATGAAAAATAACATATACCCCCAAAATATTAGAAAAGCCTTCATACTTCACTAAGTTAAAAAGTGACATATTTACAGAGCTTACCTTCTACAAAAACCACCTAATAATACCCAAATTATCTTTTCAGGATTAGCAGAACGAAAAAGCTAAAACTAATTTTATGGGCCATTATTTCATCATGTTACCAATATAAAATCAGTATGTATGGGGGTGAGAGATTACCTAAATAGAGTTCCAAATTATGGATATGGTCCAAACTAATTAAAAATTAAGTCCATAGATGCATGCTTAAAAGCAGAAATTTGCTATGTTGAAATTGATGGCTACCGGATTCATTTTTATATATTAAATAAAATAATGGTGCTCCTTTACTTACAACAGTTCAATTTAGTGACTATTGAAAGTTACAATGGCACTGAAAAAATGATTTATGACTGTTTTTCATAGTTATGACTGTTGCAGAATCCCCATGGTCACTGATCAAAATGTGGACACTTGGCAACTGGCTCATATTTATGATAGTTGCAGTGCCTTGGGGTCATGTGATCACTTTTTGCAACCTTGTGACAAGCAAAGTCAATGGGGAAAGTAGATTCACTTAAGAATCATGTTACTAACTTAACAGCTGCAGGGATTCACTTGACTGTGGCAAGAAAGATCATAAAATGGGTCAGGATTCACTTAATTGTCTTGCTTAGCAATAGAAATTTTGTGCCAGTTGTGGCTGTAAGTCAAGGACTACCTCTAACTTAATATTATACCACTGTTTGTACTTACTCTCAAGCATATTTTCTACTGGATATTCTTTGGGATAAAGTAAATGATGTCCATAAAATGAACTCTTTCTTTTTTCTTTTAAATCATTCACTTTCCTTTCTAGATTACAATAAATGACAATAAAAGAAACAACGTATTTAAAATTCTTTTTACAATAACAATTTTCTTAAATAAATAAATATTTGTTCATTAAATAGATTGTGATTGTATAGGTTATCTTCTAAAGAACTTTTCTTTCATCATGAAATATTGTACATGCTTCAGGGCTTAATTCTGTACTTACTGATAACATCCAGCTGATTATATGAAAGAATCCCCATTTCTTCCAGTTCATAACATTTTGATTCTAGTGCTGAAAACACTAGTAGCTCATGTATTTCTCTCTCTAGAAATGTAGAAATACACAGATTCAATTTTTGGTTAAAACATTGCATTTAAAAGTAAAGTTCAGTTTCTTTCTTTTATTTTGAAATGGAAAAGGGAAGCAATCTTTATATCTGCATTTCTCAACAAGCAAAAGAAAGGTAACCTGTAACCCAGAAACTACTGCATGAATAGCATGAATTATTGTGGAAATAAGAAAAAAACTCCCTATTTGCATGAACAATAATTAAAAACATTCTGGAGGGCAGAGCCAGCATCGTGGCAGTACAACATGTAATCTTGATCCTCCAAGATTGCCATCGATATCTCCACTGCTGGATGGTCCTGACGGACCTAAACTGTCCCCTAGAGATGGTGATTGATTAGGGGGCATCCTGTCAATCCCAGGGATATCACAAAGTCCCTGGTTGATCCGGGGAAAGCCCTTTTGCCGGAGGCAGAGAGGCAGCCATTCAAGCTGCTGAAGCTGGGACAGCTCCAGAACGGAAGAGATTGAAAAGTGTGTCAGTTTGGTGAGATGAATTTTTACTTATTATTGCTTGAAGAGAACATCCTGAAAGATTTAAAGTGAAATTAAAAGTGAAGAGAAAAGAGTTTAAGCGGCGAAATTAAGCTAGTTAAAGTGAAAGTTTTTTTCCTTTTTCCTTTTTATTGGAACTTCGAATTTGGTAAAGTTACTGAACTTTAAACTGAATTGGTTTCTTTCAAATTTTCCTTCTTTGTTTTTTTTTTTAAACAACTTTTTGAAAGTCTGTTTTGATTAAGACTCTTCTTTTGGATTTGAGTTTTATTTTTTTATTTTTTTCAAGAAATTTTCTCTTTTTGTTTTTTGTATTGGATACATGAGGAGGGAGTGAAAGTAAAGGGGAAAAAAACTAGTGCTGGACTCAAGGACTCTGAGCTTTGCACTGAAAAAGATAGTGGGATGAGCATGGCAGATTGTTTATACAGGTGCCCATCTGTGAAACTAAATAATTAGAGGTTTGAGCTGAAGTTGAAAGAAAGAAGATTGAAGACCTTGAAAATACTGGAACTAGAAACATTGAGTTGATTTATTAAAGAGCCTTGGATACTCAGTGGCAGTAGCTGGCTTAACTTTAGGTTATTTTCCATCTCCTGTTTTACTCCCCCCGCCTCAGTTGGATTTTTATATTTAGATTTTAACCTTCTAATCCAGAAACTAGAACGTAATTTTTTTACTTCTTTTTTTTATTTTTATCTTCTTCCTTTTCTCTCTTTTATTAAGAGAAATAATTGAATTAAGGTACATAAGTGCCTGAAGATTTTTCTTTTTTTCTTTCTTTTTGTCAATTGCTTACAAGATAATAGGTATAAGTAAAAACATAGTTATGAATACATGGATACATATAAGAAAAATAAAAATAAAAGAAACAATAAGATAGGGACACTAGGCATGTTGATGCGCTTATACACGCCTCCTTTTTTGCGGGGGGAGTGGCAATCGCCTGCTTGTATTCCTTTTTTTTCTTTTTCCTTTTCTCTTTTTTCTTTCTCCCTCTCTGAAGGTAAGCACTACAAGATGAGCAGAAAGACAACAGCACCAGCTTCCTCAATACCAACAACCTCTTCACCATCTGGAGGACAACGGTCAATACAGACAATCTTACAACAGGAGAAAGAGAAGGAAGTGACATTACAGATGATTATGCAAGGAATTCAGAAGATTGAAAAAAGAATGAAGAACATCAAGCAAAAAATTGAAAAGACAGATGAGAAAGTAGAAAATATTCAACAGATGATGATGCAATATGAAGATGGATTTTAAAAAAATTGAAGAAGATACACAAAGGGACAAGAAAATTGGAGATATTGATACTCGATTGAGCAATGTTGAGAAGGGCAGATGCGACCTATTAGGATGGGAAATTGACAGATCAGAATTCTACTTAAAATTTCAAAATATAGAAGAAGGAAAAGATGAAAATCTTGCTGAAGTAATGACAGAAATACAGGCAGAAGTGCTAGAGATAACTAAAGAGAAGATGATGGGTCGGATAGATGAAGTGTTCCGTGTCTATACAAGATATGCAATGAGAAACAGACTACCAAGAGAAATTCATATCAGATTCACTAAAAAGATTATTAAGACACAGATACCGCAGATGGCAAGAGAGAAAACTTTAAAGTACAAAGATAAAGAAATTGTGGTGCTGAAACAGGTACCAAGAAGAGAAAGAGAGATGAGAAGAGAATATTTATTTTTTACTAAAGAGTTACTTAAAAGAGGAGTAAATTACAGATGGCTGATGCCAGAAGGCCTCTTGTTCACCTGGCAGGAACAAAGACACAGAATTGATACAGTTGAAAAAGCTGAACTATTCTACTTAGAATATTTCAGAAGAAAGGGGGAAGAAGCTAGAAAGGAAGAGTCACTAATTGAATTCCAAGAGGACTGTATAGCAGTAATTGAAAAGAGAAAGAAGAAAGTGCAGTAGGTGGTGTACCCAGAGAACAACGAGAATTAAGACCTACTAGACCAATAAAAGCTCCTCACAAAGCTTAACATGTATGAAAGAAAATTGATTACAATTAACATAAATGGACTTAATTTGGCTACTAAAAGAAGGAAAGTATTTCATAAATTAGAGAAATTAAAATTTGATATAATTTGCTTACAAGAAGTACATATTAAAAAACAACAACATGAATATATACTGAAACAAAAAAAATTAGGGAAATTATTTATATCACTGGCACAATCTAAAAAAAGAGGTGTGGTTTTATATATTAAAGACACAATTTTTGAATTAAGTTACACTGATGACAATGGAAGGATTTTGGACAATAATGTTAAAACACTTTTAATTGCAACTTATGCTCCGAACCATAACCAGAAGAATTTTACAGGAAATTACATATGAAAATAATTGAATTGGACTATGTTAATATCTGTATGATGGGAGATCGTAATGGAATAGTTAATGATCGGTTGGACTATAAAACGCAGAAATCAACAAAGAAAGCTAGAAAAATACTACCAAAATCTTTCTTTCGAATAACAGAGGAATTCAACTAAAAAGATGCATGGAGAGAGAGGAATGTGGAGAGTAAACAGACATGCTTCATGGTCTAGAACAGACATGATATGGATGTCAGCAGAGTTATTGGCCAACACACAAGAGACTGAAATAGAAACAAGCACTTGGACAGACCATAATCCAGTGACAGTTATTTGGAAAGGATATAAGAGGAGATCTAGATAGACCCTAAATAATACAATATTACAAGAAAAAATCTTTAAACAGAAAATAGAGAAAGAACTTGCTTTCTTTTTTAAAGAAAATAGAAAAGAGGATACATTTCTACAGAACCTCTGGGACATGATGAAGGCCTACACAAGAGGCTTGATAATAGACTATACAAGGAAAAGAAATATAAAGCAGAAAAAGACTTTCAAAATATTGGAGGATGATTATAAAAAATTGGAAAAAGATCTACAGAAGTCCCCACAAAAAAAGACATTCAAAATAAAATGGATATAATTAAATATAAAATGGGACTAATGGAAAAAGAGGAACTAGCACAAAAAATTAAAAATGCTAAACAGAATTATTTTGAAGATGCAAAGAAATCAGGCAGATGGCTAGCCTATAAACTGAGAAAGGACAGAGAACCAAGAAGGATTAGTTAACTAATAAATGAAGAAGGACATGCTTGCTATGGGAATGAGGAGAAGAAAAAAATTATACAAGATTACTATGGGAAATTGTATTTTCAAGAGAATATTCAAGAAGAAAAAGTTAAGCAATATTTACAGAAAGCGAATTTACCTCAGATACCTAAAGATCCTGAAACAATGCTAGAAGGGAATATAACAATGATGGAATTCACAGAAACTTTAAAAAAACAGAATGCTGGAAAAGCACCAGGTCCAGATGGCTTACCAGAGGAATTTTACAAGACCTTCCAGGAAATATTGAATCTTCATCTATTAGAAGTTATGAACAAAGTTATGTTAAAGAAAAGAATACCCAAAACATGGACAGAAGCATATATTACACTTACACCGAAGGAGGATACAGATCTGCAGCAAGTTAAAAATTAGAGACCTATATCCCTATTAAATTCAGACTATAAAATTTTTGCTTCAATTTTGGCAGAAAGACTAAAAAGATATTTAAATAACTTTATCTATATTGATCAAAATGGATTCCTGCCAAAGAGACAAATCAAAGACAATGTGAAAATTATTTTGGATACTCTGGAATACTATGAGGCACATCCCGAGAAGCAAGTGGCTTTGATGTTTTTGGACGCACAAAAAGCCTTTGACAACGTGAATTGGCGATTTATGTTATTGGAACAAATGGGCTTTGGTAAAAAATTCATTCAAGCCATTGAAACAATATACTATGAACAAACTGCAAAGGTTATGGTAAATGGAGAACTAACAGAATCTATAGATATAAGAAAAGGGCCCTTGCTGTTTGTGTTAACATTGGAAGTGTTGAATAGGAATATTAGAGAAGACAAAGAAATGAAAGGAATGAAAATCAATGACAATGTTCTTTCTAGGTCAGTTAACATTAATAGATTACCCTACAATTTTATTTTAAACACTTACCATCAGATCTTTTCATCAAACCTTTTCCTAAATCAGAGTTCTGTTCTTGCTCCACATCTTGAATAATTCTCTCCAGATTGCCAAACAATATTATTTTTTTTTCAGCTAATTGTTGAATTATCTGTTCTGCACAAAAGGAACATCCATGTTACTATTAAAATTTTTAGAAATGTACTCCATAGAAATAGACTGGAAGGCAATACCTAGAGGTTAAGATGTAATATATTAAAACAATTGAAATAAAACACATTAAACAATCAATATCATAATAATGTTTACAAAAACACTAAAAATTCAAGAGTAGCAACGCATCACTCAAATGCTAATTGAGTAAAATAAATTTGAGAAAAGTGTAAGATTTTATAATAGCTGGAACAAACATCTGAAGTAGCATAAAAGATTCTAAATAGATCAGAAGAATATCAAGAATTGATCTATGGGCTGGTATCCTGTACTAGTAAAATACTTATCTCTTTGGGAGGTTAAAAAGCAAGTGAAAGTTTGCTGGATCCTTTTGTTATATAGCTATTCAAAAATGATAATACAGAAATGGAGAAATATTTGAAATGCCAGTTCTAATTCTAGCTATATGATGTATAGTGAGAGACAGAAACCTGTCATCAGAGAAAGAACAGGGGCAATTTTTTATCAATTCCTAATTCTCCCAGCAGATATTTGCAGAAAACTGCACCAAAAAACTTGGAGGACACTTATGAGAAAGGAAGGAGTAATCCCATTTCATCAAGTTAAAAAATAATTAAGATATGATTCCTGCTTTCCTAGGCTATAAGGGGAATTAATTATTGTTGGATGCTTCCCCGCACCAAATTAAGAATTATTTTTATCATCATCAGTACTATTTGTCCACCAAAAACATACTGAAGATTTTTCATCTTAAAAAATATTGCTGAGAAAACAGAAAAGTGCCTAGTATATTAACATTCTAAAAATTAATTATTTACCATTATCTGGTTGCATAACTGCAGCGGCCTGCAAAACTTTCAAATCTTTCAGATTTAATTCCATATTACCCAAATATAACTTTCTCTTCTCAGATAATGCTTGTATTTCTATAAAAGGAAATAGTTTAAAATTATTAGCCTAAAAGATTCAAAATATCATGCTATCATCTAACCCGGAAGTTTATTTACTGGCTGATGTGAAGGAATCCCATAGGAAAGCAAGATTTTATCTTACTTGATTTTTATTTCTGATACTTTCAATCCCTTTCACAGCAGGCCTAAAACTATTGTATTTACGAGAAAGCTACAATCAATGTGAAATAAGCACAAAAAAAAATAAGCCAATAAAATAGCAATAGTACTTTCTTTTACAAGTAAGATACATGTCTTCTTTAAGTGAACATTCTTTTCCTAGTTTAGAATAAAAACCAGCTACATAGCAGATTCAACTGAAGGTCAATAATTAATACAATTGATCAGATCTTGAGTATCTTGTTCCACAAGTGCCTGGCTATGAGACCCTTTTTCTTAGGTTGGACTCAAAGGATCAGGTGGGATTGCTGCTGCTGTACCAGCCTCCCTGCTGCATGACAGCTTCCCTACCGAGGCTCCTGGACATGACCGCAGGGTTAGGTTTATGTTTACAGCTAGGATGAAATTCCCCAGGCTTACAGTTCTGAGGGATTTCAACCTGCCTTCTCTCGGGGCAGGGATGGAGATTTCATGGAAACCATGACTTCCATGGGCCTGTCCCAGATCATCCAGAGCCCGACTAATAATAGTGGTCACACACCCGATTTGGTGTTCTTGTCAGAGCAGTGTCTAAGTGACCTCAAATTGGTGGACCTGTCCTTGGTCCCCTTGGTGGCAATGAGTTTCTCAAAAGCTGTACCCCCCACACACATGAAGGCGGGACCAATTAGATTGGTCCGCCCCCATTGACTAATAGACCAGAATGGGTTCCAGAAGGAGCTGGAGATTATAACTGCAGATCTATTGTGCAGTCCAGCCAAGTTCTTAGTCACTGTTAGGAATAGGAAGGTGACTGAGGCTCTGGATAGGATTGCTCCCTTGCGACTTCTCCTCACCCATAGACCTCTCTGTGCCCCGTGGTATACAGAGGAACTGACAGAGATGAAATGCATGAGGAGTCATCTAGAGCACCGCTGGCAGAAGAAAAGAGATGAACTTATTGAACCCAGGTAAGAGCTGCTACTAAGGCCTACCTTATGGTGATTCATGAAGCAAAATGTAAATACTTCTCCACACTAATTGCGTCTGCAGATAATTGCCCAGCAACCCTCTTTAAAGTGAGCCTCTTCCTCCTGGGGAAGGAGGAGATTGAGGTTCACGTGAAGGGGCATGCTGAGGAATTTGCAGATTTTCTGGAAGACAAAATTGCTCAACTTCATTCCAAGTTAGATACTGGCATGGTTGTTGGTCCAATGGAAGCTCCTAAGGCAGGTTCTTGGCCTATTATCTGGGAACTGTTTGATCATGTTGTTCCTGAGGAAATGGACAGGATCCTACAGAGTATGAGTGCAAACACTTGTGTTTTAGACCATGTCCCCCTTAATTTGTGAAAGCTTCCCAGGAGATGACAGGTGGGTGGACTCTGGCAGTGATTAATGCTTCCCTACAGGAGGGGATGGTGCTCCAGCACTTTAAGGAGGCTGTGGTCCATCCTCTTCTTAAGAAGCCATCGCTGGACTCCATCTGGTAGGATAATTTACCTGTCTCCAATCTTCCCTTTTGAGGGATACTCAACTATATATCTCAACCTGTGGTGAGTCAAATGTTGCTGTGTCCTCCCTCTCTCAGTGCCTGGAGGCTATTAGGGGCTGGATGGGGAACAATGGGTTGAAACTAAACCCTTGCAAGACCAAGTGGCTCTGGGTTTGGGGTTTGTTGGCTCAGGGAGAATTACCACCTTTGGTCTTGGATATAGTGGCACTATCCAAAACAGGCCCTGTGCGTAATCTAAGGGTTCTCCTAGATTCATGACTCCTACTTGAAGAGCAGGTGGCAGTCAGGCCAGGAAGGGCTTTGCGCAACTGCGGGTTGTGCACCAATTACGGCCTTTCCTGGACCAACAATCTCTAATCACAGTCACTCATGCCCTAGTCACTTCCTGTCTTAATTATTGCAATGCGCTCTACATGGAGCTGTCTTTGAAGACCACCCAGAAGCTCCAGTTGGTGCAAAATGTAGTGGCCCAAATGGTTTTGTGCAGACCCTGGTGTGCACATGTATCACCTCTTTTGCGGGAGCTGCATTGGTTGCCGATTTGCTTCTGGATGCAATTCAAGGTGCTGGTTGTCACTATTAAAGCCCTTCATGACTTGGGACCGGTTATCTGAGGGAACGTCTATTGCCAGTCACATCTACCCAACCCACCAGAGCAGGGAGACAGGGAATGCTGCAGGTCCCATCCCTGAGGGAGATACACCTGGTGGGAGCCACAGAAGGGCCTTCTTTGTGGTGGCTCCCTCTCTCTGGAACATCATTCATCCAGAGATTAGAATGGCCTTTATATACTCTTCCAGAAGGCACTGAAGACCAGAGCAGGATGGAGCCCATCAAATGGCTTGTGTGATTTACTGCTCGGGCAGGGGGGTGGGAGTTGGGGAGTTATTTTTTATTTATTTTTGTCCCCAGATTTTGTTCTAGTATACTTTATTAATTTATTTGATTTTTTTTGTTAGTTTTTATTGTTTTTTAGTTTTATATTTAGTTTTACATTCTGTAAGCCGCTTCAAGTCGCCATGGGTGAATAGGCAGCAATATAAATTAACAAACAAACAAATAAATAAATATGTTTTAAATGAGGTTCTGGACTAAATTTCTATTTCATTCTGAAGTAAATGAAATTTACTTAGAAAAGTCAACAGCTGCAATCTTGTTCTTCAAAAGGCAGCCTCAGCAGAGCATAAGCATTAATCTAGAAGTATCAGCAGCAAGGCTGAGGGTAAATCTAGATCCTCCCCCCTCCCAATCCAACCTCTTAATCAATACATTACTATGTATTGTGTGTAACCAAACTATTGTAGATAATTAATATTCAGAACGTTCAGTGGGAATAAAAGATTGGTGGGAGGGAGAGGGAAAGAGAGAGAGAGATCCGATCTAACCTCGAAGGCTGGTGATTTTCTTTCTCTTTCTCTTTCTCTCTCTCCCTCACACCCCCCACCCTCTCCAAGGCAGCCATATTCCTAACTTGCTTTTGAGCTTTGTTCTCAGGCTTCATGCAAGGAAAGCATCAGAAGCATCCAAAGTCTTTCTTTCTCTCTCCCCAAACACTGGCAGAAATGAGTCTTAACCGGTGCAGCCTCTTGGAGCAGAATGCCTTGCAGGGTCCCAAAGACTCACTTCTGGCGGAGTTTTGGGGAGAGAAAGACTTTTGCTGCTTTCTTTGCATGCAGCCAAAAGCAGGAGAAAGAAAGAAGAGGAAGAAGCAACCCGGTGGCCAGGCAAGATCCCCCTCTGCCCTTTCCGCCCTCCCTTCACTACTTCGTGTTGTTCCCAATGCAAGTGACGCAAGCCTTGTGTTCCCATAAGCCATGTGGGCACTGCAGCCTTGTGTTCCCCCACAGCCTGGATTAATTGCTTTGGGGTGGTGCTCTGGGGGTGACATTTCTCTACGGACCACCACAATTTTCTTGCAGACCACCAGTGGGCCACAGCCTGGATGACTGAGAATCTCCATAGTCATCTGACTGGTTGAAGGCTATTTGTTCTAAGCAGTTGCTGGATTTTAACATCAACCTTATTTTGTTTCTTCACTGGTATTTTTGGAGAGGGGAGGGGTTGTGAAGCTTATGGAAGCTAACTGCAATTTTCTGAGTAGTGAAATTAACCTGAATGGATTTAAGTAGTCTTTGACTTATGACAATTCAGGTAGTCTTTGACTTATGACAATTGAGCCCCAAATTTATGTTGTTAAGCGAAACACTTGTTAAGTGAATTTTGCTCCATTTTACAATCTTTTTTGCCACAATTGTTAAGTGAATCACTGCAGTTCTTAAATTAGTAACCCAGTTGTTAATGTAGCTTCCCCATTGACTTTGTAAAAAAGTCACAAAAGGTGATCACATGATCTTGGGACACTGCAACTGTAATAAATATGAGTCAGCAGCCAAGTGTCTGAATTTTGATCACATGACCATGGGGATGTTGCAACAGTCGTAAGTGTGAAAACAACCTTAAGTCATTTATTCCACTGCTGTTGTAACTTTGAACGGTCACTAAATGAACTGCCGTAAGTTGAGGATTAGTTGTATTAGATTTCACTATAAGTTTTAACTCTTACGAAGTTTTGGTACAGATTTTTTTTCTTTTTGATTTTTGATGGAACGTTTTGTTTTTCTTCTTTTCTTCATACCTTCAATGTGAGACTATTTTGATGTTCTCTGTGGCTATTTTGTTACATTTTTGTCTTTGAATTGTTTTTTTTTCTTTGCTTGTATAAACCCGATAAAGGAAAGTTTGCTGCATATTTAAAAATGCAAATAATGCACCAGATTAAAGATAAAACCTAGTAGGAAGGCTTTGAAAAAATATTTTTAATTTACAAGCTCAAATTGAAAACTTTGGTAAAAAGTTTGATAAAATTACCGTGGTTTCAAATCAACTTAAAGAGGATACCCAGATGCAAACCATTGTAGCTAAGCAAACTTAAAATTGGATGGACTGGAATCTAAATCCTGGAAGATTTGAAAAAGAAGCAGTTTAGCAGGAAAACAGAAGGCATGTTGCAGAAAACTGAAGGAGATCTGGATTTTACAGACTTACAATTGGCAGATTGGATAAGTGATGAATCGGACTCTTTTAAGAAGATGGACTTTTTATACCCAACTGAAAACAATTTGGACTGGACATTTTTGACAATTGATTTTGAAAAATGGACTTATTATATCTAACTAGATAACAACTGAAAAAATATTTTGTATTTTGGTTCAAAGAGAGACTGTTTCAACAATGAAGATGGCAGAGATATTTACAGCAGAGGTTTAGAATACTGGAAGATGAGATAAAATTGTTGAGAAAGTTCGCAATAAAAATCTGAAGGGAAAATTTTATTATTAAGAGCCAAATTAAGATATTTGGTCCTGGATGGATCAGATAAGATTGTGATGATTTCTGACATATAAGAAACTTTCTTATAGACTTTCCGTAAGTTAAATACAATAACAGATTAATAACAAAGGACTCTGAAATTTAACTTTGTTGTTGATTTACCTGTTTGTCTGTTTAAATATAGTAGATAGACAATACACCAAGTTGATTGTAAATAGACTGCAAAACTGCTTTGCAAAGGGAGTTGCAATATACAGCATTTACAGTAAGCAACGGGGGGGGGGGGGGGCAATATATGTATATGTGTTTTTTTATCCTTTTTAATGCACACTTTAAAAATATTTTATCCATTTTTGATATTTTTTATAAAGTGTCTTTTTGAATTTGTATTTTAATTTCTACTTTTATATAGAATACAAGATTAAAAATATAGATAGAAATCAAATTGCATGGCTAGTTGGCTAGTCATTGGAATAATTTTATGAAAAGGGGTCGCTTAAGAAGCATTCAGAGAATCTCCATTATACTTCTGGAAAATACATCTTTCAATAGTGTGGAATTTGAGACGAAACAAAAACAACATTTCAGTTTTGGTAGAATAGTTTCATAGATGATATTCTTTCACACATGAGATAGATAAAAAGGTTCATTTGGGGAGAACGCGGAGCTTCATCGCTGCGATACAGCTGCGATCTCGGGCTCCGAGATCATAGCTGATATCTTCGCCCCTGGTCGGTCCTAACGGACCTAAACCGTCTCGTAGTGACGGGGACAGTAAGGGGCGCGTTCTGTAGATTCCAGGGACATCGCAAGTCCCTGGTCGATCCAGAAGAAGCCCTTTTGCCAATGGCGGAGAGGCAGCCATTAGGCTGCTGAAGCTGGGACAGCTCCGGAAGAACGAGATAGAAAGAAGTGTATTGGCTGGTGAGGATCTTTTTTTTTTGCTTGGGACTTAAGAACACTCTAATATGAGAAGAAATCTGTAAACTTATTGACAAAATTTGATTTAGCAGCAATTTTTTTTTTTTTAGTAATGTCAAAGTGAGACTTGGCTTTTTATTTTTACTTTTTTTTTTTCTTTACTGAATTTCTATTGCGATCTAGTTAATCAGACTGGTTTTTTTCTTTTATATTTTTATATTTACTTGCTCTCTCTTCTCCTTTTTCACTGTTTATATTTTTTAAAATAGAAGCCCTCTTTAATATTTTTTTTTAATATATATAAATATACATATATACTTTTTTTTTCTTTTTAGGCTTTTTTCAGGGGGGAAGAAGGGGGAGTGGTTTGAAGAAACTTTGTAACACTGCCAACTAGAGGCTTGAAAATATTCTGTTTGAAGTTGAAAAATATTCTGTTTTAAGTTGAAAAACCCTTGTTTGAAAAACTTTTCTCAAGGCTACTGGAAATGATAAGATAGAGGGAAGAGTACTGGAGGATGTTGATACAGGTGCTCTTTGGAACTTCTATTATTAACTGAATATTTGAAGTTTGGCTTTGAAATCTGTGGAGAAGCCAAGTAAGAGCCTTGGATAAATAAAAGGTAGTGTGCATTTTTTTTTTCAATTCCTTTTAATTGTTTCATCCCTCCCCTCTAACCCCACAGCATTTTGTAATATTGATATTTTTATTTTTTATTTTTTATTATACCTCATTTTTATTTTTTTTTAAGGGGGAAGTCTCAGAATATTCTTTTTTTGCTTTTTTTCTTTTTTTCATAGGGATGTCTGCCTCTTGATCTCTATTTTTGACTTATTTTTATGGCTATTTTTCATTTTCTGAGGTCTTTCAATTGGATTAAGGTTGGAAGAACCTGAAGAACTTTTTTTTTTCCTTTTCCTTTTTCTTTGCTTATTACTTTTTGATATTATTGGGCTTTATTTTGTTTCTTTTTTTCTCTTCATTTTTAATTTTTACTTTTGAATTATAATTGCGTATTTCACAATTGGATTAAGGTCTTGAAGAACCTGAAGAATTTTTTCTTTTTAATTTTGGGCTTTTTACTTATTATTGGTTTTGTTTTTTGTTTTTTATGGTGTTTTCCTTTTTCTTAATTGGATTATAATTGGCTACATCACCAATTGGATTAAAAGACCCGGAAGACCCTGAGTTATCGAAATGAGTAAGAAAATTTTACCTTCGGGCATCTCAACTTCTGCTCCTATCTCCCCGTCATCTGGAGGACGACTCTCAACAATAGTGAAGCAAGATAAAGTGCAAGTGGATTTAACGATGGTTATGCAAGGAATACAAGAACTTAAAATGAGTATTGAACAAAGAATGGAGAGTATTGACCAAAGAATTGGAAAAATGGATGAGAAATTTGAAAATTTTCAACAAATGATGGTGAAACACGATGAGAGAATCCAAAAAATAGAAGAGAAAGACAAGCAAAGAGATGATACAATTGGAAATATCAATAACAGATTAACAATGGTCGAACAAGAAAAAAGTGGGATGTTGAAGTGGGAGATGGACAGGTCAGAATTTTATCTTAGATTTCAAAATATCGAGGAAGAAAAAGGACAAAACTTGGCGGCACTAATGATTGAAATTCTGGCTGGAGTCTTGGAAATAACAGAGGAAAAGATGATGGATGGAGTAGATGAGATATATCGAGTCTTCACAAGATATGCGACGAGGAACCAATTACCAAGAGAGGTCCATGTTAGATTCACCAAAAAAAACTATTAAAAACCAAATATTACAAGTGGTAAGAGAGAAGGGGTTGAAATACAAAGGCAAAGAGATCTTGGTCTTAAAACAAGTACCGAGAAAAGTGAGAGAGATTAGAAGAGACTATCGATTTTTGACCAAAATGCTATTGAAAAAAGAGGTGAATTATAGATGGCTGATTCCAGAAGGATTAATGTTTACATGGCAAGAACAGAGACACAGAATTGATTCAATTGTGAAAGCAGAAATATTCTATAAGGAATTTTTCGAAAGAAGAGAAATGGAGATAGAAAAAGAGAATATTTTAACTGAATTTGAAGAGGACCAAATGGAGATGGAAAAAGAAGAAGGCGCAATAGGTAGACAAATGGAGATCGAAGAACAACATGAAATAAGATCCACGAGAGCTGTTAGACCTAAATATAAAGCATAATCACGGGAGAAAAAAAACTGATTTCCATGAATATAAATGGACTGAATTCAGCTACCAAAAGAAGGAAAACTTTTTACAAATTAGAAAAGCTAAAATTTGATATAATTTGCTTACAAGAAGTACACATTAAAAAAAAAACATGAACAATTATTGATACGACCAAAGTTAGGGAGTGGTTTTGTACATCAAAGAAACCACTCCAGCCAAACTGATTTATACTGATGAAGACGGAAGAGTATTAATAGTTGAAATAGTGGATAATAATATAAAAACACTCTTGGTTGCAATTTATGCCCCAAATGATAAACAAGAAGAATTTTATAAAAAATTACATATGAAAATAATTGAGCTGGACTATGTTAATATACTTATGATGGGGGACTTCAATGGAATTGTAGACAATAAACTGGACTATACAGTAAAAACAACACGACAAAATAGGAAAACTCTCCCTAAATCCTTTTTCAAAATGACAGATAAACTAAATTTAAAAGATATATGGAGAGAAAGAAATGCTAAAATCCAACAATATACTTTTTATTCAAACAGGCATTTATCGTGGTCCAGAATAGATATGATTTGGACATCAACAGAATTATTATCTAATATTCAAGAAATAAATATTGAAACAAGTACATGGGCAGACCACAATCTAATGACAATTAAATGGAAAGGACAAAAAAGAAGGTCTAGATGGACATTAAACAATACTATTCTAAAGGAAAAAGATTTTACACAATGGATGGAAAAAGAATTGGCCTTCTTCTTTAATGAAAACAAAAAAGAAGATACTTCAATACAGAATGTTTGGGATACAATGAAGGCATATGCAAGAGGATTAATAATTGACTATACAAAGAAAAAGAACATTAGGAAGAGGCAAATGATTAAAGCTCTAGAAGATGACCATAAAGAACTGGAAAAAGAATTACAGAAGACGCCACAGAAAAAAGATATCAAACTTAAAATGGACATAATTAAACATAAAATGGATCAAGCAGAGAAAGAAGAACTGGCACAAAAAAGTAGAAGTGCTAAACAAAACTATTTTGAAGATGCAAATAGGCCAGGTAGATGGTTAGCATATAAGTTGACAAAAGAAAAAGAATCAAGGAAAATATCACACTTAATAGATGAGCATGGTCAAATTTGTTATGGTAATAAGGAAAAAAAGGCAATCATTCGAGATTTTTATGGACAATTATATAAACAGGAGATCCTTATGAGGGAAAAATTAAACAGTATTTACAAAATGCTAACCTACCTAAGATACCTGATGAAACTCGGAAAATGTTAGAAAGTACTATAACAATGATGGAATTAACTGAAGCACTCAACAGACAGAACAATGGAAAAGCACCAGGACCAGATGGTTTCCCCGCAGAATTTTATAAAACATTACAAGAATCGTTGAGCATTCCACTGTTAGAAGTCATGAATGAAGTTATGATAAATATGAAAATACCTAAAACATAGTCAGAAGCTTATATTACACTTATTCCAAAAGAAGGGGTTGACCCATTACAAATTAAGAACTATAGACCTATTTCTATATTGAATGCAGACTATAAAATCTTTGCTTCAATCTTGGCAGAAAGGCTTAAAAAATATCTAAATAACTTTATTCACTCTGATCAGAATGGATTTTTTACCAAAGAGGAAGATTAAAGACAATATGAGGGTAATCCTGGACACATTGGAATATTATGAGGCGCACCCTGAAAAACAAATGGCTTTGAAATTCTTAGATGCCCAAAAGGCATTTGATAATGTGAACTGGAGATTTATGTTATTATTATTGGAACAGATGGGCTTTGCTAGAAAATTTATCCAAGCAATAGAAGCCGTATATTATAAGCAAACAGCAAAAGTAATGATAGATGGAGAATTCACAGACTCTATCAATATTAAAAAGGTATAAGACAAGGATGCCCATTATCTCCTTTGTTATTTGTATTGACCTTGGAAGTGTTAAATAGAAATATTAGAGAGGATATAAACATAAAAGGAATGAAAGTCAAAAAGGAGGAATTCAAATTGCAAGCCTTTGCGGATGATTTGGTCTTTATTTTGGAAGACCCTTTAGAGACAGCTTTAAAACTATTGGAAAAGATAGAGACGTATGGTGAGATGGCTGGTTTAAAAATAAATAAAGACAAAACAAAGATTCTGACAAAGAACATGTTATCAAGACAAAGAGAAGAGCTGGCAGATTTATTGAAAATTCAAGTTACGAACAAAGTTAAATACCTGGGGATATATCTGACGTCAAGATGTACTACACTGAAAGAGAATAACTATATTAAACTTAAACAGCAGATAGCATCCGACCTGAAAAAATGGGAAAACCTACAATTGTCATTGATAGGTAGAATTTCAACAATTAAGATGAATATTTTACCCAGAATTTTATATTTGTTCCAAATAATACCAATTAGGTTAAGTAAGGATTAATTTGAAGAATTAAATAAAATTGTGTTGAAGTATATATGGCAAGGCAATAAAGCGAGAATAAAATTAAAACTTTTACAGGATGCTAGAATTAGAGGATGATTTGGCCTTCCTAATTGGGAGTTGTATTATCAAGCTGCAAACTTAATGTGGATTAAAGAATGGATAACGTTAAGGAAGACTAGATTGTTGACATTAGAAGGTCATGATTTATTATTGGGTTGGCATACTTTTTTATGGTATAAGGGAACTAAATCACAGGGTTATTTTAGAAGGCATTATATACGGAAATCATTATGGTTGAATTGGGAGAAAATTAAGAAACAATGTTATTTGAAAATATTTGAAAAAAAGTTTGGTTATCAACTATTGAAGCTTTTTCGTATCCTATAACTTATAAGAAGGAACAAACAGTTAGATATGGGGAAATATTGGATGAAAAGGGCGAACTTAAAACGATGCAAAATTTAGAAGAACAAGGTATAAAGATGAATTGGTTTTCATATGCGCAAATACATGCAAGGTATCTTAAAGATTCTAAAATAGAAGGATTTTATGATAAATTGACTGATTTAGATAGGATTTTGACAGGTACTGATGAAAAAGTGATTAAAAAACTATATAGTTATTTGTTGGAAATTAAATTAGAGGAAGAACAAGTTAAAGAAACAATGATTGCTTGGGGGAAGAATTTTGGATATGGGATTGATTTAGAGAAATGGCAAAAATTGTGGTCACAAAATTATAAAATGACAATGTCAACAGCATATAAAGAAAATTTGTATAAGATGTTTTACAGGTGGCATTTTCTCCCGAGAAGAATAGCAAGAATGTTCAAGAATAAATCTGAAAAGTGCTGGAAATGTCATCAGATACCTGGTTCATATTACCATATGTGGTGGACTTGTGAGGAGGCCAGGAGATACTGGACTAGAATTCGCATATGGCTGGAAAAAATGACAAAGAAACACATAGATTTGAAACCAGAGATTTTTTTTATTGGGAATCTTACCTGATATATATAATAAAAACTTAAAGTATTTGATTGTAAATGTATTAATAGCGGCTAGGATTGTATTTGCTAAACATTGGAAGAGTGAGAAAATACCATTAGAGGAAGAAATTATTAAGAAAATATTGGAATGTGCTGAAATGAGTAGATTGACATTTGAAATTAGAGAACAAGAAGATAAACAATTTTATGAAATTTGGGATCTCTTTTATCAATGGTTAGATAATACAATATAATAATAGAATATTTAGAAATTTAGGAAATAACGAATATATAATTTTTCTTGGTTTTGATAATTTTTTAGAATATTTTATTAAGATAGATTTGGTATGATTCTATGATTTGTTATAAAATAATTTAACTCAATTATAGTTATCTCGCTTAAGTATGAATTAGTAAAATTATAGTCAAATGATTGTTCAATAATGATATTAGGATATTTTACTGATGATTGATAATGTGAGTTATTATGTAATATAATTATTTTGATGACTATGAAATGGATGCACAAAAGGAAGTGGTAAACCAACCAATACACTGTAAATTTATGAAGAATGATATTTTTTTTAATGTTATGTTTTATGTTTTATATGTTTTTGTCTCTCGTTAAAATCAATAAAACTTTTATCAAAAAAAAGGTTCATTTGGGAAGCCCCATCTGATAACAATTTTAATTCTGTACTTACCACCGGGTATTAATAGTTCGGTTTCGCTTGATTTAAGATTCTGTATATGTTGAATATTTTGTACAATTCCCTCTAAGCCTACAGACAATAGCCTTCTTTGTTCATTGAGTTCTTGTATATTTTGCTCTAAAAATGAAATATATTTCATGTCAAACACAAAATATGAAAATAGGAGGGCTACCTTTTGGAAAGGACATTATAAATAATTTTACAGGTTTGGGGAAATTGAGCATTTCAGAATACCCTTGACAATGAGGAAACTAAAAATTATTAGCTATCTTCTTTCTCTTCAGATACAGCAGAAGAGAATAAAATATACTATCTACAATGTCTATGATTCACATAGAAACAGGCTTTTGGGATTGTCACTGGGGAGATATATACATTTAGAAGAAATGTGGTTTTATTTTATACTATAATTAACTATTTCTGACTGTTAAGCCTTATAGAATAGAATAGAATAGAATAGAATAGAATAGAATAGAATAGAATAGAATAGAATACTTTATTGACCAAGTGTAATTGGACACACAAGGAATTTGTCTTGGTGTAAATACTCTCAGTATACACAAAAAAAGGATACATTCGTTAAGAAACAAAAATCGTAATATACACTTAATGATAGTCATAGGGTACAATCAACACTCAAATCATACTAGGAAACAGTCAATATAAATCGTAAGGATACAAGTGACAAAGTTACAGTCCTACAATCACAAGTGGGAAGGGATGGGTGATAAGGAGTGATGAGAAGATTAACAGTAATAGTAGTGCACACTTTGTAAATAATTGAACAGTGTTGAGGGAATTATTTGTTTAGCAGAGTGATGGCATTTGAGAAAAAAATGTTCTTGTGTCTGGTTGTTCTGGTGTGCAGTACTCTATAGCATCATTTTGAGAGTAGGATTTGAAACAGTTTATGTCTGAGATGTGAGGGGTCTGTAAATATTTTCAGTGCCCTCTTTTTGACTCATGCAATATACAGTCCTCAATTGAAGGCAGGTGGGTAGTAATTGTTTTTTCTGCAGTTCTAATTATTCTCTGATGTTTGTGTCTGTCTTGTTGGGTTGAAGAATCAAACCAGATAGTTATAGAGTGCAGATGACAGACTCAACAATTCCTCTGTAGAACTGTATCAGCAGTTCCTTGGGCAGTTTGAGCTTTCTGAGTTGGTGCAGAAAGAACATTTTTGTTGTGCTTTTTTGATAACGTTTTTGATATTAGGTGTCCATTTTAGGTCTTGTGACATAATAGAATCTAGAAATTTGAAGGTGTCTACTGGGTTTTTTTTTAATAAAGTTTTACTTGGGTTTTCACACACAAAATATAAGTAAAACATCTTTTTTGAAAATAGCGTGGTCCTGGGTTGAACTTCTTTATACAGACACAAAACTCAATTTCACGCTCGTTTTTGTATTCTATTCCATATCTTATACTATTTTACATTTTCTATATAGTTTTTCCCCTTTTAATTTTCTCTATTTTATTTGATTATCTCATCTCAATTCAAATCATTATATTTATACTTTTGTCTGTTCTGTTTCAATTTCATATTATCTTATCTCATTAAACAAAATTTATCCTGCAGTTACTAATTGGAGTATGACACCTTTATATCTTTTAATTACATCCATTCTACTTGTTAAGTCTGGAGCATGGATGCGAATAATGGAGACGAGCCAGTAGAAACAGTGAACTTCAAACTCTTTATTTACATGGTGTGACAGCTCAAACTGGAGGGCTGCTATAGCCTTCCTTATATAGGCAACTTATTAACTATTCAACCAATAGCAATCCTGGAGCGCTAGCTCCATTAACCAATGAGAATGGCCTGTTAATGGCCAATCAGATGCTCCTGAACGGACCAATCCGATCCTGCCATTAACAGCCAATCAGAAGTGCAGAGCCAGAACCCTGCACTTGACTTCAAGCTCAAGATAACTTTATTTGGCATTTATTCATTCATAACACATCTCTTATTTAAACTTTAATATATACCTTAAGTTTATGACCTTCAATATAATACATAATACATAACTTCCAATCGAATTCTGCTTGGTACATTCTTATAATACACACTATATTCTTTAAAAAAAGAAAGAAAGATTGTAAATATATGTAATTATAAACCCTCATTCCATTCCAGTTCAGTTCTATCATTAATAATCATTAAAATCTTGACATCTTTAACACTTCTTTTCAATTAAATATCATACTTCCTTAAAAACAGTGTGTTCAGTTCCAGATTGTTCCGGTTACACCACGAGGCAAGTTGTATAACCTCCTGTCTGTATGAAGATTCATCATTGTCTCGAATGAGACCAATCACTGTTGTGTCATCAGCAAACTTCAGTATTTTAACAGATGGATCATTTGAGATGCAGTCATACTATTGTCTACCAGCTTGATAGTCACATTAGGCCAGCATTCCCCAATTTTTCCTGCTTTGCGGACCAGTGGGGGGGAGGGTATGGTTCTGCATGAGCAATGGTCAGCTCCATTTTTGCTAGCAGCAGGCAGGTGTGCCCACCACTTGTACAAATTGAGCTGCATATGTATGTGTGCATACACATCTGCTGCTCTCGCAATTGGAACCACATGCATGCATGCACTCATCCACCACTTTCGTGGTCCAGTTCCAAAGGGATCACTGCCCAATACTTGGTCATGGCCCAGGGATTGGTGATCTCTGCACTATCCAAGGTATTTATGTTTCAGGTCTCAACAAATAAACAGAATTGTGACTTCTCTCTCATTACCTCAGTCCCTGGAATACCATCCTACTGGAGTGTTTAGGACACAAATTCTTTTAGAAAACTCTAAAAACTTTTTTAAAAAACAAGCCAGAAGCCACATTGATTTATGATCCCAACTGGTAGAGAACAGATTGCTATTTAAGTGCATTTCTCACCAATGCTCTCTACTAGTGGGAAATACAAACATACACACCAGTCTTTCTGGCCAGCCATCCATCCATCCCTCTATGATGTGTCTTTATTCTGCACACTGCCTAAAAGTTTGATAACTTATGAAGCTAAATAAGTAAATCCCTCCTTTAACATATATAATATAATACTTTACTATAATAACAGAACAACATTTTTTCACAGTTTTATACTGTAGTTATTGTATATTCTACTAAAGGCATTCTGATAGAGAATTGGGAATGAAAGTGATTTGGGAATAGATTGGTGGTGACCTGACATCTACAGCCTCCTTGTTCATACAAAAAAGTTTATTTATTTATTTTATTTTGTCAATCACTTATAAGGTAATATAACTATGTATAAACATAGTTATGAATACATGAAATGAATACATATAAGAAAAATAAAAAGAAACAATAGGACAGGGACAGTAGGCACGTTGGTGCACTTATGCACGCCCCCTACAGATCTCTTAGGAAAGGGGTGAGATCAATAGTAGACAGTCTAAGGTTAAAGTTTTTGGGTTTGGGGAAGAAACCACAGAGTCAGATAGAGTATTCCAGACATTGACTACTCTGTTGCTGAAGTCGTATTTCCTGCAATCAAGTTTGGTGCTCTTAACCTTGAGTTTGTATTTATTGTGTGCTCTTGCATTGTTATGGTTGAAGCTGAAGTATTCATTGACAGATAGGGCATTGCAATGTATGATTTTATATACTATACTCATTGTAGAAGGCTGCATGTATGAGTTCAGTTTTACATTCGTTTAGGGTCCAGTTAATTTGAGGTAGATTGAGGTCACCAAGAAAGATAAAAGCGTGTGGGCAGGATGTTGCCCATGTTAGTAATGAATTTAACTTGTTTACATGTTCAATGTCATAATCAGGGGCTCTGTAACATAGTAAGAATTGAAATGTGATATTTAAGGACAGTTCACAGACGATGGTCTCAGGAAGAGCAAGCTCCTGGGTAAATTAAATAAAGTTATATCTATATTCACCTCGCTAATCTTAAACTGACAGTTATTTCCCTTCTTTTTTTCCTAATGAATACAAAAAGAAAAGAGCATCTATGAAATAGGAAAGGACAACAGACTCCTTCCTATAAACTTTAGTTTTAAAGGCCAACAGCTATTGAAAAGTACCAGAAGAAAAACTACATTTTTTCCATTTTTCATACAACAAAGCACTAGTAGTAGTATTGGTAATTTTCTTCATTTTAGGATTGATCTGTTAAACTGCTTTTAATATACAAGAAATGCACCCGTATGATAGTAAATATTTATGTGCTCACACCATCAAGCCAATCTTGACTCCTGATGATTGTCTGGACAAGTTGTTGCAGTTTTCTTGGCAACATTTTTGGAAGTTGTTTGTCACTGCCTCCTTCCTAAGGCTCAGAAATTTTGATATTTTTTGTGTGTGTGCAATGTCACTCAGCCTAAAATGGGATTAGAATTCCCATTTGCTGGTTTCAAGCCTAATTCTTTAACCACTATATCAAACTGGCTTTTGATAAAATTAATTATTGTAGTAATATTTTAGCCCTTTTGAATAATTAAAAATAATTTTATGATTGTTATTTTTGTTATTTATAGTTATAAATAATTACTATAACTTATTCATTATTATATCTTACAAAATACTTACCATTAATACTGTCCAGTTGAGCAACTGCAAGAGCCTGTGTTTGCTTCAAATCTTTCAGATTTGATGACATCTTTTCCAATAATAATCCTTTTTGTTCACATAGTACTTCCAAAAGCTGTTCTGAAAAAAAAAGAATAATCATCTGAGAATGCAAGATTTAGTCCTTGAGACATATATTGGCTTTAACTACAGACTATCTCTATTTTAGAAAATATGTCAAATCACCTTTCTCTAGATGAGAGATTTTTATGAGCTTTTTATGTTATCTCCTAGCCAGATAAGATAGGCCCAATTTTCACCCTTCCCTCCTATTATCCTGTAGCTATTAATACTTCACTCACACAAACCCACACATCAACTTACAAATTTTTCAGATTCAAATTTGATTGGAAAGCTTTAAAAATTAAATGAAATAAAATTCATGAAGATATTTTGTCTTGCCCTTTTTAACAGATTAAATTACTATTAAATCTAAAACCATATCGTTAACAGTTTTACAAAAAGAAGATGAGACACAAAGCACGTGACATTACATGAAGACATTACATGAAATTTATGCTATACTTACTTTTGGATTTTTTAACTGTTTTTTTAGTAATATCCTTCATATCTTGTAAATCTTGAATAACTGCTTCAAGACCAGCAACCAAAAGCTTTCTTTGATTTGTGAGATCAATTATTTTTTGTTCTGCAAAAAATATTTTAGTAAAAATAGAAATATACAATTTGAAAATGCCAGAGAATTAACAGTGCAAGGTACTGTTTTGAATTAACTATAATATATAAATCCATTTTCATGCCACATTTTTTTGCATTTTTTTCAAAAAATTATAATTTATAATTTGAATTTATGTTTATAAATTTGATTATATTAAGACTTTTCTTTTTTAACGAGCAACTTTTTATAACTAAATATAATACTGAGGTTCACTCAGAATAGAATTAATTAGGAGTTCTTCACAAAAATTGCCAAGTGATCAAGTAGACAGACAAATCAATCTTCTGTAGTATACTCGTTTTAAGAGATCCTGTAGTGTGCAATCAGAATGTAATTTTGGACTTAAGGGATGCAATTAATGAAATAATAATGCACAATCACATACAGGGCTGAGACCAAGAATTTCCCTGCATTTTGGGGGTAATTTAGATATACTGTTTTTCCATATTTTTTATACCAATGTACAGAAACATATGGAAATAATTTTCAGAAATCATGGTACTAATAAGTTCCAGAAATTATAAAAGGCTAATGTATCAGATGCATCCAGTCAAATTCGGCAACCAAGGGCTACCAAATCCTATTCTATACCAACCATTTATGCTGCTTGGATGAGTAACTACAACAGTCTGTGTTTCTTGAAGGTTGTTTAAATTTATCTCCAAACGTTCCAAAAACATTTGCTTCTTCTGATAAAGTGTTCCCAAATCCTTTTCTAAAAAATAACGATTGAAAAAAGAAGCAGTTTGGAATGTAAATTTTATTTTGTGATTACAATGATCTTAAATATTATGCACTGTGAAAAATAACTTATAAAACTACACATACACACACACGTACAATACAATACACATAAGGGGCCCTTGGTGCTCTCTGAACTTGTTTGTTTTCTTGTAGACTTTAATTCTAATTTTCTGAGATTGTGGGTTTGGGGTTTTCATGAGCTGTAAGCTATAATCATCTCAATAATGACAAATCATGGCTTGAACTATCTTGCTTTGCATGTAATGAGTCTATCTCATATATTAGTTTTACCTTTTAAGTTGCATTACTGAAATAAATGAACTTTTGCACGATATTCTCATTTTTCAAGTTTCACCTGTATGTATCACCTTGCAGAAGCCAATTTACTTCTAGTTACAATTCAAGAGGCTGGTTGTCACCTTTAAAACTCTACATGGCCTGCGGCCAGGTTATTTCAAGAACCATGTCCACTTGTCTTACCAAAGTTGGGAGGCAAAGTTTATTAAGAGTACCCTCTCTTAAGGAAGTCCATTTGGTAGAACAAGAAGGGCCTTCTCTGTAGTGGCTTCCCCTCTATGGTTCCCTGCGAAAATAAATTTGCCCCCCACTTTGACACTTTCAAAAGGCCCTGAACATACGGTTTTGTCACTAGGGAGTGACAACAATGAATTTTGTATTGAGGGTTTTATTAGCCACTCAAAGTGAATGAGTTGAGTGGTTATATAAATTTTCTTGATAAATAAATAAATGAAGAATGATATGAATTATGTTTGCTTCTTGATACAGTACATTTTATTGTCCTTATAATAATCTTTTCTTCAATGTTATCTTGAGATAAGATGGCCTATAAATTTTCTTGATAAATAAATAAATAAATGTTTTAAATCATTATATGAGCCATGGTGGCACAGTGGTTAGAGCGCTGTACTGTAGGCTACTTCTGCTGACTGACAGCTGACAGCAATTTGGCAGTTCAAATCTCACTGGCTCAAGTTTGACTCAGCCTTTCATCCCTTCGAGGTAGGTAAAATGAGGACCCAAATTGTTAGGGGCAATATGCTAACTTTGTAAAACAGCTTAGAGAGGGCTGGAAAGCACTGTAATTGGTATATAAATCTAAGTGCTATTGCTAATGCTATTAGTCCTTTAGAATTGATTGTCAAATGGTCAATCATTATTTATTATTATTATTTAATCAATTTATATGGTTATTTTCAGATAGTTACAAATAATGTAAATATTTTTTAAAAATAATCATTCTGATCATTATCCCAATAAAAAAAATCCAAGTAATATAAAGAAAGGAATATGAAGGTGTTATTAGAATGACAAAACATGCATTGTGACATTACATGCTTTGCCCTTTAGATATGAACAGAATAGAATAGAACACTTTATTGACCAAGTGTGATTGGACACACAAAGAATTTGTCTTGGTGTAAATACTCTCATTATACATAAAGAAAAGGTACATTCGTTAAGAATATGTGTATGGGAACATCAATATCTATATATCTCCATCTCTATCTATCTATCTATCTATCTATCTATCTATCTATCTATCTATCTATCTATCTAAAAGGAATGAAATTTATATCAGGCAAGTTGTGTTATCTGTCCCTAGGGATACCCATGGATTTAAGCGTATTTCTTTTCTTACTCACCAACATATTTGATAACTCCTCCTGTTTGTGAAATATAACGTTTTGTATCATCTATATCTTCCACAACTGCTTCCAGGTTTTCAATTAAAACCTTTCTTTGCTCGTGTAATTCCTCCATCTTTTTTTCTAGATAAAAAATGTAAAGCTTTTCATTAAAAATATACTTACAAGAGATATTAAGATAATCTTTAATATTATCCAATCTTAAATAATATTAACACAAATTTTAAACCTTCAAAGGAAGATATCTTTATGAAGTGACTGCATTAATCCTTTTATAGAATTAGACCTAGATAAACTTTTATCCCCACCTATATGGAAGCAATGTTGAACAGAATGGGGTTTTTAAAAATATATAGGAATGTTTTCAGACAACTATTTCAACTGTTCTACCTTTAACAATGAATTTTATAGTCTAGGGGCTGCAGGTCTTTCCTGTTCATATTTTCCATGATTTTTTCTGGATGTCTTTCTAAGCACAAAAATCCATGTGGTCTTTGATGTATAGGGTTAAGAGCAGCCAATTTGATAAATTATTACATTTAACTAATTATTACATTTAAAAATATTTTCATGTTTTTCTTACTTTGTTATAACAAATAAGCAGAAACACAATTCCAGTTAATATTAAATCATTTTCATTGATTCAGACATATAATTCTGCTATCCAGTAGCAGGCCTGCAAAATGTATCCTTTCAGGATTAAAAATCAAAGTGATAATGACATATGATGGTCAAGGGCTAAGAACAAATAATGGCTCAACAGATCTTGCAGAGATTGTCTTCATAAAAAGAACTGCAAACGATGCAGTAGAATATTATCATAATTCTAATCATTACAGAAACATGCTACATCATATTAGAAAATAAAAAGAGGTATATTTCAGCTAGGAAAACATTGTAAAAAAACCATGCAGACTTTTTATGGTATAGGATAAGAAACAAAGAGGTGTGCATCTCTCTGAAATGGAGTGTTTCCAGGAAGAAAAAACTACCACCATTCTTGGGAATTCAGAATATACAGAGCATTCTCCAGACTTAACAAAGAATCAGGACTAATTAGGGAGTAAATCAACTGGTGTTCTAGGTGAAATATGATATTTTAGTCAATTGACCTCTTATGGGAGTTAAGAGAAAGCAAATGTCTATTCTCAATAGGCAAAAAGCTTACAAGATTTCAAATGAATCATTTTAATGAATAAGAGAGTTTTATCGAAGACTAAAGAATTATTAACCGTGTGACAATTTCAAGAGGAGAGAAATTCCTTGGTTCTGATTCACCATTTATTTTCATCAATCTTATGCTTGCTAATGATATCACTTCCCTACACCCCCCCCCAATCAAAAACTCCTATTTCAATTATCCAGTCAAACAGTCTAAAAGGTAAGCAAACAAGATGACAATATTGGTAACACCCTTTCTTAGCCACCAGCATGAATTGTGGAATAATATTGGCATATATATGCTACTTCAAGGTAATGTTCTCTTAAGCTAGATAACCATGTAGTACTATCAATCTTTTAATTAAATATTTTGTTGGGAATGCCTACCATACATAGTGAGATACATAACACAAGGAAGTTCAGAATTTTTGCTGTTCCAAGCTACCAGTTGCCAAAGATAACAAAAAAGGGGTCCTTTCTATTATTTCTAGGATTTTCTAAACTATTTAGAGCAGGGGTGGGCAAACTACGGCCCGCGGGCCACATCTGGCCCGTTAGTCTTTTTAATCCGGCCCGCTGAAGATTGGTACAGAATTAAGGTGTGATGTGAATGATTGAATGATTGCATTCATTTGATTTTGACTTGTAATGACAGGCATTCCGACACCAGGTGGCACATTAGGCGCAGTGACTTGATTTTGCGGAGATTTTGCAGTTTTTTATATGTATCGTATCTTGTGCTGACCCGGCCCGTCTGTCAAATTTTAAAAGTCAATGAGGCCCCCGAGCCAAAAAGTTTGCCCACCCCTGATTTAGAGTAACCCTATCCTTCAATGAAAGAAACAACAAAAATTGGAATGGGGGCTTTTTCCCTTTTTAGATTGGTGCAAGTTTTCTTAAAGTTTTATCCTGATTTTCAATGAAATCGGAGTTAAACATTTCTTGTCTTCATCCCATTTCTATTGATTGAGAGGGCTTCATTAATATTTATTTTAATGAATAAATTATAGGTAAGTGAATTAATTTTATTCATAAACATATGGCAATTCTGTGATCTAAGATGATGAAAATAATTATCACTGCAGATAATTCTTGTATAGATTAACTGAAAGATGAAACACAAAAAAGTTTTAACTAAGTTTTGAATTATGTTAAACTGAATTTGATAACCTAGGGAATTTTAAGGGAAATATACAATAAGATTATATTAAATTGCATTCAACTTGATATTTTCTATGCCCAGAAAACAAGAATTTTATATACATTATAAGCTGAAGAAGTTATCTTCTCTAGAAAGAGTGCAGAGAAGAGTAACAAAGATGATTAGGGGACTGGAGGCTAAATCTTATAAAGAATGATTGCTTGGAATTAGATATGTCTAGTTTGATGAAAAGAAGGACTAGGGGTGACATGATAGCAGTGTTACAGTCTCAGGGGCTGCCACAAAGAAGAGGGAGTCAAGCTATTCTCCAAAGCACCTTAAGGACAGATACAAGAAGCAATGGATGGAAACTAATCAAGGAGAGAAGCAACTTAGAACTAAGGAGAAATTTCCTGACTTAGAACAATTAATCAACTTGCCTCCAGAAGTTGTAAATGCTCCAACACTGGAAGTTTTAAAGAAGAGATTGGATAACTATTTATCTGAAATGGTATAGAGTTTCCTGTCTAAGCAGGGGGTTGGATTAGAAGACCCCCAAAGACCCTTCCAACTCTGTTATTCTATATTTTTTTCTATATCAATTTTCTTTAGTTTACAGACTGCCAATAATATCAATAAAACCAAACAGATTTCAAGAAGAATGTTCTCATATTTTAATTATAAATAAAATATGAATTATTACATATATACCAGTGGTATTATCTGGTTCCACAGCCTGGGTTTCTTCTTGTAGTTCCAGATTTGATTCCAAATGTTCTAATAAAAGCTTCTTCCATGCATGTAATTTATGCAGTTTTATTTCTACAAACAATAATGCTTTACAGTTATTTTTGAAAATTGTTTCATATGTTTATCATCAAAATCTGTAATTAAAAACTTGATTTCTCACATATTTTTATTATGCCTATTTACCACTATCTGACCAAACTAAGGCTGATTACAATAAATTAAAAACTAAAATAACACAATTTCAAAATGGCTTCCTCTGTTGGAAATTCTCAATCATCCAGGTCATGTTTGTCCAAAACATGCTTTCTCTGTGATCACCAATTTTCACAACAAAACATTTTAAAAATCCCTTAGAAAGAAAAAAGGATTAACAAACAAACCTCTAAAGTAAATTTGCATTAGCACCCAAATGTTTTTTGTAATAATAAAACTTTTTTCAAAACTTTTCAAAAATTCAGTGAAGAGATCAACCAAAATTCATTGGGTGAGCTGTTCCACAATGTTGATGTCAAAGAAAATATGAACTTCTTGTATGTTGCAGTTCTAAGCATTCTCTCCACAGATGATATTACACTAAAGGCTGAATTTATCCCAGAGAAATAATATTAAAGATAAGTAAAATGGAAGCATATAGAGATTTATAAGCAGTTGTGTCAGGAAAGTTATTAGTAAACAAAGGAGTGAATTCAGCCCACAAGTTACATTGCTGAAATGGCCTGCTTCCATCAGCAGCTGGATCATCAAATTCTGGACCAAAATCAGCTTGGATCATCTTCAAAAGTATCCCTGCATAGTGGCAGATTAAGGCTCACTGGTGCCCTAAGCACTGACAAATCTTGGTGCCCCCCTCCTTTGTACACACTGTACAAACAAAGCCATGCTTAGGCTATATAAAAGTTTTTGGGACTGGTGCCCTAAGCATGTGCTTGGTCTGCTTAATGGTTAATACACCACTGGTATTATAGTACTCCAATCATGTGGTAATAAAAGCATGAATCTCTGCAATTAGGGCCTTGCAATCTCACAAAGCTTCAAGTGGCATACCAACAAAAGCTGGTCAAAAGCTATCCAAGCCAGTGCCTCCATTTTCTGATCAAGAAGGAGCCTGAGTCCAGGAGAACCACCCTCCCTCTAGTTGTAAGTATCTTGCCTCAGAGGGAATATGACCCAATTTCAAATGAATGTAAAATAACAGGAAACAATCAGCTGTCTCTATTGGGGAAGAGAATAAGATCAAACTTATTTTGAATTTTAGATACAAAAGGAATAGATTGAATATTTTATTCACTTGAAAGACTACTCTTATATTAATCCTGAGAAACTGCAAGTAATGTTCATGAACTTTGGCTTCCACAACAATTTTATTTGCAATAACTACACAAGTCAATTCCCTGCAACTATAAGAGGTATTTTTTGCTATATCAAACCCGGAGAGAGAATTTATGAAAGACACCATCCTACCACTTTAAGAAATATATAATTTTTATTAGGGAATACTGCTGAAATTCTTGTAATTCTAGCCATTTCATTTCAATCCAGCTTGCTTACAGGATTCTACATTATTTGGGGGGTTTAAATAAACCATGAGTTTATTTAATTTGTTTAAATTAGATAAACTCATGGTACCAACAGTTGCACTGACTTCTGAAAAGCAGAATCCCAAGTGACCTTGCAAGATGTAGTCTTTGTTATCTTATCCGGTGTTATCAACAATATAAGTATTTTTACCTGCGAAATATTTTGCAATCAAGCAACAATGGCTTAAAGGAGGTTTTTTTCTGTTGACTCCTTTTCAGAAGGGAGCAAGCCTATTGGATGAGAATCTGAGTACCAAATTAGAGTGGCATACAGAACAGTAGTGAGTGACTGCTTTATTCCATGCTGCCACCATTGAAAAATATGCAGGTGCCGATATATAGATTTATTTTCCACTTACCCTCAGATCTCATTAAGGCTTTTTCTGAGACATGATCTTCTATTTTTTGTATATCATGTACAGTTGCTTCTAGTTCTACACTTAAATGTCTTCTTTGCTCATTTAATTCTATTATCATTTAAGTCTATGTGCTAAAAATAATTTCAGGCCAAATAAAAACAATAATATATATATTCTGCAATAATTATCTTAAGTATAACTGCATACAATATTATTTAGCTATTTTATTTTAAATGGATTTAGATAATACTTTCTGAATACATATCTGATTTATACATTTCTAACTAATTTGACAACAGCTGTAAATAGTGATTCATTCATTTATTCCACCTCTGTGGAAGCTGTTCAATTAAATATTAATATTCAAACTTTTGTAAAGGTGTTATTACCAACAGAATACATATTTTGATAAACAGATATGTCTTTTCAAAATTCTGGCTTCCAAAATGACTAATTCCATCTTTTGAGCCATCTAAAAACAAACAGTCATCTTTGTAGGCATTCATATAAGTACTGCAGTTCAAGATATTATTAGAAAAGATGTGAGATCTGTTTGCTTATTAGCCCCTATTCAGTTATGTTTTTGGATAAGAAGCAAATAATCCTGCAGCTATTTTAGTACAATTATCTTAAAATTATTATTTCATTTTGTTTGTACTTAATATTTTTATACTCAGTAAGGAATTTCTGCATTTTTGAGAAATCAAGTGCTGATTTTATTATTCTGTAATATTTGGAATTATAGAATGCAAGCGGTTGCAATCTTATGGAGATTATATAATCTAATGCTACACCCAGTTTACAAATCCACTATGACAGCATCTCTCACAGATAACTAAGGCAATATGTCCCAGTATAGATAGCTTTATCATCAGAATTTTTTTATGATGTCCAACTGAAGTCTACTTATTTGTGATTTCAGTACATTATTTCTTGTGCTGAAAGCCTCTGAACAACTTTGCTCCACTTTTTACATGATAATATTTTGTCTGCTTGAAGGCAACTATTGTTCCTTTCTGCATTCCAATCTTTTCCAACTGAACAGATCCAACACAACTAAATATTTCTAATCATTTTTTCCATCCAATTCTCTTTTCATCTTGGTTGTTAGATTGATTTATATATATTAGGAAATATAGGCATTGAATTAATCTCAAGATTCATTATAGATGATTTGGGATGATTTTTTTCTACATTCAAAATGTTTAATCAAAACAGTGACTAATTGGGCACTGCCACTAAAGATAAGGCATAGCATTTTTGTATACACTACAATCTTAAATAATTGCCCATTTTATAATACAGTCTCATCTGAGTGAAATACCACTCTATACATCAAATTTGAATGATCAAGAAATGAGAGAAGAAAATGAGCCACGAAATAAAAGCTATTTCCACAATTTTCTAATTTCTAAAAAAAGTTGAATAGGGACTGGAAATAAAAGCCATTAATATTATTTTTGAACTAATAATTGCTGTAACTAAAGTCTGTTAATTCAGTTTGCACTCATTGAATATTTTTCTCTAATAATGTAAATTGTCTTACTCCAGAAAACATCAAAACTGTGTTTCAAATCTGTGTACCTAATTTCCATTATATATCTGTTTGTCACCCATTGATAACACCTCTTTTATTTAAATATCTGGGGAACTCTGATAATTGTTAAATAAAAAATATCAAAACTAAACTTATTTCTCTAAAAGTAACAAATTTTGCCTACATTATTTGTAAGCTTTGCCCACAAATGGTTGCGAAGAGTTCTTGTTAGTGGACAGCTGTTCATTTTATTGATTTTATTTTTTATTGGTCAATGACAATGACAGAAAAAAATAAAGTTCTGAAGTTTTGATAATGTATAATGTAATCTTACATATTGTCACACAGTCACCAGACTGAATTTGGCATTTTTTAGCTAGATATCAAGTCGGGGTGAGATTCTACCGGTTCGGTCCGGTTCTATAGCACTGGTAGCTCCGAAGAGCAGCTGACACTGAACCGGTTCGCTGGGACAAAGTTTTGGTCTGCTGGTTGGCCCACCCACCCGCCTGGGTTCTAGGCTGTCCTTTAGTGGCTGTGTTTTCCTCCTCAGCTGCTTTGTACGACACAGCTGAGTGCCGCTTGTCAGCTGGAGAAGATAAATGCTTGCTGGAACCAGTAGTGCGCATGCACATGCCAGTCGGATCCCACCTCTGTATCAAGTCCACTGGGATACACAGATGCTGCTATTTGATATTAGAGCTTAGAGTAGGATGTTTGCTGTTCTGAATAAATCTGCTTGCTGCAATATATACTACTACTACTACTATTATTCATACTGCTTTAATCCTCCTGACTCCAAGCAGTTTACAGCAAAAAGACACAATGCAATATATCTGACAAACAATTTTTATTTATAAATGATGAAAGTGTGAAAAACACTACATACATACCACTGACAGTGCCTGGTTGACCAATTTCAAGAGTTTCAGCTTCTTTTAATTCTTTCTCCTTAGATTCCAGATTTTCTAGCAAGTGTTCTTTCTTCTCAGATAGTGCACATAATAATTCTTCTGAAAAAAAAAACAATTTTATAATGAGCAACTGAAAAAAATAGCTTAAAATGTCCTTACTATTTATTATATTGTATCACAATAAACAAACAATTGATTTTTCTACTTAAGGAAATAATATTTTTTTAAAAACCCAAAGCAGACCATAGATTGTGAAATGTATTATTACCTGCCAAGATCCATAAGAGATTACATATTACTTTATCAATGTATGTCCCATGGAAAGCAAATAATAATACAATTATTCAAAAAGACAGTACAACACCCCCCAAACCCCACACCCCCACTTTTCTATGTCTTCATAATTACATATTACCAGAATTAGCATTACGGTAACCAAATTATCTACAGTTTTTAAAGACAGAACCTTATTTATTAAAATTGTATCTGCTCACAGTTTTGAAATTATGTTATTTAGAATCATGCTGTTGTTATGGCCATCATTGTTCTAATGTCACCAATGTTCAATAAAACTGATTTGGTAGTGCAGAGTATGCAGCATGAAAACAAATGGAACAAAAGGAATTTCCCCTCAGGTGCAGCCACAGCATGTAACAAAAAATCTGTCAAATAACAGTGCCACCATCTCTGCATTCTTAGACAAACCATACTTTGTTTATTCAATTTCTATGGAACATCCAGTTGGCCAGATTTAAAACACCACAGTTTTTTTTCCCAAATTCCCTTTTTTCAGTTCTGATCTATAATTACAATTTTGCAATAAATGTAGGTGATCTTTTAAATGGAGCAGAGCCTTCATAAAGCCTTTTTTTGTTTCATTCAGATTTAATTCAAACATGCTTACTTTTGAAGACAAATTATTGAATAGTTTTCCTAGAGTAGCCTCTATAAGATTGCTCTTATTGATTTTTGGTGGTGCTTCCATCAACAACGGTTCAGAGATCGTGATCATGCGTTGCTCTGATCCGTGTTTCCCTTGTCGGAAGGGTCCTAAAAGGACCGGTGTCATCCTGACCCACCTCAGACGGGTGGGTGAAGAGGAGGAGACCGCCAGCTGGGTTGAGGGGAACTGCATCTCCCCTCCCTGGCTAGGTATTACTTCCCTGAAAGACAGGGAAAAACAGCAGTCTAAAATGGCTGCCCTGAAGACAAAAAGCTGCCGGGACGTAAGTTTTGTGCTGGAGCGGTGAAGTGGTAAGTGACGTGTAACCAGTTAAAAGAACTTGATTTTTTCTCAATAACCCTGAGAAGTAGAAAGAAAGTGCCCTCTCATAAGAGTAATACAGTGGTGAACAGAAAATAAGAGGAAAATACAAGGTAAACAAAATTGGAGCATAAAAAGCTACAATGAAATTAGATACTAAATTTGAATAATATAAATTGGCATTAATTAGGCATTGGATTAAATGCTGGACTTGCTTGGAATTGGTTAATATTAAGAAAATTAATCATGGAAATGATTGGAAATTAATGTCTAATATAATTAAAAGAGAAAAGAACTTTGAAAAGTGGAAAGTGATACAGACCGCCATCTAATGGTTAAGGACTTTTTTTCCCTGCAAAATTATATAGAAATTTACTGGACTTATAACTGTTATGAAATAAAAGACAAATAAAATAATAACCCCAAAAATTTAGAAATAAGGGAGAGAAATTCTGCCTGGAGGATATACAAATGCAATTCCCTGGGACTGTTGGATGTTGAATGTGATAAAGATACAGAAGGATTAACAACAACAAAAAAAAGATAAAAGGAGACTTTTGGCAAGGATTGCAATAAAAGACTTTGAATATTAATAATTTAACTGATTATAAAAATGGAAGAAATAAGCAAAGACGTTAAATTGGAACTACAAATGGTAAAAGGAATGTTGAAAGAAAGAAGGGAATTACTGGAAATACTGGAAAAGAAAATAACGGCGATGGCAGAAGAAAAAAGAAATTCCAGTGAGGCGCAATCAAAGGAAGAAGAAAGAGACTCAGATAGACATGGAGAACAAGAGACATTGCCAAAAGACACTAAAGGAATTAAAACTATGATATTGATGAGAGAGTCAATAAATAAAAGAGAAAACGCTCACAGGATTAAACAGAAGAAGAAGAAACTATACAAGAAGAAATTTCAAAAAAGAGAACAGGAAAGGATGAGGGAGATGTGTGAAATGTTAGAAGGAAAGAAGGAAGACCAGGGAAATTTAGAAAAGGGAAAGTTGGCTAAAATTGAAAGAAACAATAAAGCCGAAAAATAAAGAGATAAGTGTTAGGGACTCTATAAGGAGGATACCACATGGAATATATATTGGTGTTTAGCTTAAAACTTTATATATGGATCTTTGGTTATTCGGGTTTTCTCCCGCGTAAGATTGGAAGTATCTAGTCCATGTTTCGATGAAGTCTCATTCATCATCTTCAGGCTTGGTCTTCAGCTCTGTGCTTCTCAGAGTGATGTGAGCTTGCAGCTGCTTCTTCCTTTTAACTGCTAGTGGGGGTGTGATTTGATTGGGTGGGGGCTTGGCTGTGTTCTGATTGGGTGGGGATGTGTTCTCATTGGTTGGGGGTTTGGCTGTGTTCTGATTGGCTGGAGGCGTGTTCTGTTTAGGTGGGGGCTTGGTTGTGCTCAGGTTAGTCTTGGTTGTTGGGGGATTTGAGCTGGTGAGCTGTGATCTTGCTGTTTGGCTTTGAGTTCGTGGTCCTGCTGCATCTTCATGGTGGGGGTCAGTTCGCTTCATGTATGGCTCAGAGGGGTTTGAAGTGGGTAGTGATGCAGCTGCAATGCGGCTTCTGGTCCGTGGTCGTGTCTCATCTTCTGTGTGGGTGTGAGTCTGCTTTCTACGTGGAAGTGTGGTGGTGGCATCTTGTGTGGCTCTCAGGGGTGTGGGTCTGGTGTCATTCTTCATGTTAGGTACTCGTCTGTTCATGAAGGCGGGTTTCCAAATGGCTGGTAGGCGGGAGGTATCATCTCGTTTATTCATGCTGTGTGGGCGTTTTTCTATCTCTATGGCTTCTCTGATTATTCTGCTGCTGAAGTGTTCGGTTTTGGCGATAGTTCTGGTATTTTTAAAGTCAATCTCATGTCCTGTGACTTTGAGGTGTTGGACCAGGGAAGAGGTCGGTTCTTCCTTTTTGATTGAGTTCTTATGTTCTTCAATGCGTGCACTTATTCTTCTGTTAGTTTGTCCAATGTATGTGGTGGGGCAGGCAGTGCAAGGGATTTCGCATACTCCTTGATTTTCTAACTCATTTTGTCCTTAGGGTTTCTTAGGATGGTGGATATCTTTCTGTTTGTGCAGAATGCTGTCTTAATGTTATGTTTTTAGAGGATCTTGCTGATTTTGTCTGTAGTGCCTTTTATATATGGGAGGAGGGCTTTGCCATTCTCTTGTTCTCTGTCTTGGATTTTGGTTGGGGTTTCTTTTTGGATTAGGTGGGTGATCTTCTTTCTTTGGAATCCATTGGCTGTCAGCACGCCGGTGAGAGTATGTAGTTCGGTCTCTAGGTGTTGTTCGTCGGCGAAACATTTTGTTCTGAAGATGAGTGTCTCGGCTACGGAATTGATTTGTGCTGGGTGGTGGTGTGAGAGTGCGTGTAGATAGCGGTTTGTATGTGTTTTCTTCTGGTACATGGTGTGTCCTAGGGAGCCATTGGATTTTTTGTATACCAAGACATCTAGGAAGGGAAGTTGGTTGTTAGTTTCTGTTTCCATGGTGAATTGTATTTTGGGGTGTAGGCTGTTGAGGTGTGTGAGGAAGTTGTTCAGTTTTTCTTTCCTGTGTGGCCAGATTATGAAGGTGTCATCTACGTATCTGAGCCAGAGTTTGGGTTTGTGATCATATTTTTCTAGAGCTTGTGTTTCAAAGTGTTCCATGTAGAGGTTAGCGATGACAAGTGAGAGGGGTGATCCCATGGGTGCTCCTTCTATTTGTTTGTATTTTTGTCCATTGTAGGTGAAGTATGTATTGGATAGGCAGTGGTTGGTCAGATCTAGGATGTGCTTGGGGGGGTTGTATTTGTTTTGGATGGCTGTCAAGGCTTCTTTTATTGGCACTTGGGTGAAGAGGGATATGACATCGGAGCTCACTAGTAGGTCACTGGGTTGTAAGTTTTGTTTCTTTATGATCTCGATGAACTGGAATGAGTTTCTTACGTGTGAGTTGATGGATTCTGCATAGGGTTGTAGTTGTTTGGCGAGAAATTTGGCTAGGTTTTGTAGAGGTGAGCCTATGGAGCTGACTATTGGTCTGAGTGGGGTTCCTTCTTTGTGTATCTTGGGGAGACCATAAAGTTTAGGGCATCTGGATGATTTCTCTCTGGGTATGATTCTTTGCTAGATTTCTTCATTGATGGGGGAGGCTTTTATTTTGGATCTGGTGGTTTTTTCTAGGTAGGTGGTGGGGTTTGTCTTTTGGGGTTTGTATGTGGGGTCTTGGAGTAGGTTGGTTAACTTGGATTGGTAGTCAGATGTGTTCATAACCACTGTCGCGTTGCCCTTGTCTGCTGGTAGTATTATTATGCTGGTGTCTTCTTTCAGGTTAAGTAGAGCAGTTTGTTCTTCTTTGGATAAGTTGCTTTTGGGTGGTTTGCTAGTGCAGAGGATGTTGGTGATTTCAAGTCTGATTCTATTAGCATCATCAGGGTTGGTTTTGGTCAGGCTGGTTTCAACTCCGCATATGATGGTTTCTGTGGGGATGTGTTTGGGAGCGACAGCAAAGTTGAATCCTTTAGAAAGGATCTTGGTTTCGGCTTCGGTGAGGATCTTGTCTGAGATGTTGTGCACTGTTTGTTTCAGCAGCAGAATAATCAGAGAAGCCATAGAGATAGAAAAACGCCCACACAACATGAATAAATGAGATGATACCTCCCGCCTACCAGCCATTTGGAAACCCGCCTTCATGAACAGACGAGTACTTAACATGAAGAATGACACCAGACCCACACCCCTGAGAGCCACACAAGATGCCACCACCACACTTCCACGTAGAAAGCAGACTCACACCCACACAGAAGATGAGACACGACCACGGACCAGAAGCCGCACTGCAGCTGCACCACTACCCACTTCAAACCCCTCTGAGCCATACATGAAGCGAACTGACCCCCACCATGAAGATGCAGCAGGACCACGAACTCAAAGCCAAACAGCAAGATCACAGCTCACCAGCTCAAATCCCCCAACAACCAAGACTAACCTGAGCACAACCAAGCCCCCACCTAAACAGAACACGCCTCCAGCCAATCAGAACACAGCCAAACCCCCAACCAATGAGAACACATCCCCACCCAATCAGAACACAGCCAAGCCCCCACCCAATCAAGTCACACCCCCACTCGCAGTTAAAAGGAAGAAGCAGCTGCAAGCTCACATCAACCTGAGAAGCACAGAGCTGAAGACCAAGCCCGAAGATGATGAATAAGACTTCATCGAAACATGGCTGAGATACTTCCAATCTTACGCGGGAGAAAACCTGAATAACCAAAGATCCACATACAAATACCCGTGAGAACCTCAGAAAACATATATATATATATATGGCATTCAGCTTTGTTCGGGTATTTTCCCACGCCATAGTAGTTGTGCTTTTAAAGTTGTAGCAACGTTTCAGCAGAATCTCATCTGCCATCATCAGGCTTCTGTATAGTGTTCATCTGTGAGTCAAGACTTTTACAGTGGTTTCAGATTTAAATTTGGGGCAGCCTATTGCTGTGCCAGAATGGTTTTTTCTTCATCCTGATTGGTTGGGAGTCTTGGTCTGTGTTTATTGGTCTTGGAGTTTGCTGTGTTCTGCTTGATTGGTGTTTCTAATATCTTCTGTCTGTTTTTTGACTCTTTTTGTATCTTGATTGGCTGGCAACATTGTGTTACTTTATTGGAGGCCTTTAGTGCAGCTTGGCTCCAGGTAAATGGACGGCTATCATTAGTGAGGAAGCTAGGTTTCATCTGGGTGCCTGGTTGGAGTGTGTTTGAGCTGGAGGTATCAGGGGGGATCTGTTGATAAACTCCGTGGCTAAAACACTAATTACTAGAACCAAACGCCTGGCAGACAAGACACACATCAAGACTGAACTATGCACCCTGACTAAAGTACTGACAGCCAATGGCTTGCACAAAAGCAAAATCACCAGCTTGATCTACCAAAACACACTGAGACATAATAGAGACCCAGAAGATGAACACACCTATGGAACAGCTGTCCTGCCCTACATAAGAGGTACTACAGACAAAATTAGTATGATACTACACAGACATCACATCAACACTGCCTTCAAAACAGACAGAAAAATAGCAGCTATCCTTAGAAACCCCAAAGATAAAATTGACCTGGAAAACCAAGGCATATACGAAGTCCCATGTGCATCATGCCCGGCCACATACTTTGGACAGACCAATAGAAGAATAAGTACCCGCCTGGATGAACACAAAAATGCAGTCAAAAAGCTGGAACATACTTCCTCACTAGTCCAACTCACAGACGAACACTATACAGAAGACTGATGATGGCAGATGAGATTCTGCTGAAACGTTGCTACAACTTTAAAAGCACCACTACTATGACGTGGGAAAATACCCAAACAAAGCTGAATGCCAGACATGTAAGTACCCACGAAAATTTAAGAGATATATATATATATATATATATATATATATATATATATATATATATATATATATATATATATATATATATATATACACACACACACATACACACACACACACACGTGTGTGTGTGTGTGTGTGTGTGTATGTTGTGACTGAAAGGATCGATCCTGCTGGGAGTTTTGACTCTGATGACTCTGAAGATGGAAGGTTGGAGCCTGCTGTGAATGTGGAGTCTGAATTATCAGAGGAAACAGATGTGAGCCAGGAGGATGAGAGATTGCCGGAGAGACAATCCTTCCCAGAACCTTCGACTTCACTCATGCCAGCAACTGATCACAAAATGATCAGTTCTAATGATCATTTCTAATGGGGAAACTGACAGATCTTGGCTTGACGCTAGAACCAGGAGAAGATTAAAACATCAATCTGAAGGGAGGCGTCAAGCCAGACATTGATTAGAGAGACTGACATGCCAATCCAAGTGATTTAAGGAGGTGTGCTGATTCTCAAACTTTGCTTGGAAGCAAAGTGTTTGATGAGTCAAAAGGATACATGTGGAGAGGTCTTTGTGATTTATGGACAATTCTGGATTATCAGACAGATTCCGGGAAGTCTGCCAATGACTGGAAAATAGTACTGTTAACTCTTTTTAGTCTGATTTTGTTCTTGTTTTAATGTTTTGAACTCTGGGACTCTGTATTCTCACTTGTGAATATAGGTGAGACATAACATTCATACACACACACACACACACACACACACACACATATATATATATCAAGTTTTCGTGGGTATTTATATGTATGGTATTCAGCTTTGTTCGGGTATTTTCCTATGTCATTATAGTTGTGCTTTTAAATTTGTAGCAACGTTTCATCAGAATCTCATCTGCCATCATCAGGCTTCTGTATTGTGTTCGTCTGTGAGTCAGGCTTTCATAGTCGTCTCTGTTTTAAATTTGGTGCAAGCCTACTGCTGTGTTAGAATGGTTTTTTCTTCATCATGATTGGTTGGGAGTCTTGGTCTGTGTTTATTGGTCTTGGAGTTTGCTGTGTTCTGCTTGATTGGTGTTTCTAATATCTTCTGTGTGTTTTGTAGCATGTTTTTGTCTTGATTGGCTGGCAACATTGTGTTTCCTGTATTGGAGGCTTTTAGTGCAGCTTGGCTTTGAGTAAACGGACAGCTATCATTTATTAGGAAGCTAGGTTTCATCTGGGTGCCTGGTTGGGGTGTGTTTGAGCTGGAGTTATCGGGGGGGGGGATCTGTTTATGCCCAGGTGTTTGCTTGGCTTGTGGTGTGGAGATTTTTTGGTTTGAGAGTGCAGGCTTCCAGATAATTGACAGTCTGGTGGAGTCATCTCTTCTATTCATGCTTTCAGGTCTTTTTTCAATTTCTATGGCTTCTCTGATAATTCTGTAGCTGGGGTTTTCTATAGTGGCTAGGGTTTTGGTGTCATTGAAGTTGATGCTATGACCTGTGTTGGACTAGTGAGGAAGTGTGTTCCAGCTTTCCTCACTAGTCCAACACATGAAAGCCACAGCTCATTGCAATATAAAAGCCTGATGATGGCAGATGAGATTCTACCAAAATGTCGTTACAACTTTAAAAGCACAACTATAATGATGTGGGAAAATACCCAAACAAAGCTGAATACCATACATATAGATACCCGCGAAAACTTAAGAAAAAATACATGTATATTTGTTTTTGTCAATTTTCACAGGTACAGGTATGCATGTCTTGGCGTGTTTGGGTCTTTTCCTGTGTAAGATTGAGAGTATCTTGACAACATTTCGACAAGGTCCTACTCGCCATCTTCAGGCTGGTAATTTTGGATTCGTACTTGTGCGAGCAAAGCGTGATCAGAGCTGCCATCTCCCTATATATACGAAAGACAACCACCATTCAGAAACCAGACCATGGCTGCATCACCAGCTGCCACACACCCCGACCCTCAAACCAAGCAAACGGACAAACACCAAGAATACATATCCAGGCTTCAAACTCGGAGCCAAACCAAAACCTGGACTGTCACATCACAGCCACTGCTCAGGATATCACATCACAAAACTCAGGTGGTTACACCACAAAACCTCAGGATGTCACAACAATAGAACTCAGTAGGTCATCACAGCCCATTACCCAGGTCATTACGACCCAGGAGATTACAGCACAAGACCCAGGATCTCACAACAATAGAACTCAGTAGGTCATCACACAGCCCATTACCCAGGTCATTACGACCCAGGAGATTACAGCACAAGACCCAGGATGTCAAAACAATAGAACTCAGAAGGTCATCACAAAACACAGGAGGCTGATAGACACACAGCCAATACCTCAGCCACACACGTTCTTACAAAAAAGCCAGCCAATCTGCAAACATCAAGTCCATCAACCGATCAAGAAATGACAACACGGCCAACCCCCCCACCAGTATATATAGGGAAATGATAGCTCTGATCACGCTTTGCTCGCACAAGCATGAAGCCAAAAGCACCAGCCTGAAGATGCTGAGTGGGACCTCGTCGAAACATTGCCAAGATACTCTCAATCTTACATAGGAAAAGACCCGAACACACCAAGACCTGCATATATATATATCAGCCTGATGACTGCAGATGAGATTCTGCCGAAACTTTGCTACAACTTTAAAAGCACAACGACAATGACGTGGGAAAATACCTGATCAAAGCTGAATGCCGTACATGTACGTACCCACAAAAACTTTAGAAAAGAAATATATCCTCTGCACTAGCAAACCACCCAAAAGCAACTTATCCAAAGAAGAACAAACTGCACTACTTAACCTGAAAGAAGACACCAGCATAATAATCCTACCAGCAGACAAGGGAAACGCGACAGTGGTTATGAACACATCTGACTACCAATCCAAGTTAACCAACCTACTCCAAGACCCCACATACAAACCCCTAAAGACAGACCCCACCACCTACCTAGAAAAAACCACCAGATCCAAAATAAAAGCCTCCCCCATCAGTGAAGAAATCCAGCAAAGAATCATACCCAGAGAGAAATCATCCAGATGCCCTAAACTTTATGGTCTCCCCAAGATACACAAAGAAGGAACCCCACTTAGACCAATAGTCAGCTCCATAGGCTCACCTCTACAAAACCTAGCCAAATTTCTCGCCAAACAACTACAGCCCTATGCAGAATCCATCAACTCACACGTAAGAAACTCATTCCAGTTCATCGAGATCATAAAGAAACAAAACTTACAACCCAGTGACCTACTAGTGAGCTTCGATGTCATATCCCTCTTCACCCAAGTGCCAATAAAAGAAGCCTTGACAGCCATCCAAAACAAATACAACCCCCCCAAGCACATCCTAGATCTGACCAACCACTGCCTATCCAATACATACTTCACCTACAACGGACAAAAATACAAACAAATAGAAGGAGCACCCATGGGATCACCCCTCTCACCTGTCATCGCTAACCTCTACATGGAACACTTTGAAACACAAGCTCTAGAAAAATATGATCACAAACCCAAACTCTGGCTCAGATACGTAGATGACACCTTCATAATCTGGCCACACGGGAAAGAAAAACTGAACAACTTCCTCACACACCTCAACAGCCAACACCCCAAAATACAATTCACCATGGAAACAGAAGCTAACAACCAACTTCCCTTCCTAGATGTCTTGGTATACAAAAAATCCAATGGCTCCCTAGGACACACCATCTACCAGAAGAAAACACATACTAACCGCTATCTACACGCACTCTCACACCACCACCCAGCACAGATCAATTCCGTAGCTGAGACACTCATCTCCAGAACAAAATGCTTAGCCGATGAACAACACCTAGAGACCGAACTACACACTCTCACCGGCGTGCTGACAGCCAATGGATTCCAAAGAAAGAAGATCACCCACCTAATCCAAAAAGAAACCCCAGCCAAAATCCAAGACAAAGAACAAGAGAATGGCAAAGCCCTCCTCCCATATATAAAAGGCACTACGGATAAAATCAGCAAGATCCTCCAAAAACACAACATTAAGACAGCATTCTGCACAAACAGAAAGATATCCACCATCCTAAGAAACCCTAAGGACAGAATCGAGTTAGAAAATCAAGGAGTATACGAAATCCCTTGCACTGCCTGCCCCACCACATACATTGGACAGACTAACAGAAGAATAGGTGCACGCATTGAAGAACATAAGAACTCAATCAAAAAGGAAGAACCAACCTCTTCCCTGGTCCAACACCTCAAAGCCACAGGACATGAGATTGACTTTAAAAATACCAGAACTATCGCCAAAACCGAACACTTCAGCAGCAGAATCATCAGAGAAGCCATAGAGATAGAAAAACGCCCACACAGCATGAATAAACGAGATGATGCCTCCCGCCTACCAGCCATTTGGAAACCCGCCCTCATGAACAGACGCGTACCTAACATGAAGAATGACACCAGACCCACACCCCTAATAGCCACACAAGATGCCACCACCACACTTCCACGTAGAAAGCAGACTCACACCCACACAGAAGATGAAACACGACCACGGACCAGAAGCTGCACTGCAGCTGCATCACTACCCACCTCAAACCCCTCTGAGCCATACATGAAGCGAACTGACCCCCACCATGAAGATGCAGCACGACCACGAACTCGAAGCCAAACAGCAAGATCACAGCTCACCAGCTCAAACCTTCCAGCAACTAAGACTAACCTGAGCACAATCAAGCCCCCACCTGAACAGAACACGCCTCCAGCCAATCAGAACACAGCCAACCCCCCAACCAATCAGAACACAGCCAAACCCCCAACCAATGAGAACGCCCCCCCATCCAATCAGAACACAGCCAAGCCCCCAGCCAATCAAGTCACACCCCCAGGAGCAGTTAAAAGGAAGAAGCAGCTGCAAGCTCACATCACTCTGAGAAGCACAGAGCTGAAGACCAAGCCTGAAGATGATGAATGAGACTTCATCGAAACGTTGCCTAGATACTTCCAATCTTACGCGGGAGAAAACCCGAATAACCAAAGATCCACATACAAGTACCCGCGAGAACCTCAGAAAACAAATATTGCACCTCTACGGGGAGGAAACCCACCATCTGACCAGGACTTATGAAAAACTTGAAGTCCAAAGAGCTTCCATTTTATGTGACCTCGCATTCCTATGCAACTGCCGAGATCAAAATTTAATTCCCACAAGCTTCCAATTGAAATTCCACACCAACACAGCAGCCACCAAACGCATCCTAAAAAGAACAGAATTGGCCCTAATTAGAAATGAACTTCACACAAAAAGATTTCTCCTAGACCAAATCAACAAAGATCTCCTCACACTTCACCTCAGACTCAGCAACAAGATTCACCCCTTACTTTGGGACAAATCCAAACAGCTCGCTGTTTGGAGAGCCGAAACACAGACCACCCTCAAGATAGACACACACACCAACAAACTGAGAAAACTACAACAACGCCAGAAACCAACTCCTCCCCCCTCACAGCCACACATGAAACAAACAGTGCACAACATCTCAGACAAGATCCTCACCAAAGCCGAAACCAAGGTCCTTTCTAAAGGATTCAACTTTGCTGTCGCTCCCAAACACATCCCCACAGAAACCATCATATGCGGAGTTGAAACCAGCCTGACCAAAACCAACCCTGATGATGCTAATAGAATCAGACTCGAAATCACCAACATCCTCTGCACTAGCAAACCACCCAAAAGCAACTTATCCAAAGAAGAACAAACTGCACTACTTAACCTGAAAGAAGACACCAGCATAATAATCCTACCAGCAGACAAGGGAAACGCGACAGTGGTTATGAACACATCTGACTACCAATCCAAGTTAACCAACCTACTCCAAGACCCCACATACAAACCCCTAAAGACAGACCCCACCACCTACCTAGAAAAAACCACCAGATCCAAAATAAAAGCCTCCCCCATCAGTGAAGAAATCCAGCAAAGAATCATACCCAGAGAGAAATCATCCAGATGCCCTAAACTTTATGGTCTCCCCAAGATACACAAAGAAGGAACCCCACTTAGACCAATAGTCAGCTCCATAGGCTCACCTCTACAAAACCTAGCCAAATTTCTCGCCAAACAACTACAGCCCTATGCAGAATCCATCAACTCACACGTAAGAAACTCATTCCAGTTCATCGAGATCATAAAGAAACAAAACTTACAACCCAGTGACCTACTAGTGAGCTTCGATGTCATATCCCTCTTCACCCAAGTGCCAATAAAAGAAGCCTTGACAGCCATCCAAAACAAATACAACCCCCCCAAGCACATCCTAGATCTGACCAACCACTGCCTATCCAATACATACTTCACCTACAACGGACAAAAATACAAACAAATAGAAGGAGCACCCATGGGATCACCCCTCTCACCTGTCATCGCTAACCTCTACATGGAACACTTTGAAACACAAGCTCTAGAAAAATATGATCACAAACCCAAACTCTGGCTCAGATACGTAGATGACACCTTCATAATCTGGCCACACGGGAAAGAAAAACTGAACAACTTCCTCACACACCTCAACAGCCAACACCCCAAAATACAATTCACCATGGAAACAGAAGCTAACAACCAACTTCCCTTCCTAGATGTCTTGGTATACAAAAAATCCAATGGCTCCCTAGGACACACCATCTACCAGAAGAAAACACATACTAACCGCTATCTACACGCACTCTCACACCACCACCCAGCACAGATCAATTCCGTAGCTGAGACACTCATCTCCAGAACAAAATGCTTAGCCGATGAACAACACCTAGAGACCGAACTACACACTCTCACCGGCGTGCTGACAGCCAATGGATTCCAAAGAAAGAAGATCACCCACCTAATCCAAAAAGAAACCCCAGCCAAAATCCAAGACAAAGAACAAGAGAATGGCAAAGCCCTCCTCCCATATATAAAAGGCACTACGGATAAAATCAGCAAGATCCTCCAAAAACACAACATTAAGACAGCATTCTGCACAAACAGAAAGATATCCACCATCCTAAGAAACCCTAAGGACAGAATCGAGTTAGAAAATCAAGGAGTATACGAAATCCCTTGCACTGCCTGCCCCACCACATACATTGGACAGACTAACAGAAGAATAGGTGCACGCATTGAAGAACATAAGAACTCAATCAAAAAGGAAGAACCAACCTCTTCCCTGGTCCAACACCTCAAAGCCACAGGACATGAGATTGACTTTAAAAATACCAGAACTATCGCCAAAACCGAACACTTCAGCAGCAGAATCATCAGAGAAGCCATAGAGATAGAAAAACGCCCACACAGCATGAATAAACGAGATGATGCCTCCCGCCTACCAGCCATTTGGAAACCCGCCCTCATGAACAGACGCGTACCTAACATGAAGAATGACACCAGACCCACACCCCTAATAGCCACACAAGATGCCACCACCACACTTCCACGTAGAAAGCAGACTCACACCCACACAGAAGATGAAACACGACCACGGACCAGAAGCTGCACTGCAGCTGCATCACTACCCACCTCAAACCCCTCTGAGCCATACATGAAGCGAACTGACCCCCACCATGAAGATGCAGCACGACCACGAACTCGAAGCCAAACAGCAAGATCACAGCTCACCAGCTCAAACCTTCCAGCAACTAAGACTAACCTGAGCACAATCAAGCCCCCACCTGAACAGAACACGCCTCCAGCCAATCAGAACACAGCCAACCCCCCAACCAATCAGAACACAGCCAAACCCCCAACCAATGAGAACGCCCCCCCATCCAATCAGAACACAGCCAAGCCCCCAGCCAATCAAGTCACACCCCCAGGAGCAGTTAAAAGGAAGAAGCAGCTGCAAGCTCACATCACTCTGAGAAGCACAGAGCTGAAGACCAAGCCTGAAGATGATGAATGAGACTTCATCGAAACGTTGCCTAGATACTTCCAATCTTACGCGGGAGAAAACCCGAATAACCAAAGATCCACATACAAGTACCCGCGAGAACCTCAGAAAACAAATATTGCACCTCTACGGGGAGGAAACCCACCATCTGACCAGGACTTATGAAAAACTTGAAGTCCAAAGAGCTTCCATTTTATGTGACCTCGCATTCCTATGCAACTGCCGAGATCAAAATTTAATTCCCACAAGCTTCCAATTGAAATTCCACACCAACACAGCAGCCACCAAACGCATCCTAAAAAGAACAGAATTGGCCCTAATTAGAAATGAACTTCACACAAAAAGATTTCTCCTAGACCAAATCAACAAAGATCTCCTCACACTTCACCTCAGACTCAGCAACAAGATTCACCCCTTACTTTGGGACAAATCCAAACAGCTCGCTGTTTGGAGAGCCGAAACACAGACCACCCTCAAGATAGACACACACACCAACAAACTGAGAAAACTACAACAACGCCAGAAACCAACTCCTCCCCCCTCACAGCCACACATGAAACAAACAGTGCACAACATCTCAGACAAGATCCTCACCAAAGCCGAAACCAAGGTCCTTTCTAAAGGATTCAACTTTGCTGTCGCTCCCAAACACATCCCCACAGAAACCATCATATGCGGAGTTGAAACCAGCCTGACCAAAACCAACCCTGATGATGCTAATAGAATCAGACTCGAAATCACCAACATCCTCTGCACTAGCAAACCACCCAAAAGCAACTTATCCAAAGAAGAACAAACTGCACTACTTAACCTGAAAGAAGACACCAGCATAATAATCCTACCAGCAGACAAGGGAAACGCGACAGTGGTTATGAACACATCTGACTACCAATCCAAGTTAACCAACCTACTCCAAGACCCCACATACAAACCCCTAAAGACAGACCCCACCACCTACCTAGAAAAAACCACCAGATCCAAAATAAAAGCCTCCCCCATCAGTGAAGAAATCCAGCAAAGAATCATACCCAGAGAGAAATCATCCAGATGCCCTAAACTTTATGGTCTCCCCAAGATACACAAAGAAGGAACCCCACTTAGACCAATAGTCAGCTCCATAGGCTCACCTCTACAAAACCTAGCCAAATTTCTCGCCAAACAACTACAGCCCTATGCAGAATCCATCAACTCACACGTAAGAAACTCATTCCAGTTCATCGAGATCATAAAGAAACAAAACTTACAACCCAGTGACCTACTAGTGAGCTTCGATGTCATATCCCTCTTCACCCAAGTGCCAATAAAAGAAGCCTTGACAGCCATCCAAAACAAATACAACCCCCCCAAGCACATCCTAGATCTGACCAACCACTGCCTATCCAATACATACTTCACCTACAACGGACAAAAATACAAACAAATAGAAGGAGCACCCATGGGATCACCCCTCTCACCTGTCATCGCTAACCTCTACATGGAACACTTTGAAACACAAGCTCTAGAAAAATATGATCACAAACCCAAACTCTGGCTCAGATACGTAGATGACACCTTCATAATCTGGCCACACGGGAAAGAAAAACTGAACAACTTCCTCACACACCTCAACAGCCAACACCCCAAAATACAATTCACCATGGAAACAGAAGCTAACAACCAACTTCCCTTCCTAGATGTCTTGGTATACAAAAAATCCAATGGCTCCCTAGGACACACCATCTACCAGAAGAAAACACATACTAACCGCTATCTACACGCACTCTCACACCACCACCCAGCACAGATCAATTCCGTAGCTGAGACACTCATCTCCAGAACAAAATGCTTAGCCGATGAACAACACCTAGAGACCGAACTACACACTCTCACCGGCGTGCTGACAGCCAATGGATTCCAAAGAAAGAAGATCACCCACCTAATCCAAAAAGAAACCCCAGCCAAAATCCAAGACAAAGAACAAGAGAATGGCAAAGCCCTCCTCCCATATATAAAAGGCACTACGGATAAAATCAGCAAGATCCTCCAAAAACACAACATTAAGACAGCATTCTGCACAAACAGAAAGATATCCACCATCCTAAGAAACCCTAAGGACAGAATCGAGTTAGAAAATCAAGGAGTATACGAAATCCCTTGCACTGCCTGCCCCACCACATACATTGGACAGACTAACAGAAGAATAGGTGCACGCATTGAAGAACATAAGAACTCAATCAAAAAGGAAGAACCAACCTCTTCCCTGGTCCAACACCTCAAAGCCACAGGACATGAGATTGACTTTAAAAATACCAGAACTATCGCCAAAACCGAACACTTCAGCAGCAGAATCATCAGAGAAGCCATAGAGATAGAAAAACGCCCACACAGCATGAATAAACGAGATGATGCCTCCCGCCTACCAGCCATTTGGAAACCCGCCCTCATGAACAGACGCGTACCTAACATGAAGAATGACACCAGACCCACACCCCTAATAGCCACACAAGATGCCACCACCACACTTCCACGTAGAAAGCAGACTCACACCCACACAGAAGATGAAACACGACCACGGACCAGAAGCTGCACTGCAGCTGCATCACTACCCACCTCAAACCCCTCTGAGCCATACATGAAGCGAACTGACCCCCACCATGAAGATGCAGCACGACCACGAACTCGAAGCCAAACAGCAAGATCACAGCTCACCAGCTCAAACCTTCCAGCAACTAAGACTAACCTGAGCACAATCAAGCCCCCACCTGAACAGAACACGCCTCCAGCCAATCAGAACACAGCCAACCCCCCAACCAATCAGAACACAGCCAAACCCCCAACCAATGAGAACGCCCCCCCATCCAATCAGAACACAGCCAAGCCCCCAGCCAATCAAGTCACACCCCCAGGAGCAGTTAAAAGGAAGAAGCAGCTGCAAGCTCACATCACTCTGAGAAGCACAGAGCTGAAGACCAAGCCTGAAGATGATGAATGAGACTTCATCGAAACGTTGCCTAGATACTTCCAATCTTACGCGGGAGAAAACCCGAATAACCAAAGATCCACATACAAGTACCCGCGAGAACCTCAGAAAACATATATATATATATATATATATATATATATATATATATATATATATATATATATATATATATATATATATGTTTTCTTAAGTTTTCGCGGGTACTTACATGTCTGGCATTCAGCTTTGTTCGGGTATTTTCCCACGTGGTGCTTTTAAAGTTGTAGCAACGTTTCAGCAGAATCTCATCTGCCATCATCAGGCTTCTGTATGGTGTTTGTCTTGAGTCAGACTTTTACAGTGGTTTCAGATTTAAATTTGGGGCAGCCTATTGCTGTGTCAGAATGGTTTTTTCTTCCTCCTGATTGGTTGAGAGTCTTGGTCTTGGAGTGTGCTGTGTTCTGCTACTAATATCTTCTGTCTGGTTTTTTTTGGGGGGGGCTCTTTTTGTATCTTGATTGGCTGGCAACATTGTGTTACTTTATTGGAGGCCTTTAGTGCAGCTTGGCTTCGGGTAAATGGACGGCTATCGTTAGTTAGGAAGCTGGGTTTCATCTGGGTGCCTGGTTGGGGTGTGTTTGAGCTGGAGGTATCAGGGGGGATCTGTTTGTGCCCAGGTGTTTGCCTGGCTTGTGGTGTGGAGATTTTTTTGTTTGTGAGTGCAGGCTTCCAAATGATTGACAGCCTGGTGGAATCATCTCTTCTGTTCATGCTTTCTGGTCTGTTTTCAATCTCTATGGCTTCTCTGATGATTCTGTGGCTGGGATTTTCTATGATGGCTAGGGTTTTGGTGCCATTGAAGTTGATGTTATGACCTGTGGCTTCCATGTGTTGGACAAGTGAGGAAGTGTGTTCCAGCTTTTTGACTGCATTTTTGTGTTCATCCAGGCGGGTGCTTATTCTTCTATTGGTCTGTCCAATGTATGTGGCCGGGCATGATGCACAGGGGACTTCATATATGCCTTGGTTTTCCAGGTCAATTTTGTCTTTGGGGTTCCTGAGGATGGCTGTTATTTTTCTGTCTGTTTTGAAGGCAGTCTTGATGTGGTGTCTGTATAGAATCTTACTAATTTTGTCTGTAGTGCCTCTTATGTAGGGCAGGACAGCTGTTCCATGGGTCTGTTCATCTTCTGGGTCTCTATTATGTCTCAGTGTGCTTTTGTGGATCAAGTTGGTGATTTTGCTTTTGTGGAAGCCGTTGGCTGTCAATATTTTAGTCAGGGTGCATAGTTCAGTCTTAATGTGTGTCTTGTCTGCCAGGCGTTTGGTTCTAGTAATTAGTATTTTAGCCACGGAGTTTATCTGTGCTGGGTGGTGGTGGGATTGGGCGTTGAGGTAGCGGTTAGTGTGTGTTTTCTTCTGGTATATGGTGTGTCCTAGTGTGCCATCTGTTTTCTTGTAGATTAATACATCTAGGAATGGTAGTTGTTTGTTTGTTTCTGTTTCCATGGTGAACTTGATTTTGGGGTGTGCGCTGTTTAGGTGTGTTAGGAAGTTGTTTAGGTTTTCTTGTCCATGGGGCCAAATCACGAATGTGTCATCGATATATCTTAACCATAGTTTGGGTTTGAGTATGGCATTAGCCAGGGCTCTGGATTCGAATTCTTCCATGAACAGGTTTGCAATGACAGGTGACAGTGGTGATCCCATGGGGGCTCCTTCAATTTGTTTGTATCTTTGTCCTTTGTATATGAAATATGTGTTGGTTAAGCAGTGTTCTGTTAGTTCCATGAGGTGTTTAGCTGGTTGGTATTTATTTTTGATGATTTCGAGGGTCTCTTTTATCGGGACTTGAGTGAATAGTGAAACCACGTCAAAACTTACAAGCAGATCTTCTTGCTCCACGTGTAGATCTTTGATCATTTCCAAGAAGTGGTATGAGTTTTGTACATGAGAAGCTGCTGTTTCAGCATGGGGCTGTAGCTCTTTTGCTAGGTGTTTAGCCAGGTTTTGTAGTGGTGCTCCTCTGGAGCTGACTATGGGTCTGAGAGGTATGCCTTCTTTGTGTATTTTTGGGAGGCCGTATAGTTTGGGGCATCTGGAAGATTTCTCTCTGGGTATGATCGTGTGTTGGATCTCTTTGCTTATGTGGCTGGTTATAATTTTCTTCTTGGTTAATTTTTCCAGATATGTGGTTGGGTCTGTGTTTATGGGTTTGTATGTGGAGTCTTGGAGTAGGTCTGTCAATTTAGTTTCATAGTCTTTTCTGTCCATTACTACAGTGGCATTCCCTTTATCTGCTGGGAGGATGATTATGCTGCTGTCTCTTTTCAGGGTTTGTAGCGCTTTAATTTCATTTTGCTGTAAGTTGCTTTTGGGTGGTTTGCTTGTGCATAGAATGTTGGTAACTTGGTGTCTTATTTTATCAGCTTCATCTGTATTTAATTTAGTTAGGCTGGATTCTACTGCACATATGATGGATTCTGTGGGGATTTTTTTGGGTGCTATAGCATAATTGAATCCTTTGGTAAGGACTTCTGTTTCTGTTTTGGTGAGTTCTCTGTTGGAAACATTGTACACTAATTGTTTCAGGTGTTGTTGTGAGTTGTTGGGGGTTTTCTTGTCATGTTCTAATTTCTTTAATTTGTTCAAGAGCTTTTCCTGTTTGTAAATGTTTGCAGATTCAGCTCTCCAAGTTGTAAGTTGTTTTATCTTGTCCCAAAGTAAGTAAGTTGTTTCATCTTGTCTTTGGGGTTCCTGAGGATGTCTTTGGGGTTCCCCAAAGACAAAATTGACCTGGAAAACCAAGGCATATATGAAGTCCCCTGTGCATCATGCCCGGCCACATACATTGGACAGACCAATAGAAGAATAAGCACCCGCCTGGATGAACACAAAAATGCAGTCAAAAAGCTGGAACACACTTCCTCACTTGTCCAACACATGGAAGCCACAGGTCATAACATCAACTTCAATGGCACCAAAACCCTAGCCACCATAGAAAATCCCAGCCACAGAATCATCAGAGAAGCCATAGAGATTGAAAACAGACCAGAAAGCATGAACAGAAGAGATGATTCCACCAGGCTGTCAATCATTTGGAAACCTGCACTCACAAACAAAAAAATCTCCATACCACAAGCCAGGCAAACACCTGGGCACAAATAGATCCCCCCTGATACCTCCAGCTCAAACACACCCCAACCAGGCACCCAGATGAAACCCAGCTTCCTAACGAATGATAGCCGTCCATTTACCCGAAGCCAAGCTGCACTAAAGGCCTCCAATAAAGTAACACAATGTTGCCAGCCAATCAAGATACAAAAAGAGCCCCCCCCCCAAAAAAAACAGACAGAAGATATTAGTAGCAGAACACAGCAAACTCCAAGACCAATAAACACAGACCAAGACTCTCAACCAATCAGGAGGAAGAAAAAACCATTCTGACACAGCAATAGGCTGCCCCAAATTTAAATCTGAAACCACTGTAAAAGTCTGACTCACAGACAAACACCATATAGAAGCCTGATGATGGCAGATGAGATTCTGCTGAAACGTTGCTACAACTTTAAAAGCACCACGTGGGAAAATACCCGAACAAAGCTGAATGCCAGACATGTAAGTACCCGCGAAAACTTAAGAAAACATACATATATATATATATATATATATGCATGGCGTGTTCAGGTCTTTTCCCATGTAAGATTGAGAGTATCCTGGCAATGTTTCGACAAAGTCTCTCTCTCCCTCTGTATATATATATATATATGTATGTATGTATGTATGTATGTATGTATGTGTGTGTGTGTGTGTATGTATGTATATGTATATGTATATGTATATGTATATGTATATGTATATGTATATGTATATGTATATGTATATGTATATGTATATGTATATGTATATGTGTATATATATATATATATATATATGGCATTCAGCTTTGTTCGGGTATTTTCCCACGTCATTGTAGTTGTGCTTTTAAAGTTGTAGCAATGTTTCAGTAGAATTTCATCTCATTTCATTTCATTCATCTCATCTCATGCAGCTGCGGTGTGGCTTCTGGTCCATGGTCGCGTCTCATCTTCTGTGTTGTGTGAGTCTGCTTTCTATGTGGAAGTGTGGTGGAAGCAGCTGCACCACTACCCTCTTCAAACCCCTCTGACCCATACATGAAGCGAACTGACGCCCACCATGAAGATGCGGCACGACCACGAACACGAAGCCAAACAGCAGGATCACAGCTCACCAGCTCAAATCCCCCAGCAACTAAGACTAACCTGAGCACAACCAAGGCCCCACCTGAACAGAACACACTCCCAGCCAATCAGAGCACAGCCAAACCCCCAGCCAATCAGAGCACATCCAGGCCCCCAACAATGAGAACACAACCCCACCCAATCAGAACACAGCCAAGCCCCCACCCAATCAAGTCACACCCCCACTAGCAGTTAAAAGGAAGAAGCAGCTGCAAACTCAAATTACTCTGAGAAGCACAGAGCCGAAGACACAAGCCTGACGATGATGAATGAGACTTCATCGAAACGTTGCCTAGATACTTCCAATTGTACATAGTGGTGCTTTTAAAGTTGTAGCAACGTTTCAGCAGAATCTCATCTGCCATCATCAGGCTTCTGTATGGTGTTTGTCTGTGAGTCAAACTTTTACAGTGGTTTCAGATTTAAAATATATATATATATATATAATCTTAAGTTTTTGCGGGTACTTACATATGTATGTATATATATATGTATATGTATGTGTATGTGTGTGTTTGTATACATATACATATACACACAATATATATATATGAACTTAATATAGACGGTGGTATGAATTACTGCTTTATTGTATGAAACAATATAAGTGTGTGTGTGTGTGTGAGAGAGAGAGAGAGAGAGAGAGACAGACAGACAGATAGACAGACAAAGAGACAGAGACAGAGGGTATATTGGTATTTTAATAGTAACTGGACAACATTTTATGCATTTCAGTTCCTGCACCAGATAGTCAGTTTCTACTCCACTAATTCTTAGACCAGTATAGTAAATTTTGTATGGAGCCAATCTGTATTTATTTATTTGTTTGTTTGTTTGTTTGTTTGATGTACACAGCTCTCCATATCATAGCAATGACTGTAACAGAATAAAGAGTTTAAACCAAACCAATAAAATTACAACAGAAACAACACATCTCTAATGGTGAAAATAATATGCCAGCAGAAAAATAACAGAAAAACATAATTTGAAGAGATCTTGGAGGGCTTATAGTACAATCTCTGCCCAAGCAGGAAACCCTATATCTTTTTATAAAAATGGTTGTCTAATATCTTTTAAAAATCTCAGCATTGAAGCATCCACAACTTCTGGAGGTAAGTTGTTCCACAGGTTAATTGTTCTCAATGTCAGGAAATTTATCCTTAGTTCTAGGATGCTATTCTGCTTGATTTGTTTCTATTCATTGCTTCTTATCCTATGTTCAGGTGATTTGGAAAATAGATTGACCCCCTTCTTCTTTATGGCCACGCCTTAGATATTAGAACATTGCTATCATGTCAACCCTAGTTCTTCTTTTCATTAAACTAAACATATTCCTGCAACCAATCCTGCATATGTTGTAGCCTCTGGCCTAGTAATCATCTTTGTTACTCTACTCTGCACTGTTTCTAGATTCTTTTTTTTACATCATACGACCAAAACTGGATGCGGCATTCCAAGTGTAGTCTTACCATTATAAAGTGATACTAACACATCATGTGATCTTGATTCTATCCCTCTATTAATGCAACCTAAGACTGTGTTGGCTTTTTTGGCAGCTACTGTACACTGCCAGCTCATATTTGTTATTGTCATTGTATTTTTGCTCCTAATTTTAATTTTTCATTTCTGTTCAGGAGTATTTCCTTTTATTATTAAAGAAATTTTTTTTGCAATGATATTGGCTTACCCATTAATTCTCATTAATTGTCATCCTAAAGCTATAATCTCAATGTACCACTTTCACTGATCACTTTGCTAATTTTAATTTTTTATTACTAATAGGGTTTTTTGTTGTAATTAATTTTTTTATATGTCCAATTTTCTGTTTATTTTTCATTAATTGTTGATTTTTACTTACAATTATTTATTCATAATTATTACTACTTTGAACAAATTAACAATTTAAAATCAGCATTATTTGAATACAAACATTAATTAATATTGATGTGGTTTAATGTAAAAAAGCTATCTAAATAAGAATGCCAAAAAAAATCAACAAGATTTGTCTAGCATCAATCAAGTGGACAATTTATAAATTTCAGATTACAGTTATCATGGATAGAAAAAAAAACCAGAAAGCATACCACTGATAGTGTCTGGCTGGACAGCTGCAAGAATTTGAACTTCCTGCAGCTCTTTTTGATTGAATGCCAAATCTTCCAGTATTTCAAACTTCTTTTCTAACAATTCATGTAGATCTTTCTCTGCAAAATTAAGGGATTTTTAAATAAGAAATCACTGTTCCCCAAAAAGAAAATTTTTATTCAAAAATAAATTACTTAATGGGAATGCCACATAATGCCACATTTATCATTACAATGTAAAATAATTAACAGATGAATGAATATATAATAAAGTAAGATACTTTTACATTATTGTAACACAAATACATTTTGCATTATTAAAATAATAATAATGGCAATAGAAAATATGAAGGACAGATTTAAAAATCAAACAGACAGGAATTTGCTAAAATAAAAATACTGACTGACCTACAAAAGATAGAAATGTAGTTTTTTGAGCTCATCACAAAATATTCATAGAATGTTCTCATCAGACATACAAATATCATTACTGAACACAGAGAACCTGAACAATAAATCCTAGGCAGTAGCACTCATTTAGGTGTTTCAAATTATGACAAGAAACTAATTGATAGCCACTGTACTTTCTTTAGGTTGTATGTAAAAGAGTATCAAGACCTCTTACAGTTCTTGTAATCTTATTTTGAATGTTTTCACAGGGTCTTCAGTATTAGTCAATGCAGCATATTATTCAATCCCCATAGATAATACTGCACAGCCTATATGAGGCTTTCTGAGTCATAAAGATGATAATGACTCCTTTACTGGTTTCAGATAAATTTGAGTTAGCCACTTTGCCCTGGGTTACTCGGCTGGCAAAGCTTCTTTCCGATATTACTCAGTAAAGTTTTGATTAGGACACAAAAGTATCAATCCCTCATGCTCCCAATCAGAATGATTTATAAGTACACTGTAAATCCTTTAGGAAGGACATGAAGACGGTACTTTTGCTAAATAGGGTTTCCTACAAACAACTACGAGAATACTATACTAGTCAACAGTATAAAGGACCCAGTAAAATCACATTCTTTTTTTTACAAGAATTAAGTTTTTGGTTTTTTCCCCTCAGCACTATAAGGTTTGATTTCAATCACTGGCACATAAATAATAGATCAGAGGATTTCTATCATGATAATGCTTGAAAAGGGACATGGCGAAAAGGGATAATGCTTGAAAAGGGACATGGTGGCTCAGTGGCTAAGACACTGAGCTTGTCGATCAGAAAGGTCAGCAATTTGGCAGTTGGAATCCCTAGCACCGTGTAATGGAGTGAGCTCCTGTTACTTGTCCCGTTACTTGCTTCTGCTAATCTAGCAGTTCGAAAGCATGTAAAAATGCAAGTAGATAAATAGAGACTACTTTGGTGGGAAGGTAACAGCGTTCCATGTACCTTTGGGGTTTAGTCATGCCAGCCACATGATCATGGAGATGTCTTCGGACAGCTTTGTAACGGAAATTAGCACTGACCCCTAGACCCTAGAAATGATTAGCATGTGTGTGCAGGGGAACCTTTACCTTTACCTTAATATTTGAAAAGATTTGACCTATAATCTAATACATTTTTTTCCAAGGGCTTCAAGCATAATTAAAATTAAAAACAAGCAAGATTCAAATATGGAGAAACTGGCAGAGAGATGAAATCTCATATACTTCCTCTAAATTTGTTTAGAGCTGATGCTGAATTCTGCTTTACTGACTTTCTAGTTCAATGGTGGGAATAACATTCATCCCAGGCAAATCTTTAAAGTCCAAAAAAGCCACTGAATTAAACACAAACAAAGCTAATACCAGGGAAAAGGCTGATCATGAGTTAGTATAAAGCTTTATTTCCCCCCAACTTCCTGTTCTTTCTATTGAGATAGCTTTGAATACAATATTTTATTTGCTTACCGCTGGCTCTTATATCTAGACGTATTTCTGAAGTACTATGTTCCACTCTTTGAATATTCTTTACTATTGTCTCCAACTCTGTAGTTAACTGTTTTCTTTGCTCATTTAACTGCTTTTGTTTATCTTCTACAAAAACATTCAATTCATAACAAATTATTAAATGAACAAAATTACTGTACAATTTTGCAATCAGTATTCAGTATAATCTCAATTGTTTACATTTTAATGAGCATTTCACACAACTTCTTAAATTAACTGAGTTAAAGTATATAATCTAAGTATTCTTTGTCTTAATATCCAAGTTGGCACTATTAAACAAATTAAAGATTAGAAACCAGGATCTTAACCATATTTTGAAATAATAATTCAACAAAGAAAATTTATCAAAAAGTCTGTACAACCATACAAACTAATATGCTATGCAATAGCTATGTTGTGTGGCTGTATTATTGTTATCTTTCTCATTTTTTCTATTACCTTCCCTTCTCTTATGATTATATTACTTTGTTGTTTATATGCACATTGAGAGCTTCTGCACCAGAGACAAATTCCTTCTATGTCCAATCATGTTTGGCCAACGAAGTATTCTGTTCTGTTACATTCTATTAATTCAGTTGACTTTTGGTTTCTAAATACATTTTAAACCTATATTAAGACTGATTTATGCCCTATTTTAAGAGAAAACGTACGTGCAATCCATTGATATTCCTGATTTCAGTTATGGATTTTTCAAGCCACAGACATTACAGTAATAACTGGAGGCACTGTATTAAATTGGAAAGCAGGTTTCAGGAACTTAAACTTTACTGCCTGATATTTCTATTAAGGAATCTCTCGGAATTCTATTTTTTCTAAGCGATTTAAATTCTAGTATTCAAAGTTTTGGAAGAAAATGTCATCATTAAATATATGAAATGAAACTATACATATTCTTTTCATTAAATTCAGGTGTCTCTTGAAAAAAGTATTACTATACAGCTAAAGGATCATGTAAGAATATCTGCAGTAGTTGGAGAAGGCAGAGCTTCGTTTCGGTGATACAGCTGCGATCTCGGGGCTCTGAGATCGCAGCCAATATTTTCGCCCCTGGTCGGTCCCAACGGACCTAAACCGTCCCGTAGAGACGGGGATAGAGAAGGGTACTGTCCCAGGATCCCAGAGATATCGCAAAATCTCTGGTTTGATCTGGAAGAAGCCCTTTTGCTGGCGGAGGAGAGGCAGCCTCCATAGCTGCTGAAATCGGGACAGCTCCGGAAAGAAAGTGGCTGGAAAGAAGTGTGACGATTGGGTGAGAAAAACTCTTTTGTGTTGTAAATTCGCTGAGGTTGGAAAGGGCATCCTGAACAAAGAAGAAATCTGTGAGACTTTTTTTTTTTGACTGAAACTGTCTGAGCGGCGTTTTTTAAAATGATGTCAAATTGAGGCTGGGGTTTTTTTTTTTTCTTTTTTCTATATTTTTTTGGGGGGACTTTAGTGTGACTTTGTAGGTAACCGGATTGAATTTTCGCTTATATATATTTTTATGCTCCCTTTGATTTTTTAACTTTCTTTAGGATAGAGGCTCCCTTTGGCTATTTTTTTTTTCTTCTGTATATATTACTCCTTTTTTCTGGCTGGGGGGGAGGAAGAGCATTAAGAAACTTTGCAACACTGCCAACTAGAGGCTTGAAAGTATTTTATTTGAATTGGAGAGAATTGCAAAAAGACCTCCTCTCAAGGACATCTTAACGTGATAAGATAGAGGGAGAGCACAGCAAAATATTATTGCAGGTGCTTTCCTGGACTGTTATCAATATTTCAACACTTGAGGTTTGGCTTTGAAGTTGTTGGAGAAGAGAGTCATAACAAGAGCCTTGGATAAATAAATAAAGTGCAGTGTGCTTTTATATATATATATATATATACCCCATTCGCCAGCCTTTTTCTAAATTTCAATTCTAGTAATATTCTTATTTCTGCCTTTTATTTTAAAGGGAAAGCCTCAGAGTTTTTTCTTTATTTTTCTTTTCTTTCTTATTGGGACTTTTTTGCTTTTTCTATCCATGTTTTTGGACCACTTTGTTTTTCTTTTTTGATTATTGAGACTTTTCAACCGGATTAAGGTATGAAGAACCTGAAGGAACTTTTTGTTTTTTCTCTTTTTGCTTTTTTTTTTGCTCTTAATCGATATTATTATTTTTGGGTTTGTTTGTTTTTCTCCTTTCTATTTTTTCTTTTTTATGGTGGACTACTTCGTAATTGGATTAGGGTCTAGAAGAACCTGAAGATCTTTCTTCTTCCTTTTTTCCTGTTTCTTTTTTGATTTCGTGCCTTTTACTATTGGAGTTTTCCATTTTGGATTATAATTGGCTGCTCTACCAGTTGGATTAAAACTCAAAAAGAATTTAAAGCTTTGGAAGCATTGAAATGAGCAGGAAACCACTACCATCTGGCATTTCTACTTCTACCTCTGCTTCCCCACCAGCTGGAGGACAACGTTTAATTCAGACAATGTTGAAGCAAGATAAGGAACAAGAAAGAGTAACTTTACAGATGATTATGCAAGGAATCCAAGATCTCAAGACAAAATCAGACATTATTGAACAAAGAACAGAAAATATTGAACAAAGAATAGAGAAGACTGATGAAAAAGTGGAAAACATTAAACAAATGATGGTCAAGTATGAGGAGAGATTCCAAAAAATTGAGGAAGAAGGAAAACAAAGAGAGAAGATTGGAAATATTGACAGTAGATTAACAGCGGTTGAACAAGAAAAAAGTGGGATGTTGAGGTGGGAGATGGAAAGGTCAGAATTTTACCTCAGATTTCAAAATATAGAAGAGGAAAAAGAAGAAAATTTGGCAGCGATAATGATAGAAATTTTGGCAGATGCTTTGGAAATTACAGAGGAAAAGATGATGGATGGAATAGATGAGATATATCGAGTCTATACAAGGTATGCGATGAGAAATAAATTACCCAAGGAAGTCCATATAAGATTTACCAAAAAATCCATTAAAACGCAAATATTACAAGTAGTAAGAGAGAAAATATTGAAATACAAAGGTAAAGAGGTTGTGGTTTTAAAACAAATACCCAGAAGAGTGAGAGAGATGAGAAGAGAATATCGATTTCTGACCAAAATGTTACTGGAAAACGAAGTGAATTATAGATGGCTGATTCCAGAAGGACTAATGTTTAGGTGGCAAGAGCAGAGACATAGAATGGATTCAATTGAGAAAGCAGAACTTTTCCATGCAGAATTTTTTGGAGGAAGAAGAGAGGAGGCAGAGAAAGAGGTCTCATTAATTGAGTTTCAAGAGGAACAACTGGAGACTGAAAAAGAGAAAGGAGCAGTAAGGGGACAGGTGGATAGCAAAGAACAGCGTGAAGTGAGATCCACGAGAGCGGTTAGACCTAAATATAAAGCATAATCATGGAAGAAAGAAAACTGATTACAATGAATATAAATGGACTTAATTCAGCTGTTAAAAGAAGGAAAACTTTTCATAAATTAGAGAAATTAAAATTTGATATAATTTGTCTACAAGAAGTTCATATTAAATAACAACATGAACAATTGTTAGTACAGTCAAAATTGGGGAAAATATTTACTTCTTTGACTCAATGTAAGAAAAGAGGAGTGGTTCTATACATTAAAGAGGCTATCCCAGCAAAATTGATTTACACGGATGAAGATGGAAGAGTATTAATGGTAGAAATAATGGACAATAATATAAAAATACTCTTGATTGCAATTTACGCTCCGAATGATAAACAAGAAGAGTTTTATAAAAAGCTACACATGAAAATAATTGGACTGGACTATGTTAATATAATTATGATGGGAGATTTTAATGGAATTGTGGACAATAAATTGGACTATATAGCAACAACAATAAAGCAAAATAGAAAGACTCTCCCTAAGTCTTTTTTTAAAATGACAGATGAATTAACTTTAAAAGATATTTGGAGAGAAAGAAATGTTAAAGCTAAACAATATACTTTTTATTCAAATAGACATTTATCATGGTCCAGATTAGATATGATTTGGATCTCAACAGAATTAATATCCAATATTCAAGAAACAAATATTGAAACAAGTACTTGGGCAGATCATAGCCCAATGACAATTAAATGGAAGGGACAAAAAAAAAGATCGAGATGGACATTAAATAATACTATTTTAAAGGAGAAAGATTTTATACAATGGATGGAGAAGGAATTGGCTTTTTTCTTCAGAGAAAATAAAAAAGAAGATACTTCAACGCAGAATGTGTGGGATACAATGAAGGCATACGCTAGAGGTTTGATAATAGATTATACAAGAAAAAAGAATATTAGGAAAAGGCAAGCTTCTAAGGCCTTGGAAGACGAGTATAAAAGTCTTGAAAAAGAGTTGCAGAAAATGCCACAGAAAAAGGATATTAAATTGAAACTGGATGTAATCAAACATAAAATGGAATTAATAGAGAAAGAAGAACTGGCACAGAAAATCAGAAACTCTAAACAGAATTATTTTGAAGATGCAAATAAACCAGGTAGATGGCTAGCATATAAATTGAAAAAAGAGAAGGAATCAAGAAAAATATTGAAGTTAATAGATGAAAAAGGCCAAGTCTGTTATGGGGATAAGGAGAAAAAAGAAATTATTTGAGATTTTTATGAGCAACTATATAAACAAGAGAATATTGATGAGGAAAAAGTCAAACACTTTTTACAGGAAGCTAATTTACCGAAGATACCTAAGGAGACTGAAGAAATGCTAGAAAGCAATATAACAATGATGGAACTAAATGAAGCATTTAAGAGACAAAATAATGGGAAAGCACCAGGTCCAGATGGGCTTCCAGCAGAATTCTATAAAACATTTCAAGAATCATTGAGCATCCCATTGTTAGAAGTTATGAATGAAGTTATGTTAAAAAAGATGATACCCAAAACATGGTCAGAGGCTTATATTACACTTATACCGAAAGAAGAGACTGACCCACTGCAAATTAAGAATTATAGACCTATTTCTTTATTGAATGCAGACTATAAAATCTTTGCTTCAATTTTAGCAGAAAGACTTAAAAAATATTTAAATAATTTTATTCACCCAGATCAAAATGGATTTCTGCCAAAGAGACAAATTAGAGACAATATGAGAGTAATCTTGGACACTTTGGAATACTATGAGGCTCATCCTGAAAAGCAAATGGCTTTGATATTCCTAGATGCTCAAAAGGCATTTGACAACGTGAACTGGAGATTTATGTTATTACTATTGGAGCAGATGGGTTTTGCTAAAATATTTATTCAAGCAATAGAAGCCATATATAATAAACAGACAGCAAGGGTAATGATGGAGGGGGAACTTACAGATTTTATTAATATAAGGAAAGGCACAAGACAAGGATGTCCCCTATCTCCTTTGCTATTTGTGTAGACCTTGGAAGTGTTGAATAGAAATATTAGGGATGATAAAAGCATAAAAGGAATGAAAATTAAGAAGGAAGAATTTAAGCTACAAGCTTTTGCTGATGATTTAGCTTTTATTCTGGAAGACCCACTAGAAACAGCTCCAAAGTTATTGGAAAGGATAGAGACATATGGAGAGGTGGCTGGTTTGAAAATAAATAAAGATAAAACAAAGATTTTGACAAAGAACATGCTATTGAGACAGAGAAAAGAACTGGCAGATCTTTTGAAAATTCAAGTTACAAATAAGGTTAAGTATCTGGGGATATATTTGACAACAAGATGTAGCACATTAAAGGAGAATAATTATATTAAACTTAAACAACAGATAACTACAGATTTGAAGAAGTGGGAAAACTTGCAATTGTCATTAATAGGGAGAATTTCAACAATTAAGATGAATATTTTACCTAGAATTTTATTTTTGTTTCAAACAATACCAATTAGGCTTGGAAAAGACTATTTTGAAGATTTAAATAAAATTATGTTGAAGTTTATATGGCAAGGTAAAAAACCAAGAATAAAGCTAAAGCTTCTGCAAGATGTTAGAATTAGAGGAGGTTTTGGCCTGCCTAATTGGGAATTGTATTATCAAGCTGCAAGTTTGATGTGGGTCAAAGAATGGATAACATTAAGAAAACATAGGTTGTTGACATTAGAAGGGCATGATTTGCTGTGGGCTGGCATGCTTTTTTATGGTATAAGGGAACTAAAACACAAGGTTATTTTAGAAGACATTATGTACGGGAGTCTTTGTGGTTAAATTGGGAGAAGATAAAAAGACAATGTTATTTGAAAATTCCAGTTTGGTTATCGACTATTGAAGCATTTTCCTATCCTATAATTTACAAGAAGGAACAAACAGTTAGATATAGGAAACTTTTGGATGAAAAATAAAATGATAAGCAGACTGATTTAGATAAGATCTTGATGGGTACTGATGAGAAGGTGATTAAAAAATTATATGGTTATTTACTGGGAATGAAATTAGAGGAAGAACAAGTCAAAGAAACTAGTCAAAGAAACTATGATTGTTTGGGGGAAGAATTTTGGATATGGGATTGATTTAGAGAAATGGCAGAAATTGTGGTCTCAAAATTATAAAATGACAATGTCAACAGCATATAAAGAAAACTTGTATAAGATGTTTTACAGGTGGCACTTTCCTCCGACAAGAATAGCAAGAATGTTTAAGAACAAATCTGAAAAATGCTGGAAATGTCATCAGATACCCGGCTCGTATTACCATATGTGGTGGACTTGTGAGGATGCTAGAAAATATTGGACTAAAATTCGCATGTGGTTGGAAAAAATGACAAAGAAACATATAGACTTGAAACCAGATATCTTCTTATTGGAATTTTATTGGAATATCTTCTTATTGGAATTTTACTTGATATTTTTAGTAAAGATTTGAAATACCTGATTGTAAGTGTATTAACAGTGGCCAGGATTGTATTTGCTAAAAATTGGAAGAATGAGAAAATACCATTACAGGAAGAAATTATTAAGAAAATATTGGAATGTGCTGAGATGAGCAGATTGACATTTGAAATTAGAGAGCAAGAGGATAAACAATTTTATGAAATTTGGGATCTTTTTTATAAATGGCTAGATGATAAACTATGATAATAGAATATTTAGAATGCTAGATAGTAAGAAATATCTTTATTTTGCTATTTTGCTATTATTTTGTTATTTGATATTATATTTATAAAGGGTTTTTTAGGATTGATTTGGTATGATTATATGATTTGTTGAATAATCTGGTTAAAGTATTGTTAGCTCATAAAGCATGAATGATTAAAAGTATAGTCAAAAAAAATTTTTTTTTTTAGTGATATTAGGATATATAAGTTTGGATTAATAATATGAGTTGTTATGTAACATAATTGTAACTGGGACTACAGAATGAATGCACAAAAATGATGAACCAACTGACACACTGGATGTACATACGAGAGTTGAATGTTTTGATGTTTTGTTTGTCTTGTTTGTTTGTAGAAAATTAATAAAATCTTTTTTTTAAAAAAAAAAGAATATCTGCAGTAGATAGTGAGTAAAAATAACAAATTATTCTTAATATCCAGCAAAAGTAAAGTATATTTTAAAAAATGAAATTATATATTACCAATGTTAAAGCTTCTTTTGCAATTGTTTTCATAAGAAACTCCAAATTAACAGTTTGCTGCTTGTCCTACTTATATAAGTATTAAAGCAGGAATAATTTTCTACAGAAATTCTGTTTGCCTAACAAAAGAAGCACCTTAATTCAAAGTACACAAAATTAATATTATAACTGAAAGTATGAGAAATCACCCAAACATACCATCCAAACTGCCAGGTTGGGCCACTGCAAGAGCTTGAGCTTCTTGTAAACTTTTTAAATTTTCCAATAACAGTTGTTTCTTTTTAGATAGTGTATATAATTCTTTTTCTACAAAAAAAGAAAAAAGTTTTAAATTATCTTTTTAAAGTTAAGAAGCCTCTCATTGGTCAGAAAATTTAAAAGAAAAAACATTTTAATATGGATAACTTTATATAATTTATAAATAATTTGTCTATTAATACAGTTAATTTTTAAGTGCAAAGAAACAACGTAAGAGAAATAATATGCCACAAAGCATTTAGAATTTTCTGTGAAATTTGAATTATGTTCCTACAAGAACCCAAGAAACTTTCCTGACAAGGAACAAAATTCTTTAATACCATATGAAAAACAGTATTCATTCTGATCTCTTTATCAGTATGAAATAAACAGTAAAATTTAAAACCTTACATATTAAATATGTATTACCATATTTCAAAATAAAAGTTTGAGTAACACCTACTAAGTATGTAAATCTAAGTACTATTGCTATTGCTATAAAGCTATATGCTTTATAGCAATAGCAATAGTACTTAGATTTACATACCACTTCACAGTGCTTTACAGCCTTCTCTAAGTGGTTTACAGAGTCAGCATATTGCCCCAACAATTTAGGTCCTCATTTTACCCACCTCGGAAGGATGGAAGGCTGAGTCAACTTTGAGTCTGGCAAGATTTGAACTGCCAAATTGCAGGCAGCTGGCAGTCAGCAGAAGTAGCCTTCAGTACTGTACTCATTTGCATTCACTCCATTGCATTCACCATGGCTTATAATATCATGTAAATTAATTGATTATAGCATTTTATTTTATTTTTATGACAAAAATTGAAAATACTTTTTCAGGCATAATTGAATTTATTTTGTTTTTAATAAAGAATGCCATTCTAATGGAATTTATAACTCTTTTGTTTAGAAAAAAGGTTTTATATATATTCTTTTTGTTAACTTACCTCCATAATGTCTATCTGGAAATTTCTCTGAAGCACCATGCTGCAATGCTAATATCTCCTGAAAAACTTTCTTTAGCTCTTTAGACAAATTGCTTCTTTCATCAGATAATACTTGTAGTTTATGCTCTGTAAAAATAATTAGGTCAATTCATTTAAAAATTGCTGATATATTTGCCCTATTAACAATATAATGCATATAATTGGTATGTAGCCTATCACAAATATTTAGCTGTGACACTTATAGTTTTTAATATTAGTTAATAATAGTGATTTTAGATATTTGTCATTTTTAGTTTTGTTGCTCATTTCCCAGAGTAATTTGCTTATGAGATGAGTTATATAAATTAATTAAATGAGTTATATAAATTAATTAAATAAATATTAAATAAATAAAATGTTTTGTAAAATAAGTAAACCCTGTTGCTGTATTTAATCATAATTTAATTTTAAGGGAATGGATATCATTAACACTTTGGTTCTGTTGTTAATTTTAATTAAAATTGATAAAACTCTATTACTTTATTAAATATGAATTAACACTGGCTTCTTTCATTTATCATATATATGATTAAACATTATTTTAACAGTACAACAAAATGTTACAGTTTACAATTAGAATGAAGATGTTTAAATACTTCCATTTAATCAAGTCACAGAAGAGCTGGAAAGATATAAGCCTCAGCCTGGTTATACCAGCTACTATGAATAAAATCTAAAAAAAATTTCTTCTTCCTTTCTTTCCATGAGGGACAGAAAATTTGAAAAGTCTTACTTACAGCTCAGCAAATAGTGTTTCATCTTAATTATAAATTCAACTGAGGCAAGGAAACTTACTTCAAACTTCATATATATGAGCCATAGTGGCACAGTGGTTAGAGTGCAGTACTTGAAGGCTACTTCTGCTGACTGCTAGCTGCCTGAAGTTTGGCAGTTTGAATCTCACCAATCTCAAGGTTGACTCAGCCTTCCATCCTTCCGAGGTGGGTAAAGTGAGGTCCCAGATTGTGGGGGAAATATGCTGATTCTGTAAACTGCTTAGAGAGGCTATAAAGCACTGTAAAGTGGCATATAAGTCTAAGTGCTGTTGCTATATCTAGCATTACAAATATCAAAAATTACAGTTTACCTACCATTGATATATCCAGGTTTGGCCACTACAAGAGCCTGAGCATCTTCTAATTCTGTCCAGTTAGAATCCAAAAGTTTCTGTAGTAACTCCTTTTTTTTAAGTGAGTGATTCAGTGATCTCTCTTTTTGAATTATTTCTTTAAAAGTATTTAAAAATACTCTCATTATTTATAAAATCACATAACAACAATTATTTTTAAAAACTGGATTATTTCATATGATGGTATTATTGTAGATCCCATTCAATAAAACAAAACAAACTAAATGAAATGATTTTGGATTATTAATACTCTTGGTCAATAAAATACTAATATACTATAATAGTAACTTTTTCAAGGCAGACTTAGAATATATTATGCAGATCTCTCTTAGCACAGCTGCCCAAGCCTAACAACATAGAAATTAAATAAATAGGGGTGGCAGACCAAAGGTGTAAAATGACAATTCTCACTACAACAAAGAAATGATGACTTCAAATCTGCTTGAATTTGCTCTCACTGGTTTTGTGTGGGTAAAATGCATTTTTAATTTTTATTCCACTGGTTTGTATCCCACCTTTATTATTTTTACAAATAACTCAAGGTGGCGAACATATCCAACACATCTTCTTCCTTCTATTTTCCCACAACAACCCTGTGAAGTGAGTTGGACTGAGAGAGAGTGCCTGGCCCAAAGTCATCCAGTCAGCTTTCATGACTAAGACAGAACATAAATTTTTGTCTTCTGCTTTTCAGTTTTGTGCCTTAACCAGTACACCAAACTGGTTTTTAGGAAATAAAAATAGAAACATCCATTTTATTTTTTAAAAAAACTTAATTCAAAAACATTTGTTTTTAATTTTGAAAAATTCAAATTGGTTCAATTTTGTATGTGGTTGAGGTACACATCAATTATTCTTTTAATTGCCACCTATGATAGTTAGTCATCTACATGGGGAACAAAACCCAAACTTTTATGGAAAAGACAGGCTCATTATTCCAACAATTCATTTTATGCTAGAAATGCAGTTTTTAGTATATTTCCAAAGGAAAATTAGGAATTGAAACATACTTGTAAAAATATAACAGGGTTGATGAAGTGAAATGAATAATGACATTTTTAAAAGTTTATTTTAAATAAAGAATGGGGACTCAGATTGGCTGTCAAACTTTAATTCTGCAAAACTGCATATTCTTCCTCATATCAAATATGCACTGTAGTGTCAAACAGCCTTAAAATATAAATTTTCTATGAGAGCCAACTAAAGCCTCCAATTTCAAAAAATTATAAATACAAAAAATATTAAAAGATATAAGTTAACAGCTTGAAGTGCTCTAGAAATAAAAATTAAAATGCATTTGTAGGATGCTTCTGAACAGGAGAAAGAATATATAGGGCATCCATAATGTATAGTCATGATTGCAGCATGATGAGTTTGATGACTGTAGAAGTTCTTTATTATTATTATTTTAATTTTTAGACTGCCAAACACTTCAATATATATAAAAGAAATGTATAAAGTATAAAAATAATACAGATATCCTCAACTTATTACTTACAATTGAGCACAAAATTTCTGTTGCTGAGGCATTTATTAAGTGCATTTTGTCTCATTTTATTACCTTTCTTGCAATGCAACTCTAGTTAAGTTAGTAATATGGTTATTAGGTGAATCTGATTGACAAAAGGTCGCAAAAAGATGTTGCAACATTTATAAGTGTGAAAAACATTCATAAGTCACTTTTTTTCAGTGCTGTTGTAACTTTAAACAATCACTAAACAAACTGTTGAAAATTGAGGATTATCTGTACAGTGAGCTGGGAATGTATATTCTCTTTTATAAGTAAACATTGCCATAAAAAGATGTGAGGAAGAGGATACTAGAATCTAGAATGACCCAACTTCATTGGTTTATAACTATCTATACTACAGAAGGGAGGGAATGACAGAAATTGATTTGATTTTTTATGATTAGTAAGAAAAAGAAGAATTTCCTAATAAATGATCAGTTCTAACACAAACTTAACTCATTTGATAAATCATTAAACAATATACCTTAAGCCATTGTTCCAAATGGCTATAATCCATTCATCCAAGAACAGAGAAAGGTGCTTGACTTAACACTTCTTCTAACTAATATTATAATAAAGATAGTGATAAAATAGTATTATTGTAAAAAAAAAAGTTTACAATTTTCAGTCATACCACTAGGTCGTTCAAAATGAGCATATTCTGCCTTCTGAATATCATTTATAGTTGCCTTTAAATCTGTAGTCAAGTGTTTTTTTGCTTCAACCAATTCTTGAAGTGCGTGTTCTGTAAAATAATTTCATGTCAATACTTATAATAATAATTTATTTTTTATTCTGAGGTCTAAATAATTTAATGGATTGCTGTTAAAACAATAAATATTATTAAAATAACACTGAAGAATATAAAAATAGGACTATATATATACACCTATAAATAGACATAAATACATACACACACATCCCACGCCTATACAGTTAACACCTAAAACCCTTCTGGAAAAAAAGTCTCCAGAAAGCCATGAAAACATTACAGCTCTTATGAAGAAAAACAAGCAGTATTCCTTATTTATCTGCTAAGGGTTTTTTTTGTTTTTTTTTTGATCTATGCAAACTCTAAGTTTAAAAATAATAATCTGTAATCTACAAAATGTAATCTTCAAATTGAGCCTTCTTGTGACTTCACATCCATGTAACTTTCTTGACAGCAGTACTGAAATGATTTGTGACTCTCTTTTTTCAGTGTATTTTTTTCAATTTCTCAATCTAGCTTACAAACCTAAAACAGCTTGGTGGAAAACCATTTCCAGGGCTGACCTTGTTTAATTTCACAGTGTAGGAAGGACTAACATGTCAATATGATATTAGGAAGATCCAAATGGAGGGTTTTTTTCTGTCTCTTTTAAGATTTCAGCTTTTAGTTCTTATTTCATTTATTTCCTATCTTTCTTTAATTGACCAATTATCTTTTACACTTTTTGACTTTAATTGGCCATTTTAATGTTTGTATCACAAGCCATATCTCAAGCCTGGAGTTTCAAGAGCTCTAGCCTGAGAAATTACTCTGAAATCACATCTCTCACTTAACAAACTGGCAGGCATAGCAATGGGAAAACAACAGTGGTGGGATTCAGCTAGTTCGGGCAAACCAGTGGTAAAAATTCTGGATGGCTCCACCCCTCCCCGCCCCCCGCCTGCTCACCCCACCCTGTCATTCCTCATCTCACCTACCATTGCTAACCTGCCCTGATCTCCCTGGGTGAGTGAGCCTATGAGCAAACCCCAGTCGAGTTGATTCCCGACCTGGCTTAGGCTGCCACCGCCACCACAGGTCCCGTTGAGTTGACTCTCTGGCTGGCCTAGGCCACTGTGCTGCCCCACCACCATCCCCAGGCTTGGCTGACTTGCTTCACTGCCAGCGCCATGACTCCATCACACGCAGTGCTCACGGCCTAACTAGCTAGCTGCCCGTCCACTGTGCCCGGCCTGCAGCGCCACTTACCGTGCTTTCTGGTGCTTCCTGCTGCTTACCGCTCCTTCCTGGAGTTTCCCACTGTTCCCAATGCTTCCTATGCTTATCAGAGCTTCCTGCTTGCCTCTGAATTGCAGCTGAGAAGCTGCATGGCTGTGCTAGCTGGGAGAGTGTTCTCCCCCTGGCCAGGAAGCTGCATGGTTGCGCTGGCTGGGATAATTTATTTATTTTTATTTTATTTATTTATTTTGATTTGTCAATCGCTTACAAGATAATGTTCTCTCCCTGGCCGGGAAGCTGCATAGCTGCACTGGCTGGAAGAAGAAATTCCCCAAGGATTTATTTGCCTACCTGATTTCCAGCTCCTTCGTGTTTGTCGCCATCGTGTGCAGGGGAAAGAAAGTTTGTGTAGGACTAAAAAAAAGTTCAATCAATCAATTCTAACTTCTTGCGAAAGAAAAAGATCATGCAAAGTTGGAATTGATTGACTGAATTTTTTATTTTTTAGCCCCACATAAACTTTTCTTTCCCTGCACAGGATGGCAAGAAATGCAATGGAGATGGAAATCAGGTAGGCAAAGAAATGCTTGGGAGAAGCGACGGCATCTGGATGTTGGTGGGTGGGGAAAGCTCCGTGGCACGGCACTGCAATGGTGAAATGAGCAATGGAGTGGCCGGTATGAGGTAAGGAGGAAGCCACTTTCCTTTTCTTCTCCCTGTTCCTTTTCCTTCCCTCGTGCTGGGCTCCATTTCCCGTTTCTACATTGCAGCACAAAATCCAGGAATCCACTTTGATAGTGTGTGGGGTGTGTATGTGTGATTTGCCTGACCTTGCAGTCTCCCCAAATACATTGGGCTCAGCAGCAGCTTTGTCACCAGAACAAAACAGCTCCATCACGATTTGAAACAATCCTGAGGGTGGGATGGGGTTTCTAAAATGTGCAGGCCCACAAACCGCATTCCCTGGCTTTTCAACAGGATTTTTCTGGGCTCAGAAGAGGCAATTTGGCTCATCTGTGCAAGCTCACATCATTCTCCTGGTGCTGCTTGGCAGGCTATGCTCCGCCATGTCTTTTTAGCTGTGCTGGTGAGAAAGGGATGGTGTGTATGTGCTTTCTAGGGGTCTTCTCTTTTAAGGGGCACTAGCTTTGGGATTTACAGGATTGCAGGTTGATCTGCTCCCCGCCTCCTCCTCCTCCTTCTTCCCCTTTGTCCTTTGGCTTTATAGATAGATGGTCCTCCTTGGGATTTGTGTCTGGTTTGCTGCCTACAAGTCTGTTCTTTTTGGAGGGTCCTTTTCAGACAGGGTGTTGTTCTAACTTTGAATGATCACTAAATGAATGGTTGCAAGTCAAGGACTACTTGTTGTTGTGTATGTACCATAGTTAATAAAGTATGAGCTTGAGGTAAAGTGCAGGGTTCTGGCCCTGCACTTCTGATTGGCTGTTAGGCGGCCAGATCGGATTGGTTAGTTCTTAGGAATCCGATTGGCCCTTAACAGAGGATTATTATTGGTTTAAAGAGCTAGCGTTCATAGCTCACTATTGGACAATTCTCACAAAGGTTGCCTATATAAGGCAGGGTTCACTGTTATTGTTTTGAGAAGTCACCATGCAATAAAGAGCTGAAAGTTCACATTCAAAGACTGTCTCCATTTACTCCAACCCTTGTAGTCTATGTCAATTTATTCCTGCTGTGTTCTGTGAAACTTCTTATTTAGCTAGTATATGTGTTAGGATCAGAGAGATTGGTTAGCAACTAGCAAATATTCTAGCTTTTCTTACTTGAAATCTGCCTACTGTATATACTCAAGTATAAGTCGAGCCGAATATAAGCCGAGGCACTCAATTTTACCACAAAAAACTGGGAAAACTTATTGACTCGAGTATACGTCGAGGGTGGGAAATGCAGCAGCTACTGGTAAATTTCAAAAATAAAAATAGATACCAATAAAATTACATTAATTGAGGCATCAGTAGGTTAAATGTTTTTGAATATTTATTTCAAAGAAAAACAGTAAACTAGCTCTGTAAGTGGAAAAGAGAGCCAACAAAACCAATATGGTATCAACAATAACTTTAAAAGTACAAAAACCTTAGCTCAATCAGCAACCAAACTAAAACACAAGAGTTAAAATCCTTCAAAACTGGATTCCTCATCATCATCTGTATGTCCAAACAGAGTCACTCTCTCCCTTGCAAGAAAAAAGCATGTGTATGTGCTGCATGTACATCCTGTTTTGGAGAACCACCATCTCTTTCACAGCTCTCCCTCATGCCTCCATTGCATGTGCACACATGCCATGGCTCAGTAGTAGGTCAACATACAGATGTCACACTAGGTTCCCTCCTCAAAAGGTACATCCAACCTTTCTTGAGAAGTACAAACTTCATCTGTTCAGGATTGTGGTGACAAAGGTGAAGGAGGATGGGGCTGAAAGAAGGGAAGGGAAGAAAAGATCATTGACAGGGAGAAAGACAGGGAGAAACACCTGGAAGTGTGAGCCCTCGAGTTTCCTTAGGGAAGACCAGACAACAAGGGGAGAGGAGAGGAGGAGGAGGAGGAGGAGGAGGAGGAGGAGGAGGAGGAGGAGAATTAAAAAAAAAAGAGTGGGAAGCCAACTCACGCGTGCCATCAAAGCCAGGGGGAAGCGGGGCTTTCTCCACCTGCTGATGCCAGAGGAGTGCGGGGGGGGGGAGTGCGGGGAAAGGGGGTTCGTGCCGAGGCTCCGCAAGCGATTACCAGATTTGCAGCTCCGTTTGTTGGCGAAGCTGGAAGCGCGCCCATTAATGGGGAAGGAGAGCCCGCAGCTCCGAAAGACTTTGCAGCATTGGGGACTGAACAGGAGAGCCGCAAACGCCGTACTCCCCAGGAAAGGGTGGCCCTCTTCCACTCGGCGGCTCCCGCCACGGCGCAGCCAGGCACTTTGTCTCACTGCCCCTGGAGCGCATGCACTCTTCGCTGCTAGGGTAGGGGGCGGAGGAGGCTGCCTGAGCCTGGCGGTTTGTTGGCGAAGCTGGAAGCGCGCCCGTTAATGGGGAAGGAGAGCCCGTAGCTCCGAAAGTCTTTGCAGCATTGGGGACTGAACAGGAGAGCCGCAAACGCCGCGCTCCCCAGGAAAGAGCGGCCCTCTTCCACTCGGCGGCTCCCACCATGGCGCAGCCAGGCACTTTGTCTCGCTGCCCCCGGAGCGCATGCGCTCTTCGCTGCTAGGGTATGGGGCGGAGGAGGCTGCCTGAGCCTGGCGGTTTGTTGGCGAAGCTGGAAGCGCGCAACGCAGGAGCTCGCGGGGGGCCCGGGCGCCCATTAATGGGGAAGGAGAGCCCGCTTGGGGTTGCCTGTGTGGCCCTCAGCGGGTAGACAGCCACGGCGGCGATGCAGGAGGCGCAATCGGTTGCAGCCACGCCAGCGCAGGCCAGGCATGGTGCCGTAGCGGCTGACTCGAGTATAAGCCGAGGGCGGTTTTTTCAGCACCAAAAATGGGCTGAAAAACTCGGCTTATACTCAAGTATATACGGTATATCTTTACTTCTGCAGGTCTGATTTTTAAGATTGTGATCATATAAAGTGAATAATTCAAAATTACATTTTATTGATAAAATACTGTCTCATCTCTTGATCTTGACACTGGATATGGGATCTGCAGCAAAAAAAAAATGGGGGGGCTGGGGAATTCTGGAGGTAACCCTCGATTTAACAACCATTCCTTCCTCCTTTCTGTTCCCACCTTCCATTTCATGAGGCCAATAACTTTATTCTGGAAATTACAAGTTCAAAAGGAAGCCAAATTCAGTAGTCCTCAATTTACAACAGTTCATTTAGTGACAATTTGAAGTTACAATGGCACTGAAACAACTGCTTTTCAACTTGCAGTCATTGCAGCAGCAGCATGGTTACATGATCAAAATTCAGATGCTTGTCAACTGATTCATATTATGACAGTTGCAGTGTCCCATGATCATGTGATCAACTTTTGCAACCTTCTGACATATTCACTTAACAACTGTGTGATTAACAACTGCAGTGACTTACTTAACAACTGTGGCAAGAAAGGTTGTTAAATGGGGCAAAATTCCCTAAGTACCAGTGATAGCATCCAACTAGTTCGCACCACTTTGGGAGAACCAGTTGTTAACTTTCTAAGCAATTTGCAAAATGGTTGTTGGAAGAAATCATTAGGGTGGAGAACCAGTTGTTAAATAATTTGAATCTCACCACTGCTTATTACCAAAGGAGCATTTCCTCACATTGTGGCTGCTGCAATGAATATGAAAAGCCGAGCCAATGTTTTGAGCACGTTTAACATCTCCAGCCCAACAGTTCTCTGTTAACACTCACCACACCTGTCAATTTACCAACTCCAGTTACTGCACTAGTGAACATCGCACATCCAGTCACTATTGCTTCATCAATGAATCTCCCAACCTAATAACATTATTTGGTCCTTTAAATATAACAATGAGACCTGTGGAAAGCATGCCTTTCCTTCCCCAGGAAAGCTGACCTCTCCCTCCAGTACAAAAACTTCATGCAGTTTTAAAAAGAAGACTAGAAAAGGGGGCTGCTGTATATTGTTTAATGGACTGCTAAATTGGCCATGCCCACCCAGTCACATGACCACATAGTCACACCCACCCAGTCACATGACCACATAGCCACACCCACAGAACTGGTAGTAAAAAAAAAATGAATCCCACCACTGGAAAACAGCAGTGGGAATACAGAAATGGGAAAATAGCTAAAATGCCCAAAACAGCTGGTGGGGGAGGGGAGAAACCCTGGAGACATTTGTGGAAACATTTCCATCTACTTTCTGCTATGCTGGATTTTCAGTCTCTTGGATAGTCTGCAGACACAAGATCTATACCTTCAATAGACTCTTCTTAATTTTCCCCTCAATATGATCAGAAGTTGGCTCATAAAGTCATCTTTGGAAATTAATCGTGGAAGTATGTTTAGAATGTAACCAAGTATACTCTATTTTAGTGCAAAACAATAATTATTTTATCTGAGAAATTTCAAACAGCTGGCACTCAAAAAAGATTGTTGACACTCTGGTGAATGGTTCCAATAAATATTCATTTGGTTTCTATTCAATATTGCACGGTTTATTTTTGCCCAAGTTGAATAACTCATCTGAAAAACTTTTTCTGCTGCTCATAATTAAATTTATGAAGTATTTTCCTTCAAGGTTAGATATAACTGACTAGGACTTCTCTCCAATTATATATCTACCTTTAGAGGTGCTCATCAGATTTGTATACAAGGCACCTTTATTGGGCAGCAGAGATTTAGGAAGATTAAATACTGGCCACCTGATGATATGATTACATTTCAGACATTTGGCAACCTGTTCACATTTATGACTGGTTGCCAAATACCCTGCAATCATGTGGTTGCTATCTGCAATCTTCTCTGCCAGCTTTGGAAACTGGCAGGAAATGGAAGGGACAGAAGATTTGATGCCCACTGCCAAAGGATTTGCCCTTCCTTTAAGGCTGAGGAAAAATACTCCTGGAAGAATGGTTCTCAAATCTGGTGAAAATGCTAGAAAAGTTGACATTCAGAAAAGTTCAGAGCCTTTAATGTTTTTCCCCCTCAAATTTACTTCTTTCATTCGTATCCTATGGAGAAGAAAAACCTAAAATGCTGAGGCTCATAGCTCATGCCAGTTTTGTTAGGGTTTTGTTCTTCCTTGTTTTCATGATGGTTCTGAAGGCCTCTTTTCCAAATCACGCAAATCATTGAGAGAATGGAGCCTGAATGCAGGATGGGGCAAGGTGGTGGGAAAGTAATGAAACCTAGTATGGTGGGGTGGGAAGAAGATTCGGTAGCCTTGGCCAATTGATGTCTCCTAATTTTTTTATACTATCACATAATCAGTATTTAATTTTGGCAGCGAAAGATGAATCATTTTCTTCAAATAATTGCTTACTAATTTGAAGAACAAAGGATTTACATTAGCTGACAATAGGTGTTCTTGAAAAAAGGAATGTAGCCGAAAGCTATGATTAGCAATCTTTAATAATTTGGTAGGGGATGTTCATCTGGTAAATTATAATGCTTTTTTTTTTTTGGTAATGTTTAACACATTTCCTTTCAGGTTAATTTCCTTCTATTTCAAGTAAACTTTTCTATTCTTATTTTACCCAATGGAGCATGTATTATTATTTTTATATGCATGAAGAGACAAAGAAAATGGGTGATATGTGTTGGTGTTCCTTTCTATATAAAAGAAATGATATGGATTTCTCAATGTGAAAGTGGTTTCTATGCACAAGAAAGAAATTCTTATATATGCATAAAAGATATACATTTTTGTCACAGATTTCTTACTACCAGTTTCCTAACTAGAGATTCATCTTCTAAAATAGCTACCACTGTTATCCATATTGTATAGTTTAAAATCTCATTTGAAGTTATAGTTATTCCCTTGGGCATTTGCAGGCTTATAACTGTGGTAAGAACAATAATCTTTTAATTATTGCAACCCTATTGTTATATATTACTTTTCACCTAAATTAACAAAATGCTTTTTATGGAAGATAATTTTTAATATATTTAGTTTTTGTATATGCCTCTACTTCCTTCGGAAGGAAAAACAGTATATGAATGAATGAATGAATGAATGATACGGTAGTATTAGTAATAATTCCTGTTCAAGTCTTTAAATCATGAGGCAATATAGCGACCTTACCATTGATAATGCCTGGATGGATGGATGCAAGAATCTGAGCTTCCACAATTTCCTTCTCATTGGACTGCAACTTTTCTTGCAATTCTTTCTTCTTCATTAATAGGTCATATAATTCCTTTTCTTAAAAATAAAAATGTTTTTAAAATTATTTCATGAAAACATTCAAAGTACAATTATGTCCCACATCATTAAAAATCACACCTGGATCATTTCATTAAAGTGGCAAATGCAAGGCAAAGAAATAGTGACATTGCCATGAAGATATCTAATATTTTCAGGTAACTTCATGACAGTGTCACTATTTCTTGTCTTGCATTTGTTTTACAACACCATTATACAACTCCATTTAAACGGAAAACCAAAAACTAAGAAAAAAAAACCAAATTTCAGATAATAGAACAAAAACGAAAGTCAATGTTCTCCCTTTCAGTTATCTCTTTGGAAGGATGAGGTAAAAGTCTCAATCTAGCATGCTTTTGTTTGTAGGGAAATAACTTCTTCATGTATTGGAAGGTACATATGTTTATTTTAAAAGATTGTGAGAAGTCATAAAGATAGTATTTATGTAACAATGGACTAAAGAAGTGTATAATTTTGGAGTTGAAACTACTTTCCAAGTTTTTAAGGTTTTAGGCAAAGACCTATTATCAAAATAAGCATGGCTGTTTATTTAGTGTTTCCCCAAAGCCTGGAAGAAGCAAACCCCTAATAATTTAAAGTGCCAAAATACAGCTCATCAGTTTGGTCGGGGGGGGGGGGGTATTTTGGGAAGTTTCAAAATTGCAAAATGCAAAAGGCCCTCCAATGGCCCTCCAAAAGAAGCAGCACTATATTGCTGGGCCAAGAACTCAGAATGAAAATGGGAATAGGAAATATTTGTGGGGCGTACTGTTATCATTCTTACTCTTACTATCTAATGCCAAGATGTTATTCAGTCACATAAGTTAATTCCCCTTTTACAACCCTAATTTCAATATTGAAGCATTATGGGCTTAAATACTGGAACTTATTTATCTTTGTCTAGAATCAAACAAAATTGTGTGGAATATCCTAGGTGGCACTATATTTACTCCTATTTCTGTTGTCTTAATTATGATTATAAAACCAGTACTACATGCTGGGATATATTTATTTAAAATGCAGCTTTTCATAAAGAACCTGTAGTTCAATGAGTACATTCTCTCCACCATCTTCAATTAAAATATCAAGTAACAGGTTCTATAGAAGAGTTCTATCTGAGGGACCCTTGTATAAGCCATTCACTTTTCAACTAATTATTATTGAAGTATTCAGAGCTCTTAAACCATGTTCCCATGTTTCATAGTCTTGCCAAAAGTTTACTTGGCTTAAAGAATGTACTGATCTTATTTGCAAACCTAACATTAAAAGCTGATATTAGAAACTTAACACATTTCCCTCAACCTACATTTTAAATGTGCTCATTTTCGTGTTTGTATCATATTTATTCCTGGGTGAGCCAATAACCTAAACAGAACATAAATTCCCAGAAAAGAAGCTTACTGTTATCCAAAGAAAAATATTTTATTAGAACTGTTTTGCCTCTGAGAATGGTTTTTAAATGGATGAAAGTTTTTCATGATCATAACATGAACGACTTATGGACTCTTTCAATAATGTCAATGTGAAAATGAAGAAATACCTATAATTAATGCTTACTTTAAACATAGATTCATTTAATTCGTACTTACCAATAGATTTTCCAATTATACCTCTTTCTGAAGCAACACTCTTTGCTTTTAATAGATTAATAGTAGTTTGCCCTAATTCTTCAATCAAATATCTTTTTTCCTCAGAAAGTTTATGTAATGTTTGCTCTATAAAAATCAGATCATATATGTTGAAAAAGCTGTGCTATACACAATGCTTAGACTGCTCTACTATACTCTTCATTCATTAAATTTCTATAACCATCAAACTCAATCAAGGGATTCTGGGAAGTTTTATTTTCTCTGGAAACTTAAATATTAGTAGTTGTATTCATAATATTTACAATATTGGTCAATCTATACTTCTCATTTGAGGCACAAATAACCAGGTTCAAATTATCCTACTTTAGAACTATTATGCATTGTATACCTATACAGAAAGTCCTAATGCTGGGAAATGTGGAAGGCAATTTAAAAAAAAAGACAACCAGAAGCAAGGTAGATGTTACAATGGTGACAGGTGCATTGCTGGAAGATTTTCAAGGCCAAGTTAGGGACAGATTGTTGTGGAGAGAATAACTGTGTGGTTGCTATAAATGAAAAATGACTTCATGGTTCATAATTAGTCATAATCAATATTCACTGCATGTCAACTTTATTTCAAAAACCTTTCATGCTGACTTTAAAGGAAAAAGAAATGTGGGCGGGGCATTACAATTACACCAATATAAGACAAAATAAAAAATGAAGGAATAGATGCAAATAAACCCCTAGACCCCACAGTAACTTAAAAAACATCCTGAGACAAAGTCTTTTTCACAATAGAATATTAGACCAAAAATAAAACTACTACACAATAGACATTTACAGAGGGTTTTTTATTCATATTTTCTAATCCCTGTTAGGCTATTTATGTTTTTCTTATCGGTCCTTTCAGTTTCAAATAAATATCTAGCTACTAGTTTCATCCATAGATGTGTAATGTAGACGTTAAGGTGCTGATTTAGAAACCAGAAGACTGTCCTTGAGGCCTCCCTTATGCATGAAAACTGGCAGGCTGACTTTTGGTCACTCACTCTCCCTCAACCTACCTCACCTCACAGTTGTGTATTGAGAAAATAGGAGACAGGAACAAGAACTATTCACTGCCTTGAGTTAAGTAATTAAACACAGAGAGGTGGTATAAAAGTATTGCAGAATAATAATAATGTTCTGCAAAATTTAATTCTGGTTATAGAACTAAACAAGCCAAATATTGTAACTGTGAGGGGAGAAAATGAATAAATCCATTGTGTATTGTATAGCTGTGACTCAAATCTCAAAACTATCAGTTGATACATTTCTACTGCAAAGGGAGAATTTGAAACATTGAACAATCACACGTTGTGTTCTGGGAAAACCTGGGAGAATGTGTACATGTTAAGGAGGCATTTAACTTCCTGATGTCCCATATTAGGTAATGAATTGTATACTGAAATTCAATAGGTAGATTGTAAACCAAGCCATCCTCGGATGGGGCGGTAGGTTAGGGTATAAAATAGAATGCAAACTTTGCTCTGGGTTCCTCCCACCTGCCAGGGCAGGAACCCGTTTCTGCAGAAATGCTACAATAAAGCTGTTTTCCTTGGATTAATATCGAATCTTTGGTGGTTTTTCAAGCCCCCACCTCACATAACCTTTCCTCATAGGGGAGATACACTGACCCTGCTGTTTTTATTAAAAGTGCAGTACACAATTCTTGATTTAACACTATTACAAACCTCCCATTGCTTAAAAATGATCCTTTACTTAGATCTCTTGATTTTTCCTTGAAGGCATTTCATTACCCAAACTAGATAACATCATCAGTTCTATTCAACTCCTCATTTCAACTCTGAGCTACATATATTCTCTTTTATTGATACCTATTGATACTTACTCCTTGAATTTGGAATACAACCTCAGTTCTTACTGCCTTCTTTAAACATTGTTTTGTATCAAAATTCTATTCAATAGTGGGAAATAATTAAAAGAAAAGACCTATTTTTTAAAATACCGTATATACTCGAATATAAGCCGAGCTTTTCAGCACATTTTTTGTGCTGAAAAAAAACCCCTCGGCTTATACTTGAGTGAGATTCCCCTCTGAAAAAAAATGGTGTGGAACTCCGGAGCTGGGCAGCCGCTTCTCTGCTTCCATATTTCCTTTGCAACTTTTAAGCATGGGGAAGCAGAAAAGTTCTTGCATGAGGATATATTGTTTTTTCTTTTTTTAACTGTTTTTAGGGGGGGAAAACACCCACTGTCATGTGAGAATGCTCAGACACGAAATTTATCCACCTGAAAATAAGTGTGTGTGGGGGGGGAGGGATTTTAACAGAGGGAAGACGTAGGGAGAAGGCAAAAGCGACGGAAGATCCTTCAGGGGAAACTGAGGGGGAGACTCACCCTTGGTCCAGATGAGCCCCCTTCCCCGCCCCTAAGGAAGCAGAGGCAGCCAGCAAGGGCAAGCAAGCCCCACTTCGCGGACTCTGTCCGTCCTCACTCCCACCCACCCATCCACCCAAAGCCATGAAGTCCCCCAATCGCGCAGCCCAGAATCGCCCTCCCCTCAGGGGGCAGCAATGACACCCGATGTTTTCCAAGACAAGAAGCTCCACCCTGCAATGAAAGCGCCCTGGCTCTAGGCTCGCGGGCTCAGAAAACAACGCGAGCCGAGGTGGCTTTGGCTCCACTTGGCTTCGCTTCCTCAGCCCCAGCTGCTTTCAGTCCGCTCGGGGGGAGGAGGAGGAGGTGGTGGCGGCGGCTCGTGTTATTTTCTGAGCTCTAGGCTCGCAGGCTCAGAAAATAACACGAGCGGCCACCACCACCTCCTTCTCCTCCTCCCAAGCAGACTGAAAGCAGCTGGGGCTGACGAAACGAAGCCAAGCAGAGCTGAAGCCACCTCGGCTCGTATTGCTTTTTGAGCCTGCGAGCCTAGAGCCAGGGTGCTTTCATTGCACAGCGGAGCTTCTTGTCTCGGGAAACGCCGGGCATCTTTGCTGCCCCCTGAGGGGAGGGCGATTCTGGACTGCGCAATTGGGGGACTTCATGGCTTTGGGTGGGTGGCAGCGATGATGTTGACTTTAAGTGCTGCCGACCGAGTGTTTCACAAATACCAGTGGGACCTCCGTCCACCACCACCCCTCCCTCTTTTGCCTCCTTCCTTCTAATCAATCAGGTTTTCCCAGTATTTGCTCACAGCTGTGTTTTCTCTTCTGCTGTGCTAGGCGTTGAATGCGGGGATTTCTGATTCCCCTTACACACATGTGGATATGCCGTGGGGCGTTTTCTTCCAAACGCCCCACGGGCAGAGAACACTGACTTTCATGATAGTGAGATCATTTCCCAAATTAATTGATTCACTAACCCAAAAGAAGAAGATGATGATGACAGTGGGAGGCAGGAGTCACTCTATCCCTTGCAAGCTCCCAGTGCCCGGGGCTGGCGAAAAAAGCAAGAGCCGTTCTTGTGATATCTCTCTCTCTCTCTCTCTCTCTCTCCACCCCCCCACCCAAATACAGTCAAGCCCTTTCCAGCACGCGCGATCCGCCCCCGCCGCTTTGGACCTTGCAAATGCAAAACCCCTGGGATTTTGCATTTGCAAGGTGCAAAGCGGCGTGCTGGAAAGGGCTTGATTTTATTACAGAGAGAGAGAGAGAGAGAGAGAGAGAGAGAGAGAGATCATAAGAACAGCTCTTGCTTTTTTCTCACAAGGGAGAGCCTCCCACTGTCGTCATCATTTTCTTCTTTTGGGTTAGTGAATCAATTAAACCTTTCATGATAGTGAGATCGTTTCCCAAATTTCCCTTAAATCAGGGAAGAAATCAGAAACAAACCTTTGGACTGAGAATAAGCCTGTTCCTATGATGCCATTTTTGTTCACTGCAGTGTGAAAAGTGTGAAAAAACACACTTCTTTTTCTTCATCTTCTTGTTCCCTATTTACTGGTCTCTTTCAAAGAGGAAATTGTGAACATCAAACTTATTCTCAACTGTCCTAGTGAAAGTTTTTATTGGTATCTATTTTTATTTTTGAAATTTACCAGTAGCTGATGCATTTCCCACCCTCGGCTTATACTCGAGTCAATAAGTTTTCCCAGTTTTTTGTGGTTAAATTAGGTGCCTCGGCTTATATTCGGGTCGACTTATACTCAAGTATATATGGTAATCAAGGAGTCACCTAACCCAGAACTAAGGACAAATTTCCTGACAGAACAATTAATCAGTGAAACAACTTGCTTCCAGAAGTTGTGGATACTATAGCACTGGAGATTTTTAAGAACAGATTGGATAACCCTTGGCTGAAGTGATATAGGATTTCCTCCCTGAGCAGAAAGTTGAGAAAGAATATCTCCAAGATCCCTTCTGTTATTCTATAGGTAATCCTCAATTTATGATCACAATTAAGCCCAAAATTTATGTTACTAAATGAGATATTTGTTAAATGAGTTTTGCCCCCATTTTATGACCTTTCTTGCCGCAGATGTTAAATGAATCACTGCAGTTGTCAAGATAGTAACACCACTGTTGACTGAATCTGGCTTCTCCATTGACTTTGCTTTTCAGAAGTTTGCACAAGGTGATCACATAACCCCAGGACACTGCAACTGTCATAAATATGAGTCAATTGTCAAGCACCTGGATTTTAATCACATGACAATGGGGATGATGCAATGGTCATAAGTGTGAAAAATTGTCAGAATTTTACTTTTATAACTTTGAATGGTCACTATTCTATTCTATTCTGCTGAGTGATGCTTCTCTTTTCAGTTTGGCTCCACACAACACAAATCTTACAAACACACCAACATTCTCATTATTTACTTATTATAGCTTGAAAACAGGTGTAGTGCAATGTTCTTCTGGCTGTATTAAAGTCGCAGGTGGAAAAACAAAGAGAAGAAGAGCTCATTCTGGCATGCTGGAAAGGGTTTGACTGTATTACAGGGAGAGAAAGAGAGAGAGATCATAAGAACGGCTCTTGCTTTTTTCTTGCAAGGGAGAGAGTGACTCCTGCTTCCCACTATCATCATCATCTTCTTTTGGGTTAATGAATCAATTAAACCTTTCATGATAGTGAGATCGTTTCCCAAATTTCCCTTAATTCAGGGAAGAAATCAGAAACAAACCTTTGGACTGAGAATAAGCCTGTTCCTATGATGCCATTTTTGTTCACTTCAGTGTGAAAAGTGTGAAAAAACACACTTCTTTTTCTTCATCTTCTTGTTCCCTATTTACTGGTCTCTTTCAAAGAGGAAATTGTGAACATCAAACTTATTCTCAACTGTCCTAGTGAAAGTTTTTATTGGTATCTATTTTTATTTTTGAAATTTACCAGTAGCTGCTGCATTTCCCACCCTCGGCTTATACTCGAGTCAATAAGTTTTCCCAGTTTTTTGTGGTAAAATTAGGTTGCTCGGCTTATATTCGGGTCAACTTATACTCGAGTATATATGGTAATACTTGAAATTGATCAATACATACCACTGAAAATGCCGGGATATATAGCTGCAGAAGCTGAAGTTTCATATAATTCTTCCTGAACAGATTCAAGCTTTGCCAGTATTTCTTCTCTTTTTCCATATAACTCATATAATTCTCTTTCTGTAACATATTAATATTTCAAAAAACACAGCAAAGTTAGTATTACTTTTGAAGTTGCATTAACTATTAAAGCAGCTCTTGGATTTCCAGAGAATATGAAAGGTGAGACAGCCATAGTTTACCTGAGATTTTGAATTTGCCCTCTTTTGGAGCAAACAACTAAAGTTAATTATATATGAAACTTTATCTTGGGTTGTTCAGAAGGAAGGCAAAATAAGAGAAATAGAAAGTCTTATAAATTATCTGGAACTCTGGAAATAAATCTAATTGCAGTACTACACCAGCATATCTCAAGCTTATACCACAATGTATAGGCTTTAACACTCAATTTGAAGATTACAACTGAACATAAAGAAGTTAGAAGATTGTGAAATTTGCTGTCTAAGCTAGAGACTGTTCGAGGAATATTACAAAATGAGAATTCGCCATTTCAATCTATACTTTTAAATAATAGCCCTCTTTTTGTAGTGCTTCTTTAAGCTCTTACAGAAAAACTCAGGTATGAAAACAATGGTCCTCACCAGAGGTGGTTTTTAGCAGGTTCCAACCAGTTCTGGAGAACCGATAGTGGAAATTTTGAGTAGTTCAGAGAACCAGCAAATACCACCTCTGACTGGCCCTACCCTCATCTATTCTCTGCCTCCTGAGTCCCAGCTGATTGGCTGGGCCTTCTTTTGTTGCCCTGCACAGGAGAACAGAACTGAAAAGCAGGTTAGTGGGGTGGGGAGGGAATGGGATTTTGCAGTAACCTTCCCCCAGGAGTGGGAAGGGAATTGAGATTTTATACTATTCTTCCTCTGCCACATCCACCAAGCCACGCCCATACCACACCACGCTCACTCAGCCACACCCACAGAACCGGTAGTAAAATAAAATGAATCCCACCACTGGTCTTCACTAGAGATTTCTACCAAAAAAAAATGTTATTCTCAATAACTGAAGATGATAACATATATATTAAATCTCAAAAGCAGTAAAAAATATATCAAGTTTTTTCTCCAGGGGAGGATCCCTAGTAAACTCTTTTCAATCCTATCAGTCTTGTAGAGATATTACCAATATCAGAGAATTTTTTTTTTCCAAAATTCCAAATATTGCTGAGGAAATAGCTATTACTGAGAGAAAGCTACACTCAAAAGATTACACATGGATAATAGCCTAATTGTGATACAATCATACAGAATAAGAAATCAATCTGTAATAACAAAACCCCTTTAACCCTTTCCAACTTCATGGCTTGGGGTTTGGCTAGTCTAGAGAAAAGAAGGACTGGGGGGAACATGATAGCAGTATTCCAGTATTTGAGAGGTTGCCACAAAGAGGCAATTTATTTTCCAAAGCACCAGAGCACAAGAAACAATGCATAGAAATCAACCAAGGAAAGAAGCAACCTGGAATTAAGGAGAAACTTACTAATAGTGACAATTAATAAGTGGAACAGCTTGCCTTCAGAAGTTGTGGGAGCTTTATCACTGGAGATTTTTAAGAAGAGAGTGAAAGGTCCCTTATCTGAAATGGTATAGGACAGTGGTGGCTAATCTTTTTTGGCTCCAGTGCCAATAATTGCACCCAGAAGGCAATGCTGCCCCCCCCACACTCCCTGTTCATGCATGCGCAATCCCCCCACCGAGTGCTGTGCATCTGCACATGTGCATGCAATCCCCCGCTGCACACTGCATGGCTGTATATGCACACACAATTCTCCCTTCACCAGCCGCACATCTCTGTGCCTGTGCACAATTCCCCCACCATACATCATGCATCTGCGCATGCACATGCAATCACCTCCGCATGCTGCTCATCTCTGCGCATGTGCACGTAATCACCCCATGCCATCCACCTGTGCATGCGCGTGTGATTACTGCTGCGCAATACATGTCTTTGTGCATGCATGTGCTATGTGTCTCTGTTCATGCGCGTGTGTCTCCCATGCACACGCGCACACCCCCGCACGAATACCAGATAACCAACAATCAGCTGTTGGGCGGCGGAGGCAGGCGCATGCGCCGTGGGGCTCTTCCTGATGAACTCTCATGTGCCGGCAGAAGTGGCTAAGTGTGCCACTTCCAGCACCTATGCCATAGGTTCGCCAACACTGGTATAGAATCTCCTGCTTGAGCAGGGGGCTGGACTAGAAAGCCTCCAAGGTCCCTTCCAGCTTTATTCTGATTCTGAACCCTTAATGGGAAATGAGGCAAATTATTTGAGGGGTTCAATTGATTTCTGCTAGCAAAAGGTTGTAGAAGCTTTGAGAGAAAAACATAAGGCTTTTAACATATTTGTCATTAAGTGATCATCTGATTTAGCACTACTGGAAAAATTTATGTCTACTTTAAATGATCAATCGATGATCCATATCAAATTACTATCAAGTGAACTATTTCCTTTAGAACTGGACTTCAGAATAATATAATATTTAATGATAATTCACTAATGCATAACCATTCCCAAACTCAAACTCATTTTATACATAATAAGAGAAATATTCCAATAAATGCGTTTCATCAGGAGGAAGACAAGAGCAATATAATAAAGAAAAGCAGCACTGATCTTTTTTTGCAAGACATGAATTTCTCAGAAAGCATAGTTGCAAAAAGCAAAGCTGAAGAGACTGACTGTTCAGTACAGGTAATCCTTGACTTAAACAGTTCATTTAGTGACTGTTCAAAGTTACAACGGCACTGAAGAATGTAACTTATGACCATTTTTCACAGTTACGACATTTGTAGCATCCTCATCATCATGTGATCAAAATTCAGATGCTTAAAAACTGGTTCATATTTAATGATGGTTGTTGTATCCCAAGATCATGTTGCAACCTTATCACAAGCAAACTCAATGGGAAAACCAGATTCATTTAGCCACCGGGTTACTAACTTATCAATTGTGGTGATTCACTTAACAACCATGGTAAGAAAGTTTGTAAAATGGGGCAAAACTCTCTTAACAAATGTTTCACTTAACAACAAAAATTTTGAGTTCAGTTGTGATTGTAAGTCAAGGACTACCTGTATTCTGACTCTGAGCAAAGCAATTGTTATGCTTTGCTGACATCTGGTGGCAACTATAATCCATGAGTTCCCAGTCTGATAGATCTGTTAGAGGGAGAAGGTAGCTGACTAAGAACTAGTCACAGGATACCTTATGTTCAAGGACAACTAGTCTCCTTCATTGTATTAATTTGGCAATAGAGATGATTGGAATAGGGTTTATTCCTTTGCTCCTTCTATACATATAAATCTTCAGATTCTTCACATAGCTCATTGGGAAAAGTACCAATATAGAAGGTCACATAGCTCTTTGAGTCCATAACTTTCAATTATATTATTATTTCAATATTTATACTGACTTGTTAAGTTTCTGCCATTGTTAAACAGAGTAAAAGCAAAAATGGGAAGGTAAACAATAAGCTTTTTAAAATACAAAATGTTTGTTTGTTTGTTTAAAATTTGCCATGGGGGGTTTTCTAGGCAGCTTACAGCAATCAACATAAAATTGTAAGAATTGTAATTATAACAATAATAAAAAATGAAACAATAAAAATAAATAATGAAAATACAGCAAAATAAATTAAAAAGTAGGCAGGGAAGGAACAGAATGTGCGATGTGTGTGTGTGTGTGTGTGTGTCTGTTATTAGTCTAATAATCTTTCCATATGAAGAATTACCTTTAGAAAAAAGTTAAATAATGAGGTTAAAATGGAGAAAAGGATGAGTAGGGTTTCTAATTACTATTTATTTTAATGAGAAAAGACAAGATGCTCTTGGACATGGTCAAGGAATTAAATAAATGAGGTTTCATCAGGAGAAGGAAGAACAATTCTATGTCACTTGATTTTCCATCTGTATAGTCCAGGTGGTGTGTATGTTACCCCAAAATGATCAGTTTCAATTTGGAAGCACTATGTGCTTAATAAATGCTTGTAAAATTCACAAATATAATTTATTTTCTACTTACCATCAGGATGCACAACAGAAACAACTTTAGATGTAAATTCTTTTTGTATTTCATGCGTAATTGTCTCTAGATTTGCAATGAGAGATCTTCTTTGTTTGGTTAGTTCCTGTAGTTTATGATCTAGAAATATTATATATAACTTAATAACTTAATAAAAATAATACATTTTGAAATCAGTCTATTAACTTCTTTTTTTAACAATTGGACATTGCTATCTTAATAATATATATAATATATTCAGGGGTGGGTTTCTACCAGTTCTGTCCACCTCTGTAGAACCAGTAGCTCTGAAGAGCAGCAGACATAGAACCGGTTCTATGTCTGCTGATGTTTTTGCCCGCCTGCCCACCCGGGCTCTTACCTGATCTTTATTTCCTGATTTTTCAACTTCAGCTGCTGAACGAGGCACAGTTGCAGTTAAAAAAACAAGAAATGAGGGCTGTTTCAAAGGCTGCTTCTTGTGCTAATGACGATTAACAGGCACGCGGCTCACAGCGGGCAAGAAAGCTCGTATATCCCGACCGGTAGTTAACCCTGTCGTATCACACCCCTGAGTATAATTATTTGTATCTCTTAACTCACAGTTTCTCATCTTTAGTTACCAAATGAAGACAATAAAACTCTATTGTGAAGTGTTGTTGTTCAGTTTCCTGTATCTCCATGAACCAAAAAAACCCAAAACATTCCACCCTCCTGGAATGATATTATTACAACCAATATCTGTAACACTGAGATAGATAAGCAGATGTAACCCTGGCCCAACTAATTTAAAGAAATTCCTAATTTCCTAAATGTTTAATATTGTTGTTCGCATAATACAAAACCTAGATACATACCACTGATACTGCCTGGTTGGGTAGTTGCAAGAGCCTTAGCATCCTGTAGCTCTTTTTCATTTGATTGCATCTTTTCTAGTAACTGTTGCTTCTTCATCAACAACTCATGTAATTCTCTTTCTGCAAGCAGAAATGTTTATCCATTCATCTCTTGAGAAACATTTTAGAAGTCATGTATTATTTTAAATATTCTAAACTTTGTATTATTATTAAGAATAAAATAAATATTAGGAACATTATAACAGAATCATACAAAAGTTCTTAAAAACCAACAAGTCAGATTCATATCAAAATTATTATATTTAGACAAATTCACATATAGTGGGATAATTGCTAGTGGATAGTTGTGTGAGGTCTTAAAACTGCACACAATGCATCAAGGTGTTTAATTCTTGGTTTTGTTCTTTTCTTTAAAATTGTTTGTTACATTATTATGAGACATACATAACACATATATTAGTTTGAAAAATTGGTATTTATAGCATTGACTAGAGATTATTAACGCTGCAATGTTTAGATAAAACTCTTAAAGATAAAAATATGACATTAACTATGATTTGAAATGTTGATATTACAAATTATGAACATAGAATTATTTATATTTTACATTAAAAGTTGAATATAATTTTAATAAACATGGCCTTTAATTTTGAAAACAGTTCCAAATATGAATGTAGTTCATAGGCATGCTAAAACCTTGACTATTTTTTCTGAGAAATCATTAGAGGGAATAAATTATTATAAAAAGAAAATCTTGAAAAACAAAGAATAAGAAATAGAATAAGAAATGGAATGAGAAGGATATACATTGACTCCAGATTTGTTTAAAGTGTAAACTGACATTATAATAAGAATGTTATGGTTCAAAGAAAGATGATAACTAGAATCAGATATAAAACTAATCTACTTTTTGAGGTATATGAATAAAAGTTCTCACAAATGACTTAGAGAATTGTCATCACTTCAAACTTCCACAAGAACACTAACATTCGAGATACAAAAATACCTAAATTAATTAAATGTCATTCTCCTACAAGAGCTGGTTTTTTATTTGCTTCTGAGTCCAATTCAAGGTGCTCATTGTCACTTTTAAAGACCTATAGGTAATCCTCAATTTATGACCACAATTGAGCTAATAATTTCTGTTGCTAAGAGAGATAATTGTTAAGTGAGTTTTGCCCCATTTGACAACCTTTCTTGCTACAGTTTGCTAAATGAATCACTGCAGTTGTTAAGTGAATCTGACTTCCCCATTGACTTTACCTGACAGAAGGTCACAAAAGGTGAACAGATCCTGGGACTCTGCAACTATTATAAATATATGCCACTTGCAAAGCCCACTAATTTTGATCATGGGGAAGCCGCAACAGTCTTAAGTTGAAAACCAGTCAGAAATCACCTTTTCAATGCCGTTGTAACTTCAAATAATCACAAAGTGAATGGTTGCAAGTCAAGGACTACCTGTACATGTCTTGGGACCATAGGTTTTTTGAAGGATTCTCTTTTCCCAGTCACAGATACCTACCAGAAAGGTTGGGCAGATAATGCTATTGGTTCCTTCTCCTAAAGAGATAATCTACCAGGTTCAAGAAGAAGGGACTTCTCCCTTGAGGCTTCCTCCTTCTGAAACATCTCCCCATAAAGATAAGACTGGTTCCCACTTTGACATTCTATTGCAAGGCCTTAAAGACCTGGTTTTGCCAACAGGCCTAGGGAACTCAAAGTGGGATGGAACCCATCAAGTGGCTTATTTGATTGACTGATTGCTGTTGCCAGGGAGATGGGGGTTATTACATTTTATTGTTTTTATATCGGGTTTTTATCTTTGTAAGCTGCCTGGAGTCACTGAAAGCAAGTTGGGTGACCATAAACATTTCATTAAATAAATAGGTATATGAGGTAAGAAGGCAATGACATAGATCTCTTATAGAAATAACTTTCTTTATCAAATAAGAATATGAAAAATGAGAATCAGCTCTGCTAATCAAAATGAAAATCATTACATTAATAATGGACTTCTGTGAAAGGTGGCCACTCAAATCATGGATCTGAAATTATTACTAAAAAGAAGTAGAAATCAATAACATGATTATTTGAGATTGATTACCCCCCATTTAAGGAAAGAATCAGCCTTTACAAAGTCATAGCTTTGGCGCATGTCATGCATGATAATGATGGACAAGGAAAATCATTATGCTTGATAAGCTTGAAAGAAATAGTAGGGAAAACCAAAAATCTAGCTGGATGAATAAGATTAAAGGGATTTATAATGCTATCTTTGAAAGAATTAAAAATATAAAATATTTCAGAGATAAATTGATATAGCAATAATTTTTTTCATGAGATTCACAAGAAGATGACTCATAATTTATCAACATAACTAAAGAAACTAAATGTTTCTGGGAATCTATCAAACTAACATTTAAACCCAGATTTACTAACAGGAAACACAGACATAACGCTGACCCTGTCAGAAACATGAACAGCTGTTCATATCCAGAATATGAGTTAAACCAAATGAAGATATTATTACTTAAAATGTTTCATTTCAGCTGAAGGGATGACCCTCCTTCTATTAAAGATCTGCAGCATGATACATAAGAAAATGTGATTAATCATTTCCGGTTTTGCGTGGCTTCAGCAGCAGCAGGAATTTGCTTGTCTGCAATTCCTGCTGTGCTTGCTGCCAAGGTGTCCCTGATCCAAATGGGTCTGGGGGATATGGCTGCCCTGTAGAGGCAGACGAAGAGAGAGGGGATCCGGACAGGGGTTTGGGGGTGTCGCAGACCCCCTCCCCAGCCGGAAAAACCCCTTTCTCCCAAGGTGGTGGAGTGGCGGTCAGTGATGGCCATCACAAAGAAGCCTGCAGCCGGGTAAGATTTGTGCTGGAGGTTGCAGGAGGAAAATTTGGCTGAGCCGAGACAATAACAACTCTTAATTATCCTGGAAACTGAACTGTTTGAATTGCCTGAGGATACATTGTTTCCCAAAGAAGACTGGAAATCTGCGGTTAAAGCTCTTAAGGGGATTTTTTTTTTTCTTAACTCTCCCTCCCCATAGAAATAGTAGACTGAGATCTGGAAAATCCACTTGGGCACGGAAGGTAACTCAATTTGAAATTTAAAGCCAAGGGATGAAGGATTTCTGGACATTGGATTTAAAAAAAAACAACAACTTAAAATTGATTTGGTTTGCTTTGTGACTTTGAGATATTTGTGAAATTTTGTTTTTTTAAAAAAAGGGACTAAAGACGTTGGGGTTGCATTGAAGGAGAAAGGAAGAGAGAATGGCATTGTCTTTTGAAGGACTACAAATAGAATTTCAAAAACTGAAAAACGAAGATAAGGGCTCGTTTGGATCTATCTTTTGCTTTTTGGAAATGGCGATTTCTACTTACCAAGAAATATGATAGGATGAAGGAGAAGACACACTTAGTGGAGGAAGAAAAGCGGAAGGGGGGCAAGGAAAAGATGAACTTAGAACTTAAAAAAACAACCAAGAAAAAGAAAAAGGAGATGAAAAAGCGATATGATGTCAGAAAGCAAGAGAAAAGAGATATACAACAGAGAGGGGAGATTAAGAAAGTGAAATTGGAGAAATGGGCGGGGGTCAAAAAGTTAGAATGGAGAAGAAAGAAAGGGGGAAAGGAAAGAGAAGTCATAAAGGCTTTAAACAAGATGCAAAAAAATGTGTTTTTTTTCAGAGATAAGGGATGAGATAATCTTTTTTTAAAAATGATTCTGCAAAAGTACATAAGAATGTATTGTACACATTAGTATTTGAAGTTGAGTTGGAAAATTAGAATATTATATGATTTAAAAATGTATTAAAGTGAAGTCATGATTTAATTATAGAGTTTAATTTCTTAATTTCATAATAGTATGAAATAGTATTTTTATGGTTTAAGAATTAATAATAGAATTTAATTTCTTATGAAACATTGTTTTTACTATATTATAAATTTAATATTTCTTTTTTACTTGTTTTTAGTTTTATTATTACTTGTTAAACTCAATATTATTTGTTTGTTTTACTATTTTGAAATGTAATATTTTGAATGTACAGAGCAGAATCAGCACGGAAAATATGTATTATTTTAAGTGTTATTTAGGGGGAAGATAAAAAGTTGTCATACTTCAATCTGGGTTTACAGGATAAATATTGTATTAGATAGAAAGGATAAGTAGGTGATTGAAAGAAAACAGACCAAAGATGCAAATATAATTATTTAATTGAGATGGAATAAATAAAATAGAATTAAAAGAATGAGTAGGAGAGAGAAAATATATGGAAAATAGAGAATGTTAAATAAGATATGAGATAGTATATTAAGTGAGTATAAATTTTGATTGATGTCTGTATAAAAAGAGTTAACTCGGGGTAAGCCGCCTTCCAAAAAGAAGTTTTATGCATTTATGTTTTGTGTAATGTTTGTTTAAGTCTGACAGGATGTGGAAGAATACTAATGAAAATATATTCAATGAGTATATATTTTTAAGATAGAAGAAATATGACTAAATAGAACGAAAGGGAGTAATAAAGAAAAGTTTTGAAAAGATATGAAGTTGATTAGATAAGATAAATATATATATAGAAGTGTGATAATTTGGAATTATTTTCTTTTTAAGTAAGATGGTTTATTTGTTTCTTCTAGAAAAGATATTTTATATGACTACATCCTATGTTTTGTTTGTGTGTGTTAAAAAAAATTAGTTTGTTATAAAAAAAGAAAAGAAAATGTGATTAAGTGACCAGATACATTTTCATTATTGCAAAACCTGAAGAGTACAGATAGTTCTGGCTTGATGATGGTAATTGACACCTGCAACTCCATCATTAAGAAACATGTAGCCATGCCTGTGGTTTTGCGTGGCTTTGGTGGCAGCAGCAATTCGCTTGTCTGCGATTCCTGCTGCGCTTGCTGCCAAGGTGCTCCCAATCCAAATGCGTCTGGGGGATATGGCTGCCCTGTAGAGGCAGCCAAAGAGAGAGGGGATCTGGACAGGGGTTTGGGGGTGTCGCAGACCCCCTCCTCAGCCGGAAAAACCCCTTTTTCCCAAGGTGGTGGAGAGGCGGTCAGTGATGGCCGTCACAAAGAAGCCTGCAGCCGGATAAGATTTGTGCTGGAGGATGCAGGAGAATGTGAAAGTCTGGCTGAGCCAAGACAATAACAATTCTTAATTACCCTGGAAACTGAACTGTTTGAATTGCCTGAGGATACATTGTTTCCCAAAGAAGACTAGAAAGCTGCAGTTAAAGCTGTTAAGGGGAAAAAGAAATTTTCTTAACTCTCCCTCCCCATAGAAATAGCAGACGGAGATCTGGCAAATCTACTTGGGCACAGAAGGTAACTCAGTTTGAAATTTAAAGCCAAGGGATAAAGGATTTCTGGACAATGGATTTAAAAAAAAACTTTAAATTCTTTTTATTTTTTACAAGGGCAAGGGAAGAGATAAAGACTTATTATAAGATTGTACTTATAATAAGGAGATTGCTTTGAGCCTATAAGAACAGGATTAAAAAACATTAAGACTTCTAGAAGATCATCTTGGAAGTGTGTATTTGAATTCTACCCCAGGAGGTGAAAATATAGAAAGAAGAAAGTGCTAAATGAAACTGTTTGTTTTGATTTGGTTTGCTTTGTGACTTTGAGATCTCTGTGAAATTTTGTTTCTTTAAAAAAGTGACTAAAGACATTAGGGTTGCGTTAAAAAAGAAAGAAAGAAAAAATGGCATTATCTTTTGAAGGACTACAAATGGAATTTCAAAAACTGAAAAACGAAGATAAGGGCTCTTTTGGATCTATCTTTCGCTTTTTGGAAATGGCGATTTCTCCTTACCAAGAAATACGACAGCATGAAGGAGAAGAAGCCATCTTTAGTGGACAGACACACTTAATGGAGGAAGAAAAGTAGAAGGGGGGCAAGGAAAAGATGAACTGAGAACTTAAAAAAGCAACCAAGAAAAAGAAAAAGGAGATGAAAAAGCGATATGATGTCAGAAAGCAAGAGAAAAGAGAAACACAACAGAGAGGGGAGATTAGGAGAGTGAAATTGGAGAGATGGGGGGGGTCAAAAAGTTAGAATGGAGAAGAAAGAAAGGGGGAAAGGAAAGAGAAGTCATAAAGGCTTTAAACAAGATGCAAAAAAAATTTTTTTTTTCAGAGATAAGGGATAAGATAATCTTTTTTAAAAAATGATTCTGCAAAAGTACATAAGAATGTATTGTAGACATTAGTATTTGAAGTTGAGTTAGAAAATTAGAATATTATATGATTTAAAAATGTATTAAAGCGAAGTCATGATTTAATTATAGAGTTTAATTTCTTATGAAATAGTATCTTTATTGTTCCAGAATTAATAATAGAATTTAATTTCCTATGAAACATTGTTTTTACTATATTATAAATTTAATATTTCTTTTTTACTTGTTTTTAGTTTTATTATTACTTATTAAACTCAATATTATTTGTTTGTTTTACTATTTTGAAATGTAATACTTTGAATGTACGGAGCAGAATCAGCACGGAAAATATGCATTATTTTAAGTGTTATTTAGGGGGAAGATAAAAAGTTGTCATACTTCAATCTGGGTTCACAGGAGAAATATTGTATTAAATAGAAAGGATAAGTAGGTGATTGAAAGAAAACAGACCAAAGATGCAAATATAATTATTTAATTGAGATGGAATAAATAAAATAGAATTAAAAGAATGAGTAGGAGAGAGAAAATATATGGAAAATAGAGAATGCCAAATAAGATATGAGATAGTATATTAAGTGAGTATAAATTTTGATTGATGTCTGTATAAAAAGAGTTAACTCGGGGTAAGCCGCCTTCCAAAAAGAAGTTTTATGTATTTATGTTTTGTGTAATGTTTGTTTCTGACAGGATGTGGAAGAATACTAATGAAAATATATTCAATGAGTATATATTTTTAAGGCAGAAGAAATATGACTAAATAGAACGAAAGGGAGTAATAAAGAAAAGTTTTGAAAAGATATGAAGTTGATTAGATAAGATAAATATATATATAGAAGTGTGATAATTTGGAATTATCTTCTTTTTAAATAAGATGGTTTATTTGTTTCTTCTAGAAAAGATATTTTATGTTACTACATCCTATGTTTTGTTTGTGTGTGTTAAAAAAAATTAATAAAATTTGTTAAAAAGAAAAAAGAAACATGTAGCCATGCCAACTGACCATTGCACTTGTTTCAGTTCCAGTTGCCATCATCCTTTGCAGTTGCAGTGTCCCAGAATCTCATAATCCCCATTTGTGACTTCCTGCCAGTTTCTACATTGACCTTGCTTGTTGGAAGCTAGCAGTGGATGTTGTTGATTGAAATGGTGTGACTGCAAGATCTGCAGACATTGTAATTGCAAGCTGGTTAATCCTGGTCACATGACCATGGTGATGCTACAATATTGCAGCTACAAAGAATGGTCATTATCTCCCTTTGTTCACTGCTGATGTAACTTTCAACAGTCACTGAACTAATGATCACTCAACAAAGACTACCTATTTGGTCCTCAGAATACACTGACACAAGGCTTGATTAAGGTATCAAAAATATAAATGCCATGAAAACAAATAACTTTTAATGTAGATACACTGGAATTATGAAGTTAAGTCTTTATCCAAGCAGGAAGGAGGGACTCTAATTGTCCTTCTCGCTTTGACAGGATCACAGAATTGCTAGGTTTACAGTAACAAAACAATATGTAAAATCAATACCATTTTTTCTAGAATCTTTAATTTATCTGTACTTACCAGAAGATCGTATAAATGTAGTGCTTTCTGAATAATGGCGACATTCATTTTGTATATCATCTAAAGTGGCTTCCAAGTCAGTGGCCAAATGTCTTCTTTGCTCAGTTAATTCCTGCAGCTTATATTCTAGCAACATAAAAATCGTATTATTCATTAAAGTCACCTTTAATATTATCTAGATTTCAAAATTTTAATGATCAGCATGCATCATGTTTCCCTGAAAATAAAACTGGGTCTTATTTCCTTTTAGGCTTGAAAATAAGCACTTAGGCTTATTTTAGGGGGGATTTGATTTTTTTTGAGATGCAGGAGGTGGTGAGCACGGTCACCACATGGCTGCTGGGCCTCTAAATTGCGGCCCATGGATCAGCTGATCCAGTGAGGGCCAGAAGCTTTGTCTGGAGATATTTCCAGAACACTCTTGTTTGACTCATTTCTGGCGGGGTTTGGGGGAAAGAAAGACGTCCGCTGTTTCTGCTCCTTTCGTTACATGCAGCCAAAAGTTTGCAAAAGACAGAAAAGTAAAATGCCAAACTCAACACATAATCACACCTCATGTATGGGCCACCCCGAGCGGGGTGGGAGTGGGGAGGCCATTGAAGAAGCCCTGCGCAATCCCTGCCTGTTTCAGCTTTGCCTTTGCCAGGGCAGCAGGCGCTAGAAGGGTGCTGTACCAAAGCCTCTCTGTCACTTGGTTTGGGATGGACGATGCCTGGCAGGCCCAGGTGTGGTGGGTGGACATGTGGGTGGGTGGAGTAGAAAAGAGAAATAGTGGAGAGGAAACCCTTTCAAATAGTGTTGTCTGCAATTCTTGTTACTCCCCTCCGTCATCTCCCTTTCCCTCTCTCTCTCTCTCTCTCTCTCTCTCCCTCTCCCTCTCCCTCTCTCTCTCTCCCTCTCTCTCTCTCTCTCTCTCATTCTCTCTCTCACACACACAGACATTTGATCGCTTCAAAGGGACAGGCTGGGCTTTTCTTCAACCGTAAGCATGCGCATCGTAGCAGCAGCTTACACAACACAAGAGTTCCAGTCTTGGTGGAATGCAAATTATGCTTTCTGCCTGCTCCATGGCCACAAGGTAAGCTGTGGAACAGAGGGGCCCTCAGCTGCAAGTTTGCCTGGCATTGGGGGCAGGCTGACCTAGCAAGAATGCACTGGAAATATGTACAGGCACCCGGAGAGACAAAACTCCCAGCTCTTGCTGGATCAGCTGATCCGCGGGCCACAATTAAGGGACCCAGAAGCCATGAGGTGGAGAAGGGAATGGCTGCCTCCTATGCTGGCCATGCCCACCCACTTCACTAGTGCTTATTTCTGGGGTAGAGCATATATTAGATCCACCCCAAAATAATCAGGCTAAGGCTTATTTTTGAGGTAGGTCATATTTTCAGGGAAACATAGTATCTTACTACAAGTTCTGTTCATTCACAAAAATTAAATTGTACAGCATTTTGCATTCTGTTGAGTTAATGTTAAACCATTAATTCATTTTGCCAGGGAAGGATCTTTGCTTGTGACGTATTCTCAGGAATGTAACCTAGCTTGAATATGGAACGTAACATTACTCTGCTGCAGGGGTGGGATTCAAAGTTTTTAGCAACCAGTTCTGTGGGTGTGGCTAGATGGGCATAGCAGGGGAAGGATACTGTAAATTCTGTGCAGTTAGGAGAACCGGCTAGCCCTGCTCTTCTTTGCCTGCTCCTTCCCTAGGCATAACTTCCCTCAGCATAGCTAGATGAACTTGGCCATGTGATTGGGTTGGGAATAGCTTTTTCTTCTTCTTTTTTTTCACAGCACCCTCTTGCTTCATTTTTGGGCCTCCTGCACCTCAGGTAAACCTCCTGGAGGGGCATTGTTGCTCCCAGTAAGCTTCCCTGGGGCCCAGGAAAGCAAAAAAATGGAAGCCTCCTGGGCGAAGCAGTAAGACAGCAAGGGGGATCCCGGTACATTGATCATCAGAACAGCTTAAGGAGTGACTGGGCGGGGAGAATGCAGTCAGCAATGTTGTCGGGCATGTGCACAATGTCGCATGTGTATGATAAGGGTTGACTGGGCGGGGAGGGAAGGGGCAGGCGGGGAGGGGTGGCGCTATCCAGGAGCATGATTTGCCAGTTCTCTGAACTACACGGAATCATAACAATTGGTTCTATAGATCTCACCCCTGCTCTGCTGCAAATGTTAGTAGAATTTAGAATAAATTCAGTGGTGGAATTCAAGTTTTTTTACTACTGGTTCTGTGGGCGTGGCTTGTGGGTGTAGCAGGGGGAGGATACTGTAAAATCTCCAGTCAGAGGTAGCATTTGCTGGTTCTCTGAACTACTCAAAATTTCTGCTACCGGTTCTCCAGAACTGGTCAGAACCTGCTGAATACCATTTCTGTATAAATTCCTATACATCTCTTTCCAACAATACCTTTAACCTACATTATTCATATCTGAGCTTAATGAGAATTTCTTGACAGACTCTGAACAAGCTTTTCTGCTTTTTACAATTGAGCAGATTTCCTCACAAAGCTTAAAATCTGATTTCCTAACAAGGCTTAAAAACTTAAAACAAATTTAATCAATTAAAATATATAATATTTCATGTGATACACTTTACTTCATCTAATCTATCTGATGAAGTGTGTTTGTAGTTATTACAACTTTGGACTATCAAAGGCTAAAACCTAGTTAAACCTGAAACCTAGTTAAACCTTCTAACTTGATGACTTCCAGACAAGTATGTGATTACTTTTCAAGCCTCACAGAAATAGTTTTAACACATTGTAGCAGTGGTGGGATTCAATTTTTTTTACTGTCGGTTCTGTGGGCATGGCTTGGTGGGTGTGGCAGGGGAAGGATACTGTAAAATCTCCAGTCAGAGATGGTATTTGCTGGTTCTCCGTACTCCTCAAAATTTCCACTACCGATTCTCCAGAACTGGTCAGAACCTGCTGAATACCACCTCTGCATTGTAGTATAAAATGAAAACAAAGATTATTTGAAGTCAAGAACCTTTGTTCCATATACCCTATGTTCAACTATGATTCCAAATACATCTGTGTATATGTATATACAAAGATTAAAAAAATAAAAATAATATCACACATACCACTATCACACATACTGTCTGGTTGCATAGCTGCAAGTTTTTGAATTTCTTGTAGCTCTATCCAATTAGATTCCAGGGTTTCTTGTAACTGTTGTTTCTTCTTGGTTAGTTCTTGCAACTTATGTAATTCTTTTTCTGCAAGCAAAAATTTTCAAAATTATCTATTCAGAGTTTCAATTAGCAATAATTTCTGCTAGTTAATGACCATCGTGAAGTTACCTGTATTCTTCAGAAATATTATCAAGCTCCTCATTGTTGCATTACATTTATAACAAAAAAATAAAAATAAAAATCACAACTTAATAATATGGGCTATAGGCTTATCTTTTCAGAGGTTCTACCAGTATACAAGGAACAAAAAGGGAAAGGGCAGCATATAGCAGGGTTTAATGTGTGGCTAAAGTAGTGGTGTAAAAGGGAAGGCTTTGGTTTTATTAGTCTGTAGCTCATCCAATGAAAAACTGTACAAAAGAGATGGTTTGCATCCATCAAAGAAAGGGACTGAGTTACTTGGCATTAAATTCACAGATTTCCTGGATAAACATTTAAACTGAATAGCGGGGACAGAGAATTTATGGATTCAGAATATTTCTGTCCCCAGCAACCTAAAACTAATAAGGATACCAGTGCATGCAAAATAGATGTTTGTGCAGGTAAAATTATCAACCTTGATGCCAACCAAAACCAAGCATTTAATAGTGAGTGACAAGGAAGTAGGGGCAGGCAGGCACAACACAGGTTATGTAGACAGTAAACACAGACAGATCTCAAGTGCCTATATACAAATGCACAAAGTCTGTGGAACAAACAGGGTGAACTCGAACTACGAATACATGAAGGTAAATATGATATAGTTAGAATAACAGAAACGTGGTGGGATGAAACCCATGACTGGAACATACTGGTAGAAGGATACAAACTATTTAAAAAAAACCAGACCCCATAAAAGAGGAGGTGGAGTTGCACTGTATGTAAAGGACCACTATATTGCTACAGAAATGCATGAAACCAAAGATGAAAATCTCCTAGAATGCATATGGGTCAATATAAAAGAAAAAAAGAATGACATGGCTATAGGTGTATATTATAGGCCACCCAATCAAGCAGAAAATATAGATGTCCTTTTTGCCAGCCAACAAACAAACATATGCAGGAAACTACAATAATAGTAATGGGAGACTTCAATTATCCTGATATCAATTGGAAAACTAATTCTGTACCAAGTGAGAAATCAAATAAGTTCCTAACCAACCTAGCTAACAACTTTGTTGTCCAAAAGTTAGAGGGTGAAACTAGAGGGACAGCCATACTGGACTTAATTCTTACAAACAGAGAAGAAGTGATAGAGGGAGTTGAAACTGCAGGAACCTTGGATGAGAGTCATACTGGAATTCAACATAACACAAACACAAGCAACAGAACATAATGACACCAGAGTCTTGGATTTTAAAAGAGCTAATTTCAATAAAAGAGCTAATTTCAGAGAGAACTTGGGAAAGATTCCATGGATGAATGTCTTAAAGGGGAAAACAACTCAAGAATCTTGGGAAACTCTAAAAAGTATGATCATAGAAGTCCAGACCAGCACAATACTACTGAGAAAGAAAAACAAGAAATCAAAGAAGAAATCAGCATGGCTGCACAAAGATCTCTCTGGCAAATTGAAAGAAAAAAAGGACAAGTACAAAAAATGGAAAGAAGGACATACAACTAAGGCAGAATATCAGCAGATAGCCAGAATCTGCAAAGTCAGGATAGCAAAAGCTCAGAACGAACAAAGACTTGCAACAAAAGTCAAAGATAATAAAAAAAGTTTCTTCCAACATATAAATAACAAGAAAAAAATAAAGGAAACAGTCGGTCCACTAAAGAGAGAAGATGACAAGAAAGTAACAAGCAACAGAGAGAAAGCAGAACTATTTAACTCATTCTTTGCATCTGTCTTCATGCAAAAAGAAACTATAGCTCAACCCAACATAACTGTAAAAGACAGATCAGAAATAAAAGTTAAAATAAGCAAAAACATAGTAAGAGAACACCTGTCTGATCTTGATGAAAACAAATCACCGAGGCCTGATGGATTACATCCCAGAGTTTCAAAGGAGCTGGCAGAGGTCATCTCAGAACCACTGCACCAGATTCTTTAAAAATCCTGGAGCACTAGAAAACTACCAGAGGACTGGAAAAGAGCTGATGTGGTTCCCATCTTCAAAAAAGGGGGAAAAAACAGACCCAGGAAACTATAGACCAATCAGCCTAACATCAATACCCGGGAAGATACTGGAAAAGATAATAAAAAACAGATCTGCCAACATCTAGAAACAAATAAAGTAATAACTAGCAGTCAGCACAAGTTTGTTAAAAACAGAACATGCCAAACCAATCTTATTTCATTTGTCAACAAAGTGACTAAATTAGTAGACCAGCAAAATACTGTGGACATAATATATTTAGATTTCAGCAGGGCACTCAACGAAGTAGACCACAACCTACTTCTTCGTAAGCTAGAAAAACGTGAAATAGATAGCACCACCACTAGATGGACTTGCAACTGGCTGGCAAACCATACTCAACGAGTAGTCCTTAATGGGTCTAAGTCTACATGGAGGAAAGTAAGAAGTAGGGTGCTAAAGGTTCTGTCTTAGGCCCAGTGTTAAGTACTGAACATGGGTCGGAGTAAATGGAGACAGCCTCTGAATAGTGAACATTCAGCTCTTTATTTGCATAGTGACTTCTCAAAACAACAACAGTGAACTCTGCCTTATATAGGCAACCCTTGTCAGAATTGTCCAATAACAAGCTATGAACGCTAGCTCTTTTAACCAATAAGAATTCTCTGTTAAGGGCCAATCGGATTCCTCAGAACTAACCAATCCAATCTGGCCGCCTAACAGCCAATCAGAAGTGCAGGGCCAGAATCCTGCACTTTACCTCAAGCTCATACTTTATTAACTATGGTACATACACAACACCCCTTCCCCTTGGCTTCTTAATTACGGTGTAGTTATATAGTCCCTTAGATAGGACGGTTGTCTTTTAACTCTTTCGGATTTTCATTGGATTGGTTGGTTGCAGTCCTGTTGAGGTAGATTGTTGTTTGGCAGTGGTTCTGCTTCTTGCTCAGCTGCCATTTCTTGCGGTGCAAACGTTTCTCCTTCCTGCTCCATTTCCTGAGTATCACTTAGTTCGTTGCTCCCTTTGAGCAGATTCCCTGGAACTTCATCTTCTTCCGTAGCTCCCACCCCCCTCGGTTTGGTCATGGGGGAGTTGTTGACTGGCCGTTGTGAGTCGTGACCGTAATTGGTCGATATGCTGTTTCCACAGTTTATTGTCACAGCATTTCACTACATAGGATTTAGGGCCGGTCACTCGTACTACTGTCGCCTCTATCCATAACGGGTCGCCTGATAAGTTTCGTGCATAAACGAGGTCTCCTACCTGGAAGGTGCGACAGCGGCCGCTGGATCCTATTGACTTTTCTGGTTCGTAAGCAGGGTGCAACCGGTCAAGGTGGGAGCGGAGTCTTCGTCCCATCAGTAGTTCCGTGGGAGTTCTGCTGGTGACGCTATGTAGAGTTATGTGTTGCAAAAAGAGAATTTGGTTGACCTTGTCATCGATATTGTCATAGTCCACTTTTTGCAAAGTCTTTTTAACAAATTGGACCATGCGTTCAGCTCGGCCATTGGTCGCAGGGTGCACAGGCGAGGTGAGCGCATGGCGGATGCCACAGTCAGCAAGGTACTGCTTGAACATTAGTGCTGTAAACTGTGGCCCATTATCGGACACCAGGACATCTGGCAATCCGTGGGTTGCAAAGAGTCTGTTTAGAATCTTGATCACCGCCTCGGAGGTCGTAGCCGTCATAGGATGAATTTCTAACCAATTGGAGTATGCGTCGACTGTCAGCAGGAAGGTATAGCCCTTGGTTGGCCCCGCAAAATCCAGGTGGATTCTGGACCAGGGTCCACGTGGCGTCTCCCATTCAGTAGGCATGGCTTTTGGTGGGGTGTTGCTGACTTGTTGGCAATTGGAACACACTTTAACCCACTGCTCAATTTGTCGGTCCATGCCCGGCCACCATGCGTAGCTTCGTGCAAGCGCCTTCATTCGCACGATGCTGGGGTGGCCCTCATGCAGAATTCACAGCAGCGTCTTCCGGAGTCATTCTGGGACAACGACTCTATCGCCCCAGATGATACAGCCTTTTTGTGAAAAAAGTTCAGTCTGTCGAGATTTGAATGGTGCGAAGTCATCTGATACTTGGTCCAATGGCCATCCACGTTCTACCCAGCCTAGGACTCGAGCTAGGGTGTGGTCTCATTTGGTTTCTCTCGCGATGTCTTGGGCTGTCATAGGCGGCGAGTTGAGTGTTTCGATCTGCAACATGGTTGCCATTGGTGCCGGATCATTGAGAGTCTCTGGAAGTGGTGCTCGGCTTAATGCATCGGCGTGGGGAATGGCTTTCCCCAGGCGATATTGCAGGCGATAATTATAAGCAGCTAGGAATTCTGACCATCGGGTCATTCTAGGGGATAATATGTAGGGGGTTGCCTTGTCCCCGGCTATTATCCCTAGCAACGGTTTGTGGTCAGTTATAATGGTAAATGTCCTTCCATACACATATTCATGAAATTTTTTTACAGCTGAAACGAATGCGAGGGCTTCTTTATCAATTTGTCCATAGTTCCACTCTGCTTGTGAAAGAGTCTTCGAAAAGTATGCAACAGGGGCTTCATTCCCATTGGGCAGTACATGGCTCAAAATGGCGCCCATCCCGAAAGGTGATGCATCGCAGGTTATAACTAACGGAAAAGTCTTGTTATACTGCATAAGTACAGAGTCAGATGTGAGCAGTTTTTTAACATTCCGGAACGCTTGCTCTTCCGGGTAACCCCATACCCACAATGCTTTCTTATCTAATAATCGGTGTAACGGTTCAGCGACAATTGCCTTGTGCGGTAAAAATACATTATAGAAATTAATGAGGCCTAAGAACGCCTGGAGATCGGCCTTGTTGCATGGCCTGGGAGCATTTTTGATCGCTTTTAATTTGCTCTCGGTAGGATGAATGCCCTGGCTATCAATCCGGTACCCTAGAAACTCAACATTGTCAGTATACAATTGACATTTATTTTTTTTCACCCTAAGTCCGGCCTCTTGGAATTTTTTTAGAACACATTTCAAACGGTCCTGTAAGATTTTTTGGGTAGGGGCTGCAATTAATACGTCATCAAAATAAGGGACCACGCCCTTGATTCCTTGTAATAACCTTTCCATAAGGCTCTGGAAGATCCCCAGAGCTACACTAACTCCGAATTGCAATCGGGTTCATTTAAAGGCACCCCTGTGCGTTACAATTGTTTGGGCTCGAGCCGTTTTTTCATCCACTGGTAATTGTTGATAAGCTTGGGCTAAATCTAATTTAGCGAAAACCTTACCGCCCCCCAAGGAATGGAGGAGGTGCTGCACCACCGGAACTGGATACGCATTCTGCTGTAGGGCGTGGTTCAAAGTGGCCCGGTAGTCCCCACAAATTCGGATTGACCCGTCTGGCTTAATGGGTGTTACAATAGAGTTTTCCCATGGAGAGTGATCGATGGGCTTCAACACCCCTTGAGCAATTAACTTGTCGAGTTGTTCGTCGATTTTTGCTTTAAGAGCAAACGGAACTCGACGGGGCTTCAAGCGAATGGGAGCTACTTTTGGATCTAGACTGAATGAGATCGGGGTCCCCTTATACTCGCCTAAGCTGTCCGCGAAGACATCGCTGAACTCAGAGATAAGGTCTTCCTCCCACTCACAACCACCGACTTGGTTCACGCCGACCACTTCAATGCCAAGTGGCGCGAACCATTGGAGGCCTAGTAGTCTAGGCCTATTTCTCTCGATGACCGTTAGAGGTAAGTATGCTGTATGCTTCTTGAAGGAGACTCGGACTCGGCAGGACCTGACAACGGGGATTCGATTTCCTTGGTAGTCCTTGAGGATGAGGCGTTGAAATTGGAGGTCTTGGCATTGAATTGTGGGGATGAGTTGCTTGAGTGTCTTCCAAGACACCATCGAGAGGGATGATCCCGAGTCGACCTCCATGTGGCAAGGCTGGTTCTCGATGGCTACCGTGACCCGGATTTTCTTAAGTATCCAAAGCTGAGGCGTGACCGATAGTGATAGTATAGTGAGCCTCTTCTCTTTGCAAAGCTCGATTTCTGTAGGAGTGGTTTACTGGCTCTCGCCTTACAGGACGGTTTCCTGTCGATTGGCGATAGTTGGCCCCTTTTGAGGCCTGGCTGAGTCCTGGTAAACTGCGGCAGACCCGGCCGATGTGGCCTTGTTTCCCGCACTCATGGCAGAGTGCGTCGCGGAATTTGCATTCGGCCCTGGCATGGTTGGCTCCACAGCCAGCGCAAGGGCGTAAGGGCTTAGGGCGAAAGTCCCAGTCGGACCGCAGTCGATGGACCCCTTCTTCGTCACTGTCTGACGACGAAGAGAGGTCCTCGTGGTGCGTTGTTGATAGCTGCCCTTCTGTGCTAGGTGAGATTTCGCTGGCCGGTGGTGGTACCAGAGTGCGGCTTTGCCGTAATTGTGCAGCCGACTTTTTGGTCGCCTCTGCAGCTGTGGCTTCAGCGATGGCGTCAGCAAGGCTGAGGTCACCTTTCACCATCAGCTTGCTTTGCACGCCTAGTGCATCTAATCCCAGAACTATTCGATCTCTCAGTGCCTCTTCTAAATCGGCGAACCCGCAGAGGCCCCCTAAATTTTGGAGGTCCACCATGAAATCGGCCACGCTCTCCCCTTTTCGTTGGTTTCTCTGATAAAACTTGTGGCGTCTCACGAGTGTAGGCACGGTTGGCGCGTAATGGTCTCTCAGGATGGGTTTGAGGTCGTCCCAGCTCATGGCTTTCACTTCTCGCGGTTTGGCGAGTGTTTTAGCCATCTTAAATACGGCTGGGCCGCAATGCATCAGGAATAGCGCCCGTTTCTTTGCTGGTGTGGCGTCCTTCAAGTTATTCGTCTCGAGAAACATTTGGAAGCGATCCATGTAGGATTCCCAATCCTCTTGGTTCGGATCGAACGGAGCGGGTGGTACGATGCCGCCGGACATGGTTCCGTTGTTGGCGTCGTCTATCATGTGCTTGGTATTGCTTCCTGGCTTCTTCGGTTCAGACGTCTCCACATCCCACCTTCGTCGCCAGTGTTAAGTACTGAACATGGATCGAAGTAAATGGAGACAGCCTCTGAATAGTGAACTTTCAGCTCTTTATTTGCATAGTGACTTCTCAAAACAACAACAGTGAACTCTGCCTTACATAGGCAACCCTTGTCAGAATTGTCCAATAATGAGCTATGAACGCTAGCTCTTTTAACCAATAAGAATTCTCTGTTAAGGGCCAATCGGATTCCTCAGAACTAAACAATCCGATCTGGCCGCCTAACAGCCAATCAGAAGTGCAGGGCCAGAACCCTGCACTTTACCTCAAGCTCATACTTTATTAACTATGGTACATACACAACACCCAGTACTCTTCAATATCTTCATTAATGACTTAGATGAGGGAATAGAAGGGGAATTTACCATATTTGCAGATGATACTAAGCTGGCAGGAATAGCTAACACCCAAGAAGATAGGCTCAAGATCCAAATGGATCTTGACAGACTAGAACACTGGGCCATATCTAACAAAATGAAGTTCAATGTAGAGAAAAGTAAAGTCCTACACTTAGGCAAGAAAAACCAGAGGTACACATATAGACTGGGTGAAACCAGGCTCAATAGCAATAATTGTGGGAGGGATCTTGGAGTCTTAGTGGACAATCAGCTAAATATGAGCCAGCAGTGTGCAGCAGTAGCCAAAAAAGCTAATGCAATCCTAAATTGTATTAACAGAGGGATACAATCAAGATCAAGGGAAGTACTAATACCACTCTATAAAGCCTTAGTAAGACCACACCTAGAGTACTGCATCCAGTTTTGTTCACCACATTATAAAAGATGTTGAGACTCTAGAAAAAGCAGAGAAGAACAAGCAGGATGATTAGGGGACTGGAGGCTAAAACATACAACGAATGGTTGCAGGAACTGGGCTTGGCTAGTCTAATAAAGAGAAGGACCAGGGGAGACATGATAGCAGTCTTCCAATATTTTAAGGGCTGCCACAGAGAGGAAGGGGTTAAGCTATTTTCTAAAGCGCCTGTAGGCCAGACAAGGAATAATGGATGGAAATTGACCAAGGAGAGATTTAACCTGGAAATAAGGAGAAACTTTCTGACAGTGAGAACAATCAACCAATGGAACAGTTTGCCCTCGGAAGTGTGGGAACACCATCACTTGAAACTTTCTAGGAGAGATTGGACTGCCATTTGTCAGAAATGGTGTAGGGTCTCCTGTTTGGACCGAGGGTTGGACTAGATGACCTACAAGGTCCCTTCCAACTCTGATTATCTGTTATCTGTTATCTGAACAATATAGCCTAATTTGAATTTCTAAAATCAACCTCCCCTAAAGTGCAGATTTGGCTTGATATCTCCTACTTTTTCAAAACTCCTCTCCATTTACTATATCTATTTGCATGATGAAGAAATTCTAAACTCAAAAGCTTACTACCTTGTGAGTTGGAGATTTTTGAAAGCAGAAAATAATTTATTAGGTGAAAGAAAAGACAAAAGTAATTTTTGTTTTATCAAATTAAAAGAAATGTTATAAATGCTAACTTATCTTAACTATCAAGAAGATCAAGATAAAGGCAAAACTGCATGGTAGCTCTTTTGTTTTTGTTTTTAATGCTTTGCTGGAAAAATAAAGGAGGAAATCAACCCCACACTTTGGTAAGATCATTAAGTGTGACTGAATCACTACTTGGTGCACATGCATATTGGAAGCTTGTTCAAAGAAGAGGACCAACTAAGTTGGCTAATTGATCCAGATTGAACAGAATAACAGAGTTGGAAGGGATCTTGGAAGTCTTCTAGTCGAACCTCCTACTGTTTCAGACAAATCGCCCAATCTCTTCTTAAGAACTTTCAGTTTTGGAGCACCCACAACTTATGGACAGTCATTCCACTAATTATTCTAAGTCAGGAAATTTCTCCTTAGTTCTAAATAGCTTCCATCCTTGATTAGTTTTCATCCATTATTTCTTGTCTTGCCTTCAGGTATCTCCTATTTTGGAGAAAAGATTGACTCCCTTTTCTTTATAGCAACTCCTGAGATATTGGAACATTGCTATCATGTCACCCTTTTGTTCTTATTTTCATTAAACTATACATACAGAATTCTATCAACCATTCTTCATATGTTTTAGCCTCAAATTGCCTAATCATCTTTATTGCTCTTCTCTGAACTCTTTTTTACATTGTGGCAACCAAAACTGGATGCAATATTCTAAGTGTGGTCTTACCAAGGCATTATAAAGTGATATTAACACTTTATGTGATCTTGATTTTATCCTTCTGTTAATACAACCTTGGAGTACATTGGCTTTTTTGGCAGTTACAACACACTGCTGACTCATATTTAATTGACTCTCCACTAGGATTCCAAGATCCCTCTCACTATTAAGCCCAGGTACTAGGTAACAGTTTTAGGAGTAAACGTAACATTGGGCAACAGCTTGGATTGTGTTTTAAATATCTATTGTAAACAATTTTATTTTATATAGACAATCCATAAATTATGTAGTGTTTGGGACTGGAATTTCCACCTTTAAGAAATGCAGTTGTACATGAGGATGTGAGGGGTGCTACACAGTAGATGTGGTGAGACCCAGAAACTATGCAAAAGGGTAAAGAAAATCTAACAAGCTCAAGGAGAGTGTATGAGGCACATGGAAGGAACTGTGAGGATGCAAGGGGGCACAAGGGTGAGAGAAGGCATGATGAAGCTCAGGGAAGAAGAGGACAAGTGGCAGGGAAACACAGTTTGGGACAGTGCATGGAAGTGTGCAAATGGCCAGCACAGCACAAATGCCAAGGGTTTGGGGGAGGAAAACTTAACCCAGAAAATTCTAACCTTCCCCACTGGCTTCCTCTTTGACTTTCTGTGAAAGCTGGCAAGGAAGGTTGCAAATGGCGGTCATGTGATCATACAACGCTGCAACTAGTGATAAGTGTGTGCTGGTTTGCAAATGTTCAGATTGTGATCACATTATTGCAGGGTGCTGGAACATCTGGAACTCTGAGAACCAGTCATAACTACCATTCAATAATTTATAATTATCATAACTTCATTATTGAATCAATGGTCATAAGTTGAGGAGCACCTATATGAAAAAATGAATAAACTGTCTTTTGCTATTCTTGTAAACCAAATACACCTATAATTCTAAAAGAACTCATTTGCACTGTAGAAGATGCTTTGAATATTCCTCACAGAATGTCACCTCATAGTTTTTCCTCACCAAATGAATCAGAGTTAACTTAAAAATAACCATGGGGTGTTAAGAGCAGTAAAATAATTTGATTTTTCCACTCTTGTGGCCATAATATAGGCGTATATAAATTTTTATTTGGTCTCTCTTAATCTTTTTCCTATATTATTTTGAGAATCTTCTGAAGCTCATGGTAAAGATTAACAGTTCCATCAGAATCAATAAACAGAGATACTCTGCTCAAGAGCTCTGTTGCTGAAGTCATATTTCCTGCAATAAAGTTTGGTTCAGTTTACCTTGAGTTTGTATCTATTGTGTGCTCTTGTATTGTTGTGGTTGAAGCTGAAGTAGTCATTGACAGGTCAGACATTGCAATAGATAATTTTTTTTTTGATAAAAGTTTTATTGATTTTAACAACAAACAAAAAACATATAAGACATAAAACATGACATAGAAAAAAAATAAAAAATAAAAATAAAAAAAATTATAACATTCTTCAATAGATAATTTTATGTACTACACTTAGGTCAGACCAAAGGCGGCATAGTTCTAGGTTGTCTAGGTCTAAAATTTCAAGTCTGGTGGCATAAGGTATTCTGCTATGAGTAGAGGAAAACTCTTCTTGTGAATACATGGACATCCAGCATCCTTGCCCTAAGAAGTGACTACAATCTCAGTCAACCTGCCCACCATACATTCAAGAAAACACTCAAGCAACCTTCAGAAACAAAACAGATCTCTCAGATATCCAGGGCAGAAAGATGGAGCAGCAACTCCAAATTTCATCAATCTCCAAACCACACAAATACAAAATGCTGGGAAAGATCACAGCAGCTCAAAATTTTCTATTTTCCAACTGATCATAAAGAAAGCAGAGAAGACAATATGGCAATAACGCTCTTTGTTCACTACAGTAGAATTTTTGTTCACATTAACAACTTGCTGTAGGGATGACCCCACCTTTCTGCCTACCCCCACATTTGAAAAAAGTGCAAAATAAATCTCCCCTGCCAAAATACCTAAGTTACAAATTCAACCACTGTTCACTGTCTCAATGTGCAAACCAATACAGCATGTTAAGATTTATCAATACATTGCAATCCACACTGCCACCAATACTACGTTTTCCAGAACCTGGGTAGCAAGCTCACATCTATTTAAGTGTTGCCTAATAAATTCCAGCTCATTTGCTGGTCTTTCTGCCAGCATTGCATTTGCTGATACATTAACATTTTGTCTGCATAGCTTTTTACCAGCACTGTATAAGTTTTCTCTCTACAGCAATCTCCAAAGTTTCCTATTCAACATAAGATTTTCAACCTGTTTTTTTGGTAATACCAACTAGCTGCCCAGGCATCACCTTGGAGGTGAAAAAGAGAAACCAACAGATAAGGATTCTAATAGACTCAGTTATTATAATGATAGTAGCTTCCAAAACAATAATTATAGGTGTCACTTTTTCTAAACTTCTTAGTAATTATTTTCTTATTTACCAGTAGACTGTACAAATGTAGTCCTTTCTGAAGCATGATGACATATATTTTGTATATCATGTACAGCTGCTTCTAGATCTGAGATCAAATTTATTTTTTGTTCAGCTAACTCCTGCAACTTATGCTCTATGAAGAAAAATGGAAAATAAAAATATTATAATAAAAACTATATAATATGCTAAATAGAAAATTCCAGTGATTAGCAGGTATCAGCATTATCTTTGAACAGGTACATATGCTTGACATTAACTCGAGGTTCAAATCTCAGTTTAGGTTAATATGCTCTGGTCCAAGCCTCTGTAGGGCAAAGCTAACTACTATTTTTGCAATAGGGCTGGTTTTCTAAAACATTAATATATATTATTCTTAATTACAATAGGCAAATAAAATGTCTGCCCATGGCTCTACGTATGTGGGCTATCAAAATGTAATATCCAAGAATATATATCCAAGAATAAATATACTATTAGCACAGTCATTGAAGAGGACAGTCTTTTTCTATCAGATGGCTTCTGGATTAAGAAAGGCTTCCATGAAACTATTTTTCACTTGGCATAACATGAGTAACAGTTGCAAATACTATTATCAATAATGCATCGTCACCATGAGTACCTGTGATTATCTGATTCAAAATGTGTGTGTGTGTGTGTGTGTGTGTGTGTGCATTTGAAATATATTTTTAAAAAATCCCACATACCACTGACACTGCCTGGTTGGGTAGTTACAAGTTCCTGAATTTCTTGTAGTTCTTTCCGATTAGAGCCCAGTGTTTCCAGTAATTGATATTTCTTTTCAGATAGTTCATGCAACTCATGTAATTCTTTTTCTGCAAGCAAAATATTATGATTGTTTCAAAAATATTTTCAAGCTTATTTTAGCACTGCTTTCAAAATACTTTTTTAATCACCTTGTCTGATTATAACAGTCTGTATTTTGAGATTTGGTCACTATAATCTCTGTTCCCCCAGGCTCCCACCTCTCTAGCCTTTTGGGAGATCTTAAAAGGTTGTTTTCCCCACCAAGTGTTGGAATAGGGTGAGGCTGGAGCCCAGTAATTGGGGCTTTGTATGTATTGCAAATTGTTGTTAAGTGTACCAGAAGGTATGAATGGGAGATATTAATTTTATTTTATTATTTTTTAATTGCTGCTGTGAGCCACCAGATGGCTCATAAGATTGGTACTCATATACGTCTCATAAATACATACATATATTTATACATTTCCTCCAAGTCAAATCTCACTATTCTTCTGAGGAATCACTACAGATAGATGAAAAAGCATATGATTATCCTCACTCTTTGATAGTTAGGTTTATAATCAGTGGTGGGATTCAAAATTTTTTACTACCAGTTCTGTAGGTGTGGCTTGGTGGACGTGGCCATGTGACTGGGTAGGTGTGGCTTTGGGGGGGGGCTTTTTGCCGCCCCCACCCATTTTGGGGAGCTTCCTAGCCTCAGAGGAACTTCTGGGTGAGCGTTTTTGTACCACTAAAGCTCCTCTAAGGCTCAGGAAGAAAAAAAGCAGAGCATGGGAGGGACACGCAGCACCCCTCCAAGCTCTGTTTTGGGAGCTTTCTAACCTTAGAGAAGCCTTGGGGGAAGGGCGTTTTTGCTCCCCTAAGGCTCCTCTGGGGCTCTGGAAGGCAAAAAATGGAGTGGGGAGGCTGAGCTCCTCCCTCCATTTTTTGCCTTCCTGGGCCTCAGCAAGGGGAATCCCGGCACAGCTGATCTATGCACAGCTGATTGTCAGGAGGGGGGGGGAGAAATACCTTAAGCAAATGTCAGGTGGGCGGGTAAGCGAGCATCAGGTGGGAGGGGGACTGGGTCGGGGGTGTGGCCAGCCAGACCCACGCCAAATTCCTGCTACCGGTTTGTCCGATCCGGTGCGAACTGGCTGAATACCACCAACAGTATTATACTGTTTATAATACTAAAATAATACGCACAATTAATGCTGTTTTTGATAAAACTATTAGTTATTATTTCCTTACCAGTAGGTTGTATAAATATAATTTTTTCTGAAGCACGACAACATACATTTTGCATACCATTTAGAGTTGTCTCCAACTCTAAGGTCAAATTTCTTATTTCCTCATTTAATTCCTGCAATTTATGCTCTATAAAAAAATCATGATACAATACTATTAAGCATAAAAATAGATGAATTCATTAAATTAATTTTAGTGTTAACTATAGTTCAAAACATTAATGATTAGTATATACTGTAGATAATAGAATGAATTCTTGCCTCTCTAAATCCTCCACTCATTCATTTAATAATTAAAATTATTAAATGGTTCTCAGTAGAGAATCTATTCAGCTAAAATATTCTCAGGAATGATATTGTGCTGAATATACCACCAGAGCTGAGAAAACATTCCTACAAATGTTTCTTACATAACATTATCTTTAAACAAGCACATAACTTGAAATAACCTACAATATAAGCTTAAGTGAAATTTTCCTAACATACTTCTCTGAATTCTATAGTTCCAAATTAATTGTCTTTTTTGCAGTTGAACAGATTTAATTGCAACAGGGGAATGCTACCTAAGCTTATAGTTCAGTAAATTTGGCCTTTCAAAATTAATATGTATCTTTACAACTAAAAATGAGGACATCAGCAGTATATAATTACCGAAGATGACTGTATTTTTGATAATTTCTAGATGAACTTAGAACAGGCTGAATGGATTAGAATACCAAAGGCAATTAATTGTTAATCATATCTTCATCTCAAATAGTGCACTTACACTTAACTGTCTGATTCCAAATATATATACTGTATTTATATAATATAAAAGTTTATTTATATAGTACAAGTAACAGCACATACCACTAGCACTGCCTGGTTTCATAGGTGCACATTCCTTAATTTCTTGCAGCTCTTTCTGATTAGATTGCAGTGATTTCAGTAATTGATGTTTTTTATCAGACCATTCATCCAATTCATGTAATTCTTTTTCTGCAAGCAAAGAGGCTCAAGACAGATTTATTCTGAGCAACAACACAAATTTTAGTTTGGTGTGTGTGTGTGTGTGTGTGTGTATGTGCAACAAAAAAAAAGAGAAGAAAAGTGGTAAGAATATAATAAAGAGAAAAAATATAAAGAAATGACTTATTTTCAAACTTGTCCCTCCAAAGGTTTTTAACAACTTAGAAATAATTAATGAGTTATTTTAAAAGGTGAAGTTTACAAACTTTGTGTACTCCATGATTATGAGCAAGATTACACCATTATTGTCTCACAGTTCAAACCCATGGAAAACCATTATACTGCAACTTCGTTGCAGGGACCAGCTGTCCAGAGCACAATTAAACATTCTTCTGTGTTCTTATGCATACAAGTTCCAAGGAATGAGTCCTTTCATGGAAAGAGTGCTTAATTCAGCATTAGAGACTACTAGTGATTGTGAATGAAGGCAGGCATCAGGGATTGTGTTTCATTTTGACATATGTGCCAACTAGCAAAATCCTGGAAAATCAGCTGCCTTGCTGCAACCTGTCAGATCACACTTATAACCCTGGGACACAATATGATCGGATTTTATTGTTGATCTCTCCCTGATACAGAGTTATATCAGCATTCTGACTTTGTTTAAAGCAGGGGTGTCAAACTCACATCGTCACAGCGGTGTCACATGAGGTATTGGGACTTTTCCCTCCCTTCATTAAACTGGCCCATGGACCAGTTTGTGAGTTTGACAGCCCTTGTTTAAAGGCTTGGCCTATGGTCTCCCTTACAATGGTCTCCCCACAGCTCAGTAAACAACAACACTTTTTAAATATTTTAGATGTAGAGCCCTGTTCATACATGTGATCTCAGATTGCTGATTGCAAATTTCCTACATGTTTTGGAAGATCCTCTTTCAATTATTGAATATTAAAATTAATCTTTCTTCCATCATCCATCTTCGAAAGAACTACAGTATAACAACTACAGTATATATTTATCGATGCAGATCTATATTTAATCCACCAAACTAAAGAAACTCTATTCAGTCAATCCATAAATTTAGCAAACTAATTTTAAAAACAAATTCAGTAATATACACAAAGTTGGCCCAAACAGAAACCTGAAAGTCTTAGTCTGTTTACAGAGCACAGCATAGTTAGGTTTCTAGGTTTCTTGAGATATGTTTTGAATCTAGGATATAAATAAAACTAAATCAAGGTTATTCATAATAACACATGTAGTGTTATATCAGAACTGAAGCATTACTATAGTAACCCTAATTCCTGGAATACATCTGTAGCAAGCAGAACCAGAGTGTCCATTACCAGAAATGTTTGATCAAATAAAAGGGTTCATAATTGTAAAAACTGAATAATTTGGGCTTCTATGTCCAGTACTGATTGACTAAGTCATGCTTAACATAGTAATGCAAAATAACATATTTTAAATTTAGACAGAATGGAAAGGAACCTAATTGTTTCTTTCTGATAATCTCACTGATTATACAGATTGCTACATTTACAGTATTGAAACAATATGCATAATCAGCCTCACATTTTCTTAAATTCTTAGTAATTTTTCCTACTTACCAGAAGGTTGTATAAACATAATTCTTTCTGAGCTATGACGACATACATTTTGTATATTATCAAGGGTTGCCTCCAAATCCATAGTCAAAAATCTTTTTTGCTCAGTCAATTCTTGCAGCTTATGCTCTACAAAAATTCACATTATTATACATAAAAATAGTTAAGTTCATAAACTTGATCTTTAGTATAATCTAGATTTCAAAATGTTAATCTGGAATTAACACAAAACCTTCATACTCTTTATCAACCCCAATCTTGGGAGGTGGAGGTGAAGAGGGCCCATAGGGCATTAAAGACTCTCCTATGCAAACTGTGATGACCCAGAGTGTACCACAAATATAATAAAAACCAAAACGTAAATAAAGGTCCTTTAATGACTTCAACTTGAATTCACTATTCAATTGTTCACAATTGGAGATTAAACTATTTTCAAAATAACATTCCAAACGAAAGAAATACAGTTCAAACTCAAATAGCAGATAATGAAGCAAAAACCAAAAACAAACCACACTGAAGGAAGTTCAGCAATAGACCAGGATAATTTATTACAAACTTCAAGAAGATAATCAGGTACAGTCCATTGGAAGAACACCAACCAAGATAAACTTCATCCAGGAAAAAATACTCTTTGTCTCCAGCGTTTGCTAGCATGCAGATCCAAACTCTTATGCAGATCTCACACCTGCAACCCATGAAGAGGCCCTTTCCTCCTGAGTAGATCACGTTTTTCCCTGATCCTCTCCTCCCTGCGTGCCCTATGATGGATGTTTAGCAGGACTTGGAAAAGCCCATTCACTCCACTTAGGTTCCATGTGAAAGATCAAATCCACACCCAGTCTCCTGGCTCAAATGAGCAGAGGCCTCTTTCCAGGGGCAGCATCTGACTTACCATGGTCTGCTTTCACAACCTTTGAAGTTGTCTGTATAAATAAGAAAGATAAGACAAAACCCTATTCCCCCCTGCTTCTAAGCAAATGTGGGTCTAAGCCAGGGGTGTCAAACTCAAGGCCTATGGGCCGGAGCTCAGTTTTCATTGGCAAAGGGTTGCAGGAGGCCATCACAGCCAAAAATGGAGCTCAGCAGCCCATTTTTGCTGGCAGAGTGCTTGGGCCACCAAAGGTGCCCCCTACATGAGTGACATCAAACTGGCCACACACACCCTGGCCATGCCCCCCTGCCCCCCCCAGGTCAAACACAATCCTGATTGGCCCTCAATGAAGTTAAGTTTGACACCTCTGGCCACATCAGAATAATTTCCCAGAGAATAGAAAAGAAATCCCCCATAAGAATAAGACCTTTCTTGACTATATTCAGTCTAGCTTAAAATACAGCGTTGTCATTCATGAAACCAGACTCTCATTCAGAAATATACACTGTAACAAGCGATCTCTAAAAAACGAATCTGGCAACACAATAGACCACTGATGACGAACCTTTTCGGCACCGAGTGCCCAAACCGGAACATGTATGCATGTCAGTGAATATACATGTGCCAGAGTGCTGGAAAACCAAAAACCAGCTGGCCAGTGTAAGCATGCCTGTTTTTGGCCCATTTTGGGGCTAGCTTTTGGGACATTTTCTGGGCTGTTTTCTGGCCATTTTTGGCCTGAAAAAGGCCCGAAAAACAGCCTGAAAATGACCCAAAAAAGACCTGAAAAAGGGCTTCTTTTGGAGGCAATTTTTGGGCCATTTTCAGGTGCTTCTGCACCCACGAAGATCAGCTGGCGACAGCGCACGTGCCCACTGAGAAGGCTTTGTGTGCCACTTCTGGCATGTGTGCCATAGGTTTGCCATCACGGCAATAGACCAAATCTGATCACTCAGGCTAAAATTAAATTAGAAAAGCAAAACACCCATGTCTACAGTTCCCTCAAGGATGTGCTGTCCCACTCACTCACATACATGTCAGTATGGTTTATGGAGAGTTTTATTGGTATTCCCTAGCAGTTCTTTCCACCTGGCTTTAAAACTGTCCCAAACGAAGCCCGCCATAAGCAAGCCCAGATTAATCTCACAGGCAATGGCCCCTTAGTGCATAAAACAAATAGCAAGCTGCTCAAACAAGTAAGTCCAATAAGTGAACATAAAGCCCCCAGGCAAAACTGAAAGTACATCCATGTTAGCTGACTGGTTATAGAAGTTCAGAGTCTCAAAAGTCCAGCAGGAAACACAAACAAACACACAGCCATGACCCCACACATTTTTCCCAGCAATGCCTCTCCCTGCCTGCCATGCTAAATAGCTTCCCTGTGCAACCCATCAAGAGGGGCAAGGCTTTCTCTTGAGCAGTCTGGCAGATCTCTATTCCTCTGCCCTGCGTGCTCTGAGGTCCATCATGGAAGGCAGCTCCTCCCCATCCTCTTCACTGGCCTACAAGCTGTCCCCAGCTGAAGCCTGTAATTTTTTCGGCTGGCAATTCAGAGTCAATAATTAACTCCGTTCGTGATGTGCCAAGATTCTCTCTCAGGCCGGCCTCTGAGGAAGAGTCAGAAGAGTCCTCTGTCCAAAATAGACATCACAAAAACTGCAGAATCATACAGACAACAAAAAAGGAATTACAACAAGTTAAAATATTGCCTCCAGTCACAACAACACAAAAGAATCACATACTCACACACATGTCAACATGGTTAAAAAATGACTCAAAAATCAAATAAAGATTTGATCAGATCACCATCCATTTGTTAGCTATCCCCAGGAACAAACTCTGTTGTTGCTGTTGGGAAATGAATGGACCCTCCTTTCTTAAAGCAAATAAGATGCCTCGCATCTTATTTGTCCATGTTTTCTCCCAGCTTGAAAGAAAGGGGAACCAAAAGGATTCTCTCTTCAACATGGTGTCCCAAAAAAAACGTAACTGTGAGTTTTCTTGCTAAAATCAGGTTTTCGTTAAAAAAAAAATAAGCAGTGAAGCTTTGTGACAATATTCCATGGATTAATAGATTCATTGTTTCTGGGTCATAATGATTACTTCTTCAGCAGTCAAAAATTCAGTCACAGCAGTGTAGACTTTTGTTTGTATGTAGCAATACAACTCTTTCTGGCAGCCATTCTCAGCAATAGAAAGAACAGATTTTTTTTTTTTTTTGGTAAAAGTTTTATTGATTTTAACAACAGACAAAAAACATATAAGACATAAAACATGACATAAAAAAAATAAAAAATAAAAAATAAACAGATCTCAAAGAATACATCAAAACTTCTAAATACTGCAATCCAATGGTGACTTCTAAAATTGGAAGCATTACCTTTTAATTGAAGCTTCATATGACCACAACAAACATACCATTGATGCTATCTAGTTGGGTAGCCTCAAACTTGTGAATTTCCTGTAGCTCTTTCTGATTAGATTGTAGTGCTTCCAGTAATTGCTTCTTTTTTTCAGACAGTTCATACAACACATGTACCTCCTTTTCTGAAATTAGAAACTTTATAAACAACTTTTGCTTTGCATATATGTGTGTGTGTGTGTGTGTATGTATGTGTGTGTGTGTGTGTGTGTGTGTGTGTATATATATATATATATATATATATATATATAATTCAGCTTTGTTCGGGTATTTTCCCACATCATTGTAGTTGTAACAACGTTTCGGCAGAATCTCATCTGCCATCATCAGGCTTCTGTATTGTGTCCGTCTGGTTAGGGGATTGGCTGTGTTCAGGTTAGTCTTAGTTGTCAGGGGATTTGAGCTGATGAGTTGTGATCCTGTGATAACACGAACGCGAAGCCAAACAACAGGACCGCCCCCACCTGAACAGAACACACCCCCAGGCAATCAGAACACAGCCAACCCCCTTTCGTAGAAAATCTACAAAAACATGTTAAGTTTTCGCGGGTACTTACATGTATGACATTCAGCTGTGTTCGGGTATTTTCCCACGTCATAGTAGTGGTGCTTTTAAAGTTGTAGCAACGTTTCAGCAGAATCTCATCTGCCATCATCAGGCTTCTGTATAGTGTTCGTCTGTGAGTTAGACTTTTACAGTGGTTTCAGATTTAAATTTGGGGCAGCCTATTGCTGTGACAGAATGGTTTTTTCTTCATCCTGATTGGTTGAGAGTCTTGGTGTGTGTTTATTGGTCTTGGAGTTTGCTGTGTTCTGCTTCTAATATCTTCTGTCTGTTTTTTTGGCTCTTTTTGTATCTTGATTGGCTGGCAACATTGTGTTACTTTATTGGAGGCCTTTAGTGCAGCTTGGCTTCGGGTAAATGGACGGCTATCATTAGTTAGGAAGCTGGATTTCATCTGGGTGACAAATGATTGACAGCCTGGTGGAATCATCTCTTTTGTTCATGCTTTCTGGTCTTTTTTCAATCATTTGGAAGCCTGCACTCACAAACAAAAAAATCTCCACACCACAAGCCAGGCAAACACCTGGGCACAAACAGATCCCCCCTGATACCTCCAGCTCAAACACACCCCAACCAGGCACCCAGATGAAAGAAGCCTGATGATGGCAGATGAGATTCTGCTGAAACGTTGCTACAACTTTAAAAACACCACCATTTTCTCCTTGATTATTGGAGACTATGGAATGGAACACCCATCAATAGAAGCACAAATTTAATTTATTTCAGAATGAGAAATTAAAAGTGTGAATGTAAAAATGAGCAGAGATAGAATTTTTATATTGGATAATGCAAATAAGTTGATCCAGAAAGAAAGCTGAACATTTATGCTTCCTAAAAAAGCACAAAAAATTAAAATATTTTAAGGTGAGTTTTGAATTCAAAATATGAATAAACATATCTAAATTATTCATAGTTATTTGCACAGCTTTTCACCAGAGCTAAATGGTATCAAAAAGAATGACCATTACAAAATAAATGGTCTGTCAGATTACATAGCTTATTTTACTAAAAATCAAAGAGGGGTTCCATGGGGTTCAGTACTGACACAAGTTCTGCTTAAAATATTCATAAATATATATTACAATAAATATATTAAAACAAATAAAATTTAATAATTTAAAAAAATAATGTATGTCAAATGTCTTTGAATAGAAAGATGGAATGGAAAGAATTCCAACTGTCATTGCTCTTATAGCTCACTAATTCCATTGTTTACTAGATTTAGAATATGAACTATGAAAACAATATCATTTTCTAAAATTCTTAGTAAAATATTTTATTTACCAGAAAGTGGTATAAATGTACAGTTTTCTGAAGCCTGATGACATATATTTTGAATACCATCTAGAGTTGCTTCCAATTCTGTGGTCATGTGTTTTCTTTGCTTAGTTAAGTCCTGCAGCTTATGTGCTAAAAATTAATAATTATATATATAATTAAGACCACTATTATTATGTAGATTTCAAAAGGATAATGAACTTGTATCTAATATTTCTGATATCACTTCTCAAGTGGAATGAATCCTGTCTCCCCAAAATCTCCATCCACTCACAAAAGATTAAATTGTGCAACATTTCGTACATATCAAAATGAATATTAAAATTTTTAAAGGTTTTGAAAAGATATCGCTTCTTCCCATAATCTCAGGATTATAATACAACTTGATTATGGGATCATAATTCAGTTATGCTGAGAATGCCAGCAGAACTGAGGATATGTTTCTATGCATCTCTCCCCTTAAAATAATATATAACCAGAAATAAAGCTGACTTGAATTCAAATGAAAAATTCCCTGATCCAAACTCTGATTTCTATAATGCCAATATAATCAATATTTTGCAGTTGAAAATGTTTCCTACTAAAACATTAAACACATCTTTGATTAAATATATGATTCCATAGCTCAAATACCAGTGATATCGCTTGGTTGAATAGTTGCAAGTTCCTGAATTTCTTCTAGCTCTCTCCAATTAGACTCCAAAGTTTCAAGTAACTGTCTCTTCTTTTCAGATAATTTATGTAAATCATGCATTTCCTTTTCTGCAAACAGAAATTTTCTTAATATAATTTTGAGTATTATGTTCTTATTCCCCTCTTAAATTGCTTGCAGAAACAAATAAAACTCCTTGACTACTGGCTCCTTGCTTACTGTGACTATGAGAAGTCCATTTTAAGATGAACATGCTCAATTTAAGTATTTAAGGCACTTAGGGAACAGAAATGGCTTGACTATTTCTAACACTTTTACTTCTCTACTTACCAGAAGGTTTTATAAATGTACTTCTTTCTGCAGGTCGATGACATATATCTTTTATGCCATCTAGTGTTGCCTCCAGATCTATGGTCAAATGTCTTCTTTGCTCAGTTAATTCCTGTAACATATGCTCTATAAAAAATCCATAATAAAACATTACTTAACATAAAAATAGTTACAATATGTTGCACATATTCATCTTTAATACTGGCTCCATGATTAATATATGTATAGAATTTCTGATGTCACTTCCAACTGGGATAAATTCACACCTCCCCCATTCATAAGATTAAAGAGAGCATTCCCTATACTACATTATTAAATGGTTTTGGTAAGATGGGGCTTCTGCCTATATTCTCAGGAATATAACTCACTTTATTACTTAGCACTGGTATGCTAAGAAAGCCAGCATAATTGATTCCAAATACATATTTGTATCAGTGGTGGGATTTAAGATTTTTTTAATTACCGGTTCTGTGGGCGTGGCATGGCTTGGTGGGTGTGGCTTGGTGGGTGTGGCAGGGAAAGGATACTGTAAAATCTCCATCCCCTCCTCACTCCTGGGGGAAGGTTACCACCGGTTCTCCAAACTACTCAAAATTTCCACTATCAGTTCTCCAGAACTGGTCAGAACCTGCTGAATACCACCTCTGATTTGTATTTAAATATTAAAAAAACCCACAACACACATACCAGTGACACTGCAAGCTTGGGCAGTTGCAAGTTCTTGAATTTCTTGTAGCTCTTTCTGATTAGATTCCAGTGATTCCAGTAACTGCTGCTTCAGTTCAGATAGTTCATGTAATTCCTCTAATTCCTTTTCTGCAAATAGCAATAGCAGAAGTACTAGGATATTTATTTTAAGATTCTGACCTGCCTGGAATGATCTTCAGAGTTACTGTAATTGTTTCCCTTGCCCCTTCTCTTCGTCCAAACAAGTAGGAAAGAACATTTTTTTACTTTCTTCTCTGATTTATATTATGCAAAACTGATCACACAAGTTCTTTTCCAGCTTTCTTTTTATTGAACTAAAACTGAAATGTAAATTTAAGTATTTTGCTGGCATTAGGCAAGACTTAAATGAAAAATTAAAAAAGGAATATTGTAGGGCAAATGAAACAAAGATAAAAGATAAGTGTTTCCCTGTCTAGTCTGACTCTAGAGTGTGGTGCTCATTTGTATTTTTTAGCTGAGGGAGCCAGTATTGTCAAAACTCACTTTCTGTAGTCATGTGGCCAGCATGGTTAAAAGCCAAAGGTGTTACCTTCCCACCAAAATGTTATCTATTAATCTACTCACATTTCCATGCTTTCAAACTGCTAGGTGAGCAGAAGCTGGGGTAGGAACTAGAGCTCACTCCATTGCATGGTACTCAGGTTCTAACCCAGACTGTCAGTTGACTAGTTCAGTGTCTTTAACCGCTGAGCCATCATATTCAGCAGTTAAGAATTGATAGATTGATTGGTTGGTTAGTTGATTAATTTATTTATTGTATAGTTAAAAAATAATAGTAATTGAATCTTGCTTTTAGAGAAGATCAGCTTATAACCTGATCTATTAGTAAGAGAGACTGCCTAAAGTATCAGAATGACCATCTACCAAAGTAAAGTTCATCTATCAAAGTAAATTGCCTTGCTTACATTTTTCTATTGAAGGACTATCCCAAGAGGTAATAGAATAACAAGAGTTGGAAGGGACCATGGAGGTCTTGTTGTCCAACCTCCTGCTCAGGCAGGAAACCGTATACAATTTTAGACAAATGGTATCTCTGTATTTGTATGGTAGAAAAATGAGATATCTAATGCTATATTTTTTATGAAAAATTACTTTTGTTACAATGAATCCCTTTTTGAACTGTAAGTCTTACATGTAGCTCATGGACTGTTTAGAAATTAAAAATGGTTCACTAGAATGCCAATATGATAGTTATGGTTGTTTTTTCAAAGATGGCAATCAAATATTAAGATAAAAAATGTCACTACAACAAAATTACTTCCAGTTAGTTAAATAAACCTCAATATAACTGTATTCTTTAAAAATCCAATTTTTTAACAAAAAAAAACAAAACTGAATCTATCCAAAGATTCAAGATAGTAAAATACAATTCCAAAAAATAGAATTGAGCATCAGAGCAACCCAAAAATATGCAGGGTCTTAAAATCAACTTGATTTAATTTGACATTTTGAAGATGAAGGTTTAATTTTGGTTTAATAAGAGAAATAGCAAGAAAGATAAGGTGGCATTGGAATACATTAAGAGCAAACTGTGACAACTGAAATAGAGTAAGTACATTCCAAATCAGAACAATAACTGATTATAGTAATCTTAGGATCTGTCCACATAGCCCATTCAAAATGTAAAAAAAGTATTTTTAAGAGAGGAGGGCAATTGCTTTGGTTAAATGTACAGAAGTTGCTGTTCCAAAGTATCCAAATTATCATCATTCCAAAGATGGCATAAACGCTTGTACTGTTGAGTAGTATGACAATTTCAATTTCTAAACTCCAAAGATTGGGCTTTTTTTTTTTTACAACAGACTTTATTCAGTTTTCACATTAAAAACAAAAATCTCTTTTTAATGGACAACATATTTCCGGGTCATCATCTTTACTACAAATATGACAGAAATTATACATTGATATATGCATACTTAATTTTATTATTACCTTTTCCATTCCAAATTTTCAGTCAGGAGAGAAACACATTAATTCTAGCCTCTTTCATTAAATTTCAATCAATTTTGTTTCATTTCAATTATTTCAAATATAATCCTTTAGTATTTGTTTTTAAACATAAGGTAGATCGCAACTCTCTGTGGCTATTATTCGTGCTCTTTCGTTGGAGAGCCCCAATCATCCTGATTAGGGGCTGAAACTGCCTTGAAGGAGCAGCGGAGTAAGAGGAAGCAGCAAGCCTGTTTGTGAGGAGCCGCATCTCCCCCCGCTGGGCTTGGTTTTTTTTCCTCCCGAAGACGACTGCAGCGATGGTCTAAAATGGCCATCCCGAAGAGGATGACTCAGCTTGACTAAGATTTGTGCAGGAGGGAAGAAAGAGGTGAATAACATCTGAACCGGGACAACTGGGCAACATAACCAAATAAAAGTACCCGGGATTAAGGTAATATGGAATTTTTAAGAAAAGAAAAGTGAGTGGCAAAATTACAAAGGGACAGAGAGAAAAAAGGAAAATATTTTTGACAGCTGAAGATTAGGCTTTCTTAATAAGAAAATGGTAAATTAATTGCATATATTTATTTCCCTGAATTTATAACTTCTTGATTATACAGTTTTAAAGTTATATTTGTGAATTTTTCATTGTTCTCAGAAAGAAATCTGATGGCAATAGCTCTTTGTATACATCTGATACACTCACCTTGAAGTCTGCTTTCAATTGTAAGTCCTGGAGCGTGAGACCATGCTCTTTGGATATTCTGCAGATTTTGCTCTAAATGCTCAGCCACTTCATTTCTTAATTCAGTTAATTCTTTTATTTTTAAATCTGTGAAAACAGATACTTTCTCCTACATTTTGCATTCATTGTGTTGGAAAATATTAATTTTGAATTAAATAGATTGTTATGTACCCAATAATTTATTTAAAAATATATTACCTGAATACTGTGTAATAAAGATAAAGGTAGTCCTTACTTAGAAACCCTAATTGGTACTGGCAACTCTGCCACTAAGTGAAGTAGTTGCTATGTGGGAAATCACATGATCACAACAGTGCTCTGGCTAGAAAGAGACAATACTATCTCAGTTCCACATCTTCCATTTTTCTTTGCATCCTAACCATTCCTCCATCGTTAAAAATGCTTAGGTGACAGCTTCTTGTTTTGTACACATAAAAAGCAATACAATTATGCTGTAGCTGCAGTCCAGGGATAGGAACTATAGGTATGTTACACAAAAAGCTTCCAGTACTCTTTTGTAATCACTTCAATCTCTCTGCCAGGAAAAAAGTAATTGACTTCTATAATCAATATCTCTTCATTTGTTTATTGTATGACATATATCATATTTCAGTAAAGAGAATACATAAACATATATATAAGTTGCAAATATAATTTTACTTCATTTGTTGCAGCAAGAAAATCAATGAAATCTTGATTCTTCACTATGTATTGAATATTTCATTTATCAGCTCCTTAATCACAATTTGATGATTTTCCCCACTTATAGAAGTCATCTGTGCATCTACCATGACCAGTGTGAACTGGATTCAATGTTGTCCATATCACATAAGGCTAGTCAATTCCAGGTGGCTTTTTCAAGATGCAGGGAAAGCTTTGTGGGAGATTTTTTTTTTTTAGCCAAAAATGTTTCTATCCAGTGCTATGAATGTCAAAATCCTCTTTTACAAGTGCTTTAGTAGTAGAAATAGCTTGGTGTCAAGATCTCAACCGAGCAGGCTATGTTGCTCAGTATTTACAGCTGAGAATTATCAATAATCTTCAGGTTATTTCTAAAGATGGTACAGGTAGTCCTTGATTTACAACAGTTCATTTAGTGACCGTTCAAAGTTACAATGACACTGAAAAAAGTGACTTATGACTGTTTTACACAACCATTTCAGAATCTCCATGGTTACATGATCAAAATTCAGATTCTTGGCAACTGGTTCATATTTATGAGTTGCAGTGTCACAAACACCTGGAGCCTTGAAAATAAGGTAGTCAGTTAATTCTAGTAATCCAGTTATCTTCTAGCTATATCACATCATACCAATTTATGCATTAATCTCTCCTTGCCTGATCCCACACCCACCATCTATATAACAGAGAGAGACTGAAGAAGAAGAAATTTCAAGAGAATAAGCTGTTTGCTCTTCTACATATTGAAAGCATGTGATCACACCAACTGTGGGAAAAGGTCAGGTAAAAGAGAGATTATCTACAAAATTACTTGGGTTTTTTTTTGCTCCTTCCCCTTCCCCTTCTTGGCATATCAGACATATTATTAAAAAAATGATTTCAACAGAATAGTGGAAGCAGTTTTCATAGCACCCCCATATCTCCCAGCTCTGGGCTTCGAGAATGAGTGCATTGACTCACTGTTTGAATATGTGATGGCAAAACATTTCATTGGCCTCCTACAAACTTCTCAAATAATTTTTTGGCATGCTGGAAAGAATACCATCTATATCGCAAAAGGGGATGGGATGGACCAGCCTCAGTACTTCTGATTATCCTTGAATGCTTGGTATGGAATTAATGGAAAACACTGAGAAGAAAGTGTTGAATTTATATTTACTGACAAAGAAATAAAGGGAGAGTATAGATCTATTTCAAGCTATTTAGCTCTCGTCAGCTAACCATACCCTTCTGGGATTCAAACCCAGGCTACTTACACAATAGGTAGATGTATTAACCTCTAAGCAACTCTCTTTGTTGGCTATATCAGGGAACAGATTAAATGTTTTTTCCCAGTGAGATTGGTCTATCAGGGCAACCTGGTCCACCCAAACATGGGATGGAACCAGAGGTGGTATTAAGCAGGTTCTGACCAGTTATGTAGAACCAGTAGCAGAAATTTTGAGTAGTTTGGAGAACCAGCAAAAACCACCTCTGACTGACTCCACCCCCATCTATTCTCTGCCTCCCTAGTCCCAGCTAATTGACTGGGTCTTCTTTTGTTGCCATGCATAGGAGAACGGAACTGGAAAACAAGTTAGTGGGATGGGAAGAGAATGGGGATTTTGCAATAACCTTCCCCCAGGAGTGGAGTGGAAATGGAGGTTTGACAGTATCATTCCACTGCCATGTCCACCAGTATCATTCCCACCAAGCCAATCCCATAGAACCAGTATTAAAAAAAAATTGAATCCCACCACTGGATGGAGCATACTGCTTCCACTTTATTTCTTTGTGGGTAAATATAAATTCAACACCAAAATAGTTTGTCATGAAAGCAACTGCCTGGGAAAGCTCCTGGATTGGGGCTGAAAGGCAAAAACGGAAGTAGTATGCTCTATTCCATATTTAGGTGGACCCAGTTGCACTGATAGGCAGGGGGGAAAAAACTACTGAGAATAAAGGCAGTCATGCTGACATCACTTAATCTTTTATTTGCACTTCATATCCTGGCTTTCATTTCTACTGGTCTTACATTTATAATTATTCTTATCTAGAGAATGTACTTACCAGCAGTAATGCTTGGTTGGGTCGCTACAAGAGTCTCAGCTTCTTCTAGCTCCTTTATATTTGATTTCAAAATTGCAAGCAAAGATAGGCTCTGTTTTGCCAGTTTCTCAATCTTCTTCTCTGTAAAATGAGAAATACTTTAAAAGTCTGAGGAGGGAAATGTACATATATTGCTGTTTAATTCTATGCTACTAATCTTTTATTTTAAAAATAAAATTATTACTGGGGAAAGAAAAAGAGACACTGTCTTTTCCTAGATCTAACCAGATTTTGTTATTAGGCTGTTATCATTTCTTTCTTTTATCCCCCCCCTTTTTTTTAAAGATGGAAACCACATTAATTCTTTTCTAGTCCAGAGTTAACGTACTAGAATAGATCACATCAGATTCTAGTTAAATAGAATAGTTAAATAGAATAGATCACATCAGATTCTTTGCCTGTAAGAACCTATCAAAATTTATGTTTTGCATATATCACACTTATTTTCTTGTGCTAAAGTACCTTCAAGGAATCTAGCACTTTCAAGTTCATGTTGATTTGCCTTCAAATTATCAACTAATAATGCTCCTTGTTTTTCCAGTTCTTTTACTCTGTTCTCTATAAAAAGAGAAAACAAACTATAAATAATTCAAGTGTTGAAGCTTTTAATACGAAAATTAAGCCAAAAAAATTCATTAAATTGAGTACTATGTTTCAATAAACAATGTCTAGTTCATCATTCATCAATTTCATGTCTTAGTTTCTTGTTTATTTCTCTTTCAACTTTTTCCACCAAGTCTTCAATTCTCAAACCAGGTTCTTTTTTCTTTACGTCAGGCAGCACCAAATCCTCAGAGTGCAAATCAAGTCTAACTGTTATTCTCTGCCTTTGATTGCCATTCTGGGATTTATTAAAAGCCATTGCAGACCCATCAACTTTTTAATTAAAGTTTTCTACTAAAATTTATAAGTTAAAGAGCATTTTTTCCAAAGACTTTCAAGAAATATTTATCATCACAATCATTATCTCTGATCCATCCAGGATCAAATAGCCCTGTTTTATTCTTAATTAAAATTTTCCTTAACATTTTAACTGAAAACAGGAGGGCAGAGCTGGCGTCTCAACGATACAGCGTGCGATCTTGAAGGTCTGAGATCGCCACCAATATCTTTGCTCCTGGATGGTCCAAAGGGATCTAAACCGTCCCAAAGAGATGGTGAATGTAAAGATCACATCCTGTCAATCCCAGGGATACTGCAAAGTCCCTGGTAGATTCAGAAGAAGCTCTTTTTGCCAGCAGCAAAGAGGCAGCCATTAAAGCTGCTGAAGTTGGGACAGCTCCCAAACGGAAAAGAATAGAAAGAGAAAGTGTGCCGGTTTGATGAGAATTTTTTCTTTACTTTAAGATTTGAAAGGACACCCTAAGGAAAAGAAAGAATCTGTAAAATCTTAGACAGAAGTGATTAAGCGGTGATTTTAAACAGGAAGTCAAATTAATTTTTTCCTTTTTTTTGCTGGACTCTTCATATATGATTTTTTACTTTGAACTGGACTGGTCTTTTTTTTCTGCCTTATTTTTTCTTTTTTGTCTCTTCTACTTTTTGTCTTTATAATATTTTAGGCTAGAGATTCCCTTTTAGCTTTTTTTCCTAAATCTTTTTTCCTTTATAATTAATTTTTATTATATTTTGTTTGGAAAAGGAGGGGGAAAGTGAAATCAGAGGAAACTTTGCAACACTGCTAACTAAAGGCTTAAAAATATTGTTTCTCTCTTTTTTTTTCTCTCGACCAGACAAAGCTGAGAAAGAACTGAGACTTCTTTTCAAGAACTTTGAGCCTGTGTGATAAGATAGAGGGAAGAGCATGGGAGAGTATTATTGTAGGTGCTCTTCTGGGTTTCTATCAGTAGCTGCAGTTTGGCGTTGAAGTTTACACAAACAAGATGATAAAACTCAAGAGAGTTATAAAATTTAACAAAAGCCTTGGGTAACTAAATAGGTGCAGTGTGTTCTTTTTCTCTTTTTTAAGCTGGGCTATTCCTTACTTTAACAAACCCCCTCCTTATCAGCTTATTATTTGTAATAGTCATTTGGAACTTTAGACTTTTGGAACTTACTTTTGTCCTTCTTTTTGCTTTTGGAGCTGAATTTCTACTTTTGCATTTCATTTTAAAGGACAAGTCTTAGTATTAATGTTTTCTTTTCTTTTTTTAAGGGAGTAGTCTTTTGTCTTTTTTCTCTCTCCCTCTCCTGCATTTATTATTTATTTTCCATATTGGCTTCTTTTTTTTGTATACCTTTTCATACCTGAAACTTTTTAATTGGATTAAAGTGTTGAAGAACCTGAAAAGTTTCTTTTTTCTTCTTCTTTACTTTTTATTTTTTATTTTTCTGCCATCTACAAGATTTAACAATTTTTCTCTTTTTCTGTTTATGGTCTTTTCTTTCTTTTTTGAGTTTTTACTGCTATTTAATCAATCGATTGGATTAAGGTATACAAGAACCTGAAAATTTTTTTTTTAATTTTGCTTCTTTTTTTCCACTATTTTTACTTGGAATTACAATTGGTTATTTCACGAGTTGATTAAAGTTTAGAAGAACCTGAAGATTTTGATTTGTCAGAAATGAGTAGGAAACTAACAGTGGCTGGTTCTTCAATTACTACTTCTTCCTCTTCGCCCTCTGAAGGACAACACTCAATACAGATGATGTTACAAAAAGAACAGGAAAAGGTGACACTGCAGATGATAATGCAAGGAATTCAAAGCATACAAGCAAGAACAGAGAATATTGAAAAGAGAATAGAAAAAAACTGATGAAAAGGTAGAGAATATTCAACAAATGATGATGAAGTATGATGAGAGACTCCAAAAAATTGAAGAAGAAGATAAACAAGATTGGGATAAAGTTAGGAGGAAGTTATTAAGAAAATATTGGAATGTGCTGAAATGAAACAATTTTATAAGATTTGGGATCTATTCGATCAATGGTTAGACAATAAAACATGGTAATGAAATATGTAGATTTTTAGAACATAATGAAGATGTATTATTATAATAAAGATGTATTATTATTATTTTTTGAAAAAGATTTTATTAATTTTCTACAAACAAACAAGACAAACAAAACATAAAAACATCAACTCTTATATGTACATCCAGTGTGTCAGTTGGTTCATCATTTTTGTGCATTCATTCTGTAGTCTCAATTACAATTATGTTACATAACAACTCATATTGTCAATCCAAACATATATCCTAATATCACTAAAAAAAGAAGTTTTTGACTATATTTTTAATCATTCATGCTTTATGAGCTAACAATACTTTAAACCAGTTTACTCTATAACAAATCATATAATCATATCAAATCAATCCTAAAAAAACCTTTATAAATATAATGTCAAATAACAAAATAATAGCAAAATAGCAAAATAAAGATATTCCTTACTGTCTAGCATTCTAAATATTCTATTATCGTATTTTATCATCTAGCCATTGATAAAAAAAGATCCCAAATTTCATAAAATTGTTTATCCTCTTGATCTCTAATTACAAATGTCAATCTACTCATCTCAGCACATTCCAATATTTTCTTAATAATTTCTTCCTGTAATGGTATTTTCTCATTCTTCCAATTTTTAGCAAATACAATCCTAGCCGCTGTTAATACATTTACAATCAGGTACTTCAAATCTTTATTATATATATCAGGTAAAATTCCCAGTAAGAAGATCTCTGGTTTCAAGTCTATGTGTTTCTTTGTTATTTTTTCCAACCACATGCGAATTATAGTCCAATATTTTCTAGTGTCCTCACAAGTCCACCACATATGGTAATACGAGCCAGGTATCTGATGACATTTCCAGCATTTTTCAGATTTGTTCTTAAACATTCTTGCTATTCTTGTCGGGGGAAAGTGCCACCTGTAAAACATCTTGTACAAGTTTTCTTTATATGCTGTTGACATTGTCATTTTATAATTTTTAGACCACAATTTCTGCCATTTCTCTAAATCAATCCCATATCCAAAATTCTTCCCCCAAACAATCATAGTTTCTTTGACTTGTTCTTCCTCTAATTTCATTCCCAGTAAATAACCATATAATTTTTTAATCACCTTCTCATCAGTACCCATCAAGATCTTATCTAAATCAGTCTGCTTATCATAGAATCCCTCCGTTTTGGAATCTTCATCATACCTTGAATGTATTTGCGCATATGAAAACCAATTCATCCTTATACCTTGTTCCTCTAAGTTTTGGATCGATTTAAGTTCACCCTTTTCATCCAAGAGTTCCCCATATCTAACTGTTTGTTCCTTCTTATAAATTATAGGATAGGAAAATGCTTCAATAGTTGATAACCAAACTGGAATTTTCAAATAACATTGTCTTTTTATCTTCTCCCAATTTAACCACAAAGACTCCCGCATATAACGTCTTCTAAAATAACCCTGTGTTTTAGTTGCCTTATACCATAAAAAAGCATGCCAGCCCAACAGCAAATCATGCCCTTCTAATATCAACAACCTATGCTTTCTTAATGTTCTCCATTCTTTGACCCACATCAAATTTGCAGCTTGATAATACAATTCCCAATTAGGCAGGCCAAAACCTCCTCTAATTCTAGCGTCTTGCAAAAGCTTTAGCTTTATTCTCGCTTTTTTACCTTGCCATATAAACTTCAACATGATTTTATTTAAATCTTCAAAATAGTCTTTTCCAAGCCTAATTGGTATTGTTTGGAACAAAAATAAAATTCTAGGTAAAATATTCATCTTGATTGTTGAAATTCTCCCTATTAATGACAATTGCAAGTTTTCCCACTTCTTCAAATCTGAAGCTATCTGTTGTTTGAGTTTAATATAATTATTCTCTTTTAATGTGCTACATCTTGCTGTCAAATATATCCCCAGATACTTAACCTTATTTGTAATTTGGATTTTCAAAAGATCTGCCAGTTCTTCTCTTTGTCTCAATAGCATGTTCTTTGTCAAAATCTTTGTTTTATCTTTATTTATTTTCAAACCAGCCATCTCACCATATGTCTCTATCTTTTCCAATAACCTTGGAGCTGTTTCTAGTGGGTCTTCCAGAATAAAAGCTAAATCATCAGCAAAAGCTTGTAGTTTAAATTCTTCCTTCTTAATTTTCATTCCTTTTATGCTTTTATCATCCCTAATATTTCTATTCAACACTTCCAAGGTCAACACAAATAGCAAAGGAGATAGGGGACACCCTTGTCTTGTGCCTTTTCTTATATTAATAAAATCTGTAAGTTCCTCCTCCATCATTACCTTTGCTGTCTGTTTATTATATATGGCTTCGATTGCTCGAATAAATTTTTTAGCAAAACCCATCTGCTCCAATAATAATAACATAAATCTCCAGTTCACGTTGTCAAATGCCTTTTGAGCATCTAAAAATATCAAAGCCATTTACTTTTCAGGATGAGCCTCATAGTATTCCAAAGTACCCAAGATTACTCTCATATTTGTCTCTTTGGCAGAAATCCATTTTGATCTGGGTGAATAAAATTATTTAAATATTTTTTAAGTCTTTCTGCTAAAATTGAAGCAAAGATTTTATAGTCTGCATTCAATAAGGAGATGGGTCTATAGTTCTTAATTTGCAGTGGGTCAGCCTCTTCTTTTGGAATAAGTGTGATATAAGCCTCTGACCATGTTTTGGGTATCATCTTCTTTAACATAACTTCATTCATGACTTCTAACAATGGGATACTCAATGATTCTTGAAATGTTTTATAGAATTCTGCCGGAAGCCCATCTGGACCTGGTGCTTTCCCATTGTTTTGTCTCTTAAATGCTTCATTTAGTTCCATCATTGTTATGTTGCTTTCTAGCATTTCTTCAGTCTCTTTAGGTATCTTCGGTAAATTAGCATTCTGTAAATATTGTTTGACTTTTCCCTCATCAATATTCTCTTGTTTATATAGTTGCCCATAGAAATCTCGAATAATTTCCTTTTTCTCCTTGTTACCATAACAAACTTGGCCTTGATCATCTATTAACTTCAATATTTTTCTTGATTCCTTCTCCTTTCTCAATTTATATGCTAGCCATCTGCCTGGTTTATTCACATCTTTCAAAGTAATTCTGTTTAGAATTTCTGATTTTCTGTGCCAATTCTTCTTTCTCTATTAATTCCATTTTATGTTTAATTACATCCAGCTTCAATTTAATATCTTTTTCTTTGTGGCATTTTCTGTAATTCTTTTTCAAGTCTTTTATATTCATCTTCCAAGGCCTTAGAAGCTTGCCTTTTCCTAATATTCTTTTTTCTTGTATAATCTATTATCAGACCTCTAGTGTATGCCTTCATTATATCCCAAACATTCTGCGTTGAAGTATCTTCTTTTTATTTTCTCTGAAGAAAAAAGCCAATTCCTTCTCCATCCATTGTATAAAATCTTTCTCCTTTAAAATAGTATTATTTAATGTCCATCTCGATCTTTTTTTTTGTCCCTTCCATTTAATTGTCATTGGGCTATGATCTGCCCAAGTACTTGTTTCAATATTTGTTTCTTGAATATTGGATATTAATTCTGTTGAGATCCAAATCATATCTAATCTGGACCATGATAAATGTCTATTTGAATAAAAAGTATATTGTTTAGCTTTAACATTTCTTTCTCTCCAAATATCTTTTAAAGATAGTTCGTCTGTCATTTTAAAAAAAGATTTAGGGAGAGCCTTTCTATTTTGCTTGGTTTTTGTTGCTATATAGTCCAATTTATTGTCCACAATTCCATTAAAGTCTCCCATCATAATTATATTAACATAGTCCAGTCCAGTCCAGTCCATGTGTAGCTTTTATAAAACTCTTCTTGTTTTTCATTCGGAGCATAAATTGCAGTCAAGAGTATTTTTATATTATTGTCCATTATTTCCACCATTAATACTCTTCCATCTTCATCAGTCTAGATCAGTTTTGCTGGGATAGCCTCTTTAATGTATAGAACCACTCCTCTTTTCTTACATTGAGTCAAAGAAGTAAATATTTTCCCCAATTTTGGCTGTACTAACAATTGTTCATGTTGTCTTTTAATATGAACTTCTTGTAGACAAATTATATCAAATTTTAATTTCTCTAATTTATGAAAAGTTTTCCTTCTTTTAACAGCTGGATTAAGTCCATTTATATTCATTGTAATCAGTTTTCTTTCTTCCATGATTATGCTTTATATTTAGGTCTAACAGCTCTCGTGGATCTCACTTCACGCTGTTCTTTACTGCCCACCTGTCCACCTACAGCTCCTTTCTCTTTTTCAGTCTCCAGTTGTTCCTCTTGAAACTCAATTAATGAGACCTCTTTCTCTGCCTCCTCTCTTCTTCTTCCAAAAAATTCTGCATGGAAAAGTTCTGCTTTCTCAATTGAATCAATTCTATGTCTCTGTTCTTGCCATGTAAACATTAATCCTTCTGGAATCAGCCATCTATAATTCACTTCGTTTTCCAATAGCATTTTGGTCAGAAATCGATATTCTCTTCTCATCTCTCTCACTCTTCTGGGTATTTGTTTTAAAACCACAATCTCTTTACCTTTGTATTTCAATGTTTTCTCTCTTACCACTTGTAATATTTGTGTTTTGATGGATTTTTTGGTAAATCTAATATGGACTTCCTTTGGTAATTTATTTCTCATTGCATATCTTGTATAAATTTAATATACCTCATCTACTCCATCCATCATCTTTACCTCTGTAATTTCCAAAGCATCTGCCAAAATTTCTATCATCGCAGCCAAATTTTCTCCTTTTTCCTCTTCTATATTTTGAAATCTGAGATAAAATTCTGACCTTTCCATCTCCCACCTCAACATCCCATTTTTTTCTTGTTCAACCACTGTTAATCTACTGTCAATATTTCCAATCTTCTCCTCTCTTTGTTTTCCCTTCTTCCTCAATTTTTTGGAATCTCTCCTCATACTTCCCCGTCATTTGTTTAATATTTTCCACTTTTTCATCAGTCTTCTCTATTCTTTGTTCAATGATGTCTGATTTTATCTTGAGATCTTGGATTCCTTGCATAATCATCTGTAATGTTACTATTTCTTGTTCTTTATCTTGCTTCAACATTGTCTGAATTAAACGTTGTCCTCCAGCTGGTGGGGAAGCAGAGGTAGAAGTAGAAATGCCAACTGGTATTGGTTTCCTGCTCATTTTAATGCCTCCAAAGCTTCAAATTCTTTTTGACTTTTAATCCAACTGGTAGAATAGTCAATTATAATCCAAAATGGAAAAATCCAATAGTAAAAGACCCAAAACCAAAGAAGAAAAAGGAAAAAAGAAAGAAGAAAAATTTTCAGGTTCTTCTTGACCCTAATCCAATTACAAAGTAGTCCACCATAAAAAAGGAAAAATAGAAAAGAAAAAAACAAACAAACCCAAAAATGATATTATTGATTAAGAGCAAAAAAGAAAAAAAGAAAAAGAAAAAAAGAAATTCCTTCAGGTTCTTCACACCTTTTTTTTTTAAACAAATTTTATTAATTTTACAAACACAATACACAAAACATAAATTAAAACAACTTTTCTGAAGGCTGCCAGATCCCGGGTTAAAACTCTTCACACAGACACAAATTCAAACATCATATTCATTTTATATATCCTTCCATATCTTGTTATCATTCTTTGTCTGTTCTATTTCCAACTATCCATTCATCTTTTTTCTTTTACTATACTTCTCCTATACACTATTTGGAGTGACACCTTTACCCTAACTTAAAAGTACTTCATATAACACTTAATTTATCTTGGGATTCTGTTTAATAAATTCTAAATTTACACAATAAATTTTATACTCTAAATACACATATAAAAACACAATCTTATATACCTTCCAGAATCCCCTTTTTATCCTTAATTAGATTCACCCATTGTCTCTAAATAAGCTTTTTTTCTTTAGATCTTGCTTCCCACCATTGAGGCTTCTCCTCCCCTCCTTTCTCTCTTGCTTATTCTTCTCCTTACCCTTTTTACCCCTTTGTCTCTCCTCCTCCCTTTCTTACTCCCTTTCCTTTGCTTTCTAACCTTGCATCCACCTTTCCTCTCATTTTTCTTTTTTTTTGGTTGTTTTTTCAAACCTTAAAATCCCTTTTTTCTTATCCTCTTTCTCCTCCTCCCCGGAAAAAACCCATTGTTCATCAAAGATGACTTCTTGTTCCTCTTCTTCTTTGTCCCAGTCATTCTGCTGCGTAATCAACTTTTCATAAGTACATAACGCCATTTCTAAAAATTGAAATGAAGTGCCCAAAGTATCTTTTCCATCTTGTTCTTCCTTTTTATATTTTTGATATTCAATCTTTAGTTCATCCACAAGCGATGCCATCTTGAAAAGAAAAACTTTCCCCAAAACAACCACCCAAGTATTTTTAGTCAAAAGTAATTCGAAAAGAAAGTTCCAAAAGTTAATATTTTTCTTCCTTCTTCTATTTCTCTTTCTGGGGTTACTGTTTAATCAAAGAGGTCCAATTACCATATTTCTTTTTTTAGTATTCTTGGCAATCTCCTCCTTTTTCCACTTCTGCTCCAATATTTTTCCGCTCCCTTCCCACTTGTAACATCAATGTTTAAATAATCAAAAATCCATATCTCTAATAAAGGTTTTCCAATTTCTTAAATTTTTAAGTCCAATGTCCAAGCAACTTTCAGAATATTTCACCTTCAGTGCCCAAACAAATTTCAAATCTTCTTCTGCTTTTTTCATGGGGTGGGAGAGTGAAGAAAAAAAAAGTTCCCTTTAACAGTTTCTCCGCCGCTTTCGATCTTCTTAGAGATACAATGTATCCTCCAGCAATTCAGACAGCTCAGTTCCAGCAAATTTAAAGGATGTTGATTGACCCGGCTCAGCTAGCACTTTCACTTTTCTTGCTTCCTCCAGCACGATCTTACCCGGTTGCAGACTTCTTCGTGGTGGCCATTGCTGACCGCCGCTCCACCGCCTTGGGAAAAAGGGGGTTTTCAGGACGAGGAGGGGGTCTGCGACACCCCCAACCCCCTGTCCCGCTCCCCTCTCTCTTTGGCTGTCCCTACAGGGCAGCCATATCCCCCTGACCCATTTGGATCGGGGGTACCTCGGCGGCTAGCACAGCAGGAATCGCAAGCGGTCGCGAATTCCTGCTGCCCCAAAGCCACGCAAAAACCGGAACGGTTCTTTACACCTTAATCTCAATAATCAAAAAAGAAAAAAAAAAGTGGTCCAAAAACATGGATAGAAAAAGCAAAGAAGTCCCAATAAAAATAAAGAGAAAAAAAGAAAACTAAAGAAAAAACTCTGAGACTTTCCCTTTAAAATAAAAGGCAAAAATAAGAATATTACTAGAATTGAAATTTACAAAAAGGCTGCCGAATGGGGTATATATATATATATATAAGAGAGCACACTGCACTTTATTTATTTATCCAAGGCTCTTATTATGACTCTCTTCTCCAGCAGCTTCAAAGCTAAGCCTCAAGTGTTGAAATATTGATAAGAGTCCAGGAAAACACTTGTAATAATATTTTGCTGTGCTCTCCCTCTATCTTATCACGTTGAAATGTCCTTGAGAAGGAGTCTTCTTACAATTCTTTCCAATTCAGATTAAGTACTTTCAAGCCTCTAGTTGGCAGTGTTGCAATGTTTCTTAATGCTCTTCCCCCCCCCCAGCCAGAAAAAATGAATAATGTATACAAAAAAAAAGAAAAGAAAAAGAAAATAGCTAAAGGGAGCCTCTATCCTAAAGAAGATTAAAAAATCAAAAGGAGCATAAAAATATATATATAAGAGAAAATTCAATCCAGTTACCTACAAAGTCACACTTAAGTCCCCCCCATAAAAGCAAGAAAAAGAAAAAAAAATCCAAGCCTCAATTTGACATCACTTTAAAAAACGCCGCTCAAACAGTTTTGGTCAAAAAAAAAAAAAAAAAAAGCCTCACAAGTTTCTTCTTTGCTCAGGATGCCCTTTCAAACCTCAGCGAATTTACAACACAAAAGGAATTTCTCACCCAGCCGACACACTTCTTTCCAGGCACTTTCTTTCTGGAGCTGTCCTGACTTCAGCAGCTATGGGGGCTGCCTCTCCGCCGCCAGCAAAAGGGCTTCTCCCGGATCAACCAGAGATTTTGTGATATCTCTGGGATCCTGGGACAGTACCCTTCTCAATCCCCATCTCTACAGGACGGTTTAGGTCCGTTGGGACTGACCAGGGGCGAAAATATCGGCTGCGATCTCAGAGCCCCAAGATCGCAACTGTATCACCGAAACGAAGCTCCTCCTTCTCCAAAGATGTATTATTTTTATCATATCTATAAATTATTATAGGATAGATTTGAGATAATAATATGAACTGTTATAAAACAAATTAAGTAAAATATGGATTATCTTGTAAAACATGAATGAATAATACTATAGTCAAATGATTGATTAATAATGATATTAATGTATTTAGGAATATTTGATTGACAATACGAGAACATATACAATATAATTGTAAGTGAAGATTATGAAGTGGAAGCAAAAACAATTTGTAAACCAACTGACACACTGTATGTACATAGATGGAAGATGGCTTGATGTTTTCATGTTGTGTTTGTCTATGTTTGTCTTAAAAACAATAAAACTTTTTATTAAAAAAAACATTTTAACTAAAAACTTCCCCAAATATCAAACTTAATGTTTTTTCAAACGTAGTCTGGCAGACGACCAGAAAACAAAGCATGATTAGGATTAGAAAACCAATAAATATATATCCACTAAGTTTCTGTGAAAAATAATTTGGATCATTTCCCATTTACCCAAAAAGCCCTTTTGGCACTTACTATTAATTTCTGATGGCTGGGAAGATGCAAGAGCTTGGGCTCGTTCCAAATATTTCATATTTAATTCCACACTTGCACATAACTGGGTTCTTTCTTCTGAAAGCTTCCTAATTTCTGTTTCTAAAAATAAACATAAAATAAATCTGCCTATAAAACTCCCTATCCTGACAAAAATGTCAATGATTTTATATGAAAAATACATGCTCTACTCAGGGGTGGGATTCTACCTAGGTTTGCACCTATTCGCTAGAACTGGTTGTTAATATTCTAAGCAGTTCGGGGAATTGGTTGTTAGAAGAAATTACTGGCCTAATCCTGTAAGGAAGGCAGGAAAGAAACATTCTGGTGTTGTTTACAGAAACTGCCTCAACATTAACCCTTATTACATTCTTGGCAGGACTAGACTTCCTGTCTCAAGAACTTCTCTAGAGTTATTTTTCCTTCCTTTGTTGGTACTTTGCTTGTGTGGAGTGACCATTCAAAGTTACAATGGCACTGAAAAAAGTTACTTATGATCATTTTTCACACTTATGACTGTTGCAGCATCCCCACAGTCATGAGAGGCCAGGCGAGGAAATGCGTGCCTTGATGTGAGTGATATTGAGTTGGCCACACCTACCAACTAAGCTACGCCCACAGAACCAGTTGTTAAAAAATTTGAATCCCACCCCTGGCTCTACTGATGAATCAGAACTCTCTTAACTACTGAAGCATTATAGTTTGTGGTATTAATGTTTTTATCTTATTCTGTGTTGAATCACTCATAACTAATATATAGCTATGTACTAGATAGATAGAAAGACAGACAGACACAGCAAGCAAGCATCTGGTTTACTCTAATTTTTCTTTTTATACCCATTTTTGATTGTTATCAACATTTTCCTTGTTTTTAAGTCTTGTTTATTTATTGTGTTTATGTTGTACACAATTCAAAGTCTGACTTGAGCAGTCTTATAAATCTTGAAATTAAATATAAATAACATTTGTGTTAATAATGATTTAAATATTATATAATTCTTTCTACATGATTTGATACTCACCAATATTTTCTAGTTTTCTAACTTGTTGATAATCTTTTATTTGTGAGTCTAGGATTGAAAGGAAGGCTGTTCTTTCCTCTGCCAGATCATTTCTTTCTATTTCTATTAAAAAAAGGAAGAATTATTTAATCTAACCAATGATGCTAAGGAACTAAACATACGTAAACATAAGTAAAGTTACAATTCTATTTGTTTATAATCTTTTGCGAGAGTAAGGATTAATTTATTCCATCACTTTACTTTTTCTACACTATTATAACAATAGGATAATTTATATTAAGGATCTCATTTTAATATTTATCTTACAGTTTCTACCTGAAAGATCAGCTTTAGGAGACCGCTCTTGCAATAAAGGTCTAACAACCGATACTATATTTGCAAGCAAAGTTCTTTTTCTTTCATCTTCCTCTCTTTCACCTATATGCATTTAAAAAATGATATAAATTATTATTTTAAATAGGGTATTTCCTCTTTTCTCACCAGATGAAAGAAGTATATTAAGAATCTTATGTTGGTCTCTGGGCCAAAGCCCCATTGCAGGAGGTGCAGTCTATTTGATCACCCCCGGTGCATGTTTTTATCCCTCAATGCTTTGGATTTTGGGGCAGCTTGCAATGAACATACAATACGGGGTCCAAACTGTGTAGATGTCATGCTGTGTAGACTCTCTGTGAATGTGGATCCTGTAGAGTGTGGATCCTATAGAGTGTGGATCCTGTAGAATGTGGATCCTGCAGAGCTAAGATCTTAGGAGATGCCTAGAACTCCACTGGCAAAAGGCAAAGGGGTAAAGCCAACAAAGCGTAAGCCTTCATTAAGATTTACCTTGTGGCAATAAGAATGATACATTCCACTTATTTCTTTACTTTCATTGCATCTGCATATAAACAGTGAGCAGCCCTATTTAAATGACCAGGTCTCTTCTGGGTTAAGAAGAGACTGGGAAAGCCCTTATTAGGTCATTGTGATCTTCTTGACATTGTTGAATAAAGTCATTTCATTTCGCTTGGAGTTGGACATTGGCTGGGCAAGTCCTATGGAACTGAAATAGGTCTAGCTTTATTAACTGGAAAGAATTTGAGCCAGTTGCTCCCAAGTAATATAGGATCCTTGGAGACGCAAGTTCTGCTAGACCCATCCCCTTTCAGATTGGTTAAGGCCTCTTGTGAGATTGCATAAACAAAAATGGTGATTAATGACTTTTTGTAGGAAATATTGGGACCACTTCCTTGTAGGACGTATGATATACCCTCTTCTTTACAGATTATCCTTAGATTCAATCATATTAGATGACTTTGTCCAGTCTCTAACCCTCCTCTTGTTACATAAGGTTGTTATGGATAGTAGATATCTAGGGGGTCCATGGCCCTAGATGAAGTGGATTATATCTATATTAACTTTTCAGTCAGAATTCAGCTAGGGTTAAAGCACTAGGCCAGCACTTGTGGGTAATCTATGGAAGTCCAGAATGTGAATGGTGCTGGCCCTACTAGATCTCTCAACAGCATTCAATATCACCAACAATGACCTCCTTTCTGGAATGGCTTTCAAGAGTGGGAGTGGAGGCACTGTACTATAATGGTTCTCCTGCCTTTGTGGCAGATTCTAGCTGGAGTTCCTGAGGGATGAGAGGTCAAGCCCTAGACCCTTCAATGTGAGGTGCTCAGTACTCCAGTCTTTTGTTCTTTACGACACCTCTAGAATATATAATCAAAAGGCATGGGATACAGTATCATCAATAAACTGATGATACTTACCTATATATCTCCACCACAGATGAACCAAGAATGTATAATCCCAAGAAGTAATATATTTAAAAATGTGAATATAAAGATACACGGTAGATGTGAAATATTTTGATAGATGATAATTACATATCATCTTTCCTAATTTAGCACTTACCAGCTTGCTGCATTTCATCTGGAGTTACCAGTTGATTTAGCATTTGAAGTAACTCAAGTTTTTGTCTCTCTGGTAATTTTTCTATCTCATTTAAAAAATACAAGTTAGAGTTTTATTAGCAATATAATTTATGGAATCAATGTTTGATCATTTAGATCTTAAGCTAATAATATTGGAAAACTAAATATATTTTGAGGTAAAATAGCCACTCCTAACCCATCCTTGTGCTTGCTCCTATATTTCTATTCAGGAGAGTTGTCTGGGATACTGGTAATAAAATTATGGATTTTTTTTTAAGAGGAAACTGTCCAGAGCAAAGTGCTTATATTTCTGTGCAATTATACTTTCTTTCAAAATCATATTTACATACCCTTTTTCTCTAATATTTTGCACTACAACCACAACTATTCTTTATAACAACAGGTTCCAAGCATAGTAAGATTCAATTGAAATTGTATTGTTTGTTTAATTCAGAATATGGAAAAATATTCTCTTGATTAGAGATTTAGGCTTGGCATAAAACTTTGATATGATAGTGCTTATTGCTTACTCATCAAATTGTACCTCAAATGGTATTACCATGTGATTAGTAAAGAATGTTATGCTAGGCTGTAACTAAGGCAAGTAACTTAAACTATATTTTATTAAGAAGTATTATGTGAAGTCCTCAGTTGACCAAGGACATGATAGATCATAAAGATCAAAATATGTGAGCCCATTTAGTGATGACTACAGTATATGGAAGATTAAAACTTAGAATTAAAGGAGAAAATATGTATTACTACAAGAAATGAAATGAAATAAATAAAGTAGATATAGTGTGTATCTACAAAATTAAGAGGAAAAAAATGTGGTATTGTAAAGAGTGGAAACTCTAAACAAAAGATATGGAAGAAAAAGAAATGAAAGATAAATGAAACAATTATAGCAAGACAAACTAAATCCTATAGTTTAAAATACTTGAAGATAAATTAATCTCCCAACAGAACAAATAGGAAGAGGACAAGAAAAATGTTTGGAAGTGAAAAGAATTATGTTAGAGACTGCCAGGGAAATATATAGACTTTTAGTTGTAGCATGTATAAAAAGGATGTATGGTGAAATAATGAATGAAAGAAATGAATAAATAATGACCAGTAGGAAAGAAATAAGCTCAGGTGGCTTGGTAATATAGGAGAATGAATGAGGATCAAACAATATGTGAAGGAAGATTGAAGAAGGATTCAAAGGAAGGCAAAGATCAGAAAATGTGCTTTGGATCAAATCATTGAGCTCCTGAATTTAACAAATAGTAAGCAATATATAGAATAAGATATGCACACTATGACAGCAATGCTGATTTGTAAAAATGGAAAGATAAAGCCAAATAGTATTGGTATAAAGTAGATTTAGCAACATTTCTTACTCTCATCCTTAACTCATGACTTGTGTTATATTAGTTTATTTTTTTATTGCTTAGTCCTTTTCTGCAGATTCTTATTCCGAAAGGGAATGGCGTGATGGGTATTTACCATATATTTGCAATTCTGTATCCATGTTAAAGTCCCTGAAGGGCTAAAAGGTATTGGCCATTTACATTCCTTAAAATCCCATAACTGATCATGGCAATCATTCCCTGCATATTAGTACAGAAATTTAGATGAATGCTAAGAATCACTGCTAGAAATTGGTGAATCAAACGCCTGCATAGTTTTTTCTAGATTAATAGCAGAACAATAATGATAAATAGATAAATCAACTATTCTATGGAAAATATATGGCAATTTAGTATTTCCATTATAACCCTATAATTTATATATACATATTTTTTCATATATTAGAAAAAATATTGATGCTATACTTGTGATAAATTAAAAGTAGTTGAGCTATTAAAATACAGTATCTATAGCGCCAATTTTGAAAGTCATTGAGTTTTTGCCATAGTCTAAACAAAGAGTGTGTGGGTGTATGTGTGTGGGTGGGTGGGTGGGTGTGTCTATGTATGTAATGTGTCTATGTATGAAATATGTATGTGTATATATACAATGGGGAGAAGTATTTGTTCCCCTGCTAATTTTGTATGTTTGCCTCAACAAAGAAATAATCAGTCCGTAATTTCAATGGTAGGTTTATTTTAACAGTGAACGAAAGAATAGCAAAAAAATAATAATCCAGAAACGCATTTCAAAAAAAGTATAAATTGATTTGCATTTTAATGAAATAAATATTTGATCTCCTATCAATCGGCAATATTTCTGGCTCCCAGGAGTCTTTTATACAGATAAAAAAGAGCTCAGATAAGGAGCACTTTCTTAAAAGGAGTGCTCCTAATCTCATATTTTTATCTGTATAAAAGACACCTGTCCATACAAGAAAACAAGCAATTAGATTCCAAACTCTCCACCATGGCTAAAGCCAAAGAACTGTCCAAGGATGTCAGGGACAAGATTTTAGATCTACACAAGGCTGGAATGGGCTACAAGACTATCGCCAAGCAGCTTGGTGATCAGGTGACAACAACCGGTGTGATTATTTGCAAATGGAAGAAACACAAAATAAGTGTCAATCTTCCTCAGTCTGGTGCGCCATGCAAGATCTCACCTTGTGGAGGTTCAATAATCATGAGAACAGTGATGAATCAGACCAGAACTACATGGGAGGATCTTGTAATATTCTCAAAGCAGCTGGGATCATAGTTACCAAGGAAACAATTGGTAACACACTACACCGTGAAGGAGTGAAATCCTGCAGCACCCACAAGTTCCCCTTACTCAAGAAAGCACATGTACAGGCCTGTCTGAAGTTTGCCAATAAACATCTGAATGATTCCGAGAAGAACTGGGTGCAAGTCTTGTGATCAGATGTGCCCAAAATCAAGCTCTTTGACATCAACTCAACTTGCCATGTTTGGAGGAGGAGGAATGCTGCCTATGACCCCAAGTACACCATCCCCACTGTCAAACATGGAGGTGGAAACATTATGCTTTGGGAGTGTTTTTCTGCTAAGGGGATAGGACAACTTCACCATATCAAAGGGATGATGGATGGGGTCCTGTACCATCATATCTTCAGTAAGAACCTCCTTCCCTTAGCTAGGGCATTGAAAATGGGTCCTGGATGGGTATTCCAGCATGACAATGACCCACAACACATGGCCAAAGGAACAAAGGACTGGCTCAAGAAGAAGCACATTAAAGTCCTAGAGTGGCCTGGTCAATTTTCAGACCTTAATCCCATAGAAAATCTGTGGCAGAAGCTGCAGGTTCAAGCTGCCAAATGCCAGCCGCAAAATCTTAATGACTGGGAGAGGATCTTCAAAGAGGAGTGGAACAAAATTCTGAGATGTGTGCAAGCCTAGTGGCCAAGTTCAAGAAATGTCTGACCTCTGTGATTGCCAACAAGGGTTTTGCCACCAAGTATTAAGTTATGTTTTGCGAAGGTGTCAAATACTTATTTCACTCATTAAAATGCAAATCAATTTATAATTTTTTTTTTGAAATGTTGTTATTCTCTCACTGTTAAAATAAACCTACCACTAAAATTACAGATTATTTCTTTGTCAGTGAGCAAACGTACAAAATCAGGGGATCAAGTAGTTCCCCCCCACACTGCATGTATGTGTGTGTGAGTGTGTGTGTGTGTGTGTGTGTGTGTACAGCTGTGTGAAAAAGTCCTGCACATTTTCAGTTTTAAGCTGTATTTACATGTTTAATTAATTTTTCACTCATAGAAATCATGCAAAATTAGTACTTTGATGAAAATTTCTGTAGTCGGATTGAGATGCATAATTTTTATTAAAATAACCAAAGTCTTTTTAAGCTTTTGAGTGAGTTTATGTGCTAAAACAAATACAACCTGCATTTTCGAGAATGTTATGATCAAAAGTAGCCAATCAGCAGCGAGCTTTGGCTGATCAATCAAAATGCACAGAGGCTAAATTTATGAGCCAATCATTGTTGTCATACTCTCTGACTATAAATTGGCATGAAAAGCATCAAGAATTTAATTTAGCTCTGGCTGCAGGCAAGGATGAAGGCCTTTGCTTTCACCAGTACTGAGCAGCAGCATTGCATCTTTGTGCTTCATGAAGAGGGTTACTCCTGTACAGAAATAGCCAAGAGAGTGAAATGCCATCGCACCACAGTGAGCAGAATGGTTGAAAAACACCAAATAACTGGTTCAGTTGATGACAGGCTCCACTCTGGAAGACCAAGAAAGTCGACAAAACAGCAAGATTGGGCTCTGCAACGCATTTCTATGGCTGACAGGAAGTTCACCTCACCTCAGATTACAAGAATTTGGGGTGAAACATGTGATGTGAAAATGTGGACAAGTACAGCGTGTCACAGACTGCTTGCCAGAGGGCTCAAAGGCTGTAGGGTTCAAAGTAACGCTCAAAGACGCTTACCGCTCTCGTTGACATGCATGGGCCAAGAAGTATGCCAAGTAGACCAACGAACAGAAGAAGTTATCTTCAGTGACAAGAGCAATTTCTACTTGACTAGGAATCAATGCAATAAGTATGTCAGAAGATTTCCAGCTGAATAATTTAGGCCGTATTGCCTGAATCTATGTGTGAAGCATCCTTTGCATGTGAAGATCTGGGCCTGTATCGCTACTTCTGGTATTGGTCGGATACAAATTGTGCAGGGAATCATGAATTCCAAGCAGTATGTTGAAGTTCTGGAAAAGACCATGATTCCTTCAGCTCAGCAACTTGTAGAAAAGGACTTTTATTTCCAGAATGACAATGCTCCTTATGATCGAGCCAAGTCCATCCAGCAGTGGATGAAGAAGCATGGTGTTCGATTCCTGGATTGGCCAGATCAGAGCCCGGATTTGAACCCAACTGAGAACTTGTAGGCCAAGATTGGTTACGAAATAAGCAAGAAGCATCCGAAGACCAAGCAGGAGCTGACTGAATCCATTATTGCAGCCTGGTTCCACATTGTCACCAAAGATCACGTGCAAAGGCTTACATAGTCTATGCCAAAGCGATGCCGCCTGGTAATAAGCAATAAGGGCTGGCCAATTTCATATTAGTAACCCACAAACAACAAAAATGTTAACAAAACCCAAGCATCAGCCTTAGTAATTTCAACACGTATGCCACTGGATATGCATCAGTTATTCTGTTTTCATAGTCATTATAAGCATGCACTGTAAGCATGCAAGAAAATTCACAATCCCCATCCAAACAGCACCAAATTGCAAAAAGCTTATGCTTTTCATTTAAAAACCACTAGTATTTATTTAAATATAACAATATTTGCATAGTAGTTAGCATAAAATATCATAACATCAATGGCCTATCCAAAAATGCCATAAACTGTAAACCGTAAAACATGCAGGACTTTTTCACACAGCTGTATATATGAGTATGTTTGTATGTACGTACGTATGTATGTATGTATGTATGTATGTATGTATGTATGTATAATACATACATGCACACTTTGATTAGACCAGGAGTCTGCAACCTTAAACACTCAAAGAGCCATTTAGGCTTGTTTCCCACAGAAAAAAAAACACCTGGGTAGGTATGGCCAACTTGATGTCACTCTCTCCCACCCAGTCACATGACACCCATCCAACCATGACTAACCAGCCTGTCATTAAGGCAGAGAACCAGGAACCACAAAACTCTTCTCTCCCTCTCTCTCTCCCCTCTCTCCCCCATATCTCTCTCTATTTCTCTCCCTCTCCATCTATGTCTCTCTCTCCCCCGCCTATCTTCCCCCTCTCTCTGTATCTCTTTCCTCTCTCCCTCCCCCTCCTCCTTCTCTTGTGACCCCCTGGCCAGCTGTGGCAGGGCTAGGAGAGTGTGTGTATACGTGGGGAGACTTGCTGCACTTTGGCCAAACCTGGTTGCTTGCTTGAGGGTCTCCCCACACATGTTCACCCTCCCTACCCTGCCACAGCCAGCCAGGGGGGCTCAAGAGGAGGATGGGGAGGAGGAGGAGGGAAGCCACCGCTACGGCTCCCAAGTAATACAGGATCTCAAGTAATACAGCAGACACACACAGACACACAGATACAGTGGGAGACTGGCTGATGGGTGAGCGTCTCAGGGCAGAGAGCAGGTTGCGCATCTCCTCAAGTGACCGAGATACGCCCAGCACTAAGAAGGGCCGGAAGAAACTCCAGAAAGAGTGAGGCACCAGAGAATTAGCCCTGGCCACTTCTCTATCCCCCACCATTGCCCTTATCTTCTCAGATTAGGCGAGGGAGGGGAGGATGAGGGGCGGGGCCAGCCAATGATAGGAGTGGGAGCCACAGCAGAGGGTCCAAAGAGCCGCATGTGGCTCCAGAGCCATGGGTTACTGACACCCGGATTAAACTATGGCAAAAAACCAATTACTTTAAATTAACCAAGTTAAAAATAACTAGTAAAAACTCTAGCATCCCTTTTGTAAATCATAGGGTTTATCTTTCTTAACTATTTCTGATTTCATTTTTTTTTTGAAACAAATTTTATTAATTTTAAAAACAACTAAAACATCATTAAACATTGAACACATAAAACCTCTTTCCATTATAAATTTTTACAAGACGGATAAAACATTATTTTATTTTATACAACATAATTATAATTAAATATCTTTTAGCAGATTTCTCATTATTTCTCTTTACTCTTATTCAATTATGTTTCTTTTCTTTATTTATCCATTTTATACTCATCATATTCATATTTCCCTCTGTTTTGTTTATAATTATCCTCATCTATCTTTCCTCCAAGATTTTATTAAATCTCAAATAAACATAAATATACAAAACACAAAAACATAAAACTTCTTTTTAGAAAGTAGCTTGGCCCCAGATTACCTCTCTTTATATGGACTTCAATTAAATTTATGCTCATCTTATATACCATTTCCTATCTTATTTACCATTTTATATCTTCATTATAGCTTCTCCCTGCTTTCCACTCTTCTTAATTATATTTTATTTATTTCGTCTTAATTTACATCATTATACTTGTATCTTTTGTCCATTCTTTTCCAATTACCCATTTATCTCATTCCCTATAGTAGAAAAAAAGGATTTCTCCTGAAATCACTGATCGAAGTATGATGCCTTTCCATCACTCCCCTAAATTAACATTTAAGGTAACACCTGTTTCCCCATCTGATTCTGCTTAGTACATTCTACCTACTAATTTTTAAAAGAAAGAGAAAATAGTAAATCTATAAAATAATTAAATACATAATTAAACATTAAATCTTATATAACATTCCAATTATCTATTTCAAAGTCAAATGGTACCATAATAAATTTATACTAACATAGTCAATTAAGCTCTATACTTAAACTAAGTATTTTAAACATTCCTTTTAATAATTTATTAAATCTTAAAATCTATCATTGTTAAACATTTAATATTTTAATCTTTACTTAATTCTTATTAAATTCTAATTTTCTATTTCTAATACAAATACTACAATACTATCTTATGTACCTTGCAGAATCCTTTTAAGAAAAATTTTACATTACCCTTTATCCCTAAAAAAAAATTTCTTTTTCCCATCTTGTTTCATACCTTTGTGGCTTTTCCCCCCCCTTTTCCCTTCCTTTTTTATCCCCCTGGTCTTTTTACCCCCCTTTCTCCAAACCTCCGCCTTTTTAGCTTCCCCTCTCTGTTGTATTTCTCTTTTCTTTTGCTTTCTAACTTTGTATTGATTTTGCATCTTATTTTTCTCTTTCTTGGATGTTTTTTTAAGTCCTTTTTCCTTCCTTTCTTTCTCTTTCCTTTCTTAATCAACTTTTTGGATTCATTAAAGATGGCTTCTCCTTCTCCTTCTTCTTCCTCTGCTTCCTCCTTCAATTGTTGTATTTGCTGGTAAGTACAAGCGCCATTTCTAAAAAGTGAATAGTTTCTCTCCAAGTGTCCTTGCCTTCGTTCTTTATTTTTCCATATTCCTCTCTTAGTTCATCAACAGATAAAGCCATTATAAACCTTTTCTTCTTTTCTCTTCTTCTTCTTAAGACAACCAAAATATTTCAAAACTTAGAACAATTCCCCAAACTCCCAAAGTCATCAAACAGTCCAAACAGAGCACAAGATTCTTCCCTTCGCACTTTTTCTTCCTAGGGTAATATCAATTGGAAAGGGAAGAAAAAGCCCAATCTGTATTTAAAAGTCTTATTGCAATTAACTTCCAATCTCAAAGTCTTCCAGGCATCTCCTCCAACAAAATCTTAATATAAATTTCTCCTTTGTCCTCTCCATCCCCACTTGTCACAAAGAGCTTTAAATTTTTACCTTCTATAAAAAAGCAGGCTTTTCAATGTCCATTTGTTGATTCCATAGGGAAGGAGAGTAAACTTTCTCTTTCATCACTTTCACTCATCACTTATAAATCTCTTCTAGAAACAAAGTGTCATTCAAAAATCAAGGTTTTCAGGATATTAAATGCATCTTATGCTCCCGATTCAACCAAAAAACTTTCACTTCAAAACTTTCTCCTTCCTCCAGCACAATCTTTTCCAGCTGCTGGCTTCTTTGTGGCAGCCATTGCTGACCGCCGCTCCACCGCCTTGAGAAAAGGGGGTTATGCCGGGTGGGGAGGGGGTCTGCGGAACCCCCAGACCCCTGTCCGGATCCCCCCTGTCTTCGGCTGCCTCTACGGGGCAGCCTTATCCTCCAGACCTGTCAGGATCGGGGGCACCAAGACGGCTAGCACAACAGGGATCGCGCAGGATCGCGAAACCCCGCCGCCGCTGAAGCCTGGCAAACCGGAAGTCATTTTTTTAAGATATCTTACTGAAACTTTAGATCTACATAGAATATGATCTTGAAGACATCCAGCAAAGAATGCATTATGTTCTGCTCTCACGTTTTAATGATACTTACCTTTGCCAGACTCAAGCAAGAGTTTCGCTAAAGTTTCAGCTTCAGGCATTCCCTTTAGTTTAGTCAAATGATCTTTTAACTGAAGCATGCTTTTACTGATCAAGTGGTGACTTTCCTCCTCTATAATTTCGTCTATAAAATCAAAATAATTTTTAACATATTATAACACAAGGCATAAACATCACTAAAACCATGCTGTCTAAGTTTTAAGAAATATTTAAGCATTGTTATATTTGAGATCCATTTTAATTATATTGTGTTTGTATATAATTGTGTTTATACACACACAACAGATGCCCACAAATGTCTGTGTGAAATTATGTTACCTAGCAGTCATTGCACAACTGAAGAATATCAATTTAAGAACAAGAATATATGGCAGAAAAGAATAGAATACTTCCTGTCCTTATGGAATTTATTTTTGGATTGGGATTGAATAATGTTTTATCCATACAGTGAAAGAAATATTTTACTTAATGGGGCTGAGGATCATATAGATTTTTAACCATTTATAATGCACACTTTCAAAAGTCACCTTTACAATTTATCCATAAATAAATTATAGTTTTAAAAATATATGTTGGAATTATTATACTAGGATTGTATCGTAAGATTTCTGTTTTTGAGGAACCCTACACAGTGGTGGTATTCGACCAGCTCTGTCCGGTTCTGGAGAGCCGGTAGGAGTGATGAGCAGCGGAGACTGAACCAGTTCTCTCCACTGCTCTGCTATTGGGCCCATCCTCCTACCTGGGCTCCCATACTCATCTTTATCTGCTGAATTTGAAGTGCAGCTGCATTGTGCGGCACAGAATAGCACCACGCGGCAGCTGCTAAAGCGACTGGGATTGTGTAAGCTTGCAGGAGCTGAGTTAGAACATCTTTGTGTCTGTGCAAACGCCTCTGCGTCTGCACAAAGTGCACATTTGATGCGCACACGCACACAAAGCATGCCAACCAAGCCATGCCCACTGAACCAGTGGCAACAATATTTGAATCCCACCATTGACACTAAATAGGATATTTTGCATGCTTTATTATTTTTAAGAGTAAAATAACAAAATGAGAACAATAATTACCTTTTTTAAGTTCTACCGAGTCTATGTCAAGTCTTGGAATTTCTTTTTGCAATGTTAAAGGCTATTGAAAATAATTTAAAAAAATAATAAATAGAATATTACACGCTTTTTTGTAATGTACTTTACTGAAAACATATTAGTCTTTTCATGTATTCTAGTCACAATTTAATGATTATTTTCTTGTTTTCTGTCTATTCTTTGTGAAATGGAATAAAATATGAATAGAGAGTTCTGTATATTAATTTATAGGCAAGATACAAGTTACCAAAAATATGAATTGATTAATATGAAATTCATTCAAAAAACAATTTTTGAATGTACTGTTGCATCTGTGAAGAGATAGTGTAATCAATTCTGCAAGCATATACCTCACTAGACAAGAAGTAGAAATCAAAGAAGTGAACCTGGAAGCAAACTGGCATGGAGCAGTGGTGTAACATGGGCCATCCTAAAAGCCCCAGAATTGTCTGTGTGACTCCATCCTGCACCAGCTGTAGCTTCCAAATATTTTTCAAGGGTTCCCCCCTTTAATGCATGTTGAAATAGTCCAAGAATGACATGACCAGGGTTTCAGTAAATAAGCCCAGGGACTCTTGATTCAGGAAAGAGGGCAACTGGCACACAACACAAAACTGTGCAAATGCTCTTCTAGCCATGACTCCTCAAGAAGGAATCACAAGTCTAGAAAAAACCTCAAGTTGCAACTGAATCTATCTGATGTCGGCCCTTCAAGATAGTCCAGACTAGGAATGCAAGCTATGAATACTACTACCATCTTAACTGTAAAATTACGGCAATATATTTTCAAAGATAATGGATATTAACTGCAAACAGGAAATCAGAGGCATGACCACAAAATTATTCCTACAGAAATATTTTTAAGAGGGACAAATAATTGTAAAAGACTGAAGATTTATCTAAAGCAGGGGTGTCAAATTCAAGAATCTGGCCCGCAAAGTGGTTATATTTGGCCGTGGGGCTGCCCTGGAAGCAGTAAAGGACTGGCCCGTTGTGCCTCAGCCCGGCCCAGGCTGACTGGATGCCAATCTGCAACCTGCTGGCAGCCATCTGGGCCAGAACGCAGTCACCCTTAGATCCACAGGGTCACACTGGAGCTCATGAGCCACCTCAGCCCTGTCCCTTGGGCAAGAGAACATGGGGCCTGGCGTCCGCGGGGACCATGTTGCCCCGCAGGCTGACTATGGTCTGAGCGCTTCACTTTCACCGAGGACTCCAGCACTTACATGCTCACATGCTTGTTGTCTCCTGTGTGCGAACCCAAGGGATGGGACCAAGGTGGCAGGGCAGCCCTGTGGATCAGAACTAAGGCTGGGTGCAGAAAACAATACTGTCCATAGTTTGGGTTCACTACTTGCTCACACGCACCTTGTTTGAGGGCAGGAACAAAGCCTTCAACTAGACATGACAAAGACAAGGCCACCCCAGAGACAATGAGGGATTGGCTGTCCCTGCCAGACACCCTCGAAGAGTATAGAGGAGGCAATGAGCATGTGTATCTGGCAGGATAGATTGCATGCCTCCTCCCATGCCTTTACCTTTACCTGCTGCTGTTGCCACAAGGCAAGGGGAGGCAGATGGCAGGGCATGGATGGAGCCATCCAACTTCGTCTAACTCCGCTGCACATGTAGAACCAGTATTTCGCCCACTGCCCCACTCACGAAGGCCCCAGCAAACGAAAAAGGCAGGGAGCCCCCATCTCTGAGGCAGCTGTGAGACCTGCCAGATGTGTAGCCACCTGCTCTGTTCCAGCCATGGTGGCCACAGGCAAAGACAGATTGTGGAGTTGCAGTGAGGCAGCCTAGCCGGTCACTGCCACGCTGTAGCCCCTGTGCACTTGTCCTCCTCCCTCAAACTTCATCCTCCAGCAAGCCTGCTCCCTACCCTTCATACTGCCAGAGCCATTAGGGTTGGGGCTGGAGGATGAGGTTTGAGGGAGGGGGCCAAGTGCACAGGGGCTGCAACTTGTAGTAACTTGCTGGGCTGCCTCATTGCAACCCCACAATTTGCCTTTGCCCGTGGCTATTGTGGCTGAGACTGAGCAGGTGTTGCTCATCTGGTAGGCCGCATGGCCTCCTGGGAATTTGGCAGCTGTGATCGGATGCCTCCGCCTGCTTCTTGGAGCATCAGTCCGGCGGTTGGGGGGCATGGACCCACCTATGCTGCACAGGCTGCGGACGCCCAGCTGCCTCTTGGGGATAGGGGCCTCTCCAATTTTCTGTTCTTTGGGACCACTGCAAATTAGTAGTACGTTTGCTGAAGAATGAGGTTTGATGGTGGAGACAGAGCGTGTGGGGGTCACAGCTTGGCAATGATGGCTACCAGTTGGGCTGCCTCGCAACAACCTATCTTTGTTCCTCCATTGGATCAGGCGTTGGCACCTGGCCTGGTCCCGCCCACTTCTGCCAGAGACCCCTCTATCCCCTTAAGACCTGCCCAATCCCCCACAGAGCCCCCCCAATGCAAGTGTTCATTCCGTGTTTTGGGCCCGTTTTCAGTCAGCAGAGTGCTGCAGGAAGCCATGGAGAGTGACACAAGGCAAGGGGGAAGTACCTTTTTAATCACCAGAGGCACCACAGGCCAGTCCCTTGATATTTCTGGGCCAGCCCCATGGGCTGGATTTAAGCACCTCACAAGCTGGATGCAGCCTGCGGCCCTTGAGTTTGATACCCCTAATGTAAAGAGTTAGATCAGAATAATAGTAACAGGAAAACACATAATGCTCACCTCCATCTATGCTCTACTCCTTTTTTTAAAAGAGATATCATAAAATTATCACAAGTACCTAATGCTTAAATTATTGCTGAAATATCCCAATTTTCATGTGTCTGCTTTGTCATATAAACTAATCTGAAATAATTTGTATTATTTCTGATCTTTCACCAATACTTTGCAATGTTTCAGTTATACTTGTACAAACATATATGGAGACAATGGCACTGGTCTTTATGTTACATCTTGGTAAAATAACAACTGAAATTCTTTTTTTGCAAAGTCTCCTATAATTACCTTAACTTCAGCTGTATCCTTCATTTTGAATTCTGGAGTAACTCGCAAAGTTTTCTGTTTAGTACTTGGTATATGTTCTTGAGGAGATATAGTAATTTCTTCTCTCAGGCTTTTTGAGTCTGATGGAAGCATTTCTACATGTTTATCTAAAATCACTGGCAATATTTTTTCCTCATCTTTTGCAGAATCAGGCAATTGCTGCTTTTCTTCTATAGATACCTCTTTCCCTGCGCTTTAAGTATAACAAACAGCAATTATTTCCTAGGAAAGATTATAAGCAGTCTTGAGTTCCTTCAGTTAGTTCCCAGAGTTCTTACTCAGTTGCAGAGGCTACAGGAGTCCATAAGGATTTCTACAACAGATATTTTATCACTTCCAAAGTCCTACTATTTTCAGCCACAAAGGTTGGAAATTAGTGTTGGTAGTAGCAAGGAAGGGGAAGGGTTTTTTTCTGATAGATTTTATCAAGTGTCCCCAATGAAAGCAATGGCACAAGTGAAGTTTCCCTTGAGAAGACTAAAGCTGAAGTAATTTGATTTAACAGAAATGACACAAACATCTACACATAACATGCCATTTGGGATCCTTCATTTTGTTACCACCAGTTTTGTTACTTTTTGCATGTGGAGTTCTCAGTGGATGCAGGAGAACATTAACAGTAGTACAGTCTTATCCAGCTGCCATTGCTCAACTCAGGTGTAAGAAGGCTCTTTCAAAAGATCACAGACCCTTCCACTAATCAATAATGAGAAGAAGGTAAAGGTTGCTCATTAGGCAAAGAGCACACTAAAATTCTTAATTATTGAAATTATTTAACAAAATTGTCTCTGATTTCTGCACACATTTATATTGTGTTAACTGAAAGTGAAAAACAAATTCTTCAGTGTTTTAGTTGTCACTAATATGTAAAAACATTTCCTTCCTTTTTTATAATGCATGGGGGACGGGGAGAATTTAACTTGTTCATATACAAATACAGAAATATACCCAAAAGGAATATTATGAAAAATCTTATTCTACAGCTAACAACAAAATCTGAATGTAATTGTCTCCATTTATTCCTTTGGAGGCATAATGGTATTTATATCATTAAATTTCAACAATAAATGCATTACAGTTGAGTAATCCTTTTATGTGATATTAACCCAATAACTACAGAATAGGTAGGTAGGTAAGTAGGTGGGGAAGGGGAGAGAGAGAGGCAGCTAGAAAGGCAGATAAATAGGCAGATAGGCAGACAGATATGTGTATATGTATATGTGTGTGTGCGTGTTTAACTGTTTGAGCAGTCCTAATTTTTAAATGGTTTATATGAATTGATTCATAGTGTATTTACAAGTTTAGTTTAAATATACTTCTCTTGTTTTCTTCAATTATTTTCCAAAAATAATGTTGTATCTAGAACATTTTTTAACTTTATATTATAGCTGAAATCAAACTTAAAAATCAATTTCTCATTTCCTCTGATAATGAAATAAACGTAAAGAAAAGACCTAACAGCTGTGTAATAGGCAGAATAACTTGTTATTGCATAATTTTAGAAATTCAAACTACCCAGAATAAATTGGTGAATTGGGGGACTACAGGAATTGATTGACTGACTGACTGACTGACTAAATAAATAAAGATAAAAATAAATAAATATTTCTCTATATATAAATGATGTGGGAAAAAGGAAATTTGTCAATCCCTTTTAAAAATGCTAGACTAAATATAAAGAGATATATTTTAATTCTTTATTATGTATCTAAGTGTATTCAACATTCATAATTTTGGCTGGAGTAGGCCAGAATCATATTAATCAGATTTTAGACAATATAATTGGATAACAATAGTTGTAACAATAATAATTTCAAATGATTAACAAAAATATGACTGAATGGGGAATAATTTACCCATAGCAGCCAAAATATCTCTTCTTAAAACTAATGGAGTCTTCGTACTAAATAGTAAAATTTTATAAGGCAAGAGTATAGTACTTTTTAGATTTGCTTTTAAAGAACCCTGTAGGTCATATTTCTATCATTGGCTTCAGGAATTATAGCATATATTAATTGTTCCCTTGTCAGACTGAAATAATACCAATTTAAGAGAAGAAAATCAGAGACTGCCATAACTATTTGCTGTCCTCTGAAGCTACCATTACTACATCCCAAGTATGTTTGGTCCACTTCCATGACCCTTAATATTTAAAATACTTAAATGAGCTCAGAAATAATCTAAATTTAATTGTTCCAATTCTTACTATGGAGGATTCTTTTTCCTCCTAAACACAAGCACGCAAACAAGGACTGATTCTTCCCTGCCAATCTGCTGTTGACATAATACCCATTCCATAATCAGGGCCCAATGAATAACATTAGGACTGTTCTGCCAAACCAACATGCTAGTTTTAGATCAGAAGTCTCCAAACTTGGCAACTTTAAGACTTGTGAAGTTCAATTCTCAGAATTCTGGGAGTTGAAGTCCACAAGTCTTAAAGTTGCCAAGTTTGGGAGCCCTGTTTTAGATGGTCTTCACTCATTTTAAATATTTTATATCAGATTTTTTTATTTGTTTTTTCATTTACAGGAACCATTTGAAAATGCAATTTTAACTAAAGAGGCCAATATATATTTAAACGTGTTATGAATGAATAAAGCCTAAAAAAAGAACAAAATTGGAAACAATCTTTTTTCAAAACAAAACTTTTCTAGTGGTGTTTCAGAAATGTCTAATAAAACTGCAGAACATATCGGAGCACAACAAATCTTATTTATTCATCAGCAAGACCCGGAATCCTTGTATTGGTTTTATTTCACTCCTCATGGAAGTTTGGAAATCATTCTTCAAAGATTTTCAGGTATTCTTTTAGGACCTAAAGAGCAATCCGGGATTAATTTTAATAGATTATTCTGATGTGTTATTAACAGTTATAACTGTGCTTAAATAAATTGGGATGGAATATTTTTTCAAGAAATACCATTTATAGTAAAAAAAAATGATTCATTTTCTTGTTATAATGGAATCTATCATAAAATGTTTCCCTTATTTCGATTCACAAGACATTCCTATTAGAGAGTACGCTAATGAAGAAATATCAACTGAAGTCCCACAGTAAAGATTACACAATATTCCCAGGTGGAAATAGTAGCTCATAGGGTTACACAAGTTTATTTGATAAAAAATCAAGGGAATGTTTTTTCCCATATCTCTCAAGATCTTGCCTCAGAATATTTTGAATTGAGCTTTTATTGTTCTATAGTTGGAGCCTGAAAATAAAGATATCTTTATATATCTTCAAGCCAATCTTGATTCTTGTTCTTGGCAACATACAGTATTTCATAAGAGGTTTGCAGTTACCTTCCTAAGACCGAGAGAGCAATTGAATCAAAGTCATCTATGGCTTTATGCCAAAGGCAGGACTAAAACATACAATATAGACTCCTGATTTCTAATTCAGTGACTTCAATCATTACATCAAGTTGGCTTTTAGATATCATATAGATTCTTTATATGGTATAAGAGATAAAACATGAAACTACAAAGTATATACAAAGCAGGGCTTGATATTCTCTCCGCTCCTGTTCAACATTTATATGAAGCTGTTGGGTGAGATCATCTGTCACCATGGACTGAGGTATCACCAATATGCTGATGATACTCAGCTGTATGTCTCGGCCCATGGTAAGTTAAGTGTTGCTGTGTCTTCCCTCTCGCAGTGCCTGGAGGCTGTTAGGGGCTGTATGAGGAGCAACGGGTTGAAACTAAACTCTTGCAAAACCAAGTGGCTCTGGGTTTGGAGTTCAATGGCTCAGGGAGAATTGCCACCTTTGGTCTTGGATGGGGTGGCAGGGTTAGGGTATTTTCCTGGACTCACGACTCCTGCTCAAAGAGCAGGTGGCAGTTGTGGCCAGGAGGGCCTTTGCAAAATTGTAGGCTATGCACCAGTTACGCACTTTCCTGGACCAATGATCCCTACTCACAGTCACTCATTCCCTAGTCACTTCCCACCTTGATTATTGCAATGCACTCTACATGGGGCTGCCCTTGAAGAGCATCCAGAAGCTCCAGTTGGTGCAAAATGCAGTGGCCCACATGGTTTTGTGCAGATCGCAGTGTGCACATGTGTCACCTCTCCTGCAGAAGCTGCATTGGTTGCCAATTTGTTTCTGGATGCAATTCAAGGTGCTGGTTGTCACCTTTAAAGCCCTTCATGGCTTAGGACTGGGTTATCTGAGGGAACGTCTCTTGCTGATCACATCTACCCAACCCATTAGAGCAGGGAGGCAGGGAATGTTGCGGGTCCCATCCCTGAGGCAGATATACTTCGTGGGACCAGAAGAAGGGCCTTCTCTGTGGCTCCCTCTCTGGAATATCATTCCCCCAGAGATTAGAATGGCCAACCCTCTAGCACTCTTTCAAAAGCACTGAATACCTATTTTTGCCAGTGGGCCTGGGGATGGGGCCCATCAAATGGTTAGTGTGATCTGCTGTCGTCAGGGTGGAAGTATAGGAATGGGGGGGGGTGATTTTTTTTATTTTTTTCCAGATTTTGTTCTATTGTGCTTTATTAATTTGATTCTTTTTTGTTAGTTTTCATTGTTTATTTTTTTTATTTTTTTTTTAAATATGGTTTTACATTGTGTAAGCCACCTCAAGTCGCCATGGGTGAATAGGCAGCAATATAAAGTAAGTAAATAAATAAATAATATATATTCTACCAACTCTTTTCCCTTTCAGAATAATATAAGTTGTTAAATAAGATCTGGCAATTTAATTTAATTTTTTTTTCAGAAATAAGTACCATCTCTTTAATTAAGTTTTATATCAGTGGTTCATTACTTTTTATTATTAAATATTATTATATGTTTTATTTTTATTTTTTTAAATATACATTCATATTGTGTCTGAATAGAGTTGGTTCTGGGTATCATTCATATTAATCCAATTCGCAGTAACAATATTAATCTCTAATATTCTCTATCACATTTATCAAATTTAAGCAATCTTCATTATATTGTACAAACAAAAAATGCCTTGCTCATCTTATCTCTATCTTTCTCTATATCTTTCTTGTTCTATCTAAACATTTCTCTATTGTATATAGGCAAAGTTAGTTCTGGGTATCGTTCATATTAATCCAATTCACGCTAACAATGTTAGTAGTCTCTATCACATTTATCAAATTTAAGTAATCCTCATAATATTTAAACATACATTAAAATGCCTAACGTGTAAACTTCTAATCTTTATATCTATTGTTTTTATTCATTCTATAAAAAATTATATTGCAATATTTCCCCTGTCTAATTTTATTTCTGCCTCAGGCTACTTTAATATTTAAAGGGCAATTCTTTCTATCCATCATCTCTGTGCTTCAATTCTTATCCATTTTTTAATTTGCCTCCCATACTCCTTGTCTTTATTTCTATCTTCATCAATATCTTTCTTGTTCAATCTAAACATTTCTCCCAATAGAATCTTATACTGCCAATTCTCCCAGATGTCTGCCCATGTCCCAATTTTCTTATCAAATATATTTTCCTTTCTCTCCCAATTGTTGATTTATCTGTTTTATTTTCTTCAGTTTTTCTTCGTTTATCAGCTGATTTGTCAGTCCTTTTTTTTTTTTTTTTTTGCTCTAGCCCTTGATTTATCTGTTGATGTGGCCAATCTATCTGTTCTTTCCATTCCTTTTGCTTGCCATTTATCTGGTTTTCCTCTTTGTCGAGCTGTTGCTTCATTTAATGATTTTTCTGATCCATATTTTTTCCCTCTTCATATTCAATTTGCTGGCTTAAGTAATCCATTTCATCTAGTCTTTCTGATGCTTCCATCAGTTCATGGGCAGTTTGATCTTTATTCATTGTTTTTTTGAAAATGTTTTCCATTTTTTCATCTATACCAGTGGTAGTCAACTTGGTCCCTACCACCCACTAGTGGGCATTCCAGATTTCATGGTGGGCGGTAGGTGTTTTGTCCCCTACATTATAAATAACCATTACTGTGGAACTGGTGGGCAGTTAGAGAAAATTTTACTGCTAACAGAGATACAAAAATGGGTGCTAGGTATAAAAAGGTTGACTACCCCTGATCTATATCATCTATTGAATCAATAATATTTTGGAACAACACAGTTATCTCATTGAAAAGAACTCTCATTTCCACAGCTGTTCCTTCAGCTCCAGTCATAATAGCAATAAAAGTGAAATAAACAATAAAGCCACAATCTAGTTCAGAAAGAGTCCAAAATTGTAGAAGTATGGTTTATTTTACAATCATTAGTAGATGGGGTTCTCCTATCAAATATCCATGTTGCCTTTTTTTCCAGAAGGTATTTATTTCACTAAAAATCCATTTCTTTCAAAACAAAGTCAATTATTTAAATGAGTCAGTTCCAGCATTTACCCAATATTCCGATAGTCCAAGGTATTTTCCAAGTTATTTAAGTGTGCTCTTTATTCTAGCTTCCCAGAGTCTCTTTTATAAAATGTATTTCTTATTTCCCCTTCTGGTAAGCATAAGGCAATAAAAAGTTAAAAATCATAGATCTCTTTATGAAAAATTGTCATGCCCCTGTCAGAATCTGACTTGGAGGAGGAAGCCAAACAGCTGACAGGAAGTGGGAGTGTGGCTCCGTTGGCTGTGGAAGAAACTGGGGAAGGGCAAAGTCCGGATTGGCAGAGCCAGGGAAAGGTAGAACAAGGGAGAAGGAATTCAGAAGATGACCCAAGCCCACTCTCTCTTTATCCTAGGGCACGCAGGGAGGAATGGAGAAGACAGCAACGTGGGTTGCTTAAAGGGGAGGAAAGGGCCCCGATCCCCTTCATTAGCTGCAGCTGAGAACACAGCATATTAAAAAAGGCAAACTGTGTGCAGCAAGCTGTTGGGAGCAAACGTGACTTTATCTTGTATCAGCATGGCTTATCTGGGTTCCTTCCAAACTGTGTGAGTTTTGCCGTGCTTTCAAGTCTGAAATTCCTTCTTCTGCCCTGTCAAACTAATTACTTCAGTTTGGTTTGTTTGGATTTTAAGTTACAGTTTGCATGTACCTTGTTTTGGACTGAATTTTCTACAGTTAAAGGCTGGGAGAGTTTTTTTCCAGCCAAAGGTAACCTGGACATTGGGGGAAAAGTTGGAGACAACAAAGGGACTCTTATTGCTTATTGTGCCACGCCCTGGGTCATCACAAAAATACTTTCTTTCGCTGCTTAAACAGTTATATTTTTAGAATCTCATCTCTAGGATATTTTTGTTTTCCTTGGAGTAATTTTTTAAGAAAAGAAAAATCATCTCTCCCAGAAACAATCTCTGTTCACTGTTCTCTTCGCTCCTACACTTGCTTAGTTGTTCTGGCTGTACCCAGCTTCATGGCAGCCATATTGACTGCCGCTGCTCATTGTCTTTGGATGAGAGGGATTTTCCAAGTCAGGGAGGAGAGATGCAGTTCTCCTCGACCAACAAGGTGCCCTCCTTTACTTCACCACCCCTACATGGTGGCTATGGCTCCTTTTGGAGCCCTCCAATGGAGAGAACTCAGAGCATGGCTGCTGAGCTCACAGTCCTCACCTCTGACACCACCGGAAGGACAACCGGAATCTCCAATTTAATTTAATATTTTTAATTTTCCTATTTTATTTAAAGTTTTAGTTCCTTCAGTCAATATCTTCCACAGGTGTCAGAAGCTATAGTTTCAGACTCTTTTTTAATTAATTCACAATAATGTACTTCTATATTTCTGGAAAGTTCCATAAGCATGTCAAAATGCTACTTGATTTTTCAGCAGTGATTTTTCATTTCCAAATATAGGCATAGGATTACAGGTAAATATAGTTTCATACAGAAAAAAACAGATAACTAGGTTAGAAAATAATAGTGGAGAAAGTTGTTCTATATATAAAAAAATTCATAATGCCATACTGAAGAATGTTCAATTTCTCTCATTCATATTCATCCATCAAAAGACACTAACTTCACCAAGAAATCAATATAGCAATCCACATTTCTTCCCAACATCTTAATCTTATATCAGGCTGTTGGTTGTATATTAATGTCTGTAATTATGCTATCAATTCAATTGCAGACATAGGCAATGTTATTAACAAATGTTTTCTAAGTAAGTTACAATGTACATAAAGAATTCCCTCTATTTAACATGCTTCATCCATCTTCATTTTTATATGCCACTATTACCTAGTGTATTTTATTGCTTCAATTTCTTAAAACAATGAAGGAATATGATTTCAGGCAGTTCTCACTTAAAAAACACAATTAAGACCAGCAACTTCATTGCAAAGATAATAAGATATCACATGACCACAACAGACTTATAACATTTCTTCCACTGCAGACATTAAGCAAATCAATTGTCATCAAGAGATATGTGACATGACTATGACTTGTGATTTTATTGTTGGTTTTTCCACTGGTTTAGCTTGTCAGAAGCCAACTGTGAAACACACAAATTATAGTCATGTGACTGAGGGAAGTTACAATGATTATGAACAACCACCAGTTATGAATCATCTTAACTTGGGGATGTTGTGATAGACATAACTGTGAGGACTGGTTATAACATTAATGCAACTATAATTTTCAGGACCAAACAAAGCAATCATTAAGTGGAGCTATCTGTATATATTTGAAAAAAAATATGTTGATTATCATCTCTATCAGAAGATTCTCTACAAATTCACTTTAATAAAAATAGATTTCCAGATATCCCTTAGAAACCATCAGGAAAGATTGGATTGATCAGTCTCCAAAACCACATTGATTACTGGATTGATCAATCTCCAAAACCATTCTAGCAGAATGGGACGTTTATACACCAATCCTTAGCTATGCCCCCTTCACTCTCTCACATCGGCCTTAGCCAATTTACAGCCAACTTTTCTCCTCCACTTTCTCTTCCCTGGCCATTCTCCAGAGCCAATGGGCCCCTGGCCTTCCACTCCTTGCCCTTCGTCAGCAGCCCTGGCATTTTTAAAAAAATCTTGCATCACATGCTGCCTACCCCACAGCCTCTGCAATTGCTCTGCCCATTGCCAATTGCACGCTGCCACCACGTCACCATTGCTTTTGTCTCCCACCCAGTTGGATACTATTTGTCCCATGTAGACAAATGCCCTGATCAAACAGTGTCTGAGTGAATAGTCATGGATGAAGCACTAGGGATGGAAGGCCAGAGGCCTACTGGCCATGGAGAATGGCCAGGAAAGGGCCAACAGAGGTGCAAAGCTGGCTGTAAATTGTCTGAAGCGGGTGGCTGGGGGCAAAGAGGGCACAGCCAAGGATCATTGCCTAAATGTCCTAGATCCTCATCTAGTTCTGAATAGGCTTAGATTCTAAAATAAATGATGTCATGATTTGTCTGTGAAAGTAGAATAAATAAATTCCATCTAAATTTGCCAAATGTAAATTACCAAGCATAAAGAATGATCCATTAATATGTAAACACAATAACGGCCCAGTATTAATTCTATTTGAATGAAGTCCTTGATGTTGACATCCCTAGAATTTGAAGTCTGGGAATTATAACACTAAATCCCAATAAATGATTGAGATTTTAAAATGTTTTCCTAACATTTCAAAATCTCAATCATTTATTGGGATAATGCTGTCCTAACAGACAGGAAGCAGCAGATGAAACTAGGCAGAATCACATACGATACCTGTACAATCAGCACAGGAGTCCCCCAAGGCTCTGTGCTATCTCCACTTCCCTTCTCCTTATATACCAATGACTGCATCTCAAACGATCCATCTGTTAAAATACTGAAGTTTGCTGATGACACAACGATGATTGGTCTCATTTGAGACAATGATGAATCTGCATACAAACAGGAGGTTATACAACTTGCCTCATGGTGTAACCAGAACAATCTGGAACTGAACACACTCAAAACTGTAGAAATGGTGATAGACTTCAGAAGAAACCCTCCCATACTACCACCTCTTACAATGCTAGACAACACCATATCAACAGTAGAGACCTTCAAATTTCTAGGTTCTACTATATCACATGACCTAAAATGGACACCTAACATCAAAAATGTCATCAAAAAAGCACAACAAAGAATGTTCTTTCTGTGCCAACTCAGAAAGCTCAAACTGCTCAAGACAGACACAGACTTCAGAGAGTAATTAGGATTGCAGAAAAAACAATTACTACCCACCTGCCTTCAATCGAGGACCTGTATACTGCACGAGTCAAAAAGAGGGCTGTGAAAATATTTACAGACCCCTCACACCCCAAACATAAACTGTTTCAACTCCTCCCCTCAAAACGACGCTATAGAGCACTGCACACCAGAACAACTAGACACAAGAACAGTTTTTTCCCCAAAAGCCATCACTCTGCTAAACAAATAATTCCCTCAACACTGTTCAACTATTTACAAAGTGTGCACTACTATTACTGTTAATCTTCTCATCACTCTTTATCACCCATCTCCTCCCACTTGTGATTGTAGGACTGTAACTTTTGTCACTTGTATCCTTACAGTTTATATTGACTGTTTCCTAGTATGATTTGATTGTTGATTGTACTTATGACTATCATTAAGTGTTGTACATTATGATTCTTGATTCTTAACGAATGTATTTTTTCTTTATGTATACTGAGAGTATTTACACTAAGACAAATTCCTTGTGTGTCCAATCACACTTGGCCAATAAAGTATTCTATTCTATTCTATTCTATTCTATTCTATTCTATTCTATTCTATTCTATTCTATTCTATTCTATTCTATTATCAGCATGCTGCTATATACTAGTAATAGCAATAACATTTAGACTTATATACAGTTTCACAGTGCTTTTACAGCCTCTCTAGGACGGATGAGGATCTAGGATATTTAGGCAACGATCCTTGGCTGTGCCCTCTTTGCCCCCAGTGATTTACAGAGTCAGCATATTATATGGGTCCTCATTTTACCCACATCGGAAGGATGGAAGACTGAGTCAGCCTTGAGCATGGTGTGATTTAAATTGCCAAATTGCAGTCAGCCAGCAGTCAGCAGAAATAGCTTTTCTGCGGCTCATAATAAAATCTGCATAACTGGATAGAAACTTTCCTGTCAAACAGACAATAAATAATCAAAATTGGGAGTGCCCTATCAAATTCTGTACTTGTCAATAGTGGTGTCCTCCAAGGCAGTGTTCTAGGACCAGCTCTCTTCATACTCTACATAAATTACCTCTGTGATCATATTAAGAGCAACTGCATTCTCTTCGCTGATGATATAAAGCTGTTCAATACCACAGACAATACTGCTACCCTTCAAAAAGACCTCGACTATGTATCAGAATGGTCAAACAAATGGCAACTTCGAATCTCAACAAATAAATGCTCTGTCTTACATATTGGCAAAAAAAATCAGAAATTAAAATATAGGCGGAATAGTCAAGACCTTGTTGATGATCCAAACTCTGTCAAGGATCTTAGAGTACTCATCTCTAATGATCTAAGTGCTAGAGCCCACTGTAACTACATAGCCAAAAAGGCATTAAGAGTTGTTAACCTAATCTCACATAGCTTTTTCTCTGGTAATATTACACTACTAACTAGAGCATACAAAACATTTGCTAGACCAATACCTGAATACAGCTCATCAGTCTGGAACCCACATTACATATCTGATATTAACACAGTTGAGAAAGTCCAAAAATATTTCACAAGAAGAGTTCTCCACTCCTCTACTCATTGCAGAATACCTTATGCCACCAAACTTGAAATCCTAGACCTAGAAAACCTAGAACTATGCTGCCTTTGGTCCGATCTAAGTATAGTATATAAAATCATATTGCAATGTCCTACCTGTCAATGAATACTTCAGCTTCAACCATAGCAATACATGAGCAAACAATAGATACAAACTCAAGGTTAATCTCACCAAACTTGATTGCAGGAAATATGATTCTGAAACAGAGTGGTCAATATCTGGAATACTCTCCCTGACTCTGTGGTTTCTTCCCCAAACCCCAAAAACTTTAACCTTAGACTGTCTACTATTGACCTCATCCCTTTCCTAAGAAGTCTGTAGGGGGCGTGCATAAGTGCACCAACGTCCCTACCATCCCTGTCCTATTGTTTCTTTTATTTTTCTTATATATATCCATGTATTCATAACTATGTTTTTACCTATACCTATTATCTTGTAAGCAATTGACAAATCAAATCAAATAAAAAATAAATAAAATATCTAAAACTTCAGGATAAGCATTTTTTTACAGGTATATATCTAAAATTTACAGAGTAACCATTTAATCTATAGTAATAGCCCATCCAATCCCAATGTTGACCTATTCTATATGAAATTATCACAGACTAAATCAAAAGTGAACTCAGCACAGAATTGATGTTGCTCCTTTCATCTGGTCCATATGAACCTGATCCTGCTTCAATGTTGATATTTTACATTTTAATTTCCTATTGCAGTTGTTCATTAGCTTTCTTGTTATTCTAACATACTTTCTTTTTCTTTTTTAATAACGCTCTATTGAATTTTTTTTCTATTTATACATAATACCAATAGTTATTAAATAGCGCTGTGACATTATATATACATTTATGTGTCCTATCAAAACTTACAATGCATAATACTTTCATACCCTCTTATTTATTATTCACAAATTGTTGGAAATGTGGACAACAACAAGATGCCTTCTTTCATTCTTGGTGGACATGCCCCAAAGTAAAAAAATACTGGAAAATGATTCAAACGTGGAATCGTAGAAGAGTTAACGTAGACGTAGAAGAGTTAACTAAAAACAAAAACGTAGAAGAATTAACTAAAAACAAAATTGAAACGTAGAAGAGTTAACTAAAATGGAAACGTAGAAGAGTTAACTAAAAACAAAATTGATTAATTGTTAGGAATAATTAAAAAAAACTATAATAGACAGATAAAATATCTTATATTACATATATTAACAGCAGCAAGAATTTCATATGCTCAGTACTGGAAATATAATTCTATACCACCGGAAGGCTTAATAATCAAAATTTTTTTAGAGTATATGGAAATTGATAAATTAACTATGGAATTAAAAGGGAAAACAGACACAGAATACAACGCAGTATGGGAAACATGGGTTATTTGGATAGATAATAGATATAAACATAGAAAATGTAAATAAGATTTTGGGTAAAACTTAGCCAGTCTTAAAGGTGCCAAATACCAACGATAGAAAATTTTATGTTGGTTTTCCTTATATGCCACCAATTTTATTATTTTATAATTCACATTCCAAATCTTTTCCCATTCTTCCAGATCAATAGTATGTCCAACGTTCCTAACCCCTGCAATCATCATTCCTTGCACAATTTGTTCCACTCTTTCAAATTCGAATAAATGCTTATATAACTTTGATAATAATTTCTTGTCTATGCCAATCAAGATTTTATCTAGTTTTTGTATTTCAATATCTATTCCAAATTCCTCACTGTCTTTTATATATCTTGTTTGAATTTGCATATAGGTCCACCAATCCAGTTTTATTCCCTGCTCTTCCAATTTCTGTCTGCTCTTTAAGTTCCCTTGTTCATCTAGAATTTCCCTATACCTTGCTATTTTCTTAACCTTCGTTATATTGGGGTGGATTACTGCTTCCAAGGGAGATACCCAGTTTGGAATTTTCAAATAATACTTATTTTTTATTAGTTTCCATGATTGTATCAGCACATTTCTTATTTTATGTCTACAAAAGTATAGATATGGTTTGTTTTCTTTGTCACATAGGAAGGCATACCACTCTCTTTGTATGTCATGCCCTTCTATGGTTAATATTCTTTTTTTCCTTAGATTGATCTAATCTCGTATCCATTCAAGTGTCGCTGCTTTATGGTATAGTTCCCAATCTGGAAGCCCAAGGCCACCTCTGCTCTTACTATCCTGTAAATCTTTTAACTTTATTTGGGCTTTTTTGCCTGCCCAAACAAATTTTGTGATTTTTCTATTAAGTTCTCTAAAAAGATTCTTATCTAATTTTATTGGAATTGTTTGAAATAAATATAAAATCTTTGGCAGGACATTCATTTTTATAGTTGCTATTCTTCCTAATAAAGATAATTATAGAGTCCCCCATTTTTCCAAATCTTTTTTAATTTGATTGAATAATTTGGTGTAATTGTCTTCTTTTATTGTGGAGTACTTTGCTGTTAACCATATTCCTAAATATTTAATTTTTTTGTGATTTGTAGTCCCATTACATTTTCTAGCTCCTTTTTATTTCTAATTGTTAAGTTTTCACTAGCATTTTGGTTTTGTCTTTGTTGATTTTAAATCCTGAAATCTCTCCATATTTTTCTAATTCTTCTATCAAAATTGGGCCTGATTCTAGTGGCTCCTCAATAAAAAAAAAACCCAAATCATCTGCGAATGCTTGTAGTTTATACTCTTCTTTTTAAATGTTTTTCCCTGTATCTGAATTATTCCTAATTTTTATTAATAGTGTCTCTAGTGTCAAAATAAAGAGCAGAGGTGACAATGGGCATCCCTGTCGGACTCCTTTTGTTATTCTAAATGCCTTCGTTATATCTCCATTTATTTTATTATTATATTGGCCTTTTGAGAAGAATAAACTGTTTATATTAATTTTTCAAATCTGTCTCCAAACTTCATTTCCTTAATTTGATGTACCATAAATTCCCAATTTAAATTATCGAATGCTTTTTGTGTGTCCAGAAAGACAAGGGCCACTTGTCTTCCTGATTACATTTCATAATATTCTAATATGTTCATTACTATTCTAATGTCTCTTATTTGTCTTTGTGGTAGAAATCCATTCTGATCACTATGTATTATTTCATTTAAAATTCATTTTGTCCTTTCTGCAATAATTTTGTAGTCAGAAAAATTTTGTAGTCGGAAAAATTTTGTAGTCAGAATTCAAGAGCGATATTGGTCTATAATTTTTTATTTGATTAACATCAGTACTTTCTTTCGGTATCAAGGTAATATATGATTCCCTCCACGATTCCGGTATTTTTGCATTTAACAAAGCCTCATTACATACTTCCAGTAATATTAATTCCAATGATTCTCCTAATTTTTGATATAATTCTCCTGATAAACCATCTGGTCCCAGGGTCTCATTTACCTTCTGTTTTGGGATAGCTTCCTTTAATTCTTTTTATGTAATTTCTCGATTTAATATATTCCTTTTTTCTACCTCAATTGGTGACATTCTATCTTTTTAAATACTAATCTATTTTCTCTGTTTCTATTATTGTTTTGTCTATAGAGATCTTCAAAATATATTAGGGCAATATTTTTTTTCTCTTCTTCATTATTTTGTAGTATTCCTAATTTATTATGAAGTTGGTGTATTTTTCTTTTTCTTTTTTCAATTTTTGGCCAGCCATCTCCCTGGCTTATTTTCATTTTCAAAATAATTTTGTTTCATAAATTTATGATCCCTTACTATATCTTCCTATTCTAATAGGTTTAATTTGTGTTTGGCCAAATTCATTTGTTCCTTAATTTGATTACTCCCTGGTTTTTGTTTTGTTTTTGCATTAATTTTTCTAAATCTCCAATCTCTAATTGTAATGTATTTTGTTGCCCCCGTTTCTCCTTGTTTCTTTTTGCAGTGTAAGATATTGTTACCCCTCTGGTATATCCTTTCATCATGTCCCATAGGGTTTGCAAAGATGTTTGTTATTTTTTATTTATATCAAAAAATATTATCAATTCATTTGAATTTTTTAAAATAAATTCTTCTTTTCATAATATCTAGGGGTTCAATGTCCATCTTTTTCTTTTCTTTTTCTGGCCTCTCCAACTTACTTTCATGGGTTGTGGTCAGACCAGGTGTTTGGGAGAATTTCAATTTTCTCTATTTCTTTACCTAAGTCAATATTTGTCCATACCGTATCAATTCTTGAATGAGATTTATTTTTGAATAGTATGTAAATTTTTGTTCCATGGGGTTTAATGTTCTCCTTACATCTATTAGGTTCAATTCCTCTGTCATATCAAAAAATGTTTTATTATCATTTTTTATTATCACAGACGTAGTCTTTATTTATATCTCTACTATTCCATTATAGTCTCCGACTATCCATATTTCTTTCTGACCTGTCTCAACAATTCTTTCATGAAGTTTTTTGTAGAATTCTTTTTGGTTTTTGTTAGATGCATATACAGTATATTTACTAGTAGTATCTGTTTTTGTCCTATTTTTATCTCTAGTATTAATATTCTACCCTTAATGTCTTCGTAAATTTGCTTTTTTTTTCCCCAGACAATGCAGTATGGAGTTTCCCCAATGTATTAAATTCTAAATACTTTTTGTCTTGATTCTTGGTATGTACTCCTTGGAGGCACACAATATCTATATTTTGTTTTACCAGTTTTGATATTTGTTTTCTCTTAACTACAGCATTTAATCCATTTACATTTATTGATAATAGTTTTACTTCTTTTTCCATATTTTTATTAGTCTATCTACGTCTAGTTCCTGTTAGGTTTTTTTACTGTTCATTTGGGATCTCATTCTAATGGCTTTTTCCTTTTGGGATTATTGTGTTTCTTTCGTCTTATCTTCCTGGCCTTCTATCTCTGTTTCTACTTGGCCTTCTTCCTGGGTTCTTTCCTCTAGCTTCTCTCTGCTGTTGTCGTTTTCTTCCCTTCCTGTCAATTGGTCATAGAATTATTGGGCTTTATCCAGGTTATCTATTTTTATCTATTTTCCTTGCCATCAGACCAGCATGCCTTCTGGAATGATCCATCAAAACAGAATGTTGCATTTGCTTAATTGTACTGCCAGGTGATGATAATCTTTACGTTTTTCTCTGACTCGTCTTGGTATTTGTTTGAGAGCAATAATTTCTTTGTCCTTATACACTATAGGTTCCTCCCTCGTTATTTTATATATTATGTCCCTGATGTTCTTCCGGGAAAATCTGATGTGCACTTCTCTGGGTAATCGATGTCTTTTGGCATAATGAGTCTGGACCCTGTAGGCCTCGTCTATCTCTCTTGTAACCTCCTGAGTATCTCTTTCCAGGATTTCTACTATCAGTCCCACCATCGATTTTCCCAGGTCTTCATCCTTAGCCTCTGTTATATTCTGAAATTGTAAATAGAAAGAGGCTCGGTCCATCTCCAGGTGGACTAGGGAATCTTCCAAAATCTTAATTATTTCCATCATGCTTTGAGCAACCTGCTCTAATTTTTTCTCTGTTCTTTCTGCTTTTATTTCTACTGTTTTAATTTTTTGCTCATTTTTCTGGATCATTCTTGTATAGAGTCAAATTTATTATCTAACTTTTGGATTTTATTGGTCAATTCCTCATGGTTTCTGGACTTATCTCCTGCAACTTCACCATCGTTTCTTGAATCATTATGAGTGTTGATTGCATTGTCGGTGTATTCTGTGGTTGGCTTGATTTTTCTGTGTTTAGCATTCCGTCAATTGTTCTCTGGGTTGATGGAGATGCTGTTGCTGCTGATGGGTTTAAAGATGTTTTCTTCCCTGCTCTCGAAGTAATTGTCAGTATGCTAGTCATGTCTTTCAGGATTCTTTTTTTCTCTCCTAAAATTTTATAAATGCTTTCCCAAATTATCATACAATTATTTTATAGTTAGCAGTATTAAATCTTATCTTTCTGTCTTGATTCTTTTGAATCAAATGTTTTAATTTATAGAAGATCCCTACAATACTGTTTCTGTTCTTTTTTTATATTATCAATGTTAATATCACTCACTATCTTATTCTCTCTAAAGACTAATTTCTATTTCTAAAAAATAAAACTATCTAGCAAATAACATGTTTCTGTGTTTCTTATTCAATATTTCAATAATTATTGTCCTTTCATATACACTATAATAAATGTGGTATTATATACAATATAATACAGTTAATACTTAATATACAATTAATGTAAATATTAATCCAAGTATATAAATCCTAATTATATTTTAAATATAACAATATCTATCTGTTTATATATATCCGAAATTATAGTCTATTAAATCATCTTTAATACTTATACATAACTCTAGTTAATATTTGGCATTCAATATAAATATAAAATATTAATATAAATTACTTAATATAAACAAAGTATAAATTAAACCTATTAATTTAATAAAGCTTATCTATATTGTAGTTTTTTCCTAAAGGTATCTCAATCTTTAAAATTTAAACAATATTATAAGTTATATATCAATATTATATTTGATATTTCAAAACACTTAATATATTGAACCAGTTATTTTACAATTGATTTTCTAATAGACTTATCCTCCGATTATTAAAGAGTTACTTGAAGTTAGAGTGTTCGTTTCCAGTTCTGTTTCAGCTAATAATCCAATATCCTTCTGTTGTTAATTTGGGGCTTTCTATAGTCCTCCTGCTTGTTCAGTTATTAAGTTCTGTGATTCTACAATTCGTTCCTCCGGGCTTTCACAGGTTTCACCAAGTTTTCTTAATTTGCCTTATTATTCTCTAAGCCCCTGAGGCTGTCAACTTCTTGCAGAGCTTTTCTAAAACAAATCCACAATCCACAATCACCTCCAGAGCTCTCCTCTTTGGTCCTCTTTCTGCTACAAACTTCTCCTTCTTCCAATTTCACTCCACACAGTCACACAGCCGATGCTCTGTTGCTTTCAGCACCAGACAAACTGAATCACTGGATTCTCCTTTCCCTCCCTCTTGAGTTTAAAGTCTTCTATTCTCTCTTTTCGGCTTTCCTGAGTTCTTTAGGTTACAGCTCTTTCTTTTCGGGTTGCTGCTTTTCAGGGCTAAAGCTTTCCCCTGGAGCTTTCTCCTCTGCTGAGAATCTCTGGAAAGCTACTCACTTTAGGATTCAATCAAGTCTATTGCAATATGGGATTCTTTTCAAATGTCACAGTCCATTCTTTACAATTATTGCTTCCTCTTCAATTGTGACTAGTCATGGTTTGGGTTCCGCCATGTCAGTATGACAGGGCAGGATACTCTCTGCGCTGGGATCGAGGGAAATCCTTCAGTGTAGTGGGAGGCTGGCTCCCTCCCTGCCACACCCTTAGGGTCCCCTCTGCTTCGCATTGCTCTCCAAGCTTCCTGAGCCTTTGAAGGGCCCCCAATCACGGAAAAATCAGAGATAAAGGACAGAGCTAGTCCTCTCTCTCTGCAGCACCTAAGATGTCGTCACTGGAAGTACTCTAACATACTTTCATTCCATATTAAACTTAATTTTATAATTAGTTGGCTTTATAAATCAATAAACAAATAGTTTGAACCCTTTTCTTTCATTTGGCCTATTAGACATTACAGCGGTTTCGCCAAACTGCTATTGTATGCCATTTTATCACTATCTCAAATGCTCATGCTGAAATTCAACATTACTGATTACAGACAAATCTATAGTATTCACTTACTAAAGTAAGAATTTTAAATAAATTACTGATTACTATCTGAAAGAAAACAGAGCGCAATGGAGACTAATAATCAAGTTAATCACATCTCTAACATTCACTTGATATTTCTTTATTCAGTATTTCTCCAAACAGCCAGAGATTTCAATATTCTAGGGTTTATGTTGTATATTTTTTTGGTTTGTCACCACAAAATGATGAGAAATTTTTAAATTTCAACAGTCATGCAAAAAACAGGATTTACCCTATAAGTTGCTCATTCAGTTTGGGATTCTCAGTTTTGGATAGCTCAGGAAGAAAAAAGGAGAATGAAGAGGGAAGGTAAAAGAAGAAAAGGAAAGGAGGAGGGAGGGAGGGAGGGAGGGAAGGAATATTATAATGAGAGTGAGGGAGGATCTGAGGGAAACCCTGCCTTAGCACTTGGCTGCCCCAGGTGCCCCCAACATGACTGATGTTGAGCTGGCCACACCCACCCTGGCCACACCCACCCTGGCCACACCCACCCTGGCCACACCTACCACAGCCCTCTGAGGTCAAACACAATCCTAATGCGGCCCTCAACAAAATCGAGTTTGACACTCCTGTTCTAGCTCCTTGAGAAAGAGTCCCTAAGTCATCACTTGTCCAGCAGAAAATAGGCAACATATGAAATATTTTTCTAGCGTCTAGTACAGGGGTGGGCAAACTATGGCCCGCGGGCCACATCCGGCCTGTTGGTCTTTTTAATCTGGCCCACCGAAGATTGGTACAGAATTAAGGTTTGATGTGAATGATTGAATGATTGCATTCATTTGATTTTGACTTGTAATGACAGGCATTTCGACACCAGGTGGCGCATTAGGCACAGTGACTTGATTTTGCAGAGATTTTGCAGTTTTTTATATGTATGGTATCTTGTGCTGACCCAGCCTGTCTGTCAAATTTTAAAAGTCAATGAGGCCCCCGAACCAAAAAGTTTGCCCACCCCTGGTCTAGTGAGTTCTAGCTGACATTTTATATGTTCCTCTTTATTATGTTGATTTAAAGTAAGAATGAAGAACTATTTTTGAACAAAGGTGCTACTTATTAGTATAAGGTCAGCCAGTTGTGCATGTGTTTTGTTAATGGAACAAGGATCCATAGATGAAGAGATTTTTAAAATTGCCAATTTTTCTTTAAATTGAAAATATGTCTACATACAGTTGTGTAAAAAAGTCCTGCATACTTTACAGTCACATCAGAATTGTTCTAAGTTCACAAAAAAATTCTGAACAGAATTCATCTTAAAGGCAAATTTTAGCTTAGTATTTAAAAAAAGAAATCTAAACTGCATGATGAAAAAGGCAACAACTTTCAGAGCCATTGTTTTAGAATTCATCATTCTAAATTGCATTACAAACAATCTTGAATAAATCTTTGTAAAGAGACTGAGGACAATATAGAAAGTTCAAATCTATAAAGAACTTGATAACCACTATTTCCAAATAAAATGAAAGTTACTATTACTGTATTTCCAAACAAAATGAAATAGCGAAACTGTATATATATTCTTAAGTTTTCGTGGGTACTTACATGTATGGTATTCAGCTTTGTTCGGGTATTTTCCCACATCAATGTAGTTGTGCTTTTAAAGTTGTAGTAACGTTTCGGCAGAATCTCATCTGCCATTATCAGGCTTTTGTATTGTGTTCGTCTGTGAGTCTGTAAAAGTCTGACTCACAGACGAACACAATACAGAAGCCTGATGATGGCAGATGAGATTCTGCCGAAACGTTGCTGCAACTTTCAAAGCACAACTACAATGACAAGGAAAAATACCCAAACAAAGCTGAATAACATACATACATACATACATACATACGTTTTCTTAAATTTTCATGGGTATTTATATGTATGGTATTCAGCTTTGTTCGGGTATTTTCCCACATCATTATAGTTGTTTCAGCAGAATCTCATCTGCCATCATCAGGCTTCTGTATTGTGTTCGTCTGTGAGTCAGACTTTCACAGCCTTCTGTTTTAAATTTGGTGCTAGCCTACTGTTGTGCCAGAATGGTTTTTTCTTCATCCTGATTGGTTGGGAGTCTTGGTCTGTGTTTATTGGTCTTGGAGTTTGCTATGTTCTGCTTGATTGGTGTTTCTAATATCTTCTGTCTGTTTTTTTAGCTTTTTTTGTCTTGATTGGCTGGCAACATTGTGTTTCCTGTATTGGAGGCTTTTAGTGTGGCTTGGCTACAAGTAAATGGATGGCTATCTTTTATTAGGGTGCCTGGTTGGGGTGTTTGAGCTGGAGGTATCAGGGGGAGTCTGTTTGTGCCCAGGTGTTTGCCTGGCTTGTGGTGTGGAGATTTTTTTGTTTAAGAGTGCAGGCTTCCAGATAATTGACAGTCTGGTGGAGTCATCTCTTCTATTCATGCTTTCAGGTCTTTTTTTCAATCTCTATGGCTTCTTTGATAATTCTGTAGCTGGGGTTTTCTATAGTGGCTAGGGTTTTGGTGCTATTGAAGTCGATGCTATGACCTGCGGCTTTCATGTGTTGGACTAGTGAGGAAGTGTGTTCCAGCTCTTTTACTGCATTTTTATGTTCATCTAGGCGAATACTTATTCTTGTATTGATCTGTCCAATGTATGTGGCAGGGTATGATGCACAGGGGACTTCATATATACCTTGGTTTTCCAGGTCAATTATCTTTGGGGTTTCTAAGGATGGTTGCTATTTTTCTGTCTGTTTTGAAGGCAGTCTTGATGTGATGCCTGTGTAGTATCTTACTGGTTTTGTCTGTAGTACCTCTTATGTAGGGCAGGACAGCTGTTCCATAGATTTGTTCATCTTCTAGGTCTCCATTATGTCTCAGTATGTTTTTGTGGATCAAGCCGGTGATTTTGCTTTTGTGGAAGCCGTTGGCTGTCAGTACTTTAGTCAGGGTGCATAGTTCAGTCTTTATGTGTGTCTTGTCTGCCAGGCGTTTGGTTCTGGCAATTAGTGTTTTGGCCATGGAGTTTATCTATTGAGGTAGCAGTTGGTGTGTGTTTTCTTCTGGTATATGGTGTGTCCTAGTGTGCCATCTGTTTTTTTATAGATTAGTACATCTAGGAATGGTAGTTGTTTGTTTCCATTACCATGGTGAATTTGATTTTGGGGTGTGTGCTGTTTAGGTGTGTTAGGAAATTGTTTAGGTTTTCTTTTCCATGGGACCAAATAACAAATATGTCATCAATGTATCTTAACCATAGTTTGGGTTTGTGGGTGGCATTGGCTAGGGTTCTGGATTCAAATTCTTCCATGAACAGGTTTGCAATGACGGGTGATGATGGTGATCCCATAGGGGCTCCTTCAATTTGCTTGTATCTTTGCCCTTTGTATATGAAATACGTGTTGGTTCAGCAGTGTTCTGTTAGTTCCATGATGTGTTTAGGTGGTTGGTATTTATTCTTGTACATAAACAAAATTATTGGGCACTTATAATTTTTTTGCAGAATCCATATTTGCTATTTAAGCAATTGAAGAATATTGTTTAGGACTGACAAATTACAAACATGGAATAAAAAGTTTTTAAAAAGTATGTTATCTAAATAAATTCATCAAAAACAATTTTTATATTATGGACATTCCAACAATTTTTTTTTAAATGTCAATTTTTTTATATTTGAATGTAATAAATTTGAAATAATTTTGTCCCAGTTTAGTTTAATATCTGTATTTTTATCATAATGTGCTGAGAAAGAAATTTATATTTAAAGATATGAATGTATTGTTTAACTAAGTATTACTGAAAAACTTAAACTTGTCAATTTATGAAAAACTCACATTTGATAAAAATGTGCAGTTAGAAAAACAATATAATCTCAGGGATAAAATTCTGTCTTAAGGAAATGTTTTTAGTTTCAGTCTGTAAACTGACTCTTTTTTTAAATAGAAATAATAGAAATGTTGATTAACATGACACTTGTATGGTCAAAGTTTGATTGGTTATTCAAAATAAATATTATAGGAATTTAACTACATCTTTGGCTCAAAATAACTTTGGTGAATCCTGATGAAAAATATTTCAATAGCAAAAAGTTATCCATTATTATTGAAAGTAAGAACTATACTTGTATACTGCAGTAACGAAATTATATATGATATCTTATGCATGAGGAAAATCCTTAGTTATTAGCTGGAAATGATTCTACAGCAGTCCTTACTGAAAGATATCATATTTCATGATACTATTTTAACACATTATCAGAATTTAATATTTACCCCTTCAAACGTCGCTTCTTCATTTCAGAAGAATCCTTGGATTTTGCCATATCTTTGGAATCAACCTTTGAAAAGAAATGTACTCAATTTCTGCATCTTTGCATACAAGAAGTTCAAAAAATTCCCTTTATCTTAACGTATCATATCTATTTCTGAACTAACATCAACTAATATCCAAGTAAATTTTCTAATACCATTTATCTGGAATGATATAAGTTCTTTTACCTTGAAAAGGGGATTAGACTAAAAGATCTTCAAGATTCCTTCCAACCCAAAATTTCATTTTGGTGAAGAATATTAATTATTAATCCTATATTATTATTTGTGAACAAATTAATATAAACAGCCTTTATTTGTATGCTGTTAAGAATTGAGCTTTCTCCCCTATTTAAATGTTACTTTTGGAACATGATGAATCAAAATATTCAAGACTGTAAATACATTTAAATTTTTAGATATTTGAAAGAAGAGTTTTTCTTCTTCTTTCCTAGTAAAAAATATTATTGTTTAGGCTTTCTCCTGCTGAGATTCAGGGGACCTTAGAAGTTACTTTTTCTTATTTCAGAATACAATTAAGTATATGGCAGAAAATGTATAACCAAATTATTAATATTAATATGCAGAGAATATGGTGAAAATCAAGTTAGGTAATTTTAAACATTTTTCCTGGCATGTTGCAAAGAAAGTTTCTCTGAATTTAAAGATAGGCTCCATGGTGCAGCATCCATTTTCTCTAGAATTAAAGGATCAAACCTATTCAAAATCATCTTGCAAGATGAAGCTCAACGATTCTCTGGTCTTGTCCATCTAGCATCAGTTTCAGAATGGATCTAAGTAGTTTTATTTTCTAGATTCATAGAAAATTCTTCATGGCAGCCTTTTAAATGGTTATCCATCCATCCATTCCCAATAAGGTTATATGTAATGTGGTAAGATGTAGTAAGAACATAGAAATACTGGTGTTTCACCACTTTTATCATCACAGTATAGACCCAAACATAAATTCTAACACAACTAGTCAGAACTACTTCTTGTTTTATGCCTGAGGCCCTGTAGGTGTCTCTTGATTCATTCTATAGAGCAGGGCTGTCAAACTCCCAGCCCACGGGTCAGATGAGTCATGTGCTGGCTCCACCCACACCCAGTTTAGCAAAGGGGGAAAAAGTCATGTGAACTCGCCATAATGACATGAGTTTGATATCCTTGCTATAGAGCTTCTATGTAAGCAAAACAAACCCTCTGAATCAGAAAATTGAGAGACCATTCAGATGCAATTTCATATAAAGTCTTTGGCACTTTCACCTAAGTACAACTGTCCACTGCTAATTTGGAAAACTTACAAGTAGCCCCTGGGATCTAAGTAATTTTATTATATATTTTGAAAAAAACTTATCTCATTTTATACCAATGTAGAACACCAATAGCACAATCTATTAATTTGAAGAGTAGACCGTTAATAGATTGGTCTTATTCTCTGATTTATAAACTAAAGGAAGTTACCATCTAAGCCAGGGGTGTCAAACTCATATTGTCATGGTGGTGTCACATGATGTATTGGGACTTTTTCCCCCTTTGCTAAACTGGATGTGGGTGTGGCCAGTGTGTGGTGCATCGGTCCGCAGACCCGAAGTTTCACAGCCCTGATTTAAGCTATTTCTTCTTAATAGAAACAAAGTTCCATTAGCTAACAGTTTCCTGAATGATGTCTTGGTTAACAAGACAAAAGTTGAAAATTGGCTTAGACCTCATCTTCTAAAATGGAATCCAAAGACTCAGATTTGATACCTAATGACTGATATGCCCTAAAGCTAAAATGCAGGTTCCAAGTAGGGAGTCCTAAACAGAACAAAGTTCAATTTTTTTGTAGAGGTAGTCCTCAACTTATGACCATAATTGAGCCCAAGTGATATTAAGTGATTGAGTGCCCAATTTTTGTCCTTTCTTACTATAGTTGTTAAATGAATCACCACAGTTATTAACACAATTGTTAAGTGAATCTGGCTTCCCCACTGACTATGCTTGTCAGAATGTCATAAAAGGTGATCACAGGACATTATGATCCATCATAAATATGAACCAGTTGTCAAGTGTCTGAATTTTGATCACATAACCATGAGAATGCTGCAAGTTGTAATTGTGAAAAACAGTCATGTCACTTTTTCAGTGCCCTTGTAACTTCAAACAATCACTAAACAAATTGTTGTAAGTTGAGAACTATCTATATTTTGCTAGTTCAGATTCATTTAGTGTAAAGCATTACAGACCTCAATAGTCCATTCTCTCTTGACCAACCCAAGCTTAGTTTGATAATGCCTAACAATGTAGTCAAATACCAAAAATAGACACCTTTCCCAGACTAAAAGAGCACAGTGAATGCCTATTGCAAATACTACATAATTGACTTTTTGGAAGGCCGTGCAGTTGTTGGTACATAGGAGAGGATAAATAATGCAAATAATAATGCAGAAAAATGCCGTAACTAGAAAAGATTGTATGAAGGAAAACTATAAAATATAGTCTGAACTATAAAGTTGTTTTAATTTTTCCAATAAATTTAGTCAATGCAAAGGAATACTGAAAAGAAAGGACTTGACTGAAGCATAGAAATCTATTATTTTGATGAGATTTCTCCTTCTCAAGCATGAATACCAATATAAATAGTTACACTTCTTATGCACAGTAACATCTGGTTGTAATTACTAATACTTAATAGTAATGCTGTGCTCTTTATTAATATAAATAAAAGTTCATTTGACATTATTTCAGTACTATAAAAACTATTTTATGTGCTCTTCATTCATTCAAAAATAACCCTAATAACAATAACAGCAACAACATTGCTTACCGTCTCCGTTTTTATTTTCTTAGATTCTTCCTGTTTTTTATCAGTATCTTCCGGTTGGGAAGCCTGTTTTAACAGCTTTTCCGTAACACCAGCTGCTCCTTTTTGTTTAGAAAGTTCCTGACTTTTTCGTGGAAGTATTTCACTTGTTTTTCCTGTTTCCGTTTTTTGTAATTTAGGGGTTGTTTTTTCTGTTCCGCTAATTAAATCATCTCCTTTAACTTTCCCTTTTGCTTTCTTGCCTTTCTTTGGAACCTCATCCACACCTGCTGATAAAGGGAACTGCCAGTCTGGAATTGTTGGTGGTATTTCAGCAAGTTGAATCTTTGCCTTTTCAATTTCCTGTATTTTTGTTAAAAAAAAAAAAAGTTAAAATACATAAGAAATTCATCAGGTTTCATAATCTTTAAACTTGAAATGTTCAACACAGCATCCCAAAAATGTGATGGTAATGACAGACATATAATCCTCTCCTTATGCTACATCCTTGATTTCTTTAAAAAAGTATTTTGCCTTTTTGCCTCAAATTCCTTGCTGGATCTTTGTTACCAGATTTTCTTTTATTCTGATTGAATAGTTAACAATTGTCACTATCTCTGCACTTTCTATCCAGAGGGAAAATGACAAAATGCATCCCAGGTGACAGTGACCTCTTAGTATTATGCACCAAAACCCTCTCTGTCCAATATTCACAAGTTTATTATTTTCCACCAGGGTTTTTTTTTGGATATTATGGAGGAAAACTCCAGAACTGCTGAAAATCTCTTTAAGTTTCATTGTAACATGCAGGGGATAAGATGGACACTCCCCAGTCACAGGATTTTCTGCCAACAATGCTGGGATTTCCCAGACATATAGTAGGTCTTCAATAACACTTTTCTGGAAGTAAGATCTGAGGCAACTCAGGAGTTCATGGCTATAATGACAGCCATGGGCCTTTATAGGTCATCCAAATTCCAGTATAGGACAATGGTCATCTACTTATCTGGTTTTCCATTCACCACTGTCCCTGCAAGCAGGTAGGGCTTAGATTGGTCATCCCTCAGTAATAAATGGACCCTAAAGAATTTCAGAGGGAACTGGGGGCTCTTCCTGCTGGTCTGTTGAATGATCTGCCTGAAACCTTGGTTGCCACTTGGAAGAAGAAGCTCACCAAGGTCTTAGATCAGATCACACCTATGTGATTTCTTCCTTCTTCTGACTCCCATCACTCCCTATCTTTCAAATAAGAACTAAGGGAGATGGTAAAGAAGAAATCTCTAAAGATCACCAGCATTAAAGGATGACCTCAATTTACTAAGGATTAGAACTACTATGAATACCAAATGGAGTAAGGACAAGGAAGGGACAATACTTCCTTGCTACTTATTACATCTGCAGATAGTCATCTGGTGGCCTTGATTTATGAGATGCATAATCTCTTAGATAAGGGACATCACCTACAGGACTATACAAAAGAATTTGCTCAGCTAGACAGTTGCTCACATTCATTCTGAGCTGGACACTGGCTTTGTAAAGATCCTGGGCATATTCCCTATTGTTTAGGAACAGTTTGAACCACTTGGGCTGATTTTTATCACTATAAGCTCAGCCACCAATTCTTTGTACATGCCCTTTCTGGATAACTAAAGTTGTCTGACTCTGAAGAAGCTGCTCCAGCTGAAACTCTGGAGTTCAACCTTGGGAGAAAAACAAGCCAAGAATCACTTTGACATTGATCAAACACAGGCATTATCAGAACAGCTGGAGAAAGCTGAAAACAGAGCTTAGCCAATTCCTATACTGTGTCTTTGCAATCAGTCATAAGAATCAAGTCAGACCATGAAATAGCTGGGAAATAACCAAGTAGAATTTCATGTACTTATTTGAATAGTTTTTCAAGTCACAATATAACTAAGTATACAAGAAGTAAATATGGGAAAATATTTCTGCCTAAAGGGATCAGAAAATTCTCTTCCAAAATACCTGTAAAGCTTTCTGTAGCTTCTCCTCAAGCATTTTCTTCTCTTCCTGAAGGGACTGAATGTCTTCCTACAATGTCAATATCAGTTTAGATTTATATTGAGATGTTTCATTTATATTCAGATTTCAGAATTAAATGTTTGCTTGCCCTTTCCTATTGTAAAAATGTACAAAAATTCACTCAATTTTCCTAATACATCCCAGAGAATATAATTCAGTTGGTTACCAACCATTTATTGCTTTCTGAATTTTTAAAATTATATTTATCTGGTATAAAATCAGAAAAAGTTGACTGAATGAATAAGCCCTTTCTGTGCTTTCAGAAATAAGGAAAATAAGGAAAATTAAGGATTTCTAGCAAGATCTTGAATTTTGTATCCATCTTTCTTATCTTGAATTCTAACACTTTTTTTTAAATGGCTTGGAAAATAATCTTATTAATAGAAAATTTTTATAAAATTTAACATCATATTTTTATACAGATTTTAAATGAGGTAGTTTGTCTACAAAATATATTGACATATTTGTCTTTTACCTGAGCTTTATTTAAATCATCTTTCATTTGTGTTTGTTCTTTTTCCTTTGCAAAACCAGACTCCAGTTTCTGCATTCTGTAATAAGAAAATATAACACAAATTAATGACTAGATCATCATAATATAGCAACTAGACTGCTAAAAGATCAGAAGAAAATGCTCACATGGTAATTTCTCAATTTTCCTAGCAAGTACAAAAAGGTCTATAAATTATGGCAATCTAGAATGTGTCTTTGAATTTAGCTTGTTATTTGAAGCCAAGCATTACAATCATTATAATTATGACTGAAGTGATATGGCTCCACAAATGTAAAACCCAATCTGTTATAATGCATAGTGTGAAAGCTTTTCAAAATATAGAATATGTTCAGTAATGAATTTTAAAATAATCAGTGTAACTAGTTCAAAACAGCCAAATCATAAAGTGCTATTTGTTAACCTAGTTAAATCGTTAACTCAGAAATAGTAAAGTAAATTTGTGTGTTCATATATTTACATTCATAGAGAAAGAAAGAAAAAGTTACACAATGCAAAAACAACATTTATAGTATCAGATGCCTACTATTTAGCACTCTGATTTAGCATAAGAAAGCATAAGAAATTTTTGTAGTACAAGGTACCATGAAGTATAAGAAACTTTAGTAGCACCAGGTACCTTTAAAAAAATTTTCAACTGGTATATCTACTTTTAGTTTTTCTGAAAAGAGTAAGTAATCTATGCTCTGATAATATTCTAGTTGAACCATTGCCTTATACATGGTGACACCCTTAGACAGGTAATAACAGAATAATAGAGTTGGAACTAACCTTGGAACTCTTCTAGTGTAACTACCTGCTCAAGCAGGAAACCCTATTCCATTCCAGAGAAATGGCTATATAACCTTTTCTTAAAAACCTTCAAAGTGTTGGAACATCCACAACTTCTGGAGGCAAGCTGTTCCACTGGTTATTGTTCTCACTGTCAGGAAATTTCTTAGTTCTAGGTTGATCTCTTCTTGATAATCCATCCATTACTTTTTGCCTTACCTTTAGGAGAATAAGTTGACCCCTTTTTCTTTGTGACATCCTCTTAGATATTGGAACATTGCTATAAGGGCATCTTTGTTTTCATTAAATTAGATGTATTCAATTCCTGCAACCATTCTTCATACATTTTAGCTGTCAGTCTCCTAATCATCTTTGTTGCTCTTCTCTGCACACTTTCTAAAGTCTCAACATCTTTTTTTATATTGTAGTGACCAAAACTGGACACTATATCTTATTTCTGTCTTACCAAAGCAATAAAAATCTACAGTTAATTCAAAATATACTGCAGTCATAATTTTAAATAGGATGATTTTCAGGGAACTTCATTCTAGTTTTAGGAATTTTTATTAGTTATTGAGTCATTCCAAACCCATTACAAAGTGCCAGTTTTCACTGTTTCCATTTTTGTGCATTCTGATCCTAATTTCTAAAGACCACCATCTCTGGCTAAATCTAAGATATTTATGATCTACCCTAAAATGTACTACTTGTCAGAATGCTTCCAAGCTTCAGTGGATGGCAACATGAATGTACTGAAGTACATGAAGGTACTGAATTTCTATTACTATTAATCATAGCTTGTATAATAGCAATGGCACCCAGCTTTCAGATAACTTCAAATAAAGTAGCAAATAAATAAGAAATATATAATAACATGCCAATAATTAAGATATAATAGTTATTTTAAATTAATAAAAATTCAAATTTCATTAGTTTTTTGAATACTTTAGCACAATTTTTATCAAATTAACTAGTCTATGTATTCATTTTTTCTTACACCTGAGCCTTTTCTGAAGAACCTTGTGGTTTCTCTTCAATTTTCATCTTCTCATCTTTCATCTTTAGTAATTTTTGCCTTGTCTCTGGTATTCCTTTATCTTGCTGTCAATAAGCATTCAAGAAAATGAAGCAACAGTTTTGTATTATACAGTTTCTTGTACAGCTATATTTGACAGTGCATGTGTCAAATGACAATAGAATTATTCCTAATACAATTGTCAAAATCAGTAGATCTCACTTTTCTCTTGATAATATATCCCCAAGGTGGTTATTTAAATTAGATAACAACTAATTCCAATTTTTATTCACAATTCTTGGAAACAGAAGAGCAGTGTCAAGTTTGGAAGCCATATTAGCCTGGGGAAATAGGAGGGGAGAATTTCTTGGAGCGAATGCTATTATGTCTAACAGATTTAACAGATAATCAGAGTTGGAAGGGATCTTGTAAGTCATCTAGTCCAACCCCCCACCTAAGTGGGAGACCCTACACCATTTCTGACAAATGGCAGTCCAATCTCTTCTTAAAAGTCTCAAGTGATGGCCCTCCCACAACTTCCATTGGTTGATTGTTCTCACTGTCAGAAAGTTTCTCCTTATTTCCAGATTAAATCTCTCCTTTAATCACATACGCTCCAAGAAATTCCCTCCTCCTATTTTCTCAGGTTCAAGAATGTGGCAGTGTGGAAGCGTCTGATGCTAATATGGTTTCCAAAGCTGACAGGCAGATCCAAGGTGACGTAAACCAATTTCACACCTTGTGGACTCCAAGAAAAGACTCAGGATAGGATCATGTGAGTAAACTTCCTTTGGCCAAAAGAGCCACTGAAAGAGCTATTGCCACTTTGACCTAGTAATCCAGCTAGCACAGTCCATGAAAAGCCATGGCTTCAACCCTTAGGAACATCTTACCTCCTGAGGTAAAATAGGGTTCCATCCTCCTGACCATCCACAAGAGTCTTAAAACCTGACTCTTCATATTAATTTGGGGCCCCCATGGGGATGAATTTCACACCAGAGTGACTGATTGACTAATAATAGTTCCCAGCAATCCTCATCCCTATGTATTCTATAGTAATAACTTGTATTTTATTGTAATTCTAATGTGATTTTATATGTTTATTTATATATTTATAATTTCATTTTAAACTGCCCAGAGTCTTGTGTGGTTCGTAGTGAGTGTATGACCAAATTAAATAAATAAATAACACAACACAAAATAAAACAAATAACAAGATGTATGGATTAAAGCTTTTGAATCTCTCTTGGAATGTTTGCACTATATCTTAAGAGTCTACTTATTAGGCAGTGCTGTAAAGGAACCCCTTAGGTGATGTTTACATTGGAGATACTAAATTCTTCTTTCTGTGATTCTGCATAATCCTTTCAGGAAGTTCTAACATGAAATTATTCTTTTACTGGACTTCAATTTTACTCTCTTTTTTTCCTTTTACTCTCTGATGTACCTTAACTTTTAACATTTTCAATCTATTCTTTTCTCTATAGGTGGGATCAATAAATTCTCATTAGTCCTTTTTCTGCACAGGGATAAATTATTTTATAGTTATTACTTTATAGTCTACCACAATTATGATTCTATTTGCTCCTCAGTATTAATCCTCCCATTGTTAAGCATTCTAGGAAGAGAATAATGCTATAAGTATAATTTTGAATTTCGAATCATGTAACAAGCAAACTAGATTTAACATAAGGAATTATGTCACGTTGGCATTTCACCAAATAACAACAATTCCTGTGAGTTCCCATATGAACAAAAACCAAGTATAACTAAGAGAGAAGAAGAAGAGTAATTTAGTTCCCATACAGCCTTAGGCTGATCAGAAAGAGATCTGAATATGACACAGAGTCAGTAATTAAGTTCTAAATATTTAAATCCATCTTCAGTTGCTCTAAGATGAAAACTAGATCCAGTGTGAATTCATTACACTAGTAAGGATCATCAGTTGGGACAAGCACACAGTTGTCAGGTCAGACATTTCTGATCCATCATCAACCTCACCTCAAGAAACAGAAATTGATGCTCCCAGCATTAATAGTATGGAAGACAACTTATGGATTCTGTTCTTTTTTGACTTTGTGATTGAAAGTCAAAAAAGAGCAGAATACATAAGTTGTCCATAAAGCCCAATTTAGTATGGCTACTTCTGAGAGCCAATATGGATAGAGGAATCTATCTCTATTTTTGGCCAAATTTTAGCCAAACAAACTAAGTGCGTTTATTTCTCCAGAAAAAAATACCATCTTAATACCAACAGATCTGGCATTTGGCAATATCCTTCTCCAGCAATATAGTGTTGATAGTCCCAGAAAAATAACAATAGAAGAAGGTATCAGCACCAAACTGTTTGTCTGTCTTAATCAGATCCATAGTACAATTCTCATTTTTAGAAATGAAACTTTTTATGTTAAATTAAGTTTGTTGCTCTTAAAAGTATTATAATATCTGAAGTTTCAATTCTATTAATAACATTGAATTTAATTCATAAATTACCTCTGAAGCTTTCATTTTTTGAAGTTCGTCCTCCATTATTTCTTTTTCTTCTGTTAGCTTTTTAAATTCTTTCTGAATTTTCTGTAATTTCTAATATTAAAAAAAACAAGAGTCAAGAAAAGCTAGACACTTCAAAATATTTGGGATCTCAGAGAAACTTTGTCCCTCCTTTGAAAAGAATTATTATATAAGAGAGTGTTACAAATCAGCCGATTCACACCAGCTTGGGCAAACTGGTAGCAATGATTTGGCATGGATTGCCGAACCAACAGTGACTTCTGGCTGGCCACACCCCCGACCCAGTCACTACTCACTTGCTTGCCCTGCCCAGCCAATGCTCACTCACCCTGCCCATACAACGTTTGCCCTGTCCAGTCACTCCTTACCTCCTATGTGGCACACTGGGTCTCATCACTTGCCTTTAACCTGCCTTCCCACATGGTGCCTGCACCCCAAATGAGCAGCTTTGATCTGCCTCCTCACAGATTAGCCTGCGAGTCATGCTAGCTCCCCACCATTCCCAGATTTTCCCAGGCCAACCTCACCTTTCCCAGAGCTTGTTGTGCCCCCCCACCATCCCCGGGCTCGGCTGGCTGACTTCCCCACCGGTGTGGCCCCATCCTGGGAGGTGGTGCTGGCTGGGGCCTAGCTGTCCCCCCACCATCCCCGGACTCAGCTGGCTGGCTCCCCCACTGGTGTGGGCCCATCCCAGCAGGCGGTTCTGGCTGGAGCCTAGCTAGCTGACCCCCCCACAATCCCTGAGCTTGGCTGGCTGGCTTCCCCACTGGTGTGGCCCCATCCTATGTGGAGGCACTGGTTGGGGCCCAGCTAGCTGCCCACCACCACTGTCCTTGGGCTCAGCTGGCTGGCTAAACCGACACGCACTCTACCTTTCACATGGTGGCCACAGCGCAGTGAGCGGCGGCAGAGGTACTCTGACGGGACTCCCAGGGCTGCCTCTCATAGCAGTGCCACTGCCTCTGCCACCTTTGCCACCCATTTCCTTTCGTTTCATCCCCCAGGAGAAGCGAGCGGAGACAGAGGTGCTCCAACAGGGAGGGTGGAGACCCAACTGCCTCCCATAGTAGTGTCGCTGCAGCAGCACTGCTGCTGCTACCTGCTTCCTTTTGTTTTGTCTCCCAGAAAAAGCAAGCGGTGGCAGAGGTACTCCAACCAGGAGGGCAGGGCCCAGCTGCCTCCTGTAGCAGTGCCGCCACTGCAGCGCTGGCGGCAGCGCCATTGCCACCTGCTTTCTTCCTTCTCCTGTTGCCCACTGCTCTGGAGCTCACCAGATCAGTTTGTCCCAGTCAGACCAGGTATGTGTGTATGTGTGAGAGAGAGTATGTGATATATGTGTGTATGAAAGAGAGACAAGAAAGAAATAAAAAAAAGAGAGAAAGAAAGAAAAAAGGAAGAGGAAGGGAGAGAGAAAAAAAAAACCCTCTGTGCTATTATTTTTAATTGTTCCGTTATTTATCATATATTAATATTTTACACTGTTCCTACACCTAGATTGATTTTTACTGCCTTTCTTTTGCCCAGGTATTTTTCAGGGTTTACATGCATTCAATGTCTATAGTCCAGCGCATAACTACACGTGTGTTTAACAGAGTTGAAAGTGACTGTGGAGGTTTTCTAGTCCAGGGGTTGCCAATTTTTTGGACCACAGGGACCACCAAACTCATAATTTTAAAAACCAGGGACCACTAACCAGTTCTGTAGGCTAATTTGTGGGTGTGGCTTGGTGGTGATGTGATTGGCTGGGCATGGCTTGTATGTAAATATTATAAATATTTATCTAAATATTCATTTTTTATTAAAAAAAGAGCAACTTTTACCCAAAATCAGGCAAAGCAGGCAGGCAGATTGAGATGCTCACAGAATCACAGATTCATTCACAAATCTATCTGCCATTGGCTAGTTCAGTCTGTCACATAAAATTTTCTTGCAAGCAAACTCATAAAATTTGCTAGCAAGCAAACCCACAAAATTAACTCACAACACACCATGTATGTAAATATTGAGGGGTTTTTTTATAAAAAAGAACAACTTTTACCCAAAATCAGGCAAAGCAGGCAGGCAGATTGAGTTTCTCACAGAATCATTCAGTGATTTATCTATCTGCCATAAGCTAGCTCAATCTGTCACATAAAATTTGCTTGCCATGAGTCTGCACTGAATAGAACCTTCAGTCTTAAGGGAGGTTCGGCTTAAAAGCAGAGCTGAAGATCTAAAGATTAGCTAGAAAGGAAGAAATCCAACCATTTCCTGCTTACTAGCTAACCTAAATCTCCGGGCACAGCAGAACAGCTGATAGTCGGGGGGAAAAAGGAAAAATAGCAACTTAGCAGGCAAGTTTGCCAGGTAAGGAGTGAGTGGGCGGGGAGGGTTCCTGCAGGCCATGTGGGCTGCGCAGCCTTGTGTTTCTGTGCAGCGTGGATTAATTGCTTTGGGAGGGTGCTCTGGGGGTGAGATTTCTTTGTGACCCACCAAAAATTTCTCACGGCCCACTGGTTGGCGACCACTGTTCTAGTCCAACCCCATGCTCAAGCAGGAAAACTGAGGATGCCAAACTGAGTAGAGGTCCTGGGAAAGGTGTCAGAATAACAGAATAACAATTAGAAGGGACCTTGCAGAGAACCCTATACCATTTCAGAGAAATGGCTGTCCAGTCTTTTCTTAAAAGCTTCCAGTGATTGAGCACCCAGAACTTCTGGAGACAGGCAGTTCCACAGGTTAATTGTTCTCACTGTCAGGAAGTTTCTCCTTAGTTTTAGGTTGCTTCTCTCTGTTCAGTTTCCATCCACTGCTTCTTGTTTGCATTCTGCTTCTTTGGAAAATACATTGTCCCCCTTTCTTTGTGGCAGCCCCTTAAAAGCCTGTTGCCTATCACACTCTTGGGCAAAGCATGTGAGCCATTTCCTCCTTTCAGTGGTCCATGAAAGGACGTCTATAGTATGTAGATAATAAAGACAAAAAAAGGTGAAGAACATTTTTACAGAACTATAAATACGTTGAAGCTGGGTGTGACAAGGAATGGCTGGGAGGGGAGGAGCCAGGTGAGGCACCCCTTGACGTGAGTTACATTACCATCAAGCTATGACCACCCAGTCACATGACCACCAAGCCACGCCCATCTAGTCACATGACTACCAAGCATACCCACCAAATAAGCCACACACACAGAATCAGTCGTAAAAAAATTTGAATCCCACCACTGTTACAAATGTATGTGAAATAAAGGGTAGTTTGGAATGCTATACAATATTCGTTGTAAATACAGAATAAAAATAGTTGCTGATGTGATAAGCTTGATATATGTTAGAAGTAAAGCATGCATGAGAATAAACAAAACATTATGTGAGCAGTTCAGCATTAAGTAGGGCAAGAATATGTAATACCAATTGGTTATTTGTATACAATCAAACCAGAGGTGGTATTCAATTGGTCTGTACCTGCTCGGGTGAACCGGTAGCGGTGATTTGATGTGGGTCGCCGAACCAGTGGTGACCCCTGGCTGGCCACGCCCCCAACCCAGTTGCCTGGTCGCTCACTTGCCCTGGTCGCTCTCCTAGCTTTCCCTACCACATGGTGGCCAGGCGCAGCTTGGGTGGATATCCTGCAGCTGATGCACTTGCACACTATGAGTGCAGCCACTACATATGCAGTGCATATATGCAGCGGCCCTGGGATATCCGCCCACCTGCCTATCCGCCTGGAGCATGCTTCTCCCAGCGGACGCACCTCCTCCAGCCTATTACCCTCTTGGGCAAAGCATGTGAGCCATTTTCTCCTTTCAATGGTCCATGAAAGTACATTTATAGTACGTAGATAATAAAGTCAAAAAAAGATGAACATTTCTACAGAACTATAGATATGTTGTAGCTGGGTGTGACAAGGAATGGCTGGGAGGGGAGGGGCCAGGTGAGGCACCCCTTGATGTGAATGACATTGAGTTGGCCACACCCAGTCACATGACCACCAAGCCATGCCCTCCTAGCCACACACACACGTCACATGGCCACCAAGCCACGCCCACCCAGTCACATGACCCTAAACCACGCCCACCAAATAAGCCATGTCCACAAAACCGGTAGTAAAAAAATTTGAATTCCACCACTGAATCAAACCCTTGTACATATAAAGGTTGGTACACCCACTGCTTGTTTAGCTATTACATTCTGTTCCAGTGACTTGGTCATTAAGCATAATGGTTGCTAAATGAACACATTGACTAAGGGAGAGATGCAGAAAAGATCACTGATTGCTGCCATCTCATTCAGATAAAATTCTCTCCTAAATGTCTTGTGCCTGATCTGTTACCCCCTCGCTTTTTCTTTTTGCAGGGAGTGATTACTTCAAAAAGCTGTATCTTCCTAAGCTGCTTTTTCTCCACAGAGCAAGCAGCATTTCCCAAAATATGCAACTGCAAGTTAAGTTCAACTGCAGCCTTTATTAGTTGATTAAGCAGCTGGCAGCTGCTCTATTACAAGAAACTGGTCACACATTAATCAGTATCACAGGGATGCTTTTGTTGTCAAGCATATAAAATTTGGTCATAAATTCATGCATTGACCAGAAAGTGATTTTTAATTATTGTACATTACTGTTGTATTTGTGAATAGCCAAGCAATGACTGTATCACTGAATTTTGTTCAAATTATTAATTTAAGAACTGAAAGAAGGGTAAAAATTATTACTTACACCTTCCAGCACATCCTGTTCATTTACAACTCTGAAAAATAATTTTTTTAAGCTTTCAGTCATTTCTAGATAAAGTGAACATTTAGTTAGGGAATTCATATTCTACTTTTCTGATAGCACAATTTTCTAATTGTCTTACAATAAGATAGAGAATACAAATTAAAATTAATTCAATTAAAATCAAAATTAAAATTAAAAGTAGCCATTTAGAAAACTAATGGATTTATATGGACTGTTTGCTATTATGATTTGATTGCTTATTGTACCTTATGACTATCATTAAGTGTTGTACCTTACAATTCTTGACTCTTGATGAATGTATCTTTTATGTACACTGAGAGCATTTGCACCAAGACAAATACACCACACTTGGCCAATACGTGTCCAACCACACTTGGCCAATAACGTATTCTATTCTATTCTATTCTATTCTAATGGCTAAAAGCTTAGAAAAAATTGCTATTTTTATCATCTTCCTAAATGTTTGGAAAGTGGGAATCAAATGAAATTCCTTAGGGAGCACATTTCATAATCTGGAATGTGGAAATCAAATGGGAGAAGGCCATCTTCCAAGATCTCCTACTATAAATGTGGGCATCCTCAGAAGGATCTCAGAGGGACAAGTCACCAGATTTATTAGGCATAGAGGGAGAGTTGTCCTGCAGACAATCAGAATCAAAAATATTAAAAGCTTGATTGTCAACACCAGCATCTTAGATTGCAGGCAGCAGACAACCAGTAACCCAGCAGATCTTTTAGTACAATATAAACCCTGTGTTATATAGCAATCAGCAGCTGGGTTCTTGAATTTTTTACCTATTGAAATTTCTGGAAAAGCTAGATCTATTTCATGTGAATTAAACAATAGACCAGTTACAACCAAAATATGGCTGTAACTAAACAGTCACTAAATTCAGTAAAAATGTAAATGTAAACTTAAAAACAGCCAAAAACCAATAACTAAATCTGGATAGTGGCAGCTAGGAGTTAAAAAGAATGAGTCAGGGTCATGGGTTTTTTCAGCTTGTGAATCTTAAAGATGTGGACAGATATGTGAAGAGAGAAGAGCTGCCACTTGTTTGCTGACTCTTGTTTTTTATGTCTATTTAAATTGTTAGATTCTACACCTTGATTGAAGTCATTTGCCTCAATAAATCAATGAACAAGCATAACGTTTTCAACTCATTTGTTTAATTTGATTCCCTTGATATAATTTCTGTTGAGAACAGGTCACATTTTAGGTCATATTTATGCAGAAAAAATTAAAATTCAAAAAAGTTTACAAACTTTTAAGTACCACTATAATCACATACCAATTCCTTTCTGATAAATCAGAGCCCAATAAAACCTGCCCATATAGTTTTCTCCATCTCTGTCCCATCAGCTCTAAAAAGAATTCTATGTCTGATGAAAGTTTTCATTAATTTCAGATAATTTTGGATTAGAATTTGAAGAAATTCTTTGAAATCTAAAATGCTTTGAAGAATTCCTTGAAATAAAGTAGTATTTTCTAAAGTAATTAAAATATAATAGTGCTGTTCAAGGAATATAATGTCTTGATATTTTCCTCTGAGATTCCAGGAAAGAGAGATAACAAAGTACTGTACATTTTTTTTTATTAGCAGGTCTATCTTCTAACGTTTCTATGATTTAAATAACTCACAATGCTTTAGACATTGGCATTTGGCCAGGGGAGTTAGCAGAGGTGGTATTCAACCAGCTCACACCGGTTTGGGTGAACTGGTGGCGGTGATTTGGCATGGGTCACCAAACCGGTGGCAACCTCTGGCTGGCCACGCCCCTGACCCAGTCACCCATTCGCTCATTTGTCCCGGTTGCTCTCCTAGCTTTCCCTACCACATGGCAGCCATGGTGCAGCTCGGGCGGACGTCCCAGGGCTGCTGCACATGTGCAGCACTATACATGTATACATGCACGTGCAGCCACTATACATGCAGTGCAAATGTGCAGGAGCCCTGGGACATCCACCCACCTGGAGCACGTTTTCTTCCTTCTCCCAGCAGGTGGGTGGGCAGATATTCCAGGACTCCTCACTCCCCTTGTTGCGAGATGCCTGCAGCTACTGCATGCTTTTTTCAGTGCGGCTGCAGTCCAGCAGCCACACCAAAAAAAGCACACCTTGTTCTATGTGCCGGGCTGGCAACTCTGAGTAGCGGCACATAAACATGGTGGCACTGGACCATTGGAGACATGAAGTGAAGTCGGAGATCAGTAGCAGCCTCTTTCGCAGCACAAAATCGGTCAGGTGGTCTTCTCTTTCTCCGCCTGCTTGTTTTGTATGGCTGAGGAGGAGATCAGCTGGCCAAAGGGGCAGCTGCTGGAAGTGACTATTTTTTGGTCTCCAATTGCCTTTTCAGCACAGAAATCCTCCCCAAATCAGCCAGCTGGTCTCCTTCTCCTTGGCCATACAGAACAAATAGGCAGAGAAGAAGATGACCAGCCTTCCAATTTGGGGAGGATTTCTGTGCTGAAAAGGCAACTGGAGACCCAAAAACAGTCTCCTCCAGCAGCCGACCCTTTGGCCAGCTGATCTCTTCCTCCTCGGCCATACAAAACAAACAGGCGGAGAAAGAGAAGACTAGCTGGCCAATTCGGGAAGGATTTCTGTACTGAAAAGGCGACTGGAGACCGAAAAAGGGTTGCCTCCAGCAGCCACCCCTTTGGCCAGCTGATCTTCTCCTCAGACATAGAAAACAAACAAGCAGAGAAAGAGAAGATTAGCCGGCTGATTCGGGGAGGATTTCTGTGCTGAAAAGGCAACTGGAGACCGAAAAAGAATCGTCTCCAACAACTGCCCCTTTGGCCAGCTGATTTCCTCCCCCTCAGCACATACAAAACGAACAGGCAGAGAAAGAGAAGACTAGCTGGTCAATTCAGGGAGGATTTCTGTGCTGCGAAAGAGGTGGCTACTGATCTCCAGCTTTGCTCCGCTTCTCCAATGGTCCGGCGCAGCCCTGTTCTATGCTCCAGCTGCTTGGACTTGCCGGGCCCGGCAAATAGAACAGGGTGTGCTTTTTTCAGTGCGGTTGCTGGATTGCAGCCGTACCAAAAAAAGCACACAGCAACTGCAGACATCTCGCAACAAGGGGAGCAAGAATCCCCAGGACATGTGGCCAAGCCATGCTGGAAGAGATGTGTCTGCCAGGAGAAGAAAGCATGCTCCGGTAGACTTTAAGAGCACCCCCATGGAAGAATGCCCCCAAGAAACAAGAGCAAACGTAGTGGTTGTGGGGGTGATGGACATATGTGTCTCTCCACAAGGAGTGTGAAGGGAGGCAGACACTGCGTCTCTGAGGAAAAGAGGAGGTGCAAAGCCCTGATGTCACCCAGGAAGGGACTGCAGAGGGACCCATCACATGCCTGTCACCCCTGCTGCCGCTACTTTTGCTCTCACTTTTGGTTTCTTCCATGGGGGTGCTTTTAAAGTTGATTGCTGCCAACTCATCATTGGGAGAGGTGTAGCCCCTGAATTCATGAGAAGTCTTGGGCAAAGTTCTCTGACTTTTAAAACGCTCCTTGTGCACACTGGGAGCGCCTAACCGGAGTGAAATAGAGCAAAGTTGACTGCTTGGGGAAGTTGCTCAGTTGCCCTAAGCCAGTGCAGTTTTTTACTTGGGCAGACAGACGGCCTCAGCAGTGCCTGCAGCAGCAACAGGTAGTGCTGCAACAATGACGTATAGTAAGATTTGGCAGTACAAATTTATCTCCAAGGGGTTTCTGGCAAAAAACAAAACAAAAATCACTCCAAAACAAAACCCATTTGGCAGGCAGACTCGGCAGGCAGTCACAATCTTCAGTTAGGCTTTTTTTTTGTCAGCCCAAGGGCGGAGGAGAGGGGGGAGGTATGTAGGAAATCACCCTGTCTCTATAGCATTGGTCATGTGACTGAGTGGGCATGGCCAACTCAACGTCACTGGCAGCAAGGTGCCACTCCACCTTGTTGAGTTGGCCACGGCCATCCAGTCACATGACCACCAAGCCACATCCACCAAACAAGCCACGCCCACAGAACCGGTAGTAAAAAAAATTGAATCCTATTACTGGGAGTTAGTGTAAATTGAGCAGAAAGCAATGATATTCACAACAAACATACATTCAATATAACATATTTTATAATTATAAATATTATATATGTATGTATATATATATGCATAAAATATTTATATATAAAATATATAATATTGAGACAGAAAGACAGATATAATTATTCACTTTAACTTCCTTACTTTTGCACATTATTTTGTGAAATTTTGCAGGTTTCTTTTCTAGGAGCCTCTTAATTATTTCTGTCATGTCATATAAATTACCCCAAAATACACAAGATAAAATGGAACTTTCCCTTTCCCATTTTCATCATTATATTGGATTTACCTGTGTAACTTGTTCGTTTGTCTTTCAAATACTTTCATTATTTCTATCATGCGATTGTTCATCATCTCAATTGTTTCTGAACAATTATAAAAATAATTATTAGATGATATCTAACATTTTTATCTAGAAATAGACATAGAAGTCAAACAATTGCAAAAGATTGGTCAAAAATGTTGCTGCTGCTACTATCACTCTACGATGACATTATTATTATTGCCAAGTTCCACAACACAAACTAGAGGTAATCCAGTGCCAAGTCAATTAACAAAGGATCACAACTGTCATAGCAAATATTAGACCAAAGTTTCAATTGCTAAGCGTTTAGTCATAAAACAGAATGTCATGTGACAATATCACTTAGCAATTGCAATCCAGAAACAAGTATAATGGGATTTAAACACACACTTCCTTGCAACTTCCTTCCAACTTTTAATGATCAGGGGGTTGTCATAGGCAGCTTTCAAGATCAGTAGGCAGGTAAGTGGTTGCTGCCAGGGGTGAGAGGGAGCAAGGAACTGAGAGACTGGTTATGGAGCCATGTTCCAACCTCATGGCTTGGAATGGCTATGATATAAAGAGGAAGGATATGCAGATGGTTGGGAAGGCTGTACAAAGCCCAAGGAAGGTTTACAAGAAATGGATATGGCCAGCAAACCACAGTATGGGTATAGAGAGACTGAGAAGGATTATGCAGCGGGGGGGAGACTTACCTGAACAAATTGTGATCTTTCTTGCCAGCTTCCCAATTGACTCTGCTTGTGGGAATCCAGCAAGGAAAGTCACAAATCATGATCAGGGCATTGCAACCATTGTAAGCATGGGGGCCGCTTGTTGCAAAGAGCCCAGATCACAATCACAAGATCATGGGAGTGTTGGAATGGTCAGAACTTCAAGGACCAGTTCTAATGACCCTTTGTTCAACATCATGATAGCTTCAAAAGTTTGCTGAATGGATAGTAGTTAATTATGGGCTACCTGTCATTAAAAAGCATACCTCATATAAAAAATTTTTATTTTTCACAGTTAAGTCTTTATTAACATATTATTAATAGGATCTCCCTTCTTATCATCACCACATGTATCCTCATGCAGTTCATAATCTGTATACCACACAGCTTATAAAGTGCATAAGAAATACCAGACTCCAATTCTTTTCCAATAGCCAAACTCCAGTTCTTTGTCATCTACCTATTACTGTTAAATCATTTCAAGTTTCTGGCTGACGTGGCAGGATACTAAATTTATGACGTGGATCACTCCTGAGCTAAGTATTTTTTTTTGTCTAAACTACTGGCCATTTATTTGATTTATAATTTGCCAAAAAGGAGGAGGAGCAGGAGCAGGAGCAGGAGAAGCAGCTAGAGAAAACATAATACTCTTTTCTTACTTGAGGGAGAATAACTTACTGATTTGGCAATAGAGCAACTAATAGTTTACTTTTGTCTAGCCCTGACTGAAATGAAAAAATAAAACTAAATTGAATTTTTCAATACTTTAAAAGCTTTTTCACTTAGTATCAGGGATGGGATTCTACAGGTTCGCACCTATTCGCTAGAACTGGTTGTTAACATTCTAAGCAGTTCAGAGAACTGGTTGTTAGAAGAAATTACTGGCATAATCCTATAAGGAAGGCAGGAAGGAAACATTCTGGTGTTACTTACAGAAACTGCCTCTCCGTTAACCCTTATTACATTTTTGGCAGGACTAGACTTCCTGTCTCAGGAACTTCTCTGCAGGTTTTTTTCCCTCCTTTGCTTGTGTGGAGTGACCATTCAAATTTACAATGGCACTGGAAAAAGTGACTTATGACCATTTTTCACACTTATGACTGTTGCAGCATCCCCGCAGTCATGAGAGGCCAGGCGAGGAGATGTCGTACCTTGATGTGAGTGATATTGAGTTGACCACACCCAGCCAATAACATAACCACCAAGCCATGTCCACCCAGTCACATGACCACCAAGCCACGCCCACCACCTAAGCCATGTCCACAAAACCAGTTGTTAAAAATTTTGAATCCCATCCCTGCCTAGTGTCTATATATTTATAATATGAATTTGAATCAAATATTTCGATTTGAATCAAATATTTACTAACTTGAGATCAAAAACTGAAATTTTGTGCCATATAGGTTTATATTCCATTCAGCATAAAACTTAGTCTCAGTGTTAAAGATTCTACAGGCAGTACTACATTCTGCATTTGTCAGAATAATTTGCAGTTCTTAAATGGAAAGTACCATGCTTCTCACAAAATAAGGCCGGGCCTTATTTTTTTTTTTGACCCCCCTAAAAAACAGCTAGGCTGTCTTTTTGGGGGTGACTTAATTTCCCCCCCCCTTGCATCCTTGGGTGGGCAGGCAGCAACAGCTTGGATGTTGATCTCGGCATTGTTGGGGCACTTCATATCAGGAAACCTTCCGCCACCGTTGCTTTCCCTTCTCCCTTGCTGCCGCGGCATTTAGAGCAACACCACGGCATTTGGCGCAGCCACATGCAGCTAGCCAGGGCTCCTCCCTGCAACCGGAGCCCAGTGGAGACATTCGGCTTCAGGCGCTCCTGTCGCCACCTTCCCTTTGCCTTCGAAGGTGAAGCCAATTATTTAAAAAACGACGCCATATTACAACAAAGCCTTCCCTGCCCAAGAGGGCAGCCCAACCCCATGTGGAGAGGCAAATCTCCGGGCCCACAGCACAGGATCGGCCCACCTTCGGAGAAGCGCCCAGCCGCCATCCTTGCCTGGCACCGGGCAGAGCGCGAAGAGCTTCTGGGGGCACCCAGCGCAGCTGACAAGCGGGCCCTCCTGCCCGGCGGCAGAGCTCTCACCAAGGCAGCGAGCGCCTTCCCGCAGACAGGGAGGCGAGGTGATGGCAGCGCTGCTTCCCTGGCCAATGGAGAGAGCCCGAAGCCGCCCATCCTTTCCACCCCTAGCTCAGCCTGCCCCCGTCCCCACGCATCTCCAAATGTGCCAACAGCTCCAAACGCTGCAGCAGAACGGGCATCAGGCAGAGGCGCTGACTCGGTGGGGTTCAGCTCAGAGGAGGACGCAGCGCAGGCTGTCGCCTTGCCTCCCTGTCCATGGATGGGTGGGCGTTATCACTGCCTCGGGCAGCCTCTCCCGGTGGCCCCTTCGGGTTCAGGCTGAAGGGATTTAGGAAGGAAGCCAAGCTTGGGTCAGCCCAGTTCTTTTGCTTGGCAGGTGGGCGCGCACCTGGGGCTTGCTTTCCCAGCTCTGCCCAGCCCACACGGCTCCGGCGCGGCCCTTGTGGGATGAGTGGAGAGCCCAGCGGGGAGACGCTTGCTGCCTTGGCAAGAGCTCTGCCGCTGAGCAGGAGGGGCCGCCTGTCAGCTGCGCTGGGCACCCCAGGAGAAGCTCTTCACGCTCTTCCCGGCACGAGGCAGGGATGGCGGCTGGGTGCTTCTCCTGAGGTGGATCAATCCTGCTCTGCAGCCCCGGGAGGTTCGCCTCCCCACATAGGGTTGGCTGCTCTCTTGGGCAGGAGAGGCTTTGTTGTAGTAGGGTGTCATTTTTAAAAGAATTGGCTTTACCTTCGAAGGCAAAGGGAAGGCGGCAACAGGAGCGCCTGAAGCCAAGTATCTCTACAGGGCTCTGGTTGCAGGGAGGTGCCCTGGCTGGCTGCGCATGGCTGCGCCAAACGCCACGCCGTTGCTCTAAACACCACGGCAGCACGGGGAGAAGGTAAAGCAATAGTGGCGGAAGGTCTCCCAATACGAAGTGCCCCACCAATGCAGGCAGCACCATATCCGGGTATGCAACAAAAGTACTCCCTAACAGCAAGCCACCCCAACATTCCCCCCATTTCGCATGTTTAATATAGGCCTTAATTTGGGGGAGGGGCTTAATTTGATTTTATGCCAATAAAACATGCTGGGCCTTCCTAATGGTGGAGGCTGTATTGTTGGAGAAACACGGTAAATAAAAATAATGAGTTTTCTATCTCCGCAGATAGTTCAGTAAGCCCTGCTATTAAACAGAAAGGGATCAAATCTTGCCTTCTCTTTTCAACATGGAAAAAGACAAAAAGCTTTATGAGCTGGATGTTGTTAATCAATTAACTGTCATAGGATCATATCAATTTTAATAGTTTCTAATATCCTTTTTTCAAGAAATTAATAATCTTCTACAAAAAGGTTCTCTTATCCACCCGTATGTTAGTTGATCAAGCATAAACATTCAAAATCTATTAAAGTTGTAGTAAAATTATAATAATCTTGACTACCAGATACCAGAAACATTTCTAAAGTGAGTGTTCCAGGAATGATTTTATTCTTTAATATTGATTATGTTTTTAAATAAATTGACTGCATCACTAAGGATAAAGCTGTTTATTTAGCTATATTTCTTTCTCTCTCCAAAATAAATCAGTGATATTAAATCTAGGAAAACCAAAAATGGTTTCTAGTACAAATGGTTAACCTTAGAGTATTATAGCCTATATATTGCAATTTTAAAGTTTGTAGTGCTTTGTGCTTATCCATATTGTTTTTATCAGTTATGCCTGTTTTTTAAGCATAAATTTATTTACTATAGTCTGTCTAGTATATTTTATCATATGGTATTATTAATGTCAAATTTTCAAAAAACCCAATTTCATCAGTGAGATTTTTAAATTACATATCTTAATTTAAATCCAAGCTAAATTTCTAGACATCAAAATTAATTACTGTAGATTGCATAATGATCTAACATATATTTTCTTAATTTGGCATTTTCTATGTTTTCGCAAACAAAAATTCATGATAGTTAAAAATCATGTCAGCTAAACTTGTAGCCTAACAATTTAGAAGAAGTTGATCTGAGGCAGTTTTCCTAAAATATCTTATATTCTTTTTCATGTTTTAACATTTTATATTTTGAAGCACTTACGTGGTTGTCCTGCATCTTCTTGGAAAACCTGTACCATATTGAACACATCTTCAGTGAAATGTTTTGTAGCAAGTTCTAAAACAAAGTTTATTATAACTATTTAGTTAAGTTATTTGTCAAATATATATAATTTGTTAAAAATATAAAAAATACTTTTTTCTATAACTCTGATTAAAATTTGCAAGTATATTTGATTATATTAAATTTTCTATTTATGTGCTGATAGGAATCTAATAACTGAGCAAATGATTCTCAGATGTTCTTGATAAAAGATACTATGAAGAGAATTCTGTTATTCTAACAATTCATGTTAGAAATACCAGAAAATCCAAGTCTTTATTGAAATATTTCTTAGTACTGGGAACTTTTTGTTTTATTCTAGGAACTTCTAGGAAAAGGAACAAACAAATTTTGTTGTAGGAATTTCAGTTATAAAATAGGGTTATCATTTCTGAACTTTTGCAATAAAGAATACTCTGGATAGGTAGTTTTTACATAATGTTCTGACATATCAAGGAGGACAAATTATATCTTTCTCTGTTACTGCGGTGACATTCAAGGTGACATTGAAAGTGTTCAGTTAACGCAACTGTAATTCATTCACTGCCAGCAGATGTAACTAGTTTTAAGTAGCGTTCTAACTTCCAAAATCATTTACATACAACGTTTTATAATATGAAAGTTCAATTCTCTGGAAGATACTAAAAATATTTGTAGTCTCTGGAACACCATAGAGATCCCCACCCTCACCTATTTTATTCATCTACATGTAGATATTATTGCCTCTTCATCATTTCTTTGCATCTTAATTCTGTATAGTTTGTTCTCTCTGTCCGCAGAGGCAGTTCAGATGTCAAAAAGTGGCTGAAAGGTTTTTTCCATCCAGCCACAGCATGATGAGGGAAAGTCTGCTTGTGAAATAACATGGCAAAGCAGGAAGTATGTATTTTGAAATCTGAGCTGGCTCTGACCACACAGAGAACAAACAATGCAGAGTTAAGAGGTAAAGACAGGGGTGGGATTCTACCAGTTCGCACCTATTCGCTAGAACCGGTTGTTAACATTCTAAGCAGTTCGAAGAACCGTTTGTTAGAAGAAATTATTGGCCTAATCCTGTAAGGAAGGCAGGAAGGAAACATTCTGATGTTGCTTACAGAAACTGCCACTCCATTAACCCTTATTATATTCTTGGCAGGACTAGACTTCCTATCTCTGGAACTTCTTTGGAGTTTTTTTTTCTTCCTTTGCTGGTACTTTGCTTGTGTGGAGTGACCATTCAAAGTTACAATGGCACTGAAAAAAGTGACTTATGACTATTTTTCACACTTATAGCTGTTGCAGCATCCCCACAGTCATGAGAGGCCAGGTGAGGAGATGCGTGCCTCGATGTGAGTGATATTGAGTTGGCCACACCCAGCCAATAATATGACCATGAAGCCATGCCCACCAACTAAGCCATGCCAACAGAACCGGCTCTAAAAAATATTGAATCCCACCCCTGGGTATAGAAGTGATGTAAAAGGAGGGAGAAGAGCTCCTTTGCTCAGAATTACAGCAACAAAGGTTTCAAAACATGTCCTGATGTTTAAAAAAAGGAATATTGGTTTATTTAATATAGCATTTTTGTTAAATATAGATGGGGAAATTTATAATTATTTGTATACCCACTATGTAAGGGGAAAGGAATGCACATTAGATTTTTTTATGTATTTTTCAGCCTTCAACCAGGGTGGATTTTTTTCTAATGTTTAATATTATCTGTATTCGATACTTAGGGTTTTTTCTTTTTCTTTTTATTTTGTATATATATATTGTTGTTGTTATTAATGTTGTATGATTGTTAGTTTTTTCCTTTTCTTTGTTTTGTATTTTATCTTTGATAATAAAAGAATAAATAAACATGTTTTTTAAAAAGAGAAAAGAAAAAAGACATTTCTGGAATTCTCAAGACAGGCCTGGTCTCCTTCCCTTCCTCCACCTCCTCAGCTCTGCAGATCTTCATAAGGTAAGAGAGCATTGTGAAAGCTGGAGGAGAACTTGGGGGAGGAAGGCAAAGGAGACCCAGTGCTCCTGGAGACCTGGCATGGCAGGATTTGGGGAGATGGAGAATAGATAGGTGGATGTGCTGAAGCATCCCTGTGGTTGGTCATAAGGGCAATTGACAGTGGGGAGTTCTGTACAATTTCTAACTTTGAAACAGGGTCATATATAGTGGTGGTGGTGGAGGGCTGTTATAATTTTGAACAGTCATTAAATGAACTGGGGAACCTGATAAGGTATATATAAGATTCAAATGCATCATCATAAAACATATTTTCTTATAAATTATTCATTATTTTCCCAGCCTCTAGTCTACTCAGTCAGTTTTGCCTATCCAACTTTACTATCCAGCATTTTTACTTTTGTCCACATTAGTCAAACTCATTTTTCAAAATTATTTTTTGAGGCCTTAATGTCCATAATAGATCAGAATTATTACCTTCAATTATATTTTTTGGATCTTTTGGAGTGGGAGGTGTTGGGCTTACTGCTTTTTTCTTTTCCCTGTCAAAATGTACATTATTGGTAGTATTAAATCTAGATTTAGAAATTCAATGTTCATTTAGCAAAGTTCTACACATAATTTTTACATGTCACAGTTTATTTATGTTAACAATACAAAATCCTACTTTGTTAATATAACACATTAAGTAATATAATATAATATAATATAATATAATATAATATAATATAATATAATATAATATAATATAATATAATATAATATAATATAACCTACCTAACCTAACCTATCCTAACTTAACCTAACCAAACCTAACATAATAGGTTAATGATAATTTGAATATATATTATGTAAAAGACATTATTAATCTTCAGTGCTTTAAGAACAAATACCAAATAAGAAAACACCAAATAACAAGGGGTTAAATATTGCTTATATTATATACAAAACTTCTGGTAATTCTTGTTATTTTTGACATTACTCCATAAAAAAATTATTACCTTCTAGTGTTGTTTTCTAAAATAATTATGTCACAAAATATAATCCTCAGAATAGTGAAAGAAGGGTTAATATGAAAACTGAGAATCAATATAAAAATTAGAGAGCTAGAATATTAAAAATAAAATCTGAAATATTTCAGCATTGGAAGTTCACTGGTAACTGACAGATCAGTGAATAGTTCTCTGTAGAGGGGCCTGCATTCTAGAATGATTTTTCCCTTGAGATCCAAACAGCCCCCACTCTGCTATGGTTTAGAAGAGCCATAAAAAACTACTTCTTCTAAATTGCAAATATTCTGTTACTATAAACTTCAATAAAGGCACTACATGCTTTATCTACCTCCCTTGCCTGCACTATCTAAAAAGTTGACAACCTTTGACCTAGAGCAGAGGTGTCAAACTTGCGGCATCACATTGTCATCATGTGACTTATCATGACTTTTTTTCCCTTCATTAAAACAGGGGTGGGCGTGGTCAACACCCAGGCCGCAAGTTTGACACCCCTTAGAGCATTAGTGTAAGTTGTTGCCCTTATACTGTCATAGTGAAAACTTATATAATTGGCTTATAGCATGGGTGGGCAATTAATTTTTCCAAGAGACTATATGAGAAACTGGGACTGCTGTGGAGAACTATCAATGTCCTTATCCCTCCCCACTGACACTATCCCATCACTGCCCCTGCTACCCTATTGCTGATATTGCTGCTACCATGGGGTGAATAGGGACAGCTAAAGGGTCAGGTATGGCCCACAGGCCATAAAATGCCCATGCCTGGTTTATAGGAACATAAACCTATGCAGAAAATACTATTTAGTATAGACCAGTAAGGGTCTTAATTATCTGTGAGGGAATTAATTATCTGTAGGAATCAGGACAGGAGTAATAATAAGAGAAAGAACAAGCACAGGAGAAAATGTCTGATTATTTGTGATTATTTTAAGACAGAATATTACCTCAACTATGACTCCAACTAATTAGTGCTGTACATGTTTAAATCTTAGGAGAAATCGTACATGCCTTGTGGCAACCTGCCTGAACTGAGTGTACCCATATGCAGGCAATATATATGGTAAAACCTCTGCAATTTGTTGGGTATTAATAGTGCTTTTAAAAATGAGCTAAGAATACAATCAAAATTATTAATTGTCACACTGTTGCTACACAAATTATTTTCAATTCTGTAATATGGGTTACTTTATAAATCACATTTTGAATTATTTGCTGTGTGTATTATAGTATACATGCTGTGCTGTGTTGTGCTATGCTTCCTCAGAGCAGGGAGAACTGGCTCTCAGGACTTCAGAGTAAGGCACAGTGCAGTACCAGTGTGACACCTCTCCCAAATGCTTCCCCAGATACCTTTTCAGATATCAGCGTGGGGGAGGATGAACCAGTTCCTGACACATCAGGATGGGAATTGGTCAATGGCTCCAAGCAATCAACTGACAGTGATTTGGCTGAAGTACAGCTACAGTAGGATAGCCCTGAGGCATCAGATAGAGAAAGTATGCAGCCTATAGCCAGTCAGGGATGAGGAAGAAGAACAGCCTTCTGCACCTGATCCAAGAACAAGAAGTACAGAGAAAAGGCAGGAGCAGTGAAGGTCAGGCAGATTACTCGCAAGGAGAAAGCCTCACACTTCTTGATGGGCTGTACCAAAAGCTGGCTATTTAGCACAGCAGACAGATGAAGGCGATGCTGGGAATGTGTTTATTTCCTAGATGTGTGTTTTCTGATCGTTGTGATCCCTGCCTTGCTTTAGATTGTGTCTTTACTTGGATTGTGGATTGTGCCTTGTGAACTCTGAACTTGCTTCATGAACTCTCTTGTATTGTGGATTTAATTTTGCCTAGTGTGTTTATATTGATTTGGAAGCTTTCAAGTGCCCTGTGGACTTGTTGGCCATTGCTATGTAGACTAGCATTGGTCTGCTTGTGTAAAACTACTAAGCCATGGTTACGTATATGTGTGTGTGAGTAAGCAAGACAGCACAATCAGGAAGACACAGGGGCTCTGTACCAGGAGTGGATGGGCAAGAAGAGGAAGAAAGGCCGAGAATTTTGGAAATGCTGTCAGAAAGGCAACTGAATGAATGCCTGGCTGAAAAGGAAAGAGAAGAGATTCAACTGCAGTCAGGAAGCTCAGATGACCAGTGAGAAGCACAAGGCAGAGAAGAGGTGCAGCTGCAGTGAGGATGAGAAACTATCTCTTTCACAGATCCCAGGCCATGCAGGGCCAAACGGAGGGAAGCATAGCAGTGGTTGGCAAGGCTACTTGCAAAGAAGTGGCCGCACCCCTCCTAATGAGCTGGACTGACTGGTAGCTACTTAACTGATGCTTGGAGCAAGCAACATAAGAAGCAACCACCTGTTTCCTGCAGTGCTTGTCCTCCAATTTTTTGATTCCTCCTTTCATGATTCCAGACCTATGCCTTTTTTGCTGACCTTGTGATTGAACCTTGGATTTGGCTTGGATTCTGAACCTGGACCTTGACTTTAGTTATTGTGTTTGGACTTTGTGTGTGAACCTGCAGACTTGTGCCTTCCCTCAGACTTTGTATTTGCCTTTCACTTCATCCCTTTTTGCAAACTCAGACTTATTGCAACTTTACCTTTCTTGTGAAGGGACTTGGGAAATAACGTTAGGGACTTGCAATGCCTCAATAAGTAATCACAATGTGTGTGTGTGTGTGTGTGGCGTGTGCGCGCGCGCATGTATGCTGTGTGTGTGTGTGTAGTTAGACAGGACATATAGAGAATGTATTACTACTATCACTGCCTTCTACAATATCTAGTAAAAAAAAACCTGGAAACTATGTATCATTGGTCTTTTCATTCTTGCAGAGAACAGTGCTTCCCGTTAATTTCCCTATTACTTGTAGAAGTCAGAGAAACCATAAACAAAACAATTTATATTAGGCATTTATTTATTTGAGAAAATTTAATATAATAATTATATAATTAAATTATGAAGGAAATATACCGTGGCAGTGCCTAGTAAACAAAATATTGTACTTTCTATATACACTTTATGTTTAATAATATTTATAACTATCTTTATAATAAACATATTTTGTATTATTGATATCATAATGTCTTAAACATAACTATGTTTCATGGTATTCTTACTGTTTAGGTATAGAAAACTGAATAAGTTTGGGTAGTTCTTGAACACGGCCTTTTAGTTCTTCAAGTCTTTGAATGCGATTCAGTAACTGATTGATATTATTTGTTATGCTTTTATCTACTAGAGGAACTTGCCAGTCTGGGATAATTTCTTCCTCGCCTAACTGAAATATAGTTAGACAACAAAATATTAACATAATCTGTTGTATAGTAACAGAGGTTTTCTCAATTAGCTTGAAAGAAGCACCACATTCACTGTTTCAAATAATGTACTTTATTATAGTAGAATTGTCTCTGCAATATTAAGCTATTGTATTTATTATAGTAGAATTGTCTCTACAATATTAAGCTATTGTAAAACATATACAGGTAGTCCTTGATGTACGAGGGCTATCCACAAAATAGATTACGTTTTGCGATAGAAAAAAAACAAAGTGTAGGAGAAAAAAAATATTATATACCCTTGAAAGTGACACTTAAATACTACTTTTCAACATATTCACCGAACAAATTGAGGCACTTATCATAGCGGTGAACAAGCTTTGCAATTCCATTGTCATAAAATTCAGCCGCCTGAGATTTGAGCCAGTAAGTCACGCCCGCTGGCAGTTCCGCGTCATCGTCAAAGCGCTGTGTTACAAGCCAGGTCTTCATCCTCAGAAACAAGGGGTAGTCGCTTGGTGCAAGATCGGGGCTGTAGGGTGGATGAGGAAAAATCTCCCACTTGAAAGCATTCAGGACTTCTCGAGTGTGATTTGCTGTGTGTGGTCGGGCACTGTCATGCAAAAACAAAATTTTTGAGCTTAACTTTCCTCTCCGCTTGTTCTGAATTGCTTTTCTTAGTTTTTGCAACGTTTCACAATACCTCACAGAGTTTATTGTTGCGCCATGTTCCAGAAAATCAGTAAGAAGCACACCTTGCCTATCCCAAAAAACAGTCGCCATAATCTTCCTTGCAGAGAACGTTTGCAAACATTTTCTTGTTTTTGGGGGGGAATTTGTGTGCCCCCACTCCATAGACTGCAATTTGGTCTCGCTGTTCACATGTTTGATCCAAGTCTCATCTCCAGTTCCAATTCAATCAAGAAATGAATCTCCATCTTTGTCGTAAGAGTACAGAAATGTCAATGATGCAGCCATACACTGACTCTTGTGGTTTTCTGTCAGGATTTTTGGCACCCATCTTGCACAAAATTTGTGGTAGCCTAGCTTTTGTGTAACAATTACATGCAAAAAACTGCATGAAATTTGTGGAAAACTAAGCAAAAGTTCCGTTACTGTGAAACGGCGGTTTTCACAAATCTTGTCATCGATTTTCGCGACCAGTTCATCAGTCACAATGCTCGGACATCCACTCCGCTGTTCATCATGAACGTTACTTTGGCCATTTTTAAACTTAATGCACCATTGGTGCACTCCACCTTCAGTGATGATGTTGTCCCCATACACTTCACACAGTTGCTGAAAAATTTCAATCAGTTTATGGTTTTTTGCCAACAAAAATCTTATCACTGATCGCACCTCACAACTTGCAGGATTTTCAATTGCGGCACAAATTTCAAACGTTTGCTGTGAAATAACGGGCAACAATACGACCTCCCACTAGCACGATTAGATGCAGACTGAGTGGCGGACACAAAGACCAAAGATGGCTGCGCTAGCTCCTCCCCTTCTTGCCACAGACGAAAACGCAATCTACTTTTGGATAGCCCTCATACAACAGTTTGTTTAGTGACAGTTTAAAATTACAACAGTGCTGAAAAAAGTGATTAATGACTGCTTTTCCTACTTATGACCATTACAACATCCCCATGATCACATGATCAAAATTCAGCCTCTTGGCAATTGACTTATATTTATGCCAGTTACAGTGTCCCGGGACCATGTGATCACATTTTGCAACCTTCTGATAAACAAAGTCAATAGAGAAACCAGACTCATTTAACAACTATGTTACTAACTTAACAGTTGCAGTGATTCATTTAACTTTGGCAAAAAAGCTATAAAATGGAGCAAAATTCACTTAACAAATATCTCATTTTGCTACAGAAATGTTGGGCTCAACTGTGGTCATACATCAAGGTCTACTTATAATGTAAAAGCAAACTTTCATACTTTTAATTATGTAGAATAATAATTAAAATATTGCATTTACCTGAAAGAAAAATTAATGCATTTTTAATAAACCACCTACCAACCCACTAAGCATAAATAGACCAATTTCTTAAAATGAACTAAAAAGTATACTTTACTAATAATGAGAAGGTGACTGACATGAAGTGGAAAAATGTTATTTTGGAATGGCTTCAATTGAGAGCCAGGATAGCCAAGCTGGATAAAATAAATAGGTGGTTATTTTTATGGAATGTGATTGTTTTCTACTGTAATAAGCAATCTGAGAGGTGGGATGATGGAGACCATCAGAGTATCTCACTGCAGTTGGAAAAGGTACTATCACTAAAATTGTGATAAATCAAACTACATGCAAGAAGATCATCAGTTTGGGGATCCTTTGGTGATGGTTTGAAACAGCACAAAGCAATTTTGGATGCTCCAGATGTAGTATATTTTCCATGATATTACATGCAAAAGGAAAGTCCTGGAGAGAAATTTCTATCTGAATTTGTTCATGTCTGATTGGCCATTACAATTGCAACTAGACATAAGTGTTGTATTCTCCCCCTCAATGGAAGACAGGATTAGCATAGGTGGAAAAAGTGGGGAAAGTAAAAATATTTTTTTTATGGGGTTATTAGTGAGAAAGGGACACTGGAGTAATGAAGAGGCACATAAATATCTGATGGCAAAGAATATTATGAAGTCTCTGGAAATATTTGCTTTATGTATAACATTGGAAAGACTAACTATACTAACTAGAGTACTAACCCTAACCCTAATAGGTGAGTTCTACAGCAGCCAAGTTTTGGAACAGGAAAGTGATAATTTTGTCTATAAACAAACAGTTGTGAATATTTGCATCTAAAGCTGGAGTGCAGTGACATATTAGGAACCCCTTCCTGATCTCATCATTCAATTAGTGTTGGAGTATTAACTACTATTATTAGGGGATTTCAACTGTTCTTACCTTCATTTGCATTCTTGAAACCCCGCGTTTTGATTGGTCAAAGCGCGGGGTGATCTGATTGGTTTAGCGAGCCGCGCTGATTGGCCCGCTGAGAATCTCCTACGATTGGCGGATACGAATCGCGGGAGATTCAAAGTGGTGCCATTGGCCGCAGCCGCCACGGCTTGAGAATAAAAAGCCACAAGTTTTCCCTTGGAGCCAGATCGGTTCCGGGGGCCTAATAAAGAGCTGAAACCAGAGTCATTGCCTCCTGGTCTCCTTGCCGAACGGACATGACACTGGCGATGAGAGTGGGATCCCAAGTCTGAACCCCATCGAGCACGTATCCACCGGAAGCAAGACCGACGAGATGGCATCGCTCCGCCTGCGCCTTTCAACCCCGTTAGCGAGGACTGGGAATCCTACACGGACAGATTCCTCATGTTCCTCAAATGCAGCAACATGAAGGATGCCACCGGGCCAAAAAAACGAGCCGTTTTCCTGACACACTGCGGGCCCGCAGTGTTCAAGATGGCGAAAGCCCTCACGAAACCCGCCGACGTCAAAGCGATGGACTGGGACGACCTCGAGCCCTTGCTCCGCAACCACTACGCCCCCGCCCTGCCTACCCTCATCAGGAGGCACGACTTCTACTGGCGGGACCAGAGACCGGGCGAAAGCATTAGTGACTTTGTTGCCGAGTTGCGGAACCTAGGAGGCATGTGCGGATTCTCCGACATGGACAAGGCCCTATGGGACCGAGTCGTGCTCGGACTTCGGGATCCAGTCCTCCAGAGCCGACTGATGGCCAAAGGCGACATCGCCCTCACTGACGCCATCGCTGAAGCCACCGCAGCCAAGGCTACCTGGAAGTCGGCGAACCGCATGCGGAGATCGGATGCCGGGGACCGCACTGCAACCACCTACTCGGGACGGGCGACCGAGGCCCAACCGGAAGCAAGTCACCGCGAGACCACCACCCACCATGGCAAATTCCACTCCGCCTCCGACACCTTGGACGAGGAGGAGGAAATCCACCGGCTCCAGGCAGGACGTGACCAGCGCAATCGGCGGGGTCGTAAGTCGGGGACCGCATGTGCCGGTTGCGGAGGCGACCACCCAAGATCGGAGTGCCGTTTCTTCGACGCAGTCTGCCGGCATTGCGACAAAAAGGGCCACATTGCCCGCATCTGCCGACTAAAGAAAGCCTACAGCCCCAGACGGCGGAACCACAGCAAGCGGAGACGGGACAGCACACCCCGCAGAGCCAGAGATCGCCCAGCCGACAGCCGATGGGACCGGAGCGGCAAACCCGACAAGGCGGAGAGACCCGGCGGAAGAAGGAAACCCACCAGACGGTCATCATTGGCCATGCATCAACCACCAACGCCCGAAAAGTCTACGTGGAGGTAGGCATCGAAGGCAAGCCATGCAGGATGGAGGTGGATTCCAGGTTCTACCTCTCCATGGTCGCCTGGCAAGAGATCAAACGCTTGGTGCCTGCCATCCACAAGAAGGGACTGGAGAACCAGAGACTAATCATCAAAGACTACCAGGGAAACCCCATCCCGGTAGTCGGAACCGGACAATTCAAAGTAAATTTAAGGGCTGCACGGCAAAGCTTCCCCTAACAATCGTGGACCGAGACCGGCCCAGCCTTTTGGGACTGTAATGGTTCGCGCCGCTTGGCATCAAAGTCACGGGCATCAACCACATCGCCGAGACTGATTGGGAGCAGCAACTGGCACGGGACTTCCAGGAAGTGTTCGACAGCACCCTAGGCAAGTACCGAGGGCCCCCCATCTCCTTCAGCCTAGACCCTAACATTCCCCTGAGACGCCTAAAACCACGGCGGGTACCTTTTGCACTCTGGCCAAAAATTGACAAGCAAATTGACAAGCTCGTCAAGCAAGGGGTCCTACAACCAATTGATCATGCCCGGTGGGAGACCCCAATAGTCACCCCAGTCAAGCCCGATGGGTCGGTGAGAATCTGTGGGGAGGCAAGGTTTTTGCGAACCTCGACCTGGCCCAAGCATACCAACAGCTGCCGGTCAACGCAGAAACCGCGGAGGCGCAAACCATAGTCACCCACCGGGGAGCTTTCCGATGTAACCGACTCCAGTTTGGAGTCAGTGTGGCGCCTGGAATTTTCCAGAGCCTCATGGAGAGACTCTTGCAGGGCATCAAGGGGGTGGTGCCTACTTCGACGATGTGGTGGTATCGGCAACCTACCAGCGAGAACTAGAGGGTCGGCTAAGGGAGGTGTTAACCAAATTCAAGGAAACCGGGCTAAAAGTGAAGAGGGAAAAGTGCCAACTTTACACAGAGCGGGTTGAGTTCCTGGGATACCTCCTAGACCGGCACGGCATCCACCACACCGAAACTAAAATCAGAGCCATTAAGGAGGCTCCCACACCCAGGACTAAAACGGAACTGCAGGCGTTTCTGGGACTGCTTAATTTTTACAATGTTTTCCTGCCCCAGAAGGTGACCGCGGTGGAGCCTTTGCATAGGCTCTTGGACAAGGTGGCTACCTGGACTTGGGGGAAACGCGAGGAAGCCGCCTTCAGGAGAACCAAGGACCTGCTCACCTCGGATGCCGTCCTCATCCAATACAATGAGACTCTATCATTCGCCGTCACATGCGACGCCTCACCCTTCGGCGTTGGCGCCATCCTCAGCCACACACTCCCAGATGGAAGAGAAGCACCCATCGCCTTCTTCTCCAGGACACTCACCAAACCGGAGCGGAACTATAGCCAGCTGGACAAAGAGGCCCTAACCATCATCGCAGCAGTGAAGAGGTTCCACGAGTACCTCTACGGCCGCACCTTCACAATCATCACGGACCACAAGCCGTTGCTGGGCATCCTGGCAGGAAACCGGGCCACCCCGAACATTTTATCTCCCAGGATGACAAGGTGGTCCAAATTCCTTGCCACCTACAGCTACCGGCTCACACACCAACCCGGTAAGACGATTACACATGCAGACGCTTTGAGCCACTCACCGCTACCCGACCTAGACACCGACCCAGCACCCACTATGAGCACCCTCAGCATAGAGACTCTGCCCGATCTACCCATAACCGCGTCAGACATTGCCCGAGAAACCAATAAAGACAAACTTCTGGCACGGGTGTTACATTGGGTAGAGAAAGGGTGGCCAGAAAAGGACAACAACAAAGCATTCAAAACATTCCGGAACCGGCAAACGGAACTTTCACTGCAAAAAGGGTGTGTACTGTGGGGGGATAGGGTGGTTATCCCGGAAAAACTGAAAGGGAAGGTATTGGGGTTGTTACACGAGGGGCACCCGGGCATAGTTAGAACGAAAGCTCTGGCCAGAAGTTACGCTTGGTGGCCAGGGATGGATAAGCAAATTGAGGCCTGGGTGGCAAGGTGTCAACGCTGCCAAGAAACCAGACCGAGCCCTCCCGCGGCACCGATCCTGAAATGGGAAACCCCCAGGGGATCCTGGTCTAGGGTCCACATAGACTTTGCCAGGCCCACCAAGGGACATACATTCCTAGTAACCGTAGATGCTTATTTCAATTGGCTGGAGGTAAGCAACATGAAATCCACCACCACAGAGGCCGTAACCAAGGAACTTTGCAAACTATTTGCAACCCACGGCCTCTCAGATGTCATCGTGTTGGACAACGGGCCCCAATTCACCTCACTGGAATTTGAAAAATTCCTAGTGGAACAGGGCATATGACACGCATTGACAGCTCCGGCGCATCCGGTGGCGAACGGAAGGGCGGAACGGATGGTTCAATTCACGAAAAAAACCATCCAGAAAATCGAACACGGGGAAATCCAAGAAAAAATAAATAAAATGCTTTTTATACAACATATAACCCCGAACACAACAACGAACAAAAGCCCAGCAGAGCTACTGATGAGGAGGAAAATAAGGTCCCCAATCGACAGACTGCACCCCACATACAACCCGGAAAAATCCCCAAACTCCTCCAGCAAGCACCGGTCTTTTGCGCCAGGCGACGCCATCTACGCAAAAAATCTAACCGGAGACCCACTATGGGTACCAGCAACCATAACCCAACTGACAGGTTCCCACTCGTACCGGCTGCAAACAACCGACAGATGAGCGTGGAAACGCCACATCGATCAAATAAGATCGAGAACGGCCACAAGAAACACAACCGACACGCAACCAGACACAGAAAATCCCCTTAACACAAGCCAAGAGGGGAGGGAATACCCCGGGAACCAAAACCCAGAAGAAAACCAACCATACTCACCAGCAAACAGCCAGCTCGAAGCCTCACCAGGGAGAAGCAGCCAGGCCAGCTCGACCAGCCCAGAAAGACCGGGCGGGAGCGGCGAGAACCGCAGCTTAACCAGCCTGGGTAGACCGGGAGGGAGCTGCGACAAGCGGCCCGGCAAGGCCTACCAGGCGATTCCATCAACGAGGCCGAGAGACACAGAGAACCTGACCGAACCGGCTGGGAGCCAACCAACGACTGACCTGCGCAGGTCCAGTAGGCAAGTGCGGAGCCCCGCCTACTTATGGGACTACATTACGTAGGACCAAACCAAGAGGGGAGGGGTGTTTTGTACCTTCATTTGCATTCTTGAAACCCCGCGTTTTGATTGGTCAAAGCGCGGGGTGATCTGATTGGTTTAGCGAGCCGCGCTGATTGGCCCGCTGAGAATCTCCCGCGATTGGCGGATACGAATCGCGGGAGATTCAAAGCGATGCCATTGGCCGCACCCGCCGCTGCTTGAGAATAAAAAGCCACAAGTTTTCCCTTGGAGCCAGATCGGTTCCGGGGGCCTAATAAAGAGCTGAAACCAGAGTCACTGCCTCCTGGTCTCCTTGCCAAACGGACACGACATCAACCTCCATCTTTCAAGGATGGAATTTGGAAATTTCAAATTTATTTTTTCCTCTCTGAGAATTGAATGCAATTGAATGAAAGAATAAACTGAAGATGGCCAGTATTGAAGAAAAAATAATTGCAAAAGATTTCAAATAAAATAATTCAAATTATTCATTTTTGTTTTGAGAAATTTTCATATATTAGTATTAGCCATTATTATAGAAACACTTTTAATTATATTAAGATTAATCCCAAATGTCTGTTGTACCTGCTTAAGTAAGAATGGCTAATCCTTATATTGTGTCGTTTTATTTAGATTCTAAAATTTAACATAAAGAAACTGCAGAATATATAGAGAAACAATTCACATGGTTACCACATATTTCTAAATGGTTTGTGTTAGATCTTAACAATCCAAATTCTAGGTTTACCTCTTCCATCTCATGGACCTCCTTTTCAAACCACTTGAGAAAAAAATAAAATAAAATTAGATATTAACAGATTACATTTTTATAAAATAAAACATATTTTAAAGATACATATCAAAATTTTTCTTACCTTAAGCAATGAGTCTAATATCTAAGAAAAAAAAATATAAATCACCATCAATTTTATTATATAACAATTTAAATACAAAATAACAAAGTGAGAAATGTCTAGGTTTCCAAATTGTACCTCCTTATGTTAACTTAAGCAGGAAATGTTTTCTCTTACTAGACTTTTTTGCTAGGTTGATCTTTATATTTTTGCAATGGAGGTGGGGATTTACCATATGCTTATCATTCTATTGAAACATCTATCCTTCCAATTTATTCTAAATTTCCAAAAAACTGGTAGCTATTATTATACATACTAAAGTTGAATTTTTTTCAAGTATAACAAAACATGACAATTAACAGTAAATAAAATCTTACGCTTATGCAGTACAATAAACATTATACATACTTGCTTTTCTTCACGAAGTGCATTTTCCAATTGTGTTCTAAGTTGTGAACAACATATCAGGAAAGAAGTCATATCTTCATAATCTTCCTTCCAATGACAAAAATATTCATATAGTATCTTTATTTTAAAAATATTGCTAGGGAAAACTATTTCTGAGATTTGTAATAATCTTATTACGATTCTTATTTTTAAACTAAATCTACAACTTTTATCATTTACATGAAGTAATGACAGCATTTACTTATATAAATTAAGAATGAAAACATTAGCTAGGATACTACCCTATGTAAACTGGAATGGTAGGTTCCAGTGAACAAACTGGCACTCTGTTTATTTACTAAAATTTATATGTTGCATATTCCTTTGATTCTAGGGGCTTTACAATAGATAAAACAATAATAAAATCAAAAATCTATTTATAAAGCCACATAATTAACAGAATATATATAAAAAACTATAAATAAAAGCATAGCTGCCATCATACAAGTTAAAATGCCCCTTAATAAAACTATTTTATCACTTTCTGGGACATCATCAAAGTAAAGAAATTATTAAACTTGGGGGAAAATTGTTTCATAGGGGCTAATTTCCATCTAGGTTTTTTTTAGGCAACTAGCAAAGAATCATCTCACTTAGCATGTATAAATTAGATAGATTCTACATAAAGAAAACAGTTCTACTGATAACAGGGACACAATCTCAGAGGTTTTATAAGCATTCACTTGAAACTTGAAATAGAGTTCTACTGGTAGCATATACAGTTCTGATAGTTATGCATAATTTCACAACATAATAATTCAGAACAATTATTAGTCCTCAGTTAGCAATTGGCCATTCAGTAGTGACCATTCAATAGTGATGAAAAGGTAATTTTGCCACCAATCCTGTAACTTAGAATCTTTGCAGGTAAAATAAAGGAAAGCTCAAATAAAGTCATAAGCAAAAGTGTGGTTTCACTTAGTATTCATTTCCTTAATGACCAAGTTACTGGTCTCAATTGTAATAATTAAACAAGAACTATAGTACCTGTATTACATCTTTTGTTATTGCTCATTAATATGAGTTTAGTCTAAAACCAACATCACTCATTAAAATTAGGCCTATTTAAACAGTATGTAATGTTATTTACAGATAGTTCTTCCTCCTCTTCCTCCTCCTCTTCTTTACTTTCTTTAACTTCATCTTCCTTTATATACACATCTTCCATTGTATGTACAATCTGCAAAAAATTCCAAATAATGTTCTAATCTCTCATTGGCAATGCTTCCTATTTTCCTAATGTTAGAAACTAGATCATTAAGTCTTATCTATGATAGGCTTCTCTTTTCCTTTAATTTTAGAAACTTTTATGCATTTGCCTCAAGTCAAGGTTGATCACTGATGACAAAATATACATATCAGGTTTTCTTGAGAATGATCTAAGGTGCTTAGCATTTACTTCTTTATTTAGTTTATACACAAATCTTACATTTGTGACTCTGGGTGACAATTACACATAAACAATACCAAAAAAACCCAGAATGAAATCACCAAATAAACAAAACATTAATACAACACCATGTAATTTAGTCATCAGGAAAGCACTATAATTCACAAGCAGTTCATTTACCTTCTTTTTCATGAACACTTTGTAGATGGGACCTACAAAAAAACCTTTTCTTATGGGATGGTTAGATATCATTGGGTGAGTTTTTTCCTCAAATATTCAAGCTCCATGCTTCTTCTTTTCTTTTTCTTTTGTAATTGCTTTTTCAATTATTCAGTTCACATACAACTATGGAATTTTCAAAGAATTCCAATCCATTTAACCAACCTTTTTTTCCAGACCAGCTGCATAGTATCATCTGCTGTTATCTGCCCTTACATTAGAGAAATAAAACATTCTGAAAAATGTACATTAAACTAAGTAATTGCCATTATTCAAATATTATGTGATTTACTTTCCAATTATTTGCTGCATCCTCAATTAGAACCCACATGTCAATGTTCCAGCAACCCTCCATTCCAATCAATAACTCCGAGACAGACATCTCTCAAAGGTACCTTTATTTGGATTGTAACTAGCACATCTGTGGAATCCTGAATCTGAAAGTTTCAAGCTTCCTTGCAAAAGCCAAAACTACAAATCCATTCCCCCTTAGCCATCACCACATCACATGGTCCAATCTCCATCAGTCCTAAAGTAAGATTCCCGTTTCATTAAGCACCACACTCAGTGACCTTGAACCAACAAAAAAATTTTCTTTTGTCTAACTAGATATAGTCAAATGAATTCCTCCCTCCCACTTTCTCAGGCTCAATTGTGGCAGCATGGGAGCAACAAATCTCAATATGGCTTCCAAAGGTGACACCAAGGATGATTTTTCAATATAATAGTCATAAGCTACAATGTTCAAACATTCTCTTCAATTTCATTTTTCATTGTTCACTTTACTGTTCTGTTATTTTACTTCTGTTCTGTTTAACTCTTTTCATTTCTCCCTTTTATTGTTGTAGGACACCTAAAATATTTCCATGCTGAGGTAAGAAGCAAATAAATTTAACAAGTAATAAATAATAACTCTCAGTCTGCATGGTTGGTTGTTGGATTTTAGCAAGAAAATGAAGACTCAGCAAAAAGAATATTTGTATTAAATAAGTCTGGCAAATCCTTTTAACTGTTAAAGTCATATTCTCTGGCAATACCCTTTGTTCATGCTAAAAGAACAATCCATTAATCAAACCAAAGCATAACTTATATTTATAATATAAAGGGGCGTTGGTCCTACCTGAATGCTTCTTCTCGGGGAGCCGAAGGGAGAATCCAGGATGGGGTAGTCTCTAGTCTCATAGCTCTGCAGACTGAGTTGAAAAACCGAGGACACACCCCCTGGTAATGGTCTCCAGTTCTGAATTATGTTGAAGCAAATCCAGCTGCTCCTCGTCCTCTAACAGATAGCCTATTTGATACTGCGAGAAAAAAATATTTCCTCCCTATTCTGACCAGACAGAATACAGGGTGGGACTGGATTCTCCCTTCGGCTCCCCGAGAAGAAGTGTAGGATCAACACCCCTTTTCCACTGAGCTGAAGGGAGAATCCAGGATGGGACATACCAAAGCTGGCTGATGGCTGTCCTACGGGAGGGAACTAGATTGGTTGAAGGTCCCCACTTCTACATGAACGCCCTGCAGGACTCGTCTTCCAAAGGACGCCTCTGCTGAGGCAAAGGAGTTAATTTTATAATGTCTTATGAATGGGCTCACAGATGATCAAGTCGCAGCTCTAAAAAAATCCAGAACCGAAGCCTGCATTGCCCAGGCTGCAGTGGTTGCTGCACTCCTGGTTGGGTGCGCAGTGATTCTCCTGGGCATAGGAAGAGCCAGTAACTCATAGGAATTTGCAGTACAGGCTCTAAGCCAGCGACCCATGGTAGATGGTGTCACCCTGCGACCCAAAGTTGACGACTAAAAGGAAACGAACAGGGCTTCAGTCCTCCTAAAAGAGGAGGTCCTTTTGATGTATATACGGAGGGCCCTCCTAACGTCCAAGGTGTCCCATTTTCTCTCCAGTGCATGGATTAGCCCTGGACAGAAGTCAGGCAAAATCAACTCCTATGAGCGATGGAATAAGGAGTTCATCCTGGGCAGAAAGGTAGGGCCCAACTGCAGAACCACCCTGTCTGCATGGAAAACACACAGGTCCTTTCTGATGGATAAGGCCGTCAACTCCGAGATACATCTGGCCGAAATAATGGCCACTAAGAATGACACCCTGCATGTGAGTAGGCAAAGACTGACTTCACGCAAGGGTACAAATGGGGGAGAAGTCAGTGCCTGCAGGACCCTAGGCAAATCCCAGGTGGGATAATGGTGCACCACTGGTGGCTTCAAATTAGTGGCTCCCCTAAGGAAGGCTTTCACCCTGGGGTATTGGGCCAGAGTGGTTGAGTCCTTGACCAAAAAACCCGAGGCCAAGGCAGCCACCTGTCTCTTCAATGTACTGGGGATGAGACCTCTGTCCAACCCCTCTTGCAGGAACTCTAATACTTTTGCCACAGACACACCAGTAGGTTCCAATAGGTGAGTGGCACACCAGCTGCAGAAAATCCTCCACGATGTGTCATATATCCTAGCCGTAGAAGGTCTTCTGGCTGCCTGAATGGTCTGAATGACTCTTCTGGAAAACTACTCCTGTTTCAAGAGCACCCACACAAGCGCCAGACAGTCAACCAAAACCAGGCTGGATCTGGGTGCTCAATCGGGCCCTGGCTGAGGGAGATCCTGTGCAGGGGAATTGTCCAAGGTCTGGCGACCAACAGGCCCATCAGGTAGGCAAACCATGGGGCCTGGACCAGTAAGGGGCTACCAACAGAATCTCCGCCTTCTCTGTCAGTACCTTTCTGATTGTTCCCAGAATCAGGGGAAGGGGGGAAGGCATACAATAGCCCTTGAGGCCACCTGCACCAGAGAGTGTTGACCCCTTCTGCTCCCAGTGCTGAGAACCATGCAAAAAACCTTGGGAGCTGTGAGTTCTCTGGAGATGCAAAGAGATCCAGAATCAGATTGCTGATCTGTTCCATCATCTCCTGTAACAGACTGGGATGCAGTCGCCATTCCGACGGGTCGACTGTGGTCCTGCTCAACCAGTCTGCTTGCACATTGGAAACTCCCAGATGTTTTCTGCTCACAGGGACAACAGGTGTCTCTCCGCCCACCTGCACAACCGAGTCACCTCCTGCAATTAGAGATCTGGAGTGAGTGCCCTCCTGCCGGTTTACGTGGGCCTTGGTGGTCACATTGTCTGTGAGGAGACAAACCTATCTCCCATCACCTACTGCCTTAGATCCTTGAGAGTTAAACGGGCAGCACTGAGCTCTAGCCAATTTATGTTGTGAGCAAGCTCCTCCCATGACCACCTAACCTGGACTCCCAGGTGGGCCTCCCAACCATACAGACTGGCGCCGATGGTGATGGTAATCCTCTGTGCAAACAACCCTGATCCATGGCTCAGGACTGCCACCAATGGAGAGAAAGAAGAACTAGCAAGGGGATGTGAACCCTCCTTGGTGAGTCACCCCTGCCCACATTCTGGTAGGGGAGCAGGAACCACTGCAGGGTTTGGGCATAGAAGCGGGCCCTGGGACGATCCCAATGCACGATATCATCTTGCTGAGAACTTGACACAGCAAGATGATAGGCGCCTCTCTGTCAGACAGGATCTGTGATGTGACATCCCTTATACTGTCTCGATGCTCCTGTGAGAGAAAGACCTGGCTGGTTAAAGTGTATATGATAGTCCCCAAATGCAAGAGATGGTACTAGGTGGCATTTGTCCAGGTTTATCGAGAACCCATGCTCTTGAAGGATCCTGATTGTCGACATCATATCCTCCTCCACCTGAGGTCTGGAAGAGGATGCTATCAGGATGTCATCCAAATAGTATAGGATCCTTATGGGTAAGGATCTGGGGTATGCCGCTACGGCCACCAGGAGCCTGATAAAATCTGTGGGGCTGATGACAGGTCGAATGGGAGAGCCCTGTATTGAAAATGGTGGCCGCCATAGCAAAACCTCAGGAACTGACAGTGGTGGAGGTCTATGGGCACATGGAGGTAGGCCTCTGTCGGGTCTACTGAAGCCAAAAATATCTCCCTCCCGCAGGCCCTGAAGGATAGAGTGGAGGGAGCGCACCCTGAATCTTCGGTAGATTAGATGCCTGTTGAGCCCTTTCAAGTTGAGGATTGCTCGTCACCACCACCACCCCCGAGGCCTTTGGAATCACAAACCAAATTGAATAGAACCTCTGTCTCTCCTGGTCTCCAGGAACTGGATGGATAGCCCGAATGTCCAGCAGATAGTGGATTGCCGATTCCATGAGATCCCTCTTTGAGGGGTCCCTTGAGACGGGGCAGCACACAAAGGCACTAGTGAGGGAGGAAAGAAACTCCCGAGAGAGACCTGACCATAAAGTTGTCAGGATCCAAGCATCTGTTGTGTTCTGTTCCCACCTCTGTCAGAACAGTCCCGGACGGCCCCCTGTGGGAGAGGAGGCTTGGGTGTCACTTGTTGCATCTAAAAGGTCTGTTGGAACCCCGAAAGGACCTTCTCTCATCTTGCCTCTGATGCCCTCTGGCAGCAAAGGCCGGTCTATCGGCCTGAAATGAGGATCTTTGGAAGAAGGGCCTACTTTGATGGGGAAAGCTTGCCCCAGCTTCCCCCTGTTTAAAGGAGGGCTTTCTGTAGTAGGGTGGAGACCTGTAATCAAAATGCTTCCCCTGGGAGGGTAGGGTCTTTCACTTGTCCCTGGTTTCCATCGAAAAAAGGGATCCAGGGCCTTCCCAAAAAGTCTCTCTCCCTTGAAGGGAGCAAATGCCAGCTTCCATTTGTTTCTGGAGTCCATCTGCCAGTTTCTTAGCCAGATGAATCTACGTGCTGTTACAGATGAGGCCATGGCTCTAGAAAAAGTTTTGGCTGACGTGAGGGTGGCATTAGCTGTTGATTGAGCTGTGGCTATTATCTTATTTAAGTCCTAATGCACCTTGAGGTCCTCAGGTGGGATTCTACCCTACAGCTGTCACAGCCTCCCATTAAATAAGGTAGACTCAGATCCACTGGGCCGAGTGTACCCCCCAGGAGAACTCCTGCTGCTTTTTAATCACATTCATAAATGTCTGGGGCACAGGTACAGCGTCCACCACAGATGCTTTCTCCATGAATATGTAATCTTTCCGATCCTCCCTCTCTGAGGGAAGAGCCTGGTGACCTTGTCCCTTTTTTTAAGATGAGCTGTGCTCTTAGCCTTAACCAGCAGAGTCTTGGAGAGAGCCAGCTGGAAAAGGTCCTTAAAGGAGGGGGGACCTGCGACCTCTGACTCCCCATCCAAAAAACCCTCTCTGGAAGGAGGTCCCTCTTGGAAACATAAGACTGGCTTCTTTCCGAAGGGTGTGCAGAACTATTTCTGAAGTAGATTGGCTGTTCTGCAGAAGCCTGCCCCTGCCCTGAGGAATGCCTCTGTTGGTGTCCAAACCAGGCAGCTGGCACAGCTGGTTGACTTAAGCCTGAAATTCTTGTCTAATTGTTTGGGAGATCCAGGCTCTCATGAAGGATGGCATCTCTTGCCTTTGGGTCTCCTCAGGCCACAACCCAGCCACTATAGGATAATGGTGGCTTTTTTTATTTTCAGGCGCAGTCTGGTTCTGCTGGAGGCTTGGCTTCCAGGTACAGCAATCAGAAATCCTTATGGTGGCTCAGAATTATAATGAGTGGCCTTGATTTGAAGGTTTCCCTGCAAATCCTGAGTACTTGAGCCATCAGGATATCAGGCAGTCAAATATTGTCTATCTGCCAATTGGTTTTGCTGCCTGCCATCTTGTGGGAGCAAAGGAGAGATGACCCTGTTTTCAGCAATCTTGGAATCTCTCACTGCCTTATCAAACTCCTTATCTAGGGCTTTTTGTCTATGCCTGGCCTGCATATACTCTGCCCTAGAGGGTCTTTTAGAGGCTAGGGTCCCAGCTCTGATCCTAGCTGTTGCTTCCAGCCCCACAGACCTGGATTTAGTTGATATCCTTACAGCTCTCTCCCTACTCTGGTGAGGAGCTGATAATTCTTGGCCAGCTCCCCTGGTGGCCATTTTGAGCCTGCCAAAAATAATTGTCATTGATAGGGAGAGAGAAAAGGAAAAGGGGGGCAAAAGAAAAACAAAAACAAAATTTATTTGATCTAAAACTGTCTGCTTTGATCACAGCAGCTGTCCACCACTTCAGGAGGCTAGTGCAACTCAGAAGTGGTGAGCACAGCTCCGCAATTTAAGGCAAGAGTCAAAGCAAAAAGGAAAAAAAATGGCTGACTCTTTAAAATTGCTACAAGCCCTGACAGATCAGAGGCTTGTTGAGTCAGTGCTGGCTGCACCACAATCAATTTGGCAGTCTCAAGCGTCTCACAGCTGCCACAGTGCTCTGGTGACTGGACAGGGGGTCAGGATTCAATCCAGCTGGCCAGTACCCCCCCCAAGGGACAATCCTGAAGACAAACTGCAGAATTGTCCCGAAACATCTGAAATGGCCACCGATATCAAAAAGGGGCAGAAGCACCTTGTGGTTTTTGTGGCTAGCACAGATCAATAAGAACGGACCAGGAGGGGGAGAAGGCGGAGCTTCGTTTTGGCGATACAGCTGCGATCTCGGGGCTCTGAGATCACAGCCGATATTTTCGCCCCTGGTCGGTCCCAACGGACCTAAACCGTCCCATAGAGACGGGGATTGAGAAGGGTACTGTTCCAGGATCCCAGAGATATCGCAAAATCTCTGGTTTGATCCGGAAGAAGCCCTTTTGCTGGCAGCGGAGAGGCAGCCTCTATAGCTGCTGAAGTCAGGACAGCTCCGGAAAGAAAGTGGCTGGAGTGAAAGTGTGTCGGCTGGGTGAGAAAAACTCTTTTGTGTTGTAAATTCGCTGAGGTTGGAAAGGACATCCTGATCAAAGAAGAAATCTGTGAGACTTTTTTTTTGACTGAATCTGTCTGAGCGGCGTTTTTTAAAGTGGTGTCAAATTGAGGCTTGGGGTTTTTTTTTTCTTTTCTCTATATTTTTTGGGGGGGACTTTAGTGTGACTTTGTAGATAACCAGATTGAATTTTCTCTTATATATATTTTTATGCTCCCTTTGATTTTTTAACTTTCTTTAGGATAGAGGCTCCCTTTGGCTATTTTTTTTTTCTTCTGTTTATATTACTCCTTTTTTCTGGCTGGGGGGGAGGAAGAGCATTTAGAAACTTTGCAACACTGTCAACTAGAGGCTTGAAAGTATTTTATTTGAATTGGAGAGAATTGCAAAAAGATCTCTTCTCAAGGACATTTTAACGTGATAAGATAGAGGGAGAGCACAGCAAAATATTATTGCAGGTGCTTTCCTGGACTGTTATCAATAATTCAACACTTGAGGTTTGGCTTTGAAGCTGCTGGAGAAGAGAGTCATAATAAGAGCCTTGGATAAATAAATAAAGTGCAGTGTGCCTTCATATATATATATATGTTTTCTTAAGTTTTCGCGGGTACTTACATGTCTGGCATTCAGCTTTGTTCGGGTATTTTCCCATGTGGTGCTTTTAAAGTTGTAGCAACGTTTCAGCAGAATCTCATCTGCCACAGAAGCCTGATGATGGCAGATGAGATTCTGCTGAAACGTTGCTACAACTTTAAAAGCACCACGTGGGAAAATACCCGAACAAAGCTGAATGCCAGACATATATATATATATCCTATTCGCCAGCCTTTTTCTAAATTTCAATTCTAGTAATATTTTTATTTCTGCCTTTTATTTTAAAGGGAAGCCTCAGAGTTTTTTCTTTATTTTTCTTTTCTTTTTTATTGGGACTTTTTTGCTTTTCCTATCTATGTTTTTGGACCACTTTGTTTTTCTTTTTTGATTATTGAGACTTTTCAACTGGATTAAGGTGTGAAGAACCTGAAGGAACTTTTTGTTTTTTCTCTTTTTGCTTTTTTGTTTTTCTTTTCTTTTTTTTGCTCTTAATCAATATTATTATTTTTGGATTTGTTTGTTTTTCTCCTTTCTATTTTTTCTTTTTTATGGTGGACTACTTCGTAATTGGATTAGGGTCTAGAAGAACCTGAAGATCTTTCTTCTTCCTTTTTTCCTGTTTCTTTTTTGGTTTTGTGCTTTTTACTATTGGAGTTTTCTATTTTGGATTATAATTGGCTGCTCTACCAGTTGGATTAAAAGTCAAGAAGAATTTGAAGCTTTGGAAGCATTGAAATGAGCAGGAAACCAATACCATCTGGCATTTCTACTTCTACCTCTGCTTCCCCACCAGCTGGAGGACAACGTTTAATTCAGACAATGTTGAAGCAAGATAAGGAACAAGAAAGAGTAACTTTACAGATGATTATGCAAGGAATCCAAGATCTCAAGACAAAATCAGACATCATTGAACAAAAAACAGAAAATATTGAACAAAGAACAGAAAATATTGAACAAAGAACAGAAAATATTGAACAAAGAATAGAGAAGACTGATGAAAAAGTGGAAAACATTAAACAAATGATGGTCAAGTATGAGGAGAGATTCCAAAAAATTGAGGAAGAAGGAAAACAAAGAGAGAAGAAGATTGGAAATATTGACAGTAGATTAACAGTGGTTGAACAAGAAAAAAGTGGGATGTTGAGGTGGGAGATGGAAATGTCAGAATTTTACCTCAGATTTCAAAATATAGAAGAGGAAAAAGGAGAAAATTTGGCAGCGGTAATGATAGAAATTTTGGCAGATGCTTTGGAAGTTACAGAGGAAAAGATGATGGATGGAATAGATGAGATATATCGAGTCTATACAAGGTATGCGATGAGAAATAAATTACCCAAGGAAGTCCATATTAGATTTACCAAAAAAATCCATTAAAACGCATATATTACAATTAGTAAGAGAGAAAACATTGAAATACAAAGGTAAAGAGGTTGTGGTTTTAAAACAAATACCCAGAAGAGTGAGAGAGATGAGAAGAGAATATCGATTTCTGACCAAAATGCTATTGGAAAATGAAGTGAATTATAGATGGCTGATTCCAGAAGGACTAATGTTGAGGTGGCAAGAGCAGAGATATAGAATTGATTCAATTGAGAAAGCGGAACTTTTCCATGCAGAATTTTTTGGAGGAAGAAGAGAGGAGGCAGAGAAAGAGGTCTCATTAATTGAGTTTCAAGAGGAACAACCGGAGACTGAAAAAGAGAAAGGAGCAGTAGGGGGACAGATGGATAGCAAAGAACAGCGTGAAGTGAGATCCACAAGAGCGGTTAGACCTAAATATAAAGCATAATCATGGAAGAAAAAAAACTGATTACAATGAATATAAATGGACTTAATTCAGCTGTTAAAAGAAGGAAAACTTTTCATATATTAGAGAAATTAAAATTTGATATAATTTGTCTACAAGAAGTTCATATTAAAAAACAACATGAACAATTGTTAGTACAGCCAAAATTGGGGAAAATATTTACTTCTTTGACTCAATGTAAGAAAAAAGGAGTGGTTCTATACATTAAAGAGGCTATCCCAGCAAAATTGATTTACACGGATGAAGATGGAAGAGTATTAATGGTAGAAATAATGGACAATAATACAAAAATACTCTTGATTGCAATTTATGCTCCGAATGATAAACAAGAAGAGTTTTATAAAAAGTTACACATGAAAATAACTGGACTGGACTATGTTAATATAATTATGATGGGAGACTTTAATGGAATTGTGGACAATAAATTGGACGATATAGCAACAAAAACCAAGCAAAATAGAAAGGCTCTCCCTAAATTTTTTTTTAAAATGACAGACGAACTATCTTTAAAAGATATTTGGAGAGAAAGAAATGTTAAAGCTCAACAATATACTTTTTATTCAAATAGACATCTATCATGGTCCAGATTAGATATGATTTGGATCTCAACAGAATTAATATCCAATATTCAAGAAACAAATATTGAAACAAGTACTTGGGTAGATCATAGCCCAATGACAATTAAATGGAAGGGACAAAAAAAAAGATCGAGATAGACATTAAATAATACTATTTTAAAGGAGAAAGATTTTATACAATGGATGGAGAAGGAATTGGCTTTTTTCTTCAGAGAAAATAAAAAAGAAGATACTTCAACGCAGAATGTGTGGGATACAATGAAGGCATACGCTAGAGGTTTGATAATAGATTATACAAGAAAAAAGAATATTAGGAAAAGGCAAGCTTCTAAGGCCTTGGAAGATGAGTATAAAATTCTTGAAAAAGAATTACAGAAAATGCCACAGAAAAAGGATATTAAATTGAAGCTGGATGTAATTAAACATAAAATGGAATTAATAGAGAAAGAAGAACTGGCACAGAAAATCAGAAACTCTAAACAGAATTATTTTGAAGATGCAAATAAACCAGGTAGATAGCTAGCATATAAATTGAGAAAAGAGAAGGAATCAAGAAAAATATTGAAGTTAATAGATGAACAAGGCCAAGTTTGTTATGGGAATAAGGAGAAAAAAGAAATTATTCGAGATTTTTATGGGCAACTATATAAACAAGAGAATATTGATGAGGAAAAAGTCAAACAGTATTTACAGGAAGCTAATTTACCGAAGATACCTAAAGAGACTGAAGAAATGCTAGAAAGCAATATAACAATGATGGAACTAAATGAAGCATTTAAGAGACAAAATAATGGGAAAGCACCGGGTCCAGATGGGCTTCCAGCAGAATTCTATAAATTATTTCAAGAATCTTTGAGCACCTCATTGTTAGAAGTTATGAATGAAGTTATGTTAAAAAAGATGATATCCAAAACATGGTCAGAGGCTTATATTACACTTATACCGAAGGAAGAGACTGACCCACTGCAAATTAAGAATTATAGACCTACTTCTTTATTGAATGCAGACAATAAAATCTTTGCTTCAATCTTAGCAGAAAGACTTAAAAAATATTTAAATAATTTTATTCACCCAGATCAAAATGGATTTCTGCCAAAGAGACAAATTAGAGACAATATGAGAGTAATCTTGGACACTTTGGAATACTGTGAGGCTCATCCTGAAAAGCAAATGGCTTTGATATTCCTAGATGCTCAAAAAGCATTTGACAACGTGAACTGGAGATTTATGTTATTATTATTGGAGCAGATGGGTTTTGCTAAAAAACTTATTCAAGCAATAGAAGCCATATATAATAAACAGACAGCAAGGGTAATGATGGAGGGGGAACTTACAGATTTTATTAATATAAGGAAAGGCACAAGACAAGGATGCCCCCTATCTCCTTTGCTATTTGTGTTGACCTTGGAAGTGTTGAATAGAAATATTAGGGATGATAAAAGCATAAAAGGAATGAAAATTAAGAAGGAAGAATTTAAGCTACAAGCTTTTGCTGATGATTTAGCTTTTATTTTGGAAGACCCGCTAGAAACAGCTCCAAAGTTATTGGAAAGGATAGAGACATATGGAGAGGTGGCTGGTTTGAAAATAAATAAAGATAAAACAAAGATTTTGACAAAGAATATGCTATTGAGACAGAGAGAAGAACTGGCAGATCTTTTGAAAATTCAAGTTACAAATAAGGTTAAGTATCTGGGGATCTATTTGACAACAAGATGTAGCACATTAAAGGAGAATAATTATATTAAACTTAAACAACAGATAACTACAGATTTGAAGAAGTGGGAAAACTTGCAATTGTCATTAATAGGGAGAATTTCAACAATTAAGATGAATATTTTACCTAGAATTTTATTTTTGTTTCAAACAATACCAATTAGGCTTGGAAAAGACTATTTTGAAGATTTAAATAAAATTATGTTGAAGTTTATATGGCAAGGGAAAAAAGCGAGAATAAAGCTAAAGCTTTTGCAAGATGCTAGAATTAGAGGAGGTTTTGGCCTGCCTAATTGGGAATTGTACTATCAAGCTGCAAGTTTGATGTGGGTCAAAGAATGGATAACATTAAGGAAACATAGGTTGTTCACATTAGAAGGGCATGACTTGCTGTTGGGCTGGCATGCTTTTTTATGGTATAAGGGAACTAAAACACAGTTATTTTAGAAGACATTATGTACGGGAGTCTTTGTGGTTAAATTGGGAGAAGATAAAAAGACAATGTTATTTGAAAATTCCAGTTTGGTTATTGACCATTGAAGCATTTTCCTATCCTATAATCTACAAGAAGGAACAAACAGTTAGATATGGGGAACTTTTGGATGAAAAGGGTGAACTTAAATCGATCCAAAACTTAGAGGAACAAGGTATAAGGATGAATTGGTTTTCATATGCACAAATACATTCAAGGTATGATGAAGATTCCAAAACAGAGGGATTTTATGATAAGCAGACTGATTTAGATAAGATCTTGATGGGTACTGATGAGAAGGTGATTAAAAAATTATATGGTTATTTACTGGGAATGAAATTAGAGGAAGAACAAGTCAAAGAAACTATGATTGTTTGGGGGAAGAATTTTGGATATGGGATTGATTTAGAGAAATGGCAGAAATTGTGGTCTCAAAATTATAAAATGACAATGTCAACAGCATATAAAGAAAACTTGTATAAGATGTTTTACAGGTGGCACTTTCCTCCGACAAGAATAGCAAGAATGTTTAAGAACAAATCTGAAAAATGCTGGAAATGTCATCAGATACCCGGCTCGTATTACCATATGTGGTGGACTTGTGAGAATGCTAGAAAATATTGGACTATAATTCGCATGTGGCTGGAAAAAATGACAAAGAAACATATAGACTTGAAACCAGAGATCTTCTTATTGGGAATTTTACCTGATATATATAGTAAAGATTTGAAATACCTGACTGTAAATGTAGTAACAGCGGCCAGGATTGTATTTGCTAAAAATTGGAAGAATGAGAAAATACCATTACAGGAAGAAATTATTAAGAAAATATTGGATTGTGCTGAGATGAGCAGATTGACATTTGAAATTAGAGAGCAAGAGGATAAACAATTTTATGAAATTTGGGATCTTTTTTATAAATGGCTAGATGATAAAATACGATAATAGAATATTTTAGATAGTAAGAAATATCTTTATCTTGCTATTTTGCTATTATTTTGTTCCTTGATATTATGTTTATAAAGGGTTTTTTTAGGATTGATTTGGTATGTTTATATGATTTGTTGAATAATCTGCTTAAAGTATTGTTAGCTCATAAAGCATGAATGATTAAAAGTATAGTCAAAAAAATTTTTTATTTTTTTTTAGTGATTATAGGATATATAAGTTTGGATTGATAATATGAGTTGTTATGTAACATAATTGTAACTGGGACTACAGAATGAATGCACAAAAATGATGAACCAACTGACACACTGGATGCACATACGAGAGTTGAATGTTTAGTGTTTTGTTTGTCTTGTTTGTTTGTAGAAAATTAATAAAATTTTCTTTAAAAAAAAAAAAGAATGGACCAGGAGAAAGTGTGTTGAATAAGACACTGACTCCCACCCACCCTGAGCCCGGGCCACACGGGCTCTCAGAGTCACCTCCAACCAAATTTACAATCACAATTCCAAAAACCAGTCTACCAGCAAAGAATTTTTTTAAAAGGCAGTCAAAAAAAAACACGTGAAAAACAAAAGTGCTAACCAGCAAGCCGGCTAGCTGTCAAACCTGCTCTAAGCCACTCGAAGAAGAAAAAAAAAACTCAACCCAGGAGTGAAGATTTTTCTACAATCTTAACTATTCAGAGCCCTTAAAGGGTAGTCTGAACACGCTGAATGAAGAACTGGGGACCGTTACCAGGGGGTGTGACTCGGTCTGCAGAGCTATGAGACTAGAGACTACCCATCTTGGATTCTCCCATCTTGGAGAATGTGTTCATCTTCTATAATGTGACCTTTTTAAATATACAGATAATCCTCAACTTATGACCTTAATGGAACCTACCCATTACAGTACATGTCATGGTGGCTGTTAAGTGAAGCATCTCATTTAACAACCCCCTATCCCTGCTTTTCCCAATGCTATCATTAAACAAATGTGTGGGTCATTAGATGGAACATGGGGTGCCACGGGGGTGGAAGGAGATCCTTGGAGGCCTGACCTTGCCCAGACCTTACCATACTCCTGCAAAGCTCTCTAGGCCTTCTAAGGCTTCCTCATGTCTGAGGCACCCTGTGCTCTACTTCAGTGGTGGAATTCAAAAAAATTTACTACCTGTTCTCTGATTGTGACTTGGTGGGCATGGCTTGATGGGCGTGGCAGGGGAAGGATACTGTAAAATCTCCATTCCTACCCCACTAACCTGATTTCCAGCTCCATTCTCCTGTGTAGGGCAACCAAAGAAGACCCAGCTGATCATCTGGGACTTGGGAGGCAGAGAATAAATGGTGGCAGGGCCAATCAGAGGTGGTATTTGTTGGCTCTCCAAACTATTCAAAATTTCCGCTACCACTTCTCCAGAACTGGCCAGAACCTGCTGAATAGCACCTCTGCTCAGCTTCCTGGGCCTCAGGGTTCCACAGGCCTAAGCCTGCTCCCAAGCTGGCTATTCATGAAAGCAACATTGCCTAAAACCAGTCAACAGAAGCAACCAGCACAGGAGAGGCAGTTACAACCTGTAGGCCAAGGCCTATTTCACATCTGGCAATCCAAGGGCCTTCCCAAATCTTCCTCTGTTCCTGAGGATTCTCTGAGCCTTGTGCTGCTCCCAAGCTCATTATTTAGCCAGACAATGCAGCAGGAATCTGGTCAGTAGAAGTGGCTGACACATGGAGAATAGTTATAGTATGTACATTGATGCTTACTTTAAATCCAGCCACCCAAAAAACTTGCCTGATTCAGCCCACTATTTACTCAATTCCAGGGCCAAGCAGCATCCAATTTACCTTTATATATTTTGCAGATGAGCTTGGCCAATGCTATATGATGCTCAATTTTCTTGTAGAAGCATCCAGCCTCATGGCAATTTATGCTCTTCTCCTAGCAAGTAGTATTTCTTGCGAGACTATAGGACAAATGTTTTTCCTGTTTTTTAAGGAGACTTCACAAACTCCACAAATAAATGTAGCCTCCTTAGAATCATAATCTTTTGTTTAGCTATTCTGAATAATACATTTATCTAAATACATGTTTCTCTGATATTTAATTCCCTTAAGTTCCTTGAAAAAGTACATTAATTTTCAAAAAGGTATCTATTTACAGAGTTGTAATTGCAAGTAAAGTAAGATGCTATAGTATTAGGTACTTTCACTGCTTTGATTCAATTACAAACAAACAAGTGATAAAAATTAAATAATAAACACTGTTAATGATTAGCCTACCTCATTTAGATGTTTTGTAATATTTCTAAGCATATCCATCTCATCAAACATTCTGTCTTTATTTCCTGAAGTAAGACCCAGAGAATACTGCGTGATGGTTTCTTTGGGAACTGCAGGCATTAAAACCATTGGGTTAGCTTCATATCTGCTCTGTTTTTCTCCTTTCTTCCTTGTTCCCGGAGATGAGTTGTCAATTGTCTTTTGTTTTAATTGTTTTGTTGCATTCATTGCGTTGGTTATATAATCTTTTCAAAAATAAATAATCAATATTTCATTCCAAGCTTTGAAAAAAATGTAATACATAATAAAACAATATATTTTTCACCTTAAAAACTATCCCAATAAATTTTCTATGTTCCAAAAAGTTTAACCTATCCTACTTTTAGCATACCAATGTCTTTGTTTTCAGTTTTCAAGCTGTATGAACAACCCTTTATAACCTAGTGGTTAACATATTGGTTATATTAATTTCACTTCTAGAGAGCCAATACTGTAATGGTTAGGATGCTGGACTAGGAGTGGGAAAAATCAAGTTCTAATTATCTGTTATGCATGGAATACAACTAAATAACCTTGGACCAGTCATTCTCTCACAGCTATAATCAGCATCATGCTGAAAAGCCAGCTAAAAACTAAACCTCTCATTACATCAGGCATTAATAGTTTTTCTATTTAAACTAGATGAACAGAATGCAGAAATATGACCCTGCAGCCAAATAAATATATGCATGCATGCATGCATACATACATACATATACAAATACACATGCAGAAAGTTCTAAATGCTGACAACGTATTTTTTCTGTAATTAAATAAAAGTAGAATATAAATAAGTTTCACATTATATTGAATATATCAAATTAGCACTCTCCAAAGGCAAGAAAATTCTCCAGATATACAAAATCCAACAGTAGGATCAAAAAAGGGTATAAAAAATAGGAGGTGGGGCCAGCTATCAGAGTGAGTGGCTGTATGGACAGATATCTCCATCCTACATAACTGCTGATCTGGCATCCGCAGGACTCTTCGGGGCCGAAGGTAGTCTCAGATGGACAGCCAAAGGTGGGGATGCCCCATTGATCGTTTGCGAGCGGCAACCCACAGTGGGAAATGGGAGAATACCCAAAGTGAGTGGACTTGGAAGAAGGTGCCCAGCAATGGCCAACTGAAGGATCTGATAGCAGGGATGAAAAAAGCGACGACCTAGTAGAACGACAGTGGACCAAATTTGACAATAAGATTCCCAGGCTTGTAAGTGAAGTGGAGAGAGGGAGCACTTAACTAAAATGTGAAGCACTGTCTGGCAAAAAGAGTAAGCCCTAGATAAATGGAAGAAGCGGCGAGTGATCGGTGGGCAGAAGAAATTGTAAAGAGGGAAAAGCCAGGATATCAGCTGCCAGTGGAAAGCTGTAAACCCCCACAATGGTAAAAAAAATTGTGGGCGGAAAACAGAGCTACAGTGCTGCAGAGAGGGATCGTAAGAAGAAGATTAGGGCTAAGAACAGACAGTTCTGAACAAGTGGAGAATTGAATGATTTAACTAAGAGGCATAATGGAGTCTCCCTGAGGGAAATGACATTGTATTTTTAGACTATGAGATTTAGATAAATGTGACACCTGCTGGCCACAGAAGAAAAAGATCAAAGGAAACATTACTGAAGATGAAAAGAAAAGGTTTCTTTTTTTGACAATACTGGACTATAATGGACCTAAATATTGGATTATAAAGGTTTTGGAACAACTGGAATACTTCTGTAGTGGTGAATTTACTAAACCTTGAATTACCAATTATTGTTATATACTTTAAAATTGTCATTATAGATTAATTCAATAATTACAAATTAATTAATAGTATCATATAGATTATGTTTTGCACATAACACATTATTGTTATATAGTACTACCATTATAGTGATTTTCCGTATTATACTTGTTAGCTTTGCCTGTCGCAGTATCTAAGTTGCCATAATCAATTAACTACAATAAGTGGATACAAGTGAATATTATTATTTTCATTTACTATCACCATTATTGATTTATTATTTATGGTTAAAACCTTTTAAAACTCTTTTTAAAGTATAATATTCTTATAAAATTGTATAAGAATTTTAAAGGGCTTTGGTGCTATATGTCATTAATGGTAAGAAATAGAGTCGATAAGTAAAAGATATTATAAAGAGAAATTGATAAAACCACTGTGAAAGTAAATCCCAAAGATCAACCAATCAACTGAAGGCCTCTGGGGGGGGGGGGTTAATCAGATTAATAGAAATAGAGGTTATATTGACACATCAATACATATATAGCAATTTAGGATAAGATATAATTGAGAGAATAAACTCTGGAGGGTACAGAGGTGAAAGTAAGAAGTGGAAACTATCACTAAATAGTAGCTTTCTGAAGAAATTGTTAAACATGACAAGCACAACGAACCTAACAAAAATAGGCGCAGGAAAGAAAAACAACTTTCAGACATTGACAGCATCCAGTCCCTCTACTCAAAAATCTATAGAGGACATGCTACAGAGAGAACAATCAAATTTGTTTAAAGATCTTTAAGCAATGCTACAAAATATGCAAGAGGCGATGAATAAAAACTACGCAGAGATGAAAAGAGAGATTGGCAAGGTGAAAAATGACACAGGGGAACTTAAAGAGAGAATACAGATAATGGATGGAAAATTTGAAGCTTTCCAGCAGCAAATAACCAAAAATGAACAGAAACTGATGGAAATGGAACAAAGAATGGAAAAGGAAGAAAGGGAAGTTGAGGAAATAAATAAAAAACTAATTCTGGCCAACAAAGAGTTGGAAGTGACAGTGATCTTTCTCGAAGCCGAGAGAGCGGCCCACGACTTGCATTTCCAGAATGTCACAAAAGAAAAGGGAGAAGATCTACCTGATACAATGGCAGATCTTCTAAGCAGGAGCTCTCAGAATGGAGAAAGAAGAAGTGATTTTGGAAATGGATGAGATTTACAGGGTGCAAACTAATTATGGAAGGAGATACAATCTCCCAAAAGAAGTCCATATTAAGTTCATCAAAAAATCAATTAGGGAGGAAATTCTATATAGAATGAGAGACAAGCAGCTAGAATATAGAGGCAAACAGATAATCATTTTGAAGCAGGTACCAAAAGGGATGAGGAACTTGAGAAGAAATTACCAATTCCTGACATCAAGATTGAATAGGCACAGCATGAACTTTAGGTGGTTGACACCTGAGGGTATCATGGTGACGTGGCAAGACAGGAGATACAGACTTGGCACAGTTGAGAAAGCTGAGGAATTCTACCAACAGCATTTCAACAATGAAGAAGAATCAAGAGACAAAGAAGAAGAATATGATACAATAAAATGAAAGGGAAAGATTATAAACTCTGGATAAAGGGAAGAGGAGAAAGAGAAAGAGTAGAGAATGATGAAAGAAGAATCAAAGAGCCCAAAGAAATCAGAGCAACCAGAAGCATGAGACCAAGGCGTAAGTAAAATAATGGGAGAAGAATGTAAGATTTGGTCAATGAATATCAACGGACTAAATTCTCCAATGAAAAGACAATTCTTTTAAAATAAACTAAAATGCCAAAAGATGGATATGATAGTGCTCCAGAAAACCCATATAAAAGATAGCCAAAGATATCTACCAGAACAACCAAAACTAGGGAATTTATTTGTATCACTAGATCAACAGAAAAAGAAAGGGGTAGTGCTATACGTTAAAGACATGGTCCCTGCCAAACAAATATATAGTGACAAAGAAGGGAGAATATTAATAGTTGACATTATAATAAACCACAAAAAATAATGAAAGTTGAAATTTATACCCCCAATGGAGCCCAAGAAAAATTCTATAAAAGTTTACATAATATAATTTGAGACATAGAATATGATTTGTATTATATATAAGACTTTAACACTATCATTGACAAAAATGGAACTATAAATGTAATGACACAAGAAATAGAAGACTTTTACCAAGAACTTTTTATGAAATGGCCAAAATCTAAAGATACAGGATACTTGGAGAGAAAGGAATAGGGAGAAAAGTAAATTTACATACTACTAAAATAGACACAAGTCGTGGTCCAGAATAGATATAGTGTGGATCTCGAAGGAGATGGACTCAGAAATCAAAGAAGTTGATATTGAGATAAACCTTTGGGTAGATCACAATCCTATGAAACTCTACTGGAAAGGGCATAAGAGAACATCAATGGACTTTTCAACTATCAATCTTAAAGGATAAGAATTTTAGACTAAGATTGGAGAAATAATTAGGCTTCTTTTTTTAAAGAGAATAAACAGGAGAACACATCCCTCCAAAACCTCTGGGACACAGAAAAGGCATATACAAGAGGAGTGGCAATAGCATACAAGGACAAGAAAAACAACAAGAAACTATTACAGAAAACTCTAGAAGACAAATTTAAAAGTCTGGAGACAACAATACAGAAAGAACCACAAAATAAAAGTGTTAAAAATCAAATGCATATAATCAAACACAAACTTTATCTTCTTGAAAAAGATGCCCAAGCCCAAAAATTAAAACAAACAAAATAGTTTTTTTTTTTTGAAAATGTGAATAAACTAGAGAGATGATTAGCACATAAATTGAAGAGATTAAAGGAAAAAAGATGGATCACTAAACTACAGGATGAAGATGAAAGGATATGCTATCAGGAAGATGCAAAGAAGAACATCGCCCAGACATTCTATGAGAAATTGTACAATGAAAATGATGGGTATATAGAAAAGAAAATATTGGCATGTTTAAAGAAAGCAGATATACTCAAAATTATGGAAAAAAACAAAATTATGTTGAATGAGGAAATTAAAATGGCAGAACTTATTAAGGCAATCAATAAACAAAACAACAACAAAGCACCAGGCCCAGATAGCATCTCATCAGAACTATATAAAGATCAACAAAACATTCTGGGCCAACCATTATTAGAAGTCTTCAATGCAGTTTTAGAGGAGGCAAAAATTCCACAATCATGAACCAAAGCTAATATCACATTGATACACAAAAAAAATTCGGATCCATCACTGATTAAAAATTATAGACCGATATCTCTTTTGAACATGAGATATAAGATATTTGAGATGATCACAATCAAGAGGCTAAAAAGATTTTTAAATGAATTCATTGATAGAGATCAAAATGGCTTCTTGCCTAGAAGACAAATTAAACACAATATAAGAATGATACTAGACATTCTAGAATTCTATGAAGTTCATAGGGACAACAGGTGTCTTTCCTCTTTTTAGATGCCCAAAAAGCTTTTGATAATGTTAAATGGTCATTTTTAGTTTATTTTTCATTGTCATTGCACCTCATACAATGAAATCAAACACCATCTTCAGTGCACATCATCACCATGACCATGAAAATAAACAAAAACACACGTCCTTCACCCTTCACACATTGAACCAAAAATCCCCGACACTATACCAACACTGTACTACACAGAATTCAAAAGAGACACTGCCCTGGACTAGAAGCTGTTTTTCAACTTATTTGTCCTTGTTTTTATAATTCTGTACTGTCTGCCAGATGATAATAGTTCAAAGAAAGGGTTTCCAGGATGAGATGGATCTTTGAGAATGTTTTGAACTTTCTTACGGCAGTGGGAGCTATAAAGCTCTTCCAAAGAGTGGAGAAGGCAACCAATGATCTTCTGGGCAATGACATTAACCCTCTGGAGTGCTTTCCTATATGCCACCGTGCAATTTGCAAACCATACAGAGGTGCAGAATGTTAAAATGCTCTCTATGGTCGCAGCAGTAGAAGGTCACCAGCAATTTTCCATCCAGTTGTTGTTTCCTGAGAAGTCCAGGGCTGCAATGTCTCCATTGATAAGCAAGGGCTGGGTGTCTGATCTATTCCTTCTATAATCCACTATAAGCTCCTTGGTCTTATTGGTGTTGAGGACCAAGTTATTGTCTCCACACTACACAAGCAACTGGTCCACCTCATCTTGGTAGGCAGACTCATCCCCCCCGGAGATAAATCCCACCACTGTTGTATCATCTGCAAATTTAGCAATAGTATTACTAGCGTGAGTGGGAATGCAGTCATGCACATAAAGAGTTTAGAGTAAGGGACTCAACACACAAGCCTGTGGTGTACCAGTGTTAAGAGTAAGGGCTGAAGAGGTATGATTACCTAATCTGACCCTCTGTGAGTGGCAGGAAATCCATAATCCAAAGGCAGATTGAATTAGAAAGCCCAAGGTCCAAAAGTTTACACACTAGTCTATGTGGAAGAATTGTGTTAAACGCAGAACTAAAATCCACAAAAAGCATCCTCACGTAGCTCCCCCCCCCCCCGCTGTTCTAGATGAGTCAGAGCAGTGTGAAGGGTGATGGCTATAGCATCCTCTGTAGATCTATTTTTTCTGTATGCAAACTGGTGTTTATCAAATGTATGCGGAAGACCAGAAATGATGTACTGGCAGACCAATTTCTCAAAGCACTTCATGATGATAGGAGTGAGTGCCACTGGTCTGTAATCATTGAGGTTATTGATAGGGAACTTCTTTGGCAGTGGAACAATGATAGAAGCCTTCAAACAAGATGGAATAATGGACTGGGATAAAGACCGATTGAAGATCCTGGTAAAGACTCCAGCCAACTGATCAGCACAGTCTTTAAGCACTTGGCCAGAGATACTATCAGGACCAGCAGCCTTTCTAGGGTCCATAGCCCTCAGAATGCTCCTCACCTCACCACAATGAGGTGGGGGCTACAATTGGCTGGTGGTTGTATTTTATCTGTCTCTGATGTCTTCACTTCAAAGTGAGCAAAGAAATGATTCAGATCCTCTACCAATGAAGCATGCCCCTCAGCAGGGATGACATTGGTCAGTTGATGGTTTATATTTTGTTGAATCCTTCGCCTCATGTTATTGCTATAAAAATTATCCTCAATCTTCCTCTTATACTCAGTCTTGGCTTTCCGAATACCCTTCTTTAGATTAGCTCTGGCAACACTGTATCTTGCCCCATCACCGGACCTAAAGGCCTTGGTTCTGTCACAGAAGAGGCACTGGTCATCCAAGGTTTCTGATTGGGATAGATCCTAATACATGGTGATCCACAGTGATAGTATCTGTGCAGTGTTTGATAGAGCACAGAACAGTTGCAGTGTGCTCCTCTAGGTCAGGGTGGTAAAGATGTCCCAATTTGTGTTCTCAAAATCATCCTGAAGTTATTGGGTGGCATCTTCTGCGCCACGATTTCACTGTCTTTATTATAGGCAGAGCCTATATTCTAAGAGGGATGTACGCTGATGCTAAAAGCAGTCCCAAATGTGGTAATTGGTCTGATTGTCCCAAATGTGGTAATTGTATAACCTTATAGCCATGTTTGATGTTGGTATATACTTTGTCCAATATGTTTGCTCCTCTAAATAAGTATCCTGATGCTGATAGAATTTAGGGATCACTTCTTTTAAATTAGCTTGATTAAAGTCCCCTGCTATGATATGCACAGCATCAGGATATTTATTCTGCTGATTACTAATGAGTTATATAAGAATCCCAAAGCTATGTTAGTATTGGCATCAGGTGGGACATAGACTGCAGTAATCAAAACCACGCTGAATTCCCGCGGGAGATATATGGGTCTACATTTAAGAGTTATGTACTCCAGATCCATGGAGCAGTGGCTGTCTACAGTCTTTGTATTGATACACCATCTTTTGTTCACATAAAGGCTTAAACCTTCCCCTTTGATCTTGTCAGAAGCTCTACTCCTGTCTTGCCTGTGAGCTATGTAGCCTTCCAGCTCAACAACTGCATCTGGAATGAGTGAATGAAGCCAAGTTTCTGTGATAAGCAAAACACAGCAGTTCTTTGCAATCTGTAGCTTTAATTCATCCATTTTGTTAGTCGAAGATCTTGCATTGGTAAGAAATATACTTGGAATTGAAGGCTTGTGTGGAAACTTACTCAGCCTAAAGATAACCCCAGAATGGCATCCTCTCTTCCTCTTCCTGTTCCTCTTCTTCCTTCCTACAGGGATAGTGATCCATGGCTCCCCCTGGGGCCTAGCTGCCTCTTTCGGTATTTATAAGAATGTATAAAATCGTCTGCAATAGCCTTTTCACATTTCAGTCCAATTTGTAACAAGGCTTGCTGACTATAGATGCTCCTTGCCCCACAGGATTCAATCAAGGAAAGGATCCAAAACACACAGAGAATCATACACACCATACACTGAAAGAAGGAGCGGTCAGTTGCAGCATCCATGTCCACAGCTATCTTGAAAACTTTGAAAATAAAAAAAATATTACAACTTAGATATATGGACTTTGGAAAAAACTTTTTAAATACCATCAGCGTGTTATATACTAAACAAGAAGCCAAAATATTAATACATAGAGAAATGACAAAAAAATTCAATATACAGAAAGGAACCAAACAAGGATGTGTTGTCACTGTTGCTATTTATACTCACATTGGAAGTGCTAGCAAGAACAATTCGGCAAGAACCACAAATTAAAGGCAAGACCTTTAAACTTCAAGCCTTTGTTGATGACTTGGTGTTTATTATGGAAGAACCAGAAAAAATAGGCCTGAACCTTTAAGAGATACTTGAAGAATATGGCAACACTGCCGGATTAAAAACCAATAAAGACAAGACTTAAATGATTGTTAAGAATATGACTAATAAACAGGAAAAAAAATTGGCTAAAAAGTTGGACATCCAAATTGTAAAAAAAAAAAGATATCTTGGAATTAACATTTCAGTGAGATGCATTACAATTAAAGAAAGTAACGAGGATAAATTGTTGAAACAAATAAAAGAGGACTTGGGAAGATAGAGTAATTTAAGACTCTCTTTATTAGAAAGAATATCAGCAATCAAGTTGACCATGCTACCAAAAGTGCTCTTATTCAAAATATATCTGTTAAACTGGACCAAAAATTCTTTGGAGAATTGAATAAATTGACGATAAACTTCATAGGGCAAGGGAAAAGGTCCAGAATTAAATTAAAGTTATTACAAGAAGAAAAAGAAAGAGGAGGATTTGGACTCCCAGAATGGGAACTCCTGGGCAGCCGCATTTATCTGGATCAAGAACTGGATAAATTTAAGAGACAGAAGAATATTACAATTAGAGGGCCATGATCTACAGCAGGGATAGCACACGTTTATGTGGTATGGCAGCCATACTGCCCACCAGTATTTCCTAAGACATAAAATAAGGCAAGCCTTATATTTGATATGGAACAAAATTAAATCCCAAAATTATATGGAAATGCCAGCCTGGATATCTACACTAGAGATATCCACTAGAGATATCCATCCTCTATCATACCCATACTTGTATAATCAGGAAAAAGCTATTACTATAAAGATATCTTAAATGATGAGGGGTAATTGAAGCCTAGACAGGAGCTAAAACAACAAGGGATAGATAACATAGAATGGTGAGCCTATCTTCAAATTCAATCGAGGCATGGTAAAGATAAGAAAGAATGGGGAATTAATATGCATGATTCGGTACTAGATAAAATTCTGTTAAGTCCAGAAGACAAACAAACAAGGAGAATTTATAAATATTTGCTGGACTATAAAATGTTATTATGAAGAACAGGTAAAAGAAATGATAGTGACACGGGCTAAGGATTTGGGATACAATATAAATCTGGGCCAATGGCAATTACTATGGGAGCGGAATAAAAAAATAACGCTAGCCACATCATACAAGGAAAATTTGTATAAGATGTTCTATCGGTGCCATCTTCCACCTGCAACACTGGCCAGAATGTATAAAAACCAGTCATCTAAATATTGGAAATGTCAGCAAGAAAGGGTTGTATACTATCATGCATGGTAGTCTTGCAAAAAACCTCAGGAGTTTTGGCTTAAGATTTGGAAATGGTTAGAAGAAATGACGGGGATAAAAATAAATTATAAACTAGAGACCTTTTTATTGGGAATCTTGTCAGCACAGTATAGTAAAAATTATATATATTTAATAAACCATGTTATTATGGCTGCAAGAATGGTGTTTGCCCAGAAATAGAAGATTAGAGAAATACCTAGAGAAGACGAGGTGATAGATAAGATTTTGATCTGCTCTGCAATGGATAGATTAACCTTGGAAATGAAAGATAAAGATGAATCTTATTATTATATGATATGGAATAAATTTTATTATTGGAGGGAACAGAAAGGGAATTTGTAAAATGAATGATTCAACTGATATGTAACCGAAAGGGTTTAAATATATAAAAACCTAATGTATATAAATGTATATAAGATCTTGTATGAGATGTAAAGACAAAAATGTATGTCAATGAAGTCCATCACATTCAATGTTTTTAAATATTGTAATCAATAAAATTTGTAAAAAAAAATTTTTTTAAGTGTATAAAAATAGTGATGTATACTTCAAATTCTAATAATTTATCAATTACTTAATAAAGGTCATTGACAGGCACAAATAACCAGGAACAGGAATTGTGTTCAAAGTAGTAAAGGTTTAGTACATGTAACCTATATACAAGAATCTGATCTACTAACCATCAAGCCAAATTGGTGCTAGACTAGGATCAACAGTATTCATGGGGGGGCTAGATTTGGATATCTTGTGGGAGCGTAGCAATTCCAAACTAATTACAATACTAATTCCACTCTCAGGCTAAGCCTGTTCATGTTCTACATTAATTACTCTGCCCTCCAACATGGCCCCATCCCTCCTCCATAGGCACTTCAAAGCTGTTCACTCTCTTCTATATAGTTTCTTTGAAGTGTGAGTTCTTATGGGATCTTAATAAAGAAGTCAGTAAAGCTATCTCAATGAAAACTACCTCCCCTATTTCTGAAGCAGCTACTGAATCAGGTGGCAGTTGCTGGAACACAGAGACAGTGTTAGAAAAGATTTACCACCAATATAGCTATTAAATCTTGGATCAGGGGTAAATCAGTAATGAAGTATAGAGAGACTGTAGGCCATGGATGGGTATGTGGGAGAAGGGTTGCAAAAATCTTGCCAGCTTCTAATAGAGTGATATGGCCCTCCTTCATGTATGGCATGGGGCCACATAATCTTTGATGTCCGTTGCCATCTTAGGCCAACAAAAATCTCGTAATGTTCTATGCAATTTTGAAGTTTTGAACACTCCCCCATAATCGGTCTCGGGATGACCAAAAAACCCTGCAAAATTTCCTTCCTGAAAGATAACTACTAATCTGCCCTTGTGCTTCTAGGCTCTTCCCTTCATCATCAAAAGGGACGTAATAGATGCTGGGATTGCCTTGAGATCATCCATCTCACCCCAGAAAACTAAGTCCTGGGTTATTGAATTTTTCCCAACCTCTCCAAGGATGGAGTATGTGGTGCATTCAGAAACGAGAAGGCTGAAATATTGTTGCTGCTACTATAGTAAAATATGTTGAACTTGAGAATATTGTAGAAAGAGCATTTGGAATCAAGTTCTTTGAGACCAGGACATACTGAATGTAAAAGTCAAAGGATGAGAAGAATTAGCGGATTTCTCTGGGTGAAAGCAGCTTGGTTTTGTTGCAAGATATGTAAATTCTTGTGGTCTGTACTGAACTCTATGGGAAAATGTGCATCTTCTGAAAGGTGTCTCCACTGTCAGGAGGGCGGAGCTGGTGTCGCGGCAGTACAGCATGCGATCTTTAAGCTCTAAGGTTGCTGTTGATATCTCCGCTGCAGGACAGTCCCTAAACCATCCCGTAGAGACGGTGACTGAGGAGAGTACATCCTGGTGATCCCAGGGACATTGCAAAGTCCCTGGTAGATCCAGGAAAAGCCCTTTTTTCCTGCAGTGGAGAGGCAGCCATTAAAGCTGCTGAAGCTGGAACAGCTCCAGAACAGAAGAAAGCTGGAAAAAAAGTGTGTTGGTTTGGTGAGATTATTTTCTACTTATTTTTTTCTGGAGAGAACACTCTAAAAGACTAAAAATTAAATTTAAAAGTCAAAATAAAAGTGCTTAAGCGGGGAGATTAAGCACAAATTAAACCTGAAGGTTTTTTCTTTCTTTTTATTGGAACTTTGGATTTTGTAAAAACTTTTCAATTTTTAAACTGGACTGGTCTTTCCTTTTTAATTTTAATTTTTTCCTTTTAAAATAACTCTTTGGAAAAGTTTTTTTTCTCTTGCTTTTTCTCTTTAATAATTTTAGATTCTTTTTATTTTTTCTATTCCTGGTTTTAATATTAGAGGGGAAGGGAAAGGAAAGGGAAATAGTAGTGCTGCCACCTGCAGGCTTGGATACATTGATTTTCTCTCTTTCTTGTTGATACATTTGGTGTTATATTCAAGGACTCTGTGTTTTTCATTGAAAAGATAGTAGGAAGAGCATGTAGATTGTTTGCAGGTGCTCTTCTGTGGAATTACTGATAGCTGGATTTGAAATTGAAGAAAGAAGATTGAAGTGACCTTGAAAAGAGAACTGGAAATTTTGTTTTTTGATTTAGTAAAGAGCCTCGACCATATAGTGGCAGTGCTTTGTATATTGACAGAATTGCATTTTCTCTTTCCTTTTTTTTTCTATTTCCCCCCCAGTTGGATTTTTATATTTGGACTTGAGTCCTTTGATGCAAGAATAAGACTACTTTTTTCCCCTTCCTCCCCTTTTTGTTTTACCTTTTTAGCAAAGGGAATATACAGATTTCTGTCTTTTTAATTTTTTTTCTATTTTTTTAATTTTTTCATCCCTTTTCCACTTTATATTTTTTCTTCTTTTCCTTTTTTCCTACATAATTGGAACCAATTGGATTAAGGTATTCAAGTGCCTGAAGATTTTTTTCCTTCCGTTTTTTATATTTATCGTTTGTTTTTATTTATTTATTTTTTACTGGAGTGGCAATTGGCTGCTCTTGCTTTTTTTTTTTCAATTTTTCTATTAAGTGTGTTAAGCCTGTGTTCCCCAACCAGGGTGAAGGAGACAAGCGAAACAGAATGTGCAGCGTTAGTCAGATAGGCACACAAATAAATGAGTGAGATAAGTTTGTATGTTTATTAACATACAGTAAAAATAACAGATATGCTTGTGCTATCAAAAATATAGTTTATTCCATTTAGAATTATAGCATAATCAAAATAACAGTCCATTAGTCATGTATCGTTTTAGTCAGTCCATTCAAGGATATTCAGTTAGCAAAGTCCGTGTAGAATATCCAATGTCAGTTCACTTACAATAAATCAACAGTCCTTTCTCTCTCCCGTTCGAGTAAGCAAAAAACGCAGTCTTCATCCAGTAATTAGGGATCATCAAGCCAGAGAGAGCAAGCTGCAGTGCCTTGCTTCTTTTATGGTGCCTTTAACAACCACTCCCTTAATTACATTCCTACAGTTAAAGTTGCAGACACTTTAACTAATAAAATATGATAACATATTTATTATTTTACCTAAACCAGTTAGGGTAAACAATGTTATCCCTAACATTCTCCCCTTTTAGGTAAATATAATAACACAAAAACCATTTACATCTTTAAATCATATTTGTTACAACTCTCTTTAAACTTAATTACTCCTTGAGCTTTTGTAAATTGGTCTGCAATGTTTTCTTCTGTCATGCAGTATTCCAATTTAATTAGCCCATTCTTTACAGATTCTCTAACATTTAAGTATCTTAAATCAGTACGCTTTGATCTAGTTTTTACAGCAATATTAGTAGCTAACTTTATGGCTGCCTGGTTGTCCTCATACACAATAATGGAATCTTTAACAGTTACACCCATGTCTAATAATAACTGTTTGTACAAAATTAAGTTAGTGCATAGTAATGACAGACATGAAAATTCCGCTTCCATCGTGGACAAGCTAATATGCTGTTGTCTGATTGACCTCCACCCTATTAGTGTCTTACCAAATAATATAGGCATCCCAGATGTTGATTTTCTAGTGTTTATGTCAGTTGCAAAACTTGCATCTGCATAGGCACTAAGACTCAAATCACCCTTTGGTTCTATATACAATGCATGGTTCATTGTTCCTTTAAGATATCTTAAAATTCTTTTTAATGATTGCCAATGACATTGATGTGGATCTGAATTAAAACTTGCCAGCTGATTAACACTATAAGCTATATCTGGCCTAGACCAATTGCTTATATATGATAAGCTACCAATCAAAGATTGATATATAGACTTATCAAATTTGGGACTTTGATCATCAGTTTGGCAGACTTCCTGACTCATTGGAGTCTTTGCCGGTTTACAAAGTTCCATTTTATACGTTTTAATTAATTGGCAAATTTTATCTTCTTGAGATATCTTAAATCCATTTTTTGTTTTGTTAATTGTCAATCCTAGATACTTTTTAATTTCACCTAAATGTTTTAATTTTATCTTTTTAGCTAATAATGATATAATCTCATTAGCTTCATCATTAGTCTTAGTTATCAAAGCAATATCACCTGTAAATAATAACAATAATGACACCATTCCATTATTTTCTCTTTTAAACACACATGGATCTGCTAAACCAGATTTAAAACCTATATTGTTTAATTCTTTCACAATATATTGATTCCACTCAAAGCCAGATTGTTTCAATCCGTAAAGACTCTTTTTGAGTTTCCAACAATCATTACAATTTACTTTATTGTCTTTTATAATAACTGGCTTTCTCAAATATATAGTGTGCTGCAATGGTGCATGCAAATAAGCAGTTTCTACATCTAAATGGTTAATGACATAGTTTTTCTTAGCTGCCCACACTAAAGCTGCTCTCAAAGATGTTGCTTTAAGACTTGGTGCAAAAACTTCATTGTAATCAGATGCAATTTGATTAAATCCTTGAGCTACCAACCTAGCCTTAAGGGTAACAGTCCCATCATTTCCAGTTTTTACTTTAAATATCCATTTGCACCCAATGGATTTTTCTCCTGGAGGTAATTTGGCATCTTCATATACTTTCATTACCTTTAATGAATTTAGTTCTTTTTCCATTACCTTTTGCCAATTCTCCTGATCCTTAGCAGGATACATCCTAAGTTCATCTACACTAGTTGGAACTTTAGTTACTTGGCAAACTATACTGGCTTGATACCTATCAGGTGGTCTAGTTACACGTGTAGTACGTCTAGGTATTACAGGACTTACTGGTGGACTTTCATTTATTAATTGTTCTTGATTATCTAACTCTTCCTGATTAACTGTTTCCTCTTGTTCTGGTCCTATTTGTTCTTCGTGAACTTCTTCTTTTATTGGACTCTTCTTATAACTAGTCTGTTCTTTCTGCCTTTTGTAGGGTTCAATAATTACTTCATTATTTAAATCTTGCTCTAATCTATTCCATCCTACATGTTCTAGGAATTTAGCACTAGCACTGGTGTAAACTCTAGATGTACCTGGTTCCTAGAATCTATAAGATCTGTGATTAGATTCATATCCTACAAAAAATAATCTTTTAGCTCTATGCTGTCCTTTGCATCTGAGTTGTGAAGGGATATGCACCCATGCTGATGCTCCAAATGTGTCCATGTAACTTAAATCAGGTTTTGTACCATGCCACAGTGTGAATTCAACCTGTTGTTGAATTAACAACATTATTTAATATATGATTACCACACATTATTGCTTCTCCCCACAAATTGTCAGGTAATCCTGAATCAGACAACATAGTACGTGCCATTGATTGTAGTGTTTGGCCTCGTCTCTCTATAAAGGCATTATGTTGTGGCCTATATGATGCAGACTTTTTATGTTGAATACCTAACATTCTAAGTCTATTCTGGAATTTATTATTTGTAAATTCCGCACCATTATCTGTTATAAGAGTTACTAATTTCTTTTTAGTTTTTCTTTCAGCAAATTTTATCCAATTAAAGAGATTTAGATACGTTTCAATTTTGCTCTACATTAAATAGCAAAACCCATATCTAGAATAGTAGTCCATTATGCTTAGTATGTATCGAGCTCCTCCTACACTTGGTTTTTTCGGACCTATTAAATCTGCAAATACTACTTCTAAAGGCTCTTTGGTAGTAAATCCATCAACTCTATTAGCCGGTTTGACCTTGGCTTTGCTTTGATTACAAATAGAACATTGCAAATACTTATTACAAGGTTTCAAACTCATTCCCTTAGATAATTCAACAGTTTTCTTAAGCATTTTAAAATTTAAATGCCCTAGCCTTCGGTGTAACAAGTGAATACATTCATCATGAGGTTTCTTATTATCAAAAAACGTGTTAGCCACCTCTAAACCATTATCATTTAACACATATAATTCACCTCTTAAAGATGCAGTAATTTTCTTATCTTCTTTTTCAATTATGCAGTTATCTCCTTTAAAAGTAACTACATATCCTAGTTTAACCAAAATTCTAACTGAAATTAAATTAAACTTAAGTTGTGGTACATATAACATTTTTACATTCTCTTTTATAAAAGAACAATATGCTATACCTTGATCTTTAGCTTTCAGTTTCCAGCCATTGGCTAACGATATCTGCTGGGTACTCTGGGACATTTTAATAAAATTTTTGTTTTCATTTGTTATACAGTGGGATGCTCCACTGTCAATCACCCATAAATTATTTTTTACAGCTCCGTTAATATACATGGCTAAATGAAAATTTTTCTTTTTCTTTTGATGACTTTTAGTATTCTGGTCAGCGTTCTGGCGCTTTGCTTTTTTACAAAATCTTGCCAAATGTCCTCTTCCTCCACAATTAAAACACTTTTTAATTGCGTATGCAGTAGGAGATTCAATATCTTCTTTTTGAGGTTGCTCCCTCCTTAACTGATCTCTTTCAAGTCTTCTTCTGGCCTCTTCAATCAATCTGCCAGTTATATCAGTTAAAGATAGACTTTCCTTAGGCAAAATTTCAAGGGAAGTGACGTAGTTATCATAACTTTCGTTTAGTGATGATAAAATTATGTAGACTTGGTGTAGTTCAGAGAAAATAAGCTCTTTCTCGTGCAGTTCTTGAAAAATGCTTTTTATAGAATTTAAATGACTCAGCATATCACCATTCGTCTGGAGATGCGTCCTGAAAAGCTTCCATGTAAGATTTATGTGAGCACCAACGTTATCTCGGACATAAATCCTCTTCAGCTTCTGCCAACACCCAACAGCCGTTTGCTCTCCACGGATATGAACAAGTTGCTGGTCAGACAGTGTTAGTCCTATTATGCAAAGAGCTTGTTCATTTTTCTGCATAAAGTCTTTTATCTTTTGTCTATCTTCCTCAACCTCTGGATCCCATTCCTCTACGTTTGGTGGGTTTTCAATTATGGTCCACAGACCTTCTCTTTGTAGAAGTAGACTACATTTCATAGACCATGATACATAGTTTGTTCCATCCAGCTTGGATATAAGGGACAAACTTTGTAGATTGACTTGTGCCATGTTTTCTTATATGGATATAAAACTATAATTAATAAAACACAGCTGTCTGTTTACTGTAACGTATAACAACACAAACTCTCACTTTTTACATAAATCTGTTTTATCCTAGTTAAACTGACTTTGCAGCCTCTGGGCCCATAACCAGTGTTAAGCCTGTGTTCCCCAACCAGGGTTAAGGAGACAAGCTAAACAGAATGTGCAGCGTTAGTCAGATAGGCACACAGATAAATGAGTGAGATAAGTTTGTATGTTTATTAACATACAGTAAAAATAACAGATATGCTTGTGCTATCAAAAATATAGTTTATTCCATTTAGAATTATAGCATAGTCAAAATAACAGTCCATTAGTCATGTATCATTTTAGTCAGTCCATTCAAGGATATTCAGTTAGCAAAGTCCGTGTAGAATATCCAATGTCAGTTCACTTACAATAAATCAACAGTCCTTTCTCTCTCCCGTTCAAGTAAGGAAAAAAACGCAGTCTTCATCCAGTAATTAGGGATCATCAAGCCAGAGAGAGCAAGCTGCAGTGCCTTGCTTCTTTTATGGTGCCTTTAACAACCACTCCCTTAATTACATTCCTACAGTTAAAGTTGCAGACACTTTAACTAATAAACTATGATAACATATTTATTATTTTACCTAAACCAGTTAGGGTAAACAATGTTATCCCTAACAAAGTACTCTAAAGTGTTATACATTAGAGATACAAAGATGACAGAAAGATACCAGCCTCAGCTTCTTCAATCCCAACTTCTTCTTTCTCACCATCTAGAGGACAACGATCAATACAGGTGATGTTACAACAAGAGAAGGAGAAAGAAGTGACACTGCAGATGATTATGCAAGGAATTCAAAAGATACAAGTAAAAACAGATAATATTGAAAAGAAAACGGAGAATATTGAGCAAAGAATGGAAAAGACAGATAAGAAAATTGAAAATATTCAACAGATGATGATGCAATACGAGGACAAAATTAAGAAAATTGAAGAACAAGATGTACAAAGAGATAAGAAGATTGGAGATATGGATACCCGATTGAGTGAAGTGGAAAGAGATAAGGGCAGATCTCTGCAATCATTGGGATGGGAAATTGATAGATCAGAATTCTATCTTAGATTTCAAAATATAGAAGAAGAAAAGGGTGAAAACCTTGCTGAAATGATGACAGAAATCCTGGCAGAAGCATTAGAGAAGATGATGGATGGAATAGATGAGGTTTTTCGTGTCTATACAAGATATGCGATGAGAAATAAACTGCCAAGAGAAGTTCATATCAGATTTACTAAGCAAATAATTAAATCACAAATACTGCAGGTGGCAAGAGAAAAAACACTAAAGTACAAAGATAAAGAAATAGTGGTACTGAAACAGGTACCAAGAAGAGTGAGAGAGATAAGAGGAGAATATTTATTCTTGATCAAAGTTTCTTAAGAGAGGAATAAATTACAGATGGCTGATACCCAAAGGTCTCATGTTTACCTGGCAGGAACAAAGACACAGAATTGATACAGTTGAAAAAGCTGAGTTATTCTATCTGGAATATTTTAGAGGAAGGGAAGATACAAGAAAAGAAGAGTCGTTAATTGAATTTCAAGAAGAATGTACAGCAGTAATTGAAAAAGAAGAAGGAGCCATAGGTGGTGTACCCAGAGAGCAACAAGAACCAAGATCTACTAGAGCAACAAATCCTTCTTATAAAGTCTAAAATGGATGAGAAAAAAACTGATTACAATTAATATAAATGGGCTTAATTCAGCTATTAAAAGAAGAAAAATATTTCATAAGTTAGAGAAATTAAAATTTGATATAATCTGCCTACTAGAAGTGCATATTAAAAAAACAACATGATTATATATTGAAACAACAAAAATTAGGGAAATTATTTACAGCATTGACACACTGTAAAAAGAGAGGAGTGGTGTTATACATTAGAGATACAATCCCTGAGGAACAAATATATACAGATGATGATGGAAGGATTTTGATGGTGAAGATAACGGACAATAATCTAAAGACACTTTTAATAGCAATTTATGCCCCAAATGATAATCAAGAAGATTTTTACAGGAAATTACATAAGAAAATAATTGAACTGGACTATGCTAATATCTGTCTGATGGGAGATTTTAATGGAATAATAAATGATAAATTGGACTATAAAACACAAAAAACAGCAAAGAAAGCTAGAAAGATATTGCCAAAATCCTTCTTTCGAATGGTAAATGAGATAAAGTTAAAAGATGCATGGAGAGAGACAAATGCAGAAAATAAACAATATAACTTTTATTCAAATAGTCATGCATCAGAGTCTAGAATAGATATGATATGGATGTCAACAGAATTGCTTTCTAACATACAAGACATTGAAATAGAAGCAAGTACCTGGGCAGATCACAATCCAATAACACTTGTATGGAAAGGACAAAAAAGGAGATCTAGATGGACTTTAAATAATATGATATTAAAGGAAAAATACTTTAAACAGAAAATTGAGACAGAATTGACTTTTTTCTTTAAAGAAAATACAAAAGAGGATACATCATTACAGAACCTCTGGGACACAATGAAGGCTTATACAAGAGGCTTGATAATGGACTATACAAGGAAAAGAAATATAAAACAGAAAAAAATCTTTAAAATATTGGAAGATGACTACAAGAAGCTGGAAAAAGAACTACTGAAATTTCCACAAAAAAGGACATTAAAATTAAAATGGACATAACTAAACATAAAATGGGGCTAATGGAAAAAGAAGAAATAGCACAAAAAATTAAAAATGCTAAGCAGAACTATTTTGAAGATGCAAACAAACCAGGTAGATGGTTAGCATATAAATTGAGAAAGGAAAGGGACTCAAGAAGAATAAATCAATTAATAAATGAACAAAGACATGTATGCTATGGAAATACAGAGAAGAAAAAAATTATTCAAGATTACTATGGAAAACTGTACCATCAAGAGAATGTTCAGGAAGAAATAATTCAACAATACTTACAGGAAGCAAATTTGCTCCAGATACCAAAGGATATTGAAACAATGTTAGAAAGTAATATAACTCATTCTTTGATGCGTAATACAGCTTGATTTGTAATTCAAGTAATCAGTAATTTAAAGCACTGATACATTTTATACCAGCCTTCTTCAACTTTGTGCACTCCAAATATAGAAGCTTTAAAAAAGCAAATCACTGGGAAAGCACCAGGTCCAGACGGTTTGCCAGTGGAATTTTACAAGACATTCCAGGAAACATTGAATCTTCACTTATTAGAAATTATGAATGAAGTTATGACAAAGAAGAGAATACCCACAACATGGTCAGAAGCATATATAACACTTGTACCGAAGGAGGACACAGACCCACAGCAAGTTAAAACTTGCAGACCTATATCACTATTAAATTTAGATTATAAAATTTTTGCTTCAATTCTGGCAGAAAGACTGAAAAGATACTTGAACAATTTTATTCATCCTGATCAAAATGGATTTCTGCCAAAGAGACAGATTAAAGATAATATGAGAATAATTTTAGATACACTGGAATACTATGAGGCACATCCTGAAAAACAAATGGCTCTGATGTTTATGGATGCACAAAAGCCTTTGATAATGTGAATTGGCATTTTATGCTGTTACAATTGGACCAAATGGGCTTTGGTAAAAAAAATTACTGAAGCCATAGAAACGATACATCATAAACAAACTGCAAAGGTTATGATAAAAGGAGAGTTAATAGACTTTATAGATATAAGAAAAGGGACCAGACAAGGCTGTCCACTGTCGCCTCTGTTGTTTGTGTTAACACTGGAAGTGCTGAATAGGAACATCTGAGAAGAAAAAGAAATAAAAGGAATGAAAATTAAAAAAAGAGAGTATAAATTACAAGCTTTTGCAGATGACCTGGTATTTATATTAGAGGATCCATTGGAATCTGCACCTAAACTGATAGAAAAGATAGAAGAGAATGGAAAAGTAGCAGGTTTGAAAATAAATAAAGATAAAATAAAGATTTTAGCAAAGAACGTATTAGTAAGATGAAAGAATTGGAGGAAGTTTTGGGGATCCAGGTCACAAACAAGATTAAGTATTTAGGGATACATACAGCACTAAGATGTAGCACACTTAAGGAGGACAATTATCTCAAACTTAAACAACAGATTGAGACAGATTTGATAAAATGGGAAAATTTACAATTAACACTGATTGGGAGAATATCTACAATTAAGATGAATGTATTGTCTAGAATCTTATACTTATTCCAGACAATTCCAATCAGATTAGGGAAAGAATTTTTTGAAGATTTAAACAAAATAGTGCTCAAATACATTTGGCAGGGGAAGAAAGTGAGAATAAAACTTAAATTGCTACAAGATGCAATAAGAGGAGGATTTGCTTTGCCCAATTGGGAATTATGCTACCAAGTGACGAGTCTGATGTGGGTAAAGGAGTGGATAACACTAAGGAATACTAGACTTTTGAATTTAGAAGGACATGACTTGCTGTTAGAGTGGCATGCCTTCCTCTGGTGTAAGGGAACTAAAACACAGGGGTATTTTAGAAGACATTATATTCAAGAAGCATTGTTTCTAAACTGGGAGAAGATAAAAAAGCAATATTATTTAAAAATTCCACTATGGTTATCTACTATTGAAGCTTTTTCCTATCCAATAATATATATAAAGGAACAAACAGTTAGATATGGTGAGATATTGAATGAAAAGAGTGAACTTAAATCTATGTAAGCGTTGGAAGAACAAGGTGTAAAAATGAATTGGTTTTCATATTTACAAATACAATCAATGTAGATTTGATAAAGATGTTAAAACAGAAGGTATCTATGATAAGTTGACTGATTGAGATAAAATCTCCATTGTTCGAATGTGGATTTAACCACTAGGAACTCCTTGTTAAAAATGTTATAATTCCATTCTGGTGCAGTCAAAGTTCTTGAGAAAAAAAATGCAGAGCAACAGACATTTCTACCCCTTCCACACCTTCTTGTTCAAGAACATCTCTGGTTTCTAGTCTTAAGTATTTGTCTGAAATATGAATCTCTTTGATGGGTCAAATTGCTGATAAAGGGGTTGACAGGCAGAGTTGCTTTAACTCTTTAAATGTTTATTATTGTTGTGTGACACCAAGCAAATCTAACTCCTTTCATTTTCAATTGGATAATTGATTTGACTTTATACCCACAGAACAGATCAGAATATCATTCAGATAAAGGACTACAAATTTATGAATGAGATAAAAAAAAATGATCCATAAATCTGGAAATACCACTCCTGATCATTTTGCATTTAACTTGCTATACCTAATATTGAAAGTTTGTGTCCATCCTTGATTTTAATGAGATTGTAAGTCGGGGCTGTTACGAACTAAGCAAAATCGTTAGCTTGCAATTCTAATAGTTTTGCTTTCACAGCAGGCTCGTAAACCTGCACTTCGGATTGGCCCGCTAATAGCGGATCGTGATTGGTCATTGTCGGCTGATCTGATTGGCTGTTAGAGGGTAGCCGCTGATTGGATGCTTTCCAGCGCGACAAACTCAAATCATTGGATATTGTGACAGCAGCCAGCTCTATAAAAGCTCTGTTCTGAAGTCACTAATAAAGAGTTGGAGTCACCATTCAATGCCTTGTCTCCATTCCTTGTGCCCATGCTCCCAAATCTAACCCTGGCGACGAGGATGGGATTCGGAAAGGAGAGAGCTGAATGAACACTCACTGAACGCTAACAGAGAACGTGGCTGAGAGTGCACCAATCGCGGCAGAATGACCAGCGGTGCCATACCACCCGCTCCATTTGACCCGGCTAACGAAGACTGGGACTCGTATATGGACAGGTTTCAGATGTTCCTGGAGACAAACAACCTGAAGGATGCAACGCCTGGCAAGAAACGAGCTGTGTTCCTGACCCATTGCAAGCCCGCCATTTTTAAAATGGCAAAGGCACATGCAAAACCAGATGAAGTCAAGACGATGGATTAGGACAACCTCGCCCCAATCCTCCGGGCCCATTATGCCCCAGCAGTGCCAACACTCATCAGGAGACATGAGTTTTACCAGAGGGACCAACAGGAAAGTGAAAGTGTTGGAGACGTCATCACGGACCTCAGAAACCTGGGGGGACTCTGTGGCTTCGCAAACCTCGAAGAAGCCATGAGAGATCGAATTGTCCTGGGTCTAAAAGACCCCACAACTCAGAGCAAAATCATGGCAAAGGGGGACATCGACCTCGCGGATGTCATCGCCAATGCTACTGCAGCAGAAGCAATCAGGAAATCGGCAGCTCAAATGCGCCGAGCGAACACACCGCACTGCCAACTCGCCAGTGAACATATGCCTCTTTCCGAAAGGCACGCAACAACCACGCACCATGAAGATCTCAAATCCTCCTCAGAAAGCGAGGAAGAGGAGGTCAACAGACTCAAGTCAGACCGTGATCAGCGAGATCAACGGGCTCGTAAGCCCTTGTATCAGTGTGCTGGATGCGGGGGAAACCACTCATGATCAGATTGCAAATTCCTAGACGCTCTCTGTCGTTCCTGTGGAAAGAGGGGCCATATTGCAAAAGTCTGTGGAGACAAGCGAGGGTCCAGCCCAACCTGAAGAGAAAATAATTTCCGGCAGACAACAGGCACCCCACCAGTTAATCGGGACTGCCCAAGCAACCAATGGAACCACTACTACAGAAATCGAGCACCAGCCATTTCTACCAGACGAGAAGAGGCACACCAAACTATCATCATCGGCCACGCTTCATCCCTTGATGCAAGAAAGATCCGAGTGAAGGTCACCATTGAGAAGAGTCCATGCGTTATGGAAGTCGACTCCAGGTCATCCCTGTCAATGGTCTCCTGGAAAACCCTCAAACAGATGATCCCTGACATCTGCCGCCAGGATCTCAGCCCTCAAAGAATCATATTGAAGGACTACCAAGGAAATAGGATCCCAGTGGCCGGTTCCAGCCACATCCAAGTCTCCTTCAAAGACCACACCGCAACTCTACCACTTACAGTCATCGATAAAAATTGACCCAGCTTATTAGGCTTGCAGTGGTTCGCGCCACTAGGAATCAAACTGGCAGGCATCAACCAAACCGAAAGCGATGACTGGGAAGCGGCTCTCGTCCAAGAATTCCAGGAAGTGTTCACCGAGAAGCTAGGCAAGTACAAGGGATCCCCTATATCATTAACCTCTGTCCAGATATTGCGCCCATTCGCCTTAAGCCCCATCGAGTGCCTTTTGCACTTAAACCAAAGATTGATGAACAATTGGACAAATTAATAGCCCAAGGCGTGTTGGACCTGATCGACCACGCCCGATGGGAGACCCCAATTGTAACCCCCATAAAGCCTGACTGATCTTTGAGAATTTGTGGGGATTACAATGCCACTCTAAATCACGTGCTTCAGCAGAGCGCTTATCCCATGCCTGTGGTCCAACACCTACTTCACTCCCTTGGGGGCGGGAAAATATTCGCAAAATTGGACCTAGCTCAGGCATACCAGCAACTGCCTGTAGATGCAGAGACCGCAGAAGCCCAAACTATAGTTACACACAGAGGTGCATTCAAGTGTAATAGACTCCAGTTCGGAGTGAGTGTAGCACCTGGCATCTTCCAAAGTCTGATGGAGAGATTGCTACAAGGCATAAAAGGGGTCGTGCCATATTTCGATGATGTCTTGATAGCTGCCCCCACTAGAAGCCTACTAGAAAAGCAGCTAAGAATGGTCCTCCAAAAATTTAAAGACGCTGGCCTGAAGGTCAAGAAGGACAAGTGCCAACTGTGTACGGAGAGAGTTGAATTCCTTGGTTACCTTCTTGACAAACAGGGAATTCACCCTACTGAGAAAAAATTGGCTGCAATAAAGAACGCCCCAAGACCTAGAAACAAAACAGATCTTCAAGCCTTCCTGGGACTTATTAACTTTTATAACATCTTCCTACCCCAGAAGGCGACTGTTGCTGAACCCCTGCATCGGCTCCTCGATAAGAAGGCTTCCTGGGTCTGGGGACATCGAGAAGAGCGAGCTTTTCAGCAAGTAAAAGACCTTTTAACATCTGATGCTGTATTGATACAATATGACGAGACGTTACCCTTAAACATCACCTGTGACGCCTCACCGTTTGGAGTAGGAGCCATCCTGAGCCACGTCCTACCAAACGGCACTGAGGCACACATTGCATTATTTTCCAGAACTTTATCTAAAACTGAAAGAAACTATAGCCAACTAGATAAAGAGGCTCTCGCTATTGTGGCTGCGATCAAACGATTCCATGAGTATGTATAGGGAAGGTCCTTTTCTATAATCACCAATCACAAACCATTACTGGGCATCTTGGCGGGGGATAAACCAGTCCCCTATCGCCAAGAATGACACACTGGTCAGAATTTTTAGCCGCATACAACTACCAACTGCTACACCGTCCGGGGAAAGCCATTCCCCACGCTGACGCCATGAGCTGTTCTCCGCTACCCAAAGTCCTAGATGATCCAGCTCCAACCCTAGCTGTACTACAAATCGAGACACTCCCTTCACCACCATTGACCACACAAGACATCGCATCCGAAACAAGGAAAGACCCTTGTTTGGCACGAGTCCTCAGCTGGGTAGAAAGAGGTTGGCCTGACAACGAACTCAACGACACCTTCAAGCCCTTCAAACACAAACAGACAGAACTTTTCACCCAAAAAGGATGTGTGTTATGGGGAGACAGAGTCGTCATCCCAGAAAGACTACAGCATAAAGTCCTAAAACTATTGCATGGTGGACATCCGGGCATCGTGCAGATGAAGGAATTAGCACGGAGCTATGCTTGGTGGCCAGATATAGATAAACAAATAGAAACCTGGGTAGCCACCTGCAACAAGTGCCAGAAAACACGCTCAGCCCCACCAAAAGCCCCACCAACCGAATGGAAAGCATCCCGAGGTCCCTGGTCCCATATCCACGTCGATTTTGCGGGACCCACAAAAGGACATACATTTCTCATAACAGTGGATGCCTATTCCAACTGGCTTGAGGTCCACAAAATGAAGAACACCACCACAGAGGCAGTCGTTAGAAAACTAAACAGACTATTTGCCATACACAGTTTGCCAGACGTCTTGGTTTCAGACAATGGCCCACAGTTCACCGCCTTGGCATTTGAACAGTACCTAGCAGATACGCCACGCTTTAACATTGCCGGCTCACCCTGCGGCCAATGGTAGGGCTGAATGAATGGTCCAGTTCATAAAGAAAACCTTACACGAGATGGAACAAGGGAACATCCACGACAAGGTGACCAGGCTGCTTCTCCTCCAACATATTACTCCAAACAGCACCACACACAAAACTCCAACCGAACTCCTGATGGGCCGGAAACTTCGGTCACATCTTGACTGTCTACACCCTGCCTACACGCCAGAAAAGCCTCTGGGTTCCAGTAGCAAGTATCGCACGTTCAAGGTAGGCGACCCGGTGTTTGCAAAAAACCTTACCGGTGATCCATTGTGGGTCCCCGCTACCATAACTCAACTTACGGGTCCCCGTTCCTACCGTATACAACTGCTGATGGGAGACTATGGAAGCGCCACATCGACCAGCTACACTCTAGGCTGGCATCTACCCCCTTCACAAGCCCTGAACTCCAAACCGGGGGGGAAGGGAAATTGAGGGGGCCGAAAACGAACTAGTATCCAACCCAGTACTCGAAAACCAGCAATCAGCGCAACCAAACCTGGATTATTCATCTTCTGAAGAAGAGCCGGGGCAGATGGCCATCTCTCCACGAAGCAGCACGGCGGCATCAGCAACCCCAGAGAATCCAGATGACAGCCTTGACAGGAGTAGAGATGACAACACTGAGTCGCCCATCAGAGCAGTCAGCTCACCATCACCGCCAAGTTCAACCAACAGCCCACCGGAACCAGAGTCCGGGCAAAGACTGGTAGAGCAACGAAGATCAGGTAGACAGGTGAGATGACCTGCCTACCTGCGAGAATATATCACCCCACCCTTGAAGCGGAACCTAGGGGGGAGGGGTGTTACGAACTAAGCAAAATCGTTAGCTTGCGATTCTAATAGTTTTGCTTTCACAGCAGGCTCGTAAACCTGCCCTTCGGATTGGCCCGCTAATAGCGGATCGTGATTGGTCGTTGTCGGCTGATCTGATTGGCTGTTAGAGGGTCGCCGCTGATTGGACGCTTTCCAGCGCGGCAAACTCAAATCATTGGATGTTGTGACAGCAGCCAGCTCTATAAAAGGAGCTGCTGCTGCCCTAGCTTTTCGCTCTGTTCTGAAGTCACTAATAAAGAGTTGGAGTCACTATTCGATGCCTCGTCTCCGTTCCTTGCGCCCACGCTCCCAGATCTAACAGGGGCTGTTGTCATTTCCCTTGTTCTGTGATTTACATTACAAATGGCTCTCATTAGAACTATGGTTGGAACTCCTGTCTCCTCTCCTGGGTGGGTTGGAAGTGCAATCTTTGACCACGTGTCCCAATTCTCCATAGTAGAAACAGAGTGGTAAATTTCTGCACTTCTGTCATTTTTCTGCATCTAGAAATTTTCTGGCTTCATCAATTTGCATAGATTTTTCTCCCCTTCATCAACTTCAATCCGTGTAAAGGGACTGAAGTCTGGATATGGGAGTTGTGGAGTTGGTAGCTTGTGACACTTGGAGCAAACCTGATCACTTTTAAATGTGAGTCAACTATAATGCAGATTCTGTAGACTTGATCCAGTGTCTGGGGGAACTCCCTGCCTGATGAGTTCATTTTCAGTTCTGTCATTGAGGCCATGTTTAAATTGTGCTATTAGGGAAAGCTCATTCCAATTCAAATCTGCTGCAAACAATTTGAATTCTTCAATATAGAGTCTTAATCTCTGGCTGCTTTGTTGCAGCTCTTGAATTATGCATGTTATGGTGTCTTCTTTAATGGGATCCCTGAATTATTTCTAAAGTGTGCTAGGAAGTTTTTATAGTTATCCATGATTGGATAATTGTGCTCAATCATGGGGAGTGCCTGTCAAGAGGCTGCAATTGTTGAATGGGCTGAGAATGAAGGATATCCATTTGAAACTTTATGGTCTGGTGCCAATTAATAGTTTATATTGGGCAAGAAATATTCTCATCCTGTTTGACTCTCCTGCAAATCACTCAGGTAGACAGCTAGGGATCTTCTGCAGCAGGGCATTGGCTACTGACAGTGGATCAAAAGCTGGCAGCAGTGTTGTGGAGGCAATGGAGGAGGAAATTGTTGAGCTAAATTTTGCATCTGTTGAAACATCTGGTGTGTATTAGCTGCTATATTTTGCACTTTAGATCCCAAACCATCTTGGCATCTGTAGAGGGTATCCATTCTACTGCTGCTCCAGCTTGTGGACCTAGTATCATGCTGTGGTTTTTGCAGTAGTCAGTGAAAATTTAGATGAGTAGATCAGATTGTCAGGAAAAGTATCCAGGAACAAGAGTTGAGTTCAAAGTACAATAAATTCATTACATGTAATCTACACACAATATGCTAAACTATTAAGAGTCAAGCCAAATTGAATAAGGGGCAGCAGGATTCACGGGAGACTGGACTACTTGTGAAAACGTAACATTTCCAAACTGTTTGACCTCACTTGCTCATCTCCTACAGTTATATGCCATACATTTGAAACCTCCTAAAAATCAAGTACTATATTCAATTGTTCTTATGTTTTTAAGATTGGACATTATGCCAGGAAAAAATGCAACATCAATTTTAAATAAACAGATTCAAGAATATAATTTAATACCTGCTCTAAATAATCAGTAAACTACTAGAGAAATATAAGTTTTTTTCAGTTAATACATCAATTAAAGTAATAATTTTATTTCATTATCTCCATTTCTGTTTATATTATCTTTACCCTTTAGTGATTTTCTGGTTTGTCTTGTTTTTCTTTCTTTTAGTTCTTCTTCTTTTTTCTATTTATTATAGATTTAAAAGAAATATTTGAAAAAAGAAACTGCTTTCACAATTCATGCAACTCATTTTCAGCCTGGCAATACTCCAAGCCTGATAAAGATCTGTAATTGTAAAATATCTTGAAAGACTGTTGGCTGGAGAGGAATTCAATGTAAACTAAAATAAAGGCGGGGTTATCAGAATGAGTTGGTTTCATGCTGTTGGGGAAGCCTAGGTCAGAACAGATACACCTATGCTATACCAGTGCATTTAGTTTTTCTTGCCTAAATATAGAACCATACTTTTTTTACCACTGAATTTCATTTTGTTTGATAAGGCTTAGTGTTCAAGTCTGTCAAGATCCTTCTGTATCTTTAGCTTGGTGCAAATTTGACGAGTTCCCCATTTATTGCCTCATCTGAATAATTGATGAAGTTATTGAAGAGTACTGGGTTTAAGACGTTGGTGTATCCCACTGCATACTCCCTCCATGTAGATGTAGTTTCATTAAGGACTACATGTTGAGTGTGTTTGGTCAGCGATTAACTGACCTCAATGTGTAGTCCTTAATGGAATTGCATCAAATGAAGGGAATTGTGCAGAGGAGCACCCTAAAGCACTGTCTTAGGCCCAGTACTCTTAAATATCTTCATCAATTATTCAGATGAGGTAATAAATGGGGAACGTATTATTTAATTTATTATTAAATTAATAATAAAAAGTAGCAATAAGGTGTTTATCAGTACATTCAACATGTTTAGTGCATTAATTCTACCTTTTTTAATTCACTTTCTTAAAAGGGTTTTTCTTTCTCTGTTCTTCATACCATGTACAACAGATCTATATTAATGTACTCATGCATCTGGCATAGACATATATCCCATCAAGCAGAGAAGCAACAACATTTTGACATAAAACATAGTTTACTTCAGGACATTAGCATTCTAAACAAAATTAAACAATTTATCTATAACAATATATCTAAATGCTTAAAAATATTTTATAGATGTAATTTGGTTAAGTAACCTTCAACCCAACCATCACTGTAAATAGGCCAATAATATTTATTTTTATAGCACATGATATCATTAAATGAAGATACACCAACTTAATAATCAATTTTATCAAATACATTTAATTATTATTTTAAAAAGTATAAACCCTATAACCCACCTTGAAGTACACCTATTTCTACATCCTAGTCTTGCTCCAGTGTATCAAAATTATACTTATAACTACATAGAAAAAACTACCAGAAAAACAGAAGTTACTGTGAATTCTATTTTCTTGCTACTTTTGGAGTCGTCCAAGTTTTAAGAATTTATTTCAAGAAAGATAAAAATAAATGCTGGTAGTTGTTGACTTACAACAACAATCAAGCTCCAAATTTCTGTTGCTAAGTGCAATATTGTTAAGTGAGTTTTGTCCCATTTTTCTTGCCACAGTTGTTAAATGAATCACTGTAGTTGTTAATTTAATGAAACGATTGTTAAGAAAATCTGGCTTCCTCATTGAGTTTGCTTATTAGAAGGTCACAAGAGGAATCACCTGACCCTGGGAGCAACAGTTATAAATGTGAGTCAATTGCCAAGCAGCTGAATTTTGGTCACATGACCCTTGGGATGATGCAATGGTCATATGTGTGAAAAATGGTTATAGGTCACTTTTTTCCATGCCGTTGCAACTTTGATCACTAAAAGAATTGACTGTATTACCTGTACTATGCTTTGTTTTATGCACAGAACAAAATACTATTATTTCAAATGTTTGAGACTGCTTCCAGTGTGCTGTTTTATATTATAGCAGGATAATTTTAAAAATATGATTCCAGGTAATACTGATCAGTAGTTTCTTAGCTGCTTAAGTCCCTACTGCTGCTGACTTAAGTTGGGTTGGATGGAATATTGGAGGAAAGAAGCAGCACATGTCTTAGTAGTGAAGTATCTTTCTCACTGCAACAATTGCTAGTGAAATACCCCAAAAAAGAGGATCAAAAGAGAGAATAAATATACTGTATGTTGCTCAGGATTGAATTATGGAGTCCTTGGTCTCTTAGCTTGTTTGCTTGCAGACTTTTTGTTGTCAGATTGTTATGAAGTGACTGACCCAAATTTACGTACTAAAATTCCATGGCTAAGATCAGATTAAATCTAGGTCTCAACAGGTCTAATACAACAGCATACACACTACACAAGTCTAACATACATTTATTCATCAAACAAATATTAAGTCCTTATTTTAAACATACAATCAAATCTAATACAAAAGAGGAAATGCTCAACAAAATATAAAATAATATAAAATTAGCTAATATCTACCTTAAAATTATCTTTAAAACAACATACCTGCATCTGCAGAATATTCTACAATTATTCAGTAGCTTCTAAGGCAGGTTAATAGTTTTCAATCTTAAAAGGAAATGCAAAAAATAGGATTAAGTAACACTTGGCCATTAACCCTGGAATTATGGAACAAATAAACCAGCTGAAGGAATAAAGCTGAATATCATTTACTGGCTGATTGGATATTGTACTGCTCATTAACTGAATCATGATTTCCTGAATTAGTTAGATGTCTTAGTTCACATTATCATAGTAAAGCATTAATTAACTATATGAACTAGTAAGGTTAATTGCTCTGGGCCATAAAAAATCAATTATATTTAAGTATAATGCTATCAAAATGACATTTGTAGACCTGCACATCAGCATATATACAGAAATCAAATTGATTATAGTATTGGTACAAAGGGATAAGCAGATAGAACAAATCATAAATCTACAGAAAAGACAAGATCTGGTGGTAGATTACTACAGATGTAACAAGTATTGCTGAGATTTAGTTAGCAAGGAATATAACCCAAGATATTTCCTTCAAAGTTTCAGATCCTACAACTGTCATAACTAAAGCCAAGGAAAGAAGATAACAGATAATCAGAGTTGGAAGGGACCTTATAGCTCATCTAGTCCAACCCCCCGCCCAAGCGGGAGACCCTACACCATTTCGACAAATGGCGCAACTTCCACAACTTCTGAGGGCAAGCTGTTCCATTGATTTATTGTTCTCACTGTCAGAAAGTTTCTCCTTATTTCCAGGTTAAATTTCTCCTTGTTCAGTTTCCATACATTACATCATCCTTGTCTGAGCTACAGGTGCTTTAGCAAATAGATTGACCCCTTCCTCTCTGTGGCAGCCCTCAAATGTTGGAAGATTCTTATCATGTGTCCCCTGGTCCTTCTCTTCACTAGACTAGCCAAGACCAGTTCCTGTAACTGTTCTTCATATGCCTTAGTCTACAGTCCCCTAATCATCCTGGTTGCTCTTCTCTGCACTTTTTCTAGAGTCTCAACATCTTTTTTATAATGTGGTGACCAAAACTGGATGCAGTATTCTAGGTGTGGTCTTACTAAGGCTTTATAGAGTGGTATTGGTACCTCACTTGATCTTGATTGTATCCCTCTGTTAATGCAATTTAGGATTGCATTAGCTTTTTTGGCTGCTGCTGCACACTGCTGGCTCATATTTAACTGGTTGTCCACTAAGACTCCAATATCCTCTCACAGTTACTGCTATTGACCCTGATTTCACCCAGTTTATATGTGTACTTTTGGTTTTTCTTGCCTAAGTGTAGGACTTTACTTTTCTCTACATTGAATTTCATTTTGTTAGATAAGCCCCAGTGTTTTAGTCTGTCAAGATCCATCTGGATCTTGAACCTATCTTCTTAGGTGTTAGCTTGTTAGATGATGACAGGGATTCCAAAGAACATGCCTACTATTAGATATGCTAAACCAAGAGTGATCAAATGTGAATAGCTTTATTCAGAGCTACAGGGACAAATTAGGACTCTTTGATGTATCACCTAGCCTGCCGTCTAGCAGAAATCATGCCTGAGCTCCTTTCTCTCACAGCAGAGCCTGTAGTAGAGTTTTCAAACTTTTAGTGTTGGATGCATTTCACTTCTTGCTCCAGGGTGGAACATGGTGGCCCTAAAGAAACTGTGGTTTCAGCCCCAGTTTACATGGGAGGTACATGCTAGACTTGGTGCTCATGATTTGAAATGAAGGACATTACATTAACACTCATAGTAATCAGATCAATTTCTGATCAATGTGTCAACAGCTGACATCTTGAATAATTTAATTTATTTATTTATTTAGAAGATGCATATGGCCACCCAATTCACTCCCAATGATTCCAGGCAGCTTCCAAGAATAAAATTCCAATGCAAAAAGCAATAACATTCTGCCTTCCCAGCAACAACAATCAAACAAATCACTTAATGATTTGTCACTTTATCACTCTGGGATCTCCAGGCCAGTTAACAGCACCATGTCTACATGGTCTTGTGAAAGAGTGTTAAAGTAGGGGCCAATCTTATCCCTACAGGGATGATGTGGATAAGGGATAAGACCGTTGTGGGAAAGGCTCTTCTTACACCCACCAGATGGACTTCCTTAGGAGAGGGGCCCCATAGTGTTCTCTGCCTCCCCACTCTGATGGCTCAGGTAGATCTGACTGGAGGATGTTCTGTGATGACTTCCCAGGACAATTCCCTAGCTACTTTTCTAGTTGTCAGCTCAGGGGAAGATGAACTGGTTCTTAGCACATGAAAAGCTGAGTTAATTGATAGACCAGAACAGCTGTCTGGAAGAAATTTGACTGGGGAAAACATCAGTTGCAGACAGCCAGTGAGGAGGAGGAGGAACTGCCTTCTGTACCTCATTCAAGAACATGTAAAGCAGGGGGGGAAAGGCAGAACCAGAAAGGATCAGCCAGACTATTTGAGAGAAGAAAGCCTTGCCCTTTCTGATGGCTACACCAAAAAGCTGGCTATTTAGCACAGCAGACAGAGGGAGTCATGTTTGTTTCCTAACTGTGTGTTTTCTGGTTGTAATTCCTGCATCACTTTGCATTGACACTGTGCCTTGACTTGTATCATGTCTTTGAAACTCTGTACATTTCTTGACTCATGAGCTCTCTTGTGTTGTGGATGTAAGTTTGTCTGGTGGATTTTTTTTATTTAAGAAACTTTCAAGTGCTTTGTAGACTTTGGCCATTGCTCTGTGGACTAACATTGATCTACTTATGGCTGGAGTTAATTGGGACAGTTTAGTTCTGGTTTTTTTGTGAAGTGAATTGCTAGAGAATATTAATAAGCTCACTAAATCACAGCTACTTGTATGTGTGAGTAAGCGGGGAAGCACACCATCATTTAACATGGTCCTGAGCCATGTAGGATAAGGCTTTAAAGGGTGCAACCAGCAGCAAATTGGCAGTCAGAGCACACTCCCACAAAAAAAATTAATACATATGCAAATCTAGGCTTGTACAAAACCATGTGGGCTGTCACATTTTGAACCAACTGAAACTTCCAGCTACTTCCTCATACTCTTCCAGTACTACCAGTACTTCCATAAGCCTTGGGCTCGATTGTAGTGGTTCCTCTATAATAAATACAAGGTCATCTGAAAATGCCTGCAGTTTATAAATTTTTCTTAATATTTAGTCCTCTAATTTATCTTTCTGAATTATTCTTGTTAGTACTTCTAGCGTTAATATGAACAGTAACGATGATGGCGGACATCCTTGTACCTTTCCTAATTCCTAATCTTGTGCCTGTTCCTAATTGTGTCACTTCTCCATTTATTATGATTTGCCTCTGATTTGACATATGTAGCTCTGAATACATTAATAAAATTTTCACCAAAATCCATATAATTTAACTTTTAACATGACATTTCAATTTACATTATCAAAGGCTTTTTGTGCATCTAGGAATATCATTGCCACTTGCTTTTCACAATGAACTTCATAGTATTCCAAAATGTCCAACATCATTCTCATGCTGTTACGTATTTGTCTTTTTGGGAGAAATCCATTTTGGTCTATATGTATAACTTCGTTCAAAAATATTTTACATCTTTCAGCAATTATTGCCATAAATATTTTATAATCTGAATTCAAAAATGATATGGGTCTATCATTTTTAATCATTGTTAAGACCATAAACACTATATTTGCTTCGGTCCGTGATACTGGTGTTTTTGCTTCTTTTAAAACTGCATTAAACAGTTATAGTAATATTTGGGCTAATAGTTCCTGAAATTCTTTATATTTTTCTACCGATAGCCAATTTGGGCCTGGCGTTTTATTCGTCTTCTGATTTTTCAATATTTAAATTAATTCTGGCATTTTTATGTCCATATTTGGCTTTTTTTTTTCTTTCTGAGATTTTTGGCAGATTTGTTTTCTTCAAACACTGTGATATCTTTTCTTCCATGGGGCATTCATTATCATCATATAACTTCTTATAAAAATCTTGGACTATATTGTTCTTTTTTTCATTCTGATAACACATAATTCCTTCCTCATTTTGCAGTTTATTAATCCAGCTTTTTTCCTTTTGTTTTTTCAATTTATATGCTAGCTATCTCCTTTGTTTATTAGCATTTTCAAAAAAAATGATTATTCCTTTTTATTTGTTGTGCTAGCTCTCCTTTTTCAAGAATGTTCAGTTTATGTTTGACTAATTCTATTTGTTATTTTAAACTTCTTTTCTGTGGTTCCCTTTGTAGTTCTTCTTCCAGTCTTCTGAATTCATCTTCTACGCCAGTGGTCACCAACCAGTGGGCCATGGAAAATTTTTGGTGGTCTGCAGAATGGCCCCCGGAAGCAAGTAATCTGGGCCATGCAGGAAAACAAGGCTGCTCTGCCCAGATGGCCTGCCCACCTGCTGCCCCCCACCCTTTGGCCAACTACAAAACTTACCTTGAAACTGAGTAGAGAGCCACGCAAGCTGGAATTGGAATGTAAGACCAAAACGGCCAGGGAGGAAAATCCACCCTGGGGTGGCTTGCTGACAGTGGGAAAGTTGGTCCCATATAGTAGTCACAGGACTGGTCCTTTGGTCATCCCAGAGCAGCTCCTTCATAGGGATTATTACAGCTCTGGAATATGGGACTGGCCCATGGTGGCTGGAATGTCCTGCCACATCTGTTGTGCAAAGAGAAGCAGCTGGAGTCAAATTGGCCCCCTGCAAACTGTTGTCTCTCTTGCTGAAATGGCTCGAGAAACTTCAGCCGGGCTCTTAAAAAATTAAAGTTACTCTGGCTACTTGAAGAACGCTCGACAGCTTGGCTGGAGGGAGACCCTCTCTCATCCTCCCATGGGCTCTGCAAGGCAGCCGGCAGGGAAGCAATGCTTGGGAGGAGTGGATCGTCCATCGCAGGCTCTGCAGTGGATTTCTCTCCCGCCGAGAGTGCAGCCAAGCATGGGGAGGAAATGGCACTTGGCTCCCCTCCCAGGGCAGGAGGGGCAAGGAGCAGCAGAAGCAACAGATGGAGGGCTGATAGAGAAAAGCAACTCTCCTCTTGGGGGGGGGGGGTGAAGGTGTCAGCCTCCCCCATTCCTTGCCTGTCTCCAGGTGAGGCTAGAAGACCCCCCGCATCACTGTCCTGGAGCTTTTCCTCAGCTGTAAGTCTGAGCTCTCTCAATCCTCCCCCGGGATCTGAAAGGAGCCCCCACTTTCTCCCCCACTCCTCCCCCCCAATTAATCACTGATGGTGGCGGTTGTTCTGTAGGCACCTGCCTGCTGAGAAGCCCCTGGAGGGGCGCTGCCCCCTCCCAAGAAGAGCAAAGCCCTCTCTGCCTCTCCTAGCACCAGTTGCCCCAAGACCCCTGAGCTCAGACACACACAGACACCCACCTGCACTTCTCTCTCTTTGGAAGGTGCAGGTGGGGGGAGGGATGGAAGCAGCCTGGCCCTCCTTCCCTCCCCCAACTCCAGGTAGCCACACCTGGCAAAGGAGAGAGATGTTTCCTCTGACTTGGGGGGAGATATGAAATGACAGGAGACCAGATTTGGGGAGAGCTCTGCTTTTCTTATTTTTTTATAATTAAATAACCACTTTTATATTAATATATATGTGTGTATGTATAAATATATAATATTAACATTAATTTTTTGTAGAGTTGTAATTGCAGGAATGTTCCAATCTCGGATGGCAAACCTCAGATAAAGAATGTTTCCAAGTAAATACAACTCAGGCAAACAAAGTCACTAATTTATGGATAAAGGAGGATTAGAGAGGGGAAGTAAACATATGTTAGACTTTAACTAGAGATAATTAATTGTATGGATTACTGTACTAAACAGTAACGAAAGCTAAGCAGTAACCAAAGTTAACCAATGATGAAGGATAACTAAAAATGTATATAAATACAAGACTATACTCCAATAAAGATCATGATGATTCAGTTGTTCATGATCAAACAACTCGACTGTCTCGTCATTACAACAATTTTTAATATTAAATTTATATTTAATATTAAAATAAAAAAAATTATATTAAATATTTTTTAAAAAAAAATTCATATTAGTGGTCCTTGGGATTTAAAAGTATGAGTTTGGTGGTCCCTGAGGTCCAAAAGATTGGCAACCCCTGTTCTAGGCTCTCTACTTGTTGCTTCTTCTTTTTATTTTCTTTCGCCATGTATTCTATAACCATGCCACTCTTATATGCTTTTATGGTGTCCCATAGATTTTGTATATTGGTATCCCCCTTCTTATATTCTTGGGAGAACACACATAGTTGCTCTTCCATCCTCAATTTAAATTCTTTGTGATTTAGGATCCATCTTTTTAGAGTCCATCTGCCTCTCTTTTTCTTCCCCTTCCATATAGTAAAGATAAGAGGTGACTAGAGTATAGGTGAGCATGAGCAGGGATTGCTGGTCCAGAAAATGGAAGTAACTGACACACATTCCTTGTGCAATGGTCTTCCAGGCCACAACTGCCATCTGCTCCATGAGCAGGAAAAACCCCAGATTACACATCAGATCAATCTGAGGCAGTGCCATCTCACCCAAGACCAAAGATGGCAATTCTACACAGATCAAAGAACCACCATTCTGTCTTCCCAAGGTTCAGTTTCAGTCTGTTGCTCTGCATCTAGCCCTTAACAGCAGTGCTGGGCTGCAATTTTTTTAACAACTGGTTCTCTGGATAGTTAGACGTGGCCAGTTGGTCATGTGACTAAGTAGGTGATGTCACTGATCACACCCAACCCCACCTCCCAGCCACTTGCCTCAAAGGCAGAGGTAGGATTCAGCCAGTTGGGACTAATTCCACCACTGGCTAGTCCCGCTCCTGCCTGCTTTTTGGCTTGTTTTTGGCCATTTTCAGGCTTGTTTGGAGCCATTTCCAGGCTGTTTTTTGGACCATTTTCAAGTCATTATCAGGCTGTTTTCAGGATGTTTTGGGGGTGTTTTTTGGCTATTTTCTGGGACATTTCTCAGCTATTTTCCAGGCCATTTCTTGGGCCGTTTTAAGGCCATTTTTGGGCTGTTTTCAGGGTATTTTGGAGCCAGTTTTCAGGCCATTTTCAGGATGTTTTTGGAGGCCCAAAATGGCTTGAAAATGGCCCAGAAATAGCCAAAAATGGTCTGAAAACAGCCTAAAAACAGCCTGCCTTCAGGTGCTCTAGAAAATAAATAAATTCTTTTATCACCGTGACTGCCCCTCAAGTACTGGAAAACTGACATCATGTTATCTCTAATCTTTCTCTTCATTAGGCTAGACCAGGGGTGGGCAAACTACGGCCCGCGGGCCACATCCGGCCCGCTGGTCATTTTAATACGGCCCACCTCTGAAAAAAAAATCGGGGCCGGCCAAGAGATCCCGTGCCGCGCACCAAAAATCGCACACACAACACAGAGCTGGGCAGCCACTTCCCTGGTAGCGGGGCCGAGGCTGCCGCCCGGGGAACGCCCACTGCTTTCCTTCACCAGGGCCAGGCGGTGGCATGTTGCCCTGTGCCACGTGGCCCCCGCCTGGCAGCACGCTTCTCGGCTGGTCTCCTCCTCCTTGGCCATACAGAACAAACAGGAAGAGAAGGAGACCAGCCGGCTGGTTGGGGGAAGCTTTCTGTGCCGAAAGAGGCAGCTACTAATCTCCAGCTTTGCTCCACTCCTCCAATGATCCGGCACCACCCTGTTCTATGCGCCGGCTGCTCCGACTTGCTGGGCCTGACACATAGAACAGGGCAGCACCGGATGTTGGAGAAGCAGAGTGGAGCCTCCCCCAACTGGCCAGCTGCTCTCCTCCTTCTCTGCCTGTTTGTTCTGTATGGCCGAGGAGGAGGAAACCAGCGGCTGGTTGGGGGAAGCTTTCTGCACCGAAAGACACAGCTACTAATCTCCAGCTTTGCTCCGCTTCTCCAATGGTCCGGCACCACCCTGTTCTATGCACCGGCTGCTCGGACTTGCTGGGCCTGACACATAGAACAGGGCAGCACCAGATGTTGGAGAAGCAGAGCAGAGCCGGAGATCATTAGCCGCCTCTTTCGCAGCACACGAAGCCTCCCCCAACTGGCCAGCTGCTCCCCTCCTTCTCTGCCTGTTTGTTCTGTATGGCCGAGGAGGAGACCAGCCGGCTGGTTGGAGGAGGCTTTCTGCGCTGAAAGAGGCAGCTACTAATCTCTGGCTTTGCTCCACTTCTCCAATGGTCCGGCACCACCCTGTTCTATGTGCTGGCTGCTCACACTTGCTGGGCCTGACACATAGAACCGAGCAAGCTGCAGCCATCTCGCGACAAGCCCCAGGACATGTGGTCACCTGCTGGCTGGCCAGGCCAGGCTGGGCTGGAAGAGGCACGTTCTCCAGAAGGAAGAAAGCATGCTCCGGGAGGGCAGGTGCCGGGCAGGTGGGCGGATGTTCCGGTACCACTTAAAGGTCGACTTTAAGAGTGCCCCCATGGAAGAAGCCGAGCAAACATAGTGGCGGAAGGAGTGACGGGGCATGTGTGTCCCTCCACAAGGAGTATGAAGGGAGGCAGACACCGCACCTCTCAGAAAAAAAGTAGGTGCCAAAACCCTGCTGTCACCTGGGAGGGGACCGTGGAGGGACCCATCACATGCCCTTGTTGCCCCCGCCACTTCTACTTTTGTTCTCGTTTTTGGCTTCTTCCATGGGGGCGCTCTTAAAGTCAATCTTTAAGAGCTGGAAGACGTTTTGTTAGATCGCCACCAACTCATCGTTGGGAGAGGTGTAACCCCTGAATACACGAGAAGTCTTGGGCAAAGTTATCTGACTTTTAAAACGCATCCATGCGGTGTTTGCCTCCCTTCATGTTCCTTGTGTATGCTGGGAGCACCTAACTGGAGCAAAAGAGAGCGAAGTTGACTGCTATGAAATGAGCACCTTGGCTTCCCCTCTTGCTCCTCACAGTTGCCCTAAGCTGGTGCAGTTCTTTACTTGGGCAGCCAGACGCCCGCAGCAGCAACAGGCAGTTCCACCCGGGCTCAGCTCAGGTGTCCAGCTGGGGCTGTCAGGAGTTGCTACCCGCAGCTCCGTGTGGGCTCCAGTCCCGCGTTGCCTTGGGAAGGGAAAGGCAAAATCAGGAGCCGCTGAGCCTGAGCCTCCAGTGCTGCTGCAGGGGGCCTCCGAGGGGAGGGGAAGGAGGAGAAGAAGGGGGATAAAGGGGGGGGCAATTCCCAAAAAATCTTGTGCTGACCCGGCCCGTCTGTCAAATTTTAAAAGTCAATGAGGCCCCCGAGCCAAAAAGTTTGCCCACCCCTGGGCTAGACGTATCTTGATCCTGCAATTCAGTTCAAACCTTTTATCATTTCTTGTGATCTTGACGTCATTTCTCTGTTGATGCAGCCTAAGATTGCATTGACTTTTTGGCAGCTTCAGTGCACTATTGGCTCATACTAGGACACCTAGATCTCTATCACAGTTATTATTGTTAAGTCACTTTGGTCTAGTGGTCAAAACACCCGACTAAAAAACAAAAGACCATGAATTAAAGTCCTGCCCTAGCCATGAAAACCAACTGAATCATTTTGGTCCAGGCACTCTCTCTATTTCTTAGTCCAACTCACCTCACAGGGTTGTTGTTATGGGGAAAATAGAAGGAGAAAGGTGTTTTGGATATGTTTGCTGCCTTATGAAAATACCGTGTTTCTCACATAAGGCCGGGCCTTATTTTTTTTTGACCCCTGAAAAAACGGCTAGGCCATCTTTTTTGGGGGGCCCTTGCATCCTCGGGTGGGTGGGTGGCGACAGCTTGGATGTTCGGGAGACCTTTGGGTTCGGGCCACTGTTGCTTTCCCTTCTCCCTTGCTGCCCTTTCTCCCTTGCTGCTGTGGCATTAGAGCAACGCTGCGGCGTTTGGTGCAGGTACGTGTGGCTAGTCAGGGCTCCTCCCTGCAACCAGAGCCCTGAGGAGACACTTGTCTTCAGGCGCTCCCGTCTTCCCTTTGCTTTTGAAGGTAAAGTGAATTATTTTACAAAGCCTCCCCTGCCTGAGAGGGCAGCCCAACTCCACGTGGAGAGGCTAATCTCCCAGGGCCTCTTCGGTTCCTCCCCAACCTCCCTACACTGCGCGCCTCTGACGCGCCGGTCCCTTCAGCCCAGCGAGCTCTTCCACCTCAAAGAAAGGCCAGGCAGGCGGCTGCGGAGCAGCAGCAGTGGTTATGAGCCGCTCACAGTGGAAACAGCCACCACCCTTAGCCCGGCGCGAGAAGGCGGGAAGGACGGGCTGGCGGGCGCTAACCTCGGTCGTTCTCCCCGCGTTGGGCTAAGGGTGGTGGCTGTTTCCACTGCGAGCGGCTCGGACCCACTGCTGCTGCTCCGCAGCCACCCGCCTGGCCTTTCTTTGAGGTGGAAGAGCTCGCTGGGCTGAAGGGATTGGCGCGTCAGAGGCGTGCAGTGTAGGGAGGTCAGGGAGGAACCGAAGAGGCCCTAGGAGATTAGCCTCCCCACGTGGGGTTGGGCTGCCCTCTCAGGCAGGGGAGGCTTTGTAAAATAATTCGCTTTACCTTCGAAAGCAAAGGGAAGAAGGGAGCGCCTGAAGCCAAGTGTCTCCTCAGGGCTCCGGTTGCAGGGAGGAGCCCTGACTGGCCGCATGTGGCTGCGCCAAACGCCTAATGCCGCGGCAGCAAGGGAGAAGGGAAAGCAATGGTGGAAGGTCTCCCGATATGAAGTGCCCCACCAATGCAGGCAGCACCATATCCGGGCATGCAACAAAAGTACTTCCTAAGGGCAAGCCCCCCCATTCCTCCCCCCCCACCATTTCGCATGTTTAATATGGGCCTTAATTTGGGGGAGGGGCTTAATTTGATTTTATGCCAATAAAACATGGTGGGGCTTCCTATTGGTGGAGACCATATTGTTGGAGAAACACAGTAATAAAGGTGGTATATAAATAAATAAATAAAACTGGTATTTTTTTTCCTTTCATCATCAGCCATTCAGTTGTGTCCAACCCTTGTCTACTCCACTGATCACACTCTCCATGCCCCTTAGTCTCACACTTCTTTCAGTTCTGCCTATGTCGTTCTTTACAATATCTAGCCAACAGTTAATAGGGAAGCCTCTTTTCCTTTTTCTGCTGATCATTCCCAGTATTTTGCCCCTTTTGTTTATTCATTTACATGCACACACAAAACTCAAGGTGGATCTGATGATTAGAAAAGGCAAATATAATAAATGAATTATGATGCAACCTTAGAGGAAGGATAGGCAATAAATTTATTTTAAATACTATAAAGATTTAAAAGCCAATCCCTTCTAGATTTTTTCTTTTTTTTCTTCTTTCCTCTATTTACCTTTTACTTATTCATTTACACTTTATTTTTTATTTTTTTTCTTCTCCTTAAATTCATAGTGTATTTGTTTTTATTATTGCATAAAATATCTTATTAAAATTATTTTAATTATTTTAAGGAGATGGCAGATGTTATCTCAGAACCATTGTTATTATATCTTTCAAAAATCCTGGAGCACCAGGGAAGTACCAGAGGATTGGAAAAGAACTGATGGGGTTTCCCATCTTCAAAAAAGGAAAGAAGAAAACTACAGCCTGGCATCAATACATGGGAAGATATTGGAAAATAATAATCAAAAAACAGATCTGCAAACATCTAGAAACAAATAAAGTTATCATTCGAAGTCAGCACAGGTTTGTTAAAAATAGATCATGCCAAACCAAAACTTATTTAATTCTTTGACAAAGTGACTAAATTACTAGACCAGTGAAATTCTGTGGACATAGTATACTTAAGACTTCAGCAATACAACCAACAAAGTAGACCACAACCTACTTTTTGATAAAGTAGAAAAATGTGGGATAGACAGCATCACCACCAGATGGATTTTTAACTGGCTGACAAACTGTACTCAACAAGTGGTCCTTATGGGAAAGGAGGTAGTGTGGTACCACAAGGCTCCGTCTTAGGCCAAGTACCATTCAGTATCTTCATAAATGACTTAGATGAGGGAATAGAAGCGGAACTCATCAAATTTCAGAAGACACTAAGCTGGCAGGAATAACCAATACCTCAGAAGGCAAGTTCAGAAATCAAAAGGATCTTGACAGACTTGAGCAATGGGCCATATCCAAAAACATAAAATTTAATGTGGTAAAAAGCAAGGTCTTATACCTAAGCAGTAGAAACAAGAGGTTCAAGTACAGATTAGGTGAAACCTGACTCAAAAAACTAACTATAAGAGAGGCCTTCATGTCTTAGTGGATAATCATTTAAATATGAGCAGTGTGTGGAAGCCACCAAAAAAGTTAATATAAACCTTGGTTGTATAAACAGAGGCATAGAAAATATTAATACCACTTTATAAATCATTAGTAAGACCACCCCTGGAATACTGCATCTAGTTTTGGTCACCACATTACAAAACAAGAGATTGATTCCATTCCAGCTATATTCTAATTGACTGATTGAAGTCTGGAGCTGAATTCTCATCCTGATCAATACTACTGGATGATAAGACGGCAAATGGGAATTCAATAAGTAGATTCACCCAAATTACTATGTGATTTTAATTTCGGCTTCACGTGTTAAACCATTATGATTTGTAAAGTACAGCATATTACTTACGATCATCTGTATTCAGTCTCCAAAATACGCTTCAGCAAGCATGGCAAAATAAGTAGAGTTTCTTGTCCCAAAACAAGACTTTCAGGCAGGGTCCTCAATAATTACTTCTCAAGGTACAATAACGGAAAGGCAAAGGGGAGAAGGGAAAGGTCACACAGTCACATAAGGGTTTCTGTACTGTGCCTCTCCTGTCCTTTCCAATATGTGGCCATACAAACATACATACTGGTACATATAGCTCTTGCAACCCTTCTCCCCAGAAGAATCCATCCTTTATGGCCATCTCATTCTTTCCCAAGCAGAAACAACCTCTCCTCCCCCCCCCCCATCACCAAAAAAGCACTATCAGAAAGCAAAAAACCAGAAAAATCATCAGATAATACAAGAGTTTCTTTTCCACCACATCCTCTGGCCTCGACTGACTTTATTTTATTTTTATTATTTATTTAATTGTTGAACATCTATCAATAACACTGTATTCCCAGATGATCCAAATGAGAGCCGAAGAGGCTGTTGATGGTGCAGCTGCTATGGCAATAGCACCTCAAAAATGTCTGAGAAATAGAAGGTGCTCAGTCCCCACTTGTAGCTTATCCATTGCTGCCTTTTTCCTTTTGTACCACTAGACCTTGACAATTCCTGTGGAGATGCAATACCCCCCCCCACACACACACACACAACAAAGTTTTTGGAGGCTCTCCAAATTAGGAGCTCAGTCTCTTTACCTATGGTTCCCATCGTGTCTATCTCTCTCCCATTTGTATAACCAGTGTATTTCTTGTAAAAATATAACCTCAAACGTGGAGATAAGTATAATGCTCTATTCATAACTTGATAACCCATGATTAATTCTAGTTTGTTGTTTATCCCAGTTTCCTGATTTTGTACAACATAAACTAGCAACAGGCTGGTTAGTACAATGCAATAAATGAAACAAACAAAATGTTAAAAAGTTATGATATTTGTGTAATTACTTACCAAAAACCTCTAAATTACATTAAAGTAACCAAAATATCTTTACGGTCCCCAAGGCATCACAACTTTTGAGCACTTCTAATGTTTGGAAATTGAAAGCTGATAGATTTGAAACGCCCTAACATAGGCTACTGACTACCTTTACGGTGTGGTCAGTCTTCTAAGCAAGAGAACTGGGATAATATATTAGATCCTTGGGATAATATATTAGATTTTAATTAACCTATGTTATAGTTAAGCCTACGTTATGCTTAAATCTATGCTTCTGCATCACATAACACAGCAGCTAAATTTATAATTTTCGTCTTCCGCAGCCCCACCTAGGCAAAGGCCGAGTTACACCTTCTTTTTATGGTCAATGCTTTCCGAAAGATGTTCAACTGCCCAGGCGTCACATCTCCCCCAGCCGCTTTATCCAGCCGCCGCTTCGGGTGTTTTGCTGGTGTTTCTTGTGAGGAAAAGGCCGTTGCCCCGAAGGAAGGAGAGCCGACGAGTTTGCGAGCTGCGGCGAAGCTCGCGGCCTTTGCGTCATCAACTGTCATTTGTTCAGAACGAGAGCTTGAGTTTTCCGCCTGCAGAAGCGCTACGAGAGTTCCGCCAAGGGGGGCGCGGGAGGCGAGCTCAGCGTCTGGCTGAAGACGCGTTGTAATCTGTTAGCCTTAATCCAAAAGACTAATATCTTTATTTAGGATCAGTTAAAATCCTAAGGAAATAGTTGACTGAGTCCGAAGCCTTTATTGGAGCGTACCGTAAACACACAAAAGAAAATTAAAATTGTTAGAGTGTGGAGGATGTTGGACAATATCTCTTCAGCATCTCTTTTCCTAATTGCTTTCTTTCCATATCTTTTTCACTAAGTCTGATTCCTATCAGAAGCATTGAAAATCCGTTTTACATTATCTTTATCCCCCAGAAAATATAAGTGCCAATTGCTACCAATCATCAAATTCTCCTAATTCCTAATACTGGAAAGACTCAATAATAAGAATAAGAATAATAAAGAGTTCTCTTTTCGTTTGATTTATTTTGGATCAGGTTATTTACAACAAATCAATTGTTTTAACATGGTTGCCTGCAGGAAACCAGGATTTAATTTACCTTCTAGTGGAGCCCAAATTCAGCAAAATGAATCTGGTGGTAGAATTGGAAAGATCATATTGGAAAATTATGTATTCTGTCAAATTACCTATACATAGGTGGATTTTATTTGAAGAACTGCCTATCTTCCTTAGCTTCTTTCCACCAGTAAGATCAAGCAGAGTTGACATGTCTGGGTTTCCTTTAATCAAACAATACCATCAATGGAGAGCTAGGAAACATGTCTTCTCTGTTTTGGCACTTGCCATCTCGCATAATATCCCCTCTGCCCATGTCATTCTAGTAGTCTACAGAAACGTGGCTCTTCTCCCAGGCTGCAAAGTTGGATGCTTGAGAAACATGCATGGTTATGTTTTCTGTTACAGGAAATAAGTTTGTAAATGTGGGGATTTTTCCCCTCTTTTTAATGGATAAGCTGCCTGGTGTCATTGTGGAATCAGTGGACTTCTGAATCTGATCAAGCAATTTCATTGTATATATGTACAATGACAATAAAGATTATTAAATAAATAAAACTAGAAATAAAACAATGATAAACAGTTCAAACAATAAATGGAACAACCAAGGCCAACCATTACATATTCGATTCATACCTAGATAGCCTGATGCCATGTTCCCTCTCAGCAATCGGACAGGTCCCCAACATTTTAGCCTTCTGGAAGACCCTAAAGACCTGGTTCTTCAACCAGGCACTAGGGTAAAGTGATGAGAGTCTGTAGATCATGGATGTCCAACTTTTTGGCTTGCCTGGGCTGCCTTAAATGAAGAGGAATGATCTTGGGCGACATATAAAATATATAAAAAGGATAACTAATATGAATGGCATTATCCTCATCATTTTAGCCATTGTCTATCCACTGAAAGATGAAAGCCAACCAATATTGTCCTGAGCTTTCTTTTGCCAACTGGGCCTGCAATACTTGCTGATGTCATCAATCCATCATGTTTTATGTCTCTTTCATGGACACTTTTTATGAAGTTGGATCCATTCTATGACTGCCTTGATCCATCTGTCATCATTTCTTCTTGCTATGTGACCTTTCCATTTCCATTTCAATTCTTTGATTCTCTCAATGATAAAGAAAATTTAACAGTGTGTTCAATTTGGTTGGCAGGCATTTGGCAAGCTAATTTTCAAGAACAACCTCCCCGTATGCCTGAAGAGGAAAGTTTTCAATCAGTGTGTGCTACTTGCTCTAACATATGCTGGTGAAACATGGACATTAAATTCACAATCAATACAAAAACTATAAGCAGTGCAAAGAGCCATAAAAAGATACATTTGGCATTTTAAGACAAAATAGAAAGACCTGCACATGGATTAAAGAACAAGCAAAATATATCATATCATGAATCACATAATAATGTTAAATGTTTATGATATTGTGTGGCTGCATTGCTTGCCAAGGCTTGTGGGCTACATTGGACATGTCTGCTGTAGATGATTGTTGGGGTATTCTAAGGGGATGAATGAGGCACTTGCTTTTAGTTTTCATTTTTTATGGTTTTCTGATTTTGTAATTGTATTCTTGTTGTGAGCTGCCCATAGAGGTGCTCCAGGATGGTTAGTCTTACAAATCTCTTAAATGATAAACACCTGAAGAGAAGAACCAAGTTTTCAGGATCCTATAGAAAACTAGGAGGATCAGATTATCTGAATCTCAAAAGAAATATCATTCCATAGAGCAGGTGCTGAAACAATGAAGGTACGTGTTCTGGAAGGTGCCAGATTACATTGTTTCATAGAAGTGATCAGAGTATTGTACTTTGCCAGATCTCATAGGACAAGCAGAGATAACTGGAGATTGGAAATCCTACAAATAATTCAACCCTGTGTCATGAAAGGCTTCATAGATAATAACCAGCAACACGAAGGGCACCTGGGCCCATGAAATACTCATATTAATGTGATTCATTGAAGCGTACCTATAAGTATTTGCACTACTGCATTCTGGATCAATCGCCCTTACAGTTGGACATTAGAAGCTAGACCAAGTAAAGTGAGTAACATATAAAATTATTTTATTTTTTGAAAAGTTGTCTGTTTCAGTTTTTTTTTCTTTGCATATATTCTCAATTTTTAAAAATTTCATTTCATCAACTGTAATTTTCTCCAGCATGGAGCTGCATGATTATGAAGAGCTCCATCTGATAAAGTTTTACCTTGTTGTACAGTTATTAAAGCATAGGTGTACAGAAATGTTTAAATCATTCATACAGTTGTTATAGAGTTAGCTCATTGCAAATAGATTTGTCAAGTCTCCCTAATGCAATTATTCTCCTGTGCAATAATCTTATATTCAGCTTTCTAAAGTACAAAATACCATGAGAAGGAAAGCAAATCTTATATATCTTTCACATATCAAACCTCTTTAAGGCGAAAAATGTCAGCTCTATTTACAGGCATCTATAAGTGTAAAGACCCTTCAGGGATTAGCTGATTTCTGTTAATATTGGCTAGAATAAATACCAAAAGACTACATTTGAATTTTTTTCACTGCAGTTTTGAAGAGCTTTTCCTAAAGGTGTCAGCAAGGTATAAATATTAATGTGATAAAACTATGAAATATGTGAGGATATTTATTAGTTATTTGATTATATAAAATATAATGAAATGAAAATGAATGTTTTACATTTGTGCTTGAACTCTAAGATTCTAATCTTAAAATCATAGAATCATAGAGTTGGAAGGGACCTATGAGGTAATCATCCAATCCCCTATATACTTCAGAATTCCCTACATTATTCCTGCTATATTACTGTCTCATCTCCATCTGAAAACCTCCAGTGAAGAGGAAAAAAATCACTCTATGGAGTAATCTGTTCTACTGATTGACAGCTGTCAATAAAAGAATGTCTAATCTATATGAACATCCTTGAGTTTCCATGCCATTCATCTTAATTTTACTCTCTGGAGAAAGCAAAAATAAATCTGAATCTTCTACAATGTGACAATTTTTTAGATATTTGGAGAGCTGTCATGTGCCTTCTCAATCTTTTCTTCTGCAAGCAGAAGGTAAAAGCTATTTAAGGAAATGGGAAATGCTCTGTAGAAATTTAGCAGTAAGAAGAATTTCTGACAATGTTTGCATACTGCAGAGAATCCTATATTTATTTTATTTGTACTCATTAGGATGTTACCTATTCACAAAACTCCCAGAATTATCTTATATTTAATTTATATTCAAATAACAACACTTGGTGAATATTTACTTGATTTATTTCAAAGGAGAACACTTGCTAGGGAATTCTAGGAGTTGAAGTTGCCAAATTTGAAATACACTTGTTTGGATCATTAAGAAATAGAACTGAATAAGAGTGAATGTTAGAAGATTCTATATTTGGTTTCTATTGGTCCAGGTTATAAAAGATGTAATCCCAGACATCAAAAGGATACCATGTTGTTGATCCTCCTATTTTCCAAAACAGATTTATTATAAAATTATGTGTAAGTAAGGTAGTCAAACTCAAGGCTCATGGGCCGGATCTGGCCAACGGGGTGCTTAGATTTGGCCTGTGGGAACGAGGTGCTTCTGCCAGAAAAAAACAGAGCTTGGGCGGCCCTCCAAGCCATTGCAGCTGAAAATGGAGTACAGGAGCCCGTTTTCGCTGGCAGAGTACTCAGCCACTACAGGCGCCCCTCACACGAGTGATATCAAACTGGGCATGCCCACCCTGGCCACATCCATCCCCCCACTGAGGTTAAATGCAACCTTGATGCGGATCTCAATGAAATCGAGTTTGGTGTAAAAAAAACCACCAAATATTTGATTAACACAATTTTACAGTAGTGAATTAAATATTATGAGAATATATGAAAAGATTTTAGGGGAACTACTACTTAAATTAAAATTAAAATTTGATAATCCAAATTATCAAATAATTTGATAATTTGATAATTGGAATAAAAATGAGAAGTATAGGCCACTGTTAAAGCTGCCTGTTTGATTGATGAGTCAGTAGTATTTCAAAGGATACATATTTCAGATCAATCTGTATCAGACAAATCAGTTTAGTGGCATGTATCCCTCTAGCAATGCTAGGCTGAAAGAAAGAGAGGCCCCTTATTCAATGGAATATCACTTGATCAAATACAATGTCAGGAAGTTCTAATCTCTGCAGTATCCAAAAGAGAAATGGCCAGATGTACAGAGCTGGACAAAGTGATTTTCCTGCACTTTACCACGTTTCTTTAGGCTCCTCCTCCTTGCCTCATTGAATACAGGTTCAGGCTGCTTCAGTGGCAATACAGTTGCAGAACTGAGAAAGAGGCTTGGTGTTGAGAACCTGCCAACAAACGGCAAGCGATCCATTTAAGCCCAGTGCAAGGAAAGTGTGAGAATGAGCCCTAAAATCAGGAATGTCAAGATGATGGGCACTTGTCAGGCGGCTCAAAATTGCTTAAATCATAGTGTGGGAACTAAATAAAGATATCTGTAGTTACATAGCAATTCTAACATTTAGGATTGGCTCTTTTTTAATGTCAAACTGCAAATAGAATGTGTACAGTAACATTTTTAAAAAATTCAATGATCAGTTATCTCTAACTCCGGAGTAGTAAATCGCCTGCCTTATAAAAAAATTATTTGAAAAAAAGTGAAAGGAGAAGATTGAATTTGTCGAATTTGCCACTTGGTTTTTCCTTTGTTAGACCAAGCATTTCGTTTCCCTTTTTTTTAGCAGCTCCCACAGCAGCCGAGTACCTGACTGAGCTCACAAATCGAGACTCGGGTTATCAAATTTCCTAGCACTCTTAATTGAAAAGCCTGCCAACGTAGGTGAAAGACCTTATACATATGTAAAGCAGGAAGTTCAAATTACATCGCCTGTGGAATCTTAATGATTGACAGCTGTTTTTGAAGTAGGGCTCCTTGCAGCTAGGGCAAGACTTTGTGGGAGCCCCTTGCCCTTCCGATGATAAGGGGAGTTCGAACCTCCATTATACTTCGGGTTCTGATTTCTTTGGGCTTTCTGCCCTCTCGCAGAGGCCACCAGAAGGGCGTGTTCGTGTATGGGGGGGGGAGGAACACAGTGGGTGGATCCAAAAGAACTCGGCTCCACAGCCATTTTGTTTGTGGGCAGCATGGTCGAATTCTGTCAGTCAGTGTGAGGAGGGGTTTTTAAATAGTCTTTGTGGAAGAATGATGCCTTTACAAAGGATGTTTCTGTTGAAATGAATATCCTTAAGTCTCTATGACGGTAGGTATAGGACAACGATTGGCGAGTGGGGGGGTAAGAAAAAAAAACATTCTTGCTATAACCTCTCAATATCAACTCTTTGATTTTGTTTCAAACCCACCAGATTGTGGCGTATGTTTCTCCGAAGTATTTGTGGGTTCGCTTTATATTCCACCAGGCGCTTAGGCAACGTAATGGAGAACGGAAAAAGATTAATGAAAGCGTCTCTTAGTTGAACATAATAGGTAAATAAACCTTTAGGATAGGAAGAGAAAAACACCCAAATCTCCATATGGAAATTGGGAGGCTGTGGTGGGTGAATGCGCGCGTTTTTCTATTCCCCCCCAGTATTTCCCCACTGCCGCCCATCAAGGACAGTTGATCATGTGAAGGATACTTAGAAAAGGTTTTGAGCCCTTGTTCGGAACAATCGCCCAAATATAAAGCCTTGGCATTTGGTGGTTGGTTGTGCTGGGGTGTGTTTTAAAAGACTGTATAAAATGGCACACTGCATTTCTGCATTTTTTTTCCAGGCTGCAGAAGAGGGGGGCGGGGGATAGTGCAGACTGTGTAGGGACACTGCCCTCCTAACCAATCAGAACACGCTTGTTTGCCATTACAAAGTTGTTAACCCCAGAGTCTTCTGGCTCCTGCTGCCTTTGCTTTTAATCTTTGGATATTTCTCAGGTTTACTCGAATCCTCCCCACCTCGCCAGATATGGAGAAAAAACCTTCGGAAGCGGCTGCCGACCATGGGAAGGAGATTCTATTTTCATTTGCAAAGATTTTTAAAGATGTTGGATAATTCTTTCGCTGCCTGGAGCTGGTTGATTGCAAGTGAGAAACTATACACAGACTGCTTCGTTCCAGTCGGGAAAAGGCAGCTGGCTGCTTCCTTTCGAGGTAAGTTTTCTAATCCTTCTTACACATACGCACAAATATACACAAACATGCATAAAAGACGTCGAAATATTTCTTACGTATATAAATCAAATGTAGATTTGGTGGGTTTTTTTCTTTTAAAAAAATGAAAGTATTTATTTATTATGACAAACGTTGGTTCATTATTTTGACCATTAGGAACAATTGTGTTACTGTCTTTATGGTGAATAAATTAGACCCCTGTACTTGAGTCGTTGATGGAACTGCCAACAACAGAGATTTTTCAAGGTGGAGTTGGAGTCTCCAGGGAGGATAATTGTGTCCATAGCACAACACACATTTTTACAAAAGAGGAACTAAGTACATTGCTAAAGAAATGTGCTTCAGTTTATTTGAGTTTGAGATTAGTTGGGAAAAGACGCCTTAAATTGGCTTGTTGAAAACTGCCATTCATATAATGGAGGAAATTGCTACAGCAGGATTTACATTAAGTTATGTCTGTTACTAAACATTGGCCTTTTTATTCACCAATTGGCTCTTTTTTTGTTATTTGCTTTAAAACCTTTCTATAAAAATATGAATGATGGTACTGCATTAAAGTGTCCTGCTCTTTTGAGGAGATTCATTTATGAGGCATTTTGTAATTTTGGGCATTTTTCTGGTTTTTTTTTTCATTTGTATACAGTGAGAAATCTGTTTTGTATTGATCTGTGTTGGTGGCGCTGTGGTGCTCCTAAACAATTTATGTTTGTTTCACCAAGAAAAGAGGGGGGCAGAGAAAGGTGGGGCAAGATTTGATCTATTATATCATAATTTCTTTTTTTCTTCTAACTAACCCAGCTTTAAATATTAATACATGCATTATAGTTTGGACCATGTATAATATATGCAATAATCGATATACTTGGAAGTTCGGTGTACAGCATAACAGACATGTCGTCACAGTCCTTTGTTGTTCTGTGAGACTAGAGGCAGGGTTTGGATTTTTGTTACTTAATTTTAAAAAATCTGAGGTATGTGAACTAATTCATTATTTAGTCATAGTTTTATCCTTTCTTAAAAAAGATTTTCTAGTAGCTAAAACCAATTTCTCATTCTCTGTAGAAAGTGACTGTTTTTACTGTTCATTATCAGACTTGGCAGAGTCTTAAACCCTTTCTTTTTTGTTTAAAAAAATAAACAAAAACATACCAAATAACAGCTTGGGATTGGCTTTATAAAAAAACATTGTGTGCATTTTTAAAATGTTCTGTAGATAGTGTATGTTTTAATTTAGAATAGAAATAAAGCTGAAAAACAAATATTACATACATTTTAAAATTAAGTAGTTTTTCATCTATTTTGAGTACAATACATATAAACCATATATATATGTTTAGATACATATATTAAGAACCAAATAACCTTTCATGCAAACATTTGTTAATTTACACAGTCTAAACAAAAAGATATGAACAGCTGAAAAAATATATATATGAACAATTCATAAAGTAAAAGGATTTAAATTATATAATTTGAAATGATCACAATATCTGAGAAAATGCAACAGGTTAATAAATTTATTGAAGTATAGGGAAGGAAGGATTTTTTTTTCTTTTTAATTTCTTATTGTAGTTAATGTGAAGTTCTTTGAATAATTTATATGAGTTTTATAGAAGACACTTTTAAATAGAAGATGATGTGTATATAGAAAAATCCTAGCTGACATTAAACATGCCCTTTTAAAATAGTTTTTTCTTGAAACTGAAGCAATATTTATGATTAAAAGTACCTTGTAGAATGTATTGTGTTTCAGAGTCAGTATTAGTTAAATCACATTATTCTTAGTTAAAACGTATAACTAAATTGTAACATAAGAATTTATATCGTTCTGTTACCTATTTAGCTTATTAAATCTATATTTAAGTATATGAATAACAATTATTTCTATTAAATAGAATATGCTTTCATTGTTTATGGTCTCACTATATAATAACAATGGCTCTTTGAAAAGACCAATCATGGATGTTCTCTTACAGATCTAAGAATGCAACTCATGCAGCTTCCATCTCAATAAAATGTGGCAGTGCAGCATATGATTGCACCATACAGTGAACAGCTACCTTAATATATGGGTGTGCAGCCTCTTAGCAATTGCGGGAAGAAAAGGTGTTTAAATGTTTGGCTTTGGAAAATCAGTTGTTATCCAGGTTGAGGTAGAGACTTCTATTTACTCACCATCCTGTATGCATCCTGACACAAAAGATTGGGTAGAATTTTGCTTTGTGTTAAACCTATCACCACATACTCTTTAAATCTTCAGAGAATTCAGAACAATATACGAGAAAAATACATTTACTTGTAGATTATGTTTTTTATGTTTTTAAATCATGAGGTAGTTTTAAGAGGTTTACTAACAGTTAATTCCTTAAAAATTATTAGCTCTTCAGATTGTAAAACATTTGGAATTGAGACTTTTTAATGACTAGATAAGTACTGACCAGTAAGATGAAACAGCTTAATGTGGAATATGTTCATACATATGAATTCATATATAAATAAATTAAATCACATCTTAAGCTATTTCATTAAACTACAATTAACAGACTCTTGACTGATATAGTACTAACATTCTTTTTTTCAATGGAATAGTAGAAAAGCTAGATTTACTAGCAAATACAACTGAATAAATACTTTGTCCAGTTTATTCATAAATAAATCCTTGAGTTACTCTCTTGCATTGTTCATCATGTTAGGCTGAATTATATGATGTAGATATTATAACTGATATGACAGCTACACTTGTGATGATAAAAAATGAAGAGGGGAAATTATTAAACTGACTCTGGATGGATAGTGGTGTAAGTTTGATAGGATGATGAATGAACAGATCAGAAAAAGTACTTAACACGGACAATTCTAATGTATAATTGTGGGTGTTTTTTTCAAAGAAAGGTATGAATAAAATGGCATAATATAAATCAATTTGCAAAACTAAATAGTGAAATTACTGGAAAGCGAAAAACTATTGAAAAGGATTAGAAACTTAAAAAGCATTAAAACTAGCTAACATAAAAATAAGAAAAGTGGTCTTTAAAAAGTTGTGTTAAACAATACTTCAAGGCAATACTTTCAATACTTTCTCAATCTGTGGCATGCAGACCTCTAGGAGGCCATAATGTCATCACGGGGCCCACAAAAACTTGAAGAAATGTTACAGTTTAAATATTGAGTTAAGTCTTGGGAGTCTGTGGCCATGGTCCCTGACCACAAAAGGTATTTAAAGGGAAGTCTGTGGTGAAGAAAGGGGTTGAGAACCATTGGTTTAAAGTTTAAGTTATATATTCTAAAGATGGCAGGAAAAAAAATCCAGAAAGTGAAAGTTCTAGTTGGGCAGAATTTAATTTAAACTTTAGGTTTCCATAGTCCACATTTCATAACATTTTGGAATCAAGGTTTAGCTTACCTTCTGAATAACCTACAAATAAATCTACACATATCAAATTCCAGAACAGAATTTGTAATTTAAAAATATTTGAAAATTTTATCTTGCTACATTAATATTTTCACAGCAGGGTCTAGACAGATTACAGTTTTTGAATTTTTAGTATGGTGAAATTCTAATTACCTTTGCTACTGTTCTTGAAGATACTTTTTTCTGAATAATGGTCAATGTTCATTTTCTGAACTGAATTGATAGAAGCCTTAATTATACTTGTATTGGAAAAATGAACAATTGATGCTGAAAAGGTGCCATTTTGTATTTGCTGTGAGATGTAGCATAATAAATAACAAAAAGTAGATTATCCTAAATTGTCATTTCAAAATGACTACTTATAGATATTTCAGTTTTGGGCAGAATGAAGGAAAATATCTACAAATGGATCCATCTAGCCATATCTCCTTCGGCATTACAATTAGTCAAAATGGCATTTTTGCCACTGAATTTTCATTTTGACTAATACTTTGGGTGATTTAACCAATAACTCATAATGCAGATGATAAATTGTAGCCCTTTGTGTATTCAACTCATAGTTATAATTCCATTTTCATTATTAACTGAATCAAAAGCACCTGTTAGTATAATTTTATATTTTCTCAGAAGATAGTTGCATTGCATTTGACTTCCAAATATATTTGTGAAACAGTGGCTTAAGGTTCTCCATGCTGTTCAAAAGTAAATCTCTTGCCCCTTCTTGTATAGAGATGAGTAGAAAGATTTAAAAGGCTCTTATATGCATATTTCCACTGAACTTATTTTTCTATTATTCAATTGTGAAGAAGATTTTATTTCCTATCATTTTAATAACATGGGATCAGTCTATGACTGTAATAAAACTCTAAATTACATTGTGGGGTTCAAAATGGTTATAGATGTAGTAGAGATACCTGAAGGAGCCTCTTTTGCTTGTTTTCTTATCCAAATATGTGTGAATTTGAGTGATAAACTCTGGTACATCTTATCTGAGTTATCAAATATTTTATGAGATGTTATACTAATTGGGTCATTCTTCGTTTCAAAAACATAAAATTCTATTTTCAACAGTGGAATGTGAAAATGTGTATCTAAGAATCTCAACTTTTAGTCTCTTATATTGTTAATGGAGAACAAAAAAACCTGTACTAAGAAAAAATATATTGTTCAAATATTGTATGCTTATGCCAGTGCTTATCAAACATTTTGGTTTCAGACTCCCTTTACATTCTTAAAAGTGATTGACTCCAAATATCTGGTTTATGTGTGCTATATCTTTCAATATTTACTGTACAATATTAGAAATTAAAACTGAGAATTTAAAAAATATTTACTTGACTTTGCAAACCCCTGAAAGGATCTGGGGGATCTCCAGGTGTTCCCAGACTTCACTTTAAGAACTGCTGATCTTTTTTATGTACTTTTCCCACGTCTGTGCTTTTTTTAAATTTTTTATGTTGCATTGTATTCTCATTACTACTATTCTAGTTGGTCACTACTATTACTACTACTATTCTAGTTGGTCTAAATCAGGGCCAGGCAATTTTCCCAACATGCGACCTGAGAAATTAGGACTGTTGTGGAGGTACAAATCAATAGGCTGTGAAGTTGCGTATGCATACACATATGCAAATTGAAAAAAAATAGCAATGCATCAGTATTGCATGCATGGCATATACTTATTTACCTATGATTTTTAATTTCTGCTTGACTTCATGTGATCCAGAGGAAGGGAAAGACTGGATGTTCCCTGGGGGTTGTAAAATGCCTAGGTCTGTTCTAAATAATATTAACTGTCTCAAAATGTATTTAGAAATTGAGAAACATTGATAACAATAAAGATTCTTAAAATAATTAGATAATTTCGTAGGACCCCAAAACAAGATTGGGATGAAGTGTTGAAAAAGCAATAGATTTTTATAATAGTGACCAGATAGATAATTATAGTTGGATGGTATCATTTTAGTATGTCTGCACAAAATACAGTACTTTTCAGCTTCCACCATCTAGGAGACAAAGCCTTATATATTTTAGGTGTGTATGTATGTATATGTGTGAGTGTGTGTGTATATATATACACACACACACATATATATACATATATACATTTACATACATACATACATACCAGTCTAAAATATATAACGCTTTGCCTCCTAGATGGTGGAAGCTGGAAAGTACTGTATTCTATGTATATATACACACACACACACACATACACACACACGTATGCAGATCTTGGCGTCTTCGGATCTTTTCCCGTGTAAGATTGAGAGTATCTTGGCGACGTTTCAACAAGGTCCCACTCGCCATCTTCAGGCTGGTGCTTTCGGCTTCGTGCTTGTGCAAGCAAAGTGTGATCAGAGCTGCCGTCTCTCTATAAATACTGGTGGGGAGGTTGGCTGTGTTGTTATTTCTTGATTGGTTGATGGAGTTGATGTTTGTAAATTGGCTGGCTTTTTCGTAAGAACATGTGTGGTTGAGGTATTGGCTGTGTGTCTATCAGCCTCCTGTGACCTGGGTAATGGGCTGTGTGATGAAATTCTGAGTTCTATTGTTGTGACATCCTGGTTTCTTGTGCTGTAATCTCCTGGGTCGTTGGCTGAGTTGTAACATCCTGAGGTTTTCTGGTGTAACCTCCTGAGTTCCATGACGTGATATCCTGAGTGAGTGGCTGTTATGTGACATTCCGGGTTTTGGTTTGGCTCCGAGTTTGAGGCCTGACTATGTGTTCATGGCATGTGTCAGTTTGCTTGGTTTGGGGGTCGGGTGTGGCAGCTGGTGATTCAACCATGGTCTGGTTTCTGGACAGTGGAAACTAGCCCTTTTCAACAAATGAGTCCCAGCCACGAAAACCAACACCAGACCCAAAACAACACATGACACCCCCACCAATCTCCCTCACTCAAACCCAAACCCATCCCATAGACGAAAGGCCAGAAACCAGACCACGGCTGCATCACCAGCTGCCACACACCTTAACCCCCAAATCAAGCAAACTGACACATGCCATGAACACGTAGCCAGGCCTCAAACTCAGAATCAAACCAAAACCCAGAACGTCACATCACAGCCACCCACTCAGGATATTACATCATGGAACTCAGGAGGTTATACCACAAAACCTCAGGATGTTATAACACAGCCAACGACCCAGGAGATTACAGCACAAGACCCAGGATGTCACAACAATAGAATTCAGAAGATCATCACACAGCCCATTACCCAGGTCGTCACAACACAGGAGGCTGATAGACACACAGCCAATACCTCAGCCACATGTTCTTACGAAAAAGCCAACCAATCTGCAAACATCAACTCCATCAACCAATCAAGAAATAACAACACAGCCAACCTCCCCACCAGTATTTATAGAGAGACGGCAGCTCCGATCATGCTTTGCTTGCACAAGCACAACGCTGAAAGCCTGAAAATGGCGAGTGGGACCTCATCGAAACATCGCCAAGATACTTTCAATCTTACACAGGAAAAGACCCAAACACGCCAAGACCTGCATACCTGTACCCATGAAAACATACATACATACATACATACATACATACACGTATAAGTATACATACTCACACATACACATATATATAAAGTGTGTGTGTGTGTATATATATATATATATGTATATATATATATGTATATATATATATATATATATATATTTGTTTTCTGAGGTTCTCGCGGGTATTTGTATGTGGATCTTTGGTTATTCGGATTTTCTCCCGCGTAAGATTACGCGGGAGAAAACCCGAATAACCAAAGATCCATATATATATATATATATATATATATATATATATATATATATATATATATATATATATATATATATGTATATAATCTATATATAAATTATATCAAAGCTAACACATTCAAGATAAAGGAGAGAGCTAGAGCAAAAATGTTTAGAATATTTCTGGATGTATCTGCCATGTTAGAAATAAGGAAATTTTTCTTCAAAAACATCTTAATTGTGACTATAACCAAGATTCTCTGGTTATCACTGAAACTTAAGTCATTGCATCTATATTATAGAAATTCACTTAAGATTTAAAATGAAAACTAGAAGGGGAAAATTATCACCCTTTTGCACCAATGTCTATGGAGATTCTCAGTAATCCAGGGTCATGATTGTCCAAAAGGTGTTTTTTCAAGAAGCCACTGGTCTTTCTGGTTTTTCTTTGAAGACGTTTTGTTTCTTATCCAAGAAACTTCTTCAACTCAAGACTGGATGGTGGGGAATGGAAGGATTTATATTCCTTGCAGAGCAGCTGGTCATTTGCCTTCTCTTAGAAAGTCATTGAGGCCACTTGGAAGTTTGTCTGTTTCCTCAGGGTCACGTGTGTGGAGCATTCTTGGAAATACTGAAAGGACTGTGTTGTAGAGCTCTGCTTTCTGCAGGATGTTTTCTGCCCTTTGTCCTTCAGTGTTGAATACAGGCGCAGGGTATCTGGGTTGAGTCTTGTGTCGAATTGAAATGAAAATGATTCTGCAGTTTTTCTGAAAATCCATTCATACTCCCTCATCATTTGAAGGACATCCATCTCAAAGTACATAGTTAAAATGTCTTTGGCATCCTGCAGAAAGCACAGCTCCATAACATAGTTCTTTCATCAGTTCCAAGAAGCTTCACAGCCATTTGCACTACTCAGATGACCCTGAGGATACAGACAAACTTCCAAGTGGCCTTAACAACTCTATAAGAGTGCAAATGACCAGCTGTTTGCACAAAATATAAATCCTTCTATTCCCCACCATCCATTCAGAGCAGAAGAAGCTTTTTAGATGAGAAGTGAAATGTTTTCAAAGAAAAACAAGAACATCCAGCTGCCTATTGAAAAAGCACCTTTGAGTCTCTTGCACGAATCTATACCACTCATACTGCTGGTGCCCTGTACTAATCAGAACTGATTTAATTGTATAACGTTCTGATAACACAGAAAAATCACCATTGAAGCTGAGGCTTAGTTCCGCATTAGAAAAGAAGGAACAAAAATGACAAAAGAACAAATCTGAATAGGAGCATATTTTCTTTGCTTTTTTTCAATTACAGGCAGTGGTCTTGACTAAAAATGTCAGTTCCAAAAGAGAGATCTGTCTAATCAAGCATATAGTCAATAATAGACAACAAAGTTATAAATACTAAATTAATACATCCTGTATTCAGTTCATCTCAGCATTTTGCATTCAAATAGCATTCCTGAATAGGAACAAACCTTATTTGCTTTTATAAGGAAGGGCACCCGTGGGGAATATTAGGAAATAAAATGACAAGGGCCTAATTATATACTTGTGCCATATACTTGATATATCGTGTGCGATTTGATATACTTGTGCGATTTGCATGACATCAGAACAGGACATTTTGACATCTTTGCAGTTTACTACTGAGTGCAGGCACATTATTTTGATTCTTACTTATTTTAGCTAATTGTCCATTTGAGTGGGATCAAGTAGAAGGGCATACTCACTAATGCTTCTGAAGAATTGTCATTTAAGGTTTATAGGTTATTCCCATAATTTAATAATTTGCCTAAACTATAAATAATTGAGCAATGTCTATAATTGAGCTTTAAGTAAACATGACTATGAAATTTGATTAAAAATATGAAATTATGTTACATCTTTATTAAGAGAATTTTTTAAATTTTTATGTTTGTGGCTAATAGATTTTTGATAGCATCTTTTTCATAACTAATATTTTAGGGGCATTTTTCTTCAGTTAAAATGCATCTGCTACTATAGCTGTAACACAAATTTATAAACCGGAAAAAAATGAGTCAATGTAACAAAAGTTTTTAAAAGGTTTTATAGGATTATGCAATATTTCTGCCCAATATTTTATAAAAAGTTTATACCAGCCCAGTATCAGCCATGAGAATATTTGTTAGACTGGCCTGGTTTATATATTATCTAATTTGGCTTGTTAGGTTTTGGTTGAGTATTTTGTCCTAATCCTAGCCATTTTAGCTTAGTTAGTAAAAGATAGCTTAGAAAATTTGAGCCCAGTAAGTCTGTTAATTAACCTGCAAATATTGTCATTTTTCTTTCAAAAGCAATAATCATTTTTATCTGAAGCAAAAAAATATAACATGGTAAATCTATTAAATAAATTTACCGAGACAAGTTCAGAAGAATATGCAGAAGAAAAACTTATGACTTGGGGTCTATGGAGATTCTCAATCATCCAAGACATGGTTGCCCCATTTTGAGAAAGCAACTGGACTTTCTTGTTTTTTCTTTGAAGATATTTTGCTTCTCCTCCAAGAAGCTTTGTCAGCTCTGACAAGATGGTGAAGGGATACAGGACAAAAAATATCCTGTAGCCAAGAAGGCTCCAAACTCACTTGCACTATTCAGGTGATCCTAAGGACACAGATAAACCACCAAGTGGTCTCAACTACTCTCTAAAAGAATGTACATGACCAGCTGTCTGCAAGGCATCCCACCATCCAATGATGAATAAGAAGCTGAATAAGCTTCTTGAATGAGAAGTGAAACATCTTCAAAGAAAAAACAAGAAATCCTGAAAAAGCACCCTTGGGACAATAATGATTGGGAGGGGGAGGAGAGACAAGGAATGTGGATTCTATAAAAATGTACAGTTACAACAATTAAATGAGACTTTCACAATTGTTTTGCCACTATCTTCTCTTAAGTCTTTCTGAATTCTGATTTTTACAATCAGCCATATTTGATTTGCTTGATCTTTGATTTTTGTTAACAAACCTGGATACTCTTTAAATGGAAAAATCTAATATACAATACTTGCAACTTATAGATTATCTTGAACCCTTTATATCCATTGTGCAATATTTATAAACATTGAGTTTTTATTAAATGAGAAGTATTCTTCATATAAGACTCCACAAGGAGTTGGAAATGTATAATGAAGTTATGAGTTTCTTGTCTTCATCTGTTCTAGAGTAAGAATCTCAGCAATATGGACTGGTTCTGGATTTGAAGGCCTGGTGATTCCAATGAGTTACCATTTTTCCTCCCAACTAGGTAACCCATGAACCATATTGGGTCATTGTTTCAGATATATTTTCTTACTTAAATCAATAAACAGCATGAACATGGATGGGCAAAAGAGCAATGAGAATTAATTCCTATTTTCTGCTGGCTTCCCCTTTAACTTTTCTTATGGGAAGCTGGTTAGGGAGTTTTGGAAATCATGATTACCTGGTTGCAGCACTGCAGGGTCACGTAGTGGTGCTGCAGCACCTACAACTTTGCGAATACATCTGGTGTTAAGATCCTAATCTTAAATTTTCAGTGCCATAGGGATAATGGGCCCTGGATTTTTGGATGCATTTTTTTTTTGTTAGCCCACTTGAGAGAACTTGATTCCAAAATTGTTGCAGTTTTGCCCAGTTGAAGTTACAAAAGAGTTTTAGCTGTATATAAATAGAATTATTGTTGCTCAAATATCTGGTTCATTTGGTTTGACAACTCATGCTCAAGATGGAAGCTGTGGGGATTCCTGAAAGTGGAATCCCCACTCAGAGGCCATAATCACTGTCTTACTCACATCCAAGACATCTCACTTGTACTATTGCAGTGCAGTCCATGTGGGACAGCTTTCCAAAAGCATTTGGAGTTAGAATTGGTCCAGAATACAATAGCTGTGGACCAAGTGCAATGAATGAATGCATATATCTTGAGGCACCCATATACCACCTGTAATTCAAGAGTTGCGCTGTTTTCTAGCTGGCTTCTGGATGCAATTCAAGGTGATGGCTGTCACCTTTAAATTCCTTTATGATTTAGGACCTGGATATCTATAGGATTGCATTCTCTTGATGACATTTGCTGTCCAATAAGATATATATAGCAAGGCAGCTCTTTCTGTATTTCCTTAATTAGAAATTGTCTCCTTTAGAGACAGAACAAATATAAATTTTAAGTCACTTCCGTCCCAACTCTGCAATAGTATCAGATAAAATAACATCTAGTTTTCAGTCAAGGGCCAGCTGTCCTAATCAGGCCTAGGGGCAAGTTTTTAAGGCTATCCTTGCAAACAAACAATTTTCACTATATTTTAAATAAACATCCTGTTTTAAATGATTAAAATATTTTAGTATTAAATTTTTATTGTGTTTTCATCTCAAATTATGGTTTTGGGAAGACTATTGATCAATTAATTGAAAGGGATCGTAAATAAAAATAAGAACTACAATTGAATATGTTATGGGTGTGTGGTGTATGGTCTTTTAATGCTGAAATAGGCTGCAGTACAAGTTGCACCTAAGAAGCTTGCCTGAAGTTTATATATTTGTCCCCCAAAAACCTTCTGCTTCTTTTGGTAAGTGCCAATAGGATAAACCTAAAAGAGTGATAAGGAATCAAGAAATTCCTCAACCTCAGCACCTCAGTACTGATATAATACTGATAATATAATCATTTATTTTATAATGTATCTTACTTGAATAAACCGACAATCAACTTTTTCTGCTGGAAACTGTTAACTAAAATATCCAATATGCGGTTTCAAATAGTGTGTATAACAGATTTGCACTCCTCTCAGTTAATTCTATAGAATTTTTGATGTCACAGAGACCTGTCTTACAGAGGAGAGAACAAAGTCGCCTGGGAAGAAATGAAAATAGGATTTAGAGAGAATATTGAGCAGTCATCCTCTCCCTGCCGCAATACGTTTAAACGGAACCGGACCGTGCACGTCAACTGTCTCCCTCTAGAAAGGGGCTCAGGCCTGAGGAGATGCTCCCGGTTTCCCGAGGACTGAGGCGTGTATTCTCTCCCGTATCTTCTTCCTCCAGGCGGCAGTGATGCAATGGTCCCTCTTTCACTCGTTTCCCAGCATGTGAAAAGGGTGGGGGTCGGTGCCTCAGCGCCACCCGAACAACTACAGTGCTTCGGGAAAGATAAGAGCTACTTCGGCCCTGCGAGTGTCAAAACCGCCGCTCTTTCGTGCCCGTTTCTCGTGCTCGCGCTGCGCGGTCTTTTAAGCAGCGCCGTGTCCGCGCTTTTGCGCGATGCAGTGTGGGAATGGCTGTGGAGCTGGGGTTGGCTGAAAGAGGCGGCCAGTCGAGATTTAATGTCCGCCATGTTGGCCGTGGCGTACTGAAGAGACCAGGAGCGACGAGGAGAGAAACCGGCATTCTAGCCTGGCTGCGCCACCCGGCGCCGCTGGGAGCCGCCTCGGAGCGAGCCCCGCCCCGCCGCGGGAGCCCCGGTTCCTCCATGAGAGCGCTTGGCGGGGTCTGGCTTTCAGCTCGGAGCGCTCTCGCTGCCTCCCCCCCCTTTGCCGCAGCAGCAGCAGCCGCCATAGCAGTTGCAGCCGCCGACGACTAACATGAGCAAACTGTCGTTCCGGGCCCGGGCGCTGGACGCGTCTAAGCCGCTTCCCGTCTTCCGCTGCGAGGACTTGCCCGACCTGGCCGAGTATGCCTCGATCAACCGGGCCGTGCCGCAGATGCCCACGGGCATGGAGAAGGAAGAGGAGTCGGTACGTGAGAGACCCCCTCCCGTCCCTACTCCGGCCGAGCCGGGCCCCGCCATCGCCCTGTACCCAAGCCCCCACCATCGCCTCTGCGCAAGCACAAAATGGCCGCCATTTTCTCCCCGCTTCCTCCCCCTTTCCTTCCCTCCCCTTCGGGAAGAGGGTGATGTTGAACGCTAATAGCCCCGTCTGCCTTCCCTGCGGATGCTCTCCTAAAATATTTGTATATGTCGACTTGAGTGCAAATGCCGCCTGCTGCGCTCCCCTCAGCCTCCCGAAAGGCACAAAGGGGTCACGTGATTCGGCGGGCACCCGCCATTTTATTATGCCTCCAGTTCGTTGGGCTGGGCCTTAATACCGCAACGAGAATGCGAGCTGAAACGGCGCCGAGGTTCCGCTCATTGGACACTAGGTGGCGTCTTTGTATTCTAATTAGTGGTGAGGCTACAGGCCTGGATGGTTTTGACGTTCACCAGTCCGGGGGTTGGTCTGTCAATTCTGTAATTACCAGTTAAGTTATGGGAAAGAAAATGTAGGCTCTTGAACTGCACGGGTAAGTGGTAAACAAGATGCGTGGTTCAGTTTGCAAGAAGAAATTACATGAAATGGGATGAAAAACCTGATTACTGGCTGATGAAGAGCCCCCTGGAAATATATTGCTGTTTTTCCCAAATAAAATTGGCTTGTTGACTACTCAACTGATATGGAAAATCAGTTAAATTAGTCTGGTCATTTCACCAAGTTTTTTTTTCAATTCACATGATTGGCACTAATTTAATTGTTTTGAGGTGAGCAGCAATAAAAGCAGAAATGGTATTTAGGAGTCATAATGTTCACAATAAAATACTCATATTTTAACATTCTAATCTAATAACATTAATCGTGTTTACTAATGTATATAATATAATTTCTTTAGCATATAGGAAGTGCATAATCTCAAAAAAATCTGGATAAATCACATAAAGGGCACATTTTACTTAAGAAAAGTTAGTATATTAATACATGCATCATATTTGATTGTATCACAGTGTCCTTGGCATCAAATGTTTAAAGATTGAATTGTAACATGTTTGTTTCATTGATAGAGTGTTTAAATGAAGAAAAAGCACGTTCTACCTAATTCATATATGTAGTGCATATTCAAAATCTATTTTTTTAGTAAAATGTGCTTAATATCAATTTGAAAAGACCTAGTGTTTCTCCTTTATTTGTTCTTTGAGATCCCTGGGTTAATAATAAATTTGGGAACTAAAATTAGGCTGGATTTCTTTTATCCTGAATTTGTGCAGTTGTCCACATTTAGATACATAGAGATGCACTGACTCACTAGACTTCAGGTCCTGCTGATAGGAACTAATAGATGGATAGTATATGTTTGCTGAGATATTAAGAGTCTTAAATTCAGTAAGACTTTTTTATAAGTTAGATCATATGAAATTGCATTTTAAAATTCTGGACAAGATGTTCAGAAGGAAGTCAAAATTATAAGGGATAAAAAGAATGCAAGCATAAAAGGCTTTAAATGAATTCTGCATAGAATTCCTTATAAATCATGTAGAAAATTATAGACTGGATATTCCTAAACCATTAGACTTTGCTAAGTCCTAAAATTATGATCATTTAGAGTCCTGAAGTTGTTGAAAAAGCAATCCTTCAAAATAAATTGAAATTAGACAATAATGACTGCATAATAATTTGGAATGTGAAGTAAAGAAACTCCTGTTGATTGGCATATTTAAGAAAATGCTGTCTGTAAAAATTAAAACTTTTCTTAAATATATAAACTATATTTGACTTGCAATAGCTTGATACATATGGAACAATATTCGGATTAAAGAATTTTATTGAATAAAGTGAGAAATAAGACTTTAAATAAATAAACATACTAAGCTTAGGAGAAATTAAATAGAATATAACCAAATAGATAATAACACAAAACTTTTAGGAGCCATCAACATGTTATTGCAGTCATGTCCACAAGAGACAAGTCCACAGACAAGAACATAGTAATCTTGGCCAAGCTGCTTTGGGAGAGAAATTTGAAAATGGGAAAGGAATAAAATTTTCAGATAGTTATCACTGGAAGTAGTAGCCCACCAGACACCTTATTTATACTCATTTTTAATTTTAATTAAAAGTAGGAAAACTGATATATTGAGAAGCATAAACATATAGTGCCATATTTATTTCCAAGAATACTTATTCTTAGCCAACTTAGAAGAAATAAATGCTGGCTGCAGATTGAGTGCTTTTCTTAAGATAAGGTTATAGGCGAGGAGGAGGAAGAAGAGGAAGAAGAAGAAGAAAGAAAAAGAAGAAATAGAGCTGTGACAAAGACAGGTTTCAATAATTTGCCATGTAGTTAATGAATGCAACAGTAAATCCTAATACATCCACAAATAATTCGTTCATCGTGGTCAAGACCATCTCCTTTTACATCAGAGGCCTTCAAACTTGACAGCTTTAAGACTTGTGGACTTCAACTCCCAGAATTCGTCATCCAGTCGTTCACTCAGGAATTCTGGGAGTTGAAATCCACAAGTTTTAAACTTGCCAAGTTTGAAGCTCTTTGTTTTACAAAATCAGCATAATCAACTCCTGAACATATAACTGTAATAGCAAAAAATATACCAGATTCTGAACTACATCCCCAAGTCTCACACATTCTTTCAACTATGATTGGAAGAATTGTTATTGTCCTGTCCTGCATGTATCTTTCAGTTTTTTGGTTATTTACAGTAGATATTCTAACCACTGTTTGGTGTCTTTATTGTTTGAGAAAACCTATGTTGCTTTGACAAAAACAAATTAAGATCTTGAATTTAAATTTCATAGTATATTCTCTCCACCAGATTGATTTAATTTGTGATCAGGCTTTGTCTATTAGCATGCTACTTGTGCATAGTAATTTTGGATAGGATTACTATCCTGGGCTTATGTGCTAACATGACCTGTATACGTGACCCCCCCTTAACCATAGCTTGGCTAGATTTCTTTAGATCTTTGCTTGCTTGCTGTGTTAACTTATTGCCACATGTTTCCTGTATAGATCCAGTGATTAATATTCTATAGTACTGTATTTACAGTATGTTATAATGTATAGGTTTACATATTGCCAGATACCCATCTCACCTACATTTACTGCGGTAGAGAGTACATGAAATTCAATAGTTTTTCTGCTTTGTATAGAAAGTGTATCCAGGGTTAATATATTGGTCAGTATAAATGCAGCTTCATATTCACTTCTTAAGACTTAATCGTTTTATTAGATTATTCTCATCTTGTTTATAGCATTTATAAGTGAATACATTTGTGCTTGAGTATAAAGAGGATTGCTACAAAGAATGAAATTACTAAGGTTTTAGTCGTGATGACATGCCTAATTCAGATAAATAGTAGTGTTTCTCCGACAATACGTCCCCCCCAAACAGGAAGGCTCAGCATGTTTTCTAAGCATAAGGTGAAATTAAGCCCCTCCCCCAAAATTCAGGCCTATTTAAACCATGCATTCCCCACCATTTCTCACATCGCTTGAACTATACGAGATGAAGAGAAATGGGAAGGGCAGGGGGAAACTTGCCTTTAGGAGTCCCCCGCAGGTAGCCTCGGCTAGAGCACTCCATTGGCAGACTCACCTCTATCGGCCGATAGAAGCACCCTGTGGGCAGAATTGCATTGCCATGAGGCTGCCGCTTCTATTGGCTGATAGAAGCTCCCCGAGGGCAGAGTCACCAGCCACTTTCATTGGCCAATAGAAGTGGCCTTATGGTGAGGTGCGGCTGCATGCGGGGCACTCCTAACGAGCGCTCCGCAGGCAGCCACGCCTCACCACTAGGCCGCTTCTGTTGGCCGATAGAAGCATCTGAGGGCAGAGTCACCAGCCGCTTCTATCAACCGATAGAAGCGGCCTCGTGAGGCATGGCTACACATCGGGTTCCAAGGGTCGCTAAATAAGCTGATTCCAGCTATCACCTGCAATGGGCAGTTCCAGGCCCTTCCACTTAGTCTGCCAACTAAGGGAACTCGCAGTTTACTCAATCGCTCAACTGGTTTCAGTCCGCCTTTCTCCTGACGTTTTTTCGAGGTTTTGCTTGCAGCCTGACCACTGACAGGTGGTGGAGTCAGGCTTCAGCTCTCCCTTGAGTGCTTGGTGGGATATTTTGGCATCTCTTTTTCAGACAGTACAAGGACGAGGGTAATCCACAAATATAGTTTTTTGGCTTCTGCACAGACATTGTGGTCTGTGGCGTGGATTGCGCAAATAGCGGTACCTACCATGCCCCGTTCCTGTAGTTTGGCCATAGAATAAGACGATACACATCTCTTAAATCCCCCATTTCTAGGTATTCCAGACATTCAAATAACTTAAAAAAAGAGTGGCTAATGCTGCCAGTCAGAAACACACTGCAATTATTTCACCCATTATTTTTTCGTGAGTTTAAGTGTGTGTATCACTTTAACTGTTAAAACCTGTATTTTGGGAGCAGTTGTAAAATCACCATAAGGAGCAAGAGAGCTCACTGTTTGCTGGCTTCTACTGGATTGCTGACAATGATGAATTGATGGTGATAACTGCCTGTTTTTCCTTGCTATTGCTGAGAAAAGAAAAAAGGTTTGATTTTCTTCATATCTCTAACTGCAAAAGAGATATATTACTGGACTGATTATTTGTAAGTTTACTGACCTCTTTTTCAACACGGGACTTTGCAACTGATTAATCCCCAGATGGACTGAACTAGTGTATGACATATGGACTGTTTGACTATGCTATAACTCTTTCTGGAATAAAAAACTATTTAACTGGCACAGTGTATCTGTTTTACTGAGTGTAAGCTACAACAACGTTTATCTCACATATTTGCCTGCCTGCTAGACTGCTGTTGCATGTTCTGCTAGGGTGTGTATCCCTAACACTGGTTATGGGCCCAGGTGCACGATCAGACTAACCAGGATATAACAGGCTTAGATTAAAGTGAGAGTTTGTGTAGTTACACAATACTGTAAACAGACAGCTGTGTTTTATTAATTATAGTTTAATATCCAGAAAACGATGGCACAAGTCAATTTACCAAGTTTGTCTCTAATATCCAAACTGGATGGAACAAACTATGTATCATGGTCTATGAAATGCAGCCTACTTCTACGCAGAGAAGGTTTGTGGAGTATAATTCAAAACCCACCAGAGGTAGATGCTTGGGATCCAGAAGATGAGAATGATGCCCAGAAAATACAAGAATATAAACTGAAGAATGAGCAAGCTCTCTGTATAATAGGACTGACACTCTCTGACCAACAGCTTGTCCATATTCGTGGAGAAGAAACAGCTGCGAAATGTTGGGAGAATTTAAAGAAGATTTATGTTCGAGACAGTGTAGGAGCACATATAAATCTTACACAAAAGCTGTTCAGAACACTTCAAAAGAATGGAGACATGTTGACTCATTTAAACACTATGAAGAAGATTTTTCAGGAACTGCATGAAAAAGAACTTATCTTCACAGAACTACATCAGGTTTATATAATTTTGTCTTCGTTAAATGATAGCTACGATGACTACGTAACTTCACTTGAAGTTCTGCCAAAAGATAACCTTACATTAATTGACATTACTGACAGATTAATTGAAGAAGCCAGGAGAAGGCTTGAAAGGGATCAACTCAGAAGGGAACAGCCACAATGTGAAGAAGAGAAAATATCTTCGTCAGCCTATACAATTAGAAAATGTTTTAATTGGGGAGGAAAAGGACATTTGGCTAGATTCTGCAAGAAAGAAAAAAGCCAAAATGCCAGCCAGAATGCTAAAAGGCATCAAAAGGATGAAAAATGCTTAGAGTTAGCCATGTATAGCAACGAAACTGTGAATAATATTTTCTTTTTTTGAAAAAGATGTTATTAATTTTCTACAAACAAGACAAACAAAACATAAAAACATCAACTCTCATATGTACATCCAGTGTGTCAGTTGGTTCATCATTTTTGTGCATTAATTCTGTAGTCTCAATTACAATTATGTTACATAACAACTCATATTGTCAATCCAAATTTATATATCCTAATATCACTAAAAAAAGAAGTTTTTGACTATATTTTTAATCATTCATGCTTTATGAGCTAACAATACTTTAAACCAGTTTATTCTATAACAAATCATATAATCATATCAAACTGTGAATAATAATTTATGGGTTGTAGATAGTGGAGCATTGCACTGCATAACGAAAGATAAGAAAAGATTTATTAAGATGTACACGAGTTCACAGCAGATATCGTTAGTTAATGGCTGGAAACTGAAAGCTAAAGGTGAAGGTATAACATGTTGTTCTTGCATAAAAGAAAATGTAAAAATGTTATATGTACCACAATTTAAGTTTAATTTGCTTTTGGTTAGAGTTTTGGTTAAACTAGGTTATGTAATTACCTTTAGGGGAGACAATTGCATAATTGAAAAAGAAGGTAAAAAAGTGACTGCAACTTTAAAAGGTGAAATGTATGTGTTAAATGATAATCAGAGGTAGCTAACACAGTGTATAATAATGTTAAACCTCATGATGAATGCATACATTTGTTACACAGACGTTTAGGGCATATAAATTTTAAAATGCTTAAACAAACGGTAAAACTATCTGAAGGTATAAAACTGAAGCCTTGCAGTAAGTATTTGCACTGCAATGCGTGCAGTCAAGAAAAAAACAAGATAATGCCAGCAAATAGAATTAATGGATTTAAAACAAAGGAGCCTCTAGAGGTGGTTTTTTAGGACCTATAAAGGAGCCTTTATAGGTCCTAAAAAACCAAGTGTGGGAGGTGCTCGTTATATACTAAGTATAATGGACCATTATTCCAGATATGGTTTCTGTTATCTATTGAAGAGTAAAACGGAAACATATCAAACTTTCTTTAATTGGCTTAAATTCGCAGAAAGAAAAACTAAAAGGAAATTAGTAACTCTTATAACTGATAATGGTACAGAATTTATAAACAATAAATTCCAAAATAAACTGAAGATGGCAGGTGTTGAACATAAAAAGTCTGCACCATATAGGCCACAACATAATGCCTTTATAGAGAGACAAGGCCAAACAATTCAAGCAATGACTCGCACTATGCTGTCAGATTCAGGATTACCTGAAACTTTGTGGGGAGAAGCAATAATGTTTGGTAATCATATATTGAATAATGTTGTTAACTCAACAACAGGTGAATTACCATTCACACGGTGGCATGGTAGAAAACCTGACCTAAGCTACATGCACACATTTGGAGCACCAGCATGGGTGCATATTCCTACACAACTGAGAAATAAGGGGCAGCATAGGGCTAAAAGGTTATTCTTTGTAGGTTATGAATCTAATCACAAATCATACAGATTCTGGGAAAAAGATATATCTAGAGTTTACTGTAGTGCTGGTGCCCAATTCCTAGAACATGTAGGATAGGAAAAACTGGAACAAGATTCAAGTAAGGAAGTAATTATAGAAACCTACAAAAGACCAAAAGAACAAATCAGTAATAAGAAGAGTACAATTAAAGAGGAAGTACAGGAAGAGCATATAGGACCAGAAAAGGAAGAAATAACAGAACAGGAAGAAATAGATAATCAGGAACAGGTAGAACATGAAAGTCCACCTGTAAGCCCTGTAATACCTAGACGTTCTACACGTGTAAACAGATCACCTGACAGGTACCAAGCAAGTGTAGTTTGCCAAGTTAGTAAAGTTCCAACTACTGTTGAAGAACTTAGAATATATCCTGCAAAGGAACAAAAAAATTGGCATAGAGCAATGGAGAAAGAATTAAATTCATTGAAAGAAATGAAAGTTTATGAAAATGCCAAATTACCTCCAGGTGAAAAGTCCATTGGCTGCAAATGGATATTTAAGTTAAAAACAGGTAAAAATGGGACTATTACCCATAAGGCTAGGTTGGTAGCTCAAGGATTTAATCAAACTGCATGTGATTATGATGAAGTATTTGCATCAAATTTAAAGGCAACAACTTTGAGAGCAGCTTTAGTGTGGGCAGCTAAAAAGAATTATATCATAAATCATTTAGATGTAAAAACTGCCTATCTGCATGCACCATTGCAGCACACTATGTATTTAAGAAAACCAGTAGGTATAAAGGGTGATAAAAATAATAACGACTGTTGGAAACTTAAAAAGAGTCTCTATGGATTGAAACAATCTGGTTATGAATGGAACCAATATATTGTGAAAGAGTTAAACAATATAGGATTTAAAGCAGGTTTAGTTGATCCATGTTTATTTAAGAGAGAGACAAATGGAACGATGTCATTATTATTGTTGTTTACAGATAGATATTGCTTTAATTACAAAGACTAATAATGAAGCTACTGAAATAATATTATTAGGTAAGAGGATAAAATTAAAGCAATTTGGAGAAATAAGACAATATCTAGGATTGACAATAAACAAAACCAATAGTGATTATAAGATATCACAAGAAGATAAAATTTACCAATTGCTAAAAATGTATAAAATGGAACTTTGTAAGCCGGCAAAAACTCCAATGAGTCAGGAATTTTGCCATACTGATGCTCAAAGTTCAAAATTCGATAAGACTATTTATCAGTCATTAATAGGTAGTTTATCATATATTAGTAATTGATCAAGGCCAGATATTGCTTTTGGCGTTAATCAATTGGCAAGATTCAATGCTGAACCCACTGTACAACACTGGCAGGCGCTAAAGCGTATATTAAGGTATCTTAAAAGGACAATGCACTATGCATTGTATTTGGAGCCAAAAGATGATTTGATTTTAAGTGCATATGCTGATGCAAATTTTGCAACAGATATAAAAACTAGGAAATCAATTTCAGGTATGGCTATAATATTAGGTAAAACACTGATTGGTTGGAGATCAATTAGACAGCAACACATAAGTATGTCCACAACGGAAGCAGAATTTTCATGTCTGTCTTTGTTATGTACTGATTTAATTCTGTATAAACAGTTGTTGTTATATATGGGAGTAACTGTTAAAGATGCCATTGTAGTTTATGAGGACAATCAAGCAGCCATACGGTTGGCTACAAATATTGCTGTAAAAACGAGATCTAAGCATACTGATCTTAGATATTTGAATGTAAGACAATCTGTAAAAAATGGTTTAATAAAATTGGAATATTGCATGACTGAAGAAAACATTGCTGATGGATTTACAAAAGCCCAAGGTTCAGTCAAGCACAAGGAAAATTGTGAAAACTATGGGTTGAAATTGTAAATAGATATATATATTATTATATTACCCAAAAGGGGAGAATGTTAGGGATAACATTGGTTACCTAACTTAGTTTGGGTAAAATAATATATATAAACTATGTTGGTGACTTTAAGTGTGTGTATCACTTTAACTGTTAAAACCTGTGTTTTGGGTGCGGTTATAAAATCACCATAAGAGGGAGCAAGAGAGCTCCCTGTTTGCTGGCTTTTACTGAATTGCTGACAATGATGAATTGATGGTGATAACTGCATATTTTTCCTTGTTATTGCTGAGAGAGAAAAAAAGGTTTGATTTTCTTCATATCTCTAACTGCAAAAGAGATATATTACTGGACTGATTATTTGTAAGTTTACTGACCTCTTTTTCGACACGGGACTTTGCAACTGATTAATCCCCAGATGGACTGAACTAGTATATGACATATGGACTGTTTGACTATGCTATAACTCTTGCTGGAATAAAAAACTATTTAATTGGCACAGTGTATCTGTTTTACTGAGTGTAAGCTACAACAACGTTTATCTCACATATTTGCCTGCCTGCTAGACTGCCGTTGCATGTTCTGCTAGGGTGTGTATCCCTAACAATGTGTATCGTCTTATTCTAGGGGGAAACTACAGGAACGGGGTGAGGTAGGTACTGTATTTGCGCAAACCATACCACAGACCACAATGTCTGTGCAGAAGCCAAAACTATATTTGTGTATTACCCTCGTCCTTGTACTGTCTGAAAAAGAGATGCCAAAATATCCCACCAAGCACTCAAGGGAGAGCTGAAGCCAGACTCCACCACCTGTCAATGGTCGGGCTGCAAGCAAAACCTCGAAAAGAACGCAGGAGAAAGGCGGGCTGTTTAGCTTGCAGTTTACGGACAGCAATCTCCACGTTCCCCCTCGAAGCATACCTTCCCCCTGGAAGACGCTAGTGGATGGCAAGGGGCACAAAGATCCCTCTGACTTCCCTTTGAAACCAGTTGAGCAATTGAGTAAACTGCGAGTTCCCTTCGTTGGCAGCCTAAGCGGAGGGGCCCAGAACTGCCCATTGCAGGTGATAGGTGGAATCAGCTTCTTTAGCGACCCCCTGTGACCCATTCCATCCAAGTGGTTGAAGTGGGAAATCGGGGGTGGAGGAAATAGAGCTATCTGAGGGGACGAAGAAGAGTAGCTTGGCTCGGGAAGCAGAAATACAGTGGGAATCATGAGATCGTCTGATATTTACTCTAACAACGGTATACATACGTGATTGAGTTTGCAGTTGGGAATCCGATGCGTAGCCATGCCTCACCATGGGGCCGCTTCTATCGGCTGATAGAAGCAGCTGGTGATTCTGCTCTCGGGGCGCTTCAGCACCCTGCGGGCAGCCATGCCTCATCACAAGGCCGCTTAGAAGTGGCTTTGTGGTGAGGCATGGCTGCCTGCAAGCCACTCCACAAGGCTGCTTCTATCAGCTGATAGAAACAGCTGGTGACTCTGCCCTCGGGGCGCTTCTATCAGCCAATAGAAGCGGCCTCTTGGCGAGGTGAGTGCGTGTGGCGCTCTATGTGAGGGTGTGCTGAAGAAAATTAAGTCATCCCCGTAAAGACGGCCTAGCCGTTTTTTCGGCGCTCAGAAAAAAATAAGGCCCAGCCTTATTTTGTGAGAAACATGATATAAGATGTTCTCAATTGCCAATAGAATAATAGGGCTATTCTTGATGCTGTTTATTTGCAAAATTTGCTGTCAGTTTCAGCAATAGTCCAATTTTCCTATCCTAGTATTACATTATAGAATGGAGAGAGTTATGAATATAATATGCAGAATTTGAATATGCAGAATAGCCTTGTGAATAAATGAGGCTTCTTGGAAATGGAACACATAGCTCAATTATTGCTTTTTGTGGTGCAGAATTTTTTTTCCAATTGCATTAGTGTTTGGATTTTAATTCCTTATATCTCTTCCTTAAGTGCTTCCATCTAATTCTTCTTTTTGAAAGCTAGACAGAGTAAGCAAAGAAATAATGAACCAGTTTCCCCAGTGATATGTTAAATTGAAGCTTTTCTCTATGTGACAATAATGATTGGCTTCACACGTTAAACCATGCTTTGCTTAATTGACAAGATTAATATAACAGTGTCCAATCCAAATAGACTATGTCTTTTTTTTTTAATGATCAAACAGAATTGTAACTAAAGAAATCAGTTATTCAAAGATATGCAGATATACTGGCATAAAATACTTAGAATTTATATATTTAACAAAGTTGAATTTCATTCATTAGCAAATTGGCAATCATTACAGTAGCTTTAGCAGTGAAAACAATAAATGCAAGTGTAAACAGCCCATGAAAAACTTAGCCACCACATTTTTAAGAACTATAACTGATCAAGTATCACAGAGTGGTCTAATAATCAAAATATGTTGAGTATTTATGAAAAAGTAGCTAGATTATTTCTATCCAAGAGAAGATATGATCACTAAGATTGGTAATTGGTATTTCTGATCAAGGGGTCACTTAGGCTTTCAATGACATTGATGATTCTAGCTCCAACTTTACATCTCTGTTCATTCTGATACAATGCAACTCATGTAGAGCAGGCAAATGTATGTACCCAGAAAGCACTAACCAACAAGAATCTCTGTTCACAAGGTTCAGAATTTAAGTCCACTATATAAGGGTTCACCAACCTTTCCTGCTTTGTGGACCGGTGGGTAGGGCAGAGGGGATGGTTCTGCACGAGTGGCCTGCAAGCGCATGCACAACTCCATGAATGGCAGGCACATAGGCCCACTGTTCATGCAAATGGAGCACTCACGCTGCTTGCACAAGTGAGGATGCACACAGGCACTCACCCACCACTTCCACAGCTTGGTTCCGAAAGACTGAAAGCCTGCTAGTGGCCTGGGTGTTGGGGACCCCTGCCCTATCCAATCACTGCATTCAGTCATTGCTTCTGGACACGTATAGTCTCTCAAGTTAGATGTTACAAATAAATGAATATATCAACATATTATTGATGATATCCGGCCATGAAAATTTTGATAACTGCCTGAATCAGTTTCATAAAGAGAATGGCTTGCAGCATCTGACAACCTTGGCCCTGTTATCCAGTAACATTGTCTGAGGCCTGTCACTACAAGCAAAAACTACTGTAACACAGTACACCAACATCTTAGAATGATCAGAGAGAAACATTTGATCAAGACCCACTGAGAGACCAAGTTAAGTGAATCATTCAGTTTCCTACAGGATGTTAATCAACCAGGGTGACTATGGCTGTTTTTTTTTTCTCTAAGAGAAAAGTTAGAGAAAAAAAGATTGAAAATAGTTCAGAATCGGTCACTTGTAAGACTAGCAGCATAAATGAAGCAATGAGTGATAATTAGAAAATTCACTGATCTGTGAAAGGTTTTTCAGCATTTGGTAGACTGCTGCTCTTTTTGAGATTGGTGTTACCACTCCAAGATAGCATGATAGAGTCACAACAAAGGCTAACATCAACAAAATAAATTATCCATTGCATGTATGCTAAAAAACCTAGTATGCATCCCTTGTTCACTGACAGAATATCTTCTGGACTAAATGAGCTCCATCACTCTGAAAACTGCCTGCAATTGATAGAAAACATGACAACCCATCTACTACAAGGTGATAACTACCAAAGAGATGTACCTGTCCTTAAGTCCCTGTATTGACTATCAATAGGTTTCAGAGTGCTCCTATAAAGCCTTTATTATTTTGCCCTGTGTTATCTCCAGAATTCTATTCTCCAATGCACTTGTATATACATCTCAAGAAAAACAAAAGTCTTGAGGATCATGCATTTTGTGAGATTTGGAGGCTCCAACAACAATGGTTTCTTTTTTATGTAATGGCTTCAATATTGTGGATCAGGCATAATCTTCCCGCTCTCATAATGAGTTTTCTGAGAAACATTAAAAACTGGATTGTTTTGAAAGCACTTTGACAATTGATGTCATCTTGCTGGTTGATTAATAGTCATGCAGTTCTCTCCTATATCATATGTGATTCATATACTGATAATTATAATTGGGGGGTTGGAGTTTTTCTTACTGTGAACATTTTAATATCTGTTATTTGATATTGTTTTATATTTAACCATGCATGTTTATTACTTACATATTATATTATACCATGGATGTTTTAATTTTGTTGTACAGAGTTGACGTCATATAAACCCAATAAATAAATAAATGGAGGCCAATGAACATCAGACAATAAATTTCTTCCTTCTGTGTGCAGATTTGACATTTAGCCCCTTGTTTGTGGATTGATCTTACCATTTCATGTAACAATTTGAGGTATGTGTTAATAGTTACAGACAATAAAAACTTCTGTTGCTGTTTCAATCAAATGTGAATACTTTAAATAGTAACAGTTAATTTTGTAATAAAGGTAGCATTTTGTAAAATGTTTTATAACAAAATGAGTCATAGCAGTAGGAAGAATTAGTTTATTACAGTGACTGAGTTTGCTCCTCATGCAATGTTTGGCATGTTGACTTAATCCAGCTATTGTGGGTTGTATGTCATGGTTTGTGACTTTGTTACAGAAAACCATCACTATTGACTTTTGCAATGCTCGGTGCAAAAGAATACAAAATAGAGAGCAAAATAAATTAAAGAAAATAGATGTGTAAATAAATGGAGCTATTCTTTTTCTGTCTTTGCAAACCATTCTTGCTTCTCTCACATCTTTAAACCACTTCATACATTGTCTTTTGTTAAATTTTTCAGTCTCACTTATGATTACATCTCCATTCATCTATGGAGATGTATGGATTCATCTCATTCTTTTTGCTATACAGTCATACTTCATATAATTGTTTTTGAATTCTGATTTTATTCCAACATCTTTTATATTGATCACTCAGTTCTATCCCAAAGGTGCTTTTTCAAGAGGCAACCAGACTTTCTGGTTTTTCTTTAAAGACATTTCGGTTCTCATCCAAGAAGCTTCTTCAGCTCTAATTGGATAGTGGGGAATGGAAGGATTTATACTTGTAGACAACTGATCATTTGCATTCTTTTAGAGAATCATTGAAGCCATTTGGAGGTTTATCTGTGTTATCAGAGTCACCTGAGCAATGCAAATGGGCTTGGAGCATTCTTGGAAATGCTGAAAGGACTGTGTTGTAGATTGGAGATAGATGATGTCTTATCCCTCCCCCTCTGTTGAGAGGGGGGCTTCAATTTTGACATAGATGGCCTCTTAACCCCTCTTTCAAACCAGTGATCATCTCTGTCCAATATGGACTTTGTTGTCTTTAAAAGAATGGCCTGTGTCTTCAAAGTAGATGGACTGCTGAATCTAGTCCTGATGTGTTTGTTCTCCTATGTTGTGCCATGTGTATAGGAGAACAAATAGACTAGTGCTTTGAATTATATTTAAAAGATAATGAGTCAATGCAGAGTCTAAAGGACCAAGTAAAAAGTTTTTATTGATATATGCCAGCTAACAGATGGGCTGCTGTATTCGATATAAATTGTAGCTTCCAAATAATCTTCAAAGCAATCCATGGTGCACTGCACCAATCCAAGTGAGTAGCGAAGAGGAAATAGTTGTGGTGTCTTAAGATTCTCCTGGCCACATCTTCTTTTGACATATCCATTTCTTACTTCCAAGAATTTACTAGGTAAATGTACCCTTTTAGGTCCTTTTGATAAACACCCCAAAAGAGGTAGCCTTTATTTAGCAACCACAATTGGAACTGGCAATTCTGTCACTAGGTAATACAATCACTAAATGAAAAATTGTATGATTATGACTGGGCTTATGATTTTATTTCAATTTTTCTCACTCCGCTGCCTTGAAATTCTCACCCCATGGCTGGGATAATTAAGACTGGAATTAATGTTTGTGAGTAAAGAGGCACACAATGGGCAATATACATGGAAAGGAAGATCTGGTGCCATTTATTTATACTGCTTGAATCTGGAAGCCACTAGGCTAACCACCAATGTATTTCCCATTGCATACCTCACTCTGCCAGGCAGAAGAGAGAAAAGAGTCATGCATTGAATGACTCATGCTAACTGACTGTAATAGCAAACATTTCACAGAGATTGTTTGAGAAATAGTATGTTCATTGCAAAAATATTTTTCATCACTGTTATTTCAAATTGTCATTGCACAAAGCATTCAATATGCAAGATCTACCCATAAACTATACACTATTCATTACACTTTTACCAGCATTTGTACATCACACTATTTCTCTTACCAATTTTTCCATCTTTACAAGTTTTAAGCAAGAGTATCATCATTCTATCTGCAATTCTTCTTACCGTTTATAATAATCATTCACTCCATTTTCCCAATTAAATACAATTAATTTGGTTTTTGAGCCAGTAATTTTAAAATGTATAGGTAGTCCTTGACTAACAGCCACAATTGAGCCAAAACTTGGGTTGCTAAGCGAGACAATTGTTAAATGAGTTTTGCTGCATTTTATGGCTTTTCTTGCCACAGTTATGTGAATCACCTCATTTGTTAAGTTAGTACAGTGGTACCTAAATACTCATGATTAATTGTGGGAGGTGCAACAAGTACTAAAAACAAGTACCAAACAAACCTCCATATCACATGACCTTTTGTTTCGGCTGGGAAGGACTTCATGTTTGTTCCTTTCCCTATGTCAGGGATGTTCTAGCATGGTTGCCTTTCGGTCTGCCCTCTTTGGCTGTCCCCTGCTTCCTTTTGCAGCAACGTTCCTGGCACGGCCAACTTCGTGTCCGTTTTTTGCAGCCAACTTCCTGTTCATTTTACATGGTTCTTCTTCCTATTGCAGCATGTTGAATACCCAAAAAATGATGGATACCAGGACAACATTTTTGTGTCAAAATTCATTGAGTATCAAATTCAACAAATTTTGAACTAGTTGAATACCACAATTGTAAAATTGTAACACAGTTGTTAAGTGAATCTGGCTTTGCCCTTGATTTTGCCTCTCAGAAACTCTTAAAAGGTAATCAAATGACTGCAGGATACTGTCATAATGGTCACAAATGGTTATATATAGGACCATTTACCAAGCATCCACATTTTGATCATGTGCTCATGGGGATGCTGCAACCATCAAAAGTGTGAAAAATGGTCACAAGTCACTTTTTTCAGTCTCTTTGTAACTTCAAACAGTCACTAAACAGATGATTATAAGTCGATGACTACTTATATTCAAAAATGTGACAGGTATAATAAACATCAAAGAGAGTATCAGATTAAGATCTAATTGTCTGAAATGATCATAGCAGTGATGATACCTAATTTGATAATGAAATGTCTGCAAGAAAACAGTCATGCTCAGAGAGCACCAAACCCCCTATTTGACACTGAACTACAAATACTTTCTTCTATCTAAATATTCATATTTAGTCAAAGAGATCACACAGAATGACTTATCTGGACCAATTGAGTACTTCTTCCTTGCCACCAGAAGTTTTTAAATCTTTCCTGGAATGATGGGAATGATGATGTGTAAGGAAGATTATTTTACAAGTACCGGTAATCCTCGAGTTAACAATATTTGGGACTAGGATTGCCATCACTAAGCAATGCTATGATAAAGAGCAATGTCACATGGCAGCATTGCTTAGCAGTGATAATCAGGAGTCCTGATTGTTATAATCCAAGATGTGGTTCCTTAAACAGGAGCTCCAGGTAAGAAACATGATGGTGCTGGTGTTGGTACTGGTTATGCACAAGTCAGGAAAGTGCAGCACACTTGCAGAGAAAGTCAACACACAGGGTGCATGTGAACATGAGGTTAGGGAAGGAAGATGCAGCAGATATGTGAGCACAAGAAGGCTGAGGAAGGAGAGCACTTGTGGGTGGATAGAAGGGTGTGTGTGTATGGAGATCCAGAAAAGGAGGATATGGTGCAGTGACAGGAAGGCAGAAGTTGGAACTTATCAGAGAAACTTTAAACCTTTCCTGCCAGCTTTTTAATATTTAATATTTCTGAGTAAATATGGCCTTAAAATTTAGTTTGTTTTCTATGCAAATCGTAAAATCAGATACAGACAACCCAATTAAGCAAGTGAGTCAAAAATACGTTCATTTGTTTATTGAGAAAAATGCTCAAAGCTGCTTATTTGTGTGTGGGGAAAGCATGTAAACTTTTGGGATTATAACTTACATTTTTTAATCAAAAGGATGATTATCAGGCATTGGAAAACTTTCCTCCAGAAAACAGTTGTTAATGTTTTGGAGGCTGTAAAAGATTGTAAAATTATTTTTAAAGAGTTTTGAAATAACTGACAATGTTGTGATTTGGACCTGCTACACTGCTTTTGGATTTGGGCTTGCCATCATTGATAGGAATTCTGAATTATACCAGAAAATTCTACAAGAAGGTGTTGAGGTATCTGCCTATGAATTGAAATTCACAGAAAGAAAGTAGATCATGCAGCAAGACAATGACCAGAAAATATTAAAATAGAAGATAATTACTGTTTTTGGAGTGGCTAAGTCAAAGTCCTGACTATAATCCTATAAAAAGGTTATGGAAAGACCTGAAGCAGATACTTCATGCAAGGGAGCCTACCAAGATCTCAGTGTTCTATAGAAGAATGGGCTAGAATTCTTCCAAGCCAATGTACAGTACTGATCAACAATTATTGAAAGTGTTTAGTTACTGAAATTATTGAAAGTGTTTAGTTATTGAAAGTGTTTAGTTACAATCCCCAGTTACTGAAACCTAAAGTTATATACTTTTACACATAATATGTAGTTTTAGATCATTTTCCTCAATAAATCAATAAATATGCATGATTATGCATTTTGAGTTATCATCTAATTTTAGGACTTGTATGGAAAATAGACTACATTTTAGGTCTTATTTATGCAGAAAAAAATTCCAGTATTGAGGCGCTTGACAATGGCATGTATTTATGATCCGATTGTTGTACCATCCAGGCATCATTTGATCATCATTTGCAAATTCAGTGAAGGAAATCACATACGCTTAACAATTTGGGGTTAGCTTAAAAGACTAGCAAAAAAGTGGGGGGGTGTCAAAATTGGGCATGACTCATTATTTAATGATGCAAGTCTCATTTCCAGTAGTGCTTGCAAGTCAAGGATTAATCTGGAAACAATATAAAATAAATTTATAAAAATTATTTGCTCTTCCCCAATATTCCTACTGTTCTTGTGAGAGAAATGTGGGTGACATTAATTACCAATAGAGTGATAAAAATTATTTCTTTGTACTATAAAATACTGCTTTATATGCCTGATAGTAGATTGCAGGGAGTGGATGAGCTCAATCCTTTTGTTAGTATTTGAAATGACATTTGATACCTGAAGAATATGTGTACTGGTATCAAGTCAATTGTAAAGAAATTTCTTAGAGATTAATTTTTGTGGACTCTTTACAGGACTGATAATCAGTATATCAGTCCTAATTTAACATCCACTCATTTAGTGATCAAAGTTATTACTGCTGAATGAGGGATCTTTCTGACAGGTACTTGTAGTTGTCGTCTGCAATCCCATTATTGCTGTTTGGGTGCTTGGCGACCAGCTTGCATTTATGAGAGTTGAAGCATCTCACAATCATATGATTGTCATTTGCAACCTTCACTGCCAGCTTCCAATTATCAAAGTCAATGGAGAAACAACTAGAAAGCAAATGGAAATTATGAGGGGTTCACAACTACAACAATTACAACAATTACAACAAGCAGCAACTAGAACTGCTGTAGTAAGTTGATGCAGGTTGTGTGGTATTATGCCTTAGAACAATGCCATTTAATGATGGATTTCCCATTCCTAATTACTATCAGTAAGCAAGTAACTAACTATAATACTTTTCAGCTTGTTTTGCTGGTGAAATTCTATAATGGATTGTGCCTACTCAATCCTTAACAAGCTACTTTTTATATAAATTTTCATAAACATTCTTTTTTTTTTACTGTTCCGCCAGCATATGTAAAGAGGAGATATAAGTGGGTTCCTATACCATAGTGTTTTTGTATTTCTAAAATGTCTGTTCTGGAAGACTTGATTTTCTACGTGCTGCTTTGTAAATTGTATCCTTCCGGGACTCATATTTATCTATCAGTTTTATAATTATAATGGGCCCTACCTAACAAAATGAAATTCAGTGATGAGAAAAGTAAGGCGTCTACATGTAGGGAAGAAAAACCAACTGCACAGGTATAGAATAGATGGTACCTGGCTCAATAGTGGTAACTGCAAGAGGTATCTTGGAGTCCTAGTAAGACAATATGAGCTGGCAGTGTGCCAAAAAAGCCAACACAGTTCTAGGCTGCATAAACAGAAGGATAGAATCAAGATCACGTGAGGTGTTAATACCATTTTATAATGCCTTGATAGGGCCACACTTGGAATACTGCATCCAATTTTGGCTGCCATGGCATAAAATTGATGTTGAGAATCTAGAAAAAGGCAGAGAAGCACAACAAAAATGATTAAGGGATTGGAGGTTAAAACATTCAAAGAACAATTGCAGGAGTTGGATATGTCTTGTTTAATCAAAAGAAGGACTAGTGTGACATGATAGCAGTGTTCCAATGTTTCAGTAGAAAGGGACAATCTATTCTCCAAAGTGCCTGGAGGCAGGACAAGAAGCGATGGATGGAAAGTAATTGAGGATAGTAGCAACATAGCACTAAGGAGAAATTTCCTGGCAGAACATTTAATCAGTAGAACAACTTGCCTCCAGAAGCCATGGGTGCTCCAACGCTGGAGGTTTTAAGGAAGAGATTAGAGAACCATTTGTCTCAATGGGTTGGACTAGAACAGGGGTCCCTAAGACCGAGCTTTGACCCAGTACAGGACCAGAGCCTATTCTGAACTGGGCTGGGGAAGCAGCAGGCAAGTGCCCATCACTTGCACAAACAGAGCTGCGTGTGCTCAGCCGCCACTTGCATGGAACCATCTCTCTCACCCACAGATCCACAAAACCAAAAAGGTTGAAAATGATGGACTAAAAGACCTCCAAAGTTCTTTCCAGTTCTGTTATTCTATTACTGTGCATACAGAAATATACTAATCATCCTTTAAGTCCACATATGCTTGGTGCAGAATATAAAAATATGATCTATAAAGTGTAATGGGACAAAAAAAAAATCTTTTTTATCTACCACTTTATGAGCAATCCTATATCTGTACAGGTAGCCTTTGACTTTCAGTCATTTGTCTAGTGACCATTCAAAGTTACAATGGCACTGAAAAAGTGACCATTTTTAACAACTGTTGCAGCATCCATGCAGTCACATGATCAAAATTCAGATGTTTGGCAACCAGCATGTATTTTTGACCGTTGCAGTATCCTGGGTTCATGTGATCACCTTTTGTGACTTTCTGAAAAGCAAAGTCAAAGGGGAAGCCAGATTCACTTAACAATCATGTTACTGATTTAACTGAAGTAATTGATTTAACACTACTGCAAAAAAAATCATAAAATGAGGCAAAATTCAGTTAACTGTATTGCTTAGCAGTGAAAAATTGGGGCTCAATTGTAGTCTTTTAAGTCAAGGACTACCTGTATTTGTGCATTGTTCAAGTAAAATTTTTGATTATTTTTACTATTTTACTTATTAGCAGTGAGAAAAGAAATAGCCAGTTTATTATAAAGGTCAAAGTATCATACAGGCAACCAGGCAACCATGATTCGTTTCTTAGACACAGTCTGCTACGTGATTTTGGCCTAGGAATTCTCTGTCAGCTCTAGGAAAGAAGTAGAGGCAAACCAATTCTGAAATCTTGTCAAGAAAATTCCAGGAATTTTTCCAGGCACTCTTCAAGAGTCAATACTGACTTGAAGGTACACACAGAGAGAAAAAAGAGATCTTTGTATTTTATTTATATGAAATAGACATGTTTGCTTTTTATTCAATATCATTTTGAGGATAGTAGTTCATTAAATGTGGTTTTCTGTTTCTGAAGTAAGCAAAAAACAACACAAAAACCAAATTTGGCTGATCAGAAGAACTTTAAAATTATTTTAAAATCCCAATTTCTATTTTTCTGCTTTTATTTCATTTATCTCTGATTGTCTTTTGGTTTGTTATAATGGTGATTAATTTGTCATACTGTAAGCTACTCAGAGATTGTATAAATATGCTATATAAATAAATAAAATTTATAAATATGCTAACGTATAAATCTTTTAGCACTTTAATAATTGTAAACACTTGAAATTTCAATGTTTGGAAACATTCTGATAGTGCATGGCAATTATTTCTCTGATACTCTAAACTGAAATGCCTGAGAAAGGTTGAAGTGCAGTTGTCACAGAGGAATCGCTAACGTGATGATAGGCAAGAATTTTTAGCGGTCTGTTAAATACCTGAAACCAGTAGAAGATAGAATAAAAAAAGAACCTGAGAAAAGGAATCAAAATATAGAAGTTAAAAAACTGATAGCCTTATGCCTTTAACACAGGGGTGTCAAACTGGTGGCCCACAGGCCAGATGCGTCATGTGGAGGCTATGCCCACCTCAGCTCCCCAAAGGGAAAAAATGTCACGATACATCACAAGATGGCAACATGATTTCACGAGTTTGACACCCATACTTTAACACATTTGAGATTATTCAGAAAATTATTTTTAGATTGATTGGTGCTCAATATTTACCATATTTGTTTTGGTCCAAAATAACAATTAATATGAATTATTAAAATGTGTATGGGTCCATAAGAGGGTCTTGCTGATCTTTCTGACATGTTGCAAATGGTTCAGAAAATAGTAGTAAGGATGCAGAGTTGATTCAGTCCTTGTAGTTTGGTGAATAATATATCTTCTTTCCTCTTGCCGAGTTAGTCACATTTAGACTATTTGGAAACAGAATTGGAAGGATACTGTATTTTAATCTGTTAGGATTAATACTTTGTTGATTACTGAAAATGTGATTGGACTTTGCATAGTTTAAAGCATGTGAACAAGCTGCTGTAACAATTGTAACTGTATCTTAATTACATGATATAGGAAAGGGTGATCAACATTAAGCATATATCCTCTCATTTCATTAAGGGATAGTTTTATCCTTTAAAATGGTGAATATGATAGCTTGTAATTTCATATAATTAAAAGAGAACAGCAGATTTCCTTTAGGGGGTAGAAAGTTTTTTTTTTAATGACTTGAGAAATGCATAGATTTTTGAGTAAGCTGAATTACTCAGCTTAGTTGGTGCTCTGCATGTGTGATTACTAGAACTACTTATTTAATTTACATTATTTTATTAAAAGACCTTAGGAACAAGTTACAATCAGTGCTTAATTTGTTTCATTTTATTTTTATTGTCTCTAAATATATTTCAAACAACTACCACCATAGGCAAAAATGACAAATGCATTCTGAAATCTTTTGACAAATTTTTCAGTTATATGTTTATGATTTTGGCTTACTTTTACCAAGAATGAAAATCAATTAAAATGCCGTAATAAGTCCAGCAGAGGCTAAGAACCTATACAAAGTTCAATATATATAGACAAGAATACCTGGCTGAAACAAGTTAATATTAATTCAGTTGTTCTGTTTCCACATTAACATTATTTAGACACACACACACATTCACATACAGAGTATGTATTTCATCTGTCGTTTTTTGTTAATGAACTGTAGGAACATCATCTCCAGCGGGCTATTTCAGCACAGCAAGTATATGGAGAGAAACGGGATAATATGGTTATACCAGTCCCAGAAGCAGAAAGTAATATTGCCTATTATGAATCAATATACCCTGGAGAATTTAAAATGCCAAAGCAGCTTATTCACATACAGCGTGAGTATATATTTATACTGAATATTTAAAATTAATTTGATTGGTTTTTTAAAATAAAAATAATTCTGTAGACTCACAATCTCCTTTGGATGTAAAAAAAAGATTAGGGCTAGGGTCATGTAAGTAAGTAATTGGATTTACTAAATAAATTCGTTGCACAAAAATATTGAGTTCAAAATAATTAAATTTTTGTTATGTGTGTGCTTTCTTATATAATAAAATATGATAATGTTTAAAGAATGAAGTACAGGTTGTCCTCAACTTACAACCAATCATTTAAAAACCCTTCAAACTTAGAATGGCTTGGAAAGCATCTTTTACATTCTAGAAAGCATTTCCAGCTGTCAAAAAAGTTACACTGTGTTCCTCACAGAGTTACATGATCACAATCTGAATTTTTGACAACCTGTTAACATTTAAGATTAGATGACAAGTGCCCATGATCATGTAGTCACTATTTGCAGTCTGTTCCACCTTTTCCAGAAGACAGTGGGGAAGCTGGCAGGGAAGATTGCAGGATGCTGTCACCTGCCAAAAATTTCCTCTCCCCTCCATTTAATAGGAGCCTTGGGCAGGAGAAACAAAGCAGGGATATTCGCAATCTCATCTTGTTTCTCCAACCCAGTACATGAGTTCCCTTCAACTCATGAAGGGAAGAAAAAGTCTTCCAAAGGGCTGCAGAAATGGAGGTCTGATCCCAAAGATCTGAGCCCTATTCTTGTAGTTCCTCCAAGAAATTCCCCTCCTTGCATGGTGGGCAAGGGAAAATTAGCAGCAAGCTGCAGGAATAAGCTTGGATGTCAAAGATCAGAGGTTTGTTTCTGCCTGATGCAGGAGTTCTCTTCTGTGCATGGAAAGGAGCTACCTGTTCTCCTTTGGAAGGCAACACTTTCACTCTGTCAACTTAACGACTTGTGTGGTCATTTAACAACCAATTGGGAGAGCCATGAGGGTGTCATACTTTATTATCGCTTCACACAGTGACTAAGATTCCAGCCCCAATTGTGTTGGGACTGCCTGTACAGATTATCTTTATAACACTTTTTGATATAATTAACATTGTATACAATGTCATGGTACTATATAGTTGTAAATGTAGGCTAAGCTAATTTGTAATGTGTTCAGAGATAGCATGAACAAACTGAAAATTTTTGTACTCACCTCACTAACAAACTTACATCAAACTTCTAATGTCAGATAGTTTTGTTTTTTTTAATTTGGTCAAAGAAAATGAAATTGGAGAGGTACTACTGATACTTCTCAACTTATAACCACAATTGAGCCCAAAATTTGTATTGCTAAGTGAAATATTGTTAAGTAAGTTTTGCCCTATTTTACAACTTTCCTTGCTACAGTTGTTAAGTGAATCCCTGCAGTTGATAAATTAGTAATCTGGTTGTTAAGTATATTGAGCTTCCCTGTTGACTTAGTTTGTCAGAAGGTCGCAAAAGGAAATCACGTGACCTCAGGATACCGCAACCATCATAAATTAGAACCAGTTGTCAAGCTTTTGAATTTTGATCACATGATCACGGGGATGTTGCTATGGTCATAAATGTGAAAAACAGTCATAAGTTGCTTTTTTCAGCGATGTTGTAACTTTGAATGGTCACTAAATGAACCGTTGTAAGTTGAGAACTACCTGTATACAATGGAAAACAATTGGAATTTTATTTAGTCAATTAATATCTCACAGATTACAAGCTGATATTTTTTTCTTTCACATGGAATATAGTACAACAAACGATGTAAATAAATCAATAGAGCAACATTATAAGTGCTTGCCTAAAGAACTGCAGGATCAGGGCCATGATACCACCTTACAATATAGAGAATACCTTGGGCTGCTTGCATTGTGTGCAGGTGGATGCTGGCATTAGCACATTTCTTCCTCTGTGTATTTCCCATTGTGTGCCTGTGTATTTTGTTGTAATCCTTTTCTCTCCGATTTCTCAATTCTGCAGGGAATTGAGAACTTGTTGTAGGCAATCTTTCTGGCCAGTACCATTCTCATCTCCAAAGTTTGAAGAGAAAGGGATTATGAAAAAATAAGCAGGCACACAGTGGTGAATATACTGGACGGTTTGCATGGCATACTCACAGCTGCTGGCACTGGCACGTTTCCCAGGGAGAAAATAAGTATAACAATAGGTTGGCTATTGTACAAAACATTATTATGGCAATAATGTGAATGATGGCCAGTGTAAAAGGTTGTAAAGGACATTGATTGTAAAATTATTTTTCCAGCACCATTGTAACTTAGAACAAAGCAGTCAGTGAGTAAGAACTACAGGTAATGGAATAGATCTGTCAAGTATTCTCATTTATCCTGAAAACAATATATTTAAATAGCTCTTAATGAAAAATTGATTTATTCAATGAAGGTTATCTTATAAATATTGACAATTATTCATTTGATAATATTTAAAACATATTTGCATTCTGTCTTATCTAGATAGGATTAGCTACCCTAAATTCATATTTTAAGGATTTGTTAAGAAATATAATTTTATAATCAGTAGATTTTAAGATGGCAAAAATATATGTGCATATTTTTAAATTATTCTAGTTTAAATGTTGTATTAAACTGTATTAAAATATTAAAACACATTAAAATATTTTTCTCTTTTCAGCTTTTAGTTTGGATACTGAGCAACCGGATTATGATTTGGATTCAGAAGATGAGGCCTTTGTGAATAAGCTGAAGAAAAAAATAGATATTTCTCCTTTGCAATTCGAAGAAATGATAGATCGACTTGAAAAAGGAAGTGGTCAACAGGTATAGTATTATTTCTAATTTGAAATTGTTTTAATAATATAAATATATAAAAATGACATACTTGGATTTTACCTTTAGCCAGTCAGCCTGCAGGAAGCCAAACTACTCCTGAAGGAAGATGATGAATTGATTAGAGAAGTATATGAATATTGGATTAAAAAGAGAAAAAACTGCCGAGGCCCCTCTCTTATCTCAGCAGTGAAACAGGAGAAACGTGATGGGTCCAGCACAAATGATCCTTATGTTGCATTTAGAAGACGAACAGAAAAGATGCAGACTCGAAAAGTAAGTATGGACTTAATATTTTATTGCATTTATAGATCGCTGTCCAGAGCCCTTTATATAATGACCAAATTATTTTACAGAAAAAGGAAGGGGAAAAAACACTGTGACAATGTTAAAAAACACTGTGACAATGTTAACAAAATTCTTTGTAGATAAAAATCACTTTTTTCACTAGGAATCGGACTAGTTGGACAGAGTCCAGAAAAGCGAAGCTCGTGTATTACAAGATTTCCTGGGAAAATATGGGCATATTAATCGCAATCGCACTTAGACTTATATACCACTTTACAGTGCTTTACAGCCCTCTCTAAGCAATTTACAGAATCAGCATATTGCCCCCAACAATCTGGATCCTCATTTTACCAACTTCAAAAGAATGGAAGGCTGGTGTGATTTGGACTGTAAAATTACAGGCAGCAGGCAGGCAGCAAAAGTAGCCTGCATTACTGCACCCTAACCACTGCATCCCGGTGGCTCATATTGATCCTGTATAATTGGGCAGTTTGGGATGAGATGAGTTGATCCTACCCCATTTGACTTGTGCACGCTACCAAGGAGAGGATAGGGGAAATGGAGCCAGCCATGGTACATGCCTTCTGGAATATCTTTGAAAGAGGCGTTGTACATCCTTCCCTTAAGAAGCTAACATTTAACCCTGCAGTAAACATCTATCACACATTGTTCTTGGGAGGTTGGGAGAAGGTGATTGTTTGGTATCTGTAGATGACTCAGAAAGAAATGGATTATCTGGACTCTCTTCTGTCAGGTTTTAGGCCTGGGAAATAGCATTGGTAATAATTATATATACTTTATAGTAGGAGTATAATCCTATAGTATCCCTCTAGATCAGGGGTATCAAACTGGATTTCTTTGAGGTCTGGATCAATATTGTAGTTCTCATGAAGGAGGGGAAAGTGATGGACACCTGCAGCACACTACTGGCCAAAACTGCATGGGGGGGCTTGTGCAGGCCCCTCCATGCCCCATTTTGACTGCAAGAGGCTCCAGTGGGCCAGTCCTTTGCTGTTTCCAGGCCAGTCCCGCGGCCCAGATTTAAGCACTCATGGGTCAGATCCAGCCTACAGACTTTGAGCTTGACACTCCTGCTCTAGATCATCTGAGTGTTAGCTGTGATGTGGGCATTAGTTCATGGCTTTAGCTGATATATATGGGAATAGTTGCAAGGACACTTTGTTATGGGATGTGTCAGGGTTCAATTCTTCCCCCTTTTTATAGGTATATTATTGTCAGTATGTATGTATAAACCTCCATATCAAATCAACTGGGAGATGGATGGGAGTCTTGCCTCAGTGGTGACTTAGATGGGGAAAAAGAGGTTGAAACTCAACCAAGCCAAAGCAGAATGCCTGCTATTTCAGAAACTAATTGGTTTTAGGGTAACACCAATATAAGCTCTTGATGGGGTTGTGCTTCTCCAGAAGCAGCTGATTTGTCATCTCAGGGTCCTCCTGGACCTCTGGTTCCTGTTCAAACAGGAGGTGGCAGTTGTGGCCAGAAGAGCCTTTGCTCACTTTTTAGCTTGTAAATTAGTTGTTCTTGTTTCTAGAACTTAAGCTATCATTCCTCATGTTACTTCATATGTAGAATACTGCAGTATGTACTATAGGGCACACTTTGAAAATATCTATAGGCTCTAATTATAGCAAAATGCAACAGTTCATGTATTAACATAAACAACTTGATTTTTTCATATAACAGCAAATACAGCAAGAACTGTTGGTTGCCAGTCTGCTTCTGTGCATAGTTCAAGATACTAGTGCCACTTTTAAAGTCCTACAGAGACTGCTTACTCCAATTAACCTCTCTCTGCCCAAATTGTGCTTGCAAAAATGCCTTATGATAATCCCATGAAGTTGATAAGAAGCCAGAATTTTCTCAGTTGTACGGGTCGGAGAATCCAAAGCGTGGGCTGTCTCCTGCTTCCTTGCTTAAAGATGGAGTCAATCAAAGTTTAGTTCAGCCCCCGTTCCACTGCACATGCCCAGTTCTTGACTCCGTCTTCATGCAAAGAGGATACGAGGAGAGAGTGCTCAGAAAGAAAGTTAGAAACATAGTGATAACGCTTTGGATTCTTCGAGAAAAAAGGGAATGAGAAAGAGTGAAAGTCAACAAACTGTGAGTAAACGAAAAAGCTGGGATCTCGTACCAAGCTGGGAAAGCCCCACACAGCTGCTTGGTGCTTAAAAGGCAAGCAGCAGCAACCTCAGTAAGAGCGAGCGGGCTCTTGATCGACTAGCAGAGAAAGAGGGCTAATTAACAAACGTTTGGCCATCCCATAGCCGTAAGGCAAAGAGGAAGTGGGGAGGACTAGCAGACTGCTGTAGAATGGCAAAGGGAACTTTTAAACAGCCAGGAGCCACACAAAGTCTCCAGCACTCCCTTTAATAGGAGCAAACTCAATCAAGGCTGAGCGAGTTCCCAAAACAGCCACACAACCCTACCCAGGAGAAAAGGAAGCTAGAGTCCATATTCAGTCTAGGCTGAGCATACTCGTAAGTGGTTAAAAAGAGCAACCGCATTTTGCTGAACCCCAGCGAGGGTGAAGCTGCTGAAAAAAAGCAAAGGGAGATGATATGGCTGAATTTTCTGAAACGGAGGCAGGTCCAGAGGAACAGGGATTCCCCTACTCCCCAGCCCGATCAGAAAGCAAAGCACAAAAGGACACAGAGAGGCTGGGAGAACTTCAGAAAGGCCTCTCAGCAGGGTGTCCAAGGCAGACAGAGAGAGAGGCGTTAAGGAGACAAAAGGCCATTGAGAAGTGCTTCTCAAGGACTGAAAAGGAGGCGGAGAAGAATGGAAATTCCCGCACTCCAACAGACAGACCAATGGCAGCGAAATACCAGAAAAAGAGCGCAACACCAGAGGGCACTGAAGAACAATCTTTTCAGCCTGCTCTTTGTGTGGAAGAAGACAATGCTCTCAGGAATGTAATGAGGACCCCTCCCCCAAGAGAAGAAGGCTATCAACAGAGGCAGCCTTACTCCCACTTTCAGAGAACAGTCCTTTAAAGAGGAAATGAGGGCCATGATGAGAGAAATGATGTCAGAATTCAGAGAGAGTCAGGGTAACAGACCCAGCCTGATACATAATGAGGGGACACAGGATGCTCATCATCCTACTCAGGCAGGAGAAGTAAGGGAGGAACTGGGCTTCCAGAGAGACAGTTCCAGTAGATCATATACACACAGTGAGGCCTCTGTATCAGGAGAGGATGACTACAGGGAGTCAGCCTTTTCAGATGGAGAGTTAAATGAAGCAGAGACTCCAGTGATCACAGGCCTATTCTGTCACCAGCTGTTTAAGGTGCTGCTGGGGAAGGCTAAGATAGCAACAGGTCTGGGGAGAATCACAGGGACAAGAGGGTACTGAGTTAGAACCATCTGATCCGAAGGATAGACTCTTTGCTAAGGTTGAAAGGTTGAAAGTGAATCCATACCTTCACCTAAATTGTTCAGGGAAGTGATGGAAGGTCAGTTGGACAGACCAGTCATTTTCCCCACGCCAGGGGGGAATGAGAAGAGGTTTTATAGCAGGCCTAATTCCAATTCCTACAATAGACAGCCCAGTGACAGCCTCCATGTCTGCTACAATGCTGGCTAACGAAACTGAGGATGGTCTAAAAGGGGAGGATAAGAAAAGGGAACAGACCCTACAAAAGGTACACCAGGCCGTGGCATGGTCCATAAAGGCAACATCCATGGCATCCGTTTTCAGCAGAGCAGTCCTGATATAGCTTGAGCGGATGCAGGAAAGCATACCACCTGGTGATTTTCGATTGCAACAGGACTTAAACAAAATAACTGCTGCAACAGAGTTCATAGCAGACGCCATTAATGGGATCAAGTATGCAACCAAGGCTATAGCAGCTTCAGTGACGACAAGGTGACTTGTTTGGCTCAATCACTGGCAGGTGGATCTGAAACATAAATGGAAACTGGCATCAGCCCCTGGGGACAAACTTTTCGGGGATGCCATTGAGCCATTATTGATAGAAACCAAGGACAAGAGGAAGGTCTTACTAAGGAAATTTGGTCAGGCAGATAGCAATCTTTACCATATACATGGCAACAGTCCTTTCCTATCTTGGAGGGGTGGCTTCAGCCACTCCCAGTACCCACAGAGGCAATATACACAGAACCCTACTAGACACTTAAACAGGTCAGGGTTTAGGAATGGGGTAGACAATGGTTCCAGGGAAGGCACTCTTTCAGGAGTTCGACCAGCAGGGTCTTCCAGCATAGAAAGTGATGGCTGGAACAACGGGCCCATCGGCGGGAGACTGGGCCTATTCACAGCATAACAACGGACAAGTGGGTCCTAGACACAATAAGAAGAGTCCTAGTTCTGGAATTCCTCTCCATACCCCCAAGCTCATTCAGAAGATGCCCAACAGCAAGAGACAGAGTCAAAAGGCTAATTATGGAAACAGCAGTTCAACATCTGCTGGACATTTGGGCAAGTGATACTGGAGAACGAACAGGGACAAGGGTTCTATTCAAACCTGTTCATTGTGCAGAAGGCGTTGGGGGGGGGTGGAGGCCAATTTTGCATCTCAAATTACTAAACAGGCACATAATATACAGGAGATTCAAGATGCAATCCCTGCAATCTATACTGGGGAACATCCAGGAAGGGAATGTCCTGACATCAGTAGACCTCACAGACGCAAACCTACACATACCTATTACCAAGAGGCACTGAAAGTTCCTGCAGTTTTGCTACACAGGAGGACACTACCAGTACAGAGCTCTACCATTCGGCCTGTCCTCAGCACCAAGAACATTTACCAAGGTACTGGCAGCGGTAGCAGCCTTTCTCAGGACAAAGCCCAAACAGGTCCAATGCTACTTGGATGACATATCAATAGAGTCAACATCGAATCTTAAGAGCAAAGAGTGATATAGAAACCATAATACAGACATTACAAGAGCATAGATTTTCAGTGAATTTCGAAAAGAGCCACTTAGAACCAACAAGGCATTTACAACACTTAGTAGTTGTAATAGACGTCAGCTCCTGCAAGGTTTACCTGTCACAGGAAAGACAGGACAGCATAAGGTCATCAATCCATCAAGCGATTACAGCTCCGAGAGTGACCCTGGACTTGCTGTCACAAATATTGGGAAAGAGGATATCGTGCATCTTGATAGTACCTTGGGCCAGACTGCAAAGTCTTTGCACACAAGGACTTTGCAGTGGTTTCTATTACCTTACCAGAGAGCAGGCAAGGGTAATAAGAGAATCAAGGTACGAATGCCCCCCCAGAGTGAAGCAGTCACTCCAATGGTGGACATCACAGGCCATGACAAGGGGATCTGGTTCAAGGAACCCATCCAACTGACTATCACAACAGATGCAAGTCTAATAGGCTGGGGGGGGGGGCACTGTCAGAACCAGATTACACAGGATCAGTGGTCTCAGTCAGACCTCAAGAACAACAACTGGTTAGAGTTCAGGGCATCTCACCTGGCTCCAAGGTCCTTCAATTCAGTGATAGTGGGACAGCATGTGTTGATCCTGACGGACAATGTGACTTCCAAGGGTCATATCAACAGGCAGGGGGGTACTCACTCCCTAATGCTCATGCAAGAAGCAGAGCGATTGGGCCACTGGGCGGAGTCATACCTCCTATCGATCAGGGCAGAACGCATATCAGGAGTGGAGAATGTTCAGGCAGATTGGCTCAGCAGAAAAACGGTCGACCACTCAGAATGGCGCCTACACCCGGACCTGTTCAGGGAACTGTCGCATAGATTTGGGACAGTAGTCCTGGACCTGTTTGCAACTCCAGCAAATGCACAACTCCCAAGATTCTACTCAAGATTTCCAACACAGGAAGCGGAAGGAACCAATGCGCTCCAAAGAGCATGGCCAAGGGGGGGTTTACTCTATACATTTCCCTCACTTCCGTTGGTACCAAGGGTAATCAAGAAAGTGATAGATGGGGGGGGGGATTTGAATGGTAGCACCTCATTGGCCCAGGAGGTCTTGGTACACGGATCTGGTAGATCTGTTTGTATCCAGACCATGGAGAATTCCCCCAGACAGGGAAGAGCTGAATCAGGAAGCCATTCGACATCTGGAACCACAGTGGCTTCAACTAACCATATGTCACCTGAGAGGGCCACGCTAAAGTGATTAGAGTCTTCAGCCAATGTAATACAGGCACTCCAGGAATCCAGGAGGCCCTCAACCAACAGAATTTATGATGCTACCTGGAGAGCTTTTGGAACCTGTTCCAAGAAACAAATAGATCAAATCACAGTATTAATGACTCAAGTGTTGGACTTTCTCCAGGAAGACCTGGAGAAGGGTTTAACTTCTAACACCTTACGGAGGCAGGTAGCAGCAATAACATCAGTGTTGGGTTGCGGAACCTCAGAGTCTCTCTCACGACATCCCCTAATCCACACATTCCTCAGGGGAGCAACCAATCTAAGGCCACCAATGATATACAGGTACCCCACTTGGAACTTGACAAGGGTGCTAAGGACGCTCATGATTGAGCCCCTTGAACCACTGAGATCAGTAGGATTACCCTCACTCACCCTTAAGGTGGCCTTCCTAATAGCCATTTTGTCAGCCAGAAGAATATCAGAGTTGGCAGCATTATCCGTGAGGGAGGACCTCTGTATAGTCCACCCGTACAGGATAGTATTAAGATTAGATATGATCTTTATCCCAAAGATCAATTCTACATTCCATAGAGCACAGGAAATTAGTACTACCAGACTTCTGCCCGGAACCAGTCCAAAGCCTAGAAAGAAAGTGGCACTCCTTAGACGTAAGGAGGGCTATATGCATTTATATTAAGAGAACAAGGCCCATTAAAAAAACGGAGGCATTGTTCATTTAGACCGAGTTCATTGGGGCAAAAGGGTTCACCATCAACGATTGGCAGATGAATCAAGACATGTATCACAAAAGCTTATGAAAGCCAATCATTGCAGTTGCCAGGTAATATAACGGTACATTCAACCAGGAGTGCAGCTACATCAGCGGCATGGAACACACAGGCCTCGAAGGGATCCATAGGGCAGCAACGTGGTCATCGCCATCTCCACTCATCAGAAATTATAAACTGAATACATTTGCATGAGCGAAAGCATCCTTTGGAAGAAGGGTGCTACAAAGAGTTCACATGAAGATGGGGGTTTAGGACAAGTTGGTCCACCCTCAAGACAGTTAGCTTGGGTACATCCCACGCTTTGGATTCTCTGACCTGTACAATTGAGAAAGAGCATTGGTCTTACCTGAAATGCATCTTTTAGTTGTATGGGAGGAGAATCCAAATCCCACCCTTAGAGATAGTTAGTCCTGAGCACAGAACGGTCAAGAAAGAGCACCAAGAACTCTCCAATTCGCCTTCATCAAAAACTGGGCATACGCAGTGGAAAGGGGGCTGGACTAAACTTTGATTGACTCCGTCTTTAAGCAAGGAAGCAAGAGACAGCCCACGCTTTGGATTCTCCTCCCGTACAACTAAAAGATGTGTTTCAGGTAAGACCAACACTCTTTTTATAGGAGTTCCTCTCTTATGGAATGGCTTTCACTAGAAATAAGATTTATATGCTCATTATGGATTATTATGAAGTCTTAAAAGCATGGCAATTCCAAAAAAACATTTGTGGACTAAATAATTTTTACTTCATTATATCTGGGATTATTGTGAGCATTGTTAATAATTGTATGTGTATTTCACAATTACTAGATTGGCTATTGCATTTTTGTATTGTAATACTGTAGGTTTTGGGTTTTGTTTTTTTTTGAACTTCTTAGAGTCATAGTAATTTATGTGGCACACATAAGTAATATTTATTTATAAATAATATTTCATATTTGTGGTTGAAAAATAAATATTCATAACATTGAAGTTTGAAAATGTTTAATATTTTGGTGTCTAAAAATATGTTTCATTTGTACATTTACTACATTTTGCAGAATCGAAAGAATGATGAAACTTCTTATGAAAAAATGCTTAAACTGAGGCGGGATCTGAGTCGTGCAGTAACAATTCTAGAGATGATAAAGAGAAGAGAAAAAAGCAAGAGAGAGTTGCTGCATTTAACGTTGGAAATTGTGGAAAAGAGGTAAAACAGTTCAATTCTGCTTGTAAATTATCATTATTAAATAAATAGTTGATTAAATTGGCACATAGATATTTTATAAAATTGTAATATATTTTTATGTGTTCCACATTTGTACATAGTTTATAGCCATATTCACCAAATATGTGGATGTAGGGATAAAATCAGTATTTTAGATTATCGAACAAACATCTTTGTTATTATTAGCGAATCTTGCTATTTTGGAAAAATGATTATTACGGTTTGACAAGTCATGACATTCAGTCCTATTGAACATATTCTTCTCTTAAGTCCTTGTGAGGCAGTGGCAACTAGACCAGTGGTGGGATTCAAAAAAATTTATTACCAGTTCATGTGTGGCTTGATGGGCATAGCCATGTAACTGGGTGGACGTGGCGCTTTGGTTTTTTTTGCAGCCCCCACCTGGTTTTTGGGCCTTCTGGGCTTCAGATGAGCCGGGGGGGGTGTTTTTGTTCCCCTAAGGCTCTCCTGGGGCTCAGGAAGAAAAAAAACCAGAGCATGGGAGGTGCCCACAGCACCCCTCCACCCGCCCACAGCACCCCTGTGTGAGAAGCACAGAGCTGAAGACCAAGCCTGAAGATGATGAATGAGACTTCATCGAAACGTTGCCTAGATACTTCCAATCTTACGCAGGAGAAAACCCGAATAACCAAAGATCCATATATATATTGGCTTAAGCCAATATATATATATAATGCTTGATATATTAAAAAAGTAGTCTCCAACCTCTGGTCATTGAACTTGCACCCCAACCTCTGGTCATTGAACTTACACTTATCCGCGGCATGCCAGAAGCTGGTCCATGCAAATAAGCAAAGCCCCATCAATGGGAAGTAGGCAGCACACAAAACTATACTTCTTCCAGACCACGGAAATAATTCTTTCCATGGAATTGGTCCCTGGTGCCCAAAAGGTTGGGGGCCACTGTATTAAAATATCTTTAAAATAGATTCCCTATTAGCCAAAGATGCTGAGAAAGATTCAGTTTTATATTTATGAAATCCATGTAATATTGGAAATGATCAAAGTCAAGTAATCTGCTTTGCTTGAAATAATATCCATAAAAATCTATTATACTTAAGTTGAAAATATTAAATATTCTATTATCTGAGGTATATAAAATCTTTAACACTATAAACACTGGTTGTTTCAACTTAGAATGCTTTTGTCAAGGTGAATGCAGCATTAGAACAATCATGAAGTCGGAGCAGCCCTTTGTGAAAGTGATATTTTTTTCTCAATTGAAAAAAGAGGTGTTAATTTCGGAACATTTCGAATTTGAAAGTCTGTGGAGATTCTCAGTCATCCAGGTCATAATTGTTGCAAAGATGCTTCTTTTTTTCTCAAAAGGAAACTGGAATTTCTTGTTTTTCTTTGAAGATGTTTTGTTTCTCATCCTTTTCAGAAAAAAAAGCACCTTTGGGATTTCAAATTTGAAAAATGTGCATTCCTACTGCAATCATCCTTTCAGAATGTATACTCTGTAATGAAATGTTTTCTTCTTGAGTCAAACTTGTTGAAACACTCGCTTCTAGATCAGTACTTTTAGCATGGACAATTTCCAAGAACTTTGAACTCCTGAATTGTCAGCAATATCCATGCTGATGGGAAATTCTGGAAATAAATTTCTGGAAAAATTGCTCAAGTAAGGAAATGCTGAAGTAGGTCCTCAAAAGAATAAAGATATGAATATTAAGCCAACTATAGGAGGTGACCGGGCTGAGCCCATGGGTAGAGTCAAACACATCATCAGTTTGGAGTTGCTATGCTACCATCAGAGATTTCAAGTCCAGTGGACTCCATTTATCTATCACTACTTTATCCTGGTGCTTTAATAGATCAGATTCTTGTGTTTAGCATGGAACAAATTTGTAGCACTTTTGAACTCTGTCCCGGTTCTTGATTTCTTGTATCTGACCGAAAGATTAGTTCTAGTAAATTCAAACTTTTTCTTTACTTTCCAGATATAAGTTGGGTGATTATAATGGAGAGATCATGTCTGAAATAATGGTACATCGACAGCCTATGAAGCCTACTTATACTATTCCTGTTGGAATAGTTTCTAATAGCACTCAATTTAAACATCAGGAAAATATGGAAATGAAGGAATTTAAAATAAACAAGGTGATTCTATCTATTATAGATATTACTCTTTTTTTGGGGGGGGGGGAAATGCTGCTTTGTAATTCTATGCTATAAATGTGCTTAAACCATGTAAGTTGTCCTTAATTTCATTCCAAAAAACTTCAAGATAACTCTAGGTAGCTACCTCTTGCCACTATGGTAAATAATTTTGATAGTCCATTATGTTAAAGCTTCCTATGAAATAATCCTGGTTGATCCTGAAAATCTAAGCAGAGACCTTGTCAGTATTTGAATGCGAGATCACCAGGAAATCACAGGTTGTTTTATGGTTTTGATTGTGAAGTTGGAAAAAAACCCCAAAATAATTCTTTTTTTTTTTAAAAAGAATTTTATTAATTTTCTACAAACAAACAAGACAAACAAAACATTAAAACATCAACTTTCATATGTACATCCAGTGTGTCGGTTGGTTCATCAGTTTTGTGCATTCATTTTGTAGTCTCAATTACAATTATGTTACATAACAACTCATATTGTCAATCCAAACTTATATATCCTAATATCACTAAAAAAAAGAAATTTTTGACTATACTTTTAATCATTCATGCTTTATGAGATAACAATACACCAGCTTATTCTGTAACAAATCGTATAATCATACCAAATCAATCCTAAAAAACCCTTTATAAATATAATGTCGAATAACAAAGGCAAGTAAAACAAAATAAAGATATTCCTTACTGTCTAGCATTCTAAATATTCTATTATCGTATTTTATCATCTAGCCATTGATAAAAAAGATCCCAAATTTCATAAAATTGTTTCTCCTCTTGCTCTCTAATTTCAAATGTCAATCTACTCATCTCAGCACATTCCAATATTTTCTTAATAATTTCTTCCTGTAATGATATTTTCTCATTCTTCCAATTTTTAGCAAATACAATCCTAGTCGCTGTTAATACATTTACAATCAGGTATTTCAAATCTTTACTATATGTATCAGGTAAAATTCCCAATAAGAAGATCTCTGGTTTCAAGTCTATGTGTTTCTTTGTCATTTTTTCCAACCACATGCGAATTTTAGTCCAATATTTTCTAGTGTCCTCACAAGTCCACCACATATGGTAATACGAGCCAGGTATCTGATGACATTTCCAGCATTTTTCAGATTTGTTCTTAAACATTCTTGCTATTCTTGTCGGGGGAAAGTGCCACCTGTAAAACATCTTATACAAGTTTTCTTTAGATGCTGTTGACATTGTCATTTTATAATTTTGAAACCACAGTTTTTGCCATTTCTCTAAATCAATCCCATATCCAAAATTCTTCCCCCAAACAATCATAGTTTCTTTAACTTGTTCTTCCTCTAATTTAATTCCCAGTAAATAACCATATAATTTTTTAATCACCTTCTCATCAGTACCCATCAAGATCTTATCTAAATCAGTCTGTTTATCATAAAATCCCTCCGTTTTAGAATCTTCATCATACCTTGAATGTATTTGCGCATATGAAAACCAATTCATCCTTATACCTTGTTCCTCTAAGTTTTGGATCAATTTAAGTTCACCCTTTTCATCCAGTAGTTCCCCATATCTAACTGTTTGTTCCTTCTTATAAGTTATAGGATAGGAAAATGCTTCAATAGTCGATAACCAAACTGGAATTTTCAAATAACATTGTCTTTTTATCTTCTCCCAGTTTAACCACAAAGACTCCCGTATATAATGTCTTCTAAAATAACCCTGTGTTTTAGTTCCCTTATACCATAAAAAAGCATGCCAGCTCAACAGCAAATCATGCCCTTCTAATGTCAACAATCTATGCTTTCTTAATGTTATCCATTCTTTGACCCACATCAAACTTGCAGCTTGATAATACAATTCCCAATTAGACAGGCCAAAAGCTCCTCTAATTCTAGCGTCTTGCAAAAGCTTTAGCTTTATTCTCGATTTTTTACCTTGCCATATAAACTTCAACATGATTTTATTTAAATCTTCAAAATAGTCTTTTCCAAGCCTAATTGGTATTGTTTGAAACAAAAATAAAATTCTCGGTAAAATATTCATCTTGATTGTTGAAATTCTCCCTATTAATGACAATTGCAAGTTTTCCCACTTCTTCAAATCTGCAGCTATCTGTTGTTTGAGTTTAATATAATTATTCTCTTTTAATGTGCTACATCTTGCTGTCAAATATACCCCAAGATACTTAACCTTATTTGTAACTTGGATTTTCAAAAGATCTACCAGTTCTTCTCTCTGTCTCAATAGCATGTTCTTTGTCAAAATCTTTGTTTTATCTTTATTTTCAAACCAGCCATCTCACCATATGTCTCTATCTTTTCCAATAACCTTGGAGCTGTTTCTAATGAGTCTTCCAGAATAAAAGCTAAATCATCAGCAAAAGCTTGTAGTTTAAATTCTTCCTTCTTAATTTTCATTCCTTTTATGCTTTTATCATCCCTAATATTTCTATTCAACACTTCCAAAGTCAAAACAAATAGCAAAGGAGATAGGGGACACCCTTGTCTTGCGCCTTTTCTTATATTAATAAAATCTATAAGTTCCCCCTCCATCATTACCTTTGCTGTCTGATTATTGTATATGGCTTCTATTGCTTGAATAAATTTTTTGGCAAAACCCATCTGTTCCAATAGTAATAACATAAATCTCCAGTTCACGTTGTCAAATGCCTTTTGAGCATCTAGGAATATCAAAGCCATTTGCTTTTCAGGATGAGCCTCATAGTATTCCAAAGTATCCAGGATTACTCTCATATTGTCTCTGATTTGTCTCTTTAGCAGAAATCCATTTTGATCTGGGTGAATAAAATTATTTAAATATTTTTAAGTCTTTCTGCTAAAATTGAAGCAAAGATTTTATAGTCCGCATTCAATAAGGAAATAGGTCTATAGTTCTTAATTTGCAGTGGGTCAGCCTCTTCTTTTGGAATAAGTGTGATAGAAGCCTCTGACCATGTTTTGGGTACCATCTTCTTTAACATAACTTCATTCATAACTTCTAACAATGGGATGCTCAATGATTCTTGAAATGTTTTATAGAATTCTGCCGGAAGCCCATCTGGACCTGGTGCTTTCCTATTATTTTGTTTCTTAAATGCTTCATTTAATTCCATCATTGTTATATTGCTTTCTAGCATTTCTTCAGTCTCTTTAGGTATCTTCGGTAAATTAGCATTCTGTAGATACTATTTGACTTTTTCCTCATCAATATTCTCTTGTTTATATAGTTGCCCATAAAAATCTCGAATAATTTCCTTTTTCTCCTTATTACCATAACAAACTTGGCCTTGATCATTTATTAGCTTCAATATTTTTCTTGATTCCTTCTCCTTTCTCAATTTATATGCTAGCCATCTATGTGGTTTATTTGCATCTTCAAAGTAATTCTGTTTAGAATTTCTGATTTTCTGTGCCAATTCTTCTTTCTTTATTAATTCCATTTTATGTTTAATTACATCCAGCTTCCATTTTGATATCTTTTTTCTGTGGCATTTTCTGTAATTCTTTTTCAAGTCTTTTATACTCATCTTCCAAGGCCTTAGAAGCTTGCCTTTTCCTAATATTCTTTTTTCTTGTATAATCTATTATCAGACCTCTAGCATATGCCTTCATTGTATCCCAAACATTCTGCGTTGAAGTATCTTCTTTTTTATTTTTTCTGAAGAAATAAGCCAGTTTCTTCTCCATCCGTTGTATAAAATCTTTCTCCTTTAAGATAGTATTATTTAATGTCCATCTCGATCTTTTTTTTTGTCCCTTCCATTAAATTGTCATTGGGCTATGATCTGCCCAAGTACTTGTTTCAATATTTGTTTCTTGAATATTGGATATTAATTCTGTTGAGATCCAAACCATATCTAATCTGGACCATGATAAATGTCTATTTGAATAAAAAGTATATTGTTTAGCTTTAACATTTCTTTCTCTCCAAATATCTTTTAAAGTTAGTTCATCTGTCATTTTAAAAAAAGATTTAGGGAGAGCCTTTCTATTTTGCTTTGTTGTTGTTGCTATATAGTCCAATTTATTGTCCACAATTCCATTAAAGTCTCCCATCATAATTATATTAACATAGTCCAGTCCAATTATTTTCATGTGTAGCTTTTTATAAAACTCTTCTTGTTTATCATTCGGAGCATAAATTGCAATCAAGAGTATTTTTATATTATTGTCCATTTTTCCACCATTAATACTCTTCCGTCTTCATCCGTGTAGATCAGTTTTGCTGGGATAGCCTCTTTAATGTATGTACCACTCCTCTTTTCTTACACTGAGTCAAAGAAGTAAATATTTTCCCCAATTTTGGCTGTACTAACAATTGTTCATTAAAAAACAACTTTTAATATGAACTTCTTGTAGACAAATTATATCAAATTTTGATTTCTCTAATTTATGAAAAGTTTTCCTTCTTTTAACAGCTGAATTGAGTCCATATATATTCATTGTAATCAGTTTTTTTTCTTCCATGATTATGTTTTATATTTAGGTCTTAACAGCTCTCGTGGATCTCACTTCACGCCATTCTTTACTATCCACCTGTCCACCTACAGCTCCTTTCTCTTTTTCAGTCTCCAGTTGTTCCTCTTGAAACTCAATTAATGAGACCTCTTTCTCTGCCTCCTCTTCTCTTCTTCCAAAAAATTCTGCATGGAAAAGTTCTGCTTTCTCAATTGAATCAATTCTATGTCTCTGCTCTTGCCATGTAAACATTAATCCTTCTGGAATCAGCCATCTATAATTCACTTCGTTTTCCAGTAGCATTTGGGTCAGAAATCGATATTCTCTTCTCATCTCTCTCACTCTTCTGGGTATTTGTTTTAAAACCACAATCTCTTTACCTTTATATTTCAATGTTTTCTCTCTTACCACTTGCAATATTTGTGTTTTAATGGATTTTTTGGTAAATCTAATATGGACTTCCTTTGGTAATTTATTTCTCATCGCATATCTTGTATAAACTCGATATACCTCATCTACTCCATCCATCATCTTTTCCTCTGTAGTTTCCAAAGCATCTGCCAAAATTTCTATCATTATCGCAGCCAAATTTTCTCCTTTTTCCTCTTCTATATTTTGAAATCTGAGATAAAATTCTGACCTTTCCATCTCCCACCTCAACATTCCACTTTTTTCTTGTTCAACCACTGTTAATCTACTGTCAATATTTCCAATCTTCTCTTCTCTTTGTTTACCTTCTTCCTCAATTTTTTGGAATCTCTCCTCATACTTCACCATCATTTGTTTAATATTTTCCACTTTTTCATCAGTCTTCTCTATTCTTTGTTCAATGGTGTCTGATTTTATCTTGAGATCTTGGATTCCTTGCATAATCATCTGCAAAGTTACTTTTTCTTGTTCTTTATCTTGCTTCAACATTGTCTGAATTAAACGTTGTCCTCCAGCTGGTGGGGAGGCAGAGGTAGAAGTAGAAACGCCAGATGGTATTGGTTTCCTGCTCATTTTAATGCTTCCAAATCTTCAAATTCTTTTTAACTTTTAATCCAACTGGTAGAATAGCCAATTATAATCCAAAATGGAAAAATCCAATAGTAAAAGGCCCAAAACCAAAGAAGAAAAAGGAAAAAAGGAAGAAGAAAGATCTTCAGGTTCTTCTAGGCCCTAATCCAATTACGAAGTAGTCCACCATAAAAAAGGAAAAATAGAAAGAAAAAAACAAACAAACCCAAAAATAATAATATTGATTAAGAGCAAAAAAGAACAAAAAGAAAAGAAGAAATTCCTTCAGGTTCTTCACACCTTAATCCAGTTGAGAAGTCTCAATAATCAAAAAAGAAAAACAGAGTGGTCCAAAAACATGGATAGAAAGAGCAAAGAAATCCCAATAAAAATAAGGAGAAAAAAAGAAAAAAAAAACTCCGAGGCTTTCCCTTTAAAATAAAAAGCAAAAATAAGAATATTACTAGAATTGAAATTTACAAAAAGGCTGGTGTATCACAAGTATTTCTCTCTCTCTCTCTCTCTCTCTCTCTCTCTCTCTCTCTCTCTCTCTCTCTCTCTCTCTCTATATATATATATATATATATATATATATATATATATATACTTAAGAAAATATATATACATATACATATACATATACATATACATATACATATACATATACATATACATATACATATACATATATATATATATATATATATATATATGAGCACACTGCACTTTATCCAGGGCTCTTATTATGACTCTCTTCTCCAGTAGCTTCAAAGCCAAGCCTCAAGTGTTGAAATATTGATGAGTCCAGGAAAATACCTGTAATAATATTTTGCTGTGCTCTTCCTCTATCTTATCACATTGAAATGTCCTTGAGAAGGAGTCTTCTTACAGTTCTCTCCAATTCAAATAAAATATTTTCAAGCCTCTAGTTGGCAGTGTTGCAAAGTTTCTTAATGCTCTTCCCCCCCCCAGCCAGAAAAAAGGAATAATTTATACAAAAAAAAAAAAAAATAGCCAAAGGGAGCCTCTATCCTAAAAGAAAATTAAAAAATCAAAAGGAGCATAAAAATATATATAAGAGAAAATTGAATCCGGTTACCTACAAAGTCACACTAAAGTCCCCCCCATAAAAGCAAGAAAAAGAAAAAAAAATCTAAGCCTCAATTTGACATCACTTTAAAAAACACCGCTCAAACAGTTTTTGTCAAAAAAAAATCTCACAGGTTTCTTCTCTATTCAGGATACCCTTTCAAATCTCAGCGAATTTACAACACAAAAGAAGTTTCTCACCCAGCTGACACACTTTCACTCCAGCCACTTTCTTTCCAGAGCTGTCCCGACTTCAGCAGCTATGGAGGCTGCCTCTCCGCCGCCAGCAAAAGGGCTTCTCCCGGATCAAACCAGAGACTTTGCGATATCTCTGGGATCCTGGGACTATGCCCTTCACAATCCCCGTCTCTACGGGACGGTTTAGGTCCGTTGGGACCGACCAGGGGTGAAAATATCGGCTGCGATCTCAGAGCCCCGAGATCGCAGCTGTATCGCCGAAACGAAGCTCCGCCTTCTCCCAAAAACCCAAAATAATTCTTATTAGAAATAATTCATAAAGTAAACCATGATTTACATCAATTTGAAAAAGAGCTTACCTGATTCAATATTAGTTAAGGAAAAATCCTTCTTTTTCTCTTGTTTATCATGATGCATTTTTAAAAAAATATTCTAAAACTTACATCTTCTCCTAATTGTTATAATGTATACCATTACATAAAATTATTCATGTATTTTCTCTACATGCAGCAAGAGAAAGCTGATGCTATACGGCCGAAGAGAAAATACGAGAAGAAGCCCAAAATTGTACCTTCATCTGCTGCTATTGCTTCTCAGCAGACAATTCCTGCTCCACTGCCAATCTTTAATGCTAAAGATATGAATCAGTACGACTTTCCCAGCTCTGATGAAGATCCTCTTTCTCAAGTATGACATCTGCAGTTTCTTTGGTTCAGAGGGAAGAAATATTCTTGCCTCCTTTTTCTTACCTATTGCTTTCTTTTTAAAGATCTTTTCTGGCTCTTCTGAAGCTGAGGAAGAAAATGATCCTGATGGGCCATTTGCTTTCCGTAGGAAAACAGATTGTCAGTATTACGCTGTAAGTCTCAAATTTCTACAGTATTATATTGTTACACTATATTAATCAAATTCTTGTTTTAACTGTTTTCAAAAAATTTTTTCAAAGCCTCATTTAGACCAAACTGGTGACTGGCCTTGGAATACTCCAAAAGGGAGAACATTAGGAGATGAGCGTTATAGATATTGCTTGACCACCCTTACTAGGCCGCAAAAGTGCATTGGGTTTTCACGTAGACGGGTTGGACGTGGTGGAAGGTAGGCTTATTTATCTCAAAATTCACTACAGTAATACCATATAATATATGCAACATTGAAATGCAGTAAATGTTTGCTCAGTTGCTTAATTTAGTACATAAATTTTAATTAGACATCTATATTCTTAATCTATATCTTTGACTTGATTATGATCCTCGCCCTTCTGTTTATAGAAAGTGTTATAGTGACTTTGTTCTTCTCTTTCCTCCTTGAATCCAAGATTTTTAGAGGCAAGCATTAATCGTATTTTGTCATTGCACTCTATAAGTTACCTGAAAATAATGGGAAGATCCTGAAAACCTGTGATACAGTAGTTCATGGGTATGATAGTTTAGGTATGATGGTTCATCCTTCTTGAGAATAGATTCTTCCTTGTAGATCTGTGCAACTTCTGCTTAAAGGTATACACGCATTGAAAGTCTTCTAAGATCGTCTTTGTTTATGTACATAACCAGAAGCTTCGAAGCAACTTGATTTCCATTGGTATAACTTTTTTCTGTATAAAAATCTACATTAAATTACATCAGTAATTTTTATGATAAAGATTCTGTGGCAAAATAGAAATTAATCTTGTATAGATTCTTTTGCAAAGAGTAAACTGTAACATATTGATTTTAGTATGTAATAAGTTATTTTTCTTAAAGAATATTATCCAGCTAATCTGGAATCTTCAGCAATGTTTTATTTCATAAAAATTAGATGTAAAGGTATTTCACATTGCTACTAGTGCAGATGCACCACAACATGGAAGGTATATTTTAATATTTTTGAGCCCAAAATTCCTATTACTAAATGAGACAGTTGTTACATTAATATTTTACAACGTTTCTTGCCGCAGTTGTTAAATGAATCACCGCACTTTTTGAGTTAGTTGTTAAGTGAATCTGGCTTCCACATTGACTGCTTATCAGAACGTCATAAAAGGTGATATCGTGACTCTGATCCACTACAAACGTCACAATATTAGCCAGTTACCAAGTGTCTGAATTTTGTTCACATTACCATTGGGATGCTGCAATGATCGCAAGACTGATAAACTGTCATAACACACTTTTTCAGTGCTCGTAGCTTTGAATTATCACAATGAATGGTTATATCAGTTGAAGACTATCTGTATTTATATGTATTTTTTAAAGACTGGATTATTTTTCTAGATCTAAAAGGATGAGGATTCTTTTTTTATCTTAATTCAAATTAGATTTGGCAGAATATTCATTCTCTAATTATCTTAGGCTTTTGACCCCTGCAGCTACAGGTTGACACTATTAGGCCTAATTATCACATGTTTTAAATTTGTTTGTGATCCTCAAAATATAAAATACTAACTTTCACAATAAGGTTCACGTACTTTTAAAGGAAGAAAAAACTCATGTGACTCCTTAGTAAACTTTGCATGCACTTGAGCAATGAAAATGCTTCTAGTATTCTGGTATCCTGTTTTAATAGTGACATCTATCCAGTCTGTTTTTTGGTTATGCTGTCCTAATCTATCCTAAAGTACAGTCAACCACTTATACGCTAATATCCATTTCTAGTGGTTTGACATTTAGTTCAAGTAAATAAATATTGTCCTGTTTCATTTCAGCTTGGAAATTAGCATTCATGTAGCAGGTTAAATTTGTCAACCTGAGGCTTTTGGTTAAAATGTCTTATGATCATTTTTCACACCTCTGATTGAATCCCCCTGGTTATAGGATCTAAATTTAGACACATTGCAACTGGTGTGTATTTATGAACGTTGCAAGATCCCAGGGTCATGTGATCACTTTTTGCAATATTGTGACAAGCAAAGTCAGTGGGGAGGTCAGATTTACTTAACTGCAGTGATTCACTTAACAACAAAAAGTTGCTTTTTGAAAAACTAAACCCATGCAAGACTGAGTGGTTCTGGGTTTGGGGTTCACTAGTTCAGGGAGAATTACCACCTTGGATGGGGTGGCACTACCCCAAACAGACCCTGTGTGTAGTCTAGGGGTTTTCCTGGACTTGGGACTCCTGTTCAAAGATCAGGTGCTGGTCGTATCCAGGAGGGCCTTTGCGCAACTACAGGTTGTGTACCAGTTAAGCCCTTTCCTGGACCAACAATCCCTACTCACAGTCACTCATGCCCTAGTCACTTCCCTTCTTCACTATTGAAACGCGCTCTACATGGGGCTGCCCTTGAAGAATATCCGGAAGCTCTAGTTGGTGCAAAATGCAGCGGCCCACATGATTTTGTGCAGACTCTGGTGCACACATGTATGATTTCTCCTGCGGGAACTGCATTGGTTGCTGATTTGCTTCCAGGTGCAATACAAGGTGTTGGTTGTCACCTTTAAAGCCCTTCATGGCTTGGGACTGTCTCTTGCCAGTCACATTTACCCAACCCATCAAAACAGGGAGGCAGGAAATGTTGCGAGGCCCACCCCGAGGGAGACATATCTGGTGGGATCCAGAAGAAGGGCCTTTTCCATGGTGGCTCCCTCTCTGGAACATTATTCCTTCAGAGATTAGCCACCACTCTAACACTCTTCCAGAAGGCACTGAAGACCTGGTTCTGCCAGCAGGCCTGGGAAACCCAGAGCGGGATTGAGCCCATTAAATGACTTGTGTGATCTGCTGTCATTGGGGTGGAGGTGGGAGTTTGGGGTGATTTTGATTTTATTATATTATAATATAAATGAATTTGATTCTTTTTATTAGTTTTTATTGTTTTAAATGTGGTTTTATATTCTGTAAGCCACCTGGAGTTGCCATGGGCGAATAGCCAGCTATATAAATTCAATAAATAAATAAACAAGAAAAGTTGCAAAATGGGGCAAAACTCACTTAACTGTCTTGACTAGCAAAAGAGGTTTTGAGCTCAATTGTGCTTGAAATCGTGGACTACCTGTATGTAGTTCTTAAATAGGGCTGAACTCGTTTAAAAATCATTTGGAAGAACTGTTTTTTATCTCACCCAAGCATAATATATCTTTACCATATCTTTAAAAAGGCCAGGTTTCTTTCAGGTTTCCCCATAAGCTTATTATTAATTCTCATTAAGTAAATTCATTTTAATTAGACAATCCCTTAAGTACTAGCATCTTATTCCATGTTAATGTGGAAGCATGAAAAAAGATGCCTTAATAAGTAGAAGGTCAATAGAGGGTTTTCATGGGGTGTTTACTGTTTCTTCCAAATAATTTTCAAATTGTACATAACCCTGTTGTAAATCTTTTTCCAATGCTTGAAACAATCAGTTTGAAAAATAAGTTCACACAGAATTTCCCTGCTATTTGTTCCTAGCATTTTAAGAATAATTTTTGGATGAAAATGTCTGGAAATTCTCAGTCATCCAGGGTCATGGTTGTCCCATAGGTGCTTTTTCAAGAGGCAGCTGGACTTTCTGATTTTTCTTCGAAGACATTTAGCTTCTCATACAAGAAGTTTTTCAGCTCTGGTTTTGGATGAAGATTGGGATAACACTTTAGCTTGTATGGAATTAAAAACAATCTTCTTTCCATTTTAGGGTGCTCCTGGACCGAGCATATTCAGAGAACAATAGTGCATTTTGTCAGCTGGATTCAGAAACACCTTCCTCACAACTACACTTTTCAGTCAATCAAATTGCCAATACCTCAGAAACAAATACCTCGGACAGATATTTATCTAAAGACCTCAGTCAGATACTAGTTGATATCAAATCACGTAAATGGCGTCATTTTAGGCCTCGGACACCATCCCTACATGACAGTGACAATGATGAACTTTCATATAGGAAGTTGCAGAGAAGTGTTAATCGAGCAGGCACAGCACAACCTGGTACCCAGACATGCAGTACCTCTATTCAAAGTAAAAATAGCAGTGGTGCAGCACACTTTGGTATGTTGATTTTGACTAATATAATTCAAAAAGTATTCATGCTGAAAACCTAATTGTTATTTATATTTTCTATATTTTCCTTAGTTGCTGATGTTTATGCTGCATGATTAAATGCCATGCTAAAATGAAAGATTGATATAATAGATTTGGTCCAGATTTAGTTTGAACTTTATTTCTAGCTAAATTGTAATTATAGCTGTATTGAATCCAATCTATCTTGTTTTCAAATCTTTAGTAGAATTTTATAGAGTTCATTCCTTACAATTGTTAATTATTGACTTCTTGTTTTATTTATATTTTTCAGTTTTGACAATATATAATTTGCTGTTAAGAATGCAAAATAAGGAAATGATTTGAAATGTTCAAAGCATCACCACTTAAAATCCAAAAGTAATATACATAATCGTGAAAAGTCCTGCTGGTTTAAAGGACCAACTTATCAGTTACATTTAATAGAACAAAAAGTTTAGAGATCGCCACTGAAATCTCTGCAGCCTGTAGCCCCTTTGGCAGTGTATTTACATCTATATTACATCTTAAGGAGATGGTATAAATAAAAAACTGTTTTGTTTTTGGCAAGTGATTAATATGTTGAAAGGAAGCAATCCTGTTTTTTTTTTAATATATATTACATACATGATGTCTAAAAATGAGCATGAATATTATTTTGAGACTACAGTGAGAGAGGTTTGGGAAGTTCAGAATTAAATTTCTGAACTGTAAACTTTGATGAGTCAGGCAGCCTGGGATACAGCTAAGAAGGATATGGCTTTTTGATTGAAGCACATTACTATAGAATTCGGGAAGGAGTTACTAAGATTTGTGTTGGTTAAATATATAATTTGTAAATGTAAATCTTGAGAGTGTAATGTTTCAATTGTGGTCATCATCTTTTGTTATCTTCTGTAATTGATATAAACCCTTTTTAAATTATGTTGGAACAGTTCTGTAGCAATGGATATTTGTTTCTTAAATAAAAGACAAGGAAATTATCTCTGACATAGATGAATAAAAAGAATATATATAATAGTGGCCGTAGCAATTTTATTAAGACTTTTGGTCATTTCAATTGTCTAATCATTTTGTTTACTATAATTGCTATTCATGACTTGAATAATGGATCAAGTCTGTATAAGATTCAAAGCTTATTTTTATAACTAATTACAACAGTCTATTTGAATTACATAATTGATTCCAGGCAGAAGTATGAGGATATTGAAATAGTATTTCATTTGATACCAAAATAAGTTAGAACTCTTGGCCCATTTTGTCAGATTACTGTGTTTGCTTTACTACCAAGACAATGCTTCAAATTAAAAAAAATTCAATAGGTTATCCTGAAACATTTTTTTCTTAAAAAATTTCTTTTAAAAAATTTCAAGCTCAAAACAGAATATATCATATTTGGAACAAAGCTGTTTTAATATCAGAGCACTTTCAAAATATTGGAAATAGTTAGTCCTGAACTTACTACAGTTTGCTTAGTGAATGCTCAAAGTTACAACAGCATTTTAAAAAAAGTGACATGGTTGTTTTTCACATTTACAAACATTGCAACATCCCCGGATTACATAATTAAGATTTGGATACTTGCCAACTGGTTTACAGTTATGGTTGCGGTGTTCCAGGATCATATGATCATCTTTTGCAACCTTCTGATTAGCAATGTCAATGGGGAAGCCAAATTCACTTTATAACCATGTTACTAACTTAACAACTGCAGTAATTCACTTAAAAACTACAACTGAAGTAGTTCACTTAACAATTGTGGCAAGCAAGATCATAAAATAGGGCAAAACTAATTGAACAACTGTCTTTCTTAGCAACGGAAATGTTGTACTCAGTTGTGGTTGAAAGTTGTGGACTACTTGAACATATTTTAAAAAACCAAAACATTGTGTACCACAAGTCTGAAAAGTAAACATTTTTGTTGAGGACAAATTTCATGTATGATAGTTTGATTCAAATTATAATATGTTGAGATTAAAATATGTAGGTAAAAGATGGTTTTAATTGAAAGCCTTTTCTGAAAGGTGTACCAGTAATAGCTGAAAAATAAAATAGACCATAGGAAGAAAATTATTTGAATAAGTTCCTAGAGTCATCAGTTTGAGATGGGTAACTATACAAATTGAATTAATACAATGTAAAACTATCATAATCAACTAATTGGAAACATCGCAATAGAGCTGCTGTGCACTGATCATTTCAGTTTGCATACTTCCAATCCTTAAAACATATGAAAAGATGGGCATACCTGAGTGAACCCGTATTCCTAACTTTTTTTAGAATCAAGGATTTGAAAACTATTTTAAAATCCAGACATATACATTTAGAGAAAAAAATTCAAACAAAATTTATATTTGTGAATTTATATGAAAAAAACAAAGAAACTCCTACATATGCAATTGTTTTTTGGTTAGGGGGAAAATACCAGGTTTGTGTGTTCCATACAATTTTGGCTTGCACATCTCAAACCATTGTTTTATTTGTCACATGAAAAATCATTTTTAAAACCAATGAAGTTTTCAATAGCAATTTAATATAACAGAATCCACTTATTTAAAATGAAAAAAATTCTCAGTATTCCTAAAAAACTCTGATATAGCCAATACAGTTATTCTATTACTTGCATTTTATGAGTCTATACAAGCTTTGAAATCAAATGAAGAAATACTACCAACAAGAACAGTGATATTAAATACCGCATAGGTATTTTTTGTTTGAAAGTTAATTTATATTAGATTTGTTCAATAATAGCAATTAGCCCTTAGACTTATATACAGCTTCACAGTGCTTTTACAGCCCCCTCTAAGCGGTTTACAGAGTCAGTATATTGCCTCCAACCATCTGGGTCCTAATTTTACTAACTTCAGAAAGGTGGAAGGCTGAGTCAACCTTGAGCCTGGTGAGATTCAAACTGCCAAACTGCTGGCAGTCAGTAGAAGAAATATTTATGCTGTAGCTAATAAATACATTTTCTTACATATACATTGTTCATTGGAATGGAATTAAGAATGTCAGAATTAATATGAATATCTAATTATTATTCTGACTAAATTTTCTTCCACCACCGTTTCCTTAATAACATTTTTGTATAGGACTTACTTTCATTTCCATATTCCAAAAGTGAATACCACAAAAAGTTATATTGACATAATCATTTGTTATACAATATATAAATTATTGACTTTACAGTACTATATTTTTCTCATAAGTGTATTAAGCACAAATGGACTCAAATTAAATAGATTGATATTAAGGCTATATCCAGCTAAATCTGTTTCAAACTTAAATGTTTTTGCTGCAGTTTAAAGCCTAAAAGCCATCATTTCTTGGTATCTAGGGGCAAGAGAAAGGAAATAAAACTCAAAACTCTGACATTTTTCTACACTGGAACACACTGAAACCTCTAGTTAGGCAAAAGTGCTATGAAGGTTTGTTTGGGATTGTAGTAATGAAGATTATATTAATCAAAGGTGTATAGTGCACCAATAATTGTTTCTCAACCATCTCTTTTACTTCATTTTATGTGTACAGAATAAAATGATACATAAGTAATTTGTTTTTGAAACTTGGCATGTATCTATATTGTGCTGCCTTGTGCATGGAATTAAAGTAGATTATAAATTTTATTTTTCTGTCAGGAAGTTTAATCTAAAATAATAATACTTGATGGAGTAAAATGTCCAAACTTCCATATTTAAAATGAATTGAATTTTAAAAACTTGCCATCTTGTTCTAGAAACAAAGTTTATAATTTATTCTCTCTACATTCATTTAAAAAGTTGGCATTAGGGAGATTTTCATTAAGATGCAGTGAAACAAAAATTGCAATAAAACTTCTCTTTTCTCTTTTTAGAATTCTCCATAGACAATAACAGTATAATATAGTGTTTCTTCATCCCTCTGTAAATCAGCATAATTAACTATGTTCTTAGTGACTGGATTCCCCCCCCCCCTCAGGTGTTTGTAATAATTCATTACAATGTCACCATTATATTTATAAATACATACAAAAATTCTCAGTTGAATATCAACATTATCAAAATTTAGGAACAAGGAACACATTTTAGCTGATGTATCAGTAATTGTGCTACTATGATGATCAAAATACGGCAATTTTCTGATCTATAACAACAATTCAAATATTTAATCTTTCATGGTTTACAACTAAGCTTTATTTTGAAAGTATAGTTAGTATGAGATCCCACTAGAACTGGAGTACTAAATAAATATACTGTGATTTAAGATATGTGCATTTTTAGAATTTAAATTAGGGGATGCATATGTTAGGTCTATGTATTTTGATGCAGTATTCTCTCATTTTATATTTTGTTCAGCATTTACAGCCGAACAATACCAGCATCATCAACAACAAGTGGCACTAATGCAGAAGCAGCAGCTTGCACAAATTCATCAACAGCAAGCAAATAGTAATTCTTCTGCGAACGCTTCACAGGTGAGGGAATTGCCTGTATTATGATTCATTCCTCATTTTTTCCACCAGGGGTCATCTCTAATTCTCAACTGTTGCCATAACATCTTGCAACTAACCAACAGAAAAATGGCTTTCGCTTGAATCTTCATCTTAGCCATATGCTAGTGTATAGAAGCGATGCTACAGGTGAGTATAGATGGCACTACTGCTGTCGCTTGTAATAGAAAAAGAGGTGATTCCAATTTGTAAATATGCAGCAAAAGAAAACAAGAATTGTCTAGCTGATGTCAACAACATCATAATATTGAATGTATATTCCAAGGAACAGAACTTGCATTACTGCTAGCAAATCTGGATGGATACGACTATTCATATATTCTAAAGAATTCTGGATAACTCATTAATTTACATTGCATACACTTGTTTTCCCTTCTACCCTCAAATAAATTTACAGATCAATCCCTATTTTTGACATATATTTTAAACTCTTCAGTGTTTTCAGAAAATAAAGCTTTTTATCTCTTATTAGTAAATAACTTACTGTGGGTTAGAGCAGTAATCACAATATGCATCATTTGGCTGAGTTTCTTGATTTATTCAAGTATTTAAAAACTATAGTTTAAATGCTATAGTTTAAAATTCCAGTGAAAAGACTCTTTTTATTTAATCAGAAAATAACAATAATTAAATTTATGGTTGTGTATATTTTTACCCATGCCAGTAATCAAGTATTTGCTTTAAAAATGAAATGGGGTTTTAAAGCAGAGCTTTAGTGCATGCTTTTGTGACTCTTCTCTTAGGATTGTGAACTGTTTCTTCCCATACATATTATACTATATACTATAGAGCAGTTTTGAATTAAAAAAAAAAAACATTCCATACTTACTCTTAACAGAAACTTTTCTATTGTTGGGTTTGGCTGTATATTATTATAGTGTGTGATAATAGTTTGATGTTATTTTTTTCTCTAAAAGGGTTTTGGTTCCAAGACGTTGGATTCTGTCAGTGCTCAGTTTGCTGCTTCAGCCTTGGTTACATCAGAACAGCTCATGGGATTCAAAATGAAGGATGATGTGGTGCTTGGAATTGGAATGAATGGTGTCCTTCAAGCCTCAGGTAAGAAGTGGTAATGATTGTAGTGTCAAAAAGTATAATTGCATGTGGGTGGCGGTAGTGTGAGAGAGAGATAAATCAAAAACATTGTTTTCATTGGGTTGACATTTTTTTCTTATTTCATAGGAGTATATAAGGGCTTACACTTCAGTAATACTACGCCTACAGCACTTGTACATACAAGCTCATCAACAGCAGGTTCAGCCTTGTTACAGCCTTCAAATATAACACAGACTTCAAGTTCCCACAGTGCACTGAGTCACCAAGTAACTGCTGCCAATTCTGCAACAACTCAGGTTCTGTTTGGGAACAACATTAGATTAACTGTACCCTCATCTGTTGGCACTGCAAACTCTATTAATACACTCAATGCACGGCACATACCTAGGACTCTAAGTGCTGTTCCATCATCTGCCTTAAAGCTGGCTGCAGCAAACTGTCAGGTGCCCAAGGTGCCAGCCTCATCCTCTCTGGATACATTACCAAGGTAAGTTCTTTACTTTATCATGTTGAATTCTTAAAATTGAAAAAGAAAAATTTTATGGATGTCTAAGCAAAGTAAAACCAGAAAATTCTTCCAAACGGTCTCTATTTTCTGCATTAAAGTCTTAGTGAAAATGGAAGTTCTATAATTAGAAATATTGAATAATTTCTGAGGAGTTTATATCAAAAGTGGGACAGACTACTTTTGTAAAACTTGGTTTTCAAAAGAAAAAGGCCTTTTTTGGTGCTGTTGAACAGTAACCTAAAAAAGTCTAATTAATTCACAACTTCAAATTTCCATTGCTTTCATTTAGTAAAATTTGAACCTACTACTCATTTATTGTAAAGAATTAAAAAGATCACACTTTCTATGTTTTTGATCTTATTCTCTTTTGTTTTTCATTTTTCTCTTTTTGTTGTAGATTTCGGTACCACAAGTATATTAATACCTCCAACTTGGAAATGTTTATATAGTATAGGCTTGCAACATTAAGGGTTGATGTGCTCAAGCTCTGAAAATAATAATGCATGTGGTCAAATTACCATCTATCATCCCCCCTCCAATCTTTTTTTATTTTCAACATTAAAATCTGTGCTGTAATCATTAATTTGTTGGAATAGCTCCAAAGACTCAGGCCATCCTTGGCCATGAGAGATTTCTCAAATCAAACTACATAATATGCTGGTTTTTTTGCAGAAAAATGAGACCAGGGTGCTGTGGATACTGCCTTCAGCTCCTGAAGAAAAGGCGGGATATAAATCTGACAAATGATTAAATAAGAAGATAGGGATACCTAGATAAGATACCTAGAAATTCCAAGGCTGTAGATAGGAACTCAAATGAAAAATTCCAGGTTTCTCCATTGATTTCTTCAAGAGATAGATATTCAGGATTCACTCAAAGAATCCTACATTTGTCTTTTTATCAGTTTTATTGATATTGTCATTATTGCTCCATTGAAAGGTTGGACGGAATGGTGTTGGATTAATTTACTTATATCCAATCCTAACCACATTACAACTGCAGGTAGTGTATTTTCTTTGGAGATGTTTAGGAATGTGTTGAATCAACCATCTAAAAATAAATAGATTATTAAATATTTGTTTTAGATTAGTACACGGGTGTCAAACTCGATTTCATTGAGGGCCGCATCAGGATTGTGTTTACAGTGGGGGGCCAGGGTGGATGTGGCCAGCTTGACATCATTCGTAACGGGCGCCTGTGGCAGCCCAAACACTTTGCCAGCAAAAATGGGCTACTGAGCTCCAATTTTTGACAGTGGCGGCCTCCTGCAACCCTCTGCCAGGGAAAACATGCCTTGGGAAAGCCATGCTCCCAAGCTCCGTTTTCCCTGGCACCACGGACCAATCCTTCAGTGTTTCCAGGGCGGGCCCAGGGGCCAAATTTAACTACCCCGGAGGCCTGATGCGGCCCATGGTCCTTGAGTTTGACACCCCTGGATTAGTAGTATCTCAGTTTGAAGTGTAAATGATTTATTTTTCCACAGTGTTTCCATAAGTATGAAACAACACAAATTGGAAATTGGAAAGAAATACATTATTACATGACACTTTTCAAAGATGGAAAATAAGCACTTTTACGATGTTTTTTAAGTATGACTTTTTCCAATTTAGATACTCAACCATGTATTTCTATTCTCTCTGCTTTTATTTTTCAGGGAAAACCATGAAACAGAAAAGTCAGCACTGAACAATATAGCAGACAATACAGTAGCAATGGAGGTGACGTAGTTTCTGTAGTAACGAAACTTCAGTCTTCAGGAACTTGTTTAGGTGCTATGCATCAGTAGCAATTTGAATGCAAGGGATGATGAAATGCAGCATATTGTATTTCCATGGCAGCTGTGGGGACTTGACAGCAATGCACATCTCTCATGCTTTGGTTTTTCTATTCTTACTGTTAATAGGAGGAAAATCAATACCTGTAAATTAAGACAACAGCAATTATCTGTACAGTACTGTGTATTTGTAATACCCTTGTATATATGTTACTTGAATACAGAACCGTTCATTTGTGATGCTTTGCACTTGGGAGGGAGGGAGGGAGAATTGCAACAAAGTAAGAGTGTAAGAAGTGAAATTGTATAAAGATGAAGTGTCATGACATCATGTGCATGGTGCGGAACCTGCTGTTTTATCTATTTATTGTGCTGTGTTTACAGTTTTTGTACACTGTACCTTCATTGGTTCCTGTGCTGTAGTAAATGTGTTAGGTAGCTGTGGACTCCTTGGTATTTTGTAAATGATATTAACATAACTTGGTTCCCCCTCTGGGTCCTTGAGTTTTTTGTGTATTATGTGAAAAATGGTGACATACTTATAGAATTTTTTAAAAGGCATCAGTTTAAAAATGGAGAATGTACTACTAAATATGATCTTCCTGTTTTAAAATCACAAGGCAAGTAACAAGCTAAAAATGAAGTCTCATGGATTCTATTCAACTGACTAGCTCATAAGCATGTGTGCAGTTTCTGGTACTTAAAGCACTAAAGTTATGTTGCTGCTCTTCATATAGTCCCTTCTGTTGTCCCATTTTCTTATGCACCAAAATAGTGGTGTCAAATCAAGTATGCAAATGGAGTCCTTACAACTGGAGTTTTATGTTGTCTTGCCATTCTTTTGATCACAAATTATATTTTTTTATTGTGTAATTGTTATTAAAGACTTCATTCTTGTTCTTTTGGGGGGGGAAGCTAAAAGGGAAAAGAATGCAGTAATTGCTGTACGTGTCTCATCATTCCAATTTCTGAAAACAGCCAGCTTTCCTTCCTTGGCCCTTTTTCTTTTAATATTCTCCAAAAGGCTGAAAGACCAGAACCACAACTCTCGGGTGCCTTGGAAATATTTGCTTTCTCTTCTGTGAAGAGAATGGTTCTTAGGACACTACTACTAGTGCTTTCTTAGTACCGGTCTGAATGCCCATTCTGATGGCATACATTATCCTTAAGGTTTTTAATTCCACCTGGAATTGATAGAACTCTCACAAAATAAACCCAGGGCATTACATGTTGACAGAGAAAGTGTGTGGTGTGTTATACTAATTTCATTTTATGAATTTATTTATTCTGAGAGAATGTGATCCAAAATAGCTGAGCATGCTTGTTTTAAAATTAAAATATTTTAAAAGTAATGCAGTAAATGAATTAATGGGACTCACTGATCAGTGGCTTCCACTATCCATAGAGACTGTTGAGAGTTGTTGAACAAAATAAAATGGGGCAAAGAATTTCGCTTCGAAGTGGAGTGAAGCATTGAGTGGATCATGTCTGCTATAAGAAGCCAAAGCAAAAAGAGATATTGTATATGCTTTTGCAAAAATTTCCAGAATCTTTCAAAGTTCACGTTCACAAAAACATAAAAATAAAGTTACATAAAAATAAAGATCATTGCAGAGAGAAATATCTCAGATGGACTATGGTTTCCATAAAAAATAAGGTTTCACTGAACAATTATTCAGCGCAAAATAATGAAAATTTCTGATTAAAAATCCATTTCAAGTTTTTCAGGCAGAATACATAACAATCCTTTACATTATTAATTTGCTTTTATCTGCCTAGTAATTATATTTGAGAATATAGACGTAAATTATGATTTGGGGAAGGTCTGGAGGAAAGCAGTATTTCCTAGAATTAGAGGGATTCTAACAATTATTGGCTCTGGGAACTCCAGCATTTTTAAGAGAATATCCTCATCATCTGACTAAGAAAGCAAGAGTAGTATGAGTTCTAGGTCCCTCTTTAGCCATGAAAGTGGGGTAGGTGACCTACCAGTCATTTTTGGCCCAGCTCACCTCATGAGGTGGTGGTTCTGGGAAAAATAGGAGTGTGATACGTTGGATATGTTCCCAGTCATGACTTATTTACAGAAATAATAAAGACAGGATACAAATAAATAAAAGTAAAATCAATGAATTTGTATTGGCATTTGAAATAACATGGTTCAAGACACATTTGGTGCCCCTTTTTTCACTAAAAGTACTAATGAATCTGTAAACATGACATTTTGATGTCTTTCCTTTACCAACTGTAGCAAAGAAACCTAGAGAGGATAAAATAATGGAATAGTTAGTTTTTAGAACTCTTTGGCATTTAGAAGGAGACACAATAATTTGAATTTCATTCACAGATACTTGAAGATTAAAAAATAATTCACCTAAATGGTGAATGTCAGATGCCAAAACTGAGAAACTAGAGAATTACCTTTTATCGTGTCCACAATTTTTGTGTTGTAGCTACTTCCATTTCATAAATGGATGTTCCTTTTGCACAGTGTATTTTTTCCTTAATACAACACAAATCTACATTCTTAGCAGAGCTGGAAAACAAAGTTGTAATTTCTTTAAAATAATTATAATCTTATCTAATTAATGTGTAAAACAATAGTCAAGCAACTGAAAATGACATCTTTTTTCAGCAAAATCACAAGCATAATTCAATTACTTGGGTTTTCAAATAGTTGAAAATAGTTGAAAAAAACTGTGCAAAGTTGCTGTTTGAAGCAGGGATTGGGAGAACTGTTAAAATTTTGGTTTGGGCATTACACTTCTTTGCATATGGCTCATAAAAAAAGGTGCCTAGAGTTTTCCTAGTGGGTATGATTGCTGAATCTCTGGTTCTCTGTGCAACTAAAATTGCCTGTTTCCAAAAACTGGAAATACCTTAATATTGTATTTAGTACACGCATCTAAGCAACAAGTATGCTGAAGTGAAAAACAATAAATATCCTTGCTTTGATCTCTCCCAAGGAGAAGAGGGTATTCTGCATGGCCTCATAATTTACATAATCATGGTGTACTTAGTGTTCCTTTTTGAATATAGATATACTGAACCATAAGTTGTGATTCAAAGATCTATATAAATCAAGTGCAATAGATGTCTTTTCCTAATAGGCGCAGACTGGCAGAATGTATGCAGAATCCTGATATATCCTTATATTAAGATTCCTTCATTTTAATCATTATATAAAGTGATACATTAGTGATCTTAGTTGTTTCCTGACTAGCCCTTAGATCTCTGCAGGAAGTTAACATGACAACTTTTCTAAAATTTTATTTTTTGTTCCATAATTTTCAGAGGCTGCATAAGAAGGGTGTGTGCTTTTCCACAGCCTCTGGCACTTTGAAAATCATACGGAAGGTGGCATGCTTTACATTGAGTTTAAAAAAAAATTCAGCTCAATAGGAAAAAGTAGACAGGGAACAACATATACAGGGAACAACATATACAGCAGAAGCTGGGTCCTAAAAAAGAAGCAAAAAATATCTCCAAGGACCCTGCTTCTGTCACAGCCAGCTGTTTGCTACATGTGTTATGCTCTGGTTATTTTTCCTACTAAGGTGAACTTTTTCTTCAACTTCTCAATTCAAACAAGCTGCAGAAATACCCTTTTTGCTTCCTTCCTTGCTTTTCTCTGTTTCAACCTGGCAGTCATTCATCAAGGTAAGTCACTTACACATTTGTCACCCTCCTTCCAGGCATGCAATAAATTTAGAAAATGAAGTGGTTGAAATGAATCGAGATGGAGACAAATCTGTCTCTCCCTTTTGTTTTTTCACTGAAGAAATGTGGATTTCTGGAAGGTAAGCAATAGAAAAGTTTGGAGAAGTGCCATCTTTGCATTCAGGTGGCTGATTTCCCCAATTCTAGCAAGAGCCAGAAGTAATTTGCAGTCTTCCAAGCAGAGCAAAAAGTTCTTCCTGAAGCTACCCCCTTTCCATGTAGGTGGTTGGCTTCCTTAAAACCCAACAAGAGTTAAGAGAAGTTTGCACTCTCTTGACAGCCAGGTGATTAGGGCAGAAAGCTCTAAAAACAGCTGTAATTTCTGCAAGGAATTGTCTGAACATTGAAAATAGTTGCTTTTAAGAGACATGGAGATTGGATCCAAGCACTGCGCATTCCCAGCAAGGTGGGATGAGAATAGATGGTGCATCCCTGTGGTCATTCATAAGGGTAAATGACTATAAAGGGAGTGCAGCTACTTTGAAATGGGGTTATATGTGTTATGTCTCCCCTTTAATTGCAGGTGAGCAAAACAAAATGCAGCAGTTTCAGAATTAAATCAAAAACAAACCCCCACAAGAGAACGGCTGGAGTAATTCCAAAACACAGCAATAAATCCACACTGTCCGGCAATCCTGGTGTAGCAGTAATTCACAAGCCTCAGAGAGTTTGCTGCATGTCTTCACTCCATTTAGACACTTTGCTTCTGGCGAGTTCCACCAGCCCAGCCGTGTCCTTTTATCCACTTATGGAGTGTGCTAATTTCCCTAATTAGCTCGACCCCTCCTCCCTAATTGAGATTTCCCTACTAGCTCGACCCCTCCTCCCTAATTGAGATTGGCGTCTGAGCCTCCTTCTATTTCTGACGTCAAGCCATAAGTTCTCCAAGTTTTCTTCTCCACTGGAAAACTCTCTTATGCCTTCTTTGTCAGCCATTCCCGGCTGCTGCTCAGATAAAGAACCAAAGTAGGTCGAAGGTCCTGACAACTCCATTAAATCAGGTTTATCTCCCCTTGTTAAATCCATCTCCTCATCCTGGCTACTATCCAAGTCACTAAGCAATGCCGGCTCATATTTTGCTGCTATATCCTCATCGCTTGAACTCATATCTGCCACAGGAGCAGATTCCAAACCCGGAGCCACAACATGTATGTATTTGGGAAGAGGGGGTTCTGTTGTAATTTTGGCCATTAAGTAACAGGTTGTATCTTAAGGACTACCTGTAATCAATCTTACCTTAAATATATACTCTAATTTCTGTAGAAACCAGGAATACAAAGATAATACCGACAGCTACAGGTGGACAATAAGACATTTAAAATCAACAAGGAGAAAATAGAATTAGTTCAAGTATTTATCATCCTTGGATCCACAATTGTTCACAATGGCAATTCTACTCCTGAAATAAAATGCAGGATAATCTTAGGTCGCACTGCAGTGGTTAATATAAATAAAATCTGCAAAAGCAGAGATATTAATGTAAATATATAAAGCAGACTAGTTAGAGCAACTGTCTTTGTTATAACGATGTATGAGTATGAAAATTGACATGAAAAATGATTGAAGAAGAACTTACACTTTTGAACTGTTTCTGGTGTAAATTACTACATATACCATGGGCAGCTAGAGCAACTAACAGGTTTTAATGATATAAAACCAGACACATCATTGGAGGCTAAAATAAGACTACGTCTTGATTTATTTTGTCCATGTTATGCATAGAAATTCGTTAGAGAAAGCAATGATGTTAGGAATAGTTGACAAAGAAAGAGCAAGCAAAGAGCATGCTGACTTGATAATATCGAATTAACACAAAATTGAACATCCAACAATTGAAAGAAGATGTGTTTGACAGGATAGCATGGAGAGCATCTGCCTATAAAGTCACTCAGAGCTGAATATGATTAAATGGTTAAAAACTAACAATTCCCCTAAGCTTGTAAGAAAGACTTTTCTTGTTAAAAGTTTCTTTCTTATTGCCTGATATTTCATCCAGTCTCTTTTTCCTGAAGACCTTGTTTTAAAAGTTGCTTGGATTTTTTTCACAATATTTCTTCCTTTTGCTCCTCAGGTTCACATAATAGCAACAGCACTTAGGCTTATATACCACTTCACAATGCTTTACAGCCATCACTAAGCAGTTTACATAGTCAGCAAATCGCCCCCAATAATCCTCATTTTACCAACCTCAAATGGATGGAAGGTTGAGTCAACCTTGAGCCAGTGAGACTTAAAGTGCCAAATTGCAGGCAGCCAGCAGAAGAGGTAGTCTTCAGTACTGCATTCTAACCACTGTTCCTAAGTTAATGTATGGAATCTTTATACTGATTTCATATTCTGACATATTTCTGGCATACTCTAGCTACCATATTACCATCCTTCATTTTTTTTAATTTAACCTACTTGATACCATTAAATATCCTGGCAGTCTAGGTTGCTTTTCTCTACAATGCCTAATATATAATCTCTCTGATTTCAGTGCTGTCTGTCCACTTACAATATATGTCTATATGTAAAGTCTGCCCTTTTGTATTATTTGAAATTTGTGTTATCACATTAGTAATAAATGAAAAAATTATTCTGCAAAACTATATAAATTTCCTGTCTGCATTTTTGTAATACCCAATCAAGTTCTTCCTGTAATTCTTAGGTTACTATATTTCTCTTATTTATTTTTCATTGCCACCTTCCATTTGTCACAATATCGCATTCAGCAGATTTTGCAACTTGCCCAAAAAATTCATCAGTATTTTCCACTTTGGATCCACAGGAGGGATCCACCCCTTATACATCACTGATGTTCACTGAGATCTGCTGATTCTGATAGATATGAGTTTATTGTTTATTTGGTTAAAGCAGAGCATATACTTAACAATATAATTTTTGAGTTATCACTGCCAATCTTCCTTCTTACTGTGTTGTACTTTGAATCATCATGTGACCATCTGATTTAAAGGTCTATCCATCTCTTTCAATTCTCTGTTTCTCAAAGTATCCAACGGAATCCTTTACCTTTTTGGATGATTTTAAGTTTTTTCTTTAGTCTAATTCCCATCATGTCTCTCGAGAAGAAAATTAAAGCTTGTTTTCTGAAGCTTCTAATCATGGAATCACAGAGTTGGAAGGGATCTAAAGGCCATCAATTGCAATCTCTTGCACTATTCTATCTCTATCAGCTGATTAACCCAACATTGGAAAATCTCCAGTGAAAATAACTAATCCATGCAGATACTTAGTCCGCTGACTGACAACTCTTAACTCTCAAGAAATGATACCTAAAGTCTAATCTGTATCTACATCCTTGCAGTTTCATCCCCTTCATCCTAATATTATCCTCTGGAGCAAGCAAAAATAAGTCTCTCTTGCCTCTCTACAATGTATACTAGAGAACCCCCAAATATTTGGAGAAAGCTCTCATGTTCCCCTCTTAATCTTCTCTTTTGCAAGCTAAACATATTTAGGTTTTCTATAGGGTTTGGAAAAGGAAGATATAAGACAATGCACAAACTACTGACATGTTCATTACTCAAATTAAGTTTTAATTTATTGTGACATCTGTCCAGTTCCCTATAAGGATTCTAGCTCTGATTACTGCAAAGATGAGCAGACAAGCTAGCTTCCACTTTCTGTACATCTTTTTAAAGTCATTAGATTGTTAATGTTTTTATTTAAAATGAGGTAATTTGAGAAGAAGGGGTAGAGACAATAGCTATCTTCAAAAACCCCAAATTAACACATTTTAATAATGTAAAAATTCTTGCAGAACTGTAATTATCAGTTATGCCCTCTCATTCACCTTTCCCCCTATCTTTACTAAGCATACTACTCTATAAAAAAAAATCGTGAGCCACAAATCTGGAAAATGTGCACAACTCTGCCATCATGTGCTGGTACCAAACAATAGAAATGTTGGCAGATAAAGCATACAAGCTTATTTTACTGAGCACATTTTTAATTTATATTTCTAGCACTGTTCAAGTGCTATTTTTAATGAGGGTGGTACCTCTGAGAATCCAATCTTCATTCAGCAAAAATAAACAAATATTAATGTAACATTAAAAGCATCAGGAAGCCATATTTATTTCTATTATATTAAAACTGTAATTGAAAATACTTTAAAATATGGTAGAATAAATAAATTTTCAGCTCAGATAAATAGTTGTAGACAAGAGTTTCTCAGGATCAAAATGTCAACCCAAAGTTGCCTAACCCTTTGGGTGGAAAAAGCAAGACCAAACATTCATTAAATTGTAAGAAAGTTGGAGGAAATTAATGTTGTTAATAATCATGGTTATAAAAAGAATATCCATGTTGATAGAAGGCAATTAACACTTTAAAGTGGCTTTATTCCAGAATGCAATAAAGACTGTTATTGCCAACTGTTTGGGTAGCTTCCACAAAAATTGAATGTAGAAGCCCACAGTATGATTGTGCTATGTAAAAGTTTTCTTCCTCTGAACAATGCATTTCCCCTATGTGTCTGTTAGCTGAAAGTGGAATTCCCTTTAAATGAATCGTAAAGAAGAGTCTTTTGTCAGATATTCTCTTGAGAATGTGGAAAACATAATTGAGAAAGTGATGCTGAGGGACTACCTTAATTTAGTTTAGTTTAGTGTCATTGCACCTCGTACAATGAAATCAAACACCATTTTCAGTGCACATCATGACCATGAAAATAAACACAAACACACATCCTTCACTCTCCACACATTGAACCGAAACCCCTAACACTGCACCAACACTGCACTGTACAGTAGAATTCAAAAGAGCTACTGCCCTGGGATAGAAGCAGTTTTTCAGCCTATTTGTCCTTGTTTTTATTATCCTGTACCGTCTGCCAGATTGTAGTAGTTCAAAAAAAGGGTTCCCAGGATAGATCTTTGAGAATGTTTTGAACTTTCTTAAGGCAGCGGGAGCTATAAAGCTCTTCCAAAGAGGGGAGAAGGCAACCAATGATCTTCTGGGCAATAACATTAACCCTCTGGAGTGCTTTCCTATCTGCCACTATGCAATTGGCAAACCATACAGAGGTGCAGTAAGTTAAAATACTCTCTATGGTGCAGCAGTAGGTCACCAGCAATTTTTCATTCAGTTGTTGTTTCCTGAGAAGTCTCAGGTAATATAATCTCTGCTGGGCCCTTTTGACCAGGGCTGCAATGTGGGCACCCCAGGTCAGGTCCTCTTTTAGGGTAACACCCAGAAACTTAACACTGGCCACTTGCTCCACTCAGTCTCCATTGACCCATTGGGCTGGATGTCTGATCTGTTCCTTCTATAGTCCACTGTAAGCTCTTTGGTCTTATTGGTGTTGAGGAGCAAGTTATTTTCTCCACATCACAAAAGCAGACCAATTTCTCAAAGCACTTCATGATGATAGGAGTGAGTGTCACTGGTCTGTAATCATTGAGGTTATTGATAGGGAACTTCTTTGGCAGCGGAACAATGGCGGAAGCCTTCAAACAAGATGGAATAATGGACTGGGATAAAGACCGATTGAAGATCCTGGTAAAGACTCCAGCCAACTGATCGGCACAGTCTTTAAGCACTCGGCCAGACATACCATCAGGACCGGCAGCCTTTCTAGGGTCCACAGCCCTCAGAATGCTCCTTACCTCCTGTTCCTCCAGAATGAGGTGAGGGCTATAATTGGCTGGTGGTTGCATTTTATCTGTCTCTGATGTCTTCACTTCAAAGCGAGCAAAGAAATGATTCAGTTCCTCTACCAATGAAGCATCCCCATCAGCAGGGATGACATTGGTCAGTTGATGGTTTGTAATTTGTTGGTAATTACGTCTTCTGGATGAAGAATCCCTTTCTGAGTATGAAAGAGAACCACCTAACCACTGTTTGAGCCAGTTCATTATGAAAGACTAGCAAAGTATATGGATTACATTCTATAAATTGTAGGATTTAATGGAAGCAATAGGGGAGAAATGATGAAATATGCCTTGCAATATTATGACTCAAATTCCAGTTCTAACATACAGTATTTGCCTGTAACCAGGGGTGGGATTCAATTTTTTTAACAACCGGTTCTGTGGGCATGGCTTAGGTGGTGGGCGTGGCTTAGTGGTCATGTTATTGGCTGGGAATGGCCAAATCAATATCACTCACATTGAGGCATGCATCTCCTCACCTGGCCTCTCATTACTGTGGGGATGCTGCAACAGTCATAAGTGTGAAAAATGTCACTTTTTTCAGTGCCATTGTAACTTTGAATGGTCACTCCACACAAGCAAAGTACCATTAAAGGAGGGGGAAAAAACTCCAGAGATGTTCCTGAGACAGGAACTCTAGTCCTGCCAAGAATGTAATAAGGGTTAACGGAGAGGCAGTTTCTGTAAGCAACACCAGAAAGTTTCCTTCCTGCCTTCCTTACAGGATTAGGCCAGTAATTTCTTCTAACAACTGGTTCTCTGAACTGCTTAAAATGTTAACAACCAGTTCTAGCGAATAGGTGCGAACTGGTAGAATCCCACCCCTGCTTGTAACATTTCAGTCTGAGTGTAAGAGGATGGAGTTTGTGTTAGGATATCATCATATATTTCAGTATTCAAACATCCTAGTGGTTAGGACTATATGTCCATGAATGCTGGAACATCTATCATTTTCCCATTGTATCTGCATTTCTGATTAGCTTTAAAATTTGAGATTTGTCTCTTCATTTGACTTTCCATAGTATACTAATTTATGGAAAATGGAATTAATTCCATTAATTACATATGCACAACATACAGAACCATACATTAATCCCACTGTCTGAGTTTCCTCACCTGCACATTAAGAGACAAACTAGCCAAGGTAGGTTTTAGCCTAGATAAATTCTGTAAATCCAACTTTTGATGGCTTCTGGATTTTGTCTCAAACTCTAAATCAGAATTTAAAATTTTAAAGTTGTTGCGAAAAACAAATTAAGAGAAAGTGCATTGTTAATCAAAGTTCATTTATTACCTTCATTCAGTTTTGGATTGGATTGCCAGTTCATAGTTCATAGTTTTTTATATTCTTCCCTAGTATAAAAAGAATTGATTTTGGTTGATGTTGGAACCACTGCAAATGAGATGAGTAAATGCTGATTTATGTCCCCTAACCCTTGGTGAAAAAGAATCAAAAGCAGCAGGCAGCAGCTAGAGTGACCCCAATTTGTTAACACACGCAAGAATGGTAGTCAATTCCCTCTCTAAAGTTTTGGGTGACTTGTGGAGCCATAAATTAGGCAAGTAATCCTACCATTAAAGATGGGCAAAGGTTCAAAGATAAACTTATGCCAAAGAAGTAAGCAAATCATACAGCTTAGTATGTAACTTTTTGAAAGCTAATTTTTAAGCTTGCAGCAGGCCAGGGAGCCAATTTTAAAATAGGACTTGAATCACAGCTGCCATAGATTTTAAGAAAATTAAAAATGTTGCTTTAATGGAATAGCACTGTACTTGTCAAATGAAGGGTAGATTACAATCCTTACAGTCAATAGCCAAAACTAATGAACAACTTTAAAATATGAACAACCAATTAAAGGAAAGTCCCCTAAACATGCAGCTTTCCAAGCAGGTTAAAAAGCTAATTCAAAGCTGGGTACTTTAGTTCTTGCTTGGTGTTTGGTACGTGTGATTGTGATATTGCAAAGCCCATTTTAAATGTGAATTTGAAATAAATGGAAGTTCAATTGGAAATTACTGGGTAAGAAGACTGGAATATATATAAATATATAGAAAATATATACTGACTGTGAAATATATATTTATTGTAATCTTAGATTTTTAAGATATAAATGTATACTTTCGGTAGACATTAGGATAAAGGTTGGAAAATTTAAAAGAAATAATCACTGAATGTAGAATTATTACAAGAAGGACTAGGGGTGACATGATAACAATGTTTTGTGGGAAGAAATGTCCATATAGCTCAGTTCCAAGCCAGGAGAAAGACACTGGAAACATGAAAATCATTGGAAAGATAGTTTAATGATGAAGCAGAACCACATGGATTCTGGACAGCTGACCACATGGAGTTGAGAGTGGGTGGCTTTTATACCTTCTCTTGGGCTTTGCACTTGAACTTCTGTTCCTGTGCAAGAACATTCTATTGGCTGTTGTCAAACTCCTATGGGGCCATGTAGGGATTATGTAGGGGTAATAGCTGGCTCTGTAGGTTGTATGAGCTCCCAGGTTTGGTTTAAGTTTCTGGGGTGATGCAATGAAGGGCAATTCCTATTGCAACTGAGGGCAAATCAGTTGTGTTGGAAGAAAAATCCTTCTGGGTTCAGTTCCAAGTGGGGAAAAAGACACTGGAAACATGGAGGCTGTTTGGAAGGTGGTTTAATGATGGAGAGCAGGACCACATGGCTTGAAGCTCCAAAGAAGGATGATCACATGCTCCAAGGTAAAGGAAAAGAGAAGGAAGAGGTGATATGCTGAGAGTATCTGGGTTTTATAACCTTTGTTGGGATTTGAATTGAAGCTTGTTTGTAATTGGTTCTCAGACACCTATGGGGCCACGCAGGGGTAACTGTAGGCTGTCCTGAGTTCCAGGCTTGGTTGAGCCTTGCTGTATGATGATGCACTGAAAAGGGTTTTTGGCAATTGGTATAGCTTTACCTGGAGATCTTTGTTATATAAAGTATTCTGGCCCAGGCCTTAATGGCCCACCCATTAACAAAGGTGGGGGTGAGCTTCTACTTCTGAGGTGAGTTTCTGCTTCTGAGTTTCTACTCTTTTTAGAAGAAATATTCTGTCTTTTAATATTTCTCAGGATATTTCATTTTTCTATGGGGAGAGGTGGGTGCTAACTTTCTACAGTTGGATCTTGGATGTGGGTTTTTGCTTATGAATAGCACTATTTATCTCTATCTGTTAAGTACTAACATCTGCTAAGGGCTATTAAGATAGATGGAGGCTACTTTCTGTCTTCAAGAGCATATTTGTCCCTTTAGGGAAATATAATATTCTGCCTTTTTAATGTTTCCAAATATATTTCGTTCTTTTAGGAAAGGGATGGGTGCAAACTTTCTACAGTTTCAAGATTTAAGAGTCTGACACAAAGAAGAGGGAGCCAACCTATTATCTAAGTCTAAAGCACCTGAAGGCAGGAATAGAAGCAATGGATTGAAGCCAAGCAAGGACATAACCAATCTAAAATAAGGAGAAATATCAAAAAGCTAGAACAATTAATCAGTGGAACAGTTTGTCTTCAAAATTTGAAGGCGCCCTATCACTGGAGTTTTTAAGAAGAAATTGGACAATCAGATATTTGAAATGGTATAGGGTCTCCTGCTTGAGCAGGGGCCTGGACTAGAAGACCTTCAAAGTCCCTTGTACTTCTTTTTTTATATATAAAAAGTTTTTTTTATAACAACAACAAAAATAAATTGTCAGCCTTCAAGATCTTCCTCCTTTCCTTTGCTTCTTTCTGGCTGTCATGAGTAACGGGGGGGTGGAAGGGGGAAATGTATGGGATGTAAGCTGCAAATGTTGCTAACTAATATTGTATAAATTGGGAAGGGTTTCTCATTCCTGCTTAGCTTTCTCTTCTCTGCGCAATTGCAACCCTTTATCTGAGTAAGCCAAGGTCAACTAATCATCACCATCTGGAGATGTCCGCATGATGTAGTTCACAACTTTTAATTGGAAGAACCATTTGAACTCTTGGGGGTGGGAACATTTCACTCCCTTGATATATGTGATGTGCGTGCCTATTTACCCAGATTCAGAATTTTCTTGTTGCTACCACTGACTTCCAGTAAAAGACATATTTTCTCTAATTACAAGAGTTTAAGTATTTCTTTCCTGGATTTTGAACAGAGCACCAGCTGATATTATTCTGAATCTCAATCTACCAGCCCACCCAGAGAGATAATAGAATTTCTTCCGAGGGGGTCCAAACATCATGTCAACTCCAGCCAGCGAACAAGAAGACCTGGGTGCCATTGGAGGGCAAGACTCACTCCTGCTAGAGGAAGTAAGAGAAGCTGACTTGTTAGCAGAGCTCAACCTTGGGGAAAAACCAGCTGTAAAACCCAAATGGTCATTGGGAGTAGGTTGGAAGGATCCTGAAGAGGGCCCCCCCAGGAGTCACCATTACCCATCAGTGTGGAAGAGAGGAGCCAAGGCAAGAGAGGGAAAGGAAAGAATTTTTACTAAATCAAGCCAGACGCCTCATAGATGAAGCCCTCGGAGACCCTCACGCTGAACAAAAGTATGAGAGAGAGGAGGGGGAGGCAGCTCCAATCAGAAGAAGCAGAGCAGCCATCCCCATAAATCAACCTGGGCTAGCGCAACAGCAAGCAGCAGCCCTGGGGCCCTCAGGGGAAGGACTAATTGCCAGAAGACGTAGAACTCCAAAATTGCCTCCATTGGAAGTAAAATATGGGGGGGATCCCAAAGAGTTGGGATTTTTCCTAGCACAAGTTTGGAGCTATATGGAGGAATATGGAGGGGACTTTTCCTCAGAAGCAGCCAAGGTTAGATGTGTTACCAGGGCTCTGGAGGGTACAGCTGCAAAGTGGATGGTGACTTTGCATAATGATAATGCTCCCCAGCTGTTGAATTATAACCTGTTCATGACTGCGCTGAGGGCAAGGTTTGAGGACCCACTGGTGGAACATAAGGCCAGGATTAAGATGAAGACCATAAATCAGGGGCGGAGATCAGTGGCTGACTACACCCAGGAATTTAGAGAGCTGGTGTGTCATATTCAAGGCTGGTCCCAAGTAGAAGCATTCAAAGATGGGTTAAATGAAGATATATACCAGAGCTGCATTGCCAGAAGAGACCCCAATGATCTACAGATGTGGTACATGATGGCAGCAGAGGTGGAAATTGATTTAACCTGAAACTGACACCGGGGAGGCTCTGGTTGGAGCAAGCCCTCCCCCACACATCCTCAAGAAGTCTTCAAACCCCAAAAGGGAGGGATGGCAGCAAAACTCAAGACTACTGTCTGCTTCTGATGTGTGAAGGAAAGTCACCGGGCTGCAGACTGCTGGGCCTAATTGGAACCAAAGGGGGCGCCAAGAGGAGAAAAAAACCCGGAAAAACCTCAATGAAGCATCGCGAAATGGCACTTAAGACGAGGGAGGTTGTAGAGGTCGCCCATCCGAAGGGAGACGGGCTGGGAACTCCGACCTCCTCTGAAGAGAGTGACGTCGATTTGGAAGACGACTCATTGGTAAGTCCAAACAAGGGCCCTATGACCATTCCAGTGCAGTTAACGGTACCTGTATCAGGGGCCAAGGGGGAAATGCCAGCCTTGCTAGACTCTGGGTGTACAAGATGTGTGATCAGCCCGGAAGCAGTACAGAAGATGGGCTTAAGACTAAGTCCTTTAAAAATGCCCATAGCCTTTTGCCAATTGGATGGATCAGTGGTGGCGGGCAGTCCTGCACATTTCATAACGGAATCCATAGAAATGACAATGGGGAAGCATAGCGAGACTCTGTGTTTTATTGTGGCCCCTGGGATGGAACAGCCACTAATACTGGGATTTCCCTGGCTCCAGAAATGGAACCCTCACGTCAATTGGAGAAGAAGGTCATTGCGTATACGTACCAACCAACGCCCAGAAGGGGAGGGGCGATCTCAACCAAAACTCCAGAATCCTATTGACCTAGCTTCCACAGGCACCAAGGAACTGAAGGAGGAGAAGAAAATTCCAGAGGAATATTGGGACTTAAAGGAAGTATTCAGTGAGAAGGCCTCGGATGAACTTCTCCCTCATCGTTCAATGGATTGTAGTATTTAATTTTTACCTGGGTGAAACTCCTGAAGCCTAAGCTGTACTCGATGACACCACGGGAATTAGAAGGGCTGCGGTTGTTTATCGATAAAAATTTGAAATGTGGTTTCATCCAGCCCGCTAGACCCTGGGTAGTGGCCCCAGTACTGTTCCGTGAAAAGAAAGATGGCTCCTTTCGCTTGTGTTGATTACAGAAACCTGAACGCCATTTCCGTAGAAAATACCCCCTCCCCCTGATGGACATGCTGGCCCATCTGGCCAAGGGGAAGATTTTTACGAAGCTCCACTTGAGAGAAGCGTATTACCGGGTTCAAATTAAGGAAGGGGATGAATGGAAAACCGCTTTTAACTGCCTGATAGGTTGTTTCCAGTTCCGTGTTCTTCCATTTGGCCTACAGGGGGCCCAGCAGTATTCATGCAGATGATTAATCAGGTTTTACATGAACATTTATACAAGAGTTTTTTGGTTTACCTTGATGATATCCTTATATTCACAGAGACTTGGGATGAACATGTGAAACTGGTGTGGTCAGTCTTAAAGAAACTCCGAGCCGCTAAGTTGTATGCTAAATTGTCCAAATGTGAGTTCCATCAGGAGAAAATTGACTATTTGGGATATCGCATCTCACATGAGGGCATTGAAATGGATCCAGGGAAGGTGCGTGCCATGTTGGAATGCCCCCACACACACACCAGAAAACAAATTCAAAGTTTCTTGAGATTCGCCAATTTTTACTGACAATTTATCCTGGCTTTTGTAAAGATAGCACTGCCTATCACGAACCTCCTAAAAACCAAAGGGGCGGCAAAACCAAAACCTAGTAAGCCACTGGAGTGGTCCATGGAATGTCAAGTGGCCTTTGAAAAGCTGAAATGACTGTTTGCTGCTGAACCAGTGCTAAAGCACCCAGACATGGACACTCCTTTCATAATCCAGGCCGATGAGAGTGATGTGGCAGTGGGAGCTGTATTGCTGCAAATCAATGAGAAGGGGATTTTACAACCCTGTGCATATACCTTCGGTAAATTATCTGAAACCGAAAGAAGGTGGGCAGTGTGGGAAAAAGAAGCTTTTGCAGTTTTTTGGGCCCTACTCACTTGGAGTCATTTCTTGAAAGGAGCAAAACACCCATTTGAGGTGTGGATCGACCATAAGAATTTAGAGGCCTTAAAAATGCCTCGGAAGCTGTCCCCCAAACAAATTCTCTGGGCTCAGTACTTTAAACGGTTTAATTTTTCATTGAAGTACATTCCAGGGGGGAAGGAACTTCATGGCAGATGCTCTATCTAGACTACCTCAATATAATAGTGCTTGCCAGGAAGTAGTACGGCCGATTGTTCCAATCGACAGTTGGCAGCTCCAGTAGTTACTAGAGCCCAAAAGAAGAAAAAGGAAGTAGATCTATTGAATGATTTGACTGCGCAATTAAAGGATGCTCTAAAACTCGATGATTGGTTCCTGGCTCATTCAAATAACTGTATGGTTAGAGATGGACTGGCCTGGGTGGGAGCCAAGTTGTATGTGCCAGAGAAACTGAGGACCAAATCTTACAAACAAGCTCATGATTCTAAAGCGGCTGGTCACTTTGGATTCGTGAAAACCTTACACCTAGTTAAGTGACAATTCTGGTGGCCTACTTTGAAGAAGGACATTGAAACTTATGTGGCTAGCTGTTCTATTTGTGCATCAGCCAAGAGACCTCCTGGTAAGCCAGCAGGGTTGTTACAAAACATGGCTACACCAACGGCTCCATGGAAGGAAATTTCTATGGACTTTATAGTCGAATTACCTGAAAGTGGGGGAAACACAGTTATTTGGGTGGTAACTGATTTGTTTTCCAAGCAAGTACATTTCTTACCTTGTTCGAAGATTCCATCTGCAAAAACATTGGCTAAACTGTTTATATTGCATATCTATAGATTACATGGGGTTCCTGAATGCATAATCTCTGACAGGGGTGTTCAATTTACCTCGAACTTTTGGAGGGAGTTCCTGAAGTTATTGGCTCCCCCCAGGGATTAAGCTCCCCCCACCATCCCCAAACCAATGAGGCCTGTGAGAAAAATAACGCCATATTAGAGCAGTACCTTAGATGTTACATAAACTTTCAGCAAGATCATTGGACTGACCTATTACCATTTGCTGAAGTGGCATATAACAATTCTATCCATAGTAGTACTGGATTTACCCCCTTCAAGGTGGCATCGGGACAAGACTTTGTACCCATACCTGAACTCCCTCGTGAGAGGCCTAGTATTCAGTCATTAGATCCATTCATTAGATGAATGGATAACACAACTCCAGCTTAATTGGCCAGGCACTCATAAAGCATGGGATGATGCACATCGGGCTCACAAGAAATTTGCAGATAAAAAGAGGACTCCACAAAATCCATATCAAGTGGGCGATAAAGTCTTTCTGTCCACCAGATATCTACAAACCACTCAAAAGTCAAAGAAACTTGGTCCTAAGTATGTTGGTCCTTTCTCAATTGAATGAATTGTAAACTCTGTGACAGTCCAATTGAAATTACCTAAAAGCTTTTGATGAATTCACCCGGTTTTCCACATAAGTTTGTTAAAACCTGAACATACTTCCAATCTGAGACCGATCCAGACAGACCCTCCTGTGCCATTGCTTATTGACAGCAAACAACATTTTGAAATTAAAGAAATTCTAGACTCTCAACGACGGAGGGGTCGGCTCCAATATTTGGTTGCTTGGAAGCATTTTCCTTCATCCCAGGCTGAATGGGTCAATGAAAAAGATGTTAGAGCCCCTAGGCTTGTCAGAGCATTTCGTTCTAATTATCCTGATAAACCCTATATGCGTGTCTCTTTTATGTTAATTGGTTATTAAATGCCTTTTATCTTTCCTTCTTTTACAGGACTAACGTTTTTTTCTACGAGGGCCCAATGTCAGCCTTCAAGATCTTCCTCCTTTCCTTTGCTTCTTTCTGGCTGTCATGAGTAACGGGGGATGGAAGGGGGAAATGTATGGGAAGTAAGCTGCAAATGTTGCTAACTAATATTGTATAAACTGGGGAGGGTTTCTCATTCCTGCTTAGCTTTCTCTTCTCTGCGCAACTGCAACCCTTTATTAGAGTCAGCCAAGGTCAACTAATCATACTACCTGGAGATGTCCGCATGATGTAGTTCACAACTTTTAATTGGAAGAACCATTTGAACTCTTGGGGGTGGGAATATTTCACTCCCTTGATATATGTGATGTGCGTGCCTATTTACCTAGATTCAGAATTTTCTTGTTGCTACCACTGACTTCCAGTAAAAGACATCTTTTCTCTAATTGAACAGAGCACCAGCTGACAGAAATAAATAAAACCTTTCTGTTCAACAGTGTGTCCGTTGGGTACATATATCTTTGTGCACATAATAACATTATCATACATATTTTACTTATATATGTTGATATTCTAATCAGTATTTTATATCACATTATTATTATCAAATTATTATATTATCCTTAACATTGTAATTATTGACTTTCAATGATATATTTCACATTCATTTTCTTACTCTATCTAACTCATTCATTTATCAGTAATGATATATTATACTGTAACATATTTCAATTTCTTACTCTTCTGTCCAGCCATTCATAAAACAAATTCCAAATTTTATAATAATCTTTTTCTTCTTGTTCTCTAATTGCCACTGTCAATCTACTCATTTCTGCACATTCTATTATTTTCTTAATTATTTCCTCATCCATCGGAATTTTCTCATTTTCCAATTTTGTAAAAATACAATTCTAGCTATTGTTAATACATTGATAATCAAATACATTTAATCTTTATTGTAACCCTCGGCTTCAACAGCTGATGCGCGGCAATCTGTTGTGATGCGCAAACCAGCTGCGCTTCAAAAGCAGGGAATAAAGGGGGGGGGGCAACAGTAGCTCATCAGAGAGAACCAGTTCGGTCTCCGCTGATCTTTGGCACTATTGGTAGCCAGAACCAGGCTGAACCGGTGGAATAGCACTATTGCTGTTACCTCAAAATTCTGAGGGAAGGAGTGCAGGTGTGATGATGCAACAGGGAACTACTTGAATGACTATTTAGCCTGCCTTGCACACAGTGCTATTGAGAAAATTGTTCCATATCTAGTCATGACCTGAATCCAATTCATTTGGCTTCTGGATATAGAATGAGAGTAGAATATTTTGTTATCAGTAGAAAATTATAATGGATAGAGAAGAGCTGCTGAAAATTGCCTTAACAGTCCTGGCAATTTTTCAGTATTCTTCTGAATGGCTTTTCCACAATGAGGAGACACCTTTAAAAAGGGAAAAGGTGCTCAAGCATTAAAACAGATTATATTTGGAATAAGACTACACAGATTACAACAATATTTGATTTTGTAAAGTAACAGAATTATTATGAATTAGTTGTCTCTCTAAACTAGTCTGGATAATGGAAAATGTATTTTAATGCATCTAATGATAACAGATTGAGACAGTCAGGCAATATTTGGTTGCTTATATTTAATTGATGCAGCTCTTGGATGAAAAAAAAAACCTTTTAAAAATGGGTGACTTCTTCCTGAAGCCAGAAAAAAAAATCCTTATCCCTAAGCATATGTCAGATCTGAAGTATACCTCCGAGTACTTCATTAGAAAAATAAACGATGCTGCCATAACTAGCCTCAATTAGGCAACAGAGCTGGTTGCTACACAAAATGCTTTGCATAAGCCTCTCTAGAGGAAAAGACTGAAGAGAAAAAACAAAACAAAGCCCTACATTTTTCTGCTAGAACAAATGTACTGCTGTCTTCAGTCTTGTTTAAGATAGGATTGGTCCAAGACATTTTGCTGTCTTAAGGAAGAAAATGAGCGCACCTTTGATAAATCCACATGAATTGATCAGCTTAATTGATAGCAGACAGTTCTGGTAATTAGATAGGTCCTTGATCATGCTGAAGAGATCATGCTAATTTAGAAACTATAAAGCAGATTGTGGGACAGAGGCATGGGGAGAATTTTTAAAAAGTCAAGATGGCAGCCAATATAGTGCAATGGAAGCCATTTTGTTGTCCTTACCACACACCCCTGGTATTATACTACATGCTATAGGGCTTTTTCCCTCTCTCATCCCCATCCTCATTCTCCAAAACAATATGCAATATGCTATGTTTAAGAACTAAGCTGCAGTTCTCCTTCTGGTCCGCCGCCTGCACGGGAGCATCAACCGCTCCCATTGGCTGATGCCGCTTGACAACCGGCTATAAAAGGGAGCTGTCAAATGGCATCAGCTGTCGCCACCAGCTGGCTGTCAGATTGCCATTGGCAGCCGCAGCGACCCTTTATTCATTGAATAAAGTCTGTTAGCCTTTTCCCTGGCTCCGTCTCTCTCTGTAACCGCCGCTCTACAACACTGGTGACGAGGATGGGATTCAGCAAGACGACCAGGCGAAACAACTGAGCCGAAGTCACTACAAGAATGAGCTGAAGCCGCCAAGGGCTGTTTTGAAGTCACCGCCGCCGGCTCTCTCCAAAAGAAAAAAAAAAGAGCGCGAACTTTAAAGCTCCACAGCTGAGGAGCCGAGTGCCGAGTGCTTTTAGAAACGCTTTTCTAAAAGCGATACCTCTTAAATTTCCTCACCTAAGGAAACCGACTCTGCCACTCTGATGGCATCAACTCCGACGTTCCCACATTTCCAGCTGGGAGCAGAGACTTGGGAATCTTACATGAATAGATTCAAATGTTTTTTAAATGCTATTGATTTGTCTGAGGCTACAGACCTGAGAAAAAGGTCTTATTTTTTAAGCTTCTGTGGGGCTACCGTTTTTGACACAGCCTCTGCTCTAGTGTCCCCTCGATCCATCAAGGGATCGAGTTGAGGGAGATCTTATCAAACCACTATTCCCCCAGTCCCTCTCAACTAGCTAGAAGGCTAGCTTTTAGAAGGAGGGTTCAAGCTGAAGGGGAAACTGTGACTCAGTATATGGTAGCATTAAGATCAGCACTGTGGGTTTAGGGACTACCTCGAGGACATGCTACTGGACCAAATTGTGGGAGGAGTCAGGGACCTAAAACTGCAGAGAAGGTTATTGGCAAAAAAAGATTTGACCTTATCCCTAGCTGTTGAGGAAGCTCAGGCTGCTGAGTTATCAGAATTATCTGCAGCTGAGCTCCAGGGAAGCAGTTCTAAACAAGGTCAGGCTACAATTCATTATGATGAAGCCTCCCAAGAAGAGGAAGAAGAAACATCAGAGGTAAATCACCTTACTCGCCCCAGAGAACCTTTGGGTCCACCCAAAAAACCCAATGCTCAGACCAGCAAACAACAACTTCATTGTATGAGCTGCGGGGGTAACCACCTTAGGTCAACTTGCAGGTTCAGAAACATTATTTGTCTGAACTGCCAGAAGAGAGGGCACATAGCCAGGGTTTGCCAAGCCGAACAGACACATCCTCAAAGACCTCAAGTTTCTGTCCCCTCCCAAAGGCAAGTGGAAAATTGCTACACATGTTATCATGCGGGCTATAGCACCAGTAATTCTAACAAAATAAGCATTTCTCTTTTCATAGAAGGTAAACCCTGCTGGATGGGGGTGGACACCGGGTCAGCACTCTCCATCATATCGTGGACCACCTTGAAGAAGATACTGCCTTCGCTCTCAAAGAAGAAGCTGATCAGCTGCCACCTGACTCTTCAGGACTACCAGGAGAAGACCATCCCAGTCCTGGGTAAGGGAAACTTCCTCATTCAATTTCAAAACTTTAGAGGTCACTTGCCACTGGTAGTTGTAAATCGTGCCCTACCTAGTTTTCTAGGACTAGATTGGTTTCCTGCCCTAGGCCTTAACATTACAGGTATTCACTCTGTGGTAAATTCTGAGGTTGATGCCCTTTTTAAGGACTACTCAGATGTTTTCAGCAGCGAGCTAGGGTGTTATACAGGCACCCCCATATCTTTTGATGTGGGTCCACAAGCCACCCCAATCCGTTTAAAACCTCAAAGGGTTCCCTTCGCCATTAGGCCCAAATTAGACGCTGAATTAGACAAGCTCATCAGCCAAGGAATTTTGGAACAGGTAGATTTTGCCAAGTGGGAAATCCCCATATTTACCCCCCTAAAAAAGGATGGCAGCGTGAGAATTTGCGCTGACTATAAGACATCCCTCAACCGTTTCCTCCAAATTAGCGCATATCCAGTACCTGTAATCCAACACCTGCTCCACTCGTTTGAGCCAGGTACAATTTTTGCCAAGTTGGACATGTCCCAGGCATACCAACAATTTCCTGTGGACCAGCACACTGCTGACCTACAAACCATAGTTACACACAGGGGCGCCTTCAGATGTAAACGTTTACAGTTTGGAGTCAGTGTAGCCCCTGGCATTTTCCAATCACTCATGGAAAGAATCCTCCAGGGCCTACCTGGGGTGGTCCCATACTTTGATGACATTTTAGTCTCTGCCACCAACAAAACACAATTGCTACTCAGAGTGAGGTCTGTCCTTGACAGGTTTAGGCTAAATGGGCTCAAATTGAAAAAAGATAAATGCACCATTGCTACCAGTCAAGTAGACTTCCTTGGTTATCGAATTGATTCCTCTGGGATTCACCCCATTGAAAGTAAAGTTAGAGCCATTCACGAGGCACCCACTCCCTCTAACAAAACCGAATTACAGGCCTTTTTGGGGCTCCTAAATTTTTATGCATCTTTCCTGCCTCACAAGGCCTCTGTAGCTGAACCCCTACATAGGCTCCTAGATAAGAAAGCCCCCTGGCACTGGGGACAGAAAGAAGCCAATGCTTTCTAGGCAGTAAAGTCCCTTTTGACTTCAGATGCTGTGTTAGTTCAATTTAACAAGGACTTACCCCTGGTATTGGCTTCTGATGCCTCACCTTTTTGTATAGGAGCAGTATTAAGCCACAGACTTTCAAATGGATCTGAGGCCCCTATTGCCTTCTTTTCAAGGACATTCTCTGCTGCAGAGAGAAACTATAGTCAGATCGATAAGGAGGCTTTAGCAGCTGTGGCTTCTGTAAAAAAATTCCATGAGTTTCTTTATGGCCATTCTTTTGAACTAGTAACAGATCATAAACCTCTCTTGGGACTGTTAGCCAGTGACAAACAAACCCCACAGGTGCTCTCCCCGAAAATGACCAGATGGACTCTGTTTCTGGCCGCTTACTCATACACTTTGGTACATCGCCCTGGAATAAACCTGAGCCACGCAGACGCTCTCAGCAGATGCCCCCTGCCAACACCAGTCAAGGACCCAGCTCCCATCCATGCAATCTTCGACTGCAATGAACTTGACCTACCAGTCTCAGCTGGGGATATTGCTGCACACTCCAAAAAAGATTCTGTGATTTCCCAAGTCCTGGACTGGGTGGAGAGGTGGTGGCCTGATATTCAATTCGCCCCTGAATACTTGCCATTCAGGACCCGCAGGCAGGAGTTGTCTTCTCTACAGGATTGTCTGTTATGGGGGACTCGGGTGGTCATTCCACCCACCTTGCAAAAATCAGTTTTAAGGGCACTGCACAAGGGTCATCCAGGCATCGTAAGAATGAAGGCCTTAGCAGGCAGCTACGTTTGGTGGCCAGGACTGGATGCCCAAATTGCCAACTGGGTTAACGCATGCCAAGCCTGCCAGGCAACAAGAGCAGCCCCACCCACAGCCACACCAACCAGATGGGAAGGTACGGGGGCGCCCTGGGCCAGGCTGCATATTGACCTAGCTGGTCCCATACTGGGGAAGACATTCTTGGTTGTGGTAGACTCATTTTCAAAATGGACAGAGGTGGCCTTGTTACCTTCCACCACCACACGAGCAGTCACAAGGGTTTTGACCAGACTGTTTGTTACTCATGGACTGCCTGACACCTTGGTCTCAGACAATGGCCCCCAATTCAGTTCCAACGAGTTTGCCATCTTCACAGCCAACCTGGGTATCAGACACGCCCTCACAGCCCCCTTTCACTCTACGAGCAATGGGATGGCAGAGAGGGCTGTTAGATCAGTCAAAGAAGTTCTGGCCAAGCTGGGCCAAGCGGACTGGCATTCCAAGCTGTCCACATACCTATTAACACAGCACGCCACTCCATGCCCATCCACCAACAAGTCACCTGCAGAACTTTTGATGGGCAGACGCCTCAGGACTATTCTGGACAGGTTGCACCCCCACTATGCTCCCAGCTCACCCCTGGCTTCTGACAGCCATGCCAGGGGATTCACCCTGCAAGACCTGGTCTATGCCAGGAACTATGCAGGGCACCCATTATGGCTGCCAGGGCAGATAGTCTTTATTACAGGGCCCAGGTCTTACAGAGTCCTCCTAGAAGATGGCCGCATCTGGAGAAGACACGTGGATCAGCTGAGGAGGTGCTGGACCAAGCCTGCCACCGAAACCATGGTCAACGACTTGGCCTACCCACCGCCTGCTGCAGCCAACCTGGTCTACCAGCCGCTCAATGACCCAACCAACCAACCACCGCGAGAGGACTCACCAGAGCAGTAGCCAGATGGAGGATCCAGGATAGCTGATGACCCTCTGCAGACTCTTGGCACCGCCCAGGAAGAACAGGACAAGGTAGCAGCAGACAAGCCCCTGGAGCCGCGAAGATCAGGCCACGAACGGAAACCGCCATCCTGGCTACGAGACTACGCATGCTCGTGGCCAGGGGGAAGGAGGGCTACATTTAAGAACTAAGCTGCAGTTCTCCTTCTGATCCGCCGCCTGCGCAGGAGCGTCGACCGCTCCCATTGGCTGATGCTGTTTGATAGCCGGCTATAAAAAGGAGCTGTCAAACAGCATCAGCTGTCGCCACCAGCTGGCTGTCAGATTGCCATCGGCAGCCGCGGTGACCCTTTATTCATTGAATAAAGTCTGTTAGCCTTTTCCCTGGCTCCGTCTCTCTCTGTAACCGCCACTCTACAACACGATAGATTCAGAAAGAATGGCTAGGGAGTTATAAATGCTTCTTTTAGCATTTATTTCCTGATATCGTTATTTCATAACTCAGAACAGGTCTAAAAAGCTATCAATTCCATTAATAGGTAAGGTTTATCAAAGCTCCAGTTCTATCCACATGTACCTAAAAGATCAAATATACATTTTATACATAAATCTATTATCTTATTCAATAACAAAAGATTTCTGGACAATTGGTTATTTTAAAAATATAAAATATAAAACAATAAGAATATTATCTAAAACAAAATTGAACAAAAATAAGTTTCTTCTAATAAAATATGCTTGGAGTTAGGTATAAACAAGCTTAATACATATGTAATTGTTATTAGTTAGTTAGTTAGTTTAGTTAGTTTAACGCACCATATAAGCCCTTAAGGTTATATTTCTCAAACATATGCTACATAAGGGCTGAGGTGCCTTGAAAAGCAAGTTTTAACATAGGCCCGCTATTTAAAAAATAAATAAGCCCGTATCTTTACAATTCATTATCACTTTCTCGGTTGCCTCTTTATAGTTACATGTCGAGGGGCAGAACTTGTAGATTTAATGCAGAATTCCTTACCCCTCCTACTTAATTTGAATATTTGACTAATCATACCCAAACTTTTAGGAAGAGTAAATGTAAAATAACTAGGTGGACTCTATTCCAAATTTGTAATTATTCATTTTCCTAAAAGTAATAAATGTTATATGAAATATCATAACAAATCAGCGGAGAGGTAAAATGAAGTATCTAATAACAGTTGTTCTGTTGCTTTCCATATAAATATTTGCAGTTTTACAGATAAACTGAATATGGTTGAATTCCAAGTTGCTTTATATATCACTTACCACATAATGAGGTTACCATTTTCAAGATTGCCTTAATGCACTGATATGCACTCTATGGGAATATTTATTTATTTTATTATAACATCCTTTATAATGGACTGCAGTCAGCAGTAATGTTTCTGGAGTATGAAAAATGAATACTGTCTTATTGGCAGGCTTACCGTTCGGCAAAATAACTTTCAAAGTGGTTGTGCATTGCTTTTCTCTCAAATTAAAGTGTCCTCATTTTCAAAAGAAATGTGTCTTCTTGATACAAACTCAATGAAAATATGAAATAGCAACCTTTCCTAATTTGATGTCTTCCAAATGTTGTTGGCAATTGTTGGAAGAAATGTCCATCTGGGTCCATTTCCAAGTAGGGAGAAAGACATTGGAAACATGGAGACTGCTTGGAAAGATGGTTTAATGGTGGACAACAGGACCACATAATTCCAGATCCTGGGCAAAAAAAGCACATGAGTGAGAGAGGGAGGGAGATTTATACACTCTGTTGGGCTTTGAACTGTGATTGTCAGAATCCCATGGGGGCATACTGGAATAACTTTGTAGGTTGTCTTGAGTCCCAAGCTTGGTTGAATCTTGCTGGGTGATGTAATGAAGGGGCTATTATGGCTTAATGGCTTTGTTTTGTTTGGATCTAAGTGAGGGCTAATTCCATCATCCTGGAGCTGAAGGTCTTTTGTGTTGTATATAAGATGCCTTTTGTCTTTCTGGGGCTATTAACAAAGGTTGGGCCTGCTTTCCAAGAGCATGTTTCTCCTTTTCTCATCCAGGAAGGTATTATATTCTGCCTTTCTTAATATTTCCTAGAATATTTCATTCTTCTAGGAGAGGGGTGGGTGCTAACTTTCTACATTATAATGGCTGAGTTGGAAATTACACACTTGAAAGCATCAGGTTGTATACTACATTATCTTGAATAGTGACCAGTCTGAATTTAATATAGATAGTCCTTGAATGTTTATATTGCAAAGTGAAACATTTGTGAAATGAGTTTGTCATTTTATGACTTTTATGTCATTATGACCAGTTGTCAAGCATCTGAATTTTGATTATGTGATAGAGGGTTGCTGCAATAGTCGTGTGAAAAATGGTCATAAGTGATTTATTTCAGTGCCATTGTAACTTTGAACGGTCACTAAATGAACTGTTATAATTCAAGGACTACCTGTTCAATATTCCCTAATCAAAGAAAAATAGACACAGAGCAAATTATACTTAGAGGGCTTACCCAATATATCTTGCCTGCCACAGTGTGTACAACATTTATGATATAGATGAAATGTATCATATAAAATAATAAAAAATATTTTAAAAAACATCTATAACGGATATGTGGACATGACATCCCCTCTATCTCATTCCATTTCTTGAGTTTGTGTAAAGTCAGGTATAAGTTTTCTGGCATGGGAATAGTGTTTTCTTTCTTGCCAGCACAAGGTGTCTTATGAGGACAACTTAGGACACAGAAAGATAAGCTTTATTTTGGCTTGAGATCAATTGAGGTCTAGCTTCTGCAACTGCCTTGTTTAGGGCATTTTATATAAAACTATCAACCTAGGTGCCTCAGAGCTACAGTTTATTTCATATATACCTAAATCAAAACTATTTTCTTAAATTAAAATCTCAACTTTTCCATAACACCATAAATATAGACAATTGCTAGATAGTAGCAGAGTTACAGAAAATTCTCTTTGCATCTAGTGTTTCATAATTCAGTAATCTTTGATGAAAAAGAATAGGAAAAAATTGATTGGATGACATGCTGAGGTCATATGGGTACTGTCTGAACGAACAGAATTTTTCCAATGATTACTGAAAATGATGAGGACTAGACTTTAAGCCAGGAAGACCACTAATTGCTACCCTTTTTGTTCCAGATGGTAGAGCTGTATTGACAACTTTATTCTGGATGTGCATTGTGGACACACTATGAAGGCAAATGAATTTAACAGACATTGTTTTTTACTGTTCCTGTTCCTCCTCCAGAAAAAAAAATAGCAAAACCAATGATTATTTTTAAATTGTTGAAAGTTTTATATCTTTCCATTATTCCTACTCAAAAATTGTAAATGTTCACAATATAAGTAAGTGACTGCCTGGAGAAACACAAACCTAAATTTTTATGCTTTAAATTTTCAAACTGTGCATTTCTAGAATCACAATTTACAGTCCCAACCTAGGCATCTTTTGTAAACCTGAGAGCCTTCAGTGCATATGGAACTCCAAAACTGCAAAATTTGATCTGTTCAGTTTCATGTTTTTATGATGTATTATATGAGAGTCATATGTCAGACTCTTTCAAAGCACAGTGGCCATTTAAAGGCAATTCAAAGTGTTGGTCATTACCCTTAAAACTCTACTTAACATGGGACCAGGCTACTTCAGGAACCATCTCAGTCTGATTGGACTGGCCCACACTACCCATGTCTGCAGAGGGTGTGGATCCCATCAGCCAAGAAATTTTGGCTGGCAGTCTTCAGAAGAAAAGCTTTCTCTGCTATGCCTCCTGCCCTCTGGAACACTTTACGCCCTGAGATGAGATTGGCTCCTAGCCTCCTGACATTTCAAAAGAGTCTCAAGACTTAACTCTGCCAGATGGCTTGGGGACTCAATGGGGGAGCTGCATACTGGAGGTGATTGATTGATTAAAATCTAATCCCAGTTCCTTACCCTCTGGTATCCAGTTCCCGCCTTTCCTATCTGGTTTTAATGGTTTGTAATTGTTAATGATTGTATCTGCTGTGTCCAATGACCATTGATTTTAATGTCCTTTTTGCTTTAATGTTTTATGTTGCAGGCCACCCATAGTTGTTGGATATGAGATGGGTGGCAAATAGGTTTTCCATAAAAAAAAAAAATAACCCTGCAAATAATTATTGACTGTAGCATTTCTGTGATCATGTACCATAGCTTCTTTGGCCATGATTAGATAGAACATTCATTTAAGATTTATTGGCATTAGATAGGTAAGCTTGTTATAACATGATATTGATGGAGAGCTAAAAACTTGTTTTACTGCACTAAGTTGCTTTTAAGGAACCACATTCCTAAATTAAACATACAAAGGTTGGGTTTTCACTCTATGCTAAGTCATAGTTTTTTTAAACAGTGATACATCCAAAGATAATTGCTAGGTAACCACAATACATCAAGTTATAACATAAAGGTGGTGTAATGGAACATAGAACGACATTGGGGAAAGAGGGAAAGAGATGGGAAACAATCAGACAAACAAGAGAGGCAGGACCTCCAGTGGTAAACTGTCAGAGAAAGAAATGTACAAATGATCCACCCTCACAGATCAGGCAATTAAAAATGGCAGCAGGAAGTTTGTACCTTTAAGTCTTGTAAAATTCATTTCAGTCCTCCCAGAGAAGCCAGATGGAAACATGACATGATGAACTAATTCTGCTTTATTGTAAGGCAACATTAACAGAACGTTACAAGGGCAGGTCCTTCTTAAATCATCACTAGCAAATTATTGAGTTGACATTACACTATTGGAGTGAGTGGAAAATGTTAATTGTTAAATTGAATCATTGACTTCATATTCTTTAAAAGGTTTGAATAGTATTTGCAGATTTGAGATTAAAATGGAATAGTCAAAAATTCAATTTCAAGTGTATTATATACCCAGGAGAATATACCTGAAAAATGGACATCAGATTTTATTGGAGATACCTTTATTGACTCATATGTATGATAAGATCCTGAGATTTTTGATATCTTTTGGGGGACAATATTTTAATGTATATTTATAAATTTATCAGGAAATCTTTGTATGCTGTAGACAATGTAATGTTGAATTATATATTAAAGTTTGGGAGACTATGTATGAGGAATTATGCTGGTGCCCCCTTCCCTGCCCCTCTCTGTATGCCTTTATTTATTTATTTATTTATTTTGATTTGTTAATCGCTTACAAGATAATAGGTATAAGTATATACATACCGTGTTTCTCACAAAATAAAGCTGGGCCTTATTTTTTTTTGACCCACGAAAAAGCGGCTAGGCTGTCTTTTGGGGGGTGACTTAATTCTTCCCCCCTTGCATCCTTGGGTGGGCAGGCAGTGACAGCTTGGATGTTGACCTCGGCGTTGGTGGGGCATTTTGTATCAGGAGACCTTCCACCACCGTTGCCTTCTCTTCTCCCTTGCTGCCGTGGTGTTTAGAGCAACGGCGCAGCATTTGGCACAGCCATGTGCAGCCAGCCAGGGCTCTTCCCTGCAACCAGGTGCTCCTTCGAAGGTAAAGCCAATTCTTTTAAAAATGACGCCCTACTACAACAAAGCTTCCCCTGCCCAAGAGGGCAGCCCAACCCCACATAGGGAGGCAAATCTCCTGGGGCCGCAATGCAGGATCGGCCCACTCAGGAGAAGTGCCCAGACACCATTCCTGCCTTCCTCTTAGGAAAGGGGTGAGGTCAATAGTAGACAGTCTAAGGTTAAAGTTTTTGGGTTTTGAGGAAGAAACCACAGAGTCAGGTAGAGTATTCCAGACATTGAGCACTCTGTTGCTGAAGTCCTATTTCCTGCAATCAAGTTTGGTGCAGTTAACCTTGAGTTTATATCTATTGTGTGCTCTTGTGTTGTTATGATTGAAGCTGAAGTATTCATTTGCAGGTAAGTCATTGCAATGTACGATTTTATATACCATACTTAGATCAGACCAAAGACGGCATAATTCAAGATTTTCTAGGTCTGGAATTTCAAGTCTGGTGGCATAAGATATTCTACAACGAGTAGAGGAGTGGAGAACTCTTCTTTGAAATATTTCTGGACTTTCTCAACTGTGTTAATATCAGATACGTAATGTGGTTCCAGACTGATGAGCTATATTCGAGTATTGGTCTAGCAAATGTTTTGTATGCTCTAGTTAGTAGTGTTATATTACCAGAGAAAAAGCTACGTAGGATTAAGTTAACAACTCTTAATGCCTTTTTGACTATGTAGTTACAGTGGGCTCTAGCACTTAGATCATTAGAGACGAGTATTCCAAGGTCTTTTACAGAGCTTGGATCATCTACAAGGTCTTGACTATTCAGCTTGTATTTTATTTTCTGATCTTTTTTGCCAATATGTAAGACAGCATTTATTTGTTGAGATTTGAAGCTGCCATTTGTTTGACCATTCTGATATATAGTCAAGATCTTTTTGAAGTGTAGCAGTATTGTCTGTGGTATTGAACAGCTTTATATCATCAGCGAAGAGAATGCAGTTGCTCTTAATATGATCACAGAGGTCATTTATGTAGAGTATGAAGAGAGTTGGTCCTAGAACATTGCCTTGGGGGACACCATTCTTGACAGGTACAGAATTTGATAGGACGCTCCCAATTTTGACCATTTGTTATCTGTTTGATAGGAATGCTTCTATCCAGTTATGCAGTTGTCCAGAGATACCATAAGATTTTAGTTTTAGGAGTAGTTTGTTGTGTACCACTGAATCAAAGGCTTTACAGAAATCTATGTAGATTGTGTCTATTGTTTTGCCCTGATCGAGTTATGTAGTCCATATGTTTTTGCAGTGTAAGAGTTGCAGATTACTGGATAATTTTTTTTTGAAACCAAATTGTTTATTAGAGAGTAGGTTGTTTGTCTCTAAGTGGAGGATAATGGATTGGTTAATAATTGATTCCATGACTTTACAGGTGACGCAGCATAAGGAGATTGGTGTGTTAATTTTCAACTAGGCTGGGGTCTCCCTTTTTGAAGATGGGGATGACCGTGGCTTGTGACCATAGTTTTGGCAAGGAGCTGGTCCTGAAAGATTTTTCAAAGATTATGTTTATAGGTTCTGCTATGGCAGTGGATATCTTTTTTAAGGAGTAGGCACATATTCCATCTGGTCCAATAGATAGAGATGCTTTTAGATTGCATAGTGCTTTTTCAACATTGTCTTCTGTAAAATCGATATGTATTAGATCATTGTAGTTTTATGTGGTTCGGCTAGAAAATACTGGGCATGATCCATTGTTGTTTACAAATACTGAGCCGAAGGCTTTAATGGTGTCCTCATTGCAGTCTTTACCATTAGGTCCTTTCAGGGGTGAGATGGACCTTGAGTCTTTTAGTTTGTTGTTTACAAAATTTTAAAAAGTGCAGGTAGAATTGGTGCATAGAAGGTTTTCTTCTTGTTTAATGTGATAATTGGTGCATTCAGTCTTTATCTGGTGGAATAAATTTTTATATCAACTTTTGAAGTTGGCAACATGACCAAGTTTGTTTTTCCGCCAGAGTGCCCCCTTTCCCGCCCCTCTCTGTGTGCCTTTCTGTGTGTGTCTCTGTGTGTAATAAAATACTATTAAGAAATTGGAAATGTGATATTATTTTAGATATTAAGGACTGGTAATGTGTAACATCTATCCTGGAAAAGGAAATACTTTCTCCTAATTAAAGAATAAGACAATACATTCTTCTTTGACATAGCTTTACTGGTATTTTATAATACTTTTATCTGAGTAGAATGTAGTATTATAAATTTTAGTAAATTAAGAACTGTTTGTTTAATATATATTCTTGTTTAATTTTTTTTCCTGTTCTTCATTATTTTTATGGTTTGCTTAATTATGAGTATTTTGGTATTTTCCTTATATTCTTCACTCTTGCAAAATAAATAAACAAAATACTAATCAAATGTTTACTTGATATCATTACACATGGAATCAATTTCTCCTTTAGGAGGAAAGAGAGATGTGCATTTACCATTGTACATAAATGGCGAGGAGGTGGAGAGGGTTGGTAGATTTAAATTTCTGGGCACTTATATCTCGGAGGACCTCTCATGGACTATGAATGCTAACATGCTTGTAAAGAAGGCACAGAAGAGGCTGTACTTCCTGAGAATGCTCAGGAAGATAAATCTATCTCAGTATCTACTTCTGTCCTACCACTGCAGCACCATTGAGAGTGTCCTGACATACTGCATTCTTGTATGGTATGGGAGCAGCTCTGTAGCTGACAAAAAAGCTCTACAGAGAATCATTAAGACTGCCCAGAATATCATTGGGCTCCAGCTACCAGCCCTGGATAACATCTTCACATCTCACTGTTTGTGGAAGTTGCACAACATTCTCAGAGACTCTTCCCATCCTGCTTACAATCTTTATGAACTGTTGCCTTCTGGCAGAAGAAACAGAACAATTAAAACTCGGACCACATGTTTTCTGAATAGTTTTTATCTCAGAGCTATAATTGCACTTAACAATGAACTTAAGGACCACCATCAGTGAACTGTTGGATAGTATTACTTGGTCTGTTATGTGGATGCTTGTGTGTTTTTAGGAGGCGGAGAATTTTGGCAGGTAGGGAGGTGTTTGGGGATTGTCATGTGTGTGTGCATGTTGAGTCCGGTCTCTGGGTGTTACATGAATTTCACTGTATGTATACTGTGTATGTATGTACAATGACAATAAAGAATTCAATTCCTGATGCCCTTTCCTTCCTTTTTGGGGAAAGTACCATAAAACATGATTATTGATTGGATCTTGGGGGCTGGAATACTGTGACATTGTTCTCTATTCCAGTAAAAGGTCTTGTTCATGATTACTCATACTTTGGTCATCTCACTGATCTATGCAATATACTCTACAGTGGCTTCCCTTGAAAATCATTCAATTGGTACAAAATGCAGCATCTCATTATGCCCATGTAATACTGCTATTCTGCAAACTACAATAATTCCAAATAGCTTCTGGGTGCAATTCAAGGTGCTGATGATTATCTTTAAAACCCTTCATGGCAAGAAACTGGATACTTGAATGACCATCTTCCCAGTCTGTCTGTCCAACACATTCCCACGGATAGAGAATGCTCTAGGTTCCTTCTTTTAACTCTTGTCATCTTACATAACCTATGAAGCTTATTTTTTCCATGGTTGCCCTTTTTCTCTTGATCATTCTCCCCAATACATGGCAGGCTTCATCTCTGCTTTTAGAGAAGCCCCTAAGATCTGGTTTTATTCCCAGGCTGGATGAGTGGGAGCTCCCCTGAGGTTGTTTTGCTGTCTATTTGGTTGCCATTTTAATTTTGTATTTAGATATTTATTAATTGCCAGTTTTGTTTTGTTTTGTTATATCTTGTCCGCATTTATGTTGTATACTGTCCAGATTAATTTGAATTGGGCAGCTCAAAAAACTTGAAATAAACAAGAGAGCTGATTGTTTCTGGTGCTGTATGAAGGCAATATTATTGATTTCTGTAACTGTAATCCTATTGTTTCAATACAAATACAGAAGTTGGGGGTGTAAATTGCTCAGAATGAGTCCTGCCTGGAGCAGCCTATTAACATCAATGTATAATCAATTTAACCAGACTACGTTAATCCAATTATCTGATTTCATTTAGAATACAGAACCACTCTCGACGACTGGCTGGGTTCGCACAACATAGTAAAATGTGTGACTGGAATAGATTAACACTCCTGCAAACAGAGATGTAGGTTAGTAGTACCACGATCTTGTAATCGAACACATAAGTTACATATCAGGTAAAGTTTCCTGAAGACAAGTAGATATATATAGAAATAAAAAAATAGGTTGTTTTCCCCTTCATTGCGCGTAATTTAATTTTCTAGTTATCCCTGACGGTTTCTCATCTTAGGATGAAGTCGGTGCTACGACGATTAGCTTTTCTGAGAGGGACCAATCAATCTGGGACTGCAGGACGTCCTAAATTCAACATCTCCTTTTCCCAACAATTCCGCATTTCACTCTTTTGAAGTGGGCGCCTGCGCATCAATTTCTTCGCTTTTCCGTTTGTCCGTCACGCGCGTTGTGGTTCAGTCCCGCCCCCGACCGATGGAGTGCGCTGATTGAGTTGACGGCTCCCTTTGCTTCACTCTGAAAGAACACGAGCAGTTTCCGCGCCTGCGCAGAGTGAGAGGGCGAAGGCGATGTTGGCATCCCCACAGAAGATGACGTCACTCTTCCCAAGCCAGCTGTCAACTCCGCCCTCGTTTTAAATAAGGGGAGGTCTCGGTTTCGCCGGTGTCTTCATGGCTGCCATATTGGAAAGGAAGTGAGTGCAGGAGGTATCGGTAGAGCAGGGACGGAAAGCCCTTCTTCATTCCTAGTGCGGAGGAAGACGTAGTTATTCTTCTTGACAAAGGAAAAGATAATTCGGCAGTGGATTCAGCAGCTGAGTGGCAGGGGAGCTTGACAGACAGCATCCCAGAGGGGGAAACGGTGGCTGCAGCGGGCGGCGGCGGCGGCTTTGGCCTAAGATGGCGGATCCGGCGGAGTGCAACATCAAAGTGATGTGTCGCTTCAGACCCCTCAATGATTCGGAAGTGATTCGAGGCGACAAGTACATTGCCAAGTTCCAGGGCGAAGATACCGTCATCATCGCGGTGAGCGCGGAGAGAAAAGCGGGTGGGAAGAGGCCGGGTGGGAAGAGGGAGAAATGAAAGGAGTGGCAGCGAGGTCTTGGGGTCTCCCCAAAGGCTTGGGCATTGACTGGAAGGACCCGGGTTGTATTGATAGCGGTGGCAGCAGGTCAGAGTATTGGGATGGCTTGGTAATGGAAAACTGATCTTGGGGCCAAAAGCTGGGACAGCTCCCGGGATGAATGAGGGTGTGAGAGACCTGGAGGTGGGACTACCCGAGTGGAGTTGCGGGAGCCAGGAGGGAAGGGCTGAACGGAGCCTGGCATCCCACGGGAAGTGTTTGTTTAAGAGATTGGGCCCAAGCTGTGAGCTCTTCTCACATAATCGGGGAAGAAAAAGAGCAGTTGTCAACTCTGGTGTAATTATTTCATGCACCTATCAGAAAAGATACCGAAAAGCAGTCAGCTCCATGTTGTTCTAAGCCTTGTTGTGCAGAACAAGCATCAAAACAAAACCCACTGGTGAGACTTTTGTGTTCACAGAATATCGAAAAGCTCCCTTGTGGGGCTGTAAAATCTGTAGTAAGTGCATGTTAGGAGCAGTGGTGTGATTATCTAACTTACTGTTTTCCAGCAAGTTAACTGATAGCAACTGACACATTTGTACTAAAGATAGATTTTTATCCCAGCAAATTCTTACAGATCATTGGGTAGCAAACTTAAACTTGCAATGGGGCACATTAATTCGCAAATTGTCAAACGATATTGTATAAGTAGAATTGAAGCACAACTTGAATTCCATTACTAATGTGTTTGCAGAAAAGCATTTCATAATTTAGTGCTTAAACTATGCACATGTGGGGTAGAAATGTTACTGCTGTGATTGGTATGGTTTTATGCTAGACTCTTAATGCTTCTGGATTTGGCATTCTGGAATATCTAACCTCATTTTGCAGATTTTCTTCAAACAAACACAACTGTTACATATGGAAGATGAGCTTTATACTATTATTGCATTGTAACTGATGCTGAGCTGTGTCAGCAGCTACTTTATAAAAAGTTAATTCAGAACTGAAAAGGAGAAAGGTTTGGAAAAACTGATTGGTTTAACTGCTCACTTTACAATAGTTCTGTACTATTAACAATTACTATTAACAAGTACTATTACTGTTTACTATAAACAAGTACTATTAACAATTTTTTCTTGATAAGAATTTGTAATTCAAAACTACTTTCACTTAAAAACCACATGAGCCTTATTAATATGTTCTTTTCAAGCATTGTAATAAACATCTGGAAATCCTTTTTAAAATTTTGTCTAAATAGCTTATTCTAATTAATTTACTATAGTGAAGTTTTATGAAAATGTCACTTTTTATGAAGAGCTGATAACTGCAAGTTAACTATATTGTTCTTCCTATCTAAATAAAACTTGTGTGAGTAACTTGCATGGCTTAAAAAAATATGAGCATTTTAAAAGTTCCTAAGAAAATATGAAAAAAGGAGTATTAGGCCCAGGAGATCTCCCAGGAAGAGCATTTCAGAGATGCATTTCTGGTGAAGCTACTGAAAAGATTTTCCTTTGAGTTTATTTTATTCAATTCAGATGTACTCAGTTGCTAGGTATGACGCATCATTTCTTTATGGCAACCTTCCCTAACCTAAATGGTTTTATTTGTTGTAAATTTACCTTTATTGTAATAATTACTCCTCATTCCTACTGAGCTGGAGCTGAAATAGACAAATATTTAAAGACATGTTGCAGAATTTGTTTTAATTCTTACTTCTGTCTTATTTCTTGGAGAAGTAATAAGATTGTTTTGGTATCTTTGTCCTAAGCTTTAAAAGATTTTGAAAACTGATATCATTTTGAACTGTGCTTAGAAATGGTGGAGGAGGAACTACAGGTTCTTTAAGAAATGAAGATATCATAAACAGAGCTTTGGAGACCTTGGGGAAATAAGGAGAAATAATGGAAAACTTTATTTTTCTCAAGTGGTTTGAAAAAAAGTATTCTGTTTTCTTCCATATTTTCCTGGTTTTTCTTAATTATGATCTTAGTCTAAAAATATCAAAATTACACTTTGAATTAATATTTTGTCAGTCTTCAGAAGTAGCCCTGTGTACATTGCATTACCAGATCTTACTTTGGAGCTACAACAATTGAATAATTTGAGGTATGCCATCTTTGTCTAGAATGGCTATATTTGGCCCAATAGACAAAAAACAACTTGGCCATATGTGTTTTGTAAAAAAAATAGAGAACTTTTTGTGATATATAAAACTTGCAAGTATCACAGAATTATACGTATTAGGACATCTTTTCCTCTAAGGTTCAATATTTATACCATGCATACTAAAAATAGTCATAGAAGGGAGTTATGATAGAAGCTTAGGAAAAAAATGGTTAGAATTGTATGAAGATTGTAATTGATATCTAAAATGTTTTCAATTTTTTTCTAACTCCTTTGTCTTTTTTCTAATTTCTTTTTTTATTTTTCACATTTATTCTTTTTACTGTAGTTCTTGTATATTTAAAATCTTTTAATAAAACTGTTTTGAAAATATAGCATGTATATTAATTTCCCAGCGAGGTTTTCTATTTGTTTGTTTTAGAAATTTGATTTGGCTTATCACATTTTTTTCTTTATTGGTGCAGTCTACTCTGGTTTCATTGTGAATAAACTACAATTGTACTGGAGAGGAGTTAAGAAGGAAGTAAAAATTAGCTTCAGTCCTGACTGAGACCTAACTTCCTGTGTAGAATGAGGTTGCTTTGAGGGCTGTTGAAATATAGACTACCTGTTGCAAGCAAGCAGTTTACTAAGGAGTGCATATCTATATTTCTCTATTAAATTTCTGTGTTTAATATAAAATACAAAACTTAACTTTAAAAGCAAATTTCACATACTAAAATTTACTGAAGTTATAGAAGCAGAATGTTTCTATGATGTATACATTTTGCTAATACTTGTCCTGTTTGTTCAAAAAAGCTAATTCAGATATGTAACATTTGTGATGGCTTCAACAATGAAATGTTTCCAATTTCTCTGTTGGTGAATACTTTTTAAAGTATTTAGACTGTTAATTATTTTGCACAGGACATTTTTTTTAGATTTTTAAAAATCCCTTTATTATTTTTATAAATAACTCAAGGCAGAAAATAAACACCAGTGACTGTCCCAAAATCATCCAGCCAGCTTTCATGTTTAAGGTGGGACACATTACTTGTGCTTTATGTGTAATGCATGCATATCAGGCACACCTGAAGAGATAAAGTTTTCTGATAAACAGGCAGAAGGCTTTGTATGAACTTGCCTTCAAAATTGTTTAAAATTGGGTGCGTGGACCTTTTTATTTCATAATTTATTGAGAGGCACAGTTTTTATTTGACCTTATAATGAACAATTATTTTTGATACCACATGCTTAAGTCTTCTGGCAGATACCACGCTGTTTTTTGTTTTGTTTTTTTGTGGCTGCTTTTCAGCGATTCCAAAATCTGATGTGATGAATGGATTTTTTTCATGAGATCTCTGCAAAACATGGACACATGCTACATGCTGAGTAAATCAGCTGAAAAGTTTGTCATTATTGTGCAAATTCAATTTGCCAGAATAACCCAGGTAGTTCCTAAAATAATGAAATCGTGTTTGTTCTGATTAAAGGCTGCAACCAAATATTGTCTCAAAACAGCTAACCAAATACCTAAGGAAAGTCTGTAAACAGAATATGTGAACAGTTATACTTTCCCATTTGTTCCTTACAACTGGTGTGAAAGTTAATCTGATGCCGGAAGAAATTACAGCACTCAGGATTAATAATCAGGAAACATTTGATTGTCAACTCCCTTGATGTCATTAGATTAGGAAATGTATATCATAAGCAAATTTTACTTCATAATTTTAATAAAGTTTAATGTAAGTTAAATAAATTCCAGAGTTATGCACACATTGGAATGTTAAAGAACTTACTTTGTATATTATATGAGCATAGCACATCTCTTTAATGAACAAATGAGTACTGTATAAGATATCTTATATTAGCAGCATTTTTTTCACCTTCTCAAGGTGCCTGGACTAGATAGGCTTTTTGTCCTATGAGATTAAATTGTAATAGAAGCCAACAATGAATATAATGATAAATGTTTCTTTAACATTCCTCATACTTCTCTAAATCTATTTTCATAGCTTGTAAAGTATTTTAATTAAAAATAAAACAGAAATTCTTGTTTATAAATTTGTAATGATTAGAAATTTATAAATTGTAATGATTTTCTCTAGAAATTGGAAAGCTCTTAATATAACAGTAGATAACTAATTTATATTAAAAAAAATCAATAAACTTTTCAGAATTAATGCTACTTGTTTTTGCTATTGTGTACTGGTATGAAACAGATTTCAGTACTTTTTAAGAATATGTTTTTTGGTGTGAAATAAGCTTTGTAGAGACTTACATAACACACGTTTAACAAAGTTAATAAAAGAATTAGTGTATTCTTAATATGTGAGAAAAATATTAAAGAAATACTATAGTTTGAACCAAAAGCTATGTGGCTATTAAACTTACCTTTTCTTACCAGGTTGGAAACCAGTTTCTGAAAGTAGTAATTACCATATTTCTTGAATCAGCCTATTGAAATCAATCCTAGTTAGTACTTGATAGAATTATGAAACATCATTTCATATCTCCTTGATTAACTCTTCAGGAGTGTTGAATATACTGACAGTCTTTAGACATTAAAAACAGATGATTCTGATTTGTTCTTAATTTAAAATTAGCATAGTGTATTACAATTCTTAAAAAGTTCTTGTTTTATCAGTTAATATACTTTGGATTACTATTTTTATAGTCTAGACTGTTTATTACTTTAGCATCCAGTACTTTTATATTTCAATCTAGTAAGGGAAGCACAATCTAATATTTCAACTAGAAAATATTTCTAGACACTATAAAATATATGTTTATCATTTCAGTATTTTATTTGTTCCTTTCAATGGAAGAAAAATTAATAAGAGCTGCATTGCATTTGAAAAGCCTTGATAAACACAGGGAAAATCATATTTATTTATATCCCGCCTTTATTATTTTTACAAATAACTCAAGGCAGTGAACATAGCCAATGCACTTTCTTCCTCCTTTTTTCTCTACTACAACAACAATCCTGTGAGGTGAGTTGGGCTGAAAGAATGTGACTGATCCAAGGTCATCCATCTGGCTTTCAGGACTTGAACTTATGGTCTTCTATTTTCTAACCTGGTGTTAACCACTAGGCAAAAGCTGGCTGTCATCAAAATGAGACGAAATTATCAAATTATTCAAAGATAAAGTTAATTTAGTTTCAGGTTGTACTGGATCGCTGTATCTTTTCTAACATTTTCAAAAGACATGTTAGACCAGTTTTAATGGTTAAATCATTGCTTTCAATGTTGTCTGAAAAATCTGGTGGACAGTCATGCGTATATATTTATTAAAACTAACATACTCTCAAGCATTGGATAAAATTAACCTTGAAAATTACCTCCTCTTTTGCTGGCATTTTTTTTTATCAGTTTCAGTAGTCTTTTCAAGGAACTGTATGAGGTTTAGCAAAAAAATATTTTTGTTAATAAACATCAGAGGGATACAATGTAACCTATGATCCAAAATTAATTGAAATACCAAAGGATTGTTCTAAATTTATAACTTTACTTTTATGTTTATTTTTTGCAGTCTAAGCCTTATGCATTTGACCATGTATTCCAGTCACACACATCACAAGAACAAGTATATAATGATTGTGCTAAAAAGATTGTTAAAGGTAAGAGGAGACAATTTTACTTAATAATAAAATATGTGAGTCACAAGTGTAGTTTTATAGCCCTATAACCTGTTTTGCCTTTTAAAACATTAATTTAGTAGCAAGACCAAGCAATTTGGGTTCAAAAATTAATTTGTTTTTAAAATCTGATACAGAGTTACAATTCAGTTTAATGTCTGAAGGGGGAGATGTTTTTTTCATATAACTTTCAGAAATATGCCAAGAGACCCAGTCCAATATTTATGAAATAAACTGAAATTTATAATAGTAATTAAACAGGTACTGCTTCACACTAATTTTTCTCATTGTATAGATTCTTGTAAAATAAATATATCTTCCGTCACCTATAAAATAAACTATTTTTTTAGAATTAATTGCCCTATTAATTTTTTTCCTCATGCATTGCAATTGGCTATTAGATAGAAAACTATATACACATTTTTCTTATTTCCACATACTGCAGACTTGCACTCTCTCTATTCCTCCCAGTTATCCTTAGATCATTAAAAATAAACAACTCTTATCTATTCTTTCTCCTATTAAGCTTATTGAATGTTCTCTATTAACTGTCTTAAACTCACAATGTGGGAAGCATTGTGCTTGCTGCTGAAAGAATAATCATAAAGATGACAATATGAGCAAACAAAATGGAAATGAGAGAGAGGTGAGCTGAATGAAAACTGAGAATGCATAGGATTGTTTCCTTCTTGCACTAAAGATTATATTGGTAATGAATAAGAACAAATTAAAATCATGTGAGAAAGCAGTAGCAGCAGCAAGTACGCAAGGCCAATATTACAAATATTTTGTACAGTAGCTTCTTTTTATGGAACAACATATGGAACCATAATTCAGCCATATAGTCTCTGGCACCTTATGAATGCTTAAGAATGGGGTTAAGTATACACCTTTCTTAATGCTTAGATTAAATAATAGAACTCTGGTTGGGAGATACCATGATATGCACTGAAACTCCTGATCTGCCAAGAAGTTAAATATTTGCCCAGATCAAATATCTGTTCTTTCTTTTTTCCACAATTGTCTTGCTTTATTAGATATTTTTATTGCATATAAGTGTACTGAACACTCTGGAGCAAAACTTAATGAATCTTCCAAAGAAGAGCATTGATTTCAAAGTACAGTGCTTTCTGTGAAGCTACTATGGAATCTATTATTAATGTATATTCTTTCTACTGTAGATGTACTTGAAGGATATAATGGTACAATATTTGCTTATGGACAAACTTCATCTGGGAAAACTCACACTATGGAGGTAAGATATTGTTAAATATGTTACTTGATGCATGCTTCTCTATACACATCAAACTATTTAGTGAATAAGATTCAAATGAAGACAAACTAGAAATATATGAAAATGGTTATAGCTCAGCAAGGTATTTCTTAATAAAATTATGTAGCAGAAAATTCATAGACAATTGTAAGCATTAATGTAATTATTTCTAGGGAATAATATTTCTATCGAGGTATCAATAGTATATATTACATTTTAGGTAAGTAGTTAGTAAGTGTATTGTTGTAACCACTGGTTACAACATAGTATTCCATAAAATACAACAAAAAAGTAATATTGTAAAATGTGATAATAAAAAGAGGATTAGATGTAAAAAGATCCAACAAAATAAGGCTAGAATTAAAACTAAGAATTTAAATGTTTACTTCTAAATTTAAATGATACCAAAGCAAAAATAGTAGCTTAGTTGCTGGTAGTTGGGAACACAATGAAAGATATAGGTTAATGTCTTCTTGTTCAGCAGTTGTTCAAAGTTACAGTGGCAAAGTTACAGTATTACTTAGTTATACTTTCCACAAGTCCTTGAAGTACTGGCCATCTTAGCTCCCCCCCCCTCGCCACATGATCAGCACAGGCAAATAGCTCACACTTAAACAGTTGCAATGCCCTGTGGTCACATGATTGTGTCACAAGTTGTTCCTGTAAGTTATTCCCACCACTTTCCCATGTGCTCTGGTGCACTCTTCAGAACTTACCTCCTGGCCACACTTGTGCCAGTCTGAAGCAGCTATTTGTTTGGTTCACCCAGTATCTGACCGTGCTTGCATTGGATTGCACCAACTGTCTGCATGTTTTCCCATCCTTCAGAGTATTCACTCTGCATCTGTCTAGTTGTACCAGGCTGGAGCAGCCACCTGTGTACATTCCCACCAACTGGAGAACCTAGCACACTTAATCATGCTGACACTGCAACAGCTATTTACCTGCCTACTTGTAAGCTGCCTGGGACTTCCTCCTAGCTTCCCCACTGACTTTGGTTTTTGGAAGCTAGCAGATCCTTGTCACAAGCTGATCCTTGCTTAATAATCGTTGATCCTCACTTAACAATGGCAACAGGGATTGCCAGGATTGTGACCATAAAGAGATGTCATTATGTGACATATTTTATGATCTCATCATTTAGCAACAAAAATTACTGTCCCAATTACTGTTAAGCAAGGATTATCTCTATATGGTATAATGATCATTTGTAAATTGTATTACATTCAGGGATGGGATACGACAGGGTTAATTACCAGTTTGGGGTATACCAGCTTCCCTGCACAGCTGCGAGCCATGCACCTGTAAATCGTCACCAGCATGCTGCATGCAGAGAAGCAGCCTTTGAAACAGCCCTCTTTTCCTGCTTTTTTAACTGCAGCTTTTTTAACTGCCTCGTTCAGCAGCTGAAGTTGAAAAATCAGGAAATAAAGATCAGGTAAGAGCCCAGGTGGGTGGGTGGGCAAAAACATCAGCAGACGTAGAGCCAGTAGAAATCCACCCCGATTACATTCCATCAATGTCAGTGGAAAAAATAAAACAGTTATTTCTCAGAGTTGAAATTAATGGATAAGTGATTAGATTTAGCTGGGTCATGCCTATACATTTTTCTTATAATAATAGCAATTAATAACTTATTAAATTTATATGTGTGCTGATGATTGGTTACTCTGCGTGGTTTACATATTGTTAAAAAAAATTCAAAGCAAGGAAGTGACAACAAAAAAAGAGAAAATGACAAAGCAGATAGAAATAAAGAAGAAACAAGCCCAACAATCCAAAGAGGTTTCAAAGAACCATGAGTAAACTGGGGCTATTTGAACATCATTCTAGAGTGCAAATGCTGTGTTTCCCGGTCGCAAAATGTGTCAATGTTTAATAGAAGGCATTCAGAGATCAGATGGGATCAGCCAGGCGGTCCCTCAGGTAAGCAGGCCCTATGCCACATAGGACTTTATAGCTAGCAGTCAGCAACTTGAATCACAGTGGAAACGAACTAGCAACTATACAAGTAGTGAAGCAGATGTGTTACATGGACACATCAAAGCATGCTTATCACTGCCTGTTGCTGAATTCTGCATTCTGGATTAGTTGAAGTTTTCAAGGACAATCCCATGTAGAATACATTGCAATAGTCAAGTTATGAGGAGACCAGCGAATTAGTGACTATCTGAATTTTGAATTATAAGCTGATTGTGAGTATAGTTTTTCAAAAATCCTATTCATTGTTTTCAGACTAAATATGCAGTCATGGCAATAATTAAATTTATCTTTATTTCAAGGGGAAGTTACATGATCCAGATGGAATGGGGATTATTCCACGAATAGTGCAAGATATCTTTAATTATATTTATTCCATGGATGAAAATTTGGAATTTCATATTAAGGTAATTTATTCATTCATTTTGTTTATATCTATGTGTACCTGGCAATATAAAACTGGATGGCTAGCATATTGTAACAACAACAGATAAAAGCCATGAAAATAAAAATTAAAGAAATATCACATTGGAGGCCACTCATATATTTTCACAATTCAATGGGTTCAAAGAGTGCCCTGGCCTAGGGCCTTAAGGAATAAGCAAATCTTTAATATATTATTTCATAATCTAGATTATAATTAAATATCCCTACCCTCCAAACACCCAACTGGAACCAGCCCCACAGGAAGAAAGGACCATCCCAACACTTCTAAATCCCTAAGCTGGTCCAGAAGTCCACTATGATTGCTGGTATTGAAAACTGTTGAGAGACTAACAATCCCAATTCTTTTAGAAGCAATTTGTAAGTGTGACTAGTGCTGTGTCAGCACTATAAAGGGATCTGGAGAAATTGATAATCCACTTCCTCCATTGCCCAAAGCTGAATCTAACCATGTTCAGAACAGCTTTCCCCCCAAAAAGGAAGATTGGAGACCTAATGAAAATTGTCCATTAATAATATGTCCAGCAATGACTTCTTGAGAAGGGGATGCACCATCTCCTTAATCACAAATGGAGCCACTCTTTATCCAAGAATGAATTTACTATAGCTATGGCCAGTTAGAAGGACATAATCTAATACAGTGGTTCCCAAACTTTTTCAGTCCATCACCCCCTTGGTGCTATAAACTCATCCTCAGTGCCCCCAACCAGGGGTGGGATTCAAATTTCTTAACAACTGGTTCTGTAGACGTGGCCTAATTTGTGGTGTGGCTTGGTCATGTGACTGGATGGGTATGGCTTGCTGATCACGTGACCAGATGAGCGTGGTTCGGTGGTCATGTGACTGGGTGGGCATGGCCATGTGGCCATGTGACTAGCAAACCTAATATAAGTGGTCCTCGCTTAATGGCCAGTTGCTTATTAAGTGTTCTAATTTATGACTGATCTCCCCAGAGCTACTTGACCTGTTTTTGGAGTTTTGACAGCCATGCGCACATGCACACACATACATACACACTCCCTTCTAACCCTGCTGGAGCAGGTGATTGGACTAAATATCTCATTCACTTTTTCCTCCCTCTGTCCGTCTGTCTCTCTCTCTCTCTCTCTTTCTTTTTTCTTTTTCTTTCTGTCCCCCCCTTTCTTTTTCTTCCTTTCTCTCTCCCTTTTTCTTTCCCTTTTTCTTTTCTTTCTTTTCTCTTCCTTCTCTCTCTCTTTTCCTCTCTTTCTCTCTCTCCCTCCCTCCATTCACTTTCTTCTTCCTCCCTCCCTCTTTCTTCCTCTCATTCCCTCTCTCTCTCTTTCTCTTTCTTTCTGTTTTCCTCTCTATCTTTTTCAGTCCCTTCCTTCCAACCCCCTCTTTCTTTGTCTATCCTTTTCTTCCTTTCTCTTCCTTTCTCTCTCCCCTTTTTTTACTTTCTTGTCTGTTCCTTCTCTCTTTCTCTCTTTCTCTCTCTCTCTTTCCCTCTGTTTTTCTTTTTCTCTCTTTCCCTCTCTCTTTTCTCTCTCTCCTTCTCTCGTTCCCTCTGTCTCTTTCCCTGTCTCTTTATCCCTTCCTTAACCTATCTACTTATTTTCTGCCCAGGCAGGTGTGGCCTAATCTGTCAAAGGCCTGGGCTAATCCTGCATCACCCCATTTTCCCTTTCAGAAGCCCCAGCCCTTAATCTCCCCTTTTCCTCCCTCATAACTGCCTCTTTTGTCGTCCCACGGCTGTGACTTTACCTTCCTTCCGTGGCTGGCTGCCAGGGAAGGCAAGCCAGAGCTGAGCCATTATTGTCACTGGGCTCCCCGCCAGCCCACGTCGCCCTTGTTATGAATGTCTGCAGCCACCACGTGTTTTTTGGTGCGGCTGGACTGCAGCCATACCAGAAAAAGTATGCGGCGGCTGGAGATTTTTTGCAGTGAAAATTACCGACCTCGAACTTTTCTCTGCTTTTCCAATGTGCCACTGCAGCCACATTCTAGGCGCTGGCCCCGCAGATCCACACCATTGAGCCCACTGCAGTGGAGACACTTGCCCAAGCAAGTCTGAGTGGAGTGGTACAGCAGTCAATGGGGTGAGCCTCCATGGCCGGTGCCTAGAACACAGCAGTGGTGGCACGTTGGAGAAGTAGAGCAAAGCCGGAGGTCGGTAATTTTCGCTGCAAAAAGCCTCCAGATGCCACATGTTTTTTTCAGTGCATCTGGACTCCAGCTGCACCAAATAAAAACGTGGCATCTGGGTGCTTTTTGCAGCAAAAATTACTGACCTCCAGCTTTGCTTGCTCCGCTTCTCCAACATGCTGCTGTGGCCGTCAGTGATTGTTGTGCATGCATGCGATGTCGTGCAAGTGCAATAAGGACTGACTGGGCAGGGAACAGAGGAGTGGGCGGAGAGGAGCAGGATCTTCCAGGGGCCCGTTTTACCAGTTCTCCAAACTACTGGGAATGGTAATGAACCAGTAGAATCCCACCCATGAATTGCACCCTGCGAGGGGCCCACCTCCAGTGCCCCCCTGCCACCTCTTAGTGCCCTCCTGCTGACCACCTTGCCTCTTAGAGCCCCCCAAGGAATTCCACCACCCCCTAGGGAGCGGTACTGCCCACTTGGGAACCACTGATCCAATACATGGGCAGCCTTTACAGGCCCAGTGACGCTGTCCACTACATTGGGAGCAGCAGGGTCAAACTCTCCCCAAACTGCCAAATCAGACTATGCCTCAATCAAGTTCATAAGAACTTTATAATTTTAAACTTTAAGAATGATTAGATTGGCTCAGAGCATATTTTTTTTAGATGCATTGAATAGTCTTCTCAGTGATCCTTTAGATGGATAGCAAGAATAAAGAGAATCCAAAGTTGCTTTTGAGAGATTGAGATCCCCTCTGAAATAATTTGGAGGTATTTAGAGCACAGGAAATTTTCTGTTGTAAGAGCAATCCAAATTCCCATTGTGCAAACTGTAAAGTCCTTCAGAAATTAGATACAGGCCAGAGTTTACTTTCTTATTACGCTTTACTAAACTTTACTAAAGCAAGCACGTTATTAAAAGCCAATCAGAAAGCATTCTTGGGTATAAGAATGAAAGATCAATTCTATCTTCCAAAAATTGATGACTGCTTGTCTTAAAACAGAGTATATTTGATACTTGGGTAAATACACTTGGGTAAGATTAGTCTTCACACTTTCTAATTTCTATAGTTTGAAATACCATAGAGATTTGAGAATAGTACTTCTTTACTGCAAAGATTACATATTTTGTATTTGAAGGGTTATAGTGATGTTATTTATACATATTATCACACATAATATTGCATTTTTAGGAAGAGAATTATTGTTTTTCACATGTACTTGAGTTCACAAATTTTGAATAACCCAGTGATTCTAACTTTAGTGACATTTTTACTAAGATGCAGCTTCATTTTTGATTTTCTAAGTTTTAGGTCTTATTGTCACAGATCCACTTCTTGAAAATTGTGCCATTTTAAATTTTTAACATTTGTAACTTATATAACACTCTGCTAAAATGGTTCAGAATATTATATTCATGTTTATAATTTAATCATAGGTACATTATTTTAATATATATTCATAAGTGAAAAGTTACAATTTTCTTATGCCACATTCTTTTAGGTATCATATTTTGAAATTTATTTGGATAAAATAAGGGACCTTTTGGATGGTGAGTATATTCTTTGTTTTGAAGATGAATAGATGTAGTTTTCTTGTAAACGAACATAAATGAACTTGCTTTTAAATGTATTGTCTATTAGTGCAGTTGAGAATTGTTTGGAGATTCTAATGAGGAAGTAAGACATTGATGTGCATGTAATAATAGGATGAGGATGGGCGAATTAAAAAAGTAGCAGATAAAGGCAATTATATCTTATTAAAATTCATGATTAGTGGCAAAATGCCTAGGAATTTAGTGTTACATTTTATAAGGTAATATTATTGTTTTGTACAAGTAGTCCTTAATTAATGACTTTCAAGTTTAGCAATTGTTTGAACTTAATAACAGTACTAGAAAAGTAGTTTTATGACAGGTCCTTAAGCTTAGATGGCAGCAGTTTCCACAGTCAGGCAATTTCCATTTGCGAGTTTCACAGCTGGATTCCGACAAGCAAAGTCAGTGGAGAAGCTGGAGCAGTAATTGGCAAATCACTGTCATAATAATCGTGTGGGATTAGATTAATGATTACAGCAGAACTGATTGCAAGTCCAATGTGGTTACCTGATGTTTCACTTTACAACTTCATTGTTTAGTAATGGAGTTGTCAGTCCCAGTTGTTAAGCAAGAACTATCTCAGGGCTGAACACAAAAGACTTGTAATGAAAGCTAAAACAGATCAGAAAGCTAAAACAGATCAGAATTTTGTAGAGAATAGGCTAGTCTGTGTTGTGAATACTGTAAAGCTATTGTGAATACTGCAAAGCTATTGTATAAGTTGCAGTTTGAATAATTGTCACTTTATCTTAGCAATGCAATTAGAAGAAAGTATGAAATGTAAAATTGAGGTAAATACAGTATTTTTCCTAGGAAAGAAAGCTAAGGAATTTAAAACTTAGTGGGGGGGAACAATAATGGACCAAAATTTTAATAGCAAATTTTACAAATGTCAAGTTTGTAACTAATTAAATGGAGTTCTACGTCTTTTGTCTAATAAAGGAATAATTACATTATGGAATAATTGCTACAAAACAACATTAAGGTAGTATTAATATATCCAGTATTTGTGGAGAATTATCTTTGTACAACAGTTATTAATATGAGAATAGCTTATATCCCCAGTTATAAGTATGTCCAAGTATTAAAAAGAAATGGCTTTTATTGTTGTACTCTCATCAAAAGTATCTCCACTATCATAGTTAAAAACAAAATATGCTTAGTCCTAGGCATCTATTTAATGAGTAAATATCAACTATTGTAATTTTTTCCCTTTTAGTCTCAAAGACCAATCTTTCTGTTCATGAGGACAAAAACCGAGTACCTTATGTGAAGGTGAGTATAAGATTTGAGTATGTCTTGCATTCTTTAGATGTATTTTTTAAAATTATTGATTGTTTTAAAATATATTTTCATAGGGCTGCACTGAACGGTTTGTATGTAGTCCAGATGAAGTTATGGATACCATAGACGAAGGAAAATCAAACAGGCATGTAGCAGTTACAAGTAAGTGATTTGTTTTAGCTTAATTTTTTAAATATTCAAATTACTCTAATTAAGAATTAGCATTTTTTCCAGTGGGTAAAGATAAAATATAAAAAAAAGTGAAAAGGAAAAAAATGAGGAAAAGGAATGTGCAAGGAATAAGAAAAAAGGAAAGGAAAAAAAAAATGTCATGAAATCCCCAAATTAATTTCATTTCTTTCAGGTTCAAGTAGAAAGTCCAAGATTAGTCTCCACATAGAAACAAAGCTAGATAAGTTCTTTGCTTTAATCATAGGAGTTAGCTTCGCCATCTCAACTAGATCCATTAACTTCACCACCCGTGCTTCAATTGTAGGAATCTGGACCCTGCTACCATGTTTCTCCAACAATACGGCCTCCACCAATAGGAAGGCCCAGCATATTTTATTGGCATAAAATCAAATTAAGACCCTCCCCCAAATTAAGGCCTATATTAAACATGCGAAATGGGGGGGAATGGCGGGGGGGGGGCTTGCCGTTAGGAAGTACTTTTGCTGCATACCTGGATATGGTGCTGCCTGCGTTGGTGGGGCACTTCGTATCGGGAAACCTTCCGCCACCATTGCTTTACCTTCTTCCCATGCTGCCGTGGCATTTAGAGCAACACTGCAGAATTTGGCACAGCCATGCGTGGCCAGCCAGGGCTCCTCTCTGTAATGCGGAGACACTTGGCTTCAGGCACTCCTGTCGCTGCTTTCCCTTTGTCTTCGAAGGTAAAGCCAATTTTTTAAAAAACGACACCCTACTACAACAAAGCCTACCCTGCCCGAGAGGGCAGCCCAACCCCGTGTAGGGAGGCGAATCTCCTGGGGCCACAGCACAGGATTGGCCCACCCCAGGAGAAGCACCCAGCTGACATCCCTGCTTGGTGCCGGGCAGAGCGCGAAGAGCTTCTGGGGAGCCCAGCGCAGCTGACAGGCGGGCCCTCCTGCCCGGCAGCAAAGCTCTTGCCAAGGCAGCAAGCATCTCCCCACCAGGCCCTCTGCTTATCCCACCAGGGCCGCGCTGGAGCCGTGCGGGTTGGGCACAGCTGGGAAAGCGAGTCACGGGTACGTACCTGCCTGCCAAGTGAAAGAGCTGGGCCGACTCAAGCGTGGCTTCCTTCCCAAGTCCCTCCAACCCGAAAGGCCACCGGGAGAGGCTGCCCAAGGCAGTGATAGCATCCACCCTTCCGTGGACCGGGAGGCAAGGCGACGGCCTGCGCCGCATCCTCCAAACTGAGCCCCGCCGAGTCAGCACCTCTGCCTGGTGCCCGTTCAGCTGCAGCATTTGGAGATGCGTGGGGACGGGGACGGGCTGGGTGAGAGGTGGAAAGGACGGGCAGCTTCAGACTCCCTCCGCCGGCCAGGGAAGCAGTGCTGCCAACACCTCGCCTCCCTGTCCACGGACAAGTGGACTCTATCACTGCCTCGGGCAACCTCTCCTGGTGGCCCCTTTGGATTCATGCTAAAGGGACTTGGGAAGGAAGCCAAGCTCAGGTCAGCCCGGCTCTTTTGCTTGGCAGGCGGGGGCGCACCTATGGCTCGCTTTCCTGGCTCTGTCCAGCTCACACGACTGTGACGCAGCCCTAGCGGGATGAGCAGAGGGTCCGCCAGGGAGGTGCTCGCTGCCTTGGTGAGAGCTCTGCTGTCATCTGCACTGGGCGCCCCAGGCGAAGCTCTTCGTGCTCTGCCCGGCACCAGGCAGGGATGGCGGCTGGGTGCTTCTCCCAGGGTGGGCTGATCCTGCGCTCCCGCCCTGGGGGATTTGCTTCCCCATGTGGGGTTGGGCTGCCCTCTTGGGCAGGGGAAGCTTTGTTATAGTAGGGCATCGTTTTTAAAATAATTGGCTTTACCTTCGAAGGCAAAGGGAAGGCAGAGACAGGAACGCCTGAAGCCAAGTGTCTCCGCCGGGCTCCGGTTGCAGGGAGGAGCCCTGGCTGGCCGCATGTGGCTGTGCCAAACACCACGGTGTTGTTCTAAACTCCACGGCAGCAGGGAGAAGGGAAAGCAATGGTGGCGGAAGGTCTCCTGATACGAAATGCCCCACCAACGCTGAGGTGAACATCCAAGCTGTTGCCGCCTGCCCACCCAAGGATGCAAGAGCGGAGGAATTAAGACAGCCTAGCCGTTTTTCAGGGATCAAAAAAAAATAAGGCCCGGCCTTATTTTGTGAGAAAGACGGTATTTCTATGCCTATAAAAGTCTCCCTGCTTTTACCATATACAGAAAGAAAGTCCCATGTTTTTTCTCAAGCGCTTATCCATCAAATCTAAAAGAAAAACCTATGATTTCAATTGCACATTTGTTTTAAAAATTCTTTGAATGAAAACACAACTGATCATAATAATTCAGAAAGCTACTTAAACGATAAATACATACAATAGAAATAAAATTAATTCGGTTTTAAATGTTGGCCTAAATTTTATCTTTTCCCATGTTTCTCTTCCATGTCAGAGATAACTTGTTTTCCTGAATAAAATGGGGGGTGAAAATATATTAGCAATATATTACAATCCATTTTCTGCTGGTTGCTAGTGACAGAAAAAAGGCTGTTTTGGCTTTTTTCCCCATGCTGATAGAAATCTTTTCCTTCAAGGAAAAGTCATTCTTTGCAACATTTTCAGTAACTTCAGTAGCAGTAATTTTCTATTTTTTAACTAGAAAGTTCAGGGCTATGATTCTTTTATATATACAGGTTATAAGTTGTCATATATAATCCAATATATTGAAGGACACCAGGATAGGGAGGACAGTTTAAGAATTTTACAGCGGAATTCTTCCTTTTTGGGGGTGGGGGGAGCCATTTCTTTGTTGTTGTCCAGATAGTTACAAGGAATCAAGTTAAGACTATCTAGGTTTTTTATATAGTTCCTTATTGCAATGACAAATAAATATGGCTTTAAAAATAAAAGATTCAATTTTGTAGATTTGATACAGTTTTTTTTGATGAAGGGATATATTGTTTTTGTTACATGTATTGATTTGTTCTGTTTTGATTTATGAGACACTTATAGTTCAATTATTAAGTATAGGCTGTTGACAGAATGGACATTTATAAAGCCTTAAAACTGTTCTTTTACAGATATGAATGAACATAGCTCTCGAAGTCATAGCATCTTTCTCATTAATGTAAAGCAAGAAAACACTCAAACAGAACAGAAATTGAGTGGAAAACTTTATCTTGTAGACTTGGCAGGTAGTGAAAAGGTAACAGTTTACTGTTTTAAAAAAACATGAAAATAATCTATCATTTCCCTCTTTCAACATTGGCGCTCTCCTTCTGCCTTGAATATATTAGAGAAAAGTGCACCTAAGGTATTCAGTATTTCTTCTCCCATTCTCTAAGGCAAGGAAGTTTTTTTCATTTGAGGATAGGAGGCAATTCACAAAAGGTCATCTATTTTCCTTACAAGACATGATTGTTTAGAATTATGTAGTGATAAGAACATGCAGTGCACCAGCAGTACCATTATATATTACGTTATCTAGCTCTTTGAAGAACTACCACCATACCTGAGAAATGCTGTCAAGAGTATGGCTATGTTTATAATGATTCTTTTTATTTCTGATTATATGGATTATATTAAGCCTAATTCATGTTGATTGGGTACTACATAAGCTGATCTTAAATGTTATAATATTATAAGATTCTGTATTGCTGTTAGATACACAACTACCTTATGATGGGATATTTATAACATTTACTTGGAAAACTGGGAGAAATACAAAAGTGCTCGACTTATGACCAAATTGGGATCCGAATCTTGGTTGCTGAACAAAATAGTTTTTAAGTGAGATGTCATGCTTGGCTCAACAATCGCAATCCTGGTACTCCCAATTGTTAAGTAATTGTATGGGCTGTTAAATGGATGAAGTCTCAGGTAAGGAACAAGGAGTGATTCAGGAGGGTCAGGAAGACCCTGCGATGTTTTATTCAGGAGCTGAAAATTGTCCTTGCCAAAATTGAAGCAAAATTTTCAGCTTGAGTGAAGGGGCACTCTTATGCAGCCTGTGTTGAACCATCTCCACCCATCTCAATCACCCCACTCTTCTTACTTTAACCATGCTGACTCTCCATCTCTGAGGGCTGCCTAAAAGAGCTGCCTGTCAAAGGAATTCAGCTCCTCTCTGTGTAAAAAAGGGAACTTTCATGGTGTGCAGGAGAAAGGGCAAAATCATCAGGATTCCAGATACACACTTCTGCAACCCATTGAAGGAGCTCAGATCCTCTCAGGAGGCAACCAACTCCCAGAGATGAGAGGGAATTTTCTTGGTAATGGCCACAGCTTGCAACTTTCTGGGGAAGCTGGTGGAGAAGATCGCAAGTGGCAATCACATCATTTCAGGGTAGTTGATAAAGTATGAACAGATTGTCAAGGACTTAGATCTCAATCATATGACAAGGGAACTGCAACATTTTCAGATGGCTGGAAATGCTTTATGGGCTGTTTAAGTACTGTTTATGAGGCCATTTATAATTTTTGACTGTTGTTAAAAGAGCAGTCATAAGATTACCTGTAAATAGCTGTTTCATTTTGCATTTTTTATAATTTTTATAATATATTTCTAGATTCTTTGTTGATTCATTTTATAATTTTAACACTGCATATTAATATGGGCTACATGTACTTGCAGTATTCCTCTTCTAAACACTTGCTAGAGCTTTTAAAAGGGCAAGTGACGTACTTATAGATTCAGCAGATTCTCCATAATTTTGAAAAATTATCAGGAATATATTTGGGATGAGGATACATGGAAAGAAATGTCATAGTGGCAAATATTATATTACATTTGTCTATCTAACTACAATGCAAAAATTGTAAAATATAGGTTGATTAGCCTTACAATTTTTACATTATTTTAGGTTAGTAAAACTGGAGCAGAAGGTGCAGTATTGGATGAGGCTAAAAATATCAACAAATCTCTATCAGCTCTTGGAAATGTCATTTCTGCTTTAGCTGAAAATAGTGTAAGTATACTGATTTGCAAATGCTTGATGCAAGTTGTTTTAATTTCAGCTAGAAAATGTGTTGTCCTCATGTTAATTCCCTTTATTGCTTTAGTATGTATTGAATATTTTAATAACTTTAATATGCTCAATTACACTATGCATAATTATAGCACTATGCAAAATTACATAGAAGAACTTCCTGTTGAAAATACCATACCAAACTTAAATGATTCTTGATTTGGGAAAATACAAAATATTCTCAACCTATAATAGGGTACAAGTGTTGTTGTTTTTTTTTAAAAAAAAAAAACTTCTTTCTTATTTGCAGGCATATGTTCCATATCGAGATAGTAAAATGACCAGAATTTTACAAGATTCTTTAGGAGGCAATTGTAGAACCACAATTGTTATTTGCTGCTCTCCATCATCTTACAATGAATCTGAAACAAAGTCTACACTGTTATTTGGTCAGAGGTGAGTGAACAATCTTAAGTGTGAGATTGTAAAAGCAGAATGATTGCATTGAAACAGACTTTAAATTGCCACAAAGACTGAATAATCAAGTTTTGAGCTGTCATGTACATATAAAATATACATGTACAAATATTTTTGCCTAATAACTTGTTTCACTAAAGTATTTTTTGTAAAGCTTATTAGTATTTGATTCTCTAAGTTCCTTGTCAATTATTATAATCAGAAAGTTAGACCTTTGGGTATACATTTCTGATTGATGTAGTTTTGAGATGCAAAAATACAAATTGATGTATATTTGGGGTGCAAAGTTATATGTAAATAGATTTATTTTTATTTGGCTTATTTTGCCACACTTCTATTTGCAGTTAGTGTTGTTTTCTGTTATATGGTTGTCTTGAGATTTTCATAATCATACAAAACATGAACTAGATACAAAGTGCCATACTGTGAAGATGACAAAACTATGTACATATTGTTTTAATTATTCAAAAAATGGATTAGGGTTGAAAATTAACATTTAAATCTTCTATCAGTTTAAACAATCCTATATTTAGTTAACCGTGAATCTGCCTTTATAGAGCAAAGACTATCAAGAATACAGTGTGTGTTAATGTAGAATTAACTGCAGAACAGTGGAAGAAAAAATATGAAAAAGAAAAGGAGAAAAATAAAACATTACGTAACACTATCCAGTGGCTTGAAAATGAGCTCAGTAGATGGCGCAATGGTGAGTTACTCACAGCCTTCTATTCTGAGATCACTTTTTATTAAATGTGAAATGTCATTATCATGGCTTTTGCTTAAAAATAATTCATATATTGTAATAGGATTTGCAAGGCATTTCCAACCTTTTACAGTTATCTTGGTCTTATCAGGGCCTTTTTTCAGTATAGCATTGAAATTAAGTAAAATTCACTACAGTATTGCAGCTAAATATTCTATATATTTGTTGATCAAGCAGAAGTCTTATGAAGAGATCAGAGTATCAGTGACGTGCTCTAAAACTAAATTGTTTTAAATTTCATCTGTGCCAGTGGTGGGATTCAATTTTTTTTACTACTGGTTCTGTGGGAGTGGCTTGGTAGACGTGGCAGGGGAAGGATACTGTAAAATCTCCAGTCAGAGGTGGTATTTGCCGGTTCTCCTAACTACTCAAAATTTCCACTACCAGTTCTCCAGAACTGGTCAGAACCTGCTGAATACCACCTCTAATCTGTGCATATATCAACATTCTGAATTCAGTCCAGAAAGGTGGTATTTTTATATATCTAAATGTCTTTTATAAATATGAATAATGGAATTCCAATAAAAGTTCATGAAATAAATGCTTGTCTAAAGTCAAGTCACTTTTTAACATTTTCTTCCTGAAAGTAATTATATCCTGGGGAATTTCTGTTTTAAAGGAGAGACTGTACCTCTTGAGGAACAATTTGACAAAGAAAAGGCTAATTTGGAAGCATTTGCTGTGGATAAAGATATTACGGTTATTAATGATACCCCAACTCCTACTACTGGAGTGATTGGCAATTTTACTGATGCTGAAAGGAGGAAGTGTGAAGAAGAAATGGCTAAAGTGTATAAACAGTTAGATGACAAGGTATGATTTACGAGCTATATATTATGCATGTATATATGTGAATGAATTGCTTGTGTAATTTACATATTTATTTAAAACATTTATATAGCTATTTATCTGCCAGGTAGTCCCCAAACAGAAGTTAAAACAATATATAAAATGATACTAAAGGTTTAAAACTGAAAAGATTAAAACATTAAAAACAAGAAAGAACTGGTACCAGGTCTATCTTCTAATGTGCAATTATCCAATCTTATCCTGCTGTTTGGGAGATAAGTCAGATCTTCAAGGCTTTACAGAAGTCTAAGAGAGTAAAGACCTGCTAAACTTCAAGGGACAAGTTGTTCCAGAAGGCCGAGATTACCATGTAAAGGCATGCTTCTTACTTCCCATCAGATGGTAATATTTAGGGGAAGGACTATGAGTGTGCCCATCATAAAGTTAGATAAATTGATTGAGGGCTGTATGTTTGTATGTAAATTATTCTCTCTCTTTTTTTTTTGCTGAGAACCAAAAATATTTTGGATGAATGCTAGATTGTATGATGCAATGAGAACTATGGATCTGGAAATTAATATATCAAAGACCAAATTGTGTTTGGCAGAGAAAATGGAATGAATAATTGCAAGTTATTGATCACTCAAATTAATTTGATTCAATTTATTCCGTGCATGCTGTTTTTGTAAATTGGCGGTCCCATCTTATTGCCATTGATACAATCAAAGGAGGTGCTGATCTAAAAGGGAAATACATATACTTAGATGTTTTTGAACTAAGCATTCATATTCTGAAAATCTGACATGATCTAAAGAACTTCTCTGAGCATCTTCAAAGTTTGGGCCAGATCTAGGTTATAATTATTATTTCTATTAAGACAAAACAAATGTGATAGAATTGCTTCCATCCTATCTTATAAATTGCATCGAAAAGTTCTTTTAGATTTGAAAGAGGGAACTTCCTGGCATTAGGAACACTTCTGAAGTTCTTTTAAATGTTAATAAAAGCTGCCTGACATGTAGAACATCTGACTATGCTTTTTAGATACTGATTGTTTTCTTGATATTAAATAGGATTAATTAATGCTTATTTAATGTTACATTGAATAATTATCTTTCTCCTTTTTTGTTCAGGATGAAGAAATTAATCAACAAAGCCAATTAGTGGAAAAACTAAATACTCAGATGTTGGATCAGGAAGAGGTGACTATTACTACTGTTTACATACTGTGAACAGAATTTAAAAAAGCATAATGATGCAAAATAAACACGTTGCTTATGGTTAAAAAGTGATTTCTGTTACTAAAGTAGGAGAAATATAGATCATGGTATCAATACTTTACAAAAGAAGATTCAACATTTTTTATTAGAATAATGGTTTCTGTGGACCTATGGTTCAAATTACTGAATGGAGATCTGTAAATATCTAAAGCCCAACAAGATTTAAAATAGTGAGCAATGTCATTATAGAGCCTTAAAATAAATTGTGTAGGTACATTTTACCCTGGCAATCAATTACCCTAAGCTTATATTCATTGTTGCTTAAGAAACAGCTATTAAAAATATTTACTGGTGGTCTTTTTTTTATAGCTTCTAGCATCTACCAGACGGGACCAAGACAATATGCAAGCTGAACTGAATCGCCTTCAAGCTGAAAATGATGCTTCTAAAGAAGAAGTAAAAGAAGTTCTCCAGGCCCTTGAGGAACTTGCTGTCAACTATGATCAAAAGTCACAAGAAGTTGAAGACAAGGCAAAGGAGTATGAAATACTAAGTGAGGAATTGAATCAGAAATCGGTAAGATAATAGAAGGTGTTTCTTCAATAAACCAAATTTTGGTTGTCAGGTGGATGCTGCATTGACTACTAACTGAAAACCTCTCCTACCTGGGTCTTTTTCCAAATACTGTTTAACATTAAGTTTACTTATTAAATTTATTGTATTTAAATGCTTTAACCTTTTAAATATTTTATACTGTTATTTATAGCATTGTAAGCTATCCAGGAGGGGACGCAGTGGCTCAGTGGTAAGATGCTAAATTTATTTATCAGAAAGGTTGACAGTTTGGCGGTTGGAATCCCTAGCACTGAATAACGGAGTGAGGTCCTGTAACTTGTCCTAGCTTCTGCCAATCTAGCGGTTTGAAAGCATATAAAAATGCAAGTAGAAAAATAAGGACTACATCAATAGGAAGGCAACAGCGTTCCATGTGCCTTCGTTGTTTAGTCATGCCAGCCACATAATCGTCATCAAACAGCGCTGGCTCTTTAGCTTAGAAATGGAGAGGAGCACTATCCCCTAGAGTTGGGAATGACTAGCATATATGTGCGAGGGGAATCTTTACCTTTAAGCTATCCAGAGTTGCTTGATAATGAGAATGAGATGGGCTGCCTAGGAATGAAATAAATTAGCTGTCCAGCTTACTATAATAGTGATTCTGGGTGGCTATGTTATGTATATATACTATTATTCAAATCCATATGTGGATTAAATTATAAAAATAGATATGTTGGACATCTGATGTTCAAATGAAATGATTAAAAATGATAGGAACATTTCTTTAGCTTGCACTAATATAGCTTCAGAAAAATACTTCTAAATGCCTTCCCAATAGGAAAAAAGCAATATAATATAACTTTAGAGAGGTCAAAATATGTTTGTACTTACAACACTGTGAAGAATATCAGAAGCTGCTTCTTTATATTTTCTTTTTTCCCCTTAATTTGTTCTTTTTTGCGCACTTTTCACTTTTTTTATTTAATTTTCTTCTTCCCTTATTTTATATTACTTTTATATTAGCTTTTATCTTGTTTAAAAGTTTTGATAAAAATTATATATAATTAAATGTCTTTTTATTAATAATATAATTCATCTGGATCCTACAGTTATGCTCTAGGTATGCAGTATCACCAACTGCTCTAATTAATTGGTAGTATTGTTACTAGAACAAATTTATGTTTACTTCTTTCAGAGATACAATCTTTTTGAGAACAATTGAAAATTTGAGGCAGTATAATGTTATAATACCTTCATTCTTTTTCACTGTATTTAATATATGTTCCATAGAAGGTATATTCCAGTTAATGTTAATGACACACTTTAATATTAATGAGAAATTGAATAAAAGGCAGAAATTGGGTCCTAAACATTAGATTATACATTGCTTATTTCAAAATACAAGCAAACCAATGCTGTCAGAAAAATAGCATGCAGCCTCTGTATGTTTGTATGATTTATTAAAAATATGTATGAATCTGTACAATCACTTTGTATATCAAAGAATTTGGTTCTGATAACATGGATTCATAAAGGTAATTTGTATACTTGACCAACTTTGTGTACTATTCATCGTTTGAAACATCTTATTTAAAGTTCCCCATATGGATTGTATCTATGATACACAACTTCCCAGAGGGCTCTATTTAATTATATGCCTTATATCATGGGCTTGCTGCATCTTGTCTGATTTTCACTGACATGTTAAGAAACTTCAAACAGAAACTTGTATTTGGGAGTATAAGGTTCTGCATACCCATTTTTAAAATGTAACTTATTCTCAATTTTGTATTTTAAAATGATTGCCTTCATACACATTGAAATGTAAAATATTTGAGGATCATCATAAGTCAGTTGCTTCTAGGCTACAGAACTTTTTCATCTGGTTATAAATTAGGTTTAAATGGCAAAGATAAATAGGTGCAGAGGCAAGAGTTAAATGTAGGAATTCCATTTTCTGCTTCTAGTAGTTCTGAGATTATATTTTTCTTGAACAGCATTGTCCAAAGGCTTTAGCAATCAGAGAAAGGAAAGAAATAAAAAGAAAAGCAACCAATACTTTGTGGTTTATGGGAGTTGGCAGTTGTTTGTTCTTTCAATAGCTTGACTGAATAATTGTGCCCAATGGCTTTAATGATGACTGACAGTGAGGCAGAATCTTTCATGATCATGCCAGTCTTTTGGAGTACAATGAATTCTAGAGACTCACGGAACTTAGAAAGAATTCCCTTAGGAATTCCCTTAGGAAACAAACTGTGACTACTTGAATGAAAATTGGAGTTCTTGGAATTAAGACAGAATTCTAATTGATTTTTGGCTGCTATAATGTTATCTGGATAACAACATTTTTTTCCTGTTCTAGATAACATTAGTTAATATAGATGGAGAACTTCAAAAACTTAAAGAAACGACCAATCATCAGAAAAAACGTGCAACTGAAATGATGGCATCTCTGTTAAAAGATCTTGCAGAAATAGGAATTGCAGTTGGAAACAATGATGTAAAGGTAAGCCATCTAAAGAACCATTAAGATTCCAAATCCTTCCTGTCCCTGAGTGGTACATCCCTATCATTTTATGTCTTCTCTTTTCATTATTAATTTATCATTAAAAATACTCATTACAAAATTTATGCATGAGAAATATTGCATAAATGTACATTTCTTTTAAGACAACTTTAAATTGCCGTTTCCTATGAGAGCATCTGTTATTTTGATGGCAATATAGCAACTATCAATAACCATAGTTTATAAGAAATCAACTATAGATATTGTCAGAAGAGACACTAAAAACAGTTCTAAATAGTTAGTATTAAATCAGAATGCCCAAAATCTGGAAATGGAGTTAGATATAGTTTGTATGTTGCTTTTGCTACAATCTCATTTAAAATAGAATTTCATAATTAAGAATGTGTTTTATACTTTAATAGGAAGGAAATCGTCTAATGTTAAATAATATATGAACTTCAAATTTTTGGAGCTAAACATTAATTCTTTCTTAGCAGCCAGAAGGAACTGGTATGATAGATGAGGAATTCACAGTTGCAAGACTCTACATCAGTAAAATGAAATCTGAAGTAAAGACTATGGTAAGACGATGTAAGCAATTAGAAAGTACACAAATAGAAAGCAAGAAGAAAATGGAAGAAAATGAAAAGGAACTAGCAGCCTGTCAGCTTCTTATTTCACAGGTAAATTTGATTTTATTGCATTTGTTAAATATTTTGTAACAACCTTGTCCAATATAATGTTCTTCAATAGTCATCTTACCTGAGAATTTGAGGATCTTATTTAGTATAATACAAGAGCTTAGAATTAGGGTACCCCAATTTTAAAATGGCTATTTGGGTATCATTCATTTTCCATCCTATCTTCTCTTCCTGTAGAGAAGAGAAAGTTAGTATTCTGTTATCAGTTAATGTGCTGAGTCCTTATTGGACTTGAAAATATTTTAAAATACTTTTTCTGAATGCTTGAAAATCTTGGGATTCCTCTACATCACTGATACTTTTTGTGTGCTCTTTATGCCATTTCTGGTACAAAAATAGTTGGATATGTGGGTATACATTGGAAATGAAACAACTGTTTCTAAACTATGAATATTAGATGTTATTTGCTTGAACATTAGAACTGAATTTGAGCTTGAGAGCAGTTTTTGGTGGGTTTGAATTTTGGTGGTTTTTTTACACAATTAGTATACAAAATCTCAGCAATTATGATATTTTATAGCTTAGGTTACAGCTCTTAGTATGTCTAAGCTACAGTTGTAATAAAAGTGTATCTTCTTATTGGCATCTGTAGGTTCAAGTTTTCCTTCTAAACTACAGAGAAATTGTAATTACCATATTCAAAGGAAAAAGCTGTGTCCAATGCTGGCTACTCCCAATACTATCTGAAAGTATGCAAGGAATCCAGATGAATGGATTGTTTTTTATTAGGGCGGCAATGTTTTTTTTTCCTTTCCCAGGATGGCATTAAAATCCTAATCAAACACTTAGCAAGCACCTTTAATGTAGAAAGGAAATGTACCTATCCCCATTTGGATAACACAAATTATTTTTATAATGGAGCAGTTTAAAAACCACAAGGGATTTAGTAGACTTCCATATTCTTGGACTTTTTCAAGTGTAATTCTCATGTTCCTATTTTACATCTTGATGTATCATTAGTGTTTCTTGAATAAAATTCTCTCCTATAATTCAGTAATAAAGGAAAGTAAAGATATTAAAGATTGATAAAATTGAATTATTTGAAAAAGGACACATATGGCTTTGCACAATACATATGATATAGAAAGTATTCTTCAACTTAGTCTTCAAATATTCTGGAAATTGTTCAATAAATGTGTGTTTTGATATTTTATTTAAACCATCAGTTTTCTTAATCTCTGATATATATCTCTAATTCACTGAAATATCAATCCTGCTTTCATCTTGAAGCATGAAGTCAAGATCAAATCACTTACAGAATATCTTCAGAATGTGGAACAGAAGAAAAGACAGCTTGAAGAGTCTGTGGATTCTCTTAACGATGAGCTAGTTGAGCTCCATGCCCAAAGTATGTATTGTTTTATATTGTTTTTATGTGGATGGTTAAGAACATGATTCATAAGCTGAGAAGTTGAAGTTTTAAGTTATGTTAACTGATGCATCTCTGCAATAAGGGAATGGTAATGTATTTGCTAGTAAGCATATTTTAATCACACATGTAAGAGGGTATATTTATATTAGAGTGATAGATTTAGACTAGAAAGACAAGTCCAAAGCCCCAGTTGGCTATATAAGCTCTATGAATTAATCACTCTCTTAGCATACTTCACCTCACAGGATGATTTCATTAGAACAGGATGATTTCATTAGAAGAGTTGGGGGGAGTTATGCTTTCAGGTTGTAAAGGAAATAGCAATAGGGCTTAGACTTATATAGTGCTTCACTGTGCTTTACAGCCCTCTCTAAGCAGTTTACGGATTCAGTATACTGCCCCCAACCATTTGTTCAGTGACAAAGTTATAAGGGGGCTGAACAAATAGTACTTCCACCCAATCCCTGAAGTTGCAGCAATTGCAGCATTCCCACATTCACATGATTAAGATTTGGGGGCAGTGCACCCAAATTTACTACCAGTGGAGGGTTTCAACTTTCTCCATTTGCTTATCTACCCTCCTATCTCTGTCCTTTTGACTGCATTACACAGCAATACTCCTCAGTGGTGATGCCGCCAGGGCAGATATAGAGGCCTGGGGCTTTCAGCAGTCTCAGCTGGCTTCCACCATCCTTCAGCCTTTACTTTAGTCCCATTGGTGCTGCCGCCAAGGAGTGCTCCTCTGTCACCACAACAGAGTACAGAGCTCTAGCTGCCTCTGTTGCCTTGCTTCACAGGTCTGCTATATGCATTTGACCAACATAGTCTTCCTCTATTGCTCATGTGTGCTTCCTGGTCTTGTGCAAAGCAATTGCTGGCCAGGCTAGGGCTTCTTCAAAGTCTATTCATGTTGTTCCTCAAACAGCATATGCCATTCTCATGATGCTTTGGAAGACTTGGAGAAAATTAAAAAGGCAGAGGAGGCAGTCCCTTACTTTACCAAGGCTCAGGGAAGAAAGGAAGCCGGGAATGGCTTATATTGGGTTTGGCCCAAGCCTAACAACCACTGGGATTCTGATAATAATGCTAATGGGGACTGCGGTGTCTAAGTCACATAAAGTCATGCTTTATGATTGCTTCACTTAGTGATTGAAATTCTGGTTTAATTTCTGTCATAATTGAAGGACTATCCGTAAATCCAGTGAATAAATGTGTGTGAAAGACAAGTTGACTAGTGCATTTCTCAGAGATGTCTACTGAAACAGAATATTTACTGGGTTGCCTGCTAGTTTTATCATTCAAGATACTTGTATTTATGTAAGATACAAGTATTAAAGGACTTTTTATACTAAGCATGTGTTTTAAAGATGAATTTCCTCCCCTTCTTCACTAGGAAAAGTTCATGAAATGGAGAAGGAACATCTGAACAAAGTACAAACTGCGAATGAGGTCAAGGCAAGTCAACTAGGAAAAGTTCATGAAATGGAGAAGGAACATCTGAACAAAGTTCAAACCGCGAATGAGGTCAAGGCAAGTCAACCTCCATTTAATACTTCTTTAAAATGAATTAACTAAGTACATTGTTTATCCTTATGCTGTAAAATAACCAGAACGTTTGGTTCTTTAGCAAGCAGTTGAACAGCAAATCCAAAGTCACCGTGAGTCTCATCAGAAGCAGATGAGCAGCTTGAGAGATGAAATTGAGGCCAAAAAAAAATTAATTACTGATTTGCAAGAGTAAGTTTTGCACAGTGCTTTGTCAAAATGAGTGGGATTGGTGGGAATAACTTATTTTTGCTTATGAAATAGATTTTTAAGTGCACCGTTTTCTTTGATTTTTACATACTTACATGTCAGCCTTTTTTTAGGAGGTGGATAAAACTTTGGTGACCACAATGGCCAGAAATATTTTTACTACGTTCATTTTTTTTAGTTTTATAATTCTTCCCCCCCCCCAAAAAAAATAAAAAGCACATTAGAAATAAAATAAAAGCGTCACTTCAAAGAAACAATGGTATACTTCATGTCTAGGTAATAGAATGGGTTCTGGTTCCAGAACTAGATCTACTCCATCTCTTTACCTGATTTGATTAAAAAATTTGGAACCAGTTATGGAACATAATTCATCTGCAGGAGGTGATAATAAATACTCTATATCCATTGGCATGGAGAACAAAAGCTAAATATAAGATGAAGTAGAAACCATCACTTTTGTTTTCACCTTGCACAATGAATTTCCCTGTTGGAGGGAAGCATGACTGATAAAGTGGCAGGAGCTGCTGTACAATTTCCCACTAAGAGAAAGTATGAAACAGCAACTAAAGATTTCTTCTTTCTGCTTTTTTTGTGATGAGAGAAGGCATACAGCAAATGAATTGGCTGAAGCCATATTGTGAACTGAAGACATCAGTGCTGTCTGTGTTATCCTGTCCCATTGGAAAGGGTATAAGATTTTAAAGGAAAGTCTTTAGGAGTGGCTTTCCCAAGCTTAATTATTCCACTTCAATACTCTTTTCTGCCTTGCCAGCTTGCATTTTCCCCAGTTAACCTTATAGGGTCTTTCAATTGTTTGATTGATTTCAAGAGTGATTGTACTTTATTTATACCACTTTATGTCTTTTGGCCAAGATGTGAACAAGCCCAACAGCCTTGTTTGGAAATACTGGATTTGAGGTACAGATCTTGCTGCAGATAACATAGAGGAGGCTTTGGGTATAAGGGCTTGATAAGTTAGAATGGGCATTAATTTCCACATTCCTACTAAATATAAACAATTTTTATGTAAAATCAACTAAGTTCATCTGGTTAGCACAGAGCTGTGGGGAATTAAACCAGTTATCAGTTGGTTCCATAATAAGTGTTAGGGCCTGTATAGTTAATTGTCATCTTGGTTTTGAGATATCAAAATTAGTAATCAATTTAATATGTCACAGAGTAAATAATCACAATTGCTTACTTCATTTAATTTTCATTCATATGTTCAGTCAAAATCAGAAGATAATACTAGAGCAGGAACGGCTAAGACTTGAGCATGATAAGCTGAAAAATGTGGATCAGGAAAAAAGCAAAAAATTGCATGAGCTTACGTAAGTAAAGACAATTTATATTTAGATATATTATATAATACAGATCAGTTGATGGTATTTATTTTGGTCTACTTTTCAAAAAATTAGCTTCTAGGCCTGTGAATTCTGATTTTGAGATATTGTGTTCTTTTACTGTCTTACATTTTCCTACAAATGGTTGTTGATTAGGAAATATTATTTTCAAAATAATTTAAAAGCTTCTGTTCTTAGAAGTTATGGAACTTACTTAGAACAGGATTTTAATAAATATTAATTTAAAAAATGTTCATTATCTTTCTTTTAGAAAGATAGGGCAGATATAGTTTGTCCTTAATAATTGCTAGTATGCCAGGTTTATGGGGTTTTTTTTAGTTCTGAGATAGAAGATGGATGCAATTAGAGCTTTGGCAGGTGGTTGGTTGTGATATTCTTTGAACAATATAATTGCTTTAAAGATGGATTACTTTGCATTGGTTTCATTACGTTTCATGCAATATACATGCATGCTTCTGCAATATTTATTGCAAGTGCATATAATAAAGAATATAGATAAAATGCGAAATAATTTCATTTTTTTGAGGGATAGCTTCCAAAGTGTTGCGGAATTCCATCTGTATAACTTTGCATAGGGTTGTCATTGTTTTTTAATCAATATTTTTCTTATATAATTCAATGTTTAAAATGTGGAACCTATTTATGTGATTTATTAATTTAGGTTTTATTTTTCGTATTATTTCAAAATCCCCAGAGACTTGAGAACAAGTATTAAAAGTTTAAGGAATTTTAATTTTTATGATTTCAGTGTTATGCAAGATAGAAGAGAGCAAGCAAGGCAAGACCTAAAAGGTTTAGAGGAGACTGTGGTAAGCTGTATATTCTGGGGAGAGGGAGGTGGAATCTTTAAAATTCTTGAACTACTTTACTAAGAGAAGTCTTAATTCTAATACTCTTATGCTGTTAGGCCAAAGAACTTCAGACTCTGCATAATCTCAGAAAACTCTTTGTTCAAGATTTGGCCACCAGAGTTAAGAAGGTAATCATACTTGGTTCTTTATTTTAAAATGAATTTAATATTTTGAATTTTCATTCTGCAAGAATCTAACTGCAATTATATCTTTTTTTATCAAAGAGTGCAGAGATTGATTCAGATGATACTGGTGGCAGTGCTGCTCAGAAACAGAAGATTTCTTTTCTAGAGAACAATCTTGAGCAGCTCACAAAAGTCCACAAACAGGTAAAACCATAAAAATCTTATATTTTTGTTTGCATCATTTAAAAAAGCTACATTAACAATAGTTTTATAAAATTTTATAGCTTTGTTCTATAATAACAAAATACTTACCTATCTTCCTAAGTAACCTCAAAGCTCAGTAACAAAGGAAAATAGATACATGGATCTATCAAATGTCATAAACAAATACTCAGCATTAGAGGATTAGCTCCACATAATGTTCTACCCATCACATGGCAATCAATCAACATCTACATAAACTGGAGTTACCTCCTTTTGAACAACAACCAACAAATAAAAAGCAACTAGAGCGCAATTATTGGAGAAAGAGAAACACACCCTCCCAATAAGCCACAAGCTGTCAACAATGAAAAAGAAACCCCACTTTATCGGTCAAATGATCTACCAACAACAAGGCATCAATCACTTGCATATGAGTATCTACCTAAAAGTATCATCCCATTTAAGGACCTGCAAAGTTAGACAATTGGATAAATAGTGCCTACTAACCAAGAAAATTTATTTCTTCAAAACTCCTGCACCAGTTAATCAGTTTGATCTAGTCTGTGATTGTGATACTATGCTAGAAAACAGGAGAGAGTGACTATGGAAATTCTCAGTCATCCAAGTCATAGTTATCCCAAAGGTGCTTTTTTCAAGAGGCAACTGGACTTGCTTTTTTTTTTTTTTTAGAAGACTTTTAGTTTCTTAGATGAGAAGCAAAATGTCTTTTTTAAAAAAGGAAGTCTTCTTGTCTCTTGAAAAAATTCCTTTTGGGACAGAAGAGTGAGTTTTAGTCCCATTTTAGGCATGAAAGCCAGTTGGATTATTTTGGCCAGTCATACACCCTTAGCCCAACTCACCACACAGGGTGGTGGTTACGGGAAAAATAGGGGGAGTGAGGAATATTTGCTTTGAGTTATTTATAAAAAATAAGAAAGGGAGAATATAAATAAACAAAAGCCAAGTTTGCAGAAAATTAATAATGTGATAAGCCAATCCTGAGCTACATGGATTTGCTGCCATCGCAGTCAATATTGTATCCATGTTAAGAGTTGGAGTTCGTCATTACTGATTACTAAGTATAGTTAGTAAGGCATCATCAGCCATCAGTAAGTTTTTCTGTTTCTATTATGACATTTACTTGATCTAAGACTTTGACAATGTATTCATTTTCTAAGCTGTCAGTTTGTGTTAGTAGATAGTATAGATGTACATTCTTCAGAATCAATTTGGATAATGTGGTTTGGGATTTGTGGGGGCTGCAACTTAGGACTTAAGCAGCTACATCTTTTTTCAGGATGATGCAGCTGGAGAAAAGATAGATTATACTGTCACATATTCATATGCCCTGAAGAACCTCTTCTAAATTGTATCTAAAACATTTCATTCACTGATGCCGTTCAGAAATATCATTTATTTTTAATTTATAAAAGTTACAGGTGGGAGGGGGCTTAGATGGGTAAGTTCTTCAAAATATTTTATAGGAATTAAATGGAAAAATCAATAATATTGTTTATGGTTGATTCAATTTTGTGGTTTAATTAGAAAATTGAACACTTACTTTGTGTAATAGAAGTGTTTTATTGTATATTTATTAGAAATTGACAAATTCTAAAAAAAAATTGTTTCACAAATTCACACGCATTATTGTATGCCCAGTTGGTACGTGATAATGCAGATCTTCGTTGTGAACTTCCGAAACTGGAGAAACGGCTTAGAGCTACAGCTGAAAGAGTTAAAGCTTTGGAAACGGCATTAAAAGAAGCAAAAGAGAATGCTTCCCGAGATCGTAAGCGATACCAGCAAGAAGTAGACCGAATTAAAGAAGCAGTGAGATCAAAGAACATTATCAGAAAGACACATTCAGCACAGATTGGTAAGTAGAACAAATGAAGTATAAACATGATGTGCTTACACACAGATTTTAAAATAATGGAATATAATAAATATGCATACTGTTAAGACTGTTAATCCCTTAATTTTATTGTTGTGGGGGTTTTTTTGAAATCCCTCCTCCTCAAAATCTGTTTTGTGTATAGCAATAATTAAAATATAGCAAGTATTTTTACAGTACAAAGAAATTGAATGACTTATACTTGCAGTTAAAAGTATGCCAAAAAGGAAAGTTGAAATGAAAGAGGAGAGAAAAGCACTAATTCTGTTACTACCATCCTGTAGTAATATTGCTGGAACGAAAACCACAACAGAGAACCTGGTGGCCTGTGGCACAATTGAGGGAATGGGACTTTCAGGGAAAATTGAATCCATCGGCATGGAAAATCTATGATTGCCTGAAAAATTAGCAGCTGGACCTCTTGGAATTCACATTTTCACATCTTGCTATAAACAAACATTCTTTAATATTTATGGATTGTAAAGAACAGAATGTTTCCCTTCTCTCACCCACCCACTGAAGTAGAAAAAATAAGAAATCCCACTTCAGAAAACAACCTCATACCCTTTGAAAATAGTATGGCATGCAGCACATGGAGATTAGGCCTGCCAGTGGAAAGAAGAGCTAATGTAAAAAGATTGTCCTTCCCTCAGCAAATAGCAGGGCTCTGGGCCATTTCTTTCCCATGCCCTTTGAAAGGAGCATTTTAGGTTGGTTGCTGAAGCTAGTTCAGGATTCCTTTACTCATCTGTACACCTATGTATATAAATACATATAATTCAGCTTTCCAGGATACCAATTCTTCCAAGGGAAATGGATTTCATTGATAAAATTATATTATGTTTCATAATCTACTAAGAAGTTAGGATCTTTCCCACAAGACAGCCATCATTTATTGGCCTTTTCAGTGGGCATTCAGATGAACTGGAACAAGTGCTGAGTGCTCTTTAACTATACTTCTATAAACATGAATTCTCAATTATAGGCCGTTTATATTCAGATATTTATATATATAGTAGTTGCTGTTTTATCTACCAAAATCTGATAGTGTGCAGACTTTTTTTTGGTTGTATAGTTTGCTATTGAAGCACTCATATAAAAATATTTGTTTAATATCCTACATTTTAAAAAAAGTACAATGTACCCTAGAATAATGTCATTACACATTAAATATAAACATAAGTATAATTTAATTTTAAAACCCTCATTGTTTTGTGACATATCAAGATCTGTTTTTCTGGTCTAGCATTCCCTACATTAGCTATACTAGCCCATAGCAATGTAACCTGAAAATCTCTTAGTTCATTGGACGAAGAAACCTGTAATAGGAAAAACAAAGCAAAAATTAGTTAATTACAAATGTTCAAGTAATTGTAAGGAGCCATTTTCAACTGAAATATGTTGAAATACTTTTTGGAACTTAAATATTTCTTGCTTCCATTTAATCTATCATATTGATCACATTTTAATTTGTCACATGCTCTTGCCTTATCTTTTATACTTTTTTTCCCCATATAGCTAAGCCTATTCGTCCTGGTCAACATCCAGTTGCTTCTCCAACTCATCCAAATGCAATTCGTGGTGGAACTGCTTTTACCCAAAATAGTCAGCCAGTTGCCGTACGTGGAGGTGGGGCTCGGCAAGAGAAAGCATGAATTTTGATGATCAAGGTTGGTTGATTACTTTAAACTGGTAATTTACTGCATATGTAAGAAATTTGAAAACTTCTTCAAATACAAAAAAAGAATGAATTAAAAACATACCAGAATTTTACACTAGAATTAAAATCATCTAATTATTACTGACATAATGGAGACTGTATATTTAATATAGTCATGAATATTTGTGTAAAGTTACACTTTGGAGAGTAAGAATTGTAAGCATGTTTCATTTATGCATTCCTTTTGGTTATTTCTAGATGGTGAGAAGTACACACAACATGATCAGAATTGGATATTGCGCAATGAGAGTCACTCCTTGAAAATTAGAAAATTGTATAAATTTGTACCATCTGTACAGCTCTCTTCATTTTTGGATTTGGCTAATTCAGTCCCAGCAAATTAGATTTTTTTTTCTTTGGAAAATTATAAATTAAAATGTAGGTCTCATTACATGCTGTAGTTCACGTCTTAAATTTAGTCTGCACTGTGCCAAGTTGATTGTATGTTAAGCAACATATTAAAATATCCTAGTTTAATTTATGTATATTTAACGGTCTTAGGAAGTATGGAGCTATGTTGAAATAAACTTTACCACTTTAATTACACTACTTGATCCACTCATGAATTAGTAACAACACTGTACATTAATTTTGCCTATACAGCTATACATTAATTTTGCCTATGTGGCTGTATAGAGACTAAGACTAAAATTATTTGTACAGTATGAAATTACTGAGATACGTTTATGACGACTGTTGCCTTTAGGCACTGAACTCTCAAAAACACAGGACTAAGGAAGTGTTTTTATAAGGCTATGTAACTGTTTAGTTAAATATCTCTTACTGGGTTATTGAGTTAATACTGTGTATAGCAAGTAGTAAATATAGAATGATATGAAAAGATTTGGCAATGACTAATTTTTCCTATTCCTGACTATACACAGAATAGCATGATGAGAGATGAAAACATTCTGCTTCCTATTGATGAGCCTATCAATCATCAGAGCTGTATAAATTTGGAGGAGAAATTGGGAATTTGCATTTGTGTTTCTTACTGTAATAAACTTTATTCTACAAATAAACTCTATAATGTTCTATAAATGATAGTCTAGAATAGTCTGCAAACTACAGATTTGGTTTAAAACTTGAGAATAAGAATGGATTAATTAATTTTCATCAAACTGAAAAACAGAAGCAAAGTTAAAGACTAGAAATGTTGGGTGACTATGGAAATTGAGCTATACTGAACCTTCACTGTAATTAATTTGTAAATCTAGATTTCTGTAAATGTATGTTTCCAGATATCTTGTCAAACGAATTAGTGTTCTGTTTGTTTTTGCAAAAAGTCCCAAGCCATGTTTTTTTCTTCTTAAATGAGAGTTTTGCCCTTTAGAATGGCACTTCAGGAAGTTCAAATAATGCCTTTGATAGGGACTTCTGGCATGATAAATTCTAAAGGATTTAGAAGGCTTTCTCATAACAATTGTAAGGTTTGTAGGAGTAGAAGAATAAAATGCAGCAATGGAAATGCTAAATAACCGCTTTCCTGGAATTTTGTATCTTATTACAGTAAGTTCACAAGACTTGGGGATAAAGATTTTCTGTAGATTTTTATGACTAACTTTTTTACAAATTAAAGTATTTGTATTATGAAGCTTAATGATAGAAAAATTAAGCTTTTTCCCAATAACTTTTTATTTGTGATTTTTAAAATAATTTCTAGAGTCTGGGCTTTTTTTTTTCATCAGCCAAGCTGTTGATAGTTTTGAAATTGACTTAACACAGTTCTGTGTATAAAATAAACCCTCCAGACATAAAATGAAAAGACCTCTGCAATGTAAGAGGGGACTTGGAAATGGGTATTTAAGTAATAATTCTTAGTGTTTTCAGTTGCCTATGTCACTTTCTCAACAGTAACAATATTGTTCTAATCCCAATTCAGTTTGCACAGTTCAGTTTGGTTTCTTGGCAGAATATTCAAATGAAGCAGGATATTTTCTCACAGCTGTTTATGGTAGTTTCATTCTTGTAAGTAATGTATCAAAAGTTTTGGTGCTGATATGGCTGTGTAAATTAAATAAACTGTACTTAGCATGTACCTGAGAATGTACATTTTTTAAATACCCAGAAGGTTTTTTTTTCAATTTGATCCAATATGAATTATTAAGAATTGCAACTTAGACTTTCAAAACAACTCCCTTTTAATTCTTTGGATCACCTATGGTATGTTGCATGACAGGACAGTTGATGGTTTTGCAAATTTAAAATCATCAGTCTACATTAGAATTGTTAAATGCAAGTTTCAATTTATGGTCCTTGAGTCTTCTGTTCCTCTAGTTCATTTTTTAAAAATGGCTTAGAATAAGAGTTGAGTAACATGGAAGACATTATTTATGGAGATGAGCTAAATAAATAATCTACCTAACATTACTGATACAATTATCTTTAACTTAGAAATGAATGAAAGAGTTAGCCCATTGGTACATTAGTTTATTCTCAATATATGAGGATAAATAAATGATTTGGAGAGGATAGCTAACTACTTGCATGCTGTAAATGTTTTGTATTTCAAATAAAGAAAATCTTTGAATTCTAATGAAATTCATTGAGATGTAATTTAATTCACAAGTAGAATCTCTCATGGCATTATATCAATATATAATGCACTAAAGTTTCATATTTACTACAACAAATAATCTGCTAAGATTAATTTTCTGGGAAGAATCTTCAATAGGAAGCATATAAAATAAAATAAGCAGAATTCATATTCAATACTGTCACATAAATGTATGTAGATACTTGTCAGACATAAGTAGCTAGAAGGCCCAAATATTGGTAAACTCGGATGGGTCCATCCCAAACAGACTCCAAGCTGAAATGCTTTTCTATTTTCCCTAAAAAGGATCTCTCTCTTTTCAATTGATAATTCCGCCACAGTACCAAAGACCAAGAAGCATATATATTCAATAGTGTCTTCATTCATTTGAACATGGTCTTAATCATTCAAACCTCTATAGTAGTCCTTGACTTACGACTATTCATTTAAACTCAAAGTTATAAACACACTGAAAAAAAAAAGACCTATGACCAGTTTTCATTTGCACAGTCACACAATCAAGATGCAGGTGTTTGGCAACTGGAATGTATTTATAACAGTTGCACTGTCATTAGATCACCATTTTTAACCTATCCAGCCAGCTTCCAACAAGCAAAGTCAATGGGGGAAACCAGTTTTTTTTTTAAACAGCCACATGATTCACTTAACCACTGAAGTGTTTTACTTAAGTGTGTCAAAAAAAGGTTGTAAAATGGGGCAAAACTCACTTAACAACTGTCTTGCTTAGCAATGGAAATTTTGAACTCAATTGTGATTGTAAGTTGAGGACTACCTGTACAAAAGTATACAGTTTTCATAGATTTTTGCATTCAGATATGAACACGTATCAATCTTTGCTCAAAAATGATGTTCATGTGCCATGATACAATTCATACCCAAACAGTAATTATCAAATTTCCATTAGATTTATAAACCTCCTCATAAATCTGCTTTACTCTTCCAAGAAAAAGTGTATAAAGCCAACTTGTCAGTCATGTTGGTGCTAAGCTCTTTCTGAAAAATTGTCCCTGGTACAAGAGGTAAGTGGGCCCTTCAGGGAAATGGCATGCTAACAGATAGATGACTTTCCCAGAATGAGCCCCATGGTTTAACTCAGAATTGGGAACTCTTTTGATGTAGAAGGTGAAAAAAAGAGAGAGAAAAGGAGTGAAAATGCTTCCTGAAGAGAGTGATCTCAGCTGCTACTAAGTCCAGCATCACCTATTAGCATACATATGGCAACAAATTTACACAGCTCAGATTTCAATTCATACAGTAAAGTAGATCTTCACTTCTGGGTCTTGTTCTCTAAATTAATGCAGCATTTCCAGTCAGTTCTGGATGGAGCTTTTTGCTTTGCCTGGCAAATAAAAAACACTTGAAACACAAAATGAGTCTGCCTTCTCTGATAGAAGCCCACCTACAAGAAGAAACATTACCCTTGTTTACTCCTGAGTGCCTGGTTTTGCCAGGCTTCAGTTTTCTCTGCCCGTTATCTTGATGGCCCTTGCATCATCTGGCCTTCTCACACACTTTTAAATCTTTTTAAACCTTCACACTCCAGGATCTGCAGAAGACTTTAGATTACTGTTAAAGGTATTTGCTCAAATATCTTAAAGGGAAATAACTTGGCTAGATATGTATCATAAATTACTGTTGCATCCTATACTTGGAACTGTGGCCCTTTCTTGTTTAGACAGAGATATGAGTATGTTGCCATTTTTAACAATTGTGTCTCAATGTTCAATTTACAGTAATTCCCATTCATACTAACACCACTTTAATTACACATAAATTAAACATTCCTTAATATTTGGTGAGGTTCCTGGTAGCATTGATTAAATGGACAGCTTTCACCAGGCTAGCACAAAGGAGTTAAGTTGAAGATATTGGCCACCGGAGGGAGCAGCAATCCTTTTGTTCTACAGTACATCTTTGTCATTTTGAAAAGTTCAGGAAATTTTTTGAAAAGCATAGGGAATCTTTTCCACCAGTTAATGTTACCTATATTCTGGATCACATGATCTGGGAAAAAGACGAGGCTACAGAATGGAGAAGTTGATAACATTTTGACCTGCTGCCCTTTGACTCCTATAAGGATGCATTCTTTTTTTTGGCATTCTTATCCCAATGTGGTCTGCTTTTAAAATTTTCTGCCATTGATTTTCTGTGCAGTTTCCAGATAATCATTCTGGTGACAATGTTCTGTCTCCTTTTAACCTAATTTTTCCCACTATTCCATTGTTTTGGAAAGAATAAAAATAAAAGCTGGTTCAAAGTATTTTATTTTGTAATTTTTAAAAGAATGGTCAAAGAAATGCTTTTACAAAGCAATAAAAGTTATACAAGTTTCAGATTGGGGTGAGGGGAAATACTTCCCCAGACAGACCCTAGTGTGTATCTAGTAGTTCTGGACTCACGACTCCTACTTAAGGAGCAGATGGCAGTCGTGGCCAGGTGGGCCTTTCTGCAACTGTAAATTGTGTACCACATATCCACATATCCACTCTACTCACCTCCATGATGTGCAATTTTTGGTACTTACAGATTTCATTGCTGATCTTTTCAGGAAAAAAAAGGGGCCGGTTAACTAGCCTGACAAACTACTGGTAGCAGCCCATGGGCTGAATATATCATGCACAATCCACGCTCACCCTAGCTCTGCAAAGGCAAAAACCATCACGATATATCACGATCTGGCCCCTGAGGCGATCCAGTTTGACACCCATGAGTTAAGTGAAAGACTTGTTAGTTTTCTTGAGATCTACTTAACAATATTTTTAAATATCCTAGGAAGCAGAAGGCAATGAAGAATTAGGTATAAATGAAAATACCTCAGTTGCAGCTCGTATGGGTAATTTAAAGAAAGTGATGGGGAAATAGCTAGAAACGGCTGACAAGAATTAAACTTCACTTGAATACATTAAAAATGAAAGAGCAATGATGGGACTGCTTGTCATAAGTAACAGGAATATTCCCTACTTCATATATTTCAAAATATTTCATATCATCGCAGGTCATTTTGGTCATAGAAAGTTGTGATTTTATAAAGACTTGGCTGGTTTCCTCTGCTTTATAAATCACAATTTTAAAACCACAACAGTTGGATTTACACGTACTAAACCAAAACCAAGCAAACCACATTTTGGCTTACCCATGATGTATAAGCCTAGACAGTTCCTGTTTCTGAGACCCTTTAGTGTTAAAACAGTGTTATTGTAATCTTTTCAAGAACACAAAACACCTAGTTATTTCTTATTAAAGCTGAGCTTTCCTGTTAATTTCAGCAAAAAAAACCCAATATTGAAATAAATATGTTTTAATGGTTATTAAATAATTATGGAATTCAATGAAGTATATACTTGCATGATGACATATTTAACCAGTGCTTGAAGTAAGATTTGTTAAGTCTTTGAACTGGCATATTTCATTTCAGTAACTCATCTTAGAATCCCCAGTAAATGATGAAAACCCAAGTTTCACAAAGATAGTTAAAAGAAAAGACAGTAAGCCACTCAATTCCTTTTTAAAACTGTTCATATTTCTTGAACTTTCATCCCAAACCTCTAGTTGGCCTTTTTTCAAAACAGCTTTGCTGTTATATCTAAGGATAAAAGCTATCAGAGTCTTTTCTTTCATGGTTCTTGTTTGAATAGTGAAATAATCCAAATCGATAGAGTTGGTAGAATTGTTTTGTTTTGTTTTTTTGAAAAATGTTGATGTTGCACAGTGGGAAACAATGGTTCAAAGGATATAAGAGGGGAAAAAATGAAAGATTGAGGGAAGTAAGAAACAACCAAACACTTGCTGTAGTTCCCACAACTTGTTAATAAAGAAGTTGGAAGCAACTGAAAGAGATAAGCCAAAAGCTTTGGTTCTCTCACTGAAACTTACAAACTGTTCTTGCTTCTCTTCTTAACAGCTGCCTGCTAGAATTGGCAGCTGAAGATGGGAGGAACCTGGTGAAGAAAGCTTTTTAACATTGCCGAAGATTAGCTAATATGCTTGAACTTAACAGTATCTAGCATGTTTTATTGATTATAGTCTGTTCCAGCAGATCTTTATAACTGTAAAAAGATTTTTTTTAATGAAAGAGGTGTCTTTAGGAAAAGTAGACTAAAGACGTACAGGCTACTAAATGATCGAAGAACTACAATACATTTCTTTCATGGCTGCCTTTCCTAATTGGGCACGATTAATAATGAATTGGAACAACACACTGAGCCTTACACATTCTTAAATTGCCTGTGAAAGAGCCTGACTTATGATGAATCCTTAGATTGTACTAGGCTCAAATTCCCTTTCCCCATCCTAGGGCACTCATGTTTTCTGCTTGTCATACAGCTGTTGATCAGACAACTGTGAAGAGATTTGCCTTTTGCAACAGGGTTGAGAGAAATATTTCTACTGCCTGATATATAATCTGAGGTTCACTAATTTGTGCATCTTAGCTTAGAAAGTTATATGTTCTTCTTCACTTGACAGCTACCATAAAGAACAAAAACAGTTATTTAGTTATACTCTATTTTCTAATCGTATCTGCCCTCTGATGATCATTGTTTGAATGGACTGTTCTTTGAAATAAAAGATTTACCTGTTTAAAAGTCCATATATTGAGAGCATATGCACCAAAGACAAATTCCTTGCGAGTCCAATCAAACTTGGCCAATAAAGAATTCTATTGTATTCTAATAAAAAAATCATAGCACGATTTACCTGGAAATAATCTTCCCCTCCAAAAAAGCTAAACAAAACTTAAAATCACATATTGATTGCTTATCTTAGTATATTGATTAATATCCTGGTTCTGTTAATTCAACTTTTTCTGCTACAATGACAGAACCTATTTAGCCAATACATTCTTTTTAAATATTTATTGTGATCAAAAGGAAGCAAAAATATAACTGGTTCTCTCCAAAGCTGTGCTGATCCAACATGCTCATGAAATTTGATAGGTATATTGGAGTAAAACACATATTTTCATTTTTATTCCTCTTCTTTGTGAAATAAATACATTATTTCCCATTTATTACATATTCAAATTGTAAAGTTGTTTGCCAAGAAAACTAGTAATTTGTCAGACCACACATCTTTGTACTATACAAGTAGTACTCGACTTACAATTTCCATTGCTAAGCAAGCCACTCATTAAATGAATTTTGCCTCATTTCATGATCCTTCTTCCCACAGGAAGTAAGTGAACCACTGCAGCTGTTAACTTAGTAAGATGGCTATTAAGTAAATCAGGATTCCCCAATGACTTTCTTCAGAAAGCCACAAAAGATGATCCCATGAACTGGGACACTGCAATCGTCATAAATATGAACCAATTGCTAAGCATCCGAATGTTGATCATATGATTATGGAGATGCTGCAACAATTGTGTAAGTTTAAGTGTTAAAAAAAAAAAAGGTCATAAGTCACTTTTTTCTCTATACTGCAGGATACTGTATAAATGTTCGGATGTCTCACATCTTTACGTGTGATTCAGTAGGCATCTTTGTAGTCCTCTCTTATCCAAAGGCTTTACTCTAGGTGGTGGTCCCCAACCTTTTGGGTACCAGAGACTGATTCCATGGAGAGAGGTTTTCTGGAGGGTGCATGGTTTCATGTGCTGCCTGCATCTCGTGAATGGGGCTTCACTTGTTTGTGCAGCCCAGTTTCTAGCATGCTGTGGACAGGTGCCGGACCATCAACCAGGAGTTGGGGATCCCTGTTCTAGGTCTATCAGGAAAAATGACATTTTGATGCTTGCTTGCTTTCATCATCTCTATTTGGCTATTATATTATATTGAGGTATTATATTGGTAGTACTATTTAAGAGATCAGTTTTGGCTTCTTTGCAATTTTGATCTATTGATAACAGAATAACAGAGTTCAGAGGGACCTAGGAGGTCCAGTCCAAGCCCTGCTGAAGCAGGAAACCCTGTACCATCTCAGACAAATGGTTATCCAGTTCCTTCTTAAAAACCTCCAGTGATGAAGAACCCAAAACTTCTGAAGACAAGCCATTCCACTGATTAATTGTTCTAACCAGAGGTAGGATTCAAATTTCTTAACAACTGGTTCTGTGGATGTGGCCTAATTTGTGGATGTGGCTTGGTGGTCATGTGACTGGGGTAGACGTGACTTGCTGACTGGGCATGGCTAGGTGGTCATGTGACTGGGATGGGGTGTAGCTTGGTGATCATGTGATTGGGGTGGGCATGGCCAGGTGGTCATGTGACTGGCAAACCAAATGGAAGTGGTCATCTCTTAATGACCAGGTCCTCGCTTAATGGCCAGGTTAGCAAATGTTCTAATTTACGACTGACCTCCACAGAACTACTTGGCCTGTTTTTGGTGTTTTGACAGCCACACACACACACACACATACACACACTTATGACCAGTTACAACATCCCACACAGTCTTGTGATGGAGGTTTTCTGTTTTTTGTCAGTTTCCAAGGCCTGGACTGTCAGGAAATTTTTACTTATTTCTAGGTTCATTCTCTCTGTGATTAGTTTCTGTCCATTGCTTCTTATTTTTCTTTCAGGTGCTTTGGAGAATAGGTTGACTCCTCTTCTTTGAAGCATTTCCTTAGATATTGGAACACTGCTATCATGATTTTATACCTTTTTTCATTAAACTAGACATACCCAATTCCTGCAGCTATTCTTCATGTTTTACCTTACAGTTCCCTAATCATTTGTTGCTGTTCTATGCACTGTCTCTAGAATATTAACATCTATTTTATATCTTAGCAACCAAAACGTGATGCAATATTCCACGTGTGGTCTTACCAAAGCATTATAAAATGTTACCAACACATCATATGATCTTTATTCTATCCCTCTGTAAATGCAGGCTAGAAGAGCTCTAGGATAACATCTCATGGCCAATTCGTTGTAGCTGATCACCGCAGGGGAACTTGCCATGGGATAATTCATCATTGTATTTATCATTTCATTCTGTTACTTTTATTATTAGTGACCATGTTTTTATCATTTATGATAAATTGGCAAATTGGTCATGGAGAGTTGGCTGTGGAGAGTTGGCATCAATAAGTTGTGCCATTCTACCTAGGACTGCACTGACATTTTTGGAAACTGCAGCACACTACCAGCTCATATTTAAATGATTGTCTAGAGGATTCCAAGATCTCTCTCACAGTTACTACTATTGAGTAGGAGGGGTACTCAATAGTACCAAGATTTTTTTTACTGATTCTTTTTGTTTTTACATGAAGTTATGTGGTTAAGCAGGTTGCCCATATTAATTTGCAAAAAATGAATGATAAAAATAGGACACCATAGTACAAGACTCTGTCATCTATAAATCCTTTATCATCAACTACTACAATAAGAGTTTTCTTTACTATGTACTTTATAGGTTTATAGAGAACCACAGCATTTTTTTCTACTCTTTAATTCACAGAATTCCCATGAGAACTTAAAAAGGCATAAAACAAGACAATCACTAACTATGGGTTTACAAAGGATGCAAAAAAGGTAATGGAAAATTAGAATATGTAAGCAAGGGCTAATTTTAAATACAAAAATGGAAATATAAATTCAGTCTTAAGAGCTGCTAGAGAGTAGAAGACTAAAGTATCTCTAGAGAGAGTAGAACACTAAAATATCTCTAGATATGCACTTGATCTCTCATTTCTAAGAATTATTTGAACACATTTGTCACTAGATAGGGCTATATTTATTTTTTTCCTTTGCACGGTGGGTATATTCAATAAGTCCCTTTCCAGAAAAGCTAATACCATTTAAAAATACCCAATTAATTTCAGATCTTCTACTTTGACACATGCATATGTATGTATGTGTGTATGTATATGTACTATGTATGATGAAGCAAAAGAGTGACTATTCCCCACTGCTTTTCAAGGCCAATCCTGCTGGCTTTCTCTTGTCTGGCTTCACCGCTTAGAGGGAATAAACACAATGGAATACATCAGAACAGCCACTCAGGCGTGCTAATCTCTGTGTCAGGTCATTGAATGGGAAACAAGGCAACCATTGTATCTCTAGGGGACAAGAAAAACCTACAGATGTAGAGAATAAAGATAAAAACCAAATTGTGCCCACTTGAGAGAGAAGGCAGAAAAGAAAATAACATGCTTTCTAATGCTTTGTCTTGCTTTTATCACTGTAAAGCATAAGTAAATAATTCTGTTCCCACAAAGCCTTTTGTGAAAGTGTTTACCCATCACACGGATTGTCTTTTGCCACTATTTGGACATGTAGACTAATTCCCACCATTATGAGATAAATAATTACCATTGCTTCAGTATTACAGCAGGCATTGTTCACAAAATTTAATGTTGGTATTTCCAGAATATGGTATTATTCCATTACACCATCTTGAGGATGAGTAGAAATAAATCTAACAACACACACACACACACACACACACACACACACACACACAAAAACCCCTGATTAAGATAGTTGTCCTTGGATTTGGTCCCAAGAATTAAATATAATACAAATTGGTTTGCATTCTAAGAGAATGACAGGCCCAATCAATTTTTTGACAAGCAATTGAGCTTTTTTGGTATTACCTGATTCACTTGCCTTTGGCTCACTAATATTTGATTTTGATTTCCACAGTGACTCTTCTATTAAGATTTGGAATCATAAAAATCACATTACATTTATCCCTTTCACCTACAGCTGAGATTTTAGAATGTGTTTGAACTATTAGGCCTTCATTTGCATTGTATGGATGTGATAATGAAAGGCTGACTTTGAAACAATCTTTATAGACAAAGTGCTCCATAATTTAATCAATTTTCATGATTGTTGATGATTGAAGAAAATCTTCATATTAAATATCTGTCTATGTTGGTTTTGAGGAGAAGAAATTGCTCCTGCCTTCTACAATTTGGTACCCCTTGGCATAAAATCCACAGCCATTTTTTGACCTGAAAATTTGGCTCCTCCAATTGTCCTGATGCTCTGATGGAAGTCTCTCATTCTGAGATGGTTGATGGACTAAGATAAGAATCCACTCATCCACCCCCTTCCTTGCCATTTTTTTTTTAAATTTTAAGTCAATTTTTAAATTAATATTTATTTTTTAATAGTTTAATGTTTTATCTTATTGCTTTTTCTCAGTTGTAAATTGCCTAAGTCTAGGAGGGATGGGTTTAATTTAAATTTAATAAACAAACAAATAAAATAGTGAAGTACCTGGGGTTTCAACAATGGAAGAGTAAACAAATTCTGTAGCTATTTGGAGATATTATCATGCCCAAAGTATGCAAGATTCTTTGCAGAAGATCATTAGGGATGATTCTTTTGGGTGGAAATTGACCCAGGTGACTTTCATTAATTAAGCAACATACTTATTAATTTGCTCAAGCAGAGATTAAGTACTTAAAATACTGCTGAAACCAAAATGCCCATTGCTGCAATTTAAAATCAGTTTAATTTGTCAACTCTTGCAGAAGAGTCTATAGGATAAGATGAAAAAAGTCAAATGGTGACCGTAAGATGCAATAGGAGGGCAGTCTATTTTTTTTAATGTGCAGAGCACATTATGGTCACCATTTTGACTTTTTTGACCCCATCCTGAAGACACCCTTGCTTGCAAATAGTTATATATAGCTATATATTAGTTTATTTATGAAAATGTATATGTTGCACTATGAGATGAGTTTGGGCAGTTTACAGTAGTGGTCCCCAATCTTTCTGGCTTAATGGACAAGCAACAGCAGTGATGGTAGGTGATGGTGGTGGTGAGAGATGTTTTCACATACGTAAATGGAGCTTCATGAGCTCACTCATCATTTGTGTGGACTGGTAAGTGAGGCTGAGGACTATACCAGTCTGCGAATTGGGGATTGGGGAACCATGGCTTTCAGTATTATAAAAATAAAAGTAGAATAGAAGAACAGAGTTGGAAGGGACCTTGGACGTCTTCCAACTCCCTGCTTAGGCAGGAAACCCTATACCATTTCAGATAATTGGTTATCCACTCTCTTCTTAAAAACGTCTAGTGTTGGAGCATGTACTTCTGGAAGCAAGTTGTTTCACTGATTAATTGTTCTAACTGACAGGAAATTTCTCCTTAGTTCTAAATTACTTCTCTCCTTGATTAGTTTCCACCCATTGCTTCTTTTCCTGCCCTTAAGAATAGCTTAACTCGGAGAATAGCTTAACTCCTTCTTTGTGGCAGCCCCTGAGATAGTGGAAGACAGCTATCATGTCACCCCCTAGTCCTTCTTTTCATCATACTAAATATACCCATTTCCAGCAAATGTTCTTCATATGTTTTAGCCTCCAGTCCCCTAATCATCTTTGTTGCTCATCTCTGCACTGTTTCTAGAATTTCAACATATTTTTTACATTGTGGTGACCAAAACTGAATGCAATATTCAAGTGTGTCCTTATGAAGACATTATAAAGTGGTATTAACACTTCAGTGTGGTTGATTAGCCAGTTACGAATCCATCTGGTGGTGATGCTGTCTAACCCACATTTTTCTATCTTCACAAGTAGTAGGTTATGGTCTACTTTATCAAATGCCTTACTGAAGTCCAAGTACATTATATCAACCGCATTCTTCTGGTCCACTAATTTTGTCACTTTGTCAAAGAATACAATAAGATTAATCTGGCATGATCTGTTTTTGACAACACATGTTGGCCAGTGGTGGGATTCAAATTTTTTTACGACCGGTTCTATGGGCATGGCTTGGTGGGCATGACAGGGAAAGGATACTGTAAAATCTCCAGTCAGAGATGATATTTAGCGGTTCTCCAAACTACTCAAAATTCCCGCTACCGATTCTCCAGAACTGGTCAGGACCTGCTGAATACTACCTCTTATGTTGGGCCTTTGGTTATTACTTTGTTTGCTTCTAAGTGTTCACTTATTCGTTGCTTGATTATTTTTTTCAGAATCTTCCCTGGTATTGAGGTCAGGCTGATAGGTCTATAGTTTCCTGAATCTATTTGTTAAGTCTGGAGCATGGGTGCGAATGATGGAGATGAGCCGGTAGAAACAGTGAACTTCAAACTCTTTATTTACATATTGTGACAGCTCAGCTCGAGGGCTGCTATAGCCTTCCTTATATAGGCAACTTGTTAACTCTTCAACCAATAGCAAACCTGGAGCGCTAGCTCCGTTAACCAATGGGAATGGCCTGTTAATGGCCAATCAGATGCTCCTGAACGGACCAATCCGATCCTGCCAATAACAGCCAATCAGAAGTGCAGGGCCAGAACCCTGCACTTGACTTCAAGCTCAATGATAACTTTATTGGTATTTTTCATTCACAACACCCCTTTCCCCCGGCTTCTGCCCACGGGGCACGGTTACATAGTCCTTAAGGTAGGACGGCTGTTTTACTAGTCTTTTCGATTTTCGCAAAGTGCCTGGCGGTTGGCTGCACTTCTGCTGAGGTAGATTGTTGTTTAGTGGTAGGGGTGCCTCTGGTTCCGAGTTTGCGTTCCCGTTGTCACCAATATCACTGGCCATCCCTGAGGTGCACTCACTCCGGTCCCTGGTTCCTGTTCCTGCGTTTCAGTTCCATTATCAGTCTCTTCGAAAAGGTTTCCTGCTAATAGTAATTCGCTTTCCTCTGTATCTCCCCCCCCCCTCAGTTTGGTCAAAAGGGAGTTCGAAAGTGCGAGATGGTAGCTGCGATCGTAGTTGATCTATGTGGCGCTTCCAAAGTCTTTCATCAGGGCACTGAACGAGGTATGATCTTGGGCCGGTTACGCGAATTACGGTCGCCTCTACCCACAGCGGATCGCCCAATTAGTTTTTAGTGAATACTAAATTGCCTTCCTGGAAGATACGGCATCGGTCGCTGGATCCGAGTGGCTTTTCTGGTTCGTAGGCTGGGTGTAACCGATCGAGGTGGGAGCGGAGCTTTCGTCCCATTAGCTCGGTGGGAGTTTTGTTGGTGACGCTGTGAGGTGTGATGTGCTGCAGGAAAAGGATACAGTTGATTTTCGATGTTGTCCTAGTCTATCTTTTGGAGAGTCTTTTTGATAAATTGTACCATGCGCTCAGCCCTACCATTGGCAGCAGGGTGCCCAGGCGAAGTGAGCGCATGTCGAATACCACGGTCAGCCAGGTACTGCTCAAAAGACAGCGCGGTAAATTGGGGCCCGTTGTCGGATACCAGAACGTCTGGTAATCCGTGGGTTGCAAAAAGTCTTTCCAGTCTTTTGATGACCGTGTCAGTGGTCGTGTTGCTCATTCGGTGAATCTTGAGCCAATTTGAGTAGGCGTTGACGGTTATCAAAAACATGTGGCCTTTGGTTGGCCCAGCAAAGTCCAGATGGATGCGGGACCAGGGTCCCCGTAGCATCTCCCATTCGGTTGGGGTTGCCTTTGGTGGAGCGTTGCTTACTTCTTGGCATCTCTTGCAAGTTTTAACCCATGATTTGATTTGTCTGTCGATGCCTGGCCACCACACGTAGCTTCATGCAAGGCCCTTCATGCGCACGATGCCAGGGTGGCCATCGTGCAAGGTTCTTAGCAGTGTCTGTTGGAGTTGTTCTGGGATAACGACTCTATCGCCCCAGATGACACAGCCCTTCTGCGAGAACAACTCTGTTTGACGACTTTTGAATGGTGCAAAGTTGTTTGGTACTTGGTCCAATGGCCATCCGCGTTCCACCCATGTGAGGACTCGCGCCAAGATGGGGTCGGGTTTTGTTTCTCTCACGATGTCATGGGCAGTTAATGGCGGTGTGTGGAGTGTCTTGATCTGCAACGCTGTAATCATTGGTGCAGGATCGTTGCTAGTTTCAGGGAGCGGTGTACGGCTCAGCGCGTTGGCGTGGGGAATGGCTTTACCGGGACGATATTGTAGCCGATAATTGTAGGCAGTTAAGAATTCTGACCAGCGGGTCATTCTGGGAGAAAGTATGTAGGGAGTTGGCTTGTCCCCAGTGATGATCCCCAGCAATGGTTTGTGGTCAGTTACAATGGTGAAAACCCGGCCGTACATGTACTCATGAAATCTTTTAACAGCTGATACAATCGCCAGGGCTTCTTTATCGATTTGGCTGTAATTTCGCTCGGTTTTCGAGAGCGTCTTTGAGAAGTAAGCAACAGGGACTTTGTTTCCGTTAGGTAACACATGGCTCAAAGTGGCGCCCACTCCGAAAGGTGATGCATCACATGTTATGTTTATTGGCAAAGTTTCATTGTACTGCATTAGTACGGCGTCTGAAGTCAGTAGTTTTTTTACATTACGGAATGCCTGCTCTTCTTTGTGACCCCATACCCAGATTGCTTTTTTATCTAATAGACGATGTAAAGGTTCAGCGACAGTCGCCTTGTTCAGCAAGAATACATCATAGAAATTGATGAGGCCTAAGAACGCCTGGAGGTCAGTCTTCTTCTGGGGCCTCGGAGCGTTTTTTATTGCTCTCAATTTGCTATCAGTAGGGTGATTACCCTGACTGTCAATTAGGTACCCTAAGAATTCAACACAATCGGTACACATTTTACACTTATTTTTTTTGACTTTCAGACCTGCTTCCAGAAATTTTCATAATACCAGTCTTAAACGCTCCCATAAAATTTTTGAATGGGGGCAGCAATGAGCACATCGTCGAAATAGTGGACAACGCCCTTGATCCCCTGCAATAGTTTCTCCATTAGGCTCTGAAAGACCCCTGGGGCTACACTGGCTCCAAATTGAAGCCGCGTACACTTAAAGGCACCTCGGTGTGTTACGATAGTCTGTGTCTGTGCCATTTTTTCATCAACCGGCAATTGCTGATAAGCCTGAGCTAAGTCTAGTTTAGCGAAGACTTTTCCGCCCCCCAGGGAATGAAGGAGGTGCTGTACCACCGGCACCAGATATGGGTTCTGTTGCAGGGCGTGGTTTAGGGTGGCTCGGTAGTCCCTGAAAATTCTAATGGAGCCGTCCGGCTTAATTGGTGTCACAATTGGCGTTTCCCAAGGGGAGTGGTCAGTTGGCTTTAAAACTCCCCAGGCAATCAATTTTTCAAGCTGCTTGTCGATTTTCAGTTTTAGAGCGAACGGAACTTGACGAGGCTTAAGGCGGATTGGAGCTATCTTTGGATTAAGGCTAAAGGATATCGGGGTCCCCTTGTACTCGCTTAGCTTTTCCTCGAAGGCGTCCCTGAATTCGTGGGCGAGGTCTTCCTCTCAGTCACTGCCGCTGATTCGATTAATGCCTGCCACTTCAATGCGGAGTGGTGCGAACCATTGCAGGCCTAACAAACTAGGCCGGTCCTTATCGATTATCGTCAGGGGTAAGTACGCCGTACAGTTCTTGAATGCAACCCGGACTAGACTGGATCCTGCGACTGGAATTCGGTTCCCCTGGTAGTCCTTTAACATGAGCCATTGGAATTGAATGTCTTGGCGCCGGATAGTGGGGATGAGTTGCTTGAGGGTCTTCCATGAGACCATTGAAAGAGACAATCCTGAGTCAACTTCCATTTGGCAGGGCCGATTTTCTATGTTCACGTTGACCCGAATTTTCTTAGCGTCTAATGAAGAGGCATGGCCAATAGTGAGTGTTTGGTGGGCCTCTTCCCGTCTTGCTAGACGACTCATGGATCGGTTTCCATAGGAGTGGTTTACTGGTTCTCGCCTTACAGGGCGATTCCCTGTCAATTGGCGGAGATTGGTTCCTTTTGAGGTCTGGCTGGGTCCGAGGAGGCTTCTGCAGACCCGTCCGATGTGGCCTCGTTTCCCGCACTCGTGGCAGAGTGCATCACGGAATTTGCAATCGGAGCGGTAATGGTTGGCCCCGCAGCCCGCGCACAGTTGCTGGGACTTTGGGTGTCGGTCCCGATCGGACCGCAGGCAATGGACCTCTTCTTCGTCGCTGTCTGACAACGAAGAGAGGTCCTCATGGTGGGCGTCGAACGCTGCCCTTCTGCGTTAGGTGAAATTTCGCTAGCCAGTTGGTGTGTTGGAGTGCAATTTCAGCATAGTTGGGCAGCCGACTTCTTGGTCGCCTCTGCTGCTGTAGCTTCAGCTATGGCGTCTTTAAGGGTGATGTTGCCCTTTGCCATTATTTTGCTCTGTACGTTTAGAGCGTCTAGCCCGAGGACTACTCAGTCTCTCAAAGCCTCTTCCAGGTCAGTGAAATTGCAAAGCCTCCCAAGTTCCGGAGGTCTGCAACGAAATCGGCGACGCTTTCTCCTTTCCGCTGGTTCCTTTGATAGAACTCGTGTCATCTTACAAGCGTTGGAACGGTGGGTGCATAGTGGGCCCTTAGTAGCGGTTCAAGGACGTCCCAGTCCATGGCCTTCACTTCAGCCGGTTTCACTAATGCCTTAGCCATTTTGAATACCGTTGGCCCGCAGTGCGTTAGGAACACTGCCCGTTTCTTCCCGGCCGTGGCATCCTTCAGATTATTCATTTCCAAAAACATTTGGAAACGATCCATGTAAGACTCCCAGTCCTCTTGAGCTGGATTGAATGGAGCGGGTGGTATTACACCGCCGAACATGGTTCCGCCGTTGTGTGCTTCAGCCACATGCTTAGTTGGCTCTGATGTCATCCAATCCCATCCTCGTCGCCAGTGTTAAGTCTGGAGCATGGGTGCGAATGATGGAGACGAGCTGGTAGAAACAGTGAACTTCAAACTCTTTATTTACATATTGTGACAGCTCAGCTCGAGGGCTGCTATAGGCTTCCTTATATAGGCAACTTATTAACTATTCAACCAATAGCAAACCTGGAGCGCTAGCTCCGTTAACCAATGGGAATGGCCTGTTAATGGCCAATCAGATGCTCCTGAACGGACCAATCCGATCCTGCCAATAACAGCCAATCAGAAGTGCAGAGCCAGAACCCTGCACTTGACTTCAAGCTCAATGATAACTATTGGTATTATTCATTCACAACACTATTTTTTTCTTTTTTTGGAGATAGGAACTACATCAGCACTTTTCCAGTCCTCTGGCAGGTCCCTGGTGTTCCAGGATCTTTGAAAGATATAGTTCAGTGGTTCTAAGATCACATTTGCCAGTTCCTTTAAAATCTTGCGATGTAATCTATCTGGTCCTAGTGATTTGAACTCATTTAGGGTTCATTTACCATTTTCTTCCCTATTTTGACTTGTCCTAATCTGTTTTTTGTGCTGTTTTTGATAGATTGGACTGTTTTTTCCCTTGGTACAATAATTAAAACATGAAAACATGAAAAAAGGAGTAAAAAAAAGTTTATAGGAATGCACACAACTTGCTTCATAATATTCCTGGACATTATAGATCACTTTATTATCACTTTCCTTTCAATAGATAGTCTGGTAAGCTTGCCTTGTTTTTATCCTATGATAGTTGTTCCCAAATGCCCCTCATTTGGGAGAACACTTAGTCTCATGAGATTTCTTCTGTCTCATTCAAAATCTCACATGGAATCATGTCAAGAGATTTTACATAAATCTTATCTGCTTTACTTTTCTTCAGTTTGTGAAATCCCAAGTGTCAGTTTGCTGTAGTATACAGATTAAAATAGCTAATTCAAAACACACAGTAGACTGTGAGATGGAGTAGAATACATACTACACTTTTTCTGTTCGTTAACAGAACAGTCCTAAAATAATCCTAGAATTGTCAAGTCTCCTCCAAGCCAAATTCAACCATTCGTGACGGTATTTATCTTGGAAACAATGTGGTAATTACCTTCTGATATATTTTTCTGATATTTGCCATCTAGCCTATAGCCTGATATTTTTAGTAGTCTCTAATCCATGTAGCAATCATGTCCAAACCTATGGTAGCTCATGAATCATGACTAGATGCTGCCCTTTTAATTAGGCAAGACTTTGCATAGCTGTCATATGTCAACACTGAAAATGATGGGATTATTCTAATCTGACTCATTTTTTTGTCGCAACCCCCAGCACATTTTCATTTCTAATCCCAAAATTATTTTCTTTGTTTACTATTTTCAAAATATACCCTCCTCCAAAATATTTTTATGTTTTCATTAGAGGCCTTCTGTACCTCTGACCATGGCATACTTCTGAACTGCTTGGGAAAACTGAAGAGAGGAGGCATAGTTCCTAGTTCCTAGTAGGCATTATCCAGTTGTAATGGTAGAGAAATTGCATTCTGTAATCAAAACTGATCTAGCCAATTCAATTGTCATTTCTAGTACCCACATCTGTAAAGCAGCATTTATTCTTTGAGACAATTTTTCTGCTGAGATAAGAATTTTCCCCCTCTGTAATTTGTTTTCAGAAAGATCTAAAGACAAAGGATTTGTTGATGCCATCTTAGACTGTATGTAGTTAGTGGATATTTAGGAGTTTGTTGTTGTTGTTAAGGGGTTGCTATCTATTTTGCTTACTACTTTCCTTATTTTCCCCTGGTGTGCATGGTTTATTTTTTCCCTAGATGTTTTAATATTATGTATCTCATCTCCCACAAAACTACTGGAGTCTTGCAATATCCTAGTATCATGGATCAATCAATCAGTCCATCAATTAATCTGCCAATAGATATTAGTTCAAATAGACATTTATCATGGTCCAGATTAGATATGATTTGGATCTCAACAGAACTAATATCTAATATTAAAGAAACAAGCATTGAAACAAGTACCTGGGCAGATCATAGCCCAATGACAATTAAATGGAAGGGACAAAAAAAAAGATCGAGATGGACATTAAATAATACTATTTTAAAGGAGAAAGATTTTACACAATGGATGGAGAAGGAATTGGCTTTTTTCTTCAGAGAAAATAAAAAAGAAGATACTTCAACGCAAAATGTGTGGGACACTATGAAGGCATACGCTAGAGGTTTGATAATAGATTATACAAGAAAAAAGAATATTAGGAAAAGGCAAGCTTCTAAGGCCTTGGAAAATGAGTATAAAACTCTTGAAAAAGAATTACAGAAAATGCCACAGAAAAAGGATATTAAATTGAAGCTGGATGTAATCAAACATAAAATGGAATTAATAGAGAAAGAAGAACTGGCACAGAAAATTAGAAACTCTAAACAGAATTATTTTGAAGATGCAAATAAACCAGGTAGATGGCTAGCATATAAATTGAGAAAAGAGAAGGAATCAAGAAAAATATTGAAGTTAATAGATGAACAAGGCCAAGTTTGTTATGGGAATAAGGAGAAAAAAGAAATTATTCGAGATTTTTATGGGCAACTATATAAACAAGAGAATATTGATGAAGAAAAAGTCAAACAGTATTTACAGGAAGCTAATTTACCAAAGATACCTAAAGAGACTGAAGAAATGCTAGAAAGCAATATAACAATGATGGAACTAAATGAAGCATTTAAGAGACAAAATAATGGGAAAGCTCCGGGCCCAGATGGGCTTCCAGTAGAATTTTATAAAACATTTCAAGAATTATTGAGCATCCCATTGTTAGAAGTTATGAATGAAGTTATGCTAAAAAAGATGATACCTAAAACATGGTCAGAGGCTTATATTACACTTATACCAAAGGAAGAGACTGACCCATTGCAAATTAAGAATTATAGACCTATTTCTTTATTGAATGCAGACTATAAAATCTTTGCTTCAATCTTAGCAGAAAGACTTAAAAAATATTTAAATAATTTTATTCACTCAGATCAAAATGGATTTCTGCCAAAGAGACAAATTAGAGACAATATGAGAGTAATTTTGGACACTTTGGAATATTATGAGGCTCATCCTGAAAAGCAAATGGCTTTGATATTCCTAGATGCTCAAAAAGCATTTGACAATGTGAACTGGAGATTTATGTTATTATTATTGGAGCAGATGGGTTTTGCTAAAAAATTTATTCAAGCAATAGAAGCTATATATAATAAACAGACAGCAAAGGTAATGATGGAGGGGGAACTTACAGATTTTATTAATATAAGGAAAGGCACAAGACAAGGATGCCCCCTATCTCCTTTGCTATTTGTGTTGACCTTGGAAGTGTTGAATAGAAATATTAGGGATGATAAAAGCATAAAAGGAATGAAAATTAAGAAGGAAGAATTTAAGCTACAAGCTTTTGCTGATGATTTAGCTTTTATTTTGGAAGATCCGATTGAAACAGCTCCAAAGTTACTGGAAAGGATAGAGTCATATGGAGAGGTGGCTGGTTTGAAAATAAATAAAGATAAAACAAAGATTTTGACAAAGAATATGTTATTGAGACAGAGAGAAGAATTGGCAGATCTTTTGAAAATTCAAGTTACAAATAAGGTTAAGTATTTGGGGATATATTTGACAACAAGATGTAGCACATTAAAGGAGAATAATTATATTAAACTTAAACAACAGATAACTATAGATTTGAAGAAATGGGAAAACTTGCAATTGTCATTAATAGGGAGAATTTCAACAATTAAGATGAATATCTTACCTAGAATTTTATTTTTGTTTCAAACAATACCAATTAGGCTTGGAAAAGACTATTTTGAAGATTTAAATAAAATTATGTTGAAGTTTATATGGCAAGGTAAAAAAGCGAGAATAAAGCTAAAGCTTTTGCAAGATGCTAGAATTAGAGGAGGTTTTGGTCTGCCTAATTGGGAATTGTATTATCAAGCTGCAAGTTTGATGTGGGTCAAAGAATGGATAACATTAAGGAAACATAGGTTGTTGACATTAGAAGGACATGACTTGCTGTTGGGTTGGCATGCTTTTTTATGGTATAAGGGAACTAAAACACAGGGTTATTTTAGAAGACATTATGTACGGGAGTCTTTGTGGTTAAATTGGGAGAAGATAAAAAGACAATGTTATTTGAAAATTCCAGTCTGGTTATCGACCATTGAAGCATTTTCCTATCCTATAATTTACAAGAAGGAACAAACAGTTAGATATGGGGAACTTTTGGATGAAAAGGGTGAACTTAAATCGATCCAAAACTTAGAAGAACAAGGTATAAGGATGAATTGGTTTTCATATGCACAAATACACTCAAGGTATGATGAAGATTCTAAAACGGAGGGATTTTATGATAAACAGACTGATTTAGATAAGATCTTGATGGGTACTGATGAGAAGGTGATTAAAAAATTATATGGTTATTTACTGGGAATGAAATTAGAGGAAGAACAAGTCAAAGAAACTATGATTGTTTGGGGGAAGAATTTTGGATATGGGATTGATTTAGAGAAATGGCAGAAATTGTGGTCTCAAAATTATAAAATGACAATGTCAACAGCATATAAAGAAAACTTGTATAAGATGTTTTACAGGTGGCACTTTCCTCCGACAAGAATAGCAAGAATGTTTAAGAACAAATCTGAAAAATGCTGGAAATGTCATCAGATACCCGGCTCGTATTACCATATGTGGTGGACTTGTGAGGATGCTAGAAAATATTGGACTATAATTCGCATGTGGTTGGAAAAAATGACAAAGAAACATATAGATTTGAAACCAGAGATCTTCTTATTGGGAATTTTACCTGATATATATAGTAAAGATTTGAAATACCTGATTGTAAATGTATTAACAGCGGCCAGGATTGTATTTGCTAAAAATTGGAAGAATGAGAAAATACCATTACAGGAAGAAATTATTAAGAAAATATTGGAATGTGCTGAGATGAGCAGATTGACATTTGAAATTAGAGAGCAAGAGGATAAACAATTTTACGAAATTTGGGATCTTTTTTATAAATGGTTAGATGATAAAATACGATAATAGAATATTCAGAATGCTAGATAGTAAAGAATATCTTTATTTTGCTATTATTTTGCTATTTGATATTATATTTATAAAGGATTTCTTAGGATTGATTTGATATGATTAGATGATTTGTTATAGAGTAAACTGGTTTAAAGTATTGTTAGCTCATTAAGCATGAATGATTAAAAATATAGTCAAAATCTTCTTTTTTTAGTGATATTAGGATATATAAGTTTGGACTGACAATATGAGTTGTTATGTAACATAATTGTAATTAAGACTACAGAATGAATGCACAAAAATGATGAACCAACTGACACACTGGATGTACATATAAGAGTTGATGTTTTTATGTTTTGTCTGTCTTGTTTGTTTGTAGAAAATTAATAAAAACTTTTTAAAAAAAAAATTAATCTGCCAATAGGAGCTTGGCAAATTACAACTCTTGATCACATTAGCAACCAATGGTAATGAAACCTGCCAGGTCATATACATAGCAAAGAATGCATTGAGATAAGATTAAAAACATATTGAGGAAACTATGTGTAACTTTAAACTGTTCCAAAAGTGTGCAGAAGATGAGATTGCTGAGCCATAGAATTGCTATGTGTTGTGTCCGCGAAATGATGCCAGGAGTCGGTGACTTCAAATCATGCTCTTTTATTAAAGTAGGAACCGAACTGGCTCTTCGCAAAAGGTTCGCGACATTTATTCTTTCAGCCGTGGCAGCCGCGGCCAATGGCACTGCTTTGAATCTCCCGTGATTCGAATGGACCAATCGCGGGAGATTCTTAGCGAGCCAATCGGCACGGCTCGCCTGACCAATCAGAGTGCCCCGCGCTTTGGCCAATCAAAGCACAGGGATCTCAAGAATGCTAATTAGGGACAGAACACCCCTCCCCTCTTGGTTCAGTCCTTACGTCGCGTAGTCACGTAGGTAGGCGGGGCTCCGTCTGAGCCTACTGGACCTGCGCAGCTCAGTCGTAGGTTGGATCTCGGCCGGTTCGGTCGGGATCTCTGTTGCTCCTGATGCCGTCGTGGGAACCGGCTGGTCAGTCGGGCCGGGCCACTCTCCGTAGCTCCCTCCTGGGCCTCTCGGGTTGGTTAAGCTGCGGGTTTCACCGCTCCCGCTCGGTCTTTCCGGGCCGGTCGAGCTGGCCTGGCTGTCTCTTCCTGGCGAGGGGTCATGATGGCTGCTTTCCGGTAAGTATGGCTGGTTTATTCTTCTTTGGTTTTGGTCCCCTGGGTATTCCCTCCCCCCTTGGTTTGTGTTGTGGGGGTTGGTTTCGCCTGTTTGTGCGTCGGTGGTTTGTTGGTTGGTAGTCCTCGACCTTAGTTGGTCGATGTGGCGTTTCCATGCTCGTCCGTCTGCTGTTTGTAGCCGGTACGAGTGTGGGCCTGTTGCTTGTGTGATGACGGCTGGAATCCATAGTGGGTCTCCCGTCAGGTTTTTTGCGTATACGGGGTCGCCGGGTGCGAAGGTTCGGTGTTTGCTGTTTGAGTCTGGGGGCCTCTCCGGGTTATACGTGGGGTGTAACCTGTTGAGTGGAGACCTTAGTTTCCTGCCCATTAATAGTTCGGCTGGGCTTTTATTGGTTGTGGTATTTGGGGTTATGTGTTGGGTGAAGAGTAGTTTGTTTATTTTCTCCTGGATCTCCCCGTGGTCTATTTTCCGGATGGTCTTTTTAGTGAATTGGACCATCCATTCCGCCCTACCGCTCGCCGCCGGGTGCGCCGGTGCTGTCAGCGCGTGGCGGATGCCCCTTTCCGCCAGGAATTTCTCGAATTCCAGCGAGGTGAACTGGGGACCATTGTCGGAGACGATGACGTCTGGGAGGCCGTGTGTTGCAAAGAGTTTGCAGAGTTCCTTGATCACGGCCTCCGTGGTTGTCGTCTTCATGTTGCTTACCTCCAGCCAGTTGGAGTAAGCGTCTACTGTTATGAGGAAGGTGTGTCCTTTTGTGGGCCCAGCGAAGTCTATATGGATCCTAGACCAATGTCCCCTTGGGGTTTCCCACTCTAGGACGGGTGCTGTGGGTGGGCTTGGCCTAGTTTCCTGGCATCGTTGGCACCTAGCTACCCAGGCCTCTATTTATTTGTCCATCCCTGGCCACCAAGCGTAACTTCTGGCCAGGGCTTTAGTCCTAACGATGCCAGGGTGCCCCTCGTGTAGCAGTTCCAAAACCTTCACCTGTAGCTTCTCCGGAATGACCACCCTATCCCCCCATAGTATGCACCCTTTTAATAAGGAGAGTTCCGTTTGGCGGTTCCGGAACGTTTTGACGGACTCGTCGTTGTCCCTTTCCAGCCACCCTTTCTCCACCCAATGCAACACCCGCGCCAGACGTTTGTCTTTATTAGTCTCTCGGGCAATGTCTGACGCGGTTATGGGCAGGTTGGGTAGAGTCTCTATGCTGAGGGTGGTCGTCGTGGGTGCTGGGTCGGTGTCGGGTTCCGGTAGCGGCGAGCGGCTTAAGGCGTCTGCATGGGAGATCGTCTTACCCGGTCTGTGTATGAGTTCGTAGTTGTAGGCTGCCAGGAACTCGGACCACCTTGTCATTCGGGGAGACAGAATGTTCAGGGTGGCCCGGTTTCCTGCAAGGATTCCCAGCAGCGGCTTGTGATCCGTTATGATGGTGAAAGTCCGGCCGTAGAGATACTCATGGAATCGTTTTACGGCGGAAACGATAGCCAGAGCCTCTTTGTCTAGTTGGTTATAGTTCCGCTCCGGTTTGGTGAGGGTCCTTGAAAAGAATGCGATGGGCGCTTCTTTTCCGTCGGGAAGGGTATGGCTGAGGACAGCGCCGGCGCCGAAAGGTGATGCGTCGCATGTGACGGCCAGAGGTAGGGTCTCGTTATACTGTATAAGGACGGCGTCTGAAGTGAGGAGGTCCTTTGTTCTTTGGAAGGCGGCTTGCTTGCGTTTCCCCCAAGTCCAGGTCGCCGCCTTGCCCAGGAGCCTATGCAAGGGCTCCGCCACCGTCGCCTTTTGGGGCAGGAAAACATTGTAAAAGTTAAGTAGCCCCAGGAATGGCTGTAGTTCCGTCTTCGACTTGGGTATGGGTGCTTCTTTGATGGCCTTGATTTTTTGGTTTGTGGGGTGAATGCCGTGATGGCCTAGGAGGTATCCTAGGAATTCTACCCATTCCGTGTATAATTGGCATTTCTCCCTCTTGACTTTGAGCCCGGTCTCTTTGAATTTGGTTAGGACCTCCCTTAGGCGACCCTCTAGTTCGGCTTGGTTGGTTGCCGACACTAGGACGTCGTCGAAGTAAGGTACCACCCCCTTGATGCCTTGCAATAGTCTTTCCATTAGGCTTTAGAATATTCCCGGTGCCACGCTGACTCCGAATTGGAGTCGGTTGCATTTAAATGCTCCCCGGTGGGTGACTATGGTTTGCGCTTCTGCCGTTTGTTCGTCGACTGGCAACTGTTGGTATGCCTGGGCGAGGTCGAGCTTGGCGAAAACCTTGCCCCCTCCCAGTGAGTGCAGTAGGTGTTGCACTACTGGGACGGGGTAGGCGCTTTGTTGTAGTGCGCCATTTAGGGTGGCCTTATAGTCCCCACAGATCCTCACCGACCCATCGGGCTTGATCGGGGTGACTATGGGGGTCTCCCACCGGGCGTGGTCTATGGGCTGTAGGACCCCTTGCTTGACGAGCTTGTCAATTTGCTCGTCTATCTTGGGTTTCAGTGCGAATGGCACCCGCCTTGGTTTCAGGCATTTTGGGGGGACGTTTGGGTCTAGGCTGAATGATATAAGGGGCCTTCGGTACTTGCCTAGGTTTCCGTCGAAGACCTCTTGGAATTCCCGGGCCAGTTCTGCTCCCAGCTGTCGTCGGTGACGTGGTCGACTCCCGTGACTGCGATGCCGAGCGGGGCGAACCATTGCAGTCCCAGTAGGCTTGGGCAGTTGCGGTCGACGATTGTCAGGGGAAGCCTTTCGGTGTGCCCTTTATATGTGATGTTGAAGTGTTTGGTTCCGACTACTGGGATGTGGTTTCCCTGGTAGTCCTTTACGATGAGTCTCTGGCTGTCTAGGTTCCTCCTTTGGATGGTAGGCACCAAGCGCTTTATTTCATGCCATGCTATCATGGAGAGGTAGGACCCGGAGTCCACCTCCATTTTGCATGGCTCGCCCTCGATGCCTACCTTCACGTGGACCTTCCGGGTGTCATTGGTTATGGCGTGGCCGATGGTGACCATCTGATGGGTCTCCTCTCTTCGCCAGTTATCGCCGCCTCGCAGGGATCATCCGTTCCGGTCCCATCTGTTGTCCGAGGGGCGATCCCTGGTCCGGGGTGGTGTGTTCTCTCTCCTCCGGTTGCTCTGGTCCCATCGTGCCGGGCTGCGGTTCTTTTTTAGGCGGCAGACACGGGCGATGTGTCCCTTCTTGTCGCAATGCCAGCAGATCGATTCGAAAAACCGGCATTCCGACCTGGGGTGGTCGCCGCCGCAACCGGCACAGTTGGTCCTTGACTTATGACCCCGCCGGTTCCGTGGGTCGCGGCCTGTCTGGAGGCGATGGATGTCCTCCTTGTCATCGGAAGTGCCCGATGCCGAGTGGAAGTCGCCCTGGTGGGTGGTCGTCTCGGGTTGGGCCTCGGCCGACCTCGCAGGGTTGTTGTTTCCGCTGCGGTCCCCAGCGTTCGGTCTGCGCATGCGGTTGGCGGAGGTTCGGGTTGCTTCGGCAGCTGCGGCTGCGGTGAGGGTGTCTGCTAGGCTGATGTTGCCCTTGGCCATCAGCCGGCTCTGGAGGATGGGGTCCCACAAACCGAGCACGATTCTGTCTCGCAGGGCGTCGTTCAGGTTGTCGAATTCGCAGAGCCCCCCTTGGTGCTGTAGCTCGGCGACGAAGTCGCTGAAGCTCTCACTTGACCGTTGGTCCCGACGGTAAAATTCGTTTCGTCGGATCAGGATGGGTACCTCTGGAGCGTAGTGTCGCCGAAGTATTGGCTCGAGGACGTTCCAGTCCATCACGGTCGCATCAGCGGGTTTGGCAAGCACCTTGGCCATTTTGAATACCTTGGTCCCGCAGTGGGTCAGGAAGACGGCGCGCTTCATGGGACCGGTGGCGTCCTTCAGGTCCCTGCACTCGAGGAACATGCGGAATCGGTCGGAGTACGATTCCCAGTCCTCGGTGGCGGGGTTGAAGGGTGCGGGGGGTGCGATTTTCGCCATCGTGGTGGTTCGTCTGGCTTCCGTCGGACATGTGGTTCGGTTCAGGGTCTGGATCCCACCCTCGTCGCCAGTGTTGTGTCCGCGAAATGATGCCAGGAGTCGGTGACTTCAAATCATGCTCTTTTATTAAAGTAGGAACCGAACTGGCTCTTCGCAAAAGGTTCGCGGCTTTTATTCTTTCAGCCGCGGCGGCCGCGGCCAACGGCACCGCTTTGAATCTCCCGCGATTCGAATGGACCAATCGTGGGAGATTCTTAGCGAGCCAATCGGCGCGGCTCGCCTGACCAATCAGAGTGCCCTGCGCTTTGGCCAATCAAAGCGCGGGGATCTCAAGAATGCTAATTAGGGACAGAACACTATGGATAGGGCCAAGTGGAGAACGATTCTCTACAGAAATATAATTTGAGATCAACTGAGTTTCAGCTTTTGAAAACATGACCAAAAATAATGTGCACAATTTACATTCAGTAGGTATTACACAAGGTAATTGTTTTCCAATGACATTCTCTGCATTGCTCATATCATATTTCAACATTACACTTACTGCTTATTTGTTTCTCATTTAACTCTTTCTTTTCTCTTGCTTTCCAGCTGCTGCCTGTTTTCCTATGGCATGATGTAGAAAGACTGAGGGGGTGGGGGAGCTTGCACAACGATATGGATTTAAACTTGAAATGTTTAATTGTTATTCTCAGACCACTAGATACTTGAATAATAAACAATTATCTAATATTTCACAGAAAGAGAGTTTCCTATAGGATAATACTAATGTCAGTTTATAATCTTGGTTTATAGGAAGAAATTTAATTTTTGGTCTTTTGTTTAATACTCTAAGAAACCAGTTTGATAACAGCTCCAGGTGTATACGTGGGGCTGGTAAACATTTTAACAGTCTCTTATTAAAATGCAAACATGTAATTTTTTCTTTGTTTTTGAACATTTTATTTTTTACTTTATCACATGCTGTGATAACACTGATGTTTAGTTAGTTAGTTAATTTATTTTAAAAGACTTATATAGTCACCCATATTGTAGACACAACCCTGAGCAGTTCACAAAAATAGTAAAAACAACAAGTTCTTCCCCAACAATCAGAATAAAACTGAATAAAGATTTGTGGTTTCTCAAGGTCATAGTCTACACATCCACATCTTCCTGAGCTTCAGCCTCATCCTACCTCTATCCACAATTTTGGTTAACTTTGTTGGCCTCTTAATAAAATTGCCCACATGTGCCATACTTTCCTTCATTAAGATTAAAATGAATCAGATGCATCAAGAGTCTTTGGAATGATATAATAAACATATTAGATCATTTTATGAGACTGTTTCTAATTAGCCATGTCCAGAATTATTCAAAACAGAGATAAACAGATGAATCCCTTAAAGGCCGAGGTGAGAAACCAAAGATTTGAAATTTGTTTATCTCATCAACTATCATCATCCTAGTAAATCAGGCCTGACTTTTCAACACACAAAGCTGAAATAGAAAACACAATATAATTCAATGGGAACAAAATTATATGTAAGTTATTTACAGATTAGCTTTAGTGAATTGGCTTCTTCTAGAAACTTTTACCATGATCCCAAAGAAAATAGAACTCTGAAAATTAAAATTATCATCCAAATATCTGAAAGGAATTCTGCAGGATTTTTTTTTTTTTAACTGAAATCAATTCCTGGCCATTCTTTGTCAACTAATAATTGGAAAACTAATTCTGCACCAAGTGAGAAATCAAATAAATTTCTAACCAACCTAGCTGACAACTTTGTTGTCCAAAAGGTAGAGGGTGAAACTAGAGGGACAGCCATACTGGACTTAATTCTTACAAACAGAGAAGAAGTGATAGAGGGAGTTGAACTGCAAGAACCTTGGGTGAGAGTGACATGTCATACTAGAATTCAACATAACACAAACATAAGCAACAGAACATAACGACATCAGAGTCTTGGATTTTAAAAGAGCTGATTTCAATAAATTCAGAACTTGGGAAAGATTCCATGGATGAAAATCCTAAAGGGGAAACAACTCAAGAATCTTGGGAAACTCTAAAAAGTATGATTATAGAAGCCCAGACTAGCATAATACCACTGAGAGAGAAAAACAAGAAATCCAAGAAGAAATCAGCATGGCTACACAAAGATCTCTCTGGCAAATTGAAAGAAAAAAAGGACAAGTACAAAAAATGGAAAGAAGGACATACAACTAAGGCAGAATATCAGCAGATAGCCAGAATCTGCAAAGATGAAGTCAGGATAGCAAAGGCTCAGAAGGAACAAAGACTTGCAACAAAAGTCAAAGATAATTAAAAAAAGTTTCTTCCAACATATAAATAACAAGAAAAAAAATCAAGGAAACAGTCAGTCCACTAAAGAGAGAATATGGCAAGGAAGTAACAGGCAACAGAGAGAAAGCAGAACTGCTTAACTCATTCTTTGCATCACACAAAAAGAAATTATAGCTCAACCCACCAAAAATGTAACTGTAAAAGACAGACCAGAAATAAAAGTTAAAATAAGCAAAAAAATCGGAAGAGAACACCTGTCTGATCTTGATGAAAAAAAATCACCAGGCCTGATGGATTACATCCCAGAGTTTTAAAGGAGCTGGCAGAAGTCATCTCAGAACCACTGCACCATATCTTTCAAAAATCCTGGAACACTGGGGAACTACCAGAGGACTGGAAAAGAGCTGATGTGGTTTCCATCTTCAAAAAAGGAAAAAAAAACAGACCCAGGAAACTATAGACCAATCAGCCTAACATCAATACCTGGGAAGATACTGGAAAAGATAATAAAAAACAGATCTGCTAACATCTAGAAACAAGTAAAGTAATAACTAGCAGTCAGCACGGGTTTGTTAAGAACAGATCATGCCAAACATATCTCATTTCATTCTTCAACAGTGACTAAATTAGTAGATCAGCAAAATACTATGGACATAATATATTTAGATTTCAGCAAGGCTTTCGACAAAGTAGACCACAACCTACTTCTTAGTAAGCTAAAAAAAAAAGTGGAAGAGATAGCATCACCACTAGATGGACTCGCAACTGGCTGGCAAACCGTACTCAATGAGTAGTCTTTAATGGGTCTAAGTCTACATGGAGGAAAGTAAGCAGTGGGGTGCACAAGGTTCCGTCTCAGGCCCAGTACTCTTCAATATCTTCATTAACGACTTAGATGAGGGAATAGAAGGGGAACTTACCAAATTTGCAGATTATACTAAGCTGGCAGGAATAGCTAAAACCCAAGAAGATAGGCTCAAGATCCAGATGGATATTGACAGACTAGAACACTGGGCCATATCTAACAAAATGAAATTCAATGTAGACAAAAGTAAAGTTCTACACTTAGGTAAGAAAAACCAAAAGTACACATATAGACTGGATGAAATCAGGCTCAATAGCAGTAACAGTGAGAGGGATCTTGGAGTCTTAGTGGACAACCAGCTAAATATGAGCCAGCAGTGTGCAGCAGCAACCAAAAAGGCTAATGCAATCCTAAATTATATTAACAGAGGGATACAATCAAGATCAAGTGAGGTACTTGAGTGGTAATACCACTCTATAAAGCCTTAGTAAGACCACACCTAGTTTTGTTCACCACATTATAAAAAAGATGAGACTCTAGAAAAAGTACAGAGAAGAGCAACCAGGATGATTAGGGGACTGGAGACTAAAACGTATGAGGAACGGTTGCAGGAACTGGGCTTGGCTAGTAAAGAGAAGGACCAGGGGGGACAGGATAGCAGTCTTCCAATATTTGAGGGGCTGCCACAGAGAGGAGGAAGGGGCAATCTATTTTCTAAAGCTTCTGTAGGCCAGGCAAGGAATAATGGATGAAACTGAACAAGGAGAGATTTAACCTGGAAATAAGGAGAAACTTTCTGATAGTGAGAACAATCAACCAATGGAACAGCTTGCCCTTAAAATGTTGTGTATGCATAAAAATTAATAAAGTGTGAGCTTGGAGTAAGTGCAGGGTTCTGGCACTGCATATCTGATTGGCTGTTAAGCGGCCGGACCGGATTGGCCCGTTCCGGGGAATCCGATTGGCCCTTAACAGAGAGTTCCTATTGGTTCTAAGAGCTAGCGTTCCTAGCTCGTTATTGGTTAAAAGTTACAGGGTTTGCCTATATAAGGTGGGTTCAACTGCTGTTAAAGCGAGAAGTCACAATGTAAATAAAGAGCTGAAGTTCACCGTTCAGAAGCTTGTCTCCATTCTTTCTCGCCCACGCTCAAAACTTAACACTGGCGACGAGGATAGAATATGGAGAAAGCTGAACCAATGAAACTTCAAAACTTCAAAAAACACCGAGCACGTGACAGACGACGCCAACAACGGAACCACGTCCGGCGGCATCGTACCACCCACTCCGTTCGATCCAACACAGGAAGACTGGGAGTCTTACATGGATTGTTTCCAAATGTTCCTAGAGACGAACAACTTAAAGGATGCCACAGCCAGGAAGAAACAGGCAGTGTTCCTAACGCATTGCGGTCCAACCGTATTTAAGATGGCTAAAGCACTAGCCAAACCCCAAGAAGTGAAGGCCATGGATTGGGACAACCACTACGCCCCGACTGTGCCTACGCTTGTGAGACGCCACGAGTTTTATCAGAAAAGCCAGCGAAAGGGAGAAAGCGTGGCCGACTTCATAGCAGACCTCCGAAATTTGGGAGGCCTCTGCGGATTCACCGATTTAGAAGAGGCACTAAGAGATCGCATAGTTCTGGGATTAGATGCACCAGGCGTCCAAAGCAAGCTGATGGCGAAAGGCAACATCAGCCTTGCCGACGCCATTGCCGATGCTACTGCAGCAGAAGCAACCAGGAAGTCGGCTACACAACTATGCCGAAACCGCGCTCCGGTACCACCACCGACCAGCGAAATCTCACCTAGTTCAGAAGGGCAGCTTGCGACAACGCACCACGAGGACCTCTCTTCATCGTCAGACAGCGACAAAGAAGGGGTCCATCGACTGCGGTCCGACCGGGACCACCACCCGAAGCCCTTACGCCCTTGCACTGGCTGTGGAGCCAACCATGCCAGGTCCGAATGCAAATTCCGTGACGCACTCTGCCATGAGTGCGGGAAACGAGGCCACATCGGACGGATCTGCCGCAGCTTGCCAGGTCCCAGCCAGGCCTCAAAAGGGGCTAACTATCGCCAATCGACAGGAAACTGTCCTGTACGGCGAAAGCCAGTAAACCACCCCTACAGAAATCGAGCTTTGCAGAGAGAAGAGGCTCACCATACTATCACTATCGATCACGCCTCAGCCTTGGACACTAAGAAAATCCGAGTCACGGTGGCCATTGAGAACCAGCCTTGCCACATGGAGGTCGACTCGGGATCGTCCCTCTTGATGGTGTCCTGGAAGACACTCAAGCAACTCATCCCCACAATTCAACGCCAAGATCTCCGCTTCCAACGCCTCATCCTCAAGGACTACCAAGGGAATCGAAACCCCGTCCTGCCAAGTCCGAGTCTCCTTCAAGAAGCACACAGCATACTTACCTTTAATGGTCATCGATAGAGATAGGCCTAGCCTACTAGGCCTCCAATGGTTCGCGCCACTCGGCATTGAAGTGGCCGGTGTAAACAGAGTCAGTGGCTGTGACTGGGAGGAAGACCTTGTCTATGAGTTCAGGGACGTCTTCGCGGACAGCTTAGGCGAGTACAAGGGGACCCCGATTTCATTCAGCCTAGATCCAAAGGTAGCACCCATTCGCCTAAAGCCCTGTCGAGTTCCGTTTGCCTTAACATCGAAAATCGATGAACAACTCAACAAACTGATAGCTCAGGGGGTGTTAGAGCCCATCAATCACTCCCCTTGGGAAACCCCTATTGTAACTCCCATTAAGCCAGACGGGTCAATCTGAATTTGTGGGGACTACCGGGCCACTTTGAACCATGCCCTACAGCAGAACGCGTATCCAGTTCTGGTGGTGCAGCACCTCTTCCATTCCCTGGGGGGCGGAAAAGTTTTTGCTAAATTAGATTTAGCTCAGGCATATCAGCAATTACCAGTAGATGAAAAAACGGCCCAAACTATTGTGACGCACCGAGGTGCCTTTAAATGTACCCGTCTGCAATTCGTAGTGTAGCCCCGGGGATTTTTCAGAGCCTTATGGAAAGGTTATTGCAAGGAATTAAGGGCGTGGTCCCCTATTTTGACGATGTATTAATTGCAGCCCCTACAAAAAAAAATCTTACAGGACCGGTTAAAATTAGTCCTAAAAAAATTCCAAGAGGCCGGTCTTAAGGTTAAAAAAAACAAATGTAAATTATGTACTGACAGTGTTGAGTTTGTAGGGTACCTGATTGATAGCCAGGGCATTCACCCTACCGAAAGTAAATTAAAAGCGATCAAAAATGCTCCCAGGCCACGAAACAAGGCCGATCTCCAGGCGTTCCTAGGCCTCATCAATTTTTATAATGTATTCTTGCCGCACAAAGCAACTGTCGCTGAACCGTTACACCGGTTGTTAGATAAAAAAGCAAATTGGCTATGGGGTTACCGAGAAGAACAGGCGTTTCGAAACGTTAAAAAACTGCTCACTTCTGACTCTGTACTCATGCAGTATAACGAGACTTTGCTGTTAGTTATAACCTGTGATGCATCGCCTTTCGGGATGGGCGCCATTTTGAGCCATGTACTGCCTAATGGGAACGAAACCCCTGTTGCATATTTTTCAAAGACTCTTTCAAAGACTGAGCGAAACTTTGGACAAATTGATAAAGAAGCCCTCGCAATTGTCTCAGCTGTGAAAAGATTCCACGAATACGTGTATGGCCGGGTTTTTACTATTGTGACTGACCACAAACCTTTGTTGGGGATAATAGCCGGAGATAAGCCGACTCCCTACATATTATCCCCTAGGATGACCCGATGGTCAGAATTCTTAGCTGCTTATAACTATTGGCTGCAATACCGCCTGGGGAAAGCCATTCCCCACGCCGATGCATTGAGCCGAGCACGGCTTCCAGAGACTCTCGACGATCCTGCACCAACGGTAACCACGTTACAAATCGAGGCACTCAACTCGCCGCCACTAACCGCCCGAGATATCGCGAGAGAAACAAAAAGTGACCACACCCTAGCACGAGTCCTTGGCTGGGTAGAATGCGGATGGCCATTGGACTAGCTATCAGATGACCTCACACCATTCAAGACTCAACAAACCGAGCTCTTCTCCCAGAAGGGCTGTATCATCTGGGGCGATAGAGTCGTTATCCCAGAACGACTCCAGAAAGTGCTGCTGAGAACCTTGCATGATGGCCACCCCGGCATCGTGCGAATGAAAACCCTTGCGCGCAGCTACGCATGGTGGCCGGGCATTGACAAGCAAATCGAACAGTGGGTTAAAGCTTGTCCCAAATGCCAAGAAGTCAGCAACGCCCCACCAAAAGCCATGCCTACTGAATGGGAGACACCACGTGGACCCTGGTCCCGAATTCACCTGGATTTCGCGGGGCCAACCAAAGGCCACACCTTACGCCTACTTGAATTGGCTCGAAATCCATCTCATAACGACTACGACCTCCAAGGCGGTTATCAAAATCTTAAACAGACTCTTTGCAACCCACGGATTACCAGACGTCCTGGTATCCGATAACGGCCCTCAATTTACCGCACTAGCGTTCAAGCAGTACCTCGCTGACCGCGGCATCCGCCATGCGCTCACCTCGCCTGCGCACCTTGCGACCAATGGCAAAGCAAAATGCATGGTCCAATTTGTGAAGAAAACCTTGCAAAAGGTAGACTACGACAACATTGACGACAAGGTCAATCAAATCCTCTTCTTGCAACACATCACCCCACATAGCGTCACCAACAAAAGTCCCACCGAACTACTAATGGGATGAAAGCTCCGCTCCCACCTCGACCGGTTGCACCCAGCTTACGAACCAGAGAAACCATTAGGATCCAGCGGCCGCTGTCGTACCTTCCAGGTAGGAGACCTGGTTAATGCTAAAAACCTATTGGGCGACCCATTGTGGGTGGAAGCGACAGTAGTACGTGTAACCGGCCCCAGATCCTACCTTGTACAATGCCTTGATAATAAACTTTGGAAACGGCATCTTGATCAGTTACGATCGCGGCTTCCAGCAACCAGTCCGCAACTCCCCTATGACCAAACTGGGGGGGGGGGAGTACGGAAGAAGATGAATTCCTAGGAAACCCGTTCGAAGGAAACGACGGTTTAATAGAAACTCAGGAAGCGGAGCCGGAGGGAGAAACAGTTGCACCTCAGGGAATTGCAGAGAATGTGGGCAATGACGTAGAAGTGAACTCTGAACCAGAAACAGCCCCACTGCCAAACAACAATCTACCTCAGCGTGATTGCAGCCAGCCGATACAACGGAAATCAAAGAGACTAATAAGACAACCGTCCTACCTAAGGGACTATGTAACTGCACCTTGCAAATAAGAAGCCAGGGGGAAGGGGTGTTGTGTATGCATAAAAATTAATAAAGTGTGAGCTTGGAGTAAGTGCAGGGTTCTGGCCCTGCACATCTGATTGGCTGTTAAGCAGCCGGACCGAATTGGCCCGTTCTGGGGAATCCGATTGGCCCTTAACAGAGAGTTCCTATTGGTTCTAAGAGCTAGCGTTCCTAGCTCGTTATTGGTTAAAAGTTACAGGGTTTGCCTATATAAGGTGGGTTCAACTGCTGTTAAAGCGAGAAGTCACGATGTAAATAAAGAGCTGAAGTTCACCGTTCAGAGGCTTGTCTCCATTCTTTCTCGCCCATGCTCAAAACTTAACACAAAAGTTGTGGGAGCACCATCACTTGAGACTTTCTTTTTTTTTTTAAACAAATTTTATTAATTTTAAAGACAAACAAACCATCATTAACCATTGAATACATAAACCCTCTTTCCATTATAAATTTTACAAGTCGAATAAGACATTATTTTATACAACATAGTTCTGTTTTACACCATTTCCATATAAATATATAAATATCTCTTAGTAAATTTCTCATTATTTCTCTTTACTCTTATTCAATTTCATTGTTATTATTATTTTTTCCTATATTTATCCAATTTATAATCGTCATCTACATTTCTTTCTGACTTGGTTACCATTATTCTCATCCAACATTCCTCCGAGGTTTTATTAATTCTCAAACAAACATAAACACACAAAACACACAATAATAAAACTTCTTTTAAGAAAGTAGTTTGGACCCAGATTACCTTTCTTTATATGGACTTCAATTAGCTTCGTGCTCATCTTATATGCCATTACCTATTTTATTTACCATTCTATATCTTCTATATGATTTATCCCCGCTTTTAACTCTTATTAATTCTATTTTATTAAATTCATTTTAATTTAAATCATTGTGTTTGTATCTTTTGTCCATTCTTTCCAAATTATCCATTGATCTCATTCCCTAAAAAAAAAAAAGATTTCTCCTGAAATCACTGATCAGAGTATGATGCCTTTCTATCCTCCCCATAAATTAATATTTAAAATAATGCCCATTACCCAATCTGATTCTGCTTAGTACATTCTACCAGCTAACTTTTAAAAAGAGGAAAGAATAATAAGTCCAAAATGATTAATATAGTTAAATAATAAATCTAATGTTAAATCTTGTAACATTCTAATTATCTATTTCAAAAACAAACGCTACAATAGTAAGTTTATAGTAACATCAATACAACAATCAATTAAACTCTTCAATTAAACTCAATATTTTAAACATTCCTTTTAATATTTTGTTAAATTTTAAAGTCTATCATTACTAAACATTTCAATATTTTAATCTTTTATTAATTCTTAAAACATTCTAGTTTTCTATTTCTAATACAAATACTACAATACCATCTTATGTACCTTGCAGAATCTTCTTTTTTAAAAAATTTATACATTACCCTTTATCCCTAAAAAAAATCCTTTTTTCCCATCTTGTTTCATACCTTTGTGGCATCACTTAAGACTTTCAAGAAGAGATTGGACTGCCATTTATCAGAAATGGTGTAGGGTCTCCCGCTTGGGTGGGGGGCTGGACTAGATTACCTACAAGGTTCTTTCCAACTCTGATTATCTGTTAAATCTGTTAATATATATAGTAATTGTTTTTTTGACACTGTGTTTTTAGAATATGTTTACTACAGCTCTTGAAACTCTAATAAAACAGCTGCATGTATTATTTAATATTTTTTCAGTACCTTTAGCTCAGTTCTGGCTCCTGCTGAGTGCCTAGACTTGTTTTCTTGGCAAATTTTGTGGAAGTGATTTGTCTCTGCCTTCTTCCTAGGGCTAAGAGAGAGTGACTGCCTCAGATGTCACTTAACTGGTTTCATGCCTAAGTTGACACTTAGCTTACTAAATTTCTGAAATGCTTGATAGATATGCTATTTGAGTGAACATAAGTATATTATTACACTTTTGGTTATTGCCTAGCAGTGAAAAAAAATGCAATGATATGAGTTTGCCTTCATCAGCTATAGATGCTTAGGAGTCGACCTTTTGCACTATATACATTTTTTGTTTCTCAGGTCTTTGGTACTTATGCTATTTTACATGCCCTAAAATTTATTATTATTTGATAGGTCCTATGCTTTCAAATTCCTATATGTTATTCACATATGTCATCAAGGCCAAGGTTCAGAGTTAGCTCAGGAATATGTATCTTTGTATGTATGTTAAAATATACAGTAGGAGAATGAGAATTTAGTTAGCTCATTTAGTAACTAGGACAGTGAAACTGCTGTCCTCTATTTTTGAAGTTATGGCTTATACAATTATAATATATGATAACTAGAAATAGTAATTAGTTTTTTTTTTTAATTAACCAAAGAGGCTTGTAAAGTTCTAGCTGAAAAATGTGACAATCTCCTTGTATAACCTCTTTCTCCTCTGAAAGTCACTGGAAGGACCTGTGTGTGTGTGTGTGTGTATGTGTGTGTGTGTATTCTTAAGTTTGCGTGGATACTTACATGTATGGCATTCAGCTTTGTTCGGGTATTTTCCCACGTCATTGTAGCTGTGCTTTTAAAGTTGTAGCAACATTTTGGCAGAATCTCATCTGCCATCATCAGGCTTCTGCATTATGTTTGTCTGTGAGTCAGACTGTTACAGTGGTTTCAGTTTTAAATTTGGGGCTAGCCTATTGCTGTGCCAGAATGGTTTTTTTCTTCATCCTAATTGGTTGGGAGTCTTGGTCTGTGTTTATTGGTCTTGGAATTTGCTGTGTTCTGCTTGATTGGTGTTTCTAATATCTTCTGTCTGTTTTGTGGCTCTTTTTGTGTCTTGGTTGGCTGGCAACATTGTGTTCCTTCATTGGAGGCCTTTAGTGCAGCTTGACTCCGAGTAAATGGGCGTCTATCATTTGTTAGGAAGCTAGGTTTCATCTGGGTGCCTGGTTGGGGTGTGTTTGAGCTGGAGGTATCAGGGGGGATCTGTTTGTGCTCAGATGTTTGCCTGGCTTGTGGTGTGGAGATTTTTTTGTTTGTGAGTGCAGGCTTCCAAATGATTGACAGTCTGGTGGAATCATTTCTTCTATTCATGCTTTCAGGTCTTTTTTCAATCTCTATGGCTTTTCTGATAATTCTGTGGCTGGGGTTTTCTATAGTGGCTAGGGTTTTGATGCCATTGAAGTTGAAGCTATGACCTGTGGCTTTCATGTGTTGGACTAGTGAGGAAGTGTGTTCCAGCTTTTTTACTGCATTTTTGTGTTCATCCAGGCGGGTACTTATTCTTGTATTGGTCTGTCCAATGTATGTGGCCGGGCAAGATGCACAGGGGACTTCGTATATGCCTTGGTTTTCTAGGTCAATTTTATCTTTGGGGTTTCTAAGGATGGCTGCTATTTTTCTGTCTGGTTTGAAGGCAGTCTTGATGTAATGCCTGTGTAGTATCTTACTGATTTTATCTGTAGTACCTCTTATGTAGGGCAGGACAACTGTTCCATAGGTCTGTTCATCTTCTAGGTCTCCATTATGTCTCAGTGTGTTTTTGTGGATCAAGCTGGTGATTTTGCTTTTGTGGAAGCCATTAGCTGTCAGTACTTTAGTCAGGGTGCATAGTTCAGTCTTTATGCGTATCTTGTCTGCCAGGCATTTGGTTCTAGCAATTAGTGTTTTAGCCATGGAGTTTATCTGTGCTGGGTGATGGTGGGATTGGGCATTGAGGTAGCGGTTGATGTGTGTTTTCTTCTGGTATACGGTGTGTCCTAGTGTGCCATCTGTTTTTTTGTAGATTAGTACATCTAGGAATGGTAGTTGTTTGTTTGTTTCCATTTCCATGGTGAACTTGATTTTGGGGTGTGTGCTGTTTAGGTGTGTTAGGAAATTGTTTAGGTTTTCTTTTCCATGGGGCCAAATCACGAATGTGTCATCGATGTATCTTAACCATAGTTTGGGTTTGTGGGTGGCATTAGCCAGGGCTCTGGATTCGAATTCTTCCATGAACAGGTTTGCAATGACGGGTGACAGTGGTGATCCCATAGGGGCTCCTTCAATTTGTTTGTATCTTTGTCCTTTGTATATGAAATATGTGTTGGTTAAGCAGTGTTCTGTTAATTCCATGAGGTGTTTAGCTGGTTGGTATTTATTTTTGATAATTTCAAGGGTTTCCTTTATCGGGACTTAAGTGAATAGTGAAACCACGTCGAAACTTATAAGCAGATCTTCTTGCTCCACATGTAGATCTTTGATCATTTCCAAGAAGTGGTATGAGTTTTGTACATGTGAACTTGCTGTTTCAGCATGGGGCTGTAGTTGTTTTGCTAAGTGTTTAGATAGGTTTTGTAGTCGTGCTCCTCTAGAGCTGACTATGGGTCTGAGAGGTATGCCTTTTTTGTGTATTTTTGGGAGGCCGTATAGTTTGGGGCATCTGGAAGATTTTTCTCTTGGGATGATCATCTGTTGGATCTCTTTGCTCATGTGGCTGATTATAATTTTCTTCTTGGTTAATTTTTCCAGATATGTGGTTGGGTCTGTGTATGTGGAGCCTTGGAGTAGGTCTGTCAATTTTGTTTCGTAGTCTTTTCTATCCATTACAACTGTGGCATTCCCTTTATCTGCTGGAAGTATGATTATGCTGCTATCTTTTTTCAGGGCTTGCAGTGCTTTTATTTCTTTTTTCTGCAAGTTGCTTTTGGGTGGTTTGCTTGGTGTCTTATTCTATCAGCTTCATCTCTATTTAATTTAGTTAGGCTGGATTCTACTGCACATATGATGGATTCTGTGAGGATTTTTTTGGGTGCTATAGCATAATTGAATCCTTTGGTTAGGACTTCTGTTTCTGTTTTGGTGAGTTCTCTGTTGGAAACATTATATACTAATTGTTTCAGGTGTTGTGAGTTGTTAGGGGCTTTCTTCTCATGTTCTAATTTCTTTAGTTTCATATATATGTGTGTGTATATATATATATATATATATATATATATATATGACTCCTTTTAACTGCTAGTGGGGGTGTGACTTGATTGGGTGGGGGCTTGGCTGTGTTCTGATTGGGGGGGGGGGTGTTCTCAAAGCCACAGGACATGAGATTGACTTTAAAAATACCAGAACTATCGCCAAAACCAAACACTTCAACAACAGAATAATCAAAGAAGCCATAGAGATAGAAAAACGCCCACACAGCATGAATAAATGAGATGATACCTCCTGCCTTCCAGCCATTTGGAAACCCGCCCTCATTAACAAATGAGTACCTAACATGAAGAATCACACCAGACCCACGAGGGCCACACAAGATGCTACCACCACACTTCCACAAAGAAAGCAGACTCACACCCACACAGAAGATGAGACACGACCACGAGGGCCACACAAGATGCTACCACCACACTTCCACGTAGAAAGCAGACTCACACCCACACAGAAGATAAGACACAACCAAAGACCAGAAGCCATACTGCAGCTGCATCACTACCCACTTCAAACCCCTCTGAGCCACACATGAAGCGAACTGACACCCATCATGAAGATGTGGCATGACCACGAACATGAAGCCAAACAACAGGATCACAGCTCATCAGCTCAAATCCCCCAGCAACTAACCTGAGCACAACCAAGCCCCCACCTGAACAGAACACATCCCCAGCCAATCAGAACACAGCCAACCCCCCCAACCAATCAAAACACAGCCAAACCCCCAACCAATGAGAACACAACCGCACCCAATCAGAACACAGCCAAGCCCCCACCCAATCAAGTCACACCCCCACTAGCAGTTAAAAGGAAGAAGCAGCTGCAAGCTCACATTACTCCGAAAAGCACAAAGCTGAAGACACAAGCCTGAAGATGATGAATGAGACTTCACTGAAACATTGCCTAGATACTTCCAATTTTAAGCGGGAGAAAACCCGAATAACCAAAGATCCATTGTGTATGTGTGTGTGTAATTTCATTTTTTTAAAATAAATTTTATTTGAGTTTTCACAAAGATAAAAAAAATATAAATAAAACATCTTTTTTGAAAGTAGCATAATCCTGGGTTACATTCGTACAGACACAAATTCAGGTTCATGCTCATTTTTATATTCTATTCCATATCTTATTACTATTTTACATTTTCTGCATAGCTTCTCCCCTCTTTTAATTTTCTCAATTTTATTTTAATTATCTCATCTCAATTCAAATCATTGTATTTATATTTTTTGTCTGTCCTGTTTCAATTATTTATTATCTTTTCTCATTAAACAAAATTTCTCCTGTAGTTATTGATTGGAGTATGACGCCTTTATATATTTTCCCTAAAGTTGTAACATTAAATATAATACATAACTTCCATTCGGATTCTGCTTGGTATATTCTTAAAATACACACTGTATTCTTAAAAAAAGAAAAAATTATAAATGTATATAATTAAAACAACATTCCATTCCAATTCAATTCTATCATTAATATTAATATTAATTAAAGTCTTAACATCTTTAACATTACTTTTCAATTAAATATCATACTTCTATGGGAAAAATTATAAGCTTTCCATAGTTAATTCCCCCCCTTCACTTATATTTTATAAAACATTAACTAATTAAAATGTTCCCGTTCCTTCCTAATTCAATTTTCTCATTTATTTTATTTTACTTATTTTATTCACAAACATTTCACTAAATTACACTAACTATTTTATCTCTCATTTTAATCATACGTTGTTTCCAATTTTCTAAAGTTATTTCTATTACTAATATAACAATACAATCTTATGTACCTTTACAGAATCCCTTTTTCAATTAGATCTTCACCCATTATCTCTAAATAGGTCCTGTTTCTCTATATCTTGCTCCAGTTCTTTGTAACTTCTTTTCCTTTCCTTCTTCCTTCTCTCTCCCCTTTTTACCCCCTTGTCTCTCTACCTCTATTTCTCTCTTCTTTATTCCCCTTTTCTGTTGCTTTCCAGTATTATACTTATTTTCTGAATTATTTTTCTTTTCTTTGGTTGTTTTTTTAAGTCTTAAATTCTCCATTCTCTTTCTCCCCTTTCCTTTTTCTTCCTCACATAAAATTGCTTGTTCATTAAAGATGGCTTCTTCTTTGTCCCAGTCTTCTTGTTTTGCAGTTGTTTCTTGTTGTTTCTCATAGTTCCAAATCTCCATTTCTAAAAATTGAAAAACGAAGCCAAAAGAACTCTTCCCTTCTTGTGCATCTTCTTTGTACTTTTTAAGTTCCATTTTCAATTCATCCAGAAGTGGTGCCATTGTATAAATTTTTAAACAACCACCCAATTGATTTTAGTCATTCAAATATAATAACCAAGAATCCAAAGATCACCAAATAATCCAAATACACGCAAGCTGTTTCTTTTTTGCTCTTTTTCTTTCACTTTCTTTTCCTGGGGTTACGATTTAGTTGCAAAGTTTCAGTTAAAATGTATCTTTTAGGAGTCTTTTTGAAGTTTTACTATAGATTCTTTTTAATTCCAGGCAGTCTCCTCCCTCTTCCAGATCCTGTCCTTATTCATTTTCCCTCCCTTCCTGCTTATGAAAAAGAAAAATTTTAATGTCCAGAAATCTTTATTATCCCTTTGGCATTTTGTTTTATTTTCAACTTAATTGCCTATTGATGTCAAAGCGGATTTTTCCAATTTCTTATTTAAGTCTCTTAGTTGTCAGTATAGGGAAGGAGAGAGAAGGAAAAAAAAGCCAAACCTTTCCCTTTTCCTTCGCTGCTTCTGACTCTTCTTTGGAAGCAATGTTATTTTTTGTAAGTTTAAATTCCAGGGTACCTTAGTTGTTGCTTTTACAATTTAACCCGGTCAGCCAAAACTTTCACTTTTTATCTTCCTCCTGCACATTCTTTTTCAGTCGAGTTCTCCTTTGTGGTGGCCATTTCTGACCACCGCTACAACCACCTTCAGGAAAGGGAGTAATGGCCAGCTGAGGAGGAGAGATGCAGCTCTCCTCAACCCTGCTGGCGGTCTCCCCCCTCTTCATCACCTCTACGGAGTGGCTTAGCCCCGAAACCAGCCGGCTCGGGGCACTCCAGCAGCGAGCCCAGACAGAAACCGCACATGATCACGGATTTCTGTCTGTCACCCAAGCCCTTCAAACAGGAAGTCCCTGTGTAATTTCATTTTTGATTGTATTAATAGTAACATTAGCAAACTTTATTGCTTGTTGTAATAAGATCAACAAGTTTTAAAAGACGTTACTATTTATAAATAATAGCTTCCATTTGTTACATGTAGTCTTTGACTTTCAGCCTGCCCATCATAGTCGTAAGTCAAGACAATCATAAAATGGTTTGGTCACATGTCTGGCCTGATTTTTTTTTTTTTTTTGCAATAGTCATTAAATAAACCAATTGTTCAGTATCAAAGGGTTTTGCCAAAAATCAAAAGTAAATGCTTTCTATGAAACCATTGCCAAGAGTCATCCTGTGCTAAGATGGACAGACAATTAGATAGATGGTAGATAGATAGATAGATAGATAGATAGATAGATAGATAGATAGATAGATAGGCAGGTGGGTCGGTAGGTAGGCAGGCAGGCAGGCAGGCAGATAAAACATGACCTCAGGACACTGTAAATCACTATAAATGTGTCCATGTTTCTAAGCACCTAAAGTTCTGTCATATGATCTCCTGGTGGGGGACTGTTGGAACTTTGATTCTGGATTTTAAGTAGCTTCTTAGGAACAAGAAATCAGAAGCCAGGACAAAGTTCAAAAATACTAGTTTATTTCATGCTACCTATACACAAGAATTTAGCTCTTAATGGTCAAGGCAGTTTGGCACCAGATAAGAGTCAACAGAATTCACAGGAGGCTGGACTTAGGTCTCTTGTGAGGAATATAGTGCCTCAAAACTGATATCATGTTTGACTCTGCCCACAGGCTCAGTCTAGCCATCTTCTACAAAGCTCCAAGGTAGATCTGTTGTAACTTCAAACAATTGCCAAGCAATGGGTTATAAGTCGAGGACTACCTGTATTTGCCCTGTTTTTATTGCCTCTGTTTGACTTCTGTGCATTTCACAAGGCTAAGATTTCTTTATTCCTGTGAAAATAAAATTGTACTGATTTCTTCTCTAGCATTGCTCAATTGTCTGGTAAGTATGGACAAGGAAATCATTAGAAAATAGCAGTTCAGGTGCTTGACTAGGACAGGGAGGAATAAATTTCAATCTCATCCTTAATTATGGAAGCTTTCCACAGGGTTGCTCTTGTGGAGGGAAAATGAAGAGAGATAAAAGTGCTTTGAACTTCTGGATAAAACTGGGATGTAATCTAACAAATAAACAACAGCTGTCACAAGAACAACTGTGGAAACTTCAGAAAAGATTGCAAGGAACTCCTGAGCGGTTCTGCATCAATGTTTTAATGAGAAAAAAAGAACATATATTACTCTGGAATTTCAGAGAATTCAGATTTAACTCTTATGAGCTCCTACTGAATTTGTTTAAAAATGCTTTCCCTGTATTACTTTAAAAGAGTTGGAAAAATTCAAGGCCTATTCACCCAAACTGTAATGTTTGCTGTACATTTAGAACAATTAAGCAGTGGAACAATTTGCCTCCAGAAGTTGTGAATATTCCAACACTGGCAGTTTTTAAGAAGAGTTTGGACAACAATTTGTCTGAAACGGTATAGGGTTTCCTGCCTAAGCAGGGGGTTGGACTAAAAGATCTCCAAGGTCCCTTCCAACTCTGTTATTCTATCCTCTCCTGTCCTCTCCTATTGTTTTTCCAATTTTTTTATTTGTTTTATTTATATAACATATAAAAATTCAATTTCAATTAAACAGTGTGTTGTCTGGGTACAATTATTTTTAAGAAATCATAATCAAAATGTTTACAAAAATATTCATCACATTGATATTAATTCAACAATAACAACAACAACAATAATAATTTACTTATCTACTTTAAAAAATCTCCTTTATAACATTAATCCTTTTTCTATCCCCATGTTTCTAACTTCTGCTTTTATTATCTAACCATTGGTAAAATAAGTCCCATATCAAGAAATATTCAGTTCCTTCTTTCTCCTAATTGTAATCATTAATCTGTCCATTACTGCACATTCTAATATTTTTTTAATTACACTATCATCTGGTGGGATTTCTTCGTTTTCCATTCTTGTGCAAATGCAATTCTGGCTGCAGTTAGCACATGTAAAATCAAATATATATCCCTTTTGTCATACTTTTCTAGTAGGATGCCCAACAAAAATATTTCTGGTTTCAAATCTATATGTTGCTTTATCATTTTTTTCCAACCATGTATTTTCATCTTATTTTTTTTTTTTTTTGCCTTTGGGCATGTTCACCACATATGATAATGCGAACCAGGTGTCTGGTTATACTTCCAACATTTAGCAGACATGTCTTTAAACATTGATGCCAATCCTATTCTATCCTATCCCATCCTATGCTATCCTATTCTATATAGTTGCAAATGTTACATGTAATTAGAAAGGATCATTAAGTCAGTGATAAGAGCATTTCTTTTGTAAGCCTAAGTCTCTAATTAAACTGCTATCATTTTCACTAAAAAGGTCCAAATAACCGATGCTTAATCTGAGATTTTGTAAATGCGATTGCTGATCTCAGTAAATTAGCCTTTTAAGATGGCAGCTCTCAGCTCTGAGCAAGGCCAATATCCAGAAAGTCGTAGATATTTGACAAAGGCTGGAATTTGTTTAAATAAATAAACAAACAAACAAATAATATTGAGCCAGATGACCATTGGTAGATCCTGTGATCCTGACTTAATCCATACGGCACACATGGTGTTCTGTCCTTAATTAACATACTCGAGATCCCCGCGCTTTGATTGGCCAAAGCGCGGGGCTCTCCGATTGGTCAGGCAAGCCGCGCCGATTGGCTCGCTAGGAATCTCCCGCGATTGGTCCATTCGGATCGCGGGAGATTCAAAGTGATGCCATTGGCCGCGGCCGCCGCGGCGAAAGGAATAAAAGCCGCGGGCTTTTTTCCTTTCGCCAGTTTGGTTCCAACTTACTGATAAAGAGCTTGCACTAAAGTCACCGACTCCTGGCATCATTTCGCGGACGCAACACTGGCGACGAAGGTGGGATCCAGACCCTGAACCGAACCACGTGTCCGATGGAAGCCAGACGAACCACCACGATGGCAAAAATCGCACCACCCGCACCCTTCAACCCCGCCACTGAGGACTGGGAATCGTTCTCCGACCATTCCGCATGTACCTCGAGTGCAGCGGCTTGAAGGACGCCACCGGCCCCATGAAGCGTGCCGTCTTCCTGACCCACTGCGGGACCGAGGTCTTCCAGATGGCCAAGGCGCTCACCAAACCCGCCGATGCGACCGCGATGGACTGGGATGTCCTCGAACCCATACTTCGGCGGCACTATGCTCCAGAGGTACCCATCCTGATCCAGCACAACGAGTTCTACTGGCGGGACCAGAGGTCGGGGGAGAGTTTCAGCGACTTCGTCGCCGAGCTGCGGCGTCTAGGGGGCCTTTGCGAATTCGACAACCTAAATGACGCCCTGCGAGACCGGATCGTGCTCGGTTTGTGGGACCCCGTCCTCCAGAGCCGGCTGATGGCCAAGGGCAACATCAGCCTAGCAGACACCCTCACCGCAGCCGCAGCTGCCGAAGCAACCCGAACTTCCGCCGACCGGATGCGCAGACCGAACACTGGGGATCGCAGCGGAAACAACAACCTGGCAAGGTCAACCGAGCCCCGACCCGAGACGACCACCCACCAGGGCGAGCTCCACTCGACATTGGGCACTTCCGATGACGAGGAGGACATCCATCGCCTCCAGACAGGCCGCGACCCACGAAGCTGGCGAGGTCGTAAGTCGAGGACCAACTGTGCCGGTTGCGGCGGCGACCACCCCAGGTCGGAATGCCGGTTTTTCGAATTGATCTGCCAGCATTGCGACAAGAAGGGACACATCGCCCGTGTTTGCCGCCTGAAGAAAAATCACAGCCCGGCACGATGGGACCAGAACGACCGGAGGAGAGAAAGCACACCACCCCGGACCAGAGATCGCCCCTCGGACAACCGATGGGACCGGAACGGACGACCCTCGTGAGGCGGCGACAACCGGCGGAGAGAGGAGACCCACCAGATGGTCACCATCGGCCACGCCATCACCAACGACGCCCAGAAGGTCCATGTGGAGGTAGGCATCGAGGGCTAGCCATGCAAAATGGAGGTGGACTCCGGGTCCTACCTCTCCATGATTGCATGGCATGAAATAAAGCGCTTGGTGCCTACCCTCCAAAGGAGGAACGTAGACAGCCAGAGACTCATTGTAAAAGACTACCAGGGAAACCGCATCCCGGTAGTCGGAACCAAACACTTCAACATCACTTATAAGGGGCGCACCGAAAGACTTCCCCTGACAATCATCGACCACAACCGCCCAAGCCTACTGGGACTGCAATGGTTCGCCCCGCTCAACATTGCTCTCACGGGAGTCGACCACGTCACCGACGACAGCTGGGAGCAGCAACTGGCCCGGGAGTTCCAAGAGGTCTTCGACGGAAACCTAGGCAAGTCCCGAGGGCCCCTTATATCTTTCGACCTAGACCCTAACGTCCCCCCAAAACGCCTGAAACCAAGGCGGGTGCCATTCGCACTGAAACCCAAGATAGACGAGCAAATTGACAAGCTCGTCAAACAAGGGGTTCTACCGCCCATAGACCACGCCCAGTGGGAGACCCCCATAGTCACCCCGATCAAGCCCAATGGGTCGGTGAGGATCTGTGGGGACTATAAGGCCACCCTAAATGGCGCGCTGCAACAAAGTGCCTACCCCGTCCCAGTAGTGCAACACCTACTGCACTCACTGGGAGGGGGCAAGGTTTTCGCCAAGCTCGACCTTGCCCAGGCATACCAACAGTTGCCGGTCGACGAGCAAATGGCAGAAGCGCAGACCAAAGTCACCCACCGGGGGGCATTCAAATGCAACCGACTCCAATTCGGAGTCAGCGTGGCACCGGGCATATTCCAAAGCCTAATGGAGAGACTATTGCAAGGTATCAAGGGGGTGGTACCTTACTTCGACGACGTCCTAGTGTCGGCAGCCAACCAAGCCGAACTAGAGGGTCGACTAAGGGAGGTCCTAACCAAATTTAAAGAGACCGGACTAAAAGTCAAGAGGGAGAAATGCCAGCTATGCACGGAACGAGTAGAATTCCTAGGCTACCTCCTAGACCGTCACGGCATTCACCCCACAAACAAAAAAATCAAGGCCATCAAAGAAGCCCCCACACCCAAGTGAAAGACGGAACTACAGGTGTTCTTGGGGTTACTGAACTTTTACAATGTTTTCCTGCCCCAAAAGGCGACGGCGGCGGAGCCTTTGCATAGGCTCCTGGACAAGGCGGCGACCTGGACTTGGGGGAAACGCGAGCAAGCCGCCTTCCAAAGAACGAAGGACCTCCTCACCTCGGACGCCGTCCTTATACAATTCAACGAGACCCTACCTCTGGCCGTCACATGCGACGCATCACCCTTCGGCGTCGGCGCTGTCCTCAGCCATACCCTTCCCAATGGAAAAGAAGCGCCCATCGCATTCTTTTCAAGGACCCTCACCAAACTGGAGCGGAACTATAGCCAACTGGACAAAGAGGCTCTGGCTATCGTTTCCGCTGTAAAACGATTCCACGAGTATCTCTACGGCCGGACTTTCACCATCATAATGGATCACAAGCCGCTGCTGGGAATCCTTGCAGGAAACCGGGCCACCCTGAACATTCTGTCTCCCCGAATGACAAGGTGGTCCGAGTTCCTGGCAGCCTACAACTACGAACTCATACACAGACCGGGTAAGACGATCTCCCATGCAGACGCCTTAAGCCGCTCGCCGCTACCGGAACCCGACACCGACCCAGCACCCACGACGACCACCCTCAGCATAGAGACTCTACCCAACCTGCCCATAACCGCGTCAGACATTGCCCGAGAGACTAATAAAGACAAACGTCTGGCGCGGGTGTTGCATTGGGTGGAGAAAGGGTGGCTGGAAAGGGACAACGACGAGTCCGTCAAAACGTTCCGGAACCGCCAAACGGAACTCTCCTTATTAAAAGGGTGCATACTATGGGGGGATAGGGTGGTCATTCCGGAGAAGCTACAGGTGAAGGTTCTGGAACTGCTACACGAGGGGCACCCTGGCATCGTTAGGACTAAAGCCCTGGCCAGAAGTTACGCTTGGTGGCCAGGGATGGACAAACAAATAGAGGCCTGGGTAGCTAGGTGCCAACGATGCCAGGAAACTAGGCCAAGCCCACCCACAGCACCCGTCCTAGAGTGGGAAACCCCAAGGGGACATTGGTCTAGGATCCATATAGACTTCGCTGGGCCCACAAAAGGACACACCTTCCTCATAACAGTAGACGCTTACTCCAACTGGCTGGAGGTAAGCAACATGAAGACGACAACCACGGAGGCCGTGATCAAGGAACTCTGCAAACTCTTTGCAACACACGGCCTCCCAGACGTCGTCGTCTCCGACAACGGGCCCCAGTTCACCTCACTGGAATTCGAAAAATTCCTAGCGGAAAGGGGCATCCGCCATGCGCTGACAGCACCGGCGCACCCGGCGGCGAACGGTAGGGCGGAACGGATGGTCCAATTCACTAAAAAGACCATCCGGAAAATAGACCACGGGGAGATCCAGGAGAAAATAAACAAACTACTCTTCACCCAACACATAACCCCAAATACCACAACCAATAAAAGCCCAGCCGAACTATTAATGGGCAGGAAACTAAGGTCCCCACTCGACAGGTTACACCCTACGTATAACCCGGAGCGGCCCCCAGACTCAAGCACGAAATACCGAACCTTTGCACCCGGCAACCCCGTATACGCAAAAAAACTGACGGGAGACCCACTATGGATTCCAGCCGTCATCACACAAGCAACAGGCCCACACTCGTACCGGCTACAAACAGCAGACGGACGAGCGTGGAAATGCCACATCGACCAACTAAGGTCGAGGACTACCAACCAACAAACCACCGACGCACAAACAGGCGAAACCAACCCCCACAACACAAACCAAGGGGGGAGGGAATACCCAGGGGACCAAAGCCAATGAAGAATAAACCAGCAGTACTCACCGGAAAGCAGCCATCACGACCCCGCGCCAGGAAGAAACAGCCAGGCCAGCTCGACCGACCCAGAAAGACCAAGCGGGAGCGGCGAAACCCGCAGCTCAACCAACCCGGAAGGCCCAGGAGGGAGCTACGGAGAAAGGACCGGCCCAATCGACCAGCCGGTTCCCACGACGGCAGCAGGAGCAGCAGAGATCCCGACCGAACCGGCCAGGATCCAGCCTACAACTGAGTTGCGCAGGTCAAGTAGGCCCAGACGGAGCCCCGCCTACCTACGTGACTACGCAACGTAAGGACTGAACCAAGAGGGGAGGGGTGTTCTGTCCTTAATTAACATACTCGAGATCCCCGCGCTTTGATTGGCCAAAGCGCGGGGCTCTCCGATTGGTCAGGCGAGCCGCGCCGATTGGCTCGCTAGGAATCTCCCGCGATTGGTCCATTTGGATCGCGGGAGATTCAAAGCGGTGCCATTGGCCACGGCCGCCGCGGCGAAAGGAATAAAAGCCGCAGGCTTTTTTCCTTTCGCCAGTTCAGTTCCAACTTACTAATAAAGAGCTTGCACTAAAGTCACCGACTCCTGGCATCATTTCGCGGACGCAACACATATTTATGAAATAGCGTCTGAAAATTATTAGTGATTATAGAGGTGCATATGCTGGTTCAGAGAACACTGCTTTCCCCCAAAAAATCATTAAACTAATATCCTGGAAAGCATTGTGGTTGCTTTAGACTCATGCTTTTTAATTTTTGTATTAAGATTTTTGTTGAGGCATAAGCTAATTTACCTCAACTTGGTGGAGACCTCCTCTCCTGATGCGTTTAAACTGAGGCAGCCATCTTCTCCAGATAGCAAAACTGTGGCATGTATTGATGCTAGAAATAATTTAACTATTTCTGAAGATTATCTAGTTAGGGAAGAATGTTGCATAATATACTATATTTTCTTGTTCCATAGTGTATAGTTGCCTCAGCAGACAGAATTTAACCAATTTTAATTTCAAAAATTAGTCATGGTTGCTAGTCTTTAGATAGGGCCACCTAGTGAAGTAGGTGAGATTAGTGGGAGGGGAGTGGGCATTGCAGTCAATGGCAAACCATTTTGATGAAACTGCTAAGAAAAATGCATACCTGGGTGCAGGAATCAGGAACCAACATCAACTATCAGGAATGGTTTTGTACACGCCTGCTGTTTGTTCAAATGCAGCTTCACCGTTTGCCCACTGCTTGCGTGGTCTGGTTCCCAACAGGCTGAGGACTATTACTGATCTGGGGTTTGGAGATCCCTGAACTAGAACTTATCTTTATCTTGAGGACATTAAGATTAGTTGTAATTTAAATTATTAAAAAATAAATATTTTTGTTTAAAAATATTCTTTGAATATCAAATAATATATAGGTAATATGAATGATCAATTAGGCAATTTTATGTATTTTATTTGTCTAATATATATATCATCAAACTAATCACTACTGGTTATTAATCCTTTGGCATTTTTCAAGCATATGTCTAAATCATTTTTTTTTTAACTTTCCTCCAATTTTTCTCCAGAGTCTTCAGGTAATTTTTCAGGAGGCCAGGGAAAGTAATTTCAAGTTCATTAAGAAGCTCCTAGATAATCACAGCACATTAAAAAACACAACACCCTTCATTTAGCTGCATCCTTATTCAGTAGATGACATTTTCTAATGGTAATGCTAACTGCAGCTACTTCAATTAACATGGGTGTGTGACTTGGTTTGTTGCAAAATAGCTGAGATCTTGGCCCCTTGATTCAAATTGCATAATTTAATTTGGCTATTCCCCAATGAAGAAATAGTATTGTGGTAAGTAAATATCATTCTTATGACATGCACAGCTCCATTGCTCTTAATATTTTTCCTAGGCTGTTTTCATTACAAATGAAATGTTAATAAAAAGTACTTTTGGAAAACTGGTTTTGAATGAGCTGTTGATTAATCTTTAGATTTTAATTTTAATTTTAGTAAACCTAAAATTAGAAAGCTGTATGAAGAAACATGGGTTCCACCCCAGGGATGGACTAGACATGAACTTCATTTGCCCTTCAACCCCAAATTTCTCCTAAATTTGAAGGGTGGAGAGATAAAGTTGTAAATATAGGATAGTCTCTTAACATCTCCTTATCATGGCTGCATCAGCAGACACCCTTAGCTAGCCTTTAGTATAAATAAAAATGCTGCCACCAGATATCAATTAAAGAAATACAGGTCCTGTATACCTGTCCAGTACTATGTTTTAGGATTTCTATACTTTCTGGAGGGAAAAAACTGCCTCTTGCTTTACTCTATTGCATTAGCGCATTTAGTTTGAGATTTTACTGATTTAATTGAACATTAAAGAATTGCATTGTGTTTGATCTCTCTGTCACCTAGCAGGAGAGTTCTTTAAAATCAAAACAGATTTTAACTTTTTACTGTATTGAAAGAAGCAAGTAAAAGAAAACCTGTTTTTTTTTTAAACTTGTTATAAAGCAGAAGTAGTATATTATATTATTTAGGTACAAGGAAATTTATACAGTGTTTACTGGAGATTATTAACACTTTGATTTAGATAACATAAACTTTCAAAGGTTAAAAATATATTTATGTCAATAGTTAATTTTAGTTATTATTTCTAAAATATTGGTATGAATTTGAAATTTGGAACATCTCTCTCCCAGAGGTGAGATATGTCCCCACCCTTCTGGCTTTCCAGGTGGGCTTTAAGCCTGATTTAGGGCCTCAGTGGGGACGTTCTAGGCTAGAGAAGGTTGGGTACCATAATAGGGAATACACCATCTCTGCACTGCTTGAGAATCTAACTTTTAGTCTGTATTTAACTCTTGTAATTTAAAATTGTTTTTATACTGATATTTTTATTGTACTGTAAGCTGCCCGGAGCCACTTTGGATGATGATATTGCAGCATATAAATTTAATAAGTGCAGATCTGGCCAGAGGCTGCGGACAAAAACTATCCAGGAAAATCCCACAATACATCCATCCCATAGGACAGAGGTCTGCAAACTTGGCAACTTTAAGACTTGTGGACTTCAACTTCCAGAATTTCCCAGCCAGCTATGTTGGCTGGAGAATTCTGGAAGTTGACATCCACAAGTCTTAAAGTTGCCAAGTTTGGGGACCCCTGCCATAGGAAAAAGTGTTGAAAATAGAATAGCTTGCTAGAGCATAGGTTTTCCAAAGGTGTGTCTGGAGGCAGGATGTAAGATGATGGCCATAATTAATTAATTAATTGACTCTATGTTGCTCAATTTGTGACCAAGTGAGTTTTCAACCCCAATAGATATGCATAATTCATCATGCTTAGATTGGGAGGAGCAATTTCATGGTCTAATTTCATTTCTACATTTTGATAAAAGATCTTTTGGGAGAAGATATTTTCTGCCTTTCAGTTCTACTAAACTGCAATGAACTTGGTCTTCGGGAAATAATGAACATTTTGTGAGTCACTTATAGAGCTACAGGTTACTTTAAAAAAATCTAAACTAGTATTTTCAAACTCAGATAACAGGAAATAGATCTCCTCTCTACTTAAGTATTGACTGTTTGAGCTTTGTGACTTCACTTGTAGGAATCCTGGAGCTTCTGTGAGCCACTCAAGCCTGCATTTTTGGCAGATGGCAACAAGTAATGATAGCTGAGCAAGACAAATGGAATGTTCCAATGTTGTGACTGGGTAGGGTGTGATGTTATAACAAAACCATGAATTTCCACTTTGATAATGGGATGAGGAAAGACATTCCGAAGAAACAGTGATGCAGCAACAATAAATAATTAATTATGAACACTATTAGAGCCCTTTGCATACTACCAAGGGGATAATGTCTAATTCATTACTTGGAGGAAAGTAGTATCTTCATAGACTTATCATTAGGATAGTCATTAACAATAGCAGAGATCAGAGGCAACATTGTGCTTTTAAATTATTCTTTGGGAATCCAGAGAACCTAACAAATATAATTTGAATTGATATTGTTTTTATATATTTGCTACTATTGAGAGTTTCTTTTTTCATATTTTGAGGACAGCCAGGATGAGATATGCAGGAAAATTAATGTTTTTATTAAATTATATGCTTACTATAATGTTTATGTACAATTTATTCATTCTGTAATGATTATAGTAAAATATATGTTCTTATGACTAATGGTAATTTGTGAAGATCTAATTTCCACTGCTAAATAAACATGATTATTCCCATTACTTTAAAAATCAAGTTTTCATCCAAAAAAATCTGAATTCAATTCAGATCTTAAATATTCAAAGGGAGGGAGGATTGATTTCCTCATAACGAGTCTTATATAAGGAGGTTTAAGGTTATGCATCTTGCAAGCTATTTATTTGGAAGGAGAGAGATGTATTTGTGTGTGTGTGTATGTGTGTATGTGTTTGTGTCTGTATATATAAATGGACATATGAATTTATATATAGAAATGGACATATGAATTATGAATATGTATATACAAGTAAAGATAAAGGTTCCCCTCGCACATATGTGCTAGTCATTTCCAACTCTAGGGAGCGGTGCTCATCTCCTTTACAAAGCCAAAGAGCCAGTGCTGTCCAAAGACGTCTCCCTTGGTCATATGGCTGGCATGACTAAACACTGAAGGCACACGAAACGCTGTTACCTTCCTACCAAAGTGGTCCCTATTTTTCTGTTTGCATTTTTACATGCTTTCGAACTGCTAGATTGGCAGAAGCTGGGACAAGGGAGGGTGTTAAGCCTGGTTTCCCCAACCAGGGTTAGGGAGACAAGCTAAACAGAATGTGCAGCATTAGTCAGATAGGCACACAGATAAATGAGTGAGCTAAGCTTGTATGTTTATTAACATACAGTAAAAATAACAGATACGCTTGTGCTATCAAAAATATAGTTTATTCCATTATGAGTTCATAGCATAGTCAAAATTTGTTCAATAGTCATGTATCATTTAGTCAATCCATACAGGGATATTCAGTTAGCAAAGTCCGTTTAGAATATCCTATGTCAGTTCACTTACATATCAGTCCTTTGTTTATCTCTCCCGTTCGAGTAAATCAGTCTTGAGTCCTTGCAGTAATCAGGGATCATCAAAGCCAGAGAGAGAGCAAGCTGCAGCCTTGCTTCTTTTAAAGTGCTTTCACAACCACTCCCCTAATTACTATCCCACAGTTAAAGTTGCAGACACTTTAACATACAAACTATGATTACTTAGTTATTATTTTACCTAAACCAGTTAGGGTAAAACAATGTTATCCCTAACAGAGGGGAGCACATTCTGTTATGTTGTGTTAAGGATTCGAACTATTTCTGATTGACAAGCTCAGTGTCTTGGCCACTGAGCCACCGCGCCCCAATTTATATAAGTAGATACACATAGATATACATATTATATAGAAGCTAAAAATAAAATACAGTAAAGACCTTTAAATTTTTAGGTCCTATTATACCACAAGACCTAAAATGGACACCTAACATCAAAAACATCATAAAAAAAGCACAACAAAGAATGTTCTTTCTGTGCCAACTCAGAAAGTTCAAACTGCCCAAGGAGCTGCTGATCCAGTTCTACAGAGGAATTATTGAGTCTGTTATCTGCACCTCTATAACTGTCTGGTTTGTATTAGATCTGGGAGAGTGGGCGCAAGAACGGAGACGAGGCATTGAATAGTGACTCCAACTCTTTATTAGTGACTTCAGAACAGAGCGAAAAGCTAGGGCAGTAGCAGCTCCTTTTATAGAGCTGGCTGCTGTCACAACATCCAATGATTTGAGTTTGCCGCGCTAGAAAGCATCCAATCAGCCGCAACCTACTAACAGCCAGATCAGCTGACAACAGATCAGCTGACAACGACCAATCACAATCTGCTATTAGTGGGCCAATCAGAAATGCAGGTTTATGAGCCTGCTGTGAAAGTAAAACTATTAGACTCGCAAGCTTAACGAGTTTGCTTAGTTCGTAACACCCCTCCCCCCTAGGTTCCATCTCAAGGGTGGGGTGATGTATTCTCGCAGGTAGGCAGGTCGTCTCACCTGTCTACCTGATCTTCGTTGCTCTACCAGTCTTTGCCCAGACTCTGGTTCCAGTGAGCTGTTGGTTGAACTAGGCAGTAATGGTGAGCTGGCTTCTCCGATGGGTGACTCAGCGTTGATATCTCTACTCCCGTCAAGGCTATCATCTGGATTCTCTGGGGTTGCTGATGCTGCCGTGCTGCTTCGTGGAGAGATGGCCATCTGCCCCGGCTCTTCTTTGGAAGATGAATAATCCAGGTTTGGTTGCGCTGATTGCTGGTTTTTGAGTACTGGGTCGGATACTAGTTCGTTTTCCCCCTTCCCCCTTCCCCCCCTGGTTTGGAGTTCAGGGCTTGTGAAGGGGGTGGATGTTCCCTTGTTCCATCTTGTGTAAGGTTTTCTTTATGAACTGGACCATTAGTTCAGCCCTACCGTTGGTCGCAGGGTGAGCCAGCGATGTTAAGGTGTGGCGTATCCCCCAGTCTGCTAGGTACTGCTCAAATGCCAAGACGGTGAATTGTGGGCCATTATCTGAAACCAAGACATCTGGCAAGCCGTGTGTAGCAAATAGTCTGTTTAGTATTTTAGCGACTGTCTCTGTTGTGGTGCTCTTCATTTTGTGGACCACAAGCCAGTTGGAATAGGCATCCACTGTTATGAGAAATGTATGCCCCTTGGTGGGTCCCGCAAAATCAATGTGGATATGGGACCAGGGACCTCGGGGTCCTTCCCATTCCGTTGGTGGTGCTTTTGGTGGAGCTGAGCGTGTTCCCTGGCATTTGTTGCAGGTAGCGACCCAGGTTTCTATTTGCTTGTCTATGCCTGGCCACCAAGCGTAGCTCCTTGCTAGTGCCTTCATTCGTACGATGCCCAGGTGTCCATCATGCAATAGTTTTAGGACCTTATGCTGCAGTCTTTCTGGGATGACGACTCTGTCTCCCCATAAAACACATCCTTTTTGGGTTTTCTGGTTCTGCGTGGCTTCGGTGGCAGCAGGAATTCGCGACCGCTCACGATTCCTGCTGCGCTTGCCACCGAAGTACCCCCAATCCAAATGGGTCAGGGGGATATGGCTGCCCTGTAGGGACAGCCGAAGAGAGAGGGGAGCCGGACAGGAGGTTGGGGGTGCCGCAGACCCCCTCCTCATCCGGAAAAACCCCTTTTTCCCAAGGTGGTGGAGCGGCGGTCAGCAATGGCCGCCACGAAGAAGCCAGCAACCGGGTAAGATTGTGCTGTAGGAAGCAAGAAGAATGAAAGTGCTGGCTGAGCCGGGTCAATCAACATCTTTCAAATTCATTGGAACTGAGCTGTCTGAATTGCTGGAGGATATATTGTATCCCTAAGAAGATCGAAAGTGGCGGAGAAGCTGTTAAGGGGAACTTTTTTTTTTCTTCTTCACTCTCCCACCCCATGGAAACAGCAGATTTGAAATATGTCTGGGCATTGAAGGTGAATTATTCTGAAAGTTGAAGCTAAGGGACAAAAGGGTTCTTGGACATTGAAAAACTTAAGAAATTGGAAAACCCTTATTAGAGGTATGGATTTCTGATTATTTAAAATTGATGTTGCAAGTGGGAAGGGAGAGGAAAAAAAATTGGAGCAGACGCTGAAAAAGGAGGAGATTGCCTAGAATCCCAAAGAAAAGTATATGGTAATTGGACCTCTTTGATTAAACATTAACCCCAGAAAGAGAAAGAGAAGAAGGAAGAAAAGTATTAATTTTTGGAACTTTTTTTGAATTACTTTTGATTAAAAATACTTGTGGTTGTTTTGGGAAAAGTTTCTCCTTTTATGATGGCATCACTTGTGGATGAACTAAAGACTGAATATCAAAAATATAAAAAGAAAGATACTTTGGGCACTTTGTTTCAATTTTTAGAAATGGCGTTATGTACTTATGAAAAATTGACTACGCAGCAGAATGACTGGGACAAAGAAGAAGAGGAAGAAGAAGCCATCTTTGATGAACAATGGGTTCTTTCCGGAGAGGAGGAGAAAAAGGATAAGAATTTAAGAATTGAAAAAACAACCGAAAAAGAGAAAAATGAGAGGAAAGGTAGATGCAAGGTTAGAAAGCAAAGGAAAGGGAGTAAGAAAAGGGAGGAGGAGAGACAAAGGGGTAAAAAGGGCAAGGAGAAGAATAAGCAAGAGAGAAAGGGGGGGAGGAGAAGCCTCAATGGTGGGAAGCAAGATCTAAAGAAAAAAAGTTTATTCAGAGACAATGGGTGAATTTAATTAAGGATAAAAGAGGGATTCTGGAGGGTACATAAGATTGTGTTTTATATGTTTTTTATATTTAGAGTATAAAATTCATTGTGTAATTTTAGAATCTATTAAACAGAATCCCAAGATAAATTAAGTGTTATATGAAGTACTTTTTGTTCTGTCCCCTCATTAGCATTCTTGAGATCCCCACGCTTTGATTGGCCAAAGCGCGGGGCACTCTGATTGGCGAGGCGAGCCGCGCCGATTGGCTCGCTAGGAATCTCCCGCGATTGGTCTATTCGAATCGCGGGAGATTCAAAGCGGTGCCATTGGCTGCGGCCGCCGCGGCTAAAGAAATAAAAAGCCGCAAAGTTTCTCCATAGCCCCAGTTCGGTTCCTACTCAATAAAAGAGCTTGAGACAAAGTCACCGACTCCTGGCATCATTTCCGAAGACACAACACTGGCGACAAAGGTGGGATTCTGATCCTGAACCGAAGCACGTGTCCGACGGAAGTCAGACGAAACTCCACGATGGCGAAAATCGCACCCCCCGCACCCTTCAACCCTGCCAGCGAGGACTGGGAATCGTACTCCGACAGATTCCACATGTTCCTCGAGTGCAGCGACCTGAAGGACGCCACCGGCCACATGAAGCGAGCCGTCTTCCTGACCCACTGCGGGACCGAGGTATTTAAGATGGCCAAAGCACTCGCCAAAACCGCCGACGTGACCGCGATGGACTGGGACGTCCTCGAGCCAATACTTCGCCGACACTACGCTCCAGAGGTGCCCATCCTCATCCGACGACATGAGTTCTACCATCGGGACCAACGGTCGGGTGAGAGTTTCAGCGACTTCGTCGCCGAACTACGGCACCTAGGGGGGCTGTGCGAATTCGACAACCTGAATGACGCCCTGCGAGACCGAATCCTGCTCGGCCTGTGGGACCCCGTCCTCCAGAGTCGGCTGATGGCCAAGGGCAACATCACCCTTGCAGATACCCTCACCGAAGCCACAGCCGCCGAAGCGACCCGAACATCCGCCGACCGCGTGCGCCGACCGAACGCCGGGGACTGCAGCGGGAACAACCACCCTGCAAGGTCGGCCGAGGCCCAACCCGAGACGACCACCCACCAGGGCGACTTCCACTCGGCATCGGGCACTTCCGACGAGGAGGAGGAAATTCACCGTCTCCAGGCAGGCCGAGACCCATGGAACCAGCGGGGTCGTAAGTCGAGGACCAACTGTGCCGGTTGCGGCGGCGACCACCCCAGGTCCGAATGCCGATTTTTCGAGTCAATCTGCCGGCATTGCAACAAGGGACACATCGCCCGCCTCTGCCGTCTCAAAAAGAACCGCAGCCCGCCACGATGGGACCAGAGCGAACGGAGGCGAGAGAGCATACCACCCCGGACCAGAGATCGCTCCTCTGACAACAGATGGGACCGGAATGGACAATCCCTACGAGGCGGCGAGACCCGGCGAAGAGAGGAGACCCATCAGACGGTCACCATCGGCCACGCCACAACCAACGACACCTGGAAGGTCTACGTGGAGGTAGGCATCGAAGGCGAGCCATGTAAAATGGAGGTGGACTCTGGGTCCTACCTCTCCATGATAGCATGGCATGAAATAAAACGTTGGTGCCTACCATCCAAAGAAAAGGCCTAGACAACCAGAGACTAATCGTAAAAGACTACCAGGAAAACTGCATCCCTGTAGTCGGAACCGGACAGTTCAACGTAACATACAAAGGGCGCACCGAAAGGCTTCCCCTGACCTTCGTCGATCGCGACCGCCCAAGCCTACTGGGACTGCAATGGTTCGCCCCACTCGGCATCGCAGTCACGGGAATCGACCACATCACCAACGACAGCTGGGAGCAACAACTAGCCCGGCAATTCCAAGAGGTCTTCGACGGAAACCTAGGCAAGTACCGAGGGCCCCTTATATCATTCAGCCTAGACCCAAACGTCCCCCCAAAACGCCTGAAACCAAGGCGGGTGCCATTCGCGCTTAAACCCAAGATAGACAAGCAAATTGACAAGCTCGAAAAGCAAGGGGTCCTACAACCAATAGACCACGCCCGGTGGGAGACCCCCATAGTCACCCCGATCAAGCCCGATGAGTCGGTGAGAATCTGTGGGGACTATAAGGCCACCCTAAATGGCGCCTTGCAACAAAGCGCTTACCCCCTCCCAGTAGTGCAACACCTACTGCATTCACTGGGAGGGGGCAAGGTTTTTGCCAAACTCGACCTCGCCCAGGCATACCAACAGTTGCCAATTGACGAGGAAACGGCAGAAGCACAAACCATAGTCACCCACCGGGGAGCATTTAAATGCAACCGGCTCCAATTCGGAGTCAGCATGGCGCCTGGAATATTCCAAAGCCTAATGGAAAGGCTATTACAAGGCATCAAGGGGGTGGTACCTTACTTCGACGACGTCTTAGTGTTGGCAGCCAACCAAGCCGAACTAGAGGGTCGCCTAAGGGAGGTCCTAACCAAATTCAAAGAGACCGGGCTCAAGGTAAAGAGGGAGAAATGCCAATTATACACAGAACGGGTTGAATTCCTAGGATATCTCCTAGACCGTCACGGCATTCACCTCACAAGCCAAAAAATCAAAGCCATCAAAGAAGCCCCCACACCCAAATCGAAGACGGAGCTGCAGGCATTTCTGGGGCTACTTAACTTTTATAATGTCTTCCTGCCCGAAAAGGTGACAGCGGCGGAGCCTTTGCATAGGCTCTTGGACAAGGCGGCGACCTGGACTTGGGGGAAACACGAGCAAGCCGCCTTCCAGAGAACAAAGGACCTCCTCACTTTGGATGCCGTCCTTATACAGTACAACGAGACCCTATCTCTGGCCGTCACATGCACGCATCACCCTTTGGCATCGGCGCTCTCCTCAGCCATACTCTCCCCGACGGAAAAGAAGCACCCATCGCGTTCTTTTCAAGGACCCTCAACAAACCAGAGCGGAACTACAGCCAGCTGGACAAAGAGGCTCTGGCTATCGTCGCTGCAGTAAAAAGATTCCACGAGTATCTCTACGGCCGGACATTTACCATCATAACCGACCACAAACCACTGCTGGGAATCCTTGCAGGGAACCGGGCCACCCCGAACATTCTGTTTCCCCGAATGACAAGGTGGTCTGAGTTCCTGGCGGCCTAAAATTACGGACTCACACACAGACCGGGTAAGACAATCTCCCATGCGGACGCCTTAAGCTGCTCGCCATTACCGGAACCTGACACCGACCCAGCACCCACGACGACCACCCTCAGTATAGAGACTCTGCCCAACCTACCCATAACTGCGTCAGACATTGCCCGAGAAACTAATAAAGACAAACGTCTGGTGCGGGTGTTGCATTGGGTAGAGAAAGGGTGGCCGGAAAGGGACAACAACGAGTTCGTCAAGACATTCCGGAACCGGCAAACGGAACTCTCGTTACTAAAAGGGTGCATACTATGGGGGGATAGGGTGGTCATTCCAGAAAAACTACAAGGGAAGGTTCTGGAACTGCTTCACGAGGGGGACCCGGGCATCGTTAGGACTAAAGCCCTGGCCAGAAGTTACGCTTGGTGGCCAGGGATGGACAAACAAATTGAGACCTGGGTAGCAAGGTGCCAACGATGCCAGGAAACTAGGCCAAGCCCACCCACAGCATCCGTCCTAGAGTGGGAAACCCCTAGAGTGGGGACCTTGGTCTAGGATCCACATAGACTTCGCTGGGCCCACAAAAGGACACACCTTCCTGATAACAGTAGACGCTTACTCCAACTGGCTGGAGGTAAGCAACATGAGAACAACAACCACGGAGGCTGTGACCAAAGAACTCGGCAAACTTTTTGCGACACACGGCCTCCCAGACGTCGTCGTTTCCGACAACGGGCCCCAATTCACCTCGCTAGAATTCGAAAAATTCCTAGCGGAAAGGGGCATCCGACACGCGCTGACAGCACCGGCGCACCCGGCGGCAAACGGTAGGGCGGAACGGATGGTGCAATTCACAAAGAAAACCATCCGGAAAATAGACCACGGGGAGATCCAGGACAAAATAAATAAATTACTCTTCACCCAACACAAAACCCCAAATACCACAACGAATAAAAGCCCAGCCGAACTGTTAATGGGGAGGAAAATAAGGTCCCCACTCGACAGATTACACCCCACGTATAACCCAGAGAAACCCCCAGACTCAACCAGCAAACACCGAACCTTCACACCAGGCGACCCCGTGTACGCGAAAAACCTAACGGGAGACCCGTTATGGGTACCGGCCGTCATCACACAAATAACAGGCCCACACTCGTACCGGCTACAAACAACAGACGGACGAGTGTGGAAACGCCACATCGACCAGTTAAGATCGAGGACGACCACCCAAGAGACCACCGACGCACAAACAGGCAAAACCAACCCCCACAACACAAACCAAGAGGGGAGGGAATACCCAGGGGACCAAAACCAAGGAAGAATAAATCAACCATACTTACCGGAAAGCAGCCAGCATGAAACCTCGCCAGAAAGAGACAGCCAGGCCAGCTCAACCAACCCGGGAAGAGCGGAAGCGGAGAAACCCGCAGCTCAATCAACCTGGGAAGCCCAGGAGGGAGCTACGGAGAGCGGCCCGGCCTGACCGACCAGCCGGTTCCCACGACGGCATCCAGAGAAGCAGAGACCCCGACCGAACCGGCCGGGATCCAACCTACGACTGAGCTGCGCAGGTCCAGTAGGCTAAGACGGAGCCCCGCCTACCTACGGGACTACACGACATAAGGACTAAACCAAGAGGGGAGGGGTGTTCTGTCCCCTCATTAGCATTCTTGAGATCCCCGCGCTTTGATTGGCCAAAGCGCGGGGCACTCTGATTGGCTAGTCGAGCTGCGCCGATTGGCTCACTAGGAATCTCCCGCGATTGGTCTATTCGAATCGCGGGAGATTCAAAGCGGTGCCATTGGCCGCGGCCGCGGCGGCTAAAGAAATAAAACGCCGCAAAGTTTCTCCATAGCCCCAGTTCGGTTCCTACTCAATAAAAGAGCTTGAGACAAAGTCACCGACTCCTGGCATCATTTCCGAAGACACAACACTTTTAAGTTAGGGTAATGAGTTAATGACGTCACTCCAATTAGTGTATAGGAGAAGTATAGTAAAAGAAAAAAGATGAATGGATAGTTGGAAATAGAACAGACAAAGAATATTACTGAAAATGGTAATAAGATATGGAAGGATATATAAAGGTTTTGTTATGTTTTTTTGGGTTTTGCATATTGATAAAAGGCAATAAAATTTTAATTAACAAGAAATAATTTGGATGAAAAGGAGAAGCTGGGATAAGATATGAAGTTAAATAGATAAAGTATTGATACTATAATTTGGAATCATTATGTTCTATTGGTTTTCCTCTTTTATTATTTTTTCTTAGAAAAGAATTTATAAGCTGTTATGCCTTGATTCTTTGTGCACTGTTTTTATAAAATTGATAAAATTGGTTTATAAAAAAAAAAAAAAAAGAAAATGATAATAAGATATGGAAGGATACATAAAGTGAATATGATGTTTGAATTTGTGTCTCTGTGAAGAGTTTCAAGCTGGGATCAGACAGCCTTCAGAAAAGATCTTTTAGTTTTGTTTATGTTTTGTATGTTTATGAAAGGCAATAAAATTTTATTAAGCAAGAAATATAATTTGGATAAAAGGAGAAGTCTGGATAAGATATAAAGTTAAATAGATAATGTAAATATTGATATTACAATTTGAAATTATTTTATATGTTCTATTGGCTTTCTTCTTTAATTATTATTAATTTTTCTTTTAGAAAAGACTTTTCAAGTTGTTATGCCTGGATTGTGTATTGTGTTTTCTGTAAAATTAATAAAATTTGTTTAAAAAAAAAACACATCCTTTTTGGGAGAAAAGTTCTGTCTGCCTGTGTTTGAAAGGCTTGAAGGTGTCGTTGAGTTCATTGTCAGGCCAAACTCTTTCCACCCAGCTGAGGACCTGTGCTAAACGAGGGATCTTCCTTGTTTCTGACGCGATGTCTTGTGCAGTCAGTGGTGGTGATGGAAGTGTCTCGATTTGTAGTGTAGCTAGGATTGGAGCTGGGTTGTCCTGGTAGCGGAGAGTGGCTCAGGTTGTCAGCGTGGGGAATGGCTTTTCCCGGTCGGTGTCGCAGTTGGTAATTGTATGCGGCTAAAAACTCTGACCAGCGTGTCATTTTTGGCAATAAGATGTGGGGAGTTGGTTTATCCCCTGCCAAGATGCCAAGTCGTGGTTTGTGATCAGTGATTATAGAAAAGGATCTTCCATATACATACTCATGGAATCGTTTGATTGCAGACACAATAGCGAAAGCCTCTTTATCTAGTTGGCTATAGCTTCTCTCAGTTTTAGATAAAGTTCTAGAAAAGAATGCAATGGGTGCCTCAGTACCGTTTGGCAGGATGTGGCTCAGGATGGCTCGTACTCCAAACGGTGAGGCGTCACAGGTGATGTTTAAGGGTAAAGTCTCGTTATATTGTATCAATACAGCATTTGATGTTAAAAGGTCTTTTACTTGCTGAAAAGCTCACTCTTCTCGCTGTCCCCAGACCCAGGAAGCCTTCTTGTTGAGGAGCCTATGCAGGGGTTCAGCAACAGTCGCCTTCTGGGGTAGGAAGATGTTATAAAAGTTGATAAGTCCCAGGAAGGCTTGGAGATCTGTTTTGTTTCTAGGTCTCGGGGCGTTTTTTATTGCAGCCAATTTTTTTTCAGTAGGGTGAATTTCCTGTTTGTCAAGAAGGTAACCAAGGAATTCAACCCTCTCCGTGCATAGTTGGCACTTGTCCTTCTTGACCTTCAGGCCAGCATCTTTAAATTTTTGGAGGACCATTCTTAGTCATTTTTCTAGTATACTTCTAGTGGGGGCAGCTATCAGGACATCATCGAAATATGGCACGACCCCTTTTATGCCTTGTAGCAATCTCTCCATCAGACTTTGGAAGATGCCAGGTGCTACGCTTACTCCGAACTGGAGTCTATTACACTTGAATGCACCTCTGTGTGTAACTATAGTTTGGGCTTCTGCGGTCTCTGCATCTATGGGCAGCTGCTGGTACGCCTGGGCTAAGTCCAATTTTGTGAATATTTTTCCGCCCCCAAGGGAATGAAGGAGGTGTTGGACCATAGGCACGGGGTAAGCGCTCTGCTGAAGTGCGTGGTTTAGGGTGGCCTTGTAATCCCCACAAATTCTCAAAGATCCGTCAGGTTTTATGGGGGTTACAATTGGGGTCTTCCATCAGGCGTGGTCAATCGGTTCCAACATGTCTTGGGCTATTAATTTGTCCAATTGTTCGTCAATCTTTGGTTTGAGTGCAAAGGGCACTCAACGAGGCTTAAGGCAAATGGGCGCAATATCAGGGCAGAGGTTAAACGATATGGGGGATCCCTTGTACTTGCCTAGCTTCTTGGTGAAAACTTCCTGGAATTCCTGGACAAGGGCCGCTTCCCAGTCATCACCTTCGGTCTGGTTGATGCCTGCCAGTTCGATTCCCAGAGGAGTGAACCACTGTAAGCCTAGCAAGCTGGGTCGATCTCTATCAACGACGGTAAGAGGTAGGGTTGCGGTGTGGTCCTTGAAAGAGACTTGGACGTGGCTAGAACCGGCAACTGGGATTCTATTTCCCTGGTAGTCCTTCAATATAATTCTCTGAGTGCTGAGGTCCTGGCGGCGAATGTCAGGGATCAGCTGTTTGAGGGTTTTCCAGGAAACCATTGATAGGGACGACCTGGAGTCGACTTCCATAACGCATGGTCACTTCTCAATGATGACCTTTACTCGGATTTTCTTTGCATCAAGGGATGAAGCATGGCCAATGGTGATGGTTTGGTGTGCCTCTTCTCGTCTGGTAGAAGTGGCTGGTGCTCGGTTTCTGTAGTAGTGGTTCCATTGGTTGCTTGGGCGGTCCCGATTTACTGGTGGGGTGCCTGTTGTCTGCTGGAAATTATTTTCTCCTCGGTTCGGGCTGGACCTCGCTTGCTTCTACAAACCTTTGCAATGTGGTCCCTCTTTCCACAGGAACAGCAGAGTGCGTCTAGGAATGTGCAGTCTGATTGTGGGTGGTTTCCCCCACAACCAGCACACTGGAATGAGGGCTTATGACTCCGTTGATCTCACTGATCACATTCTGACCGGAGTCTGTTGACCTCCTCTCCCTCGCTTTCTGATGAGGATTCGAGGTCTTCATGGTGGGTAGTCGTTGCGTGCCTCTCGGGACAAGGTGTAGTATTATGGCGATTTGGTGGTGCGGTCCGTTTGCTCGGCGCATTTGAGCAGCCGACTTCTTGGTTGCTTCTGCTACAGTAGCATTGGCAATGACATCTGCGAAGCCGATGTCTCCCTTCGCCATAATCTTGTTCTGGGTCGTGGGGTCTCTTAGACCCAGAACAATTCGATCTCTCATGGCTTCTTCAAGATTGGCGAAGCCACAGAGTCCCCCCAGGTTTCTGAGATCCACGATGAAATCTCCCACACTCTTGCTCTCCTGCTGGTCCCTCTGGTAAAACTCGTGTCTTCTGATGAGTGTTAGCACCGCTGGGGCATAATGGGCCCGGAGGATTGGGGCGAGAGTGTCCCAGTCCATTGTCTTGACTTCCGCTGGTTTTGCAAGTGCCTTTGCCATCTTAAATACGGCTGGCCCACAATGGGTCAGGAATACAGCTCGTTTCTTGCCAGGTGTAGCATCCTTCAAGTTGTTGGTTTCCAGGAACATCTGAAACCTGTCCATATACGAGTCCCAGCCTTCGTTAGCCGGGTCAAATGGAGCGGGTGATATGGTGCTGCTGGTCATGTTGCCGCGATTGGTGCACTCTCAGCCACGTGCTCTGTTATCGTGCAATGAGTGATCAGTCAGCTCTTATCGTCTCCGCATCCCACCTTCGTCACCAGTGTTAGATTTGGGAGAGTGGGCGCAAGAATGGAGACGAGGTATCAAATAGTGACTCCAACTCTTTATTAGTGATTTCAGAACAGAGCGAAAAGCTAGGGCAGCAGCAGCTCCTTTTATAGAGCTGGCTGCTGTCACAACATCCAATGATTTGAGTTTGCCACGCTGGAAAGCGTCCAATCAGCGGCGACCCACTAACAGCCAATCAGATCAGCTGACAACGACCAATCACAATCCGCTATTAGCGGGCCAATCAGAAGTGCAGGTTTACAAGCCTGCTGTGAAAGTAAAACTGTTAGACTCGCAAGCTTAACGAGTTTGCTTAGTTCGTAACAATTTGTTTCTGCAACCCAACAGGACAGATACAGACTTCAGAGAGTAATTAGGATTGCAAAAAAACCAATTAATACCAATCTGCCTTCAATCAAGGACCTGTATACAGCAGGAGTCAAAAAGAGGGCTGTGAAAATATTTACTGACCCCTCACATCCTGGACATAAACTGTTTCAATTCCTACCCTCAAAACAACGCTATAGAGCACTGCATACCAGAACAACTAGACACAAGGACAGTTTTTCCCTGAACACCATCACTTTGCTAAACAAATAATTTCCTCAACACTGTCCAACTATTTACAAAGTAATTAATCTTCTCATTATTCCTTATCATCCATCCCCTCCAGTGGTGGGATTCATTTTTTTTTTACTACCAGTTCTGTGGGCATGGCTTGGTGGACATGGCAGGGGAAGGATATTGTAAAATCTGCAGTCAGAGGTGGTATTTGCTGGTTCTCTGAACTACTCCAAATTTCCACTACCGGTTCTCAGAACTGGTCAGAACCTGCTGAATACTACCTCTGATCCCTTCCCACTTGTGACTGTAAGACTGTAACTTTGTCGCTTGTATTCTTATTTATATTGACTGTTTCCTAGCATGATTTGATTGCTTATTGCACCTTATGACAATTATTAAGTGTTGTACCTTATGATTCTTGATTCTTAACGAATGTATCTTTTCCTTTATGTACACTGAGAGCATTTGCACTAAGACAAATTCCTTGTGTGCCCAATCACACTTGGCCAATAAAGAATTCTATTCTATTCTATACAAGGGTGGGATTCATTAATCTGTTTTCTTTTTATAATGTACCCAATCATTAGACATCTAAGGGAGATTCAAAGAAAAAAATGGACAAATTAGAACACCAAAAACATCTCAGGAACAACCAACAGACTATTGCAACCACACAGCCTCACTTTCGCACATGTTCAACTAACGCACTCTAAAACATCCTTAGTAAATCAAAGGACCCAGTATCCCCAGAAATAAAAAATAAGTATCTATGACTTTGAATATGGAGATTCTCAATCGTCCACATCGTGGCTATCCTAAAGTGCTTTTTCAAAAGACAATTAGACTTTCTTATTTTTTTTCATTGAAAACAGAATTGAAGAAGCTTTTTGGATGATAAGCAAAATATTTTCAAGGGGAAAAAAATTAAGAAAAAACACTTTTGGGAATTTATGACCTTACAATTAACTATGAGCAGAAGTCTAGCAAAGCACATCAATGAACACCAACTGGAAGATGCAGTAAAAACTCCTTAATCTTAATCTTACAGCACATGAATAGATTCAATCGTAGTTTCAACTGGAAAATTGTGAGTATCCTAAACTAAGCTAAATATAAAAAATGCTAGAGAATTCCTGGAAGCTTGGCATTCAGACAAATCAGCCACCAATAGACACATAGAGATAAACCACATTTACGAACTGTTCATAAGAGAACTGTTCAAAAGGTAAGGAAATAGACAAGAACACATCTTCTCCAGCAATCAGATAAGCAGGGATTAATATCAGACAATCAGGGAGAAAACAATACACTCATCAAGAAACTACCAAGAAGAAAGCAACAGCCTTGCCAAACTGACAAGATATTATATATAAGCAGGTAGCAAACTCCACATCATAAGTACTGGTGATATTACCTAGTTGGAAATGAAACATCTGTAAGCAAACAGCTAAGTTTGTAGAACATCAAGGACTCCATAAATTAGATTCTTATATACATATTCACAACTCAAAGATTTGCTGAATACTACAAATTGTTTTGGACAATTTGGACAAAATATAAATATTTGGGATGAAGTTAAAAAAATACTTCCCCCCTCCCTTATGTCACTACAATATCCTACACTGCCATTAACTTCCTTGGCTTCCCCTTCCCAATACATTATTTTATGAAGAGGTACAGGGAGAGGCTTTTTGACTAAGATAATAGTTTTGAGAGACCAAGTTGAAATATTCTTGAAATGCAACGAATTCCAACTGCATTAATTTCCATCTATTTTTTCTTCTTCATATTTCTGGCCAGCTGAATACTATATTGGATTAAGTCTAATTCAAATTAATTCAACTGGCTTGTGATGTACCACAAATAGATGGGATAAAATATTTATTTCAGAAATAGCAATATGAGAGAAACATCATATGGCAAAAGCAGAGGGAATGATAGAAGAGAAGAGTTTCTGTTAATAAACAGGGTCATGAATTTCATCTCTTTGAAGTTTGAACAATAAGTTAGCTCTTTGGGCAAAAATAGAATATTGTTTGCTCAATATGCTTTCATCCTTAGACTGTAGGATGTTCAAACACTGGCATTAATGCTGCCCTCAATAATAATTATATAGTAAATTGTATTATCACCCTTACTCTTCAATGCCCTTACAATAAGTCTTTTACCTCTGACCAAATTGTAAAACATTCCACAATACCTCCCTAACCCATATGTCACCTGATAGCAGAGTTTAAATAAAACTATGGCTACAAAAAAGCTAAGTTACTCTGCTTCCTAAATAAATATGAATATGAATAAGAGAGCCATTATTATTTATACAAGTGACACCCAAGAGAAATCACAAATAAGCTTAGTGGGAAAATTAGCACCCACATCAGTTACACAACTGATCATAATATAAAAAATAATGTTGAAGCCACTCAGTAATGCACCTGCAAAGTTTCCGCTATGCTGCTTCATTTGTATGTAAATAAGTATTACTTATCTGTGTATAGTTTATACTGTGCATTATACTTTATAATGTATTATGCAGGGTAACTATAATAAAACAAAAGAGTGGGTGTTGTGTATGTATATAAGTAATAAAGTGTGAACTTGGAGTAAGTGCAGGGTTCTGGCCCTGCACTTCTGATTGGCTGTTAAGCGGCCATACCGGATTGGCCCATTCCGGGGAATCCGATTGGCCCTTAACAGAGAGTTCCTATTGGTCATAAAAGCTAGCGTTCCTAGCCTGTTATTGGTTAAAACGTTACAAGGGTTGCCTATATAAGGCGAGGGTTACTGTTGTTTGATTGAGAAGTCACTATGTAAATAAAGAGCTGAAGTTCACCATTCAGAGGCTTGTCTCCATTCCTCTTCACCCATTCCCAAACTTAACACTGGCGACGAGGATGGGATTTGGAGACATCTGAACCAACGAAACTTCGAAGAACACTGAGCATGTGACAGATGACACCAACAACGGAACCATGTCCGGCGGCATCGTACCACCCGCTCCATTCGATCCAACCCAAGAGGACTGGGAGCCCTACATGGATCGCTTCCAAATGTTCCTATAAACGAACAATTTAAAGGACGCCACACCAGGAAAGAAATGGGCAGTGTTCCTAACGCATTGTGGTCCAACTGTATTTAAGATGGCTAAAGCATTAGCCAAACCCCGAGAAGCAAAGGCAATGGATTGGAACGACCTCGAACCTCTCCTGTGAGGTCACTATGCCCCAACTGTGCCAACGCTGATGAGACAGCACTAGTTTTTCCAGAGGAACCAGCGAAAGGGAGAAAGCGTGGCCGACTTCATAGAAGACCTCCGAAATTTGGGAGGCTTCTGTGAATTCGCCGATTTAGAAGAGGCACTACGAAATTGCTTAGTCCTGGGATTAGATGCACCAGGCGTGCAAAGCAAACTGATGGCAAAAGGAGACATCAGCCTTGCCGATGCCATCACCGAAGCCACGGCAGCAGAGGCGACCAAGAAATCGGCTGCACAACTATGGCGGAACCGCACTCCAGTACCACCACCGGCCAGCGAAATCTCACCTAGTTCAGAAGGGCAGCTGGCAACAACGCACCACGAGGACCTCTCTTCGTCATCAGACAGCGACGAAGAAGGGGTCCCTCGACTGCGGTCCGACCGGGACCCTCACCCGAAGCCCTTACGCCCATGCGCTGGTTGTGGAGCCAACCATGCCAGATCTGAATGCAAATTCCGCGACGCACTCTGCCACGAGTGCGGGAAACGAGGTCACATCGGACGGGTCTGCCGCAGCTTGCTAGGACCCAGCCAGGCCTCAAAAGTGACTATCGCCAATTGACAGGAAACCGTCCTGTAAAGCAAGAACCAGTAAACCACTCCTACAGAAATCGAGCTTTGCAGAGAGAAGAGGCTCACCATACTATCACTGTCAGTCACGCCTCAACCTTGGACACTAAGAAAATTCAAGTCACAGTAGCCATTGAAAACCAGCCTTGCCTCATGGAAGTTGACTCGGGATCGTCCCTCTTGATGGTGTCATGGAAAATACTCAAGCAACTCATCCCCACAATTCAACGCCAAGATCTACGGTTCCAACGCCTCATCCTCAAGGACTACCAGGGGAATCGAATCCCCGTCGTCGGGTCCTGCCGAATCCGAGTCTCCTTCAAGAAGCACACAGCGTACTTACCTTTAATGGTCATCGATAGAGATAGGCCTAGCCTACTGGACCTCCAATGATTCGCGCCACTCAGCATTGAAGTGGCCGGCGTAAACTGAGTCGGTGGCTGTGACTGGGAGGAAGACCTTATATCTGAGTTCGGAGACGTCTTCGCGGACAGCTTAGGTGAGTACAAAGGGATCCCGATCTCATTCAGCTTAGATCCAAAAATAGCTCCCATTTGTTTGAAACCCCGTTGAGTTCCGTTCGCTTTAAAACCGAAAATTGACGAACTGATACCTCAGGGAGTGTTGAAGCCCATCGATCACTCCCCTTGGGAAACCCCTATTGTAACATCCATCAAGCCAGATGGGTCAATCCAAATTTGTGGGGACTACCGGGCCACCTTGAACCACGCCCTGCAGCAGAATGCATATCCAGTCCCGGTGGTGCAGCACCTCCTCCATTCCCTGGGGGGCGGGAAAGTTTTTGCTAAATTGGATTTAGCTCAAGCATATCAACAATTACCAGTGGATGAAAAAACGGCACAGGCCCAAACTATTGTGATGCACCGCGGTGCCTTTAAATGTACCCGGCTGCAATTCGGAGTTAGTGTAGCCCCAGGGATCTTCCAGAGTCTTATGGAAAGGTTATTGCAAGGAATTAAGGGCGTGGTCCCTTATTTTGACGATGTTTTAATAGCAGCCCCTACAAAAAAGGTTTTACAAGACTGGTTAAAATTAGTCCTAAAAAAATTCCAAGAAGCCGGTCTTAGGGTTAAAAAAAACAAATGTAAATTATGTACTGACAGTGTTGAGTTTCTGGGGTACCTGATTGATAACCAGGGCATTCACCCTACCGAGAGTAAGCTAAAGGCGATCAAAAACGCTCCCAGGCCACAAAACAAGGCCGATCTCCAGGCGTTCCTAGGCCTCATCAATTTCTATAATGTATTTTTACCACACAAAGCAACCGTCACTGAACCGTTACACCGATTGTTAGATAAAAAAGCAATGTGGTTATGGGGTCACCGAGAAGAACAGGCGTTCCGAAATGTTAAAAAACTGCTCACATCTGACTGTGTACTTATGCAGTATAACGAGACCTTGCCGTCAGTTATAACCTGCGATGCATCGCCTTTTGGGGTGGGTGCCATTTTGAGCCACGTGCTGCCTAATGGGAACGAAGCCCCTGTTGCATATTTTTCAAAGACTCTTTCGAAAACAAAGCGGAACTATGGACAAATTGATAAAGAAGCCCTTGCAATCGTCTCAGCTGTGAAAAGATTTCAGGAATACATGTATGGGAGGGTTTTTACCATTGTGACTGACCACAAACCATTGCTAGAGATAATAGCCGGGAATAAGCCGACTCCCTACATATTATCCCCTAGGATGACCCGATGGTCAGAATTCTTAGCTGCTTATAACTATCGGTTGCAATACCGCCCGGGGAAAGCCATTCCCCACACCGACGCATTGAGCCGAGCACCGCTTCCAGAGACTCTCGACGATCCGGCACCAACAGTAACCATGTTGCAAATTGAGGCACTCAACTTGCTGCCACTGACTGCCCGAGATATCGCGAGAGAAACCAAGTGTGACCATACCCTAGCACGAGTCCTGAGTTGGGTAGAACGCGGATGGCCATTGGACCAAGTATCAGATGACTTCACACTGTTTAAGTCTAGGCAGACTGAACTCTTCTCCCAGAAGGGCTGTATCATCTGGGGCGATAGAGTCTTTATCCCAGAGCGGCTCCGTAAAACGTTGCTGAGAACATTGCACGAGGGCCACCCCAGCATCGTGCGAATGAAAGCACTTGCACGAAGCTATGCATGGTGGCCGGGCATTGACAAGCAAATCGAACAGTGGGTTAAAGCTTGCCCCCGGTGCCAAGAAGTCAGCAACGCCCCACCAAAAGCCATGCCTACTGAATGGGAGACACCTCGCGGACCCTGGTCCCAAATTCACCTGGATTTTGCGGGACCAACCAAGGGCCACACCTTTTTGCTTACAGTCGATGCCTACTCAAATTAGCTCAAAATTCATCGTATGATGACTACGACCTCCGAGGCAGTCATCAAGGTTCTCAACAGACTCTTTACAACCCACGGACTACCAGACGTCCTGGTGTCCGATAACGGGCCACAGTTTACTGCACTAGTGTTCGAGCAGTATCTCGCTGATCGCGGCATCCGCCATGCGCTCACCTCGCCTGCGCATCCTGTGATCAATGGTCGAGCAGAACGCATGGTCCAATTTGTGAAGAGAACCTTGCAAAAAGTAGACTACGACAACATTGACGACAAGGTCAATCAAATCCTCTTCTTGCAACACATCACCCCACATAGCGTCACTGGCAGAACTCCCGCCGAACTGCTTATGGGACGAAGGCTCCGCTCCCACCTCAACCGGTTGCACCCTGCTTATGAACCAGAGAAACCACTAGGATCCAGCGGCCGCTGTCGCACCTCCCCTATGGAGACCTTGTGTATGCAAAGAACTTATTGGGCGACCCGTTGTGGGTGGAAGCGACAGTAGTACGTGTAACCGGCCCCAGATCCTACCTTGTGCAATGCCTTGACAATAAATTTTGGAAACAGCATATCGACCAATTACGGTCACAACTTGCAGCAGCCAGTCCGCAACTCCCCTATGACCAAACTGAGGGGGGGGGAGGTACGGAAATTCTAGAGAACCCGCTCAAAGGAAACGACGATTTAAATGTAACTCAAGAAGCGGAGCTGGAGGGAGAAATGTTTGCGCCTCAGGGAATTGCAGAAAATGTGGGCAATGACTTGGAAGTGAACTCTGAACCAGAGGCAGCCCCACCACCGAGCGACAACCTACCTCAGCTGGATTGCAACCAGCCAATACAAAGGAAATCCAAAAGACTGAAAAAACAACCATCCTATTTAAGGGACTATGGCTTGGACTAAGGAACCAGGGGAAAGGGTGTTGTATATGTATATAAGTAATAAAGTGTGAGCTTGGAGTAGGTGCGGGGTTCTGGCCCTGCACTTTTGATTGGCTGTTAAGTGGCCGTACCGGATTGGCCCATTCCGGGGAATCCAATTGGCCCTTAACAGAGAGTTCCTATTGGTCATAAAAGCTAGCGTTCCTAGCCTGTTATTGGTTAAAACGTTACAAGGGTTGCCTATATAAGGCGAGGGTTACTGTTGTTTGATTGAGAAGTCACTATGTAAATAAAGAGCTGAAGTTCACCGTTCAGAGGCTTGTCTCCATTCCTCTTCACCCATTCCCAAACTTAACAGTGGGCATATAAAGGAAAGTCTTTTGGCAGGGCAGAAAATGCTATGCACAAACTAGATTGGGCCAGAAATAGTTATCATCATGCAGCACCAAAATTCTGAAAAAGTCTCATGAAGTGATACCTGTTAATTATCATCTAAAGTTATTCTGAAGCAACTCCTTGAAATGAAAGATGAGATAATTCTAACACGTAGTTTTATTAAAATTGCTGATTACTGGTTTTTGTTCAGGCACAGCCATGTACAGAAGCCAGAAAAAGGAAAAACTTATGCAACAGGAACTTTGTGGAATTGAATATTACTTAATTGAACCTGCTCCCTTTTTCTACACTCAAGCTATTTCTGATTTGCAGAGCCTTTACAGTTGTAGCCCCAATTAGTTGTACTTCCAATATCTTGAGATAAATAGAAATATCTTGCACTTATTGGAAACAGATACAGAGTTTTTAGTTTGCAATTTTATTCTAGATTTAGTTTATTAGAATTTTAAGCTACATTTTATTACTTATTTTTAAATGATTCCTATTTTTAAAGGTTATGAGTTGTTCTGTGTGTCCACTGTAATTCTTTATTCTTTATTATTATTAGGAGTTGTGGTGGCGCAGTGGTTAGAATGCAGTATTGCTGGCTGATTCTGTCCACTGTTAGGAGTTCAATCCTGACTGGCTCAAGGTTGACTCAGCCTTCCATTCTTTTGAAATTGATAAAATGAGGAGCCAGATTGTTGGGGACAATATAGCAATAGCACTTAGACTTATCGCTTTATAGTGCTTCACAGCCCTGTCTAAGCGGTTTACAGAGTCAGCATATTGCCCCCAGCAATTTGGGTCCTCATTTCACCCACCTTGGAAGGATGGAAGGCTGAGTCAACCTTGAGCCTAATGGGATTTGAACTGCCAAATTGTTGGCAGCTGGCTGTAGCAGAAATAGCTTGCAATACTGCATTCTAATCACTGCACTATAGAGGCTTATATGTTTACATTTAAAATATGTTTACATTTACATACAAAATATGTTTACATTTGTAAATCATTCAGAGAGTACTGTAAAGCCTTATGAAGCAGTATATAAGTCTAAATGCTATTGCTATTATTTGTGAATAAATATATTTCTATATATTTTCATATAGATTTCTTTATCATAGTTACTTTTATGTTAGGTAGATAACGGTTCATAAGGTTGTTGTGTTAATGCAGGTAATAATTTTAAATAGATTTTCTAAAATTGTGATAAACTTCCCTTTAGAAATGGAAAGTGAGATGAAAATGGGAAAACAATAAATACATGAAAATTAAAGGTTGCCTTTGTTTGTCATGCAAAAGACTAAGAGAAAAACTGCTACTGACGTCAGGAAGTCTGTCACTGCCACCTTTTTCTATTAAGCACAATTAAAGCTAGTTCAATCCCCGCTTAATATATTGATTATAGTAATAATCAGAATTCATCAAACATGAAGGACAGTAAACTTTAATTGTTCCGAAAATCTACCTAAACCAGATAGATAGAAGGATGTGGGGTTTTTTTGTATCAATAAACATTTATATTCTCTGAACAAAATCTATCTATCTATGTGACAGCTGGGAGCTGAAAAAGACTCAATCAATCGATAGATTTATGTTGCCTCAGCAGATAATAATATTTAACTGACCTTGATTGAAAACAGAAGTTAAGCAAGGTCAACCTTGTTAATTCTTAGATAGAAGATTATTTGGGATTATGAAAGTTAAACTCAGAAATTGAAATATGTCAGTGGAGGAAGGCACCAAGAAAGTACTTTTGTAAAGCTACCAAGAAACCTATACAGATGCTACAGCTGCAAGCTGAGTTTCACTCAAAGTCATAATTCCAGGAATTCTGAGTTCAACTCTCTGGAGAATAAGCCTATCCATTTGATCTGCAAACTTTCAGTTGACACCCTGACTGGAAGAAAGAAATTTCTCATTGTTGACTTGTGGTGATTATCCAGATTTTTGCAAACCAGTTAGGGTGGCCCTATTAGAATGTGCCATGTTGAGGAAGGCTATTTTAGACAGTTAAGAAATAAATATTTTCTACTCGAGCACTTGAGGATCTTCAGTGGTTTATGCTGTAAATAATACAACACAGTAAAGAAAAGCAGATTGTTTCCCCAAGTTAAACTAGGTTGTTTCCTGTTCTTTGATTATTCAGGCTAATCCATTTGCAAGGTTTGCTGTTTACTGTTCTGAATCAACATAAAATGGTTGAGATTGCTAATACTATATAAACAAAATTTCATACACTGCACTTCAGTAGCATTTTCCTTTTCAGAATTTCAAACTACTTGTGTAAATAGTGTTAAATAATGAAATGAATATTTATAATATAAATATGAAGAAGGTAAAAGAAACCAGCTTGACAAGGTAAATAACAATCACTTGATTAGTTCCAGAAGATGAGAAAAAGTTGGGGTTTCATACAGTGTAAATATATCAACTATTCACATAACAAAATCTTAAGAAGAATTGTCCCTGATGTGAGTGGGTGGATTTGTGTGTTGATATTGAAAGAAAAACCACTTTTACTCAATTTTGAGTAATTTATTGAGGTTTGGAAAACATTGGACTAATCTGAGAAGAAAGATCAAGGTAAACAAAACTTCTTAAGGTTAAAAACTACTTACTTTTAAGATGAATTGTTAGTTTAGGTCCTGCCATAATAGTAGGCAAAGACACCACAATAGCACCATCAAATGATACTAACAACATCAAGAAAAAGCAGTATAAGAAAACAGCGGAATGGCTTCCTCTAAGACAGGAGTGTCAAACTCAATTTCATTGAAGACCTAAGGGTTGTGCTTGATCTCAGGGGGCCGGGGTGGGAGTTGGGGTGGCAGATCGACGTTGTTAAGTTCTGTGCATGGGCACAAGGATTGGAGACGAGACAATGAATAGTGAACTTCAACTCTTTATTTAATATTGTGGAACAGAGCAAAAACTATGGTAGCAATAGCCCCTTTTATAGGCAAGCTGCTGATCAAATAACCAATAAGAAACGGGAAGCATTAGTTCTCTTAACTAATGAAAGAGGCCTGCTAATAGCCAATCAGATTCTCCTGAACGGACCAATCAGATGTCGCTATTATCAGCCAATCAGAAGTGCAGGGCCAGAACCCTGAACTTTTCTAAAGGTTTTAATAATCTTTATTTAAGCACTTTTATTAATTCACAACACCCCTTCCCCCCGGGTTCCGTTTAAGGGGTGCGGTGATGTAATCTTTGAGGTAGGCAGGTTGTTTAGATTGTCTGTTAGATTTTCGCTGTCCCCCCCGGTACTTGTTTATAATCTTGTTTGGGCGGGACGTTTTCTGGCGAGTAGGGTGCCTCCGGTCCTTCATTTAAAAACTCGGTGCCGCTAATGTCCTCATTGTCCTCTAGTCTTTGTGGGCTTGCTTCTGACGAGGTGTCTCTTTGAGGCAAGTCCGCCACCCTCTTTGATCCTTCCGAATGCTCACTTCTTCCACTTGTGCTTTCTGCTGTTTCGAACTCGGTCTCCTCGGCATCTTCTCCCCCCTCAGTTTGGAAGTTACCTCGCAGAAACGAGGTTGCAGCCTTGAACGCAGCTGATCAATATGGCGCTTCCATATTCTTCCGTCACGACTTTTTACTCGGTACGACCTGGGTCCTGTGACTTGGATTACAGTTGCCTTGACCCACAAAGGATCGCCAGAAAAGTTTCTAGCGAAGACTAAGTCGCCTATCTGGAATTCGCGGCATTTCCCACTGGATCCGTGTGGTTTTTCTGGTTCGTACGATGGGTGTAGTCGGTCAAGGTGGGAGCGGAGTTTTCGTCCCATTAACAATTCGGCCAGAGTCTTGTTGATGACACTGTGCGGAGTGATGTGTTGAAGAAAGAGTATCCGGTTAATCTTATCTTCGATATCGCATAGTCCATTTTATGTAAGGTCTTTTTGACGAATTGTACCATGCGCTTGGCTCTTCCATTGGCCGCAGGATGTGCCGGTGAAGTTAGCGCATGGCGAATGCCACGGTCCGCCAAATACTGTTCAAAAGAAAGCATGGTAAACTGGGGCCCATTGTCGGATACCAGAACCTCTGGTAGTCGATGGGTTGCAAATAATCTGTCCAATTTCCTGATGATGGATTCGGTTGTGGTACTTTTCATTTTATGGATTTCAAGCCAGTTTGAGTAGGCATCCACCGTTACTAGGAATGTGTGTCCTTTAGTAGGTCCCACAAAGTCAATATGAATACCGGACCATGGTCCCCTGGGTGTTTCCCACTCTGTTGGGGTTGCTTTTGGTGGGGCATTGCTAACTTCCTGGCATTTGCAACAAATCTTTACCCAGGCCTCGATTATAAAGAAGGTGAAACTAATGACAGCAGATACAGCCACCAGCCTTATGTTGACAATGAAGATATTCAAGGAGATTTTTGTGCATTTTAGGAATGATTATCAACCATCAAAGGACTAGTATTCAAGAAATACACTAAACACTAGTATTTGGAAAAATAGTAATGGTCTTGGGAAAAAAATATTCAGATGCCAGGATGTTTCTATATATGAAACCCGGCCACCATGCGTAGCTTCGTGTGAGCACCTTCATGTGCACGATGCCGGGGTGGCCTTCATGCAAGGTTTTCAATACCGCTCGTTGCAGCCGCTCTGGGACGACGACTCTATCCCCCCAAATTATGCAGCCTTTCTGGGAAAACAGTTCCGTCTGTCGATTCTTGAAAGGACTGAAGTTGTCAGGGATTTGATCCAATGGCCATCCTCGCTCGACCCAGCTAAGAACTCATGCCAAAACGGGATCGCATTTGGTTTCGATAGCGATATCTCGAGCTGTCAGTGGGGGTGATTGAAGTGCTTCAATCTGGAGCGTTGCGACGGTTGGAGCTGGGTCGACAACGGTTTCCGGAAGTGGTGCACGGCTTAGTGCGTCAGCGTGGGGGATGGCTTTCCCCGGGTAGTGTTGCAACTTATAATTATATGCAGCCAAGAATTCCGACCAGTGAGTCATTCTGGGAGATAATATATAAGGGGTTGGCTTGTCCCTCGCTATAATCCCCAGCAAAGGTTTGTGGTCGGTAACTATACTAAAAACTCGCCCATAAATATATTCATGAAATCGTTTAACAGCAGAAACGACAGCAAGAGCCTCTTTATCGATTTGACTATAGTTACGTTCAGCTTTTGATAGCGTTTTTGAAAAGTAAGCAATAGGGGCTTCACTACCGTTTGGTAACACATGGCTCAAAATGGCACCCACTCTGAATGGTGATGCATCACATGTGATCGTTAAAGGCAAAGTCTCATTATACTGCATCAAAACAGCATCTGAAGTCAATAAGTTTTTTACCTGTCGGAACACGTGTTCCTCTCGGTGTCCCCAGACCCAGGTTGCCTTTATGTCCAACAGATGATGTAGGGGCTCGGCTACGGTCGCTTTGTGGGGCAGGAACACGTTGTAAAAATTGATAAGGCCCAGGAAAGTTTGGAGATCAGTCTTATTTCTGGGCCTTGGAGCGTTTTTGATTGCCCTTAGCTTGCTATTGGTGGGGTGAATGCCTTGTTTATCGATTAAATACCCCAAAAATTCTACTTTATCCATACACAGTTGACACTTATTTTTTTTTACTTTAAGACCAGAGTCTTTAAATTTCTGGAGAACTAACCTCAGGCGCTCCCTTAGTATTTAGAGCAGCAATTAAAACGTCATCAAAATAAGGTACAACCCCTTTTATACCCTGTAGTAGTCTCTCCATCAAGCTCTGAAAAATTCCTGGGGCCACGCTAACTCCGAATTGGAGTCGGTTGCACTTAAATGCACTTCGGTGCGTAACAATCATTTGTGCCTCTGCCGTTTTTTTGTCTACAGGCAGTTGTTGGTATGCCTGTGCTAAATCCAATTTAGTGAAGACTTTTCCGCCCCCCAGGGAATGGAGAAGGTGTTGTACCACCGGTACCGGGTAAGCGTTCTGTTGAAGGGTGTGATTCAGGGTGGCTCGGTAGTCCCCACAAATTCTTAACGATCCATCCAGCTTGATGGGTGTTACGATTGGGGTTTCCCAGGGAGCGTGGTTGGTTGGTTCTAACACACCCTGGGCTATTAATTTATCAAGCTGCTCATCAATCTTTGGTTTAAGGGCAAATGGAACTCGACGAGGCTTAAGGCGGATGGGAGCTACTTTGGGGTTAAGATTAAATGATATTGGGGTCCCCTTGTACTCGCCTAATTTCTCTGTAAAGACGTCCTGGAACTCCCGGACGCTGGCCTCTTCCCAGTCGTCACTGTTGGTTCGGTGAATGCCGGCTACTTCAATTCCAAGTGGGGCGAACCACTGGAGGCCTAACAAACTAGGCCGATCCCTGTCGACTACGGTTAGTGGTAGGGATGCAGTACGATTCTTAAATGAGACACGGACTTTGCTGGATCCAACAACTGGAATTCGATTTCCCTGATAGTCCTTAAGTATGATTCTTTGGAATCTGAGGTCTTGCCGCCGGACAGTGGGAATTAATTGTTTAAGGGTCTTCCAGGAAACCATCGAGAGGGACGATCCTGAATTGACTTCCATCATGCAGGGCTGGTTTTCGATGGCGACCTTCACCCAGATCTTCTTGGCGTCTAATGATGAGGCGTGACCGATCGTAATGGTTTGGTGTGCCTCTTCTCATTTCGTTGACTGGGCTAGTGGTTTGTTTCTGTAGGAGTGGTTGTTCCATTGGTGGGTTAAGTATTCTCGATTCACAGGACGACTTCCTGTGGGCTGGTGGTAGTTGGTCCCCCTCTGAGGTGGGTTGGATCCTTGCTTGCTTCTACAGACTCTTCCGATGTGACCTCTTTTCCTGCACACATGGCAGAGCGCGTCAAGGAATTTGCAGTCTGATCGTGGGTGGTTTGCCCCACAACCAGCATATTGGTACTGCACTCTATGGTTACATTGATGGTGTTGGTCTCGTTCAGACCAGAGCCAGTTGACCTCTTCTTCATCGCTTTCTGATGACAATTCGAGGTCCTCGTGGTGGGCTGTCGTTGCCCACCACGTGGTGGGCTGTCGTTGTCCTTCCAGGTGAGGTGAGATTTCGCCGGCGAGTTGGCGGAGTGGGGCGTGGGTGTGGCGCATTCGTGCAGCCGACTTCCTGGTTGCTTCTGCTGCAGTAGCGTCAGCAATGGCATCTGCGAGGCTAATGTCGCCTTTCGCCATCAGCTTACTTTGTGTTGCTAGTGCATCTAATCCCAGAACTATTCAGTCTCTCAGGGCCTCTTCGAGGTCGGCGAACCCGCAGAGGCCTCCCAAATTCCGGAGATCCGCAATGAAATCTGCAACTCTTTCTCCCTTCCACTGGTCTCTCTGATAAAATTCATGTCTTCGAACAAGCGTTGGTACGGTCGGTGCGTAATGGGCCCGTAGAAGGGACTCAAGGACGTCCCAGTCCATGGACTTCACCTCAGCCGGTTTGGCTAGTGCCTTGGCCATCTTAAATACGATAGGCCCAAAGTGAGTTAGGAATACCGCTCGCTTCTTTCTGGTAGTGGCATCCTTCAAGTTGTTGGTCTCCAGAAACATCTGGAATCGGTCCATATATGAGTCCCAGTCTTCTTGTACCGGGTCAAATGGAGCGGGTGGTATGACGCTGCCAGACATGGTTCAGCCATTGGTGCGTCTTCAGCCACGTGCTCTGTTTAGCGCTCTGTAGTGCTCAGTCAGTTCTGACGTCTCCAAATCCCATCCTCGTCACCAGTGTTAAGTTCTGCGCATGGGAGCAAGGATTGGAGACGAGACGATGAATAGTGAACTTCAACTCTTTATTTAACATTGTGGAACAGAGCAAAAACTACGGCAGCAATAGCCCCTTTTATAGGCAAGCTGCTGATCAAATAACCAATAAGAAATGGGAAGCGTTAGTTCCCTTAACCAAGGAAAGAGGCCTGCTAATAGCCAATCAGATTCTCCTGAACGGACCAATCAGATGTCGCTATTATCGGCCAATCAGAAGTGCAGGGCCAAAACCCTGCACTTTTCTAAAGGTTTTAATCATCTTTATTTAAGCAGTTTTATTAATTCACAACAGACGTCACTCATTGACACTCCATTTTTGACTATGACAGCCTCCTGCAGTCCTTTGCCAATGAAAATGGAGTGTGCGGCCTCCCCAGACTTCTGTTTTCAGGGGGCTGCAGGAGACCATCACAGGCAAAAACAGAGCCCAGGTGGAGTTTCTATGGCCTCCCCAAGCTCCATTTTTGTTGGCAGAGGCATTGTAGGCTGGCCCTTCGTTATTCCAGGGTCCGGCCCCTAATTTGACACCCCTGCTCTACAACTGGTGGGTGCTTCATCACTGGAGATTTTTAGTAAGAAATAGGACAGCCATTTGTTTAAAATGGTATAGGGCAGTGATGGTGAACCTTTTCGACACTGAGTGCCAAAACTTGAATGTGCCTGCATGTGCACATGCCAGAGCGCCAGAAAACTGAAGACCAGCTGGCCAGTTCGCACATACTTGTTTTTTGGCTGCTTTTGACCATTTTTGGGGCTGTTTTCAGGCCATTTTGGCCCAAAAATGGCCTAAAACAGCCCAAAAAAATCGCTTGAAAAAGTCTGTTTTTTTAATGGATTTTCAGGCCATTTTCTGGCACTCTGGCACCAGCGAAGACCAGCTGGCAGGTGCACCAGAAACCAGAAGAGCATCTGGTGATGGCGCACATGCCCACTGAGAGGGCTCTGCATGCCACCTCTGGCACACATGCCATAGGTTCGCCATCAACGGTATAGGGTCTCCTGATTGAGTGGGGTTTTTTCTGGAAGACCTCCAAGGTCCCTGCCAACTCTGTTTTTCTGTTATTCTGATCAGCATCTGAAGGAGGAAATTCAGGACTATGACTCCTAAGCTGGGAAAGTGGATTCAACATATCTCAAGAACAACATCAGAGTTCTCTGTCCAGAAGAGCGCAGTTCTAATATCACTAAAAGAGGATATTTGTGACTTCGGGTTGAAATGAAAGAGTCCTTGGTGCTCTCTGAGGTTGGTTGTTTTCTTATTCAACACTTCCAAGGTCAACACAAATAGCAAAGGAGATAGGGGGCATCCTTGTCTTGTGCCTTTCCTTATATTAATAAAATCTGTAAGTTCTCCCTCCATCATTACCCTTGCTGTCTGTTTATTATATATAGCTTCTATTGCTTGAATAAATTTTTTAGCGAGAACCATCTGCTCCAATAATAATAACATAAATCTCCAGTTCACGTTATCAAATGCTTTTTGAGCATCTAGGAATATCAAAGCCATTTGCTTTTCAGGATGAGCCTCATAGTATTCCAAAGTGTCCAAGATTACTCTCATATTGTCTCTAATTTGTCTCTTTGGCAGAAATCCATTTTGATCTGAGTGAATAAAATTATTTAAATATTTTTTAAGTCTTTCTGCTAAGATTGAAGCAAAGATTTTATAGTCTGCATTCAATAAAGAAATAGGTCTATAATTCTTAATTTGCAATGGGTCAGTCTCTTCCTTTGGTATAAGTGTAATATAAGCCTCTGACCATGTTTTGGGTATCATCTTTTTTATCATAACTTCATTCATAACTTCTAACAATGGGATGCTCAATAATTCTTGAAATGTTTTATAAAATTCTACTGGAAGCCCATCTGGACCCGGAGCTTTCCCATTATTTTGTCTCTTAAATGCTTCATTTAGTTCCATCATTGTTATATTGCTTTCTAGCATTTCTTCAGTCTCTTTAGGTATCTTTGGTAAATTAGCTTCCTGTAAATACTGTTTGACTTTTTCTTCATCAATATTTTCCTGTTTATATAATTGTCCATAAAAATCTCGAATAATTTCTTTTTTCTCCTTATTCCCATAACAAACTTGGCCTTGTTCATCTATTAACTTCAATATTTTTCTTGATTCCTTCTCTTTTCTCAATTTATATGCTAGCCATCTACCTGGTTTATTTGCATCTTCAAAATAATTCTGTTTGGAGTTTCTAATTTTCTGTGCCAGTTCTTCTTTCTCTATTAATTCCATTTTATGTTTGATTACATCCAGCTTCAATTTAATATCCTTTTTCTGTGGCATTTTCTGTAATTCTTTTTCAAGAATTTTATACTCATCTTCCAAGGCCTTAGAAGCTTGCCTTTTCCTAATATTCTTTTTTCTTGTATAATCTATTATCAAACCTCTAGCGTATGCCTTCATTGTGTCCCACACATTTTGGGTTGAAGTATCTTCTTTTTTATTTTCTCTGAAGAAAAAAGCCAATTCCCAAGCTGAAGTAGTCATTGACAGGTAGGACATTGTAGCAGATAATTTTATGTACTACACTTAGGTTGGACCGAAGGCAGTATAGCTCTAAGTTGTCTAAACCTAAAATTTCAAATCTGTTGCGAGTAAAGGAGTAGAGGACTCTTCTCGTGAAATATTTCTGGACTCTTGATAATATTAATGTCTGATATGCAATGCGGGTTCCAGACAGATGAGCTGTATTCGAGAATTGGTCTGGCAAATGTTTTTTATGCTCTAATTAATATACTAATACAATATAATTAATACAATAATTCAATGTATTATGGAGCAGCACAATTTCAATTTTATTTCCACCAGCTTCCAGCCAGAGAAGAATGTTTGGGGCAATTCATGGTAGCTGGAAGATATTTCTTTCAATAAAAGAGAAGATATGTAGCTCAGGGTTGAACAATGGAGTCCTCAGAGCTTAATTTTTTTGTAGAAATTTAATTATTCAACTAGGTAACACCATCAGTGCTAGTGAGTATGAAGTTTGACCCCTGTTTATATTGAATTGCTTATCCTGCCAGTGCTGTTGGGGGGGTGTTAGAAAAGTACCATACAGTATATACAATAGTTTGCTCTGTCACTGTGGTGAGGGTGTGGTTTTCTACCACACCAGCACTAACACTGGCAGGGCAAGCAACTCTATATAAACAGGGAGAAAACCTTTCTTTTTTTAAAAGGGCCCTACAAAAGAACCTTATATCTAGAAGAAAGGAGATGAATTTTTCCTCTATAAAATCAACCACTAGAAGACACTTTTGCCTGCTTTTAAATATTTATATAGTATTTTCCCTGTTCCTTGTAGAACATCTTTTATTCATTCTAGCCTTAATGCCTTGCTATTAATGATCCTGGAAGAAGGTACTGTCTTCCTTTCAAGGACCTAATTTTTGTGTGCATCCAGGGAGTTGTAAAAGCAGCATCACACATTATGATCTGTCCATTGTACCATATTTGGCATTCTGAATTAATATATAACCCCTCCGTGTGAAGTACTCTAGTATGATAAACTTTTATCACATTGCAAATTGAAATAAATTAGTGTCAGCCCTTCAATGTACACCAAGATAGAAAGCCAAAGTGATGAATACTAATACTACTTTTATTATAGGGTTACAAGTAACAGAACTTTGTAAGTCTGAATACTTCTCTGCCCTTCCTATTTTTTTTTCCTTTGTGAGAACTATACCAGTAGGGAGGGTCATGTCTGAGATATTTTTTTCAAATTATATTTCTGATTTGGATTCAAATTTCTTTTATCTGACCCTTTTCTTGGTTGAGGCTCCTTTCTGTCCCTCAAGATCATTTCTTCTGATTAAAGGACAAAGACTCTCAATGAAGACAATGGTCAGATAAAAGGAACTTGAGTCTAAAATAAAAATGTAATTTGAGAAAATGTCTCCACACAATTAGCCCTTAAATCCTTTTAATGGTCAACAAAAGGATTAGAGCTGCCACAAAAAAGGTCCAGTTATGTGAACCTCATTTCTCTTATGGCTGTGTTAAAGAGCTGAGCCTCAAACCTGATAAATGTTATGGGAAGCGAAGAAAAAAATCCTGTATGTAATGTAATCTTGGTGCTGTAGACAGCTTCCCTAGAAGTAAAGATAGAAACTTCTCAGTGATAGAGGTTTCTCAATTTAGATACTACTTCTACCAGCCCTGGCTGTCCGTGTATACATGCTGGAGTTAAAGAAATGCAACTCATAATTCCTGTTTATATAATCAACCCAACCATGAATCAACCCATCAGGAATTCATGCTATACACTTGTCAAATAGAGGTCAGCTAGTTGTGGTTAATGTGTCACATGAAAGGCTTGCAGATCCACCTGAGTCTTGCTTGATCAACAAAAGGTGGTGAAATTAAAAAAAATGGCAAAAATGATATATACATAAAACTGAAGAGCATTCCCAGAGTATGTTGTGGTCCATAAGGAGAACTAGTGAGGATAAGAAAAACAGTGTCCACACATGAGTTACAGTGAAACCTCAAAATAGCCTGGATGGTATTTCATTTTATTTTGGCTATTTTTTTTTTTGTTTCCCTCAAACCATAAATATGCACACAAACATTTCTTCTTACTGTTAAAAAAAAAACCCAAACCCTTAAGTAATAGTGTATTTTAAAACAGTTATTCATTTGAGAGTTGATGTGTGAATTGAATTGCCTACTTCCTACCAGAAATGTTTTCCTAGACTGTTAAAAAGAGAAGGAGGTGATTGTATTGTTTAATCTGTGGAGGTGGCAAAAGTATTGCTATAAAGAGGTGAGTAGGAAGAAGCTGCCAAGGATCTGAGATAAATGAAAAAATGGAAAGGCGTTGCTCCTATGAAAATGACATAGAAGACATACCCAGATAACTATTTCAACTGTACCAGAGGTGGTATTCAGGCGGTTCTGAACAGTTCTGGAGAACCAGTAGTGGAAATTTTGAGTAGTTTGGAACCAGCAAATACCACTTCTGACTAGCCCCGCCCCCATCTATTTTCTGCCTCCCAAGTCCCAGCTGATCGGTTAGGTCTTCTTCGGTTGCCCTGCACAGAAGAATGGAGCTGGAAAGCAGGTTAGTGGGATGGGGAGGGAATGGGATTTTGCAGTATTCTTCCCCTGCCACACCCACCAAGTCCTACCCACAGAATCCCACCAATGAACTGTACTATAAGTCTGTTGTCTGTGAAACTTACCAGAAAAAATTACCATTTAATTCAGCAGACTGATGCTCTATTGGACTGGAGAGTCTTGAGTTCAATTCCCTGCACAATAATGAGATTATTTGAATTACTTTTATTATTTGTTCTATCTCTATACTGTATTTCCTTCAGAAGCCCAAGATAGCATTGTATGTGTTGTCTCCTATTCTCATAATTTTATATTTGTAAATACACTATAAAATAGATTAAGTTGAGATCATTATTAACCCGTGGAGATTATAATATTAGTTTACTTTATTGTCACTGCACCTCGTACAACGAAATCAAACACCATCTTCAGTGCAAACCATGACCATGAAAATAAACACAAACACACATCCTTCACACTCCACACATTGAACCAAAACCCCCAACACTGCACCAACACTGCACTATATAGTAGAATTCAAAAGAGCTGCCCTGGGCTAGAAGCTGTTTTTCAGCCTATTTGTCCTTGTTTTTATTATCCTGTACTGTCTGCCAGATGGTAATAGTTCAAAAAAAGGGTTCCTGGGATGAGATGGATCTTTGAGAATGTTTTGAACTTTCTTAAGGCAATGGGAGCTATAAAGCTCTTCCAAAGAAGGGAGAGGGCAACCAATGATCTCCTGGGCAATGATGTTAACCCTCTGGAGTGCTTTCCTATGTGCCTCTGGGAAATTGGCAAACCATACAGAGGTGCAGTAAGTTAAAATGCTCTCTATGGTGCAGTGTTAGAAGGTCACCAGCAGTTTTTCATTCAGTTGTTGTTTTCTGAGAAGTCTCAGGTAATATAAGGTAGGACCTTGGAATACTCATCTCTAATGATCTAAGTGCTTGAGCCCACTGTAACTACATAGCCAAAAAGGCATTAAGAGTTGTTAACCTAATCCTACATAGGTTTTTCTCTGGTAATATCACACTACTAACTAGAGCATACAAAACATTTGCTAGACCAATACTCGAATACAGCTCATCAGTCTAGAACCCACATTACGTATCTGATATTAACACAGTTGAGAAAATCCAGAAATATTTCACAAGAAGAGTTCTCCACTTCTCTACTTGTTGTAGAATACCTTATGCCACCAGACCTGAAATTCTAGACCTAGAAAACCTTGAATTACACCGTCTTCGGTCTGATCTACCCTGTTTCTCCAACAATACGGCCTCCCCCAATAGGAAGTCCCAGCATGTTTTACAGGCATGAAATGAAATTAAGCCCATCCCCCCAGATTAAGGCCTATATTAAAACATGGGAAATGGGGGGGAATGGTGGGGGGCGCATGCCGTTAGGAAATACTCTTGTTGCACAAACGGATATGGTGCTGCTTGCATTGGCCCCGATACAAAGTGCCCCACCAACGCCGAGGTCAACATCCAAGCCATCGCCACCCACCTGCCTGAAGATGTAAGGGAGGGAATTAAGTCACCCCCGAAAAGACAACCTAGCCACTTTTTCGGGGCTCAAAAAAAAATAAGACCCGGCCTTATTTTTTGAGAAACACGGTAAGCATGGTATATAAAATCATACTTTGCAATGACTTACCTGTCAATGAATACTTCAGCTTCAACCATAATAATACAAGAGCACACAATAGATACAAACTCAAGGTTAACCGCACCAAACTTGATTGCAGGAAATATGACTTCAGCAACAGAGTGGTCAATGTCTGGAATACTCTACCTGACTCTGTGGTTTCTTCCCCAAAACCCAAAAACTTTAACCTTAGACTGCCTACTATTGACCTCACCCCTTTCCTAAGAGGTCGGTAGGGGGTTTGCATAAGCGCACCAATGTGCCTACCGTCCCTGTCCTATTGTTTCTTTTATTTTTCTTATATGTACCCATTTCATGTATTCATAACTATGTATATACTTATACCTATTATCTTATAAGCGATTGTCAAATCAAAATAAATAAAATAAATAATAATCTCTACTGGGCCCTCTTAGCCCCTCCTCCACATCTGATGCAGCTTGTGCTTGGCCTACCTGGTATTAGCAGTTAATCTAAGCCTAATATAGATTTAAGCAAATTATTTTTCAGTTGTGCTTGTCATGAATGGTGGCTTAGTAGAGATTGGTTACTCAAGTGCAGAAATAGGCAACCTATAGAACTAATCTAGACATTGCTGAACAACAGCTTCCAGTAGTCCCTAGTAGAGCAGCCAGTGAGGAAGGATGTTGGGATGTTGGCAACAACAAAGTGCCTTATGTTGAACCAAGAGTCTTCCTAATTTGTGTCTTGCCTTGGCTGTTCAAACTTCAGTTTCCCATAAATCTTGCCAGATCCGGGCTGCACAAATCTGGACAACTAATAGATGGCAGCAAATAATTAGTTTTGTGTATAACTTTGCCATTATCTAATGGTCATCCATATTTGGCAGCCCATATATGAGATGATTAGGTTTCAACATTAATATGACCACATGACATGGCTGTGAATTCCTTCTCTTTCTGAAACTATGCCTTTTGTATTTTAGGTATAGCTATACAACTAGCAAGTTTATTGGATTGTAATGCCAATATAAATTTCAAGACATTGATTCAATTGCGAAAGCAGAAATGTTTTATAAGGAATTTTTCGAAAGAAGAGAAATGGAGACAGAAAAAGAAAAGATTTTAACTGAATTTGAAGAGGACCAAATGGAGATGGAAAAAGAAGAAGGCGCAATAGGTGGACAAATGGAGATCAAAGAACAACGTGAAATAAGATCCACGAGAGCTGTTAGACCTAAATATAAAGCATAACCATGGGGGAAAAAAAACTGATTTCCATGAATATAAATGGACTGAACTCAGCTATCAAAAGAAGGAAAACTTTTTATAAATTAGAAGCTAAAATTTGATATAATTTGCTTACAAGAAGTACACATTAAAAAACAACATGAACAATTATTGACACGACCAAAGTTAGGGAAAATATTTACTTCTCTGACTTATTGTAAGAAAAGAGGAGTGGTTTTGTATGTCAAAGAAACCACTCCAGCCAAATTGATTTATACTGATGAAGACGGAAGAGTATTAATAGTTGAAATAGTGGATAATAATATAAAAACACTCTTGCTTGCGATTTATGCCCCAAATGATAAACAAGAAGAATTTTATAAAAAATTACATATGAAAATAATTGAACTGGACTATGTTAACATATTTATGATGGGGGACTTTAATGGAATTGTAGACAATAAACTGGACTATACAGTAAAAACAACACGACAAAATAGGAAAACTCTCCCTAAATCCTTTTTTAAAATGACAGATGAATTAAATTTAAAAGATATATGGAGAGAAAGAAATGCTAAAACTCAACAAAATACTTTTTATTCAAACAGGCATTTATTGTGGTCCAGAATAGATATGATTTGGACATCAACAGAATTATTATCTAATATTCAAGAAATAAATATTGAAACAAGTACATGGGCAGACCATAATCCAATGACAATTAAATGGAAAGGACAAAAAAGAAGATCTAGATGGACATTAAACAATACTATTCTAAAGGAAAAAGATTTTATACAATGGATGGAAAAAGAATTAGCCTTCTTCTTCAATGAAAACAAAAAAGAAGATACTTCAATACAGAACGTTTGGGATACAATGAAGGCATATGCAAGAGGATTAATAATTGACTATATAAAGAAAAAGAACATTAGGAAGAGGCAAATGATTAAAGCTCTAGAAGACGACCATAAAGAACTGGGAAAAGAATTACAGAAGATGCCACAGAAAAAAGATATCAAACTTAAAATGGACATAATTAAACATAAAATGGATCAAGCAGAGAAAGAAGAACTGGCACAAAAAATTAGAAGTGCTAAACAGAACTATTTTGAAGATGCAAATAGGCCAGGTAGATGGTTAGCATATAAGTTGAGAAAAGAGAAAGAATCAAGGAAGATATCACAGTTAATAGATGATCATGGTCAAATTTGTTATGGTAATAAGGAGAAAAAGGCAATCATTCGAGATTTTTATGGACAATTATATAAACAGGAGGATCTTGATGAGGAAAAAATTAAACAGTATTTACAAAATGCTAACCTACCTAAGATACCCGAGGAAACTCGGAAAATGTTAGAAAGTGCCATAACAATGATGGAATTAACCGAAGCACTCAACAGACAGAACAATGGAAAAGCACCAGGACCAGATGGTTTCCTGGCAGAATTTTATAAAACATTACAAGAATCGTTGAGCATTCCACTGTTAGAAGTCATGAATGAAGTTATGATAAATAAGAAAATACCTGAAACATGGTCAGAAGCTTATATTACACTTATTCCAAAAGAAGGGGTTGACCCATTACAAATTAAGAACTATTTCCTTATTGAATGCAGACTATAAAATCTTTGCTTCAATCTTGGCAGAAAGGCTTAAAAAATACCTAAATAACTTTATTCACTCTGATCAGAATGGATTTTTACCAAAGAGATAGATTAAAGATAATATGAGGGTAATCCTGGACACATTGGAATATTATGAGGCGCACCCGGAAAAACAAATGCTTTGATATTCTTAGATGCCCAAAAAGCATTTGATAATGTGAACTGGAGATTTATGTTACTATTGGAACAGATGGGCTTTGCTAGAAAATTTATCCAAGCTATAGAAGCCGTATATTATAAGCAAACGGCAAAAGTAATGATAGATGGAGAATTCACAGACTCTATCAATATTAAAAAAGGTACAAGACAAGGATGCCCATTATCTCCTTTGTTATTTGTATTGACCTTGGAAGTCTTAAATAGAAATATTAGAGAGGATATAAACATAAAAGGAAAAAAAGGAGGAATTCAAATTGCAAGCTTTTGCGGATGACTTGGTCTTTATTTTGGAAGACCCTTTAGAGACAGCTTTAAAACTATTGGAAAAGATAGAGACGTATGGTGAGATGGCTGGTTTAAAAATAAATAAAGACAAAACAAAGATTCTGACAAAGAACATGTTGTTATTAAGACAAAGAGAAGAGCTGGCAGATTTATTGAAAATTCAAGTTATGAACAAAGTTAAATATTTGGGGATATATTTGACGTCAAGATGTACTACACTGAAAGAGAATAACTGAAAAAATGGGAAAACCTACAATTGTCATTGATAGGTAGAATTTCAACAATCAAGATGAATATTTTACCCAGAATTTTATATTTGTTCCAAACAATACCAATTAGGTTAAGTAAGGATTACTTTGAAGAATTAAATAAAATTGTGTTGAAGTATATATGGCAAGGCAAGAAAGCGAGAATAAAATTAAAAATTTTTGCAGGATGCTAGAATTAGAGGAGGATTTGGGCTTCTAATTGGGAATTGTATTATCAAGCTGCAAACTTAATGTGGGTTAAAGAATGGATAACATTAAGAAAGACTAGATTGTTGACATTAGAAGGTCATGATTTATTATTGGGTTGGCATGCTTTTTTATGGTATAAGGGAACTAAATCACAGGGTTATTTTAGAAGGCATTATACACGGGAATCGTTATGGTTGAATTGGGAGAAAATTAAGAAACAATGTTATTTAAAATTCCAGTTTGGTTATCAACTATTGAAGCTTTTTCGTATCCTATAACTTATAAGAAGGAACAAACAGTTAGATATGGGGAAATATTGGATGAAAAGGGTGAACTTAAAACGATGCAAAATTTAGAAGAACAAGGTATAAAGATGAATTGGTTTTCATATGCGCAAATACATGCAAGGTATCTTAAAGATTCTAAAATAGAAGGATTTTATGATAAATTGACTGATTTAGATAGGATTTTGACAGGTACTGATGAAAAAGTGATTAAAAACTATATAATTATTTGTTGGAAATTAAATTAGAGGAAGAACAAGTTAAAGAAACAATGATTGCTTGGGGGAAGACTTTTGGATATGGGATGGATTTAGAGAAATGGCAAAAATTGTGGTCACAAAATTATAAAATGACAATGTCAACAGCATATATAGAATATTTGTATAAGATGTTTTACAGGTGGCACTTTCCCCCGACAAGAATAGCAAGAATGTTCAAGAATAAATCTGAAAAGTGCTGGAAATGTCATCAGATGCCTGGCTCATATTACCATATGTGGTGGACTTGTGAGGAGGCCAGGAAATACTGGACTAGAATTCACATATGGCTGGAAAAAATGAGAAAGAAACACATAGATTTGAAACCAGAGATTTTTTTTATTGGGAATCGTACCTGATATATATAATAAAAATTTAAAGTATTTGATTGTAAATGTATTAACAGCAGCTAGGACTGTATTTGCTAAACATTGGAAGAGTGAAAAAATACCATTAGAGGAAGAAATTATTAAGAAAATATTGGAATGTGCTGAAATGAGTAGATTGACATTTGAAATTAGAGAACAAGAAGATGAACAATTTTATGAAGTTTGGGATCTTTTTTATCAATGGTTAGATTATACAATATAATAATAGAATATTTAGAAATTTAGGAAATAATAAATATATAATTCTTCTTGGTTTTGATAATTTTTAAGAATATTTTATTAAGATAGATTTGGTATGATTCTATGATTTGTTATAAAATAATTTAACTTAATTATAGTTATCTCGCTGAAGTATGAATTAGTAAAATTATAGTCAAATGATTGTTCAATAATGATATTGGGATATTTTATTGATGATTGATAATGTGAGTTATTATGTAATATAATTATTTTGATGACTATGAAATGGATGCACAAAAGGGAGTGGTAAACCAACCGATACACTGTAAATTTATGAAGAATGATATAATTTTTTTTTTATGTTATGTTTTATATCTTATATGTTTTTTGTCTGTCCTTAAAATCAATAAAATTTTTACCAAAAAAAATAAATAAATAAATTTCAAGACATTATATGGCCTTTATTTTTTGGAAAAAGAAATGAGGCCACATGCTTATTTAAACTAGAAGCAGGGGAAATACCATTTAAAAATATCTGGAGCAATATCTTAGCAGAATTACTGCAGCCTTGTTTCTGTTCCTTTATAGCCTGCAAAATGACATTGCCTTTCATTTATGCAGCACTTTTTATCCCAAAGGGCTTTACATTTAATTTATCCGATAGCAGTGGGAGTTCTTCAAATGGTTTGAGGGCATTTAATAGCTGGATGTAGAAATCTGAATCACTTTGTCTTTTTCTTAAGGAACAGTCAGAATTGAGGAACGAACTTGGCAGGCATTCTTGACTGCAAAAGTGTTTTACTGAGCTGTTTCATGAAATGCCAGGAATTTAGAAAGTATCAACGGGGTTACGGAAAGGCATTTCATAACAGTGGGTGTTAAAGGTGATTTGGAGAAAGAAGCAGATGTGCTACCTATGGCTCATGTTCATACTTTAGAGAAAAATATATATAAATAAATATAAAGCTAATAAAGCTAATAATATAAGGTTAACTCCAGAAACCAAGACCATAGGCCCTCTTACATGCAAGCAAGAGTTTCTCACAACTATTATTGTTATTCTCTTTCCACACTAAACAGCCATTCTTTTGAAACTGGGGGTGCCCAGCTATAATAGTCTTTATCTTCATATGTCTGCAATACACCTAAAAGAATTCCCACCATCCCATTCTATAACTCTTGTTTTCATCATTTACTGAAAAAACAGTAAACAGTAAAAGCAAGGTAAAAGCAATTGTTCTTTAAAGCTGATGCAATCTGCTGAAATTAGTCGATACTGTAGAATTCTTGGTGCTTTCAACTTGGTAGTTTGCTTGTAGACATTTCATTATCCAACCAGATGGCATCATCCATGCAAGGGAGTGTGAAGTTTGCTGTCTAAGGATTTTATACTGATTAGTATATTGATATACAAAGGACTTAAATGAATCAGGATTCAGTATGTAAAAGATTAATTTAATGTGAAATATACTGTATTAATTCAGTAAAAACTAACTACATTATTTTGCATGTTGCTGTGAAACAAAATGTTTATGTTTACATTCTTAATGTATTTGGATAAATAGAATATAAATTAGCTGCTAAGTAAAAGTTTTGCTTGAAATGCATCAGGTTTCAATGGCTCATTTAAATAAACTAGTTGTTTAACAACCAAGATATCAAACAGATTTCAGACTGCTAAATAAAAGAGGGAATAAAACCATTTAAGCCTTCCTTAAGCACCAAGAACAAATTCTATAGTCTGTTGCACTTCCCATGTCTTTTCATTTTTGAATCCCATCTTTTGCAGTCCAGAATAAATCTGGTTTATACAACAATTTGGCAGAAATGATCTGTGAATAATTCTGGAGAATCCAAAATAGGCTACACTTGGACTGAAAGCCTGGCATAGCACAGCTCCTGTCCTCATGGTACCCGTCCTTACAAATTAAGAAGTTGCTGTTTTCTTTAAAGTAGCAATTCATGTAATACATTGTGTGACCCACTTCAGCTGAAAAACATGAAACTTCTGACAAAACTATGTTGAGTCAGACATGTGGAGAAATGCCAGTTTGAACATCTAATGGCATCATTGGTAATGGAACAGTTGCACAGGGAACAGTAGTTTCCTAACAGTAGCTTCCTAAATTTGTAACGTAATTAATTGTGTTTTTTAACTTTTAAAATTTATTCAGTATGAAAATTTGCTTTGCCTATCCTCATATTGAATATTTTCCTTTATTTCTTTTTTCACAAGCATTCTTTCTTATTAACAAACAATGGTATGCATCTTTCCTTAGAAACCCTTTTTTTAAAGGAACAGCTGCCATTCTCAGTGGATTATGTATTCTTCTGTCCTTGAATGGCAATCATGAGAAATCAAGATGCTGAAATTTATTGAAGATCTGATGAGATGAAAAGAACATGGATAGTCTAGTCCAAATCACTTAATGATATGAATTAGAACCATATGTTGGCTAGACTGAGGGTTAGAAAGAATTACCTGAGAATTGTTAATAAATCTTTTTATGACAAAGTTTATTTCATGCCCTTTGACTCCAGTGTGATGCAGCTTGCTGAGGATTTAACAAGTCAGATAATTTGTTGGAGTAGAGAATGTGAGTAGGAGGGAATTTAATGAGAAAAGGAGAGAATGAGGTGAAAAAAAAGAATGTTGGTGTTTGGAAGTCAGGTTCTTTTAGACAAATTACACAGAGATTATTGCCAGCCGGTGGGGGTGCATGAAGGAGAAGAAAGAAAGGACACATCCAACTTGTGTTGTCAGGGATATTCTGTTCCGCATACTGAGAGACCTATCTTTGCTGAGCCATCTCTACTTCCTTTCTTTGTTCCTCAGTGCAAAGGGGAGTTGAAAGCCATATGTGAAGAGTGGGAGTTACATGAGTATTCAGCTGTGTAGATAGCAATATGAGGCAGAACAAGGCAAATGACAGATTGACATGAAAAATAAAAGGCAAATATACCAGAGAACTTGGGCAATTGACCATATATGACTCTAGGCAGAAAGCTTCCTCCCATGAGTCCTTGACTGCAAGAACTGAAGGAACAAGTTGAGTTCCTGTTCATAAAAAAATACCGTAAATACAGATGAGATTTCCTAGTTCCATTCATTAAATTTGGGGGATTACATTGTGAAAACTAAAGCAGCAGCACCTATATTTGAGAATTTATAATTAGGATCTTACTATATAAATGCCTCAACTGTAATTAATGAGGGTTATTTAAAATTAATATTGTGATGTTGTACTAGGAATGTAGCATCCTATTTTAAGTCCATACTCAGCTATATAAACTCACTAGATATAGGTATCATTGACTAGGTAAATTTCTCCTGGATACCCTGCCTCACAGGGTTATTTTTGGAAGGGAATTGGGAAGGTGAGTTTTTGAGACATTAAAATAAATCCTGTCATGTTTACTCAGCAGTCCCATTAAATTAAAGGAAGCCTAAAAGTGCATGCTGTAAAATTAGAGATTCTGGTATATCCAATGGATTTAATCCTAAATAAACATTTGTAGGATAACTGTATTCATCATATTATTAATTTAGAACATATTATATAGTACTGTGTTTAGGCTATTATGGCTTGGCTCACACATATTGTTATGGCTTAAGGAACGAGTCACGTTTTCCTACTCTAAAAACAAATCACATTTTAAACACAATATGTTAAATCTGTGATATTTGTTTCTAAGTAAGCTTTTTTGCATTGGATTGTCATAACATGCATGAATAACCTCTTGAAATAGTTTAATATTACATATCCTCAGGCTTCAAGTCAAATCTCTTTTGATTATAAAAATCTGTAGAATATATTGGACAACTCCAGACTTGTGAGAAGTGAATCATCACCATTCCTTCATAAGGTCACTATCTAAAATTTCTTGCTTTCTCTACTATAAATCATATGTGCATGTTTGGACATGGCCCAGACATCCTCTCTCGCATTAATATATTCCCATTTGTACATTTAGTACAAATTGAAGGACTCTAGTAAATTAATAAATGAATGGGCTTTAGTTAATAAATCTGTATCCTCAGAATTATTATTACAAAACAAGGGTAATTGCAACATCCCTGTCATCAAGCATGATGCCATATGATCCCACCACTTAGCAAAAGGAGTTCCAACATTTCCAGTTTCATTGTTAATTGAATCCAAGCTGTTGTTAAGTGAGGATGTCATGTCATTTGAGGCTTCCCCACTGACTTTGTTTGTCAAAAACTGTCAAAGCTCACAAATGGAGATCAGGTGAGGAACACTGCAACAGGTGGAGGAGTGCTTATTAAGTGTCATTCATCCAGTACCATCACAAGTTCAAGTGGCCACTGAATGGTCTACCTGTAACTTTAGCTTCATCTCAAACTGGAGATGAGAGACATCAAAGGCAGAGATTATAATAACTTAGCCTCAGTCAATGAATGAACAAAGTATGATTTTATGGCTTAGCCATAAAAAATTGGTGTTGGAGAAGACACATGAAACCACCATGGGCACTCATAAAATAAAAGCAATGGGTCAAGGAACAATCCAATCTAAAATCCTCCTGTCAGGCTCAAATTATTCACAATTATGCAAAATATAAAAGAAGAGGAAGACCAGCAAGCCAGGTGGATGGACTGTACAAAACTATGGGTGCACCATAGCAATACCTGAAAGTAGAGCCGTCTTAACAGCATTATGGGCCCCGGACAAAGCAGTGTTCTACAACTACTCACAGGAATAAAAATGTAAATGGTTGATAAAATAAACATATTTGCATGGTAATATTAATATAAAAATGTGATCAATATGTTGCTGTATTTGCATGATACAAGGTGCACTGAAGTATTAAGATACACAGATTAGTAAGCTTATATCAGGCCCATGCGTTAAGACAACCCTGCCTGAAAGAACATGGATTATGTTCTATCTTACATGATCGCTGGGAATGCTAAACGAAACAAGTTGCCTTTAAGCGGGCATCGGGCTAACCAAAGGCCAGTTCCCGTCTGAGGCGAGCAAGAAGTGGCTCGGTGAGCGTGCGCGCGCTATCGGGCCGTGTTCGAGAGATCGGCTTTTGTGAGAGAAACGCGCATTCCACCCGCCTGTTTACTTTTTCCCGCCCGTTTCTCTCTCCTCTCTCCCCTCACCCCCCCCCGCCAAGCACCCGCTTCTCTTCCTCCTTCCCCACCACGTGACGGGAACCTCTGACGCCGCGTTGCGAGGTTCCCTGCGGCAGGGGGTGGGGAGGAGGGATGGGGGCGGAGCTTCCATCCCGAGCCGCCGCTGGAGAAAAGGAGGAACGGGCGAGGGGCGGAGCGAGAGGAGAAGGAAGCCGCGGCTGTTAGTCCGCAAAACGCCGCGTCGGAGCCGGGAGTGTGGATCTTCACTAGTCCGGGGCTCCTATTTCCGGTGAGAAGGGGCTCTTTCGAATGAGGAGGGGCCCGCGGTCGCTTCCCAGCACGGCGAGGCTTCTGTAATGCCCCCGGTCGCTTAATTACGGGGGATGGAAGGACCATTAGACGGACTTCCTCGTAGCCTGGCTCTTTCGCCCCACCTTTTACACAGGGTCGCGCCGTTTCCCTGGGGGGGGGGATAATGTGGGGTAACGCTTCCCCCTTCCCAGTTATTGTGGAGGTGGGGGTGGGGGCAAAGGGCTGTTCCAAGGGTGAGGATGGAGCGCGAGAGAGGTGGGGCTCCCGGACAAATCCGGACGGCGATTAGGTAGCGCGCGAGAGAGAGAGCGCTTAATGCACACTTCTTTCCAGTGCGCCGAACCTTATTTTTGTGTACGTGTCTGTGTGTCCCAAAGTTTGGGAATTACGACGGGCAAGGTGGAAGGATTGCAAATTTGCCGTGTTGCTCGCACAAGTGTTTTTGTGCCAAGTGGAAATGGTGTCTTCTAGTTGTGTTGAGCTACCCATTGTATAATCCCCAGCCACCGGCGTCTTGAACCTGGAGGTTAGGTTTGGAGAAGGTTCTGAGCAATGCTCGGTGTGTGTTTGTGTGTGGGGGGGAGCGTTTCAGACCATGTGGGTGCGGGGGTTTCACACTTTTCTCTGCAGCACTGATTGGGTTTAGCATGAAATAGTTTTAGCATCAAACTTATTTCGGGGGATGGGGGTGGGTGGGAATAGGTGCACAGCATGATGTCTATTGCTTTTAATGGGCAATTTTTAGGAAGCCTTTTTTGATCTTGTGTTTTAATTTTATGAGGAATGATCTAACTCAATCTACTTACCTACACATGCACAAACACGCACATATGCATCAACACACACACACACACACACAGAGTGTGCTCTCTGGTAATGGCATGTATTTCAGAGAGCAAAAAAGTGCCATAGTTTCACTTCCTTCCCACTTGGGCCCAGGCATAATTCTGCCTTCTCTTTCTGTAGGCAATGCAACCTGTTTCCGGAAATATGTAGAAACCCTGGTGATAACAGCCTTCATAGGGAGATTGTTTGTCCTGACAGCCAGTGTTGGCTTGTGCCGGAAGTGTTCACGCTTATATTGTTTCTGCACAGAATGGATGCCTTTCTTCTGCTTTTCCTCTTGAGAAACTTTCTGTATAGAGAAAGATTCCAAAATGGAGAAATCTTCTTTTATGCTTGTTGAAAAGCACCATTTAGATAGGAAGTTGTTGATTTGTCTTTAAAGGCAGTTTACTGCATAGAACATACTGCTTAAAAGCTTCTGCATAGTTGTTAATATGCTATTTAAGAATTCCAGTATTGATGATTAAAAACACAATCTCATCCAGGATAAAGTAAGAAGCTTTGTATAATTTTACTTCATAAAATATATTGCAAAATATGTATGTGGGGGACATAATAGTCATTTGTTTTTAATGAAAAGTTTCTATCTTGTCTAATTTACTGTTTATAAGAAACTTTAAACTTTCTTTTATTTGCTTTAAACGCAGTATATTAGCCATATATTTGTGCTAGATAATCTGAAAGAGAGACAAACAGATAAAAGATCTATATGCTTGTGAATTTATTTACCATTTAAAAACCTTGAGTATCCTAAGATGCCAAATCTAAATTGGTGATCATCTTCCAAGTTAAGGATGATTCTATTTTGGAAGAAAAGCCAAATTGCTGGAAAAAAAGAATTATACCATTTTTTCTAACTGATTTTGAAAGTCCGTGCTTTCCATCTGTGATTGTTTTATCTTTATGCTCATTTTGAAACTATTTCATATGAAATTGAGTACAAATGAGTCATGCCAGCTGTCAAGTAAAATTCTTATGAAATTTTAGTGTGTAAAATCAATTTCTTTCTAAAAATGTGAAAAGAATGTTATGAAAATCATGGACTTGGCATTCCATAGTATGTTTGCTTTTCTGTCATGGTGACTAGATAATTGTCAGAATTTTTTTATCTGAAATGTGGAAAATAATGCCAGCCTTTTGTCTACATTGTTCTGCTGACTTGCTTGAAATGAGGCTATAGAAATGCAGAAAAATCTGCACAAGTAAAGTAGTTATGCCGGTGGGGGTGTATTTTGTTCTCATACAATACGTACCCAGAAATCATGGGTTTAATGGAAATGTTTCTCAGATGCTGACAAGTCACAACATAAGAGAAAATGCTTATTTTGTAAGGGCCAGTTCATTGGTTTTCACTTCATCTTCAGCTGGTAGGATTTTATAACAAATGAAAATCAAAATGTCTTCTAACTCCAGCTTCAATGACTAACTTGTTTGTCTGATAACATCATTAATGTGTTCATTACAGCTGTAGAGGATAATGCCTGTCAGCACAATAGTCTGCAGTTGAAGAAGCATATTATTGTGTTGCCATTGTGTGTATATATGTATGTGTATAAAGTAAAGGCCAAATTTTTCTCAGTAGAGGCAGGAGCATTCAGGGCAATGATGTCTAAATTCAGATTATTCCTAGGAACAAAATCAGAGCTCACTGTCAGGAAGAGTACTGTGCTAAGAATAGCTAAGATCCTGCACAGAACCGTCCCAGGCCTTTGATAGAGGACCTAAAATTGAGGAAGATACAGATCGCCTGTAGAATAATGAGAAGGTAACACACACACACACACACACACACACACACAGAGTAAGCATGAATGTAGAGTTTTTAAATTTTATTTCTTTAAACCTTGTAAGGTTGATAATTTCTTTAGTTAACTTAATGTTATCAACATCACAAAGCAGCCAAATGCAATGGAGCTAAATATGTTATGCTTTTATAATTTTCTTTAATTTTTTTTTTTGAAAAGTGTACTGTTTCCTGAAATGTATTGTTTTGAAAATTAAAGGGATAGTGTGATTTTTATGTTGCTTTTAGACATGGTATTTCAGACTCTTCACTGACCTGCATTAGTTTAATACTGATAGTCCTCGACTTATGACCACAATTGAGCCCAAAATTTATGTTGCTAAGTGAGAACTTTGTTAAGTGAATTTTGCCCCATTTTATGAATTTTGTTGTCAAGTGAATGTTTTGTTTGTTCAGTGAATCACTGCAGTTGTTAAATTAGTAACACAGTTGTTAAGTGAAACAGGGTTCCCCATTGACTTTGTTCATCAGAAGGTCATAAAAGGTGATCACATGACCCCAGAAACAGTGCAAATATGAGTCAGTTGCCAAGTGTCTGAATGTAAATCACATGACCATGAGGATCCTGCAATGGTCATAAATGTGAAAAATGGTACCACTTATTTCAGTGTTGTAACTTTGAAAGGTCACTAAATGAGCTGTTGTAAATTAAGGATTATCTGTACAGTATGAATTTTAGGAAGAAATTTGATTTTGGATTCATATCTACATAACCTATATGAAGGATGGTAAGGGATAGATTCCTTCTTACAAAAATTGTGGGATGTGATTAACCAAAACATGTTGAATTTAATCAGGAAGGACTTAAATTGAATCATATGAGAAATGAAGGCAAAAACTCAGAACTAATGAAGAATAGTAAAATACAGGAATAGCTGGGAAAATAATTAAACTGAGGCTTTTAAAAAATCAGTAATAAACCATAAACAAAATTCCTGTAAAGGTCATAGTCTTCATTATCTGAGAGATTATTTAATAAGTGTGACTGAGATCTGATGGAATGACTCCCATAATTGGAATAAAGCAACAGAAGGCTACAACTTATTCAAAAGCAGCAGAAGCAACAGTAAGGAAGAGTTGTACTGTATGCTAAAAATATCTATCTCTGCATGAAATCAAAGGGAATGAACTTGGTGGTATTGATGATTAAATCTGAGTTGATATAAGTAGAAAAGGAAAAGTGCCAATGTTTGAATCCCATGGCCAGCTAGATTATATCCTGGGCTTTCTGATGGCTTGGCTAAATCTTTTTAAGTAATCTTTGGGAAATTCTAGAAAATGGGCAAAACAGAAGACTGGCTTGGATAAATTGATCCTGCCTTACAAAAGGTGAAAAAAGAAGGTTCCAGGAACTGTAGACCAATGAGTCTTCTACTGATTCCTGAGAAAATTCTAGAGCAGATCATAAGTTTGAGCTTTAAATGCCTTCCAAACACAGTGCTTGATCGGAAAAAAGTCAGCATGGGTTTGTTAAGAACAAATTTTAAGAGATTTATGTTATTTTATTTTTGCTTGGATAGTTTGATTAGGTAAATGAATGTATAGTTACTGAATAGAGGAATATTTCTTTCATTGTAACCAAATTATTTCTCTTCCCCACACATCTTGGTTCCTATATTAATTAGTTTCTGGCAATGAATTTTCTTCTGTGTTTTTACTATCTGAATGATTGAATTCAATTTATGCTGATTTTCATTTTGTTAATTCATCTATTGTATTATTTGTTTTTAATTTATTATTAATCACCTTCGTTATTTTCCTTTTAAAGGTGATATAAAAGAAATACATATAAATGGTTTAAAGCATTAACCCTGAGACGTTTCTTAATCTGGTCAGTGTCCAAATAGACTGTGTAGGTATAGATAAATTAATAAAATCTGGAAATTCAGAAGATTGAAATGGCAGATCCTGATACATTAATTCCCACAGAATACTGCATTTCATAACATTTAATAACTTTTATCTTCACCATCTGCTAAAATGCTTTACCTTATTTTGTTTTAATAAGTATATGAGTAGTACAAGCATGATGGATACAAATAGTTTAAATAGTTTAAAGGGATATGTGGCATTTCTTACCATTATATATAAAAAATAGACTCAGTGATTCCAGTTCATGATTCATGATACATTAATATAATAGTTTCAGGAAAATGATAGGTACTACTAAATTCCAAATTGTATTTAAAGAGATGGTTAGCATAAGATGAAAATCAATATAGTTGTTCTTTCATTCCTTCAAAGATATAGTATTATCTCAACTAAATAATTTGCTAGATAAGTAAGAGATTGTCTTGAACTAAAAAACAGAATTTATTGCAGAATTTATAATAAGTAATTTAAAGAACATAAGGATATTATGCACTGTATTCTTCTATACCCATTTTTTTTAAAAAAACTAGAACAATTAGGAAACTTAAAATGCTTTTTACATTTAAATTTAGAAATGTGACTATATTTTTCTTAAAACTGTACCATTCTTTAAGTATTTTAAAATAAATACTTTTCAGTTATTTCCATCATTTTTTTTGTTAAAATTTAAATAGTGTAAGGAAAGTATTTTGTATTCATATTATACCATAATCATTTTAAGTAAAGATAATCTCCACAAAAATATTAATTATTATTAAAATTATACCAGTTATCATTTTTTCCCTAATGTGCGTATGCTGTATTCTGGACTTTTAGAAAAAAATTCAGATATAAATAACATGCAAAGTAATAAAACATTTTAGTTCTGTTTCTTAAATGTAAGGTGTACATGCTGAAACAAGTCTCCATAGGTTTATGCCTGTAGAATTTTTTCTGGAAAAATTTTTTTGTTTTTACCAAGGAAACCTATATTTTCCAACAGATTTATCTGAAAGATTTGGTAAGCTAATTCCTCCCAAATTAAAATTTGTGAGGGGATCCTTCTAATATATAAATAATCTGCAGATCACATTTATTATATGATTATATGGTAATATGTTTGCGTTTTTTTGTAGGTCTTCTAAGAATCAGGAGGAAGAAACACCATGTGGCTTAATCTTTCGCTTGGAAACATAGAGTTTTAAAAGATGGCTGACAAGGCTGGAAAAAATATTTCAGGCCCACTGTTTATTGAAGTTGAATATGATTATGAATATGAAGCAAAAGACAAAAGGATTGTGATAAAACAAGGGGAGAAATACATCTTAGTAAAAAAGACTAATGATGACTGGTGGCAAGTCAAAAAGGATGAAAATTCCAAACCCTTCTATGTGCCAGCACAATATGTTAAAGAAATAACCCGTAAAGCACTAATGCCACCTATTAGGCCATTAGTTGGACTGCCAAACAACTCTCTAAAACTTGCACATGGCTTACAGAGGTCAACAGAAAATGTGAATAAATCTCCAGAGCATTCAACTTCAGGGAAATTGTATCTAGTTCAAGCTCAGGATGCCAACCAGAATCTTGGATCAAACAGTAGCCCAGGTCAGAATACTGGACTTAGCATAGATCTTGCCTTTGGAAAGTTTAATGATTTACAGTTTGTTAAAGTTTCCAATCAGAACATGAACTTATCTGGGTCTCACTTTCATTGTTCAGAATGTATGGAAACTGAGAAGACCAGCTTCTTGCAAGAACAATCCTGTGATTCTGTAGGTGAAGGATCAGAAAAAATCCACCAAGATTCAGAGTCTGGAGATGATCTCAGTAGCAGCTCCACAGAACAAGTACAGGTAAAATGAAGTGCACTGCAGTAAATCACCTATCCAATAAACCTTTTTTCTTGATAGAAAATATCAAGATAGAACTAAAATGACATGCCAGACTTTCTATATTAGTGATCTGTAATAGAAGATTTGAATAAATAATATTCATTTGTAATTAAGTAACTTTTCTTGGTGATATTAAAACTTTGGTGTTGGTTTTATGTGTGCATATATGTATCTCTCTGTGTGTATTCTGTCAATTATGATTTCTAGCATTTAATATTTTCTACCAAAAGCTGGTGTCAACAGTTGATTGATCCTGGAAAATCTATGTAAAATCAGCTAGGATTTCAATGGAAGATAACCGGAACCTCAATAATACCTTTTAGAAAACAATAGCTTCTATGGGTGGGGGTGACTAAAAAGGATGAGATAGTAGTCCTGATAGCATAGTCAAGGCTCTACCCCCTTGTAGATCCAATGGGGAGGCACATATATCCTCTAGTTTGGATATATTGGTGTAGGTAAAGCATTGCAATCAGTTAATTTTAAGACACGGCAAGATTGGTAATGTTTTAGTACTAATATCTAGAGCAGTGGTCACTAACTGGTGGGCTGGGGACCACTGGTGGGCCGCAAGAAAATTTTGGTGGTTCATAGAGAAATGTCCCCCCCCCAAAGCAATTAATCCCAGCTGCGCGGGAACAGAAGGCTGCACTGCCCACATGGCCCACAGGAACACAAGGCTTGCCTCACTTGCATTGTGAACAACACGAGGTAGTGAGGGGAGGGGGGAAAGGGCAGGGGGGAACGTGCCTCGCTCAACCCATGCACCTTGCTTGGTCTCCGGGCTGCTTCTTTCCGCTTCTTTCTTCTGCTTTTGGCTGCATGCATGGACAGCAGCAAAAGTCTTTCTTTTTCTCCCCCAAACACCGCTAGAAATGAGACTTTGGGACCCTGCAAGCCCTCCTGCTCCAAGAGGCTACGCCGGTAAAGACTCATTTCTGGCGGAATTTGGAGGAGAGAAAGAAAGACTTCTGTTCCTGCTGCTTTCTTGCATGAAGCCAAAAGTCCCCCCCCCTGAGAACGGAGTTGGAGACGGTATCCTGCGATCCCAAATAAAGCATTCTTGATCAGTAGGAAAACGGGGTGGGGGATTTTCCTGCAGACTTTTTGGGGGATTTTCCTAGGGTCTATTGTCTGCGGGATTTAAAATGGTGAATTTGCTGGTCCCTGAGGTCCAAAAGATTGGCGACCGCTGATCTAGAGCAAGCAAAAATAGAGTTAAAGAGAAGAACTTTACATTTAAAGTTTATGGAAGAGTAGGAAGTTGTAGATAATCATAGTCCCACAATACACTACACTTAAAAGCCATGTGACAAGCAGCCTGTTTAAGCCAGAATTCAAGCAGAACTACTGGCAAGTGCTTATTCTTTCTGAAATAATAGAGGGGTAGAAATTGATTACTTGGAGGACAAGTAATGCCTTCAAATGCTCTTCAAGAGATTCTCTCCTCAATTTGTACAGATTTCAGTCTGGAAAATTTGACAGTCAAAGGTGGCAAAACATGGATTAGAAGGTCATTTGTAATAAGAAAAGAAGATATAAGAAGAGTTGAATTGCAAATGTTCTTACCTTATTGTATTAGGACAGTGCAAAAAGGTACTTTGCATTGTGTGCATATTTTAGGAAAGTGGCTGTACATGCACATGGAGACATCCAGTGTCAGCTTTGGAATCCTCCCCATAAGTTTCACAAAATATATAATTGTCTTAAAACCTTAACTAAGGACAGGCTCCATTCCTGTCATCGGTTAAGGTTTGGGTATGTTGAAATAAGACAAAGTGATAATTCTGGGTCCTGTAGAAGATAGTGTACATATTTGTATGATTATATATTATCTCCTTGCAGATAGTTACACGAAGCGTGCAATACCTGTAAGAAGTTATAGTGTCCTTTCGAGTAATAGCAGAGATCTGATATTAACACAATATTCTACATTGACTAACACCTGAATTATCTTTGTGGTGATTTTCAGCACTTATACATTTTGGATTATGTGGTTCTTGTAGGTTTGCAAGATGGGTTCATGAACAGAGATCCTTCTGAATCCAGCATTGATACTAAGCAGCTGTATAACATTTGTGGGGGGAAAAGGCATTTTCTTCAGCTTTTGCTAATAAACCAGATCTACCTTTTGCTTATTGCCAGTAATAATACATTGCTATCCCCAAGTTTTGATTGTGGCAGTGTGCATTACATAGGGCAGGACTTGATAAACTGGAAACTGAACGTTGTTAGTCAATAATTGCATGATTGCCAGTTAGTTTCTAAATATATTTGTTTCAGCATTGTCACTGTGGTTAGGTTTAAATTACCAGTAAGGCTGCTTGCCTTCCTTCTACTTTTAAATACATAATAGAGCATTTTTTTGCAGGTCTCACCATGGGCACATTTATTTTGCAGATTGTTACTGCAGAAGAAGAAGACTAGCTCTTGCTGAAATTTAGGAAAGGACTTAAAAATGATCTCATAATATTTTATGATTTTTGCAGATAATTTGGATGTTGGTAGAACAATGAGGCTGTAAAAGTCATAAAACATTATTAAATAATTTTAAAATCTCTTAAATTTCTGCAAGACTACTCTAATCTTTAATTGTTTTAATACATCTTTGATAATGCACAAAGGTATTAATGTTTTTATGATATCTAGTACAATTTGTTCCTATGTCATCTGATAGATAAATTCATTCATATTAACTGTATTTGTGCTTAAAGCTATCACAAATGCTAATTATGTCAAACTATTGATGCTGACATATGGCTTTGAGGAACTGAGATGAAAACCATCCTTTATCCTATACCGAATGGCAGATGGTAAACCCTTTTCTGTCACAAATAATATTCTTGATAAAATTGATGGATTTGAAAGCAGAGAGATTTAAGTACCTACAGTAATTAGTTATCACTGAGTTATTCACTGGATTGTATTCTTTGCATTTTTTGTTTCATTTATGTAATCCAATATTTTAGTTTTCCTGCACTCACTTTACAATATTCCTTTTTTTCTCTCCGGATAAATGGTCTCTCTTTTTTCTCTCTTCGGATAAATGGTCTTCAATTTATGACTGTGTTACATTATCTAAAAATAAAATTTGGCTTACAAAAGTCTAGAAAGACCAAAGCACTATTTGGGAGATGTGTATTAATAACTGTTTTCTGGCTTCTTACAGACAAATCAGTCCAATATTTAGTATGTTAAGCCTGGTAGATAAGTTATGGATAGCTTATTAGCTGCACATAGTCACTGGTTAAGGCCGGAAATGCATCAAAACATTCTTATTGCTAAGCCAACCATATGGTTCAGTGTAGTGGTTGAATTGGCTTAAGATATTAATGACTTAAAATCTTTAAAAAGTCTGCTTTGTGAGTTCAGCTAGAAATCATGTTAAAAAGAAGTATTTTGAGCAAGCCTCATATACATGTGAGTCAAAATTTATATGGTTGAAAGTCTCTTAATTATATGGATTCCTTAAGAAATGCATATTTGCAAAATATTAAATTATATTGTTAATTTATTTTATCGGTTATGATTATGATTTATACTGTATATCATTCCATGAAAACCAGAGTTCTTCACTTTTTGTTATTAAGCATTTGCACTTACCTTTAAAATTGGGCTTTGAATGCAGTTTGTGGTATTTTGGCTAAAGTGTGCCCTAACACAGTGGCCCCAACCTTTTGGGCACCACGGACTGGTTCTGTGAAGAGAGGTTTTTCCACAGACTGGTGGGGTTGTGGTTTCATATGCTACCTGCATCCTGCGGATGGGGATTTGCTTGTTTCCGTGACTCGGTTTCTGATATGCCGTAGAGTGGTCCATTAACAGCCTTAATCCTTAGCAGACATTTTTACATGTGGTAAAGAACGAGTAAGAATGTCTATGGAGATTCTCACACATCTTGTCCCAAAGGTGCTTTTTCAAAACTGGACTTTCTTTGTTTTTCCTTGAAAACGTTTCGCTTCTCCAGAGCTGAAGAAGCTTCTTGGATAAGAAACAAATATCTTCAAGAAAACACAAAGAAAGTCCAGTTGCTGTTTGGAAAAGCACCTTTGGAGCAATGAGTAAGAACAGTATCTTTTCTATACTTTCTCGGTAAAAAAAATATTATGTGAAATCTGTGATTGATCAAAGTAGGCCTTTCTTCTTATGACAATAGCATATAAAAGGTTTTGACTTCAAATGTACGATGAATAAAGGGTTAATACCTCTTGCCATGGAAATAAAATAAAAATATCAGCTTCAGTTTTCATTCAGCTGCATGAAAAAGAAATAGTTAGAAAAACATAAATTATTGAGTGATTACAGTGGGAGATTGAGATAATTAATCAAAGATACATTAGGGGTTCTAAATCTGAAACATTTCATTATTTGGTAGTATTAAAAATGGATTTCAGTGAAAAATGGACACAGAAAAAAAGGAAATAAAGTGAAATAAAAAGTATAGAATCCAAGAAGGATGTCTACAGAAATAGAAAGCATGAGTCCGGTGTGCAAATTATTCAATACTCTATCAACAGAATGCGCTTTAAGTAGTACTAAGGAAAGAGGATATGAAAACTGCTTAGTACACAGTTGTAAAGTTCCATAGAAATATGTGGTACTACATGCTGCCAGGAATAATGAAAAATGATGCTTGATGAAATGAAAAAGGATGTGGATGAGAAAAAGTAATTAGTGACTGTTTGCTAGAAATATCAACTTTGTGAGAAGGATATTATAATGTGTTTAGACAGAAATATACTAGTGAAGAATTTAGTTAAAGAAAGCACAGAAGGAATAAGATTGAAACAACCTTTTTAATTGAAATCGTTCATCAAAATATATATAGATGTACTCGCTTCTTTAAAAGGCTTTTCAGAACAAAATGTTTATTTTCAGGTTGTATATGTGTTGGTGATCAAGTAGATGTTTATGATCGTGTCAGAAAAAATTGATAAGAAAAAAAGGACTTTGATTTCACAATCTCTTTCTGATATGCTTCTCCAAAATAATATTGGAAAATAATAAGTGCAGACCTTTGTACTTAGTTTTTCATTCCATTTTTCTACTGTCACAACTGTGGACTAGTTTTAGGTTTTTACAGCTCTATTCTACAACAACGTGAGGAATATGTTTAATGAAATTAAACTTTCTCATACATCCAAAATTTGAAGAAAAAAAAAGATTTTAAAACTTAAATCCATTTGTGCTTTCTGTTTTAGCAAAAGAAGAGATAAGGGATTTGGACTCTTTTGTTTTCTATTTTTCACCTAGCTCCTCTCTAACAGATACAGTACTAATATAGGTTGATTTCAGAGCAAATTGCATGTTTATTTAATAAAGAAAAAAGCCTCACAATGCAGCAGCACTTAAATTTTGGAGGCCCCTAGGGTAACCTATAACATACTACTGTTATGTGAGTTCACTGGCTGCTGATCTGTTTCTGGGTTCAATTCAAGGCGTTAGTCATTACTTTTAAAGCCGTTTACAACATGGATCCAACATATGAAGGTGCCCTCTTGCCCCAATGGGATTGGCCTGTCCCACTCAGCTGGTAGAAGAGGCATACTACAGACTAGTGGTGCGATTCAAATGGTGTAACAACCAGTTCGATGAGCACATGCTTTGCACGCACACGCACCAAACACGCACTCTGTGTGCATGCTCCGCATTTAAAAAAGATAATACTTACCTTCAACTACAGCCCCTGTAAATCAAACAGCTGAGGTGCAGCAAACCGCTCTGCCATGCGAATCAGCTGTGCTGTAACCAAAGGAAATAAAGCCCAGGAAAGAGCAGGAGTGAGTGGACGGGCCCACATGCTCTTCGGAGCGAACCGGTTTGGAGCCAGCTGATCATCGGAACAAGGGGTTCGCCCAAACCGGTCCACACCAGGAGAATCCCACTCCTGCTACAAACCCATCAGCCAAGGAATTGTAGCTGGTAAGGTCCAAGAGAAGAGCCTTTACTGCCACGGCTCCTGCTCTATCTTGCTGTCCTCCCTCACCCTTCTGGCCTTTAGGAAATGCCTTAAAACTTTGCTATGCCACTTGGCATTGGGTCCTGAAGGAGAAGCTGTGGGCTGGAGATGGCTACTGTAGTAAAAGAGAAGCCGCCTCCACCTTTCTGCTCTAAATCTGTGGGGTTTTTTGTTTTGTTTTAATCATGTATGAGATTTTATAATTTTTTTAGTTATGTATGATTTATTATGTTGTAAGCCACTCAGTGTTACCTTGAACAGCGAGATGAGCATAAATTTGATAAATAAAATAAAAATTGGTATTTTACTCACTTTTTTTAAAGGCCTTAATCTTGAGCATTATTACTATGAACAGAAGCAAATGTGTTGTAGGCATTAGAATGCTGCAGCTGATTCAGAAATGTGTCATAACTTTCCTGGGATGAATCACTTCAATGCAGCTGAGAGATCTTATGCATCAGTCTTATGATTTGTGCAAATGAGACCTGCTAATATGCCTTGTAATTATCAGGATTTTTTGTGGGCAAGTACTCGCAATTAGGTTTGGTAAGGAATTAATCTTTTCATCTTCTAAATATTGTAAAATATTTAGAATTTCTCATAGTTCATTGCAGGAATCATTTCTCTGTCTCTGTCTCTCTCTGTCTCTCTCTCTCCCTCCCTCCCTCCCTCTCTCTCTCTTTCTGTCTCTCGGAGGAAGGGAAAGAGAGAGGGAGAGAGAGATGTGTGTGTAAATATATATACATACACACAAACACATACATACACAGTAAACACACACAAAGAAATGGATAAAAAAGGTGTGTGTGTGAATATTAGAATATAATATTCTAATATAATTAGAATATAATATTCTAATAGAATGAAATATTAGAATATAAAACAGTGCATATGAAAGTATAAAAAAGCACCAAAAATTTAAAAGGAGGCTAGAGATTAAAATTAGTTGTAGAGTGAAGGAAGGGCTTTCAGTGGACTAAACAGCCCCACACCTGCATGTTTTCCTGGGCTCCCCACATGAGTCCTCCAAGCCACATGTTAACTCCTTAAGGCCAGGAAGTTATCTTCTGGGGAAAATATATTCCAGAGGATGGGGGCCACAACAGAGAAGGCTCCCTTCCTATATCCTGCCAATTGGAATTCTTTAACCGGCAAGGTCTATAACTTGCCTGATTGTGTGAGAGAGGCTGATGTAATGGGAAGATGTTGGTTTTGTAGGTAGCCTGTAGGTCATAAGTTATGGCTTAGTATTGTTTATGATTAATGAAGATATGATGCTCAGTAAAAAGAAAGGAGAATATCTGAGCCTAGGAAGTTAAAGGTTCCTTGTGGACTCTAATAAAGGCATTTTTTTTTCACTCTGACAAGTGTTTATTAATAAAGAAAAGGGCAAAAAAATATTTTCTCAAACTTCCAGGATTCTAGTAGAATGCTGTAACATAAATGATGGTGGAAGGTGAGAACATTTTGGATGACCCTGATAGATCATCACATTTATACAGATAAAATCTGTATAATATTGGGTTTTTAGCTAGCCATAGTATCTCTTGTATGTATTTTTTGTAAACCAATAGAAGAGGGAGGCCGTGGCAAAACAACATTTTTTTTTTAAAAAAAAAGACATTTTCTTACTCTTATTAAGAAGCAGATAGGTTTGTGAGTGGATTTGTAGACATTTTTAATACATTTATTAAAATTTATTTTCGCTGATAACTTTACAGTTGGCCCTTGCCACTTGATCGTGAACATTTAGGATTCATAAAAACTGAAGGGAAGAAACGGGTGAACATAAAAGACTGAACTGGAGAAAAACATATAACATTGTATTCATATACTATTTATCGGTGTAACTTAATTATATATCAGTATGGGCAAGTCTACATAAAAATGAGCACTTTGCAGGCCTTGTGATTTTAGTACAACAATTTTAAGCGGATGAGTAAAAACCCTAGTTAGAATGTTCTCAAGCTGTACCTAACAATTCAGTTTATTTTTAATTAGGGAATGCTTGACTTAAAATAAATTTAAGTGATATTTTAAACTGCTTCTCTTAATAATTAATATTTTTAAATTAAGTTTAAGTTCCTCTTTATTTTAGTTGCTAGATATAGATCAACTTTCATTTGTAAGTATTTACTATTTTTGGTAATTGAAATAATTTTCTATATATTCTCTTTCTAAGCAACTTCTTATAGAAATGCAGGCATTCATAGTTAAACAGATTTCCTACTCTTCATTAAAAGTTGGTGTACACATGAAATATATATAATCTGTTTAAATAATTAATTAATTAAATCAAAATTAAATAATTAAATATTAAATAATATTTATTATTAAATATTTAATATATAAATATTAAATATTAATATTAAAATATTGAATATTTTACTATTAAATATTTAATATTAAAATATTAAATAATAGTCTGCTTAAAACAATGTAAAACATTTTATTCAGCATCACTGAATTATTCAATAAATTATTAATGCTTCCCTATAATTGAATTTAAATCCTAATGACTAATCCATGTTTGTCAAAATATAGAAGTAGTTTGCTACTGACTTCTGTTTAGTTTCTGGGCAGCCATGCATAATTTCATCTTCTGTTTCAAGCACTATGACTAAATGAAAAAGAAGCTTTATTCAGTGGCTACATTTCCTGACTACTGTATTAATGCTAGTCATAGATAAAAAACTTCTAAATTGTTGATTTCATAACTTATAATGGTTTTACAATAGAAAAGAAATGGAGAACAAATAAGGAAGCTTTTAATACAGCATTGACTTGCACAAAATTTAAGGCACATGTAGATATCTAAATACTATAAGATTGTATAATACATTTAGTGTTGTCCCCAAAGTCATCCCAATATTTTATATTGTTTAGCATCTACTACATTAATATTGTGTCTTTCCCATGGTAGATCAGCTTTACTTGGAGAGTTTGCTATTTTTTTTGTAGCTGCCACTCAGAGCAATGATTTATCCTTCCCAGATATTTTTTCTTTGAGAATCAAAATCATAGAGGTGGGAGGGACCTCAGAGGCCTCCTAGTCCACCCTCCTGCCTATGTAGGAGTCCTTATATATCCTAGACAAATGGTTGCCCATTTTTTTTCTTGAAAACCTCCAGTGCTGATAAACCCAGAAATCTGGGAAGCAAGCTGATTAATTGTTTTCAGGAAATTTTGCCTTAGTTCAGGTTGGATTTCCTTCTGACAAGCTTTCATCCATTTCTGCTTGTCCTGTCCTCAGATACTATGGAGCAGGGTCAAACTTGATTTCATTGTGGGCTGCATCAGGGTTGTGTTTGACCTCAGAGAGTCGGGGTAGGTGTAGTCAGGGTGGGCGTGTTTAGCTAAACATTTGTGTCAAGGCCACCTGTGGTGGCCCAAGCGCATTGCACTAAAAACAGGCTCCCGAGCTCCATTTCCAGCTGCGATCGCCTCCTGCAACTCTAACCGTATGCATGTTTTATTAATTATTTTAGAATGCTACAGATAGTGTGTCAGGGATCCAAGTAACATACCCATAGCAAACAGAACCCTGAGGCAGGCAATTTCCTCAAAGAATAGGTTTATTGAATATGTCATATTGACACAGACTGGTGAAAACCGACTCTGAATATTCCCGCAGTTTTCACCTAATTAAAAGTAAAAGTTTGTCACCTTCTCAAAACAATAAGTCACATTGTCCAATCAGGATACTGTCTAATTGCTAGATGACTCCAGTCCCCTCTTTCCAAGCACCTGCAGAAATGTCCTTGATTCCCAAAAGAAAGTATTTTGTTTTGATTACAACACCCCAACTATCTCTATTCTCCCCTCCCTATCCCTCTTCTCCAGTATGTCAGCACTGAAGTCTCAATATGGCCTGTCAGGATAGACATAGTAAACACTGGAGGTTTTTAAGAAGAGATTGGACAACCATTTGTCTGAAATGGCATAGGGTTTCCTGCTTGAGGAGAGGATTGGATTAGAAGACCTCCAATATGAAATTTATTCCCAACAAAGTGATCTTTAAAATTGTACACAATTTGTTTTATTGCAGCCAGTGACACCGCCAAGCCAAGGAAGACCAGATTCACCTGTTTATGCTAACTTACAAGAACTGAAAATTTCTCAGTCTGCACCACCACCTGTGCCTATAAGTCCTGCAGTCCAAATCAGTGGAGAGTGGGAGACCCATAAGGATATCACAGGGCGCTACTATTATTACAACAAAGGAACACAGGAGAGAACCTGGAAACCTCCACGTTGGACTCGGGATCCAAGTATAACAAAAGGAGACTGTTCGAACCAAGTAGATCAAGAAGTAAGTTGTCCGAGGCTAGTACAGTCAAATAAAATGACCTGCAGATAGATCTTGTATGCGTGTCTTCTAACAGGGAGGCTATTGTGTTTTTAAAGCACATCTCTTTAACAATTGTGTTTCTTTTTTAAAAAAATTAAATATTAAAAATTAATATATTATAAAAATATATGGAGGAAAATAATTGTAATTCAAGGTTGAAATGGGGCAATCCTTGATATTCTCTGAGCTTGGTGGCTTCCTTCATTACTCAAACTAGGTAATATCATCAGTGCTTGTGACAATGATGTTATCTACTTTGGGTAATGAAACGTCTGCAAGAAGACAACCAGGCTCAGAGAGAACTATAAGGTCCCCTCAAATATATTTTAAATTATTATAATAATGAAATACAAAGGAAAAAAATCTATATTACATAGTAAATAAGATATAAATAATATATCTAATAAGAATAAGATAATTGCCAAGTAAAGTAAATAAAAACATTATGGGGAATTTTTCTAGTAATGCTTTCTCCTTTTCCCCTCAGTTTGTTCTCCTAACTGTTGACCACCACAATTTATACTTTATATTGAACACTAAATATTATTATTAGCACCTATTTGAGCCTTTTAGTTTTTGATATCATCTTTCTTATGTAGTATAAACATTCAAGACAAAAGGCAAGATTGTATGCTATTACTCTGAAGTAATACCCTCTTCAGAGCGTCAGGTGAAATGCTCACAGCTTTTGCCTAGAAAACTTCTTAGGCCTAATTATTCCTACTTTGAAAGTCAAAAACAGAGTATCTAAAGAAACAAACAGAAAAAAAATCATTCGGGTTCCATACAAGGCTTTTGAATTGTGTTCTGCATACTTTTGCAATGAGCTGCTAAGCCTACTTAAAAAGAACATGAAAATACTTCATCTACGGGCATCTAAAGTAAGCTAAAGTTTTCTCAAAACAACAAAATTTGTGATGACTCTACACAAATTCCATCACAAACACAAACACATACACAAACACACACACAGACCATTATGACTTAAACATGAAAGGGGCAGAGTTTGTACTGTGGCGTTGTGACTTATGTTTTGATGTTTTTCCCTTGCAGTGTTTCTCTGCCTTCATTCTTGGAAAAGTGCTATTATCTTTATCTGCCTGTCACTGTACTTCCCATATTAATGTGGAATAATAACGTGAAACCCTATTAGTAACTTGGTATCTGGCAGGAGGTTGTGAGCTTTATGCTTGTGCAAGAAGGAGAACCCGTGGCAGTTTCTGCATGTTACATATGTGCTTTCACTGAGTTTTAAGTCTTTTAAATCAATAATTAATGCATCCCGTGCTTCTAAAAATGCTAAGCAGCAAAGTAGGTTAATAAAGTTTTAATAAGATGTATTCAACATGAATTGGAATAGGAGAATATTTATCATAAAACAACAGAAATGATGGGTTATTATGTTAACTTTAGAATAATGAATAATTCTAATTTGAGAAACTCAGTGGTGTGATGCTTGAAAACGTTGTTATAAAATTTAGTGCGCTCAGTGTTAATGCTCTTATTTCAGCATTACATCACCAGATTCAACCTTAAGCATTGTCTTTTTCTGGGGACATAACTCTAGAATTAAGGTTACTGGAATTGTTAAAACTAATATTAACATAAAAAGATGATTAGGGAATTGGAGGTAAAAAATATAAAGAAGAGTTGCTGGAATTTGGAATGTCTACTTTAAAGAATAGAAGGACTAAGGGGTGACAAGATAGCAGTCTTCCAATATCTCAGGAGCTGCGACAAAGTAGAGGGAGTCTAGCTATTCTACAAAGCACCTGAGGGCAGGACAAGAAGCAATGGGTGGTAACTAATCAAGGAGAGAAGCAATCTAGAACTAAGGAGAAATTGCCTAACAGTTAGAACAATTAATGCTCCAACACTGGAAGTTTTTAAGAAGAGTTTGGATAACCGTTTGTCTGAAATGGTATAGGGCAGAGGTCTCCAACCTTAGCAACTTTAAGATTTGTGGACTTCAACTCCCAGAATTCCTCAGCCAGCAAAGGAATTTTGGAAGTTGAAGTCCACAAATCTTAAAGTTGTCAAGGTTGGAGACCCCTGGTATAGGGTTTCCTGCCGAAGTAGGGGTTGGACTAGAAGGTCTCCAAGGTCCCTTCCAACTCTACTCTATTCTACCCTACCCTCACTCCCTCTTCCACTCCCACTCCCCATTCCATTTCATTCTATTCTATAATATTCCTTGTATGTTTTGGTCCTTAGTTTTAGTACTAATTACTAATTCTTGTGGCCTCCTTTGCTTGAAGAATGATGACAAATGAGATTCATTTATTTAAATAATAAGTCAACATGAAAAGATCGAATTTTTCTGACAATTATAAGTATGTATTGAATCTCAGTGTCTTGGATCATCGTGGTTCATTTTAAGATTTCTGGATCAGCCTTGCATTTTAAATTGGGTTTATTTAATTCAGTTACTTATCTTCTTCTTTATAAGCAAAATTTTCCTTTTGTATGAAAGCACAGCTTTTTAAACAAAACAACTGCTGTGGTTGGGATATTAGTCTATTCATGAGCAAATTGGACAAGCTATGCAATAATTAAGCATATTCAAATTTCACAATTTTAATTATTTTTAAATACATTTATTATTTCTTTACTTTATCTCTGAATACCATTACATTTTCTCCCTTTGAATTATTTTGCATTATGAATTTCTATGTTGCTAGGAATAATTAAATAATATATACCAGGAGAATTTTGTTAGAAACATTGTAAAATGTAGAAATCAGACTTCTAAATTCGGAAATCCACCTATAAGGAGAAACCAAAAAATTAACATATCTGTGGATAATGTTTGCGGAAGGAAATTGATAGAAAGACCAGGAGAGCAGAAGTAGAATTAAAAATTATGCAAATCCCATATGGTTTGAAGTCTTACTTTAGCTCATATTTTTGTTAGTGGAATTAATTGTACAGATTAGGTCATAGTCTTTGTAAACTTTTAGTTGCTTCTAAACTAAGCTAGCTTTCACACACACATTATACACACACACCAGGACTTTAATCTTTTACAAAAGTAATCTATTCATAAGTAATCAGATTAAACTATGTGGCCATTTAAATTTCAGCTCCTTCATGTTAGAATGCATGCTTTGTTCAAAGTTTTAGTGTTACAATTTCCAGTCTTTTATAAAGTTTAAACTAATGTCAGTTCTTAATATTTCCGAGTTTGACTATTTGTTGCAGACAATTTCAACCCAAGAAAACTCTCACAGTCCTTGTAACAGCCAACCAGACAGTCAATATGATTCTCCTCCCAAGGGCTGGTCAGAAGAGATGGATGAACATGGCCAAACACAATATACCAGTGACCTCACCAATGAAAAGGTATAGAGTTCTTCATCATATATCTGCCAAGGTGATAGAAATTCAGTCAGCATTAATTCTAATAGGTATGACTTCTTATGAGGGATGCAATGGCTAAGACATTAAACTTGTCAATCAGAAAGGTTGGCAGTTTGAATCCCTAGCACCACATAACAGAGTGAGCTCCCGTTACTTGTCCCAGCTTCTGCCAACCTAGCAGTTTGAAAGCATGTAAAAATGCAAATAGAAAAATTGGAGCCACTTTGATGGGAAGGTAACAGTGTTCCGTGTGCCTTCAGCATTTAGTCATGCCGGCCACATGACCACGGAGACGTCTTCAGACAGTGCTAGCTTTTCAGCTTTATAATGGAGATGAGCACTGCCCTCTAGAGCCGAAATGGTGAAAGGAATGATTAACCCAGCTCAGAACAAATATGCTTCGAAGTCCGCATATAAGGTGGGATCTTTGTAAAAGATGGGAATTTAGCATGGGAATAGGGATCCTGTGTGTTCCCTTTAGAATAGGATTCTTTATTGAATCCATCTATCCAGCCTGACTTAATCCTGTTTCTCTCCTTTTTCCCCTTTTACCGAAAATAGGAGCAAATACAGAAACAAACTGTGCATGAACCCTCTTCTCAAAGGCAGATAGTGTTCCTTCTTTTTCTTTTCTTCCAATAAAATTGCAGTACAAAAAATGTACAGTGCTATGTTTAGCTTTTCATTGTATTCATCCAAGCAGCCACATGCCACAGGGAGCTTATAAGAGTAATTCTATTGTCTCCTTGAACTTTTCTTAAAAAATTGGTCTAGTTGTTGTTTCCAATTTGTCTAAACAAAAAACAGATGTAGGAGGTTTATCAGCTTGATTAGCCAAAAGGGAATCTGTATTTCTCCCATTTTATAGCAAGATTAGATTACCATCTAAGATGGAAATTTAATCTTGCTATAAAATGGGAGAAAAATGAGAAAGTTCTAAGGACTGTAATGCTCTCCATTGTGATAACAAAAGGTAAAGCCCTCTCTATATTATATTTATAATACATTTCTTATATTTTTAATGTTTCTTTGTCAATGCAGTCTTTGGAAAGAAAATGCTGAAAAATAGTCAGCTATATTACTATTTTGTAAAAGTAATATGTTCTGCTTTGCATGTTGCTACAAACTATATTCATTGTAAATTTTTATGTACTATATATTTAATTTGATTGTATTGGCATTGCCTGACTGTTGAAATTAAGATATTTAGTGAATATTCCTTAAATTAGGAATTCCTCTAGTTTTCCCTTCCAATTTTTATCTAGCCTTGTCTGAAGTCAGTGAAAACTGTCTTTATGCCTGACACAAAAGATATCCATATATAAAATAGTTATATTTTCAATTCTTTCTTGAAAACTCCCTATCTCAAGGTGTTTTATTAGACAAACTTTTATCATCTGGAAATTATGAATTGTTATCAATGTTAAAATAGTTTGTAGAATTTTAACTCATGATATTTATTTATTTTTATTTGTTGAATTTATATTGCCGCCTATTTGCCCATGGTGACTTGAGGCAGCTTACAGAATGTAAAACCATATTTAAAATAAAAACAATAAAAACTAACAAAAAGAATCAAATTAATAAAGTATAATAGAACAAAATCTGGAAAAAAAAAAAAAAACATCACCCCCAATTCCCATTCCCTGCCCTGATGATAGCAGATCACACAAGCCATTTGATGGGCTCCATCATACTCTGGGTTCCCCAGGCCTGCTGGCAGAACCAGGTCTTCAGTGCCTTCCGGGAGAGTATTAGAGAGGGGGCCATTCTAATCTCTGGGGGAATGATGTTCCAGAGAGAGAGCCACCACAGAGAAGGCCCTTCTTCTGGGCCCCACCAGGTGTATCTCCCTCGGGGATGGGACCCGCAGCATTCCCTGCCTCTCTGGTCTAATGGGCCGGGTAGATGTGACTGGCAAGAGATGTTCCCTCAGATAACCTTAATGTTATTTAATGTTAATTATATTATGAATAGATTGTGGAACAAATACTAAGCTATAAACATGTGGTTTGTTCATCTGCCTGCATGGGAAGAAAACTCTGAATTGATAGAATCCTGAAGAATCATAATGGAATTAGATGGTCTCTAAATTTAATAAAATAACAAACAAATACATCTACAATATCTGTTTTAAAACTGATAGATTTTTTTCCAGCTCACTGAAAGGGCAGTATTTAAAAATGAAATATGTTCATTATTCTGCTTTTTAAAATACTCACTATTTCATTTACCTTTTTTTTCTGAAGTGGGTAAAACATGTAGATGAACAAGGTCGGGCATACTTTTCCAATGCAGATGGAACACGATCAGAATGGACTTTGCCCAATGTAAGTAAACAAATACAACCAATTGTATTTTTAGTTCTGTATCAGGATAAAATAATTTTAAATAAAAGAAAAACAGTGTGGGGAGCTTCTTTTGATTTAATTGATTTAATAAATAATAGCTTACCAACCTCTTGTTTAATGACTGACTGTTTGGAGTTGCATTAGTATTGAAAAAGATATATATCTAGTCCACAAAGTTATGGACTATTGCAGTCTCTCCACAGTCATAGTTATGGCCATTGCAGCCTCCCCACAGGCATGTGATCACAATTTGGACACTTGGCAATTGGCATACATATACAATGGTTGATCATCAATTGTGTGATCACCGTTTGTTACCTCCATAGCTGGCTTTCAACAAGCAAAGTCAATGGGAAAGTTCACAAGTCACATGTTGTTTTTTTAACTTATTTACCATGAGTAATTAGTTTAACCACAATTAGAACTGACATTGTAAGTTAGTGCAATCATGTGATATTTTAGTGCAATCATGTGATATTTTACTTTGTGACTGTGGTGGTCTCTCATGAAGGAAGACACTGAGACAACGTCTTGAAGCAAGATCGGGATGAGAGCCCAGAACAGACTCTGACACCCTCTTTTATTAGAAGCAATCCTTGTTAACGTAGCAATTTTTCTTAGCGTCTTATCACAAACGCATTACATCACACAGAATGCACTGATCGTTCACATAAGCATAAAAAGCTGCAAAGTTTAAGTTTGCTACAGTTCTGGGTAAGAGATTGCAACAGTTTGTCTTTGCTCCTTGTTCCGTGTTTCAGCCAACCACCACAAGGCTCCGTTGTCCTAGCACGTACACAAGGAACAATTCCCACATCTCCCCTGTTTTTGTTTTTTAAGAGACAGGGAGTGTTTTAGTCCCAATAGGCAAGAGTGCTGTGCATGCTGATGTTATCCGCGGCGTTCGTGACTTCTTCAACCATCACAAACATCTCGTCCTCGTCTGGATCATCACAGGTTGGCTCTCCTATCTCATCTTCGGATGGTAATGGTTCATATGTGTTAGTTATTTGTTGATTCCAGAGAGCCATTACCTGCGCAGTGGCTTTTTTCTCAGCCAAGAGGGATAAGGTGTTAGAAATAGTGCATACAAAGATGGATAATACACAAGGCAATACAACACATCCCGCAGCAATCATACCAATAAGCGCTACAATAGCTTGCAAACCAGGCAATTTTGGGATCCAAACATGTCTCTAAAATCAAGAGCATGCCATGTTTGTATAGGTACATGCGCAATCTTGATCATTCTATCAGTAATTTGTTGGATAACTTTTCCGTTATCATCTACCTCAATACAACAATTACTAAGGTTAAATTTTCCACATACTCCTCCTTCTTTGGCAAGAAGATAATCTAAAGCCAAGCAATTTTGCATGATATATGTTCTAGACAATGCACTTTCTTTAGCTAGTGTTTTCAAAGCAAGAGCAGTTTCATTGGTTATAATTTCTAATACAGCTTGCAACCTTATAATTCTATTGAGCATATATATGGGTGTACGGTACCCCCAAGTCCCGTCCTGGGCCCAAGTAGCCGGCCCATAATAGTGGATGATGCGCTCTGTTGGCCACTCATTGTCCTTCCAATTACCAATCTGAACAGATCGTTTGGAGAGATGACCGATGTCGTCATAGACGGTACTCCAAGGTGTTTGTTTTGTGCGTAATGGCAAGAGAAAGAAAGAGGGAGAAATGGCGCCTAATACACAGGACCCATACCATCCAACTGGTAATATATTATATGCATACCGTCCACATATCCAATATAACCCATCCGGGGAGTGCCATTGAAGGGTGTTATTTTCCGGATCTTTCAGAAAAGTCATATTAGTCATTTGGGCTAACGAATTGTTAGGGGCAGGAGATGATGTTGTTATTCCATACCCTGAGGCATAACAAACTACCAACCGGTATGGTATGATTGGTGCTATTTCTTTCAAAGCAGACATGGCCCACCAAATTAATTGACAAAAGCCATGTTTCATTAGATGATTGCGTATAGGTGAAATTCTGTTGTTCCTGAAGAAGATCGGTGTAGTTAGCTTCTTGCGCATTCCATGGCCATTGGTCGCCCATATTTGTGCCCCCACACACAAAGCAATTTTTAACAGTCAATTCTTTGGCTGTAGTCTCTGCCAAGTTAATAAACATGTGAGCTTTTGGAGGAATCGGGAGTTGATTGAGCTTACCGATTTGCTCTTGGTATTCCCAGAAGACTTTAGATGGGGTTGACTTTATAGAAGTGGTGTGAATTTTTAAAACAAGATAGCCATAAGGGTCACGTCCTGAGCTATTAATGCCTAAACCCAAAAAGTGGTATTATACTCCTTCAGACTGGGGCAGGTTTGTATGTAGGCAGATCGGATTGCAAGTGTCCAAAGAACATGAAGTGGAGCTTGATTTGAGAGTGATGTTCACGTTTGGGGACCTCTGATTTGGGCTGAGTCGATTGGTGGGGTGTACCAATAGTTGTAAACAGTGGTGGCCCCCACGTTAGTCCTGGACACCTTTTGAAAGAGATATTTCTTTTTCTGTAGATAAGATCTCTGCCAGCTGTGTGAGCCGCAGGTAACTCCTGCAGCATTGTTAGGACCTTGGCCTTTGCTGATGGCAAAGCAAGCATCAAAACACACAGAAGTGTTGGTACCCCCCCCCCCCGAGTGACATTATGGGTTTATGTACCCATTTTTTGTTTGACTGGTTGAGAACATTGAGGCAAGGTCAGAGCTGGGTCCTCCTTTGTAGGCATAGACATACAGCGAGGCAGTGATAGGCCCCACAGCCTTTGGTTTGTAGCATTGGATACCTTGTTTGGTGTAGCATCGTGCGTATTGAGTGTTGTTATGCAGACAAGAGGAGACCATCGTGGAGTTGCACTCAGGCTTCAAAGTATGATAGATCAGGGTGGATTGGGTTGTCGTTCCGCTGCGAGTAGTTTTGATGCAGGCGTCGCAGGAGGATGGGGTGGCTGTCGTATCAGCCGGAACGATGTGGAAACCCAGGAAGCAGATGATGAATGCAGCAGGCAGTTTCATGATGCTGATGTAGGCAAGGCTGGTTTGGGTAGAAAAGGCCTCACTTGTTGTCCGGGGACCCAGATGGTGTTGTTGTTGTAGGAAACAGCAGCGTACCCTCGTCCCCAAGTTATAAGTTCAGCAGGACCTTTCCACTGAGGATCTGGAAGCTGACGAAAATATACCGTTGGTCTGGGTTCAGGATGAGGCAAAGAAGCGAAATGACGAGATGCCACCATGCATGGGGGAGATCCGGACTCATTGAGGAAGTTAAGAGTAAATAAACAAACATTTAATGCATTCTGGAGTCCTGGCAACCCTGTGACAGTCTTAAATTTGAATTTTTCCAAATTGTTTTTAGGGTTTGATTTGTTCGTTCAACAATGGCTTGTCCCTGAGAATTGAATGGAATGCCAAATTTGTGAGTGATTTGCCATTGGGAGCAAAATTGTGCAAAAGCAGTACTGGTATATGCAGGGCCATTGTCTGTTTTTATCTCCTTGGGTTTTCCCATGGAGGCGAATGTTTTAATGCAGTGGTTGATAACATGTTTTGTGGCCTCACCCCTTTGAAGTGTGGCCATGATAAATCCTGAATGAGTGTCCACGGTAACATGAAGATATTTCCATGGATTAAAGGGTGGATATTGAGTAACATCCATTTGCCAAAGTTCTAAGGCATTTATGCCTCGAGGGTTTACCCCCATGGGTAAAGAAATGCCTTGGCGAGAACAAGTGGTGCATTGCTGGATTATTGCTGCCGCTTCACTCTGAGATATTTTAAACTGTCTGGCCAAGGCTTTTTTGTTTTGATGAAAATAGCTATGACTGTCCCAGGGTGTTTGTTGTGAAAGAATCATGCAAGAGATGGCGCTGTCTGCGGTTGCAGCTGCAGCCGTCACATCAGCCATATCGTTGCCCTCTTGCAAAGAGCTGGGAAATGGCTGATGACTGCGGATATGAGCAACATAGTAGAGATGAGAGTGATTAACAAGCAAGGTTTGTAAGGCAAGAAATTGCTGTAATAAGTCGGGCTGTAACAGCGGGGAGAGATAAGCATAGGCAATGTTCTTGATTAAGTAAACAACATATAAGCTATCTAAAATTAAGTTAAAAGGTTGGTGCTTGAATTCAGCGAACGCAATGATAGTAGCAGCCAATTCAGAGCGTTACGCGGACTTTTGAGGAGAGGTTATTTTTGTTTTCCAATCGCTATCGATTTTCCAAACACACGCCCCATATTTTTTTCTTTCGTCGGTGTAGACAGTAATTGCGAGATAGGACCGGGCGCTTCTTTTGTCGCCAATTCAAAGTTTTTAACAGAGTTAGCCTCCCATCGAGAGGGGGATGGCATGAGATTTTCACTGGCCAGTCCCCCAGCACTGACTGGAGAGATTCGGAGTTGATCAGCAGGGTATCCCAATCTAACAGGGACGTGGGGACATACAGTACACTTGGCTCTATGCCAGCCAGGGATTTGCTGCGTTGCGACTCTTGCTAATCAGCACGGTATATAAAGAAGCTTTTGTACTAAGAGATTTTTTAGGGGTGTGAGGAAGATGTATCCATTCTAAGATAAGGAGGTTGCTAGTATGCTGAGACTTTTTGGTTAATACAGCAGTAGGTAAGGAGGGGGTATTAAGCAAAAGAAGGGAAAGAGGAGTTGAGGTCTCACATCTATCAACCCATCGACTTCTCATAATATTATTAACTTTATGACACTCATTTGAGTGTCGGTCATGTGTTCGATATCTGCCGGGGATTTCCCTTGTCACAAAGCCTCAAACGGGGCTAAGCAAATGAGTAGTGATGCCAAAATAGGGACGTACCCAATTGATGGCTCCTAAAAGTTGTTGTAAACGCACTAGGGTCGTAGTGCGAGAGAGGGTCAGTTTTGGCACCACCGGAGCAGATGAGGCTTGTAACAATTTGTGACCTAGATATTGATATGGAGCCTTCATCTGGATTTTCTCAGGTGCTACCAAAAGGCCTCCTGCAGTTAAGAGATCTTGTAGTTCTTGTAGTGAGGCAGCCACAGTGCCAGGAGCCCCTGGGGCTGCTACTAAGATGTCATCCATATAATGATAAATAATGAAGTGAGGATGTGATTTTCTAAAGAGATCAATAATGTAATGTACATAAGCCTGGCACATGGTAGAGCTGTTTAACATTCCCTGTGGTAGCACCTTCCATTGATAACGTGCTGCTAGTGCTTCATTGTTAGGAGTGGGAATAGTAAAGGAAAACAAGCGTCTGTCTTCCTTATGCAAAGGTATAGAGAAAAAACAGTCCTTAAGATCTATGACCACAAGGTCATAGTCCTTGGGAATCATATTGGGGTTGGGCATGCCACATTGCAGGGGTCCCATTGGTTGGATCACAGTGTTGACGGCTCGGAGATCATGCAAAAATCTCCATTTGCCTGATTTCTTCTTTATGACAAACACAGGGGTGTTATAGGGGCTATTAGAGGGCTCAATATGTCCCTGAGTAGGTTGTTCTTTTACCAACTGTTGCAAGGCAGCCAGTTTCGGAGCCGTCAAGGGCCATTGATCCACCCAAACAGGGACTGGTGTGGTTAGTTGCAAGCGAAGAGGAAAAGAATGGGTCATTTTAGCACAAGAGAAGCTTGAAACTGTGAGAGCAAGTCTCGCCCCCACAGACTGGTATGCAGGGGGAGCACAATAGGCTTGATTTGAGCAGTGCCTGTCAGATTCTCCCCCGTGACTGAGAGCCAATTTGTACTGATTCTGGCTGTTTGGGTTCCCCCCACTCCCCGAACTGACGGGGAGGGGGTTGTAGGCCACTCGTCAGGCCATTCTGCAGACCTAATCACAGAGACATCCGCACCAGAGTCCAGAAGTCCTCGAAAAGAGTGACCCTGCACAGAAAGCAGAAGCATGGGCTTAGTCTCGGTGAGAGTCTCTGTGATAGTCAGAATGTCAGGGGACTTTTTCAGCAACATGATGAGTTTCGCCAAAATGTCCCCTTTTTGAATTGTAGTAGGCAAGGTAGCACAAACAGAGAGAATTATGGTAGGCCCTAACATGTCCTCCGAAAGCACCATCGGAGAGATATGAAGACCTTTTAACTGTGCAATAGGGTGTGGTTGGACGATAGCATCACCAGGGAAAACAGATAAAGGAAGCGTAGACGTGGTAGGAAGAGAAGCGGGGGTAGGGAGGTGCAGATCAAGGTTCTGAGCAGCGAACAGTTCAAAAACATTCTGGATACACGGTGGTGAAGGTGCAGCCTTGAGAGTGGGGCTAGCTGCTAGCCCCTTTACTTGTTTCCCTGATCCTCTTCCTGAACAACATTGCGATGTTGTGAATTGTTCTGGCCGGTACAGCATTGATTAGCCCAATGATAACCCTTTTTGCATTTTGGACAGAGTGTTCTTGGGTGAACATCACGCCGGGGGGGCGGAGCGGGAAGCGCCATCACTGGGGCTCTACATTGACTTTTAAGGTGGCCAGGCTTGCCTCAATTAAAGCAATTACCGGAGGATTTATTGCCTCAAGTAATGGCGGCAGCCATCACTTGGGCAGTATATTACTGCGTGCCAACAACCGCACAAGCCTGAAGAAACTGCACTAAAGTAGAGCCAGGGACATTGATTAATGGAGCAAGAAAGTTTTTACAATCAGCGTTGGCATTCTCATATGCTAGTTTTATGAGTATTTCTTGGTGAGCGTCTTCATTAGAAATTTGTTGCCTGAGGGCTTGTTGGAGGCGCTCAATAAAATCATTATATGACTCAGTGGGCTTTTGAATAATTTTTGCGAAAGACTGAGGAGCGGGGCCAGAGTCCTGCACCTTGGACAGAGCGTGAAGAGCAGCTTGAGCAGTCAAGTTAAGAGCAGCTGGAGGGGTGTCATACTGAGCCGTGGCTTGGAGAAAAGTACCTTCCCCAGCTAGCTCGTCAGCCTGGAGATTGGGGTTACGGGCTGCCAAAAGTTGGCAATGCGGAACAAATTCAGAAGACCACACTACAAACTGAGTGCCCGAGGTGACCATATAAATCAAGTTCTCCCAATAAGCCGCAATCATAAGGTGGGAATTTGATAAAGCAGCAAAGAGTCCTTGTGTAAAAGGGGCATTAACCTCATACATCTGGACGGCCAATTTGATATCTTTTATAAATTTGACGGGGATCAGCTCCCAAAGGGAAACATTATTACCCTGAGCATTGGGAGCGAACACTAGCGGGAAAAGGCCAGGAGAATCTTCAAAGTTGAAATCACCCTCCCGAAGTCCCTTGGCAATAGTAGCATGAACTGCGCCCATGGGAGGTGGCGCGGGACGAGAAGGAGACAAAAACTGTGAAGAGGCAGGTGGAGGGGCTGAAGGAGAGGAAGAGGAAGAAGGAGAAGAGGAAGAAGAAGGCTTCAGAGGTTCGTCGGGGGAAACGCAGGGGTGACTAGTCACACAGGAGCATTAGCTTAAGGAGGAGGACAGTGCAAGGGGGCAAGGAGAGGTTGCTGATGAGACTGCAAGGCTTCAAAAACCACCCGCCATGCCAAAAGAATTTTCGGGGGTGTGCTTGGGGAAGCGTGTAAGTGTTTCCCCAATCGTTGCCATACGGAAGCTTCCTTCCATACGGAAGACTCCCTTTGTGCGGATAGGAGGGGCAATGAGACCAAATATAATTAAGTAAATCCTCTAAAGAGGCTTTACTGAGGGGCTTTTCAAGAGAACCCCCTCTTTTGAAAATGAAGAAATTTCGTTTGGTTAATTCTCTTAGTTCCTCAATGTGCAATTTCTGGTCCTGAGAGAATCCTCCACCCATACTCACGAGAGATCCACGGTGATCGCCTGCGACCGAATCAGGGATGAGGTATACCTAGGCTATGCCAGCCGATGAGTGTGGATGGTCCAAAGACGTATCACCACACAGATGATCACGTCGGGGTCACCAATTGTGGTGGTCTCTCATGAAGGAAGACACTGAGACAACGTCTTGAAGCAAGATCGGGATGAGAGCCCAGAGCAGACTCTGACACCCTCTTTTATTAGAAGCAATCCTTGTTAACGTAGCAATTTTTCTTAGCGTCTTATCACAAACGAATTACATCACACAGAATGCACTGATCATTCACATAAGCATACAAAGCTGCAAAGTTTAAGTTTGCTACAGTTCTGGGTAAGAGATGGCAACAGTTTGTCCTTGCTCCTTGTTCCATGTTTCAGCCAACCACCACAAGGCTCCGTTGTCCTAGCACATACACAAGGAACAAATCCCACATGTGACCACATCGTTTAATGATAGAGTTGCCAGTCCCAATTGCAGTTGTAATAACTACTTGTACTATATTTTGCTGCTGGTTCGATGTTTTCCTGTTATTGTGAATGTAAGGAGAGTATGCAAATTATAAAACAACAGATACAAAACAATGTAAATTTTGAAAAAGGAATGACAGTTCTTCATTTTGGTTAAAGTAACCTTTAGGGACTAGCCATTCAGTATGCATAGATATTTTTATTTAATTTGCCTCTTGTTTCCCTCTATTAAAAGTTCTTCGGATATGAATAACAAAGCAAGTAGAATATTACATAGGTTGAATTAATCTAGATTCTGGCTGGACGCAAATGTAAATGCCATTCTTGTATAGATAGATATAGATGCCAAAGGCCTAATGTGTATGATGAGTGACAAAAATATTAATTTTAAGTATCTTGTAGGACTAGGACTGATGGATTAATTTATAGGGCTTTTTAAATATTAAAATACTTTTGAATGTCACAAAGGTCCAAGATACTAGATATGTTTTCAGTTCTTGAGAAGAGAAGTATATACATGTTCTGCTTAAAGTTAATGAAAATACTATTTAAAATTCTTTCTAATGGATTGTCCATATATTATGTTTTGTTATCAGTCCAGATTTAATTACATTTACATGTGGATTTTATTTTCATTAGTATAATGCTTCGCTACAACAGCAAAAAGAAATAATTAAAAGCAGAAGTTTGGAGAGGAGACTTCAGGAACCAGTAGTTTTAACAAAATGGAGGCACAGCTGTGTTGTGTTGGACACAAATGACAAGGTAGGTACAATTTAAATAATCGATTGGCCTTCTATTTACTGCATAATCACATTGACTTCCATAAAAGTTAATGCCATATTAAATCCTGAATACAATATAATCTGTTTCAAATATTGTTTCTACTTTTGGAAAATAATTTGCATTGGAACTATTAATGAAAATATATGAAAAACTGTATTTGCTTTCTCCAAATAACTTTTTAAAAGGTGGTTGTTGCGAATAGATCGTTAAAACTTTAGTTGTCAGACTTTAAAATTATGGCATGATCTCAAATGGATCCCTAATGGTTGTTTTTTTGCTTTATCTGTCTGAAATCAGTATGTATTTGAGGAATCATGTTTAAAAACTTAAAATACATCCTAACCAGCAAAAGGTAACAAAGTACAATAGACAAGATAAAGAATACACAGTACCAACCAATTAAAGAATACCATGGGTTAAACAATGATAAGCAGAATCAATAGAAGCAAGAACATCATACTGGTTATTGCTAAGTGTGAACTAGGTTCAGACCCTTAATGAACTATGAAATTCACTGCGTGACTTCAAATTCATTACTTGTTGTCCAACCCAACCGACTTCATAGAATATTTGTAAAGATGAAAATTAAGGGAAGTTTTATGTAAATCTTCCTGAGTTTCTTAGAGGCAAAAAACGACGTGCGGAAGCTGAAAACGGGATATGAGGAGGCCAAAAATGGCCGAAGGGCTGGGGCCAGTGCATGAGTGCGGCAATATTTGCTCCATAAGACACACAGACATTTCCACTTATATTTCTCAATTAATATTTCTGAACTCCTGCTTGTTCCCACATATAAGGAGCTGGTTAGTATTTAAAATATGATTTATTTGTGGATTATTTTAGGAGATAACTAAAACTGAGCTCTTCCAAAAATAAAGTATAGAAATAAGCCAATCAGTAGAATAAAAATCTTAAATTCATATTCCACTGTTTTAGTATTCCTACCATTTCCATCCATTTAAAAATCCATAAGCTTGTTTTAGAAGCTTGTTCTTGTTTTATTTCCCTTATATAACTAATTAAATGAATTTCTTTTATAGGATTTCCCTTTTCCTGCAAAGAATGCATTTCCTGAGAATGGATCCTCTCCTTCCTCACCAAGGCATCAAACCACAGTCAGTACAAATATTTAGGCTTGTTAATCTCTCTCTGTATATTTATATATCTATCTATATCTATCTATATATCATATGTGCATATTGGGATACATTTGTTAATGTATGTTATAAATTATTTTTCAGAATTTTAACAGAATATGCCTCCTAATCCAGGTTAAGAGTTTGGTACATTCAAATCTGTGTCTGCACACTAGTCAGTAGTTGGAAATTAATGTGCCAATTATATGCCAATCCAGATTAGCCATTGCTTTGAGGGCATAACTAAGGGTTAGAAAACTGGGGATCATATAAATCCATAGCATCTTTTAATATATATCTGGCAAATCTGGTAGACCTTGAGCTTTTTTTATTTTCAGTTGAAACTTTGAAAACAAACACAAAGTTGATAGCCTCTTGAAATTAATGGAGGGAGGGGGAAACCCTTATGTATTATAATATTGAAAAGTTAGATAAAATTCAGAGTTCTGTTTGCAACTCAAATCTCCATTGTTTTCCCCTCCTGGAAAGTACATATAAAATGAAATAACCCATTTCCTCTTTAGGGGAACAGAAATCTTTATTAAATTTCTTTTTCTTCTCTTCTCTAGGACCAAGAGAAGTATGGATTATTAAATGTAACTAAAATTACAGAAAATGGAAAAAAAGTCCGGCAAGTACTACCATAGCATTTATAAGTTTTTAAGTCTTTTAAGGGTTTTTTTGGAATAAAAAATTATTGAGTAAAAATTAATATAAATTTACTAATCTACTTCAGGGTATATATTAAATATTTTGTAGGAATTCAAGGTCTTTCAAGTTATGGTTTTGATTTGTTCAAGTGTCACGCTAATGCATGAAATAATGTGACAGAGTATTATTAACACATCTTTATCAAAACAAATCTCATTGAGTCCAGTGGAAATTGAGTTGATAAACTTTACAATCTAAATCATTCTAAGAAACATGATGAGCTGAAGATTTTAAATTGCAGTCTCAAGCCTTAAATATAATGCTAGCTTAATTTTCATTAGATTCTGTTTCATACTATCTTATCACAATTTTTTTTCATTGTGAAATTCATAGATACTGAACCATTTTGTTTACATATTTTTGAACTACAGATTAAGTTACATGTGTGAATGTAATATTATAAATTTGCTCAATATATAAAAGCTCGTGTGATGAGTTTGTCTAATGTATAAATATTTTTCTGTAACCTTCATATTTCTATGATTTGTACAAGTGTCTACTTTGTCAGTAAGAGGCATGCCTGTAAGCACAACATACTATTTGTTGAGTTACCATTGTCTTATTTTAGAACTGCATTCTTAACTATGTACAAATATTTACCTCCTTTATAGAAAGAATTGGATGTCATCTTGGGCAGTATTGCAAGGTTCCTCATTGCTGTTTACCAAGACTCAAGGAAGTGGAACTGGTTGGGTAAGTACTAAAAAGATTGTCAGGTTTTCTAAAAATGCATTTTGCAAATCACTTTTCCTGCTTTGGGCTGTTACTGTGTTTCCCCCAAAAAGACCCAAACAGAAAATAAGGCCTAGCATGATTTTTAGGATGCTCGTAACATAAGCCCTACCTCAAAAATAAGCCCCAGTTAAGACCATTAGCCAGATGGATGCATTTTAGTGCCATATTTCCCTGAAAATAAGCCCTAATGCATCTTTTGGAACAAAAACTGACCTGGTCTTATTTTGGGGGAAACATAATAGTACAGTTATACATAGCTACATTATATGACTCACATGAGTTGGGATAAACGGCAATAATGCAGAAGTGATTGTCATGGGTTAAAAAATATTTATACTCATGAAAACGGCTGTTCCTTTATCAGTTTAGAAGTTAATTGAATGTAAATTATCTCATCAAAGAAAAAGCTATTTTTCAGTTCAAATTGCCAAGGCGTACTTTAAATCAGTGGAACTGAAATGTGACGTAATGATTATCTTAAATCATGATAAGTATCCAACTTCCAATTTTGATTATGGCAAAATAAAAAAGTTCCTTGTCTAGCAATTTGTCTCACATTTTGGACTGAATAATTGACACCATTACAAAGTTTTTCTATCTGAATACAAGAATTTTAACAATATAATATTATAAGCTGATAATATTTCCTCTATGCTTGTTCTGACTTAATGTTGGTAGTAAAATATTTCCTTCTGAAAGCATCATACAAGCTTCTTTTGAAAATATGTGTGAAGGAGTTTTCCACTTAACCAGTTTCTCAGCCAGCTTCCTTGCCGATTTTCAATTATATATCCAAAATCGCTATAAAAGTATAATTTAATTTAAAATGTTTAGTACAGTTATTGATTGTAGTGTCACTGACGCTTCCAGTATATTTAATAAGTCTTGGTATAGGTAAACTCATTTTCCTTCTATGTATCATTGGACAATTTTGTGTATTTCAAAATGTTTTGTTTTAAGGCAGTGGCCGTTTTGCCATAGATTTAACAGTAGTCATATCTCTATCTCTGCCAGTAATCTATCCAACTACGATATCCTTTCCAGAAATCTTGATTCCTGCCTTTTGATGTCTCCGACGGTCCAGAAATATTTCAGTGGCAATAAAATTACTCATTTTTGTGAAACTTGCAAAAAAACAATCCTATTCTTCTAGCCAATACAAGCATATTATAGATCTTAAGATAAAGAAAAGGAGGAACTGGAAGAGGAAGAGGAGAACAATGCACTCACATTAAATCGGAAACTAGCAAGCAAGTTATTTTAAGTACAGATAGTCCTTGATTTATGCTGTTCAAAGTTACAAAGAATCTATTCAGAACTACTTAGGTACAATGGATTTGCTCAATATTCACTACACTTACTTAAATGATTGTGGTACTAGTTTAATAATGGCAATATTTGCTTAACAAACACTGCAAAAAAGGTGACAAAATCTGCCACAGTCACATGGTGATCTGCTTAATAACCAGCATGACTTGTGGCCATAATTGTGAGTTTAATCATAGGTATAAGTCAAAGACTACCTGAAATAGCAATATCCTATTTATTTCATATTTTTTAAATATATTGCTCAAGAGACTTTCCTAATATCATTTATATCTTTGTCTTTAATGCATTTTTATTAATATTTCAGAAGTTTGGAGTCAATCAGTCTAAACCAGAATTCACGGTAGATCTCAAAGGTGCATCTATTGACTGGGCTTCAAAGGAGAAATCGAGCAAGAAAAATGTGATCGAGGTAAACTTTGTAGGAAAGAGAGATCCTGAGTCAGCCATTATTATTGTAAATTATAGAACATATAGAGGCAAAAAGCAAGTTGGGATCATTTCAGAATATATTAAATATGTTGTTTTTGTGGTTATCAGGATATTTGGGGGAATGCTGAAAATATGAATCCTGATTCTAATGTCATTATTTCTTTTATTTTAAAGATGAAAACACGCCAGGGAACTGAACTATTAATTCAATCAGACAATGACATATCTATTATGGAGTGGTTTAGAGTTCTTGAATATGCTATCAGTAACCAGGTAAATTTTTAATTATAGCCGAATATTTGAATCAATGTAAATCATTATTTTAAACCAGAATAGTAGAACTGAATCACCCTCTGCTCTTGAACATTCAAAGAGGAAAAAGGTGAGAAGCTTTTATGTATGGTAACTGAAGTCTACACCCATTTTGAATAAATGCATACGTTATGGTTGTCCAATGGGATTTAGCCAAAACCAAAGGGCAATATATATTTAGAAAAGTCTCTATTTAAGATCCAAATGAATACTATGAAGCAGCTGCATTTACATTGTATTGGCTTTATTTGGAATGTGTTTTCCTAGATTAATTGAATGACTGAGGAAGAATTAGGAGCAGAGAGTTTTTAGCTCTTTGAAAAATATTGAAGATCTGTGCAGGGTGTGAACTTTTTGATAGATGAGAATTAGGGCCAGAGTACTCACTATATGCAAATGATTGTAATAAAGGATTCACCAGAAGAAGTGAAGTGACCTCTACTATACTATGAAATGCCTGAAAAGTTCTATTTGCTTCCATTATACGGTATGTGATATTATAAGACATAAGGTGTTGGGCAAGTTCCTTTAATAATAAAGTCATTCATGGCCACAGTGAGTTTATTAAATTTGGAAGGATTTATTTTATGTAGCTTATTAGCCTTTTATTCTTCTATAATTTCATTTTATTTTTGGGTATGGAATCAAGAAAAATAAAGATTTGAACTTAAAAAAGATCTGAAAGAAATTGTAAATTATATTGACAGATGATACTAATTGTATTGTCATTAATTCAGTGTTGAAGCTTGGCAACAACATCGATAATTTTTCTCAGATCTCTCTTTTCAGATTGGTGACTTTTGCATTATATAAATTGCTGTTATCAATTTTAACATCAATATACTCAGTTTCATAAAATGATGTTCTACTTTGAGATCATGATTGAAGAAATACACTTTATAAAACATATCTTATAACATAATTCTGTAGGAAGACAACTTATTAATTCTTGTTGTGGAATTACACTAGACAGTAGAGTCTGAAGAAGCTTTGGATGATGAAATGCCAGATTCGCCTGGATTGGAAAAACAAGACAAAGAAAAGGACCAAAGAGATTCTAAAAAACTTCGTTGTAAGTTTCAATTCCATAGTTAAGTGGACATGCTTCTTGTTCATTATCACCATAAAAAATATTTTAGCTCTCAAACACATAAAAAATTTAGACTTTTTTTCATTATTGCAGCAGTTTTAAAGGAAATATCCAAGTCTCCTTTTGATCAGATTTTATAGGATACATTTTAGTTATTAGCACTTGATGTAGTATTGTAACTTGTCTAATCATCCTATACTTGTTTCAGAACTTCGAAAGTATTATCATCATACACTATGAGGCTTGAAATGAGTACAATGATTTTTTTCTCCTCAATAAATATATTCTTCCAAAAACTGAAACAGTAGAGACCAAACACCAATGCTTTTCTTTTATCCAGAGTGGGTAACATGTAATTAATCATTGCTATATTTAGAAATAGGCCTTTTTCAACACAGTGTAGTCAGTTTTTACTGGCTCCAATGCAACATCTAAAGGCAAAGAACCCGAGATAGTATATGCTCTTACTTCCAAAATAATTATATTTGGGGAAATAAGATTAAAACAGTTCAAAAACCAAAAGTAATAAAATAAATTATAAACTCAGTTATTAATAGTGCCTTCATCCTTGGAAACAGAATAACTTTTCTGTTATTGAAAGTGCTCATCTTATATTTGGGGAAACATTTTTCAAAGTGGAATGGACATCACTCAGAAGATTCACGCAATGGAGTCTAATGACAACACACCTTCAAAAATAGAAATATTCATTTGTTTCTCTTTCCAGTCATACTGGACAGCTGGATTCCACCTGGATGATATCATCTTGGAACAACCTAGATCCTAAGCCATATAGGGCTTGAAAAATAACATCTTTGGTTGAACCTGGAAGCTAACAACGATCAGTGCAGCTCCCAGTACAGAGATATCACCTAGGCATGCCATAATGCTACACATCTTTTCCATAATGCACTTGAATCAGCTACCACTTCTGGATGGTCCTTTGGGACAGCCTCATGTAGACTGAGTCACATATCAAGAGTATGAATGATAACCAGCAAAGTGTTCCTCACTCCAGGAACAGTGAAACTGCTACAGAATATGTAATTGTGCAGAGGCTTTCATGAGTGAGCCAGCTCTGGCTGCAGAAGCTGTGGCTCATCCAAAGAAAGAGACAGACTTTATTCAGTATCAATCAGCTTTTAAAAGGTAGCCACACCATCTTGCTAGGGTTCAGCCTGTCTGTTTCTTCTTACATCCTAACAGTCTCTGGATACAGGATAAAACTTTCTCTTCATTTCCTGATTGGCCACATGTCAGTTCATAACTGGTTCATTCCTCTTCCATCTTCACCACATACCAATGGGAGGCCTGTCCCAGTGGTTATATGTGTCACAACCTTGAATAGAGTTGATCATAAGCCCTTCTGATAGAATGTAAACATATCTTTTAAAATACCTGTTTTTTATGTTTATGTAAACATTTTAGGAAGAGGGCCACATGATGTTTGAATTGTTATCCAAATAAAATAATTGTTAATATAAATAGAAATTTAAAGAAGGTTATATAAAAGTCAAGTATGCTATTGTACTTCTGTTAATCATTATGTTGCATTTCAGTATTTTCCCTTAAACATCTTACAAATGATCACACTATTTTTTCCCTGTGGAATTTATTAGCTTGTTTTAAAAATTAGAAAATACTTAGCTTAATGTCAAACATTATTTGAAATGTGCTTCTTGTTTTTCAGCACTAAAAATATCTAGCAGTATTGATTCTTCGGAACAAAAGAAGACTAAAACAAAATTGAAGAAGTTTTTAATCCGCAGACCTACCTTACAAGCAGTCCGTGAAAAAGGCTACATTAAGGGTAAAACTTTTTAATTTGTTAATCAATAAAACTAGAAAATAGTGATTCATGCTGATTACTTGGGTGTGAGGAAATAGTCATTTCCTTAGGAAATGGTGGAGACATTCTGACTTCAAAGCTGCACATATTGAAGGGCTTCTGCTACTGCAAGTAGCAGGAAACATAGTCACAATTTCAGTATATTGTTAGAATCTGATTATATGTATTATATTACATAAAAGAACAAATAAAAGCTTCTATTAAACTTAAAGAAAATTTCTTTACATTTGTCAAAGATAAATTTAAAAAATAATAGACTTCACTATAAAGAATATTCTGGTTGTTTTCTATCAATATGAAACAGTAAGCTTGATCTGCTATTGGAAATTATGGTAAATTATTTATTGTAAAAAATCCAGTAATTTATATTTTTGTGCTATGGGGAAAATTAAAAATGTTGAGTTTTAAGATTTATGGGTAAAATAACACTACAAACCTAATTTTGTTGGGTCACTTATTTCCTTAACTGTCACTTTGGAAACTTTTCACTGCAGGTATCAAACTTGATCAAAATTCAGGAGTTTCACTGATCATCCATCTACTTTCTAAATGTCTATGCAGATTCTCAATTAACCATGTCACGGTTGTCCCAAATATATATATTTTTTCCAAAATGTAACCAGACTTTCTTGGTGTTTTCTTTGAAAAGGCTTTGCTTCTTGAATGAGAAGCAAAATATTTTCAAAGAAAACACCAAGAAAGTCTGGTTGCATTTTGGAAAAAAATATTTGGGGGGGGGGGATCTACTTTTTGGTTTTCATCAGGATAATAGAAGGGCCTGTTTAAAAAAGAGTAGACATTAAGATCTACTTAGAACATAAAACTGTTACAGTAGATCACTAAGATCTACTTAGAACATAAAACTGTTATAAAATTAATTCTTTAAAAATAGAGTAAAAGGAAATCTATACTGTTTTAAGTTCAGGTGTTTCTGTCTACTGAAATGAAGTGAACTAAAGAGCCAGAATGGAATGTCTGTTCCTCAAAATTGGATTGAGGACAGGTGTGTCAAACTTGATTTCATTGAGGGCCGCATCAGGGTTGTGTTTGACCTCAGGAGGCTGGGGTAGGTGTGACTAGGCTAGCTCAATGTCACCTGTGTCAGAGTGCTTGTGGTGGCTCGAGCATTCTGTCAACAAAAATGGGCTCCCAAGCATTTCCGACTGATGCTGTGCCAGCTAAAACAGAGTCCTGGAGGGCTGTGAGTGACCCTCACGAGCTTCGTTTTTGGCTATGACAGCCTCCTGCAACCCTCTGCCAGTGAAAATGGAGTCCGGGAGGGCTGTGCATGGCCCTTGAGTGCTCCTTTTTCAACTGCAACAACCCACTACCAGCGAAAACTGTCCAGGAGGACTGTGCATGGTCCCAGCGAGCTCTGTTTCCAGCTATGATGGTCTCCTGAAACACTTAGTATGGGAGGGCTCCTGCAACCCTCTGCCAGTGTAAACTGAGCCTGGGCGGCAGGCCATGCATGACCTCCTGAGCTCCTTTTTCAACTGCAACGATTTCCTGCAACCCTCTGCCAGCAAAAACAGAGCTCAGGAGGACCCTCTAGAGCTCTGTTTTCTCTGGCAGAGATACCGCAGGCTGGTCCTTTGCTGTTTCCAGGGCAGCCCTGTGGACCAGATCTGGCCTGAAAGCCTTGAGTTTGACACCCCTGACTGAGGAGAATGATCCATAATTAAATAAGTAAACTAGCAAGCATAGAGTACAGCATTAATTTTACAATGTTTGTTACAGCTCATCCACGTACAAAATGTACCGAAAAATGTTTTCTGGGTATGTATGTATGTGGGTAAGGGTATTGGGCAAACATGCCCTCTGAAAGTTACCCCCTCAATACATATTTATTTGTTTGTTTGTTTGTTCATTCCCTATGGCTGCCCATCTCAGTCGACGACTCTGGGCAGCTTAACTATTCAAAAAATATATTGCAATTAAAAAAATTGAAAAACATTTTAAAACAATAAAAACCTCTAATTCACCTCATAATGAGATGAATGGCAAACAAATTTAATAAATAAATAAATAAATATACATAAGAGCAAATTATTTGATTATTTGACCAATTAGCAATATAGTCATAAAACGGGGCTCTTCATTCATTCAGTGCCCCAGACTCAAACTGTGGTCAAGATTTTATGGCCATATGAAAAGCAAAAAGGGCTGCAGCCATTCTTAACCCCAAAGTGAGTTTTCCATATAGCAGGGGCCACTAAAACAAAAGGTTATCTTCTGGTCTCTGCCAGCTGACATTCTTTAGCTGATGAGATCTGCAGCATACCCATTCTGCTTGAGCTAGTTGAGTGATGGTGAACCTTTTTGGCACCAAGTGCCGAAAAGGTCATGCAGAAACGTGCACATGTGCCCGTTGGGGCTGCGCTCTGGAAAAGCTGAACTTCTGGGTTCTAGCACACATGTGTGCCTGATGATCAGCTGGCCAGTGTGCATGCACAGTCCGATTTTGAGCACTGCTGCACACGCAAAGGGATCACAGTCCAGAAAACCCAAATTTCTGGGTTCTGGCGCACATGCGCACCCAATAATCAACTGGCAGGCATGCATGCTCAAACCGGTTTTTGGCACTGCTATGAACATGAAGGACAGCTGATCATCGCATGCGCATGTGCACCAGAAACCTGCAAGATGAACAGGCAAGGCTGTGCATGCCAGGCAACATGGCTTCGCGTGCCACTTTGGGCATGCATGCCATAGGTTCGCCATCACAGACCTAGTTGGATGGGTAGAGATTTTTGAAAAAAGGCGATCCTTCAGGTATCCCTTCTCAAGCCAGGCAGGGCTTGTAAAACCCCCCAGCACCTTGAATTGCACTCAGAAACACACCAGTAACCGGTGCAGTTCATGCAGGAGTGGTTATTAGTGTGCCATATATCTAGCTCCATTTACTAATCTGCGTGACTGCATTCAGCATCAGTTGGAGTTTCTGAATGGTCTTCAAGGGCAGCATTACAATACAGCCTATTACAGTAGTCTAACCTTGAAGTTACAAGGGTATGAATTAATGTGAGCAGGGCCTCTTGATCAAGGTACAGGTGCAACTGGCACACCACTTGAAGGTGTGCAAAGGGCCTCCTAGCCATGGCTGCCACCAGCTCTTTGAGCAGGAGCCACGGATTCAGGAGAACTCACAAATTGTGCATTCTGGGTCTGTTTGGGGCAGGGTAACCCCATCCAGAATCAGAGGTGGAAGAACCTTGTCTCCAGGAGTCCAACTAACCACAGCTACTCCATTTTGCTTGGGTTGAGTTGGAGCCCCTTTTGCCCCATCCAATGCCCAAGAACATGGGGATATGGCATCCAGGGCATTACTCAAGGAACATGGAGTAAAGATATGAAACTGGGTGTCATCTGTATGCTAATCTCTCACCCCAAACCCACAGATCACCTCATGCTGTGGCCTTGTGTAAATATTAAATAGGAGGCAATAAAGAATAGAGCCCTAAAATACTGAACAAAGTAGGTGCTTCATGTTAGATCTCTCTCCTCTATCAACGATTGGAACCAGCCCTGGAGAAAGGAGGAGAACCACCACAATGCTGTTCCCGGAGCTGGCCCAGAAGGATACCATGATCGATGGAATTGAATGCCGCTGAGGAGTCAAGAAAAGCCAGGATGGATGCACTACCTCCATCCCACTTGTTGCCGGAAAGGGTGTAGATAATCTGTTTCATCCAGAGTTCTGTGAAATTGCCATGTGAACATTCCACCTTCTCTATAAAGGAAAGGTTGGAGGCCAGACAAAAACTGTCCAGGCTAACTGAATCGGGTAAGGGTCCTTTGGGAAGGGAGTGCACTACTCTTCCTTTTTAAGAACTGACGGGAATTTCCCTTTCTCAAGAAGGAATTAACTATTGCCCAGATTCATTTATGCCTTCCCTCCCGCGAGGCCTTAATAAGCCAGGAGGGGGACAGATCTAACACACATGGCCAACCTAGCAAATGAGAGCCTTGTTCAGATTCATTGGGCTCAAAGTCTTCCAAGGTCACCTTGCAAGATGTAGGGCCCACTACCTCCACACTCTGTCTAAGTCTGGAGTCCAATGCAAAGCAAATGTGCCAATTTTATCTGCCAGATGTGTAGCATATTCTTCACAGGTACCCTTTAGATAGGTTTTGGCCTTGCTTCCTCCAAGGAGTGATTGAGCACCAGAACAGGGCCACTGAGCGACTATTGGTGGATGCAAAAATTATTTCTCTGCAGAAATAGTAGTTCCATCACCCTTATTGTCATGAGGTAGGCCTTCATAGCAGCTCTAGCTCGTGTCTGATCATCTTTGTTCCTTGTCTTTCACCAGCAATACTCGGGGCCTGTTTAAGTTCCCTTAATTCCATCCTGTACTATGGAGACCATCGGGAACTCTTGTGTACGGAAAGGTTTCTGGTGCTCTTCGTAATCCAATCTAAAGCCATTGCTGCTTTGTTATTCTACCCGCAGTAACCAAGGCTTCAGTCGGATCACGTAGCAGGCTTTCCAGAATAACTCCCAAGTTCCCTCTGGAACCCAGTTGGGTCCATTAGTCACCTGCGGTGGGCTGATCCAGTAGGCTCAGGCTCTCTGCGGAGGAAGACCTGAGAAATCAAGTCTCACCAGTGAGTCATCTGTCCATGGCAAGAGAACAGGCAAAATTTCCCACAAATTCAGGACCCTGCCATTGCTCTGAGAAAGAGAAAAAAAAAAACCCAGATCCTGATGCATGCTTTGAGCCCCCAAAGGTTTTTCAATACCAACTTACAGATTTAAAAAAATCAATTCATAATATTTCTAAGAGTTTATTGGATCTAATATAGTACAATCCTAAGACTGAGATATTGTAAACGTTATTTATACATTCAAGTTCATGGTTATATATATACATATATATATATATATATATATATACACGTATCAGTTTTTATTCTGTATACTAAGAAATTCATTTCACTCGTCTATAAATTTTTATTTTTCTGCTCTTCAGATCAGGTATTTGGCTGCAATCTGAGCAATTTGTGTCAAAGAGAAAATAGCACTGTGCCAAAATTTGTGAAGCTGTGCATTGAACATGTTGAAGAACATGGTAGGAAGAGACTACTTACTGGTTTTTAGGATTAAACATTATTTTTGCTAACAAAAATCTTAGTATTCACAAATGGAATATGTCCCAAGATACTGATATGGTTGCATTTTTAAAAGAAAATAATAATAATAGCTCCAAGTTGTCTTTTAATCGCTGGAAACCTCTTATGTAAAAAAGTTAGAAAAACACTTTTCTAGAAAAGTTTGAAAAAGTTTGAAAACAGTATAGAACTGTTTCCATTCTATAATGATCGATCAATCCTTAGTTCTACAAGAGAAAAATGCCGCTGTGCTAAGGGAAATACATTGCTTTTGCTTTAATATTAGATAGTGTACTCCAAAGTAAATTCCCCTGACTACCAAGAGGAGTGTGAAAGGCTTCATTCTGGTTTGTTTTTTTTAACTAAAAAAAATATTTCGGTATTTTAATTAATAAATACTTTGTTTTAGTATTATTTTTCTAGGATTAATGTTCATCAGGCTTTCTCACTTTCTATATTGCCAGTTCTGACTGCAGATAAATGCTGCTGAAGATAATCTATTGAAGAAGAAACTTTGACTAATCCAGTGAAGAAACAATATTATGTTGATTTGCCCGTCTGTCCTCATGTTGGGTGACAGACATGTGAAAATGTCTGTCCCATTCTCCCAGTTTCAGCATAGTGTGGTTTAAGAAAGGCACATTCCAAGTAGAAACAGTATTCTCTCCAGATTATAGCTGAGGATTCTCAGGAGTGAAAGGGATGAGAAACCTAGTTTTCTACTAGATGTGCTCCACAAAATTTACATTCCTAGATGGACCCGAAAAGAATAGTTCCTACATTGGTGAAATGTTTCTGTTAATCTCTGAATATGACAGAGTTTAATGAAATAATCTACTTCTTAAATTGCTTGTTATACCTATAAGTTTCACTTTACATTTTTTGCTTTTCCTTTTCGCTGTTAGGAAATTGCATGCATGTATAATGTAAGATTTAATGTAAGTTGTAAGAATGTTTGTTGAACAAAATAAATTAATTTTTTTCTAGGATTGGACATTGATGGATTGTATAGAGTTAGCGGTAATCTTGCAGTAATACAGAAGCTAAGATTCGCAGTTAATCATGGTAAGATTTATTTGCAATAAATTCCTTTATGTGTGCTTATAACAGGTTTGAACAGATTATATTTTTAATATGACAGAAGTCTATATTTTTGCAATTAGTTGGATATATTGATATTGTTTATTGATAGTTGTTTATAATTGCCTTTTTAATCTGAATAATCTTTATGTGTATCAACAACAGCACCAAAGGTGTGTTATGACATAGCTAGTGATTGTGTATCTCTTTCTTTCAGATGAAAAATTGGACTTGAATGATGGCAAATGGGAAGATATCCATGTCATTACGGGGGCTTTGAAAATGTTTTTTAGAGAACTGCCAGAACCATTATTTACTTACAGCCATTTCAATGATTTTGTCAATGCCATTAGTAAGTTTTTCTTTGAAAATATGCTCATCCTAAAAGAATTTCATAGCAATTCACAACAGTGTCCTCATTGCATGCGAGACTGTATCAAAATTAAAAATAAAGTTTTTAATAGTCACCAGTTTCTCTTAAGTAGAAGGCAATTATTAATTATTAATTATTGTAATTTCATATTGAAATAAAGTTATTAAATTTTATTGAATAGAATTGCAAGCAAATACACACTAGATGGAAAAAGGAGATTAACGTCCATGTTACTGTATTGTATATATCAACCCAATAAAATGGATTATGACTGATTTTATCTTAGCAGTCTTCTGGGATGCTATAGAACCCTATGTAGTTATTCTTGCAGATCATACAGTGTAAGCAGTGTTCATGTGAGTCGCTAGATGGTGCTAGGTGTTAGCTAATGTCCTCCCAGTATACTCTTAAGCCATGAAAAATCGCATTGTGCCTAGAATTTGTCTCTTCTGTCTCTAGAACAAGAGCCTCGGCAACGTGTTCAAGCTGTAAAAGAGCTGATTAAACAGTTGCCAAAGCCAAATCACGATACGATGCAGGTGCTGTTCAAACACCTCAAGAAGTAAGTAAATACATAGAAAAGAAATGTATCTTAGTGTATGTAAGTGTATAGCTTTTGAAACCCAGTAGAGTATAAATAAGTGTGTGATTTTGGCAAAGAACCAGCATTATGAAAGGAAAGAATATCAACGCAGTACAGTATCTTGATAAATGTCACACCATTACTCAAAAGTGAGAAATTGTGACTCTAGAATTCATGTTACACAAAACTCTTGGTAACATTAGCACTGGAATGATTTCAAGTAGTAGTAAGACCCAGAATTATGTCTTGAGGAAGATACGTACTAGCTGCACATATACACATGTCAGAACATTTATGACAGATACTACATAGTTTTCATAATAACGTGATGCTAAAAAGTTTGAATAATTATTTTTCTATCTTTCTCAGAATTATAGAAAATGGAGAGAAGAACCGAATGACCTATCAAAGTATAGCCATAGTATTTGGCCCAACTTTATTAAAACCTGAGAAAGAGACTGGTAATATAGCAGTTCACACAGTGTATCAAAACCAGATTGTAGAATTAATCCTACTGGAATTGAACTCAGTCTTTGGACGTTGAATTTCTTAAACCAGACTGACCTTTGAAGGACAAAAACTCAGCTCTGACAAAACAGCATCTCAATATATATTATGTGTTTGTGGACCAAGCAGCAACTTGATGGTATTGCACTTTTTGGGGGGGATGGGAGAAGAGTGTGATTTATTTTTGCTGGGTTTTAGAAGCTATTAACTTTGATTTTTTTTACAATAAATGTTATGGATATTACAAAGTTTATATGATTCTAGTGACACTTAAACTGAAGATTTTATATAAATGTACACACTGGATTTTTTTGGTGGGGCTGGAAGAAGCTAATTTCAGTCAGGATTATCTAGAATGGCATTTTAATCTTGGTTTTTAAATACAGGTTGTCCTCAACTTACAACTATTATTTAATGATCATTCAAATTTATAACAGTGCTGAAAAGGTTACTTATGATCAGCCCTAGCACTTATGACTATTTTAATGTTCCCACAGTCATGTAATCATGGTTTATATACTTGGCAACCAACAGTTGCAGTGTCCCAGGATCGCATGATCACCATTTGCAACCCTTCAAAAAGCAAAGCCAATAAGGGGATGCTGGATTTGTGTGATTCGTTTAACAATTATGGTAAAAAGTTGTAAAATTGTCATGGTCACAGCAACACATTGCTTACTGACAGAAGTTCTGTACCAATGATGGTCATAAATCAACAGCTCTGTTACCCTAGACTTATCACTTGCTTCAGAGAAAATAAACTCTTTATCAACTGAGTTGAAGAACTTTGTGAGCTTGTTTTAATGAATCAGTGCAATGCAAGCTCACAAATTAGAACGTACAAGAGAATTCCCATTACTCATTTACAGGTTTCTGTATTAATTTGACAGATTAAACAAGTGCTAACAGTGGTCAGTGTAAATTCCTTCACAACACCAATTTACTTGCCATTGATATTGCTGGAATTACTCAGATTTTAGCTGGCTGTTTTTAACCACATATTATTATTGCTTCAGATATTGAATTGGTGTATATAACCCGTGGAGGGTATATCTGAAGGGCTGGAGCGTAGTTACCTGAGATGAAATCATATTTAGCAAATCTAACTGGAGGTTAATATTGTAGTGAATTCTTGTATGAATCTGTGATAGTGAAATCAGATGTAAATACACACTGAAGTCCTAACTGGGTGTTTTATTTTTTTATTATTATGTGTATACACTGTTGTATACTTTCTACTCCTACACTTTGAATGTGTAGATTAATAACGTATTTTGGTGTACCTCGAATGGGATATTCTGTTCCTATAGAAAAATGGGTTACTTGGAAAACTGTGTGCACTTTTAAATGCTAACATGTGCACGCCAATAATTCTAATGCAAATGGTACTGGAAAAATACTGCTTGCTTTACATGGTTAATGCACTACAAGCAGAACCTCTGATGTTATTTAATATGTACAAGAGCTATATTAGATAAATATATTGCAAACTCTAACATCTATATATTGCAGAAACGTATATTTGAATAGATGGAATGTCTGGATGTAATGAAAATGCTGAACTTAATGATTCCTTTTGATTTTAATGATGTAGATTGATTTGTAAAATAATTTCGGAAGGTTTTGTTACAGAATACATGGTCTACAAAATATTTTTTTTAAATTGTATTTTTCTAGACTAACTGCTGTATCTGACATTTGCTACGTGGAAATGAAATAAAACTGCTAGTTGTTTGGAATGTGGTGCTTCAGATTTGAAATGCAAGTTTTGCCATATTGAAACCATAAATACAAACCAACTAATCATTTCTTGGTTGCTGGTTATATATTATATTAATTATATATTGCATTGACTTACAAGGACTCAATGCATTGTTGACATACAGTCCCAATGGTCAGGAAAGAAGTAGGAGGGACTTATTGAACAATAAGAATTGATGGACAATTGCCCTCACCATTTTATTTGATTAATTTAACAACATTAAGGCATTATTTAAACACGTTAATATAAAAGGCTTTCTTTAGAAGAAATATTCTATAATATTGATCTCAATGTAGAAAAGCCCAGTTCTGTTATTGATCATAGAGGTTTTTGTAGAAGAAACAATTTGCAGGTCACATGTCCCTTAAGGTATCTGAAAACAATGTATGATTTCTTGATAATGAAACTAAATAATACATTCCTTTACTAGTTTCAGACAAAAAGATGATCATAGAATTTATTTGCTTCTTCTATCTGTCTTTCAGAACATTCTGGCCAGAAATAGTAGCTTATCGGTTAAAACTTTGCTTAATTTCTGTATTCTGTTTTATGTAATCAGTTATAAAACTAAAAAAAAGTATTGCTGGGGGGAAAACTGATGGAAGATTAGCTCTCATCCCAGTTAGCTTAGAAAATTATCATTAGAATAAATTAAAGACACTCTTTGTATCAAATATCAAAATTGCTAGAACATGCTTAAACTTTGCTTCTTCTTTCTTAGATAGATATTGAGAACATTTAACATAGTTTTCAAGCAGACTTTGTGATAAATGGCTTTTGCAGATATAATTCTGGAAGCTAATCACTCAACATATATTCTTATCATTCTTCTCCAAATAAGTTGTTAATAGCTAGAAATGTTGTTAAGTCATGTAGCTGAAACACAGTATAATTGATATTAGCTCAGCTTTTAAAGGTGCATCATGGTTTGGCAAGATAAGCCAAGATCGTCGTTAAACTTCTTCAAACATCCTATAAATATTCTGAACTACATTAATTGGAATATGTCTCAAAACAGGTGCAGTAAATATTTCTAGTTTTGAATCTGTTTTAATAATATAGTATAAAACAGCCTTTCTCCAAAGATTATGAAGGACTGGTAAATTACATTTGTTACTAAGAAGATAGAACAATTTATTATTGTCATTTCGAAAAGATGTGCAATGAGAAAGTATTGTGTCTTTTGCAATTGACTATATTTGCCTTGGTAGATGGCTAATGAATTAATTGGCTTTGATATATGACAGTGTTATTTCCATGACTGCTGTTTCCTAAATCTCTTTGAATAAAACGTGCCAAAAATAAGACTGTTATTTAAATATTTCTTTTGATTGTTTAAAATTACATAAATAAAAACTAATAATTACTGAAAATTGAAAAAAAGTATAGGTCCTAAACAGAATTTATGAAATGTTGGCATAAATTAATATTTTAAAGAATATAATGCTGCAATTAACCTATCAAAGCCATTGGCTGTAATACATCAGTATGCATTTACCAGAAGTGTGCCTGTGTTTCAGAACAAATAAGTTGTGTTAATTCAGGATTTGCTTTGTTGGAAATGGTTGTGTTTTTCCTGGGATGCAGGGAGGCACTTAATTAGTGGCATTCAAGTTATCTTGTACTTTTTAAATTAAGAAACTGTGGATTACTGTGAAATGAGTTTTACTCATTACTGGCAATGGGTTTGATGCTCTTTTTGACACAAATAAACATTTAACTCTCAGTCTGTGTTTGCATTGCCTAAAAAAGTCACTTGAAATATATAACCAGCTCTTGACGTTTCTTTGTTCTTCAACCACCTGTAGCCCAGGAAAATTTTTCATTTCTTTTCTGGTATTGTAGCTGTGTCCGGGGGTCCCTGTTGACTTTTAAGGATAGAAGCAGGTGAGCAACAAAATGACTTCATTCAGATTTTATTCAATTTCCCATCTCTTAGTTGTCATAGGCAAAGTAAAGCATGATTAGCAGTAAATAATTTCTCTAAGAATAGCTGCATCTCACCCAGAAAAGAGCAGCCGTTGTTGGACTTGTTAATTTACCCACCATAAATGTTGGCTAGGACCAATGCATGGATGAAGGGGCCAGTTCCTGAATGTCTAATGAGGCATAGCAAAGCCTAGCAAGGAAAGGGAGCTGCTCCAAAGAATCTTAATGAGTTCTCACAATTGCAAGACTATGTGAATGAGCAGCTGCTGAAGCTGTTATTTTTTATAAAATAGCCTGTCCTATAATGGAGCTTAAGTGAATATTTTTTACATCGTAGTGTTCCATTTAGAAGGGTGTCTCATTTACTGCCCTTTTCTCTTCAGCCTTCCTTTTATTAGAATTTTGATAGATTTAATTGCTTAGTGAAAGTTGGTTTTAAAAAGTATTTGGTGTTGACCACCAATTGCATTTTTTATCACAAACAACTTGCATTCTTTCATATACTGCAAAAACAAATATGATTGTCCTTGTAGACTGTGGGTTACTCTGTTTAAACATGTTCTGGTAAAAAAACATCCTACTCAATATAACTTTTCTTCAGCAATTGAAATTATTACCTTGCTCTTCTTCAAGACACAAGAAATGAGGACTACTTCCTAGAAAACTATACTTTAGACTATTTCATTTATATAGGAAGTAGAATTTTAGTGTTTCTTATATAAAATAAGTAAAGTCACTGATTTTTATGAAGAGCTAATAGAAGCCTTGTTAAAAGCCTTTTCCATTAAATTGTTCACAACATAGTTGTGAACTGGGGTATTGTTGACACACTTACACTTCTGTGAATGCAGAGACAGCCTCTAGCTTTTTTTTATCAATATAAGTCAGGACTAAAACTCCTAACCCATGAGCTGGATGCATCACATGCTGGCCACACCTGGTTTAGTGAAGTGGGGGAAAAGTCCTGATAGGTCATGTGATGCCACCATGACAACATGAGTTTGACATTCCTGATATAAGAACAAGCATATATCTGTGGTTATACACTTGCATATGCATGTAACTCAGGAAATACATTTAGTACATTATGTCCAGGAAAAAAAAACCTTTGATAGGGATATGGAGTGAGAAATTTCTGCAGCTATTCATACCTTCTCTGGTCAAGAATGACCAAGCTGGAAGCTTCAATTAAATCATTAGGTTTTGCAAGTTCTGAGCCCCTTTAAAAGTCTTTCCTTTGATTCAGCAGGTCTGAGAAAATTACTGCCAAGGAACTAATAATTTTTTGGGACAAAGAGGGTGGTTGGGTTGCAGAGAAATTTCAGCAATGCTTGAAGAGAAGATCTAATTCAATTTAACACCATGCACCAATACTGTTTTAGATGTCCTATTGAAAAGTTTCTATTAAGATGTAAATGTGATCTGAAATAAGATGGATGAGGATTATTCTGGCTATAAAACTCCCCCCCCCCATACAAACAATTCCCCAATTTGGAAAATTGCCAGCTCTAGACAGTTAGTACAGTAAAGGTAGTTCTTGGGTGGAGCCCAAAATTTATGTTGCTAAGCTATATATTGTCTATAATCTGTTAAGTGAATTTTGCCCCATTTTGCAACCATTCTTGCCACAGCTGTTAAGTGAATCTGGCTGCCCCATTGACTCTGCTTGTCAGAAGGTCACAAAAAGATCACGTGACCCCAGGGCACAGCCAACTGCCAGAAGTACGAGACTGTTGCCAAGTGTCTGAATTACGATAACGTGACCAAGGGGATGCTACAATGGTTGCAAGTATGAAAAGTGGTTATAAACCACTTTTTTCAGTACCATTGTAATTTCAAACAGTCATTAAATCAGAGGTATCAAACTCGTGTTGTCATGGCATCATGTGACTAATCGGGATTTTCCCCCCTTCGCTAAACCGGATGTGGGCATGTGCAGTGTGTGACACATCTGCTCGCAGGCCGTGAGTTTGACAGTCATGCATTAAAAGAACTGCTATAAGCTGAATAGTACTGTATTGAATGTTCTGCTGATTTAAGAATCTACAAAGATAGTATTTGCATAAATATTATAAGCTGTGGTGGTGCAGTGGTTAGAGTGCAGTACTGCACGCTACTTCTGCTGATTGCAGTTTGCCAAATCAAATCACACCAGACTCAAGTTTGACTCAGCCTTCCATCCCTCCAAGATGGGAAAAATGAGGACCCAAATTGTTGGGGGCAATATGTTGACTCTCTAAACCGCTTAGAGAAGGCTCTAAAGCACTGTGAAGTGGTATATAAGCCTAAGTGCTATGGCTATTTGTATAAAGAAATTATTCTGAAGAAATTCTGAAGCATTCACAACTCAAAAATGGAAGATGTCCCTGCAGCATTTACTACTTAAAAATATGACTTCTTTCGTTTTAATAAAATATTGGTAACAATGGTGATAAAATATAAAATGAATATGATGTTTAATAGTATTAACCCTAAATGATAGGCCACACATGTCTAATAAAGTCTACAACCTATATTTAATTATATTGATAAAGATATTAAAATTTTGAAAGCAACACTATTTGAATCTAATTTGAATCTAAGACTTCAGTACATTTTACCAAAGTGTTAAAAATCCTTTTTCTTGCTTGGTCAAAAAACACTTTGAGAAGTTGGCCAACATATACAAATGAGTCAGCTATTAATTGCTTCAAATCAAGCATTTGAAACATTGTATGACTGTAACTGTCACTTGTATCCTTACAATTTATCTTGACTGTTTCCTAGTATGATTTGATTGCTTATTGTACCCTATTACTATTATTAAGTGCTGTACCCTGTACCTTATGATTCTTGACTCTTGACAAATGTATCTTTTATGTATACTGAGAGCATTTGCACCAAGACAAATTCTGTGTCCAATCACACTTGACCAATAAAGAATTCTATTCTATTCGTATATTCTACCAATGTTCTCTTATTAATTCTTTTTTAGCATCCCTTCTACAATGCATCTATATGATGCACTGTCAAACTGCCAATACTGGGGCTATAGCCAAGATGGCAGAGTGCAATTAAACTAGAAGTATCAGAATTGCAAAAAATAGGTGACCATCAGATTTGCAGCAAGGAGAAAAGACAATATATAACTTAGATTTTGCTGCCATCTAGTGGTCATCTAAGTATAGCTCTGAACTGATGATCCCGCCCCAAAATAGAATATTTATTAGATTTATTGATTGTACATAAAAACAAAAATAATGCAAAGTTATCAAAGCAAAACTATACATTTTAAACCAAATCAATACAGATAATCTTCAACTTATAACCAGCTTCTTAGCTATTATTCAGAGTTACAATGGACACCCCCAAAAATATACTTATGACCTGGCTTTAAAGTTCTCATGCTATCACCTGTGGTTATACAAACGCATGTTGGGTGCTTAGTGACCAGCCAGCATTTATGGCTGTCAGAAATGGTGTAGAGTCTCCTGCTTGGGCAGGGGGTTGGACTAGATGACCTACCAGGTCATGTCCAACTCTGTTAATCTAAAAGTGATCGCCTGTTTGCTGTGCCTCAAAGTGTCATATTTACAATGGTTTGCTGGAAAGTATGTTCACTTCCAGTTTCCAACAAAATCTGTGCCACAGCAAATAATGGGTTTGTTTAATAACCATTGCATTAGTGGTTAGTTAGAAAAAGGCAATAAAATCAGATCTGGACACATAATGATCTGCTTTATGACCATCACCATTTACAACCTTAATTGTGAGACACAAGGTTGTAACTCAAGGACTACTTGTAGTAGGACAAGCCTAAATTACACGAATTCATGTTTCAGCTCCTGAAATGCAAGGTGATTTGTGTTGAATCCTTATTGAACTTTCTGCTAGATGCAGATAGATGAACTTTCAGCCTTTTTTTTTGACCACTCTTAATGACTCACAGGGTTCCATCAATTTCTTATAAAATCCTTTGTCTATGGAGATTCTCAGTCATCCAGATCATGGTTTTCCCAAAGATGCTTTTTGCAAGAGGCGACTGGACTTTCTGGTTTTTCTTTGAAGGCATTTTCCTTCTTACCCAAGAAGCTTCTTCAGCTGTTACTCAACATTATATGAAACCCTATGATTGAATGGAAAAATGGTATAAAACCCATGCTTTAATACATTTATTAAATTGAAAAATAAAATTGGTTTAATTGTTTCACTTTTCTTATAAGTTAAAAAATAGTATCCTAAGGAGCAGGGGGATGCAATAAGATGCATTCCACTTTGGTATCCTGGAGTCAGTTTGAAGTAAGTTGGTTGTTTTACTGTGATGTTTGGACATCAGGAACAGTTTCACAAAAGCACTTCAAAAGGTTATTTTGACTAAGTTTAGTCAAGAGGGAAGTGATCTCTCTGAAGTTCCTCTACCCTTCCTACTCAAAAACTTGTTTTTAAGGGAAGCAATCCATGTTACTTACTTCACAGACCACATGATTAACCAAGAAAGGAATCTACACAGTTCTACACAAATTTTCCTCAAAGGTAATCTCTGAGTTCAGTTCCATGGTAAAGAAACATTATTATTGGCTAAATAGATTGGGACATTTCAAGTTCCATGGTTGCTGAAGGAAAATGCAAAACTTGGTTTCATTAATATGCATTGATTTTAATATGCTTCCTGTATATTTCCTCCATTATTTTGTCATTCAAACGCAATTATTTAAAGAATAGAAGAAGCATAGACAGAAAGTAGAAAGAGGAAATTGGAATTGTTCCTTCATGGAGCCAACATTAAAAAATACTGTACCGTATAATATTAATATTTTTTAAAACTGGTGAATCAATTGAATCCAAACAATACGCTTTGAAGCTGAGTTTCATATTCCATTGTAAATTCTGATTTGAAGTTGCTTTTCTGAGGACTTTGATATGGTTTTTGAATCTCTCTTTTCATCTCTTGTTTTTGTTTCAAAACCCCTTCTTACGTTGCCAGTCATTCTTTCCCCCTTTTTGGTAACACAGATTTTTCTTCCTTTCGTCTCCCTCCCACCTGCTCCTTTCCTGCACTGAAAGTCAGTGTGACTGGAAATAGTTTGCTTCCTTATTTGTACAATGTCGTTCCTGTAGAATGTCAGCAGGAATGTGCTCTTCCTGGTGGGACTCTGAGTTGGCCACTTTGCCTATAGACAGCATTTAAAAAAAGAGCTTAACTAAGTTCTGCATTTGCCTCCTAATGAGTCTGGATTGGAAATGAGAAACACAATTTAATCAAATGTATTTGGAGACAAAATAATTCTTCCTGATTATATATGATTATATAAAATTATATATGAATGTTTTTTCTCAAATAGTGCAAACACATGCGTGTTTGTTCAGATTTATCCTTACTCTTCTCACTGGAGTTTACTTTCAGGTAAAATAAACTAACCTACAGCAAGAGACTAAGGGCCAATTCTTATTTTAATTGTGGGAGAGAGAACCGTGACAAATCATTTAATATTAGCTGTTTGTCTGTCACCATTCCATTTATAACCCTATCAAGAGGTTGCAATGCTAAAGTATTATCCAAGAATCAGACAATCTTTTATATTTCACTTTCCAAGGAAGAGAAAGCAGAGGAAATCCAATTTCAGAATTCTCTCTTTGGTTTCTTAATTCATATCTCATGAAGCAGGCCAGTCGGTGAGACAACAAAAATAGAGACATAAGATGTAGATAATCTCCTTCAAGCCAAACACCACCCTTAAGGAATTCATAGAGATAGCCGTATATTTGAGGGGTAGTGCACCAAACTGGTTTACTGTTGCCATCTTCTGAGATGTTGTTTTGACTTCCCAATCTAGCCTACATCCCAAGTGTTCTCTGGAAGTCTCCCATCCGAGTATCAATAAATCAGACCTGTCAAACTGATGGCCCATGGGCCGGATACGTCATGCACAGGCCACACCCACCCCAGCTCCTCAAAGGCAAAAAGGTCACAATATGTCATGATCCAGCTGTGACGTGATCAAGTTTGATACCCATTAATTAACTTGATCCTGCTTAACTTCTAAACCTAAACAAAGTCAGATGATAATTCCACCTAGTGAAGTGCAAGGGAAAGAACATGGATCTAAAACAATACTGCTGGTCCACAAGTCTACATAGAAATCTGTTGTACAGATTTCAAGGAGTATCTGCAAAAAAATAAGTTATTATAAACAAGATCAACATACACCATAATGTCATGATACAGGCTCCATCCCTTACATGCCTGTGCATGGTAGTGCAATGAAGATCCAAAAGAACATAGAATAACAATGTTGATCTTCTAGTAGTCCAATTGCCAGCTCAAGCAAGAGATCTTATACCATTTCACACCATATATAAGGACAATGATATGCAAATGTTTTTTTTTAAACCTCAGTGTTGGAATACTCCAATTTCAGGAGGCAAGTTATTCCACTGAGAGAGAGTTTATAATACAACTTAATCAGGGATGGGATTCAATTTTTTTAACAACAGGTTCTGTGGGCATGGCTTAGTTTGTGGGTGTGGCTTGATGGTCATGTGACTGGGCGGACATGGCTTGGTGGTCATGTTATTGGCTGGGCCTAGCCAACTCACTGGGCCTAGCCTATCACTCACATTGAGGCATGCATCTCCTCACCTGGCCTCATGACTGTGGGGATGCTGCAACAGTCATAAGTGTGAAAAATGGTCATAAGTCACTTTTTTCAGTGCCATTGTAACTTTGAATGGTCACTCCACACAAGCAAAGTACCAGCAAAGGAGGGGGGAAAAACTCCAGAGAAGTTTCTGAGACAGGAACTCTAGTCCTGCCAAGAATATAAAAAGGGTTAACGGAGAGGCAGTTTCTGTAAGCAACACCAGAATGTTTCCTTCCTGCCTTCCTTACAGGATTAGGCCAGTAATTTCTTCTAACAAACTGCTTCTCCAAACTGCTTAGAATGTTAACAACCGGTTAGGTGCAAACTGGTAGAATAGGTGCGAACTGGTAGAATCTTGAACTTAATACCAAAATGGGATATTTGTCATTTGCCTCCTGAAGACTCCTAGGAGACTCTACCAAATGCGTGATTCCCAACCTTGAGAGTTTTAAAAGGCATGGACTGTAATTCCCAGAATTCCCTCAAATCAGGAAAAGCACCCAAGAACTGCCAAAGTTAGGAAACACTACCAAATCTTTACCAAGACCTATTTTGATGCTATCTCAGAATAACTACCTTTTCTTGTAGCATTTGTTTTTGAAAAGTGAATACATCCAAATAACCATCTGCCTTTTCCTTGTTTATGATTAAGTTGCTAATACATTTTGTTGGACTAGCATCCCCCAGACAGTCAATTAACTCACATCCTATTTGAATTTACAAAAGCAATTAAAAACAATTGTTTCAAGAGGTCTTTGAAGTAGAGGCAAATTACTCTCTGGTTCTACAAGCATTATTTTTGTTATTGTGTCTCAGTTTTGAAGTTGTAATTATTTTTTGTTGATGCTTTATTGTTTTCCTAAACTGGCTTTTGTCAATGCTATTGTTTATATCCAATTTATATGAAATTGGATGTAAGCCATCCGACTCTGATATCTGATTGGAACACTGTAAGGGTCTAGTGAAATTAAATAAATGGATACTGAATTTTCCTTTTGAATAACCAACTGCATTCCTTTGTCACAGAAATATCTAATATACAGTACTATCTCCTAACAGTTTTTACTCTAATTAGTATCTAAGCATTATTCTCACACAACCAAAGCAGTATTCTCACACAACCAAAAACAATTCCGACAGGGATTTTTTTTAATACTCTGAATTTGAAATTTTCTATTCTGTGAATGACAATCCCCACTATATTAATTAATTAAAGAATCTGATTTTGCATTTTAACAATTCTACCTGTACATTTTGCTCAAAAATGTCAGTATTACTTAAGACTCCTTTGTTTTGTTTATTCAAAGCCAAGACATGTTTAATTCAAAATATACATGAACTGATACAATATTGTTATTTTCAGAATTGTGAATAATTTTCAGAAATTGGATTGCTCTCCCTGTTCTACATAATAAAGTAATTTATTTGTTATTCAGATTTTTGTTCAAATATATTCCTGTTGCTAATATTTTCCTGCTTTGGTACCATATCAGAAAGTTCTAGAGATCTTGTTGCACAGTTCTCAAGTCTACTGTTGCTAAGAAAAAATAATAACAAGAAAATTACATGATGAGATTATAATGACATTTTTAATGCCATGCTGTTGTTCCCATCATTATTCCATTATTATGCTGGTAGAACTTTTTATTTCAGATTCACATATGGTCCAAGAGTTCTATCAACAAAAAAGCACCTCCATAATTGTTTGCTTCTGCTAAAGAATTGGAAACTGTGAGAAACCTAACTATATTGTGACAGAATTGGAGAACACTTATATTTTAAGTTAGAATTTAGATTTTTTTCTCCTTTTATACTGTTGACCAATATTATAGAATCCAAACCATAGACTTGTATTGAACATAATATAACATTTGAGTTAAATGAGTGCTCTTTGAATATCTTCTTGAATTCTTGAAACAGAAAGGCTTCTGCAAAAGATTCCTAGTGTCTATTCATGTAACACCAGTAAGGCAGTTCTGTACCACAGGTAGTCCTTGACTTAATCTCTTTCCTTAGTTCCAAGGACTGCGCTAAAATAAAGTAAAAGGCTTCATTTTAGAGGCCTTCATTTAATTCCTTTAAAAACAAAGAATTAAAATATACAGACTTATTTAACACTATCTGAAAATATCAGTAAATCACAAATCAGTAAACCACAAATAATATTCCAACCTTTAATAGACTTTGGTGCCATTGCAGTCAACCTCCACTACATCACAACTATACTCAGGGAGCCTTTTGTCACTACTGATTTGAAGTGCTATCCAGCCAACCTTCACAGAGCAAAAAACCAACATTGGCTTTAAACTCTTTGTCTCCACTGCTAGTCCCAGGCTTTTCCCACTTACAAACTGCATTGTAATTGTTTGACTTCTTTCCAAGGTAAGGGTGACAGGATTATCACTAAAGGATTATATGCAACCTGAAGCTGTCTTAGATCAGACACGGGCATTTTATGGCACATAGACTACATATGGCCTGTGGATGGTCCCAGTCTGGCTTGAAGCATCAGCAACATTGGTGGACATTCACAATGTCACATTTGGGGGTCTCATTTTTGGACAGGCTGGAGGCTGGGGAAGACCTTAGCCCTTTCATACAACTTCTAGAGGGTCTCTGCAACCACCAAAAATTGTACATGAATCGCGGGTCTTGGTGAATGCTGATGTGTCACTTAAAATGCCATTGCAGGTGACTTTTGACATGTGTGTCATAATTGATCTAATGGTTAAGGCATCTGGCTATAAACCAGTGGGCTGTGAGTTCTAGTCCTATCTTAGGTAATGAAAGTTGGCTGGGTGACTTTGAGCTGTCTCTCAGCCCAATTTGGCTCACATGGTTGTTGTTGTAGAGAAAACAGAAGGAGGGAGAAATATATATATTTGCTGAGAGAAAAATGAATAAAGAAAAATAAAGAACAGCAAAGTCATGAGAACTGCAGAAGAAAAGAGATTGCTAAAGCATGTTTGGCATATGGAGAACTGGAGAAAGGCTTCTCCAAACAAATTAACATATCAGGGAATTGCTAATAAAACCGGATTGGACTGTATTGCAATTCTGTTATCTACTTTTTCTTTTCTTCCTTTTCCAACAACAACAAATACAATTTGTTTTCTTGAAAGGCTACCACATCTGACAGTCTTTCAGTCACATCTGACAGTCTTTCAGATGATTTTCTGCAAGATATGTATTTCTACATAATATATCTGCCTATACTAAGGGATAACATACTCAGAGGCAGCTACACAAACATAGGGATACACACTACAAAGAAAGAAAAGCTGGGTAGGGGAGGTGGAATCAGAATTAAAATTAAGAATTGAATTGAAAATATTTGCTGAGAGAAGATAGTACTGTCTTTAAAAGTAATCCATAAATTTTGAATTGTTTAATGGCAATCATCCCCACCAGAGAATATTAAAAAAAATTGACTTCTTGCTATGAATTAGTTGAGAAGTTTTCTTTCATAGTTTTGCTCACTGGCTAAGAAAGTCTGCAATTCGGAATTATATATGTGAATATGAATGTGAATGCTATGCTTGCCTACTGCACAGTTTTGTAAGAATCTTTGTATTATTAATGTAATGTAAGCCTATTGATGGCTTGCTGTTGTATAGGAAAAACATCATTTCAGATTCATGGTACAGAGTGCTAGAATAAGTAGCAAAGGGCTGATTCTTGATTCTTCTTAAAGTTCTGCACTAAACTTGGAGATGAAGCAGTTGAAGTTATCATGCAATATCTGGGCATGCCCTACACACTTCTTCATAGTTCTGCTATTCCTCTTAAAGCATTCCAGCATAATTCTAAGCAGATCTATTTGGAAATAGATTTACTTCCCAGAAAGTATATTTAAAATTCTGTATTTGATATTCAAAATCCGCTGTGTTTTCCTGGGTTGATTTTTAAATAGCAGTTTAAAGAAATATCATTGGTCAGTTATACATCCCTTGGAGCCTAAACTAGTTGTATAAAAGAAGGCTACTGATTTTATTCATCACTATCCAAAGGAAGAATGAATGGGATGCAGATCAAGAGGAACAGGAGAAGTCCACTTGTAGATTTAAATTACCTATGCCTGACTCACTTGGGCATGAATGCTAAGCAGGTTTCCAGCTCACTCTGCTCCGTGTCTGGCTAATAATGATTGTCTAGAGAAATTCAGTCAGAGAAAGTATCATTTTTTCTGCTCCATTTACATCGCCTCTTTATTTAGATTCCATTAAATAGCCTTCTTATGTTTTTAAGGGATTCTGATTAGAGCCCATTTTAAGCTCACTTAAGATAGGAAGCTTTTTCTAACCCCAAGACAAGGGACTTTCTCTTTCCCCCAAGCGATTCTCTCTCTACCTTTTGTGCGAGAACAATGGCTTGGATTGGCTGCTTGAGCGATTGCCTTGCGGTAAGTGGCCAATGAGAAATGGCAAGGAGGATAAATGGTTCCAGACTTCTAGAGCTGCGGTGGCACAACGTAATTATTACTCCAGACAGCTGAACACAGCAGGGTTTCAGCTTTCTGGCTTCATTTCAACCTGCCATGATTGCTGGCAAAGGAAGATGCTGATTATAAATAAACATTAATTATGCCCCTACTATGGTGCTGCTTAAAGTACTGTTATCTTAACAGAAAAACAACCCCGTCGCTTGATCTTCTTTAAAAATCAGACATTTTCCAAGATACAAATACAAGCATTTAAGAAGAGATATTCTTGTGAAGAGAACATGTTCCTTATGCATATTTGTAAACACCTTATGCAGAACTGAAAATTCAGACCAAGTTTATGCGTCAAATAAGTATGATTTGCTCTTTGTCCCACGTTGTTGAGTATAAACTACAGTTGGCTGATTCCCATTTTAGAGCAAGCAATTAACCAGGAGATTTTAATTTGAGATATTTTATCTGCTTAAGCCTCAAAGGTAAACTCCTTAGCTCTTCCCAAGTTGCAAACTAATTGTACATTCCAAAATGACAGCCTTCTCAACTCAGTGGACTCCAGATGCATTGTGATATAATTCCTGTCATGAAGCAAGATTGGCTCTCTAAAGGTACTCTTTTCTTATTCCCAATAGACAAATATTCATGCATTATTCTGTGGTTACAAATCTCCTCCTCCTCCTCCTCCTCCTCTTCCTTCTCCTCCTCCTCTTCCTCCTTCTCTGTTGCCACATTTCAGCTTATCCAATACATTGTCCTAATTCATGAATGCCTCACCATCACTTCTCTATTAATCCCTATGGTGATTTGTACAAAGGAAACATCTTTAATATCAGTGGAGTGATTTGGTAAGATATAGGTAGGTAGGAAAATAAACATTGCTTGGTCCTTATCATAAAGTCAGGAGGACATAAAGTTGCATTAACTACTGATGTTTATTAGGTTTTCTTTTGGTTAGAGGCCCAAGTGAGAAAGGCTGCCCATCCTCTGTCACCATGCCTCCAAGCTTCCTTCCTGGAGAGACAAGGTCCCTGTGACTCTGGATACATGGAAAAACAGAGCATATTTCTCTGCAGTGCTTGTACTAAAAGACGTTTGTACTAGCCTCATCTGACTTTTAATGCACAAATACTCAGGGTGCACAGGACAATTCTACATCTCCCTGTGATTTTCGGATACCAACCCCTGCTATAGCATACAGTGTTGCCAGGTTCTGCATGAAAATTTGTGAGATGATGACCTGGGCCATAAGTTAGACATAATGAGCACCTAGTTCACTGTATCAGAGTGCTCAGTAATTTGATATAATCTTCCACATACATTTAGCTATGGCAAAAAGATGGCAAAATGGGAACAACTCAGTTAGCAACCAACTTGCTTAGCAACATGAATGTTGGGTTCAGTTATGTTCATAAGTCCAAGACTACCTGGACAAAAGAATGAAAACAATATAATGAAATGTAGCAAGGTGGATTTACTGTAATAATGTACAACTACAAATTCTTCACTCTTTGCCTGGACTCTGCCTACAGTTCCCCAAGAGAGGTATACCTCACAGTTTGGGAAATCCTGCCCTAGAATATTATTTTAGTAGTTATAGTTTATATACTTCCTCCAATTGTTGTCGTATTTAATTGTTGAAAAATCTCTATAGAAATCAGGGAATGGCAGCACAACTGAACTAATTGATGTGCTAATGTAAAAAGGATATGGTGAGGCTTACGGGTCAAAATATGCAACCTTTGAAGCTGAGAACAACTCAGGAAGCTAAAGGAATAGGGAGTTTATCGGAAGTTTACTTTCTGATATATGTGCTTTTTGGGAAAGCCACAGCCCCTATGGTGGTCCTTTGTGATTATACTTTTGTCATGTATCTATCAGGAAAGAATGGGGCCAATTCTGCTTGCAATTATACTGCATAACATAATTCCAGTGACCTCAGAGTGCTCTTGATATTAAATTAGGAAGTACTAATGAAGATAAAACTTCACTGCCTTCTGACAGCTGTACACCGCAGTGGCAAAAATTCAATTTTATTATCTGGCTCTTCTATTGTTCCTGCATTTGCCACTTTTCAGACTTTTAGGCAAAAGGGATCGAGAAACAAACAATTAGGCTGGAGCCATTTTGAAAGGTCAGGACAATAGAACATTCACTCCTGTAATCCACAAATATGACATTTCTGAATCTTGGTCCCCATGACAAAAATTGGTAGCACAATACAAGTTTATCTTTCTCTATTTCCAGGGCAACTTCCAAAACAAAAAGAAATATGATCTTATCTTTAGACCAAGTGAAAGTGTTCTTATCTGATCTGAAATAGAGATTTACACTGATATTTCCTAAATTATTAAGAGGCATATTTGAATGTTATTAAATATAGTTGGAAAAAATTCAATGTAGGATTCTTCCTTCCTTCCCTGTCCCCTCCCTCCCTCCCTCCCTCCCTCCCTCCCTTCCTTCCTTCCTTCCTTCCTTCTGATATGAATCAGTAATGGCTTTAGTTCTATTAAGTGTTTAGTGTTAATCAAAGCATTTCATGAAATTCCTGAGAAACACATTGATCATTTCAGGATTAAATGTGAACTAATATTTTTCTTCGAATGACAAATTGCAATAATAATTCAGAAAAAAATAACATGGACAGGACTGAACATTCTATCCAGTCCAACGTATAACACAGTACTGAGGAAAGTTACATTTGCTAACATTCTGCCTTCCATAAAACTTCTAAAACTAGACCGCAATTCCTCCTCCCGACCCCCCTGAGCTGAGGCTGCATTTGGCTTTTGAATGATGTGCTAGACAGGAGGAATAAGCCAAAAGCTTTATTTGTTTTTTTATTCTCCAGTTATGATTCTTTTATTTTTCCCATGTTATTAATGTTAATTTGGTAGCATCCTGTTAATACTTCTAGAAGCTAATTTTGAAGACTTTAAACGCCACTGGAGTCTCAAATTGTCCATTTTTATTCTGAAAATGCAAGAGTTCAATTCCTTTTTATTCATTCTACTTGCTCTAATATGGTATCACATTATGTTTCTTCTGATTTCCAGAAATTGTATTATCAGCTTGTCCTTACTAATTTAATCTTTATTCTCAAAATGTAATTCTTACACTATACTGACATCTGCAGGAATTCAAAATAGATATGATTATCACAAGGAAACTAGTAAGTGATGAGACATTGTTGCAGGTAGCTAGTCTGCTTTCAAGAGTCATGAAAACTGTGGTTCAATTCCATAAGAATGTTCTATCTAATTTAACAATTAAATCTTACAGTTCAAGGTCACAGAAGCAATAACCGATTGCTGGCAGAGCTTTTCTCATACAAATTCATCATGGAAAACCAAAGGACAACATTTTCTCCAGACATTATTCATTTGAACTAGAGGTATGTGAAAATAAACTCACAAGCTATAATGCAAAAAAATAATAATAATTTTCTTTTTCTTTGCGGGGAATTGTTGCAGGAATGAAAGATTTCAAACCTCAAAGGCTGCTACAATGCTTCCTAAAATAAAGATCACAATAATTTATTTCTGTTAAAGCTTTCATTTAGAATTAGTTCATTCCATTTGTTGACAAATTAAATCTAGTAGAAAAAAGATGAAATCATACATTTTAATAATAAAAAATAAATAATGTTTTTAAGAAAACCCATTCTATTCAAATTGAAATAATTATAGCAAGATTCAATACTGTGATTACTTTCAATCAGCATGATCAAGTAATAAATTATTGCAGTTTTTGATTTGTTCTGTCCCTAATTAGCATTCTTGAGATCCCCGCGCTTTGATTGGCCAAAGCGCGGGGCACTCTGATTGGTCAGGCAAGCCGCGCCGATTGGCTCGCTAAGAATCTCCTGCGATTGGTCCATTCGAATCGCGGGAGATTCAAAGCGGTGCCATTGGCCGCGGCTGCCGCGGCTAAAGGAATAAAAGCCGCGAGCTTTTTCCTTTGCCTCAGTTCGGTTCCAACTTTAAATAAAAGAGCATGATTTGAAGTCACCGACTCCTGGCATCATTTCGCGGACACAACACTGGCAACGAGGATGGGATCCAGACCCTGAACCGAACCACGTGTCCGACAGAAGCCAGACGAACCACCACGATGGCGAAAATTGCACCCCCCACACCCTTCAACCCCGCCACCGAGGACTGGGAATCGTACTCTGACCGATTCCGCATGTTCCTCGAGTGCAGCGACCTGAAGGACGCCACCGGCCCCATGAAGTGCGCCGTCTTCCTGACCCACTGTGGGACCGAGGTATTCAAGATGGCCGAGGTGCTTGCCAAACCCGCCGATGCGACCGCGATGGACTGGGACGTCCTCGAGCCAATACTTCGGCGGCACTACGCTCCAGAGGTACCCATCCTGATCCAACGCAACGAATTCTACCGTCGGGACCAACGGTCGGGTGAGAGCTTCAGCAACTTCGTCGCCGAGCTACGGCGCCTAGGGGGGCTCTGCGAATTCGACAACCTGAACGACGCACTGCGAGACAGAATCGTGCTCGGTTTGTGGGACCCCGTCCTCCAGAGCCGGCTGATGGCCAAGGGCAACATCAGCCTAGCAGACACCCTCACCGCAGCCGCAGCCGCCAAAGCAACCCGAACATCCGCCGACCGCATGCGCAGACCGAACACTGGGGACCGCAGCGGAAACAACAACCCTATGAGGTCGACCGAGGCCCAACCCGAGACGACCACCCACCAGGGCGACTTCCACTCGGCATCGGGCACTTCCGATGACGAGGAGGACATCCATCGCCTCCAGACAGGCCGCGACCCACGGAACCGGCGGGGTCGTAAGTCGAGGACCAACTGTGCCGGTTGCAGCGGTGACCACCCCAGGTCGGAATGCCGGTTTTTCGAATCGATCTGCCGGCATTGGGACAAGAAGGGACACATCGCCCGTGTCTGCCGCCTTAAAAAGAAACGCAGCCCGGCACGATGGGACCAGAGCGACCGGAGGAGAGAGAGCACACCACCCCGGACCAGAGATCGCCCCTCGGACAACAGATGGGACCGGAACGGACGATCCCTGCGAGGCGGGGATAACCGGCAAAGAGAGGAGACCCATCAGACGGTCACCATCGGCCACGCCATAACCAATGACACCCAGAAGGTCCATGTGGAGGTAGGCATCAAGGGCCAGCCATGCAAAATGGAGGTGGACTCCGGGTCCTACCTCTCTGTGATAGCATGGCATGAAATAAAGCGCTTGGTGCCTACCATCCAAAGGAGGAACCTAGACAGCCAGAGACTCATCGTAAGGGACTACCAGGGAAACCGCATCCCGGTAGTCAGAACCAAACATTTCAACATCACATATAAAGGGCACACCGAAAGGCTTCCCCTGACAATCGTCGACCGCGACCACCCAAGCCTACTGGGACTGCAATGGTTCGCCCCACTCGGCATCGCAGTCACGGGAGTCGACCACGTCACTGACGACAGCTGGGAGCAGCAACTGGCCCGGGAATTCCAAGAGGTCTTCGACGGAAACCTAGGTGACGGTGGCGGACCCCTTGCATAGGCTCCTGGACAAGGCGGCGACCTGGACTTGGGGGAAACACGAGCAAGCCGCCTTCCAAAGAACAAAGGACCTCCTCACTTCGGACGCCATCCTTATACAGTACAACGAGACCCTACCTCTGGCCGTCACATGCGATGCATCACCCTTCGGCGTCGGCGCTGTCCTCAGCCATACCCTCCCCGACGGAAAAGAAGTGCCCATCGCATTCTTTTCAAGGACCCTCACCAAACCGGAGCGGAACTATAGCCAGCTGGACAAAGAGGCTCTGGCTATCGTTGCCGCCGTAAAAAGATTCCACGAGTATCTCTACGGCCGGACATTCAGGGGACCAAAACCAAAGAAGAATAAACCAGCCATACTTACCGGAAAGCAGCCATTACGACCCCTCGCCAGGAAGAGACAGCCAGGCCAGCTCGACCAACCCGGAAAGACCGAGCGGAAGCGGCGAAACCCGCAGCTCAACCAACCCGGGAGGCCCAGGAGGGAGCTACGGAGAGTGGCCCAGCCCGACCGACCAGCCGGTTCCCACAACGGCATCAGGAGCAGCAGAGATCCCGACCGAACCGGCCGGGATCCAACCTACGACTGAGCTGCGCAGGTCCAGTAGGCTCACACGGAGCCCCGCCTACCTACGTGACTACGCGACGTAAGGACTGAACCAAGAGGGGAGGGGTGTTCTGTCCCTAATTAGCATTCTTGAGATCCCCGTGCTTTGATTGGCCAAAGTGCGGGGCACTCTGATTGATCAGGCGAGCCACGCCGATTGGCTCGCTAAGAATCTCCCGCGATTGGTCCATTCGAATTGCGGGAGATTCAAAGCGGTGCCATTGGCCGCAGCCACCGCAGCTAAAGGAATAAAAGCCGCGAGCTTTTTCCTTTGCCTCAGTTCGGTTCCAACTTTAAATAAAAGAGCATGATTTGAAGTCACCAACTCCTGGCATCATTTCGCGGACACAACAGATTATCCTTTACAATATTACACACTACTATACTGTATTTGTATGATATTAGCATACCCTCACAACTGATTGGTCCGGACCGGCGAAGACCTGATTGGTCGAATGATTGGTTGTGATTGGAGCACTAGGAATCTACCGCGATTGGCTGTGCTGATTGCAGGAGATTCAAAGTGCTGGCATTGGCCCCCGAGCCGTGAGCCAGCCCTATATGAAGGGCTGCCGCGGCTTGCATTCCCAGACTATTCTCATACCAAATAAAGAGCTGAAATCACTTGAATGGTCTCGCGTCTCTGTCGAACTGATCCGCCTCAGATCTAACAGTATTTATTTAGACTGAAGTATTTATTTAGTTAGAAATTCAGAGACATGGAAAAGATAGGGTTTTTATTCTCGGAGTGCCTCAGAGCTGCTGTCCAATTTATATGTTTCTAGTCTGAATAGAAAAATGTTCAGGCATTGCTCTTTTTTCCCAATATACACCATTACTTGTTTGAATTATTCTCCTGAAAACAAAACAAAACACTAAAGGACTTCTAAGCTTCTTCTAGATCTTAATCGATAGCATAATTTAGGAGACCAAAAAGCTACAGAAAATATAAAGAGGATATGAACCATTACTGAAAAGAATTATATAAATCCTTAACAAATCAAAAGAGAGTGAGTTCAAATCCAATTTTCAGACAATTTATGAAATGAAATGTAAGAATATTACTATAATCAGGTGAAAATATATTCCTATTGATAAAAAAATCAAATGATTCCCTATTTATTTAGCATATGATAAGAACACTACAGAAGAGAAGTAAACATATACACACAATCCAAGTAATTATATAAAAAACTTCTATTGGGGTATGACAATGTCCTCATAATTGGATATCCAGTTCAGCTATCTTGACGATCGCCTCTGGTATTGCATTATGCAGGGAACCATAGAATGCTTATTGTGTGCAATCTTATACAATATGTTTAATAGTTTGCATATCAGCACTACAATTGCAACAAGAGGAATCTTTCCATAGTGCTCCCTAGTCTCTTGGAGACAAAATTATTTATAATTATTATGCTATAGACTTTTTGTTGACTTAACTGTAAACCATAATTCACAAACTCAATTCATTTAGGTTTTAATGTTAGGATCAATGCTTGAGGTAAGTCTCATAATATTCTCATAATATTCCCAAGGTACTAGCTTGGAAGAAAACTGCATTTCTGAAGACATTATATATTTATTCATTTGTTAGTTCATGCATGCATGCATGCATTCATTCATTCACCATCTGATAGAGGTACATAAATTTGTAATAATAAATAAGATATATATAATGATTTATGAAGACCTGGTCCCCAGGCAAGTGGATGGTAAACATTTCTACAGGAAATCTGGAGAAAAGAATAAACATTTAGCTGTCACAGATGCCAGACATAACTGCTTCCTGCTTCTGAGTTTGATGATTATTCTGAATGTCTTTGTGTGGGCGTGTTTCTATGTTTGCAGCGGATATGTTGTCTTGGAAAAGTTGATATGATTACCCATTATATTTCAGAAATGCTAAATACATTATTTCTTCATCTCAAAGCTACATCACAGCTTACAAGACTTAAGTATTTTTTTTGCCTACAATTAGAATACTAGAATACAGAATAAAGTTGGAAGGGACCTTGGAAGTCTTCTGGTATAAACCCCTGCATGACCCCATACCAGTTCAGACAAGTGACTGTCTGCTCTCTTCTTAAAAGCCCCCAGTGTTGAAGCACCCATAGAATTTTTGGCAGCAAGCTGTTTCATTGATTGATTGTCCTCACTGTTAGGAAATCTCTCTTCATTTCCAGGTTGCTTTTCTCTTTGATTACTTTGCATTCATTGTTTTCTAACTTGCCTTCTGAGGCTTTGGAAAATAAGTTGACCTCCTCTTCTTTGTGACAGTTCCTGAAATATTGGAACATGTATGTTCTTCTTTTCTCTCGGCTAGCCATACGGATATCTTGCAACTATTCATATGTTTTAGTCTCCAGACCTTTAATCATCTTAGTTGCTCTTCTTTGTACTTTTCCCAAAGTCTCAAAATCTTTTTGATAACGTGATGACCAAAACTAGATGTAGTACTGTAAGTGTGGTCTTACTAAGGTTTTATAAAGCAATAGTTCAGGTGATCTTGATTCTATACTGACGTTGCCTTATAGGGAGACATAAAAAATCAATAAATAACATAATAAATACAATGAATGAATGAATGAATGAAAATATAATCAACTGTAAGAAGAAAGATCAAACTGCAGGGTGATTTAAATAAAGCATTTTCACCTTCCTTATTTCTTGTATTTATACCTATTATTTAGTCTGGCTTTTTTCAACCTGGGGGTGCCTTTTGACTAAGTGTTGGCAGAGAATTAAAGGAATTGCAGCACAAACGCACCGATAGGATACCTAGTTAATACAGATTGATTTTGTTAAATAATTTCCTACAATGTAATAACATGCATTAGAAAAATAAGCAACTGCTTCTACAAAGAAGCCCAAAACTACTTCTGAACTTTAGAAACTTTTAAACTGCTAATGAATGCATTGTGAAAATAATCCACAGGTAAGCAACACAAAGAGCAGGTGAAAATTTTGATTGCAAGGGGTGAGAAGATGGTTTTCTTTCTATAAAACATCTGTGAAATTAGTTGAGCAGCTGTTAATCATCTGGTATTTTAAAGATAAAAGAATTGGAGAATATCAGCTAAGAGTCTATTCTACCTAAGCCTAATTAATCCACACATTATTATAGCACTATTTATGTGATGAAGGGATTTATTAAAAGAAAAAGAAAACCACAATATTCATTTTGTCAGTTTACAAGTATTTTATCTTCTTATTTTTGTAAAGGGTTGTATTTTACTCAAGGCATACAAAAACATAACATGGAATCAATCAATGAGAAAGTATTAAGATCACATTTAAAATAATAATAATTTTCCCATTAAAAAAAGATTGTGAGAAACCTTTAGAGTGAAAAAATAGGAGACTTCTAGAAAATGCCTTTAGCATATATTCATCAGAACCCACACTAAGCTTTACTTGACTTTTTAAAATGTTTTTTATATAATAGGAAATGTCTTAAGGGTGGAAAGGTACAATAGTTATACATCTTTTTGTATCTGAGTTCTGTTATGTTTAAAATAACACGCAAAATACCATGCCAAATAATACTATTTAGAGCCATTTCAATTTATGGAAATTAATTAGCTCATGCATGATCTAATTTTGATTGGTTTTAGTGGGTTGTTGAAAGCACAGCAAAACACACACAGCTGGGAAGATGCCAGGAACACAGATAAGCCTCCACGGTATCAGATAACTCACAATTTGCTCCCAACAACTTGCTGTGCTCAGCTTCCCTTTTTAAACACTGTTCTCAGCTGCAGCTAATGAAGGGAATCAGGGCTCTTTCCTCTCTTGTAAGCCACACAACTCGCATTCCTCCCTGCGTGCCCCAGGATGAAGTGAGGTGGGCCTGGGTCTTCTTCTGAATTTCCTCTCCTTTTGCTCCACCTCTTTCCTGCTCTGCCCAGCCAGACTTTGCCCTTCCCCAGTTTCTTCCCCAGCCAACGGAACCACACTCCCACTTCCTGTCAGCTGCTTGGCTTCTCCCTCCGAATCAGATTCCGACAGGGGCACGACATGAACATTGGTTTTCCAGCTGTCTGAATTTGGCGTAATATAATTGGCATAATTACACATCGTAACCCTTTATAACACATACAAATATTTTATATAAGTGATGCAAATGCTCACAGTAAAAAATGATCCAAGCGGCATTCTTCATTAGGCAACAATACAGCACAATAAATATTTTTAATTGAGCAAAACAGATCCCTAAAGGAAATGAAATATGTTCTAGTGGACTAATCTAATAATATTTTTCTTACTTTGTCATACCTGCCAACACCTTTATACAAAGGAATAATACGAGGAAGAATGCTACTTTAATGTCAGTTCCACTAAAGACAGTTTAAGTCTTATCTTATGCATCAGATGAACTTGAAATGAAGTCAAGATAGTGGGGATATAGCAGAAAATTGATGTTAGTTACCATGGCGTGTTTTTGCCAGATTAAGGATTCAGAATGATCTTGACAGGTTTGAACCTTGGGCTCTATCCAATGAGATGCAGATCAGTGGTAAGAAAAGTAAGGTCTTGCACTTAAGCAGGAAAAATCAAACCACAGGTACAAAATAGGTGGTACCTGTAGTGCCTATGAAAGAGATCTAGGTATAAGTGAACACTATGCTGCAGCTGCCAAAAAGCCATAGCAGTTCTAGGCTGCAGAAGGATAGCACATAGAACAGGGATCGCCAACCTTTTGGACCTCAAGGACCACCAAACTCATAATTTTAAATCCCAGGGATCACTAACCGGTTCTGTGGGCATGGCCTAATTTGTGGGTGTGGTTTGGTGGTCATGTGACTGGTTGGGCATGGTTTGTATGTAAATATTATAAATATTTATATAAATATTGAATTTTTTATAAAAAAGAGCAACTTTTACCCCAAATCAGGCAAAGCAGGCAGGCAGATTGAGTTGCTCATAGAATCACAGATTCATTCAGAGCTCTATCTATCTGCCATTGGCTAGCTCAGTCTGTCACATAAAATTTGCTTGCAAGCAAACTCACAAAATAACTCACAACACACCATGTATGTAAATATTGATTTTTTTATTAAAAAAAAGGAGCAACTTTTACCCAAAATCAGGCAAAGCAGGCAGGTAGGTTGAGTTGCTCACAGAATCATTCAGTGATCTATCTAGCTCAATCTCTCAAATTTGCTTGCTGTGAGTCTGCACTGAATAATAGAAACTTCAGTCCTAAGGAAGGTTCGGCTGTGTTTGAAAGCAGAGCCGAAGTTCTAAAGACGAGCTAGAAAGCAAGAAATCCAAACATTTCCTACCTCCTAGCTAATCTAAATCTCCTAGCAAAGCAGAACAGATGATGGTTGAAAAAAGGAAAAATAGCAATTTAGCAGGCAAGTTTGCTGAGTGAGTGAGTGGGCAGGGAGGATTCCCATGGGCCTTGTGGGCTGCGCAGCCTAGATTAAATGCTTTGGGAGGTGCTCTGGGGGTGAGATTTCTCTGCAGCCCACCAAAATTTTCTCACGGCCCACCAGTGGGCTGCAGCCCACCAGTTGGCGACCGCTGATCTAGAAAACAAGAAGTGATTTTACCACTTTATACCACACCAATGAGGTCACACTTAGAATTCTGGCCCACACAATACAAAAATGATGCTGAGTGTACAGAGCAGAGTAACAAAGATGGTAAGAGCCCTGGATGTTAAACCATAGGATGAACAGTTAAGAGAACTAGATATGTCTGGTCTAACAAAGGAAAGGATTAGAGATGAAATGTAGCTGTTTTCCAGTACTTAAGGAGCTATTACAGAAAAGAGGAGGTCAACTTATTGGGTGCTCCATTGCTGGAGGTATTCAAGAAAAGATTGGAAAACTATCTGTCTGGGATCAGTAAGGTCTCCTGCCTTAAGCCAGGGGTTGGACTAGAAAATTGCCAAGATCCCTTCTTGATTAAAAAAAAATGTATGTGGAGACACATGGAATATTTCTATTTTTGACTCTGTTTTTCCCCGAAAATAAGACTTAACCAGAAAATAAGCCCCAGCCTGATTTTTTTTTTAGTATGCCTCTGCCTCCATCTGCTACTGGTGCCACTGTGTTAAGATGAGTTTACCACAGCTACCCATCCAGTCTGCCCCACCAACTTTCAGATTTCTTTCGGCCTGTACGCTGCATCCTGATCACGTGCATCCCCTCACATCCCTGCCTCCATCTGCTGCTTGGACAGGTAATAACTCACCTGCGCAACATGAGCTGTGCAGACTGAGTGCATCAACCAATGGGCTGGCAGGCTACAGCTGTTGCTAGACACAGTCGGCCTCTACGCTCTCTCCACCTCTTGTGCACATATTGGGGGTGGGGGTGGCATCCAGCTGGGCTGATCACTCTCATATTGTGTTTCCCTGAAAATAAGCTCTAATGCTGATTTTGGAGCCCCCCAAAATATATCACATTATTTTGGGTGAAACACAGGTAATTGCTACCTAATTAGATCATTCAAATAACTCTAAGATCTACCAGGCAAATTCCAATATGTTGACTTATATTGCAATAATTGCCCTTAGTTAAAAGTGATTTAGCAAAATAATAAAGTTGGCATTGTAGCAATGTAGTACTGAAGCATTGAAAATAAGAACAGGGTTCCTTTGTGAGAGAAATTGGCAGTTTCCAAATATGATGAAATAAAATAAAATAAAATATGTGATGGCATATCCTTGTCATATTCTTTCCCTTAAATGGTATGCTTCTACTCAGTTTGCTGAACAACCTGGGAAGCTCAGTGATTTTTAATAAGAAATTAGATTCTACTCTTTTAATTTCCAGTGAGAACAAAGTGATTTTCTTATTTAATATATTGTGTTTCCCAAACCTCCTAAGTATGGCTTTTTATTTTTTTGCTTTTCAAAATGGTGGAACAACCATTTGAAACTTTCCCAGTTGACTGTAAAGGAAATTTCACACCATATGATCTTATTTACTTAATGAAAATGCAACACATTGGTCATTTTTTAATTTTTCTTTGCAGCTACACAATACCACTAAAATCTCTATGCTGCAGGATGTTGAGATGTAATCTGCTTCTGGAGGAAACAGCTATTAGTTCTTTGCTATGACTGGATAACTAAGTGGTGCTTTTTGGTTCACTGGGGCCACCCCATTGCAAGGCCTTTTAGATTAGTCTGTGCTAGGCAACTGATAAACACAGTTGGGTTTCAGAGAAAGCCCAGTTTTTCCTGTGGGTGTGGTGGGCAGGATACAGAATAAGAGAATTGGAAGGGACTTTGGGGGTCTTCTAGTTCAATCCCTTGCTCAGGCAGGAGAACCTACGTATCATTCCAGACAAATGGCTATCCAATCTCTTCTTTAAAAGTGCGAGTGATAGAATACCCACCTCTGGAAGCAAAATGTTCCACTGATTATCCTCATTGTCTCAAACTTCTAGAGTTGGATCTGTCCTTGATAAGTTTCTGTTATTTCTTGATCTGTTTTCAACTGCTTTGGAAAATAGGTTGACCCCCCTCTTCTTCTCTGACAGCCCCCAAATATTGAAATACTGCTATCATGTCATCCCTACTCCTTCTCTTCGCCAGACTAGACATACCAAGTTCCTGCAACTGTCTATCATATGTTTAGTCTCCAGTGCCCTAGTCATCCTTGTTGTTCTTCTCTGTACTCTTTTTAGTGTCTCAACATATTTTCTGTATCGTGGTTACCAAAACAGGATGCTTTATTGCAAATGTACAAAGCAGTACTAACACTTCATGTGACTTCGATAGTATTCTTCTGTTGATATAACCTAGACCCATATTGGCTTTTTTGGGCAACTGCAGCACATTGCTGGCTCATATTTAAGGGACTGTCCCGTAAGACTTCAAAATCCCTCTCACAGTTCCTGCTATTATGCAATTTGTTTGTGAATCTGGCATTGGTGGGATTCAAATTTTTTTACTACTGGTTCTGTGGGTGTGGCTTGGTGGGTGTGGCAGGGGAAGGATACTGCAAAATCTCCATTTCCACCCGACTCCTGGGGGAAGGTTACCACCGGTTCTCCAAACTACTCAAAATCTACACTATCAGTTTTCCAGAACTGGTCAGAACCTGCTGAATATCACTTCTGGAATCTGGAATGGGTATGAGTCTAAGACTAAATTGTCTGTATGCAGATCCCAGGGCAAATCTTTGTTTTCTGAGATTTAGGAAATCAAGCACAGGGACACCTGGAGTACCATTGGAAGAAGCTGAATAATGAATTTGGTTAAACACAACAAAGACCCCATATTAGAGATAACATTGTGGTAATACCATTAGGGCAAAACTTCCACCCTTTATTCTGTTTGCTGGTAATTGCCCAATAGATCTGTTTAGGTCACTAGTCCCTGATGAGGATGGGCAATTTGCAGGACGCTTTGTCTGAACTGAATATACTGTCTGTTTGGCAAATAAACAATCTGAGAATAAGTTTAGAAAAAGTTAAAGAGTTAAATGAAATTGTCGAATCAGATGCATCCAACACACACAGAGATTGAGAAGTGATGAAATTCGTTACAAACATGGATGGTCCAATCTCTATTGACTAAATAAAAACTGTTAAGTCTGGAGCATGGGTGTGAATGATGGAGACGAGCCGGTAGAAACAGTGAACTTCAAACTCTTTATTTACATATTGTGACAGCTCAAACTGGAGGGCTGCTATAGCCTTCCTTATATAGGCAACTTATTAACTATTCAACCAATAGCAAACCTGGAGCGCTAGCTCCGTTAACCAATGGGAATGGCCTGTTAATGGCCAATCAGATGCTCCTGAACGGACCAATCCGATCCTGCCATTAACAGCCAATCAGAAGTGCAGGGCCAGAACCCTGCACTTGACTTCAAGCTCAAGATAACTTTATTGGTATTATTCATTCACAACACCCCTTTCCCCCGGCTTCTGCCCACAGGGCGCGGTTACATAGTCCTTCAGGTAGGACGGCTGTTTTATTAGTCTTTTCGATTTTCGCAAAGTGCCTGACGGTTGGCTACACTTCTGCTGAGGTAGTTTGTTGTTTAACGGTAGGGATGCCTCTGGTTCCAAGTTCGCGTTTCCGTCGTCACCAATATCACTGGCCACTCCCTGAGGTGAACTCACTCCGGTCCCTGGTTCCTGTTCCTGCGTTTCAGTTCCATTATCGGTCTCTTCGAAAAGGTTTCCCTCTGATTGTAATTCGCTTTCCTCTGTATCTCCCCCCTCCTCAGTTGGTCATAAGGGAGTTCGGAAATGCGAGACGGTAGCCGCGATTGTAGTTGATCTATGTGGCGCTTCCAAAGTCTGTCATCAGGGCACTGAATGAGGTTTGATCTTGGGCCAGTTACACGGATTACGATCGCCTCTACCCACAGCGGATCGCCCGATAAGTTTTTAGAGAATACTAAATCGCCTACCTGGAAGGTACGGCATTAGCCGCTGGATCCGAGTGGCTTTTCCGGTTCGTAGGCTGGGTGTAACCGATCGAAGTGAGAGCGGAGTTTTTGTCCCATTAGCAGCTCATCGGGAGTTTTGTTGGTGATGCTGTGAGGTGTGAAATCCGGTTGATTTTCTCATCGATGTTGTCGTAGTCTATCTTTTGGAGAGTCTTTTTGACGAATTGTACCATGCGCTCAGCCCTACCGTTGGTAGCAGGGTGCGCAGGTGAAGTGAGCGCATGTCAAATACCCCGGTCAGCCAGGTACTACTCAAAATACAGCGTGATAAATTGGGGCCCGTTGTCGGATACCAGAACGTCTGGTAATCCGTGGGTTGCAAAAAGTCTTTCCACTCTTTTGATGACCGTGTCAGTGGTCGTGTTGCTCATTCGGTGAATCTCGAGCCAATTAGAGTAGGCATTGACGGTTAGCAAAAATGTGTGGCCTTTGGTTGGCCCAGCAAAGTCCAGATGGATGTGGGACAAGGGTCCCCACGGCGTCTCCCATTCGGTTGGGGTTGCCTTTGGTGGAGCATTGCTTACTTCTTGGCATCTCTTGCAAGTTTTAACCCACGATTCAATTTGTCTGTCGATGCCTGGCCACCATGCGTAGCTTCGTGCGAGGCCCTTCATGCACACGATGCCAGGGTGGCCATCGTGCAAGGTTCTTAGCAGTGTCTGTTGGAGCCGTTCTGGGATAACTACTCTATCGCCCCAGATGACACAGCCCTTCTGTGAGAACAACTCTGTTTGACGACTTTTGAATGGTGCAAAGTCGTCTGGTACTTGGTCCAATGGCCATCCGCATTCCACCCATGTAAGGACTCGCGCCAAGATGGGGTCGGGTTTTGTTTCTCTCGCGATGTCACGGGCAGTTAATGGCGGCGTGTGGAGTGTCTCGATCTGCAACGCTGTCATCGTTGGTGCAGAATCACTGATAGTTTCAGGGAGCGGTGTATGGCTCAGCGCATCGGCGTGGGGAATGGCTTTACCGGGACGATATTGTAGCCGATAATTGTAGGCAGCCAAGAATTCTGACCAGCGGATCATCCTGGGAGAAAGTATGTTGGGAGTTGGCTTGTCCCCAGCGATGATCCCCAGCAATGGTTTGTGGTCAGTTACAATGGTGAAAACCCAGCCGTACACGTACTCATGAAATCTTTTAACAGCTGATACAATCACCAGGACTTCTTTATCGATCTGGCTGTAATTTCACTCGGTTTTCGAGAGCGTCTTTCAGAAGTAAGCAACAGGGGCTTCGTTACCGTTAGGTAACACGTGGCTCAAAATGGCACCCACTCCAAAGGGCGATGCATCACATGTAATGTTTATTGGCAAAGTTTCATTGTACTGCATTAGTATGGCGTCTGAAGTCAGTAGTTTTTTCACATTACGGAACGCCTGCTCTTCTTTGTGACCCCATACCCAAATTGCTTTTTTATCTAATAGATGATGTAAAGGTTCAGCGACAGTCGCTTTGTGTGGCAAGAATACATTATAGAAATTGATGAGGCCTAAGAACGCCTGGAGGTCGGTCTTGTTCTGCGGTCTGGGAGCGTTTTTTATTGCTCTCAATTTGCTATTGGTAGGGTGAATACCCTGACTGTCAATTAAGTACCCTAAGAATTCAACATGATCGGTACACAGTTTGCACTTATTTTTTTTGTCTTTCAGGCCTGCTTCCTGGAATTTTCGTAATACCTGTCTTAAACGCTCCTGGAAGATTTTTGGAGTGGGGGCAGCAATGAGCACATCATCAAAATAGGGGACAATGCCCTTGATCATCTGCAATAGTCTCTCCATTAGGCTCTGAAAGATCCCTGGGACTACACTGACTCCGAATTGGAGCCGCGTGCACTTAAAGGCACCTCGGTGTGTTACAATAGTCTGTGCCTGTGCCGTTTTTTCGTCAACCGGCAGTTGCTGATAAGCCTGACTAAGTCTAGTTTAGCGAAGACTTTTCCACCCCCCAGGAAATGGAGGAGGTGTTGTACCACCGGCACCAGATATGGGTTCTGTTGCAGGGCATGGTTTAGGGTGGCTCGGTAGTCCCCACAAATTCTAATTGAGCCGTCCAGCTTAATTGGTGTCACAATCGGCGTTTCCCATGGGGAGTGGTCAGTTGGCTTTAAGACTCCCTGGGCAATCAACTTATCAAGCTGCTCGTCGATTTTCGGTTTTAGAGCGAACGGAACTCGACGAGGCTTAAGGCGGATGGGAGCTATCTTTAGATTAAGGCTAAAGGATATCTGCGTCCCCTTGTACTCACCTAGCTTTTCCTCGAAGACGTCCCTGAATTCGTGGGCGATGTCTTCCTCCCAGTCACTGTCGCCGATTCGGTTAATGCCTGCCACTTCAATGCCGAGTGGTGCGAACCATTGCAGGCCTAACAAACTAGGCCGGTCCTTATCAATTATCATCAGGGGTAAGTACGCCATGCGGTTCTTGAATGCAACCCGGACTAGACTGGATCCTACGACTGGAATTCGGTTCCCCTTGTAGTCCTTTAACACGAGCTGTTGGAATTGAAGGTCCTGGCGCCGGATAGTGGGGATGAGTTGCTTGAGGGTCTTCCATGAGACCATTGAAAGAGACGATCCCGAGTCAACTTCCCTTTGGCAAGGCCGATTTTCAATGTTCACGTTCACTCGAATTTTCTTAGCGTCTAGCGAAGAGGCATGGCCAATAGTGAGTGTTTGGTGGGCCTCTTCCCACCAAACACTCACGGGTCGGTTTCTGTAGGAGTGGTTTACTGGTTCTCGCCTTACAGGGCAATTCCCTGTCGATTGGAGGAGATTGGTTCCTTTCGAGGTCTGGCTGGGTCTGAGGAGGCTTCGGCAGACCCGTCCGATGTGGCCTTGTTTCCCACACTCGTGGCAGAGCGCGTCGCGGAATTTGCAATCGGAACGGTAATGGTTGGCCCCGCAGCCAGCGCACGGTTGCTGGGACTTCGGGTATCGGTCCTGATCGGACCGCAGGTGATGGACTGCTTCTTTGTCGCTGTCTGACAACGAAGAGAGGTCCTCATGATGGGCCGTCTTTAGCTGCCCTTTTGCGTTAGGTGAAACTTAACCGGTGAGTGTGTTGGAGCTTGATTTCGGCGTAGTTGGGCAGCCGACTTCTTGGTCGCCTCTGCTGCTGTAGCTTCAGCTATGGCGTCTTTAAGGGTGATGTCACCCTTTGCCATTATTTTGCTCTGTACGTTTAGAGCGTCTAGCCCAAGGACTACTCGGTCTCTCAAGGCCTCTTCTAGGTCAGTGAAATCGCAAAGGCCTCCCAAGTTCCAGAGGTCTGCAACGAAATCGGCGACGCTTTCTCCTTTCCGCTGGTTCCTTTGATAGAACTCGTGTTGTCTCACGAGCGTTGGAACGGTTGGTGTATAGTGGGCCCTTAGCAATGGTTTGAGGACGTCCCAGTCCATGGCCTTCACTTCAGCCGGTTTCGCTAATGCCTTGGCCATTTTGAATACCGTCGGGCCGCAGTGCATTAGGAATACCACCCGTTTCTTCCCGGGTGTGGCATCCTTCAGATTATTCGTTTCCAAAAACATTTGAAAACGATCCATGTAGAACTCCCAGTCCTCTTGAGCTGGATCGAACGGAGCGGGTGGTACTACGCCACCGGACATGGTTCCGCCGTTGTGCGCTTCAGCCACATGCTTAGTTGTCTTAGTTGGCTCTGATGTCATCCAATTCCATTCTCGTCACCAGTGTTAAGTCTGGAGCATGGGTGCGAATGATGGAGGAGAGCCGGTAGAACAGTGAACTTCAAACTCTTTATTTACATATTGTGACAGCTCAAACTGGAGGGCTGCTATAGCCTTCCTTATATAGGCAACTTATTAACTATTCAACCAATAGCAAACCTGGAGTGCTAGCTCCGTTAACCAATGGGAATGGCCTGTTAATGGCCAATCAGATGCTCCTGAACAGACCAATCCGATCCTGCCATTAACAGCCAATCAGAAGTGCAGGGCCAGAACCCTGCACTTGACTTCAAGCTCAAGATAACTTTATTGGTATTATTCATTCACAACAAAAACATCTTCCAAACTCATGTCAAAATGAATTCAAACTTTGAGAAGGAGATCCTATAGCTAAATCAATATGTTTATCAGTATCTCAATCTCAGATTTACTGAAACTTTATCTAGAGCAACAGAACAAGTAAATCTCTTTGGCCTACTTAATCCAGAAACCATCTGTTGTGACAGCTGGCAATGCTAGAGAATAATATTTTATATTCTTCTAAAATAGTAGCTAAACAGGTAAAGCAATGATTTCCTGTTTGCCATATTTTTACTAAAATATGCAGGATCATTTTACAGTAATGCCTATAATTCATCTAGATTCCTAATTTTGGAAATTCTTTCAAACCAACCAAAAGAAATTGTTCACATTGAAATCAGGTCTATTATTGTGTCTTACTTAAGTTTGGATGGGGACAAACATATCTGACCTGGTCTAGTCTAGATTCTGAATTTCCTCCATTAAGCAATTGCCTCTTCTCCTACTGTAGTAATATGATGTGTTGGTGACAGGGAGGGAGGGGGAGAAAATAATTGCTGTAACTTATTGCTGTGACATTTTTTCAGTGCATGGTAATGTAAGATATTAATTCAATAAGATTGTAAACCTATGGCTGCAGGAGTAATGTTGAGGGACAACAGCTGTTTAGCTTCTCTCCTGAATTATGTTCAGGTCTCATTTCTGCTTCTTTGCCAAGCTATGTAGCTCAGACTTAACAATAGAATAGAATTCTTTATTGGCCAAGTGTGATTGAACACACAAGTAATTTGTCTTGGTGCAAATACTCTCAGTGTACATAAAAGAAAAGATACATTCGTCAAGAATCATAAGGTACAACACTTAATAATAGTCATCGGTTACAATAAGCAATCAAATCATACTAGCAAACAGTCAATCTAAATTGTAAGGATACAAGTGACAAAGTTACAGTCAGACAGTCACAAGAGGGAGGGGATGAGTAATAAGGAGTGATGAGAAGATTAATAGTAATAGTAGTGCAGACTTTGTAAATGGTTGGACAGTGTTGAGGGAATTATTTGTTTAGCGGAGTGATGGCGTTCAGGATAAAACTGTCTTGTGTCTAGTTGTTTTGATGTGCAGTGCTCTATAGCATCATTTTGAGGGCAGGAGTTGAAACAGTTTATGTCCAGGATGTGAGGGGTCTGCAAATATTTTCACAGCCCTCTTTTTGACTTGTGTAGTATACAGGTCCTCAATGGAAGGCAGGTTGATAGTAATTGTTTTTTTCTGCGGTCCTAATTATCCTCTGAAGTCTGTGTCTGTCCTGTTGGGTTGCAGAACCAAACCAGACAGTTATAGAGGTGCAGATGACAGACTCAATAATTCCTCTGTAGAACTGTATCAGCAGCTTCTTGGGCAGTTTGAGCTTTCTGAGTTGGCACAGAAAGACAATTCTCAAATGATGGGCAGATTTTTAAGCTCCTTCTCTGGTCTTCTCAATGCGCCCAATCTTTAGAAATCTTTGGACCTTCTGAAGAAACTGCTACCTATAGGATCAAGAAATTTTTGTCCTTTAAAAACAAACCAATAAAGCAAATTAAATAGGGAAAGGCAAGCACCAGTTTGGACTGCTCAGATGATCATGTAAAACAATAAATTTCATGAGGTTTCCGGTTTCGCGTGGCTTCGGGGCAGCAGGAATTCGCGACAGCTCGCGATTCCTGCTGTGCTAGCTGTCGAGGTACCCCCGACCCAGATGGGTCAGGGGGATATGGCTGCCCTGTAGGGACAGCTGAAGAGAGAGGGGAGTCGGACAGGGAGGTGGGGGTGTCGCAGACCCCCCCCCCTTCTCCGGAAAACCCCCTTTTTCCCAAGGCGGTGGAGCGGCGGTCAGCAATGGCCGCCATGAAGAAGCCAGCAACCGGGTAAGATTGCGCTGGAGGAAATGTGAAGAGTGAAAGTTTTGTCTGAGCCGGGTCAAGTAACATCCTTTAAATTGCCTGGAACTGAGCTGTTTGAATTGCTGGAGGATACATTGTATCCCTAAGAAGAGCGAAAGCGGCGGAGAAGCTGTTAAAGGGAACTTTCGTTTTTTCTTCACTCTCCCACCCCATGGAAACAGCAGAAATGTTTGGATATATTGGACATCGAAAGTGAATTGTTTTGAGAGTTGAAGCTAAGGAACAAAAGGATTTTTGGACATTGAAAAATTTAAGAAATTGGAAACCCTTGTTGGAGGTATGGATTTCTGATTATTTAAAATTGACATTTTAAGTGGGAAGGGAGAGGAAAAAAAAATTGGAGCAGAAGCTGAAAAAGGAGGAGATTGCCTAGAATCCCAAAGAAAGATATATGGTAATTGGACCTCTTTGACTAAACATTAACCCCAGAAAGAGAAAGAGAAGAAGGAAGAAAAGTATTAACTTTTGGAATTTTTTTTTAAATTGTTTTTGATTAAAAATACTTGTGGTTGTTTTGGGAAAAGTTTCTCTTTTCATAATGGCATTGTTTGTGGATGAACTAAAGACTGAATATCAAAAATATAAAAAGGAAGATTCTTTGGGCGCTTTGTTTCAATTCTTGGAAATGGCGTTATGTACTTATGAAAAGTTGATTACGCAATAGAAGGACTGGGACAAGGAAGAAGAGGAAGAAGAAGCCATCTTTGATGAACAATGGGTCCCTTCCAGAGAGGAGGAGAAAAAGGATAAGAAAAAGGGGATTTTAAGAATTGTAAAAACAACCAAAGGAGAGAAAAATGAGCGAAAAGGTGGAGGCAAGGTTAGAAAGCAAAGGAAAAGGAGTGGAAAAAGAGAGGAGAAAAAACAAAGGGGTAAAAAGGGCAAGGAGAAGAATAAGCAGGAGAGAAAAGGGGGGAGGAGAGGACTTGGTGGGGGGAAGCAAGATCTAAAGAAAAAAAGTTTATTTAGAGACAATGGGTGAATTTAATTTAGGATAAGAGAGGGATTCTGGAGGGTACATAGGTTTGTGTTTTTATATGTGTATTTAGAGTATAAAATTCATTATGTAATTTTAGAATCTTTTAAACAGAATCCCAAGAAAAATTGTTACATGAGGTACTCTTAAGTTAGGGTAATGAGTTATAGATGTTACTCCAATTGGTGAATAGGAGAAGTATAGTAAAAGAAAAAAGATGAATGGATAGTTGGAAATAGAACAGACAAAGAATGTTATTGAAAATGGTAATAAGATATGGAAGGATATATAAAGGCTTTGTTATGGTTTTTTTTTTTTTGGATTTTGTATATTGATAAAAGGCAATAAAATTTTAATTAACAAGAAATAATTTGGATGAAAAGGAGAAGTAGGGATAAGATATGAAGTTAAATAGATAAAGTATTGATACTATAATTTGGAATTGTTATGCTCTATTGGTTTTTTACTATTATTTTTTCCTAGAAAAGAATTTATAAGCTGTTATGCCTTGATTCTTTGTGCATTGTTTTTATAAAAATGGTTTTTATATATATATATATAAAAAGAAAATGATAATAAGATATGGAAGGATATATGGGGTGAATATGATATTTGAATTTGTGTCTGTGTGAAGAGTTTTAACCCGGGATCAGACAATCTTCAGAAAAAATCTTTTAGTTTTGTTTATGTTTTGTGTTTTGTATGTTTGTGTATTGTGTCTTCTGTAAAATTGTTAAAAATCTTTTTTTAAAAAAAAAAAAAAAAGAATTAATAAAACCTTGGAGGAATGTAATTGTAAACAAGTCAGAAAGAAATGAATATGATGACTATAAAATGGATAAATATAGAAAAGAAATGAAATTGGATAAGAGTAAAGAGAAATAATGAGAAATTTGCTGAAAGATATTTATGTGTCCATATGGAAATGGGATAAATTAGAATTATGTTGTATAAAAATAATGTTTTATCCGACTTGTAAAAATTTATAATGTTAAGAGGTTTTATGTACTTAATGGTTAATGATGTGTTGTTTGTCTTTAAAATTAATAAAATTTGTTTCAAAAAAAAAAAAACAATAAATTTCATAAGCATACATGTTTGATGTTCAAAAATAAATGTTTTCTATTCATTATTCATTACCAACATACATTTTCCCAGTAGGAATAAAAATATGTTTACCAAAATTACTGAATCTGGTGTTTTAATTATGAAATATATCTAGAACAATCATCCAACATGTATTTAATATTTGAAATGATAAAAGAATTTGCATTCATTATACAGACACTGATGCAGAAGCTGGCACTAATCCACACAGGTGAACACATAGAATTGTAATCTAGCCAAACACCTAAGATACTTTGAAAAAAACGGCATTCTAGCTTTGCTTGCCTTGAATTGATCAGTGTTTATATTTTACTGATTTAGCTATTTATTTCTATTTTTAACCTACTTCCCACTTAAATACAACTATTAAAGTAATTCAGATTCTGGTACCTATACCTGATGAACTTCTAGAGAAATTCAGATTTCTTACTCTCGATATAAATATTAAAATACTGAAACCTTAAATATGTATTTGCTTGCCTTCTCATCTAGGTTAATACCCCTATAGAAGGAGCTTAGAATGTTACAACTGCTGAGATATTTTAATTTATGTATATATAGTTCTTGAATTATGACAATTGGGACCAGAATTTCTATTGCTAAGTAAAGCAGTTGTTAAATAAGTTTCACCCGATTTTGAGGTTTTTTTTTACTATGGTTATTAGGTGAATCATGAGATTGTTAATTTGCAATCATGGATTGCAAATGGTGAACACATAACACATGGACACTGTAACCATTGTAAATACATGCAAGTTGCCAAGCATCCAAATTTGAATCACGTGACCAAAGGGATACTGTAATAATGGTTGTAAATAACTTTTTCAGTGCCATTGTTAACTTCAAACAGTCATTAAATATTATGTCGAGGACGTTATTTGTCATTTTGCAAGATTGAAATGTTATAACTATAAAATAAAAAAGCAAAATAACAGAATACTGTATATATACCAGAGTCTCCTTTAAATATAAAATTCATATCCCATAAGGCAACAAATTAGCCGGCATTCCTATTATCTAGCGTTATCATTTTGAGGATGGTTTTCTTTTTTTTTAGAACACCAACAAGTGAAGAATCTTGTAACTTCAAGAAGAGAATTCAAATGACTCAGATGGAGAAAGTTGACCCCAAACTATTTAGAAAGGGGAATCACCAACAAACTTTTCCTAATAGGCCACACACAATGAAGATGCAATCCCATAAAAACCAAGGACTCAAGGTATAAAAAACTTTATTGAACTCTGAATCGGATTGAAACCTATTGGCAGCCAGTACAGATCCTAGAAAATGGGTGTAATTTGTTTATTTTAGAATTGGTATGTCAGCAGATAGACAACAGTAAATGAGCTGCATTGAGTAGACTTCAAAGACGCACTCCAAATGCAGTAAACTTATCATGACATGAGTGACAGCCACCAGAATATTCTTTTTATAAAACAGCTGCATCTGACACACCACATTCATCTGGACAAAGGCTATACTAGACATGGTCTCCAACTACTTTTGTAAAATGAAACTGTGGTTGTGAGTCCAGAAGACCGACAGATTATCAATCAGCTCATTTTGGGGCACAACTGCATCAAATCCAAGCATGCAACGAGTCTGGATGACTAACATGATAAAAACAAAAAAAATTACAATATGAAACCAATAAAAGGAAATAAAGATAAAGAAGAGATGAATAGATTGGATAGAAGGAAGCAAGAAATCTCACTTTTCCTGACCAAGGATCTAAATGAAGATACAGGTCTCATTGCTCTTTTTAATAACAAAAAAGTAGGAGCCAACCAGATCTCAAAGGAATCTCATTCCAGAGGCAGATTTGCTACACAGCCTTCCAAATTCCATTGAGCCACTCTATGTAGCCTAAGAAATGAACTGCATCCCAAGAAAAGGTATGCGGCTTTTAATAAAGTTCATTAGTCAGAAAAGGTGGTACTGATTTTTGTTACCACAGGCAAATACAGTTCTCCTACCTAAAGGTATCTTCCAATTCAATAAAGCTGATGGAACTAGCTCATCCTATGCATTCAAGACTCATTAATCTCAAATCAGTTTATCATCTGCTCTTGCTTTAACAGGTTCTGTTCTTCTCTTTATTATCTTCCACTTATTCCCATCTTCCCTCATGATCGCTTATGTGGCATCAAGTCAATTTTTACTCCTAACCACCATGCACACACATCGTTTTCTCCAGAACCTGCTCTTTCAGATCTTCCCATATTGTCCTCGCAGTTCGTATAAGCCTTCACCCTTACCCAACGTGCATTTTCTCTGAGATATCCTCCCCACCCCCCCGAAGGTTGGCTTTCCCATCATTGCATTCGCTGAAGTCAGAAATGCTGCTTTCATTTATTTGCTTGATAAGAAAACGGTCGGAGCGTTCTGTTTTTAAATCTTTTATGCAGCCTCAGGGGAATCGGTTAATGGAAGGATTGGCAGGAGACGGCCGGGCGCGAATCAGCCCAGGGATCCCGCACTCTGCCTCTTTTGAGAGAGACTTTTCTGACAAGAGACTCAGGCCTTTAAGCGGCCTTTCAAACCAAGGGCCTTCAAGTTAAATAAAGGCCCGAGAAGACATTAATGTAAAAGGGATTGGCAAACATTCGCCTCGGCTGAGCTCTGCTTGGTTTCCCTGGGTGTGTTGTGGTTTAGGAGGGCGCGCGCACAGGCGCACGTCTTCCTCTGAGCAGCTCTCCTGTCCCAGCGATTACCGTGCACGTATCGAGTGATGGCTGCTTCTTAAAGCTAAGTCCAGCCTCTGGGGAAGTTCTTTCTCATTTGATGATGGAAGTCTTATTATTTCCAGACTCCCCCATCCCCCGGGAGCTACACGGGGCGTGTAGCAATCTTTGCCCGAACTTCCCTGGCTCGGAGCGGCCCCTGGTTGAGGACTCGCGCTCTTGCAAGGCTGCCTTCTTGCTTTATTTGCCGAGCGGCTCCGTTCCTAAGACCCAGGCTTATTCCCACAGTTTCAGACCACAGCAGCTTGTTTTACTTGGATAGAGCACACCGCAACCTTTTAACTTGGATCAAAGCCTCAGGCCAAGTCTCAAGAAAAATAGGATTCTTGGAGTCAAGGGTTTTCATGTTCCTTTTCTGGGCAAGCCTGTGCTGAAGGATAGATTAAAAAAAAAACAAGTATGAAAAATAAAATAATAAAATAGTAAAAAGTAATAACTTATTACATTTTAGTAATAAAAAATCCAGAAGATTCACCTGTCAGGCTACTTCCACAAAATATAACTAAAATGACAGTTCATTTTACTAACCCACAGCATGCAGAGGTGTGTATACACACACCCACACACACTCACACCCACACACCCTCACATTTCCATCTCCAGGCATACTAAACTTGGAGTAAGCTAAATATCTTCCCCAAATAAGAAGTAGAAAATAAAATCTGGCAAAATATGTCACAATAAATAAGGATTCTGAGAGGAAAGGTCTTAACTAGGGAAGGTGTTTCAAATAATATAAAACAGCTACTTCAGAAAAGCTTGTTTTAGGGAGAGAGAAATGGAAAATAGTCTTATCTGCTTATTCCATCACTGTATTTTTTTAATAAAATAAACATGCTCTTTTCTGTGGTTGAACTGGTGGCTTCAGGTGCAGAAAGGCTGGGAGGGAAGCAAGATTTCTTTGTTCACCCATGTGATCAATGCTATCCTGAAATTCAACTCAGTGTCACAATAGCACTATTGTGAATCTACCACCAGGGGGAACCCTGACCCCTCTCCCATTTTTCAAGAGCCCACTTCCTTTTCTGGTACAAGAATACTGTTCCCAGAAGAATTCCAGTTAACATCGCCACATCCTGCTTGCCGATTTCTCATCCAACGTTCACGAAGAAGGAAATCTCTGCATGCATGGAATACTGTTTCATGTCCTCTTTTATAAGGAGAAAAAAATAACCTATTTTGCAAACAAACTTCTATTGCTAGAGGCGACACACATTCCCAGTGGGTGTCTGTTTGCTGTATTCTGATCAGTTTGGAGAATAGCCTGTAACCTCTGAGACTGCCTGTCTGCTTATGCATTCCAGTCTGTTCCTCTAAGCTGAATATAGAGAGCAGCTGGCCGAAGCTAAATGAATAACACTGTCTCACAAAACAATGAGGCCAGGCCCAACATGTTGCAGAGGCATCTCTTTCAAGTTCAGATATTTAAAGACCAAGGAGCGTGACGTTTACTGGGCAAAAGAATTACAGCAGAACCCAGACAGAGTTTCAGACACAAGCACATCGAACCTTCAGCCTTATAATAACAGTTTGCATGTCTTTCCACAAGTTTTGTAGAGTTCCCCCCCAATGTTACAAAAAGATCCTTCCTTCCTTCCTTCCTTCTTTCCTTCCTTCCTTCCTTGACAAGCACTCATAGATAGCCTCATTCCTATTCAGTGCTTTTGCAATATCCTTTAGGTAGGTGTCTCCTGTCACTCGGTGAACATACCTGCTGGTTGGGATTAGGCACTCAACTGTCCTGGCTTTTCTGTCAACATTTTCAGTCACCACGTGGAATTTCAGAAATCAAATGCAAATAAATATTACATTCACAGAGTATGATTTCAAGCAAATATTTCAACAAAATGGTAGTTTTGTTAAGATTGGCAAATTTTGTTAAGATTGGCAAATTGCATGTAGCAAAGTCATAAAAGTCATAAAAGGGACACAGTGGCTCGGTGGCTAAGACGCTGAGTTTGTTGATCAGAAAGGTCGGCAGTTTGGCGGTTCCAATCCCTAGCGCCACATAACAAGTGAGCTTCCATTACTTGTCCCAGCTTCTGCCAACCCAGCAGTTCAAAAGCATGTAAAAATGCAAGTAGAAAAATAGGAACCAGTTTGGTGGAAAGGTAACAGCATTCCATGTGCCTTTGGAGTTTAGTCATGCCAGCCACATGACCACAGAGACATCTTTGGACAGCACTGGCTCTTTGGCTTCGAAACGGAGATGAGTACTGGCCCCTAGAGCCAGAAACAACTAGTACGTATGTGCAAGGGGAACCTTTACCTTTACCTAGTAAAGTCATCCTTAATTTTCCTTCAGAGGTAGATCAAGTAAGCCATTTGTTTTCATATTCATGTTCTTTTTAACTTTCTTGCTACATTTCCTAGGAACACAATTATTAGAGTGAAGCTAAAGACACTCCTAGGGAACAAATTTGTGTACATTGAGAAATTTTTCCCACATACTAGAAATGCACAGACTTAGAGCTGGTTTAAATATTACTGAGAAATAGTAACTTAAGAAATCTTAAGATCATTTCTTGCCACTGTTTCTCTATGTCAGAACTTCATACATCAGAACATCTGAACCAAAGGATAAACTTGGTGGATATTCTCCAAAAGATAGACAGGACTGAGACAAAATGTGGGCTAAGCCAGAATTTAAATTAAAATTAAGTTAAATCAGTACATTTAACATTAGTATCTGAATGTATACAATCACTTTAAAAATATTCAAATTTGAAAACCACTGCTATATGCAGTCTGGGGCCTCTCTTTGTGCTTCCTTATTCTATATTGGTTGATTGCATGTTATTCATGTGTAGGATATACCATATGAACCAAAGATGTGTAGCTATTCTTTTGCAGCCACATTGACAATCAAACTGAAAAGTGTGTATTGCTAGTTAGGGCACAATTTAATATTTATTTTTCTCATCACCATAATAAGTACATTTTAACATTCCATTTTATGCTAGATGATGTCAAACTTTTTATTTTATTATGTCTCTTGTAGGGGGAATGGGAATATAGGCAAATGCTGAATAGAAATATAAGAATCTCCTGAATTTTGATCTTGTGCACATTTTCTTGGTATGCTGTTACAAATCTTTGTGGAATTCTAATATGAATAACTTGATTCAAGGCTGCAAATAAAACAATTACAAATCACCATATAGAAAGACAAATTGTCAACTGTTTTGGACTGATCCCTTCTGTACTTGTCAGGTAACCTTAATGTTACTTTTTAGAGCTGAGGCTTGCAAGAATCATTTGGTTTTTCTAAACTGACAACTCGGTCCAATACCCACAGTTCCTCTGTTCTTTTTAAACTCAAATTATTATCTTTTGTTCAGTAATACTGGTCTTCCACTGAGAAGATTTCAAAGTGCATGACTCCTCCAGTTTTCTAAACTTAACATCCTCCTTCTGTCCCTGTTTTGTTACTTTGGCCAGTCCAGTGGAGCCATGAATGACTCCACCTTGAATTAGAGCTCATAAAAGTCACAGTGTCTAGACACTGCTCTGCATCAATGCCAGAACTTACAGCTCTATCTCCAGGCACAGCTCTCATCTATTACAGAGCACAGAATATAACTATTCTCAAAAGTTTCTGCATGGTCAACAAGAAACCAGTTCTTTATATCCCAGTGAGTGCATTAGAAACTATTGTCAACAAGGGGTGAGATATCCAGCTGGAAAATAACCTCTTCCAGATCTTTCATCAAGTTCCAGGGAAGACAAATGATCACGTGATGCAAGAAAGATGAAGAGTGATAGCCCTACAACTTGTTCTTAGGTATAATCATTTAGCTTGGCAGCCTTTGATCTCTTTGTGAGAAATGTGCAATTGCTTTTCTCTGACCAGTGGAAGCCGACATGGGTGTCTCAGCTTTGCCTTCCAAGGCAAAGAGACAAAACACTGCATTATGCACAGTATGCACTGACTTAGAACTAAATTGGCTCCCACCTGCTACAATCCCAGGAAAGCGTTCGGTGTTGCTTTGCTTATAAATAGCACACACCTCATTCAAGTGCTAAATTAAATTAGACCGAAAATATTCACATAGCCAGCACCTGGTTAACTGCTAATGGCAACTAACGGCTGCCATATGAATAAGTGCTCTTTCCTCCCCTCTCTTTTCAGTGCAGCTATTTGTTGTTAAACTTGTTAAACAGCATGATTAATATTTTTAAAACTTTTATTTTCTATTGTTATATTAGTAACATTCTTATTATCAGGCAAGCAAATGTCATTTTTTCAACCTCTCTTTTCCAAGAAAGAAAAGATTTATAACTTAAAACATTCCCATTCAAATAATCATATGGATTTAGAAATGTATTTGGCACCTTGCTGCCTAAAACAATTTAAAGTATAATAGAAACAGTTACGTATGAACATTTTGTCAACCTTTTGACCAAGATCAAGTATAATCTATCAGCTGTAAAACAGAATTAGACTGTTGTGAATTAATAAAAGTGCTTGAATAAAGATTGTTGAAACCTTAAAGTAAAGTGCAGGGTTCTGGCCCTGCACTTCTGATTGGCTGATAATAGCGATATCTGATTGGTCCGTTCAGGAGAATCTGATTGGCTATTAACGAGCCCTTCTCATTGGTTAACGTTCCAGTGTTTTCATTGGCTAAATACCCTAGAGCTTGCCTATATAAAGGGGGCTGTTGTGGCCGTTAGGAGAGCTGTTGCACCATGTTAAATAAAGAGTTGAAATTCACTGTTCATCGATTCGTCTCCACTTCTTGCGCCACGCACAGAACTTAACAATGGCGATGAGGGTGGGATGTGGAGACGTCAGAGCTGACTGAACACTACAAAGCGATAACTAAGCACATGGCTGAAATACACCAACAGCGGAACCATGTCCGGCAGCGTCATACCACCTGCTCCATTCAACCCGGCACAAGAAGACTGGGACTCATATACGGATCGCTTCCAGATTCTGGAGACCAACAATTTGAAGGATGCCACAACCGGAAAGAAGCGGGCGGTATTCCTAACTCATTGCAGACCGACCATATTCAAGATGGCCAAGGTGCTAGCGAAACCGGCAGAAGTGAAGTCCATGGACTGGGACGTCCTCGAACCCCTGCTAAGGGCCCACTATGCACCGACCATACCAACGTTCGTGACAAGGCATGAATTTTACTAGAGAGATCAGCGGAAGGGCGAAAGTGTTGCAGATTTCATAGCTGATCTCCGGAATCTGGGAGGCCTAGGCGGGTTTGCTGACCTCAAAGAAGCCCTGAGAGACCAAATAGTTCTGGGATTAGATTCACCAGGCGTGCAGAGTAAGCTGATGGTGAAAGGCGACATTAGCCTTACAGATGCCATCGTTGATGCTACTGCAGCAGAAGCAACCAGGAAGTCGGTTGCCTGAATGCGCCGCACCCATGCTCCACTTCGCCAACTCGTCAGCGAAGTTTCACCTCACTTAGAAGAACTGGCAATGACAGCCCACCACAAGGACCTTGAATCGTCATCGGAAAGCGATGAAGAAGAGGTCAACCGGCTCCGGTCTGAATGAGACCAACGCCAAAGATTGCAGTACCAATGCGCTGGTTGTGGGGCAAACCACCCCCGATCAGACTGCAAATTCCTCAATGCGCTCTGCCATGTGTGCGGGAAAAGAGGCCACATCAGATGGGTCTGTAGAAGCAAATAAAGATCCAGCCAGCCCCTGAGGGGGGCTAACTATCGCCAATCTATAGGAAGCCGTCCTGTAAAGCGAGAACCCTTGAACCACCAATGGAACAACCATTCCTACAGAAACAAACCCCTAAACCACTCAACGAAGCAAGAAGAGGCGCACCAAACCATTACGATTGGTCACACCTCATCACTGGACACCAAGAAGATCCGGGTGAAGGTGGCTATCGAAAACCAGCCTTGTATGATGAAAGTCGATTCAGGATCGTCCCTCTCGATGGTTTCCTGGAAGACCCTCAAGCAACTCATCCCTACCATCCGGCGACAAGACCTCCGATTCCAAAGAGTCATACTCAAAGATTATCAGGGAAATTGAATTCCAGTCGTTGGATCCAGTCAAGTCCATGTCTCATTTAAAAATCGTACCACATCTCTACCCTTGACTGTAGTCGACAGGGATCGGCCTAGCTTGTTAGGCCTCCAATGGTTCGCTCCACTGGGAATTGAAGTAGCCGGCATTCACCAAACCAGCAGCAACGACTGGGAAGAGGCTCTTGTCCAAGAATTCCAGGACGTCTTTGCAGATAAACTAGGCGAGTACAAGGGGATCCCGATATCATTTAACCTCAACTCCGAAATAGCTCCCATCCGCCTTAAGCCTAGTCGAGTTCGGGAGAAGGCGGAGCTTCGTCGCTGCGATATAGCTGCAATCTCGGGGCTCTGAGATCACAGCTGATATCTTCGCCCCGGTCAGTCCCAACGGACCTAAACTGTCTCGTAGTGACGGTGACAGTAAGGGGCGCATTCTGTAGATTCCGGGGACATCGCAAGTCCCTGGTCGATCCAGAAGAAGCCCTTTTGCCAACGGCAGAGAGGCAGCCATTAGGCTGCTGAAGCTGGGACAGCTCCGGAAGAACGGGATAGAAAGAAGTGTATCGGCTGGTGAGGATTTTTTTTTTTTGCTTGGGACTTAAGAACACTCTAATATGAGAAGAAATCTGTAAACTTATTGACAGAATTTGATTTAGCAGCGATTATTTTTAGTAATGTCAAAGTGAGGCTTGGCTTTTTATTTTTACTTTTTTTTTCTTTACTGAATTTCTATTGCGATCTAGTTAATCAAACTGTTTTTTTTCTTTTTTACATTTTTATATTTACTTGCTTTCTCTTCGCCTTTCTGACTATATTTTCTAAAATAGAGGCCCCCTTTAATATATATTTTTTAATATATATAAATATACATATATACTTTTTTTTCTCTTTTTATGCTTTTTTCAGGGGGAAAGAAGGGGGAGTGGATAGAAGAAACTTTGTAACACTGCCAACTAGAGGCTTGAAAATATTCTGTTTGAAGTTGAAAAATATTCTGTTTGAAGTTGAAAAACTTTTGTTTGAAAAACTTTTCTCAAGGCTACTGAAAATGATAAGATAGAGGGAAGAGTACTGGAGGATGTTTACACAGGTGCTCTTTGGAACTATTATTAAATGAATATCTGAAGTTTGGCTTTGAAATTTATGGAGAAGTCAAATAAGAGCCTTGGATAAATAAAAGGCAGTGTGTGTCTTTTTTTTTTTAAACTCATTATTAATTGTTTCATCCCTCCCCTCCAACACCACACTATTTTGTAATATTCATATATTTATTTTTATTTTTTATTATGTCTCATTTTTATTTTTTTTTAAAGGGGAAGCCTCAGAATATTCTTTTTTTTCTTTTTTTCTTTTTTTCATGGGGATGTCTGCCTTTTGATTTCTATTTTTGACTTATTTTTATGGCTTTTTTTCATCTTCTGAGGTTTTTCAATTGGGAAGAATTTGAAGAACTCTCTTTTTCTTTCTTTTTCTTTTCCTTTTTCTTTGCTTATTACTTTTTGATATTATTGGGCTTTATTTTGCTTCTTTTTTTCTTTTCATTTTTTAATTTTTACTTTTGAATTATATTTGCGTATTTCACAATTGGATTAAGGTCTTGAAGAACCTGAAGAATTTTTTCTTTTTAATTTTGGGCTTTTTACTTATTACTGGTTTTGTTTTTCGTTTTTTATGGTGTTTTCCTTTTTCTAAATTGGATTATAATTGACTACCTCACTTATTGGATTAAAAGACCCGGAAGACTCTGAGTTATCGAAATGAGTAAGAAAATTTTACCTTCGGGCATCTCAACTTCTGCTCCTGTCTCCCCGTCATCTGGAGGATGACTCTCAACAATGGTGAAGCAAGACAAAGTGCAAGTGGATTTAACGATGGTTATGCAAGGAATACAAGATATTAAAATGAGTATTGAACAAAGAATGGAGAGTATTGACCAAAGAATTGGAAAGATGGATGAGAAATTTGAAAAGTTTCAACAAATGATGGTGAAACACAATGAGAGAATCCAAAAAATAGAAGAGAAAGACAAGCAAAAAGATGATACAATTGGAAATATCGATAACAGATTAACAATGGTCGAACAAGAAAAAAGTGGGATGTTGAAGTGGGAGATGGACAGGTCAGAATTTTATCTTAGAATCCAAAATATGGAGGAAGAAAAAGGACAAAACTTTGTAATGATTGAAATTATTGAATGATTGAAATTCTGGCTGGAGTCTTGGAAATAATAGAGAAAAAGATGATGGATGGAATAGATGAGATATATCGAGTCTTCACAAGATATGCGACAAGGAACCAATTACCAAGAGAGGTCCATGTTAGATTCACCAAAAAAACTATTAAAAACCAAATATTACAAGTGGTAAGAGAGAAGGGGTTGAAATATAAAGGCAAAGAGATCCTGGTTTTAAAACAAGTACCTAGAAAAGTGAGAGAGATTAGAAGAAAGTATCAATTTTTGACTAAAATGCTATTGAAAAAAGAGGTGAACTATAGATGGCTGATTCCAGAAGGATTAATGTTTACATGGCAAGAACAGAGATACAGAATTGATTCAATTGCGAAAGCAGAAATATTCTATAAGGAATTTTTCGAAAGAAGAGAAATGGAGATAGAAAAAGAAAAGATTTTAACTGAATTTGAAGAGGACCAAATGGAGATGGAAAAAGAAGGCGCAATAGGTGGACAAATGGAGATCAAAGAACAACGTGAAATAAGATCCATGAAAGCTGTTAGACCTAAATATAAAGCATAACCATGGGGGGGAAAAACTGATTTCCATGAATATAAATGGACTGAACTCAGCTATCAAAAGAAGGAAAACTTTTTATAAATTAGAGAAGCTAATTGATATAATTTGCTTACAAGAAGTACACATTAAAAAACAATATGAACAATTATTGATACGACCAAAGTGAGGGAAAATATTTACTTCTCTGACTTATTGTAAGAAAAGAGGAGTGGTTTTGTATGTCATAGAAACCACTCCAGCCAAATTGATTTATACTGATGAAGACGGAAGAGTATTAATAGTTGAAATAGTGGATAATAATATAAAAACACTCTTGGTTGCAATTTATGCCGCAAATGATAAACAAGAAGAATTTTATAAAAAATTACATATGAAAATAATTGAACTGGACTATGTTAATATACTTATGATGGGGGATTTCAATGGAATTGTAGACAATAAACTGGACTATACAGTAAAAACAACAAAACAAAACAGAAAGACTCTCCCTAAATCCTTTTTTAAAATGACAGATGAAATAAACCTAAAAGATGCATGGAGAGAAAGAAATGCTAAGACTAAACAATACACTTTCTATTCAAACAGACATTTATCATGGTCCAAAATAGATATGATATGGATGTCAACATAATTGTTAGCCAATATGCAAGAAATAAACACTGAAACAAGTATTTGGGCAGATCATAATCCAATGACAATTAAATGAAAAGGACAAAGAAGAAGATCTAGATGGACGTTAAACAATACTATATTAAAAGAAAATGACTTCATACAGAGGATGGAGAAAGAACTGCCTTTTTTCTTTAAAGAAAATAAAAAAGAAGACACATCAATGCAGAATGTATGGGATATAATGAAAGCATATGCCAGAGGCTTGATAATAGACTATACAAGGAAAAGAAATACCATGAAAAGACTAGCCTCTAAGACATTAGAGGATGAGTATAAAGAACTTGAAAAAGAGTTACAGAAAATGCCACAGAAAAAAGACATTAAGTTAAAAATGGATATAATTAAACATAAAATGGGATTAATGGAAAAAGAAGAATTACCACAGAAAATCAGAGGCATGAAACAGAACTATTTTGAAGATGCAAATAGACCAGGTAGATGGTTAGCATATAAGTTGAGAAAAGAGAAAGAATCAAGGAAGATATCACAGTTAATAGATGATCATGGTCAAATTTGTTATGGTAATAAGGAGAAAAAGGCAATCATTCGAGAATTTTATGGACAATTATATAAACAGGAGGATCTTGATGAGGAAAAAATTAAACAGTATTTACAAAATGCTAACCTACCTAAGATACCTGAGGAAACTCGGAAAATGTTAGAAAGTGCTATAACAATGATGGAATTAACCGAAGCACTCTACAGACAGAACAATGGAAAAGCACCAGGACCAGATGGTTTCCCGGCAGAATTTTATAAAACATTACATACAAGAATCGTTGAGCATTCCACTGTTAGAAGTCATGAATGAAGTTATGATAAATAAGAAAATACTTAAAACATGGTCAGAAGCTTATATTACACTTATTCCAAAAGAAGGGGTTGACCCATTACAAATTAAGAACTATAGACCTATTTCCTTACTGAATGCAGACTATAAAATCTTTGCTTCAATCTTGGCAGAAAGGCTTAAAAAATACCTAAATAACTTTATTCACTCTGATCAGAATGGATTTTTACCAAAGAGACAGATTAAAGACAATATGAGGGTAATCCTGGACACATTGGAATATTACAAGGCGCACCCGGAAAAACAAATGGTTTGATATTTTTAGATGCCCAAAAGGCATTTGATATTGTGAACTGGAGATTTATGTTATTACTATTGGAACAGATGGGCTTTGCTAGAAAATTTATCCAAGCAATAGAAGCCGTATATTATAAGCAAACGGCAAAAGTAATGATAGATGGAGAATTCACAGACTCTATCAATATTAAAAAAGGTACAAGACAAGGATGCCCATTATCTCCTTTGTTATTTGTATTGACCTTGGAAGTCTTAAATAGAAATATTAGAGAGGATATAAACATAAAAGGAAAAAAAGGAGGAATTCAAAAAGGAGGAATTCAAATTGCAAGCCTTTGCGGATGATTTGGTCTTTATTTTGGAAGACCCTTTAGAGACAGCTTTAAAACTATTGGAAAAGATAGAGACGTATGGTGAGATGGCTGGTTTAAAAATAAATAAAGACAAAACAAAGATTCTGACAAAGAACATGTTATTAAGACAAAGAGAAGAGCTGGCAGATTTATTGAAAATTCAAGTTACGAACAAAGTTAAATATTTGGGGATATATTTGACGTCAAGATGTACTACACTGAAAGAGAATAACTATATTAAACTTAAACAGCAGATAGCATCCGACCTGAAAAAATGGGAAAACCTACAATTGTCATTGATAGGTAGAATTTCAACAATTAAGATGAATATTTTACCCAGAATTTTATATTTGTTCCAAACAATACCAATTAGGTTAAGTAAGGATTAATTTGAAGAATTAAATAAAATTGTGTTGAAGTATATATGGCAAGGCAATAAAGCGAGAATAAAATTAAAACTTTTACAGGATGCTAGAATTAGAGGATGATTTGGCCTTCCTAATTGGGAGTTGTATTATCAAGCTGCAAACTTAATGTGGATTAAAGAATGGATAACGTTAAGGAAGACTAGATTGTTGACATTAGAAGGTCATGATTTATTATTGGGTTGGCATACTTTTTTATGGTATAAGGGAACTAAATCACAGGGTTATTTTAGAAGGCATTATATACGGGAATCATTATGGTTGAATTGGGAGAAAATTAAGAAACAATGTTATTTGAAAATATTTGAAAAAAAGTTTGGTTATCAACTATTGAAGCTTTTTCGTATCTTATAACTTATAAGAAGGAACAAACAATTAGATATGGGGAAATATTGGATGAAAAGGGTGAACTTAAAACGATGCAAAATTTAGAAGAACAAGGTATAAAGATGAATTGGTTTTCATATGCGCAAATACATGCAAGGTATCTTAAAGATTCTAAAATAGAAGGATTTTATGATAAATTGACTGATTTAGATAGGATTTTGACAGGTACTGATGAAAAAGTGATTAAAAAATTATATAGTTATTTGTTGGAAATTAAATTAGAGGAAGAACAAGTTAAAGAAACAATGATTGCTTGGGGAAAGAATTTTGGATATGGGATTGATTTAGAGAAATGGCAAAAATTGTGGTCACAAAATTATTAAATGACAATGTCAACAGCATATAAAGAAAATTTGTATAAGATGTTTTACAGGTGGCACTTTCCCACGACAAGAATAGCAAGAATGTTCAAGAATAAATCTGAAAAGTGCTGGAAATGTCATCAGATGCCTGGCTCATATTACCATATGTGGTGGACTTGTGAGGAGGCCAGGAAATACTGGACTAGAATTCGCATATGGCTGGAAAAAATGACAAAGAAACACATAGATTTGAAACCAGAGATTTTTTAATTGGGAATCGTTCCTGATATATATTATAAAAATTTAAAGTATTTGATTGTAAATGTATTAACAGCGGCTAGGATTGTATTTGCTAAACATTGGAAAAGTGAGAAAATACCATTAGAGGAAGAAATTATTAAGAAAATATTGGAATGTGCTGAAATGAGCAGATTGACATTTGAAATTAGAGAACAAGAAAATAAACAATTTTATGAAGTTTGGGATATTTTTTATTAATGGTTAGATAATACAAAATAATAATAGAATATTTAGGAAATAATGAATACATAATTTTTCTTGGTTTTGATTATTTTTTAGAATATTTTATTAAGATAGATTTGGTATGATTCTATGATTTGGTATAAAATAATTTAACTTAATTATAGTTATCTCGCTTAAATATGAATTAGTAAAATTATAGTCAAATGATTGTTCAATAATGATATTGGGATAGTTTACTGATGATTGATAATGGGAGTTATTATGTAATATAATTATTTTGATGACTATGAAATGGATGCACAAAAGGGAGTGGTAAACCAGCCGATACACTGTAAATTTATGAAGAATGATATTTTTTTATGTTATGCTTTATGTCTTATATGTTTTTTGTTTGTTATTAAAATCAATAAAACTTTTATCAAAAAAAAAAAAGCGCCTCATCGAGTTCCATTTGCCCTTAAACCAAAGATTGACGAGCAGCTTGATAAATTAATATCCCAGGGGGTGTTAGAACCAACCGACCATTCTCCCTGGGAAACCCCAATCGTGACACCCATCAAGCCGGATGGATCGTTAAGAATTTGTGGGGACTACCGAGCCACCCTGAATCACGCCCTGCAGCAAAACGCTTACCCGGTACCGGTGGTGCAACGCCTTCTCCATTCCCTGGGGGGGGAAACTTCTTCGCTAAACTAGATCTAGCCCAGGCATACCAACAACTGCCTGCAGACAAAAATTGGCAGAGGCCCAAATGATTGTTACGCACCAAGGTGCGTTTAAATGTAACCGACTCCAATTCGGAGTAAGCGTGGCCCCGGGAATCTTTCAAAGTTTGATGGAAAGACTATTACAAGGGATAAAAGGTATTGTCCCCTATTTTGATGATGTTTTAATTGCTGCTCCAACTCAAGAAATACTAAGGGAGCGCCTGGGGTTGATTCTTCAGAGATTTAAAGACTCGGGTCTCAAAGTTAAAAAAAACAAGCGTCAACTATGAACGGATCGAGTAGAATTTTTAGGATATTTAACATGGCATTCACCCCACCGATAGCAAACTTAGGGCAATCAAAAATGCCCCCAAACCCCGCAATAAGGCTGATCTCCAAGCTTTCCTGGGCCTTATCAATTTTTATAACGTCTTTCTGCCTCACAAAGCAACCGTAGCCGAACCCCTACATCGTTTATTGGACAAAAAAGCAACCTGGGTTTGGGGGCACCGGGAGGAACATGCGTTTCAACAAGTAAAAAACCTATTGACCTCCGACGCTGTTTTGATGCAGTATAATGAGATCTTGCCTTTAACGGTTACATGTGATGCATCACCATTAGGAGTGGGTGCCATTTTGAGCCACGTTTTACCAAACGGAAGTAAAGCCCCTGTTGCCTATTTTTCAAAAACGCTATCAAAAGCAGAACGCAATTACAGTCAAATCGATAAGGAAGCTCTTGCTATTGTATCTGCTGTTAAACGATTTAATGAATATATTTATGGGCGAGCTTTCACTATAATAACTGACCACAAACCTTTACTGGGAATAATAGCAGGAAATAAACCAACCCCTTATATATTATCTCCCAGAATGACTTGCTGGTCAGAATTCTTGGCTGCCTATAATTATAAGTTGCAACACCGCCCGGGGAAAGCCATTCCCCATGCTGACGCATTGAGCCGTGCACCACTTCCAGAAACCATTAACGACCCTGCTCTGACCATCACAACACTGCAGATCGAGACACTCCAAAAACTGCCGCTGAAAGCTCGCGATATCGCGATTGAAACTAAACACCATCCCATTTTAGCATGTGTCCTCAGCTGGGTAGAGCGTGGATGGCCATTGGACCAAATCCCTGACAACTATGTTCCCTTCAAAAGTTGACAGACGGAACTGTTTTCCCAGAAGGGCTGCATCATTTGGGGCAATAGAGTTGTTGTCCCAGAGCAATTACAGCGAGCGGTACTGAGAACCTTGCACGATGGCCACTCCGGCATCGTGCGCATGAAAGCACTCGCACGAAGCTATGCATGGTGGCTGGGCATAGACAAGCAGATCAAAGCCTGGGTAAAGACTTGTCACAAATGCCATGAAGTCAGCAATGCCCCACCGAAAGCAACCCCAACAGAGTGGGAAACACCCAGGGGACCATGGTCCCGTATTCATCTGGACTTTACGGGACCTACGAATGGACACACATTTTTATTAACAGTGGATGCCTACTCGAACTGGCTCGAAATCCATGAGATGAAAAATACAACAACCGAATCAGTCATCAGGAAATTGGACAGGTTATTTGCAACACACGGACTACCGGAAGTTCTGGTATCTGACAACGGGCCCCAGTTTACCGCGCTTTCTTTTGAACAGTATCTGGCAGACCGCGGTATTCGCTATGTGCTAACTTCACCGGCGCATCCTGCGGCCAATGGAAGGGCCGAGCGCATGATACAATTCAGCAAAAGAACTTTACATAAAATGGACTATGGCAATATCGAAGACAAGATTAACCGGATACTCCTTTTGCAGCACATCACTCCACACAGTGTCACCAACAAAATTCCCGCAGAGTAATTAATAGGACGAAAACTCCACTCCCACCTCGACCGACTATACCCATCGTACGAACCTGAAAAACCACACGGATTTAGCGGGAAATGCCATAACTTCCAGGTAGGTGACTTGGTTTTCGCAAGAAACTTTTATGGCGACCCATTGTGGGTTGAGGCAACTGTAATCCAAGTAACCGGACCCAGATCGTACTGAGTGAAATGCCGCGACGATAGAATATGGAAGCGCCATATTGATCAGCTGCGTTCAAGGCTGCAGTCTGGGGTCTGTGATTCCAGTGATTTCCAAACTGAGGGGGGAGGAGACACCGAGAAGGCTGAGTTTGGAACGGCGGAAAGCACAAGTGGAAGAAATGACCACTCAGACACAACATGTGAAGAAAGATCGGGGACAGGGGTAAACTTGCCTCAAAGGGATACCGAGGACATTAGTGGTAACGAAAGTTTAGATACAGAACCAGAGGCACCCTGTTCACCAGATAACATCCTACCCCAACAAGACTCTAGACAAATACCGGGAGGACAACGTAAATCAAATAGACAATCAAAACAACCGGCCTACCTCAAAGACTACGTGACCGCATCCCTTAAACGGAACCCAGGGGGAAGGGGTGTTGTGAATTAATAAAAGTGCTTGAATAAAGATTGTTGAAACCTTAAAGTAAAGTGCAGGCTTCTGGCCCTGCACTTCTGATTGGCCGATAATAGCGATATCTGATTGGTCCGTTCAGGAGAATCTGATTGGCTATTAACGAGCCCTTCTCATTGGTTAACGTTCCAGTGTTTTCATTGGCTAAATACCCTAGAGCTTGCCTATATAAAGGGGGCTGTTGTGGCCATTATGAGAGCTGTTGCACCATGTTAAATAAAGAGTTGAAGTTCACCGTTCATTGATTCATCTTCACTTCTTGCGCCACGCACAGAACTTAACATAGACAGCAGAAAAGAACATTAGCATTGAAAACTAAAAAACAGAACAACAATTTTGTATGTCATAGCTGTGCCGATAACCCTGGAAGTGACTTCTTTCAAGATTTCTACCATAAATTCATGGACCAATATTATTTCTGCCTACTGGGAGTGTGGTTAAAATTTAAGACAGAAGGCTTCTCAGCTAGGAATTAAATCAGGGACGTAAATTATTTTCTGCTGAACTATGGTTTTCTCATCTGAAGTATTTTACTATCTGCTGTGTCCAGGTATAATATATTTACCCATAGAAAGACTTGGAACTCAGTAAAATTTATTTTAAATATTTTAAGTATTTCCAGGAAGGCTATGTCTGTTTTGAAAATGATTTAGAAAACATGCTTTGCACTTTTAAAGCAGTATAGCTTTTTCATGCTGGTGAGAAAGGCTGAAAAAGGAGGGCTGTTTTGATGAATATATTAATATTTTTTTAAAAAATAGCCTTAATTCTCAGTAAACTTTCCTGTTAATCTACATTCTGTCTACATTCCTTTGTTATTCTAAATGCATCCAAAGCATTTCAGAGATTATATCCTATGAAATATTAGCTTGCCTTTTTTGAAAATAATATGTCTACAACTGCTCTTTTCATCATTTTAGTATTTCAGTATATTACATATCTACTCAGAAGCAGTTTCACTAAGTTCAGAATAGTACAGTTCTTACTAATAGCAAACTTACTAAAAAACTGCAATTAATCCTTGGAACTATAGACATTTCAGACCTTCAAATAGATAGTTACTAAATTTATTGATTTTTTATTTGTTTTCTAGGAAAAAGATATAAATCCCCAATATGAGATTCCAAAATTCTTATGAGTTGACTACTTCTCAGTTCCAGCAATTTTAAGATGTCTGAATTTTAACTTTGAGAATTTCCCAGCCAGTACATAAAGGGCTGAAATGATACACTGAGAGAACAATTTCCAGAAATTCCAGCCATTATGATCCATAGTGAGGTAATACTTAGTCTAATGGTCCAAAACATTTCTCAGTCTGGCAAATTTAAGATGTCTGACAAATGTAAGAATCTCTGAATCAACACCTGAAGTCCACAGATCTTAAAGATTTTACAGCTATCAAATACAATTAATGCTAAGTATCTCTATCTAATGCTTGTAGCTTTAGTATCTATATCTAATGCTTGTAGCTTTTTAATAAATGAGTAATTAACTATGAAATCTAGATTGATTAATTCCTGAAAAATAAATATATTTACATCCTACAACACCTTGAATCTTCAAATACCTACGCAAGGGTCCTCTTTGTAGATTTCAGTTCAGCATTCAATACCATCATTCCAGACACTCTTCTAAGTAAATTAAACCAACTAGCGGTACCTGAAACACTTGTAAGTGGATCATAAGCTTCCTAACAGACAGGAAGCAGCAGGTGAAGCTAGGCGGAATCACATCCGATATCTGTACAATCAGCACACAAACCCTCAAAGGCTGTGTGCTATCTTCACTTCTCTTCTCCCTATATACCAATGACTGCATCTCAATGATCCATCTGTTAAAATACTGAAGTTTGCTGATAACACAACAGTGATTGGTCTCATTCAAGACAATGATGAATCTGCATACAGACAGGAGTTTATACAACTTGCCTCATGGTGTAACCGGAACAATCTGGAACTGAACACACGCAAAACCGTAGAAATGGTGGTAGACTTTAGAAGAAACCCTCCCATACTATCACCTCTTACAATACTAGACAACACAGTATCAACAGTAGAGACCTTCAAATTTCTAGATTCTATTATATCACATGATCTAAAATGGACACCTAACATCAAAAACATCATCAAAAAAGCACAAGAAAGAATGTTCTTTCTGCACCAACTTAGAAAGCTCAAACTGCCCAATGAGCTGCTGATACAGTTCTACAGAGGAATTATTGAGTCTATCATCTGCACCTCTATAACGGTCTGGTTTGGTTCTGCATCCCAACAGGACAGACACAGACTTCAGAGGTTAATTAGGACTGCAGAAAAAAACAATTACTATCAACCTGCCTTCCATTGAGGACCTGTATACTACACACGTTAAAAAGAGGGCTGTGAAAATATTTACAGACCTCTCACATCCCGGACATAAACTGATTAAACTCCTCCCCTCAAAACGATGCTACAGAACACTGCACAACAGAACAACTAGACACAAAAACAGTTTTTCCCCGAAAGCCATCACTCTGCTCAACAAATAATTCATTCAACCCTGTTCAACTATTACAAAGTCTGCATTACTATTACTGTTAAATCTTGTCATCACTTCTTATCACCCACCCCCTCCCACTTGTGACTGTATGACTGTAACTTTGTTGCTTGTATACTTACGATTTATATTGACTGTTTCCTAGTATGATTGATTGTTTATTGTACTCTATGACTATCATTAAGTGTTTATGTTATGATTCTTGATTCTTAATGAATGTACCTTTTCTTTATGTATACTGAGAGTATTTACACCAAGACAAATTCCTTATGTGTCCAGTCACACTTGGCCAATAAAGTATTCTTTCTTTCTTTCTTTCTTTCTTTCTTTCTTTCTTTCTTTCTTTCTTTCTTTCTTTCTTTCTTTCTTTCTTTCTTTCTTTCTTTCTTTCTTTCTTTCTTCCTTCCTTCCTTCCTTCCTTCCTTCCTTCCTTCCTTCCTTCCTGTCTGTCTGTCTATCTATCTATCTATCTATCTATCTATCTATCTATCTATCTATCTATCTAAAACATCTTGGAGATGTAGATGAGTTACCCTTAATTCAGCTAACAGATAACTAAACAAAAAATGTTATTATTAGCCATAGAAAACAAAAGAATATTTAACTTTTTCACAAATTCCTTAACATTTTAGGCTATCTTATTTCTTTAGTTCTATATTTCTTTGCTAACATATCATATTATAAATAATTTTACTTTCAGCTTCAGGACTTTTTATGGCTGATAATACACATTGTATAATATGTTTGACAGTGCTTGGAGCAAATAATTATAATTGTACATATTCAACTACTTGTGGCTATAGTAGAATCAGCATAACCTGTGAAAAATTTGTTTATACACTGTTATGGTTCCCCTTTTGCTAGATAGTGTGAGAGACTTAGAATTGAGACTATTTCATTAACTATCCCTGTTCTCTCCTATATTCACTGATAAATTCATAAAGTGTAGGTTGCAATTATGCCTATGGCAATCATGTAAGGAGATGGAAAACCTTCAAAATGCATTCCAGGTGCAAAGCTCATTAAATTCATTGCCTTCTATATAAATTCCATTGAAATACAAAAGAAGTGGAAAATAATTCTAACAAATGAATTAATATAAACCACTATTGACTTAAAGATTATAGCCTGTAATTTAGATAGTTTACATGATATTTTAGTATTCCTGCTTGCAAGAGATAGTGTTTAAAAAAGTTTGGAGTAGTTATCTTCTATTGGAGTGGAGGAGGAACTGATGGTTTAATCCAGCAGATTAAATTTAATATGTCAGCACGTGGCCCAGAGGGGAAAATACCTCCTACTTGGAAGGTTGAGAGTTCAATCCTAGGTAGATGTTTCTCTATTAGGGCACAAAGAGAAAATATCTGCTGTGAACTCCATGTAGGCATTAGAAAGGGCATCCGGCCAGTAAATGCTCACTGCATTCAGTTACCCCAACTCCAATCTGAATCAAGGGATTACAGGGTTGTAAAAAGAAAAAAAAACTTAATGTGCCAGATTGACCCAGCAGAGAGGGCTTACTGCATTGGTCAATGAACTGCAACTATTGAGATCCAGAAAAAGAGCCTTCTCGGCTATAGTGCCTACTCCTTGGAACATCTCATCTTTTAGTTAAGATCTGCCTCGCTAAGACCAGGCTTTGCTGGTTAGTCTGGAGAACAGATGGGGGAATTCCATGCTGGAAGTGGCTGCAGGGTTGATGGCAGATTTCACCTGCTCCCCCAGTCTTGCCCTCTGCTCTCTATCTGCCCTTTTTCATATTGATGTTTTTTTGTAGTATTCTTTTTCATTATTTATTTTATTGTTCTATTAGTTTACTTTAGTTTTGTTTATAATCTTTTCAAGAATTCTTTTTTTATTGTTGTAAACTGCTTAGTGTAGCCCCACAACGAGATAGGTAACAAATATGTTTAAGAAACAAAAGCAAACAAACAATCCTGCCTCTCTCATTGTAGTTTGGAAAGAATTATGATTTGTTAAATTAAGCAAATAATGCATGACTCGTGACTTAACTGGACCAAGACTCTTACTGACAAAACTGAATCACACACTTAATTTTTTTTTCGTTTTAAGTTCATGTGGAACTGCAAAAATACTGATTCTGTGGGTAGTGTCAAACAAACCAGTCTGAAGATGACAATATATACAGGCCTGGTTTATTTTCTGAAGGCCATATCAAACCCAGAATAATTCCTCTCTGTCTCAATATCTTTTGGTCACTTTAAAACAGATCGAGCATCTAGACCATGGCATATTCACAATACACAAGATAGCGTCCAGCCTACTCAGGAGACCTGTTGTCAAGGCAACTGGGGATAGCTCAGTGGCAGTGTTTAACCTTTTTTGCCTGGGCCCCTTTCACAATAGGTAGTAGAAAAGGGAACAAGCTCGTATAGCCTATAAAATGCTTTTGGAAGTACAACTGTTCCCAGTTTTGCTCTTCTGGTGGTATAGTTTTGCCCTCCTGCAGACTAAGTCTTAAAAGCTTAATCTGGCCCAATGCATAGAAGGAGGGGACCTCGCAATAGATAAATAATGAACTCTAAGCTCTGCCTCACCTTTTAAAACTGCCATTCAGTTTACTGCCGAAATAACTCTTCTTATTCAGATGCCTGCTTTTGTTTAGCTGTAGGCCCAGTTAAAACACCTTGCTAAGTTTCTTTTGGTTTAGGACAAAGATGAGAATGCGTGCTGTATGACTATTTTCTTAGTCTTAAAAATGTGATATTAATCACAAAGATTATTGCTCTACATTTTTAATATAAATTTGTGCCTTGATGTACATTTTAGGTCTCTTTGTATGCACTGCATCTCTAAGACCTCTGCACAATTTTCACCAGTCTCTGGAAACTGTGAAATTCATTGCAAAATCTTTTATATTTCTTTTCGGTAAGTAGTTGATTTGGAGACATAATTTGGACTGTTGTCTTATTGAAATATCCAGCCTCTTTCAGCTTCAGTTTTTTCGTTGGCAATCAGATATTGGCTTCTAGGGATCGTTGCCATTTACTGAGTACATTCTTTCTTCTACATTCAAATATTTCCTGAGGCTTTACTTTAACAGTTGTAAGTAACTTTCATTTTTAACATGTTTCTTACTGTTTAAATTGCTAGTTGGATGCATTTGCTGTTTTCTTGCCTTGTAGGAGTGAATTATATTCAAGTTCCAAATGTTCAGACAGCTGCTTACAAGACTCTATTAAAAATTAACAAAACAACAGTCACTAGAGTTGTTATAGAAATGTCTGAGTATTTCTTCACTTGTGGAATCATTTTTCCAGGTCAACTATAGGCTTAAGACATCAGTTACATCTTTGGGACCTTATTAACATATATCCTTACAGAGGAATAAGAGGAGGAGAAAGGGGAGAAGGAAGCAGAAATGAATCAGCTGAAAATATATCCAAACTTCTGTCACATGTATTGTTTATTTATACTCAATGTGCAAATAACTGCACATATTGTAAACAGTAAGTATGAATTCAAATTTGTAGTAAGGTGTCAGGTAGATGTTGAGTCAACTTCTGTTCTTTTAGAGATTCATTGAAATGTAGAATTTGACTCTTAAGTCAAATTCTTACCTTTCTTGCAACATACAAATTCATTGTGAAGAAAAAAAATTAAGATTGTATTCGACATTGTGTAACATATAACTGGAATTCAGAGCACATTCCAGTTAAAGTATTATTTTACAAATAGTTTATCTCTGTACGACACAAGTTAAAATGGGATTGTGTAGCCCTTCCCCTAAGATTAATATAGTAGGCAAAACCTGCATAAAAATACATAGGGCTGAGGGCCATTTCACCATTTGTATATTGACTTAGTCATTTTACATATCTCTGAACTGAATTAGAGGTTGATTTAATACTATAGTAGTTCTTCAGGTGAGTCTGTGAGATGCAAGGCCAAAAAAATCAAGAAGATATACGTGACCATGCTGTCAAAATCATTATCTTTATCCTATCCACGGTGCCTCTGAAATACTTTACAATTCCTTTCAAGTGGAAATTGAAAAAGAGATAGTTGGGTTCTAGAAGACCATCTTTATTATCAAATAATATTATCCTCCAGCAGAAATGAAATAATCTACATTAACTGGTGATAGAAATGGGTTGAAAGAAAAAAATAAGAATATTGTAGACATTGACATTTTTTAATTGTACATCATTTTAATGATTCCAAAGAACCTGTTCTACGTATAAGCACTGATAAAAAGAAGCTAACAGGAATTCTGCAAAAGAAAGGCTTCTGAACATAAATATAACCCATCTGAAAAGCAGCAAATGAGCTCAATGTATTTTGCACTCAAATTTTTTTGAATCATATATATTATTCAGTAATATTGAATTTTGCAACCACTGGATAATCCTTGTTCTTCAGGGTTGGTGGGGTGGGGGGGAAAGTAACCTAACCTACATGTCTCAGCCTTCAGTAATGAAAGTAGCATTTATGATAGTTTTTAAGGACTCTTCCTTATCTTTCAATCTACCTCATATTAACTGGACCCTTACCAAATGTACAACTGAACCCACACATGCAACCTTCTACAATGCAGTAACAAATTTGGGACTAGAACAACTAGTAACCAACAACACTAGACTTAACTGCCTCGATCTCATCTTCTGCAATAGTTTGAATTCAATTTAAGAGTTGTTAACCTAATCTTACGTAGCTTTTTCTCTAGTAATATTACACTAATAACTAGAGTATACAAAACATTTGCTAGACCAATACTCAAATACAGCTCATCAGCCTGGAACCCACATTACGTATCTGATATTAACACAGTTGAGAAAGTCCAGAAATATTTCACAAGAAGAGTTCTCCACTCCTCTACCCATTGTAGAATACCTTATGCCATCAGACTCAAAATTCTAGACCTAGAAAACCTAGAACTATGCCATCTTCAGTCCAATCTAAGTATAACATCTAAAATCATACATAACAATGTCCTACCAGTCAATGAATACTTCAGCTTCAATCAAAACAACACAAGAACAAACAATAGATACAAACTCAAGGTTAATCGCACCAAACTTGACTGTAGGAAATACGACTTCAGCAACAGAGTGGTCAATGTCTGGAATACTCTGCCTGACTGTGTTTTTTTCCCCAAACCCCAAAACCTTAGACTGTCTACTATTGACCTCACCCCTTTCCTAAGAGGTCTGTAGAGGGTGTGCATAAGCACACTAACGTGCCTACCGTCCCTTTCCTATTGTTTCTTTTATATATTTTTAAATTTTTCTTATATGTATCCATGTATTCATAACTATGTTGTTGCTTATACCTATTTTCTTGTAAGCAATTGACAAATAGAAATAAATAAATAAATCTGATAATTATTTCTCCTTCTGTATTAGTTTTTGGTCTTAGAGATAGACATAGCATGAAGATAGGCAGAGTACTTTCTGTCGTGTCCGCGAAATGACGCCAGGAGTCGGTGACTTAGTGCAAAGCTCTTTATTTGAATTACTGGAACCGAACCGCCGAAAGGAAAAAAGCCCGCGGCTTTTATTCCTTTCGCTGCGGCGGCCGCGGCCAATGGCAGCGCTTCGAATCTCCCGTGCTCTGAACGAACCAATCGCGGGAGATTCTTAACGAGCCAATTGGCGCGGCTCGCCTGACCAATCGGAAAGCCCCGCGCTTTGGCCAATCAAAGCGCGGGGATTTCAAGTATGTTAATGAGGACAGAACACCCCTCCCCTCTTGGTTCAGTCCTTACGTTGCGTAGTCACATAGGTAGGTGGGGCTCCGTCTGGTCCTACTTGACCTGCGCAATTCAGTTGTAGGCTGGATCTCGGCCGGTTCGGTCAGGATCTTCGTTGCTCCTGCTGCTGTGGGAACCGGCTGGTCGATCGGGCCGGTTCTTTCTCCGTAGCTCCCTCCTGGGCCTTCTGGGTTGGTTGAGCTACGGGTTTCGCCGCTCCTGCTCGGTCTTTCCGGGTCGGTCGAGCTGGCTTGGCTGTTCTTTTCTGGCGAGGGGTCGTGATGGCTGCGTTTCGGTGAGTACTGCTGGTTTATTTTTCCTTGTATTCGGTCTCCTGGGTATTCCCTCCCCCCTTGGCTTGCGTTACGGGGGTTGGGTTCGCTTGCGGTCCTCGACCTAAGTTGGTCGATGTGGCGTTTCCACGCTCGTCCGTCTGCTGTTTGTAGCCGGTACGAGTGTGGGCCTGTTGCTTGGGTGATGACGGCTGGGATCCATAGAGGGTCTCCCGTCAGGTTTTTTGCATATACGGGGTCCCCGGGTGCAAACGTTCGGTTTTTTGTGCTTGAGTCTGGGGGCCGCTCCGGGTTATACGTAGGGTGTAACCTGTCGAGTGGGGACCTTAGCTTTCTACCCATTAGTAGTTCGGCTGGGCTTTTGTTGGTAGTGGTATTCGGGGTTATGTGTTGGGTAAAGAGTAGTCTGTTGATTTTCTCTTGGATCTCCCCGTGGTCTATTTTCCGGATGGTCTTTTTGGTGAATTGGACCATCCATTCCGCCCTACCGTTCGCCGCCGGGTGCGCCAGTGCTGTTAGTGCGTGGCGGATGCCCCTTTCTGCCAGGAATTTCTCGAATTCCAGCGAGGTAAACTGGGGCCCGTTGTTGGAGACGACGACGTCTGGGAGGCCGTGTGTTGCAAAGAGTTTGCAGAGTTCTTTGGTCACGGCCTCCGTGGTTGTTGTCTTCATGTTGCTTACCTCCAGCCAGTTGGAGTAAGCGTCAACTGTTATGAGGAAGGTGTGTCCATTTGTGGGCCCGGCGAAGTCTATATGGATTCTGGACCAAGGTCCCCTTGGGGTTTCCCACTCTAGGACGGATGCTGTGGGTGGGCTGGGCCTTGTTTCCTGGCATCGTTGGCACCTAGCTACCCAGGCCTCTATTTGTTTGTCCATCCCTGGCCACCAAGCGTAACTTCTGGCCAGGGCTTTAGTCCTTACGATGCCAGGGTGCCCCTCGTGCAGCATTTCCAAAACCTTCCCCTGTAGTTTGTCCGGAATGACCACCCTGTCTCCCCATAGAATGCACCCTTTTAACAACGAGAGTTCCGTTTGGCGGTTTCGAAACGTCTTGACGGACTCGTCGTTGTCCCTTTCCGGCCACCCTTTCTCCACCCAATGCAACACCCGCGCCAGACGCCTGTCTTTATTAGTTTCTCGGGCAATGTCTGACGCGGTTATGGGCAGGTTGGGTAGAGTCTCGATGCTGAGGGTGGTCGTCGTGGGTGCTGGGTCGGAGTCGGGTTCCGGTAGTGGCGAGCGGCTTAAGGCGTCTGCATGGGAGATCGTCTTACCCGGTCTGTGTATGAGTTCGTAGTTGTAGGCCGCCAGGAACTCGGACCACCTTGTCATTCGGGGAGACAGAATGTTCGGGGTGGCCCGGTTCCCTGCAAGGATTCCCAGCAACGGCTTGTGGTCCGTTATAATGGTGAAGGTCCGGCCGTAGAGGTATTCGTGGAATTGTTTTATGGCGGCAACTATAGCCAGAGCCTCTTTGTTCAGTTGGCTATAGTTCCGCTCCGGTTTGGTGAGGGTCCTTGAAAAGAACGCGATGGGTGCTTCTTTTCTGTCGGGAAGGGTATGGCTGAGGACAGCGCCGACGCCGAAGGGTGATGCGTCGCAAGTGACGGCCAGAGGCAGGGTCTCGTTGAATTGTATGAGGACGGCGTCGGAGGTGAGGAGGTCCTTTGTTTTTTGGAAGGCGGCTTGCTCCCGTTTCCCCCAAGTCCAGGTTGCCGCCTTGTCCAGGAGCCTATGCAAGGGCTCTGCCGCCGTCGCCTTTTGGGGTAGGAAAACATTGTAAAAGTTCAGTAACCCCAAAAATGCTTGTAGTTCAGTCTTTGATTTAGGGGTGGGGACCTCTTTGATGGCCTTGATTTTTTTGCTTGTGGGGTGAATGCCATGCCGGTCTAGGAGGTAGCCCAAGAATTCCACTCGTTCCGTGCAAAGCTGGCATTTTTCCCTCTTTACTTTTAGTCCCGTCTCTTTAAATTTAGTTAGGACCTCTCTTAGTCGACTTTCTAGTTCGGCTTGGTTGGGTGCCGACACTAGGACGTCGTTGAAATAAGGTACCACCCCCTTGATACCTTGCAATAGCCTCTCCATTAGGCTCTGAAATATGCCCGGTGCCACGCTGACTCCGAATTGGAGTCGGTTGCATTTGAATGCTCCCCGGTGGGTGACAATGGTCTGTGCTTCTGCCGTTTGCTCGTCGACCGGCAACTGTTGGTATGCCTGGGCGAGATCGAGCTTGGCGAAAACCTTGCCCCCTCCCAGGGAGTGCAGTAGGTGTTGCACTATTGGGACGGGGTAGGCACTTTGTTGCAGCGCGCCATTTAGGGTGGCCTTATAGTCCCCACAGATTCTCACCGACCCATCGGGCTTGATCGGGGTGACTATGGGGGTCTCCCACCGGGCGTGGTCTATGGGCTGCAGTACCTCCTGTTTGACGAGCTTATCAATTTGCTCGTCTATTTTGGGTTTCAGTGCGAATGGCACCCGCCTTGGTTTCAGGCGTTTGGGGGGGACGTTAGGGTCTAGGTCGAACGAGATAAGGGGCCCTCGGTACTTGCCCAGGTTTCCGTCGAAGACCTCTTGGAACTCCTGGGCTAGCCGCTGTTCCCAGCCGTCGTCGGTGACATGGTTGACTCCCGTGAGGGCGATGTCGAGCGGGGCGAACCATTGCAGACCCAGTAGGCTTGGGCGGTCGCGGTCGACGATCGTTAGGGGGAGTCGTTCGGTGCGCCCCTTATACGTTATTTCAAAACTTTTGGTGCCGACTACCGGGATGCGGTTTCCCTGGTAGTCCTTTACAATGAATCTCTGGTTGTCTACGTTCCTCTTTTGGAGGTTAGGCACCAACCGCTTTATCTCGTGCCAAGCAATCATGGAGAGGTAGGACCCGGAGTCCACCTCCATTTTGCACGGCTGGCCCTCGATGCGTACCTCGACATGGATTTTCCGGGCGTCGTTGGTGATGGCGTGGCCGATGGTGACCGTCTGGTGGGTCTCCTCTCTCCGCCGGTTGTCGCCGCCTCGCGAGGATCGTCCGCTCCGGTCCCATCGGCTGTCCGAGTGGCGATCTCTGGTCCGGGGCGGTGTGCTCTCCCTCCTGCGGTCGCTCTGGTCCCATCGAGCCGGACTGCAGTTTTTCTTCAGGCGGCAAACCTGGGCGATGTGCCCCTTTTTATCGCAATGTCGGCAGATGGAATCGAAAAACCGGCATTCCGACCTGGGGTGGTCGCCGCCGCAACCGGCACAGTTGGTCCTTGACTTATGACCTTTCCGGTTCCGTTGGTCGCGCCCTGTCTGGAGTCGATGGATGTCCTCCTCGTCTTCGGACGTGCTGGATGCCGAGTGGAAGTCGCCCTGGTGTGTTGTCGTCTCGGTTTTTGGTTTGGTCGACCTTGCCAGGTTGTTGTTTCCGCCGCGGTCCCTCGTGTCTGGTCTGCGCATGCTATCGGCGGAAGTTCGGGTGGCTTCTGCGGCTGCGGCTGCGGTGAGGGCATCTGCTAAGCTGATGTCACCCTTAGCCATCAGCCGGCTCTGGAGGGCGGGGTCCCACAGACCGAGCACGATTCGGTCTCTCAGGGTGTTGTTTAGGTTATCAAATTCGCAGAGCCCCCCTAGGCGCCGCAGCTCGGCGACGAAGTCGCTCAATTTCTCACCCGCTCTCTGGTCCCGCCGGTAGAACTCATTACGTCGGATCAGGATGGGGACCTCTGGAGCGTAGTGTCGCCGAAGGATGGGTTCAAGGACATCCCAGTCCATGGCGGTTGCATCGGCGGGCTTGGCCAATGCTTTGGCCATCTGGAATACTTCGGTCCCGCAGTGGGTGAGGAAGACGGCGCGTTTTAGCGGGCCCGAGGCATCCTTCATGCCGGTGCATTCGAGGTACATGCGGAATCGGTCGGAGAACGATTCCCAGTCTTCGGTGACGGGGTTGAAGGGGGCGGGCGGTGTGATTTTCACCATCTTGGTGCTTTGTCTGGCTTCCGTCGGACACGGGGTTCGGTTCAGGGTCTGGATCCCACCCTCGTCGCCAGTGTCGTGTCCGCGAAATGACGCCAGGAGTCGGTGACTTAGTGCAAAGCTCTTTATTTGAATTACTGGAACCGAACCGCCGAAAGGAAAAAAGCCCGCGGCTTTTATTCCTTTCGCTGCGGCGGCCGCGGCCAATGGCAGCGCTTCGAATCTCCCGCGCTCTGAACGAACCAATCGCGGGAGATTCTTAACGAGCCAATCGGCACGGCTCGCCTGACCAATCGGAAAGCCCCGCGCTTTGGCCAATCAAAGCGCGGGGATTTCAAGTATGTTAATGAGGACAGAACACTTTCAATGTTTAATCTGGAAGAACCACATTAGTAATAAATTGCATAAAATAAATATAATGAAAAGACGCAGAAGACAGATATCTCATTTATATATCTTCTCCCAGGGGTCCCCAACACCCATGTGGTCTGTTTGGAACTGGGCCTGCACACAGCTCAACTTGGGTGAATGGGCTGGTGCATGCACATGCAGCTTGATTTGCATGAGCAGCGGGCTGGCACAACACCACCACTTGCACAGGCCGATTCCCCTCCCCACGCCAAGCTACAAAACCATAAAGGTTGGGGAACACTGTGTTGTACCACAGAATACCCAAGTGTTTTTTGGGATTGGCAGAAGGGTTAGCAATGGGGGATATATCTGGATGGCATTCCAAAGAAGTGGAAGAGAACCCAAATTGCAAAGTCAGAATCTAACTCATATTTACATTAAATACACAGAGAAATATTCTTAACATATTCTGAATAATATTTGGAAAATGCTATTTAATTGGCAGAAGCTGCTGTGGGAGGATTTAGTGACGTAATATATTACTGTTTCTGTTTTAATTTTAATGGCTATTTATAATTTTTATGAATAAGAGATCTAGAGTCATTAAAGATGGGTGAAATACAGATTATATTAAATACATTTATTTAAAATCTTTGCACCAGCTATAGTTTATAAAATTCCATATTAGTCCTGTTCTACCATATTAAAATTATAGTTGAATAGCAACTTTTGGAAGAGCTCCATGGTCACGGGGAGACCAGAGGTGGTATTCAGCAGGTTCTGACCAGTTCTGAAAAACCAGTAGTGGAAATTTTGAATAGTTGGAGAACTGGCAAATGTCACCTCTGACTGGAGATTTTACACTATCCTTCCTCTGCCATGTCCACCAAGCCACACCCACAGAACCGGTAGTAAAAAAAATTGAATCCCACCACTGGGGGAGACAATGTCCATGAAGCCCTAGCACCATATGTAATCCACCCTGCTATGCTTGTGTATCAACTTCCCATTCACTCAAGCAGAGATAGCAGAAAAACGCCTATTAAATTCATGTAAAGATCAAAACTACACATCAGGGAAACCATGATTGCTGAGATTGGTTTGACCACAGTTTTACAAAAAGCTAAAGAACCATAGCATTAATTCAAGAAAACGTAAATGAAGATAAAGGGTTCTCTCCCCCCTCCTGTATTATCAACTGCACACTGTTCCTATCATTGGATGATTGATTAGGAATTTTTCCCACCAAAATGAACGTAAATGAACAGTATGTTTCCTGTAGGAGTGCAAAGATGCCCAAGGCTGACTATAATTCTTCTCAAGGATTCTAAAGGATGGCGTTTCATTGTCTGAAAAACATCAAGATCTGATACAAATAAAAGGTCAGAAGAAAGAAACGATGTTTGCATAAAAAAAAAATGTTCTTGGACTGTCAGACAAGATGGGCAGAGGAAAAGGAACCAAAGTGGCATCTGGAGGCTATTGTATTGCTTTTAAGCATGTTCTGCACTATAATGTAGTTCATTCAGGTGACAAGCAAAGGTCTGGCCAGACATTCTGCCCGGTGAAGAATCTGCCTATGTGAGCTGAAGATCATTGCCAAGTCATTGTCTGCGTCTTCTAGACAAATAATAGTCTTGGTGTGTTTTTTTCCTGGATCTTTACAAGGGGAAAAAATGAACTTTTGTGAAAAGTTTATGTTTAATCACTTTGTCTAAAGGTCTTCTTCTAAAAACGGTTGTAAAACAAGCTTTATATCTGAGAAATTTGCAAAAAATTAACTGAGTGAATGCCCCAAAGAAGCAATATTTAAATGATAAATCTGCTGGAGTCATATTCAGCAGGTTCTGACCAGTTCTGCAGAATCGGTAACGGAAATTTTGAGTAGTTCCGGCAAATACCACCTCTGACTGGCCCTGCCCCATCTATTCTCTGCCTCCCAAGTCCCAGCTGATTTTGTTTGGGTCTTATTTTGTTGCCCTGCACAGGAGAATGGAGCTGGAAAGCAGGTTAGTCGGGTGTGGAGGGAATGAGGATTTTGCAATAGCCTTCCTCCAGGCGTGGGGAAGGAATGGGATTTTACAGTATCCTTCCCCTGCCATGCCCAGCTAGCCATGCCACACCCACCAAGCCACGCCCACAGAACCGGTAGTAAAAAAATTTGAATCCCACCACTGTACTGGACGTGGATGAGGTGTACCAGCTCAGATTATTTCACCATCTAGATACTACTGTTGCTTACTCAGATTGTCACTGCAGGATATCAGGCAAATCTCTTTCTGTTAGGAATGATTTTGGGAAGAACTTGCTGTGCTGTCTAGACAGTTTAGAGTTAATGGGATTTGGAATAGTTAGTTAGGAACTGTGAGCTGTCCCCTTAAGGGAATGCATCATGGTAAATGTAGTTAAGGTATCCTGGGAAATGTAGTCCATGTCATGTGGTCACATCTGTAATCCAGATTGGTCACTAAATTGTGGGTCAGGGGAGGTCTCCCTCACTCTTGCCTGAAGCCATTACCATGCGGTTGCTCTTTAAAAAAAAAAAAGTTTTATTGTTTTTTAAGACATAAACAAATAAAACATAAAAACATCAAGCCATCTTCCATATGTATACATACAGTGTGTCGGTTGGTTTACAAACTGTTTTGTGCTTTCACTTCGTAGTCTTCAATTACAATTACATTGTATGTATTCTCATATTGTCAATCAAATATTCCTAATATCATTAATATCATTATTAATCGATCATTTGACTATGCTATTATTCATTCATGTTTTACGAGATAATCAATATTTTGTTTAATTTGTTTTATGACAGTTCATATTATCATCTCAGATCTATCCTACAAACATTTTGTAGATATAATAAAAAATACAACTTTATATATTCATTATGTTCTAAAAATCTACATATTTCATTACCATGTTTTATTGTCTAATCATTGATAGAATAGATCCCAAATTTTATAAAATTGTTCATCATCTTGTTCTCTGATTTCAAATGTCAATCTACTCATTTCAGCACATTCCAATATTTTCTTAATAATTTCCTCCTGTGATGGTATTTTCTCATTTTTCCAGGTTTTGGCAAATACAATCCTAGCTGCTGTTAATACATTTACAATCAGATATTTTAATTCTTTGCTATATGTTTCAGGTAAAATTCCCAATAAAAATATCTCTGGTTTCAAGTCTATATGCTTTTTTGTCATTTTTTCCAACCATGTGTGGATTTTAGTCCAATATTTTTTGGCATCCGCACAAGTCCACCACATATGGTAATATGAGCCAGGTACTTGATGACATTTCCAACATTTTTCAGATTTATTCTTGAACATTCTTGCTATTCTTGTTGGGGGAAAATGCCACCTGTTAAACATCCTATACAAATTTTCTTTATATGCTGTTGACATTGTCATTTTATAATTTTGAGACCACAATTTTTGCCATTTCTCTAGATCAATCCCATATCCAAAATTCTTTCCCCAAGCAATCATAGTTTTTTTAATCACCTTTTCATCAGTAGCTGTCAAAATCTTATCTAAGTCAGTCAGTTTATCATAGAAACCTTCTGTTTTAGAATCTTTATCATACCTTGAATGTATTTGTGCATATGAAAACCAATTCATCTTTATACCTTGTTCTTCTAATTTTTGCATAGATTTAAGTTAACCCTTTCTATTCAATATTTCACCATATCTAACTGTTTGTTCCTTTTTGTATATTATAGGATAGGAAAAAGCTTCAATAGTCGTAGTCAGACTGGAATTTTCAAATAACATTGCCTTTTAGTCTTCTCCCAGTTTAACCACAGAGATTCCCGTATATAATGTCTTCTAAAATACCCCTGTGTTTTAGTTCCTTTATACCATAAAAAAGCATGCCACCCCAACAACAGGTCATGTCCTTCTAATATCAACAATCTAGCATTTCTTAGAGTTATCCATTCCTTAACCCATATCAATTTTGTAGCTTGGTAGTGCAACTCCTAATTAGGCAAACCAAATCCTCCTCTTATTCTAGCATTTTGCAAAAGTTTTAGTTTTATTCTCACTTTCTTACCTTGTCATATATATTTCAACACAATTTTATTGAAATCTTCAAAATAATCTTTTCCAAGCCTAATTGGAATTGTTTGGAACAAATATAAAATTCTGGGTAATATATTCATCTTGATTGTTGATATTCTCCCCATTAATGACAGTTGTAAATTTTCCCATTTCGCCAAATCTAGCACTATCTGCTGCTTGAGTTTAATATAGTTATTCTCTTTTAGTGTGCTACATCTTGCTGTCAAATGTATCCCCAAGTACTTGATCTTATTTGTGACCTGGATTTTCAAAACATCCGCCAATTCTTCCTTTTTTCTTGATAACATATTCTTTGTCAAAATCTTTATTTATTTTCAAACCGCCCACCTTCCCATATACCTCTATCTTTTCTATCAATTTTAATGCTGTTTCTAGTGGGTCTTCTAAAATGAAAACCAGATCATCTGTGAATGCTTGCAATTTAAATTCTTCCTTTTTAATTTTCATCCCTTTTATATCCTTTTCTTCTCTAATATTCTGTTTAGCACTTCCAAGGTTAACGCAAACAACAGAGGTGATAGTGGGCACCCTTGTCTTGTTCCTTTTCTTATATCAATAGAATCCATTAATTCTCCCTCCTTTGCTGTTTGCTTATGCTATATAGCTTCTATTGCTTGGATGGATTTTTTTACCAAAACCCATCTGTTCCAGCCGTAATAACATGAATCACCAATTCACATTGTCAAATGTCTTCTATGCATCTAAGAATATCAAAGCCATTTGTTTTTCAGGGTGTGCCTCGTAGTATTCCAACGTGTCCAAAATTACACTCATATTGTCTTTAATTTGTCTCTTTGGCAGAAATCCATTTTGGTCAAAGTGAATAAAATTATTTAGGTATTTTTTAAGTCTTTCTGCCAATATTGAAGCAAAAAATTTATAATCTGCGTTTAGTAGGGAAATAGGTCTATAATTCTTGATTTGTAATGGGTCGGCCTCCTCTTTTGGGATAAATGTAATATAAGCTTCTGACCATGATTTAGGTATCTTCTTCTTTGACATAACTTCATTCATAATTTCAACAATGGAAGATTCAACTATTCTTGTAATGCTTTATAGAATTCTGCCGGAAGTCCATCTGGGCCTGGTGCCTTTCCATTGTTTTGCTTCTTAAGTGCTTCAGTTAACTCCATCATCGTTATATTGCTTTCTAACTTTATTTCAATCTCTTTAGGTATCTGGGGTAGGTTAGCATTCTGTAAGTACTGTTTAACTCTTTCAACATCAATATTCTCTTGTGTATATAGTTTCCCATAGTAGTCTCGTATAATATCCTTCTTCTCTTTAAATCCATAGCAAACTTGGCCTTGATCATCTATTTAATTGCAATATTTTCCTTGATTCTTTCTCCTTTCTCAGTTTATATGCTAACCATCTACCTGGTTTATTTGCATCTTCAAAATAGTTCTGTTTCATGCCTCTGATTTTCTGTGGTAATTCTTCTTTTTCCATTAATCCCATTTTATGTTTAATTATATCCATTTTTAACTTAATGTCTTTTTTCTGTGGCATTTTCTGTAACTCTTTTTCAAGTTCTTTATACTCATCCTCTAATGTCTTAGAGGCTAGTCTTTTCATGGTATTTCTTTTCCTTGTATAGTCTATTATCAAGCCTCTGGCATATGCTTTCATTATATCCCATACATTCTGCATTGATGTGTCTTCTTTTTTATTTTCTTTAAAGAAAAAAGGCAGTTCTTTCTCCATCCTCTGTATGAAGTCATTTTCTTTTAATATAGTATTGTTTAACGTCCATCTAGATCTTCTTCTTTGTCCTTTTCATTTAATTGTCATTGGATTATGATCTGCCCAAATACTTGTTTCAGTGTTTATTTCTTGCATATTGGCTAACAATTATGTTGACATCCATATCATATCTATTTTGGACCATGATAAATGTCTGTTTGAATAGAAAGTGTATTGTTTAGTCTTAGCATTTCTTTCTCTCCATGCATCTTTTAGGTTTATTTCATCTGTCATTTTAAAAAAGGATTTAGGGAGAGTCTTTCTGTTTTGTTTTGTTGTTTTCTGTATTGTATAGTCCAATTTATTGTCTACAATTCCATTAAAGTCTCCCATCATAACAATATTAGCATAGTCCAGTTCAATTATTTTCATATGTAATTTTCTATAAAATTCTTCTTGATTGTCATTTGGGGCATAGATTGCGATCAGGAGTGTTTTCATATTATTGTCCATTATTTCCACCATTAATACTCTTCCATTATCATCTGTATTGTTCAATTTCACTGGGATAATATCTTTAATGTATAAAACCACTCCTTTTTTTTGCATTGTGTCCAAGAAGTAAATATTTTCCTTAATTTTGGTTGTATCAACAGTTGTTCATGTTGCTTTTTAATATGTACTTCTTGTAGGCAGATTATATCAAATTTTAATTTCTCTAATTTATGGACAATTTTCCTTCTTTTAACAGCTGAATTAAGTCCATTTATGTTAACTGTAATCATTTTTTTCTCTTCCACATTTATACTTTATAAGTAGGTTTAGCAGCTCTTATAGATCTTGGTTCAAGTTGTTTCTTAACTTCCACCTTTCTGCCTACTGCTCCTTCTTCTTTTTCGGTCACTATTTGGCAATTCTCTTGGATTCATTAGTGACATTTCTTTTTCTGTCTCCTCTCTCCCTCCAAAGTATTCAGTATAAAATGATTCTTCTTTCTCAACTGAGTCAATTCTGTGTCTCTGTTCTTGCCATGTGAAGATTAAACCTTCTGGAATCAGCCATCTATAATTCACCTCTTTTTAAAGTAGGATTTTAGTCAGGAATCAGTATTCTCTTCTCATTTCTCTCACTCTTTTGGGCACTTGTTTCAGGACCACAATCAACTTATCTTTATATTTCAATGTTTTCTCTCTTGCCACCTGTAATATTTGTGTTTTAATGGCTTTCTTTGTAAATCTGATGTGAACTTCTCTTGAGAAGCTATTTCTCATTGCATATCTTGTGAAGACTTGAAAAACCTCATCTATTCCATCCATCATATTCTCTTTGGTTATTTCCAGAGCTTCAGCCAAGATTTCTATCATTATCTCAGCTAAGTTTTGTTCCTTTTCTTCCTCTATGTTTTGAAATCTGAGATAAAATTCTGATCTATCCATCTCCCATTTCAGTATCCCACTTTTATCTTGTTCAACCACTGTTAATCTGTCATCAATATCTCCAATCCAAACAATCTCTTTGTTTATCTTCTTCTTCAATTTTTTTGAATTTCTCATCATACTTCATAATCATTTGTTGAATATTCTCCAGCGTTTCATCAGTTTTTTCTAATTTCCTTTCAATATTCTCTGTTCTTGCTTGTATGCTTTGAATTCTTTGCATTATCATCTGCTGTGTCACCTTTTCCTGTTCTTTTTCTTGTTGTAACATCATCTATATTGAGTGTTGTCCTCCAGATAGTGAAGAGGAAGAAGTAGAAACTGAAGAAACAGCTGCTGTTGGTTTCCTGCTCATTTTGGACAATTCAAAATCTTCAGGTTCTTCTAGACCTTAATCCGCTCGTGAAATAGCCAATTGTAAATCCAAGTAAAAATAGTAGAAAAAAAGAAGCAAGATAGAAAAAAAAAGATTTGTTCAGGTTCTTGTATACCTTAATCCAATTGATTAGTTAAATAGCAGTAAAAGCTCAAAAAAGGAAGAAGAAAAAACCATAAACAGAGAAAGGAAAAAATTTCTTCAGGTTGTTCAACACCTTAATCCACTTAAAAAGTCTCATGTATGAAAAAGTATACAAAAAAAAGGAAGCCACAAAAAAACCCCAATATGGAGGGTAGGTAAAAAATGCAGGAGAGGGAGAGAGAGAAAAAAAGAAAAGGCCTACTCCCTTAAAAAAAAGAAGGAAAACATTAATACTAAGACTTTTATTTTAAAATAAAATGCAAAAGTAAAAATTAGGCTCCAAAAGCAAAAAGAAAGACAAAAACGGGTTCCAAAAATCCAGAGATCCAAATAACTATTACAAATAATAAGCTAATAAGGAGGGGGCATGAGGAATAGCCAACTTAATTAAAGAGAAAAAGAACACACTGCACCTATTTAATTATCCAAGGCTTTTGTTAATTTTTATAGCTCTCTTCTCTAGAATCTTATCATGTTTTTTCTGTGTACTTCAACACCAGACTCCATCTACTGCTAGAAACCCAGAAGAGCACCTGCAATAACACTCTCCCATGCTCTTCCCTCTATCTTATCAGACAGGCTCAGAGTCCTTGAAAAGAAGTCTGAATTCTTTCTCAGCTTTGTCTGGTCGAGAGGGAAAAAAAGGAACAATATTTCTAAGCTTCTAGTTGGCAGTTTCCTCTGTTTTCACTTTCCCCCTCCTTTTCCAAACAAATTATTATAAAAAAATTAATTAAAAAGGAAAAAGGGTTTAGGAAAAAAAAAAAGGCTAAAAGGGGATCTCTAGCCTAAAATATTGTAAAGACAAAAAAGAGAAGAAACAAAAATGAAAAATAAGATAGAAAAAAGACCAGTCCAGTTCAAAGTAAAAAATTGTATACAAAGAGTCCAGCAAAAGAAAAAAGAAAAAATTAATTTGACTACCCATTTAAAATCGCCACTTAATTACTTCTGTTTGAGATTTTACATATTCTTTCTTTTCCTTAGGGTGTCCTCTTAAATCTTAAAGTAAAGAAAAACTTCTCACCAAACTGGCACACTTTCTCTTCCTATCCTCTTCCATTTCGAAGCTGTCCCAACTTCAGCAGCTTTAATGGCTGCCTCTTTGCCGCTAGCAAAAAGAGCTTCTCCTGGACCTACCAGGGACTTTGTGGTATCCCTAAGATCAACAGGATGCACTCTTTACATTCACTGTCTCTTTGGGACAGTTTAGATCCGTTTGGACCGTCCAGGAGCAAAGATATCAGCAGCGATCTCAGACCTCCAAGTTTGCATGCCATATCATCATGACGCCAGCAACGCCCTCCACCATGAGGCTGCTTCAATCATCATGGGGTTGAGACCTTATTATCTTCCTACACTACAATTCAGATATGCAAAGGATTGGACATTAAGAAGAACCTCATCATAAATGTGAGTTGACAGGATGCCTGGTGAACCAGTAAAAAAGACTTTGTATGGATGTTTTGTGGAGTTTATCTATTTGCCTTTGTACAGTATTTGTACAGGACAGGCAGAATAGTAGGAAGATATTAGTCTTGGTTCCTAGAAGAAGTAGAGTGAAGCGAAAGTAATTTGAATTTTGTGATAAATACAAAGATATATTGAAGCCAGGAGTGAACGTGAAATGCCAAGCTCTCTGTGCCTCATTCTCCTTTGAAGCAACAAGCTTTAAAAGCCAGTGTGGATTAGCAGGGAGGGGCAAGAATCCCCCCTTCTCCTTTTACGCAAGAGACTTTCAAACTTCCTATTCTCTGGCTTTATCTGCAACTTCCCATTGTTGGCCAAAGTAATGAAACAGTTTGAGTGGGACTTGAAAAAGTTCAAGTTTTAAAACCTGCGTAACTTTGCTGGATCTTTCTTGTGCCCGCTGACAAAGAAATTGCATTTCTCCAGCTCAGAGGCAATAAGAGAAGCCTCTCCAGCTATTTTTACAACCACTCTGGCCATTTTATTACTCGTAATTCATTACTGACAGAACTTCAAAGCAAAGAAGCCCATTCCCCCCTCTCAAGAAACAAGGCTAATTCAAGCAGCATTTTAAAAGGGACAATTTCTCTTTCTGCTCAAAAACTTAAAATTTCTTCATGTTCCCCTACCTTTACTAAACAATTTTTAAAAATATAACACTGCAAGCAACCTTTGGAGCACTGTATTTGTTTGATGGATTTCTCTTCCAGCGAGGAAACAATAAATTCCTCTGGGGTTCACCTCCCCACAGACTTAAGCAAAGCAGCCCACAGCACCATTTGGTGGTCTAGGAGAAATTTTCCGGAGAATTCAAAGACTTGTCTGACAATTTTTATAAGAACTACAGGGAGTTTCCCAAATTTAACCAATGAAAAATCCTCTTTTTTAAAATTATTGTGGCAACATTAAGCAATTTAATGCAAGGTCCCAGTACTAGCTGCAGCCTAACCTGTGCTTAGCAACAGTGTCTTCCAGACCTAGCAAGCAATACTAACAGGCAACCCTGCATTTTGGTCTCATGTCTCCAGACTCAGCAACGCTTCCTTTTGTGCCAATTTGTGTAGCAAGCAACACTAACAGGCAACCCTGAATTTTGCTCTCACGTCTTCAGACTCAGCAACAATGCCTCCTTTTGTGCCAATTTATGTAGCAAGCACGCAATGCACCCTAAAAGCCGCCATATTGTGCAGCGCCACTTACATGCTCAAGTAAATTTTCCAAAATTCACCTTTGCCAATTTGAAGCATGGCAACTTCTTCAGCCATGACAGATGTCTCTGAAGTACCAGAGGACTCGAACCCTCCACCCACCCAAGATGTAAACGTGGAGCCTGGTTCCCAAAACCCTCATCCGGACATCTGGACATCCAAACCTCCACAGACATGGTGATACCTCAGAAAGCCTATGACCTCAGACCACATAGGAAGCTTACCTCACCCGCGGTGGCACGCTTCAAAGAGAATTGGGCCAGGCAGTATCACCATCATGTAGATGCATGGATGGAGTTGGTAAGGATCTGCGATATCCCCAAAAAGCAAGTTGCCCCTCAAGAGCCTCCTACTAATGCAGAAAGAGATAGAGGAGCATCTTGCACGGTGTAGAGACAGTGAAAGAAAGCTTAAGTACATACAGTCAAATCTAGAAGACCCAAGCTCCAAGAACACATTCAGTGCTTTGAGGAGGCAAACAAAGAATGCAAAGACTGCATCTGTGAAGAGAAAAACTCCCGCCAGGCTGTGCTTTTCAATGTGTTACAGGAGGAACAAATACCGAGGGAGAAGGCCGTATCCAACATAGGCCTTCAATCACTAGCAGCTTCTTCCCACCATTCAAAGAAGCCTCCTCCCTCTACCCCAAACCCACTAGATCTCCAGCACGTTCCAGTGTCTCATGCCAATTCTCTGCTGCCAGGTCTCACCATCCCTCCAGAGCATCCTCCCATCTCAGTGGCTCATCTAAGGCCTCCAAAGCAGCAAATTATGCTGACCAGGCTGCAGAAGCTGAAGTAGAAGCTGCTGTAGCAGACACAAATCTATGCACCACAGAGGAGGTAGCATGGCAGAAAGAGACAGTAGCGGCTCAACAGGCAAAAATAGCAGCTAAAGCAGCAGAAATTGCCAAAGCCCAGGCCAACCAATAAGCAGAATTGGCCAAAGTTCAGGCCAAATTGGAGTTGGCCGAACAGCAAAGAGACTCCTGAACATAGACTGCATGGGCCGTAGCATGGCAGAAGATGGCCAGCAATGCCTCCTTCAACTTCAACCTCGAAGAATTGGGAGAAGAGAGCCCAGATACATGGGTCAAGGCCTACATGGATGAGCAGCACTCACTACAAAATGAGCAGTTGAAACCACCTCAGTTGCCTAGCAGTCTCCCACAACCAGGGAAGCACAGGGATGAATCTCAACAACAGACTCTAAACATCAGTTATGCAACTCACACTGTATGACCTAAAATATGAGATTTACTTCCCACCAACAGCAAACCTTCCCCAATTGATGTTGTACATACTAAGGTCCGAGATTCTCTTCCCAGAATTAGCAACCTTAATCCAACATCTCATGGCCTGCTGAGCAAGCAACTTAACCCACCAGTGCTCACAACAACTTCTCAACAAGTTGATATACAATCAATCACAATTGCCACACTCAATTCACAGACAAAAGAGTTCTCGCCACTACCACAAGACAACTCTAATGCACACCGTAGAACCTACACCCAACCTCAAGAGGTATTACCACATATGTGGGGACGGATAATGACCTTCTCATAAAGTACTCTGTGGTGAATCGTGTACTGTCCACAACACATGCCCTCGAGCCAGAACACCACACCTACGATAATGTCATACAAAGAGATGACTTAACTTCACAGAGAAGTAACAGAGAACCATCACTAAGTGTGGAAGGTTAGTCTTAGCAGCTCACAGTGTGTACAGATTCAACGACAAGTCGGGCAGAGAATACCTACTATGGAAGAACATTTTCACAAGTACCACTCAATGTGAACAGCTGCTTCCCAGTGAAGAACTTAAATTTCTGTTGGCATGGCTAGGACCACGGTCTAGCTACATGGTGAAACACATTTACACAGGCATACATAACGACACCATTCTATAACAAGCATGGGATGCTTTGGACCGGAAATATGGTGAGGACACATTGATGGAATACTCATTCTTAGAACGACTTTACAGTTTCTTGTATATTGCCATCCATGAGACCCGAAAACTAGAGGACTTTTCCAACATCCTTATGGAGTTGCGAACAGCCAAAGAATGTTCTGACTTACCAGGACTGGTTTGCCTTGATCTCTTCAAGAAGCAATAATCGCCAAACTCCCAAAAGAAATAATAGAATGATGGATCGTTTTGTCCGATGCCTTTCTGGTCGCAAACTGCAAATGAGAACCACCCTTTGCCCATCTTCAAGAATTTGTCGTCCGGCAAAGAGAGTCCTGCAACAGCTTCAGAAACCTTCACCTTAGACACAGATTCTTCCAAACTAAGAGAGAACACAACTGAAACTTTGCACCTCTCTAGAGTGTGCTGCAAATCGCTGAAGATCACAACCACAAATAACACACGTGACATAGAGGTCGCAATCCCCTTCATAAACAGTTTGGGAGAGGACTCACCAGATCCAACCCAATTTAGATCTCTGACTCCAAAGAGAAGCCAGTTTTGTCCTTTGCACACTCGACACTCGCTGAACAGGTGCCAGGGGGTTGCAGCGAAATCCCTGACCAAAAGGAAAGAGTTGATAAAAGACCTCCAATTCTGCAACAAGTGTTGCAAATCCAAACACTCACCCGAATACTGCACAGCCAAAGTGCAATGTCATATCTGCAAAAGTGGCACACACCTGACTGTGCTGCATCCAGACGCTGACCCACCACTGCAGACATCTCATAGCCTTCCTTTAAATGAGAAGCCTCAATGTGCTACAGAAGCACACCCAGAGCCAGTGGGGAGTGTTAATTGCATAGTGGCACACCAGCCCCTCACTCATGTCGTCAGATCTGCTTACCCAAAGTCTACCCAGATGGACGCCCAAAAGAAGCAGTGAAGATGTATGTAATACTGGATCCTCAAAGCGATCGCTCACTAGCCAGGTTTTTACTCACAGTCTCTTGCTTTTTAGCCTTGGCTTTAACCATAAGTCTAAAGTAACTAATGATAAACTTATTGTATGGAAAACAGAATATGATGTAGAAATTACAGGACTATCTGCCATATTGCTTGGAAGAAAAGTAACATGCTTAAAAGTGGCGAAGTAGTTAGAATGCGGTATTGTAGGCTATTTCTGCTTACTGCTGACTCCCAGGAGTTCAGCAGTTTGATTCTCACAGACTCAAGGTTGACTCACCCTTCCATCCTTCCGAGGTGGGTAAAATGAGGACCCAGATTTTGGGGGGCAATATGCTGACTTTGTAAATGCTTGAAGACGGCTGTAAAGCACTGTGAAGTAGTATATAAGTCTAAATGCTATTATTCTATTAAACATTCAATTGGAGAGCAGTTTGGTCTAGTGGTTAAGTTGCTGGTCTAAAAGTCAAGAGACTGAGTTCTAGTTCCACTTTAGGCATGAAAGCCAGATGAATGACTTTGGGCCAGCCACTCTTTCTCAACCCAAACTACTTCACAGTTGTTATTGTGGAGAAAAAGAGGAGGAAGAAATATTATGTATGTTCACTACCTTGGGTTACTTATAAAAGTAATAAAGGTGGGATAAAATCAAATAAATCAAACACGTGGAAGTGGGATCAGAATAATTATCTGTTAGAGTTCTTTCTATTCTTCTCCTGGTTCTTTTCCTTCTTCCTGTCACCCTATGGATTCATGTCACACCATTTCCTCCTCCCATTGTGTTAGGAAGATATTTCATCTCCAGGCAAGGGTAATAGCATCTGCCTTTTCTGCTTGAATCTCAAGGGACTCTGAGTAGCCACCATTTCTATTGGTGCTTTCTGAATAGCTGCAAATACATAGCAGATATTTCAAAAGGATTGGCAATGTATGTTATGCTGTGAGTGCAGGAGAAAATGTTTGAGGACATGGTAGTGTCTATGAATAAAGTGTGAGTACACGAGCTAGTCTCTGTACTAACTGTGCAGTATTGGAAATATCCCATACAATTATATTTTCATCATTCATATCTCAGCACATTAGTGTTTGGTTATGCTTATTTTCCTGGTAAATGTTTTAAAAGGATGGCCTAGGGCAGGGGTGTCATTGAGGGCCACTTCAGCATTGTGTTTGACCTCGGGGATCTGGGGTGGGAATGGCCAGAGTGGGTGTGGCCAGCTCAATGTCACTCATGGGAGCTGGGCCAAATGCTCAGCCAGTGAAAATGGAGCTCAGAGAGCTGCACATACCTCTCCTGAGCTCTGTTTTTGCTAGAAGAGGCACCGCAGGCTGGTCCTTCACTGTTTCCAGGGCAGTCCCATGGGCCAGATCTAAGCCGGACCTTGAGTTTGACATCCCTGGCAGTGGTGGGATTCAATTTTTTTACTACCAGTTTTGTGGGCGTGGCTTGGTGGGCGTGGTAGGGGAAGGATACTGTAAAATCTCCAGTCAGAGGTGGTATTTGCCAGTTCTCTGAACTACTCAAAATTTCCGCTACCGGTTCTCCAGAACTGGTCAGAACCTGCTGAATACCACCTCTGATCCCTGGCCTACGGGGAGAATTCCTGTGATATATTGCCAATAGATCAAGACCAATATATCACTTTAGGCAGTTCGCACCTATTTGCTAGAACCAGTTATTAACATTCTAAGCAGTTCAGAGAACCAGTTGTTAGAAGAAATTACTGGCCTAATCCTGTAAGGAAGGCAGGAAGGAAACATTCTGGTGTTGCTTACAGAAACTGCCACTCCATTAACCCTTATTACATTCTTGGCTGGTCTAGACTTCCTGTCTCAGGAACTTCTCTGGAGTTTTTTTCCTGTCCTTTGCTGGTACTTTGATTGTGTGGAGTGACCATTCAAAGTTACAATGGCACTGAAAAAAGTGACTTATGACCATTTTTCACACTTACGGCTGTTGCAGCATCCCCACAGTCATGAGAGGCCAGACGAAGAGATGCGTGCCTTGATGTGAGTGATATTGAATTGGCCATGCCCAGCCAATAGCATGACCACCAAGCCACACCCATCAACTAAGCCACGCCCACAGAACTGGTTGTTAAAAAATTTGAATCCCATCCCTGACTTTAGGATACATATTATGGAGAAATAATATTATTTTACAGAAGTGAATTAAAAAGGCTACTGTGAAGAAATTCATTCAAACTCTCAAGCAATTACAGCATCTCCTCTTCCTGAACCTCTTCATAGTAATGAAGAGATCAGTTTTGTCCTGTGAAGATGAACTTCTTTCATAGAATACCACTACCTTTTTCTCCCTTTTCCAAATGAGGACTGGCAAAGTGGCTGTTTCCTGTCCTTTTCTAGCCTTACCATAATTGTAATAATAACCTCTGCTTGCCAGTTAACCTAAGTTGTAATCCAGCATCAGCTATGGAGAATTTCTGATGGAGTTCTACATCCTGTGGTAATATATATCGTCTTGTCTGTGACTCTGAGGGTCTCCCAGGACATCTACTCAGTAGTGATTGATGTGAAAAGAGATGGAATGGCTGTGATTCAGCATCACTTACAGTCTTCCCTTGGCTCCAAGGCTGACCCTATTAGAACAGTCTGATGTGGATCATTTGTCTCCAAAGTACGGAGGGATTTTAAAACAGCTATAGATTCAGCCATTTCAAACTGGAAGATACTTCTGGTTTTTGATAAAAATAAACATACATTGTATGCTCTTCAGTGCCTGAGGCTCTAGATTCTTGCCTTATTTTTGACTTGTTTTCTCTTTGGTTTTTTCCTTGTCATAGTTTTCAACATTACACCCAACTTCATCCTCACACATCTTTCTTTTCCTGTTAATATACTTAATTCTTTTCTGAAAAAAGTGAGCAGGTGCATAAAATATACATAAAGTATACTTAAAGTCCAGAAATAAATATGATGGATTTTTTTTTAAGTTTTCCATATTAAAGGATGTTGTTGTTCTAACATATGGTGCATACATTTAAGAATTTATGGACACTACTAAGCATGGAAAAATAAAACAGCGAATGGGCAGAACACCTAAACTTGCAACAGCTAATCCAGTTATTGTAAAAAGAGGATGCCAAGTTCTGAGAAACAGGAAAATAGTGTGGCTGGATCAGTTTCAGTTCTGGATGGAATGAATTTGGCTCAAAATAAAAATCAAATTGAAGTACAATTTTAGTGCAATGTTTGGTATAGTAACCAAACAGGGCATGTGCAGACGCCAAAGGATAGGACAGCAAAAAGTACAGTTGCAACCAGCTTGCCTTCCATAGAAGACCTGCATATTGTGGAAGTCAGAAGGAAGGCAATATAAACCTCTTATTTGTATTATTATGATGATTATTACTCTGTTGCTTTTCATGTACATGGAGAGAGCTTCTGCACCAGAGACCAATTCCTTGTGTTCCAATCACAATTGGCCAAATAAAGTATTGTTCTGTTCTGTTCTGTTCTGTTCTGTTCTGCTCTGTTCTATTCTTTATTAATTCCAATTCCATCCTGTCCCGTCCCATCCCATCCCATCCCATCCTATTCTATTCTATTCTACTATTCTATTCTACAAATATCTGCAATAAATACCACTGGCATCATAGAAGGTGCTATAAAATAATATTGAATAAGATTGTGCTTTGAATATTAGTCACACATCACAATTTCCTTCTCTACAAAAGTGAAGATGATGATGGGTCTAACCTCTAACTGCCTAGATATTTGGACCAGTTTTCTTAGGTACTACTTGATTCCATAGCAGTTGTGGTCTCTCTAGAAGCTCTGTTGAAGAGTCTGCCAGGTTGTAATAACAGAGAGAGAGAGAGAGAGAGAGAGAGAGAGAGAGAGAGAGAGAGAGAGAGACTCTTTACCAAGCCTGCCCTATCATTAGGTAGAACAAGGAGAATTCTAATGGGATTTTCTGCCTCAACTGCTTAATCAGGTGCAGAGTGATGTTTATGTCACTGCTTGACTTAGAGGTGAAAAGCAGAAAATGGTCTGCTTCAGGCATTAAGGGACTCTTTACCACATTCATGTTATACAGGTAATCCTTGATTTACAACTGGTTGCTTGACCATTCAAAGTTATGTTGGACGTTGAAAAATTACTTATGAACCAGATTTGAAGTTATGGAATCCATCCTCCTCTGCATTTAAATGACCATATTTTAGGCACATGGCAATTGACTTGCTTTTAGGGCCATTTGCACCAATCCATAATCAAAAAACCACAATTTATAATGTTTTTGCTGGAAACGGCCAAAGGACTTGCTTAAAGATCATGGTGTTTATTTGACTTTGCTTTCACTTTCTGATTGCCACTGGACATGGGATGACCTGCTTAACAGCTGTCATAACTTACAACTCAATCACTGTGATAAGTTGAGGACTATCTGTAGTTACAAAACATGTTGTTTGCAAAAACCCAGCAGATTCCCTCTATTTTTCTTTATCCTCGGAAACTGATGGAACAACTGTTGATTTTCCATGTGTACCATCTGTTAACTTCTGTTTGTTTGCTTAATTAAAATCCATGTTTTAACAACCTAAATTATGGTGTTTTTATAGCTGTATTATTTTTATTGCCCATGTAATTTTATGGGTGCAATAGCAGAAACCCAGCACATTAAAAAAAACCCATATAAATGTTCTCTCAGCTCTCCACAATAGGAAATCAGAATATTCAAATATGCAAAAGTCCTCTATTTAGGGCCAAAAAGGTTACTGCTTGAGATAGTTCGGGAAAGACTGACAGAAGATTTATTTCATTATATTTTGTATTTATTTTTTGACATGTTGTAGAAAGGGGGTAAAGAACTTGTGAGATTTATTTATTTTTTGGCCTCATAAACACATGGATGAGGATTGATTTGATACTTTTCCTCAATAACTGTGTTTTATCCCTCCTCAATAGAAAATAAATTCGAGAATAATACAAAATAGACAAATTTCAATATATATATTTCTGTATTCTCACATGAGATCACATGAGGTTTTGGTTTTTTTAATTTCTTTGATTTTTCCCCATAAACTTTAAAATGATAATTTTCAGCTGTCTCTCTTTACAACTTTGTATGAAATCACATGCTGGTACCTTTTGATAAACTTTACTCCAGTTCTGCTTTATTGCTATAGCTAGTCTTGAAAACTTGTTAACAGGTAGCCTTCTGTAACAGAATCTAAAGCTTCACTTCATCCAGAATTTATTTGCTCTTTCTTGTGTAGTTGTAAAACAGTTCAAATATTTTTTTTAAAAGGAAAGTGCATAGAAATATATTTTAAACAAATCAAATAAAAGCAGTCTGATTTATGCATAAAAATTTGTAGCAAGGGCATGTATGTGGAAGACTTCTCTGACTTCAGTAGCAACAATAATTCTTAGGTACCCATTTTAAACTGGTCCTCTGCAAGCCACAATAAACATTGTGAAGTTCTTGGTGGTCTTCAAGTTTGCTTGTTTTCTTGTAGATGATTCATTAAGCAGCTAGGTAACCTCATCAAAAAAGGCCCATTTTCTAGAATCTGCCAAATATAAGTCCATAACTGTTAAGTCTGGAGCATGGATGCGAATGATGGAGACGAGCCGGTAGAAACAGTGAACTTCAAACTCTTTATTTACATATTGTGACAGCTCAAACAGGAGGGCTGCTATAGCCTTCCTTATATAGGCAACTTATTAATTATTCAACCAATAGCAAACCTGGAGCGCTAGCTCCGTTAACCAATGGGAATGGCCTGTTAATGGCCAATCAGATGCTCCTGAACGGACCAATCCGATCCTGCCATTAACAGCCAATCAGAAGTGCAGGGCCAGAACCCTGCACTTGACTTCAAGCTCAAGATAACTTTATTGGTCTTATTCATTCACAACACCCCTTTCCCCCGGCTTCTGCCCACGGGGCGCGGTTACATAGTCCTTAAGGTAGGATGGCTGTTTTGTTAGTCTTTTCGATTTTCGCAAAGTGCCTGGCGGTTGGCTGCACTTCTGCTGAGGTAGATCATTGTTTATCAGTAGCGGTGCCTCTGGTTCCGAGTTCACGTTCCCGTTGTCACCAATATCACTGGCCACTCCCTGAGGTGAACTCACTCCGGTCCCTGGTTCCTGTTCCTGCGTTTCAGTCCAATTATCGGTTTCTTCAAAAAAGTTTCCCTCTAATTGCAATTCGCTTTCCTCTGTATCTCCCCCCCCTCAGTTTGGTCATAAGGGAGTTCAGAAGTGCGCAATGGTAGCCGCGATCGTAGTTGATCTATGTGGCGCTTCCAAAGTTTGTCATCAGGGCAATGAACGAGGTATGATCTTGGGCCGGTTACGCAGATTACGGTTGCTTCTATCCACAGCGGATCGCCCGATAAGTTTTTAGCGAATACTGAATCGCCTACCTGAAAGGTACGGCATCGGCTGCTGGATCCGAGTAGTTTTTCCGGTTCGTAGGCTGGGTGTAACTGATCGAGGTGGGAACGGAGCTTTTGTCCCATTAGCAGCTTGGCAGAAGTTTTGTTGGTGATGCTGTGAGGTGTGATGTGCTGTAGGAAAAGGATCCGGTTGATTTTCTCGTCGATGTTGTCATAGTCAATCTTTTAGAGAGTCTTTTTGACGAATTGTACCATGCGCTCATCCCTACCGTTGGCAGCAAGGTGTGCAGGTGAAGTGAGCGCATGTCGGATACCGTGGTCAGCCAGGTACTGCTCAAAAGACAGCGCGGTAAACTGGGGCCCGTTGTCGGATACCAGAACGTCTGGTAATCCATGGGTAGCAAACAGTCTTTCCAGTCTTTTGATGACCGCGTCAGTGGTCGTGTTGCTCATTTGGTGAATCTCGAGCCAATTCGAGTAGGCGTTGACAGTTAGTAAAAACGTGTGGCCTTTGGTCAGCCCGGCAAAGTCCAGATGGATGCGGGACCAGGGTCCCCGCGGTATCTCCCATTCGGTTGGGGTTGCCTTTGGTGGAGCATTGCTTACTTCTTGGCATCTCCTGCAAGTTTTAACCCACGATTCGATTTGTCTGTCGATGCCTGACCATCATGTGCAGCTTCATGCGAGGCCCTTCATGCGCACGATGCCAGGGTGGCCATCATGCAAGGTTCTTAGCAATGTCTGTTGGAGTCGTTCTGGGATAACGACTCTATCGCCCCAGATGACACAGCCCTTCTTTGAGAACAACTCTGTTTGATGACTTTTGAATGGTGCAAAGTCGTCTGGTATTTGGTCCAATGGCCATCCGCGTTCCACCCACGTGAGGACTCGTGCTAAGATGGGGTCACGTTTTGTTTCTCTTGCGATGTCACGGGTAGTTAATGGCGGCGTGTGGAGTGTCTCGATCTGCAACGCTGTTATCAGTGCAGGATAGTTGATAGTTTCAGGGAGCGGTGTACGGCTCAGCGTGTCGGCGTGGGGAATGGCTTTACCAGGACGATATTGTAGCCGATAATTGTAGGCAGCCAAGAATTCTGACCAGCGGGGTCATTCTGGGAGAAAGTATGTTGGGAGTTGGCTTGTCCCCAGCGATGATCCCCAGCAATGGTTTGTGGTCAGTTACAATAGTGAAAACCCGGCCGTACACATACTCATGAAATCTTTTAACAGCTGATACAATCGCCAGGGCTCCTTTATCGATCTGGCTGTAATTTCGCTCAGTTTTCGAGAGCGTCTTTGAGAAGTAAGCAACAGGGGCTTCGTTATCGTTAGGTAACACGTGGCTCAAAATGGCGCCCACTCCAAAAGGCGATGCATCACATGTAATGTTTATTGGCAAAGTCTCATTGTACTGCATTAGTACGGCATCCGAAGTCAGTAGTTTTTTCACATTACGGAACGCCTGCTCTTCTTTATTACCCCATACCCAAATCAATTTTTTATCTAATAGACGATGTAAAGGTTCAGCGACAGTCGCCTTGTGCGGCAAGAATACATTATAAAAATTGATGAGGCCTAAGAACGCCTGGAGGTCGGTCTTGTTCTGGGGTCTGGGAGCGTTTTTTATTGCTCTTAATTTGCTATCAGTAGGGTGAATACCCTGACTGTCAATTAAGTACCCTAAGAATTGAACACGATCGGTACACAGTTTGCACTTATTTCTTTTGTCTTTGAAGCCTGCTTCCTGGAATTTTCGTAATACCAGTCTTAAACTCTCCCATAAAATTTTTGGAGTGGGGGCGGCAATGAGCTCATCGTCAAAATAGGGGACAACACCCTTGATCCCCTGCAATAGTCTCTCCATTAGGCTCTGAAAGATCCCCGGGGCAACACTGACTCCGAATTGGAGCCGTGTACACTTAAAGGCACCCCGGTGTGTTACGATAGTCTGTGCCTGTGCCGTTTTTTCATCAACCGGCAGTTGCTGATAAGCCTGAGCTAAGTCTAGTTTAGCGAAGACTTTTCCACCCCCCAGGGAATGGAGGAGGTGTTGTACCACCGGTACCGGATATGAGTTCTGTTGCAGGGCGTGGTTTAGGGTGGCTCGGTAGTCCCCACAAATTCTAATGGAGCCGTCCGGCTTAATTGGGGTCACAATCGGCGTTTCCCATGGGGAGTGGTCAGTTGGCTTTAAGACTCCCTGGGCAATCAACTTATCAAGCTGCTTGTCGATTTTCGGTTTTAGAGCGAACGGAACTCAACGAGGCTTAAGGCGGATGGGAGCTATCTTTAGATTAAGGCTAAAGGATATCTGCGTCCCCTTGTACTCACCTAGCTTTTCCTCGAAGAAGTCCCTGAATTCGTGGATGAGGTTTTCCTCCCAGTCACTGCCGCCGATTCGGTTAATGCCAGCCACTTCAATGCCGAGTGGTGCAAACCATTGCAGGCCTAACAGACTAGGCCGGTCCTTATCGATCACCATCAGGGGTAAGTACGCCGTGCGGTTCTTGAATGCAACCCGGACTCGACTGGATCCTACGACTGGAATTCAGTTCCCCTGGTAGTCCTTTAACACGAGCCGTTGGAATTGAGGGTCTTAGCGCCAGATAGTAGGGATGAGTTGCTTGAGGGTCTTCCATGAAACCATTGAAAGAGACGATCCCGAGTCAACTTCCATTTGGCAGGGTCGATTTTCAATGTTCACGTTGACCCGAATTTTCTTAGCGTCTAGCGAAGAGGCATGGTCAATAGCGAGTGTTTGGTGGGCCTCTTCCCGTCTTGCTAGACGATTCACGGGTCAGTTTCTGTAGGAATGGTTTACTGGTTCTCGCCTTACAGGGTGCTTCCCTGTCAATTGGCGGAGGTTGGTTCCTTTTGAGGTCTGGCTGGGTCCGAGGAGGCTTCTGCAGACCCGTCTGATGTGGCCTTGTTTCCCACACTCGTGGCAGAGTGCATCACGGAATTTGCAGTCGGAGCGGTAATGGTTGGCCCTGCAGCCAGCGCACGGTTGTTGGGACTTCGGGTTACGGTCCCAATTGGACCACAGGCGATGGACCTCTTCTTCGTTGCTGTCTGATGACGAAGAGAGGTCCTCATGGTGGGCCGTCTGCAGCTGCCCTTTTGCGTTCGGTGAAACTTCGCCAGTCAGTGGGTGTGCTGGAGCAGATTTTGGCGTAGTTGGGCAGCCGACTTCTTGGTCGCCAGAGCAAAGTGATGTCACCCTTTGCCATTATTTTGCTCTGTACATTTAGAGCGTCTAGCCTGAGGACTACTCGGTCTCTCAAGGCCTCTTCTAGGTCGGTGAAATCGCAAAGGCCTCCCAAGTTCCGGAGGTCTGCAACGAAATCGGCGACACTTTCTCCTTTCCACTGGTTTCTTTGATAGAACTCGTGTCGTCTTACGAACATTGGAACGGTTGGTGCATAGTGGGCCCTTAGTAGCGGTTCGAGGACGTCCCAGTCCATGGCCTTTGCTTCTGCCGGTTTCACTAATGCCTTAGCCATTTTGAATACTGTCGGGCCGCAGTACGTTAGGAATACCGCCCGTTTCTTCCCGGGTGTGGCATCCTTCAGATTATTCATTTCCAAAAACATTTGAAAACGATCCATGTAGGACTCCCAGTCCTCTTGAGTTGGATCGAATGGAGTGGGTGGTACTACGCCGCCGGACATGGTTCCACCATTGTGCGCTTCAGCCACATGCTTAGTTGTCTTAGTTGGCTCTGATGTCATCCAATCCCACCTTCGTCGCCAGTGTTAAGTCTGGAGCATGGGTGCGAATGATGGAGACGAGCCGGTAGAAACAGTGAACTTCAAACTCTTTATTTACATATTGTGACAGCTCAAACAGGAGGGCTGCTATAGCCTTCCTTATATAGGCAACTTATTAATTATTCAACCAATAGCAAACCTGGAGCGCTAGCTCCGTTAACCAATGGGAATGGCCTGTTAATGGCCAATCAGATGCTCCTGAACGGACCAATCCGATCCTGCCATTAACAGCCAATCAGAAGTGCAGGGCCAGAACCCTGCACTTGACTTCAAGCTCAAGATAACTTTATTGGTATTATTCATTCACAACAATAACAGATAGGATCCTTGCTATATACCATCACCTACTTCCTATTAAAATGAAATGCAATGCACAAAGAAGAGAAGTTTAATTCAAGCTAAGAAGAAACAAAAAGATCAAAGAATAGCAGCCAACATCTAGATAAGCAGGGATTAAGACCAGATTAAAGAAATAAAATTTAAAAAAGAAACATCTTAATTTAAGAACTACAAAGGACAAAATCATACCTCTGCCAAAACTGACAGGACAAGCTATCTGGGGAGCAAGCACTTGCTTGTACTGATGATCTTATCTAGCTGAGTAATGAAACACCAGCAAACAAACAACCAAACTCAAAAGGCTACAGATATTACCTTCTATTGAAGCCAGCACAAACACATCCAGTTTCCACCAGTCTTTTTCACTGCTCTGATCCCAAGAGACCTGCTTTACTGAGCTAATGCCATCCGATCTCTCCTTCACTATTTCTTCATCTTCTCTCTCTCTTTATTTCCTTGCAGTTTTACTCCTAGAGACATCTGCTGTGAGGTGTGACAAACTGCGAAAGAATAATTACCGTGGCTTGTCCTGTCAGTGCATATGTTTAAAAAGCTTGGCATTAAATAGTCAAGGTTGTAACAGGTAAAACAAACTTCAAATTGCATTGGCCTGAGAGCCAATGTCACTCTGCCACATGAGAGCAGCTCTCTTGTCAGCCCTAAACAAAACCAATTAGCTTTAGAGGGTTTCTCCACTCAAAAGCCCATGGCCTCCCTTGTGAAATGCAAGTTTGAAAAAACTTCAAAATTAATTATGTTTTTATACAGCATCGTTGATCTCCCTCCCTCCTCTCCCTCATTCCTCCCCTTTCTCCTGCTCTTTTATTCTTTTTTCCATTCTGACTAGGCTTCTAGGTTGTGTGGGATAATCTGGTGGCATCTGATCAAAGGGGAAAAACCCCCAATGCAGCTGTGGCTTAATATCACAAAGGGGTGAAGAAGACTTGGATCTGTTTTCACCTTCATCTGAACTCTGGGTGCTTTGAAACAAAGTGAGAAGCTATTGGAGAGGTTAAGGTTCGGGAATGCATAAGCAGACTTGCAAACACACACGAAGTGTGCAGATTCACAGACGTTATTTTATCTTCCTTGGATAAAATGAGGTGGTATGGCCTCTGTCTCTTTCCCCCTTCCTTAAATGAAAATATAGTTGGCTCTCAAAGAGCTGAAGCTTGTTTTATTTCCATCAGATTTTGCAAAAGAGCAGATTTTAGAAACTAACTTGGAATGAATTTGATATTACAGCATTTGGCTCAATCTCTAAGAATTGCAATACTGTAATATAATTTATTTAAGCTCTTAGCTCAATTAATCCTAAGAACCAACTCTTTGTATTGTTTCTGAGACTAAGAGTTAGTGGCTTGTCTAAGCCAAATTAGGAAATTCAGAGCAGAGATAGTAAATAAGTAGACAAAATTTTTGACTTCTTGTTTTGCATTTCCTCTAAAGTATTAAATGCAAGCAAGTCACTCTCTCTATCAATCTAGAATAGACTTTTGAAGCCAAAGGTGGGAGAGGTTTAACAATATTCTCTATACTCTTTTCTAGAAATGGACTCTATAGATTAGTTATCTATGGTGACTGAAAGAATGACCAGGAAGAGTGTAACTGTGGAAGACATCACTTTGACTCAAGAATTCCAAGGACTAGGATTTAAATTGGGTGAGGTTGAAGCAGGGATTCTGTATCAATTTAGCCATTCCAAGCTTCTAATGAAGTCATCTGTATTTCCCAAGAATGTATGTTTTTAATAAAATATGCTTTGAAAAGGTATTTTTAGAATCCTTTTGGCGACTGTAGATTAATGTGGCTTTCCTTCTGCGAGGATTTATTTTGTGTCCTTTCTTAATTTACACACTCCTACACTTTTGCTTTTTGCTAATTTGAGAATACAAGTAGTCCTTAATTTACAACTATTTGTTTAGTAACCATTTGAAATTATATCTGCACTATATATGGTATATGCAGCTATATGCAACTATAAGGACCGCACTTATGATGATCATTGCGGCAGTCATGGTCACGTGATTAAAATTTGAGCATTTGGCAACCTGCATGTATTTATGAGAGTTGCAGTGTCTTAAGGTATTGCGATTCCATTTGCGATCTTCCCAACCAGCTTCTGACAAGCAAAGTCAATGAGGGAAGCCAGATTTGCTTAACTACCATGTGAGTCATTTAACAATTGATTTGCTTAACAACTTGGGCCAAAAAAGTTATAACATTGGGCACAACTCAGTTAATAACCATTTTGATGGAATTTCTGGTCCCAATTATTGTCATAAGTTGAAGACTACCTTTGCTCCTTTCTATCTTGCTTCCCAAGTACACATACTACATGCTTTTCATTTTCCTTCTTGCAGAATCTAGATATCTGGATGCTAGGCTTTGCCTGTTCCCATATAATGTATTTCCTGTAAACACATTTCCCTTCAGTTATCATTGTAATCCTACTTTTCCTAATCATTAGTCTGGTTGTGTTCCAATCTTTGGGATTACTAACCCTCATACACAGAATGCCTCAATCTTCAACATTTTGTGCTTTTCCCATCACATGTCAGCTGACCCCAAAACATTGCCAAAAATGATTACTTTCCTGAGTCCTTACTCTCCAATTTATTTTCTATCTACAAATATTTTGAGTTTGGGTATGAAAGAAACAAGGACCCAGAAACAGAGTAACATTCCTTCAAGTTCAGAAGAATTAGAGAAGATAAGAAATCAAACATTCGTCTAATTCACATGAGTATAATTTGGGGAGGGGGCACAATCAAATTTGCAAGATTCTGTTGTTATAGCTGCCTTCAATAAAATAAAATAACCTTCGGGTGGAATTGATTCCTCATCTGGTCTGCCTAATGGCAACTATTCAGACACATTATTAGAGATAAATATATCAGTTTTGTGATCAACTTCAGGATGCTGTTGTAAATTCATACTAATCATTTGAAAAATTGTTAGAACGAAACATTATATCAGTGGTTGCCAACCAGTGGGCTGGGGACCACTGGTGGTCTGTGACAAAATTTTGATGGTCCAGAGAGAAATGTCCTCCCAAGCACTTCCTCCAAAGCAATTAATCCAGGCTGCGTGGGAATACAAGGCTGCACCGCCCACATGGCTCTCCCACCCGCTGGCCTTCACCCTTCAGCTGAGGGCAAACTTTACCTTGAGTAGAGCCACGTGAGCTGGAACTAAAAGGTAAGGTAGAATGGCGGGGGAAGGAAATCCGTCTCAGTGTGGTTTGCTGACCTTGTTGGGAAAGTCAGTCCCATATTCCAGAGCTGCAGTAGTCACAAGACTGGCCCTTTGGTCCTCCTGGAGCAGCTCCTCCAGTCCATGGCAGGCCAGTGCACCCGGGTGGAGGAGCAGCTGCTCCAGGAGGACCAAAGGGCCAGTCTTGTGACTCCTGCAGCTCTGGAATATGGGACCGACTTTCCCACCAATGTCAGCAAGCCACCGTCAGTCAAAATTCATATTGGTGGTCTGTAGGATTTAAAATTATGAGTTTGGTGGTCCCTGAGGTCCAAAGGTTTGGCGACCCCTGCTTTATATAGTCTGTGTGTCAACTAGAGGTGGCTGTATTCAAGTAAAACATCGTATCTCTAGCAATTAGATGAACCCATTAATTTCTTCCTAAATTAGAGATGCATACACTCAGTAGAGGTGAAATATTTTGTTGATTTTTAAAAATTTTTAAAAATTTTTAAAAATAATGGAAGATAGTCCAAGCACTGAAATGAGGTATTTCTAATTTTTAAAAATTAAATTAAATCAACAAAATATTTCACCTCTACTGAGTGTATGCATCTCTAATTTAGGAAGAAATTAATGGGTTCATCTAATTGCTAGAGATACGATGTTTGAAATTCAATATTCATCATATGATGAATGCTTTAGTGTCTTCCATTGGACTGCACTAATTTCATTATTAGTTTTGTTTAGGAAAACACAATGATCTTTGAAGATACTCATGTCTTTAGTTGTTTTATATACCAATGGTTTGGAAATTGTATTATATACCAATGGTTTGGAAATTTAGGGAAAGACAGTGAAAATGCACAGTTTTACAGTTGCAAAAAATTGCCTTGAAAAAATACCCCTATTCTGTCATGAATTGTGCAACAGTCTGAAGAACTAACTTCTTTTTTTATATCCAAATAAGGGTTTTAATTTTAGAAGCCCTGTTTTGATGATTATTTTGAAATGTGGACTCCAAATATTGATGCACATGCTTGAGTGTATGACATGAACATTCATATTATATATATAGCTGTTTGGTTAGATCTATGAGAGAAGGAAACCCATTCATTTAGAAATAATTACTGATTGAAGTTTCCCAAAAGGATGTCTTGTCACATTTTCCAACACTGTTGTAACTTCAAATGGTCACTAAGTCAATAGTCGTAAGTCAAGAACTAAGATAAGTGTCTCTGAAAAAGTCTGTCTCAGAGAAAAAAAATGCTCTGCTGTATTTGGCAATCTTTTATAAAGCCTTCTGTAGAAAATCCACTGAAGATTTTAACCATCCCCAGCTGAGAAGATCAGCTTGCTTGTGCTGTAGGAAACTTACCCAGGGTGATTTGAAAAACCTCTCTTTATGACCGTCTTTGAGCTTGTGGACAACTGAAGTGTCAGTCCTTCAAATAGACAGGCAACGATTAGAAGCAATATGAAGCTGACATACAATTGCCAACTGTAATGCAGAAGTACCAAGTAAAAAGTCCTGGTGCCATCAAGGAAACTACCAGTGTCATGTAGCTGGAGTTTGAGAATATGTAGCAAGATTTTGTGTTTTATGCACAGAATACCCAACTAGCCAACAGCTGATAGTATTACTTTCAATCTACTTTATAGCGTAATGATTGGCTGAATGCCCAGAACTAGCTAAGCAAAAATCTAGTCATTTAACTCTGGCACACAGTTTTTCTGTCAACCCCTGATGATGTATATATTTAGGCTTTAGCATGTCCTGTCGCCGTTATGATGCTTTGCCAAATAATGTAATTAATCCTGATTCTGTTCCACGTGCATAGAAAGTGAGTAGTCTGTATTGATGATGGGCCAAGCAGAAAGTGCAGATGAGCTCTTTGGTAGCCCAGGTTGAATCTACAGCAGCTTCTCAACACGGAGAAGTGAGAAACAAACTTTTTAAATGCCATAGTAAAGCATTAATAAACTTGCTGAACATATTAGTTTCCAAAAATGGCTGGAAATTAATCAAGGAGAGAAGCAACTGAGAACTAAAGAGAAACTACCTAACAGTGATAGCAATTAATGACTTGCCTTCAGAAATAATGACCACTCCACCACTGGAGGCAGGGTGGGATTCAAATTTTTCAATAACCGGTTCTGTGGGTGTGGCTTAGTTGGTGGTCATGTGACTGGCTAGATGTGGCCAACTCAACATCACTCACATTGAGGCATGCATCTCCTTGCCTGGTCTCTCATGACTGTGGGGATGCTGCAACAGTTGTAAGTATGAAAAATAGTCAGAAGTCACTTTTTTTCAGTGCCATTGTAACTTTGAATGGTCACTCCACACAAGCAATGTACCAACAAAGGAAGGAAAAAAATTTCAGAGATGTTCCTGAGACAAGAAGTCTAGTCCTGCCAAGAATATAATAAGGGAGAGGCAGTTTCTGTAAGCAACACCAGAATGTTTCCTTCCTGCCTTCCTTACAGGATTAGGCCAGTAATTCCTTCTAACAGCCGATTTTCAAACTGCTTAGAATGTTAACAACCGATTCTTGTGAATAGGTGTGAACTGGTAGAATCCCACCCCTGGGATTCTTCTTTTAAGAAAAAACTGGACAGCCACTTGTCTGGAATGGTATAGGGCCATGCTGGTGAACCTTTTCCATGTTGCGTGCTGTGAGTGTGTGTATGAGCTCGCTCGCTTGTATGCCTGCACCCATGATGCAATGCACATGTGACTCCCCCAGTGCCCTGCGCATGCTCATGCGACCCCCCGCGCCATGCACATGCAACCCCCTGCATGCCACATTCCTCTGTGCATGCACACACATCTCCCACATGCATGTCTCCCCCCGTGCATGTGTGGCAGATACCCAACAATCAGCTGGCTGGCAGGGGGCGCACACACATATGCAGTGGGGCTCTTCCGGGCGACTTCTCATGTGCCGGCAGGTGAGAGGTCGTTCCCTGCATGTCACTTCTGGCACACATGCCATAGGTTTGCCATCATGGGTATAGGGTCTTCTGATTGAGTAGGGGGCTGCAACAGAAGACCTCCAAGGTCCCTTCCAGCTCTGTTATTCTGTATCATACTGCTGAATATTTCTATATAGAAAAATGTAAATGTAATTGAATATATATCTCTCCTCAGTCATCTTTTCTGTAGATTAAACATTCCCAGGTCTTTTAAGCATTCCTCATAGGGTTGGTTACTAAACTCTTTGCCTTTCTTTGATTGGCCTCACTTTTGACTGTCTAGTTTGAATAAGGCATTGCAGGTAGTTCCTGATCAGAGGTGGTATTCAGCAGGTTCTGACCAGTTGTGGAGAACCAGTAGTGGAAATTTTGAGTAGTTTGGAGAACCGGCAAATACCACCTCTGACTATAGATTTTACAGTATCCTTCCCCTGCCACAGCCACTAAGCCATGATCACAGAACCCATAGTAAAAAAAATTGAATGATTAGCACCCAGGCCCAGCTTGCCCTGCTCTTTGAAATGGGTACAATCTTAATCAGTTTTACCCTAAAGGGAGGGCTGGGAGTGGGGACCAAGGGATTCCTTTCAACGTGTATTCTCCATTATGTGCTTGTTCACTCTCTTGTAATCTCTTCCTTTCTGGGAATATAAAAAAGGCATATTGATTTTCCCCTTGCCAATTATTGAAAACCAAGGTAATGATTGTAAAGGGTAACAGTGGGTAACAGGCTTGTAAGATTTGCCGCCTTACTCAGCTTCCTCTGGAGTCAAGTTCTGGAACATGCAACCTTCCACGGTGTTCAGACTCACTCAGCTGATTGGGGGAGGGGGGAGGGGCAGTTGTATCTTCTGACATTGTAAGTATTTATGAGTAATTCCTTAATAAAACTTTTTAAAGCTTTATTCAAGTTCTGGCGCCTCTCTTGGTTCTCCTTCTTTGGTATCCATCCTGCAATTCTAAATTAAGCGTCAACAGGAAGATTAACAGAAATACTCCTCTTGAACTCTATATTCTTGTTAATCTGCCCCAAAATAGCATTTGCCCTTTTAGCAGCTGCATCACTCTGATTACCTGATGTCTAACTTTAGCAAGGACACCCAGATCCTTTTCACGTACACTGCTACTAAGCCAAGTCTTCTCCAGACTGTTACTGGTGCCTGCATTGTTTCTATCCAGATGCAGAATGTCATATTTTTTTCTTGCTAAATTCCATCCTGCTCTTTTCACCCTGCTTGGGCCTTTTGAGAATTTTTTTGAATCTTCTCTCTTGGATCTACAGATAGTCCTCAATGTACGACCACAATTGAGCTCAACATTTCTGTTGCTAAACAAGGCAATTGTTAAGTGAATTTTGTCCCATTCTATGACCTTTCTTGCCACCGTTGTTAAGTGAATCCCTGCAGTTGTTATGTTAGTCACATAGTTCTTAAGTGAATCTGGCTTCCCCATTGACTTTGCTTGTCAGAAGATCACAAAAACAGATCATATGACTGTGGAACATTGCAACCGTTATAACTATGAGTCACTTGCCAAGCATCCAAATTTTGATCACGTGATCATAGGGAAAGACTGTAAGTGTAAAAACAGTCATAAATCAGTGCCATTGTAACTTTGAATGGTCAGTAAATGAATGGTTATAAGTTAAGGACTACTTGCTCCTTCCAGCTTGGAGCACTGTGCAAAATTTGTAAGGTTTAACTTTCATGGAGCATCTAGAAGACTATATCTTTTCATTTTCCCTTTGTGTCAGGTATACTTAAAAAAGCTTTTTTTGGTTGTTTCGCCAATTGGTTCTTTTGTATGAGTAATGTTTTTTGTTTGTTTTGAGTATTAGCCTCTACTGGGCTGCGCCACCTCTTAACTTGATTGCCAACATGTCATCTTTCCTTTGCCAACCTTTTAAGAGTCACTATGCTTTAAGTCAAACCATTGTGACTTTGACAGATTTCTTTTTCTCTTTGTAACTGGAACTGTTCAGAATTCTGTTTTTACTGTTATTTTGTTTTATGAGGCAGACGATGCTCATATTGTGAATGGAAGGATGATAATGGTTGCACCGTATTTTTTTTTTAGAAGCATCTTCCTTCTTCCTTAATGTATATTCTTTCCACTTGCCAGGGAGAGCAGCACTCAGTTTCCATTGCTTTCAGGGGCTGCTATAGTGTCTAATGGATTATGCCTTGTTTTCTAAAAGCTTGCACTCCTGAGTTCAGATGCACTCACCCTTTATTTATATAGAAAAAAAAATCCACAGGGGCTTATAACTTGATTTCACACGCATCCCCAGACAAGAAAGAGCACTACATTTTCTTGATTGCAATTGAGCTGTAGGTAATGAATTATCTGTGTGTGGGGAGGACAACATAGAGCCAATAGTAATTTGATTGCTGATCTTGGCACTCAAGCATGTCCCAGGCTTAATTTTATCTGCATGTTTTATTTGTAACTTTTCCTGAGCCCAGTTGTTTCAGATATGTCAAGGATCAGCAGGAAAGCTCTCTGTAACCTAATGGCTATGTAGAAAGGTTTCTTTAAACACTTTCTCCAGCTTTGATATGTAGCTTATAACCACCAGAACAAATGGCTGTGATCTTGGAACTTGGAAGCCAAACCATGTGGAGGGAACCAGGTCAAAGAAGATTCTTTCATGGAAATACATAAATGTATTTTGAGAGGGGACTGGATGAGGTTGTGTTGTGCTTGACTGATCAGTTAGATCAAGGGTCAAACTCAATTTCACTGAGGGCTGCATTGTGTTTGACTTCGGGAAACTGTGGTGGGCATGGCCAGCTCGACATCACTCGTGTTGGAGGCACCTGTGGTGGCCAAGTGCTAAGGCAGAACTTTCCTCAGACCCTCCCCCTCTCATTATAATCCTCTTCCTTCCTTCCTCCCTCCCTCCTTTCCTCAATTTTCATTGGCAAAGCTACCACAGTCGGTCCTTCATTGTTTCCAGGATGGCCCCATGGTCCAAATCTAAGCACCCCATGGGCCAGATCTGGTCTATAGATTTTAAGTTTGACACCCCTGAGTTAGATAATTAGCTTTCATGGCTGATAGACAAACTGAAGATAGATATACAGAATTATCAGGAAAAATAGAGAACGGGCATGGGTGCATGATGAGAAGTGAGGAAAAACAAGGTTTATACATCCTCTCTCAACTCCCACATAATCATGAAATAGGACAAAAGACAGCTTCCAGCTATATAGGTACTCTTTGACTTAAGACCACAATTGGGAATAGAATTTCCATTGCTAAGCAGTGGGGTTTATTAAGACAATTTCACCCATTTTTGCAACCTTTTAAACCATCAAATCACTGCAGTTATTAAGTGAATCATGTGGACATTAAGCAAATCCAGCTTCCCATTAGAGTTTTCTTGTGAGAAGCCAGCTGAGAAAATTGCAAATGCAATCACATTATCCCCAGGATGCTGCACTTTTGATCACATTACCATAGGGATGCTTAATCAGTCATAAATGGAGAGGCCATAAATCACTTTTTTTTTCACCAAATAAGTCAAGAACTATCTGTACATTAATCTTCTCAATTGTTGCTTCCATGTCTGTATTGTAACAATCAGCTTTCAGAAAGTCTAATTGGGGGAAATCTATATTCTTCGGTATATCACTTGGATATTATATTTATTTATTTACTCATATTATTTAAATGATTAACCATTAAGCATAACTGCTCATCTCACAGCAGATTTGTATGTGTGTCTCCATCTGTGTTAGTAGTACCCTGCACAATGTTGCAGTGCCATTCGAAAGTGTATTTTCTGTGTTTTTGCAGTGTTTGGCACCATTGGAATGCTGAGCCAATTAATTTCCAGCTCAGCCCCAAGATATTCCAAATAGCTAATGTTTTCCTTTGGCCCACTTTGAAATGCAGAGATTTGGGGGTGGGGTCCGGAATGGCTGACCCTCTTGATTTTCTTGACTCCAAACTTTCTTTTTCTCTTCTTTTGCCCTTGGAGTTTCCATTTAAAACTGTCTCTTGGAAATATCTCATACCATTTGCAGGGGTCCTTCCAAAAAGAATCAGGAACCAGACAAAATGGCACACCTCTTTGATTCTCTTTATTCTAAGTGTTGTGTATGCAATAAGATTAATAAAGTGTGAGCTTGGAGTAAGTGCAGGGTTCTGGCCCTGCACTTCTGATTGGCTGTTAAGTGGCCGGACCGGATTGGCCCGTTCCGGGGAATTTGATTGGCCCTTAACAGAGAGTTCTTATTGGTTATAAGAGCTAGCATTCCTAGCTCGTTATTGGTTAAACGTTACAAGGTTTGCCTATATAAGGCGGGTTTTACTGCTGTTAAATCGAGAAAGTCACGATGTAAATAAAGAGCTGAAGTTCACTGTTCAGAGGTTTGTCTCCATTCTTTCTCACCCATGCTCAAAACTTAACACTAAGGTGCTTCCAGAATGATATGCAAAGATCTGCAAATGTTTCGGCTCCATTTCTGGTTAGTACAATTGTGGAAGGCACCTGGCAGCAAGCATGCTTTCCTGTTGGTTTCACAGCTTGCAGTGGCCTTTAAATAGAAACAGGAGGAGTGGCTTGTTTGCAACAGGGTCACTTCCCTTTCTGAAACTTCTCCAGTTGCTTTGCAGACAGCCAAAGAAATTTACAACTTACAGTAAAAAAAATATGGATAATGTGACTAGCGCCTCCCGCTCCACCTTTTTGTATGAAAAGGCTGGGCGGGAGAAAAGATTTGTGTTATTCGAGGAGTTGTGACAAAGCACAGATTGAAGTGAGAACAACTTTTGAGAACAATAATGCTGATGTATAGAAATGTCCTGGGTATGTATATGAACATGTACAGGTAGTTCTTGATTTATGACTGGTTGACTAGCAACCATTCAAAATTACAATCTATCTGCAAAAAATTCCTCCTGCATGCCATGTGACCACATATCAGCAACACAGCTGCATTCATACCCTTTTACAGTGCCCAACAGTCACTTAATCAGTTTTATAGCAGTTTTGCTGAAAACCTACACTTCCAGTTTTGAAATGGACCTACAATAAGCAATGGGTTCCCACTTATTACTACTGCATTCACTTAATAATTGCTGCAAAAAACGTTTAAAAAGTGTGTTAAAGTATGGATTAATAAAATTATAGTCAAATGATTGTTTAATAATGATATCAGGCTATATAATTGTTGATTGATAATATGAGTTATTATGTAATAAAACTACAATGGAGACTATGAAATGGATGCACAAAAAAAAGTGGTAAACCAACCGATACACTGTCTGTAAACTCATGAAGGAAAAGTGATGTTTTTATGTTTTATGTGTTTTTGTTTGTTGTTAAAATTAATAAAACTATTTTTTTTAAAAAAATGTGTTAATAACTGATCTGTTTTATGACTGTTATGACTTATGACCATATTGGACAGATTCCATTATGGTTGTGACGTGAAAACTGGCTCCATCCATTCTTGGCACATAACTGGATAATAAACATGTACTGTGCACTGTTTAAAACGATCTGCTGGGGTGGCTTCAAGATAACAGAATATATCTTATGATGAACATCGCAAACATAGAAATGCCAATGAGTCAGTGGTGAGATTCAGTCAGTTTGCACCGGTTGTTAAATTACACACAGACCCTGCTATTAAAGTGGATCCTGGGCGTTGCGCTGCAATGGAGAAAAGGGCAATGGAGTGGCTGGAATAAGGGGGGGGAGGCCGCTTTCCCTCTTTCTTATCCCTGCTCCTCCTCCTCCCCTTGTGCCAGCTACTCTGTTTCCCATTTCTCCATTGCAGCGCAGCACCCAGGATCCACTTTGACAGTGGGTGGTGGTGGCAGTGGTGGGATTCAATTTTTTTACTACCAGTTCTGTGGCATGGTTTGGTGGGCGTGGTGAGGAAAGGTTACTGCAAAATCCCATTCCCTCCCCACCCCACTAACCTACTTTCCAGTTCTGTTCTCCTGTGCAGGGCAACAAAAAAAGACCCAGCCAATCAGTTGATGCTTGGGAGGCGGAGAATAGATGAGGGTGGGCCAGTCAGAAGTGTATTTACCGGTTCTCCAAAATACTCAAAATTTCCACTACCAGTTCTCCAGAACTGGCCAGAACCTGCTGAATTCCACTTCTGGTGGTAATTTAACGATCTGTTCACCCAGGGTCAGGGTGACCATCGTGGAATGCTCGTCCTGCATGTGTGATGGAACTGGAGAATGGGAATGGGCCACGTCTCTCACAATGGCCAGCCTGACTCTGGGTGAACCATTTGTTAAATTATTTGAACCCCACCGCTGCACTCAACTGCCCTGAAATAGCAATATCAGCCTACTGTTGTGTTTTCCTATGAGCGTAATCTATCAAATACATATTTGATTTTGGCTTCCAAGGTCCCTACAGGAAAGCAATTTGGACAAATGATGTGGTAGACAGAAAACAAGGCCTTTGGGTTTAATTCAGGAAAAAGGCAAACTGAGCAGTGTTGCCTTACTGTAAAGGCTCCATTGCATGCTGAGGGATGAGTCAGTTTACTCATTTGATGATTTTAAAATATATACATACACACATCCTCAAAGGCATTTATCTCAGAAGGATACTGATCTGCAGATAAATATGTGCTTCACATAAGAGTGTTGATTGTGTGCAGGCCTATGTGTTGAAAAATCAGGACAATAACTTTGTACAAGTAGCTTTTGACTTACAACTATTAATTTAGTGACCATTCAAAATCATAATGGCACTGAAAAAAAGTGACTTATAATCAGTCTTGCACTTATAACTGGTATCCCCATGGTCACATGAACAAAATTCAGGTGCATGGCAATAGGCATGTATTTTTAATGATTGCAATATCCTCAAGTTGTGTGATTGCCATGTGCAACCTTTCCAACAAATAAAATCAGTGGAAGAAACCAAATTTGCTTAATGACCATCTGGTTCACTTAACAACTATAATGGTAACTGGTCATAAAATTGGGTGCAACAATTACCTTGCTTACCAATAGCAATTCTTGTCCCAATTGTGGTCATAAATTGAGAACTTCCTGTAACGTCTACTGCATGTGTCAAAGGTATGGGGGGGGGAAAAAGATTGCTGTCTTAATGTTTTAAAACTTCCTTACTGGGTAATTCTGGCTTAATTGTTGATGTTGGAACAATTTCATGAGGGGCCAAGAGACAATTAAAAACATAATGATAAAATTATATATGTAATAAAAGATTCTAAGTCCATAAATTCTATCCAGATATCACCCCGTTGCATTCATGAAGATTGCCTGCTTCTGGTTATTTTATAATATTGTCCACCACAGTAACCATTATAAAGTTGAACTATGATTTTTATATTGTGTTCAGGAAAACCTAACAAACGTCAGAGAAACTGATATAGGAAAGTGTGAGATGAAAATAGCAGGTTGGATCCTGCTTTAGATTTAGTCAAAATAGATCCATTGGAGTTTTTATTGACTTAAGTATCACTATTCTCAGTAGCTTTAATAAGCAGATCTCAAGCTAATCCCTAATTAATTAATTATGTCCCCCAACTATGAAAAACTTGGGTGGCTTACAAAATTCATAAAAAGAGCAAAACAATTAAAGCCTGCAAAAAAAGAGGCAGCTTGAACTAAAGCAATTACATAGAACAAAAATGCAGAAAACAGTATGATGTGGGCTTGAACAATAAATCACACCCACATAAACTCAAGGTCTGGCATCTCTTAAAAGAAACAGCATCACAACAATGTTTTTCTGAAGTATTAGTTCTATTTCCCACCTGCTTCCTCTCATTCATTATCCAGAGTGCAATTCATATTTTTTCACCATGTCATAAAAGGTTACTTCTCATACTCTTTATGAGTGACTTGTGTGAAGTAGATAAATGTAGATAATGGTTGGATTGATATAAGTTAGAAAATTCTGGCTCAAGTGAAGACATGATGGATTAATTCAGGCAGTGTGTTTAATTTATGATCCAGTCAATAATATGGTCTCTGAAAACTTATATTAAAACTTGTTTTTTCCATCAGGATAAGCAATAGGAGTGACAGACATGTATCTGAATGGTCTATCATTCTAGAAGAGTGTTTCCTACATTTGGGAACTTCTAAGAAATATGGACTTCAGCTTTCAGAATTTCCATTGAGCATTGCTGGCTCAAGAATTTTAAATTGATATCCACAAACCTTAAAGTTTCCAAGGTTGGGAAACACTGATCTAGAACTACTCTAGGTATCACTGCCTATATTCAAGTGAAAACATATAGATTGGGAGAAACCAGGTTTGACAGCAGCAACTGTGAGAGGATCTTGGAGTCTTAGTGGACAACCAATTAAATGTGAACCAACAGTGTGCAGCGGCAGCCCCAAAAAAGCCAATCCTAAATTGCATTAACAGAGGGATATTGTCAAGATCAAGTAAGGTACTAATATCATTCTATAAAGCTTTAGTCAGACCACATCTAGAATATTGCATCCAGTTTTGTTCACCACATTATAAAAAAGATGTTGAGATTCTAGAAAAAGTGCAGAGCAAAGCAACCTGGATAATTAGGGGACTGAAGGCTAAGACATATGAAGAATAGTTACAGGAACTGGGCATGGCTAGTCTAGTGAAGAGAAGGATCAGGGGAAATATGACAGCAGTGTTCCAATATTTTTGGGGCTGCCAAAGAGAGGAAGGGGTCAAGCTATTTTCCAAGACACCTGAAGGGCAGACAAGGAATAATGGATGGAAACTGAACAAGGAAAGATTCAACCTGGAAATAAGGAGGAATTTTCTAATGGAACAATCAACCAATGGAACAGCTTGCTTTCTGGAGCTTGCTGAACAGCTATCTGTCAGAAATGGTGTAGGGTCTTCCTGCTTGGGTGGGTGGGGGTTGGACTAGATAATGTACAAGGTCCTTTCCAACTCTGTTATTCTGTTACTGTCCTATTACTGAAAACATCTCAGTAGCTGGATCCCCTTATCTTCAAGATAGATCAAAGTCAGCCAGATGGTTGATGCAGTGTTCCAATTTAAGTTCCATCCCTTTTGAAATGTGTTGATAAGATATTCAAAAGGGGTATAAGGTGTGCATTGCTAAACTCTGCCATCTGGCTGATTTTGACTCCCTCAGTAGATACGATGCTTCTGTTGAAATTTTGCTGAAAAGGGAAAGAAATTGTTCTCATCTCCATCTGAACAACCTTTTAGGCACTTGTGCTGATATCACTACAAACTCTCTCTTCTGCTGCATTATTTAATTAAATAACAAATGGATACATTCAGAAGTCATAGAGCTCACAATGGAAATAATTAAATATCGTTAATAAACACAATCTCTTTTCGTTTTCATTAACAAGCTGCAAAAATTCTACAGATCATATACATTTGTAACTCTAAAATGTACTATAAAAGTATAACTGCAGCTAATTTCCTTGGAATGCAGTAAGGTTTTTTTTTTTTAAAAAAAAACAACTCATGTATATTTCCGGGGTGGGGGTGTGTGTTTTTTTTAAAAAATCAGTTTTGGCAGCTGAATTGTGGTACTATTGAAACTGCATTTTTAAAAAACTACCCAATAAAGTCTGATTTAACATGATGAAATTATGTTGAAGACTTTGCTATGAAAATTCCTAAGTTTGCGGCTTTCACTCTGAATGTATTTGTATTTTTCAAGTTTCATGCATTCAGCTGTAATTTATGTGCATTTAGCCTTGGGGAATGATGCAATGACTTGGCAGAGTTTAAAAGATGCAATTAAAGCTCTGTTGTTAGGCATGTCACATCTGGGGTGGACATCCTTGCCTGGAGAAGCAGCCTTTTCTGTTAATACATTGTAATGATATCAAAGTCCCTGAGTTAAGATGTGATGCTAATTTTTAAATTTTGGAATAATCGGGAAGGTGTTATAGAAATAATCCCAAACTAATAACAATGCAGTTAGAAGCAATTATTTATGTCTCACTAGTTCCACTCTACAATTAACCCAGCCTACATTATATCTGGTTATTGCAAATTGCATTTTTTATCACTGCATTTGCAGCCCTGAAAGGACAGAACCTATAGAACCTTCTTCTTTATGATAACCTAGGAAGAATGTGTTCCATTGGCTTACTAACATTTTAAGCTAAGCTACATAATGTTTCTTTTGTGCAGATGAAATATTGCCATGCATATGCTAGCATTAGACTATACAACTAATTCAAATTAATTTTCTATATAAAGGTATAGTGAAGGATAAAGGCATAACCATGATTTATAGACTTCCCTTGTGATGACAAGAGTAATGCTTCTAACGTGATTCAACTATTGACATAGAGAAAACAGCATGGCTTTGATAAAACGCCATCCTCGGTAAAATTGGATAAACAACCTTCCTTACGATTTTGGGAGTTTCTACATGAGAGACTTTGGAAGTGCTTGATCATTATGTCTCCTGGTTGAAAGCTTGATTTGTAGAACATGAATAGAATTCACAATAAAACGCAAATAAAAGCAATAGTTGGTGTTATGAGATGTGGGAGCCTGTTCTGTCAAAGAGGTTTTGGAGCATTAAAGTCAATGTATTGTTTCCTTTCCAGGCTGGAAAAATCACATTTTCTGTATGCAGATAGTGTAACATTGATATTGTACTGTTATGCAATGACCTTCTCTAACTGCAATGTGTTATGTATGTAAATAATTTAAATAAAGCAAGCTTGGGGTAAAGTGCAGGGTTCTGGCCCTGCACTTCTGATTGGGTGTTAAGCGGCTCAATCGGATTGGTTGGGTTCAGAGAATCCAATTGGCCCTTAACGAAGGACTCTTATTGGTTTTGGAGCAAGCGTTTTACAGCTCCCTATTGGTTATTTCACATTAAGGTTACCTATATAAGGCAGAGTTGTTGTTGTTCACCCTCTTAAGTCACTATGTAATAAAGAGCTGAAAGTTCACCAACTAAGATTGTCTCCAGTCATTTCACCCATGCCTGAAACTATATCACTGGCGACGAGGATGGGATTTGGAGACATCTGATCTTAAGGAACCGGGAAGAAAAACAGAGCACGTGACAAGACGACGCCACCAACGGAAACCATGTCCAGCAGCATCGTACCACCCGCTCCGTTCGATCCGAACCAAGAGGATTGGAAATCCTACATGGATTGCTTCCAAATGTTCCTTGAAACAAACAACCTGAAGGACGCCACACCAGCCAAGAAGCGGGCGCTGTTCCTGACGTACTGCGGCCCGGCTGTCTTTAAAATGGCAAAGGCACTCGCGAAACCTCGAGAAGTTAAAGCAATGAGCTGGGATGACCTCGAACCTCTCCTGAGAGACCATTACACACCAACTGTACCTACACTCGTGAGACGCCACGAATTCTATCAAAGAAGCCAGCGAAAAGGAGAGAGTGTGGCTGACTTCGTGGCAGACCTCCGACACTTGGGAGGCCTCTGCGGGTTCGCAAACTTAGATGAAGCACTGAGAGACCGCTTAATTCTGGGATTAGATGCGCTAGGTGTGCAAAGCAAGCTGATGGCGAAAGGCGACATCGATCTTGCTGACGCCATTGCCGAAACCACTATTGCTGAGGCAACCAAAAAGTCTGTGGCGCAACTACGGCGAAGCCGAAACCGAACGACCCCACCGACAGGCGACATCTTACCCAGCTCAGAAGGGCAGCGTGCGACAACGCACTACGAGGACCTCTCTTTGTCGTCAGACAGCGACGAAGAAGGGGTCCATCGACTGCGGTCCGACCGGGACCCTCGCTCTAAACCCTCACATCCTTGCACTGGTTGCGGGGCAAACCACCCCAGGGCAGACTGCAAATTCCGTGATGCGATCTGTCATGAGTGCGGAAAACGAGGCCACATCAGTCGAGTCTGTCGCAGTTTACCGGGACCAAGTCAGGCCTCAAGGGGAACCAGCTCTCGCCAATCGGCAGGAAACCATCCTGTAAGGCGAGATCCAGCAAACCACTCCTACAGATATCGAGCGTTGCAGAAAGAAGAGGCCCACCATACTATCACTATAGGTCACGCCTCAGCCATGATTCGAGTCACAGTAGCCATAGAGAGCCAACCTTGCCACATGGAGGTCGATTCCGGATCGTCCCTCTCGATGGTGTCATGGAAGACATTAAAACAACTCATTCCTACCATCCAACGCCAAGACCTTCGAATGCAGCGTCTCATCCTTAAAGACTACCAAGGGAATCGGATCCCTGTGGTTGAGTCTTGTCGAGTCTGCGTCTCGTTTAAAAAGCATACGGCATACTTACCTCTAACGATCATCGATAGGGACAGGCCTAGTTTGTTGGGCCTCCAATGGTTTGCGCCACTCGGCATCGAAGTAGCCGGCGTGAACCGAGTCGGTGATTGCGAGTGGGAGGAGGACTTTATTACTGAATTCAACGATGTCTTCGCAGATCATCTGGGCGAGTATAAGGGGACCCCAATTTCATTTAGCCTCGACCCTAAGGTCACCCCGATCCGTTTAAAGCCATGTCAAGTTCTGTTCGCCCTTAAGGCCAAGATAGATGAACAACTTGACAAACTAATTAAACAAGGGGTACTGCAACCCATTGATCATTCTCCATGGGAAACTCCTATTGTAACCCCCATTAAACCAGATGGATCAATCCAAATCTGTGGGGACTACCGGGCCACTCTAAACCACGCCCTCCAGCAGAATGCGTATCCAGTGCCGGTGGTACAGCACCTCCTTCATTCCCTGGGAGGCGGAAAGGTTTTTGCTGTTAGATTTAGCTCAAGCCTATCAACAATTGCCCGTGGACGATAAAACAGCCCAAGCTCAAATGATAGTAACGCACAGAGGTGCTTTTAAATGTACCCAATTGCAATTCGGGGTAAGTGTAGCCCCAGGAATATTCCAAAGTTTAATGGAACGATTATTGCAGGGAATCAAGGGCGTGGTTCCGTATTTTGATGACGTGTTAATTGCATCTCCTAGTAAAAAAATTCTACAGAATCGTTTAAAATGTGTTCTTAAGAAATTTCAAGAAGCGGGTTTGAAAGTAAAAAAGGATAAATGTCATCTGTATACAGACAGTGTTGTATTTCTAGGTTATCGCATTGATAGTCAGGGTATCCACCCTACTGAGAGTAAATTAAGGGCGATAAAAAATGCTCCCAGACCCCGTAACAAAACAGATCTCCAGGCATTTTTAGGCCTTATTAATTTCTATAATGTGTTTTTACCACATAAGGCGACTGTGGCTGAACTGTTACACTGGTTATTAGATAAGAAAGCATTGTGGGTTTGGGGTTACCGGGAGGAAAAAGCGTTTCGAAATGTAAAAGATTTACTTACATCTGATTCTGTACTTATGCAATATAATGAAACATTACCATTGGTTATAACTTGCGATGCCTCACCATTTGGGGTGGGCGCTATTTTGAGCCATGTGCTGCCTAATGGAAACGAGGCCCCTGTTGCATACTTTTCGAAGACTCTTTCTCAGGCAGAACGTAACTATGGACAAATAGATAAGGAAGCTCTTGCAATTGTGACAGCCGTAAAAAAATTCCATGAGTATGTATATGGAAGGACATTTACCATTGCAACTGACCACAAACCTTTACTGGGGATAATCGCTGGGGACAAAACAACCCCCTATATATTGTCCCCAAGAATGACTCGATGGTCAGAGTTCCTAGCTGCTTATAATTATCGATTGTTACATCACCCAGGGAAAGCCATTCCCCACGCCGACACACTCAGCAGAGCACCGCTACCAGAAACTCTCGACGATCCGGCACCAACAGTATCGGCGTTACAAATCGAAATGCTCAACTCGCCTCCTATGACCACTCGAGATATCGCGAGAGAGACCAGACAAGATCACACCCTAGCTTGAGTCCTAGGCTGGGTAGAACGTGGATGGCCATTGGACCAGGTCCCAGATGACTTTGCGCCATTTAAAACAAGACAGACTGAACTTTTTTCGCAAAAAGGCTGTGTCATCTGGGGAGATAGAGTCGTCGTTCCAGAATGACTCCAAAACTCACTGTTACAAATTTTGCACGAAGGACATCCAGGGATTGTGCGGATGAAAGCACTCACATGGAGCTATGCTTGGTGGCCAGGCATGGCCCGACACATCGAGCAATGGGTCAAGGCCTGCACCAAGTGCCAACAAAACAGCAACGCACCGCCAAAAGCTGCACCGACTGAATGGGAGACGCCACGCGGGGCCTGGTCCAGAATCCACCTGGATTTCGCAGGGCCGATTAAAGGACATACTTCACTATTGACTGTCGATGCACACTCTAATTGGTTGGAAATTCATCGAATGACCCATACAACCTCCGAAGCTGTCATTAAAGTCCTTAATAGACTCTTTGCAACTCATGGATTGCTGGACGTCCTGGTGTCCGACAACGGACCACAGTTTACAGCGCTAATGTTTGAACAGTACCTTGCTGATAATGGCATCCGCCATGCGCTCACCTCGCCTGCACATCCTGCTACCAACGGCCGAGCGGAACGCATGGTCCAATTTGTAAAAAAGACTTTGCAAAAAGTGGACTATGATAAAATTGACGAAAAAATAAACCGCATTCTACTTCTACAACACATCATTCCGCACAGCGTAACTGGCAGAACTCCCACAGAACTTCTCATGGGGTGAAAACTCCGTTCCCGCCTCGACCGATTGCACCCTGCTTACGAGCCAGAAAAGCCTGCAGGATCCAGCGGATGCTACCGTACCTTCAAGGTAGGCGACCCCGTCTATGCAAGAAATTTATCGGGCGACCCGGTTTGGAATGAAGCAACGATAATACGCGAGACTGGGCCCAAATCCTATATTGTAAAATGTGTTGATGAAAGACTGTGGAAACGACATATTGACCAATTACGGTCACGACTCCTTTCGGCCAGCCAGCAACTCCCCTACGACCAAACTGAGGGGGGGAAGGAATGGAAGAAGACGACATTCCAGAGAACCTGTTCCAAGAGAGTGATGAATCTAGTGAAACTCAGGAAATGGAGCAGGAGGAAGAATCGTACACTCCAAGGGAAATCACACCAGAACGAGAAGCTGAGCCACTACCAAACAACATTTTACCTCAACAGGACTGCACACAGCCAGTCCAAAGAAAATCTAATAGATCCAAAAGACAACCGTCCTATTTGAAGGACTATATAACCACACCATAATTGAGGAGCCAGGGGGAAGGGGTGTTATGTATGTAAATAGTTTAAATAAAGCAAGCTTGGGGTAAAGTGCAGGGTTCTGGCCCTGCACTTCTGATTGGGTGTTAAGCGGCTCAATCGGATTGGTTGGGTTCAGAGAATCCGATTGGCCCTTAACGAAGGACTCTTATTGGTTTTGGAGCTAGCGTTTTACAGCTCCCTATTGGTTATTTCACATTAAGGTTGCCTATATAAGGCAGAGTTGTTGTTCACTCTCTTAAGTCACTATGTAATAAAGAGCTGAAAGTTCACCAACTAAGATTGTCTCCAGTCATTTCACCCATGCCTGAAATTATATCACAATGTATCCAAAATTTTGAGCATTCTGTACCTACTAAATGGAAAAAAATGCATTTGAAAGGAGGCAACACCAATTTGTACCTGTTAAATGCAATGTGGATGGCTGGCAAATTGCAACTGAGAAAACAATAATCTCAATGGGTTTTTTTTTTTAATTTTAGCGGGATTGGATTACTCATATGAGAGTAATATGTAAGCTGTAAGATTTTGTATTTTAAGTGTGATTGTAATAACAAATGTGATAGACAAATTAGCTTAAATCACATTATGGTGTGTTTCAATAAACATTGCATTTGGATATAGATATGGCATGGCAAAACACTCTTTAAAACAGAATGTTAAAACAGGAGAAAATTATGAAAAGAAGGTCTAGGGGTGACATGACAGCAGTATTTCAATATTTAAAGGGCTCTGCAAGAAAGAGCGAGTCAAGCTATTCTCCAAAGCACCTGAAGGCAGGACAAGAAGCAATGGGTGGAAACTAATCAAGATTCTTTCCAATTCTGTTATTATTCTATTCTATTGCAGGAATAAATGAATGAATGCATGCATGCATGCATGCGTGCGTGCATGAATGAATGAATCAATCAATCAACCCAAACTTTTGGGTTGCTATTGTCTTTGGGCCTATGATGTTGAGGAGTAGAGGAAACGTATATTTTTATTTGAAGGCAAGGGAAACTTGCAATTATGGAGTTCACTTCTCTTTTTAATCTCAAATGCTAAAATAGTTGACATTAAGTTCTAGTTTGGGTGGGGTGCAGAGTTGTAGGATGATTCATCAACTAAGTGATTTGATTGGAAGAAATTAATTCAGAACCCAAACATACAATTCAATCAAATGCTTCTATTACAAATCCTTTGCCTCATCAGAAACACTGATCTGTATGTAAGGATAATCCCAACAGAGAAGAATATGCCAGGAATTATAGAAAGTGTTTGACAGTTTTATTCCAAATATTCAAGAAAAACCTGTAAATAGTAACTGGACACAGAAGATTTAACAATGGATATAAGTACTCTAAAGGAAACAGTTGATTTAGCCAAATTCCTTAGAATTCATTGAGAACACATTTTTAAATAGGATGTGATATATTAGAGTAAGGAGTCTGTGAACTAGATTATAGCACTGGCATAAACCATAATATGAAAGAGTTATTAGTCAAAAGATTGTAAACTTGATTTTGGTGGGAAATGTTGGTATTATTTAAAAATAATACCTATCATTGTTTTTGTTTTTAATAAAACAAAATCATTTTTATTAAAAACTCTTTTTTAAAATTCAATCCTTGAAATAGTTAGTCTGTGATTTACAACTACAATTAGAACTAAAAATTTTCATTGCTAAGCAAGGCTGTTGTGAAGTATATCACACCCATAGTTGTTGAGCGAATCACTGCAGATTTTAAGTAAATCATTGCAATTATTGAGCAGGCTTCCCCCATTTACTTTGTTTGTCGGAGGAAAGTGGGAAAGGTTGCACATGGCAATCACATGATCCTGGATGTTGCAACTGATCAAAATACATGCCAGTTGCCAAATGTTCTGAATTTTGATCAGGTGACCATGGGAATGCTATGACAGTAATAAGTTCAAAGATCAGTTGTAAGTCATTATTTTCAGTCTGTTGTAACTTTGAATGTTCACTAAACAAATGGTTCTGAGTTGCATCTGTATAATGTAAACATTTCCTACACACGATGTCTCAATAGAGCTGCATCCAATGTGTTTGGAAACTTGTAGTGATAGTAAAACATAAAATATATATTTTATTTTGCCAAGATAAATGGTATAGTAGTTAAGAATCTGGACTGTGCATTTTCTAATCATCTAAAACTGATAAAGAGAAATAGTTATTGCATGTTACTTTTTAGTATGGGTGGGAAAACATCAAAATTGTCTGTCTGTGGAGATTCTCAGTCAGAATCATGATTGTCCCAAAAGTGCTTTTTTCAAAAGGCAACTGGACTTTGCTTTTTCTTGAAGACTTTCGCTTTTCTTTAGAACTGAAGAAACTTCTTGGATGAGAGGTGAAAATTTTTCAATGCTAAGCAATGAAAGGAAAAACAAAGAAAGTCTAGTTGCCTTTTCAAAAAGTACCTTTGGGATATCAAAGCTATCACTCTCAAATAAATAATGACAGCTTAACTATTTCCTCTGTGCAATTAATTTTTAATACCAAAACGCAATTATCACCTCTTTTTTGTTCTCTACAATTCTGTTTCTTTGGAACCTTGTCTTAAGTTTAAGCCAGGGAGTATTTTTGAAACAATGAAAAATGGCTGTATGGAGCAGTGGTGGGATTCAAATTTTTTTTATTACCGGTTCTGTGGGCGTGGCTTGGTGGCCATGGTAGGGGAAGGACACTGTAAAATCTCCCGTCAGAGGTCATATTCGCCAGTTCTCTGAACTAATCAAAATTTCCACTGCCAGTTCTCCAGAAGTGGTCAGAATCTACTGAATCCCACCTCTGGTATGGAGGCTGATTTTCATCTCCTAAACATTCTGTCATTAATTTTCCTTCTTTTTTTTCCTTTGAACTTTCAGATTGGATAAAATGTCCATACACTTGTAAATGAAAATATATGAAAAATGGCCGGTGTGATTAAACTGTTAGTTATTAATATTCTTCATATAGTTCTGTGTATCAGGAACAAATCATTGCAACCTCCAAGATTGGAATAAACCTTTGCATAAATGTAACCTCACTTAGGATGATATGTTCTTAAATTTAATTATCAATATACCTACCTACCAAGAAAGTTACTATAACCAAATTAATGTAATGAGAAAAAAAAGGATTTTTTAATATTTTAATTTTACTTGGTATTATTAGACCAAATATTGAAAAGTGTCAAATCAAATAGGGTTTACTTACTTTTTCATGTAAGACAAATTAGAGATGATAGAAACTTTTCATTATATATTAATCTGTCACTCTATCAAACTTTGTTAATATTTTTCTCTTTGAGAAAGTACCATATTAGATCTTATTTTATTACTTCAACATTCTTCTGTTGTAAACCTTATTTTCCTAATAACTATGTTGCCTAATGCAATTAAAAGCATTACAGATAGTTCTCGACTTACAACAGTTTGTTAATGATCATTCAAAGTTACAACTGCACTGAAATTTTTCATACTTATGATCATTGCACACATCAAAATTTACATGCTTGGCAACTGGCATGTTTTTAAGACAGTTGCAATCCACTGGGCATGTGATCATGCTTTGCAATCTTCTTACAAATGAAGTCAATGTGGAAGCCAGGTTTACTTGATAACTGTGTTACTAACTTAACAACTATAGTGATTCACTTAACAACTGTAGCAAGAAAGATTGTAAAATGGGGCAAAATAACTGTCTTGCTTAGCAAAATTGGATTCAGTTTTGGTTGTAAATAGAGGACTATCTGAATGTTAAAATGCCATTTAAGAAACTTAATATAGCCTTCTTGGGATGAAGATAAACATGGAAAAATATTCACTATTGATAATAGAATATACCTTCTCTTGTTGGTGCCCTTCAGGGTTACTAGATGACAGTGCTTTTCTGTAGGAAAATTATTCTAATACCAGTAGTTTGATGTTAGGCATAACACCAAAGCATCAGTAAATCCAGATTTAGAGTTAGTAAATGAGAGTGGAATAGGACAATTTAATTAGAGAAGTTTAACGATTGTTCTTTTCTTCATCCCTTAAAAAATAATAAGGCAACCAAGAAGAATTTTTAGGAGAAAAAAAGAAAACGCTTACAAGGAGTATTTAAATCCCAATTGCATTTGTGTAAAAAAAAAAAAAGGAGCTTTGGTTGATTTAGAACAATTGTAAAATATTTGGATAGATTAAGAAAGATGTTAGGAAAAGTAAGTTGAAGTTTTTGGAACACTTTGTTGTATTTACAGGAGGAGGGGGAGGACAGGGAGGATAATGGGAGGAAGGTGAATTATACTAGATTCTGCTTTGCTCCTGAAAATAATTTACCAGGCTAATGGTCTGTCATAGGACAATGAAGCAATGAGGAGGCCACCATTATAGCACAGGTGAGTATTAGTGAAGAGATGAAGAGGCAGAATAGCTTACATTCAAGCCAATATTGTGGTCCCCAGGAAAGAGAGGTGGAAGCAAAGGCAATGATATGGAAATTTGAATCTTGGAAAGTGTGGCAAAAATCAACTGAAGTAAAATGAAAGCAAGGGATTTGAGTGAATTGGAAAGGCTGCTACGGAGACCAGTGCGCCAGAAATCAGAATTTGGAACAACCAAGCATCAGGACTGGGCATTGAGACTATGGGCATGATGAATAAAAAGCTGTGCTTGCACTGGATAGGACAAATGAAAGAATGTTAATTTCTTCCTCTTGGATTTGTGTTGGTACATTGGCAGTGCAATGGTATGAGAAACTAGTAGTCTGATGGATATGTCAGACTGAAGAGTTTTATGATACTGGTGCTCAAGAGTGAAAAATGATTGTATATTTTATGTTCTGGTAATACAGATGAGGGAGTGAATATATGTAATCTTTGACTTACAATCATTTGTTCAACCATTTGAAGTAATGACAGTTTTGAATGAATGGTGGTTATGGTCAGTTCTGGTTGTTCCATGGTTGCATGATCATGACCTGAGAACTTGGCAACTGTTTCATAATCATGACTCATTGCAAAGCCCTATGATCACGTAATCACTGTTTGCAAACTTCCCTGAAGTCTTCTCTAGAAAATCAATCAGGAAGCTGGCAGGGAAGTTTGCATGTCATTGGAATAAGTCTGCTTTCAATCAGCGCATCTTCTACCAGTTCATCATATCTCCTTGTTGAACCTTCACACATCCCCTTGTATCCTCCTAATTCTTGCAAATACTCTTGTGCTTCCCACACCCAGAAATAGCTGCTTACCTGCCTGACAGCCTGCTTACTAATCAACTGGATCTTGCAAATTCCTGCAGGTTTCCGTATGGCATGGGTATCAGGACTTTTTCCCTTTGCTAAAGCAGGTATGGGCGTGGCCAGTGCATGATGCATCTGGCCTATGGGTTGGGAGTTTGACAGTCCTGTCCTTTGGATTTGATTGTAGGAAGCTGGCAGGAAGTTGCCTCATCTAATTGCTGTTAACAATGGCAAGTGGAATACAGTGATTTTGATTGTGCCTTATAGCTGCATTGCACAGCGTCAGAAATTCCAGTCCCAATTGCCCGTTGTGGTTGAGGATTAATTAGAGTTGGAAGGTATTTTGTAGGTCATCTAGTCCAACTCCACCCCCGCCAAAGTAGGAGACCCTGACAGATGGGAGTCCAATCTCTTCTTGAAAGTCTCAAGTGATGGCGCTCCTACAACCTCCGAGGGCAAGCTGTTCCATTGGTTGATTGTTCTCTGTCAGAAAGTTTCTCCGTATTTCCAGGTTAAATATCTCCTTGTTCAGTTTCCATCCATTATTCCTTGTCTGGCCTACAGGAGCTTTAGAAAATAGTTTGACCCTTTCCTCTCTGTGGAAGCCCCTCAAATATTGGAACACTGCTATCCTGTCTCCCCGGTCCTTCTCTTCACTAGACTAGTCATGACCAGTTCCTGTAACCTTTCTTCATATGCCTTAGTCTCCAGTCCCCTAATCATTCTGGTTGCTCTTCTCTGTACTTTTTCTAGTCTCAACATTTTTTTTATAATGTGGTGAACAAAACTGGATGCAGTACTCTAGGTGTGATCTTACTAAGGCTTTATAGAGTGGTATTAGTACTTCACTTGATCTTGATTGTATCCCTCTGTTAATGCAACTTAGGATTGCATTAGCTTTTTTGGCGGCTGCTGCACACTGCTGGCTCATATTTAGCTGGTTGTCCACTAAGACTCCAAGATCCCTCTCTCAGTTACTGCTATTGAGCCTGGTTTCACCCAGTCTATATGTATACTTGGTTTTTCTTGCCTAAGTGTAGGATTTTACTTTTCTCTACATTGAATTTCATTTTCATTATGTATAAGCAGTTATAAATGAATGCTTCAGAAGTACCCACTGATATACACAAAATAGTTGATGTTGGTGAAAAAGATGGTGAAGTCCAATGAGATGATGGAGGAAAAATGTCTAGGATGAGATTCTGGGAATGGACTAGTGAGAGTTTTTATTGAAACTAGGAAAGTACAGTGGGGCTTAATATGCCATTCCAGGAAAGGAAAACCAAGGGTTGGTGTGGTTCTCTTAAGCCCTATTGGTCCAATTCTGAGACATCAAACTCAGGCTGCTCTTGATATATGGCATGTCTGTTCTCAGTAAGACTGTTTCCATCTATAATATAATGTGTGGGTGGATAGATCTGGCATGACACTAGGCTGGCATCTATGGGGTAACTTCCTGAATTTCAGGGACCTCTAATCTACATAGCCTCATAAAACTCAGATACTCCAACTATGTAGCATATATATTTTCTAATAATTAGGTCTCCTTCTAGTTCAGGTGAGCTAATTGTATCCTTCAAGACAGTGAAATCTTAGCCATGTTTTGATGTACTTCCATTATTATTGATGCATAGATTCTTGAGTGCCATGATTTTAGCAGCCGTGTGCAAACAGCTTATGAAGTTGTTACATGTACCGTAGCACTCCATTTCAAGTAAGTTCAAAGCGGTGGTTTCAGTCTCACTGATTGTTTTGACTATGTTTGAAGCAATTACTTCATATCTGAAATAGTACAGTTTTGAACTCTGAACAATTCTGGAATGGTGTTATTTCTGGCAAGCTCAGTAGAGCCTACTTTTATGTATCACTAATATTAATAAATTTTTAATACTCTTAGCATTTGAAATTAACAAAATTTCTGAAGTATGCAAAGTCAGCTAGTAGAGGATAATATACATTCCAATGGAAGAGAATATCTGTAGCTCAGGATTGAATGTGGGGTCCTTGATGTTCTCTGAGCTAGGTTGTTTTTCTTGCATATGTTTCATTATCCAACTAGGTAATATCATTACTAGAAGGGAGTGAAGTTTGCTTTCTGTTTATATATGTCAAAGATACTCAGACAAACAAACTGTAAACAACGGCCTAATCAAGAATCTACCAAATAGATTCCCACCAATACTGATAGGGAAAGAAACTTTGTATATAAACAGGGACCAAACCCCATTCCCTTCTAGTATTGAAAATTTTAGCTAGTTGGGTAATGAAACATCTGCAAGAAAACATCTACATTCAGATAGCATCAAAAACCCAATATATGTTTTTGGAGGTTGCAGAATTCCTTGCAACATAAATCCCATCTCTGCAGCATCTACGGAATTTTTATTATTTCAAAATATGAGCAATCCATAGCTGCATGCTGTATAGGACAGCTTTGTTATTCTAAGGTGGCAAAAATCAGGATGACTAGTAGCAAATTCTCTAACTAATAAAATGTTTAAAACTCAAAACATTTTATTTATGTAGTTCAAAAAAACCTTATAACCTTACTTAAATAATATACTACCATTCTCTTTTTAATTTATAGCAATATGCACACACACCATATTTCCTCTGGTATAAACCAGCTTGGCTGATTATGTACTTATTTTTGTAGAATTCAGTGAAAATGTTCTCATTAGGAAAAAAACCTGATGCTTTTTTTCTTAGAAGAATACCTTTTCCATACACTTGGTAGCCCCTAGATAAGGCAGGAGAGTACATTGAGAGCAATAAGGGGAAAAGGAATTCAATGATTATTGTCTGGATAAAACCTCAATGATATCCCATATCAAAGGATAAAATTCATTACTACAAGAATGACAGTAAATCAGGCTTATTGATGCTTTTTATTGTGAGATGGGGAGTCTGGTAAAAAACTAGAAAATGACCATGATATAACAAGGAACTTAAAAAAAAAAGAAGCTTCAGTTTTGTAACTCACATATATGAATACAGGAACAAATTGGCACAGAAATGTTAAACATTGTTCCCACACTGTTTAGAAGATTACTCTAGTTCGGTTTCCTTAAAGAAATGAGTGTTTTATGGTAAGGTTAATAAAACTGCAGAGCATCATGCTATTTAGTCATACAGTGAATTTCAAAATTTAAGAGCTTTATAGTAAAAACTGGGAAAAGGTGAAATGAATTGATTGCAGTTGTAAATTGATACATTCCATTTTAATTCTCCTCTTCTACAGTCCAAGGCAAGTATAAATGTTAACATAACACTGTTAAATCAATCTCAATGCAAGAGAACCAATTGCCTCTCTACTTTAAATCTTATCAACTTTCCAAATTTTCATACTAAAATATATTATTGTATTAATACAAACTACTGTATTATACACTACTGTGTAATAAATAAAGAAATATAAAAATAAGACACATAAATATAAAAGTTTTCTAAACCTAAAGGTACATATGTCAGTAAGAAGGGTATTAATACTGCCAGATTTGAAAACATACAGTACAAAACGTTGCACAGATCTAAAACTAAAAGAAAGAAAATAATACTGATAGGTTAAATCAGCTAACATTGTCAATAAATGGGGTCCAGAATAACTAACATTTGGAAAATATGAGCCCAATAATATATCATGTATTTGTCTGAAATAAAGTGAGCCAATATAATAGATTAGAAATTTCCCTTCATAATTATTGTAGAGAAATTCTCCAGATAAGTAATGAAAAAGCAACAACTAAGTGTGAAGAATTACTTTATGAAATGTACCAGTGCTTTTACTTCTCTGATGGCTGGTTTTTTTTGTCCCATGATTTTGTTTACTGAAATTTAATACAAATCAACAAATGCTAGTTATTGTAGGCCACACACTGGAGAAAGGCTGCTGAAAGCCTTTAAAAATAATGAGAAATGGCACTTACAGCACACAGGGTCTTGCATAAGGCCAAAAGAGATTCAAAGCTTCATGTCATATCCTTCATATTTTTTACTACACATTCCAGACACAATTACAAACACTGATTTTGACAACTTGGCTGTCCTCACCAGTATTAACACTGTTAGTCCCTGCAATCAGAAACCCACCACAATCTTTCTTTTCAAACTATATTTTCAAACACACGAGTAAACTTCAGTCCTTCTACAAGCTGCTCCCTTAAGGCTAACAATACACTTTAAATGAGAACATGTTCTACTAACAACATCTAAATGTTATAAACTGCTACCTTCTAAGCTGAATTTACAAAGGTAGTCAAACACTGTTTGGAACTGTGTCATATCTTTCTGCTGAAGGGAAGTCTGTAGTGCAGAAATTCTCACATTTTAAACATATAATAAAATACTGAAGCGGAATTAGCAGAATTGTTTCACTGATAAAGAAAAAAAGAAAATAAAATCTCTCCCAATTGTACAATCAAAATATTAAACAAAAAAAGAATACTGATGGTAACAAATTGATGCTTAACACATACCAAATGTTTCCTGTAACATGTTAACCTATTTGCTTCCAGAGTCATCATTTTCTTCCAATCTGTTTCAGGTCACAAACTTTTCTAAATTTGAAAACTGTGAAAAATTACTAGATTTGAGATTCAGGCACACCTGGATATATATATTTTTTATATTTTCTGTTTTTTTAATTTTTTGTTACACAGTAGTGAACAGGAATCACAGTGCACAGACTACTGTGCTTCCATAAAAAGCATGTAGAGTATAGAACAACTTTCATTACTACTTGAGATTCTTTCTTTGTGTATAAAATCTCATCTGTTACTCTTTATTTGTTGCTGCCTCTGACATTAGCTCCTCTTTTAATATAACTTCTTGTTTAATACTGTTTCCTTCATCTACGGCTTCTTCATCCTTCATGCTTTCTTCAGTTATGTCTTCTTCCTCTTCCTCCTCTTCTTGTGATTTTCCACATTCTTTTTCTTTTTCTTCCATCTCTTTTTCTTCATCTTCTTCCTCTTTTTCACTGTCTTCCTCTTCTCTTGTGAAGCTTTCTCTTTCATCAAAGTCAAGCTGTGAGGGAGAAGCTCTGGCCCCTGCATGCTCATTCCCCAGGTGCTCCTGTGTGGCTCCTTCCAGTTCTGTGCTGTCACGTTCCTCAGCTTCCCTTTTACAATAGGAGTAGCGGTGATTCATGTGCTGAGAGTAAGACCCCGAGTGAGAAAAGCGTTTGCCACATTTGTCACACTGATAGGGCTTCTCTCCAGAGTGCAGGCGCATATGTTCAATTAAATGATGCTTATGTTTAAATGCCTTTTTGCAGATTCCGCACTCATGAGGTCTTTTACCTGAAAAATAAAAATGAAATTATTTCCCTGAAGTATATTTTGCTTGAATGGGGACTTACTCATTGTACCTACACTGCTGAATTTTTTTAAGGGAACCTCAAACAAAATTAGTTCATCGGAGTCAAAAGTAGGGTCCCATTCTCAACCATCATTACAAGAGTCCTCTTTCTGACTTCTCATCACAAACAACAGGAGAGAGTGAGAATTGTTGGATTTGTTCTTATAGATTGTAAATAGGAGTTGGTCATTTGTAATTCTATCATAGTATCATAGGTACCACAGTGAGATTTGCAGGCTCTTAAGCTTTCCAAAAATTCTAAATAAGGATCTGTGAGAGGGTGCATATATTATATAAACAGATATATAATTCCTAAGGAAAAAGGCATGGGTTTTTAAAGTGGAAAAATAATGGCATTTTATGGCACCTTAATAGCGAGATGGAGATAGTAATAATGATGGAAAATATTAGTTCATAAAATCAAACAATTGTTAGCAATCTTTTAATATAACTTCTTCTAATATAAATTGACTCTGTTTTCAGACAAGTCTACAGACTTAGTAAGTTAAGGATTCCATGTCTTTAAAAAATATAAATAGCTGACAAATAATCTCTTATAATTATTATTGGCATAAACTTCATCCCCATGATACGCTTCTCAGTCTACTTTTTGTATAGTTTAAAATTTTTAATGTGCATGGTTTTAATATTTTAATTATTTTTCTATTTGTCTTTTTATTTATCTCTGTCGCATAGAGTTATCTTATAGGGGAGATGGGCAGCATAACAATTTAATTAAATACATAAATGAATTATTGATAAAATCTGTGCTAATATCTAATATGAAACTGGAAATTACACTACTTATTTTATTCCTGTGCAGGATTCAAACATAAACTAGAGTTGTGCCATGATCCATCTTTTACAAAAGGAAGTTAACGAGAACTTACTTTTTCACTTTGTTTTGTTTCTTCTGACATTTTAGTTCATTTTCCTAATCCTTTCCTTGCTCTAGATGTGAATGGGACTGACATGTGAAGCACAAATGTAGACATCCAAATCACATCTCAATTATCTAAAACAGCTCAAAAGTTACTTCCCTTTTAGCTTCTTTAACAGAGAAAGTATTTGCAATATTCTATCTCTAAAGTATAATTTAAATAAATGAATTAGTTACAATTTGTTCCAGTTTTCAAAAATATTTCAGACTAGCAAGGAAAATGTGCTTGCAATCCTCTGAATCTATTTATTATCAATACCGTTATGTATCTGGTAAAGTTCTGAATTAAAAATTGTGGTCACTTCATTTTGTGTTCACATACCTGTATGCTCATATTTATGCCTTAAAAGTGAGCTACTCTTCTGGAATATTTTATCACACAAATCACATGCATACATTCCACTTTCTGTTTTTCTCATCTTCTTCTTCGGTGGGGTAGAATCAGAATCGTTTTGATCCTCTACATTTGATATTCCTTCTGAGCTAGTGTCTTGTCTTTCATCCTAAAAAAATCAAGGGATAGAATTCTTAATCTGTTAAAATATAATATTGATAATAGACTATATAATAAAAAACAGAAGCAATGTTTACTGCACTTTGGTAACTCATTTCATCTCAACTGTGACATATCCATAAATACTGTTCTGTTAATAGCTGGAAGATCATGAATCTTAGAATGAGAGATATTTATGTTTAAGACTAGCCCAATAGACACTCTTGGTTAATCTAGGGAATACTAGTGTAAAATAAAGGTTTTATAAGAAAAATATATATAAATTGAAAAATGCTAAAGGCAGTTTCATTAATATCTTGTAAACATTCATAATATATATGCTATAAAGATCACTAGTATGACAGGTAGTACTCATGTAGTAATTCCATTTTAAATGACTATTCACAAATATTATGGTGATAAAGGGAATAATTTCCCCCCAACAATAGGTGCAATTATGTTAAAATTTGGTCTGACAATACATACCACGAAGTGGTGGAATTCAAATTTTTTTACTACCGGTTCTGTGGGCGTGGCTTGGTGAGCATGGCAGGGGATGGATACTGTAAAATCCCCATTCCCTACCCACCCCATTTACCTGTTTTTCAGCTCCATTCTCCTGTGCAGGGCAACAAAAGAAGACCCAGCCAATCAGCTGGGACTCAGGAGGCAAAGAAGAAATAGGGGTGGGGCCAGTCAGAGGTAGTATTCCAAACTGCTCAAAATTTCCGCTACCGGTTCTCTAGAACTAGTCAGAACCTGCTGAATATCACCTCTGATACCACAGTAAGATTAATACTAGTGCTGCTGAACAACAGAACTTCATCTAAATGAGGTGGTTAGAGAACTTTGGCTAAACCAAGTATTTTTTGTAGCTTCCCATGGTTTGCTTAGCTACCAAGCTACTTAGCAATCATTTTGCCAGAATAATTTTGATTGTTCTGACAATACCAACAAGCTTCAAAAGAACTTTGTAACAGTTTTTAAAATAATATGACCATAGCAATTTACAAAGTGAATTTTTCTTAGGAATTAAGTTTACATTTAGATTTGCATCAATTACATAAGTATAGTTGCACTATGTCTAGATGGGTGGAAAATCTGACTAATTTTGCTATGCCATTAAGAATTTCCCAATCAGTAAAATGTGAAATATAGTCATTAGGAATGTTTCACATGTATACATGAAGAGCAAGAGACAACAGCTCCATGTACTTAGAAAAGGCCATGAATTTGTAAGATTACTAACAACATCACTCCATTATATGGAACCATTATATGGAAATAGACACCTCTCTGTTTGCCTTTAGCAAGATGAGTGTTCTGAGGTGGCTTCTGCATAGATTATATCTGCTTTATTTTTATATAGCAGAACAGATTGGAGAAACAGATGGACCCAAATTTCCATTGACCTGAGATAGCAAGCCAGTTTAGTTCTCAGCATTTGAAAGGGCACATTCTCTAGAATCAAACTGTACCCATAAGTCAGTCTAAAAGGGGGGGAGACTTCACCAACTTACTCCCTATTGGCATGTCTAGGACACATCTTACCAAATATCTTGCCATATCCCATTTGACACAATTACATTTAATGCCCCCTACATTTGATTTAATTCAGCCTTATTGACATTTGAAAAAATCTGATTGGTAAGAAAAGAAGACAATGTTGTAGATAAAATCAGAATGCTATGCCTACTGTGAAAACTTCATGAATATTTTTTAATGTTCTATAATGAGGCATTCTGAAAAATATTAAAGGGATATACATGGTGCATATAAGAACTGAAGCAACAAAGGGGGAGATGAATGACAGAACTCTAGATTGACTAAAACAGCTACTAAAGGATTATTGCAGTATCCAAAAAGTATTAATATACTGCAACTATTCAAATGGAAACATTTTTCAATCATTTGTTCCAATAGATCAAATAAGCAATACTTTTTTTAAATATCCACCTTCAAAAATATTTGACATATTAACTTGTCTATCCCTTTCATAGTTTCAAAAATAATAGCATGCATCTTCAAAATTTTATTTATATCTTTCAGAAATATATTATAATGTAAAAGTGCACGCTAGACATGTGTATTACACTATTAAACATCGCAGTTTAGTCATGTTCATAGAGAAGACCGAAACAATGGCAACATCACTCACGAAGTTTTGCTTTGAGCTGTCCAGTCTTGGTTGTAGGCTATGTGATATAATTAAAGAACATCCAGGAAGTGCTTTGAAACATCTTTGTTTATACAGTATTCAGTATAAAGTACTTACACAAGAAGTAAAAAAATGTTTTGAACTTTATCAGCCACGTGTAATCACTGAAAGTAGCATATAATATTCGCAAAATTAAAAAAATACATTTTCCATATGATGTCTGGTATTTTTTTGATAAGATTGCTAATGTACTGAAATATTCAGATATAAATGGGTATAAATTTAGGTACCTGATTTCCATTGGCCTGCATCGGTTTTGGTGTTTCTTGAACTGTAGGGTTAACTGTGGTTGAATAAGTATAAGCTACCTGTGGGATAAGAATGGTTTGCTTATTGGCAGCAAGAGCTCTTAAGCATGGAACACTGTTCTGGTCAGCAATGGCAACAATTGTAGGTAGCTGGGCAGTAACTGTAGGAATAGTAATATTAATGGGATTGGCACTTGGTGGGATTACATTTACAACTGGTTCTGAGTCTGTAATACTGCTCTCTTTTTGTGGTTCTTTTTTTGCACAAGTTAAGTTCAAAGGTTCTTCCTGAACAGAATATGCACTGTTCTGGTAAACACTAGTGGATCGTTCCAATGATTCTCCATGTTGCTTTGGTAATGAAAGGTCAAGAGGTTCTATTTGTGGCTCTTCCTGGGCACTCTCGTTAAGATACAAGAAACCCTGTGCATTTCTAGATGAAGAGAGGTTAAGAGGTGATGGGGGTGGTGTGTTATGCTGCGAGCCATTGTGAGCTGATTCTGTTGATATAGTCTGTGGTTTACTGGTTTTAAAAGGACTTACAGCATTAGATTGGCTGTCCTGGTATTCATTTTCAGCTGTAGGTTCAATGTCATCATCATTATTAACAGAGGTTTTTAATTTGTCAGGTTCAGGGGAAGGCGGGTCAGGTAATGGTAAAGAAATCTGGCCAGCTTGCATTTTTTCAAACCACTTTTTAACAACATCCAATGGCAAACTGACTGAATCAGCAATTTTGGAGAGCTCATCTGAGCTTGGTTGTGCATTTAACGCATGATAGGCTTTAAGGAGGGATAAAAGGTTTCTTAAAGGAGAGTTACCAGGAGACCGGTTAACCTCCCCTGCTTCTGATACAGCAGAGGATTCAGACTTCTCAACTTCTGCACCACTAAGCTGAGGTGGCTGAGAGGAATTTTTGATATCATAGTGCTTTGATTCTTGAAGTGCATTAGGTTCATCTGGACAGTCATCATGAAAAAGGCAAGTGCTATCATTGGTTTCTCTTTCAAAACTTTTTTCTTTTTCAGACTTCACTCTGAGATCTTCTGGTAGTTTCTCAGTTTTGCAGTTGTTATTTGGGGCAGAGTTTTCTTTTTTCAGATTCTGTGGTACAACCTGAAGAGGGCTAGGTTGCTCCAAACTATAATTAATAATAATTTTGGTTGTCCCATCTTGATCAACCAAAGGAAGACTGATAGCTGAAATAAGGGAATGTCCAGCTTGTTGTAAGGGTGCAGTGTTAATTGTTTCTTGTTCTTTGGATGTAAGATTGGTGTGACTATTCTCCAATACTTGCCTTATTACATTACCATCGACTGCAACTTTAAGTACATTTTGAATGTCACTTAAGTTGATGCTTATTGGAGATACCAGACCAACAGTTGGCAAAACAACAGCTTGCACCACGCCCTGAGTAGAACTGGTTGCCTGTAATGGGCTACCACCACTAAATACCCCATTTTGCAAAGGGGCTGAACAGTTGATTCCTGATGCAACCACTATAGGTTTGAATTCATAATCCACAGGTTCAGTTTTAATTTGGTTTACAGGGAGCTGTTCTTGTAAGGGCTTATTTTCTATCTTTTGTCGTACTTGTGGTCTTGTTGGGCTACCCGGGGATGCAGAAAGAGAAGGAGAAGAGCACTGAGATGTCTTGATCCCTGATCGTGCTCGGCCATTCACAGGCACCATCCCAATACATTTCTTACTGCTTATATGGGAGCTGTAGGAACCAGAATGGGAAAAACGTTTCTTGCAGTTTGGGCATTCATATGGCTTCTCTCCTGGATACATACATATATAAAAAAGAAACATTATAATGCAGAAATATTATTTACAATTATAGGATGGATTTACAAAATTAATACAGTACTTAAATAGTTCTATGAATAAAAGATGCATTCAAGATGAGGAAGGAAGCCTCTATTCTCCCTGATACCTATATAGCAACACCTTCAGATTTTCAGATATAAAATTAACATAGGTTGATTGAAATGTTATTCAAACTTTGTAATTGATGCAACACAACTCCTTTATACATTCACAGTTCGCCTTCTTTCTACTGATAACAAAAGTATTTCCATTTTTTCTGCAAAGGATCTCTATTTCTTGTGTTTATAGTACGTATATTGCATAAAATGCTTCCAAAAACACAAATTTATATACAAAGACAGCATAGCGCTCATTCTGTGCTGGAGGCAAAGAACTCATTGGAAAGAAAATTATGTCAAAGCATTTTACATCACGTAAATCCTTATACATGGAGTAATTCTAATTATTTGTACAAGAAGGTACACAACTGGTGTATATAAAATTTCTATGAATTAATACACTTTTGTTGAAGCAGATTAGAGTATAAATATAAGATAGACCATGCACAGACAATATATTTTGATTCAATTCAATTATTAAATGTAAAAGCAATAAGAGCTTAACCCATAAAGTGATATGATTAAACTACTTCAATATTGTTTGAACACCATCTATTTAATTTTATTTATACAATTTTATTCTATTTTAACTATTCACTGAAAAATCATGTTCAAAATAGACAAAATTTATGTATGGCACAAAAGTTAAAAATATGTACAAGACAAACAAAATACCAGGATATTTACCACTGTGGATTCTTAAGTGTTCCTTTAAGTGATGTTTATATTTGAAAGCTTTTCCACATTCAGTGCACTTGAATTTTCGATTACCACTAGATTGTGTAACATGTCTCTGTAAGACAAAATATGAAAATGAATCAGAAGACTAGGAATAATGAAGTTTGTGCGAAATCTCTTATTTGTAATAAGATACAGTGAATTTTAAACAGTTAAAAATCATTAGATGATTGAGAATATTGCTTGTGAAAAAAGAACAAGAAAGAAACCAGGTGAACCATATTAGATAAACAAGTGACAAAAATCATTTTATCTTATATCTGAATTTCAGGCAGAGATGGTTTTTCCATTTTACATGCCTAGGAAATTCCATTGGACATTCTGTTATCTATATAGAATCTGAATAAGGAAACATTATAAATATTATAGAAATATTATTTTTAATTATTGGAATTGATTTATCCATTTACATGCTTCTTGTTCTTACTCTTGACCTTGAATTCCTTTATGCATCCACATCGTCTGACTATTCTAGATAGTCCAGTAACAGACATACCTAGTCACAAATTTTTCTCCAAATAAATGCACAGAAATCTTTGTTAAGCCTGGGTTCCCCAACCAAGGTTAAGGAGACAAGCTAAACAGAATGTGCAGCGTTAGTCAGATAGGCACAGAGATAAATGAGTGAGATAAGTTTGTGTGTTTGTTAACATAAAGTAAAAATAACAGATACGCTTGTGCTATCAAAATATAGTTTATTCCATTTAGAGTTTATAGCATAGTCAAAATAACAGTCCATTAGTCATGTATCGTTTTGTCAGTCCATTCAGGGATATTCAATTAGCAAAGTCCGCGTAGAATATCCAATGTCAGTTCACTTACAAATAAATCAGTCCTTTCTCTCTCCCTTTCCAGTAGGAGAAAAACGCAGTCTTCAAACCATCCTGTAATTAGGGATCATCAAGCCAGAGAGAGCAAGCTGCAGTGCCTTGCTTCTTTTATGGTGCTTTTAACAACCACTCCCTTAATTACAGTCTTACAGTTAAAGTTACAGACACTTTAACTAACAAACCATGATAACATATTTATTATTTTACCTAAACCAGTTAGGATAAACAATGTTATCCCTAACATTCTCCCCTTTTAGGAAATAATAATACTATAACTATTTACATCTTTAAATCATATTTGTTACAACTCTCTTTAAACTTAATTACTCCTTGAGCTTTTGTAAATTGGTCTGCAATGTTTTCTTCCATCATGCAGTATTCCAATTTAATTAGCCCATTCTTTACAGATTCTCTAACATTTAAGTATCTTAAATCAGTATGCTTTGATCTAGTTTTTACAGCAATATTAGTAGCCAACTGTATGGCTGCCTGGTTGTCCTCGTGCACAATAATGGAATCTTTAACAATTACACCCATGTCTAATCATAACTGTTTGTACAAAATTAAGTCAGTGCATAATAATGACAGACATGAAAATTCCGCTTCCATTGTGGACAAGCTGATATGCTGTTGTCTGATTGACCTCCACCCTATTAGTGTCTTACCAAATAATATAGCCATCCCAGATGTTGATTTTCTAGTGTTTATGTCAGTTGCAATACTTGCATCTGCATAGGCACTAAGACTCAAATCACCCTTTGGTTCTATATACAATGCATGGTTCATTGTTCCTTTAAGATATCTTAAAATTCTCTTTAATGATTGCCAATGACATTGATGTGGATCTGAATTAAAACGTGCCAGCTGATTAACACTATAAGCTATATCAGGCCTTGACCAATTGCTTATATATGATAAACTACCAATCAAAAATTGATATACAGACTTATCAAATTTGGGACTTTGATCATTAGTTTGGCAAACTTCCTGACTCATTGGAGTCTTTGCCGGTTTACAAAGTTCCATTTTATACGTTTTAATTAATTGGCAAATTTTATCGTCTTGAGATATCTTAAATCCATTTTTTGTTTTGTTTTGAGAATTGGCAAAAGGCAATGGAAAAAGAACTAAATTCATTAAAGGTAATGAAAGTATATGAAGATGCCTTTTAATTTCACCTAAATGCTTTAATTTTATCTTTTTGGCTAATAATGATATAATCTCATTAGCTTCATTATTAGTCTTAGTTATCAAAGCAATATCATCTGTAAATAATAACAATAATGACACCGTTCCATTATTTTCTCTTTTAAACACACATGCTAAACCAGATTTAAAATCTATATTGTTTAATTCTTTCACAATATATTGGTTCCATTGATAGCCAGATTGTTTCAACCCGTAAAGACTCTTTTTGAGTTTCCAACAATCATTACTATTTACTTTATTGTCTTTTATAATAACTGGCTTTTGTAAATATATAGTGTACTGTAATGGTGCATGCAAATAAGCAGTTTCTACATCTAAATGGTTAATGACACAGTTTTTCTTAGCTGCCCACACTAAAGCTGCTCTCAAAGATGTTGCTTTAAGACTTGGTGCGAAAACTTCATCGTAATCAGATGCAGTTTGATTAAATCCTTAAGCTACTAACCTAGCTTTATGGGTAACAGTCCCATCATTTCCAGTTTTTACTTTAAATATCCATTTGCACCCAATGGATTTTTCTCCTGGAGGTAATTTGGCATCTTCATATACTTTCATTACCTTTAATGAATTTAGTTCTTTTTCCATTGCCTTTTGCCAATTCTCCTGATCCTTAGCAGGATACATCCTAAGTTCATCTATACTAGTTGGAACTTTAGTTACTTGGCAAACTATACTGGCTTGATACCTATCAGGTGGTCTAGTTACACGTGCAGTACATCTAGGTATTACAGGACTTACAGGTGGACTTTCATTTATTAACTCTTCTTGATTATCTAACTTTTCCTGATCAACTGTTTCTTCTTGTTCTGATCCTATTTGTTCTTCGTGGATTTCTTCTTTTATTGGACTCTTCTTATAACTAGTCTGTTCTTTCTGCCTTTTGTAGGGTTCAATAATTACTTCATTATTTAAATCTTGCTCTAATCTATTCCATCCTACATGTTCTAGGAATTTAGCACTAGCACTGGTGTAAACTCTAGATGTACCTGGTTCCCAGAATCTATAAGATCTGTGATTAGATTCATATCCTACAAAAAAATAATCTTTTAGCTCTATACTGTCCTTTGTGTCCGAGTTGTGAAGGGATATGCACCCATGCTGGTGCTCCAAATGTGTGCATGTAACTTAAATCAGGTTTTATACCATGCCACAGTGTGAATGGTAATTCACCTGTTGTTGAATTAACAACATTATTTAATATATGATTACCACACATTATTGCTTCTCCCCACAAATTGTCAGGTAATCCTGAATCAGACAACATAGTACGTGCCATTGATTGTAGTGTTTGGCTTCGTCTCTCTATAAAAGAATTATGTTGTGGCCTATATGGTGCAGACTTTTTATGTTGAATACCTAACATTCTAAGTCTATTCTGGAATTTATTATTTGTAAATTCCGCACCTTTATCTGTTATGTTACTAATTTCTTTTTAGTTTTCCTTTCTGCAAATTTAATCCAATTAAAGAGATTTAGATATGTTTCAGTTTTGCTCTTCATTAAATAGCAAAACCCATATCTAGAATAGTGGTCCATTATACTTAGTATGTATCGAGCACCTCCTACACTTGGTTTTTTCGGACCTATTAAATCGGCAAATACTACTTCTAAAGGCTCTTTGGTAGTAAATCCATCAACTCTATTAGCTGGTATGACCCTGCTTTTGCTTTGATTACAAGCATAACATTGCAAATACTTATTACAAGGTTTCAAACTTATTCCTTTAGATAATTCAACAGTTTTCTTAAGCATTTTAAAATTTAAATGCCCTAGCCATCGGTGTAACAAGTGAATACATTCATCATGAGGTTTCTTATTATCATAAACCGTATAAGCCACCTCTAAACCATTATCATTTAAAACATATAATTCACCTCTTAAAGATGCAGTAATTTTCTTATCTTTTTCAATTATGCAGTTATCTCCTTTAAAGGTAACTACATATCCTAGTTTAACCAAAATTCCAACTGAAATTAAATTAAACTTAAGTTGTGGTACATATAACATTTTTACATTCTCTTTTATGAAAGAACAATATGCTATACCTTGACCTTTAGCTTTCAGTTTCCAGCCATTTGCTAACGATATTTGCTGTGTACTCTTGGACATTTTAACAAAATTTTTGTTATCATTTGTTATACAGTGGGATGCTCCACTGTCAATCACCCATAAATTATTTTTTACAGCTCCGTTAATATACATGACTAACTCTAAATTTTTATTTATATTTTGATGACTTTTAGTATTCTGGTCAGCGTTCTGGTGCTTTGCTTTTTTACAAAATCTTGCCAAATGTCCTCTTCCTCCACAATTAAAACACTTTTTAATTGTGTATGCAGTAGGAGATTCAATATCTTCTTTTTGAGGTTGCTCCCTCCTTAACTGATCTCTTTCAAGTCTTCTTCTTGCCTCTTCAATCAATCTGCCAGTTATATCAGTTAAAGTTAAACTTTCCTTTGGCAAAATTTCAAGGGAAGTGACGTAGTTATCATAACTTACATCTAGTGATGATAGAATTATGTAGACTTGGTGTAGTTCAGAGAAAATAAGCTCTTTCTCGTGCAGTTCTTGAAAAATGCTTTTTATAGAATTCAAACGACTCAGCATATCACCATTCGTCTGGAGATGCGTCTTGAAAAGCTTCCGTGTTAGATTTATGTGAGCACCAACGTTATCTCGGACATAAATCCTCTTCAGCTTCTGCCAACACCCAACAGCCGTTTGCTCTCCGCAGATATGAACAAGTTGCTGGTCACACAGTGTTAGTCCTATTATGCAAATAGCTTGTTCATTCTTCTGCTTAAAATCTTCTATTTTTTGTCTATCTTCCTCAATCTCTGGATCCCATTCCTCTACGTTTGGTGGATTTTCAATTATGTTCCACAGACCTTCTCTTCGTAGAAGTAGACTACATTTCATAGACCATGATACATAATTTGTTCCATCCAACTTGGATATAAGGGACAAACTTTGTAGATTGACTTGTGCCATGTTTTCTTATATGGATATAAAACTATAATTAATAAAACACAGCTGTCTGTTTACTGTAACGTTTAACAACACAAACTCTCACTTTTTACATAAATCTGTTTTATCCTAGTTAAACTGACTTTGCAGCCTCTGGGCCCATAACCAGTGTTAAGCCTGGGTTCCCCAATCAGGGTTAAGGAGACAAGCTAAACAGAATGTGCAGCGTTAGTCAGATAGGCACAGAGATAAATGAGTGAGATAAGTTTGTGTGTTTGTTAACATACAGTAAAAATAACAGATACGCTTGTGCTATCAAAATATAGTTTATTCCATTTAGAGTTTATAGCATAGTCAAAATAACAGTCCATTAGTCATGTATCGTTTAGTCAGTCCATTCAGGGATATTCAATTAGCAAAGTCCGTGTAGAATATCCAATGTCAGTTCACTTACAAATAAATCAGTCCTTTCTCTCTCCCTTTCCAGTAGGAGAAAAACGCAGTCTTCAAACCATCCAGTAATTAGGGATCATCAAGCCAGAGAGAGCAAGCTGCAGTGCCTTGCTTCTTTTATGGTGCTTTTTACAACCACTCCCTTAATTACAGTCTTACAGTTAAAGTTACAGACACTTTAACTAACAAACCATGATAACATATTTATTTTACCTAAATCAGTTAGGATAAACAATGTTATCCCTAACAATTTTAATTCAAAAGTTACTACAATTCAAAATTTAATAATCAATATTCTTAAACAACATTAAAGTGACTTTACTATAATTTTATAGTTTCTATAATTACTGTAATTTTTAAAAAGCAGCTTTTTGGAATGTATAGAATAAAGGTTTTTCACATAGAAAAAGTTTTTTTTAAAAGCTATTACATAAAGTAGATTACACAGATGAGGCTAAAGTCTCCCTTATGTCATGAATGCCAAAAAAGACTTGCAGGCAGTAAGGATCATAAACAAAGTTGAACAGGGGGAATCTAGTAGTTTGGTGTCTTGCTATGTAGTTCTGCTAGTTCTCCCAGGAGTTGCCAAACCCTCCTCCTAAAATAGGGGTGTCAAACTCAAGGCCCAGGGGTGGATTTGGCCTGCGGTTGCTTAGATCTGGCCCACAGGGCCTCCCTGGAAATAGCGAAAGACCTGCCAGCAAAAATGGAGCTCAGCCTCCCACACTCTGTTTTCGACGGGAGAGGGTTGCAGGAAACCGTTGCAGCTGAAACGGAGCTTGGACGGCTGTTTTCAATGGATGAGTGCTCAGGCCACCACAGGCACCCCCTGCACGAGTGACATTGAGCTGGCCATGCCCACCCTAGCCACACCCACCCTGGACCCTCAAGGTCAAAAACAACCCTGATGTGGCCCTCAAATTTAGTTTGACACCCCTGTCCTAAAATATTCCTTCCCCACAACTTGTGGGACATCAGCTACTTCACTTGAGAAAAGTCCTCTCTGCCACTGATTTACCAGGAGATTAAATGGCAATCCCTTTACCAGAACCAGGACCACTACCTCATTAAGAATTGAAATCTGTGGTCCATCAATAACACTGAACATTTTTTTAAAAGGAAAAAGAAACAGAGGATGATTATTATGAGGATGATCTAAGTCCTCCGTTCAGAAGCTGCTCCATTAAACCAGGATTTTCCAAAAACACAATGCATGTGAGAACAACTCTACCAGCTTAGATTGCAGCCCATGAAATAAAATAGATTCTATAGTGCAAATTAGTTTTACAAATCTTAGCTTCCTCCCTCAATTCACTAGATATGTATACTGGTAATAATATTACTAAATTTTTCATGGTTTCTCATTTCTGCATTGTCTGATTTAAGGTCTCCATGATTCTTATCTGTTCTAAACATTCTGGGGTACAGATCAACATGGCATATTAGAAAGTGTACTACAGATTAATAAAAATCTCTTCAAAAATTAGCAACAATTGATTGATTACAGCTATTAAGCAAGAGCCTTCCTAATTTATCTCCCATAGAATATCTAAAATGATTTCTCAGCATACTTTGACAGGTAAAGCTAAAAATAATTCTACCATTAGTATTCAGTTTTAGATTGGATTTATTATGTCCCCTACATTTGTATGTATGCTAACTGATTCATATGAATATAAATTTTGATATCAAACATACTTTTTATTATCGTGTGAAAATGTAATGATCATCTGCTTCAAGACATTACTTTAAATATATTGAACTGTATTTAACTAAATTCATTGTATTCTAAGAATTATTTCATAAACTATTTTTATTCTTAATGTCTGAAAAAAATAACAATCATTATGCATCAAGTGGCTTTCCAGCTCAATAGTTCATTATTATCTGAATCAATAAACTTAGCATTTGTCCAAATTCAAAGATCCCCAAGGATTAGATAAGCATTTTTATGGTCTAGGTTGTATTTAGAATGAAGGACTGCATGAAATTCTGTCTATGCATTGGATGCAGCTTTATTTTCCAGGGTATGGCAATTAATTACATTCCAACTGCAGGATATACTAAAAAAATCTATTTGTGGAACAGAAGAAAGTAATGGAGTACTACATAAATAAAAGCTGTTCAATTCATGTCAATATTCAGAAACAGAGTGCATTCATAAAGGGGAATAATGTGAATAACTAAATGTTGGTTATAGTAGTTATTCTTATTTTTCAGAAAATTTTAATTAACCTAGTTAATGTTTAGTTACCTAGTTAATGTAACATTGTGTAGAAGTTCAAATTGACATGATATATTAACTGATTAGTTATTCCCTTGAATGAAATTTGTCAATCCATCTGATGGTTTCAAACTATGGATCATATTTTGAATAACTCTACCTGTGAAGCTGGGTTTTTGCTTCTTCCAGTCTTGGTTAGGATTTGAGTAAAGGACATTGAGGGAGAGTGGCAAGGCTACAGTAAGGTAGAAAAATGTGAAGCAGTGAAATGGAACAAGAAGACAGAAGCTTTGGATACTGGTGCTAAATAGGGAAAGAAATAAAGAAGGTATATTGGATCACCAATTGATTTTGAGAAATCAGTTAGGAATTTGGGCAAGGCGGGGTCCAGATATTCAAGGGGGAAGTGGTAGAATGAATAAGATCACTGAAGCTGTGAATTTAGGAAAAAATGAAGAGTGTGAGGTTAGAGCAGGAAAGACGGATAGATGAAGGAACATGGAAGAAAGTTTTGCAGTCTGTAGGACGTAGTATAGGAAAACTAGGGTGTAAGATTCACTGAATTAAATGGGGCAATGTAAGTATAAAAGTATAGTGAGGTGTACAGTAATGAAGGAGGAAAGAAGGTTGGGGTGAATGCATACAAATGTGGTTTCTGGAAGTGACTTCATCTTGGAGCATACATGGATGGTGGGAAGGCCGACTAGTGTTCAGAATCTAACCATTTGGTCAGACAGATAGTGGTGAATAGCTAGAGGTCCCCTGTGATCCAAAAATCTACTAATGAAAACTTTGATGGCTGCATCTGGTACAGGACCACAGTAGGTCTTGCCTGGACTATTGAATTGGACCAATCTGAGTCATACACTGGCTTTATTGCAGATCTGTTTCAGATGGGCTAGATCAGAAAATCAATTTCACAGAAATGCTAAAACTATTTTTTATTGAGATTGGTTATAATAACACACCTATAGCATAAATTTTTATCCTATATCTCTAGCACTCAAGGCTTCCAAATCAACAATCACTACCATAGCTGACTTTATAAAGACCTGCATACTAATATCTCAGGTCCTGATCAGGCCCATTTATGGACTATAATCACCCTTGAACTTTTAACTAGCCTACACAGCCAGCAAACCAATGGAAAGTGTCAATGAAGTAGAGACAAGTCACTAAATCATCAGCCACTTTGTTCTTTTCTTGCCCTTTCCATACCTATCCCCCCACCAGTATGGAGAAAGCCATGCCATGTGCATGTATTGCATTTTAGACATGCTCTGTTAAAGTATTATTATAGAAACAATATACAATGTTATTCAGATTATATAAATTTATGCACACTATATAAATTATATAAATTTATTCAACATTTTATGTTTTTATTAAAATAGTCATATTTTAAGAGGAAAAGCCTCTTTAGGGGACATTTCCCTTCTAAAAGCTAATAGTTCAGAGCAATTATGAAATACATACAGGTCATTGGACTTCTGTAACAAGATCTCTGAAATTCTATATTCATAATTACAAGCAATACTAGAGGCCATAATAGTCATAATCTGACTATTCTTCATCTTGCAGTTTTCAGTGTATGAAGTAGAACATATTATTTCGGCTTTACAGAATATAAACTTCTAACTGAAAAATAAAATTCATATGGAACATGAAATAATTGTTCCAAAATGTTTCATCAATAAGTAAATACAAAATGTAATATTTAAAGTTATGGGAAGTGGAAGAATATATATTTGCCTTGTTTTATGCTAGTAATATATTCCCTGAAAATTTGCATGAAGTGAATTCAAATAAAACAAGTCACTGATCCAATGGAAAAAGGAAGCTTTCAGCTGTAGTGTCAAATTTTATAATCTAAATGCTTTGACAAATGTGCATTTTGACAAGATTTTTACAGTCTTACTCTGAAACACTATTATTCAAACATGCTTTCTTCCTTATTTCATGTCTTAATGAATGAACAGTGAAAGTATTTTCTCCATATTTTCTACAGCTGGATTTATAGTATTATCATAGTAGACAAAGAAGTAGAAAGTATCATAGCAGCACAAAATTTAGCATTCTTTGTAATATTGCACATAATAAGAATGTTCCCAAGTTAACAATTATTCCAGTGCTGAGGATTCTTCACTGGTCTCAGTACAATACAATATGCTCATTATTTGTTTCTACTGTTAGGAGGTCTTTTTCCTTTTGGATAAGAAGATTGGATAAGATCTTGGTTGTCATTTTAGCCCCATAGCAGCAGTGATAACTGTTGAGGTAATTCCCCATTAGGAGATTGAGCGCATACAGGGAGACGTACTGAGAGTAGTGAAGAATAACACATACACACAGCACACAGATACACTGTATAGTAAATGTAGGTTTTACTTCCCATAAACGTTTAAGCAAAGTCCAAGATAAGCAGTCCAAGTCATTCACAGATAAGTCAGTCAGTTTTCAGTTCAGGGATAATCCAAATATCAAAGTTCAGTATCAAAAACAGTTCAGTAACAGATTTACATCAACAATCAGTAACAGACATTAGGAGGAAGGGCAACTCTTTCCAACAGAAGAAAACAGAGATTCACTGAGACTAAACAAACTAGGTTTCTGGCTCCATCTTCTGGCCATTTGCGGAACCATATCCAATGACAGTTTTAGTATTCTCTTAAAGACATAGTATTAAAATCTCTATCCTAGTTTATATATTTCCAATGCAAATAACTGTTGGGTGACTTACATTCCTAACAAAAACTTTTTCAGTTACAGAAATAAGTAGAGGACAGATCAAAGAACATGGGGGAATGAGGACAGAAATAGATTTTGGTAGGAACTGTTCAAACAGTTTTGGTTGCAAGAAGTATTGGCTAAATCACACAATAGTGACTTTTTTTTTGCATAAAGCAAATCTTGGATGAAAATAATCAATCACAGAATGCAAATTTACAGAAAGCAAGGTGAATATTTACAAAGCTTGGCAGTGAAAAAGTTAGTATAACACTGACTGCAAAACCTGTGCAAAAAACATAAAATACTGCAAGAAAAAACATACGTGCACAAAGTCAGATTCAAATTCGAACAAAATGAAATCCATCTAAAGCAATTACTAACATGGAATTGAATGACCACGGAATTCATTACTCACTTGATCTCTTCCTGATTTATGTGATGTCATATGGCGTTCAAGTTGTGTTCTATATGCAAATGTGTAACTGCATAAGGAGCAACTGAAGTTATCTTCATTTTTTTCATGGCGATATTTTATATGTTCTTTCAGAGAGGTAAAGCGTTTATACCCTCTATCACAGTAAGGGCATGTGAGTAGCTGCGAAAATGCATCTGGTGTGCCTGAATGAGAATAACAAAGTATTATTTTGTTGATCATTATTACAGTCACTATATTTCAAAATTGGCTTTTTATTTTCACCAGTTCACTTCTAGTCAGGAACAAGTGGTGGTAAAATGTATCATCTATGCTGCACAGATATATTCAAGTTTCTTGTCATTTAACTCAGTTTAAAAGCATGAAACAATCTTTTGCAGCTCAAATAGCAAAATTAAGGACAGTCTATGTAGGAATGATGAGAGCTGAATAAGTACCTGTTCCCGATCAACTTCTTTTTTTTAATAAAAATTTATTCAGTTTTTCACATATTAAAAACATTTTTTTCAGTGAACAGCATGATTCCAGGTTATCACATTTCCATACAAACATGACTTAAATTTCATATTCATCTTTTACATTTGAATTCAAATCTTACCATTACTTTTCATATTTTCCATCATTTTTATTATATACTTTCCTCCAGCTTATTTTATGTATTTTTTCAATTTATTACTTGATCTATTTCCTTAAACTTTAAATAACTCTCATATTTTCATATTCATTATGCTTTATGGTTTCCTATGTCAGGTTTGCACTTTTATCGCATATACTTAATTCATCATTCTAAATTTCAATCTCAATTTGAACATTTCAAAAATGTTTCCTCTACTGTTAACAATTTGAGCGTGCACCCTTATAGCTAACATATCATGTTATTAATCCCATTGATCATTTAATTTTTAATTATTATTTAAAAAGTTAATACCAATATTCTTCTAACAACTACTACATTGCATATATATTTTTCAATTCAGGGTCTGTAAGTTCCTCCTTTAATTACATACAAAATATTTATAATTTTAATAGAAAAAATTAATCTATTCAATTAATCATAAAAACTGATATTATTTTCCTAGTCACAATTTCCATATTTCATTTCAACTGTAATTTATAAATTCATTACACACAATTAATAAACATCATAATTTCCCCCTTCTCACAATTATTCCATTTAACTCTGTATATAATTCCATTAAAAATATGCATACCTTACAATAACAAAACAGTATCAGTTCCAATCTCTCATATTAGTAACCTGTATTTCACTATTTTCTAATTCATTTATTACTTTTAATTCATTTATATTATACCTCATCAACTTGCAGAATCTCCTTTCTTAATTCTTAATTAACCATTATCTCTGTGTCTTTTAAATAAACAATTTCTTTTTATTTTTGCTCGATTTCCAGGTACTGTTTCTTATTGTCCTTTTGCCCTTCATTCTTCCCCTCTTTTTTTACTCCAATTTTTATCCCTTTCCGTTTTTAAAATGCCCTTCTGTAATTCCGTCTTCTGCTGTTTCCTTTTATTTTGTTTGGTTTTCAGAATAAATCTCTTTTTAATCACCATTTCAAACCTCCTATTTTTAATTCCCCTTCTTTCCCCCCTTCGCTTAAACTTTCATTGTTTTAAATGTTCATTAAAGATGGCCTCTTCTTTACTTAGCTCCTCTTCTTCTGGCATTCCTCGTTGTTCTTCATGCTCTAAAATCGCCATTTGTAAAAATCGTAAAGTCGGGCAAAACAGTTTGCCTTCTTCTTATAACATTTCTTTCATATTTCTAAGTTTCAGTTTTAGTTCCAAGAGCAGTTCTGACATTTTTCCACTTTTATTCAGTAATTTGATCTGACCAATATTTATAAAGTTTATTTCCAATGATCAACTTTTATTAATTCCTCTTTTAGGTTTTCACGTTCGTCTCATAGTTCAGTATCCATAGATTAAAGTTTGCACCAAGAATACCAAACAATTCCAAAATGATTTCTTCCTGCTTTTTTCTTTGTCTTAATGTTCAATATTCCACTTTCATATTCTAGGGTCTCTATTTTATTGTATCCTGATCAATTAATTTGTATCAAGTAAGTCCTTGAAGGAACCAGGCTTTTAAAAAGAAAAAAAGGGAAACAAATAATTCCTTTACCCATTAGATGGCTAACATCAACTCTTTTTTCTCCCGCTTTTTTTCCTCTATTTCGGGCTTTTAAATTTCAAAAGTTCCAATAAGTCCAAATATTAATTACTCTTTTTTTCCCTTGACACATTCAAATACGGCTTTAATTACACTTTTTTAGTGTCAAGGGTCATATATTTACCCCATATTGGCAAGAATCTTCCTCCGGCTTCTTCCTTTTAAGGTTCAAAATCACTTTAAGCTGTCAAAAATTCCTTTCTTCACTTCTTTATTTGCTTTAATTAACTCTTAATTTTTTTTATTTAATTCTGGGGTTCTTTTTATTTAGAAATTGTGCCCAATTTTCCTGGTTTCTGTGCCATACTCTTCCTCTCTGCTCCTGCATGAGCTTATCCCGGTCAGCTCACCTCTTTAGGGTGTCCATATTGAACATTGCTACAGCCGTCTTCAGAGGGGAGTATTGCCAAGCCAAGGAGGGGAGATATGGCTCCTCTCGATCCAGCTGGCAGTCTCCCCTTTCTCTGCCATTTCTACGGGGTGGCTCTGGTCCCAAATCAAGATGTCGGGGCCCTCTGATGGGACAGCACAAACCGAAACTGCGGTTGACTGCAGATTTTGGTCTGTCGGTGAGGGAGTCCAGCCGGAATTTCCCCTTCCTGATCTACTTTTTATACCATTCTCTACTCTGTATTGAACTACTGTCACACTTACAAGCTGTTGTGAAATAACCCACAAGGACACTTTATTGAAGAACCGTGATGGCACCGTGCTTAGAATGCAGTATTGCAGGCTACTGCCAGCAGTTTGAGTCTCATCAGGCTCAAGGTTGACTCACCCTTCCCTCCTTCTGAGGTCGGTAAAATGAGGACCCAGATTGTTGGAGGCAATATTCTGACTCTGTAAACCACTTATAGAGAACTTTAAAAACATTATGAAACAGTATATAAGTCTAAGTGCTATTGGTATTATTACCAATGGTCAAAATTGACATAACATGTTACTTATGAAGATATCCTTGGGGCAAACTCCTGCCTGGTGACAAACTCACCCTGGTTCCTGCTCCAATGCCTGGATAGGCAGATGTTTTTCTGAATGGCATAAAGGTATGCCATTCAAAATGCGAAGGCAACAAAACTAAAGAACCAAATCACATACTTTGTCTGCTAGGACTACTCCATTCTACAGTGATTTAGAATCAAAGCTATGGAACCAGGAGAGGTCAACAAATTCTTTTACAAGAAGATTTCTCCACTCCTCTACTTGTTGCAGAATACCTTATGCCACCAGACTTGAAATTTAGACCTAGAAAATCTAGAACTACGCCGCCTTCAATCCGATCTAAGTATAGTACATAAAATTATACATTGCAATGTCCTACCTGTCAATGAATACTTCAGCTTCAACCATAACAATACAAGAGCAAACAATAGATACAAACTCAAGGTAAACCGCACCACATTTGATTGCAGGAAATACGACTTCAGCAACAGAGTGGTCAATGTCTGGAATACTCTACCTGACTCTGTGGTTTCTTCCCCAAACTCATAAACTTTAACCTTAGATTGTCTACTATTGACCTCACCCCTTTCCTAAGAGATCTGTAAGGGGCATGCATAAGCGCACCAACGAGCCTACCGTCCCTGTCCTATTATTTCTTTTTATTTTTCTTATATGTATTCATTTCATGTATTCATAACTATCTTTATACTTATACCTATTACCTTATAAGCGATTGACAAATCAAATAAATAAATAAATGCCACGCATATAATCTTCTGCTGAATGGATGAATAGTATTTAACTCAATAGTGGGAAAAGATACTAGGCTAAGAAAAATGTTAAGAATTTTTTTCTTTGGAAAAGTTTATCTACATAAGCAATAGGACTTAGACTTATATATCGCTCCAGTGTTTTACAGCCAATTCTAAGTTGTTTACAGAGTAAGCATATTGCCCCCAACAATCTGGATCCTCATTTTACTGACCTTGGAAGGATAGAAGGCTGAATCAACTTTGAGCAGGTGAGACTCGAACTGCCAATCTGCAGACAACTGGCAGTCAGCAGATGTAGCCTATAGTACTGCATTCTAACCACTGCACCACCATGGCTCTTGAAGCAGGTTTCAAGTAATTTACCAAGGTAGTTCTTATTTAATGATAACTTTTTCAGTGACTGTTTGAAGTTACAACATTGAATGAGTGGCATTTATGACTGGTCTTTGAAGTTCAACTCATGCGGTCATGAGATTGTGATCCAGGTGTTTGATCCAACTGATTCACGCTTATGAGCGCTGCAATGCCCTGGGCAATAGACACCTTTCTCTTGGCCTGCTTGCAAACTTCCTGGGACTTAATAACCTATTGGTTAAGCCTGATACTTAACAACAATTTTTGCTCTAATGGTGGCAATGAGGAGTGCTGGAATTGGTTGTCACTAAGCATTGTGGTCATGATATGCTTTATGACATTATAACTTTATAACATTTAGCAACCTTGGAGTTCCAATTACCATCATTAACTATCTGTGTTGCTCTTATATAATGTTTCTTTATGTAACATTACTTTCATAATACCTCACGAAAATTAATTACTATCCATACAAATGAAATGTACTACTGTGTTAAATCATTAATTTTAACAATATCCAAAATATAGTATATGCAGCATTTAACAAGGGCTATGCCTATAATCTTATAAGAGTCAAAAGACATGACGTTGAAATGTCAAATAACCTCTCTCCTTAAAGTAACTATGGGAAACAGGGGTCTAATTTTCACCAAAATATTGGCATTGATAGACATAGTGTTTCCAAAGCTAATTTCTCAAATTAGAATTTCTATCAAATATGCAATTTATTATTCAGTGAAATGTAAAGCAGTTTCATAATAGCAAAAACAGTTAAACAGTTGGTGCAAGCAAAAAGCTAAGCACTGAAGCCAGAATGCTAATTCATGACAGACTTAAAGAGAAAAAAATCTGAAAAGTTGTAATTATTAATTTTCTACATTATACTTGATTTAGTCTGAAGTTGGATATTAAGCAAGAAGAAAATGAAATAGAGAAATAGAGTCATCTAGTAAATATGATGGGTGGTGGTTTTTTTTTGCCATTTCTTCTTTTGTCAAACTTGATTCTTACTTTTCAGAAAAGATCTTTTTCTTTTTCAGATACTTACTGAATCATTTCCATCTGATTTTACTCTATCCAATTTTCACTAAATGAATTCCTCATCAATTCTTTCACCAGTGTTTTTTGTTTAAGAAAAATTTTGAGTCCTCTGGGAATTCTATGACTTTAATACTTTAGTCATGGGTAAAGTATGTTCTCTCCCCCCAAAGCTAGCTGCTTTTTCTTCTTTCTTTTCTGGAATGAGCAGTGTAATAGAAACTGTGTGTGTTTGTGTGTGTGTGTGTGTGTGTGTGTGTGTGTGTGTGTGTGTATTGGAAGGGAAATTGATTCAAGTCCATGTATGTTCATTTATTTATACATTATTCTACAGAAACTTCTTTTATAGTGTTGATTGTTGCTGGAATTGAAAACATGACCTCAAAGGATTGCTTGTTAGATATTATAGAGATATAATGCATCCTTACATGGCTTATGTAAACTTTAGATCAGCCCCCCACCCCCAATTTGGCATCCTTAAAATGTGTGGCATGCTGACTTGTGTAGGAAATCTGGAGGTTGAGGTCCAGACATTTTAAACTCGCTAAGTTTGAAAAACACTGTTTTAGATGCAACTTATTCAACTCTTGCTTCTAATTTCTACCATTTTAGATATTACAGATCTGCTTCTAATCACACAATTTGAAAAATGTACATAAAGCCAAAGAGGGCTTACCATTTTCATCCTGACCACTAGCATCAGGTGTACCTTGATGTTGTTCCTCCTCAGGTGCTTCGGGGTAAATAACTGCTGTATCTTCTTGTTGCAAAAATTCTTCAACATTTGGGTCATGATTTTGTTCATTTTCTGCATCAGAATCACATTAATCTTTTACTAGAAACGAGGATTTATTATTTGTATTATATCTTTATAAGATGACTAACAAAAATTAAGGTAAAGAAATCTTGATTTTTTACCTCTACCTATTACACCCCTGACAATAAATATGATAACTTTTACCAACTGAAGACAAGTTTGATATGTATAAGCAATAAAAAAATAATTGCTTTATCAATTATGTATAAAAAGTATTCATGTTTTCATAAAAATAAGCTTCATGATTAGTTTGCCTCACTCTGAACAGGACTTTATTTGATAATATTATAATCCACCAAATTTAATTGGCTATGTCAAAGATTTATCATATTTTCCAGGAATGTGGTTTAAGTTTTTTCTTTTTTTCTAAGCCAAAGTAAGAAATTAGAAATTATTTTAGGATGTTCCCAAAAAAATGGAAATAGGTAAGAAATTATGTTGGGCTGTTCCAAAGTGTAGTATTTGTCTTCAAAATTTAAACAACATTCAGGCAAGATCTGTATATTAGACATATATTATAGCATTCTCAATTTCATTTTGAAATGAAAGTTTCAGTATATTTTCCACTTTTAAAACATATATTTGAATTAAACAGGGTTTCCCCTTAAATTGCACTTCCAGAGAGTAGAATTATTTTTACAAATCATTTATTTGGACACAGCAAAAAGTGCAAAAGGAACTAATAAAGTGGTTCATAAGCTGATTTGATGGAGAAGTTTTGATGGAAACGATGTGAGTTTGACACCAATTTTAAAAGGAAAATTGACCTTTCAAAGGGAAAGCAAAATTCTCTTGTTCCACATGATCTCTAACCAGATACTAATTGCCACCTCCAGAGGTGGGATTCTATCAGTTCACACTTATTTGCTAGAACTGATTCTTAACATTCTAAACAGTTTGGAGAACCGGTTGTTAAAAGGAATTACTGGCCTAATCCTGTAAGGCAGGCAGGAAGGAAACATTCTGGTGTTGCTTATAGAAACTGCCGCTCTGTTAATCCTTATTACATTCTTGGCAGGACTAGACTTCCTGTCTCTGGAACTTCTCTGGAGTTTTTTTCCCCTCCTTCGCTGGTACTTTGCTTGTGTGGAGTGACCATTCAAAGTTACAATGGCACTGAAAAAAGTGATTTATGACCATTTTTCACACTTACGACTGTTGCAGCATCCCCACAGTCATGAGAGGCCAGGCGAGGAGATGCATGCCTCAATGTGAGTGATAGGTTAAGCCCAGTGAGTTGGCTAGCCTAGCCAATAACATGATCACTAAGCCACGTCCACCCAGTCACATGACCACAGAACTGGTTGATAAAAAAATTGAATCCCACCCCTGGCCATCTCCTCTATTTCTCATCTCCTATTACCTTCCTCTTTTTTCAGACAGTTGGTCATACTTCCAAAAACAAACAAACAAAAAAACAAATAAAGCTACAGTTGCACAAAATTTTAATTTATAAAAACACTTATAAGGTCCATTTGGAACTTTGAGTACCGTATATACTCGAGTATAAGCCGAGTTTTTCAGCCCATTTTTTGTGCTGAAAAAACTGACCTCGGCTTATACTCGAGTCAGATTCCTCTCTGAAAAAAAAATGATCCACCGCCATGTGAGAATGCTCAGACACGAAATCTATCCAACCGAAAATAAGTGTGTGTGTGTGGGAGGATTTTAACAGAGGGAAGATGTAGGGAGAAGGCAAAAACAACGGAAGATCCTTCAGGGGAAACTGAGGGGGAGACTCACCCTTGGTCCAGATGAGCCCCCTTCCCCTTTCTCTAGGCTGAGAAAACAACGCGAGCCGAGGTTGCTTCAGCTCCACTCAGCTTCATTTCCTCAGCTCCAGCTGCTTTCAGTCCACTCGAGAGGAGGTGGTGGTGGAGGCTCTCTCCCTTGCAAGAAAAAAGCAAGGCTCTCTCCCTTGCAAGAAAAAAGCAAGAGCCGTTCTTATGATCTCTCTCTCTCTCTCTCCCCGTAATTCAGTCAAGCCCTTTCCAGCACGCGGGATCCGCCCCCGCCGCTTTGCACCTTGCAAATGCAAAAACCCCAGGATTTTGCATTTGCAAGGTGCAAAGTGGCGAAGTGAGTGTGTGTGTGTGTCTGTCTGTCTGTCTCTCTCTCTCTCTGTGTGTGTCTCTCTCTCTCTCTCCCTTCCTCGCACCAGCGCACCTTCCTTCCACTGCTACGTGTTTGGGCTGCTTTGTGCCCCCCTCCCTCCCCGGCTGAAACTGTGGACGGCTGCTCCGGAGGCGAGCGCGGTAGCTCCCATACAACAGGTGGGTAAAGGAGCCGCTCGCCGCCAAGTCGAGCAACTTGGAGCTCGGCAGCACCTTGCAAGAAGAGCAAGAGAAGGAGGTGAGGCGCAGCCCGGCTCGGCTCTGCAAAAGGCTGCGCCTGCAATGCCACCCCGGGTGCTGAGCGAGGCTGACTAACGGCGCCCGGGCTGTTCGGGACTCGCCGCCGGAACATGCAAAGGCAGCCAGAGTAGATTGAAGCATCAGCCGGCGCTGCCGCAAGGACTTCGGGCTTCCACAGACGGGACGCTGCTCTGGAGTGGGAAGCGGTTATGCCCCTGGCCGGCCAGGGGAATGGGGACCCTGCCTGAGCGGGAGGTGGCGGTGGGGTCTTTCCAGTTAGAATCCAGGGGCGGCAGCTGCCCGGGCATCCTTCTCTCGGCTTTCGGCCGGCCGTTTGCAGTCAGAGCTCTTCGGGGGCGCCCCTCGTCTCTGTCTGACCTTGTGGTCTCTGCCGTTGTGGCTGCGATCGCCTCCTGTCAGGGCGCTCGTCTGGAGGAGGCAGCGGTGGCTTGCGGAGCCTCGGCACGAACCCCCTTTCCCTGCACTCCCCCCCCGCACCCCTCTGGCAGCAGCAGGCGGAGAAAGCCCCGCTTCCCCCTGGCCTGTCTTGGGGAAGGAAGCGAAGGGCCCCGTCTTGGCTCCCGTCCTTCTCAGATACCTCTGGGTTTTTTTCCCCCTTCCAACTGGACGATGGTGATGTCCTTGAGCAAGTCTTAAAATGCCGGTGATGAGGGGCCTCCTGGCTCCCCAAAACACCTTCCTGGATACCATAGCAACCCGCTTTGATGGCATGCGTGAGTTGGCTTCCCACTCTTTTTTTTTAACTCTCCTCCTCCTCCTCCTCTTCCTCCTCTCCTCTCCCCTTGTTGTCTGGTCTTCCCTAAGGAAACTCGGGGGCTCACACTTCCAGGTGTTTCTCCCTGTCTTTCTCCATGTCAATGATCTTTTCTTCCCTTCCCTTCTCTCAGCCCCATCCTCCTTCACCTTTGGCACCACAATCCTGAACAGATGAAGTTTGTACTTCTCAAGAAAGGTTGGATGTTCCTTTTGAGGAGGGAACCTAGTGTGACATCTGTATGTTGACCTACTACTGAGCCATGGCATGTGTGCACATGCAATGGAGGCATGAGGGAGAGCTGTGAAAGAGATGGTGGCTCTCCAAAACAGGATGTACATACAGCACATACACATGCTTTTTTCTTGCAAGGGAGAGAGTGACTCCTGCCTCCCACTGTCATCATCATCATCTTTTGGGTTAGTGAATCAATTAAACCTTTCATGATAGTGAGATCGTTTCCCAAATTTCCCTTAAATCAGGGAAGAAATCAGAAATAAATCTTTGGACTGAGAATAAGCCTGTTCCTATGATGCCATTTTTGTTCACTGCAGTGTGAAAAGTGTGAAAAAACACACTTCTTTTTCTTCATCTTCTTGTTCCCTATTTACTGGTCTCTTTCAAAGAGGAAATTGTGAACATCAAACTTATTCTCAACTGTCCTAGTGAAAGTTTTTATTGGTATCTATTTTTATTTTTGAAATTTACCAGTAGCTGCTGCATTTCCCACCCTCGGCTTATACTCGAGTCAATAAGTTTTCCCAGTTTTTTTGTGGTTAAATTAGGTGCCTCGGCTTATATTTGGGTCGACTTATACTCGAGTATATACGGTAATTCTTTCAAACAAAGATGATCCTGGAGGCCAGAACCATCCTGAATGCAGGAATCCTTTGCTTATAGTAGCACAAACTAGGATCAAACTTTTAAATTTGCCACCTGAGAGTTTCTTTTGAATTCCCCAAGATGTATTCCATATTTATTTGAATATATTTTGTTGCCATGTAACTTTTAAATGGTATTTGTATTTACTGTTTTATTGCCATATATTTTACAAGAAGAAAGTTTGAAAGTTGCCAAAATATTTTGTTTAATTGCTTCCTTATTTTCAGAAATGACTATCACAAATTTAAAACTGATTTTAGTAACTGCCATTACATCTAGAGAAATTATGAAAAGGCATTATGGTTTCATAATTCAAAATGTACATTCATTTACACAGCATATCCTTTTTAATATGTGTACAAATTTACACTGTGGTAAAATAATTTCTCTTTTTTTTGTTTAGCTCTTTATTTTTCATTCTTTAAATACTTCATTGAATATACATCTAGGGCTCACATACATCAAAGACATATGTCACTTACTCCAGAGCTATGGTATGCTGCCAGTATAAAATCTTATATTGTATAAAATAATATTTTTTCATGTGATTAAAAGATGAATTGCAATATTTAAACCATCTTGTTATATAATCAGTAATATCAACTGATAAGTACATGGCTGAAGACAAATCTAAACAAAAGGGTAACAGTTACCCTTGCTGTGGTTCATCATAATCTTGCATTATAATCTTACAACAGAACCCAAATAAATTCTTTGCCCACTGTTCTGCTAAGAATAACAGCTAAGAAATTGCAGAGGCAGTCAGGGGAAGGAACTGTTGTGCATAATTTATCAGCAACACTTTTAAATTGCACTATTGGGAGCCTAATTTGGTCATTTTCAGTAACTGTATATCCACACTGTAAAGCATTAAGTGCAGTGCATGTAGAAAGGTGCCAGACAGAAAAAAAGAATTAGAAGGAAAAGATACAGTAGTGGAAAATAAGTAATTTCCTTTTTCAAAAATATATAGTTCTACTAACCTAAAGAATATTCTAAACACTAATAACAAAATCAAGGAATTTGATGACAATACCTGGACATCCAGATTCATCTATTTGAGCTTCAGGCCCCAGGATTTCCTTTGCTTCTTTTTTACCTAAAATATAGTAAGATATAAATGAAGACCAATCCTTTACTTATTTACTTGAAATCATCTGAGTCACACTAATAAATATTCATAATACTGTAATATGATATTGTTACTTTTAATTGAATTTCTACAGTCACATTATGGAAAAATGATACATATCTACGTATCATTTTTCTTTATAATTTATATATAAATAGCAAAAATGTGTGGACATATTTTATAGGATTTCTAAAGAATGTAATAACATTGAAAAATCCCTGTCTTATGTAGTTTATTTATTTCACTTCAAGAGGCGGTATCATGGGCAAGGCTTCTGTGAAACTCATAATAGTCAGCTAAATTCACAAAGTAGTAGATTTTATTCCAGCTATTCCTAGCTTTTAAGTCCCTTAGAAATCAAAATGATTTAGATTATAAATTGAATCCAATTACTTAAGTTTTGGTATTCTCTGTCAGTACTAGTTGACAGTTTCCATATTAAACCCTGAAAAAAATCATGAAAGACATTTTTGTACAATGTACTTACATGTTGGCAATTTGTACATTAATAGATATTGATGACTCCCACCAGATTACATTTATCCCTTTTGTATATTAATATTAATGATAGCCAATTAAAAAAGAGATATCTACAAATGAGCACCTATACTGAAAAATGATTCACAGGTTTCATTTGACTGGGCCCTTTAGCAGGAGTGGGATTCAAATTTTTTAACAACTGGTTCTGTGGGCATGGCTAAGCTGGTGGGCATGGCTTAGTGGTCATGTTATTGTCTGGGCATGGCCAACTCAATATCACTCACATTGAGGCATGCATCTCCTTGCCTGGCCTGTCATGACTGTGGGGATGCTGCAACAGTCATAAGTGTGAAAAATGGTCATAAGTCACTTTTTTCAGTGCCATTGTAACTTTGAATGGTCACTCCACACAAGCAAAGTACCAGCAAAGGAGGGGAAAAAAAAACTCCAGAGAAGTTCCAGAGACAGGAAGTCTAGTCCTGCCAAGAATATAAGAAGGGTTAACAGAGAGGCAGTTTCTATAAGCAACACCAGAATGTTTCCTTCCTGCCTTCCTTACAGGATTAGGCCAGTAATTTCTTTTAACAACCGGTTCTCCGAACTGCTTAGAATGTTAACAACCAGTTCTAGTGAATAGGTAGAACTGGTAGAATCCCATCCCTGGCCTTTAGGATCCTTAACTCCAAAAAGAAAACAGTCCAAAAAATCCTAGAATTGTAGAGAGGTCCAGACTTTGGAATTGCTGCTGATGGGACTTGAAAGGTTTCATCTAAAAAAATTCCAAGTTTTTCTATAGTAATCTTTATTTTAACTACAGTATACATCTAAAAGCTAAGCTGAAGTAAATATTTAAACCTATTAAAGACATTCAATTATGTGGTGTATTCTCTATTGTCAAACCAAGTTTCTTATTTGGAAAATAAAATATCTACTACGCATACCATGCTTCTGCTAACCACTGCTTGTAAATGGCATATAGCAGAGAAACTGAAATTTTATTCACAGAAAATCAAATTTTAAAGGTAACATTTGACCTCTACTTCTTTATTACACATAAAGAAGCATTTGCTTTATATATAACACATCTGACATATTACTGAGATATAGTTATTTAAAACCATGTCTGAAATTAGTAATGGGAATAAGGATACTTCTAGATGAAGAGTTTTATTCTGTGACATTTGCTTTATTCAGCAATTTTATGAAAGGCCCAATTCTCTTGCAGTAAGCCCATTCTTATATTTGTTCTAACTACACCCCAAAAAAATCTAATAAGAAAGCAATAAGTAGAACATGAGAAATAGAGGACAAGATATATACTGAGACAAAAGGGGAGATCTCTCTGAGAAAGGCAAATACTGTATTCGGCACCCTTCCTTTGGTGTTTGTTGCTAATTTCTTTTCTGCAAAATAATGCCCCCCTCTGTTATGGACTAAGCCAACGCGTCAGTAACAACCCTAATAGCTTTACTTTAACAGCAGGCTCGTAATCCTGCACTTCTCATTGGCCCGTGAATAGCGAGTCGTGATTGGTCGTTTCTGGCCGATAGGATTGGCTGACAGCGGGTCTCTCTGATTGGACACTTGTTAGAGCGGTAAACTCAAATCATTGGTTGTTTTGACAGCAGCCAGCTCTATAAAAGAGCTGCTGCTGCCTAAGTATATTGCTCTGTTCTGAAGTCACTAATAAAGAGTTGAAGTCACAGTTTGATGCTTGTCTCCGTTCCTTGCGCCCATGCTCAGGACTTAACACTGGCGATGAAGGTGGGATGTGGAGACGATAGAGCTGACTAAACATTCATCGAACAAGACAGAGCACGTGGCTGAGAGCGCATGCAACAAACGGCAGAATGACCAGCAGCGCCATACCACCCGCTCCATTTGACCCAGCAAATAAAGACTGGGACTCGTATATGGACCGTTTCCAGATGTTCCTGGAGACCAACAATCTGAAAGATGCTACGCCTGGCAAGAAACGAGCAGTGTTCCTGACCCACTGCGGCCCCGCCGTTTTGAAAATGGCTAAGGCACTTGCCAAACCGGTGGAAGTGAAGACCATGGATTGGGATAACATCACGCCGATCCTCTGGGCCCATTACGCACCCGCAGTACCTACACTGATACAAAGACATGAGTTTTACCAGAGGGACTAACGGAAGAACGAGAGCGTTGGGGACTTTGTAGCCGACCTCCGGAACCTGGGAGGACTCTGTGGTTTTGCAAACCTCGAGGAAGCCATGAGAGACCGAATAGTTCTGGGATTAGATGACCACACAGTGCAGAGCAAGATCATGGCAAAAGGAGACATCAGCCTTGCAGATGTCATCGCCGATGCTACTGCCGCAGAAGCAACCAGGAAGTCAGCTGCTCGAATGCGCCGAGCGAATGCACTGCACCACCAACTCGCTAGCGATAGTCCGCCTTCCTCTGAGAGGCACACTATTACTGCCCATCATGAAGACCTCGAATCATCCTCAGACAGTGAGGAAGAGGAGGTCAACCGGCTCCGCTCGGAACGAGAGCAAAGGAACCAGAGACTTCCGCACCAATGTGCTGGTTGCAGGGCAAACCACCCGCGATCAGACTGCAAATTCCTCGACACACTCTGCCATTCCTGTGGGAAAAGAGGCCACATCGCAAAGGTCTGCAGAAGCAAGCGAGAGTCCAGTCCAAGCCGGAGGAAGAATAATCTCCGCTGGGAGACAGGCAAACCACCTGGAAATCAGGACCGCCTGAACCACCAATGGAACAACCACTCCTACAGAAATCGAGCACCTGCCGCTTCAACGAGACGAGAAGAGGCACACCAAACTATCACTATCAGCCACGCTTCATCACTAGATGCAAGAAAGATCCGAGTAAAGGTCACTATTGAGAATCGACCGTGTGTGATGGAAGTCGATTCGGTGTCATCCCTATCGATGGTCTCCTGGAAAACCCTCAAACAGTTGATCTGTCGCCAGGACCTCAGCACTCAAAGAATCATCCTAAAAGACTACCAAGGGAACAGAATTCCGGTTGTTGGTTTCAGCCACGTCCAAGTATCCTTCAAGGACCGCACTGCGACGCTTCCCCTGACTGTCGTTGATCGTGACCGGCCCAGTTTGTTAGGGTTACAGTGGTTTGCCCCACTCGGAATTGAACTAGCTGGCATCCACCAAACAAAAAGCGATGACTGGGAAGAGGCCCTCATCCAGGAATTCCAGGACGTGTTCACAGGAACATTAGGCAAGCACAAGGGGACCCCTCTATCGTTTAATCTCAGTTCCGATGTGGCTCCCATTCTCCTTAAGCTTCGTCGGGTGCCTTTTGCACTCAAACCAAAGATCGATGAGCAACTAGACAAATTAATAGCCCAGGGTGTGTTGGAACCGATTGACCGTGCCCGATGGGAAACTCCAATAGTAACACCCATAAAGCCAGATAGCTCGTTAAGAATTTGTGGGGATTACCGGGCCACCCTAAATCATGCACTTTAGCAGAGCGCTTACCCAGTACTGGCGGTCCAACACCTTCTTCACTCCCTGGGTGGCGGAAAAATATTTGCGAAATTGGACTTAGCTCAGGCGTACCAACAGCTACCCACGGATGCGACGACTGCAGAAGTCCAGACAATAGTTACACATAGAGGTGCCTTCAAGTACAATAGACTCCAATTCAGAGTAAGCGTGGCGCCGGGCATTTTCCAAAGTTTGATGGAGAGACTATTATAAGGCATAAAAGGCGTCGTGCCTTATTTTGACGACATCTTAATAGCTGCCCCTACTAAAGAATTATTAGAACAACGACTCAGAAGGGTTCTTCAAAAATTTAAAGACGCTGGCCTGAAGGTAAAAAGGGACAAGTATCAACTTTGTACGGAGAGAGTGGAGTTCCCGGGATACCTTCTCGACAGGGAATCCACCCCACCAAAAAAAAAAACTAACTGCAGTCAAAAACGCCCCAAGACCTAGAAATAAGACAGACCTCCAAGCCTTCCTGGGACTCATTAACTTTTATAACATCTTCTTGCCCCAGAAGGCGACCATAGCCGAGCCCCTACATAGACTTCTCGACAAAAAGTCTTCCTGGGTCTGGGGACAGCATGAAGAACGAGCATTTCAACAAGTAAAAGACCTCTTAACTTCTGATGCTGTATTGATACAATACAATGAGACTCTACCCTTAACGGTTACCTGTGACGCCTCACCATTCGGAGTGGGAGCCATTTTAAGCCATGTCCTGCCAAACGGTAATGAGGCACCTATTGCGTTCTTTTCGAGAACTTTGTCCAAAACTGAAAGAAACTATAGCCAACTTGATAAAGAGGCTCTCGCCATTGTATCCGCAATTAAACGTTTCCATGAGTATGTGTATGGGAGACCCTTTGCCATAATTACAGGCCACAAGCCGCTACTTGGCATTTTAGCGGGAAACAAACCAACTCCCCACATCTTATCACCAAGAATGACACATTTGGCATTTTAGCGGGAAACAAACCAACTCCCCACATCTTATCACCAAGAATGACACATTGGTCGGAGTTTTTAGCCGCATACGATTACCAACTGCAACACCGCCCGGGGAAAGCCATTCCCCACGCTGATGCTTTGAGCCGCTCTCCACTACCAGACATCATAGATGACCCAGCTCCAACCCTAGCCATATTGCAAATTGAAACTCTTAAACCACCATCGCTGACTGCTCAGGACATTGCCTCAGAAACGAAAAAGGACCCTTCTTTGGCATGAGTCCTCAGCTGGGTGGAACAGGGTTGGCCGGACAACGAACCCAATGACACTTTCAGGCCATTCAGGAATCGACAGACAGAACTATTCTCTCAAAAGGGCTGCATCTTGTGGGGAGACAGAGTCATCATCCTGGAGAAATTGCAACATAAAGTTTTGAAAATGTTGCACGATGGACATCCAGGCATCGTGCGGATGTAGGCACTGGCAAGGAGTTACGCGTGGTGGCCAGGTTTAGACAAGCAAATAGAGACCTGGGTGGCTACGTGCAGCAAGTGCCAGGAGACTCGCCCTGCTCCTCCAAAAACACTCCCAACTCAGTGGGAAACGCCTCGAGGTCCCTGGTCCCGTATCCACATCGATTTTGCGGGACCCACAAGAGGACACACTTTCCTTCTAACCGTGGATGCCTATTCTAACTGGCTTGAGGTCCACAAAATGAAAAGCACCACCACGGAGGCGGTCATTAAAAAACTGAATAAGCTATTCGCTACCCACGGATTGCCGGATGCCCTGGTCTCCGATAATGGCCCTCAATTCACTGCCCTGGCATTCAAACAGTACCTAGCAGACCGGGGCATCCGCCATGCCTTAACATCGCCAGCTCACCCTGCGGCCAACAGTAGGGCTGAGCGAATGGTCCAATTTGTAAAGAAGACCTTACACAAAATGGACCAGGGTGACATTGACAACAAGATAACCAGGATGCTTCTCCTCCAACATATTACTCCAAGCAGCACCACAAACAGAACCCCAGCCAAATTCCTAATGGGCCGAAAACTTCGCTCACATCTCGTTCGCCTCTACTCTGCTTACACACCTGAACAACCCCTGGGATCCAGCAGCAAGTGTCGATCATTCCAAGAAGGCGACCCCGTTTTTGTGAAAAACTTCTTGGGTGACCCATTGTGGGTCCCCGCTACCATAACGCAACTTACGGGACCCCGATCCTATCGTCTACAAACTGCAGATGGCAAAATGTGGAAGCACCACATAGACCAGCTTCGTTCCAGACTAGTACCTACTCCTATCTTATCTCCTGAATCTCAAACTGGTGGGGGAAGGGACATCGAGGGGGCCGAAAAAGAAATAGCAGATGACTTAACAATCGGAACCCAACAGTCTACACAACCAACCATGGGATACTCACCACCAGAAGGAGAACCGAGCCGGGAAGTTGCCTCATCGCGTGACAGCACTGCAATGGAAACAGATCCAGGGAACCCGGATGACAGCATTGGCGAGAGCGGAGAGGACAGCCCAGAGCCATTCAACGAAACAGAGGGACTGTTTTCGCCACCCAGCTCAGCAAGCAGCCCACCAGAACCAGAGCCAAGACAGAAACCGGTGGAACAGCGCAGATCAAGCAGACAGGTGAAGCGACATGCCTACTTAAGAGAATACGTCACCCCACCCCTCAGACGGAACCTAGGGGGGAAGGGTGTTATGGACTAAGCCAATGCGTCAGTAACAACCCTAATAGCTTTACTTTAACAGCAGGCTCGTAATCCTGCATTTCTCATTGGCCCGTGAATCGCGAGTCATGATTGGTCGTTTCTGGCCAATCTGATTGGCTGACAGCGGGTCTCTCTGATTGGACGCTTGTTAGAGCGGTAAACTCAAATCATTGGTTGCTTTGACAGCAGCCAGCTCTATAAAAGAGCTGCTGCTGCCCAAGTATTTTGCTCTGTTCTGAAGTCACTAATAAAGAGTTGAAGTCACAGTTCAATGTCTCGTCTCTGTTCCTTGTGCCCATGCTCAGGACTTAACACCCCCCAAAGGTATATATATATATAGGCTTTCCTGAGCTAATAAGCAGGTAAAAAAAGTAGTGTGGCAACTCGAGAGCAAGCCAGGAATGTTTTGACATAGTGCTTACTTCTGTATAGCTACTACTAGGATCAGGCTGAGGGCCACAATTTTCTTAATATTCCAATGTAGTTCCTACTGTGATTAAGCAACTATTATCTCAAATAAATCATTATCTTTGGGATGGATGGCTATTTGCTAAATACAGTACTGTATAGATTCACTAGGAGTAGAAAACCTACCTAAAAGTTTGATTAAAATAAAACCATAATGATAATTATGATTACTGAAGTTCTGTGAATAAGGACAATGTTATGAATAAGGACAGTGACAAAACTTCATAGGGACTGCATTGCCATCTTCCTTAACACTGAAGTATTAATTGGAAAGGGAGATACACTTGCATGTTTGGTGAGTTCTATATCCTCACTACTGATTACTGATATTGTAATATTTGTGAATATGTGTTGAGAAACAAATATCATTGAGCTGAATGATAAAAGATTCATAAACAAAGCTTGTGCAATAAATTTACAAACTAAAAGAGTTTGAAAGATTAAATGACAACAGTATCTTCTTAGGGTATAAATGCTTGCATAATATTGATTCTAAGAAAGGTTAATGCTTTTAAAATTTATTAAAAGATACATTTCTTGATATTTACCTTCATCTTCCCAGCAACTATTTGTACTTCCTTCTTTTTCATTATGTTCTGGTAATACTGCATGGTCTTTTGGCAAATCATCATCTGGCACGCTATTATCACAATCTGTTCCATCTACCGCACTTTCTTCTTCAACAATATGCAATTTGTCTTCATCATCCGAATCTGAATTCGCTTCTACAACATTATTGTAACTGGTAACTGCAGAGATATAAGGAGAAAAGATCAATGCATCTACAGTTCAGGAATGATTCATTGCTAATAAATACTGATAGTAAGAATAACTACACCCAATTCAGCCCTCATTTCTAAAAATATTGAAACATACTGTAATTCTCATTTAAGAAAGTAAATATAGTATAATCTTCCTATAGGTGTAATCTAGTTTAATGTCTTATAGCTCTAGGGAAAAAAAACTTTGTCATGAGACCATTCATTCAAATCTAACTCTTCTTGAAGAGAATTTGGTAAAATTCTTATCATCTGTCCTTTATTAATATATGCTTCTTATAAATTCATAACTACTTGAACTCTAGGAAATAATACTAGTTTAATCAATTAGAAAAACTAAAATACACTCAACTTTGCAAGTTTACTCTGGCAAAATCATTACAGGATTAAATTTTGTTTATTTTATTTTTTTAAATGACTGTCTACTCAGTACATTCTGGGCAGTTTACAAAGCAGTTAAACATAAATATAGGCATCCCAGACTAAAAACAATGCACTAATAGAAATGCACCTGCACCTCCACTCAAAACCTGGGATTTGACTGCATCACAAATTAAGGAAACTTCAACTTTATAGCATTGATGATATTACTTAGTTTGGTAATGAAATGTCTGCAAGAAAACTACTAAGCTCAGAGAGCACCAAGAACCCACAGTTCAATCCTATTCTCTTCTATCAAAACTTTCACCTATTAATTCCCTAATGTACTCTACTATATGCTACAATCTCTCAGCACTGTTCCACCATATCATGAGATCTTGGTACTCAACCTCTTTGAAACTTGTTGAATTTGGTACTCTGCCTTTTGGTGCAAAAATTTTATCCCAGTATTCATTGTTTGTTTGGTATTCAATGCACAAATTAGAAATTGCTGTGTTGGCTGACAACATTATTCCTTATGGAGAAAAATGGTTTGCTACTCATCATTTATGGTACTCATTGCACTTCTCGAAACCAATTAATGAGTACCGAGGTACCATTGTATTTTACATTGGACAAACTGATCAATGTCTACATAACAGCAAACACAGGTATCAATTCTAAATTGGAAATACCAAAAAAGAATGAGTGATATTTTGATTCCCCTGGATATTCTGTAGTTGATTTCAAATCATTCCTCTTTAGAAAAGGAAGCAGAAATTCTAATTTCATTGGAAACAACTGAACTAGAATTATTACAAGATTTAACATCATTTCTTATTGATTAAACAGTAGCCAAATTTTATTATCACAGGATATAATCTTATACATCTCTAAGAACACATGTATCAATCCCTAACTACTTCACTGTTAATGATAAAGGTCACCATCTGTCATCTTTCCCTTTATTATTCAGCTCCCTCTCTATTCCCTTCTCTCTCTCTCTATATATATATATACACACATACATATAGGGCGTAGTGCTCAACTCTGTTTCTTAGCCAAGGAAGCCAGCATTGTGCAAAGATATTTTTCATGGTCATGTGGCCAACCTGGCTACATGCCAAAGGTTGGCAGAATGCTCCTACCTTCCTGCCAAAGTGGTACCCATTTATCTACTTGCATTTGCATGCTTTCAAACTACTAAGTGGGTGAAGAGCTGGGGTAAGAATGGGAGCTCACCCCATTGCGCAGCACTCAGGTCTCAAACACGGGCTCTCAGCTTTCCAGCTAACAAGCTCAGAGTCTTTAACCACTGAGCCATCTTGCCCCCCTTAAAAAAGAAAGCACTGGCAAGATTTTCACTGTGCTAGCAATGATGTAACTGTCACTAATATGTCTAACTCTATTTGTTTTTACTATTGGCTATACAAATATTGAATGTCTGTATGTGGAAATGAGTTGGATGAAGTCCAACACATACTGTAGAAGCTGAATTTTGAGAAGACACAAAAGCTATCAATCAATATTCTTATTAGTTCTTGGCAACTGCTGTTAAAAATTATTTTGGAGCACCATATCCTTGCTCTCAAACTATAGTACATATGCTATTATCTCTTTTCAATTTTGACTATTTGCTAATTGCTACCATATAGTGGCAAGCTTTATTATAGTTGCTTAATCCTCCGGTATGATTGGACTGCATGATACTGGAGATAGAGAAATGGAAAATTTAAGCAGCAGATTAGTTAAGTTAAACTTATCACAAATACTGACTATCTAGCAAGCATACAGTTATTAAAGTGCAACTCTCAGGATCTGTCATCATTAGAAATTGCAATTAGCAACATCAGAGCAATATGTATGGTACCTATCCTACATTCTATTTAATGTAATAATCCTTGAATTAACCCCCCTGTGAAGTCCCGGGGTTTCAGTAACCTCTTTTGATGCCAAATAACCTGTTGATTAATATCTTTTAATGAGTCAGCCAGCAGTAAAAGTGCATTATGTATGCATAAAGCAAAAGGCCTTTTCTGCGATGGACCTCAACTGGAATATACTATATTCTTTAAGGAATTTGGACAGGCAACTTCATTGCAATGTTTTCAATACTGGGTCAAAATACTGAGTCAAAATATTTTTAATTGTCTGGTTTGAGGTAATGAAGTTGGGGTTGCTGTCTGCTCTTTTCAAAAGTAGTTGCACTAAGGCAAACAAACTCTCTCCCCTCTTCCTTAAGCATTCATCCACTCCATCTATCAACTGCACTCACATGTATTCTAGCCAGTGTTCCAGCTGCCAGATAATTAAGCCACACCCTTGTGTTTGCAAGCACCTGCTGAAATCCAGAGGCAGCCTCATTCCACCCAGCTTTTAAGATTACAAAGGAAAAGCTATGTCAAAGGGGGAAAGGTGATATGTGTAGTAGGAAAGGTGAAAGCAAACAGCTTACAGAGGAGGAAGTGGAAGCAACATATGGCAGATATTGCAAGTAGACAAGAGGACTTTCATTCAACTGCCAGGGCAACAATCTATGGTGACCAGCATATCCTGGTAGCAGTCCTGTTTGGAACTCTGCCTGGAGCTCAGCAGCAACTGAAAAAGGAATAACCATACTGAAACAGCACCTCATCCCATCTAGTGCAAAAAATGTTGGGGAAAAAAAAAACAAAGGTTGTATGCTACGTTAAAACTTTGAGATTTTTCTTTGAATCTAGTATTAACAGATTTAAATTAAAGACATAGTCATGTGGTCATAGCAACTCGCAAAATGTAGAAAATGTAAGCCAAAGCAATAGCCTATTGTTGGGGAAGGTGTGTGTGGCAGTAATGCAGGATGTACAGATTTACTCTACTGTGGTATGTCTACTCCTTGTAAAACAAAGAACATGACGCATTTTATTTATTTAAAGCATTTCTATAGTCTCTTAATTTGAATAACACAACCTTGGATGGTGTAGAAAAACAAATAAAAATGAAAAAAGAGAGAGAGAGAGAGAGCAAGCAAATAGAAATAAAGCAATTAACTGGTCCTCAGAAACGCAAATGTAATATTCCACCAGAGGAAACTCTATTTATCCTGACCCAAGTAAAACAGTTCTAGTGTCTTTAATTCTTCAGACTTCCTGCTGTTTATTATACTGCTTTATTGTATTTATTAAAATGCTTCTGTGCCTTATATATTGCCAGAATGTTTTTGAATTAGAATTGCAAAAAATTGCAAAAACCCATTTGAGATGATTACAATGGGATGGTCGCATACATATGTATGTATGTATATATGTATATATACACACACATATTTATACATATATAATTTTAATAGCTGGGAGTTAATAGCTGGGAGTTTTAGAACTGCCTTAGGCATGAAAGCCATCTATGTGAACTTGGATCAATCATTCTCAGTCTTGGGAAGAAGATATTAGAAATCACTTCCAAGAAAATATTGAAAGCAATATTACCCCCAAAAATAATAAAAATGTATGAACTTGTTCCTATGATCATCAGGAATCAAAGCTGAATTGATTGAACATTGCAACAACAAAGTTGCTCTCAGCTTTACAGTATAAGGAAACATGTTTCCAATAGTTCAGAAACAGTTGGTTACTTGTGATAAGTAATTTGCCTGTTGATTAATTCATATTTTATGAGAAATAATGCACATATTGTATAAATATTGAAAGTAATGAAGAATACTTACAATAATAATATATCTTTGTATTTTGTTTGAAATACTGTCTTTTGGTTCTGATACCCTAGAGAACTACTCTTTTTTTGAAAAAGAGAACTAGACACTATCAAAAGCTTCTAGTCTTAACTCATCTATAAAGCTCAGTCTATATCCAGAAAAAGATTTAATGTGAATTAGAAATCATATACAGACCTAGAATCAACTTTCCTAATAAGGGGTAAAATATTTTTATTCCAGTTTTATGAATTGCTGTATCTGTCCATGTACTGTTATTAAAAATATATACCTGGTTAAAAGATCATTGTACCTCATGTGTAAGGCAATTGTATAGCTTAGGGTTTCAGTAGTATTGTGTAAATCAGTACTACAAGGTTTTCAACATATAATATTGCAGAGAATATAGTCCCATCTGGAGAAATAATAAGGGTTATTTAATTATTCTCTTTCCAATAGCATATTACTTTCCATGGCTGAGATGGACAAGCTTCTTACATTTCCATATGTTGGCTACATTGGACCACTGATTGTTGCGCAGAGCTCCTGGCTTCGATTGTTTTAAAGTGAGATTTTTCCAGGTATGGTTTATTTATAGTTCCTATGATTCTGATTAAACATACATGAATTTGATTTAAACCAATGATTATATCTCAGCCAATATCTTATCTCTATGAAAGATTAAATATTCCCAAATTTGGGTACATATTCTTCAGAAAACAGATTAAAAGCAGAACCCTTGATCTGTGAGAATCTCACTAGATTCCTACTCTATTTCAGCAACATGAGAAACCAACTGGCATAACTTTTATTATGATTGTGTGCAGCAAATTGCCTTTGTGTAATTAGTAATTACTAGTAGTATAATAAGAAATCAAAACTACATATTGATATCCTTTGGCTTATTTGGTAAAAGTATCCATAGCTATTCTTGAAAATAGCATAAGAATCAAAAATATACTAAATGAATCTGTCTCTGAACGTCATTAACATTTTTTTGTTGCCCTGTGTAATCTGAGAATAGATTTTTATGGACATATGTCAGTGTAAAGCTGTAGAGTAGAACAACTTCAGAATGGCGATCATTACAAGTCTTTTTAAGATCCCTGTCCTTTTTTCTATTTGGTCATCCTCTTTTTCAGCTACTGCTGTTTTACAATTGTCCTTTTTCTTGAAAACTTTTAATATCAACATCCCAGTTTTATGTCTAAAGTTTAGCCTTTTGGCTTTTGCTTACTTTGTTAATAGCAGATTCTTTCCTTGGCGTTGTTCCTGGCATTAGGTCTGGGTGAAGGGAAAAATATCAGAATCTTTTTTTTGCTTTCTTCTTCTCCTATTTCTCTTGATCCAGTTTCTGAAGCTATCTTCAGCTCTTGCAGTCACTGTAGTTATTCCTTCTTCTTGTTTTGCAGTGTAGGGTTTTTATGAATCAGTTGCCCATAAACTGGCAAGTCAACACCAATAATTATTTCGTAGGGCAGTTCATCAAAAATACCATCAGTGATTTTTTTTGCTTTTACTTTCAGGCCTGAATCCAGATTGTAACCAGAGGGACTTCTCTAGTTTCTTGAAAAATATTAATGATGGCCTTTAAATTAAATAAAGTCCTATTGCCAGAGTATAAAAATTGTTCTGTTTTTTTTAACCTCTACAGTTATAATTTCTTTTTAAGACATAATTTTGCTCTAGAGTTGAATTAGTGGAATTAGATCTCTTTTGAGTGGCAGGCTATAACAGGCGATCTTTATTCCCCTTGTTTTTGCCTTTCTGCTTCAGTTTTGGGGATTTTATTTGCTTTTTTTCTGGCACTACCCTATGGGAAGCTTAGCTTTTTAAAATTAAGATTTTGTTTTTAGTTCTATCCCAAACCTCAGAGGTCTGTCTCCTTCTGTGCTTTTCCATTTTCCAAGCAGTTATATAATTTTTAGCCAACTAAACTGCTTCAGGTCAAATATTTTTAATCTAACTGGGGAAGTATTTCTTCCATCATTCTAATTTGAATTTCACATTGTAGCCAATGACATATATGTTCTTTCACATAACAACTTTCATCTAAGTCATATGTAGATTAGTCCTCAACTTATGGTACCCAGCTATTAAGCTTGTTGTAAACCACCCACAGTCACTTTGAGATAGAAATATGATAAATAAAATGGTTGTCCAGGGTACCCGCACCCCAACAATCCATTCAGCATGCCTGAAGTTGGAGTTGTTTCAGTGCTGTGTCATATGATTAAAATTTATCGGCAATTCACCACCACTTATGACCGCAGGTGCGTTTTAATTCCCCCCACCCACGCTTTTTGTCCACAGCCAGCCTGCAGGCCAAAGTCCACCTCAACCAGAAACTTTTTGCAAAGAGGATTTTTATTACACTGTGGTTGAGGTGCTGCTTTTGTTTTTTTGTTTCACATGCCCCAGGCTGGGCATGCCTCAGCAGCAGAAGGACTACTAAGACAATGAAGGTTACTTGGAGGCCAAGAGTACAGAGTGGCAAGACTGACTAGGGCTGGGGTAGGGCTGCAGCAAGCTATGGATTCCTGGGGTGTGGCAAACAGATTCAGAGCCACATGGATCTGGGGTGTTTGCCTTCCCAATTCAAGTCATTCTGGACTAGAAAGCACCAAGCCCAGATTGGCTTGGATTAGGGTGGGTACTTGCTTAAGGATCTATGATTCTCAGTTAATGACAGCAATTGGAAGTGCTGAGATTGTGGTTGCTAAGTGATGCATGTAAAGTCTTGTTTTACAACTGTAACACTTAGCAATGCAAATTTTTCATTACTATGGTTGCAAATTATGGACTACCGTAATTTGTTTAACCTGGTTATTTGTATTGTGAAACAATACAAGCTATAGGATTCTAATCTAAATAACAGAGGAACTGAGTTACTTTGAGCTGCCCAATAACAGCTAATCTGCTTTATGACAGATTTCTTGTTGACAGGAAAGGAAAGATAATATAGAAAAGAAAGCCTGACATTATCAAGAACTCTCTGTAAAGGGCAAATTTTATCTTCAGCCAAACTTCCTGTTATCACTGCTCCTTTAGTTGTTAACTTTAGAAATGTTCTTCAACCCAACAAGCATTGAGAGTAAACTAGAATGTATAGGTTTTAGAGTAGATTGCCCTCTTCAAACTTTGTAGTACTGAACAAATTTTATGATTTTTAAAATTTTAATTACAATATCTTTTAAGAGGCCTCAAGACACAGAATATTAAACTCTCATGATGAAAGTTCTCAAGATCTATGAATGAAGTTTCTCCAAATTACCTGCTATATGAACATTTTAACTGGGATAGTTAGGGTTGAACTTATGACACATTGTATGCAAAGCATGTGCTCTGTCCTGTCCCTATTTGTAATGCGATCACATAATTAATTTGTACATCTTACAAAAGATTCTCAAAAACATTATTACACTATAACTACCCCATTTGTAAAAGGCTCTCCTTTCTGTACTACTCATCAGGGAGACAACAACATCTAAGGTCTATTTTAACTGGAATTTGGAGGAACCAGATGTGATGGAATGTGCAGTTGATGAAGCAGTTGAGGAAAGTTTTATCAGCATAGTTTTCCCAGAGAGGAGGGAGTTCATTCCAGAAAGAAGCCTAAATTAAGAGGCTGTGCGATCCCTGTATGGATGGGGATGGAGTGGGGGGGAGAATGAGATTCAGGGTAGCCACACCCTACGGTTTGTCAAAGATATATCTATTAGGGTAGAGGGCTATAGCTTTACTTGGGAGTTTCTGTCCATTAAATGTATGCAATGACATTAACGATCCATTGGACCCTGAAGAATTGGACAGGACTTAGGAAAGAATAGAATAGAATAACAAGAGTTGGAAGGGACCTTGGAGGTCTTCTAGTCCAACCCCTGCCTAAGCAGGAAACCCTACACCACTTCAGATAAATGGTTATTCAACATCTTTTAAAAAAACTGAGCATTCACAACTTCTGGAGGCAAATTGTTCCACTGATTAATTGTTCTGTCAGGAAATGTATCCTTAGTTCTAGGTTGCTTCTGTCCTTGATTAGTTGCCACCCACTGCTTCTTGTCCTGCCCTCGGGTGTTTTGGAGAATAGCTTGACTCCCTCTTCTTTGTGGCAGCCCCTGAGATATTGGAAGACTGCTATCATGTCTCCCCTGGTCCTTCTCTTCATTAGACTAGCCATACCAGTTCCTTCAGATGTTTTAGGCCTCCAGTCCCCTAATCATCTTTGTTGCTTTTCTCTGCATTGTTAGCGAATGAACAATAACAGGTGTAAGCAAATAAAGAATGTAATCAATTGGACTTCACTGTATTGTCTTCAGGCTTGGGCTTGATATTAAAACAGGAACTAGTAACAGGAAATCATATTGTCTATTGAGAATGACATTTAACTTGATAAGGTCCCTGTTACTTACCTCTTCGAATATCACCTGATGCAATAAAGAGAGAAAGAATGCTGCATTTGCAAATGCTGCTATAAAATATAATTCTCTGGTAGGAAACTTGCCTCCTAGTTATATTGGGTATAGTAAACCCATGAAAAATATCTAATTTCATGAATTTACTATATTACATTTACCTTAAAGGCAGCATCAACCAGAAAAAAGAAGACAAAGGGGAGCTGGGCATAACAGTATCTATAGCTTTACATGCTAAGCTCCATCCCTTCCCATCCTGTAGACACCCAATTATGACTGACTGTTGTTATTAAAGTTGGTGCTGTTAGTATCCTCATTTTCAATGTCTGTCAATCGTTATCACCAATGTAATAAACTTTAAAATTATATTGGTGAAGATAAGAGTTTCATTTGTCATTTAGTCTGTAATTGGTGAAGATTTCAATGCGAAGTTGGACTCCTTGAATGCAAGTTTCTATCAGTGTCTGCAAAATTAGTATTTGAACAGTAAAAAGCAAATTTAAAAATAGAACTTCTACCTTTTCTGGCTTCCCCTTCTGCTCACCCCCAACTAATCTACTGCTTAAATTTGAGCAACCCTAATGGAGCAACAGAAGGTAATTTCCCTAAACAATTTAGAACACTTAACTATATTACTGTATGAAAAATATGTGCTTAATTTAATAGCTAAATTTCAGGTAACAATGAGCATTCCAGATAGTAATCATCTCCCATTACTTTAAATTGTTTCTTTGTTTCCTGAAACATACACCTATATTGACAAATATCATCAAGTTGATTTAGGAGGAAAAAGAGAGGCAAGAGAGCTAAATGGACAGAAAGCCTGATTAAGATAATCACTCAATTGTTGCATTCTAACCAGTTTAGCAAATTTGTTTGAACTAAATGGATTTAATGAGAATAACAAGCTAGCTGATTTTGATAGGGAGGTAAATGAGTAGGAGGCTAGAAACTTAACTAATTTTGAAGATGGCAAAAAGGTTTTGTAAGGAAGATGCAAAAATGAATATATCAGTCAAAAAGTAATAAAATCTTTGGTAATGACTTTGTCCCTGCTGAGGTATTCAAAAAGTACAGGTACTCCTCACCTTGATGACCACAATTGACCTCAAAATTCATGTTGCTAAGTAAGAAATTTGTTAAATTAATTTTGCCCTATTTTACAACTTTCCTTGCCACATTTCTTAAATGAATCATGGCAGTTGTTAAATTAGTAACGCGGTGGTTAAATGAATCTGGTTTCTTCATTGACTTTGCTTGTCAGAAGATTGCAAAAAGTGATCACATGACCCCGAGACATTGTAACCATCATAAATGTGAATCAGTTGTCAAGCAGCCAAATGTAAATCACATGACCATGGAGATGTTGCAACTGTTGTAAGTGGTCATAAGTTACTTTTTTCAGTGTCATTGTAACTTCAAAAGTCACTAAGCGAATTGTTGTAAGTTGAGGACTTTCTGTGCAGTAACTGGTAGACTCCATACTGGCAGTGCATTTTACTTTTCCTGACAATTTGGCTCATATTCTGAAAGACTGGGCAATGGCAATTATTGTTCCAATCTATAAAAAAGACCCTGCATTACTGCCCAGTCTCCTGAACAAAGTCAGCAAAATGTACATTAAATACCTATTCCAAACTCTATAACTGGATAGAATAGGGAAATAGCTAAGAACAGCAATCCAAGAATCCCAGTTTTGATTTTAGAATGTATGTTTAGTGACTTGCAAAACTGATACCAGAAATTTGAGTAGCACTCCCCACTCTGCTGAGGCGAAAAATAAGGACTCACTTAGAAGACATATAGTAACTTTGCCATTGCTTTTGCTTCAAAAAATTGTATTGCTGCAGGGAAATATTGCTCTGCTTTATGAGTAAAAATAGGTCAGAAAGAGCGTTGGTCTTACCTGAAACGCATCTTCTAGTTGTACGGGAGGAGAATCCAAAGCGTGGGCTGTCTCTTGCTTCCTTGCTTAAAGACAGAGTCAATCAAAGTTTAGTCCAGCCCCCTTTCCACTGCATATGCCCAGTTTTTGATGAAGGCTGATGATTGGAGAGTTCTTGGTGTTCTTTCTTGACCGTTCCGTGCTCAGGACTAAGGGTGGGATTTGGATTCTCCTCCCGTACAACTAGAAGATGCATTTCAGGTAAGACCAATGCTCTTTCTCAGTTGTACGGGTCAGAGACTCCAAAGCGTGGGACATACCCAAGCTAATTGTCCTGAGGGTGGGCCAACTACTTGTCCTGAGCCCCCATCTCCAAGTGAACTCTTTGTAGCACCCTTCTTCCAAAGGATGCTTCCGCTCATGCAAATGTATCTAGTTTATAATTTCTGATGAGTGGAGATGGCGATGACCACATTGCTACCCTACAGATCTCTTCAATCGAGGCCTGTGTGTTCCATGCTGCAGATGTGGCTGCACTCCTGGTTGAATGTGTCGTTATATTACCTGGCAACTGCAGTGATTGGCTTTCATAAGCTTTTATGATACATGTCCTGATCCATCTGCCTATCATTGATGGTGAAACCTTTTGTCCCAATGATCTCGGTCTAAATAAAACAAACAATGCCTCCGTTTTGCTAATGGGCTTTGTTCTCTTAATATAAATGCATATAGCTCTCCTTACATCCAAGGAATGCCATTTCCTTTCTAGGCTATGGACTGGTTCCAGGCAGAAGTCTGGTAGTACTAACTCCTGTGCTCTATGGAATGTAGAATTGATCTTTGGCATAAAGGTCGTGTCTAATCTTAATACTATCCTGTTCGGGTTGACTATACAGAGGTCCTCCCTCACAGGTAATGCTGCCAACTCTGATATTCTTCTGGCTGACAAAATGGCTATTAGGAAGGCCACCTTAAGGGTGAGTGAGGGCAATCCTACTGACCTCAGCGGTTCAAAGGGTTCAGTCATGAGCACCCTTAGCACCCTTGTTAAGTCCCAAGTGGGGTATCACTGGTGGCTTTAGATTGGTTGCTCACCTGCTGAACGTGCGGATTAGGGGATGTCATGAGAGGGACTCCGAGGTCCTGCAACCCAACACTGATGCTATCACCACTACCTGCCTCCGTCAAGTGTTAGGGGTTAAACCCTTCTCCAGGCCTTCCTGGAGAAAATCCAGCACTTGAGTAACTGACACTGTGGTTGGATCTATTTGTTTCTTGGAACATCAGATTCCAAATGCTTTCCAGGTAGCATCATAAATTCTGTTGGTTGAGGGTCTCCTGGATGTCTGGAGTGTCTGTATTACATTGTTTGAACACTCTAATCGCTTTAGTGTGGCCATCTCAAGTGCCATATAGTTAGTTGAACCATTGTGGCTCTGGGTGTCGTATGGCTCCCTGGCTCAGCACTACCCTGTCTGGGGGAATTCTCCATGGTCTGGATACCGACAGATCTACCAGATCCGCATACCAAGACTTCCTGGACCAGTGAGGTACTACCATTAATACCTCCACCCCTTCTTCTATCACTCTCTTAATTAACCTTGGTATCAACGGAAGTGGGGGAAATGCGTAGAGCAATCCCCTTGGCTATGCTCCTCAGAGCGCATTGGTTTCTTCCGCTCCCTGTGTTGGGAATTTCGAGTAGAATCTCAGGAGTCGTGCATTTGCTGGAGTCACAAACAGGTCCAGGACCTCTCCTGAATCTGTGCGACAGTTCCCTGAACAGGTCAGGGTGTAGGTGCCACTCTGAGTAGTTGACTGTTGTTCTGCTGAGCCAATCTGCTTGAACATTCTCCACTCCTCATATGTGTTCTGCCCTGATCGATAGGAGGTATGACTCCACACAGTGGCCCAATCGCTCTGCTTCTTGCATGAGCGCTAGAGAGTGAGTACCCCCTTGCCTGTTGATATAAGCCTTGGCAGTCACGCTGTCTGTCAGGATCAACACATGCTGTTCCATTATCACTGACCTGAAGGCCCTTAGAGCCAGGTGAGATGCCCTGAGCTCCAACCAGTTGATGTTGTTCTTGAGGTCTGACTGAGACCACTGACCCTGTGTAATCTGGTTCTGACAGTGGGCCCCTCAGCCTACTAAACTTGTTGTGATAATCAGTTGGATGGGTTTCTTGAATCCATATCATCACATCACTGCCTATGATCTCCACCACTGGAGTGACTGCTTCACTCTGGGGGAGAACTTGTACCTTGGTTCCCGCATTGCCTTTGCCTGCTCTTTAGTAAGGTAATAGGAATCACTGCAAGGTCTTTGTATGCAGTCTGGCCCAAGGTACTATCAAGATGCACAATATCATCTTCCCTAACATTTGTGACAGCAAGTCCAGGGTCACCCCCGGGGCTGTGCTCACTTGATGTATTGATGATCTTATGCCATTCTATCTTTCCTGTGACAGATAAACCTTGCAGGAGTTGGTGTCTATTACAGCTCCTAAGTGTTGTAAACACCTTGTTGGTTCTAAGTGGCTGTTTTTGAAATTCACCAAAAAGCCATGCTCCTGTAATGTCTGTATTGTGGTCTGTAGATCGCTCTTTGCTCTTAGAGTTGATGTTGACTGTATTAATATGTCATCTAAGTAGCATGGGACCCATATGGTCTTTGTCCTGAGGAAGGTTGCTACTGCTGCTAGTACCTTGGTGAATGTCCTTGGTACTGAGGACAGGCCAAATGGTAGAGCTCTGTACTGGTAGTGTCTCCCTGCGTAACAAAATCGCAGGAGCTTTTGGTGCCTCTTGGTAATAGCTATGTGTAGGTAAGCATCTGAGAGATCTACTGATGTCAGGACATCCCCCTCCTGGATGCTCCCTAGTATAGATTGCAGGGATTGCATCTTGAATCTCCTGTACACTATGTGCCTGTTTAGTAAATTGGTTTCCACTCCCCCGATGCCTTCTGCACAACGAACAGGTTTGAATAGAACCCTTGTCCCTGTTAGTTCTCCAGTACCACTTGTACCGCCCGAATGTCCAGCAGATGTTGAACTGCTGTTTCCATAATTACCCTTTTGGCTCTGTCCCTTGGCATCAGGCATCTTCTGAATGAATTCGGAGTATGGAGATGAATTCCAGAACTAGGCTTCTTCTCAATGTGTCTAGGACCCACTTGTCCGTTGTTGTTGTCTCCCATCGGTTGGTGAATAGGTCCCGTCTCCCACCAATGGGGGTGTTGTTCCGGTCGTTACTTTGTATGCCGGAAGACCCTGCTGGTCGAACTCCTGAAAATGTGTCTTCCCTGGAACTGTTGTCCACCCCATCTCTAAATCCTGACCTATCTGGATGTCTAGTAGGGGTCTGTGTGTACTGCCTCTGTGGGTGCTGGGACTGGCTGAAACCACCTCCCGAGATAGGAAAGGGCTGTTGCTATGAAGGTCACCTATCTGCCTGACTGAATTTCCTTGGTAAGACCTTCCTCTTGCCTTTGGTTTCTATCAATAATGGCTCAATGGCATCCCCGAAAAGTTTGTCTCCTTTAACTGGAGCTGATGCCAGTTTCCATTTTTGTTTCAGATCCACCTGCCAGCACTGAAGCTGCTATGGCCTTGGTTGCGTACTTGACCCCATTAAGTGTGGCATCTGCTAAGAACTCTGTTGCAGCAGTTATTTTGTTCAAGTCCTGTTGCAATCGAAGATCACCAGGTGGTAATCCTTTCTTGCATCTGCTAAAGCCATATCAGTACTGCTCTGCTGAAAAAAGGATGCCATGGATGTTGCCTTTAGCGACCATGCCACAGCCTGGTGTACCTTTTGTAGGGTCTGTTCCATTTTCTTATCCTCCCCTTTTAGACCATCTTCAGCTTTGTTAACCAGCACTGTAGCAGACATGGAGGCTGCCCCTGGGCTGTCTATCGTGGGTCTGCTAGTTCTGTATTATAAAATCTCTTCTCATTCCCTCCAGGCATGGGAAAAATAACTGATCTGTCCAACTGTCCTTCCATCACTTTCCTGAACAATTCAGGTGAAGGTATGGATTCACTTCTAACCTTGGTTCTCGCAAAAAATCTATCTTTGGGATCAGATGGTTCTAATTCAGACCCCTCTGTCCCTTTGATTTTCCTGATTTGTTGCTATCTTAGCCTTCCCCAGCAGCATCTTAAACAGCTGGTGACGGAATAGGCCTGTGAACGTTGAGGTCTCTGCTTCATTTGCCTCTTCATCTGAAAAGACTGACTCCTTGTATTCTTCCTCTCCTGATACAGAGGCCTCACTGTGAATATATGATTTACTGGAACTGTCTCTCTGGAAGCCCAGTTCCTCCCTTACTTCTCCTGTCCGAGTAGGATGATGGGCATCCTGTGTCCCTTCATTATGTATCAGGCTGGGTCTGTTACCCTGACTCTCTCTGAATTCTGACATCATTTCTCTCATCATGGCCCTCATTTCCTCTTTAAGGGACTGTTCTCTGACTCCTGCTGCTATGGGAGAACAGCTAGCCTCTGTTGATAGCTTCTTCTCTTGGGGGAGGGCTCTTCATTGCATGCCTGAGAGCATTGTCTTTCTGATTCACACATTCCTTCTTCCACACACAGAGCGGGCTGAAAAGACTGTTCTTCAGCGCCCTCTAGTGTTGCGCTTTTCCTGATACTTCATTGCTATTGGTTTGCCTGTCAGAGCGTGGGAATTTCCATTCTTCTCCGCTTCCTTTTCAGCCCTTGAGAAGCACTTCTCAATGGCCTTTTGTCTCCTTAATGCCTCTCTCTCTCTCTCTCTTGTCTGCCTTGGACACCCTGCTGAGAGGCCTTTCTGAAGATCTCCAGCCTCTCTGGGTCCCTTTGTGCTTTGCTCTCTGATCGGGCTGGGGGCAGGGAATTCCTGTTCCTCTGCACGTGCTTCCGTTTCAGAAAAATCAGCCATAATATTTCCCTTGGCTCTTCCTGACAGCTTTGCCCTCGCTGGGGGTCAGCAGTATGCTGTTGCCCTTTTCTTAACCGTTTATGAGTATGCTCAGCCTGGAATGAGTATGGACTCTAGTCTCCCTTTCTCCTGGTTAGGCTTGTGTGGCTGTTTTGGGAACTTGCTCAGCCTTAGACTATTTGCTTCTATTAAAGAGAACGCTGGAGACTTTGTGTGGCTCCTGTCTTTTTAAAAGGCTATGGGATGGCTGAGCGTTTGTTAATTATCCCTCTTTCTCTGCTAGCTGATTGAGAGCCTGCTCGCTTTTACTGAGGCTGCCGCCACTTGCCCTTTTAAGCACCAAGCAGCTATGTAGGGCTTTCACGGCTTGGTATGAGATCCCGCCTCTTTTATTTACTCACGGTTTGCTGACTTTCACTCTTTCTCTTTTTCCTTTTTTTTTCTCGAAGAATCCAAAGCGTTATTAGTATATCTTCTATTTTTCTTCCTGGGCACTCTCTTGTCGTGTCCTCTTTGCATGAAGACGGAGTCAAAAACTGGGCATGTGCAGTGGAACGGGGGCTGAACTAAACTTTGATTGACTCCATCTTTAAGCAAGGAAGCAGGAGACAGCCCACGCTTTGGATTCCCCGACCGATACAACATACAATAGCTATGGTGCTTCTCTGTATTACTTGTGATACATGGTCTAAAAATCAACATTTACTTTTAATATCTGATAAATGTTGCCATTCTATGTATGGCTGATCATTGACCATAAATTAAAAGTTACCTATTTTATATTCAATAAAGATGGGATAGACATTTCCTATTTTAGAAAAAAGGTAGATACAATCATAGATTGTGAAAGTGCTGGGATCAAGATTCCTGGAGTCAGAAACTTCACTTGTTATCTTCCTTTACTTAGGAAAAATATTAAGTAGCAATCAATGCTTTCTGAATATTTAAAAAGCACTGAAGAGAGACATATTTATCTCTTTCAATATGTCTCAGAAAAAGGGAGGGTGCAGAAATACAATCCAGATTTTCTAAGGTAAGAGCAATATTGTTTAAAATTATACCTCTCTAGAGAGATCAGATGTAAATGGATCTTTTGTAGTGTTTTAGTCATGTGTCTATTCTTACCACTCAAAAATGGCACTTTTCCATTTTAAATCATTTCTGTCTAAATAAAATATCATGCTAAAGAGAAAAAAAATCTATTTCCTCCCTGTATATTTTACATAGGAAAAATATCAACAATAGCAATCTGCAGTTTATAAGACAATATTGCACAATCAAGAAATTTTTTACCACTTAACTGTTATATTAATGTTGTAATCTGTACCTTAGCATAAACATATCTATCTTCACTTTGTGACAATTGTTAAGTTTATAGTGATTGGGAGATGTAAGTGAAAAGCATGTGTGAGAGTTTTAAGAACATGGTGAATCCTTAACTGTTTCAAAATTCATCCAACTGGAACATACCCAATGAGTCTGCTCCTGTCATATGGCAATTACTATTGTCAAAAAAAAAATTCAGAATATTATTTATTATGCAGTGCAATTTTATGTTCATTTATTGAGCCCAATTAAATTCATTGGAGTATATGCCAAAATAAAGCAAAACATATCAATTTTGATAGTTTCCCTAAATTTCAGAGTCTGCCTCTTACTATCTCTTACTAAGGTTGTTATCATGTATTCAAAATTTTACTTCCTATATAGCTAGATATGCAATGACATCGCTTAAAAACAATGTATTGTTTAGAAAATGGATTCAGATTTTTATCATAGTTTTGAGTGCTTCGATACAAATTCTGATATCAAAACATTGGTTTCATATTTAAGTACATTTTAACCAACAAAATTTACTAAGAATCTTTCTGATGAACACATAATTAGAATTGATCTTTGGGTGCCCAGGGTTACCTATTTGATATGGCGTACTATAGAAATTGAATAAATCAACAAATATTATCCATCAACTCAATGAAGTATGATAGTGAAATGCTCATGTAGAATGATTTATGAGTAATTTACTAATTCAAAACTCAGTTGCCTCCAAAGAATACATAACATTAGTAAACAGATGCCAAATGCAGATATTGTCTTACAATAAATGAGGTAGGATTGAGCATCATAAATGTGCTAACAGCAGACTAGCAAACAAGGAGCTGTCAACATTTTCTAACCTATTATTCACACCTCTAATCATTGCAACACAGTCAATTATAAATAGCCTCATACATTTTTAAGTAAGGTCATTCTGAAATAAAACAATTATAGTAAATATTAATATTAAAAAATCAAGTTTAAAAATGCAGCAAATGGAATATTTTAAAGGGGGGAAAAGTAAATAATTCAGATTAAAATACAAGTAAAACAGAATTGCTAAGATGTTGTCACTCTTAAAATCTGCAGGTCTGATCCTTTTAATGTAATTAAGATTAATTGTATAAAAAAATAATTCTAACAGTGGGCCTCATGGTTTTCAAGTGATTAAAAGTGGGGAGTTTGCATCATGGGACTACAACACTTTTGTTATTGGCTCTTCTATCCATAACTTCCCCCTGGACACTCGTGACTGACTAAATTTAGTAGTACATTAGACAGGCTGATCTTTCTATGTTGAAGCTCTAAGAAATGGACATGAATCAACTTCCATAACTGCACTACTGAAGCTTGAACGATTTCTTGAAAAAAATATATAGATTTGAAAAGTATTGATAAAGACTTCAAAATATTAACAATTATATAGTATAGGAACAACAAACAGCCAGCCAGATTAAAACAAACAGTAAAACTTCAGTTTTTCTGATTTTGTATTATAAATGCTTGAAATACTCAACAGAAGCTAAGTGTGTATTCAAAGTATATTGTGGGTATTCACCACTTTGACTTATTTATAACAATAATAAAAGATAAGAAATAAAAAAAAACATTGCACAGAAAATGATTAAAAAGGGCGTTGCCTTACCTGAATGCCTTTTCTCAGCAGGTCAATGGAGAATCCACACATGGGTTGGCACATGCCTTTCTGCCCAGAGACTGAGTCCTCAATCTTTTACTATGCCTCTCTGCCAACTGTCACTTTCCCAGTTTTACGATGAAGGCGCACTCATCTGATGGACTCGTTGGTGGTATTGGCTCTTCATCTCCTGGATGTTAGACCAGATGGTTGCCAAGGGGGGGAATGGATTCTCCATCGACCTGCTGAGAAAAGCGTTCAGGTAAGACAACGCCCTTTCTCCAGCACATCGATTGGAGAATCCACACATGCAACATACCAAAGCCTGGCTGTCCCTATGGAAGGGAATTGGTCTGGTCTGGTCCTATCGACATGTACTTGTTGGAGCACCCTCCTGCCAAAGGCAGCCTCAGTCGAGGTGAAGGTGTCCAGCTTGTAGTGGCATACAAAGGGAGATGGGGAGAACCATGTCACCGCCTTGCAGATCTCTTTAATTGAGGCCTGTGTTGCCCATGTGGCTGCAGTTGCAGCACTTCATGTAGAATGGGCGTCACTTGTCTGGGTACCGGGACAGCCTGCGTCTTGTAGGCCTTGGTTATACATGCCCTTATCCAGTGGCCTATGAACAATGAGGTGACCTTGGTTGAAGATGGTTGGAATGAGACAGAGATTCAGTTCTATTTTGAGGAGATGTTCGCTTGATATATCTAGAGAGCACCCTCCTTACGTCCAGAGTGTGCCTTTCTGTTCCAGCGGATGGGAAGGTCCTGGACAGAAATTTGGTACTATTATCTCCTGAGCCCTGTGGAACCAGGAGTTAATCTTGGGGATGAAGGAGGGGTCCAGACATAGAACAACCCTGTATGTGTGGAAAATGCAAAGATCCTCTCAGAGAGGGCTGCCAGTTCCAATATTCGCCTGACCGAAGTGATGGCCACTAAAGAGGTGACTTTGAATGACAGGTAGTACAGACTCGTAATCCTAAGTGGCTCAAAAGGTGTTAAGGTGAGGGCGTGAAGTACTTTGGACAGGTCCCAGGTTGGGTACCTGTGTACTACAGGTGGTTTAAGTCAACCCCCCCAATGAAGTACGTACCATCGCATAGTGTGTGATGAATTCCAAGCCCTGTAAGTTAGCACCGTGGACAAGGCAGCCACTTGTTTACCGGCAGTGCTAGGGGCTAACCCCTTGTCTAGACCCTCTTGTAAAAAGTCCAGAATCTATGGAATAGAGATCGCCATGGGGTCTTAGACCCATCCAAGTACACCATATGCAGAATGCCTTCCAAGTAGAGTTCTATATTCTATTGGTGGAAGGTCTCCTCTCAAGTGCCAGGCGGTCAGTTGGAGCCAGTGAGGCTCCAGGTGGATCAAGACCCCCTGGCTGAGAGAGACCCTGTCCTGAGGAATCGTCCAAGGAAGGGATACAGATAGGCTGACGAGATCTGCATACCCTGGCTGTCTGGGCCAATGAGACACGATGAATAAGATCTCCGCCTGTTCCAACAGAAGTTTCCTGATCATCCTTGGTATGATGGGGAGAGGAGGGAATGCATATAATAGGCCCTGGGCCAAGGAGAGCAAAGGGCGTTGACTCCCTCTGCTCCCGGTGTTGCAAATCTCGTGAAATATATGGGCAGTTGTAAGTTTGTTGGGTGGTGAACAAATCCAGAACTGGATGGCTAAATCTATCACACATTTCCTGAAAAAGGTCTGGGTGCAGCCACCACTTGGAGTGGTCCATCATGGGGCTGCTGAAATAGTTCACCTGTGCGTTTGTCGCCCCTGAGATGTGCTCCGCCTTGATTGAAAACAGGTGGGCTTCTACCCAGAGACACAGTTGGTCTGCCTCACGCATGAGGGTCCTGGAGTGGATGCCATCTTGGTGGTTGACGTGCACCTTTGCTGCCCTGTTATCTGTCATAATCAGTATATGTTGTCCCTCTAGGACATCTGGAAGTGTCAGAAGGCGAGTTGGATCACTTGGAGCTCCAGCCAGTTTATGTTGTTTTTCAGGTCTGCCTGAGACCATTGTCCTTGTGCCAGCTGGGGCTGGAGATGGGCTCCCCATCCAAACAGGCTGGTATCTATTGTTAAGGTGAGGTGGCTAGGCTCCTTGAACAGTGTTCCCTTGGCTATTGCTGGAGAAACTCATCATCTGAGGGACCTAATGGTACCCTGAACTTGGAGATCAAGTTGCTGCCTCCAGCCCTCTGGAATGGTAGCAGAAACCTTTGCAGGGGTCTTAAGTGATTGGGCCCAAAGTACTATGGCTATGCAAGATACCATCTTCCCCAGGAGCTGTGAGAGCATGGCCAATGGAACAAAGTGTTCCATCCTGACCTGGTTTACTAAGGACTTGATGTTGTCCTGCCGCTCCTGGGAAAGATAGACCTTGCACAACCTGGTGTCTGTAACTGTGCCTAAATGAAGCAGGCAAGTAGCTGCTACTAGATGACTCTTTTGAAAGTTGATGGAAAATCCATCTTTCTGAAGAACACGGATTGTCATTTCCAGATCTTTCTGTGCTAGCTGGGGCAAGGAAGACTGAATGAGGATGTCGTCTAGGTAGCACTGGACATGTACTGGAATTGCTCTTGGGTGCATGGCCAGTGCTGCTAGAACCTTTGTGATTGACCTGGGAGCCAAGGATAGGCTGAATGGCAGAGCACTGTAGTGGAAATGGTGGCCTGAGTAACAGAACCTGAGGTACCTTTGATGGAAGGGAAGAATGGGGATTATAGAGGTATGCCTCCATCAGGTTGATGGCCATCAGGAGGTCACCCATTCTGATGCCTACCAAGATTGACTGCACAAATTGCATTTTGAGCCTCTTGTATGTCAAGTGGACATTCAATTTTTTGAAGTCCAGAATTGCTCTCCATCCTCCTGAGGACTTTGGAACTATGAATAGGATTGAGTAGAATCCTTGCCCCCGTTAGTCTTCCAGGACTGGTTTGATGGCCTGGATGTCCAAGAGATGTTGAATTGTCATGACAATAAGTTCCCTCTTGGTGGAATTCTTGGAGATGGGGCAACAAATGAAGTGTCTTGAAGGCATGGAGAGAAATTCCAGAGTGAGATTGAATCATAATGTATTCAGGACCCACAAGTCTGTAGTAATTTTCTCTCATTGGGTTACAAATAAGGGTAGGCACCCACCAATGGGAGGAGGGTCCTGGCAGTCACTTGGAGCCATGAAAGGGTTAGGTCTATAGTTGCTGTCTATACCTGTTCCTGAATCATCTGTCCAGTTGTTGGTCAGATCTTGGAGGGTAAGGGCACTGGAATTGACTATGGTCAATGCTGGCAACTGGCAGATGAAAGTAAAACCGATGGCCATAGGGCGAAGCCCGCCTGTCCACTCATCTGGTGACAAAGGACAGAACCTTGTGTTTCTCCTTCTTTTTGGTAAGGAAGGGGTTCAAGGCCTCCCCAAAGAGGGAGGTACCTCTGTACAGAGTGGAAGCTAATATCCACTTTGTTTTGGCATCCGCCTGCCATTGGCGAAGCCATAGCAAGCAACAGGGGGTGCTGTTGGAAGCGAGAGCCCTGGAGGAGAACCGGACAGTGTGTGAGGAGTCAGCCAAAAACTCAGCAGCTGCTACTAGCTTGTTGATGTCCTGGTGTATTTTGATCTCCTCTGGAGGGACTCTTGCCTGCAACTGTCGCAGCCAAAGTAAGGAAGTCTTGACAAAGAAAAAGGTGGCTGCCTTTACTGCCCAGGCATTGGCTAAATGGGTTCAGTGGAAATTTAATTCCACCTTCCTATCCTCCGCCTTCAGGGCTTCTGTGATGTCACCAGAAATTGCTGTGGAAGAGACCAGAGAGGCTAAAGATTAATCCACTGAGGCCATCTCTAGGGCTTCCAATAAGATGGGAGCCATATTGAAAAATCTCCTGTCATTCCCTCCTGGGTTGGGAAAGATGCCAGGTTGGCTCCACTGTCTTTGAACCACATTCATAAAAAGCTTGGGGCAGGGAATGTCCTCCGACATTATTACAGGTTCGGAGAACATAGTATTATCCTGGTTCCCTGGGGATCCAATGGTTTTACAGATGCACTTGGTGTCATTCCAATCTGGGCCATAGCTCCAGAAGGGATTTAAATAGCGCTGGACAGAATAATCCAATGAAAGGAGAGGGGTCAGGAGGGAGGTCTTGATCATCATCCAAAACCCCTGTTCCCTCTGGTCCTCATCCTCCATTACTGACACCCTACTTCTAATGGAATGGGTGGGAGATATGGACCCTTGCACCCGCCCCGTCTCAATTGGGAACTGATATTGATGGGACAGCTGCGGAGGTGGTTTAGATGTTACAGAAACCAAGCATACTCTGAGATGTAGGGTAGGGGCCACACCATGAGAAATTGCCTGTGAGATGAGGAATTTAAGTTCCTCAGACAGGCCACATCACTGCCCGTCTACTGGGTGGAGCCCTGCTGCAGTGGGGGTAAAGGTTGCCTCTGGGGCAAATTCCTTACCCCTAACCTGAGGTTCAGCCAACTCTGTTGTCATGCAGGCAAAGGGAAATAGTTTTTCCTCATCTTGATTACCTGTTAAAAAAAAGCAACTGCTCTCTCTCGCCCTCTTGCTGACCAATTCATAGGAACTGCAACACTGGACTGCAGGATTTGCTGAGGGTGGGAAACGGCAGTTACTGTCTGAAGAGGGAAAGAGATATTTTCCTGCTCTTCTTTCTTCTCAGCCCTGGAGATCTGCTTCTCTACAGCCTTCTGTCTTCTGCTGGCATTTTTCTCTTCTGTCTTAGAAGACTTCCTGGAGTAGATGGCTTTGCCCTTAATCTTGTCAGCTGCATCTTGACTAGCTGACCTACCTGTTCTGGAGCTGGTCTTTTTAGGTTGAGCCGATGTAGAGGCTCCTTGGTTTTCCATGCTGTCTGCTGACAGGAGCTGTTCAGCCATTTTGACAGCTTTCAGCCCTAATAAACCTGTCTTCAGCAGAATGCTGTGACCACACTCTGCTCTGTTAACAGCTGCTAGGAAAACTCTGAGCTGTGGCGGTAAGTCCAGCTAACTGGGACAGCCCAAACACAAGCTCACAGCCAGTAGTGCTGTCTGTCTGAGGCTGCTTATCTGTAAGGCACTAATAAGCACAGGTGGGGTCCAGAATAGCCTTGTTTAAGCCTACCGATGCTTTTAAAGTAAGCTGCTAAAGCCAGGAGGTTGGAATACTTGACAGCTGAAAATCAGCTTTAAAGTGGCAGCAGTGCTTCAGGTAAAAGACTGAGAACTCAGTCTCTGGGCAGAAAGACATGTGTCAACCCATGTGTGGATTCTCCAATCAATGTGCTGGAGAACATGTAACCTCCAAAAATTAAAACATTTTGTTACTTTATTCCTTCTATTACCAAACCATAAAAATCAGCAAAGACATTTTCTAAATCCAGAATATTCACAACTTTTATTATACAATGAACATAATTGTAAGAATTTTAAAGATTCGTGTTTTTTCAGGGGCATGTCCAATCCTTTTTGGTGTCTCATTTCCCAGTTTCCCAATTAGTAGAATAACTTTTAACAGGATAAATTATTGTATAAAATTAATGTTATTATATTTAATTTTAAAAAATGGAGTTTGGATGAAGGTTTTTAACAATAGTTGCCCATTCTTAATTATATTTAAGAAATAATTACTCTGGAAAGACATTGGTAAACTTTGAGTAAATAAAAATCTAGGTTAGAAAGATTATTTACAAACATTTCTAAATAAAAAACAATATTTAGAAAATATACCTTGAAGTAGATTATACAGATTATATATAGTTGATTGTATTTCCCATTAATCTAATGTATAAAGTGATTGAATCAGAAATATATTAGTTTTATGCAGATGTGAACTGGCAGGAGTGAATAATGGAGGGCAGTGTAGATATTCCTATATTAATTCTTAAGGGTTTATGAAACCTTAAAAATATTGTTAGAAGCCATTTTCTTTATGCACTCCTACTAAATTACCTAGCATCATTTACAGTATTAGAAGGAAGTATGACAAATTCTACAAACAGAAACTGGCCAATACAAGCTGAGTAGGTGCTTGCTCTATACGTCCAAGTGATCAATGTGAATAACCACACTCCCACTTGCTAATATACAGTAATGGAAATATATGAAAGCCAAAGGTATCATTGCAGCAATAGGTGATACAAAAGAAACAATAAATTTTTCAAAGAACGTAACCTTATTGATGAAGATTAAAATATAATTACAGGTAGTTCTCAACTTACAATTGAGTCCCAAAATTTTGGTTACTAAGCAAAACATCTGTTAAGTGAATGTCTACGGAGATTCTCAGTCATCCAGGTCACTTTTGAGATATTTGTTAAGTGAGTTTTGTCCCATTTTACAACCTTTCTTACCATAGTTGTTAAGTGAATCTGGCTTCCCCACTGACTTTGCTCATGAGGAGGTTGCAAAAGGGATAACAGGATCTCAAGACATAGCAACTGTCATAAATATCAGTTGCCAAGTGTTCAAATTCTGATCATGTGACCATGGGGATGATGCAATGATCATAAATTTGAAAAAAGTCTAAGTTACTTTTTTCAGTACTATTGTAACTTTGAATGGTCACTAAATGAGCTGTTATATGTTGAGGACTATCTGTACTTTGTGCTGAAACAACTTGTACCTATTTTATCTTTATCTGCCTTTAATAATTGAAAACATTTCTGAGGAATATATAAAGTTTGAAACTAGGGTGTTGGCAAGGAAAGTGAAATACACATTGTAAATCTATTTTATACTAAAACCCTAATACTTATTTACAAAATATTTCTTAAACATTTTTCCAATAATTATCTTCTGTATAAATATTCAAATTAAAACATCAGCATGAAATTAAATCTAGAAAGTAAATTAGCCACCCAAATTTACTGATAGTTAATCAAACTTCATTCAGAATGAATGAAGAATCTTAGGGCTTCTCCTGGACTCGCGATTCAAGGAGTAGGCAATATTGTGGTTAGGAGAGCGTTTGCACAACTTCATACTGTGGGTCACTTGTAGCTTTTCTTGCATCAGAATTTTGTGCTGATCATAACTTTGAAAAAGGTCTAAGTTACTTTTTTCAGTACTATTGTAACCTTGAATGGTCACTAAATGAGCTGTTATATGTTGAGGACTATCTGTACTTTGTGCTGAGACAACTTGTACCTATTTTATCTTTATCTATCTGCCTTTAATAATTGCAAACAGTTCAGTCACTGGTCATCCCACAGATGGACTATTGTAATGTGCTCTAACATGGGCTACACTTGAAAAGCATCTGAAAGCTACAGTTGGTGCAGAGTGCAGCAACGGCAGCAGTTTTGGGGGCTCCAAGAATGGGTCCTGTAAACCATTGCTCCCCAAGCTGCCTTGGTCTGCTTCTGGTGCAATGCAAGGTGTCGGTAATCACCTTTAAAGCCTTCGTGGCATGGATCCAGATTACTTGTGGGACTATCCCACCCCACTGGAATTGGCCCATCCCTCATGTGACAGAGGAGGCATGCTGCGGGTCAGCCTGATTTTTCTGATTGATGAGATCCAGAAAGAGAGCCTTCTCTGCTGTTGCTCATCTCCTCTGGAACATTTCCTACCCTACCCCCCCCCTTTCTTTTGTAAGAGGCTAAAGACATGGCCATGCCAGTTGGATTGGGGCTCCACTGGAGGAATATCACAGTAGAGGTGGTTGATTGAATAATAGATCCCACCTCCCCCCCCCACGTGTCCTTTTATTATTACAAGCCACCTGGAGTTACCCTATGGTAAGATGGGCAGACAATAAATTAATTAAATAGTTATAAAATTATTAAAACAAGCCACCTATTTTCAGGAGACAATAATCTGTGTTCCATAAACCAATCATATCAATAATATTCAATCTACAGTACAAGTCTAAATGAAGACTTAGTACAGAATAGAAAAGAGAAAGAAATGGGGAAGCAAGAACATAGAAGCTTATTTTTCAGTGTAGCTCACGTATATAGAGATCCAGCATGGTGTAGAGATTTAGGTTTTGAGTCAGGATCAAAAACATCCATGTCAAATTCCATTCTCAATATTGGAAAATCTCTGAATAACTTTGGACCAATCATAGAACTGCATTTAAACCAGATTACAATTGTATTCTGAAATATAAAAAGGCTTCAATGGGGAGAGACAAAACTGTAGGGAACTAGAGCCAATGTAAAATACCAACTTATTTTAAAATCAGTAAGTTTTTTTCTATCGCTTAATTTATACTATGTCTATTTGATGATTAATATCAGGGTTTTTTCACATTTCATTTTGTATTTTCACAAACTAATATATTACTGGCCATTTGGGGTGCAGACCAAATATTGAACTTATATAGAAAGGAAACCTTCAGATTGTTTTGTAGTGGCACTGGAAAAAGTAGAGGGTTGTGAAAGATGTAGATAATTATCTTTAAGTTCCAAAAATATTTAACATTACCTCCTTTTACACTTATTTTCTTGATAAAGAAAAGAATGCATTGGTATTTAAAAATAAATGTTCCCTAGTTTCTCTCAGTTGCCTTCATGAGTGATAGCTACAGTTTACAGATTAGAAATAATGATGATGATTTGCTCAAGGGAACTACACATCTATATGTGTATATTTATTTATATCAAATTTATAAAACCATCCATGTCTTTCACAAAGCAAGAAAATTCATGGATAAGCCAGTGAGGGGATTCAAATAATTCAACAACCGGTTCTCTGCCCTAAGAACTGGTTGGGTAGGTGTGACTGAATAGCCATGGACAACTCAACATCACTCACATTGAGGGGTGCCTTGCCTCGGTCAGCTTCTTACCCCTCCCCTCCCAGCCACTCCTCATCTTGCCCTGCACTCACCTCACTGCCTGGCCACTCACCTGCCCTTTGCCTGGCCTCTGGCCCATTCACTTGGCCTCCTGACCAGCAGTCACCAACCGATGGGTCGCGGTCCACTGGTGGGTCTTGAGAAAATTTTGGCAGGCTGCAGAAAAATCTCATCCCCAGAGCACCCCCACAAAGCAATTAATCCAGGCTGCACAGAAACACAAAGCTGAGCCGCCCACATGGCCCATGGGAACCCTTCCTGCCTTCTCACTCCTTACCCGGCAAACTTGTCTGCTAAGTTGCTATTTTTCCTTTTTCCGATCATCATCTGTTCTGCTGTGCCAGAGATTTAGATTAGCTAGGAAGCAGGAAATGGTTGGATTTCTTGCTTTCTAGCTAAACATAACTGAACCTCCCTTAGGACTGAAGGTTTGCTTGCAAGCAAATTCAGTGCAGACTCATGGCAAGCAAATTTGAGAGACCAAGCTAGCCAATGGCAGCTAGATAGATTACTGAATAATTCTGTGAGAAACTCAATCTGCCTGCCTGCTTTGCCTGATTTTGGGTAAAAGTTGCTATTTTTTAAAATAAAAAATTCAATATTTACATGCATGGTGTGTTGTGGGTTAATTTTATGAGTTTGCTTGCAAGCAAATTTTATGGGACAGATTGAGCTAGCCAATGGCAGATAGATAGATTTCTGAATGAATCTGTGATGCTGTGAGCAACTCAATCTGCCTGCCTGCTGTGCCTGATTTTGGGTAAAAGTTGCTCTTTTTTATAAAAAATTCAATATTTATAGAAATATTTATAATATTTACATACAAGCCATGCCTAGCCAGTCACATGACCACCAAGCCACACCCACAAACTACACCATGCCCACAGAACCAGTTAGTGGTCCCTGGGATCTAAAATTATGAGTCTGGTGGTCCCTGAGGTCCAAAAGGTTGGAGACCCCTGCTCCTGACCATGTTTGGTTGTTAAGTGAGTAACCCAGTTTTTAAGTGATTCTGTTATCAGAAGGTCACAAAAGGGGATCATATGACACTGGGATGCCCCAACCATCATAAATACGAGTCAGCTGCCTTTCTTGCCATGGTTATTGAGTCACTGCAGTTGTTAAGTTAGTATCCTAATTGTTAAAGGAATCTGGCTTCTCTGCTGACTTTATCAGCTGTTTTTCCCCTCCCCCTCCCAAAGCCACGCTCTCTCTTCACTTGCAACAGCCAAGTCCCCCCAGATTCCAATATCCCTATCCTCTTTCTTCCCCCTTCCTCCCCTCATCATGCTTGCCACTCTACCTGTTGGATGACAGCAATGTCAGGCTGCAGCAGGAGCACCAGGATCTGCTACAGCTGCTGGGCTACCATAGGTTGTGAGAGGAGGCAGTTGGGGGAAGCAAGGAAAGGATGTGGGGTGGCAGTCATGGAAAGGGGAAATTGGGCAGAGGATGCCCTCCAGTTCCGGGATAGCGGTGAGGAAGGTGGAAAATTTCCTAGGTGAAGCGCAGCCAGCAGTGCTGCCCAGGGTCCAAAATCCTAGCATATATGGGGTAGACAAGGTTCAGCTTCCAGGGAGGGGGGTGAAAGGAAACCAGAAGTGTGCATCTCTAGCGCCATTCAGGTATGGAGGGCTTACTGCAATCAGTCTAACTCCCAGGGAAGGCATTCTGCATATGTTCAGACGCATAACCTTCCCCGTTAGATAGGAACATAAATCAGTTTGTTTCTTCTTCTGTGAAGTTGGAGGATGAGCCCAATAAAAACTCTGGTCACCTGGCCTCCCGGTGTCGAGGCAAGGCTGGGTGTCATGTATTGAGGCAAGCAGCCAAGGCAGGCAAGTTGAGTGGGCAAGCAAGGCTTGGGCAGACAAGAAAAGGAGTGGTGGGAAGGCATGGGCACCAGGCAAAGGAGACCAGCCAGTGGCCATCAGCCGGTTCGCCAAACTCCCCCAAAAGTTAGCTACTGGTTCTATTGAACCAGTGAAAACTGGCTGAATCCCACCACTAGAATAAGCCCAACCATGAATAAAGTGACCCTTGGAGTCTTCATGTTTTAATTTTCTCGCTTGAGATATCTGGAGGTATGCACTTTTTATAGTATTTTAAGTTAAAAATTCAAGGGTTTGATCATTTGTATATGGGCTTATCCAGAAGTATATAAGGGTGTTTAAAAGTATATGTTAACAGATAACCAGAGTTGGAAAGGACCTTATAGGTCATCTAATCCAACCCTCTGCCCAAGCGGAAGACCCTACACCATTTCTGACAAATGGCAGTCCAATCTCTTCTTAAAAGTCTCAAATGCTGGAGTTCCCACAACTTCTGAGGGTAAGCTGTTCCATTGGTTGATTGATCTTACTGTCAGAAAGTTTCTCCTTATTTCCAGGTTAAATCTCTCCTTGTTCAGTTTCCATCCATTATTCCTTATCTGGCTTACAGGTGCTTTAGAAAATAGCTTGACCGCTTCTTCTCTGTGGCAGCCTCTCAAATATTGGAATATATGTCTCCCCAGGTCCTTCTCTTCACTAGACTAACCACACCTGATTCCTGTAACCGTTCCTCATACGTTTTAGTCTCCAGTCCACTTTTTTCTAGTTTACTAAGAAGTAGGTTGTGATCTACTTTGTTGAATGCCTTGCTGAAATCTAAATATATTATGTCCACAGTATTTTGCTGGTCTACTAATTTAGTCACTGTTTTGAAGAATGAAATAAGATTGGTTTGGCATGATCTGTTTTTAACAAACCCCTGCTGACTGCTAGTTATTACTTTACTTGTTTCTAGATGTTGGCAGATCTGTTTTTTTATTATCTTTTCCAGTATCTTCCCGGGTATTGATGTTAGGCTGATTGGTTTATAGTTTCCTGGGTCTATTTTTTTTTCCTTTTTTGAAGATGGGAACCACATCAGCTCTTTTCCAATCCTCTGGTAGTTCCCTGGTGCTCCAGGATTTTTGAAAGATATGATGCGGTGGTTCTGAGATTACCTCTGCCGGCTCCTTTAAAACTCTGGGATGTAATCCATCAGGCCCCAGTGATTTGTTTTCATCAAGATCAGACAGGTATTCTCTTACGATTTTTTTTGCTTATTTTAACTTTTATTTCTGGTCTGTCTTTTACAGTTATGTTTTTGATGGTCTGTCTTTTACAGTTATTTCTGGTCTGCCTTTTACAGTTATGGGTTGAGCTATAGTTTCTTTTTGCATGAAGACGGATGCAAAGAATGAGTTAAGCAGTTCTGCTTTCTCTCTGTTGCCTGTTATTTCCTTAACCGTCTTCTCTCTTTAGTGGACAGACTGTTTCGTTGATTTTTTTCTTGTTATTTACATATTGGAAGAAACTTTTTTTAAAATTATCTTTGACTTTGTTCATTCTAGCCCTTGCTTTCCTGACTTCGTCTTTGCAGATTCTGGCTATCTGCTGATATTCTGCCTTAGTTGTATGTCCTTCTTTCCATTTTTTTGTACTTATTCTTTTTCTTTCAATTTGCCAGAGAGTTCTTTGTGCAGCCATGTTGGTTTCTTCTTGGATTTCTTGTTTTTCTTTCTCAGTGGTATTATGCTGGTCTGTGCTTCTATGATCATACTTTTTAGAGTTTCCCAAGATTTTTGAGTTGTTTTCCACTTTAGGATTTTCATCCATGGAATCTTTCCCAAGTTCGTTCTTTCTCTCTCTTTGTCTCTCTGTCTTTCTCTGTCTCTATCTCTCTGTCTCTGTCTCTCTGTCTCTCTCTCTCTCTGTGTATGTGTATTTAAACATAAACCCACTGCAGATAAACCAAATGTAATTTGGGGTGTATATTGGAATCTAAAATTTTCCACTTATCTGCAAGTATATTCAATATCTTTTAACAATGAATATTATGAAATGACTAAGTTATTAATATTAACCCATCTAAAAATCAAACAGTGATGAAAATAATTAACTTAATTCTGGGAGGCAATGACTGATATTAGAGGATCCAATTAAACACAGATATAATTTAGAAATATCATAAATATTCTCTTAATTTTATAGACACATTAACCATCCCAAAACGTCCCTTTAGCAGAAAGACAATAATAAGTTACAAGAAAACCTGTTCATGACTCCAGGCAGGTTCTACCTACAGACCTGAGTATTTAACTAAGCAGAATCTGCCATAGAGACATACTATCTGATAGATGGTCTAGAAATCTGTCAAAACCTGCCCACTCTCTTATGCTGAATGATGGATGTTTCTCCCATGAGCAGCTTATGCCAGGGAAATGCACCAATCACTTTCCTTAAGTTTTGTCTTGCATTAAATATGCGAGCAAAGCAGCAACTGCTGGCTTCATTGTTGAGGCAAATTAGGACTCGGCACTAAAGAAAGTACAAAAATATGCTGAATACATTTCTACTGCCTAACAGACCCAAGGAAAACATATTAACACTGTGGTAAGGAAGACCCAGAAACATTATTTAGAATAAATCAGGGGTGTCAAACTCAAGGCCTTAGATCTGGTCCACAAGGCCTGCCTGGAAATAGCAAAGGACCAGCCTGTGGTGTCTCTGCAAATGATAATGGGGCACGCCCATGCCCCATTTTTGGTCTGGACGGCCTCCTGCACCACTCTGCCAGCCAAAACAGGGTGCTCTATTTTGGATGGCACAGTGCTGAGGAGGCATCTGTCCCATCTGCCATTCGTCCTGTCTCTCTCATCCCCCCCCAAGCTGGTCTGTGGAGGACAACTATAATGCTGATCTGACTCTCGGAGAAATCCAGTTTGACACCCCTGGAATAAGTAAAAGGCTACTGCCTGAGTTTTTATTGTGCAGCACACCAGCTTCACATGTAATTTATTACATCATTCAAAGTTCAGAACTGGGTAGAACAGATGTCCCCAAAAGAACTAGCAACTTAACACTGTAAGTTATTGTAATTTAATAAATAATGTTATGTATGTAAATAGTTGAATAAAGGCAAGCTTGGGGTAAAGTGCAGGGTTCTGGCCCTGCACTTCTGATTGGGTGTTAAGCGGCTAGATCGGATTGGTCGGGTTCTGAGAATCTGATTGGCCCTTAACGAAGGACTCTTATTGGTACTGGAGCTAGGGTTTCACAAGCTCCTGTTGGTTATTTCACATTAGCATTGCCTATATAAAGCAGAGTTGTTGTTATACAAGTTAGAAGTCACTATGCAATAAAGAGTTGAAAGTTCACCAACTAAGACTGTCTCCATTCATTCTACCCATGCCTGAATCTATGACACTGGCGACGAAGGTGGGATTTGGAGACATCTGATCTTAAGGAACTTGGAAGAAAAAACAGAGCACATGTAAAAAATGGCGCCACCAACGGAAGCCATGTCCGGCGGCATCGTACCACCCGCTCCATACGATCCATCCCAAGAGGATTGGGAATCCTACATGGATCGCTTTCAGATGTTCCTGAAGGTCGCCACACCAGCCAAGAAGCGGGCGCTGTTCCTGACGTACTGTGGCCCGGCTGTCTTTAAAATGGCTAAAGCCCTCGCGAAGCCTCGAGAAGTGAAAGCAATAAGCTGGGACGACCTCGAACCTCTCCTGAGAGACCATTACGCGCCAACCGTACCCACACTCGTGAGACGCCACGAGTTCTATCAACGAAGCCAACGAAAAGGAGAGAGTGTGGCTGACTTCGTGGCAGACCTCCGGCACTTGGGAGGCCTCTGCAGGTTCGCAGACTTAGATGAAGCATTGAGAGACCGCCTAATTCTGGGATTAGATGCACTAAACGTGCAGAGCAAGCTGATGGCGAAGGGCAACATCGGCCTTGTTGACGCCATCGCCGAAGCCACCGCCGTTGAGGCAACAAAAAAGTCAGCGGCGCAGCTACGGCGAAGCCGAAACCCCACAAACCCACCGACAGGCGACATCTCACCCAGCTCAGAAGGGCAGTTGGCAACAATGCACTATGAGGACCTCTCTTCGTCGTCAGACAGCGACGAAGAAGGGGTCCATCAACTGCGTTCCGACCGGGACCCTCGTCCTAAAACCTCACGCCCTTGTGCTGGCTGCGGGGCAAACCATCCCAGGGCAGACTGCAAATTCCGCGACGCACTCTGCCACGAGTGCGGGAAACGAGGCCACATCGGTCGAGTCTGTCGCAGTTTACCGGGACCAAGCCCGGCCTCAAAGGAAACCAACTTTCGCCAATCGGCAGGAAACTGTCCTGTAAGGTGAGACCCAGCAAACCACTCCTACAAATATCGAGCGTTGCAGAAAGAAGAGGCTCACCATACTATCACTATAGGTCAGGCCTCGGCCCTGGACGCTAAGAAGATTCGAGTTACAGTAGCCATAGAGAACCAACCCTGCCACATGGAGGTAGATTTGGGATCGTCCCTCTTGATGGTGTCGTGGAAGACATTAAAGTAGCTCATTCCTACCATCCAACGCCAAGACCTTCGAATGCAACGCCTTATCCTTAAAGATTACCAAGGGAATCGGATCCCTGTGGTCGGGTCTTGTCGAGTCCGCGTCTCGTTTAAAAAGCATACGGCATACTTACCTCTAACAATCATCGATAGGGGCAGGCCTAGTTTGTTGGGCCTCCAATGGTTTGCGCCACTCGGCATCGAAGTAGCCGGCGTGAACCGAGTCGGTGATTGCGAGTGGGAGGAGGATCTTATGTCTGAATTCAGCGATGTCTTCGCAGATCGTCTGGGCGAGTATAAGGGGACCCCAATCTCGTTCAGCCTCGACCCTAAAGTCGCCCCGATCCGTTTAAAGCCCCGTCGAGTTCTGTTCGCCCTTAAGGCCAAGATAGATGAACAACTTGACAAACTAATTAAACAAGGGGTACTGCAACCCATTGATCATTCCCCATGGGAAACTCCTATTGTAACCCCCATTAAACCAGATGGGTCAATCCGAATCTGTGGGGACTACCGGGCCACTCTAAACCACGCCCTCCAACAGAACGCGTATCCAGTGCCGGTGGTGCAGTACCTCCTTCATTCCCTGGGAGATGGAAAGGTTTTCGCTAAGCTAGATTTAGCTCAAGCCTATCAACAATTGCCCGTGGACGATAAAACAGCCCAAGCCCAAATGATAGTAACGCACAGAGGTGCTTTTAAATGTACCCGATTGCAGTTCGGGGTGAGTGTGGCCCCAGGAATATTCCAAAGTTTAATGGAACGATTGTTACAGGGAATCAAGGGCGTGGTTCCGTATTTTGATGACATATTGATTGCAGCTCCTAGTAAAAAAATTCTGCAGAATCGTTTAAAATGTGTGCTTAAAAAATTCCAAGAAGCGGGATTGAAAGTAAAAAGGGATAAATGTCATCTGTATACCGACAGTGTTGAATTTCTAGGTTATCGCATTGATAGGCAGGGTATTCACCCAACTGAGAGTAAATTAAGGGCGATTAGAAATGCTCCCAGACCTCGTAACAAAACTGATCTTCAAGCATTTTTAGGCCTTATCAATTTCTACAATGTGTTTTTACCGCATAAGGCGACTGTGGCTGAACCATTACACCGGTTATTAGACAAGAAAGCATTGTGGGTTTGGGGTTACCGAGAAGAAAAAGCGTTTAGAAATGTAAAAAATTTACTTACATCTGATTCTGTACTTATGCAATATAATGAAACATTACCCTTGGTTATAACTTGTGATGCCTCACCATTTGGGGTGGGCGCTATTTTGAGCCATGTGCTACCTAATGGAAATGAGGCTCCCGTTGCATACTTTTCGAAGACTCTATCCCAGGCAGAACGTAACTATGGACAAATAGACAAGGAGGCTCTTGCAATTGTGTCAGCCGTAAAAAAATTCCATGAGTATGTATATGGAAGGACATTTACAATTGTAACCAACCACAAACCTTTATTGGGGATAATCGCTGGGGACAAACCAACTCCCTATATATTGTTCCCAAGAATGATTCGATGGTCAGAGTTTCTAGCTGCTTATAATTATCGATTGTTACATCGACCGGGGAAAGCCATTCCCCATGCCGACGCACTCAGCAGAGTACCACTACCAGAGACCCTCGACAATCTGGCACCAACAGTATCGGTGTTACAAATCGAAACGCTCAACTTGCCTCCTATGACCGCTCGAGATATCGCGAGGGAGACCAGATGAGACCACACCCTAGCACGAGTCCTAGGCTGGGTAGAGTGTGGATGGCCATTGGATCAGATCCCAGATGACTTCGCACCATTTAAAACAGGACAGACTGAACTTTTTTCTCAAAAAGGCTGCGTTATCTGGGGCGATAGAGTCGTCGTCCCAGAACGACTCCAAAAGACGCTGTTACAAATCTTTCACGATGGACATCCCGGGATCGTGCGAATGAAGGCACTCGCACGGAGCTACGCTTGGTGGCCAGGCATGGACCGACACATCGAGCAATGGGTCAAGGCCTGCACCAAGTGCCAACAAACCAGCAACACACCACCAAAAGCTGCACCGACTGAATGGGAGACGCCCTGTGGACCCTGGTCCAGAATCCACCTGGATTTCGCAGGGCCGATCAAAGGACAGACATTGCTGTTGACTGTCGATGCATACTCCAATTGGTTAGAAATTCATCGAATGGCCAATACAACCTCCGAGGCAGTCATTAAAGTCCTCAATAGACTCTTTGCAACTCATGGATTACCGGACGTCCTGGTGCCTGATAACGGACCACAGTTTACAGCGCTAATGTTTGGACAGTACCTTGCTGACAGCGGCATCCGCCATGTGCTCACCTCACCAGTGCATCCTGCTACCAACAGCCGAGCGGAACGCATGGTACAATTTGTAAAAAAGACTTTACAAAAGCTGGACTATGATAATCTTGACGAAAAAATAAACCGCATTCTACTTCTACAACACATCACTCCGCACAGCGAAACCGGCAGAACACCCGCTGAACTCATGGGGCAAAAACTCCGTTCTCGCCTCGACCGACTGCACCCTGCTTACGAGCCAGAAAAACCTCCAGGATCCAGCGGACGCTACCGTACCTTCAAGGTAGGCGACCCCGTTTATGCAAGAAATTTATTGGGCGACCCAGTTTGGATTGAAGCAATGGTAATACGCGAGACTGGGCCCAGATCCTATATTGTAAAATGTATTGATGAGAGACTATGGAAAAGACATATTGACCAATTACGGTCACGACTTATAACTGCTAGCCAACAGCTTCCCAACGACCAAACTGAGGGGGGGGGAGGAAGAGAAGATGACGATATGCCAGGAAACCTGTTCCAGGAAAGCGATGAATCAAGTGAAACCCAGGAAATGGAGCAGGAAGAAGAATCGTACGCTCCAAGGGAAATCACACCAGAACGAGAAGCTGAGCCACTACAAAACAACGTCCTACCTCAACGGGACTGCATGCAGCCAGTCCAAAGAAAATCTGACAGACCCAAGAGACAACCGTCCTATTTATAGGACTACATAGTCACAAACTAATTGTGAAGCCAGGGGGAAGGGGTGTTATGTATGTAAATAGTTGAATAAAGGCAAGCTTGGGGTAAAGTGCAGGGTTCTGGCCCTGCACTTCTGATTGGGTGTTAAGCGGCTAGATCGGATTGGTCGGGTTCTGAGAATCTGATTGGCCCTTAACGAAGGACTCTTATTGGTACTGGAGCTAGCGTTTCACAAGCTCCTGTTGGTTATTTCACATTAGCATTGCCTATATAAAGCAGAGTTGTTGTTATACAAGTTAGAAGTCACTATGCAATAAAGAGTTGAAAGTTCACCAACTAAGACTGTCTTCATTCATTCTACCCATGCCTGAATCAAATAAAATAAACAAACAGGCCCAAATTCTGTAGGCACAATAATGCTCATTAATATCCTGCTGGAAGTTTCACATTACAGGTACTTCTTGACTTACAAACGTTCATTTAGTAACCATTCAGAGTTACAACAGCTGTGAAAAAGTGACTTATGACCATTTTTCACACTTACAACCACTGCAGCATCCCCTTCGTCACATAATCAGATGCTTGGTAACTACTTCATATTTTTGATGGTTGCAGCATCCCAGAGTCACATGATCCCCTTTTCCAACCTTCTTAGAAGCAAAGTCAATGGGGAAAGCCAGATTCCCTTAATAAACATGTTACTAATTTAACAGCTGCAGGTATTCACTTAACAGGTATGGCAAGAAAGCTGGCAAAATGGAGCAAAATTCACTTAACCAATGTCTCACTTAGCAACAGAAATTTTGGGCTCAATTGAGGTTGTAAGTTAAGGACTACCTGTACACAAATTATTTAACCAATTCATATTATCTTTAAGGGTTTTTAAAAATCTTGAAAGGGTTTCATCAATAGAAACCAACATAGACTTATAATGACAGTGATGTCTATCCCCTTTTACAGTTTAGGATTATCCTTCCTTATCTGAAGTAGGGTCTATCCTATGGAAAATAGCATCCGATCTTTACAGGAGTATATGTATCCCTAGAGTATTGGAGCAATGGGTCTTCACTGCTGTGGATCTTTTTGTCCAACAATGGGGCAGACACGCAAGAAAACCATTTCAGATTATAAAATCAGACAAATACCAACATTCTTTGTTACAGAATGAAACAGAACTGAATATTTGAGTAAAATGTGTTATTCTTGTTTGCCAAATGATATAGCTTTGTTATGAAATTTAGATGCCACTGAATTACATTAAGCAATTTTTTTCACGATGTTTTTAAAATCAAAATCTTTAATAATAACCTATTATAATGAATACATTCTTGAATGCAGCAGAAGAGAGAATATCAATTGCACTGAGTAGAACAGCTGAGTTACTTTCATCTAACTGTCATTCAGATATTAACAATTATGTACTATTATGAAGGTTTAGTATTTACTCCAAATTGCCATTACTACTCAAGTTCATAGGTGATCCTACAAAATATATAAAATTATAAAAATATAAAGGCTAGCTGAAACATTCAGACATGTCTTTCTACAGGATATTTAAACATAAATCATTTTTGAATCTCACTTTTTACTTTCTTATATGGTGGATAATTTTTTGGTCTCTATGTGCCATATTTAACATAGTAAGCTAAGCCATAGTAGACAAGGTAAAGATATAAATAGAGGGTAAATTTCCCCCTCTCAGATATATGCTTTTAACAAAGTTGCTTTGAAATCTTTGCTTTTGGTTAAGCTGTGTTAAGCCTCATATCACACTTTCCACAGACTTCCTGCCTCAAAATGGCAGAAATCACCAATTATAGTCAAAGGAATCTTGAGATTGCTTATCCATGACACTGAGATTTCTGGATGTCAAAAGTATAGAATGCAGGTTAATAAAATATGGTTTACGTATGGCAAAGAGAAATATTACCAAGATATATATGCAAGAAGTACTTTAAATACAAACTGTAACTTTCAGATTTATATGACTATTATGTTAACTAGTTAAATTATACCAGTTGGATTCTTCTACACAGAAATGTAGAAGACAATAATGTTCCATTATCTCAGGGGTTGCCACAAAGAAGAGGGAATCAAGCTATTCTCTAAAGCACTTGAAGACAAGACTAGAAGCAATGGATGGAAACTAATCAAGGATAGAAGCAACCTAGAACTAAAAAGTGAAACTCAAAAAATTAGAATATCGTGCAAAAGTTCATTTATTTCAGTAATGCAACTTAAAAGGTGAAACTAATATATGAGATAGACTCATTACATGCAAAGCAAGATAGTTCAAGCCGTGATGTGTCATAATTGAGATGATTATGGTTTACAGCTCATGAAAACCCCAAACCCACAATCTCAGTAAATTAAAATATTGTGAAAAGTTCAATATTCTAGGCTCAAAGTGTCCCACTCTAATCAGCTAATTAAGCCATAACACCTGCAAAGGGTTCCTGAGCCTTTAAATGGTCTCAGTCTGGTTCAGTAGGAATCACAATCATGGGAAAGACTGCTGACCTGACAGTTGTGCAGAAAACTGTCATTGACACCCTCCATAAGGTGGAAAAGCCTCAAAAGGTAATTGCAAAAGAAGTTGGATGTTCCCAAAGTGCTGTATCAAAGCACATTAATAGAAAATTATGTGGAAAGGAAAAGCTTGGAAGAAAAAGGTGCACAAGCAGCAGGGATGACCGCAGCCTGGAGAGGATTATCAGGAAAAGGCCATTCAAAAGTGTTGGGGACTTTCACAAGGAGTGGACTGAGGCTGGAGTTAGTGCATCAAGAGCCACCACACACAGACAGATCCTGGACATGGGCTTCAAATGTCATATTTCTCTTGTCAAGATGATCCTGAACAACAAACGTCAGAAGCGTCTTACCTGGGGCAAAGAAAATCAGACCTGGTCTGTTGCTCAATGGTCCAAAGTCCTCTTTTCTGATGAGAGCAACTTTTGCATCTCATTTGAAACCAAGGACCCAGAGTCTGGAGGAAGAATGGAGAGGCACAAACTGCAAGATGCTTGAAGTCCAGTGTGAAGTTTCCACAGTCTGTGTTGATTTGAGGAGCCATGTCATCTGCTAGTGTTGGTTCACTGTGCTTCATTAAGTCCAAGGTCAACGCAGCCGTCTACCAGGAGATTTTGGAGCCTTTCATGCTTCCTTTCACAGACGAGCTTTATGGGGATGCTGACTTTATTTTCCAGCAGGACTTGGCACCTACCCACTCTGCCAAAAGCACCAAAACCTGGTTCCATGACCGTGGGATTACTGTGCTTGATTGGCAAGCAAACTTGCCTGACCTGAACCCCAAAGATAATCTATGGGGCATTGCCAAGAGAAAGATGAGACACATGAGACCGAACAATGCAGAAGAGCTGCAGGCTGCTATTGAAGCATCCTGGTCTTCCAGAACACCTCAGCAGTGCCACAGGCTGATAGCTTTCATGCCACGCCGCACTGAGGCAGTCATTGCTGCAAAAGGGGCCCAAACCAAGTACTGAGTACATATGCATGCTCATACTTTTCAGAGGTCTGATAGTGTTCTATTTTTCAATAAAATCCTTGTTTTATTGATTGCATGTAATATTCTAATCTCTGAGATTGTGGATTTGGGGTTTTCATGAGCTGTAAGCCATAATCATCACAATTATGACAAATCACTGCTTGAACTATCTTGCTTTGCATGTAATGAGTCTATCTCATATATTAGTTTCACTTTTAAGTTGCATTACTGAAATAAATGAACTTTTGCACGATATTCTAATTTCTCGAGTTTCACCTGTACATTATTTAAATCGAAATCCTCAGGGACGTAATTTTAAAAACCAAAAAATATTGCCACTTATTTAATGGTCATCTCTGGAAAATGGGAATCTGAGCAAAAGAGGGCAGATAGAATATTTTTTAGACCACAATTAAGTGTGGAGAAATAAATTGGGGATACATTTTTTGAGCTGAGAACTCATTTGGAGAAATATAAAATCTCTATTCTTACTTACATATTAGTCTGAAATGCAAGTTCAAGATATGAACATTATAGGATATATTATGAACATCTTTAAAAATATGTTTTGTTTTAAAAAAATGGATACATAAATTTATATATTTCATATATTTATAATTGTATAGTTAATCAGTGAGAAGTTATCTAAATACTCACAAACCAGATATTTTTAAAATGATCTTCAATAGCCAGAAAGCAGTTGAAGAACAATTAACAGGAAAATAGAGCAAGGTATGTTGGATATGTTCATTACTTTGAGTTATTTGTAAAGATAATAAAGGTGGGATACATATAAATAAAGTAAGTCCACTTTAGAGCTCCAAATTAGCATTCAAGCATTTTCAGCCACTTGTATAAAAGATGTGCAGGAAAGATCAAGATTTAAAGCACCATTAATTTAAGATGCTCTTCTAAGTATACATAAATAGAAGCTATCATTTAAGATGCTTTGTGTGATTATAACTTATTTAAAACCAGTGAACTGCTCTGAGAATCTTTTGGCCACACAGGTATGAGTCTAATTATCATTTGGCCCTAACTTTGCCACACATTTTATTTTCCATTGCATTTTCCATTTAAAATGCATTTTCCTTACTGTTTCAATTCTACTTTTGCCATTTTATATACATTAGCCCCAGTCATTTTATATTACATGTTGCAATCACACGGAGATCACCCCTACGTTATGCACATAGCAATTTCTGTGTATTTTTTTAATTCTTTATAAATCTTATATCTATTTTCTAGAAATTAAGTAAACTGAAGAGTTTACAAAGTCCGTCAAAAAAAGTCCATTTACTGTATGTTTGGATTTTAATCATAAGGAGAGGCAGATTGGTTTAGACATAGGTACAGACCAATTCTGGAAAGCACTTTCATATACAGGTAGTTCTTTTTTAGTGATCACAATTGGGACTGGCAACTTGGTCATTAAATGTAGTCTTTGTTAACTGAAATCGCTTTCATTTGCTTTACAGACTTGTGAAGGCCATAAATGCGTGGATTAATAAATAAAAAATAATACCACAATTGCTGTTACCATAAAAGAGCCAACTTTTTTGGTTATTATATTAAAAAGCCACCTTCTCTCACTCACAGACTACCAAGGATCTTGTTGTTTCCTGAGGCCCTCTTGTGGACTAATATGGAACATTTCTATTTTATATCCTTTGATAACTGAATAACAGTTTATTCTACTTACATATGCAAAGGGAGGTGTGATCTAATACATTTATAGTGTGAACAATATCGGCTGGAATTTTACTTACGTAAACAAAGTTGAACTCAATCCTGACCTGGTAATTAAAAATTGATTTATATTTAAATTTATATTTGAACTATTTTTAAAATTATTTTTTAATCCAGATAAAGACTATTCTGGATTTTAGAAACGTAACTAAAGAACTGAATTTACAGAACTAGCAACATATATGATATAACATTTCAGATTATTTCTATATCAGTTTTGCTCAATAATTAGTTTAATATAAATGATTAAATTCTACATTCATATACAATTGACATCTGATATATTAGAATGGAGTGAAACAAACAATTAAGAATTGCTTGTGGAAGTCTAATTGGAGGGGAGGGAGAGAGGGGAGAATCTGTTTTCCCCAGAGGTATTTGCAGCCCTTTTTCTAAGGTATGAGGCAACTGTTATGTTTTCAATCAGTTCCAAGCAGCGATTACATTTTAAAATAAAAATAAATTTAAATATACCTCTTAGGTTAGGTTATAAAATCTGAGAGGAATAAAGTTTTGCTGAGATATCAGCTTCCAATACACAAATTCTGAAGAACCACATTCCATCTGGAGGATATAGCTCACACAAGTTTGCTTTGGAATGCAACTGGATTTCTTTTATTATCTTGGATAGCTTTCTCTTTTACTTCCATTCGCCATGCATTCTGTTTATCCCCCAAATAAGCAACACGTATGTACTGCACTTTTAAGGATTAATGGGATAAAATGAACACATTAGCCTGTATGTGATATTAAACATAAGTGACATAAAAACATTCAGTGCACATGACAGGTACGTGACTGAATTTAATAAATATTTCTATCAGAAAAGATTTGAAATAAATGGGACAAACTATTCATCTGTCTTGGTATGAAAAATATAAACTATAAATGCAAACATATTCCCAATTATTAATATAGCATAATCAAATGATAATAACTATACCCACTGCTTTGCTTCTAATTATCAATGATATTCAAAACTTGAAGACTTCTCATTCTTCAGTTCTTCTTAATCTCCAGGGCAGGATAAAAAAATTGCCCAGCTATCTCAAATAAAAATGAAAAAAAAAATCTAAAAATTGCATGTAAACTAATTGTCTCAGAAGTTCCCAAACATTTTTGGGCTTGTTTGAAATTGTTTGAAGAGCTCCATGGGCACATATATAAATGATTATCATGAGAAAATTCAAAAATAAGTGATTGTACCGGCACACATATGAAGAAAACAACAACAGGAGAAATCTAAATTGGAAAAAAGGATACACACAGAAAATGGAGATATACTATGCTCAACTGATTTATTTTCTTTTTCTTCACCCATACTACTTAGGTTGCTCTTTTTAAACATCTCTAACACCTTTTTGTTGCATTTTCTTTTTTACCTTTCTAAACTTTATTAGACTGGAAACTCTGAGTCAAACTAAATCTGGAAAGACATTTCGAATAGGCTGGGCCACAGATAAGTACATTACCGTATGTTGTACTGACTTATAGTGGGAAAACCATCTTTGTCAATGTTTCAGAGATGATCTGTCATTTTCTTTGTAATCTCTTCAGGAAAAACAAAAATCCATGGTATCCCATTCAGGCTGAAGACACGAGGGGAAGAGAGACACATTTCTTTCCCATTTTGCTTCACATACAACAGGGAGAGGAAAGAGATGGAGGACATCAATAAGTTGTAGGGCCCTCTCATTTTCCTGCAGTTGACTGGAAGAGAACTGTACATTAAACTCTCTGTGAATTTCAGGGGAAAAAAATGTAATTTGTATATTTGCAAAGATTAGAGGCTTTTGGCAAAAGAGATTGAGAGATTGTCATATTCAAGTTACAAGCAAATGCAAGAAACAACAAATGCAAAGAACAGAGTATTATTTGAAGTAGATTAGTATTGCCTAGTCACATCTACTATATCATTCTATATCTAGCCAATAAATATAAATTTCCTTGTTTATAATTCATGTATTTCCCAAACAAATTCTGCTTTCAAAAACTGTCTGCAACCATGAGGAATATATGGAAAATAAACACATATAATACAGGAAGATTAATATTTTTGCAATTTAAATGTTAGTTATTTAAGCAGTATTTTACTATCAATATACAAATCATGAAAAAGTTTTAACTGGTAAAGCTACGATTTCATCTCTCCCTTAAAAAAAGTAGGGATGTAGAAATATCAATGATTACATATAAAATACATGAATATGAAACATGTAAAATGTACTTCATCTCCATTTAGAATGGATACTGTACAGATAGCCCTCAACCTACAACCATAATTGAGCCTCAATTTTTTGTTAAGTAAGGTAGTTAAGTGAGTGTGAGGGGTCCTTGGTCCTAGTCTGATAATGTTGTAGAGCTTGAGTAAAAAAAAACATCTACAATAAAAAAGTCAAGCTCGGAGAGCACCAAGGACCCCTCATTTCAATCCTAAGCTTTCTTTATTGTTCTCATTAGTGAGTTGTGTCTCATTTTAAGACCTTTGTTGCCACAATTCTCTAAAAAAAATCACTCTTCCCCACACTGAATTTGCTTGTCTGAAGTTGGCTGAGAAGGTTATAAACGGTGATCAAATAATCTTGGGACAGTGCAACTGTCATAAATATATGCCAGTTGCCAAATGACCGAAATATGGTCAATTGACATGGGGATGCTGCAACACATGATGACTGGTAAATTACTTTTTTCAGTAATGTTGTAATTTTGAATGGTGACTAAATGAATGGTTATAAACTGAGGACTACCTGTATAGGAATATATATATATATATTAAGTTTCATTCTAGAGTTTCTACTTCACTTATTTACTTTCAATCTATTTTATCAACAAAGGATATGACATTAATCAATTATCTCTCTCAAACACAAACATAAAAATTTAGCTTTCCTCATGGGCAACCTGTAAATTTCCTACTCCCATTCCTTCAAAAACAAGTCTATAATGCAAGTATCTACAACATGGCATCAATCAATTTCCAGTAAAAGTATTTCTTTTCTGATACTCCAGGTAACTTGGACTATTTTATTTTAAAATTTTAAAATGGAATGATCATGTTGCATAGAAAGGAAAACTTATTCAAACTAGGCAATGTACTTCATATTTTATATTTATGTATCAGTATTAGCAATATTGTTTTAGCTTTGCTGTACACTTTCTTGAATCTGTTGCTTGTGAGATGGATGACTATATATAAATTGGATAAATAGAGAATAACCTCAACCAAACTTAAAATCAGATTGCTACACTATCAACCTCTTCCCAGGGATGCTTTACTATCAACAATTCTTGTTTTCTATTTGGGAGGAACTATTTCTAGTAAATTCTAATTAATCCAATATTTATTTTGGATATTTCTTTGGGAAGATTTGTTTCTAGCTTACTCCAATGCAACCATAAGCTACCTATCACTTCTAGAAGGTGGGAATACATGATGACATTCGCATTCAAATGCAATTTCTCTGGACAGGTTTTCAGACTTTCTTCCAAAAATGAGATTTTCTAACTTGCCCTGTCTGAAGCCCTGCTGCTTAGTTTGCACACTGTATTATAGTTCCTCATAAGCAAATCCTTCACCCAAACCCTATCCCTACCTTCCCCACCCATCCACCCACTCACAGTCCCCTCTTCTTTTCTGTCTATGTGCATTGATGTTGCAAGGATGATTTTTTTAAAAAAACAATGTGAAAATGACAAGAATTATTCTACTTTTCCCTTCTAACCTTACTTAGCATCAGCATAACTGGAAATCTCCACAGCTTTAGTGGAGGAGAAATGGTAAACCTGTGGTCTTTCTTTATTCCTGGACCAGGAGCATAATCCATTAATTGGGTTGTAGAAAGCATGGTCTGACACAGGGCCAGCTCTAGATATTTTGATCTCTTGCTAAAGTCACATTCTGCTGCCCTCCTTTTGCTAGAAATTTCAAAGATGCACTCTTTTGTTTCTTCTTTTCTTACAAGTTTTTTCTTTGTTTTACACTTAAAATTTTAAGCTCAAAATATTTTTTTTCCTTGTTATGGACATTTTTACTCTATTTATTGTGAATCACGGTAACTATGAATTACAGCACCACCAATTGCTATTATATGGCAACAATTCAGTGGAATTATAGTTATCGCTTTCTGAAGCATAAAGTGCATTGCTACAGCTTTTCTGGATGTAAGCTGACAGTAACCCAACTAGCTCACTCAATATTTTCCCAACAGTTGTCTTTCTTTGGTAATATTAACAGTTTCCTGAAGTTTCTAGTTATATTGAAATTTTATTTTCTTGTGACTTGTAATATCTGATTAGTGTGCTGTTCACTAACACTCAATTGACTTGGTGGATGTTTTCAAAAAAGTATACAAAAAACCAATAAGGAATGTTTATAAGACTTTATACTCATGTTGTACAATGAAGATTCCCTCCCCCCCTTTGTGGAAAATCTCAAATTCAAAGAAAGCTAAAACAATTAGGAAAAGTAGATTTAAAAGGCTTTGATCTCTATCTGCATTACACTCTATCAAAAGATCTCCTCATCTAGCACATACATATTTGATTATATCAAGTCGCCCATATAATATAGCCCATACACACTAGGGTAGTCATAGATAGGCTTTTGTTCTTGTATAAAAGAGAAATGATATCTCTTCACAGCTATCTTTGACATCAAATATATTTTATTGGTTATTCAACTGTAGCAGTTTTTAGCCTATTGGCTAATTAATAGTGTTGTGATAGGGAGATAGATTGGTACTATTCAACAAATGATTCTTTACCTCTTTTATATGATATTTATATCAAGGATATAATATTGTAGCCTAAAAGCATACTAAAAGAAAAAATAGTAATCTTAGAGGATAAGCACATAAGCAAACTATAACATTTAAGTTCATTATGATAGGTAGACATTACAGAGAAGAATGTCTATGAGCAAGTTTTTATTTTAGTTTATATCCTAGTGGATTAATAGTTATGAGCTATGTTCAATTACAAAATAAGGGATTTATGTTATTCTTTAAGTATAATGGATTCTTTATATATAGATTATATAAACTAATGCTTATGTTTCATTGAATGTAGAATTTATCTGAAAAGCAATGTGTGAATTACCTATGGTTTCTACTTCACAAATAATTTCACACCATTTTAAGTAACTACTCATATAAGTTAAGAACTTGTATACATTAATTTAGCTCATAATTGTATAACCTGCATTGCTACCCAAATGCTTATATCAAGCTGAGAACAAGTTGCAATAGCATTCCCCTACATATTTTCTTCAGCACTGTAATAGTAGAAGTTAAGAATGTCCAAAAGAATACACACATTCTTTTGCACGGAACAGAAGTTTTCAAATGGTCCACAGCCAAACAGAAGTATGTGTGTTTTGGATGGTCTGTTCCAGGCATGGACTGAAATGTAGCTCGTTTTATTTTTTGATCTGTGATTATCTGTGACACCTATGGGTACAAGTGTTTCAGGTGTTCCATTCTGTTTTAGCTGCTATGATTGGAAATTCTTGCAATTGGGATGCTCTCTGACACAGAGGAAACCATTCTGGACTTAGATGAAGATAAAATGCCTACAAAGTGAACAATAGAGGAAGCAATTCTTCTAGGGTATATTGGCCTCAGGATTGGTGCTTACTCTTATAATGATCTCAAATGCTAGGGAGGCTATGAAAAAGTTGGTTGCAGAAATACACATTCATTGGATGGCAATAAACACTTTAAATTTTTCTCTTCCTCTATATTGCCATCTGGTGTTTGTTCATACACCTGTACTATAAGAACTTATTCTGAATTCTATTTCCCATGTTCAAAATAATTGAACTATTTAGGTAATTTATTTCTACTGAAACATTTAATTGGTAAATCATTTCAAGTTTTCTTTCTGCCAAAACTCAGCCAGGCTGAAATGATTCAACAAAACTTTTAAAAGGCATTGGTTTGTTTTCGGGTTTGAAATAAAACCCTTTTCCATTTTGTGTGCATCTATTGTAAATTATAATGTACCTAATTGCACAATAATTAAGATCATGTAAGTCAAAACCAAGCAAGCTATATTAAAATTTTAGAATTTGTGTAACTCATAGGTCATTGGTAACTTTTCCTCCATGGATGCAATGAATTTTCTTTAAAAGTCATTCAAGCTAGTGGCTATTATTATATTTGCTCTCTTTTATTTTAATATGGATTAATGAACTAACATTTTATTTACCCTGATTTATATATTATGTGGCAATTGTAATTCATAAGAAGCTTACACCATTTCTGAATTTCTGACTATTATCATAATACTATATTCCTAAGAGCAAACTATGCAATTAATTTCATGTTTAATAGCCACAGACATCACAATGAATCAAAATAAAATTTGATTTAAAATGTTATATAACACTACCTGTTATTAAATTAATATAATAATTAGAATAATATGACTACATTAGAGTAGACCAATGGCCCATTTAGTTTAGTATTCTATTCACACAGTGGTCAACAGAGAGATACAAGAATCTTTCAATTTTAGGAAGGTGATAGATCTTTTCCTTCACTATTTCTTCTTGGTGGATGATGATCATATGCCATCAGATTTGTGTCCATTCTTAGTAACCAGATGAAGTGCTTGTAACACTGCACCCACTGCAAACATAAATGAGTCCAGTCCATCTACCTTGATGTTCTCCCTTTCTCTTCCATCTTTCCCAGCTTGATTGGCTGTTCAAGAGAATTAGGCCTTTCCATAATGTGTCCAAAACATAATTAAAACTAGAACATTTGTACCTTTCTGGACTGCTTATTCTATGATTCTTTTGTTTTCTTGGCTATCCATGGTATCCTCAGACATTTTCTCCAATATCAAAATTCAAAAGCATAAATACTCTTCCTATGTTGCTTCTTCAATGTACATTTTTTTTCCTTCAGTGATATAGGTTGAATAAATAAGGGAAGAATATACAGACTTGGTTAACCTCTTTGCAAAGTGGGATCCAGTCGGTTTCATTATTTATTTCACACAACTGCATGTGAATTATGCTTATATAATTATGCGTTTATAAGTTTTAAATGAGGACAATAGGCCTGTGCATAAGTTTTAAATGAGGACAATGAAATATTCTGGAATTCCCATTTTCATAAGCACATTCTACAGTTTGTCATACAGACACCTATCTATAACCATTGAATCAGACAATGATTTTCTTTTGATGTTCTGTTTTGTTTCCCAATTTTTTCTAAAGCTATCTCCTTTTCCATGTATGGTTCTAACCTGCATGGGATAATTCTAAACATTGTTTACTGGCATGGTGGCATACAAAATTAAGGCTATTGTACAATAGTTTGCTTACACAGTTAAGCCTTTTTTCTTTTGGTGTTATGCAAACTAATTTCTTCTAATCTGTTGGCTACTAGGTCATACTGCACATTTGCTGACATAATTTGTAAATTATTATATTTATAGATTCCTCTATTGCTTACAATATTTGTATAGATGTATCATAAATTCCTCTAATATTAGGCTTAAACTGGAGTTTTGATTTGACTTTATCTTCTAATACTGGACGTTCTTGTACTTAGTAAATATTTTTGGAAGGCTCTTGGATGTTGACATGGATATTCCCTCCATTTCTGTTTGATCTTCTTTCAATCAATTATTATCTGTCCACTGACATCCTTTAGCATATTAATTTGAGGTTGGAACCTCACTCTGAATTCAGAAATGTTTTGAAATGCTTTCTATATTCAATCTCTTTCTATCTACAGTGCCTTTAAAGATGTTGTAATACTGCTTCTTCTAACAGTTCTCTGAAATCACGATATTGCTTCCAAAATCTTTCTTGGCTTTGGCTTCTTTTCTCTTCTTGGCAATTTCCACTGTTTGTTCTGAGTTGGCTTTTTTTGGTTGTTTCGATTTTTGGCTGCCTTTTTTAGATTCACCCTGAGCAACTTCAATACCTCTGATTCGTTATAAATGAGGTTCAGGAGTCAAATGTGATTCCTGATGCTTTCTTTGAAATGGTATCTATATGCACAAAGTGTGAAAACTAGTTGGCTTTGTTCCTTCACTTTAGCTTGAATTGGAATTTGCATATGAGAAATTTGTGATCTTTTCCATTGTTAGACTCTAGGCTAGATATTTGCTCTCACACACACCCCCCCCCCCCGTTGTATCAATATGTTCTTTTTTTTACTTCTTCTGGTCATAACTCGCCAGGGCAACAGAAGAGCATGAAGCTCGTATGCTTTGGCAATGCATGCCCATATCCACCAACCCACAGTCTATGCTGTAACCTTCCTACTCAGCATAGAAAAGGACACAAGCAGAGACTGTTTTCCTGAAAGGAGCTGTTCTTTTGACTAAGTGCGGAAGGTCCTCCTGACATCCAAGGTGTGCTACTTCTTTTCCAGGGCATGGTTCAGGCCTGGACAGAAGTCTGGTAATATGATTTCCTGTGCCCTACAGAACAAGGAATTAACTTTGGGGAGAAAGGAGGGATCCAGACATAGAACCACCCTGTTTGAATGGAATACACACAGGTCCTCCCTTATGGAGAGGGCCGCCAGCTCTGAAATTAATGTGGCTGAGGTAAAAGCCATGAGGAAGGCTACCTTGCAGATGAGTAAGATAGGTTGGCCACCCATAAAGGTTTGAAGGCACCAAGGACCTTGGATAGGACCCAGGTAGGATACCTGTGTACCACCGGACTTTTAAGTTGGTTGCTCCTTTAATGAAGCTACACATTATTGGATGATGGACGAGAGACTCCAGATCCCAGCATGACAACACCGATGACAGAGCTGCCAACTGTCTGCATATGGTATTAGGGGAGAGTCCCTTGTCCAGCCTGTCCTGAAGGAATTCCAGGATCTGGGTCACTGATAGAGAGATGGGATCAATGTTGCCTTTGGACCACCAGCTACAAAAGGAATTCCAAGTCAAGTCATAGATTCTGCTAGCTGACGGCCTCCTGGAGGCCTGGATTATCTTGGTAGAAAACTTGCCCTGTGTCAGAACTCTCCACTCAAATGCAGATGGTCAGTTGGAGCCATAGTGGTTCTGGGTGGACTAAGGTTCCCTGATTGAGGGATATTATGTCCCGTGGAATCCTCCAGGGCCTGGATAGGGACAGACTGGCCAGATCTGCGAAACACGGTTGTTTGGGCCAGTGGGGATCCAGGAGTAATACCTCTGCCTTCTCCACCAGCACCTTCCTGATTACCCCTGAGATCAAGGGAAGAGGGGGAAAGGCATATGAGACCTCAAGGCATGGAGTCCAGAGTGCATTGGTCCCCTCCACCCCCAGTGTTGCAAATCTGGAGTACAACCCTGGTAGCTGGCTGTTTAACAAGGTAGCCAAAGGTCCAGGACTGGGGCTCCAAACCGTTCTGATAGTTCCCTGAACAGTTCTGGATACAGGTGCCACTCCGAGTGGTTGACTGTGACCCTCCTGATCCAGTCCTCCTGTACATTCATTGTTCACGAGATGTGTTCCATTCTGATGGAAAGAAGATGCTTCTCTGCCCAGAGACCCAATTACTTTGTCTCTCGCATGAGAGTCCTGGAGTGGGTGCCCCCTTGACGGTAAATGTGGGCCTTGGTGACTACATTGTCCATCAAAATGAGAATGTGATGGCCAGAGATCTTGCCCTGAAACCATCCTAGGGCCAGGTGGATTGCCCTGAGTTCCAGCCGGTTGAGGTTCACCATGTCTTACTGTGACTACTGCCCCTGTGCCATCTGTAATTGAAAATGGGTGTCCCAGCCAAAGGCTCTGGCGTCTGTGGTGATGGTCAGGTGGCTGGACTATTTGAAGGCATATCTCTTGGTCATGGCCTGAGACATCCACCACTGAAAGGATGGCATACCTTGCATGGAACCTGGACCTTGGCAGATGAGTTACTCTTGCCAGATCTTTAGTAGGGTAAGAGAAACCACTGTAAGATCCTGCCCTGCAGGTGTGCCCAGGGGACAACTGCAATGCAAGATACCATCTTGCCCAGAAGCTGTGACAGGAGGACCAGTGGAACTGACCGGATCACATGGATCCAATTTGCCAATGCTTTTATGCTGTCTTGACGCTCCTGAGATAGGTAAATCTCGCATACTGAGGTTTCTATGATTGCTCCCAGGTGTGGTAAATGGGTGGTAGGAGCCAGTTGCTCTTCTTGTAATTGATGGAAAATCTGTGATCCTGAAGGACCCGGATTGTGACTTGCAGATCCTCTGCCATCCAAAGATGGGAGGAAAACTGGATTAGGATGTCATGCAGGTAACACTGGACACAGATTGGAATCATCCTGAGGTGGGCCACCAGTGTTTGGTGAAAGCCCTGGGTGCTGAGGACAGATTGAATGGTAGGGCTCTGTGCTATGGATGTTAAGTCGCCCTCCCGGATGCTCTCCAGGATGGACTGGAAAGCTGCATCTTGAACCTCCTGTAAATCAGATGGTTGTTTAATCTTTTCAGGTCCAGAATTGCTCTCCACACCACCTATCCCAAGGTCTTTGGGACTACAAATAGGATGGAGTGGAAACCCTGTCCCTGTTGGTCCACTGGAACCAGTTGGATTGCTTGAATGTCCAACAGGCGGCTTCAATGAGACCTCTTTTGTGTTATCTTTTGATATAGGGCAGTGTATGAAGGATCTTGGGGGCGTGGAGAGAAATTTGACCATGAGGCTTAGTCTCACCATGTTTAGGACTCAAGTGTCTGTTGTGGTTGCCTCCCACTGATTCACTAATAGACATAGGCATCCACCAATGGGAGGGTTGGACCAGGGGTCAATTGGAGCAGTAAAAGGTGTGACCTTTGGAGCCACAAAATGGTTGCTTGGCCTGGAAATGTTGCCTGTTCCTATCCCAAAATCTGGTTCTATATGGTTGGCGGTCAACTCTATGGAGGTATGTCCTCTGGGATTAGCCCAATCTGGTGTCTGTTGACTGAAAGGAAGGCCTCTGAAAGAAAGGCAAGGGGCTTCGGTGAGCTCACCTGTATAGGAAGGCAGGACTTTCTCCTGTCTTTGGTTTTCATCAAGATGGGCTCCATGGCCTTTCCAAACAGTTTGCTACCTTGAAGGGAGCAGAGGCTAGCTTCCATTTAGGCTTTATGTCCACCTGTCAGTGGCGAAGCCACAACAGATCGCAGCTCATTACAGACAATGCAATGGAAGCTAATTTGGCCGCATCTAAGATGGCATCAGCCAAAATTTCTGTCGCCGCTACTAGTTTGTTGATGTCCTGATGGAAACGTTGGTCATCAGATGGAGTTCTTGCATGCATCTGGCAAAGCCAGAGTAAGGAAAGACTATTGAAAAAGGAAGCAGTTGTTGTTGCCTTGACAGTCCTGTCCGCCAACTGATGTGCCCTGTGAAGGGTCGGCTCTGCCCTTCTGTCCTCTGTTTTCAGAGTGTCCGCTGTGTCTTGAGACAGGAAAGTAGAGGATGTTAAGGCTACCACGGGTCCGTCTACTGTTGTTAGTTGTAGCACTTTAGTGAGGTCTGGAGTTACATGATAATATTTTTGTCATTCCCACTTGGATTGAGGTATGTTCTTGGTTGGACCTATTGCCTCTGGACCACATCCTGGAATAATTTGGGTGAGGGGATCTCCTCGTTCTCTGTGGTTGGCTCTGAAAAGAGCAATTCACTTGAGTCTGGTAGTCCCAATGGTGGTTCTGACGTACTTGGCTCAACTCCCATGTGGGCTGTGGTTTTGGTTTTATACAGGAGGGATTTAAAGAGGGCTAGGCAAAAGAACCCTGTGAATGCTGGGGGGGGAGGGGTCCGGAGCCAACCCCTTCATCCTCAGAAAGTATTAGCTGTTTGGTCTTCATCTCCTGAGAGCCATTCTCTACTTTGTAGGGATGAAGTGGGTGAGGTTCCCTAAAACTTGCCAAGTCTCTTTGAACCTGGGGTGCCAAGTGTTGACTATAATCTAGGGAATTGTCTGATGCCACAAAGGCAGTTTGGCTTCTTTGCTGCAAAAATGCCCTACATATGGCCTCTGTGATCAGAAGTTTCATTTGCTCAGAAATTTCAGTTCCCTGGTTCTCCCCTGGATGGAGCCTGCTGCTGTGGGAATAAAGGTGGCTTCTGGGGCAGGGTTCCTCTTTTTTAAAATAGGCTCCCAATGACCCCCTGCTGGCAGTCTATTTGACTGAAGGGCAAAGGGATCCTCACTGCTGCCTTTTAAAAATGGTAATTGTGGGGATTGTTCTCTGGCACCATCTGGCAACTGAGTCTGGGAGCTCAGCGTTTCTTGCTTCCTGGCTGGATTAGTCTGCAATGAATGGGACTTCCTCAGGGAAATTTGCCTGTCTCGATCACTCAGTTTGCCTCTCAGCTTTGGAGATCTCTTTCTCCAGGGTTTTTTGACGCTTCTGGATGTCCTTTTCCTGAGTCTTACAGGATTCCCTGGAATGCAGGGCTTTTGCCCTTATTCAGGGAGCTACTTTTCTACTGCCCACTCTCTACGCTAAAGGACTCTTCTAGGTAATCTGGGACTGAACTGGAGTCCCCCAATCATCCCCACTCATATGAGTCACCTGATGACTCTCTGAAAAAGAAGTATCTTCCATCCTTTGTTCCTCTGTCCTTTTCCCTCACTGTATTGAAGTCTTTCCGGTCCCCTACTGGGGAGGCACCAAGATATCTGCTGCTGAAAACCATGCCAAATGTCAACTCTGTTTGAATGAGCTGGAAGATGGCAGTTGTCCTGGAAATTCCAAGGTCGCCAGCCATATTGTTACAGCAGCTATGCTGGTTGGACCAGGGGAGCCAACTTCATCGTTGTGGCAGCTGTGCCAGTAAGACTGAGGGAGCCAACTGTTTCGTTGCGGAGGATGTGCCGGGGGAAGCCAGCCAATTCACATGCCAGCTGAGCTGGGGAAGCCTTGCGTTTGCTGTTTGCGATTGGGTCATGAATCCAGCTTCCAAGAGAATCCAAATAATTTAATTTTGCCTTTTTGCTCTGTGGAGCTTTTGCTAAATGTGTCTCTCTTGTGCTAAGATTGAGTCAAAACTCAGTCAAGAGAGGTGTACCTAAAAAGTTTAAAAGAATTCAGTCTCTGGGGAGAAAGACAGAGTTAACCCATTCTTTGGATTCTCTCATCAGCACACTGGAGAATGGTGTTTTTGCCACTGTCACTAAAATGATCATTTGTCTCCAGTATCTTCCTATATTGCTGTACCCAATATAGGTGCCTGTTTGCTTTAGTTGGGCAGTTTAGATGATCACACCTTGGGTGGCCATGTTGAGATTATATACTTTTGCCAAGAACATTCCCTATTTTTTTTGCTCCCGCTCTTCCCAGCCATAATGAGGCAGCATAACAGAACTAGCAGTCTGGTATTTAATGTATGGTACTTGCAACTGTAGAGCTAAACAGCTAATTAAGGTCGATAGCCACTGATAGCCACATACATTTGTTCAGTTTTCTTTAAAATGTTTAATATTAGTAGCAATATTCACATTTGAGAGCAAGTAAAAGTTCAGTTAGGTGTTATGCAAAAAAAAAAACCAAAAAAAAAAAAAAAACCCACCAACTTTACTGATCTTAGTCCTAAATGTAGTTTTTATATTTAATTTTATTGGAGAACCACAATTAATGTGCAAATGCAATTATAACAATGTTCAAATAAACCAATATAATTCCATCATATAAAGACTACTTCTGATTTCCAGCTTTTCTATTACTTTTCATATTTCAAATTGAGAAAAGTAAGTTAACCAGCTAATATTTACGTTAATTTGTTCTAGTCAAGCAGCAGCAAAAAATTCTAACACATTCTGATTTTTCTAGGGCTACAGATTTTTGTAATATATCCCTAATTATCCTATCACAAACTCACAAATACAGATAGTTTAGCACACCTCTTAAGCAGAAATACTGAACTAGAAACCAAAAAGCAATATTAAATTTCCAAAAGTTTTGGATATAAGCTCAGTGTTAAGTTTTTACTTTGGCCAAGTTCCTTTTTTGTCCTATTCCCACATAATTTTTAAAATGTTGGGACTACAATGCCTTTAAAATCCATGTGCAACTTTCAGCTGGGGGGCGGGGGGAAATATACACCTGTATTAAAGTAAGTACCACTTCACATATCTTAACTATTTCTGATATTGAGCATATCTTCTCAAATATTCCTTGAAATAGATGTAATATGGATATTTAAACAACTTATGTTTTTGTCTCAATAAAATATATATCTTTTTAAAAGATTTTTTAAAAATGCACCTTTATTATTTTTATAAATAATTTAAGATCATGAATGTACCTACTTCTCCTTCCTCTTATTTTCCTCACAACTCTGGGAGATGCATTGGGCCAAGAGAGAGTGATTGGCTCAGGTCATCCAGCTGGCTTTCATGCCTAGGGCAGTATTAGAACTCATAGTGTTCTACTTTCTAGCCTAGTGCTAAAATGTAGACCATTCTCTCAAATCTTAAAATTATTGATGACAGAAATAAGGCTTTGGAGTACCACAGAAGCTAAGTTATAATCCCAAATAGTGTAACTACCAATAGTTAGATAGATAGTTCCAATATATCCACAGCTACAGTACACACTTATTATTGTATTACCTACTCATCCTACAAGTAATCACATATACTTAAGCTTAATGACATGCTGAGGCTCTGTATTTTGTAGCCTTATTAAACCTTAGGGGTTTTATTAAATGAAGAAAAAGATGCATACATTAAAAAGCAAATGTAAAAGACAATGTAAATAAAAAAAGTTGAACAAATGAATTACCTCAACAAGAAAATGCTCCCTAATATGAGCAAAGGAGAATAGCCTAAAACCTTTTATAACACAGTACTGACAGACTGAAATCAGAAAAGCATGCTAATAGTTTATATAATCCCAAATCCAGGCAAGCAGTAGCATTCTTCCTTAGTTACCATCCTCAGCTAAGCAAGAACCCAGTAAGCAGCAGCTTTCTGCAAGTCAGTATCTAGTCATTTTTAAAAGAGAAGTAGTCAAATTATGTCACTGCTGGTAAACATTAGAAATTCCACATTCATTTTTGTTGCAATGTTTCACTGATTAGTTAACTTACAAGTGCCACTATGTGAATCAGTTTCTTCCCCTTAAAGTAGCTGTCATAATTTAGATAAGTGCATTTAGGATCTAAATAGCATTTTGAGTAGTGAAAGAATAAAGGAAGTTTATTATTATGTAATAGCTAGTGGGAAAATCCTGCCAATTAGGTTTTTTTCTACTAGCATTTTTTCAAAGAAAATAATGAGCATCATAATGTTTCTTAAGTCTTGCCTTGTTCAGTTTACTATTCCAAATTCATGGAGAATATGAGCCAGTTTTGGGAAGTATGAAAGATGTAAGGGTAACAATAGTAATTGTTCCTCGGGATTAGGCTTGTCCATAATTATATAAATATATGAAAAAATCTTGATTTTAAATTAATGTTATACCACCCAACAAACTAAGGTAAAATTGCTTTTAGTCAGATTATCAGTGGATAGACGATAAACTTCAGGGAGCCAACTGCAAGCTCTTCAGACTCCTGAGATTAATCAGGTAATAGCTTCCATATATCACTTCACTTTCCAGTTCAATGCAGGGTGAGCCTTTCAGGGCAAGTCATAGCTGTGGTCATCAGAGTTTCTATTGCTTGGAAATATTTTCTACTTTCTTTTACTTTAAAGGTGGTAACAGCCTTTTGTTAAAGCCAAAAAAAACTTACATCAAAATCAAACTTTGCTTTTATTGATCTGTTCATACAGTACTTTTGTGAACAAAAATCTCTACACCTGAATAATATTGTAACACTTTACATTTTTATTATGGCAACAAATTACATGTGTGTAATTAATAAAATAATAAATAGATAATTTCCCTTACAATCTGATACTGTAGTGTGCTGACTGGATGTTCACATTCCATTGATCAAACATTTTCATCCAGCAGGACCCAAGAAGCAGATCTTCTTTGTTGTGGTACCCTTTGGAATGTAACTATGAAACTAGTATCTACTTTGTTTTCTTGAGAGCTCATATCTAGAAGTTTTAACCAAATTTTTTCCCCTTTTGATCTTGTTCTATTTATGGCATGGAAGAAAAAAATATGATTCAAGCTATGTCAGATATATTTTTGAAACAGTAACAGTAATAAAACTAGCTCCAGCAAAACATTTCTGCCGTAAATCTACTGCCTGCTTCTAATCTGACTAGCCAGCTGGGTTCCTAATGTTTTCAGTTCCACCAAAATTTAGAAGGACCCAAGTATCACAAAAACTATTGATTGTTAAGAAGAACATACCCAAATATAAGGAACATTGGAAAGGAGTTCTAGTCACATAAGGGAGAAAACTGAATTAGATGAATTTCTTCTAGACTGCAAGCAAGATTTTTGCATGCTGGAAAGTGAAGATTTGGTGATATTTTAGGTTTATTTTTGAATTAAAGTAACATTATTACCATTGCATAATATTTTATCTTTTGTGAACATTATCTCTTATTGGGTTCATTATCTGTATCTATATGTAACTGCACATGTACAAGGCTGGGATGGAACATTGCCCTTCTTCCTGGAAAGACAAGAAATGCGGTATAAAAAACTTCCAGGAAGAATATAATATGTATGGCTACTAAATACTGAACAAAACTATATAAGCCCTAAAAGTATCAATAAAATAGTTCATACACTTCATGGTCAGTACTATGTATTATATATAGATTTCCTATGCGTTAATATATTGCACAGGTTTTCATTTATGTTTAACAACTTTCTACCTGTTTTATCAAGTGAAGGGAAAACATTTATGTATAATTACAACAATCTAATCTTGTTTTTCTTTGCTAACTGTAAACTTTACACTGATTTTAAATGTTTGAAAACAACGTGTTCTACAGATACTGCTACTGGAATGTTAGTGGAATGATGTGAGCAATTTAAATTTATTTTGACTAAATTCCCAGAACTAATTATTTCAGACTGGCATCTAAATATACAGAGTGCACCAATGAAAGAATTAGGAATGGATAATTGACTACTTTGAGATTATTAATTGTATTTCCTTCACGATATATCTAAGAAATTTTAAAATGGTACAGAGATTTTCAATGAAACATTATTAAAATCCTAACTTAAAGGATGTCACTGAATTCAGTACAATATAAGTATGCACAAAGCTGTGCATTTAGAATGCCTTACTACTAATCATATGTTTTCCAATGAAATGAAAACTGGAACAAGAAATGTAACAAATCTATTTGCCAAGCAATATTAGAAACTGCCAATTATCCATTTGTTTAACAAATTAATACAGAAATCTAAAATTATGGGAAATCAAAATTTGTGTTATGATGTGTATATGTAACTCTACAATCTGTTTTTCCACATTCTACATAGGGGAACTATAAACTCCACTTTCCTAATCTTGTCTAAAAGTCGCTATGAAATTATAAATATTTATGTGATAGAATGAAGTTCATGTAAGGTCAAAATATGATTACAACATAATTTAACACCCACCCACCCCGGTCTTGTCCATTTGTGGAGTACAATGCCTAAATCACCAAATGATCTTACCATGAAAAAGTTTGCATGCTCCTTTTCTACAAAGAATAATAATAAAAGTAGTCCTCAGGTTACAACTATAATTGAGCCCAAAAATTCTGTTACTGAACAAGACAGTTGTTAAATGAGTTTTGCCCAATTTTATGACCAATCTTGCCACAATTGTTTAGTAAATCACTGTGGTTGTTTAGTAACACCATTGTTAAATGAATCTGGCTTCCCCGTTGCTTTTTCTTGTCACAATGTTGCAAAAGCTGATCACATGATCCCACATGTGCCAATTACCAAGTCTGAATTTTGATCACATGACCATGGGGTTGCTGCAGTAGTTGTAAGTGTGAAAAATGGGCATGTCACTTTTTTCAGTGCTGTTGTAACTTTAAAAGGTCACTAAATGAACTGTTGTAAGTCAAAGACTACATGTACTGATCTAATTTTTTTTGAAAAATGACAAGAATTCCTAGGAAAATCACCTATTTATCTACCTAGAAAATTACTAAGAAATTACTATCTAAGAAACTATCTTAGAAATCTAAGGTTATCAATTTAAGTTCTGAAGCACAATTATAATTATTAGTGTGGTTTAGCAACCCAGCTGTTCAAAGCTCTCAAATAAACAGTTCATTTCCATAAATCTGCCTGATCCCAAATAATGTGCTAAGCTTTGGTTTCTCTAACAAGATATTGTTGCCAAAATTTGCAGCACTAAGCCATAAACCATGACTTATAAACCATAATGATTGTGTTTCCTTATATAATGATGTAATGTGAGGGGTGAACATAACCACAAAAAGTCAATCTAATGATCTCCCTATATGCTTTACTACTATTGTGGTATTACTGTATATATACTGTATATTAAACCATATCCACAGAACAACTGAGTGCCTCCAAATCTTATATATGAGTAAATTGTAGCTTATTAAAAATGTATGTTAATAATAGTTAAGGAATTTAACCAGCAAAAATTCTTTAGGTAACAGTCAATCATAGCAAGTATCATTTTGATATTTTCCCCCTTTGCCTCACACCCTATGTTGCTAAGGGAACTTGTCACCTTGTACACCTGAGTTTGACAAAAAAAAGACCAATCTCCTAACACTTCATCCTTAACTCAGCTTGTCCTGGCAAGATTCACAGACACATCCTGGTTAGATTAGAATCATTACTGCAGACAAGAATGAACCTATAAACTCCCAATTCACTGTAATGCAATTACATCGGAAATTTCTATATCTTTTGCAAGGATTTAAACTCATGGATGTTTCCTCCCATATTTTCAAATTAACTGTAATGGATGCAGTGCTTGGTGGCCTTCAAGTCAAGCTGTTGTGACATGCTTATATAAAAGCCATTTACAACCTAAGAACTGCTTGTTCCTTTAACCTCAGCCTCAGTCTTTAAAACACCTTCTCATAATATAGTCGTGATCTTAAGATTCTCCCTTGGAGCCCTGTAGCAATCAACAGGAAGATAGATGAAGGTAAAAGGCAAAGATTTTCAGTAGAATAAGATCCATTTTGGAAAGAAGTTCTTGACTCCTTGTCATTTGTTTTTTAGGCTCATGACATTCTTTCATCTGAATACTTACTTGGTTGTAAAGTGTTAATGTCATAGTTGCTTATTAAAGCACTAATTTTTTATATATTCAGTATTGTACCAGATTATTATTAATGTATTTCTTCATATTTTTTTCCTTATAAACTGAGTCAAACTGCAATTCCCCTTTGGCCAAATTCAGATAAGAGAAATTAGAATGAACTGTGATTTGCTTGAAGTTAGATAGAGAATATACGGTACAGAATTCTTCAGTCCTGTTAAATAAATTTAATACAACATAATATGGCAGCATATCAAAATACATAGTTGAGATACGTGTAGTCATTTGATAAGGGCTCATGGAGATCAACTAGAGTAAAAAAAATACAGACCTACGTGCAAAGAAATATATAGGTGTTTCTTCTCTGGCCTAGAAGTCTTCTAAAGTCTCCTTGAAGCTTACTCAGACCCAAATACTTCCTCTTCTATGATTTCTCTTCTATGTAGGTCTAGTATATGCAAATGAAGTACTCAAATACTCCAGATGATTTATATAAACTATATTGTGACCTCAGGTCTGACAGTATGGCTGAAGTTATTATTTAGATTTCTATTATGATTAATAAACATATATGCAGACATATATGTTCACCACTTGGATAACTTAGAAAGTAATAAAGGCAGGACAAAAATATAATAAAATAAATTACTGCTATCAAGCTGACTATCTACAGAAGGAACTTTCCGTTAGAAGTAGTACAAATTTAAATACTGCATCAGTTCTAGTACTAAATTTGGGTGAGAAAAGTGAGATAAGTCTAAAAGGAGGACATGCCTTGCTCCATTACTAAGGCCAAAACAGTCTGAGTAGAACCTCTGTAGACATTAGACGGCTTCCTTGGGGACAAGAACAGTATAGCTATATTTGGAAGTTTAATGACCATAACAACATAGGTTATGGTATCTGAACTTGTATTAGATGAGTAAAGTGATTCCAGTCCATCCCTTTTAGAAGATAAAGGACTCAACAGGAGATAAAGTTTAACATTTTATAAAAAGCGACTTTCTTATAAAATCAATTAAAAAGTCATTCTTTGATGCTATTTTTATTTTGTCTGAGTACACACAAACTCTGATATGAGAAATACATCTCAAATTATGCAATTTTTCTAATGCAAGTGGTCACATTTCCAGTGTTCATATTTAAGATTACTATTCATAAGTGTTTGGAATTATTAAAGAAAAATGTAGGTAACAAATTTGGTTCAGCAATTTCAGGTCTTTTGCTTTTGTAACACATATACTTCGTCTGTTAGAAAAAAATACAGAAAATAACTTTCAGTTAGTCAGCAATATCTAAAGATTTTTTCCATTCTTATATATATTCTATAAAATATATTTAGTATTTTAATACTTGAATATACAACTACAACTACATATTCTACTAAACAATGTGAGAGAAATTCAAGGAAGAAAAGAAATTTGAATTGTTAAATTTTCATTGAAACTTCTACAGAATTTCTATAGAAAATGAAATTTATGACTTTCAAAACAAGTTTGGTTAAGAACTTTCTTAAACATTGCATATACTTATGGTTTGATTATAACTAATGGAGTTACATTTTATAAAGAATATGGAATGAATTTAATTTGATAGAAAATATCAAACTTTTTATTGGCCTCTGGTGGTATTAAAGTATTTTTATTAACATGCTCTGCATACCAATCAAAAAGAGAATATCACAGCAATTACATTTAGAAATTAAAATGGAAGATAGTGAATATATACATAACACACAAAAGGGTAGACATATACTCTTTAAACTGTCAAGGAAGGAGTAAGAAAAAAGTTGAGGCACCAATGGGGCAAAGATGAACATCTAAAATAATATTCTAGTCCATTCAACAATGATAGTTTTTAATCTGTGATGCAGCTAATAAATGTACTTTGGTAAGTCTGTATGCATTAAGCATACAGCACAAGATTAAAGCACAAGATTAGCAACAGACAAAGTACCCATTAATGGCATCTTTATAGAAGACATAAAGAATGGAAATAATTTCAACTGCCTATTTGCAAGAAAAGATTGAGGTTAACTTCTCCCAGTAATTTTGATCAGTAAACATTTGCAAGTCAAAGAGGATTCTACTGCTGAGAAATCTCTAATATCCAGTATCTATTATCTAGTCTTTTCCAGTGATGATTAATGTATATTAAGTTATTTATTTTAAAATATTATAATTAGAAGCAATGATACTTCAAAGGTTTTGCTCCTGAACCCATGGTGAGATATTTTCAATCACAAATCACATTTAAAATACCTGGAATAGCACATATCCTACACATCTTTTGTTTTCTACAAAACATGCATGCTGCAGAGAAATCATTTGCACTAAACAATCTCAAATCTGGTTTTCTAGTATTAAGCACAAAGGAAAAACACTGACAACAAGCATGGTAAATAAATCCCTCCCTTGAGAATGAAAGCAGCAGACAGAAGAGAGCTGACATGCATGCAAGAGAAACCTCACACACCATTTTTTTTCTACCTGCACAAGTTGCCATTTGCTGCAGCCCTCAGAATCGTTTTTTTTTCCTCAGCTGGTCTCAAAAGCAAAATATTCAGGCACTTCTCAAGGCATCTGTTGATAAGCTTCACAAATATAATATTCCAATAATATTCCAATAATATTTTCTATTTTTTAATAGAAAATGCATTTTCTTTCCTGCTCAGGTAAACATGTTTACAGATCCTGCCCAGAGACTGGGTGGTTCAGACTTGCATGTCACAAGCATGTCGTCAGCAAGAAAAGCCCCCTTTTCTCTATCATTAACATTTTAAATAAGGTAACAACAGAGCAGCTCTTTCCAAACTTACCTATAATATAGACTCAACATGAAATATACACAAGTCTAAAACAGGAAAATAACTACACGCACCCACCCACCCACCCACACACACACACTTGTGCTATAAATAAACCCACCCACAACAGAGCAAGAACTACTACTTCAGAATCGACACCAGGTCAACTTGCTAGTTGGTTAGAAGGCCAGTGTTTATATGTGCATTTCGCACGTTAAGATTCATAACTAATGGCGCCCTCCCGCCCAGGGAACGATAATTCCTTCTCCGGGATATCAAAAACCCCATGCAAAACGTCACGATCTTGGACCAACCGCTAAAAACCTTCCTATCCATAACCGTATACAGGAAATGCCAGACGAACAAAAAAAAAAAAAAAAAAACTGCCAAGGAAGGTTACAAAACCTCCCGTTTGACATCCTATGAAATCATCCGCTTTCCCGTTATTTTCTAGAAGAAATTAAGGGAGTGAATCAAACAACACGGAACTTCGGTGGGTTTATTTCCCCCTTTTCAACTCATTTCTTTAAAAAAGAAGAAGAAAGAAACAAAAAGAGACAAATGGGAGAAGTAAGCTCATTCCTTATATAGGCTGTTAACAGTTCATTGCGAAGAAGCGGGGGAAGGAGAGAGAGACGCGGGCGGGGGGGGGCATCGGCCAAATCGTTACCACCCATTATTATGATTATTATACAAACAGGTACCTCGGAATCCAAGAAGAGGGCGAGAGAAAGGGAAACTTGGCTGATTCACGCTCCCTCCCTAACCCACAGCGAAGAGAGCTTTTCTTTCCCATCGCGTCGATAAAGGAGAGAAGATATCAGGCGAAAAGGAGAAAAGGAAAGGGGGGAGGGGAGCCCACTTTTAATAGTTCTGCCAAGATCTTGAAGGTTGGCGGGGTGTAAGAGGAGAAACAATATGTTCAATGGCTACGGAGATAAATCAACATGCACTGCAGGCACTAAAAGAGGCGGAGGCGAAAGGGGGGGGGAACAGAGGAGGGAGGGGGAGGAAAGTGAGAGCGAAGGAGGGGGGTCCCTTTCAAGGCGATGTCAGGGGGGTGCGCATGTGGCGCGTTTTCCCTTGCAAAGAAAAATAAAATCAAATCGATACACACTGCAGCAAGCAACAGTGCTTCCATCTCCTCCTCCTCCTCCTCCGTCGGGGCCAAAATACGCCACCCTCTCGGACACCCGAGTCCCCATTACAGTCCTCCTGCCTCGACGTTTCATTGCTCCAAGAGTTTTTGCTTAGTTCGTGCGCACTCCTTCCCACCTTCCGCTAAAAAGTGATCAAATCCCACCGAATCCCTTTATCCCCTCCCAAAGCACCCCAAATGTGAGGGGAAGGGGGGCTGGGGGAGGGAGGGAAAGCAAAGGCAGCGCTAAAAGGGGGGATCCCCCCCATACAAAGCACTGCGTCTCCCACCGACTTTCCTGGCGTGAGGGGAAGAGACCGGGAGCGAATCCCCCTTTTCCTTCATCAGCCTTCGCCCAGAAAAGTTTGGGGAGCGGGGCGACGCGGCCTCCCCCTTTCCAGAGCCGCCGGGACCAGCCTCAGCTCAGGTAATAAGTTTGCAAGTTTGGGGCTGCGGAGGTGGCCGAGAGGAGAAGGAGCGGCCTCGGCCGTCCCTTGTGGGAGATCGGAGCTGCCCAGCTACCCCTTCAGTTCTCCCCCGGAGTGGGAAAAGCGGGGCGAGGGGAGCCGGCGGCGGCCACTGGCGAAGCAGAGGAAGGGGAGGCAAGGTGGCTGCGGACGGCGAGTAACGGTCCCCGGGCAGAAGAGAGGCAGCCGGCTGAGCGAGGAGGCACCGCTAGGCGGAGAAGCAGCAGCCAGGCGGGGAGGGAGAGCAGAGCGGGCGAGAGGCAGGCAGCAGGTAGCGGATCTAACGGTGCAGAGGGACCCGGACTCCTAGGGACGAGCTCCCGGGCAATTACTTTCTACTTCTCGCCTCCTTCCCTTTTCTCTTCCCCAGTCCCCTTTCCACCCCAGCTCAGCCCGATCCGGCCCGGCGCCTTCAGCGGCCCCAGCCAAGCTCTGGCCGCTGCCCGGCGAAGCTGACTGACCGTTATTGCGCCTCGGGTTCGCCTGCTTCCTGCGCTTACACCTGGGGCCATCCGCCATGATCCTCTCGCTTGTGTCTAAATGCTCCAGTCACCTCCTCCCCCCCCCTTCCCCTGCTCTCTTCCCCCCCTCAGCCCCCGCCCGGACCTGGTTTACGACACTGGGAGGTTTGGTGTGAGTGTGTCTGTCTGTGTGTGTGTATGCGTGCGCGCGTGGTGCTTTTTTTTTTTTTTTTTACTTTTTTACATCACCTTCCTACACCTAGTCCTCGGCCGCCGGAACCTTGTTGCCAGGGGAGACGACCGCTTTACGGCAGCGCGTTTGAACCGGCAGGAGGGAAAAGTTTCTCTCAGCTCTCCAGTAGGCAGGTACTGTTTATTGCGGGGGTGGGGACGGGGACGGGGACGGAACACCCCTAAGGGAGCGGGGTGGGATCGAAGGGATGCAGAGGAGTTTCCTTTCACAGGAGGGATACCCAAGGGGAGGGGCGAGGAGTGGTGAGTCTCCTCAAGCGCACCAAGCCAGAGCTCCGCGCGGGAATAGCCCGTGTGGAATTGCCGCCGAGCAGGACGGACGGACGGACGGACGGGGGGGAGAGAGAGGGAGAGAAAGGCGCTTAGACGGCAGACGACCACCCGAACTTCGTTAGTGAACTTTTCCTTCTTTTCTCACCTTTTTTTAAAATAAAACGGAGCTCTAGCGCTTGACGGAAAAAAAGTTAAAAGGAAGGCAAAAGTAAAAAGAAAAAACATTATAAAAGAGCGTTCTCGCGAACGAGCACGATTATAACGGCACGAAGTAACTTATGTCAGAACTTCCAGCCATGGAGGGCATTAGATTTTACCCTTCAAAAAAAAAATCAGCAAACACCCCCCTCCCCTCCCCTGCATATAGTAAAATGTATGGAGTGGGGTACTAAGTCCCCTTCCAGAAGAAGACCCTGAAGAAAAGCATACATAACCTTTTATCTGTTTCTTTTGTCATGGTAACAACAAAGTGGATTCTGGTGTTTGAAATGATAAAAGGGAAAACAGCATTTCCTGAAGGTAAATAGAATACACTTCCTAGACACCACTATACAATGTTTGGCATTGGATTCAAGTCCCTAAAAGATTATGCCATGACAAGTACAAAGACAGACTTCTTTTTTTTCTTGCAATAAAATGGTTATGGCATGTCTTTTGAAAAGTCAATGAAATTGGGAATAAATTGACATTTGATTTATCATCCTTGAATAAATATAGAAGATTAGAAGGGGTAACCAACATTGTATTCCACTTGCTATACATTTAGGTGAAATTATGTTCCATTTCTTAACAAACATTTCACATTATATAACAATACAAAAGTAATTATCAATAATAATAAAATATCAAAAACATCAAGAATCAGTGAAATCAAAATATGATAACAATTATCAGTCTCACTTGTGGTGCAATTTCATTCGGTGTCCCGGTATATACCATCATAATTTTATATGATTGGTCAATTTCTTCACATATTTTCTGATAATATATACCAACTTAGAAGAAAATATTTCTGAAATAATGGGTTTTAATTCTGATTATTATGGGTAATACAAGTAGTCCTTGACTCACAACCATTCATTTAGTGATGGTTTAAAGTTACAGGAGCACTAAAAAAAGTAACTTATGGCTGTTTTTCACATTTTCACTCAGCTCAGTTTGTAATATAACAACTGCAGTGATTTATTTAACAATTGTGGCAAGAAAAGTCATAAAATAGGACAAACTTCACTTAGCAACAGAAGTTTTGGGCTCTATAATAGTCATAACTAGTTGCAGTTGCACAAAAACTTCCTGCTTTAGTCTTTGGTGCCTCAGTTAAAATTTTCATTTTGGAACTGACAATCAAAAGGACTGCTAGTTTGAACCTGTATGAAGTTACTTCCCCTTTTTCTTTATTTTCAGTGACCAATATAATGCGAAATAATACTGAATATGATAACGACCTTAATGTTAAAGAAAACTATTAAATCCCTAATATTGAAAAATAACTTTTTTGACAGAGTCATTGGGCCCAAGAAAAGAAGAGAAAATGGAGAATGTTTTCGGAGATTATCAAAATCTTGGAATTAAAAAAAAAAAAGCTGGCATACTTCTGTCTAAGACACCTATTATTAGAGATTTCCCAAACACTAATTATAAGTAAGTATATTTTTATCAATGGAAATGGCCACAGTTTTCATGCTTTAATGGTTTTGAAATTTATGATTGCTAGATTACCTGGAATTTTGGAATATCCAGAAAGGAGATCTTAAACAGAAAGTACACTTTAAAAACTTAAATCTTACTAAGTAGTTTGGAATAAACCGGTATAAAATTAGAATATACAAGATAATGAATCTATTTACAAGAATGATAACAGTGTTCTTCTGATTAAAAACCTGTGCATTGGAGTATCATTCCTTTTCCAGATCTATAATACTTTACATTAGGGGTGTCAAACTTGCAGGCCAGATGCGTCATGTGCTACCCCTGCCCCTGTCCAGTTTAGGAGAGGGCAGAAAAAGTCCTGTTTCGCCATGTGATGCCATTGTGGTTATCCGAGTTTGACACCCCTGCTTTATATCTTCATTTGGTCTAATACAGTGGTAGTTAACCTTTTTGGGCTCCTGTGCCAAAAATTTCTCGCGCATGCGTGCTAGCACCTAGAAAGCAAAGCGCGCGGACCCCCACAGCCTTTGTGATTCCCCTCGTACCTGCACTGCACCTCTCAGCTGATTTTCGGCCCATTTGAGGCCTTTTCGGCCTTCCAGAAACTCGAGGGAATTGCAGGGGCCCATTTTGTCACTTCCGGTATTTCTGGAAATACAGGAAGTGATGAAACAGGCCTGGTTTTCGGCCTCCAAAGGCTGCAGAGGCTTCCCTTGAGCTTCTGGGAAGCCAAAAAATGCATCAGAGGCCAAAAATCAGCTAGGAGACGTGCACATGTGCAATGAAGTAAGTTTGCCAGAGGCTTGTGTACCTGCACAAATGGCTCTGCGTGCCACCTGTGGCACATGTGCCATAGGTTCACCATCACGGTTCTAATAGTTAGTTCCAGTCCCTCTACAGATTAGTGACAGCAATGTATTTTTCATGTACTTAAAAATAGGTTATACCATAGAATAATTTGCAGTCAATATTAATTATTACCCTACAAGAGTTTCAAAACGGATTAGAATATGGTTAGTAGCTGAATATAAAAGTTTGTGTACATTAAATTCCATGTCCTTCAATTTTTTTAAAGAGAATTATTTCCCCCAGTGTTTATCATTCTGCAGATTTCTGTGGCTTTGGTAAATCTGATTGTTTGTTGTTTTCCCCAGACTCATAGACAATTAACCTTGATTATGTCAAAACTACGCATTTGTTTTTCAAAATAATAAATGTGCATTGTCAATTGATGATGGGAGCTCTGCATTCTTGTTTTTTGGGTCAGATAAAAGAAGCAGAGTAGTGTCACAATTACATTTTATTTATTCATTGAAATAATTTACACGGTCACCCATCTAACTGCAACCCTAACCTTAGTGCAATGATTGTAGAGAATGGGAAAGATGACCTTCATGGAAATATGCAGGAATCATTCCAAAAGCTTTTTGAGTCCTGAACAGCAAGATAACATTTGACAACAGCTTAGTCCCTCCCTAATTCTCTGAAGTATGAGGAGGAGGAAGAGCACAATCAGATTGGCAAAAGTCTGTGATTATAGCCAATCTCAGTATACATAATTTAGCCTACCTATGGTGTAATCAAACATAGGAACCAAAGCAATTATGACTTTCTGCAATATATATTAGACAGCCATGCTGCTGGAACTATCTCCAAAGAATAAAAAATTGCACATCTCAAAAAGATGCGAGAGACTAATGCATAAGTAACAGATGATATTAATATATATATACATAGGTAGAGGATCTCAAGTTATGTAGACAATGGAGCGCAGGTCTCTGCCTCTTTTTTTCTTTTTTATCCTTTTTATTTATAACATAAAAAGCAAAAGCAAACAATAGGAAAAATAGGGCAGGGAAAAAGGAAGAGAAAAGTGTAGAGAAGAAGGGAAAAATAAAGAAAAGGCATTGACTTCCAACTCCCTTTGGTGAGTAAAATAAGAAGTAACATCGAACCTCAACTTTTTATTTTTACACAATAGTATAAACTAGCCATGTATATAACAACAAATCTATCTAATCAGGAAAATCCAAAATTAGAATTTCATTTTTTTCCATCTCAAAGTGCAGAAGTGGTTTCCAAGTAGAAACAAAGGTACTTGTGTTTTTTTCTTTTATCAAAGCAGTCAGTTTAGCCATCTCTAGCTCAATCAGCTTTTGCAACCATTCATCCATGGGGGGAATCAAAGTGTCCTTTCATTTTTGTGTATAAAAGTAATCTTGCCCTGTCAACCTATATAACATCAGCGTTCCAATTTTTTTCCAAGTCTTTTTCCATTAAGTCCAAGATAAAGGTTTCTGGCTTTATCTTTATATTCACTTTTAGAATCTTCTGTATTACCATGGAATATGAATCCTACTCCAATATTTCTTTGCTTAATGACATGTCCACGTATATTATAAAAAGTCCCTTCTTTACATTTGCATTTCCAACATTCATTTGAAATTATACATTCTTGATAACTTATCTGGTGTTAATACCAATGATACATTATATAAAATTTTTCTTTTAGATTGTAATTTAATGTAAATTTTAAACCTTTTATCCAAGTATTCTTCCATTGCTCATTGCTCATTGAATTACACAGTGCTTTACATATTCACTTTCCAAATTAAAATTCAGTAACTTTGTGAACCTTAGCAATAATATGTTCATAACTACCACACAGTAGGATTTCCAATTAATTTTTAACAGAGTCAAACTCATAGCTTTTTTTGTCTAAGTTAAATCTTTTAGTTGTAAATATGTAAACCAGTGGCAGATTCTAGTTCTTCCTTAAACCTGAGGATAGGATCACCAAAATTAGCAGTTATTATTTTACCATAAGTCCATCAGTTCAGCTCGCCACCATTTCTTTGTTAAAAAAAAAAAAAGCTTCATCTGGTCTATTTTTGTGCTGACAGCAGCACAGAAGAAGTTAAAACCAAATAATAATATTGGAAAAACCCAATAACCCATATAAACAAAGGTTAGGGTCAATAAAAATATTTCAGTATTACAAATTGTTAAAAGAGTAAAAACAAAAAAATAAAAATAAGGTACAGATGAGAAATCAGGGTAAGAATAAAACACATACAATCTAAAGAGGACTTCAGTCACCTATGCCAAAGGCCTGGGCAAAAAGATCCCAGGCTGTTCAAACATTAGTACTCTAGATTGGGAGCTATTCAAATCTTGAGGGAATTTCATTTCAAAGAAGCTACAGAAGGTGTAATAACTGTCATATTTTCACGTAACTATTCTCATACATGTTCCATAAGGAAAAAAAGTTATAATAAAATATTTACATGCTTTCTGCCATTGTAAAATATTTTTAAAACTTGATTGACATAAGCATTTTTATGTAAACATTCTGATAAGCCTAATTGTTTACTGAGGAGTTACATTTGAATTTCAGATTTTAAAAAGATGAATTTTGTTTTGCATACTGGAAATACAATACAAATTTACCAATTACTTTTAAAATGCAGTCTGACTGCAATTTCATCATACATCTGCGTCACATAGTATACATATTCTTTATCTGTTTATCTAATATAGTTTATTGACAAACCAGATTGGTAATTCTGATTTGACGATCTCTGATATAACTAGCAACTTGGTTACTAAGTAAAGCAGTCACTAAGAGAACCTATGACTGTGTTTACTATCTTCAGCTTTCCTTGACTTTATAGACTTGTAGAGATTGTACATGTGAAAATTGATTGCAAAGTTATTTTTTCATTACCATCATAAGTGTAAAGAGTCGCTAAATGAAAACTACTATGTTAGACATAACAGACACACACATAGAAAATCTGATATATAAAATATTTTATTTACTTCAAAAGAACCTCATTCCTAAAAATCTCCTTTATAACATATATGTATGTGGGTACTTTTTAAAAATATATTATTTTGGAAAGGATGTTATATGTCATTTACATAAATGGATAAACTGGTATAATTGTTGAGAGACATGTAAGACATGTAGATCACGTTATCACTTCCTCCTCTTGTACAGATGCTGCAACTAACCTTAGACATTTTAAATACAGTGAAACATTAATTCTGTAATTTAAAAAAAAAAAAACTATAGGGTTTGCCTTCAAATTTGAAAAATTTCTATTAAATGTTCTACCATAAGTCAAATGCAGCCCTATACTTATACAGTATACTTTGAACACAAGTTTACTAAACTTATTCCCTGGTGAATAGAGGAGCAAGTTATAAAACTATCTTTTTTCACATCAGATATGTTAAGTATGTGATTTCCTAGAATTCCCAGTCAACAATTATGGCTCCTGACAAAACCCTAGTAGTAGCAATCTATTGGAAAACTTCTATAGTGGACACTATCTAAAGGTTACATTTCATAGTTGAATAATAATAGAATGGTTTTATCATTCATTTATTATTCAAAGCCCTTGAATAATGTTTGCTACTTTTGAAGTACGCTATATCCTGGTTGAAAGTCAGTTTGGTATAGTGGTTAAAATATCAGGCTACAAACCAGAGGTTGTGATTCTGGTCCTGCTTTTTGACAATTGTATGATTTTGGGCCAATCTTGGCCTAGGAAGAACACAATGGCCAATCACTTCTGAAAAGCTTTGTCCAGATTTTTCCTATGAGAATCAGACATGATTGAACAGAAGAAAAAAATATTATACATGAAGCATTTTGTTCATTTGAATAAAACAATAGATTAGCCTTTTGACTAAGTATTTTTAAAAATTACAAATACCATTTGGGAGTTTGGGAATCCTTGATAACAAATACATTTGTTTATAACTCAAACTAAATTAATCCTATCTGTGTTACACTACAGGTAAAATATTTTTGCCATTGTAAGAATATGCATAAAAATGATATTGCATAGGATTACAGAATACCGCTATGTAGATTTGTTAAAATGGTAATGCTAATATATGTATATTAAAATGGTAATGCTAATATATGTATAATATATTGAAACCACATCTTTAAAATAATCTGGTAATAATATAAATATAATTTATAGAGATGGCATAAATAGTACAAATTATGGCAACACAATAAGCCCACAATTTTTGGATTAGAAAAGACTGCAAAATATTCCTCATTATATTATAGGATAGATGTTGTAAACATTGCCAAAGGGTTATTTTGTGGTCCGTGCAATGCTTTGAGCATGCATAGGCAACCCATGAGGCATCTGTCAGTATCTCCTTAAATCATATGCATCTTTTTCTAGAGAGTAATAGCTACGGACTGTAATCATGCAATCTCAAGCAAAAGCCCTACTGGTTCAAGTAGTTGTCAACAGGTGCTACACAATCCCTCATGTGCTCTGAATTACTGCACTGCTCCTGAATCAGTTTTGTTTGGATCATCTTATACTGTGATCTCTTCTATTGGGCAACTGAATTGATTTATTTTTGGCTCAGCTGCACTACAGTGCAGAAAAACTAGTCTGAAACTTGTGACTTCCCCATTTGGAATAGCTTTTGCTTCTCTATGACTTCCACTTCCTGAGCTATAGACTCCCAAGGGTCTTCAAACTTGACAGCTTTAAGACTTGTGGACTTCAACTCCCAGAATTCCTGAGCTAACATGACTGGAGGAGGAATTCTGGGAGTTGAAGGCCACAAGTCTTAAAGCTATCAAGTTTGAAGATCCTGCTCTTAAGTGAGTTAAGAGCCTCACAGTTTCTTATGATTCAGGAAACTTTCTTTTTTTGCATATGATCAGAGAAATGCACATAATATTAAGTGAAGTCATGGAAGTGCAAATAATTTAATTTCCTTTTATTCATGTTGAAGGAGAAGGTGATTCTTTTTATTAATTCTAGGATTGATGGCAGCTTAAACATGGCAATGATTTCATGATATTCTGTACTTACTGTTCTCTATATTTCAAAACTGGGAATAGTGAAGATGATTGTGGATGATTGTGGATGATTTTCAAATTGCTTTTGATAAATTTGGGGATAATACAATTGCAATTTGGAAGTGCCCTGTGAATACTTAACTTTGGAAGTGGGCATAATTATGTCACAACTTTATGATATTGTTATTTCTTGAGAACAAGGACAATTGTCTTGTCTTCTGCTTTGTCTATCTGAAAATAAGCTCTGCTTCTTTTCAAGGAAAATTTGAAGTTGGAAAAGCCATTCTAGAGCTTTATAGCCATGTCTAGTATTCCCACCTTGTTTCTTCACATGTTATCCTAGAAAAAGCTAGTATGTTTTTACAAGTTAATAGAGCTGATATAAATGAAACCTGATGCTCATCTTATGCATTAGCTGGATTACACTCAAATGCATTTTCCAAAATATGTTATACAACCTAAGAAATGAGAAGGCTGTGGGCTTTAATATACACAAGTGCAATGAACACAAGGAACATTCTTTGTGAAAAGCAATGTGAAATAAAATGTTACATTGGTCCAAATGTAAAATTAATGCCTTAAGCGTACCTACACTTAAATTCTGGGAATTGTTTAATGCTTTAATATGTAGTTCTTTAATTTAAACAGATCCCTAAAGATAGATAAAGCATGAATAGCATTAGTGTTTTACACTTTTTATTTATATCCCATCTTTATTATTTTTATAAGTAACTCAAGATAGTAAACATACCTAAAGTGATCCACCTTGTCAGGAAGGAGAAAATTGAGGCCCACCTGAAGGGACGTGTTGAGGAATTTGCGGATTTTCTGGAAGATAAAGACTTGGTTCCCAGTTAGATGCCGGCATGGTTGCTGGTCCGGTGGAAGCCCCTGAAGCAGATTCTTGCCCTGTTATCTGGGAACAGTTTGACCCTGTTGCTCCTGAGGAAGTGGACAGGATCCTAAGGAGTATGTGAACAAGCACCTGTGTTTTAGACCCATGTCCCTCCTGGCTTGTGAAAGCTTCCCAGGAGGTGACAGGCGGGTGGATTCTGGTGGTGATTGATGCTTCTCTACAGGAGGGAGTGCCCCAGCACTTTAAGGAGGCTGTGGTCTGCCCTCTTCTTAAGAAGCCATCACTGGACTCCACCCGGTTGGATAATTTCTGACCTGTCTCCAACCTCCCCTTTTTGGGGAATATTGTGGAAAAGGTGGTCACACAGCAGCTCCAGAGGTTTCTGGATGAAACGGATTATCTCAACCTCCTACCAATCAGATTCAGGCCTGGACAGAAACGACATTGGATGCACTTTTGGATGATCTCTTACGGGAACAGGATAGACTAGTGCATCCATCCTTGCTCTACTTGACCTCTCAGCAGCTTTCGATATCATCAACCATGGTATTCTCTTGGAGTGGCTTTGGGTGATGGGAGTGGGAGGCCTTTTGCTATCCTGGTTCATTTCCTTCCTCTGCAGCTGCTCTCAGTCAGTGTTGATAGGGAAGAGATCCAGCCTTTGCCCACTGCTTCATGGGGTTCTGCAGGGCTCGGTACTTTCTTCTGCTCCTGTTCAACGTTTATATGAAGCCGTTTAGTGAGATCATCCATCACCATGCACTGAGGTATCACCAATATGCTGATGATACTCAGCTGTGTGTCTCGGCCCATGGTGAGTTAAGTGCCATGTTCTCCCTCACAGTGCCTGGAGGCTGTTAGGGGCTGGATGGGGAGCAACGGGTTGAAACTAAACCCTTGGAAAACCAAGTGGCTCTGGGTTTGGGTTTAGTTGGCTCAGATAATTGGCACTTTTGGTTTTTAATGGTGTGGCACTATCCCAAATAGGCCCTATGTGTAATCTAGGGGTTCTCCTGCACTCATGACTCCTGCTCAAATAGCAGGTGGTAGTTGTGGCCAGGACGGCCTTTGCGCAATTCTGAGTTGTGTGCCAGTTATGCCCTTTCCTGGACCAACTGTTCCTATTCACAGTCACTCATGCTCTAGTCATTTCCCATCTTGATTATTGCAATGCACTCTACATGGGGCTGCCCTTGAAGAGCATCCGGAAGTTGGTGCAAAATGCAGCTGCCCACATGGTTTTGTGTAAAACCCGATGTGTATCTCCTCTCCTACGGGAACTGCATTGGTTGCCGATTCGCTTCCAGGTGCAATTCAAGGTGCTGGTTGTCACCTTTAAAGACTTTTATGGCTTGGGACCAGGTTATCCAAGGGACTGTCTCTTGCCGTGGATCCCATCCCCAGGGAAATACACCTGGTGGAACCCAGAAAAAGGGCCTTCTCTGTGGTAGCTCCCTCTCTCTGTAACATCATTCCCCCAGAGATTAGAACGGCCCCCACTCTAATACTCTTCCGGAAGGCACTGAAGACCTGGTTTTGCCAGCTGGGCTGGGGAACCCAGTGCGGGATCAAGCTCATTAAATGGCTTGTGTGATCTGCTGTCGCTGGGGCAGGGGGTGGAGATGGGGGTGATTTTGTTATATTGTACTATATTAATTTATTTGATTCTTTTTGTTAATTTTTATTGTTTTAAATGTGGTTTTATATTCTATAAGCCGCCTTGAGTCACCATGGGCAAATAGGCAGCAATATACATTCGATAAATAAATAATACTTCTTCTTCCTATTATTCCCACAACAGCTACCCTGTGCTGAGAGAATGTGTAAATGGTAATTTAAAAGAGAATGCATACAAAAAGGAAACATATTTCCAAGGAACATACCAATAAACAGGGCTTGGCCAACATTAGGCTATCTCTTTTACTTGGTAAGTGGCTCAGGAGTAATAGATGATGTGTAATTTTGAAGCTAATTAAGAAATTTCTATTGGCAAGAAGAACTAGGACAATTTCATGAGCCAAATCCTGCAAAGGACATAGCGCTACCTCAGAATTTTTGTCAAAAATGAGATAAGAGTGTGACAAGAATCTATCTACCATGACTTAACTTTTTAATAACTTATTTCATAAAATTTCTAAATAGAGTCACCACAAATAGCAAAATTACAAGGTTCTATCTACACTATCACATGAAAACTCAGAACTACAGGGTTCTATTTGCATTAGCCAATTGGTGTGCTTGGCTGCTCCCATGTGATGGAGCAAGGATGGAGCCTGCAGCACCTAGTGTTGCCTGCGTTTCTGAACACATGAATACTGAAATATATTTCTTTTCCATGATATGGAAGCAAGTTCAGACTTATATGAACCAAGTGGATCTGAGTATGTTCCAGAAACTGAAGATGACCAATTGGATATGGAACTTTTAATTGAAAATGAGTGAGTCAAACTTTTTTACTATCAAACTGTATTCAACAATGAATTTAACCTGGCATTCCACATACCCCCCTAAAAATTGCTGTGACCTTTGCAAGGAACATAAAATTGCCTCTTCAATTGGGCAGGTAGAAGAGATGCTACAAAAGAAATATGATTCATAAATCCAACAGAAGAATTTAATGAGAGATCACAGACAGGAAGAAAGAGGAGACAAAACTAGGCTGGTAATATGTTTTGGCATGGAGAATGTCATCACTTTACCAGAATCTGGTAGAAGCAGGTTTTTTTACAAGCATAAACTTAACTAGTACAATATGACTGCTCACACATCACATATAGGACAAGAGTACTGTACCATTTGGATGGAATTAATGGGAGGATGTGCTAGAAGCTAGTGCCATAGTACAAATTTTGGAAAATGTAGTGCAAGATCAACCATATGCAATGCATCTAACATTAAGGAGTGACAGCTGGATTCCACAAAATAGGAACTCACACATGTCTTTTGCAATAACAGATTTTTTTCAGAAACACCCAAACATTGAAAGGATTGAAATGAAGTTTTCTGTACCAGGCCACTCTTGCGTTCAAGAAGTGGATAATATGCAAAGCATAATTAAAGTGCTATGCTACCAGCAGAATTATTTTCACCAGCTTCCTAAGATTGCTGAAAAAGCCAAATAATGCCAGCTATTTAAAAATCATCCAGATGAAGCCCGCACATTTTAAAAATTATTCCATATATTCAAAGCAGTTTCAGTCCAATCATGTGCCATATGCTAAAGTTTCACAAATAAAATTCATCTAGACTCATTCAACAGTAAGGTTCAAGACGAGGAGTGTTCACGGGAAACCTGCTTCACCAATACCAACTGCCACATCTGTTACATTGCCTGTGCCTAAGACAGAGTTATAAATACACACACTATCCAAAACAAAACAAGATGACATAGAAAGTATGCTCAAATGGATGCCTAAAATCAATAATGACTATTACTGCACCATTTTGAAGAAACCATTATGAAAAATTGGGGTTAAATAGTAATTCTCAGTATTAAGACATACATTTACATTCTTACATTTAGTGCTGAACCTTCAAATAGTGATTTACAAGCATTTTATGGTCACAAAAACAAATTTAATATTAAATTGAATTCAATGCTTTTTTAAAAATTAAACTTTATAATTCTCATTTTTATGATGTAACTTAATGTGACAAGGTTCTATCTGATATTTGGAGCCTCCAGTATGACCCCAAGATGAGTCACCATTGGCCTCATTTTTTTTCTTGCATGTAATATTTGTTGACAGGCTCACATACCAAAATTTTCCTATCTGTGTACAATGGGGTAACCAGAACAATTTTTCAAATGTTTAAGGCTCATTTCCCGAAAAAAGGTCATGACACACATAGAAACCTGTAATTCTGAGGTAGTGATAAGTAAGTATGAACAAGGTTCTTTGAACACTGTATCCTGGCATGAAACAGTACATAAAGGGTCCCAGATGATTTGCTGCTCCTGGGCTCTGCTGGAGCTGTAGTCTAATCATCCTCTCAATAAATGTATCCTAAAGGAGAAGGCTGAAAACTAGATAAACATTGCCCAGGATTGTCAAGTTCAGCAATGATTTCACAAGCAGAGGATGCACTACCACTTTCTTCGAGAAAGGCAGATTCAGCTCCGCTCAAGGATAAATTTACCACCAGATGGATTTTCCACAGTTCACCTATAGATACATAAATCTAATGAGCAACTGAGTGGCTTATATAAGGAGCCTGCTCTAATTCAAAGGTAATCTAAATGTTAATTCATCATATTTTATTTATTTAACATATACATGGCTGCTTATTTCACTGAATATGATTCTGAGCAAGTGTACAATTAATAATAAAAACATCAAAGCTATTAAAAACTTTAAAAATAAATAAAATCAAGATTCCTTGATTATTATTCATAGCGCCCTGTAGATATTCTTGTGACCTATCTCTCCCCAACTTGGGAATGGTTTAAACAGGAGTGCTGCCTATTTGTGTATGTGATAAGAGTGAATGAGAAGTGTTCTTTTTGCCACAATGCAATCCTTGATATGGACTCTTACCTGTGCTTGGTTGAGTTGGATGTTTGTATTTCTCCAATGATGTATTTTTGTTGTTTCATTTTCTGAAGTGCCATGGAAAAATCAGAATCCTGCATGGGATCAGTGAAAAAGAGAGGCTGCATATGGGAGATCTGATTATGCAATCATTCCAAGCAGGGATTGCTGTGAAATGTTTACCAGATCCCAAGAAAAACCTCAGACTCTCTCTGAAATCAATTCAAATTCATTAGGTGCTACAGCTGATTGATCAAATAGGATGTAACTGTTGGGGGTGGGAATAGTACAAAGATAGTGTCAACAAGACAAAAGCAAGCAAAGAGTGACTATCATGACTAACAAATAATGGTAATGTCTTCTGTTTTAGTTCATATTTCAAACTCCTTGAGATGAAAAACAAACAAACGCCAGATTTAGAGCAGATCTAATTCCATATATCTATTGGACCTTCAGTAATCTAGGTCAGATCCATTCCTGATGTTGAGAATAAAGAATACTACTTTGATGGAAATATAGAGTTGTTTTCCTGATCTGGTCTACCTAGTGGGACTAACATTTGTTATAATGGTTGTGATTTCTGAATCCCATAACACTTTACATAATATAAGGGCAACTTTATCTCTCTCCGAACTATCAGTTTTGGAGACTTCACTACTAGCTATATGATGGAATTGGTTAGCTTATACATAAATCAACTACTTCTTAGAGCCCAACTTTAACAGTATCATCTCACATCTGGTTTTGAGAAACCTGCTAAGGTTTCCCTGATGACAATTGCCAATGCATTCACCTAGAATTATAGCTGATGAACAGAATCCAGGTGTGCATATATCAAAGAGGGATGAATCTCATTAATACTTGCCAGGTTGGCTACCTTATCCATAATAACAGCATGAATCTTTGTCTTGTTACAAAGCACTTAAGTCTCAGTAATACTTGCCAGGCTGTCTGTCTCATCCATAATAAGATCATGGATCTTTGTCTTGCTACAAAACAACATGTCACTTGACAACATCAGCTGGAGACAAGGGCCACTGAGGACTGGTGACTTTGCAGCAGGGACGAGACTGAGAACAAGAAAGTAGAATTGGTATCAAATAATTTGTGCTGTATGTGGTCTGCTCCCAGATTCCTACCATCTTTCCCTATTCTCAAAATGCAAGTGCTAAAAATAACTTGAACATTCTAAATTTTATATATACAATGTGATCCATGCATACCTACTAAGTTATCCCCATTTAGTTAAGTGAAAATGAATCTATGGAAGTCCATGGAGGATTGCAACTCCAGAAATAGTGGAGCAGCTATAAAGATCCAGGGCTTTGCTAGTTCAAAGTGGCCAGGTGGCATGTTCTAGCTCATTGACCCCAGCAAGTTTTTTTTTTTTTTTTTGGTCTTCCCTTCTATTTTAAATGAATGAGAGGGGAAATGATTTAGTTCATTATGTTAAACCACAGTTGAGGATGATCAGCCTAAATAAATTACATATGTGTGAACTCGGTGATAAAAAATCTGAGTTCTAGGCCAACTTAAATGAGAAAGACCATCCAGAAGGTTATTGGAGAAGTAAATGGTTTTGAGTCCAGGATTGTTCTAGCCATTCCCTTCACTGCACCCGGTTTCAGCATTTATGGCAAGAACAATTATCAATGTTGCTTCTGTGTCTGTAGAATTTATGTTGGAATCCTGCAACTCTGGGAATGCAGATTGTTCAGCTCTGAAATAGGGTTTTGCCTACAAAAAAAAATCAAACCAGAAGAAAATAATGAGTCTTTAATGTATCATACTTTAGGTATGAAAATAATGCCTTCCTTCCAGCCTTCCTATTTTTCCACAGTGCAAAAGACCATCTGATGTCCCATACTTCAGAGTAAGCCTTCTCATGTATTAAAAATGTATATTACAACAAATACCTTAATACACCTGAGACAATTATTTTCCAAATAGGTTTCCTGATGCATAACAAATGCTTTTGTTTTTTTTGTTTGCTATGATTGCTATTTCCTTGTTATTAAACACTAATTTGTTGAGAATGGCTTTTTTCTTCCATATGGTGTATTTTGTTGCTTTCGGTAATATATGTGCTGTTTTAAGTTTGCTTTCCTACACTTTATGCTTTCCCTGAATATTTTGTTCTTGCTCATTTTGTGTTCATTTGGAGATTTTTCTTAGTAATAGTCTCTATACAGCTGGCTCACTCAGTTGTGTAACTCTTAATAAGATTTTTCTAATTATTTTAGCAAACAGGATTCTTTTTCATGTTTATAATTTTACAACCACATGTCACTGAAGATATCATTCATGTGTTATAGCCAATCTGTCTCTCTTCTGTTTTTTAACTGCAAAAGTATCTTGAATTTTCAAAGCATTAGATTTACTTTTCGGAAGGACTCTATCGTGGTACTCTAGCCACTAAGGTTTACAGATTATGAGTTTTGATCAACTATAAACCATTGCCACATATGGTTTATTCAGTAGACCATGATTAACCATGTGTTATGGCATATTGTGAGACCTCAGACAGTTGTATGAAAACTGGTTATTATGGTTATTCACTCTTTGTTTATGACTATTAGATTGAGTTGCCTAGGAAAAGTTCCAAGGATAGAAATTACTGGATGCCTAATTCAGGAAATTGGCTTGAAAATGCTCCCTTTTGAAGTAATATTGCATGCCTTTTAAAAAGAGTCCATGTGTATTATTATCTGTGTTTTTTAAATATAAATGTTAGTTTTATCTCCAAGATCTGAATATAACAATAAAATTGAGAAACATATCCGTTCAGTGGGTGAAAGGCTAATAATATACAGGTAATCCTTGATTTACAATCATTGATTGAGGACTGTTCAAAGTTAAATGGTCCAAATTCTCACACAACTGTTTTAAGTGCCAATTGCCAAGAGTTCAAATTTTGATCACGTGAAACCCCCCCTCCACACAGTTACAAGTTCAAAATTCAGGCACTTGGCAAATGACATATATTTACAAGGATTGCAGCATCCCAGGGCTATATGATCTTCATTTGTGACCTTCCCAGTTGCCTTGTGATTAGCAAAGTCAGTGGGAAAGCTACGTTTGTGTGATTATGTCGTTCACTTATAACAACCATGGCAAAAGTCATAAGATCAGACACCACTAATTTAACAATCACCTTGCTTAGCAATGGAACTTCTGATCCCAATTGTCATAAGTCAAGGATCATCTGTAAAACAGCTTTTAATTTTTAATTTTTAACTTTTTTTTCTTTTTTGTCATCCTGCAACAACAGGTTGTCCAATTACTGCTAGGTAATCTAACAGTACTTTACTACTATTTCACATAGCATTTTCAAAAAAACAGCTCAATATTTCTGAAATAAGGAAAAACTGCTTCACTTTCTTCAGCAGCTCATTTTGTTTTATTTATCAAACAGATTTCTAACCTAGGCCTTTGGTCCAAACTATGAGGAGTTTCTTCTCAGCAAAGAAGGCAATCAGATCAGAACATCATGAATAGAATAAAGAATGAATTGCTACTTTGAAGGCAGGCTAAGGTATGTAATCCTATGTATGTTTACATATTAAAAGTTCAGTTGGGTTTACTTTCATGTAAATATGCACAGGATGACAACTGATCTTTCATCTTCTCATGTTAAGGGTTCTTGAAATATTGCTAAAGTCTCCAAGCATTTGTTTCCATCTTGCACCAGATTCAGTTGCTGAATCTGGTGTAAGATGGAGGGAGGCAGGGAAGGAAGGGGGGAGAGGGGACGGGAAGGAGTGAGTGAGTTAGGGATGAGAAGGTGGGAGGCAGGAAACTGGCAATGCCCACTGTGGAGATGCCCACTGCAGCCACATCCACTCCGGCCACACTCCCCTGCCCTCCTGAGATCAAGTACAACCCTCAATGTGGCCCTCAATGAAATCAAGTTTGACCCCCCCCCATGCTTTAGATCATAATCTCTATAAGATCTAGTTAACGTGGGCAGTGATGCACACATCCAGTGTTTGCTATTTTCTCCATCTCTCTGCTGTTATCTAAGAAAGGTTTTTAATTTAATTTTCATATATGAACATCTGTAGGAAGTGGTTACATTACTTTATGGTGATATCTGAATGATTTGAGGTATGTTATTGGTTCAACTATGCCTTATTGCAATGAATAAGATCAAAAGAAAGTCAATAAAACTAATGGCATGTGTTGGCTGTTATTCATTTGTTGCATTTAGGCAAAAAAAACCCAAATGCACAAGTATAAAATAAGTTGATATCTGGCTCAATAGTATGTAACTGTGAGAGGGATGTTGGAGTTCTAGAATGAGTATCTGAAATGGGTTAAGACTACTTAAATGATGAGCAAGCTTGCTTGGGATAATACAGAGTTTCACTTTAGTAAATGCCTTGAATAATCTAGCATGAATATAGGGGGAAAACCCCAACGCTCAAATAAACTGTTGTTTCTCAAATAAAAAGAATAATCTGGGTTGCTTGTTTTTCTTCCAACAGTCGAGAATTAGAAAATATAGAGCAAAATGTCTTTCACGCACACATCCAAGTAGATTGGATTGGACAGTCACTTTAAAGTTACTTAATATTGTCAGAAGCAATGTTTGTTGTCTCTGTCCATTTCTTTGTCCATGGTTTATTCAACCATTGGCTCAAGTAATGCAATTGTTTTACTCAATACTATTCTGAAATATTTCAGAAAAAATTTCCTGAGAATTATTCATTGTAGAATTCTCTTCTTAAGAGAATCTTTGATTGGGGATTCTGTCACATAATCATAGTTTGCTAACAATACCATAAAGAAAAGAATTTTGGAAAGTAGTTTAAGGTTGGGGTTAGGGTAGACTAAATAATTTTGTTTCAATTTTTCAAATTATCTGTTGCTTCTGAATAATATGTGCACATGTATCTGTGTGTGTGTGTGTGTGTGTTGTATTATGTTATTATTATACATCAAATTATAATCAATATGCTTCACCTGTTGCATCCCTGGCAGATGACTGACACTCCATCATCCTCCCTTATTCAGACTTATAAAGGTTACATCCTCCATGGTAGACATACCACCTTCTTCTGTGATGCAGTTTCTTAAACTGTTTGTCAAATTGCAAGCCCTGCACTGGAAAGCTGCCAGGACTCTTTTTCAGCAGTAGTGGCAGTGGCTCAAATCGTAACCCAGGACAGGGCTGACTGACTGTCACTGAATCGCTTTGGTTCGAAGGTGAGTTACTTTGTGAAAACTTAATCATTGGTTCTGTATTTTAAAAAGTATGGATTAAAAATTAAGTGTGTTCCCCAACAGCTGTCTTTAAGTCCCAAAAGTGCTTTTTTCAGGAGGCAACTGGATTTTCTTGTTTTTTCTTTTGAAGACATTTTGCTTCTCATCCAAGAAGCTTCTTCAGCTCTCACAGGATAGTGGGGAATGGAAGGATTTCCCTTGAGGGGAAGGATCCCTACTATCCTATCAGAGCTGAAGAAGTTTCTTGGATGGGAAGTGAAATGTCCAGTTGCCTCCTGAAAAAAGTCCAGTTGCCTCCTGAAAAAAGCACCTTTGGGACAACCATGACCTGGGTGATTGAGAATCTCAACAGACTTTTAGATGTCTTTAAGATGAGGCTCACGAATATCTCAAGGTATTTATTACCTAAAGAATAACCAGAGAACTAATGGGAGCATCATTTTTATCCTCTATGTGCCTTTTTTTTTTTACAGAAAAATGTGACTTTTTTTCTCATACAAGTAGTCATCAATTTACAACTATCTGTTTCCTAACCATTTGAAGTTACTACAACACTTGAACAAGTGACCTACAACTATTCCTCACACTTATGACTATGTAATGCTTGGCAACCAGCATGTATTTATAATGGTCCAGCATCCTAGAGTAGTGTGATTGCTATTTGCAATCTTCCCAGCTGGCTTCCAGCCAGCAAAGTCAATGGGGGAAAGCAAACTCGCTTAACAATCACATGATTCACTTAACTGTGGTGATTTGTTTAACAACTATGGAAAAAAGGGGTAAAATTGATATACTCAACAACCTCCTTGCTTAGCCTCCAAAATTCTGGTTTCAATTTTGGCCATAATTCAAGAACTACTTGTAATTTCTTGGGAATTCTATGCACTTGCCTGAATGCCACTCATGATCACTTAATTAATAAACATAATAGCATTTATTTGGAACATTGGAATGTTCAGTGGTAGCACTTTCAGGATTTATGTTTGTCAGAGGTATCATGTGCTTTTAAAGGTGCTAGAAATGAATAGAGAATATTCCAGGAATAGCATTATAACATGTCATTATAGAGTGTCATTCATTAGGAGAGTGATGTTCCACAGGTTATGCAGGCACCACTTTGGGAAATGAAAATAATAGCCGCCAACTAGGACCCACTGAGAAGTAGTATACTACTGTCAGCACTGTCAAAGGGGCTTAGGTGAGAGAAAGGTATAGTCTATTCAGCTGACTGCATTCACAACAATTTTTGGGACAACCATAATGTCACCAGTACTAGTTTCTAAAATTGCAACACTAATAGAGGAATAAAAATGTTATTTTCAAAGTTTGCGTCCAAGTACAGGAATCTCTGGAGAAGAGGCTCTAAGAACAGGAAATAGATACTGCATTTCAGTAAACATATCTTGGAGACAGCTCTTGGCAAGACCAGTTTGTTCTAAATTAAAGTTCTATAACTTGCTATAAAATCTTATATGCTTCTTTCCATTTCTTTCTACATATTGGCACATGATTTATTGATCCAAAACTGCATAATATAATGGACATTATAGTGTATTGAACAAAAACAAGATAATATGAAAGGAAAACCTTAACAAAGCAAAGATAAAAATTAGGATGAAAATTAGTGTTTATCAGTGATTGCTTAGAACTGCTGGACCAGGTAACTTCCAGTAGGAAAAACAAATACTTTCAGTAGGATGTAAATGAATTCTTTGTAGCTTTGTTCTCATGAAAAGGAGAATAATTTGAAAAACGTTTGGTGGTTATGGTACTGTTAGGTATTCTATTAAAATAAATAAGTACATCCTGGTAAAGATGTTCCCATGTGCTTTATTTTATTCATTGCCAACAAGAAGAATTAAGCTAACAGCAAAGAAATAAAGATCACAATAAAATATCACATTCACAAAAAAGGAGAGAAATATAGAAAATGAATCAATAAATGAGAGTATAAATATAGTATAATTTCACAAATAATAATCAACTCCCTTGGAAAAAGTTGCCTCCCATAAATCACACGATAAAACCAAAGGAATAATGGGAGTAGATAGACCTTCCATAGCACTGGGACCTTATCAGAAAAGTTTGTTCTTTCTTATTAAACCTCTGCCTCTTCTTAACTGTAAAAAGGTGTAGATTCTTTCATATAAGGAGTGAATACAGATTCCTAATTGTGTTTTCTTCATTTTTACTGGAAAAATGTTTTTGTGAAATTTCATTATATCGGCTTTCCCCAATCTGGTCCATTCCAGATGGACATAGTACACAGAATAAAGAATAACAGAATTGGGAGATATTTTGGAGGTCATCTAGTCCAACTCCCCGCAGAAGCAGGATGAGCTGGACTTCATTTTGCATCAGATGAGCTGGATTTCATTTCTCACCATCTCAGTTGTTATATCATCATTAGGAACTGGGAAATTATTGCCTATTAATAATGAACTATGTATGTTGAACTATATATAGGAGGAAAAGTCATAGTTCAACCTGTATAATAGCCCAATGTTACAAATTCCCCAAAGGCTTCTGGGAATTGTCCAGAAGAACCATGAATATGCTCGGAAGGCACAGAATGCTGAACAGAATGAAAAATGTCTCAATTGAGTACTACATGTATAGTATATAGGTAGTATTCAACTTAGAACAGTTCATTTAATTACCGTTTGAAGTTACAATGGCACTGAAAAAAGTGACATGATCATTTTTCACATGATCATTGCAGCATCCCCATGCTCATGTGATTAAACTTCAGATGCTTGGCAACTGACTTATATTCATAATGGTCTCAGTTCCTTGGGGTCATGTGATCAGCTTCTATGGCTTTTTGACAAGGAAAATCAATGGGAAACCACATTCACTTAACAACCGTGTTATTAACTTAACTACAGTGAATGACTTAACAACTGTGGCAAGAAAAATCATAAAATGGGGCAAGACTCACTTAACAAATACAACAGAAATGTTGGGCTCAATTGTGGGTCGTACGAACTACCTGCATGTAACTCTTAGGATTTGAGTGCATATTGAGTGTTTGGCAAAAATAGCTTGAAAGTTGTTAATAGCATATAATGTCTGAAAGAAATAGCACATAAGTCATAAACTAGAATTCAGAAATATGGCACTTAGATCAGAAGTATTCAATCTGATACTTTTATTGACACCAATATATCCTTCCTTACAAGCCATCCAGGCTCCTTTTCCACCTGATTTTGTTTTCAGTTGAAAAACTGACATGGGATACACTTTTTCCAAGTTGGTAAGGAGTATTGGATGGGCAAACAATAATATGTTCCTCTTCTGTCACCAGTCGTAAAATAGGTGTTTTCATACTCAATGTGGCAGCCATTATATGAATGGAGAATAATTTACTGTAAGTGTCCACAACATGATCTAAATGGGACACTGCCCACAACATTGCCAATCTGCTTTGTTGCATCTACCTCCAGATAGATTAATGGTCAAGGATTAAAAAAAATGTCAATGACAAAGGATTTTCTAAATCCTCAAAATTATTTTATGTGACCATTTCAAATTATTAAACAATTTTAATAATTAATTTAATAATTAATTTAATATAGTTTTCCCTACATAGTGTCTTGTAAGTGTGTTAGACTGCAACACATACAGTTTCCAGTTAAGGCCATTTGTCTAAAAATATGTTAAGTTTTATCTAGAGCAGGGGTGTCAAACATGCATCATCATGGCATCACATGACATATTGTGACTTATATTAAGCCTGTGTTCCCCAACCAGGGTTAAGGAGACAAGCTAAACAGAATGCACAGCGTTAGTCAGATAGGCACACAGATAAATGTGTGAGATAAGTTTGTATGTTTGTTAACATACAGTAAAAATAACAGATACGCTTGTGCTATCAAAATATAGTTTATTCCATTTAGAGTTAAAAGCATAGTCAAAATAACAGTCCATTAGTCATGTATCGTTTTAGTCAGTCCATTCAAGGATATTCAATTAGCAAAGTCCATGTAGAATATCCAATGTCAGTTCACTTACAATAAATCAGTCCTTTCTCTCTCCCTTTCCAGGAGGAGAAAAATGCAGTCTTTCAATCCATGCAGTAATTAGGGATCATCAAGCCAGAGAGAGCAAGCTGCCGTTGTCTTGCTTCTTTTATGATGCTTTATGATTTATGATTCTTTTATGATTACAACCACTCCCTTAATTATATTCCTACAGTTAAAGTTGCAGACACTTTAACTAACAAACCATGATAACATATTTATTATTTTACCTAAACCAGTTAGGGTAAACAATATTATCCCTAACATTCTCCCCTTTTAGGTTAATAATAATAATATAACTATTTATACTTTTAAATTATAGTAGTTACAACTTTCTTTAAACTTGACTACTCCTTGAGCTTTTGTAAATGTTTTCTTCTGTCATGCAGTATTCCAATTTAATTAGCCCATTCTTTACAGATTCTCTAACATTTAAGTATCTTAAATCAGTATGCTTTGATCTAGTTTTTACAGCAACATTAGTAGCTAACTTTATGGTTGCCTGGTTGTCCTCATACACAATAATGGAATCTTTAACAGTTATACCCATGTCTAATAATAACTGTTTGTACAAAATTAAGTCAGTGCATAATAATGACAGACATGAAAATTCCGCTTCCATCGTGGACAAGCTAATATGCTGTTGTCTGATTGACCTCCACCCTATTAGTGTCTTACCAAATAATATAGCCATCCCAGATGTTGATTTTCTAGTGTTTATGTCAGTTGCAAAACTTGCATCTGCATAGGCACGAAGACTCAAATCACCCTTTGGTTCTATATACAATGCATGGTTCATTGTTCCTTTAAGATATCTTAAAATTCTCTTTAATGATTGCCAATGACATTGATGTGGATCTGAATTAAAACGAGCCAGCTGATTAACACTATAAGCTATATCTGGCCTAGACCAATTGCTTATATATGATAAGCTTCCAATCAAAGATTGATATATGGACTTATCAAATTTGGGACTTTGATCATCAGTTTGGCAAACTTCCTGACTCATTGGAGTTTTTGCCCGTTTACAAAGTTCCATTTTATACGTTTTAATTAATTGGCAAATTTTATCTTCTTGAGATATCTTAAATCCATTTTTTGTTTTGTTAATTGTCAATCCTAGATACTTTTTAATTTCACCTAAATGCTTTAATTTTATCTTTTTGGCTAATAATGATATAATCTCATTAACAATAATGACACCGTTCCATTATTTTCTCTTTTAAACACACATGGATCTGCTAAACCAGATTTAAAACCTATATTGTTTAACTCTTTCACAATATATTGGTTCCATTGATAGCCAGATTGTTTCAATCCATCAAGGCTTCTTTTCAGTTTCCAACAATCATTACTATTTACTTTATTGTCTTTTATAATAACTGGCTTTTGTAAATATATAGTGTGCTGCAATGGTGCATGCAGACAAGCAGTTTCTACATCTAAATGGTTAATGACATAGTTTTTCTTAGCTGCCCACACTAAAGCTGCTCTCAAAGATGTTGCTTTAAGACTTGGTGCGAAAACTTCATCGTAATCAGATGCAGTTTGATTAAATCCTTGAGCTACCAACCTAGTTTTATGGGTAACAGTCCCATCATTTCCAGTTTTTACTTCAAATATCCATTTGCACCCAATGGATTTTTCTCCTGGAGGTAATTTAGCATCTTCATATACTTTCATTACCTTTAATGAATTTAGTTCTTTTTCCATTGCCTTTTTCCAATTCTCCTGATCCTTAGCAGGATACATCCTAAATTCATCTACACTACTTGGAACTTTAGTTACTTGGCATACTATACTAGCTTGATACCTATCAGGTGGTCTAGTTACACGTGTAGTACGTCTAGGTATTACAGGACTTACAGGTGGACTTTCATTTACTAACTCTTCTTGATTATCTAACTCTTCCTGATCAACTGTTTCCTCTTGTTCTGGTCCTATTTGTTCTTCGTGGACTTCTTCTTTAATTGGACTCTTCTTATAACTAGTCTGTTCTTTCTGCCTTTTGTAGGATTCAATAATTACTTCATTATTTAAATCTTGCTCTAATCTATTCCATCCTACATGTTCTAGGAATTTAGCACTAGCACTGGTGTAAACTCTAGATGTACCTGGTTCCCAGAATCTATAAGATCTATGATTAGATTTATATCCTACAAAAAATAATCTTTTAGCTCTATGCTGTCCTTTGTGTCTGAGTTGTGAAGGGATATGCACCCATGCTGGTGCTCCAAATGTGTGCATGTATCTTCAATCAGGTTTTGTACCATGCCACAATGTGAATGGTAATTCACCTGTTGTTGAATTAACAACATTATTCAATATATAATTACCACACATTATTGCTTCTCCCCATAAATTGTCAGGTAATCCTGAATCAGATAACATAGCACGTGCCATTGATTGCAGTGTTTGGCCTCGTCTCTCTACAAAGGTATTATGTTGTGGCCTATATGGTGCAGACTTTTTATGTTGAATACCTAACATTCTAAGTCTATTCTGGAATTTATTATTTGTAAATTCCGCACCATTATCTGTTATAAGAGTTACTAATTTCTTTTTAGTCTTCCTTTCTGCAGATTTTATCCAATTAAAGAGATTTAGATACGTTTCAGTTTTGCTCTTCATTAAATAGCAAAACCCATATCTAGAATAGTGGTCCATTATGCTTAGTATGTATCGAGCTCCTCCTACACTTGTTTTTTTCAGACCTATTAAATCTGCAAATACTACTTCTAAAGGCTCTTTGGTAGTAAATCCATCAACTCTATTAGCCGGTTTGACCTTAGCTTTGCTTTGATTACAAATAGAACATTGCAAATACTTATTACAAGGTTTCAAACTCATTCCCTTAGATAATTCAACAGTTTTCTTAAGCATTTTAAAATTTAAATGCCCTAGCCTTCGATGTAACAAGTGAATACATTCATCATGAGGTTTCTTATTATCATAAACCGTGTTCGCCACCTCTAAACCATTATCATTTAACACATATAATTCACCTCTTAAAGATGCAGTAATTTTCTTATCTTCTTTTTCAATTATGCAGTTATCTCCTTTAAAGGTAACTACATATCCTAGTTTAACCAAAATTCTAACTGAAATTAAATTAAACTTAAGTTGTGGTACATATAACATTTTTACATTCTCTTTTATGAAAGAACAATATGCTATACCTTGACCCTTAGCTTTCAGTTTCCAGCCATTGGCTAACGATATCTGCTGTGTACTCTGGGACATTTTAATAAAATTTTTGTTATCATTTGTTATACAGTGGGAGTCAACCACCCATAAATTATTTTTTACAGCTCCGTTAATATACATGGCTAACTCTAAATTTTTATTTATCTTTTGATGACTTTTAGTATTCTGGCCAGCGTTCTGGCGCTGTGCTTATTTTCAAAATCTTGCCAAATGTCCTCTTCCTCCACAATTAAAATACTTTTTAATTGCGTATGCAGTAGGAGATTCATTATCTTCTTTTTGAGGTTGCTCCCTCCTTAACTGATCTCTTTCAAGTCTTCTTCTTGCCTCTTCAATCAATCTGCCAATTATATCAGTTAAAGTTAGACTTTCCTTAGGTAAAACTTCAAGGGAAGTGACATAGTTATCATAACTTACGTCTAGTGATGATAGAATTATGTAGACTTGGTGTAGTTCAGAGAAAATAAGCTCATTCTCGTACAGTTCTTGAAAAATGCTTTTTATAGAATTCAAATGACTAAGCATATCACCATTCATTTGGATATGCGTCCTGAAAAGCTTTTGTGTAAGATTGATGTGAGCACCAACGTTATCTCGGACATAAGTCCTCTTCAGCTTCTGCCAACACCCAACAGCTGTTTGTTCTCCACGGATATGAACAAGTTGCTGGTCAGACAGTGTTAGTCCTATTATGCAAAGAGCTTGTTCATTCTTATGCTTAAATTCTTTTATCTTTTGTCTATCTTCCTCAATCTCTGGATCCCATTCCTCTATGTTTGGTGGATTTTCAATTATGTTCCACAGACCTTCTCTTCGTAGAAGTAGACTACATTTCATAGACCATGATACATAGTTTGTTCCATCCAACTTGGATATAAGGGACAAACTTTGTAGATTGACTTGTGCCATGTTTTCTTTATATGGATATAAAACTATAATTAATAAAACACAGCTGTCTGTTTACTGTAACGTGTAACAAGACAAACTCTCACTTTTTGCATAAATCTGTTTTATCCTAGTTAAACTGACTTTGCAGCCTCTGGGCCCATAACCAGTGTTAAGCCTGTGTTCCCCAACCAGAGTTAAGGAGACAAGCTAAACAGAATGTGCAGCGTTAGTCAGATAGGCACACAGATAAATGAGTGAGATAAGTTTGTATGTTTGTTTACATACAGTAAAAATAACAGATACGCTTGTGCTATCAAAATATAGTTTATTCCATTTAGAGTTTATAGCATAGTCAAAATAACAGTCCATTAGTCATGTATCATTTTAGTCAGTCCATTCAAGAATATTCAATTAGCAAAGTCCGTGTAGAATATCCAATGTCAGTTCACTTACAATAAATCAGTCCTTTCTCTCTCCCTTTCCAGTAGGAGAAAAATGCAGTCTTTCAATCCATGCAGTAATTCGGGATCATCAAGCCAGAGAGAGCAAGCTGCCGTTGTCTTGCTTCTTTTATGGTGCTATTACAACCATTCCCTTAATTACATTCCTACAGTTAAAGTTGCTGACACTTTAACTAACAAACCATGATAACATATTTATTATTTTACCTAAACCAGTTAGGGTAAACAATGTTATCCCTAACAACTTTTTCCCCCTTCGCTAAACTGGACATGGGTGTGGCCAGTACATGACGCATCTGACCTACAGGCTGCAAGTTTGACAGCCTTGAACTAGAGGGTGCCAGCTTAAGGACCATTGCTGTAGCATGATGAGTTATTTGATGGTGTAATCATAATACAATGAAAGTAACAGGGTGATGATTAATATTCTGATTTTTCTCAAGATTAATTCTTTCTCCCCCTCATCCCAAGCATCTAATTTTGACTTATTCTTCTTGATTCTTAACGTGTCTTAGAACAATTTATCCTCCTGCTATGCCCTGTAACAGAACTATTCATTAAAACTTTATTTTCTGTAGGGAGCAGGTTGTCAGTTGTTACTCATCCACCTGTCTCCTTTAATAAAACACTAATACATAAATTGAAATATGTTTCTTTTTTGGAAGTAAGTTTTAGATGAGAGAGCACAATGCTGTACTGGAGAGCCAAGGGTCTGGTGTAAAGCCAACTGAAACCAATTATTCTTCCCATTAGTTTCAGTGATCGATGGTGTGCACCTCAAATACATCTGCTCACTCCTCTGAAATGGACACTAAGAGCAATGAGGCAGTGGGGTTGCTTCAATCAGTGGTAGGAACAAGTCAGGCAAAAATAATCTTAAGTCCACAGATAGAACTGAAATAAATGAATAAATATACATTTTTAAATTCTTGTATTGTATTTACCGGTATTAAATAAAAGCATGTCTAAATTCGTTCTAATTAATATAGGAGCGTACATGAAACTAAAGCGTTTTTATTTAATATAATAAAATTACCTCTTTTGCTTAGCAACCAGTTTTACCTTTAATTAAAAAAAAACAATATCTAATTAAATAATGTTTCTGATAATGTCACTTTTCAATTCATTACTACTCTTCCAAGTGTTCCACAAAGAAGAGAGAGTCAAGGAAGTCTCCACAGCACCTGAAGACAGAACAAGAACCAATGGATGGAAATCAATCCAGGAGAGAATCAACCTAGAAGTAAGGAGAAATTTCCAAACAATTAAAACAATTAATCAGTGGGATGACTTTCCTTGAGAAGTTGTGGATGCTCCAGCACTGGAGGTTTTTTAAGAATACATTGGAGAACCATCTCTCTGAAATGGTATAGAGCAGCGGGCACCAACTGGTGGTCCGTGGCCACTGGTAGTCTGCGAGAAAATTTTGATGGTCCGCAGAAAAATTATTTGCATTTTTTATATTGCACTAAATACTATTTATCATTTTAAAAGAATTATATTAGTGGTCCACAGGATTTAAAATTATGAATTTAGTGGTCCCTGAGGTCTGAAAGGTTGGTGAGCTCTGGTATGCAGCTTCCTGCTTGAGCAGGGAATTGGACTAGAAGATCTCAGTGGTCCCTTTCAACTCTGTCATCAAGAATTTTGCTGTGAACAGGATTGGTAGCCACTGCTATTGTGTAACTAATTAAACCTACCCTATTCAACTGCATCCTTAACTTATTTGATCAAAACTGTTTCTCACTGAATTACAGGAGTGATTTCCTAATCCTATACTTAGAATTGAAAATAGCTATTTAGGACTCTGAATCCCATCTGCTTCTCAATGTTTAATAAATTAAAAACATTCCCAGTAGATTGTTGTCCAACCTCTGCCTAAACATCCAGTAGTGGTGAATCTACCAACTCCTTAAGTATTGCACTGTGGAACTATCCTTATTGTGTACAAGATGTTTAGAGAATGTTCAGCATAAATTTGCAATTGTAACTTAAAACCATTATTCGGTGTCTTTTATGTTGGAAATATAGAACAGATCATGGTATTATTCTGAGAGACATGCTTTCAGAACATGTACTTATAAGATGTTATTATGTCTCCTCTCAATTGTTTGTTTTTAGACTATATATACATATGCATTCCTTTGATCTGAATATTTATAACTTCCAATCTATGCATTGTTTTTATTGTACTTTGATTCTCTTTCAGTTTGTCTCAATCTTAAAACGTCAAAATTCTGCTATTTCAAACACCTTTTCTTGGTTCCACTTCATTGTATTCAACAACATTCCCTGCCAAGTAAAGTGAATTATATTATACACATTATATATACATTATACACAAATTATACACATATTGCACTTTTAATCCCAAAAATGATCTCCACCCAATCAGGAATCACACACTGGACAGCATGTTATATAGGATTGTACTCCCTAGCTAGCTAATGACGTAACTAAAGTTTAAGTGACTTAAAATAATAGTAGAATTAAGTTATTATGAATAAAAAATCATTTTTAGAAAGACTTAAAATTATTGTGAGAAATGAAAAATAGTGACTATAAGAAGATTCTCAATCATCCAGGTTGTGCTTGTCCCAAAGATTCATTTTCAAAAAGCAACTGAACTTTTTTTTTGCTTGAAGACATTTTGCTTCTCATCCAAGAAGCTTCTTCAGTTCTGAATGAATGGTGGAGCATGGAAGGATTTACATGTCTTGTAGTCATCTGATTGTTAGCACTCTTTCTCAGAGTCATTGATGCCCCTTGGAGGTTTATCTATGTATTCTATCTTAAAATTGCTGAAAGGACTGTGTTGTAAATAGGAGATAGGTGGTTTCATATTCCCCACCCCTTCTCTGTTGAGGAAGAGCTGTTCAATCTTAATGTAGATAACCTCCTTGACCCCTCTTTCAAGCTAGTGGTTCTCTATGTCCAAAATGTGGCCTTTGCTGTCTTCAAAACAGTGGCCTACATTTGAAAAGCAAAGTTCACGCTAACTTGGACAGATCCAATCTAGAACTAAGGAGAAATTTTTTGATAGTGAGAACAATTAACCAGTGGAACGGTTTGCCTCCAGAAGTTATGGATGTTTCATCACTGGAAGTTTTTAAGACAAGATTGTAGGCAGCCATTTGTCCGTAATGATATATGGTATCCTGCTTGAGCAGAGAGCAGGACTAGAAGACCTCCAACGTTCCTTTCCAACTCTTTTATTCTGTTAAATAAGTTTGCAGTGACATACTACAATTAGAATAGGAAATTGATTGTTCAGTTTTAGAGCTAATTAAAACAAAAATAGAAGTTAGATTATCTGTGCACATAATATACATGTGCTGCTTGGAACATCATGCCCCTCTGAGGTGAGAAATACACCCACTCTTTTGGCATTCTGAAAGGTCCTGAAGCTTGGCCTTGCTAAATGTCTCGTGGCCCCAAAGGGGGGATGTTACTCTGAAAGTGGTTAACCCCACCTCTCCCCTTGTATGTGTGTCTTGATCTCTTCTTCCCGTTTTTGTCCATTTTAAATTAATGTAATGGTATTATTAATTGTTGTAATAATTTTTATTGGTTTTTAATGGCCGTAAGCGGCTGGAATCACCTCTAGGTGATTCCTAGGTGAGGTGTGCAACATGTAAGTTACATAAATAAATAAAACTATGTAAACTTGAATAAATAAGATTGAATGTGAAAAACAGAAATTTTGCATGTTTCCATCTGTTTTCTAACTTTGTTAGTGAACTTCTAAGGCATTCAAGGTAGACTAAACAAGAAACCTTCTGAACAATAGATTTGTTTCTCTAGTTTTAAATGCTTCAACTGTAAATTTCTGAACAGCGTTCTAATTAATAAACAAACTCAGTGTGGATTCAATCTCCTTTCTCTGAATCAATAAACAGAGAAGTCATGAGAAAAGGATCTTCTCCCTTCAGGGAGTCTTTTTCTTTTAAATGTTAGCTCTGATTGTTAATACCCTGTTTCTTTCTATTTCTTTGTGAAATCACCCCCACAGATACACACCTCACTTATTTTTTACACTGCCTTGTGCTTTCTGTTGGTATTTTGTTTTCATACATTTATCTATGCCAAGGATAATTATTAGTTGCTAAAATAAACTTTTAAAATGGAAATACATGTTCATTGCAAAGTCATGTCTGAAAAAAATAAGAATTTCAAATGACACTTTAATTCATGATTAGATACTTGTTAGAATCATGTGCATACACTATCCACTTTTCAGAAACAAAGATAAGAAAATAATATTAATCTGGGGAAAGATGCACACTAGTGGGAACATCTAAATCTCAAATATCATTTATCCATTGTGATATACCACAAAGAATTTCAAAAGATGTACATGATTACTTATTTATTTTCAGAGTTCTGACTTTTGAGAGGGCGAATTCTATCAAGACTACTTATTGTTAATTAGTACAAGAAATATATACAACAGTGTGAAACGTGAAACAACCAGACACAATAAAACACAATAATCTAAAACAACAAATCAATTTATAGTTTACTGAAAATGATTAAAGACATTGGGAATGGCATATGCTTTTCAAAGCACATTTATAAGTATCCAAGAAGAGTTCTTGATGCATATCCTATCCTTATAGATGAAATTGCAAAGACTTGATGCTACTGTAGGAAAGATTATTTGGATGCTTATAAAAAGGTTTTGTTTAAAGGCAGGGTAAAGTAGAACATGAAATATGGGAAGCTTTGAAAGAAAGAAGACCTTGGACAGTTTGTATTTTAATATTTAGTATGAATGTACATGTTGTATGTGCTATATAAAAAATAAATTACATAATAACATTTAAATAAAACAAACTACCGGGAGAATCATATTTACTGAACACAGTTTAATAACCATTTTGGATTTTTGATCAAGCATATAATAGCATTGTTTTGCTATTGTGAAAATAAAAAGATTGTTTTGTGTACTTTTCATATTATCTATTTCTTCAACATGTCCACTAAATCAATGTTCAATTATTCTTTTTTGGAGAAAGAAAAGAGTATGTACTTCAATGGAAAACAATTTAAGTTTTGAATGAGATTTGAGATATTTCCACCGAAAACAACTTATTCAATAATAGAATCTTGCAATTTGTTTAAAAGAAAGACATAATTTGATATTTTCATTTTTAATAAAATATCATGCAGGTTATTTCTACATCCACATCCATAAAACTATTTCCAGTGAATAAAGAATATAATTCTTCATTAGAAATGAAGTTCCCCCTTATATGTCCCATTTTCTAAAAATATGAGCAATTCGTTGAGAAGAATTGTTTCCTTGTGACATTTCTATACTAAGTGGCGGGGGAAATCTACTCAGAATGTTATATGTAGAAACTTAACACTGCTTAAAATGAATGGGGATAATTCCATGTATTACTTCTTTAACTATCATATGCTGTTTTTTAATCCTTGCCTAGCACAAAGAATCTGAGATCTATAGTTAAAGGTGATAGAAGTTGCACTGCATATCCCATTGGGCTATAGATTCTCTAATCAGATATTGTATAGGTATTAACTTCACATAAAGAAAAAAAGTAAAATATTATGATTGGACAATTTACTAATCATGGACTGCTCTTTTGCTATATGTATAGACTGGAATAGACAATTCAATTTCCTCCAAATGTTGAAATAAAGTTTCTCAAAACCTTGTTATTGGCCTTGCTGGCAAGGAATTGAAATCAAAACTTATGGAGGAATTAGCTGGCCAAGCTCTGATAATAGACTTCTATGCACAAGACTTGATACAGATGGAGAGAAGCCATGATAGAAAAACTGAAAAAGCTCCATATTATGATTAAGTTAAATCCAAGCAAATCATCTTGTGGCTTAGATGAAGCACTGATGTAGCCTATATATTCCACCTTCCCCATGATGTTAGGAAAACAAACATATATGCATTAGAGTATTTCCAACTTTTTCCAGTTACATCCTGCAAATTAAACTAAGCAAGACTGAAGGTGCATAGCCAGTGTTAGATCAGAACATAACTGTAGAGTGTGTAGTATTCAAACTACAGGCTAAGATTTCAATCCTCTGAGACCAGTACCACATATGCAAAAGGTAACTAATATATCATATTAACTTTAATGGGACTAAAGCAAAACTAGCTTTATCACGGTTCAGTAACTCGGGACCAAAATGAGCCTGGCCACTTGTCCATTTCTCAGCACAATTCAGAGTGCTGATGTGTACTGTTAAACTTTGCCAGAGGCCCTTCTAGTTTTAATGTCAGACAGATGGCAACCTCAGAGAGGCCTTCTCAGCTGTGTTGTCCTGAATTCAGAGCACCTCTCCTGAGAGAGTGCCTGATTTCAAAACTGGGTGTGTTTTTACTACTAGCAAAGCTTTGCTCATAGTATGTGCTAATCTGTGGAATACTTAAGTGTGTTTTAATCAACTACAATTGCCTGGTTTCTCACAGTACTCTAAATAAAAGCATATAAACTATTCTGAATAGTTCTCCAAAACAAAAAAAAAAAGAGAGAAATGACCATGATTATAAGGGAATTGCACTTTGACTTTCCATTTATGTGACACCAGTCCAAAACTTTTATTTGACTATGCCAATAGCACTTGCTGACTGGTTAGCTTTAACTGCATTAAAAATATTTTAAAGATTTTATTTCTGTTATGTTTTTGTTCTCTGATTTTTAAAATGTTATTTCACATTTAAACGTACTTTATGTCACTTTTAGGGTTTTGTAAGTCTTGGGTAGCATTTAAAGTTTTACCAAAATTACTATATTAATCACAGTTATTTTTGAAGAACGCTTCTTACAAGAAATACTAAATAATGAAAACATGATTTACGTGCATCACATTTGCAGAGATTTATTTGAAGGATAACATAGATATAGGCCTATGATTAGATAAATCCAAATTTGAATGTTGAAAGGTATCAAAATGCCTTTCTTTTGAGGATTCGATTTTCCCGCTGGGAGAGCTCCGGTGCAAGGATATGGACAACTGCTTGAAAGCTGGATCTTTTTATTTTTCAGGAAGGCGGAGAACAGCGAGAAGTCTGCGTTCCTGGGCTAGCTAGCTTCTTATGGTAAGTCCCTGGTTTTTTATACCCTTTTCTCCCTTTGTAAGTTGATTTTGTGTAAGTGTTTGTATTTGTGCCTAATGTTTCAAATCCTGTTTCAGTTTGTCTTTATTCCCACCGAAGGGCAAATTCCGTGGGGTGCAGAAGGCAAACTCCTTGGGGTGGCCAGATTGTATTATTGGTTTTCTGTAATCTCTTTTAGCTTTAAGATAGTTTATCGTATTTGTTCTGTGGCAATCTCCTGTCTGTCCCTTTTGTAATTTATATTTTGTGTCTTTTGTCTGTTTGTTTTGCTTATTTGGTATGTCCTGTGTTTGTAAGGGTTTTCTAAATTATCTTTTGTTTTCTTTTCCTATCTGTCTAGTTTTCTTAATTACTTAGGTTTTTGTCTATAGGGATTCTTTAATACTTTTATTTGATTCCTTTTCCTATGTAAGTTTGTTTTCTGGCTGACCTGATGTTCCCCTTGGGCTTTTCCTGTTTTTTGTGACACTACTGTCTTTGTGAAGTTCCCTTTCCACATGAGTTTAATTGCTAAAGATAAAAAAAGTCAAACTTGTGGACTTTTTAAAATAACCTACCACATCTGTAACCTGCAAATTAGACAAAATTCTTCATTTTTTATTTCATTGGTTTGGCATTCAGTGTTGGTTCTAGCCTAATTTCAATGCAGTCTGTTGAGATTTTTTGGGTGGGGAAATAATTTTATTTTTTCTTAGAGCAGGCTGATGTTTAGAGAGAAAGAGAGTGGAGATAAACTTAGAAAAAAAGGTGAGTATGAGAAGATAATGAGCAAATGCTACAGGGCTCTTCACACAAAAAAGGCCTATTCCTGTTTTAAAACAAACATGGAATTCTGATGTAATATATTGAAGGTCTTTAAATGTCCATAGAGTAGGCTCTACTGGTTATAATGGCAGTCCCCCCCCCCCAAAAAAAGTAAAAATTATGTCAGTTTTCTCCAACCAAGTGTATTAGATCACCTTCAAAAATTTTAACTAGCTATTTCAAAGTTTGGAAATTTGGAAAATCCAACATCTTTGGGATGCACTAAATTTGGGGAACACTGGATTATACTGTAGTTATGGTTTTACCTATATATGCAGGACTGCAGTGGCTATCTGCAGAAGACATCAAAATTAACATTAGATCAACAAGAAGTAAACAATACCCCAATCAAGGAACTACCAACTCAGACAAAAAAGCTCACATTAAACATCAGCTCAATCAAGAAATTACCAAAACCTTCCTACCAAAAGTGACAGGACAATCTATTAGTACAGAATTCCCCAACCTTTCTGGCTTTGCGGATCAGTGGGTGAGGGAGGAGGGATGGTTCCTCCAAGTGTCAGTCAAGCACACACACACACACACACACACACACACACACACACGGTGCTCCCACAAGAAGGGGTGCTCATGCATGCACTCCCCTACCACTTCTGCAGCCTGATTCTGAATAGCTCACAGCCGGGTTGGGGACATCTGCCCTAGAACATAAAATGAGAGCAAATCCCACCATCTATTAGCATTGATTATATTACTAAGTTTGCTATCAAAATGTCTACCAAATAAATAAATAAACCCAAGGTCAGATATCACCAAAGACTCCACTTCTGAAGACTACCTGTAAAGGCATTAAAATCCCCCAAACCCTTGTTTGTATATAACAGGCTGCAGATACATCTGAACTTATACACAGAAAAAAAAAAAAAAAATCCTTTCATATCTTAGGCCAAAAAGACAAAATGAGGAAGTGTGAATTGCTTACATTTTTAGTTTTCAACACTTCCTATAAGATAAAAGATGCAATAAACTATTATCATTTTTGCTAGTTCTTGAGAAAGAAATATTACAAAAGTTATGTTCAATACATCATTATCACAAAGAGGCATTGAAAATATCCTGTAACTCTTGCAAAATCACTATAAATATTTATCAGCTCTCAGATTTCCAAAATGTCTTTTTAACAGCATTGTTCCAGATATTATAAAATGTCATATGAAAATGGTCAAGGCAAAAGATTGTGTGATTCAGAATTCATATTTAAAAGCATGTTTTGTAAAAAAATAATGGGGGTGCAGTTAGAGGAAATAAATGTTACGTAATTCAGAGCCTTGAGCTAAAAATCGTCATAAAAATAAAGCAAGCAGCTGGGTTGACTGCACAATAATGCTCCAGCTAACTAAAAAATCCACTGACAGAAATTATGCTAAATCATGAACAGGCTGTGCAGCGCAGCATCAAAGCATTATACAGTACATAAACACAAGTTTCAGCACTTTTAGAAATAAGCATTTCTTATTTAAAGGTTTCTTCTCAAAGTATTTTGCATAAGAATTCAAAGCCCTATTAAATAAAATCTATCTAATCAGTGTCAACATTAGACTTCCATTTTTTGTCTGTCCAAAGACTTCCTGGATATTAAAAAAAATATTTTTTTAAATATCCACATTTTTTTCTACTAAAATAAGACTTTTGCTGATTTCAGGATATTCTCAGAGCTGTGCTGGTTAAAATCTGAAAGTTAAAGGACAAAATATTGCTTCATTTCCTTTCTTTTCAGATAAAGACATTGATCCTGGTTTAGCTTAAGAAGTCATTTTTATTGAGGTAGATGTCATCTTTTACATGGTAAATATATGTGACATATATAATGGCAGCAATAGAAATTAAGTGTTGCAATTCTGAAGCTGCAGTTCATGCTTGTAAACAATGAATACACAACAGTAATGAAGTGCAGCCCAGTCCATAAGTTTCAGAAAACACTCCCTTTTATAGTGTATGTTACTTAGGCAATGGCACTTATACAGTATATATGGCAAACTGATTGTCCCATGAAAGAAATATGATTTGTAACAGGAGTACATAAATAGCATCCTAGGTATGACATATCTGAACATTCTTATACAGTTGAATGTATCTGTAAGAATACCTTATAACTTGGTTCTGCTAAAAAAACCTAAATAGGCCTGATATTAATTTTAATATTAGATAAATAAGAGTTCAACTCTATTTTACAATATATAATTTTCCAGATTAGAAGTGGCCAGCTTTCTTCTGATTAATAGGATCTACATTTGCAAAGAGTTCCACTTGTGTTAGAAAAGCTGTTTGTACCTTGTTTGCAATATGGCAAAGTCCAGAACCAGAAGGTGGGAGCAGTTATCTACTCAACCCATCATCTACTCCAGATGTTCAGGTAACATTAATCATAGGTTACATAAAAGTAGCTTGGTTCACAAAATGTAAGGCAAAAGACCTACAACTCTGATTACTGCTTATTTATTAATTCAATTTGCCCAATCCAAATCACTCTTGGCAACTTACTATCACTCTTTTTATGGAGACAATAAAGAATCCATGATAAATTTTTAAATACATTAAGTAATTTAAAACCAAATAAAATAAACTAAGAGAAAAAACTTCAGTAAGAAATAATCATAAAGTTAAAAAAAAAGATAGCCAAACATTCCCTAGAAGGGTCATAGAAAGAAGGTTTCATTTCTCTGATTTATAAAGTTGGAAAAGATTTTCATTATCTTGAAGCATAGACCTATGTAATTATTGAATGTAGATAATTAATTCTTCATGGCAATTCTTCTTAGGAGGATAAATGGTTTTGTAACTTAAATTATACATCTTGAACAAACATACTTTATGTTATCATTATCATAGATAATGTCAGATATATTTTAAACATACAGCAGAAGGACTAAAGCTTGTCCGTGATGTAAAAAAAAAAAAGCTTTTAACAATGTGGAATTGTCTTTTTTGTCAGCAGTTTTTCACAAACATAGATTTAATAAATATTGTACTAAGTGTAAATATTGTAATACTTATTAAATATTGTACCCTATGACTATTATTAAGTGTTGTACCTTATGAGTCTTGACTCTTGACGAATGTATCTTTTCTTTTATGTATACTGAGAGCATATGCACCAACACAAATTCCCTGTCTGTCAAAACACCCTTGGCCAATAAAAATTTTTTTTCTATTCTAGACAGGTCTAACATTTTACATGGATATAGAGTATTTATACCGAACGAAAAGCTAAAATTATGGACACTGCTCTGCTAGAAATATGTACCTGCTAGAAATATGTACCTGTGATGACCCGTAGTCTCTCAAAATAACCCCAAACCCAAAACATACATTAAAATCCAGTAAGGCCTTCAACTTAACTTCACTGTTTTATTAGGCACAGTGTAAAGACACAAAAATAAATAATGAGGCAAAAAGAAAACCAAAACAAACCGCATTGACGAGAGTTCTGACGCAAGCCAAGATAACTAATCATAAACTCCAGGAAAATAACTGAGGAGAGTCCATGGGAAGAACACCAGCAAAGATAAACCTCTTTCAAAGTAAACACTTAACTTTGACTCCAGCAATTCTAACTGCGTAGTTACTAACTTATATACATAGCTCCTAGCTGCAAGCCACGAGGAGGATCATGGTAATCTCCTCTTGAGTAGACCTCGCTTTCCCCTGATCCTCTCCTCCCTGCGTGACCTAGGATGGATAGGGGATGGGTCTGGATCCTCCTCTGACTGTTCAGCCGGCCTCTGCCCTTCCCTAGCCTCTTCCACCACCTCTGGAGCCACACTCCCACTCCCTGTTGGCTGTTCCTCCTCTTCCTCAGACTTCCTCAGAGTCAGTCTCCATCAGGGGCATGACAGTACCCTTGCTTGTACGTTCCAGCACATTAGGTGCACTCCAGGTCCCCAGTATTAAAAATTGCCACAAGGAATTGCGCCTTCTCTGTCATAACCCCCACTTTGTAGAACATGATCTTCCCAGAGATAGTACCTTCTCCCATGAAATTCTGGACAGGCCTTGCCTTTGCTCTCATAACAACAATTGTGACCTGGACAGAGTCTTACATATTAATAACTCTCTTGATTCAATTTTGCCATAATTCTCTGTAGTTTACTATTATTCCCAATTTCACTTGAAGGGTCATTTGATACTGATCATGGACAAATAAGAATTTATTTTTGTAGCTCTGATATAACAATATGCTTTGATTCAGTGGTACATGACAAACTACTCCTAAAACTGAAATCTTATGGTATCTCTGGACACCTGCATAACTGGATAGAAGCATTCCTGTCAAACAGACAACAAATGGTCAAAATTGGGAGCGTCCTATCAAATTCTATACCTGTCAACAGTGGTGTCCCCCAAGGCAATGTTCTAGGCCCAACTCTCTTCATACTCTACATAAATGACCTCTGTGATCATATTAAGAGCAACTGCATTCTCTTCGCTGACGATGTAAAGCTATTCAACACCACATACAATGCTGTTATCCTTCAAAAAGGCCTTGACTATGTATCAGAATGGTCAAACAAATGGCAACTTCAAATCTCAACAAATAAATGCTCTGTCTTACATATTGACAAAAAAAAAATCAGAAAATAAAATACAGGCTGAATATTCAAGACCTCGTTGATCCAAACTCTGTCAAGGATCTTGGAGTACTCATCTCTAATAATCTAAGTGCTAAAGCCCACTGTAACTACATAGCCAAAAAGGCATTAAGAGTTGTTAACCTAATCTTAAGTAGCTTTTTCTCTGGTAATATTACACTACTAACATAGCATACAAAACATTTGCTAGACCAACACTCGAAAACAGCTCATCAGTCTGGAACCCACATTACGTATCTGATATTAACACAGTTGAGAAAGTCTGGAAATATTTCACAAGAGTTCTCCATTCCTCTACTCGTTGTAGAATACCTTATGCCACCAGACTTGAAATTCTAGACCTAGAAAACCTAGAACTATGCCATCTTTGGTCCGATCTAAGTATAGTATATAAAATCATACATTGCAATGTCCTACCTGTCAACTTCAGCTTCAATTATAACAATACAAGAGCAAACAATAGATACAAACTCAAGGTTAATCACACCAAACTTGATTGCAGGAAATACGACTTCAGCAACAGAGTGGTCAATGTCTGGAATACTCTACCTGACTCTGGGGTTTCTTCCCCAAACCGCAAAAACTTTAACCATAGACTTTCTGCTATTAACCTCACCCCTTTCATAAGAGGCCTGTAGGGGGCGTGCATAGGTGCACCAACATGCCTACGGTCCCTGTCCTGTTGTTTGTTTTATTTTTCTTATATTATCCATGTATTCATAACTATGTTTTTACTTATACATATTATCTTGTAAGCAATTGACACACCAAATAAAATAAAAAAAACTAGATTTTGTTTCAAGAAAGAACATCCAACTCAACATGTTTTTCTACCAAAGGTGAAAGAGAAGATGGCACTACTCTGTCCATTCTTGTTTGCAAAACTGAATTAACATTTGAATCTTCTTTGTGCACTGGCATTATAGCAGCATCTTCCATAGCATCTTCAACTACATCATTTTAATACATAGCATCTGCTGCTGTTTCATTCTACTTAATTATAGGACAGGCTCAGTTTATAAATTTCTTCAGATTTAATGACTGCCCATTTTACCAGAAAATTGAATAATACAAATATATCACTGCAAAGACTAGCTGATATTATTCTGTCAGAAAATCTATATTTATCCTGATTCTGTTATGAATGTTTGTGTAATCTCCAACCCTCCAGGAATTGTTGGACTGCAACGCCTGATTTCAATCATCATTGGCAGGAATACTGGAAGGTCAAAGTTCAGCAATACTTAGAAGATTGTGGATTATTCATCTATTAAAATGTAAAAATAGCTTTAACCTACAGTTTCACAACTGACCCTTAAAAGTAGGGGTGGCATGCTACCGGTTCTGCCTGGCTCTATAGAACCGGTAGCTCTGAAGAGCAGCAGACACAGAACCGGTTCTGTGTTTGCTGCTTTTTGGCCCACTTGCCCACCCAGGCTCTTACCTGTCCTTTATTTCCTGATTTTTCAACCTCAGCTGCTTTGCGTGGCACATTGTGCGGCACACTCGCAGCGGCGCATGCACACACAAAATATAGTAACCAAAGCAAACTAAGTAGTAACACCGGTTGAATCCCACCCCTGCTTAAAAGTAGAAAATTCATCCTGCCAAATTAATACATATAGATCTGCAGACATCCTAATGCTTTCTTGAGTTCATATCTTCAATAGATTCTGAATAATAACTGGATTCGTGGTTTATTTTGATTACCATATATTTGACTGGTGCTGGTTCATCAGAAATTTAAATGATCAGAAGATTTGCTTCAGAGTATGTATAAGAACTGTGGTGGCTCAGTGGTTACAGTACAATATTGCATGGAAACTCTGCCCACAACCAGGAGTTTGATCCTGAGCAGCTCAAGATTGACTCAGCCTTCTATCTTTCCAAGGTTGGTAAAATGAGGACCCAGATTATTGTGGGCAATATGTTGACTCTGTAAAACACTTAGAAGTGTAAAATCCTATGGAGCAGTATATAAGTCTAAGTGCTATTTCTATTACTTCTGTCATACAGTGAAAAAAGCTCATCTTGCATTATATAGTAGCAATTTTTCAACAAGTGGTGTTGTCTAACACAGAGGAAGAGGAAGTCACTTAAATTAAGAAATTGTGGGATTAGGGAACCTGAACAAAACAAAGAGAATAAACTTTTCTGACCCAACTTCTTCTTCTTCTTCTTCTTCTTCTTCTTCTTCTTCTTCTTCTTCTTCTTCTTCTTCTTCTTCTTCTTCTTCTTCTTCTTCTTCTTCTTCTTCTTCTTCTTCTTCTTCTTCTTCTTCTTCTCCTCCTCCTCCTCCTCCTCCTCCTCCTCCTCCTCCTCCTCCTCCTCCTCCTCCTCCTCCTCCTCCTCCTCCTCTCCCCCCCTCCTCCTCCTATATGTGTGTGAAACTGCTGCGAAAGCCTGACACACACGACTAAGATTAGCTCAATATACAAACCAAATGATAAGATGACTTACCCTCTGGAAACAAATACTATGAGGGTACGCAGGGGTGGGATTCTACTGGTTCGCACCTATTCGCTAGAACCAGTTGTTAACATTCTAAGCAGTTCAGACAAGTAGTTGCTAGAAGAAATTACTGGCCTAATCCTGTAAGAAAGTCAGGAAGGAAACATTCTGGGGTTGCTTACAGAAACTGCCTTTCCATTCATCCTTATTACATTCTTGGCAGGATTAGACTTCCTGTCTCTGAAACTTCTCTGGAGTTTTTTTTCCTCCTTTGCTTGTACTTTGCTTGTGTGGAGTGACCATTCAAAGTTACAATGGCACTGAAAAAAGTGACTTATGACCATTTTTCACACTTATGACTGTTGCAGCAACCCCATGAGAGGCCAGGCAAGGAGATGCATGCCTCGATGTGATGGTATTAAGTTGGCCACACCCAGCCAGTCACATGATCACCAAGCCATGCCCACCAACTAAGCCATGTCCACAGAACTGGTTGTTAAAAAATTTGAATCCCACCCCTGGGGGTAAGATACTCCTAACACCCTCGGGATGTGTGTGTGTCTCTGTGTGTGTTTTCCAGCATAACTCTAGAATGCCTGGAAATGAAAAGGAATTAATTATATCTATAATGTCAAATCACAGTACTTTTGACAGTGATAGTGTACATTTTGGATTCAAATTCAGTTAAGATACAGCCTGTTGTGCCTTAAAATGTCTTCTACTGTACAGCACAGTGGAGTTACCATGGTAATGGCTTCACAATATTCCACAAAGGAGCTTCCTCTGGTGAGGGGGATTAGTCCTTAAAAAAAAACCCACCGTAGTCCCTCAATTTCAAGCAAAGAGGACACGTTATTGGGAGAGGTGCCTGCTAATACAGATAATCATCTCAAAGGCTGATCCCTGTAGAATGTTTGGCTATTGAATGGCTGGCTATTGGCCAGTGCAATTAGGTCTCTAATTCTCACCACAGTAGTTCAGGTAACAGGGCTAGGCCCAAGTGTTTTTTTCCTACATTTACTTTATTGTATTCCATAATAATATACTGTATTTCATTCTATAACAATGCCTCCAAGGAAATGTCAGGCGATTGGCCAAGTGTAATCAAAGGCTACAAAAATGAAACACCAGTGTAGACAAGAAACTCCTGAGGAGAGGAATAGAAGACTTGTGACGCTGCATGAGAGCTACTACATCTAGAACTGTAGAGACAGTACAACAGTGTGGGTCCCAACTACAGGATAACAGAGATAGAATTGTTACATCTGGAGCTTCAGAGACAGTACAATAGCCTGAGGCCTGACTACTATAGATATAATTCATTCCTTTTCCTGTCTAATACAGATTTGGGATAAATAAATAACTGGGCAACACTGGATTATCAATTAGTATTTATATAAAACTGTAGGTCACAACCCCAAAATCCTGAAAAAGTTCCCCAATCAATTTTTATTATATAATAAATGCGAGGTACAAACTTGGCTTTATTGGATCTAAATGCTTCCCTACAGGACAGTGCCCCAGCACCTTAAAGTGCTGGGGCACTGTCCTGTAGGGAAGCATTTAGATCCACCCTCTCCTTAAGAAGCTATCACTGGACTCCATCCAATTGAATAATTTCCAACCTGTCTCCAATCTTCCCTTTTTAAGAAAGGTTGTTGAGAAGGTGGTCGCTCACCAGTTCCAGAGGTTTCTGGATGAAATGGATTATCTCGACCCCTACCAGTCAGGATTCAGACCTGGATTTGGGACAGAAACAGCATTGGTCACACTTTTGGATGATCTCTGGTGGGAAAGGGATGGGGGTCGTGCATCCATCCTTGTTCTTCATGACCTCTCAGTGGCTTTCGATACCATTGACCATGGTATTCTCCTGGGGTGACTTTGGGGCATGGGAATGGGAAGCCTTGTGCTGTCCTAGTTCACTTCCTTCCTCTGCAGCCGCTCTCAATCAGTGTTGATAGGGGAGAGATCCATCCCCCACCTACTGCTTTATGAGGTTCCACAGGGCTCAGTACTCTCTCCGCTCCTGTTCAACATTTATATGAAGCTGCTGGGTGAGATCATCCGTCACCATGGACTGAGGTATCACTAATATGCTGATGATACATACTCAGCTGTATGTTGACCTATGGTGAGTTAGGTGTTGCTGTGTCCTCTTGCAGTGCCTGGAGGCTATTAGGGGCTGGATGGGGAACAACAGGTTGAAACTAAACCCTTGCAAGACAGAGTGGCTCTGGGTTTGGGGTTTGTTGGCTCAGAGAGAATTGCCACCTTTGGTCTTGCATGGGGTGGCACTATCCCAAACAGACCCTGTACGTAATCTAGGGGTTTTCCTGGACTCATGACTCCTGCTCAAATATCAGGTGGTGGTCGTGGCCAGGAAGGCCTTTGTGCGACTGTGGGTTGTACACCAGTTATGCCCTTTCCTGGACCAACAATCCCTATTCACAGTCACTCATGCTCTAGTCACTTCCCATCTTGATTATTGCAACACGCTCTACATGGGGCTGCCCTTGAAGAACATCCAGAAGGTCCAGTTGGTGCAAAATGCAGTGGCCCATATGGTTTTGTGCAGACCCCGGTGTGCACATGTTTCACCTCTTGTGCAGGAGCTGCATTAGTTGCCAATTTGCTTCCAGGTGTAATTCAAAGTGCTGGTTGTCACCTTTAAAGCCCTTCATGGCTTGGGACCAGGTTATCTGAGGGACTGTCACTTGCCAGTCACATCTACCCGACCCATTAGACCAGAGAGGCAGGGAATGCTGCGGGTACCATCGCCGAGGGAGATACACCTGGTGGGGCCCAAAAGAAGGGCCTTCTCTGGTCTCTTTCTCTCTGGAACATCCTTCCCCCAGAGATTAGAATGGCCCCCTCACTAATTCTCTTCCAGAAGGCACTGAAGACCTGATTCTGCCAGTGGGCCTGGGGAACCCAGAGTGGGATGGAGCCCATCAAATGGCTCTTGTGATCGGCTGTTGTCAGGGAGAGGGGTGGGAGTTAGAAGATGATTTTTTATTTTTTTCCAGATTTTGTTCTATTGTACTTTATTAATTTATTTGATTCTTTTTGTTAGCTTTTATTGTTTTTCATTTAAATATGGTTTTATGTTCTGTAAACCGCCTCGAGTCACCATGGGTGAATAGGCAGCAATATAAATTCAATAAATGAATAAATAAAACTATTCAAGATGAATAGGCATTTTTCAGTTGTCAGTGCACAATCCAGATTTGAATTTATATCTTTCTCCATAATATCAGAATAGAACACTGTAGAAAATAAGATCATGCTATTAAATGTAGGTAACCAAATGGTGATTTCTGCTGATACAATTTTAAAAAACAAACAAACAAACCTCCAGTTAGGTGGGCTGGGTTAAGCGTCTCAAAAGCTTTAAATGTTTCTTCTGGGCCATTATAAGAAAAATCCTAGCTTCAAATTGAGTTGAGGAATTCAATCTAGCTTCTAATGACTGCACTTTGCAGCCTTCGAAAAACCAACAAAATAAATAAATAAATATAAAGCTATCCCCATGACCTATACTATTAATCAGCTGTTTCTGAAGCATGGAAAGTTTATAACATAAGAGCAAATTGTATTATTCCTGATTGGGATATATGAAAAGAAGTTACCAGAATGTGCACATTTTTAAGAAGAAATGTTTTGATAGTGGTTTGAGTTCAAAGATATTGGCTCATGTTTGTGATGGTGAAGTAAAATTGTGAACAATAAAAAGTTGCCACAACTTCTTTACACTTAATCATTACAATATAGCAGCTACAAGATTGTCTTCAGACTAAGTGAGATTAGCTTCTCCATTGAATTAGCTTCACCATTTACCTCACCATTTTAATTAAATTATTATAAATATTGAGTTAGCTTCACCATTTGCCTCAGCAAAAGGACAACTATCCAGTTTGATGTATTTTTTTAAGGAGTTACCAAAATTACTCTCCAAGCAGAAAGCATAGATGACAGATTTATTTGAAACAGGGGGAACAAAAATCACAATATACATAGGAATTGTCCTTTTAATGCCTCCTTGAGCATAGGCTTCCTCACATACGCCTGAAAGTAGAATGCATTCTCCAGCTAGACAGGGCAGCTTTTTTGAAAGAGCATTCCATGATTTTCAGAATAAAAGAAGATAAATGCATGAGCTCACAGAGAAAGGAATATTTTTGATGTAAGTTAAGAACGTCCAGATTCTGGCTGTAGGCTTTTGGCAGCTGGCAGTGACCTACAGCATCAGCAGTTCTCTTTGGCAACCCAGCTCCTTCCTTTAGCAGCAGAAGAGCTTATGTGTTTCCTTGGATTCTTTAGTGACATACAGACAAACTCCGCCACAAAGAACAGCTGCAACTCAGGAAAACTAGAAGCAGCTGAAAATTGATTTAAGGCGAAGGACCAAGGACTTATCAAATATTTTATCCTTCTTTTATTAACTATTACTTCCTTGAAAGATATTTTTCTCCTTAAGACTGACCAGAGATGGAAGTTTTAAATTTTTTGACTGTTGTTTTTTCATACTTTATTTTCAACATACAAAATTCACAATGGCCTGCAAGCAGTGAAAAAGTAGATAAAATATATAAAGCATGCATGTATTATTATGGGTATATGCATGTTATAATACATGCATGTATTATGGATATATGCATATTATAATACATGCTTTCTTTAAAAAAAAAAATGTTTCAAGTTTTGTTTTTAGTCAATGATCTTATCTGAAACTCAAGGATTTCTTTTTCAGCTAGGAGTGTTTTAACATTTGTTCAAGTTGTGCTGAAGTTCACAATTTCCTGAGAAGAGATTGTACTCTTCTACAGAACAGTTTTGATTTCCCCATCTCCTCCCCATTTTTCAGAGACACAACAGTTGCTCTTACAAATGAGAAAAACAAATTCCTTCACTTGGTCTTCTATCATCTAAGTCTGAAAAAAGTGGGGGGGGGGAGGAATAATGGCGAGTGAATGAATCTGTTATGTGAAAGGAAAAGATCAGAACAGAATAACTATGCAAATAATTGCATTTTTAAAAAATTAAATAGTGCTAAACTAATTTACACCCTGTTGAATTAAACTGAAATCTCTTGGAAAACAGAAGAAAACTACATTTAAGAGAGAAAGGGAAACAAAGGGGGGAGGGAGAGGGAGGGAGAGGAACAAATATATTCAGAAGAACTATCCCAAGAGAACGGAAAAGGAAAAGATAAAAGCCAGAGAGAGTCCAAGATTTAAAATCTCAGAGTAGAATTTTGCAACAAATTAAAAAAGGGCAAGACGGGTCAAACAGTTTAAGAGGCTGAAGGAAAAAATATATATGTATCAAATATAAGACAGTAGAAAAAACTGAAATACACTCAAGCAGTCAAACGAAAGTAGCAATATGCTTGCAATATGTAAATTGCAGTTAGGCAAATGCATGAATTTGCTGTAGCAAACATCATTGACATTTTTTAAAAAAAATTGGATTATTAGCTTTTGTGACCTAAATATTAGGGGCCACAAAATTAAGAGAGGAGAAAAGGTAGGAAGGCTGGAAATAATTTCAGATGCTCTATTAAATTAAACCAAAATAAATAGAACTATAACTAAACTTTGTACAGTTTAAAATGGTCTTTCATTTAGAATTCCATTATTATGTGACTGATATTTTGGAGTTTATACACAGAGCAAGGTAAACTTCCTGACTATAAAGAAAAAGCCATGACATTTTTTATTGGGAAGGAACTTAAAGAAGTAGGTAGGTATAAAGCCTTATATCATAGTAATGATTTCAATCACTACATTTGTTTCTTTTAGAAATGGAAAATATGTTAGAAATTTTAAACAGCCTAATTACAGGGAAAAGAAAACAGCTGGATGCAATTTTCATACTCGCACCTGTAGCCTGTATTTATCCATTAGCTTAAGACTTTATTATCTATATCTTCCAGACACCCATGTCACTCACTTTCTGCATATCCAAGTTGTTCATTTGTTGAATAGATAAGGTTGCCCATGTTTAGTCCACACCCTCCTTACTGAATAACAATTGCTTTCACTTGTGTCCCTTAATCCACCCTCCATTAAATGTTTTGGATCAATCCAGTTGTTAAGTCTGGAGCATGGGTGCGAATGATGGAGACGAGCCGGTAGAAACAGTGAACTTCAAACTCTTTATTTACATATTGTGACAGCTCAAACTGGAGAGCTGCTATAGCCTTCCTTATATAGGCAACTTATTAACTGTTCAACCAATAGCAAACCTGGAGTGCTAGCTCCGTTACCCAATAGGAATGGCCTAATAATGGCCAATCAGATGCTCCTGAACGGACCAATCCGATCCTGCTATTAACAGCCAATCAGAAGTGCAGGGCCAGAACCCTTGCACTTGACTTCAAGCTTAATATATTTTATTGGTATTATTCATTCACAACACCCCTTTCCCCTGGCTTCTGCCCACGGGGCGCAGTTACATAGTCCTTAAGGTAGGCTGTTTTGTTAGTCTTTTCAATTTTCGCAAAGTGCCTGGTGGTTGGCTGCACTTCTGCTGAGGTAGATCGTTGTTTATCGGTAGGGGTGCCTCTGGTTCCGAGTTCGCAATCCCATCGTCACCAATATCACTGGCCACTCCCTGAGGTGAACTCACTCTGGTCCCTGGTTCCTGTTCCTGCGTTTCAGTCCCATTATCAGTTTCTTCAAAAAGGTTTCCCTCAAATTGCAATTCACTTTCCTCTGTATCTCCCCCCCCCTCAGTTTGGTCATAAGGGAGTTCGGAAGTGCGTGACGGTAGCCACGATCGAAGTTGATCTATGTGGTGCTTCCAAAGTCTGTCGTCAGGGCACTGAACGAGGTATGATCTTCGGCCGGTTACGTGGATTACGGTCGTTTCTACCCACAGCGGATCACCCGATAAGTTTTTAGCGAATACTAAATCGCCTACCTGGAAGGTACAGCATCGGCTGCTGGATCCGAGTGGTTTTTCCGGTTCGTAGGCTGGGTGTAGCCGATCGAGGTGGGAGCGGAGCTTTCGTCCCATTAGCAGCTCGGCAGGAGTTTTGTTGGTGAAGCTGTGAGGTGTGATGTGTTGTAGGAAAAGGATCCGGTTGATTTTCTCGTCGATGTTGTCGTAGTTAATCTTTTGAAGAGTTTGACGAATTGTACCATGCGCTCAGCCCTACCATTGGCAGCAGGGTGTGCAGGTGAAGTGAGCGCATGTCGGATACCGCGGTCAGCCAGGTACTGCTCAAAAGACAGCGCGGTAAACTGGGGCCCGTTGTCGGATACGCCGGTTTCGCTAATGCCTTAGCCATTTTGAAAACCACCGGGCCGCAGTGTGTTAGGAATACTGCCCGTTTCTTCCCAGGTGTGGCATCCTTCAGATTATTCGTTTCCAAAAACATTTGAAAACGATCCATGTAGGACTCCCAGTCCTCTTGAGCTGGATCGAACGGAGCGGGTAGTACTACGCCGCCGGACATGGTTCCGCTGTTGTGCACTTCAGCCACGTGCTTAATTGTCTTAGTTGGCTCGGATGTCATCCAATCCCATCCTTGTCACCAGTGTTAAGTCTGGAGCATGGGTGCCAATGATGGATGCAAATGATGGAGACGAGCCAGTAGAAACAGTGAACTTCAAACTCTTTATTTACATATTGTGACAGCTCAAACTGGAGGGCTGCTATAGCCTTCCTTATATAGGCAACTTATTAACTGTTCAACCAATAGCAAACCTGGAGTGCTAGCTCCGTTACCCAATAGGAATGGCCTGTTAATGGCCAATCAGATGCTTCTGAACAGACCAATCCGATCCTGCCATTAACAGCCAATCAGAAGTGCAGGGCCAGAATCTTTGCACTTGACTTCAAGCTCAATATACTTTATTGGTATTATTCATTCACAACACCAGTCTAATTTATTTCAGTTTGTAGATTAATAGTCATAGGAACTCATCTTCTCCTATAGTGCAATTACTGAAAAAGCTGAATGTGAAATGGGCCTGCCGTAAAGTAAAACGAAGCAGCTGACAATTACTTTAATGTTGTAAAAGGGCAGGAAACTGTTACTCATATAACTGATTATGATTGCATTTTTGTAGTCACGAGAGAGGCACTCGTGGGATTTTCTGTCTCAAGGATCAAAATCTGATCAGCTTTCATTGCTGTAAACTTTGTCTTGAAAGAGTTGATCCTGTGCACCCTTCTGGATCAGGTCAGGCCCTCCCATTACCCATAGCTAGTCCTTCCTTTTACTAGCTCAGACGTAGACTTAGAACAACCTTATTATCTCTTTGAATGTATACTAATCGGCATTCATTTCATTAAAATGAAATTTCAATGCATACAGTTCTCAAAGGGTCACCACCTCCAATACATACATACATACATGCATACATACATACATACATACATACATACAAAATTATGCATATACCCACCTATATTATATGGCATGGACAAACAACACAATCTAGTTTGGAAGAATAGATGTACATGACGAGAAAAATGAATCTTGCATGTTTACCAGTTGGATGGCATAGGAAACAAAAATATTAGAGAATCTGGTTTTGTCTGGCACCAAGTTGTTAAAGATTCAGATGGGACTTTCCAAACTCTGATTCTGGAGGAAATATAATAAATGTCACCTACCACTTTCCTGGGTATCCAGAAATATTTGAACACTTAAAGCTCTTGGTTTGTGATTCAGAGATTTATTTATAAGACTGCTGATTTTGGGACATCAAACATATACATTCAAATTGCAGGAATGAGTCACATTTGTAGGAGGTAATTACTACCAGAAAGCAGATCTAACTCTTGTAGGTTTCTCTTTTAAAATGTCCACTTAAAAGCAGCATATTCTAAAAATAGCACGCTTTGTTATGCATTCAGTGTAATTCAGTTCTACTGTGCAGTGTGGTTTCATGTACCTAATCTGTGGAGGTTTAGGCCTGTGATTGAGGGCACATGTAGGCTTATGGCCAATAAGCCCCAGGTCATTTCTGGCATGCTAGTACTCAAATGCACTTGTTGAAATTACAAAAGCAAAAGGCTCCAATGATGTCCCAATGGCAGAACCTAACATTTACAAACCTGTAATTTATGTAGTACAATCAATTCCTGGAAATATTTTGCAAAGCTCAAATGTAAAACCAAATTGGTTGTTTGCTGCCTGAAAAGACCAAAAATTATATTCTTGCTGTTATAGATCTTGCTGTTAGAGTACATTTCAGATATCCTTGATAATTTATGTTAACATGAAATTAATCTGGAGCAATTTTAGATAATTTTCTGTTTCTAAAATGTAAGCAAAACACTTTGTTAAATGTCCTTGTTGTGATTAGGTAATGGCGTTTGTGTTTCATTACCCAAAGGAAAATTAATTCTGAATAATTGACCTAGGTTTGGGAATCCCTGTTCTATGCAGAGAGGGGCCATTCTCACAAGTAATCTAAGGGGTCATTGCTGCTTTCTAAGCTTGCTTGTTTTCTTGCAGATGTTTCATTACCCTAACTAGGTAACATCATCAGTACTAGTAAGGACTGTTTGCTATCAGTTTATATTCTGGTGACTAGCTTGTCTGGGTGAATGGAGGCAGTCTTAGAAATTCTTTGGTTGGGTTGTCTTGATTGGGGTATTGCTTACTTGATTTTGATCTCAAGTTAACCTTGGAGTTAATATATGCTGATCTGGGTGCTGATTACTGATGGAGTTGTGCTAGACTCTTTTGGTTCTCTTTTGGGCTGGTTGATTGTCTCTTTTGCATAGTCTATAGATATTGTTATTGTCTATGTGTCTGTTGATGGCTGATTTGTCAGAATGTCAGGCTTCTAGAAATTCCCTAGCATTTTTGGACTTGGCCTTATTCTGGATCACAAATAATCTGTTGAAGGTAATAGACTAGATGTGAGCATGGCCAATGCCAAAATAGATGGGAAGTGCAGAAGTCTATTACTCATATGTACCTCAACATAGCACAAATATGACCTGATAACATTTTATTTGGTTTTTTGGTTTGCAGGGCCTCTATGATGTTATGTACAGCACTAGACTGACACAGACTTCAATCATTGTTAACTGTGCCAGCATTTTAGGGTTTTCATCCTTGTTCATACATCATACAAAGGCAGTCTCAAGATATATAGGTTCCTCATAGCCTTGCAGAGAAACTTACAAATTAAAGAAAAATGCATGGATTTATTTTTCTTATATTGGTAGTGCTCAACCTATGACCATAACTGTATCAGAATTGCTGTTGCTAAATGAGGCAGCTGTTAAGTGAATCATGCTAAATTTTACAATCTTTTTTTGCCCCAGATATTAAGCACTGCACTTATTAAGTGAATCACATGGTCATTAAACAAATCCAGCTTTTCCCCATTGACTTTGCTTGTTGGAAATTGGTTGGGAAGGTTGTAAATGACCATCATATTACCCGAAGATGCTGCAACCATCATGAGTACATGCAGGGTGTCAAAAGGAAAAGGAACATAATTTATTTATTAGTTATTTATTATTAAATTTATATGCCACCCATCTCACCATCCAAAGCCATTTTGGGGTTTGGTTGTCTTTTGCCTGTGGGAGATTCATGCAATTAACTCATGTGTTCTCAATCCCACTTGTTCAGTGAAAGAATCTTTCAGATGACTCAGTACTATCATCCTTGGTTCTTTTCCTCCTGTTGCTGCAAACTGCAGTGGTTTTGGTTGTTGTTTTTTAAAATATTTTACTAATGGGGAAGTTCCATTTATACCAATGGCTGGCATGACAGAAATTGCCTGAGCTTTGCTCCAGTTATTCAAATGGGGTGATGTGTGCAGCCGTTGGTCAACTACTTTGCAAGGATATCTACTTCCTACATTTTTAAAAGAAAGCTGAAAGAAACAATCTATTGAAGAAATAGATTTGAAATCAGCATTATGGCTAATTGGTAAAAATAGGTGGAAGCAGTGGAAATGGTATCAATTAGACCGGGGAGGCAAGGAATTTGCAGGTCCCATCCCCTAAGAAGGACCCAGAAGCATGGCCTTCTTTGTGGTGGCTCCCTTTGTTTGGAATATCATCCCTTCAGAAATTAGATTGGTGCCCACCTTTGATACTGTTTCCTAAGAACCACTTTGACACTGTTTCCCATGTTTTGCTAGCGGGTCTGGGGAACCCAGAGTCAGATGGAGCCCATCAAATGGCTTGTTTGACTGTGTGTTGTCATCAGGGAAGGTTGTTATTGGTTTTTTAATTTTTATCCCCCCCCCACCATACTGTGTTTTTTTATTGTTTGTAAGCTGCTTAGAGTCTCTGTGAGTGATAGGCAGCCATATAAGTTTTCTAAATAAACAAACAACACTGGGAAGGATGCAGCTTTGGGGTAGTTGGAGAAAATCCATATTATACCAGTAATGTGTCCTATAAGAGACAATAAAATCTTATTACTCAGAAAGCCTGATTGCTCAGGATAATCCGAAGACTAGTGTCTGAATGACTTGTCTGCTCTAATATCGGAGTTATTTGTCTGAAGTTGTGTGGAGCTTTTTTTCGCCATGGAGACATCTTCCTAAAACAGCTGACAGAAGTAAAGAAAGAGAATACAGAATACATTGTGTTAACAAAACATGGGAAAGGAAAAAAAATCACAAGCATTCTTGGAAATTCTGCTCTCAAATGAAAAAATGTGGGGTAAGACCATTGATATGCCTTCATGGAAGAGACGAAGAAGGAGAAAGTCATATTTATTTTGGTTATTTTAATCATCTTTTAACATCTCCCAAAACTGAATTTTTTGTTTTTTTCATTTGTCCATGTAAGAAAGTAAGAAACTGTCTTTATTTTTGGGTGGGTAGAAAGGAAAAGGTTTTAGTGCCCTCCAATGGAACAGGTCTGAGCTCTCTTGTGTTTGGTTTTCATGCTCTAACTAGAGCGCATTGATTTTGGCACGCATGTAAAGATAAGGATTGGATATTTAAGTTTTTCTTTTTGATTACCTTGGCTATCCAAGCCCATCACAGGAGAATAACTTTAATCTCATATCTCTCACCTTTTACTTGGGGAAAATAAACCAAAAATGAGAGGACCTGTAAAATATTATTTCTGCTTTCCTTGTTCATGTTCTCAGGGTGGTTGTTATTTTAATGTTGCTAAAACCAGTATTACATATGAATAACTTGTGTGTGAACAGGAGCTTCTTAGGCTCTGCCCATTCTATTATTTCAGGATTATTTGGATGAAATACAGTGTTTTGGAGAATCTGAAATGTGTCTTTTCTCCCATGCTATGGTTATGTTTGTCTTGTAAGAAGGAATGTCTTCAGCTACCTAGTTTTCAAGCAATAATCTTCCAATGGTGGAAAACAAGTCTGAAGTCCTCATCATCCCACTGACATGGAAGTAAGGCTCATTAAGTTCAATGGGTCTTACTTACTCTGAGTAAACATGCAGAAAGTTCAGCTGTAAAAACCCTGTGTTGGGGTAATGAATCCTGCAAATGACAAAAAGGAGAAACATTTTAGTTAAGGTATCTCTGTTTTATGCAATTAAGGTAAGGCCTTAAAAGGATTGTTATAGAAATTGTTACAGCAACTATGACTTAAAGACATCTTTAACTTTTGAAAACCTATTTGGTGGCACAGTTAAGGCATCAGCTGAAAACCAGATGTGAGTTCTAATCTCATCTGAGGCACAAAACCATTTGTTAACCATGGTCTAGTCCAGTGGATGGCTAACCTTTTCGGCACTGAGTGCCCAAAGTGTGTGTTTGCCTAAAACAACTCTCCAAAATGCAATGTGTGTGCCCCAAAATGCAATGTGTGTGCATATGGGTGCCTCTCCGCACATGTGCATGTCCCCATGCATGTATCACACCTCCATGCATGTGCGCACATCCCCTGCATGTGCCTGCACATGCATGTGAGTCCCCCAATTGCACCTTGCCCCCCAGGCATGCATGGCAGAGACCTGAAGACCAGCTGGCTGGAAGGAGGCGCACACAGGGGTGGGATTCTACCAGTTCACACCTATTTGCTAGAACTGGTTGTTAACATTCTAAGCAATTTGGAGAATCAGTTGTTAGAATAAATTACTGGCCTAATTCTGTAAGGAAGGCAGGAAGGAAACATTCTGGTGTTGCTTACAGAAACTGCCTCTCCGTTAACCTTTATTACATTCTTGGCAGGACTAGACTTCCTGTCTCAGGAACGTCTCTGGAGTTTTTTTCCCCCTCCTTTGCTGGTACTTTGCTTGTGTGGAGTGACCATTCAAAGTTACAATGGCACTGAAAAAAGTGACCTATGACCGTTTTGCACACGTATGACTGTTGCAACATCCCCACAATCATGAGAGGCCAGGCGAGGAGATGCGTGCCTCAATTTGAGTGATATTGAATTGGCCACAACCTGCCAATAGCATGACCACCAAGCCATGCCCACCCAGTCACATGACCACCAAGCCACGCCCACCAACTAAGCCATGCCCATAGAATCGATTGTTAAAAAAATTGAATACCACCCCTGGGCATACGCGCATGCACGGTGGAGCTGAGCTGGGCGATGGCTTATGTGCCTGCAGAGAGAGCTCCGCATGCCACCTCTGGCACACATACCATAGGTTCACCATCACAGATCTACCATCACCATCAGTCTCTCTTAGCCTTAGAAGAAAGCTTGGTCAAGCCATGTCCAAATTCTTATGGAGAAAACTTAAAGGACTATTCCTTGCAATTGCCAGTGATGAGGACTTGAAGGCTCTCCTACACAAAATTTCATCTCTGTTATTAACAATAACAGAGTATTTGATTGTATTTTGATTACAATGTAGTCATTACAAGTTGCTTAATATAACATTCAGAAGGAAACAGTTGTATTATGTAGTATTTTTTGGAAAATCACACATGAAGAACCTGGATTACAGATTAAGTTTATAATTAATAACAGCAACTGTATTAAATTTGGATTGTATTTCATATATATACATGTCTACACTGGGACACTCAGGGCTCAGGTGGGTCCATTTCTCTTCACCATTTGGTAGAAGGGAAGCTCAGCAAATCTGCAGATGACACAATGCTGGATGAGTTGCTAAGATCTCAGGAGACAGACTTCAGGGCCGAAGAATCTTGCTAGCCTTGAACACTGTGGCCTGTTCAACAAAATGCTGTTCAGTTTTAGGTTCTCCTTGAAGCTGGAAAAAACCAGATGCACAAGTACAAGATAAGCAGCATGTGGCTTGGCAGGCAGTAGTACTTGCAAGAACCATATGGCTATCTTAGTAGTCCACAGATTACACATCAGTCAATAGTGCATTGCAGCTGCCAAAAAAAAAAGCTCATGTAACGTTGCTCTGCATCAATAGAGGTATAATGTCAAATCACAGGAAATTGTATTTCCTCTCTACACCATACTGGTAAGACCACCTCTGAGATACTGTGTCTAATGTTGGTCATCATGCAGGAAGAATGCTGAGGAAATAGATGGCAAAGAAGAGCAAGGAAGATTCTGAGGAACTTGATGGCTAACCCTATGAAGGATTACTAACAGAACTATATATGTTTAGCCTAAAGAAGAGAAGGCTAAGCAGACACATCCTTAGCAGTTTTTCAATAATCAAAGGACTGGCACAGAGAAGAGTGTATTACCAGTGGTGGGATTCAATTTTTTTTTACCACCGGTTCTGTGGGCATGGCTTGATGAGTGTGGTTCGGTGGGCATGGCTTGATGAGTGTGGTTCGGTGGGCATGGCAGGGGAAGGATACTGTAAAATCCCCATTCCCTCCCCACCCCACTAACCTGCTTTCCAGCTCTGTTCTCCTATGCAGGTCAACAAAAGAAGACTCAGCTGATCAGCTGGGTTTCGGGAGGCAGAGAATAGGTGAGGGTGGGATCAGTCAGAGCTGGTATTTACCGATTCTCTGAACTACTCAAAATTTCCGCTACTGGTTCCCCAGAACTGGTCAGAACCTGCTGAATACCACCTCTGGGTATTACAGGTAGTTTAATGATTCTAAGTGGAGTGGGGTGACAGGTGTATGATGCAGGCATAAGTGTGGACAGGCTGCCAAGTGACCAAATTTCGATCATACAAGCATATGGAAATTGTAACACCCGTACTTTGAAGACCAGCTGTAACTACCATTTGTTAATAACTGGTTACTTCAGATAAGGAAAACATTTCCTGACCAGGAAAACTAGTAAGCAAAGAAAACTAGTAAGCTTATTTCCTGGAGACTAGTAAGCTTATTTCCTGGAGAAAATCTCTAGTGATTTTCAAATAAAGCCACTTCTTATACTGCTCCAGTAACACTGATAGGAATCATCGCCCTAATATATCTTCACTGAAAGGAAATTGGGAGCGTCCCAGTTAAAGTGTGATCAGCCATGATAGTGGTAGTGAGGGAGGGATAAGTGAAAAAGTAAGGTTTCTTTTTTCTACTTACAGAAGGAGAAGATGCTAAGCCCCTTTCTTAGGATTTAGAAATGCATAAAACATCTGAAGGATCTGCAAGCCTTCTTTGTGATTAAAAAGAAAAGCTATTTGCGATAAATAAACTGGAAAGTTATTATGAATCAATATAGCAAGAAATTGAATGTATAGACACACACACACATATAAACATGCTCAAATGCATCTAGAAGTGGAATTTACTAGAGTCTTAGGAGAACAGAGACAGGAAATTAAATCAAAATATTGCCATCCCTTAATATAGTATCCAAATAATATCTACAATACCTGGGCCAATAGCTTCATTATCAATGGGACTTTTGTGGGTGTGTTTGCTTAGCCCCACCTGTGGATCTTTTCAACATTCTAAGAGGCCCAGTGATAAAATCTATGCCTGGTTCCCAATTTAAATCGTGTATTATCACCTTTTTCTTCATTGAAGCCCAGTAACCAGTTTCGGGGAAATGGGATATACTGAAATAAAGCATATTCTCACTACCTTTATGTTGATAACTTGAATAAAGCATTTTGATCCAGCTGACCATTTCAAAAATTGGATTCTACTTCAAATGCCCCTCTCCATTTAGAGACGGTTGGCAATTGCAGAAGTGATTTTTTTTGGGGGGGGGGTACTCTACCACAGTACCTGCACAAAATCTAAATGTTACTCACCTGGTGATATCTGAAGTTCTCCCATAGTGACTCGTCCCATTCTCCTAATTATTTGTACAAAAGATAGCTTTCCATCGCAGTCTGCGCTTTCAAAGAATCGAGGAAACGGAATCCTGCATCAACTTGGTCTTGTTTTTCATAGGCTCCTAGAATTCAATTCAGTACTTTAGTTAGGAAATGCCCTTTACAGATCAGAATTATTCTTCCCTCTTCAGGTTACTTCCTATTATTCCCAGAATGGAAGGATCATCTTTCACAACCTCCGATTCCCTGCTGGGAAAGTTTGAGCCATTTTCCACTCTTAAATAAAAGCCTCATAGGCTGTGCCTCAAAATTTGCTCCTAATTCATACCAGGTTTTCCATCTCAAGTTCCCATTCTGTTTCCTCCAAGACTTCTCTCTATTGGGCCACACCCTTTCCTTTGAATTCCTCAATTCTCTGGCCATGCTCCTTCCTAGGACATAGAGACTTTCTTGGATTCTTTTTATTTCTTAAATTTACTATTCCACTGCTGCCTTCTGGATAGAATAGAACAGAATAGAATAGAATAGAATAGAATAGAATAGAATAACAGAGTTGGAAGGGACCTTGAAGGTCTTCTAGTCCAACTCCCTGCTCAAGCAGTAGACCTTGTATCATTTCAGACAAATGGTTGTCTAACTTCTTCTTAAAAACCTCTTGTGATGAAGGACCCACAACCTCTGGTGGCAAGCTGTTCCACTGGTTAATCGTCCTCATTGTTTCGACGTTTCTCCTTAATTCTAGGCTGCTTCTCTTCTTGACTAGCCTTCCTGCTTACTTTCTCCTCTTCTTTCCCACCAATAGTATTCCTTTCCAGTGTTCTCCCATCAAGGTACATGGAAAAACCACCCACTCAGTCATACAATGTCAGCTCTACCTTGCTGGCCATTCATATGTTTTATTTGACTCATACCTTCACGACAACTCCCATAACAGACTTGGATAGAAGTTTCACTACCAACCACAGTGACTGATCTTGAGAACACAATCCAGCACTTCTCTAGGTTTAAAATATTACAGTACAAAGGAAAGAAAAAATCATCTTTCCTTGAAGATTGATATGGGACCTGCCATTTAACATCTTTCATAAAGAAATGAATATTTTGTAGCTCGGGAGGAAAGATTGTTAACTTACGGTAGCCCAAACCAGTGGTGGTTTCAATTTTTTTTGCCACCAGTTCTGTGGGCATGGCTTGGTAGGCACACTTTGCTACTAACCTCCTGCAATCCTGCACTCTCCCTGTGTCTTCAACAGCTGATGCACGGCAATCCGCTGTGCTGCGGAAAGCAGCTGAGATTGAAAAGCAGGAAAGTATAGAGAAAGTCAGTATAGAGCTGGGTGGGCCCAGCAGCTGATCATCGGAGTGAACCAGTTTGCTCACAGATGATCATCAGACGAAGCAGGCCAAATCAGAAGAATATCACAACTGGCCCAAACTCTGAAGGAGTCAAGTAGTATTTTTTAAATTCACTAGTTTTAAAGGCATAAGCTTTTGTGAGCTGAAAGCTGACAAATTTGCACTTTTTAATACATTTTGTCAGATTGAATAGATGCTACCAGATGCCTCAGATATTGTTTTTTCTTAGAATATTCTTTTTCTTACTTTAAATTTATTTTATGGTAATTGATAGGATTACATTTATAAGTCAGGGTGACTTTTTAGGTTTGTTTTCATAATGGTTATATATATATATATATATATATATATATATATATATATATATATATATATATACACACACATACATATATATATACACATATATATATATATATATATATATATATATATATATATATATATATATATATACACACACACACATATATATATATATATATATATATATATATACACATACATATATATATACACATACATATATATATAAATGTGTCTCTGTTTTTCTTCTGTAAGCTGCCTTGGGAAGATATCTGTCTTCAAGGAGATTTCAAATACATAAATAAAGATTGGCCAAAATTAATTGCCTCTAAGAATTTTCTCAAAGTAATTTGTTTGAAAACAACATTCCAGTCTCTCAAAGATATCAAAGTTAACTCTCACTGGTCTGATATAGCACTTTTGTTTTGACTATCCAGGCCTGCAAAGATTCAGTATTCCTGAATAAAACAAATGTTTGTTTTTGAAACGAGTCCCTTGTAGAGACAGTGCAAGGACAAAAATATTTCAAAAATCTCCATTTTATTTTGGAGAATTGGAGAAACTCACAGCATATCTTTTTAAATGATTTAGTCAAAACAGCATTATGAGCAAATAGTCATTGTTGATATTTTCTTCATAATGACCTTTCCAGAAAAATAAGACAGACCAAACAAATGTGAGCCATCTCTGGAAACTGATTGCTGTTGTGTTTTTATTAAAATCCAGGGTGCCTTTTACCTGCCTTATTATGGCAGAGAGTTAGAATGGTTAAGAACGCTTTCTTTTTCTTGTAGCTTCTTCTGTTTTTGGCCTTGCTGAGAATTTGGCTTTGGTTGTGAGCCAACGTAAGTTAGAAGTGGGAAATGGAAGAACTTTTACAGCTGTTCTTGAGTCAGAGAATGTTTCCATGTTTTAAATCAGTTACTAAAAAGGAATTTTCAAAACAAAAAGAAAACAAAATAGAAAAAGAGAATCTCACAAGGGCTGGTTTGTGAATTAAATAGGCTTGGTTACAAATCATAAAGTTTATTCAGAAATAATGTATTATTACAAAGGACGCATCAGTCCTGAGAAAGCCGAAACTGAGCAATCCCTATGGACTCCTGAACCTTATTTGGCCACACAAGCTGGCAGATTTCTTATACAGCAATGGATCAGGGTTAACTTCCTGCCTTCAAATCGGAGAAAATAAACTATGGTTGCTTGGATTTCTGAAATAATTAAGAATAACTACAGATACTTTCTGAATCATTCGGAGAGACAGACAGGATTTGCAAAATAAAACATTCATGGCAAGGCTGTGACTTTTTGGAACTTTTAGAAGGGATAGCTTAATTATACAATCTACATAATCTTATAATGGATGATTGTAAGAAATCCCTCATTAGGAAGCCCCAGAAATCTTACTGCCCAGGTGGTTCAAATAATACATGTGAAGCCAGTTAACATTTCATAGCCAAAACCATCTCATGGGGGTGGGAATGGGGTTGGAAGGGCATGCTTCCTTATTTTGTTGGGATTACAGAAAAGTATGAGTTGCCTAAACACATTTACTTCTAGATTATGGACTGTGTGACCATGATCAGTGAAATTCAAGGTGAAAAATCTATTTAATTATCTTCTGCTGGTACATTGCCAAGACAAACTCTACCCATCATTTTCTGCTACACATCAAAAGTTACATTTTCTGTGTTGTGGCAGTTGAAACACTGATGTTGGGTTTATTTCAGGGGTGGGATTCTACTGGTTCAGCCCTGTTCAGCTGATAGCTTTGAAGATCAGCTGAGTGAGAACTGGTTTGCTCCGAAGATCAAGGTATTTCCTTTTTTTCAACCCACCAATCAGCTGTTTTCCAAAGATCATCTGTGCTGCATGATTTAGATTAGCTAGAAAGCAGGAAATCATCGGATTTCTTGCTTTCTAGTTAATTTAAATTGCATGGCAGAAACCCCCCCCCCATTATACTGCTTTGCTCAGGAGACTTTCCTGAGGCCCAGGAGGCAAAAAATGGGGTACAGGGGAAGGTTAGGGTTAGGACACCCTGTTTTTGCTCCCAGGAGGTTTCCCTGAGCCCCAGTAGGCAAACAAAAATAAAACATATTTTTTTTCTAGAAGTAACAGTAGTTGCAAGTTGCAAAAAGGTTTGCTTGTTCTCTGTACAGGTAGGAAGAAGTGAGAAAGCAGCAATAGCTCCCAGTGTTAGGATGATCAAGGTGACTTCAGTAAGACATCTTGCTAAGGACTCTCACCCCCAATCTTGCACCTGCCTCTACAACCTGTATTTAGGACTTGTAGTATTTAGAGGGCATCATGTATGTTAATTTAACTTAAATCTTTAGAAGTAAAACTGGGAGAGCTAAATAGAGATGAAGGAGACACAATTTCATGGAGAGCTACTTTAATTTTGTGGTGTATAAATGTTATTCTTCATATTCATGAAAGTTTAGCCATGTATTTCTTCCAAACTTCCAAATTGTGCCATGGCTTTGTTGTAAGTAAAAGTATCTCATTTCATACATTTCATTACATTTCTGTTTCATCCCTCCTCTAAGCAGCTCAGAGCACAGATGTGTATATACAGTATATTCAAACAGCAACCCTATTGATAGGGCAAGAAAAGGAAATGGCTAGAACTGTGTTTCCAGACCTTGACAGCTTTCAGATGCATGGACTCCAATCCCCAGAATTCCCCAGCAAGCCCTGCAACAGGATCCACATATCTGACAGCTGCCAAGCTGCCAGGGCTGAGAAATACTGTGACAGAGCATGATAAATTAGGTAATAAAAGATAGATTTTTAAATTAAGCTTATCGAATCTTAGTGATTCTCAAAGTTAAGAATGTGAAACTGATTAATAGAGGAAATGAGGTGACACTTGCATTCTAAACATAGAACTATGAAACAGTTCTTCCTGGTTCCATTTCTAGATGAATAAATCAATAACAGAGGTGAATATCAACTACATAATATCTCTAGGAGAAAAAAAACTGTGGCCCTTCTTCTGTTTCCACTTCCTCTTTATGATTCAGCAGTCACTCCACTGAATCATCTTAGTAAACTGCAGCCCATAGGAGTACAGTATATGAGAAATATCAGCCTTTGATATCAGTTCTCAGACATTATTATTATTTGATGTTTGTAGTTTCTTTTTCTTTTTGAAAGTATCTAATGAAAACTTTGGAAATATGAAAGGGGGTTGGCTGAAATGCAACCAACACATTTAGTTTCAAAACTTTTTATTTTAAAATTGATTAAATCTTTGTTAAATTTCATAATAGAAAATACAAATGAAAATAAAGATAGTAGAGAAAGAGAAAAGGAGGGGAAGAAAATTATGGTTTAAGAAGAAACTTTTATTTTATTTAATCTTCAAGAAGCTTTAAAACTTTTGAGTAGATCACTATCTGTAAAACTGATTTTTTAAAAATAGCATCTGGCCTTTCTCAGTCTTGTATCTTCTATAACATTCCCCCCAACTCTGTTTCATGGACTGGTACCTGGCCAGGGCCTTTTGGGAACCTGGCTCCACTAGTAGCGGGCGAGCATGTGAAGCTCTATTTATGGGATTAGGTTGGGTATGCAAAATCATCTCCTCCCTCTGCTGCCCACTGCCAGTCAAGCGAGCTAGAAAGGTTGAGGACTGTTGCTCTATACAATGAGCAGAATTTCCTACACCATGTCTATTTTGTTAACTATTGACAAGTAACTATTTCTTCTTTTTCTGTTTATAAATAGGAACAGTGGGTAATAATAATTAAGACCTGTGGTGGCGCAGTGGTTAAAGTGCACTACTGCAGGCTACTTCTGCTGACTGCCAGCTGTCTGAAATTTGGCAGTTCGAATCTCACCAGGCTTAAGGTGTCAGCGTTCCAACTAATCAACTCTAAACAATAAACTCCAAGACAGACATTCTCTCCAAGTTCCATTTAGAGTTGTCATATTGGCACATCTGGGAAAACCTGAATCTGAGAGTTCCGGGTTTTCCCTTCCCAAACCATCCCCTGCGTCCATCAGTCCATCACATGGCCCAATCAAATCTTCATCCCAACTGGAGACATCCGTCCAGCCCATCCCCTCCAAGTGCAGGGCAACATGTCCTTGACTCTCTGAGAAAGAATATTATTGTGTCTAATCTTCCACCTCACTGTGAAATCCCCCTTCCCAAATTTCCAGGCACTAAATATGGCAGCCTCAAGCTTCCAAGTAAAATATGACTTCCAAGGCTGACACAAGGTTGACTCAGCCGCCCATCCTTCCAAGGTCAGTATAATGAGGACCCAGATTGTTGGGGGGCAATATGCTGACACTGTAAACCACTTAGAGAGGGCTGTAAAGCACTGTAAAGTGGTACATAAGTCTAAGTGTTATTGTTATTGCTAACTGCAACAATGGAGTCAAAACATTCATTGTAGAATTCTCAGTCTGCAGCTTTGCAGCAGAGTTGAAAGGAATAAAAAGCTCTGAAGTCAACCCTGATGTCTTCAGGTAGGTCTGATAGCAGTGGAATAATTTGGCATAAGGCAGCATTCTGTGAGGCCTGACTCACAGAATGACTTATTTATTTTTGAGAAAAAAATATACTAAATAATAGCTTGCATTTGTCTGAATGGTATCAATAATTTAAAAAACAAATTTCGCTCTGTACATCAGAAGTAGGAGTCTGTGCTGAGCAATCTAAAGGATCATGTCCAATGCCAAGGAATGCTAGAGATGAAATTCAGCAACATCTGGAAGACCATAACATGTTCATTTTTGCTTTACCTACTAGCATTTCATTAACCATTCTGGAATTTAGAGTGTGTATATCCTAACCTTCTGTTGCTTTCATTTTTTGCAAAGACAGGTGCCCCTTGGTGAAGATTCATACCTGATTAACAATCTCAACCATTATATGGGAAAACACTTTTCTATAAGTTCCAGTCTGGCACTTTCCATATACTGTATGAAAATAGTATAACCCTAATATATATTATAGGTATTTGAGAAATGATACTTTATTTTGAATGACATTTACTTCTCTTGGCTTCATTGCCTGCACAAAGGAGAACTTTGCTAGATCAAATCAAAAGCTTATCCAGTCCAGTATTATGCGTCATATGGTAGCTAATCAGCTGAATCTGTGAAGCTCATATCTGGACGTGAAGGTACCAGTCAGTTTAGATTGTGCTTACTAACAATTAATATTTAATCACACAGCTGTTCTTTCTAAGTGATAACCATTAACCCAATTTTCCATGAATCTGTCTGGTCCATATCATCAATATTGATTATGGCGATATAACTGAACTATAATGTTAAATAAATACAGTAAATATTTTATTTATTGGTTCTTCTTTATTGGACCAATAAAGAAAATATTTAGTCTTACCTTATTCTGTTTCTACTGTTTTCATTGTTATGCTTTATTTAATTGTAGGCCTTCTGCTCAAAACTGAACTCTTCAAAAATCATCCCGCATAGAAACCAATTTCTTATTTTGAATCATGGCCATTTCCATTCAGAACACTTCAGCAAATTTCATTGCTCAGTTGTCCATGTAAGAGAATCAAGCACATGTTTTCTTTCCTGACAACATTTATGCAATGTGGGTATTAGTGCCACTTCTATGTAAAATTAATCAAATTCAAGGTTTGACTTTTATGCAGATAGGACTTCGCACAAGAAAAGCCAATTTGGTGTGAAATCTACCTTGTCTATGATATTTTGTTTCTACTTGTTATTTTTTTAATCTCTCTGTTATCTTCTTTATCTTACTATTGTTTATTCAGAATCAGTCACAAAAGATAGAACTTGTCACCCAGATTGAAAGTCCACAATAATTTTCCTTGAAAAGAATCAAGACACCATTTGTTTCCCTAATCTTAACCCACATTGATAATAAACAACACCAGTTTGATTGGAAAGGAACAAAAATCATTCAACATACTAACACCTGTCACATATGAATTTATTGAAGCCTGGTATTCTACTAAAGGAACAACAAGCATATTGCTCTCTAGATCCAACATATGAATATATAAAAAACCAGACCACTGGAACAACCAATCAACAAGAGAACCAATCAACAGCTCAAAATTTAAACAAAGCTTCAAACAAACAACTAATCAAATGACCAACTGACCACACTGGCACACAAAAAATTTATAAGCTGAGGAGAATTGGACAAGAAAATCCTGCTGATAAAGTTACCTAGTTTGGTAATGAAATGTTCAGAAACTAAATTGAAACAAACTTGGAGAGCAAATCACTGCCAAAATCAATTTGTTTGTATTTGGTAAGAGTGAAAGATCGAATGTCAAGTCCTCTCCTCCCCAGCCCCCCACCCCTGCCCCAGCCAAGCCAAATTAAGTATCTTCAGCAACACGGGGATAGCTCCTTTATTGCACTGTTCTAACCTACTGCAATGTATGTGTGATATCAATACCAGGACAATATTGCTAAAATCCACTGTTGACCTATTTTTCCTTTAACTCTCGACTTCTCTCCCAATTAGGTGACAAATAGGTTGGAAAAAGTCTCAGCAACATGGATCTGACTTTTGCATACATAGACCAATACTAGAGAGAGATAAAATGTATTCCTTTGCATTGATGAATTTTGCTCCTGGGAAAATTCAATATTTCCCAAATTCATAGCCTTATTCCCAGTCTGTTTTCATGGCTCTGAGCCTGTTTTCTGCACATATTTCCAGAACGTGAAACTGATATATAAGGCTTAAGGCATTTCTAAGTTTGGTCCAAGCTTTTTGTACATCTCAGGTAATTTTCCTTTCAGAAGAGCTGCCTGAATAATGCAGCAGTTCTAAAGTCACCCTAAGTTCTCCCTATAATCTCATGACAGGTATGTATTATTTGATGATTCCGTCAGATAATTCAATATACATTGCTCCCATCCCAACCCTTGCTCTCTCAAAAAAGAGTTCATGATTACATAAAATTTGCATAAATATGTTTATTAAAAGAGATGCATATTTAGATATGGCGTATTTTAATCGTGAAACATTTCACCTTTATCGGGAACATAATGTCTTTGCCTGCCTTCTTAATGTACAGGCCAGATATAAACTGTGAATCAGAATCAGACCTCTAAAGATAAGATAAAGAATTCAGTCACCTCTTTTCCTTTGGTCCTTTCACTTTCAAATAGGCTAGAATGGCTAGCTGTTCTTGTTCTGTCCTTAATTAGCATTCTTGAGATCCCCGCGCTTTGATTGGCCAAAGCGCGGGGCTCTCTGATTGGTCAGGCGAGCCGCGCCGATTGGCTCGCTGAGAATCTCCCGCGATTGGTCCATTCGGATCGCGGGAGATTCAAAGCGGTGCCATTGGCCGCGGCCGCAGCGGCTAAAGGAATAAAAGCCGCGGGCTTTTTCCTTTACGCCAGTTCGGTTCCAACTTTCAAATAAAGAGCATGATTTGAAGTCACCGACTCCTGGCATCATTTCGCGGACACAACACTGGCAACGAAGGTGGGATCCAGACCCTGAACCGAATCACGTGTCCGACGGAAGCCAGACGAACCACCACGATGGCGAAAATCGCACCCCCCGCACCGTTCAACCCCGCTACCGAGGACTGGGAATCGTACTCCGACCGATTCCGCATGTTCCTTGAGTGCAGCGACCTGAAGGACGCCATCGGCCCCATGAAGCGTGCCGTCTTCCTGACCCATTGCAGGACCGAGGTCTTCAAGATGGCCAAGGCGCTTGCCAAACCCGCTGATGCGACCGCGATGGACTGGGACATCCTCGAGCCAATACTTCGGCGGCACTACGCTCCAGAGGTACCCATCCTGATCCGACGCAACGAATTCTACCGTCGGGACCAACGGTCGGGTGAGAGCTTCAGCGACTTCGTCGCCGAGCTGCGGCGCCTAGGGGGGCTCTGCAAATTCGACAACCTGAACGACGCCCTGCGAGGCCGAATCGTGCTCGGTTTGTGGGACCCCGTCCTTCAGAGCCGGCTGATGGCCAAGGGCAACATCAGCCTAGCAGACACCCTCACCGCAGCCGCAGCCGCTGAAGCAACCCGAACTTCCGCCGACCACATGCGCACACCGAACACTGGGGACCGCAGCGGAAACAACAACCCGGCGAGGTCGACCGAGGCCCAACCCGAGACGACCACCCACCAGGGCGACTTCTACTCGGCATCGGGCACTTCAGATGACGAGGAGGACATCCATCGCCTCCAGACAGGCCGCGACCCACGGAACCGGCGGGGTCGTAAGTCGAGGACCAACTGTGCCGGTTGCAGCGGCGACCACCCCAGGTCGGAATGCCGGCTTTTCGAATCGATCTGCCGGCATTGCGACAAGAAGGGACACCTCGCCCGTGTCTGCCGCCTAAAGAAAAATCGCAGCCCGGCACGATGGGACCAGAGCGACCGGAGGAGAGAGAGCACACTACCCCGGACCAGAGATCGCCCTCGGACAACAGATGGGACTGGAACGGACGATCCCTGCGAGGCGGCGATAATCGGCGAAGAGAGGAGACCCATCAGAGGGTCACCATCGGCCATGCCATAACCAATGATGCCCGGAAGGTCCACGTGGAGGTAGGCATCGAGGGCCAGCCATGCAAAATGGAGGTGGACTCCGGGTCCTACCTCTCCATGATAGCATGGCATGAAATAAAGCGCCTGGTGCCTACCCTCCAAAGGAGGAACCTAGACAGCCAGAGACTCATTGTAAAGGACTACCAGGGAAACTGCATCCCGGTAGTCGGAACCAAACACTTCAACATCACATATAAAGGGCACACCAAAAGACTTCCCCTGACAATCGTCGACCGCAACTGCCCAAGCCTACTGGGACTGCAATGGTTCGCCCCGCTTGGCATCGCAGTCACGGGAGTCGACCACGTCACCGACGACAGCTGGGAACAGCAACTGGCCCGGGAATTCCAAGAGGTCTTCGACAGAAACCTAGGCAAGTACCGAGGGCCCCTTATATCTTTCAACCTAGACCCAAACGTCCCCCCAAAACGCCTGAAACCAAGGCGGGTGCCATTCGCACTTAAACCCAAGATAGACGAGCAAATTGACAAGCTCATCAAGCAAGGGGTCCTGCAGCCAATAGACCACGCCCGGTGGGAGACCCCTATAATCACCCCGATCAAGCCCGATGGGTCGGTGAGGATCTGTGGGGACTATAAGGCCACCCTAAATGGCGCGCTACAACAAAGCGCCTACCCCGTCCCAGTAGTGCAACACCTACTGCACTCACTGGGAGGGGGCAAGGTTTTTGCCAAGCTCGACCTCGCCCAGGCATACCAACAGTTGCCAGTCGACGAGCAAACGGCAGAAGTGCAAACCATAGTCACCCACCGGGGGGCATTCAAATGCAACCAACTCCAACTCGGAGTCAGCGTGGCACCGGGAATATTCCAAAGCCTAATGGAAAGACTACTGCAAGGCATCAAGGGGGTGGTACCTTACTTCGACGACGTCCTAGTGTCGGCAGCCAACCAAGCCGAACTAGAGGGTCGCCTAAGGGAGGTCCTAACCAAATTTAAAGAGACCGGACTAAAAGTCAAGAGGGAGAAATGCCAGCTATGCATGGAACGGGTAGAATTCCTAGGATACCTCCTAGACCGTCACGGCATTCACCCCACAAACCAAAAAATCAAGGCCATCAAAGAAAGCCCCCACACCCAAGTCGAAGACGGAACTACAGGCATTCCTGGGGCTACTTAATTTTTACAATGTTTTCCTGCCCCAAAAGGCGACGGCGGCGGAGCCCTTGCATAAGCTCCTGGACAAGGCGGCGACCTGGACTTGGGGGAAATGCGAGCAAGCCGCCTTCCAAAGAACAAAGGACCTCCTCACTTCGGACGCCGTCCTTATACAATATAACGAGACCCTACCTCTGGCCGTCACATGCGACGCATCACCCTTCGGCGTCGGCGCTCTCCTCAGCCATACCCTCCCCGACGGAAAAGAAGCGCCCATCGCGTTCTTTTCAAGGACCCTCACCAAACCGGAGCGGAACTATAGCCAGCTGGACAAAGAGGCTCTGGCTATCGTTTCCGCTGTAAAACGATTCCACGAGTATCTCTACGGCCGGACTTTCACGATCATAACCGACCACAAGCCGCTGCTGGGAATCCTTGCAGGAAACTGAGCCACCCCGAACATTCTGTCTCCCCGAATGACAAGGTGGTCCGAGTTCCTGGCAGCCTACAACTCATACACAGACCGGGTAAGATGATCTCCCATGCAGACGCCTTAAGCCGCTCGCCGCTATCGGAACCTGACACCGACCCAGCTCCCACGACGACCACCCTCAGCATAGAGACTCTACCCAACCTGCCCATAACCGCGTCAGACATTGCCCGAGAGACTAATAAAGACAAACGTCTGGCGCGGGTGTTGCATTGGGTAGAGAAAGGGTGGCCGGAAAGGGACAACGACGAGTCCGTCAAAACATTCCGAAACCGCCAAACAGAACTCTCTTTATTAAAAGGGTGCATACTATGGGGGGATAGGGTGGTCATTCCAGAAAAGCTACAAGGGAAGGTTCTGGAACTGCTACACGAGGGGCACCCTGGCATCGTTAGGACTAAAGCCCTGGCCAGAAGTTACGCTTGGTGGCCAGGGATGGACAAACAAATTGAGGCCTGGATAGCAAGGTGCCAACGATGCCAGGAAACTAGACCAAGCCCACCCACAGCACCCGTCCTAGAGTGGGAAACCCCAAGGGGACCTTGGTCTAGGATTCACATAGACTTCGCCGGGCCCACAAAAGGACACACCTTCCTCATAACAGTTGACGCTTACTCCAACTGGCTGGAGGTAAGCAACATGAAGACGACAACCACGGAGGCCGTGATCAAGGAACTCTGCAAACTCTTTGCAACACACGGCCTCCCAGACGTCGTCGTCTCCGACAACGGGCCCCAATTCACCTCGCTGAAATTCGAAAAATTCCTAGCGGAAAGGGGCATCCGCCACGCGCTGACAGCACCGGCGCATCCGGCGGCGAACGGTAGGGCGGAACGGATGGTCCAATTCACTAAGAAGACCATCCGGAAAATAGACCACGGGGAGATCCAGGAGAAAATAAACAAGCTACTCTTCACCCAACACATAACCCCAAATACCACAACAAATAAGAGCCCAGCCGAACTATTAATGGGCAGGAAACTAAGGTCCCCACTCGACAGGTTACACCCCACGTATAACCCGGAGAAGCCCCCAGACTCAAACAGCAAACACCGAACCTTCACACCCGGCGACCCCATATACGCAAGAAACCTGACGGGAGACCCACTATGGATACCAGCCGTCATCACACAAATAACAGGCCCACACTCGTACCGGCTACATACAGCAGACGGACGAGCGTGGAAACGCCACATCGACCAACTAAGGTCGAGGACTACCAACCAAGAGACCACCGATGCACAAACGGGCGAAACCAACCCCCACAACACAAACCAAGGGGGGAGGGAATACTTCGGGGACCAAAACCAAAGAAGAATAAACCAACCGTACTTACCGGAAAGCAGCCATCATGACCCCTCGCCAGGAAGAGACAGCCAGGCCAGCTCGACCGACCCGGAAAGACCGAGCGGGAGCAGCGAAACCCGCAGCTCAACCAACCCGGGAGGCCCAGGAGGGAGCTACGGAGAGCGAACCGGCCCGACCGACCAGCCGGTTCCCACGACGGCAGCAGGAGCAGCAGAGATCCCGACCGAACTGGCCGGGATCCAACCTACGACTGAGCTGCGCAGGTCCAGTAGGCTCAGACGGAGCCCCGCCTACCTACGTGACTACGCGACGTAAGGACTGAACCAAGAGGGGAGGGGTGTTCTGTCCTTAATTAGCATTCTTGAATCCCCGCGTTTTGATTGGCCAAAGCGCGGGGCTCTCTGATTGGTCAGGCGAGCCGCGCCGATTGGCTCGCTGAGAATCTCCCGCGATTGGTCCATTCGGATCGCGGGAGATTCAAAGCGGTGCCATTGGCCGCGGCCGCGGCGGCTAAAGGAATAAAAGCCGCGGGCTTTTTCCTTTACGCCAGTTCGGTTCCAACTTTCAAATAAAGAGCATGATTTGAAGTCACCGACTCCTGGCATCATTTCGCGGACACAACAGTTCTAATAAAGGATAATGTCAAAAAAAATGCTGCTTGATGTCATCTCATATATAGGACATGACCAGGTTTTCCTGGTTTGGCTTCTTCTGTATGATTTAAAGCACTTGATCTGTAATTGTTCTGAAGATTTTAATGTTCAAGGTTTTAAGAGCCCTCTGTGGATGCCAAGATCTGAATGTGTGATCTTGTGAACTCAAAGCGTAATCTTTGCCCCTGGGGCTAAACTTATAATATTTAGTCCTGTCCCACTTTCAAAATAATATTCTGTGTTCATTTCTGTTATCCTTAAGAGACAGGCAGGCAATCCGACCTCTAGGTGCCCTTTGGATGATGTGAACTTCCAGCTTTTATGAATGCCAGTAGTAAGGGGATATGAGACTTGTACGCAAGTGGGATATCTCTGCATTGAGGCTAGGCAATAACAGCAGGAGTCATAGTGCAGGAATTTCACCCGTTACTATTGTGACCAGAAGTAGATTTCTTTTATTCCTAAACTAATGCTTTCACTTTGTATGTTGAATAAAAAATCTCAAGCATCTCTCCACTTGTGAAATTGCTTGGCTTATTTGTGGCCAAGTCAGCAGAAATCCATCCAGTTTGCAGGGAGCGCCAAGGATCTGGCAAGGAGGAGAGGAGAATCTTATTTTAAAAGCTTATTATAACTTTATGGAAATATCTAATTAGGGAAGAGCAGTACAGTGTATATTCTCTGAATAATGGCAGGCTTTTAAAATTATTATTTCAAGCAGTAAAACCCATGCAAATGTTCTCTTACTAGGGTCAATTTTCATATTTTATGTGTGATTTTGACAGCTTTATTTTGACAGCCTTCCACAAGCATAAGATTTCACCTGATGAAATTACAAGGAGGATCAAGAACAGATTCTCCAAACATTCTTAGTCTAGCTCTGTGCTAATTTTTTCCAGCAAATTTCCCCTTGAAGATTTTCATGGATAACAGCTGATGTTTTTATCTGTGGTATCTCCTATAAAAGAATGTGACTTCAATTTAAAAAGTTTTGAATAGTAATGGATAGCAGTGGTGACTTTTATTAATTAAAACAACTACCTATCCCTTCTAAATTGACAGGACAAGCTACTATATATAAATAAGTAGCAAATTCCACACTCCTTTGCACTGATGATGTTACCCAGTTGGGTAATGAAAAGTCTGCAAGCAAACAATCAAGTTCAGACAGCATGAAGTCTTCCAGTGCGCCTTCCATTTATTTTTTTGACCCCAAGAGATTTCCTGGGCCCATATACTCATTAAGGGGCTTGATAGTCTCAGCATTTGACTTTTGTAATCACATCTTCTGTCCTCTCATTACTAAGCATTTGGCATCGGCAAAATTGTACCATTAACATTTTATAGATGATATTATTTCTGCCCCCAAAATGTTCGACATCATTTCTCTCCTCTCCTTTTTACTTTACAACATCAAGCTCCCTCTATAATTTCCAAACCCTCAGAAGACATTTGGGGAAATAACACTATTCTCCAAAAGTGGAATATTTCTGACTCTAGAACAGCTTTGGGAAGAACAAAATTGTACAATCTGCAAGAGATGTGATCAAGATAAATAGCTGTCTGAGATGTTTAATTCATAGCAGGTCAATATAATTTGTGATCCACAAAGCCTATTCAGAATTAAGGAGAATGTGACCTACGTGCTTCTGACTTTTATTAAAAACAGAACAGTTGTAGCTTAGTTTGCACTGTGAAAGTAATAACATTGCATTCAACCATGCAGTTGTGGCCACCATCTTGATTTTTTCCACTTACCCTTATGGGCTCCCCTGCTTGAATAAATGGGTAAACTTTCATTTTTATATTACTGAAAATTAAAACAGTAGACAGTACTAAATGAACCAACTGTATGACACTGAATAAAGCATTTACTTACATTCACAGCTGTACATTCTTCTCCATACATCAAGGTTTCCATAACTCCATTTGGCAAAGTACTAAAAATTAATGCCTTAGATCCTATAACAAGATTATGTGCTCTTTCTCCTTTAGACATCTCATGACAAGTAGAATCTTTAGCAATTTAAATATTTTGCTTTCATTCTCCTCTTTATCTCCTGAAATCTCCATGACAAAATTCAGCCTCTGCTCCCAAATTAGATTTAAACTGGTTATTTCTTAAGCTGTAAGTAGAGAAAAATAGAGTAATGTAGAGTACTTAAGCTGAAAGGATAATATAGGGTATAGTATAGGATATAGTATAATAAGGAGGGTGGTTCTCACCCTACGGTCATCACAGGAGTCCACAAAGTTTTGAAGAAATGTTATGATTTAAATCTTGAGTTAGATCTTGGGGGTATGTGGCCACAAAAAGTATTTAAAGGGGGTCCAAAAGGTTGAGAACCATTAGTTTAGTACTTAGCTCTAAAAATAGTTGAGTGGAATAGGTAGAGTAGAGTAGGAGAGGGGAAGTCAGAGTAGAGTACAGGATAGTATAGTATATTATAATACAGTACAGTATGGTATATCATAGTGCAGGTAATCCTTGATCCCGCCAATTTTAGTTGTATGTTGTGATGGTTGTAAAGTGGGGAACCCACATGACTGACCCAAATTTGTGAACTTTTTCCTAGCAGTCATTAAGCAAATGTTGTTGTTGATAAATGAACCCGTTGTCCACTATGCGATGTTTTTGCCAAAAACTAGAAATAATTATCAATTTTTGGCAAAAACATCCTTGGGCCAGTTGCTTAGTGCCTAAATGTATTGATGTAACCATGGGAGGGAAGCTATTGGAGCTTTAGAACTGGGTCATAGTTTTCCCTGGGAACTCTATCATAACTTCAAACAGTCACTAAGCAACCAGTCATAACTCAAAGACGACCTATATGTAAGATGTATTATGGGTGTAAGCCAGCAGGGGTATCAACTTGGTGACTCTGATCACATAATTGAAGCCCCTCCCCCCTTTTAAAAGTCCATCTTGATATGTACCACACCTTAAAAAGGGACAGGACTTAGATTACCTAGGTCATGATCCCCGTCTTGATTTTCTTTTACAACCCCCACCTGGATACCTTATATCCAGTCTACAACACAGTCTTTCAGAAGTTTCAAGAAGGCTCCACACCAATTTGCACCACTCAGGTAACCCTGACAACACAGATAAACCTCCAGCTGGCCTTAACTACTCTCTAAAAGAATGCAAATGACGAGCTGTCTGCAAAGAATGAAAATCCTTCCATCCCCAACCATCTAGTCAGAGGTGAAGAAGCTTCTTGGGTGATGATTCAACAATTGTCAATTCCCGTATGGTGAAAGCAATAGAGAAGAAAACGCAGTTACCTTTCTGGATGGATCTGTGTGCTTGTGTGCCAAAAGGAATAGCACTCTCTTTTGACCTGAATTGTCAAACAGTTTAATAGATGGAGGGCTATTAGATCTGAAGGTTGGGCTGTATAGATAGGGAAGTGAAATAAAACAAAGCATAACCATCTCAGTATCTCTCAGCTGCTAGGAGCATGTCCAGTCCTGGTCTGGGATGTCACACCTCCCTTTCAATAACCTAGAAAGCAAGGTATTTAACATGGCCAAGAGGTCTATGTATTTCATTTATTTATTTTATTAAATTTATATGCCAAATTCTTGATGTTTGGGGATGGCTTAGGATGGCTTGGAAAATAATAAAAGCCATTTGAAATACAAAAACATTAAAATTACAAAAATGCATTACCTTTTACCAGTAAATGGAATTATATCTTGAAGTGGCTTAGCATTTCGACAGCTGAGGCAAAATACAAAGAAAGACTTTTGCGGATAGATAACATTATAATCAGTGATGGGATTCAAATAATTTAACAACCGCTTCTCTGCCCTAATCATTTCTTCCAACAACCAGTTCATCAAACTGCTCAGAAAGTTAACAATTGGTTCCCCTGAAGTGGTGCGAACTGGCTGAATCCCACCACTATTTATAATGTTTCAGATCCATGTTTGATTCAGGAATTGGAAAGAATGGAGAAGCAAAGCAATGGATGGTAACAGCAGGGTGGATGGGAAGGGAAGGGAAGGGAAGGAAAGGAAAGGAAAGGAAAGGAAAGGAAAGGAAAGGAAAAGAAAGGAAAGGAAAGGAAAGGACTGATGATCAAGTAGGTTGGTCAAATATACCAGTCCAAGTACAGTGGCAGGTAAAATGCTAGAAGCATTGATGAACAGGCTGGTCCATAGATCACGAAGAGGAAGAGGTGAGGTGTATCAACCTATTTATTGACTTACTTGCCAATAAAATCATTCTGGATTTTTGTCTTGGTTAAAATGTTCTGTATTTTAATTTGTTTGCATTGTAATCAATCTAGAACCAATCCAGAACAGTGGCCAAACTTGCAAGCTACAAAGTGTTTCATGCAGCTCATGTGCACCTAATTTAAATGTTAAAGTTAGTTTCAATAACTTGATGAAATGGCCTCATGAAAAAGCTAAGTTAAAATATCCTTAAACTTGTTCTGGACCATATATTGAAAATGTTGAATTTCTTTTATGTATTTGCTGAATAGGTAGAGTTGCTAACAATCAGGATTACGTTTTCTTATATTAACAAATACTTGAAAATATTCCTGATTAGAAGGCTGAACATAAATAACACTGCTTGAACCATGGACATAGATCCACCATGCAAATACATTTAATAACTGTATATCTAAACAGAAACATCTAAATTTAGGTTAAGTTTTTGTTACAAAAGCTCCAGGGATGAGATTTACATATTTAAATCCTATCTTTTATTTTCCTCTTTAGAACTGCTTTCCTCTTAAACAAAAAGCAAAGGTGGCTTTCCAAAAATGCAAAGAATATAACATTTCCTCACCACATTCATTTTTAACAGATATTCTGAAGTGATGTCATCATCAGTAAATATTTTCCCTTGGATTTCATTTTAATGAGAAAATAGCTGGGGCAATTACTGCATTTCAATGCTTCACATTGCCATATAATCCTCATTGTGAATTTATAATACCTCTTATTTAATTACATTAGCTGAAAATGGCACAAACAATTAAAATGTCATTTCTATACAATATTTTCAGTTATGTTAATTATGTGGCAGAAAGGAAAGGTAAATAAGAATTTAAAACTAGGGAAGAATGATGTTGAGAAAAGAACAACTAGAAAATGCATTAACATCTTGCCACATTAAAAAATGGACTTACTCAAAATATTAGGATAGATTTTACATCCTGTGAAGCTGATTTTTAAACATCAATGGAATTCATTTTACAACATATAGTGATACATATTAACTTGGAGTGCTGCAAATGGATATGGATAAGTTTGTGCAGGACAATTGTTCAAGAGTTATTGGTCTTTAAGATTTGGTGTTATTTTTCATTGTGGATACATACAGATTAGCAGGAAGACATAAAATGATTCTGATGGTGGGCAAGCTGTGGGATGAAATAGGATGAGCCAATAGGAAGACCTAGTGAAAAAAGGAAATGCTATGAAACTAGGTTTTTTTGTCTTAGGCAAGTAATATTCCTGACCTTACCTGATTAGCCATTGTGAGAACTCATTCTCGACTAGAATGGATCTTGACCTAATGCAGTGTAACTATTCCTTTTTTCCTTATAAATTCTAGCCTAGGATTCTTTGTATTTATTTGACTTGGAAACATGGCCTGGATCAATTCAGTTTTGCCAGCTTAGATAGAGCAGAGATGAATTATCACAAAGTGCTTGCGCTAGTTACAAAATTATTCCAATTTTAAAATGAATTGATGAAACCTGAACTATAAACCTTACATGGAATCATAATCAAGTGAGGTACCTTTGTACCACAGACTAAATCACAACCACAGACTAAATCACAAAAAATGAACAAAGTTAAGACTGTTAGTAAGACTTATTTAAGCATATTGTGTGAAAACAGTCAAACAACAACTCGCGCTAACATGTTTCCATCGCATGGTGAACTGACCAATCTGAGCAGTGATGGGTTTCAAAAAATTTTCCTATTAGTTCAGTGTGAGCGCGCATGCGCACCAAATGTGCACTTTACGTGTGCACAACATTTATGACTCACCTTCTACTGTAAACCTTATGTGTAAAACAGCTGACTAATCAGCTGTACTGCACAGGTGGGAGGGCCCAGCAGCTGATTGTCAGAATGAACCAGTTCACTCACAGAGGATTGTTGGTGCTACTGGTTCGGCCAAACTGGGCCAAACCGGCAGAATACCATCACTGAACCTGAGTCATTGCTGTTATTTCCAACGCACAGATTTCTGTCATGGGTATTCAGAGGGACATATCAAGAAAAGTAAGAATGGTACCTTTTCAAGCCATTCCCCCTTTTTTACATGCCTTGCCCATATGACACATTAAAAAGGAATGGAATTTCAACCATTTATGTCGTAATTTGACATTTATGTGAAACTCCAAAATCCAAGAAAGACACGTTGAGGTTCTTCTAATCAGTTTTCTTAATTGTTCCTCTCCTATAGACAGAAATCTTACCAAATTAAAGCAAACCGTAAAAACACACTCTGGGAACTATTTATTTATTTATTTATTTATTTATTTTTGATTTGTCAATTGCTTACAAAATACAGCTATAAGAATAAACATAGTTTTGAATACATGAGATGGATACTTATAAGAAAAATAAAAAGAAATAGGACAGGGACGGTAGGCACATTGGTGCGCTTTTGCACATCCCCTACAGACCTCTTAGGAAAGGGGTGAGGTCAATAGTAGACAGTCTAAGGATAAAGTTTTTTGGATTGGGTTTGGGGAAGAAACCACAGAGTCAGGTAGAGTATTCCAGACATTGACCACTCTGTTGCTTCCTATTTCTCTCACACAAAATATTTAAACTGCATTGTCTGTTGCTGCTTTAGAATTATTCTCTCTTTCATGGGAATCTGGATAATGTTCCATCACAATTAGTTTAATGCAGAACTGCCTTTTTAAAAATAGCCGGCATCCCAGGATAACTTGAGTTTCAGAATAATATTTGGTGCAAACTTTAACCATTTCATACTAATGGGGGAAAAGGTTGTTTCTGGAGCTAAATAAAGTTTTAGGTGGATTTATGTCTTGTTATAGGAACAAGCACATTTAGCTGTATTTTAAAGAAATAAACCACTGCAATACTAATTGCAATAATGTTGTTTGATAAACTTAAGGTTAACAGCAAGAATCTTAAGTGTTTGCCAACTATTCTTTAGTAATGTTACTGGCCTTATTTTAAAGTACAGAAAAATCCTTATTCTCTTAAGAACATATTTTTGTTTAAAATATTCTTTGAGAGTTTTTTTTAATCTAAATACAGTTTTCTGTCAACCCTCCTATGGGACAGTTGCTGGCTCTTTTCAATACTGAGACATCCATAGTTTGCTTTGCTTTTCCAACGAGCGAATAAAGAGGTTGTTGTGCTTGATGTGTGTGTGTGTGTGTGTGTGTGAGAGAGAGATCAACAGATGATAGGAACCCTGAGATAGGATGGCAAAACAGGACTTTCTACCTATTCTGCTTTGCTGCATGAAGATACTCGATTTCTGGAATGACCAGATCTCCATGGCTGAAGAATTCATTCATTCATTCAGAAAATTTATATGCTTGCCCAACTCATTCTCAATGTCATCAGACAATTCCAGGCATGCAATGGATTTACAATGTATTCATTTTATATAGGCTTTGAGAGTGGTCTTAGAACTGTCGGGTAGATATTGACAGTCTATAATTAATGTGTTCTTGTAGCCACTCCCTCCAGGAGTATTATTTATTTAACCAATTTATGTGGCAGGCCAACTCACAAATAGCTGGATGACTAAAGCCAATATGAGAACAGTTCATAGAACAAAAAAAATTGACACATTCAAGGCCAACCCATAATCATTCCTCATAAAATAGTTTTCAGATGTTTTATAGCAAGATTTTTAGTAATAGTGATGCTGCTTTTTGACTCCCCTTCCTCACCATTTTTTTTCAGGGAAACCCTCTGATGAATTTATGGAAAATTCTGACCACCCAGTATTAAAAGATGCTGGCATTTTTTTCTCCTCTTACTCCCTGCAAAAACCTCTTTTAAATTAGAGCATTATTACTGCATCCATAGGAAAGGAAGCCTAGGTTTTTCTTCCTACGCACTTAATTCTATAATGGAAGAATTAGATTATCTCAGAATATGGTAACACTGGCAGATGAGAGGTCCTCACCCCCACCTCCCAATTAATGTCTTAAATTCAGCCTTTCAAATGAATGCACTATTGGATGGAACATACATACAAACTAATTCTTGTATATTTTGAATGCAGATCTAATTTAATGCTAAGGCCTAACCTGATGTTCAGCACTCAATATATCAATTTAAAAAATGACTAGTAATAGAGCCAACTAATATTTTGCTTTGAAAGCCACACAAGGAATTCATGATCCACTGGTTTAATATTATATGTAATAATATAAATAAATATCATTCGTATAACTTTACTCTTTGGCATTTTAGAAATAGACTTGTTTAAACACAGAACCGATCAGGGACTTGCAATTTAACCTATCACTACCCTTATTTAATATTCTAAATCAAAAATTCCTCACCTATATTTGTTTTAAGCAGTATATTCTGTTGAAAGCATTTTTTTAAATTAAGGGATGAACTGCTACTGTTTGATTTTATTAATATGAAGAACTTGCATGAAAGGTTACAATCATCATTCCAAATGATTTTAGGGATTTTGATTTTTTTATTAGAATATTTGCCTTATGTTGATAATTCTGTATTTTGTTGAAAGGTAGACAGTTCTGGTGTGGTTTCCATCGGAAAACATAGCTTTGCACTTGTACATATAAGCAACAATTCTATGAGCTGAATTGGTTTGAGAGATAGGAAATGGCCAAAGGTCACCCAGACAAGTTCATCTTTAAAGTGGGAATAGAACTCATAGCCTCCTGGTTTCTAGACCAGTATCTTAACCACTACAACAAACTTGCTGTTTAGAGAGTAGGTGGCACTCTTGGCTAGGGCTGTTTTCTGGGTACAATTTAAGGTGCTGGCTAATTTAAGGTGCTATAAACAGAAACGCAGTGGCTCAGTGGCTAAGACGCTGAGCTTGTCAATGAGAAAGGTTGGCATCCCTAGTATCGTGTAAATGAGACAGCTTCCATTACTTTTCCCAGCTTCTGCCAACCTAGCAGTTCTGCAAGTAGAAAAATAGGAACCACTTTGGTGGGAAGGTAACAGTGTTCCGTGCAGCTTCGGCATTTAGTCATGCCAGCCATATGATCACGGAGACGTCTTCAGACAGTGCTGGCTCTTTGCTTTATAATGGACATGAGCACTGCCCCCTAGAGCCGGAAATGGCTGGCACGTGTGTGCAAGGGGAACCTTTGCTTTACCTTTATACATTTAAAGCCCTCCATAGTATAGGGCCAGATTAGCTATACCTCTCCCAGAGGTCATCTGGCCATCTTTTTAAGATAGATAAAGTGGCCATGTTTCAGGTCTCTCTCCTCCTCGATCCTCCCAGGAATGCTGCCAGCTTGATTAGTTTAGCCATCAGCAAGGGGTTACATATTGTTGAGGATTAAATGTCCAGCAGATATTGGGCACCTGCTGAGACAAAACAAGGAAATAATTGCCTACTTGGAGTTAGAGCAGAAAGTTTGTTATTTCACAGCTTGCAAGAGTAAACAGGAAGATTTAGCTTGCCTAAGCAGTCTCTCTTCCAGGTGTTAATTAAAAAATACGAGTCAATCACAGACATCACTGAACTCTGATTTGGTTTTGCTGGTGGTATCAATTTGTAATAAGTAATAATAATCACAAATTTCTGAAAAAGAGAAATTTCAGGCAAACTTATAAGCAATTTGTTCTAAAAGATAAAAAGTTTGAAGAACATATTTTGAGATACTAAAATAGCATGACAGTCAAAACTGAAGTTTTCTATGCGTCAGAATAACAGAGTTTGAAGGGGCCATGAAGGTCCTTTAGTCCAAACTCCTCCCTACTCAAGCAGAAAATCCTATAACATTTGGTTGTCCAATCTCTTCTTAATATATCCAACGTTAGGGCATCCACAACTTCTGGAAGCAAGTCGTTCCATTGATTAATTTTTACTGTAACTGTCAAAAAAATTATCCTTAGGTTTAGGTTGGTTCTCTCCTTCATTAGTTTCCATCTATTGTTCTTGTCCTGCCTTCAGTGCTTTGTATAATAGGTGGACACCTTCCCCTCTTTGTGGCAGCCCCTGAAATGTTGGAAAACTGCTCTCGTGTCACCCCTAGTCCTTTTCATTAAACTAGGTGTACCCAATTTCAGCAACCATTCTTTGTTTATAAAGTCCCCTAATCATCTTTGTTCCCCTTATTTCACTTTTTCTAGTGTCTCAATTTCTTGTTTATATTATGGTGACCAAAACTGGATGCAATATTCGATGTGTGGCCTTACCAAGGCATTATAAAGTGGTACTACTACTTCACATGACCTTGATTCTATCCCTCTGTTAATACAGCCTAGGACTGTGTTTTTGGCAGCTACAGCACATTGCTGGTTTATATTTAAATGATTGTGCACTAGGAGTTCCAAGTTCCCTCTCACTACTACTACTACTACTACTACTATTGAGACAGGTACCATTTATTCTCTACCTATGCATTTGGTATCTACGGAGATTCTCGTGATTTTCCAAAAGTTGCTTTTCAAGAAGCAACTGGGCTTTCTTGGTTTCTTTGAAAATGTTTCACTTCTCATCCAAGAAGCGTCTTCAGCTTTGACTGGATAGTGGAGAATGGAAGGATTTCTATTCCTTGCAGACAGCTGGTCTAGATGTTTGTCTGTGTCCTCAGGGTCACCTGAGTAGTGCAAATGGGTATGGAGCCTTCTTGGAATTGCTGAAAGGACTGTGTTGTGCTGTGTTTATGTAGTTTGTTTTCTGCCGTGTCCCTGTGATACAGACAATACATGTGTGCAAATATATAAGGGACTGGTGTTTATTTTCAGAGAATACTGATAATGTTTCCTATTTGATTAGTGAAACATCCGCAAAAAAATTCAAATATGGTCAGAAAACTCCAAGGACCCACAGTTCAACCCTGCGCCACAAATATTCTCCTCTAATAGAATCTGTTTGGGGGGGGGGGCAACTGAGCTTATTCTGCTGCTTGGTAATACTACAAGATGGTAGACTAGCATGAATTATTATAGAAATTATAGAGTTCCTTATTGGCCAAGTGTGATTGGACACACAAGGAATTTGTCTTGGTGCAAATGCTCTTAGTGTCCATAAAAGAAAAGATACATTCGTCCAGAGTCAAGAATAATAAGGTACAACGCTTAACTTGTTACCTTTATAGAATTTATACCTTTGCAAATATATACTTTCTCATTCTACCTTGTTACCAACAGAGCATGAACTATATAGAGGACAAGAGGGTGAACTCCAGTTCTTTCTATATTCCAAAACATCAGAAAATATCAGGTCAGAATATTTCCTATTCTTGTAAGTAAATTGAATTACTTCTTTTAGGCAAGTTCTGCTTGTTCAGGACTAATCATATATTGCATTTTCTACAACCTATTGGAGGAACATGAGCAGTCTATAATTTACCATTGTCTCTTATTGTTCGAGAAATTCATCTCAGTGGCTGTACTATAGCAACAGTTTCCAAATAAAGGAATTAGCAGATCTACATTTATTGTTTTCAAGGTTTTCATACATTTGCATAGAAAGCTTTTTTGCTGGAGGAATTATTGGGACTTAATATTTGTGTGAGCTGAATGAAACTATTATTAACACATCTCTAGGTAATATTGTTTATGGGTTAATGTGTAGAGGAATATATTTTCCATTAAAGTAGGAAAGAAGTACAAATATAATTTAACCTATGGCAAAATATTTATCATTTTTTGAAATGTAAAAATCTCATTCTTATTATAAATTATTTTTACTTCTTGCCTTCTTAGGAACTGGCAGCAAAAATCTGGGGACAAAGTTTCAAAATCTATCAGTTTGCCAGAAATAACATTCTGTGAATAATAAAGGCAAAGTTAAAGGTTTCCCCTATCCAGTCATGTCTGACTCTAGGCGCTGCTGCTCATCTCCATTTTTAGCCAAGTGAGCCAGTGTTGTCCAAAGAAACCTCCATGATCGTGTGGCCAGCATGACTATATGCCAAGGTACACAGAATACTGTTACTTTTCCACTGAAGTGGTACCTATTTGTCTAGTCACATTTGCATGCTTTCAACTGCTAGGTTGGCAAAAGCTGGGACAGGAACGGGAGCTCTGCCCATCATATAGCATTTGGTTTTGAACTCAGGCTGTCAGCTTTCCAACTGACAAATTCAATGTCTTTAACCTCTGACCTATTTCATCCCCCTCTATTACTAATAATATTCTACTAATAATATCCACCTGACTTTAAATCCAAGCCTACTCTGACTTTAAATAAATTGCTTTAATTGTTTTATTAGGTGATGTCAATGTTGACTTTTAGCAATTCCATAGAATTTCTCCAGGATGGTCTCTCCCTATCCTGGTGTACCTATTGCCTCTATATCCTGAACTCATATTATTTTAGTTTGTATTTATTTTGGTCCTTGCACATTTAAAAAATCTTTTTTATATGAAAAAGAATAAATTTATAAATAAATTTAAACCCTTTAAATAAAGAATGTATTGTAATTATACGTTCTTCTGAGTCCTGGTGTCTGTGGATTGCTATCACAGTATTTATTACTGTATTTGAATATCTGTTTGGCTTCACTTATGATTCAACTCCAGCCAGAGTTGCTCCGCTATGGATCTTGAACCTGATGATAGTTGGGTCCCTTCTTATATAGAATATTCATAAACACGATAGATAGCTTCCAATGCATACAAAAGAAATCTAAATGCAAGACATACAGTATTTATTTATTTATTTATTGAAAAAAATTATATGGCCACTCATTTTAAGCTACTTTAGGTGGCTCACAACAGTAACAGTTATAAGCTATATGATATTCATATCTTTCTCTGATCTCTTAAATGACTTAGACTTAAAATAATCTTATTGACACTTTGAATGTACACTGATCGACATACATTAACATGAAATTTTATTGCATACAGCTCTCAAAGGGTTACCACCTCCAATATATAGTACACAAACATGAATGAATGAATGAATACATACATACATACATACATTACGCATGTACCCACATATACTATATGACACAGCAAAATAACACTGTCTAGTTTGGATGTATACATGTACATATCGAGAAAAATGAATCTTGCAAGTTTACCAGATAGATGGCATAGGGAACAAAGATGTTACAGAAATGCTGTAGTCCTTACCCTAACTTTGATGGTTCCATGGGACCATTAAATACAAGTAGATAAAGCTATTAGCTATTAGTTATTATGCTACCTTTAACGGTATTATGCTACCATTCTTGGAAATATAATGGAAGAGAACCATTGCATTCATAGCATTTCTCATAGGCATCTGATTAGTCACCAAGAGTAACAGGATGCTGGAATTAGGCAAGCATTTCATTTGCCCATATTTTAGAATTCCATTGTGGTAAGTTACTTCCTGGGAATATTTTCCTTTCCCTTCATTTTGGATCTTCTACAGCTTTATGATAATACAATTCTAAGTCAATTCTTATCTGTGTTTTAATTTTACCCTTCTAAATTTCTGTTTTATTTCACCTCAACTTATTTTATAAAACAAGTATTTTAAAGATACATATGCATAATATGGCACACCTATTAGAAATCAGGGCAGCATTAAATTACATAACTAAGGAAAAAACATGAATGTTGGCTGATCCATATATGGAATATGCTTTTATCATTAGCATTTTTTTTTGGCCAACCATTCCATTGCACACCATCAGTTGTTGTTTGTAGATTTATCTGTTTATTAACAACATTAAGAGATCATCCCCAAATGGAGATATTACCAAGAACTTGATTTATTTTTCCTAGTGTTTAATAGTATCTCATTATATCCTTGATGTGTTGCTAGGTGATGTTCTTTTCAGCCTTAACTGAGATTTGTTTCCTTTAATTTTTAATGTTTCCATAGTTTTAAAGCAACCTTCTCAAAGAATCTCTGACTGAAAAGTCAAACAGGAAGTGTGTTAATTGTGTAGTGTTTCTTCTTTCGCCAATAGATTTTAGAGGAGAAATTCAAAGAGAAATGTTGACTTTACTTGGTTGCATATACCTACATATCTTTTGGCATTCAGGGTCCCCAGAGAACCATCACTGCAAAAACCCATTTAATGGCATATCATTGGGAGGGAAGACTATTAGATACAACCCTTTTGAATAAATAAACTTACAGGAAAAATGTCATGAAATGGAATAAAAGAGATTGGCATGTAGTATCTTAGAAATAACATCTTAGACTCTCCTTTCTATAATACTGGATGTCAAAGAATACATGGTAGTAGAGATAATAATCCAAAATTGCATGCAAAATACAGTAACTTTTGCTGTACAATGTATGCCAGCCAATTCTCTGGGTCAGCAAGATTTATGTATCTATGAACTATAAGATATCTTGGAGAACAAGCAACGGAAAACAGAAAACTGCAAGATGTAATGGTGCCAAATGCCAATTAGAGATATCTGTATTTGCCAAAAAAGTACTCTAACTACATTGCTGTTGGTCCAACCACTATACTACTGCTTGCAATATTTTAAAACAGATTGAGTAAAATAGCAGTGTTTTTCTATTAAAACACTGTGCATGATTAGTGTATTTATTCCAATTTAATCTATAGAAAAAAGAAATAAGTATGTCTGATTATAGAGATACAGTCAAAAAAATTAAGAAAGTTCAAGTGTTAGTAAAATGTAAATTTTACCGACAAAAAAGACTAATATAGTTCTATTTCAAGGGAGACTAGTATAGATCTATTTCAAATTATTTAGCTGTCATCAGTTAGCCATACCCTTCTGGGATTCGAACCTGGGATGAGAGCTAAATAGCTTGAAATAGTTGTCTCCCTTTATTTCTTTGTTGGTAAAACATGAATTTAACATAAAAATAGTTCGTTGCAAAAGTGACTGCCTGTGAAGACCCCTGGATTGGGCTGAAAGGCAAAAACAGAAGCAGGATGCTCTGTCCCATAATTGTATAAACCAGGTTGCCCTGATAGACCAGTCCCACTGGAGAAAAAAACGCTTAAGGAAATTCAAGGTTTTTCAGACCATAATTTGAACCCCTCCAGGTTTAAATTACAGCTAAGGACTTTCGGCATGAATAGTATATGCTACAATTGTGAGAACATTTTAAAACTACTTAGACAAATAACAACTGTTTGAGACATTTTGTCTAATTTATTTATTTATTGGATTTATTCCAAATGTAACTGGAGCCGTGTCAGTGGTATACAGCACATCCAGAAAAGTACAATAAAATGTCCCACAGTATAAAAATAAATGAGTAATAAAAATAAAACAAGTAAACCAATCCCTAATGCACAAATCTATAACCAATGGCTTCAATTCATATTTGGAAGTCTCTCCAAAGTAGCTGTGTTTTTAAAAATTTGAAAGTCAACAATATGCGGGCTGATCAAATTTGTGGGCACTGGAATAGGAGAAGGCATTCTCACATACAAACTGCGACAGAAAACAGTAATTTCAGATCCTCATCCCCTCAGTCAGGGGATGGAATGGATGGGTAGGTGGATGGGAGGTTGTCAAATTGGTTAGAGAACCAGTCCTAGAAGTCCCAAAGTTGCTTTTCACAGGGCAACTGGACTTTCTTGGTTTTTTTCTTTGAAAACATTTCACTTCTCATCCAAGAAGCTTCATCAGTTCTGATGGAAAGTTGGGGAATGGAACCCATTTCAATCCCCATAATTCAGTCAGAATTGAAGAAGCAAGAAACAACTTTTCATGATGCCAACTTTCTTGGTCCTAATACAGCTGGCACAGGAAGAGTTTTGAAAATGTGTTCTTGGACCATCTCTACAGAAAACGCAATTTGTTCTTTCTAAGAGTCCACCAACCACAAATGGCAGAGGCCATAGTTCCTCACCCATAAAAGCAGAATATGTTCATGTAATAAAGTCAGCAGAACACAGGCACCGTTACCACACATAGAGCCTAAAGTATTTTAATCAAAGAAATAAAAACAGGATGTGGGAGACACGTCTTATTTAGTTCAAACATTGCTGCACCTTGGAGTGCTCTTTTAACTTCCAGGAAAGAGAGGTCTGGGAAGCATCTCTTGCACATATGGGGACATTTTGTGACATCTGTTTTGCAAGTCTGGGATAATAAATTTTCCATTTAAAGGTGCTGGGTTAGTTAGCATTAAATATCACACACACACAAAAACAATATGGAGACTATTATCGCCAATGTCTAAGAGGATAGTCTTCCTGTGGTCTTTTGTTGGATCTTAGTATAGACCAGGGGTGTCAAACTCAATTTCATTGAGGGCCACATCAGGGTTGTGTTTGAACTCGGGGGGCTGGGGTGGGCGTGATCAGGGTGGGTATGATCAGAGTGGGCATGGTGAAGCTCGATGTCACTCGTGTCAGAGGCACCTGTAGTGGCCTGAGCATGTTGCCAGCAAAAATGGGTTCCCGAGGTCCGTTTTCAGCCGTGACGACCTCCTGCAACCCTCTGCCAGTAAAAATGGAGCTTGGGAGGATCATGCACAGCCCTCCCAAGCTCCATTTTTATTGGAAAGGCAGCTCGTGCTGGTCCTGTGCTGTTTCCAGGTTGGACCCTTGGGCCAGATCTAAGCACCCCACATGCTGGATCCAGCCTATGGGCCTTGAGTGTGACACCTATAACAAATTCTGCCATACCACCATCTTCCCCATTTGCAAGTTGTCCCCCACAATTTGAAATACAGTCTGTGATTCCCTACATCATTTGCAGATCTCCAACATACCTGAGATCTGGAGCAAACCACTAAAGCTGTGTTTGAAGACTTCCTAGAGCTGAGTTAAATTAAATGGACCTTTGGAGGCCCATGGTTTGGTGTGATGGCAGACCATCTTGTCAGATGACAAAGCAAACACACAAAGCATGACCTATGTATAGGATATTATTTTCTGTTTATTACAACCATAATAGAGAAGTGGGGTGTAAAAGAACTTTATAAAAATTAAAACAACGGATATCATAGTGATTACTGACTTCATTTTAAATTTACAGTAAGTCTATAACCACTCCCCCAAAAAAACTTCTAGCAAAGTAATTAAATACAATAAACTTCATTTCACACACATTAATTAATTTTTAAAAAATTACCAGGAACTCACTCCCCCCACAGGATTCCTCCCCATCCACCATCCCCAGAAATTGACTGATCTAGACTAGAAAATAGGCCTTCTAAATCATGAAACATGTGGCTCTGATTAGTGTAATTACACTCTCTATCAATTTCATTTCTGAGTCTTTGTGGATTGAATGATTGATTTGGTTATTATTTGTTTATGTGTTTATTTGATTTTCACATTTCTGTAAACCCATGTCCCTCAAAGAGAGATTTTGGGCAAGGTACAATAAAGTGTTTATAAAATATAAAACAGTATACATAAAAGTTAAATAAATAAGATGAGGCAAAAATTTAAAATTAATTAAAAAGTCAAGAAGAGACTAACCAGTCCTACTCCAGGAGAGTATCCATAAGGTGAAGGTTGAGATGCTTTTAACTATCAAGACATTTTTATTGGTTTGCTCATTTACATGTCTCAGAATTGGCCAGATTGGGGCAATCTATAAAAGCTGTGAAAATAGTGATGGCCAATTGTAATAGGGATGATAGGCAGTTATATGTAGCTTGGATAAGATGTAAAATGGTTGGTGCTGGCCACAGTTGTTGCCAATTGATGTCAGGATGAACAGCTTTAGAACAAACATCTATGCCACTGCTATGGTAAGGAAATTAAAAGACAAGGGGCAGAATAGAATACAATTTTTTATTGGCCAAGTATGATTGGTTTTGGAATTTGTTTTGGTGCAAATGCTCTCAGTGTACATAAAAGAAAAGATACATTAGTTAAGACTCAAGAATCATAAGGTTATAATAATAATCATCGGCTATAATAAGCAATCAAATCATACTAGGAAACAGTTAATATAAATCGTAAGGATACAAGCGACAAAGTTACAGTCATACAGTCACAAGTGGGAAGGGATGGTGATAAGGAGTGATAAGAAGGTTAACAGTAATAGTAGTGCACACTTTGTAAATAATTGAACAGTGTTGAGGGAATTATTTGTTTAGCAGAGTGATGGCTTTTGGGAAAAAACTGTTCTTGTGTCTAGTTGTTCTGGTGTGCAGTGCTCTATAGTGTCATTTTGAGGGAAGGAGTTGAAACAGTTTACGTCCAGGCTATGAGGGGTGTGTAAATATTTTCACAGCCCTCTTTTTGACTCATGCAGGTCCTCAATGGAAGGCAGGTTGGTAGTATTTTTTTTTTCTGCAGTCCTAATTATCATCTGAAGTCTGTATCTGTCCTGTTGGGTTACAGTTATAGAGGTGCAGATGACAGACTCAATAATCTGTAGAACTATATCAGCAGCTCCTTGGGCAGTTTGAGCTTTCTGAGTTGGCACAGAAAGAACATTCTTTGTTGTGCTTTTTGATGACGTTTTTGATGTTAAGTGTCCATTTTAGGTCTTGTGATATGATAGAACCTAGAAATTTGAAGGTCTCTACTGTTGATACTGTGTTGTCTAGTATTGTAAGAGGTGGTAGTATGGGAGGATTTCTTTGAAAGTCTACCACCATCTCTATGATTTTGAATGTGTTCAGTTCCAGATTGTTCCGATTATACTGTGAGGCAAGTTGTACAACCGCCTGTCTGTATGCTTGTCGTTGTCTTGAATGAGACCAATCATTGTCGTATTATCTGCAAACTTCAGTATTTTAACAGATGGATCATTTGAGATGCAGTCATTGGTATATAGGGAGAAGAGAAGTGGAGAAAGCACACAGCCTGCTAATTGTACAGGTATCAGATGTAATTCTGCCTAGCTTCACCTGATGCTTCCTGTCTGTTAGATTCACTGTTTATTAGAATTCAAGAACAAGAAGTTGAACAGAAAAGATGGGGAATCTCACTTAGTCCCTTTGTGAGATTGTCCCAGAATTCCCATTTATTGAAAAACAATCAAGCAAATTCTTTTTTTAAAAAAACCATTCTGCTGCTAATTTGTTTAAAATGCTATATTAAAAATCTATGTTCTTAGTTGCATTTTCATATTTAATATTTTCCTTGTTTTTACCAGCTTATTTAACAAATTGTAACAATGTTGTTGAATAAAGTATAGGCAGTCCTTCACTTGCGAAAGTTTGTTTAATGATCTTTTGAAGTCAAATGGTACTGGAAAAAAAGGCTTATTACCATTTTTCACACTTATGACTGTTGCAGTTTCCTCATAGTCATATGATCAAAATTGGAATGCTTAGCAACTGACTCATATTTATGACGGTTGCATTGTCCTGTGGTCATGTGATAATCTTTTGCCAATTTCTGACAAGCAAAGTTCATGAGAATGCCAGATTCACTTAACAACTATGATACTAACTTAACAAGAGCAATGATCCACTTAACTACTGTAGCAAGAAAAGTCATAACACGGGGCAAAAATAACATAACAACAGAACATAAATTTTGGGCTCAGTTGTGGTCATAAGTTAAGGACTATCTGTATAATAATGAAAGAGCAGTTTTGGAATATGTTTTTATCAGAAGCAAAAGAATTTAGAATTCTTTGAATATTTTCCATCTTTACCCCAACTATTCCTTCTCTCTGACCAACATTCAGCTTTTTGCAGTCACTAAATATATATTTTTTAAATTTAGCCAACTGCAGAATCCAGGAAGTCATTTCAAAATAAATGATTAACAATAAACAAGATCTTATAATCAACTTCAGTAAATTTTTGCAGTTCAGATCAAAATTGAAGATGTCAGATCAAATATAAACCAAATGCCAAAAATATCCTCATTTCCATCAATGACACACAGAAAGATTTTGCACAGAAATAGCATCCACTATAATACTCTCAAGAATGTTTAATCTTTGAAGAAGTAGCCAATCTGATTTTTCAAGATAACAAACATCTATTTGGGGGGGAAAAACTTTTTGAATATTGTATATGTAATATACCCTTCAACAAATTGGATATTCTTGTGCATATCTCATATTATTCCTGTTGAGCGATGGCAGTGGAATAACTGAATAATCTTGTTAATTTAGCCATTAAATTTCAGTTCAGTTGAAACTGAGGCAAGAAATCAGGAGTCTGATAGCATCTTTGCTGATTAACACAATTTATTAAAATGCCCATAAGCTAATGAAAATAACAATAATTTTTAAAAATGATAAAAGTTGTTAGTTGGAAAACTCTGCATTTTTGCTGCTATACTCCCAAAATGGACTCTCTTCCTACAAAATTATATGGGAACTAACATCTTTTTTCTTCTATATTAGTTGTAATTATATTATGTTAATTAAAATAAAAACAATAATATTGTCTTATAAAAATCCACATGTATGCCTAAGGAAAAGGAGTTAAAGTTAAAAAGCAACTCACATATTACTTGTTAGTAGCACTCCAGCTTCACTGAACAGGACAGACAAAAGATATAAAACTAAAGTTCTTAATTAACATTGCAGGTGACTCTTTATGAATACACTTATTTTGAATGAATATTTTAGAATGTTCTTAGCCATGGGATAAATTAATGCTAGACAATACAGCTCTAGATTACTTTTTTAAAACTGTGATATATACTTAACTGTGACTGGGGAATACAGTGACCAGCCCATGATAAAATTTCTTGAGAAGCAAGCTTAGTCATATATATTTCATCATATAAAATATTTTATTTGCATATGATTAAAAAGTCAAATGGGAATGCCTATCTCTCCTTTAAAATATTATTTACTGTGTAGTAGTACTTCCATTATCCACTGGTATTCTCTCCAAGGAATGCTCTTTGTTATAGGCAAACAGCATTAACCTCCCTGGAGGGGAGATAAATACTATAACTGCATTAAAGCAACTAAAAGAAGACTTCTTTGTGTACTGGTAATGAGAATAATGTTGGGAGACAAGAGGAAGAGCTGCAGACTAGCACTTGTCAGATAAGAGGCAGCTGAACCTGCAGATTGAATGGGAGCAAAACAAATATTTCAGAAGGGACCATCTAATTTCTTGGACTGTAAAGATGCAGAAGGAAAACAATTGCACAATTCTATTAATATAATCTTACAAAAATAGAACGAGTACTCCTGGATGTGCTTTCTGTCTGGATTATCTTGCAACTTGTGAACTTTAATCACTACCAATTAATCCTAGCTTCTTTTTTGTTTCTTCTCATAAAGATCCAAATTTATGATTTAGACATTAATTGGACCTATAGATTCATGATACCTAGAAGTCACATAGAAGAAAAGATTTGCATCTTATAGATCACATGATGAAGTTGTCCTGCTTACCTTCTCAATATTGGGAAAGTCAGACTGGTTCCTTCATTGTCTTGTCACCACTGAGGCAGAAAAGTCTCAAGGAAATTGCTGAGTTGGCAATTGATCAGCCAACTGAAATTTATAGCAAATGATTTTTCAGCCCTTCACAATATAGGAATACTGCCTCTTGTTTAGTCAATCTAAGCTTTGGGAGTACTTTCTTAACTTGACTGGAAATATTTGGGCAACGTAAAGAAATAGAAAATCTATTTCTCTGCTATTTCTCTTCTGTATTATTTATGGATAGTTTTACAGCTTAAAGTTGTCTTAATATTGTAATGTGTACCTGCTAAAAACTGGAGTTATGTACAATAAAGGATGTCTCATGTTTCAAATATAAAGCAAAATGTATAATGTATAATGGTTTATATATTCAAGTCCTGTGCTATTATTCAGCTGTGGCATTACTGAAATGAATTGTAACTTTAATAAATGTATTCATCATTGTCTGTGTCTTCTGTATTTCATTTCCCTCTGATACCATCATTTCCCTCCACAATTGTTCAGTTAGGAGATGTAATTTACTGTGCCTCTAACAAAACATAGTTGATAATCATGAACCCTTATAATCTAATTATTGTGGTTAGCTTTTAACCTGCCACAGTTTTTATTGAACATCTTTCGATTTCTCCTCCACAGCTCAAGAAGAAGGTAGCACTTGATCTTTGCTGTGAGTGTACTTGGATATTATCTGGATAGCTTTTGGCTCTGTCAATCATGCTAAGATATTTTGCTCTTCAGAGAACTTCCAAACTCACTGCAGATTTAACAAAATTCAATGAATAATTAAGAAACCTCTTAAGTTCATACCTCATTTTTACTAGGTTTAAAAAGGCAATTCTATGCATTTCAGAACCAGATTATTTTGTGTCCTTTAGTTATCTTGGCTGGGGAAGCACTTTCAGGACAATTAGCCATGATTAGGATTATCAAGGTCAAGATCAAATGAGGTACTTATACCACTCTATAAAGCTTTAGTATGGCCACACCTAGAACAGTGCATCCAGTTTTGGTTACCACACTATAACAAGATGTTGAGATGCTAAAAAGAAGTGCACAGAAGAGCAAACAGGATGATTAGGGGACTGGAAACCAAACATATGAAGGAACTGGGCATGACTAGTCTAGTGAAGAGAAGGACCTGGGGAGACATGATAGCAGAATTCCAATATTTGAGGGGCTGCCACAGAGAGGAAGGGAGAAAGTTCCTGTAGGCCAGACAAGGAATATTGGGTGGAAACTGAACAAGGAGAGATTCAACCTGGAAATAAGGAGAAACTTTCTTACAGTGAGAACAATCAATCAATGCAACAGTTGGAAGTTGTGGGAGCTTCATCACTGGAAATTTTCAAGAAGAGATTGGATTGCTATTTGTCAGAAATGGTATAGGGTCTCCTGCTTGGGCAGGGGATTAGACTAGATGACCTACAAGGTCCCTTCCAACTCTGTTAATCTGTTAATTATAGCAATGCTGAAGTGCTAGGAAGTACAACATGTATCCATAGGAGTTCAACATATTGCTTAGGCAGTGTCCTTTCTTCATAATTTTCTTAGGTCTCCACTTGATACATAGAGTCAGATGGATATAAATCTGGGTATATGAATGAATCCTGTTCTCTGGCCACAACTTTTAATATTCAGAGCTCATGAAAAGTACAGTTATTCTTTTTCTGATTAGCAACTGCTGAACTAAATTTGGTATCAAAACTGCCAAGTGAAGATAACATAAATCATGAAATAATTAAATACAGAAATATACAGTATTATAACATTAAGAGTTTAGCTCAAAGTAAACCTATCCAGGAAATCAAAGGCAATATTGATCCTTCATTTTCAAATAAAATTATGGATGGTATTCTAGCTGCAAATATGAACTTCAAGTGTTTAATGGGTCCCTTCCTTTTTTTTCTTTGTCCCTTCCCAGGATTCCTGTGGCTTTTAATAACTATGTGAAAGTAGAAATTCAAAACAGACAGATATTCCTACTCTAGAAATGGGTTTCCTCCAGATATTTGGACAACTCCCATCAGATTATTTAATATGGCCATGGCAACAAAGTATGGAAATTATACACCAAAATATCTGAATCAAAGATATCAATGATGTACATTTTCAAAAATAAAAAAAGGCACATGAACATAGGTTTATAAAAATAAGTATAAAGTCTTGGAAAGCAAAATTATTTAGCAATATAGCATCACCCAGTTGTCTGTGATTTCCTGTTTTGTCCACAATAACCAGTTGTGGTTTACTTGTCATACATGAAAGAAAATGTGGTAAAGGTTTCAGTGAAGTCCACCAATATTTTTTCCTTAGAGAAGCCTTTTAAGTTGACGTCAGCAAAAATTCAGCAATTTTTCCTGTCACAATTTACACAGATTCAGGAAAAGCTTTACCTTCTGAATTGCTTTTATCGTATAACTTTATGTTTCCCGAGCTAATAGTCACTAGATGTCTTAGATTTCAATTTAATCATTGGATAGTCTGAGATGGCCTGTAAATAACTCCATTGCCTCTGGTAAAAAATTAAATTTGTATGCAATTAAATACAACACATGATAATTTATAAGAGATATAACCAAAATTAGAATCACTGAATTAGAATCACTGAATTAGAATCACTGAATCAATACAACATTCAAGCAAATATGGATCTAAAACATGTGCTATTATCTTGAATATATGTATGAATGTCTGTTTGTTTATGTATTTTTGTGTACAGAAAGAGAATTAATTGTAGTTTATAAACATTGAATGAAAGAGCTCAGTTTTAACATTTCCTTAAATGGAATTGAGGAGAGAAGTGTGATTCCCTTGGAAGGGTGATATTCAGAAATTGAAGAGTTTGAACAGACTGAACCTCAGCTGGAGGAGAGCAATCTGAGGAGACACAGATACAGGCTCTGGGTACAGGTACAGGAGACCAAGAGATTAAACTAGGCCAGGTCCTGTGATCCAAAAACATATGGCCAACTTATAAAGGGAAGAGCAAAGGAAGCCAAGCCATCTCTTTGTAAGAAAGAAATGTGATTCAGCCAATTAATCAAGCTGATTTTGGGATGCATAAAAGAGATGGTCTTGCTGACTGACTAATTATGTCTTAGCATGAATTTAATCACAAAATATTGCATGGGACTATGCTTTAATCATTATTAACATGTGGACTGTCTAATTTTTCCTCTAGTTTTATGTTCATTCACCATAGAAATATTAGTGTTTAATTTTTTTTATTTTTTATTTAAAAGATAATAGGTATAAGTAAAAACATAGTTATGAATACATGGATACATATAAGAAAAATAAAAAAAATAAAAGAAACAATAGGACAGGGACGGTAGGCATGTTGGTGCGCTTATGCACGCCCCCTACAGACCTCTTAGGAAAGGGGTGAGGTCCATAGTAGACAGTCTAAGGTTAAAGTTTTTGGGGTTTGGGGAAGAAACCACAGAGTCAGGTAGGTATTCCATAATAATAATAATAATAATAATAATAATAATAATAATAATAACAACAACAACAACAACAACAACAACAACAACAACAATACAGACTGTTCCATTTTTGTTCTTCCTAGCATTTTCCCACAAGTGCAGGGTTCCTCGCCCCCACAGATTAATTGGTATTGTCCATTGGTTGCAACAGGAAAGGAATAACCAGCTGGTTGCCTGAGCCTGATGTTGTGGATTAAGAGAGAACGGCTGACCCAGTCACCCAGTTGGCTTTCATGCCTACAGTGGTAGCACAATTCCCCCCCTCTCTTCCCCCCCCCGCCTCCTCAAAATAATCTTGGCAGCACTGTCCAACTATAATTCTGAAGCTTATTCCCAAACTCCATTTTAAGCCTGTAACAGGATGCAAATTCCCTGGCTTTTTTTAACAACAGCCAACATATTTTAAAATTATTATTCCTTTATCATCCTGCCTGATGAAGTTAAAACCTGGCATGCTTACAATATTGTCTGACCTCTGAGTTGGCTTAATAAACATTTTGCCTAAATATAACATTTTAAATTATTCTTATTGTCAATAAAACCTTATTGCTTTCTGGATTGATCTGATGTCTGTTCTATATTCCTATTCCTTTTTTTCCAGTGGGAAAAATGCATAACATTGTTGGGTTTATTTAGTATTCCTTGCTCACCTGCAATCGCTGTTTTCAACTGTTCTATATGGTAATGTAAGTCCACAAGTTTTAGATGGCAAAAACATAAAAGCATACCGAGAGCATAAACAGGAAACTTGTGTTTAGGTGGGAGTTCCCAGGAATTCTGTTCTGCTGACCACAAAGGCCATGGGAGAAAGGAAGTAGGAAAAACACTGTAAATACCTGGGTGACTAATAACTTTGTGCTGCTCATCTGGCCTTTTTGGGACATGTAACTCTCTGCTCTTTCTGAACAAAAGGAGAACAGAAGCTCTCCAATACCACCAAGACTTTTCAGACTGTTACATGTTTTACATCTCTGTAATGGTGGCTTTAGTTATTAGATTTATTTATTTTTTGCTCTCTGCTCAACTGTTGGATGATTAGTTTTTTCTTAAAATATAACCTAATGCAATTGGCTCAGAAATATAAACTCTTCAAGAAGTTTTAACTGCAGAAGACTATAAACCATCAAAAGTGTAATCAATAATATAATGTAATTGCAAGACTTTCTCCATTATCCATTTGAAGCAGGATCTTTGGAAGTTTCAATTTGCTGCATTGGGTGACTTGGAAGTGCTTATCTTATCCTCTTCCTCCTCCAAGAGCTAAGGGGAATTCCCTTCATTTTACCCCTATGACAGCAATTCAGGTTGGGTTGAGAGAGACTGACTAACCCAAAGCTACCAATGAATTTCTGTGGTTATCATCATCAGAATAAGAAAAAAAAACAACTCTAGTTGTGGGAAAGTCCATGGTTACTCTATGTAAAAAATGTAGCATCTTAAATTAGATGCAGCTATTTAAATATAAGTCTACTTTTGCAGTGCAACTAATAAACACTAGTGTTGTTTACATTGAATCAGCACACATGAGACCATTTGAAAGGATCATGATTTCCACATGTATCACTTTAGCATGAATTGCAGAGCAAACTAGAAGGAGAAGAAGGAGAGAAGCAGAATAATTCCTTCTGGTGAAGGACTGGATACCTCTTCCATCGTGCTCCTGAGCTGAGTTCATCCCAGAAAGTTGTAATAAATGTGGTTTGAAGAAGTGGTTCATGAACCTATTTGCTAACTTATTTAAGATATTTATATAATCAATTCAAGATGATGGCACATGTTTTGGTCTAATTGTAGTTGTGTTTTAATCTGGTTTTATATATAAATCAAATTTAGGTACGTCAACTTCTCTTCTCCTCCCCTTTCAAATTATAAGTCTCAGGGTAGTCTTGCAAGCTACTCTGGAAACTTTTTAGTTCTACAAAATAAAACAGAGACAACCTTTAATTACAATATATAATAAAAGGGATTCTTTTGGGGAGAAATACTGAACATAGTGCCTAAAGAATAAAAATAAAGAAATATGACAATTTTGGTTTTTAAATGGTTCATGAAGGTTTACCCAATGCTTTCCTAAATGAAAATTTGAAATCTTTGCAAATATTATAAAAACAAAGAATGAAATAAAATTGCCAGGCTTATTCAAATAGGACAAGGACTTGGACTTCATAAAGACTCTAAAGACTTAGAGTCTCTTTGCATTTCATCAATTTTGGGCTGGTGAGTGAAAGTGAGGTCATGCCAATTCTTCTGGCATCTTTAATTGCTCTATGCCAGATAAATGCTCTATTCTGAAATTTGCTGCATCTATTCTTAATGAATTAGTCCAGTGCAGTTAGAGGAAATTTTGGCTTCCTTTGATGAACATTTGCATATTTGTAAATTAAAGGAATGAAAAAAAATGTGAAACAGAGAAAAGGACTCTGAGAACACAAGGCTTACTGCTTAATTAATCTGTACATGGACAGAGAGAGGTCTGGTTGATCTGCTGAATGTAAACCCAACAGCTAAAACTGGAAACAGATGCTGATGTCTGAAGACCAAGATAGAAGAATCCTCATTTTGAATACAACATTCTGCAACATTTGTTTTCTTCTATTAATCAAACAGATTTTACAGGGTTTCAGAATGCACAGTGCCAAAGCTCTGTTCAATATCATGAAAGGGAAAAATGCCTTTAGCTCTTTCTCAGCACTTAGAAAATCTGAAGAGGGCCACCCCATTTGTTAGTTGTTATTATTATGGTTCATCACACAGTCAGCCAGATGTTTGAGCTGGATTTGGCATTTTTTATCCATCTATCAAATCATTCCCAAGGACAGGGGATAGGCAGGCATTGTTTGATGGTGATAAAGGTCTTGTTGCAGGATGTAAAATATTCAGAATATAGCTGCCTTTTGCAATTGACTGATGATAGTTTCATCAATGTCAGTGGTGTTCAGTGCTGCTCCAGTTGTTTCAGGATAGCACCCAAGGCACCTTTTAATATTGGCATTATGTTTGCTTTCTTATGCCAACAGTTGTTCTATTTATATTTGCAGCTTTTTGCATTTTATGTTTTTTCTCTTTTCTCCTACTGTTTCCAGAAAGTGCCACAGCCACCATCCATACATTGTTGTTCTTCTTCTTGTTGTTTTCTAGACTCTAGCTCATCAACAATTGTTAAGTCTAGGGTATCATGTGGCAAGTGCTTGTCTGTTTGAATTCTAAAGTCCGAGAGCATTTTATCTTCTTCATTTTCTATGACTTTGTCTACTTTTTGGTCACATTTCTGCAAGCAAATGGTATTTATTGCTGATATTATTATTACATTTTAGTATGAATTATAATGTATGATTTAAGATGTAGACTGAGTCTGCCTTGAGTCTTTGCTTTAATAGGAAGGAGAAATCTAGATCAAATAACTAAAGAGGATAAGCAACAGTGTCACATCTTGCACAGCCATCAGGTCTGGTGGAAATGGAGAGGGAGGGTCAGAGAGAGAGAGATGGCAGTCTTTTTGATCAATGAAAATTCTTTATATTTCTGGATTATATAGCCCTACAGATAAGTTGCCAACAGAATCACCAAGGGTTTATAGCATTTCTGAAACATGGAGTGAGTGTCCAAAAACAAAACAAAACAGATCTACACCCCTCTTGTCTTGTGCTGAAGGAACAGCTGGGGATGGGAGTCATGTATCTCTTTCTAAGAGGTTTCCTCATTAGATTCCCCCAAGGATTTCCATTATTACTGAAAAGGGGCCTTCAGGGGAAAAGGTTTTTCTTTCATTATTTTCTGACCAGAATCACAACTTGGAAGATGTTTTGTCTTTTAAATAGCAGCCACCTTCCTTTTCTTTTCTTTTCTAACTGATCTGCATCTTGCTTGTGTTAAGGTGGGGAAGGACTGGATTTCAAATGAGGGGGAAGGGTGGCATCTGTGCAGAACTAACCTGGCAGATCCAGGCTAGGATGGTTTTCCTACAATTCTGAAGGTCTGCCTGGCTAAAATGAAGACATCTGGCCAACTTAATTTTGCATGCAAGGTTTAATTGCATTGAAAAACCTAGGCCATTTGCTGCCCAGATAAAATCCAGATTGGCAACACTGGACTTGTTGTTACAGAACTACAGTTCGCTAATGAGGAAATTTGCCTCCCTTGGGAGATCACATCAACACTGAAGTCATAACATAGATTTCTTCAGAGCAGGAGAAGAGGAGGAGGTTTTCTTCCATTTTCTGAACAAACAATGATAATGCCATCCTTTACTTTTTTACCCATCAGGAAAGGGAAGTATAGACTCAGGGAAATAAGCTTCCTGTCTCTATTAAGCTGGTGCTTGTAACAGATGTTCTTCATTTACTTCTGTGTGTGCCTGACAATTAGTAGCTGGTCTTATCAAATTTATAGTTGCCATTCAATTGAAACATTGCAGCCTATTCTATCTGGGCTTATTCTTTGTAATGTATGACTGTTATATTATTGGGTCTTTATTGGCCTACACTGAGTTTCAAAGCATGGTTCAAACTGCCAGTGGCCTCTGTGATTCCTTCTGAACAGTTTAAGACCAAAGGTATTAAGCTTACCTTGGTTCAAGTGACTCTGCCAATTTTGTCCTTTGTGAATCAGTGTTAATTAAATCACATTTGACAGGAAAATGAACAGGGCCTTTCTTGTAGAACCTCCATGTTAAATGTTTTATTTTTTTAAGTAATATTCTGCTGTGCCATAAAGATAATTTACCTTTTGGCACATTGAGTGGGATGTGATGGGCTGGTAAATTCATTCTTGTCTGCTCGAGTTATGCTAGTGTTTTACTGTTTTGGTGGAGTCTTTCTTATGTAACTGAAGTTGATGCCATAATTAATATGATAGTTATTAGCCATCTTTGCGTTACACATATTTTAATATAGAAATAGAGTATAGAGTAAATATAAATTACAAATTTCTGCAGTAATGGGGGGGGGGAGGTGAATTATTTTCATGGCAACTAAATTCAATGATAACTATCTTGAGCTCAACAAAAGAAGGGTCTCCAGTGCTAGACTATGCTGAAAGGGAAATGATGCTGGATGTAATTTCTCCATTTATTAAAATAAAAAAAATGCATATGCTTATAATATATGAAACTGAGATCCTCAAAATAAGTATGGGGAGAAAGAACATTGTGTTAAATATAACACAATGTGTAATATTGTAAAAATGCAATGTATTTCTCAAAACAATATGTAATATTGCAATAGACCAGTAATGGTTTACAAAAATAGAAATGTGTGGAAAGATATAGTGTAAATTAGATGTAGTTCTATTTCTTTTCTTTTCTTTAGCTCATGACTGATTTACAATTTTTTTTATTCCTTTTTGTGTTTAGCATAATGTTACTTACCCTGAAGGGAAATAGTATGATGCTTGCACTATATAATAATTTTCCTCACTCTTTAATGTTCTTCTACTAGTGAGTAAGTAAAAAGACAGGCAGAATTACCTTAATTGGATAGATCATTGGATTGATCTATTAATTATATGGATTAAGATACCTTAATAGCATAGAAAAAAGGAAATATAAGTAAATCTTAGTCATTAAACATTGTTCCTGATTCACCTCACTAATTAGAAGAAATTAACAATAGTTATATCCTGATTAAGGACTACACCATCAGGCTCAATTAACCTTTTAAAGAGGCAATTTAATTGATCTGCGTAAGAAAGCTGAAAGTCACAACCTCCTTGCCTGCTTATTACCCTTGGTAATAAGGCAATGCTGCACTAAATTCTCTGTTCTAGATTGGAGGGGAGTAAGCAGGTGGTTGATGGGATTAGTTTTGCGAATTCAAGCCACCTGAGAATGTTCAGCTTCATCTACTGAGGATTCATCCAACCAACCTGACCTTGAGTAGATTCATTGTTGCATCAACTCTCAGTTAATGTGATGTCCTTCAATTGCTTTGAAAAACACCTTGAAAACATCAGTAACGGCATGATCCACGTTTAATATACTTATTTTTACTTGATTTCATTCCCCCCCCCAAACTGCAGTTCACCAGTAAAAGAAATAAAATCAATTAATTAAAAGTGAAGACAGTCAGCAGTATTTTAAAGCACCATTTGTCTAACAATTTCAATAATAGATTGATGTTTTACACTTCCAATTTGTGCTGGAGTTAAGACACAAGGTAGCCAGGAATGGACCATGTAAACAAACTGTATACTCAGTTCCATTTGCTAATTTAAAAACATTCAACATGCATTCAGAAGCATTTTTCTTTATTGCACATCCTCCTTTCCACCCTGGTTCTATTTTGTAAAGTTTGGATGATAAAGTTTTAAACATTGACTATGATAAATCCAAATCTACTGAACTCTATAAGTCATTTGAAATGCTATATTTCTTTTCAATATCCACTGAATTTGAAATCCAGTTATTTTTAAAATACATCTACAACTGGGCAGCTAGATATTGTGTGTGTTTCACAACTTTTCAAATACCACCAGATACTCTAGGTAGACACAGCTGACTATACTTTTGCCACCAATATCCTGCTGTAAAACTACAGAGCAAGAAGCATTCAATATAATGCCTTGCAAACTAATTTGCCAAAATATCTAGAGACCAGCTATGTTTGATGAGTTGTATAGTGCCTAATCACTAGCAATTATAACACATATAAAATCTATATAACCTCCCATCTTAAGAGGAGATTTGTGTCCTCTAACTCAAGACACTTAAAAGTAATAGTTCCAATATGAGGGTGAACAAGAGAAGAAGCATTTGTAGAAATCCCTGCTTTTAAAGCTGTACAGTTATATAATGCCAAGTCCTGTGAGCTCAAAACATGGTAAAGGGGTTTGAACATATAGGATAAGTAACAAACCCAGTTGTTGTGGTTTACCTGCTGCTGGGATTTTAGTTGAATTGAAGTCTGATTTGCAATAAATTGTATCAGTTACAATTTGTCGTATCCAGATTTTCTTTGATGCTGTACATTGAACTATATTTTTCAATGGAAGGAGTTAATTTTTGTAAATTTGTCTCCCACTCTGAAGCTTTGAAATGCCCTGAAAATCTGTTCCAGAAACCTGACAAGTCTTTGGGTTTGGGTTAAGGGAAGGATTGAAGAAGGCTAATATGGAGAAAGGAGAAATCACAAAAATTACCAGCATCCTCATTTCATACATAGCTAGCTAATTGGATAAAGGGACACCAGCTGGTGGTACTCAATATTATAACATATATACAAAAGGGAGCAATTTATTTATTATTCAAATTTTTATTATATGTTTCTGACCTATTTATTGTAAAAGGATTATAGAACATGTTCATTTTAATACCTATGCAGAAATTTGCTGAATTCAAGGCAGTACCTTTAGCTCCCATTCATTATGCAGAAGTATTTTTGGAGTCTAGCTTAGAAAAAGATTGTCCCCCAGTGAGAAACATTCCTTCAGCCCAAAAATCTAGTCTCATTTAGAATACAATATAAAATGGCATACAGATTTAATGCATGTATGAACTATACCCAAGTAATGAACAAAAAGTTCAATCAATCAATCTTTAATACAGTCTATCATTATTCATGTCCTAAAGGGTAAAATAAAAGAAAAATCACAAAAACACCTACCAGATTGTAAAATACTGCAGTTTATCTTCAATATTTAATACAATACTGAGTTGGTGAATGTTGATATAGACACATGTCTCTTTTTCTTCTCCAGAATATTTTCTTTTTTGGAAACTCTATATGGGCCTTGTTCTTCCACGGCCCAACAATATTTGGATGTAAAAGTCTTAGTTTTCATTGTAGAAATTATCTGTCTTCTGATGAACTTATTCTTAGCCATTTTCCTCTCTCATCAATATTGTCTATTCCCAATGTATTCCTTCTAAAAGAAAGTTATAGGTTGGAAAATTAAAGCATTTTCTGTTTAGTTTAACTGTCACTGTGATTTAGAAGCATTATGGAAAAGCATTATACCTCAAAGGGATCAAATTAGGAATAATAATTTATAACAATTTAAACAATTGTTGAGCATGTTTGGCTTCACCGGGATAAGTAAGCCATTATTGGATAGGTTCATAACATACTAAGTCAAATCCCATTATACGTCATTATGACTCTCAAGTCTATATTATCCAAATGATTACATATCTCTTTTCCTCTATCATTATCAATCCTTTGCTGGCTATGGTTGATGGTAAAATTTTAAGAATTGTCTTGATAATCAGCAAATTTGGAGTCAGGAAGTCAGACTGAGTGTAGGAAGAAATAAAATAACAACAATTAATTATTATTACCACTGAAAATATAAAAAGTAAAATAAGAGTTATTGTCATTTGGAAAACATTCATGCAGAAAGAGCTTTTTAGGAATGTTTTGAACAAATAAACATTTGTTTGAATAGGGCAAATTCATTACAATAATGTTCATGTTCAACCTGAATCCTGGGACAAGCTGTTCTATTGCAAAACAAGCAAACAAACAATGGCTCAACCCAGGGATTCCAGGCTTAGTGCTCCTCACGTACTATGATCAGGACCAGATGTGAAGTTCAATTGATGAACCAGAGTATGCAACTTTTCCAGTTCCGTTGGAAGGAATGGGTACTTTTGATCAAGATTCTATCTGTTGAGGTCATTCCATGGCCAGGCAATTATGTTCCAACAGGCTGCTTGTTCTCATACTATAGAGCAGAGTTTCTCAACTGTGACAACTTGAAGATGGGTGGATTTCAATTCCCAGAATGCCCCAGCCAGCATGGAATTCAGGAAGTTATTTATCCATTTTGAAGTTGCAAGGCTGAGAAACAACTGCTATAGAGGAAAGGAATAAGTTAAACACTGCAAAATATCTTACATGTGTTTTTGCTTGGAAATCAAATAGGTATTTTTTAAAAAAAAACCTATTTGTTTTGCTGCTTTGCAAAAAAGTATCATTGTTATGTATAAACAAAACAAAATAAAAGAAAGAAGGCATAATTTTTAAATAGTTGTAGAAAACTTGAGTGCCATTTTCTTAAATTGAATCAGTGTTCTTATTTGCTATTGAAAAAAACATATTTATGTGATGTTCAAGATCGATGTTAGAATGAGAAAGGACAGTAGAACTAAAATCTGCAGAAACTAGTATGAGTCATTTTTAATTGTATTATTTATTTACAAATCAAATTTATATAATCACAAAACATGACTCTGGGTGATGTAGAAGAATAAAATCTCAATAAATATTAAAAAACAGACAATATAAAAATCCAGATTAAAATAAAAATACAAAACCATATACTAACCTTATGTGAAGGGAAGATATGTATAGGCACTTTGCAATGAAGCTATATGAGAATCTCTCCAGTTTGCTGGGAGCCCCTGGCTTGATGACATCACCAGATCTTGAGGGGCTTCTGGAATCTGACGCAGGATGGGATCCAGTTTTGGAGAAAAGGATGTTGCATAATTGTCTAATCTCTCTTATTTGTTACTCTGCATGCTAATTGGGATGTGAGTGGACCACAAACTATCAGCAATACTGTTTTTCACATTTCTGGAGTCCTAAAGCAAGCGATAGAATAGGGAAGAAAATACTTTGAAATATATACTGATGTCTGAGCATAAAGCATTGGCAAGATTCACAATTATGCCAAACCATAATGGAGGCTTGTTGGTTTTCCCTTGCCATATTCTATATATCAGCTGTGCTGGATTCCTTGTACTTTATTGGTAAGCCTATGGAGACTTGTTCAACAAAGCTACTGAATTCAAAGAAAATTAATAGAATTTGCTTGCAGGAGTCACAACAGCAACCTGTTGTATAGATTTATTCAGCTATCATAACGCATGGTAACTAAGAAGATGCAGTTCTGTTTTACTCACTAATCCATGCATCACTCTGTGATATGTCATCTATCTTTTCCATTCAATTCTGAACAGAAGGACATCTTTCAGATGATGTGATGAGTTTCATGGTTGGCCATACATATATTAAGATGGCAATTGTAATTAAACTATTCTGCTTTTGCTCCTATAGTCATATTCCATATTCCAGTCATATTACAGTTGTCCTTTGGAATTATTCCAACAAAATATGATTTCATGGTATTTTTTATGGTGCAAATAACATTATTTCAATTTTTGGCCACTCAATTCCAGTGAACATAGTAATTAATATATGATTGTTATTCATATTAGCGAGTTTAGTGCAGCGGTTAATGTGCTGGTCAGAGATAATGAATTCTAGAACCCCTTAGCCATGAAAACTGGCTTTGGGCCAGTCATTTTCCTTCATCCCAGCCTACCTCTCAGGATTGTTTTTGTTCTTGGGAAAACAGAAATAAGTATTACGTATGTTTGTTGGCTTGAGTTTCTTATAAAATAACAAAAATAGGATAAAAATTAAATAGACAAAATAAAACAAATAAATTGTGAGTCAAATATATGGCCCATTATGTTCCTATTTCAGCAGTCAACTGCTGTAGCTATTCTGATGCAGCAATACATATTTATTAGTTCACAATATTTTTAAATCCCTGGTTCTTTAAAACATAATATATACACTATATCAAAAGGTAATTACAATATTTTCATTAGTAGATTAGAAACAGCAATAGTGAATCAGAGAATTGTGGTTGATAAAGATTGAGAGCATTTCCACCCGTTAATTCAGTAATGGAGTCTTTCTATTTATTCATGCAATCACATATATTATTGCTCAGTCCTGAATGTGGAACTTGCCAGGTTTTGCATCCAGCAGAGAATGTGATGAGAACCCAAAATGGATACAGTGCAGATATGACAATGAAAAAGAATGTATATTTCTCAATACTGAATGTAAAATAACCCCAGTATAATAGAGAACTTACATTTTCAGAAAAAAAAGGCCTTACAATTAGGGAAAATTGTAATCAATAAATCATTAACATGGTATTAGATATAAAGTCTTGTTGGATCATATCAAGTAACAACTAAATCAGTATACCCAGTTAAACATTAGAATATATGGGATGCTACACCTTTTCTATTGTTGCTTCCCATCTGCTGATATTTAACAACTGTTGCCTGTGATTCAGAATATTGGTCTACAGCCAATCAAACAAATATTCTTGATGCTCTCATCTAGGCTTCTTTTAACATTGTCTAAATCAGTTGCTACTACCAGTATGATGACATTGGCCTCCATAGTTCAACAACTGGGAAAATTTGCATAAAAGGATATGTCAAGACATGTTAATGTGTGTTGAGAATTAGTTGTTTACAAAGCACCCAAGTTAGTCGAATTGCAAACAATCAATGGAATTTTTAAAATAAAATCCATAAATAATTCTATTTGAGGACTGGAATTATGAAGTAAACCGGAGTAGATTTACTCTGATTTCCACATCAGTTCCTAAATAAGATTCCCATATCAATTCCAAATTAAAAAAAGATTATATCATACCAGTAGACCAGAACAGGAGTGGGTCAAGAAAAGGTCAGGAGGAGAATCAGTTTTTTTAAAAAAGCTATATAAATTTGTCTTCAATCTGTAGATTGCAAAATCTAACTCTTCTCCCTATACTTTTTTTAAACTGAAGAGCAAAAGTTTTAGAAGTGAAAGAGTCAGATGAGGAAACATAAATTTAATAGTGATGATTTTTCTAACAGATTCCTCAGGTTGTTTTAAGGATCATAAATAGCACAATTCTTCATTAATATTCTCGCTAAAATATCAGATTACAAAGTGTAGGTCAGTTTTTCTCATGGCTGGCAATTTTAAGATGTGTGGACTTCAGCTCCCAGAATTCTCCAGAAGAAACACTGGCAGAGATGGTTTAATTGTATTTTAAGAAAGCCTTTGGACAAAGCTTACAGTTTCATGTCAGTGTCATCAAATAAGTACTAGTTGGAAACAAGTGAACAAGCTTTTTTATTTTTGATTGGGAGGAAGCTAAATTAGACATTTTTGAGGCCGGCATATTTTTGCAGTCTGGATCTAAAGCCAATACAAAGAACGATTTATATGAAATGTTGACATGGCATTAGCTGAAGCAATCCTAGCTGACACTTCTACATTTTCAATTTGGGAAATTCAACTGGGAAAATAAAAATGCCAAGGCAGTTTCTTGGAAGCCAAGAATAATAAGAAATCTTTAATATTCCTCCATACTCCATGAAGACCTATTTCCAAAACTAGAGGTTCACATGAACTTAAATAACTCATATTCCTATGAGAGCACTACAATTTTATTTCCAAGACTTTGGTTTCAACATTCATTGCTTCCCCTGAAAATCTATTTCATTTTGAATGATCAAGTGCTTATCCAGCATAACTAAGACTTTTAGATCATTAACATGCTTCTAGATTTAACTAGAGAAAAGGAGGATATAAAGTATTAATGAATATATTTGTTCAGTGTTGCAAAACTGCTGCCAAAGAGTGAGAGGTGAATTGATGTCTATCTAGAAATGCCCTTTTCTTTTGCTCTATTCTTAAAAGGAAGTTTTTGTTTTTAACATCTGCTCATGCATGGCATAATTTATGGCATCTTGGCAGCAATGCAGTGTCATTATCTCAGACTTTGAAGTAGTTGGCATGTTCACTATTTTTCTCACAGTTAGCCTTATCATCAGTAAAAAGACACCACCAATATTGCATATTTTTTCAAGCTTACTTTACTTGCTTTGACATGGAACAAAGCATAAAGCAGTGTCAGAACTAAGCAGGTTGGGAAGCTACCTGAAAATCCCATTGCCAGCTTTCTCCAATCTGTTCTCCTCCAGATTTGTTGGAACTATATGTTCCAGCATTCCTAGCTATTTAGTAATGGAAAGCAAATGACTGGAGGGAAATATATTGATTATTCTTCAATCATGCAAGTTGAAATCAACATGTATTTATTTTCCAGTGTTCTGCTTAAGCACATACCTTGTGCTAATCTAAGCTAAGTGTGCCTATTTGTTGCATGGATGCAATTAATGCATACATTTTTAATGATCTAATTCTAAACAATAATTGAAGGAAGTCTGGAAAGAGGTTTAGATTAAAGGAATCATTTTCTTCCTACTGTGGAACCACTTCCAACAATGAGAAGCTATGGCTACTGTGGTGGAGGTGGCCCCACTTCAAATGCCAATAGCACTTCCAAAATTGTGTGTGAGAGAGAGCGGGGGAGGGAGGGAGGGAGAGCGACAAAGCTTGGACAAGAAAGAGTTAAAGATAATTTGCACCGTGCTCATAACCTGAAAGTTGATCAGGTTTCTTTGCAGCTTTTATTAACATCTTTTCCCCTTTCTTCTACTTACATAACAACAAAATGTATCTTAATGGCAGTCTCACAATTAACATCATGTCCATATTGACCTTAGGTGGAAGCTTAATGGAAATGGAAAACTGATATTATAAAGGAAAGTCAAATGCACTTTTGAGGTTAGAACTGGCCACTTCTGGGTTTGCCTCTATCATAACAATTTTCAGCAGAGAAATAGTGGATGGGATAAGATTGGATTCCTGTTTCAGTTGAATTTTCTAGCTAGAGACAGTCCCAGGACAGAAAGCAAGAGAAGGATTTATAAAGAAAAAAAATGAGAGACAACTGCTATTTTTTCATTGCAGGTGCCCTTCACTTCTTCATTTTGAGAATTTTATAGTTGCCATCTCTTAGCCAAAATTGTGCCTTAGGGTTTCTAGAAAGCCTTGAGGTTATAGGATAATGTTAGGAGAATGATTGATAACCTAGTGACATTTAGATGTTTTGGGCTTCCTCCCATATATCAGTTCTGACTAAATACAAGAGATTGTGAAAGTGTATTCATTGCTTTATTTGGCTTATGTCTTGCCTTTCTTCCAGTATCTCCAGTTGGATGAAACTTTTCAGTTAGATAAAACTTTCAGTGCAATAGAAGTGCTAGCTATTACTTATATAGATCTTCATGGCAAAATACTAGATTATTTGTAGATCTACTCTACTCTCTCCCATTAATTCTCCCAGCAGATCTTTCAGAGTTGGCTTGCTGCAGGTGTCTTCTACCAAGCAATGCTATCTGACCTAGGAAGTGTGCCTTTTCTGTCATAGTGCTCTCTCTTGCTTGACCCTTTGAGATATAGAATTTCCCAACACTGTTAGCCTTGTGTAAGAAAAGCAGACTTTTCCTCCATGCACAACACTGAAGGTTGGATGATAGCATCATCTTGTGTTGCATATGTGTTTGATTTGATATGTATTTTGTTTTTATGCTAGACAGAATCGTCATCCGAGTTGGGTGACCATATGAATTCATTTGGATGAGTGAATGAATGAATAATACATCTTGAAAATACAAGATAATATATCTCTATGCCCAAGACAAATGCTAAATGAGTCATTGAAATAGTCTTGTGATTAAGGTAGCAAGATAGTTCATGTAACTTTCAAAGGACTTTTTCTATTGAGAATTGGGTGGAAAAAATGGGATTTGCAATTGCTATTTCCAGTATCCTTATTTCCAAAGTACAGTAGTAATCTAAGATGGTTGCTTCCCTCTATCACATGTTAGTTCTGAAGACTGAAACCATTTCATATACTTCTATTTCCTTCCTCAAAAAAAAAAAAAAAAAAACAAGAATATATTAACAGGGTAGGAAATTGTAAGGTATGAAGTGGACCTAATATTCCATTAAGATTGGTTAGTCTTCAATTAAAGGAAAACAGGCTTCCTTTCTCAGATCTACCATGAACTTTTAAGTAATGTTATTAATACAAACATATTTTCTGTTTTTATTCTTGTTAAATTCTTGGCCTTGCTCCTAACAATTTTGCTCTAGGCTCAAACGTGTTCAAAAGATGTTGTAACTTTGATTAGGAAAAATATGTGTTTAAGGTTAATGCTATACTTTTGTAAGAGATTATTTTAACTTGTTAAAGGTAGTGAATTTCAGCATGTATCTGCCAATGCTAAATGATTGTTCATTTCCTGTGAATTGGCAGTAAAGTAATAAAATACATCTGGAAAGCCAGAAGATACTGCTTTTAAAAAACACACGCCAAAAAGGGAAAAAAAGAAGTCACCAGCTCATATTCTTTACCAGCTGGAAAAGACTACCATATACATTTTTTGAAAAATGTTGAGAATTAAATCTCTGGAAACATCAGAAATCGATCTTGACAATTCATATAGGTAGCTTGCAATAACCAATACACAAAACTAGATAGAATCCTAGATTTAGAATGTGAGTTGATTTCCCTTTCAATGATGAAGTGCCATAGATGTCTTATCTAGATTTCTTTTAAAGCTAACTTGTATATCATCACTGGCATGTTGCATCCCACTCCTGTGCACTGTTTACCAGTACTTAGCAATATCCTACTGACCCATCTTAGAAGATACCAAGTTCTCATTCAGCTACGGTCAAGGATATTGAACAACAAGACCTTCCTTATTCCCTAGGACAATGCACAGCCTATCACGAGATTGAAATTCCATAGGCCAGCATTCACTTAACATCTAACCAGGCTAACCCTGAGAATGCCTGGACAAAGGACTGGTCCAATGTACCTTCTAATGGCATTACCATTATAGAACCCTCTACCAAACCACCTGATTTTGATCTGCCTTGCTCTGTCTTCATGAAATTGAACAGAATTAGATGTGACACTGAAACAGCCTCTGCCCTGTTTTCAGTGGGGTGACAAGATTCCAAGTAATACATCCCATTCCTCCGAAGCACATATATTCCTCAAAGGATATTTTATCGGAACCTATCAAATTGGCATTTTCTTGGTGGAAAATCAGCTCTAGGTTCCCATCGGTTTTACACCCAATTAAAATTAAAAGTTGTTACTTCCCCCCAGAAGTTATCCATCACATGGTCCAATCAGCACATAGTGCAGTTGTTGGGCGACCTCAGTGTCCTCCTTTCAAACACTTGTACCAATGTCCTTGATTCCCAGGGGGAAGAATTTTATTTTGACTAAAACACCCCAGCTATCTCTACACCCCTGCTCTAGGGTATGTCAGCCTTCAAGCTATGAGAAGAAAACTCCCTAGAGAAAAGCTACAAAAGAAAATGCCCACAGTTTGGCCAACTTCAGGATTGACATGAGGATGGAAAGATTCCCCTTGCTGAGACTGTGATGCTGATATGCAAACAATTAAATCAATTGTGCAAGATTGTCAGCGATGTGCTTTGTCTGGAGATTGCCTGGATAGCTGAACTGGATATGCAGTTATGTGGTCATTACTTGTAGATGTTTTACTTATAATTATATGGACTGTGTATGTATGTTTACTTCTCTTCTGTCATATTCTCATCATACACTAAATAACAACAACTACTACTACTTTGATGTGGTTGTGGAGCTTGGGTGCTCTGAGGAAGATAAGAGCAATGCCAGAGGTTCAACAATACTGGACATATTTCATCAGTCAAAAAATGAGTGTATCTTCTGTAAAAAATATGGTGAGACATAAATTTTAGAAAACCATACTGGCTCGGATGTCACACAGTTTAACAAGGTCTGTGCTAGATGTTGGAGTTCCTGGATATCTGGTGAAAAACCAGGACTCAGGATTCTTGGCTGCGCAACCAGGGCCAGCAACTGCAGAATTACTGGAAGAAAAGGTGTTTACCCATCACAAATATAGTGATTGAAAACAAAGAAATAATTTCCTTATTAGTCCTTATTGCAATGGAGTTTGGATTGGACAAATGTGCCACACTCACCACAAACAAGAAAAGATAGTGAAAACTGAAGGAATCACGAAAATAACATTAAGAGTCTGGATGAAGATAACGAGAGTCAGAATAGAGCTGGAAGGAACCTTGAAGGTCTTCTAGTCCAAGCAGGAAACCCTATACTACTTCAGACAAGTAACTGTCCAGTCTCTTTTTTAAAAACTCAAGTGATGAAGCACCCACAACTTCTGAAGATAAGCTGTTCCACTGGTTAATTGTCCTCCCTGTTAGGAAGCTTCTCCTTAATTCCAGGTTGTTTTTGTCCTTGGTTAGTTTCCATTCATTGTTTCTTATCTGGCCTTCTAGTGCTTTGGAAAATAAATTGACCCCCTCTTCTTTGTGGCAGCCTCTCAAATACTGGAATACTGCTATCATATCCCCCTAGTTGTGGGTGCTTCTTTTTTCTAGACTAGCCAAATCCAAATCCTGCAACTGTTCTTCGTATTTTTAGTTTCCAGGTCTTTAATCATCTTAGTTGCCCTTCTTTGCACTTTTTCCAAAGTCTCAACATCTTTTTTTTATGTGGTGAGCAAAGCTGTATTCCAGGTGTGGTTTTACTAAGGCTTTATAAAATGGTACAATACTTCACATTATTTTGATTCTATGCTTCTGTTTATACAACCATGGATTGTATTAGCTTTTTTGGCTGCTGTCGCGCACTGCTAACTCATGTTTAAGTGATCACTCACTACCACTGTCCCTCTCATAGTTACTGTTTTTGAGAGGTTTTGCCTAATGAGTACTTGTACCTTTGGTTTTTCCTGCCCAGTGTAAAACCTTGCTTTTCTCCACTGTTCAAGTCTTTTTGCATCCTAAGCTTGTCTTCTGGAGTATTAGCTATTCCTGCCAGCTTAGTATGTCTGAAAATTTGATGAGTTCCCCTTCTATTCTCACATCTAAATCATTTATGAAGATATTGAAGATGGCAATCATATCAGATCTTTTCTCATCTTTTTTTTTATAATAATTTTTTATTTTTTTATATTTTAAAAACATCTGTTTTGGCTAACAATGTTGTTCCAGGATTTTACATTTTAATAAAACATGACCATAGATACATATTCATCTTTCTTATCAATTTCATATCACATTATTACTTATTCTATTTTCCTTATTCTATTTGAATATTCTCAAATATTAAATTAATTACACTTATTTTATCCAATTCTAGTTCATATCTTAATTTATTTCATTTTTCTTAAAATATTCTCATATCTTGTTTTACAATATTATCTAAGATTCTTATTTCATTTCTATATTCATTACAAATATTGCTTTTATCTGTCACATTTGCAATTTTATCATATGCTGTTATTCCATTGAATAATGTTGAATCCAAAATTCAATGAATTTCATCCTTATTCTAATAATTCAAAAAGTTGTCCCATTTAGTTGTCAATTTGAGCTTGCCACCTATTTACCTTATACATTCCTTCAATTTATTCCCTTTAATTCATTATAAAAAATTACCATAGTATAGTCATTTTTAAATTACCACATTCTACATTACTAACAATAGTCTTCTAATTACTACATATCATATATGCATATATATTTTAAGTCAGATTCTGCATGATATTCTTTTTCTCAATTACTTTATAAATCATCTATATATTCCAAAAATATTAATCTATTCAATTAATTATAGAAAGTGATATTAATCTTTCCATGATAATTCTCATAATTCATTTTAACTTTATTCATCACTTTATTAAATATCAATTAATATTCTTAAAATAGATTCCCATTTCCACATCTATTTCAATAAAATCTATATCTGGTTTAACAATCCTTTAAAAAAATCAGTTCCAATCATATCTATTTTTAAATCTCTATTCTTATATATCACAACAAATTACCTTGCAGAATCTCCCTCCCTATTCTTCTTCTATCCATTGTCTCTCACTCTCTTGACTATATAATTTCTTTTCATTCTTGTTTGCTTTCTGCTTCCCTTCATTTTCTGATCTCCTAATTCCCCTTTTTTCCTTTATTATTTTCCTCCATTTCTTATTCCAATTATTTATTTTATCCCCCTTTGTCTCTTGGTGTTTCCTCTGTAATTCCCTCTTCTGCTGTTTCCTTTTCCAGGTTCCTTCTGTTAATTTCTTTTCCAACTTTTTCCCAAAGTCACCAAATAATCCCAAATTTTCCCTTGTAATATTCTAATATTTCATTTTTCGGGGTTTTTATTTTATTATAATAGTGTTCCTCTTATTTCATCTTATTTCAAATCTCATCAGGCTCAAGGTTGACTCAGCCTCCCATCCTTCCAAGATGGGTATAATGAGGACCCAAATGATTGGGAGCAATATGTTGACTCTGTAAACCACTTAGATAGGGCTGTAAAAGCACTGTGAAGTGATATAAGTGTTATTGCTATTTTCTTGCTTATTTTAATATTTATTTTTAGTCTGTTTTTCAGAGTTATGTTTTTGATAGGTTGAGCTATAGTCTCTTTTTGTGTGAAGACTGATGCAAAGAATGAGTTAAGCAGTTCTGCTTTCTCCCTACTGCCTGTTACTTCCTTGCTATCTTCTCTCTTTAATGGATGAACTGTTTCCTTGACCCTTTTCTTGTTATTTATCTGCTAAAAGAAACTTTTTTTATTATTATATTTGATTTTTGTTGCAAGTCTTTGTTCATTATGAGCCTTTACTTTTCTGACTTCATGTTTGCAGATTCAGGCTATCTGCTGATATTTGTTCTGTGCCCCTCTTTCCATTTTTTGAACTTATCCTTTTTGTCTATCAGTTTATCAGAGAGATCTATGTGCAATCATTCTGGTTTCTTCTTGGATTCCTTGTTTTCTTTTTCAACGGTATTGTGTTGGACTGGGCTTTTATGATCATATCTTTCAGGGTTTCTCATGCTTCTTGAGTTGTTTTCCTCTTTAGGATTTTTATTCATGAAAATTTACTTAGGATCTCTCTGAGTTTGTTAAAATCAGCTCTTTTAAAATTTAAGATACTGGCTGAATTATATTATATTGCTTGTGTTTGCATTATATTGAATTCCAGTTTGATGTGGTCACCATCACCCAAGTTTCTGGTAACTTCAATTCTCTCTATCACTATTAGTAAGAATTAGGTGCAGTAAAGTTTTTCTCTAATTCCTTCCTCTACCTTTTGGGTGACAAAGTTGTTCACTAAGTTGGTTGGGAATCTGTTCAATCTCTTACCTGCTGCAGAGTTTGTCTCCCAGTTGATATCAGGGTAGTTAAACTCTCTCATTGTTACTGTGGCGTATTTCCTACATAAATTTGTTAATTGATTAGCAAAGAATTCATCTATTTCTTTTGTTTGGGTGGCCTGTACTGTATGCCTATAACAATGTTAGCTTTTTCCTTTTATATTGACCCATATGGATTCTAGATGGTTTTCATACTTGGTTTTGTGTATTTATGTTGAGATGTAGTGATCTTTTATATATAATGCAACTCTACCTTTTCTTTTTTTAGGTCTGTTTCTTTTGAATAGTTTATATCTTTCCATCAATATATTCCAGTCATGAGTTTCATTCCATCAAGTTTCAATAATAGCAAGTATATCATATCCACCTTCATGTACTAATACTTCAAGTTCACCCTATTTGTTCACCCTCTCACCTTTTGAGAGTTAGTGTATAGGCATTTGAGTCCTTTATGGGTCTTGGGTATGTTTCTTATAGCTCCTAATTTCTTATAGTTCCTAACTGGCATTTCTGTCTTTCCATAATTCTCTATTTCATTATGTTGTTCTTTTTTGTTTCTTCTTTCTCTTTATTCCCCTCTTTTCTTCCTTCTGTGATTGGTTATCTAATGTTTTTTGCTTGGAATTGGGTTCTAAAAATCATGAAGTTTGACTACCTCCCCTCTCAATTTTAGTTTAAAACCCTTTTGAGACAGTCATTTTCTGAATATATTGTTTCCAGTTTTTGTGAGGTACAGTCTATCCCTTGTCAATAGTCCTTCATATAGGTAATGCAGACCGTGGTCTAGGAAGCTGAAGCTCTGTTGATGACATCAGTTTTTAAGCCAGTATTTCATTTCTAAAATCCTTTGCTCCATTATGAGATGTTGGTTTTTGTTGGAAGTATAGCTGAAAACAACACTACATGGCCAGTACACTAAAAAAATATCAGAGAAAGAAGATAATAACAAGATAATGACATCTGGAGATGGCTAAGAGTAGGAAAGTTAAACAAAGAGACTGAGGGACTAATTTTGCCTGCATAAGACCAAGCCTTAATAACAAATGCATACAAAACCAGAACTGAGAAGACAGCAACAGACAGTAAGTGCCAGTGAGAAGCTAAAAAAACAGTGGACCACCTGGTAAGCTGCTGTAAGAAGATCGCACAGACTAACTACAAGCAGCAGCATGACACAGTAGCAACAATAGTGCATTGGAAGATCTTCAAGAAATACCATTTGCCTGCAAGAATAGGTGTGACCAATTGGGACTTTATAATTCAAACAGACAGGCAAATGCCACATAACACCCCAGACTTAACAATTGTCAATAAAAAAGATTTAAAAGTCTGGATAGTGGACATAGCAGTTCCTGGAGACAGCCAAATAGAAGAGAAAGAACTGGAGAAGATAACAAAATACAATGACCTACAAATAGAAATAGAACAAATGTGGCAAAAACAAGCAAGGATAGTACCAATAGTATTAAGTGCTTTGGCTGCAATCCCAAAACAACTGGAGCATCACATTGGCCTTGACAAATTTGCCATAGTCGATTGCAAAAGGAGGTTTTACTTGGACAGCTTCCATCCTGTGAACATATCTGTAATACTGTCAAACATCCAGATTTGTCTATCCTGGGACTTGGTAAGGACTCGATAGGTAGACAAAAATGCCAAACCCAGTCTGGTGAAGAACTTGTGGGACTTTCGAATACAGACGGATTGTCCTTTGCAACACAACATCCCACATATCACAGTTGTCAAAAACCGAAATATACAATTTATTGATATTGCTGTACCAGGAGATGCCAGAGTTGAAGAAAAAGCACTGGAAAAAATCATGAAATATAACGTGGCAATTGAAATAGGTGATTATGGATGAAACACGTAACAGTGATACCCATTGTCATCGGGGCACTTGGTAGTATGTCCAAGAATTTTGCAAAATACACAAAGAAGTTGCAGCTTCCTGCTGTAGCGCCAGTGGAGCTGCAAAAGACTGTGCTACTCAGAACAACATACATTTTAAGAAGATACTTGGTTGATACCTAGGATGTTGGCAGCAATGCACATCAACCATCAGAGCCAGTCAATGATATTGGTCATACATTTTAAAATGTTCAGTTGACTGAGTTTCATGTTTAATGAATACAAGTTTATAATCATCATCATCATATAGTCATCTTTCAATTTAATCTACCTCCAGAGATTTTCTAGCATTTAAACTGATTACATCTTGACATTCCTAGAAAAGTAGAATAGAAATGGGGTAAATATATGTAAAGAAAATTATATTAGAGAAGATTATGAAAATATTTTCTGCTTAGCATGTCTATTTAATTAATCCCTAGTTTGTGCTCCTTGGCTGTGAAGTGTGAAGATAATAGAAACCGTTAGCTTATTTCTATCCAAGTCTGAGTACCAGAGGAAAAGACAAACTGTAGAGATATGTCTTTACCTCAAAAGATTATAACTTGACAGGTTTGACACCTTGAAAAAAATGGAGGGGATGGAAGTGATCCAGGCTTAAAAGGGCAGAGATCAGGCTCGCATGTGCTGAATATAATTCAGAGCAGAAAAATAGATTCAGTTCATCCCTGATATTTTTCATTAGGAAATGTATAGGATAGACAGTTGTAAAAACATATTGGGAAAATACAGTGACTTGCCTTCCTCCCCGCTTTCCAGCCATTCCTTTTTAGCAGCTACTGCTTGATGCAAAGCCTCTTCCCCTGACAGCAGAGGTTCACCAGTGAATTATTACCTAAAGGGGGAAAAAAAACCTCGGAAGCTTCAAGAAAGTAGGATAGCACTTATTCCATCTATACAATGTAAGAATAAAGCTATTCTAAATTTCATGGGAAAGTGAAGGAATATAGGCATACTGACAAAATACACATGGTGTCCATGAATGGGAACTTGTTTTGGTTCCAGACTATTTCTGGTCTCTTGGGCCTGCAAGGGACTACTGGTAAAAATGAAATATTAAATCTTCTTTCAGAGCTCCAGTCAATTGCTGTCCTAACTCAGCTGTAAATAAGGAGAGAGCTGCAGGTCACATACCCATACCCATAAAGGTAATATTTGGTATTTATAGATAATAGCAATAGCACTTAGACTTATATACTGCTTCACAGTGCTTTACAGCCCTCTCTAAGCAGTTTACAGAGTCAGCATATTGTCCCCAACCATCTGGGTCCTCATTTTATCGATCTCAGAAGGATAGAAGGCTGAGTCAGTCTTGAGCCTGCAGAGATTCAAACTGCCAAACTGCAGGCAGCAGGCAGAAGTAGCTTGCAGTACTGCATTCTAACCACTGCACCATCACATCATAATCCTTGATTTATGACTACAGAAGGGAATGGGGAAATCTATTTTTAAGCAGTGTGTTCATTAAATGATGCATCATGTGACTGAATCTGATTTTACACGTTTTTTTTTTTTTGCCACAATCATTAAGCAAATTATTAAGTGAGACAATCCTGCTACTTCTCCATTAAGTTTGCTTGTTGAAAGTTATCTGGGAAGTTACAAAGGATGATCACATGTCCACAGAACACGGCAACCATTCTAAATATGCAATGGTTGCCAAAAACACAAATAATGATCACATGACTCAAGGATGTAAGTCACTTTTTTTCCACTGTTGCCGTAATTTCAAACGATTGGTCTTAAGTCAAACAGTATATGTAGTTGCACGAGGGCAAATTTTTTCCCCCAAATTCAGAATCTTTAAAACATGTGAACTACCAGTCCCAGAATGCATGGTGGGTAAGGAATTCTGGGAGTTGAAGTCCACACATCTTAAAATTGCCAAGTTTAAGAAACATTTCTTTTAGGTTTGAATTAAGAAACTCACTTGATTGATACTTATGATGCTGGCAGCAGCCTATATCATCAGAGCCAGTCAATGATATTTGTGATACGTGTTTAAATGTTCAGTTGACTGAGTTTCATGTTTAATGAATAAAAGTTTATAATCATCATCATCATCTAGTCCTCTTTCAATTTAACCTAACTCCAGAGATTTTCTAGGATTTAAACTGATTACATCTTGACATTCCTAGAAGAGCAGCATAGAAATGGGGTAAATATATGTAAAGAAAATTACATTAGAGAAGATTACGAAAATATTTTCTGCTTAGCATGTCTATTTAATTAATCCCTAGTTTGTGCCCCTTGGCTGTGAAGTGTGAAGCTAACAGAAAGTGTTAGCTTATTTCTTTTGGGTTTGAACAAAGAAATTCACTATGTGACAGAACTATTTTCAAAGGGTGAGAAAATAGCCATGTTGTAGTTCAACACTTTTGAAGCTCTTTTGTGAATGCTTCTACCTGCCACCTACCTCGTGGTTTCTTGTCTGCCATTGATTCACTAGCATTCTACCCACAGCAAAGTTCTATCTGGGTTTAGAAAAACACTGAAAGGAGCCAAATAAACAAAAGTTTTGTGATTTCACCTGTTTTTTATTCCCCATTCTTTAGCATTTGCTTTAGTTCATTCCAAGAGAAACTACATACACTGAGACACACAGGAGGGTTGGCTGGAGTTTGAAAAATAATTCTCTAGAGAACAAAATGTTGGGCACCTTAAGTCTTGAGCAGAGGTAGGAGCCTCACTTTGTTATTAGCACTTCACCTCATAAAAATATACAGTTTATTCCTGTCCTGAAATCAGACAATATAATGGATTTCCATAGCAATAATCTCCCCCATCAATATGGCAAGCAGACCTCTAGGTGAGTAAAGAGAGTGATAATTCCTGCCACTGTTGCTGTTTTACAGTGGTTTGCAACCGAAAAGTTGGTGGGCTGTTAGGGGCAGGAAAAGGAAAAGGTCACAAGAGGACAGAAACCCTTTTCAGTGTCAGATTTCAGATGAAGCGGCTGTAAGGGGGGTGGGAAGGAACATTTGGACTTAATTATAGCACTAATTTGGCAAATAAGGAACAGTTGTTTGCTGAAGATAGTGAATGATATACAGAAGTATTTTCTTTCTTTCTTTCTGCCTCATTGAAACATCACTTTGTAGTTTTCTGCTGCTTTGAACAAGAGAAAAAGATCCTGGTGCTATACAATTATTATGGGCCTGTGGGTATAGAGCCTAACTCCTCACACAGAATTGGGGTAGATCTGCACGGCTGCATGTAGGGTATTCCTTAATGAGAACCCTATGAATACAAATGGAAACAAATCTGATTTCCAGAAGAATATATTTTCAAATCTGTGTGGACAACTAAGTGTGCTAAGCAAGATTCAAACCTGTTTCTTCTCATACATTTTTTAAAAATAGTTTTTATCAGCAGCCCAGGTCTTTTGAAATCACTGGGTTTCTTTCTTTCTTTTTTTTTTGTCTGTTAGAAACAGAGTTATGTTTCATTTTATTGGTCCCCTGAGTTGTTCTGAGAAATAAAATGATTCAGCAATTCTGCTTTAAAATTCATACTACATACTGGCAGGGAGTTTTATTTATCTGGTTGGTTTTGGTCAGGATGGGCAAGAGATATTGCAATAAAACCAGAACAAGTATGTATCCTTAACAGGAATCCACACACCCACTTTATGGTCTGTTTCTGTTGCTTCCCTCTGGGAGGAGGTTTTGAAGTATTTCTAGCAGGACTACATTTCCAAATATTAGGGAGGCTCAAAAGTTGTGACATTGCCTTGGGAAGCATAAAAATATTTTGGTTACTTTAATTTAGATGTGCTTGGTAAATAACTACATAAATATTGTTAACTTTTCAACATTTCATTTGTTTCATTTTATGTTATCTGGGATAAGTCCTAGCCCTATGGAAACAAATAGGAGTCCACAGATGAACATATGGCCACTTGCATTTCAGATTTCTTTTCTTCCTGGTTGGTGAAAGAAGGTGACACCTGGGTGGATGCATGCAGTAGGAAATGCCTTTGAGATATGGAGAGGTTCTACTTTGCTCTGATTTAATTGTGTATTTTAGTAAGATAACATAATCAGTTGGAAGAGAGCTTGTAGGTCATCTAGTCCAACCCCCCCCTGCCCAAGTGGGAGACCCTACACCATTTCTGACAAATGGCAGTCCAATCTCTTCTTGAAAGTCTCAAGTGATTGCATCATTGCTCAAGGATTGCTTCATCCATATAGCATTCCTGGTTACTTCATTTTGAACAGCATCAAATCAGCAAAAAAAAAAAAGCCCGCTTCAAATACTATTTACAGGAAGAAGAAAAAAGAAGGTAGCTATGATGATAAAGGCTTTTATGAAAAATCACTTTTTGCCCCAGAAATATTGTCAGTGAAAATTTAAAAGGATTTAGTTTTGGCAGAACTGTTTTTGCATGTGTGACCACATTGGTAAAATATTTGAATAGGTTGTATAGTGTAACCATGGGAAAGATTGAGAAAATGTTAACACGGGATGATCTCACTATTATATGCATTACCACAGGGCACAGCTGCAAGGAAGAAAAAGCCAAATCACCATAAGTGACTTACATTCACATATAGCTAATGGTGCTGTTTTGTTCTCATGTATGCCACTAAACTGGTTATATTCACTCTGGTTCCTTTGGGAATTGTAAAAGATATATTAGTTTTGGTCAAATTACTGCTGAATAGCTATGGCTGCTTTCCAGAGTTGGAAGTTGCCATGGAATGATGGGAACTGTAATATTACTGAAATTCAAGGATAGACAAGTCTAACTTAAAATAAAGCTTCTGCAATCTTGAAAAGTCACCAAGATTAATCCATAAGTATTTTTCTTTTAGACTACAGTACTGTGGATTATTCAAATAATGGCAATTTTATTCTAAGGGCTATGAAATCTTTTGTTGGTGTAGTCTGGATGTTTATAGCTTAGAACTGGTAAAATTTAATTCTAAGACTTTTCTAGCAATTTTTTTTCCTTTTTTCAGATTAGGCAAATTTTAGGTATATTGAGTCATTTTCTTTATAGATAGAACTCCCCCAAAGAAAAATACTTTTTATTACATTAGAATTGTTATCCTGTTTTATTTGTGAAACATATTTTAAAGCTCTGAATATGAAATCAGATTAGACATGTTAAGATTCTGTAGCCCATTCCTGCACTATTCATTAGTGAGAAATGTAATGGGAATGTTAGTAGTAGCTACCAGGAGCAGTGGTGGGATTCAAACATTTTTACTACTGGTTCTTTGGGCGTGGCTTGGTGGGCATGGCAGGGGAAGGATACTGCAAAATCTCTATTACCTCCCCACCCCAAACTTGCTTTCCAGCTCTGTTCTCCTGTGCAGGGAAACAAAAGAAGACCCAGCCAGCCAGCTGGGACTCAGGAGGCAGGAATAGATGGGGGCGGGGCCAGTCAGAGGTTGTATTCCAAAATACTCAAAATTTCTGCTACCGATTCTCCAAACTACTCAAAATTTCCGCTACCGGTTCTCCAGAACTGGTTAGAACCTGCTGAATATCAGCTCTGACCAGGAGGTAAAAATATCAAGATGGCAGTCAACAACTATGTAATTAAGGGGACTCCCGGTTTGTCAGCTTCTCCAGCGGCAGGGTTTCGCGATCCTGCACGATCCCTGCTGCACTAGCTGTTTTGGTGCCTCCGATCCGGACGGGTTAGGAGGCTAAGGCTGCCCCGCAGAGGCAGCCGAAGATAGGGGGGAGCTGGTGAGGGGTTTGGGGGTGTTGCAAACCCCCTCCCCAGCCGGCAAAACCCCCTTTTCTCAACGCGATCAAGCAGCGGTCTGTAATGGCCGCCACAAAGAAGCCGGCAGCTGGGTAAGACTGAGCAGGAGGAAGAGGGGAGAAAGTTTTCAAGAGAAAGTTTTTTGGCTGATCCAGGACTTTAAGAGACGTTTAATCCTGAGAACTATGACTTTTTGAAAAATACTTTGTTTCCAGAGGAGGATTTCAAGCAGCAAAATTGAGGTGCTGAAAGGAAAGTTTACCCTCCTTCCCTATGGAATCAACAAATGGCCATTGGGAAACCTGTTGTTTTTTATAAAAGGTAAAAACTTGGCTTCTTGTTATAAGTGGGAAGGGAGAGGACAAAAAAAAAATACATTAAGATTTTGCTGGAGGAGATGCCTTGAAGATCTTGAGACTAGAAATTGATTGCAACAAGGCTGTAAAATACAGACTGGGCCTTTTTTCTTTTCCCTTTTACTGATACCACCCCAGGAAGAGAAAGTGAGAACTTTGTGCATTGTTTGGACTGATTGATGTCTCTGGGACTTTGAGGAATTGTTTTAACTTTTGAAACATTTTGGTTGCTCTAAGAAGAACAAAGAATGGCTTTATCTGATGATGAACTTAGAAAGGAATATCAAGAAAGTAAGGACGCTGTGAAAGAAACTTTCCTTTCTTTAGAAATGGCGCTTGCTATTTATCAGCAAACACAACAATAGATGGAGGAAATAGAAGAAGAAAAAGAAGAAGAATTTAAAAAATTAACTAAGAGAGAAAGGAGAAAGGAAGGAAAATGAAGGACTTAAGACTTAAAAAAACACTTAAGAAAGGGAAAAATAAGATGCAAAACCAACGCAATGTTACTGAGCAAAAGGAGAAAGGATTACAACAGAGAGGGAAAGCTAAAAAGGCAGAGGTTAGTAGGGGGGGGTAAAAAGGCCAGGGGGGATAAGAAAGGGAGGGAAAAGCCACAAAGGTATGAAACAAGATGGGAAAAAAGAAATTTTTTTTAGGGATAAAGGGTAAGGTATAATTTCTTTAAAAAAGAAGATTCTGCAAGGTACATAAGATGATATTATGTATTAGAAATAGAAAACTAGAATGTTATAAGAATTAATAAAAGATTAAAATATTGAAATGTTTAGTAATGATAGATTTTAAAATTTAATAAAATTGTAGCACTTGTTTTTTGAAATAGACAATCGGAATGTTATAAGATTTAATATTTAGATTTATTATCTAATTATATTATTATGAAATTATTTTTTCTTTTTAAAGGTTAGTAGGTAGAATGTACTAAGCAGAATCAGATTGGGTATCAGGTGTTATTTTAAATATTAATTTAGGGGGAGGATAGAAAGGCATCATATTCTGATCAGTGATTTCAGGAGAAATTCTTTTTTTTTTTTTTACTATAGGGAATGAGATAAATGGATAATCTGGAAAGAATGGACAAAAAATACAAATATGATTTAAATTAAAATGAATTAAATAAAATAGAAATAAGAAGAACGAAAAGCGGGGAGATGTTATATAGAAGATATAGAATGGTAAATAAGATAGGTAATGGTATACAAGATGAGCACGAATTTAATTGAAGTCCATACAAAGAGAGGTAATCTGGGGCCAAACTACTTTCTTAAAAGAAGTTTTATATTTTTGTGTTTTGTGTGTCTGTTTTGTTTGAGAATTAATAAAACCTCGGAGGAATGTTGGATGAGAATAATGGTAATCAAGTCAGAGAGGAATGAAGATGATGATTATAAACTGGATAAATATAGAAAATAATAATAACAATGAAATTGAATACGAAAAGAGAAATAATGAGAAATTTGTTAAGAGATATCTATATGTTTATATTGAAATGGTGTAAAACAGAATTATGTTGCATAAAATAATATTCTACTTGACTTGTAAAATTAATAATGGAAAGAGGTTTTATGTATTTAATGGTTAATGATGGTTTGTTTGTCTTTAAAATCAATAAAATTTGTTTTAAAAAAAAACACACAACTATGTAATTAAAGCCACAACCCTTTTTGTGTTCCATATTTATTATGATCCTCCCTCCCATTGCTTTTCATTGGTTTTGTGACAGCAATCTCTCTCATACAGTTTTTTTTTTAAAAAAAAGAGCTTTAAGTGTTTCAAAACACCACAAATGCATGGAAAAACATTGTTGAGGAAGTTCTCCATAAAGACTCTATTTAAAGATTAATGCTATCCTCAGAACATTTCAGTTTTTTCAAGGGAATATTCCCATATATTAATTGGAGAAATTCTTCAAAGTAACAAAGCTTGCAGATAATTCAGCAGCATCAAGATTGCACTTTTCAAAATATTTTTAAGAGATATGTTAAAATGATATAAGTAACTGTAACAACTTTTTTTATGAATTATATTTCTCAAAGCTTCTTTGGAAAGCCCTTGGTGACTCAACATATATTGGAATTATTTTCTTTCATTTTTAAACTTAAAGTCATAATAATGATGTTATTGGAGTTTTAAAACATAATGCAAGTTTACTGTTTTCTAATACCTCCGTTACAGTCAAGAGAGTCCATGAAGACTGAAGCAGTAGATTGCAAACATAAAATATAACATTGCTACAGTTGAGGAGGAGATAACTTGGTACTTAGGCTCAGTGCTCCCCAATTTCCTATTCATCTGATTTTCTTTTAAAAAAATATTTTTCAATTTAGAAAAACGGAAAGCTGGTCAGCTTAAAGTAAAATGTCAACTTCAGCACAAGATTTATTTTGAAAAATGCCTCATGAAGCACTAGTTTTATGAGAATTCTTATAAAGTAAAATTTGAATACAACAGACATAAAAACAATATAATTACCTAGACAGAGCTTCACCACTTTTCCTTATCCAGACCATTTTTTTTCCTTTTCTCAGCTGATCACCCAAACATCATCCAGCCTGAGCTAATATGGGTCACCTTAGATAGCTCCACTGTGATTGACATATTTTCTGTGTACCTTGTACCATGCATATTTTAATTTTGTTTTAATTGTTGACTTTTTAATATTTTTATAATGGTTTTTATATTTTATTCAATTGCACACACCACCCAGATTGCTTTTTGTGAGATGGGCGGATGTGTTCATTTGATTAATAAAATAAATATCAAAAATTACCTTTGTGTTTCTTAGCACATACATTTGTCTGTATTAGTCTGGGGATCTTCAAAAATATGAGTGATTGCTGTAATTGGAAGTTATTCAAGAAAAGGCTGATCGTAAAAAAAATATAAAAGGAAGTGTTCAGATCTTCCAAAATCTTCCCAGGCGGCAAGCCACTTTTCTCCTTTGTTGCCTTTAGTGCCTTGGTGACTTCAGAGGGAAAAAAACAGCATGTAGATTTTTACAGCTATGAGCTTTTCCTGAAAGTTATGGTCATAGCTGCATATTTATTGTTTTTGGAGGAGTGGGAAAAATGTAAGTTCTGAATAATGTATTTGAAAAGATCTACTTAGATTACTACAAAGCAAAAGATAATGTCATGCTTTTTCTGCTGAAGAATGCCTACAAATGCTACCACTTTTCTTGCTTAGGAGCGAAGGTAATCTAACTTACCAACTTGAAGCAGAACAAGACATAATTCAATAAACAAGGAAAATAACTAAGAAAGGGTAAAGTATCAATGCTTATGCAAATGTAATAATCAAGTGCAAGTGAGGGCATAGGAGGGTAAACATGAATTTATTTCTAAAGCAAATGTACCTTTGAAAATAGATTTTTTTCATTTTTGGCTTCTTTTGAAAAAAAGACAGAACATCAAAAAAATAATGGTGGATCAAATAAAAGCTCTCATTAAATTTAAATATATAGTGTAAGAGGCATTATTTTTGCAAAAGGAATTATCAGTAATTTTATCGTATGTTACACATAACTCCTTGCCATTTCATTTTTCATTGAAGTTGGGTAACCATGTCATCCAACAATACTGGGATTTGATACATTATTTAAAATATTAATAACTACATACTGCAACCTGAATCTAAACATACTTAAATGGAACCATAGAGTCCCCTGGAGGAACTAATACTCCCAAAGAAAGTGTCTATAAGTGGAGGAGATAATTTGGGATATGAGCATTTCTTGTACTTTTAAGGTAATTAATTGTTAGAGTAATATTGCAAATACTATTACAATTAATGGCTAGGTAATGAAAAGTAGTTCTAGATCTATTTCTAAGTCCATTTCCTGTTTATCTTTGCCAAATATGCATACTGTAATAAACCTGACATGTAATATTAAACATATAATTTTTAAAATCAGGAAAAATAAATGTATGTAATTTGTGAAGAGGACTTACCCCAAAGCAGGGTGCTGGATCTCTAAAGTTATTCCCTAAATATTGGGGTAATCATTGTGGAATTACGTAGTTGTACACTGATTTTATTCTCTAAGGAGAATAAACAATTCTCCTTAATTTACATTTTTTAAAAAGAGTACAGAAAATTAGAGTGGGTCAATTTCTCCTGTCCAATGAGATACCCTTATTTTCTCTGAAATGTGTAACCAAGAAGGAATTTAATATTGAACAGGACTACCTGCAGTTTTAACACATGCAGTTTTAACACATGAAACATGCACATTCAGAAGTAAGCTCCATTCAACTCCACTGAAATATAGATGTGTCAGATGCTGTTGTAATAGAAGTATACTATTTTTCCAAGTGCTAAGAATCTACTTTCAAAGGATAATTTTGTTCTTATTTTCTAAGTTTTATTTTTAGCACTAAAGAGTCCAATGCAATCTTTTTAGAGCTGAATTTGGGAATTATTTTTACTCAAAATTTTTTACTGCCCTTATTATTAAATCATAGTCCAGATAGCTTGAGACTCTAAAAACGACTCTTTGTCAAAAGGCTGCTGACTTATTCCCCAAAAATACACACTCATTGAAAAGTCATAAGATACCAGAACAGAGCATACAGAAATGTTAATTCATGGGGAATAATGCACTTATTATGTTATTGCTTTTGACTATTTTTAACAGCTGTACACACTGACAAGGCCATTTTTGATTTCTCCATCTGAAACATTTGGAAATATTCTTTTGAGAACAGTCCAGGGTCTGCTATCTACTAATAAAAATAACAGAGATACCCACAAAAATTCCACATTCTGCTAGCAAAGTGTTGTTTCTTTGTTGAGGTTGATTCTATTCCAGTTTATCTGGAAAGTTCATATACATCAGAGGACTCCAGAGTAATTTTAACCTATTCTGTTCTCAGAACTAGGCACCTTTTAACTTACAAACACTATTCCAGAGATGTGATTTTGTGTAACATTCAGATTTACAGAAAATACAATATAAAGGGTAGTTATAATTTACATTATGCAAGGCTTCATTCCCTACAACATTTGAATAGAGTGGCACAGAACATGCAAATAATACTTAGAACATGTTCCATAAAAATCTGGTAGCACTTTTTCTCTATAACTGATTAATTTGATTGAAAAAAATGTAAGTTGTTTTAAATAAATTCTATAGTCAGAAAAAATGCTACCAGAATTGTGATTCTTTTCCACCCTAGACAAATGTGGCTTTGAGCATGTTGAGAATATTTTTTATCAGTATTGTACAGTTAGCAAGATATAAAACGACTTTTGCTGAACTGGGACAAGATCCAAAAGCAACCAAATGCCTTTAAGAAACCCTAGCCATTATCCGTGAAAGGGAGTAATGAAGACCATCTCTTTTCCTTGCTCTTCCAACTCAGGAAACATTCTTCCATGCGATGTGGCTTCTGAATTTCATAGTTCCTGAGAATTTTGAGAATAAGGGTAGGCAGACATAAAGATAAAAAGAAGAAAAAATACCCAAGAATAGAAACCATTAGATGCATCTCTTTGAACCAAGCAAACGCCCTACCATTCTTTGGTCTATAGCAACATTAGGTTCCTATTGGGCAAACGATTAAAGAAAAAGCAAAACAAATCAAGGTACAGACTAATAGTTACTTAAACATCTTTATTTTTTTTTACAAGGTTTTCAATCCCATTTCCAGAACAACCGTCCTAGTATGTAATTTTATCCGTACTTACCTGACAATAAATCCCATTAGCTGACTTCTGAGTGAACCCTGAGAACTACCTTCGATTTTTCCCTCTTTTCTAAAATTATGTGATAGATCTGCCATCTCCCGCCTGCTTCTTCGGATGATTTAGAGTTCAAGCAACCATAATTCCTGCCCAGCACAGCATCATGGGAATTAAAGTGTTCAATATGCCGGGGTAGGTCTGGGGAGAAGGGGAGGGGCTAAAATAATTCCGACCTCATCCCGCCACCTGCTCCACCAGCCCCCACTTTCATGGGCCGCAACAACAAGCCACGTCTTCCCCGAAGGAGCGATGCGAGAGAAAGGACAACGAGTCAACCCCGCCCTCAGTTCCGAACGTGATATCAGCCAGCCTCTCGCGCAGGGGCAGTTTTGGTTTAGACACGCGTGACGCCTGTGACGTCACCCAGGAGTGACGCAGCGATGCAGAAGTTTGGGAGGAATCCTCTCTTTTCCTTTTCTTTCGGCGCCTTTAAATCTACGTCAATCCTACTAGCTCCTCCTGATTGGTCGCATGCAGGCACGCACGGAATACTAATTTGGAAACATAACGGTTTTTCCATTCCCCTTCTTCCCCAACCTCCGTCAGCCAAGCTTCCAAAGCGTGGATTGGAAGCTTTAAGGCTTAGGCTGGTCTGTGCTGCCGCCGCAACGTACCTCATCCCCAGGTGGCGGTTCGTCGCTCGCTAGGGGAGTGGGGGAAAGGTCTTGGAGCGAGGCTTGGCGGGCATTTTGTGCTCTTTATCTTGTTCTTCAGATAGACAGTTCAAGAATCCTGGAGCTCGCCTATTTGAAATGTCTCGGAGGGGTGGCTTCTAAATTCAGTTTATATCCTACCACCCAAAGAAGAGGACTTCATCTTTCTTTCGCCTGGATTATTGCTTTGTTTATTTAACTCACAAATCTAATTTTTAAGGAACGTCAAATCCTACGTATATACCCGAAGTAGAATCCATTGCTTTAAAGAGAGATTATTTTCCAAAATTTGTGGCAAAATTGTGCAGGCTGATAAATTAGTCTGGAAAGCTGTCAGCTCCAAAATAATATTCCCTATTTACATGGCAAGCTTTCATTTCCCACAAGGTCAAGTACTGAGGTTCTGGTTGAAAATTCTGGGATTTGTAAGGTAAAACTCATATGGAGGTGTAGCAATTTGGGAAAATAATTATTTAGATTAGATTAATGAGAAAAAGGGAGATGTCTTATAACTATTAGAATATTCAGTAGATACAAAGAATCTAGGCACCAAATCTAGTCAATTTATGATTAAATCAGAAGCCTGTAAGGTTTATTTTTGAAATGCCATTAGGCTTCTCTTGTTTCATAAATCGTATATTAAATAAAATGAAATCATTTGCCTCAAGTTAATATGCCTGTCTCAGCTCAGCAGAAATAGGTAGATTAAATTCATTTTATTTGCTGGAGTTGTAAAATGAAAGAAATTGTTTTAAGCTGTTCCTCACTGTTTTTACATATACAGAAAATTTCCTGTATTAGCATATTTATGAAGGCAGGAAAAAAATTACACCCATTTTTAAATGTCTTGTTCAAAATTCAACCTGATGAAGCAGGTGTTAACCAAGGTAAATCTAGAATCAAAAGAATTGCAAAACAAAGGCTATGGAATCTATTTTTTAACCTATTGTGTACCGTAAAATGCTATTTGCATTCTATAAAAAGTGAAAATGCTATAGCACTATAATGGATTAGTTAACGGTGAACTAACAACTTTCTAGAGAGGAGGTTTTCAGCAGTGCATTGAAACCATTAATCCTTGTACATATAGGCAGTCTTATTTATTTTATTTATTGATATGATTTGTCTATCGCTTACAAGTTAATGAGTATAAGTATAAACATAGTTATGAATACATGAAATGGATACATATAAGAAAAATAAAGAAACAATAGGACAGGGACGGTAGGCATATTGGTGCGCTTATGCACGCCCCCTACAGACCTCTTAGGAAAGGCATGAGGTCAATAGTATACAGTCTAAGGTTAAAGTTTTTGGGGTTTGGAGAAGAAACCACAGAGTCAGGTAGAGTATTCCAGACATTGACCACTCTGTTGCTGAAGTTGTATTTCCTGCAATCAAGTTTGGTGGGGTTAACCTTTGTATCTGTTGTGTGCTCTTGTATTGTTATGATTGAAGCGTAAGTATTCATTGACAGGTAGGACATTGCAGTGTATGATTTTATATACTATACTAAGATCAGATCGAAGGTGGTGTAGTTCTAGGTTTTTTAGGTCTAGAATTTCAAGTCTGGTGGCATAAAGTATTCTGCAACGAGTAGAGGAGTGGCGAACTCTTCTTGTGAAATATTTCTGGACTTTTGCAACTGTGCTAATATCAGATATGTAATGTGGGTTCCAGACTGATGAGCTGTATTCGAGTATTGGTCTAGCAAATCTTTTGTATGCCTTAGTGTAATATTACCAGAGAAAAAGCTATGTAGGATTAGGTTAAGAACTCGTAATGCCTTTTTGGCTATGTAGTTACAGTGGGCTGTAGCACTTAGATCATTAGAGATGAGTATTCCAAGATCCTTGACAGAGTTTGGATCATCAACAAGGTCTTGACTTTTCAGCCTGTATTTTATTTTCTGATTTATTTATTTTTTTGCTAATATGTAAGACAGAGCATTTATTTGTTGAGATGTGAAGTTGCCATTTGTTTGACCATTCTGATACATAGTCGAGGTCTTTTTGAAGGGTAGCAGTATTTTCTGTGGTGTTGAATAGTTTACATCATCAGCGAAGAGAATGCAGTTTCTCTTAATATGATCACAGAGGTCATTTATGTAGAGTATGAAGAGAGTTGGTCCTAGAACACTGCCTTGGGGGACACCACTGTTGACAGGTACAGAATTTGATAAGATGCTCCCAATTTTGACCATTTGTTGTCTGTTTGGCAGGAATGCTTCTGTCCAGTTAAGCAGGTGGCCAGAGATACCATAAGATTTTAGTTTTAGGAATAGTTTGTTGTGTACCACTGAATCAAAGGCTTTACAGAAGTCTATGTAGATTGTGTCTATTGCTTTGCCCTGATTGAGTTCTGTAGTCCATATGTTTTTGCAGTGTAAGAGTTGCAGATTACAGGATAGGTTTTTTTCTGAAACCAAATTGTTTATTAGAGAGTAGGTTGTTTGTCTCTAAGTGGAGGATAATGGATTGGTTAATAATTGATTCCATGACTTTACAGGAGACGCAGCATAAAGAGATTGGTCTGTAATTTTCAACTAGGCTGGGGAGTTTTTGAAGATGGGGATGATCGTGGCTTGTGATCATAGTTTTGGCAAGGAGCTGGTCCTGAAAGATTTTTCAAAGATTATGCTTAGAGGTTGTGCTATGGCAGTGGATAGCTTTTTAAAGAAGTAGGCACATATTCCGTCCGCTCCAATAGATAGAGAGGGTTTTAGATTGTGTAGTGCTTTTTTAACATTGTCTTCTGTGAAATCAATATGTATTAGATCATTATAGTTGTCTGTGGTTTGACTAGGAAGTACTGGGCTTGATCCATTGCTGTTTACAAATACTGAGCCAAAGAATGTATTAAAGAGGTTGGCTTTAATGGTGTCGTCATTGCAGTCTTAACCATTAGGTCCTTTCAGGGGTGGGATGCACCTTGTGTCTTTTAGTTTGTTGTTTACAAAATTGTAGAAAGTGTGGGTGGAATTGGTGCATAGAAGGTTTTCCTCTTGTTTAATGTGCTAATTAGTGCATTCAGTCTTTTATCTGGTGGCATAAATTTTTGTATCGGCTTTTGAAGTTGGCAACGTGACCAGATTTGCTTTTCCACCAAAGTGATTTCTTTTTGGATTGAAGCTTCCTTTTTGTTATGAGTAATCTGTTTTTCTGGTTTTGGGAGTTGTTATTGGTACATATAGTTTGATGACTCTTTTGACTTCAAGTAAAAATATGTTCTAATGGTCTTCAACAGTATTGCATCCAGTGAATAGAAATTGCCAATCAAGGGATAAGAGATCATTGTCTATAAGATCATAGTTGCCTTTTTTGAAGTTATAATTGGGGATCGCATCGTTGTGTTGATTTTTGTGTGGACATATGTTGAGACAAAAGTCAATCATGCTGTGGTCACTGTTGGAAAAGGGTTCTTTAATTTGTATTCTGTAAATTGAATTCAAACTATTGCAGAAGATGAGATCAAGGCAGTTGTTAAGTCTAGTATTATTGGTTACTAGTTGTTCCAGTCCCAGATTTGTTACAGCATTGTAGAAGGTTGCATGTATGGTTCAGTTTTACATTCCTTTAGGGTCCAGTTAATGGGAGGTAAATTGAAGTCAAGACCAAATAAGATGGCATTTGGACGTTTCTGATCAGGTTCCATGATGTCTCTGATGAGTAAGGGGATATCATTTGTGGAATTATTTGATGGGATAGTGATTATTTGTGTTGTGGTTTGGGGGTTATATTTGGTTGTAGTTATGATTGTAGTTGAGGTAGTAGTTGTGGTAATGGTTGTTGAGTTGGGATTTGATTTTGAGCTGATAGTCACTTATCAGTGCTGTATTTTTTTTTTCAGGAGAAATTAAGCTTTCTTGTATAATTGTTTCAAAACGTTTTGCTAATCATTTTTCTATTGAATGCCTGTGATTCTATGCTATCAACTCTGTCAGACTGGGTACTTGGTTTGTTTCGCTTAGGAAAACATGATGGACATAGACTAGGGAATGTATCTGATGCTTTTAGGAGATCAGCCATATCTTTGTTTAAGTTTAAGCAGGCAAGGTGGGCTTGATGTTATTTTCGCTTTCATTGATAGTTTTAAGACATCTGAAGCATGTACAGGAGTCTGGGAGGTCATTGGTAGAGATATTTTTTTTTGTTGTTTGGTAGTGGAGGATTTGGAGTTTGTGGAGTTTGTGGTGGCATGGTCAATGTCAATAGTACACTAAACAATTACAATAGCTAATTAATGTGATAGGTAGACAGTTACTTAATGAATGTTGGTAATTAATAAATGTTAATTGATAAGTTAGAGAACAAATCAAAAGTAAGGTTACTTGTTACTAAAAATCAATCAACTTATTACTAAGAATCAACTAGATAATCATTGATACAGTGTTAAATCTATCAATTCAGTGAATCAGTAAATAATTGATCATTTAACAATTAATTATACTATTATATGATAAATCAGTTATTATAGACAAAGCATTATCTATCAATATTTGGTCTTGAGGTACTGAAATAGTGGAGGTAGTGAAGTATTGGAAGTTTGTTGTGTAAAGTTTCTTTGTTTTTCCTTAAAGCCATATTTTTTGGTTTTTGTTTTAATGAGGAAGCGTTGCTGTTTGATAGATTTGAATGGAGAAGATTTGAATGAGCTCACCAATCATCTACTTTATAGTTTGAAATGGATGAGATTTGGGTGGGAGTTTAGTGGAGGTTGTCCAATCAGCTGAATGGAAATTTAAATTCAATCAGCTGGGCGATTTAAATGGAGCTGGGTGATTTGTATGGAGACTATCAATTCTCTGTGAGTCTCCTTTGTTCTCCCCAATTAGCGGCCATTTAGAATTAGTCTCTTGCTATCCTCCAGTCCCAACTCCCTTTCGGATGTTTAGGATTACCTTCTGTCAGTTTCGTCTCTTTCTCTGCAGTTCAGATTCACACTCTAGACCAGTCAATCTTCACTCCCAGAATCAGTCTCTCTGTAAGTGTCTGAATCAAACTCTCTTCTCCTCCATGCTGCATCGAGAGCCCAGGATGGGTTCACTCCTTCCTATGATGTCATTTAGCTGAATCTAGTAAGATATAAAAGCCAGCCCCCAGAAGATACCCCAGCTTTTGACTCAGCTCCTTTCAGTCAGTAGCTGCGTCTCTGAAAGCGTTCTGTTAGTTAGCACTCACCAGCGATCTTCAGTACCTTTTTTTCTTCGCTTCAAGCAGCTCCCAGGGCAGCTTCTCTTCCAGGAGAGCAGGGCTCTCTCCCCTGCAACATTGGGAGCAGCATTGCCAGAGTGCTGTTCAGGCAAGTTGGGCAGCGTCTGTAGACCTCCCCAATGCCTGCGGTTTGAGCGGTCATAAAAAGCGATTGGCAAAGCAATAACAGCATCAGCCAGCTGAGGTTCTGTAGATAGCACTCACCAGCGATCTTCAGTGTCTTTTTTCCGCGCTTCAGCAGCTTCCAGGATCTGGATAGCTGCTCTTCCAGGAGAGTAGGGCTCTCTCTCTCTCTCCTGCAATGTTGGGAGCAGCATTCCAGAGCACTGTTCAGGCAAGTTCAGCAGCGTCTGTAGACCTCCCCTATGCCTGCGGTTTGAGTGGTCATAAAAAGCGATTGGCAAACCGATAACAGCGTCAGCCAGCTGATCGTGTGGCCAGAGGCTGCCCTTTCCTTTGCTGACTTTGCTCGGGGCTCTTTATACCCTAAGGAGCGATTCTTCAATCTTGGAGCCTGTTTCCCATAGTCAGCGGCCATCTTGGATTGAAGCCTTCCACCACAAGGTGAGCAGCCATTTTGTAAGCCCAGCTTAATACAAAACAATAATACAAAACAATTACAAACAGTTTCTTTCCATTGCAAGAGCCTTTTATTCTACAATGGAGCAAGATAAGAGTCAGGCAGAGCTCCCCCCCACCCCCCCAGTGGAGCAGTCTCTTAAGCCCAATAAGAGAAAAAGACATAGGCAACGCACCCAATCAGTCCAGAGGGAGGTGGCTGCTAAAATCAGAGCTAAGGCTCTAGCCCTTAAGGAGGCAACTCAGGCTGAGTTGAGGGCAGAAAACGCAGACATGCAGCCCTAGAGAGGCAGTTCAACAGAGCTATTCAACAAAAGGGAGTGCAATAACAGTAGGTTTCAAGTGATACCCGTGGGCCCCAGCCAAGCCCTCCCAGGGGAGGAGAAGTTATCTTGAGCCTTTCCATCCTCCATCCTGGTCTCCCGAAGCTTTGGCAGTACAATATGATCCTCAGGATCTAAGCAGATCTGGGCCTTATTTCCAAAAGGCTTCTGGGCCCTATGCTCCTCCCCCTCCCTCCAGACTTCTAAACTCCTCAATCTAGGCCTGAAGCCACCTTCACTCCCACAACAGTGGGCCTTCGGACTTCTCCCTTTCCCTCCAGACCTCTAACCTCCTCAATCTAGGCCTGAAGCCACTTTCACTCCCACACAGCGGGCCTTCAGCCTTCTGCCTCTACCTTTGAGTATAGACCAGGGAATATCCAAGATGTTGTCTCATCAACCATTAGGCAGGGATTGGCTGAAGGCTTCAGGCAAATTCTTCAACCTCTGGAAAGGGCTCAGGTCCTTCTCCCTTCTCAATCTATAAGTTCCCTGCCTCATCACCCTGATTTAGGGCGACCCTTGACCAAAATCTTTCAGAGGAAGAGGACTCGCCCAGAGCAGACATTCTTTGCATTGGTCTTCAATCCTTCTCTCTTCAGGCCATTACTCAGCAAGGCCTTAGTCACTGCCAAGCTGTCGCCAGATGAAATGGCTCCCGAGCCACAAGAAAATCCCCCTAGCCAGGGAGACTCACTCTTCTCCAAGCCTGTAGTGCATGCAGGGGTTTTGCCTTCTTCCACTTTGCTTCTGGACATGGTCAAGGAACAGTGCACTTCCCCTTCAGCAGATCTTCGCCCGTCTTCTCTGGATAAGCATTTCTACAACGTCAGCGCAGCCCTGGACAATGCCCTGGCAGTGCCTTCTGTTCACATTCTGGTTCCGGCCTTGTTCTCCTCTTCTGGTACTCCCCCGGAGCCAGAAGATACCTGAAACCGGATGATAAATGTTCCGAACAGGCCCTCAAGGGCAATCACGGTGGCTGCACCAACTCCAGATTAGATTGTCTACATCTGACCTTCGGTCTCACCAAGACCTTAATAAGGTTATGGCAGCGGCGGAATTCACTGCACATGCCACTCTCAATTTCGCCAAATTTGCATCTAGGGCCATGGCATCTTCAGAAGTAGCAAGAAGACTGTTATGGCTCAAAAATTGGCAGGCGGAGTCATGCCATAAATGGAAGCTGGCTTCAGTTCCATTCACGGGTGATAAGCTTTTTGGTGATGTTCTGGAACCTTATCTCATCAAAACCAGAGATAAATATAAAATCCTCTCTTTCTCTGGGAAGAGAGCTGACTATCGCCCAGCTCCTTATCGCCCTCCTGCCTTTCGAGCGGAGACCTCATTCTGCTTCCCCCAGTGTCAGAGGCCATACTCCCAATGCCAAGACCAACGTGCGGAAGCGTCTGGCAGGCAACAACCTTCTACTGGTAAACAGCCCTTTCAGGGGTTGGGGGTCGTTCCTTCTGTCGCTCTAAGTAATCCCTCGTTCTCCCCACCCAGCCTTCTTTGCCTCCAAATGGGAGGAGTCAACGAGAGATGCCTGCATGCTCAGCACTATTAGGTCAGGTTTACAATTGGACTTCCTAATGCCGCCCCCAAAAGGAAAAAAATATTTTTTTTTGAGCTGGCCTGTCTCTCGGGACATTTCAAGGCAAGACCTCATGAAATAGGCCATTCAACACCTTCCTGAAATCCGAGCTATTCAATCTGTTCCCCCTTCTCAACGGGGACGTGGGCTTTCCTCTCGCCTTTTCATCGTTCCCAAAGTCTTGGGTGGGGGGTGGGGGGTGGCGAACCATCCTGGATCTAAAAATTCTGAACCAATTGGTAAAATACAGACAAATTAAAATTCAGACTCTGCATTCTATTTTAGAGAGCGTTCAGGAGGGTGATCTCCTCTCTCCATTGATTTAATTGAGGCTTCTTCCACATCCCCTTTTGGCCTCATCATCGCCAATTTCTCCGTTTCTGTTATCAGAATACCCATTACCAGTATCAAGCACTTCCCTTCGGCCTCTCATCGGGTCTTCACGAAGGTTCTGGCAGCATTGATGGCATCTCTGCGTTCTGTTCCAGTGAGGATCCAATGCTACTTGGATGACATTTTGATTCTGTCCTCCTCCATCCATGCAGCCCATCGGGATCTGCAAATTACCCTGTCATATCTCTAGAGCCACGGATTTTTCCACTCCCGTCCACTCCACTCCACTTCTCTACCAATGAATAGGAACCAGTCTCTCATCCATCAAGGTCCCGCTCCTGCCACAAATCCGGAGATCTCTCAACGGTGGTGTTCCCCGTTAATCTGGAAGGGACAACATTTCAGGGTCCCAGACAGGCTAGTGATCATCACCAATGCCAGCCTCCTGGATTGGGATTCCCATATGCAGGGCCAGATAGCTCAGGACCTTGGTCCAAGTCAGAGCTGGCCCTTCCCATAAATTGGCTAAAGCTCAGAGTCATTTTTTTAGGTCTCAAGCATTTCAGGCACTAAGTGATCGGCTCTCATATTCTAGTCCTTATGGACAACATGGCCACTATAGCTCATATCAACCGGCAAAGGGGGGTCGAGGTCCAGAGCCCTCATGGGAGAGGCACTATGGTTGGTGTTATGGGCAGAGATATGTCAATCTTGGTGGACCACATCTCCAGGATTGACAACTCCCAAGCCGACTGGCTCAGCAGAAGCCTAGTCGACCAGGCAGAATGGTCCATTCCTCTGTCTCTGTTCAGGGACCTTTCCCTCAGATTTGGAACGCTGGAGGTGGATCTCTTCTCCACTCCTCAAATCGCTCAGGTCACCAGATTCTTCACCAGGTTTCCTTGCCAGGGAATGGAGGGGACCAATGCAGATGGCCCAAGGGTCTCCTCTACGCCTTTCCCCCACTTCCCATCATTCCGGCAGTAATTCGGAAGATGTTAGAGGAACGTGCGGAGCTCCTCCTCCTGGCCAAGGAGGCCCTGGTTTGCGGACCTGGTCAACCTATCGGTGGTTTCTTCTTGGAGGATCCCTGCCCATCTAATCTCCCTTCATCAAGAGATTCTGTTCCACCCGGAGCCCCTGTGGCTCAAGCTGACCATGTGGCACTTGAGTGGCAGCGGCTAGGGGTGGCTGATCTTCCTGAAAGGGTCATCATCACTATCCTGGCATCTCGCAAACCTTCTACAAGGCGCATCTTTGATGCCACCTGGAAGGCCCTTCCCAAGGGTGCCTTAGGGAGGGTCTCTCTCCTGCTTCAGCCCAGTTGGCAGAGGTTCTTAGATTCCTTCAGCATGATCTGTAGAAAGGTTTGGCCCCCAACACTATACGCAGGTAGGTTGAGGCCCTCTCCTCAGTTCTTTCATGGGGTTCACTTCCATCACACTTCAGTCAGGAAGTTTTTTTGAAAGGGGACTTCCAACCTGCACACCCGGTGGTTCACAGGTATCCTTCCTGGGGTCTTCATGAGGTCCTTAATGCCTTGCCCTTAATGCAAGTTCTTAGCCCTCCTTTGAACCCCTTAGAACACTGTCTCTCTGTTTTCTGACTCTGAAGGTAGTGTTCTCTGTTTCCATCGCTTCAGCCAGGTGGGTATCGGAGCTCGCTGCTGTTTCCATCAGACAGGACCTTGTTCCTTTCACGATGATAGGGTTGTTCTTCATCTGGACCCTTCATTTATTCCAAAGGTTAACACCTGTTCCACAAGTCCCAGGACATTACATTGCCTGGCTTCTGCCCCCTCCCGCACCATGACTTAGAGCAGCAGTGGCACACACTAGACGTAGGAAGGGCTCTTAGAATATACATTAAGCGCATTTCCTCCTTCAGGAAGTCGGAAGCCATGTTTGTTTCCTTTTACCTTCTCACTTGGGGCACAAGATCTCTTCTACTATTAGCAGGTGGGTCAGATCTTGCATTGAGCAGGCTTACAAAGCTGCGGCCCTTCCAGTTCCTCAAGGTCTGACGGCGCACTCTACCAGAAACACGACCACTTTGGCTGTCTGGGCAACCCAAGAACCCTTGGAGGAGATCTGTCATACGGCCATGTGGACATCTCCATCTCCTTTCATCAGATACTACCCTCTGGATGCCTTTGCCTCAGCAACTTCAGCCTTCGGCAGACAGGTGGTTCAACAAGTGGTTTAACAGTCAGTGTGATGAGCCGGACGAGGACCCGCCCGTGGACATGCAAACTTTGGTATGTCCCATCCTGGGCTCTCAATGCAGCATGGAGAAGAATGGGCATTGGTAGAAGTTACCCTGAACGCCCTTTCTATCTATGCTGAGAGAGAGCCCAGTCCCTCCCTTGATTCGTCCGGAGAGGGTAAGTCATATTTCTGTATTCATTTGTGCTTTCAGAGACACCTTTCAATGTGTCAAGTATCTTCGCCAAAGCTGGGGTATTTTCCGGGGGCTGGCTTTTATTTCTTAGTACAGACTCAGCTAAATAACATCACAGGAAGGAATCAACCCATCCTGGGCTCTCTCGCAGCATTGATAAAAAGGGCGTTCAGGATAACTTCTACCAACGCCCAATCTAAACATAGCTCAGCCTGGCTCCTAGCTGTATCTGCTCTCCGCTATCCATTCTCCATTCTCATTTATTCACAGCTTGCGTCAGCTCTTATCACTATCCGCTCTTTGCTCTCTGCATGCTCTATTTATTATCCACCAGTCTTTCTGGTATCACCTATTCAGAATGGCCTCCTACAGAATGGAGTCCTAGGCTCTCCGCTTGGGATGATGTCCTGGCTCACACTCTGCTCACTCTCGGGATTGCCGGCAAGATCTCAGTTCTCAGAACCTTCCAAAACCTTTCGACAGTCCCGGTTGAGGTAGATTGCGGCTCCATTGGCCCCAGACCCCACCCCCTGTCTCCAGCGATGCAGTTGGGCATTTGCCTCGATACTTGTCACCGCTTTGATTTACAAGTGTTCACTTAAGCGTTCAAAGTTATAGTAGTATTAAAAAAGTGACATGACTGTTTTTCATACAACTTGCAGCATCCCTATGGTCACATGACCTCACAAGCAAAATCAAGTGTGAAACAATCTAATCTTTCAATAACACTTAACAGTGTTATTAACAACTAAATGATTCAACTGTAACAGGGAGCATCGTAAAATAGGGCAAAATTCACTAAACAAATGTCTCATTCAACAATGTAAATTTTAGGCTCAATTGTGGTTGTAAATTGAGGGACTACGTTTGGTTCCAGAAATATAATACATCTTCCACAAACACAATTTTAGTTTTCAGCCTCAGCAGTGGCATTAGTGTAGTTTAACTTTCCTAGCTTTACAAACAGCTCAGAATTTTCAATCAGTAGCCATGTTTTTTTTGGTATAGCAATAATAATAGTAATGATGTATTCTCTTGAGGTCAATGTGACTGAAAGCAGAATATTTAAACAATTGATCATCAACCTTCAGTCAATAGTTGAAGGATATTGAAGGAAAGATAGATACAAAGCTAACATGGAAGTGGTTGAGATAAGAGGTTCTGAAGAAAGAAAGTAAAAGCTTCATTCTCCACTGAGCTGAAGGAAGAATCCAGGATGGGGTAGTCTCTAGTCTCCTAGCTCTGCAGACTGAGTTGAAAAACTGAGGACACACCCCCTGGTAACAGTCCCCAGTTCTTCACTCAGTCTCAGTGTGTTCAGACCATCCTTTAAGGGCTCTGAATAGTTAGGATTGTAGAAGAATATTCACTCCCTGGATTAAGCTTTTTTTTCGCAGAGAGGCTTAGATCAGGTTTGACAGCTAGCCGGCTTCCTGGTTTAGCACTTTCATTTTTCACTCCTTTTTTCTGGTTCGGGGTTTTTTTGCTTGTTTTAATTTTTTGACTTTCCTTGCTGGTGAACTGGTTTTTGTTATGATTTCTGCCAAAACTTGAATGGAGGTGATCCTGAGAGCCCATATGGCCCAGGCTGGGGTGGGAGTCAGCATCTTATCGCCTCCTCCCGATCCACTTTCCCTTGCCTGGGACGAACCACAGCCGCATCTGTCCCTTTTCAGCGGCAGCGGCCCTTTATTTCATCTGGGGACAATCTTGCAGTTCATCTCCAGGTTTGTCCCTTGGGGGGAGGGGGTTCTGGACATCGGGATTAAATCCTGACACCCCCCCCCATCCCGTCCCCAGAACATCGTGGCAGCTGTGAGATGCTTGAGTCTGCCTGATAATTATGGTGCAGCCAGCACCAAGCTCACAAGCCTCTGACCTGTCAGGGCTTGCTGCAATTTAAAGAGGCAGCCGTTTTTTCAACTTTTTTTTCATGGACTTGGCTTTTGAATTGTGGAGCTGGGCTGAGCTCACCACTTTGGGTCGCACTAGCCTCCTGAAGTGGTGGACAGTTACTGTGGCTGTAGCTGACAGCTTAGGCTGAATATTTTTATTTTATTTTATTTTATTTTTACTTCTTTCTCCCTTTCTCTACCCCTGTCAAGTGGGCTCAAAGATGGCCGCCAAGGAAACTGATCAAGAATTGTCAGTTCCTCAGCAGGGTAGAGAGAGGCTGTAAAGGGATCTCCTAAGCCCAGGTCTGCTGGGTCTAGAGGCAGCAGCTAGGATTAGAGCCAGGGCTCTAGTCCCTACGAGATCCTCTAGAGCTGAGGATAGACAGGCCAGGCGTAGACAAAAAGACATAGACAAACAGTTTGACAGGACAGTGAGAGATTCCAGGATGGCTGAATACAGAACCACCCTTCAAACTTTGCCTCCTCAAGATGACAGGCAGCCAGACCAACTGGCAGATGGTATATGACGGCCCGGTCTCCTGGGGGCTCAAGTACCCCCAATTTGCAGGATAACCTCCAAATCAGGGCTGAGACCTTTCACAATTTTTCTGAGCCACCCCAGGGGATCTTGATGGTGGCACCTGCAGACCAAGTCTCCAGTGGAGCCAGACCTGTGCTTGCAGCCACCTTTACATCTACAGCAGCTGGCTTACGACTGGAGGAGAGCCAGATCCAAGAAATGCCATTCTTCATGAGAGCCTGGATTTCCCAGACAATAAGACAGGAATTGCAGGCAGAGGTCAACCAGCTGCGCCAGCTGTCGTATTTGGAACCTGCAGGTTATTATTTGGAGTCCTGCAGGGGCAGGCTTCTGCTGAATAGCCAGTCCACTTCAGGTAGCGCTCGGCATCCCCTTCAGAAAGCAGCCAAATTTATGGCTCCGAGAGGGACCTCCTTCCAGAAAGGGATTTTTTGGATGAGGAGTCGGAGGTAGCAGGTCCCCCCTCCTTTAAGGGCCTTTTCCAGCCGGCTCTTTTCAAGACTGCTGGTTAAGGCCAAGAGCATGGCTAATCTCAAAAAGGACACAATCACTCAGGACCTTCCCACTGAGGGAGATCAGGAGGATTTCCTGTTCCATGAGAAAGCATCTGTGGTGGGCGCTGTACCTGTGCCCCAGATGTTTCTGAACCTGATCAAAAAGCAGTGGGAGTCCCCTGGGATGTACACTTGCCCCAGTGGGTCTTATTTAATGTGGACAAAGACCTTTTGGACATTATGGAAGTGCCAAAGGTAGATGGCCTAGTGGTAGCCCTAGCTTCCTCATCTGTCATCCCACCTGATGCGGAGGGTGTTCTAAAGACAGAGGACTGGAAGGAGGAGATGGCGCTCCGGAGAGCTCATCAAGCCAACTCCTGGGCATCAGAACATCGGCGACCGCATCTTTTTTTACTGGGGTCTTTTTGCGGTGGCTGAGGCAGTACAGGACAGAATCCCACCTGAGGATCTCAGGGTCCATCAGGGCCTGAATAAGATTATAGCTGTGGCTCAATTGACTGCTGATGCCACTCTCACCTCAGCCAGATTTTCTTCCAGAGCCATGGCCTCTTCCATAACAGCACACAGGCTTCTTTGGCTAAGAAATTGGCAGATGGACGTCAGAGCCAAATGGAAGCTGGCTTCGGCTCCCTTTAATGGAGAGAGGTTTTTGGGGGAAGCTTTGATTACAGGTCTCATCCCTACTACAGGAAGCCCTCCTTTAAATGGGGAAGCTGGGGCAGGCTTTCCCCATCAAAGTAGGTCCTTTTTTCAGAGATTCTTCTCTCAGGCTGATACAGGCCTTTGCCGCCAGAGGGCATCAGAGGCAAGAGGGCATCAGAGGCAAGAGGGCAGAAGGTCCTTTAGGGTTTCAACAGACACTTCAGGTGCAGCAAGTGTTGCCGGAGCCACATCCCCCATAGGGGGCCGTCTGGGACTGTTCTGGCAGAGGTGGGAACAGACCACAATGGACGTTTGGATCCTGTCAACCTTACGGTTGAGTCTCTCTCTAGAGTTTTTTTCCTTCCCCCCAAGATCCTTATGTGCTGCCCCGTCTCCAGGGACCCCTCAAAGAGGGATCTCATGGAATCAGCGGTCCACCATCTGCTGGACATTTGGGCCATCTAGCTGGTTCTGGTGGACCAGGAGAGACAGGGTTTCTACTCAATGTTGTTTGTGATTCCAAAGGCCTCAGGGGGAGTGGGGTGGCGAGCAATCCTCAACCTGAAAGGGCTCAACAGAAATCTAATCTACCGAAAGGTTCAAGATGTACTTCCTCCACTCCATTCTAGAGGGACTGCGGGAGGGAGATTTTTTGGCCTCAGTAGACTTGATGGAGGCCTACCTCCATGTGCCCATACACCCCAACCCCAAGTTCCTGAGTTTTTGCTATGGCAGCCGCCATTTTCAGTAGCTCTCCTGTTCGGCCTGTCATCAGCCTCTCAGACTTTTACCAAACTCTTGGCACCGATAACGGCACATCTCAGAGCCTTGCCCATAAGGATCCAATGCTATTTGCACGACATCCTGATAGCATCTTCTTCCAGACCCCAGGCGGAGGAGGATCTGATGTCAACAATCAGGATTCTTTGAGAGCATGGGTTCTCGATAAACCTGGACAAATGCCACCTAGTACCATCGACTCAGATCTTGCATTTGGGGGCCATTATAGACACCTTGGCTGGACAGGTCTTTCTCTCACAGGAGCGTCAAGACAGTATAAGGGACATCACATCACAGATCCTGTCTGACAGAGAGGTGCCTATCATCTTGCTGTCTCAACTTCTCAGCAAAATGATATCATGCATTGGGATTGTCCCATGGGCCCACTTCCACACCCGAACCCTTCAATGGTTCCTACTCCCTTACCAGAGGGCGAGCAGGGCGACTCTCCAAGGAGGGTTCGCGTCCCCTTGCCAGTTCTTCGCTCCCTCCATTGGTGGCAGTCCCGAGCCATGGATCAGGGATGCTTGTACAGGGAACCCTAGAGGATTACTATCACCACCGATGCCAGTCTCTATGGTTGGGGGGGGCCCAGGTCACCCAGGGGAGGTGGTCACGAGAGGAGCTTGCCCACAACATAAATTGGCTAGAGCTCAGGGCTGCCTGCTTAGCACTCAAGTATCTAAGGCAAGAGGTGGTGTGGAGACATGTGTTTCTCTTCATGGACAATTTGGCTACCAAGGCCCATATAAACTGGCGGGGGGGGGCACACGCTCCAGATTTCTAATGCAGGAAGCAACTCAATTGTGCAGGTGGGCGGAAAGAAACCTGTTGTCCCTATTTCGGAAGTATCCAACGTGCAAGCCGACTGGTTGAGCAGGGCCACAGTCAACCAGTCAGAATGGCGACTGCATCCCAGTCTTTTCCAGGAGATGACAGAATGCTTCGGCCACCCGATTCTGGATCTCTTTGCATCACCAGAGAACACGCACCTCCTGAGGTTCTTTGCTCAATTCCCTGCCCGAGGAGCAGAAGGGGTCATCGTTCTCCGGTGCAGGTGGCCCCAGGGACTATTATATGCCTTCCCCCCCTTCCCCTGATTTCGGGGGCAATCAGGAAAGTACTGATAGAAAGGGCAGAAGTTCTGTTGGTAGCCCCTTACTGGCCCAGGTGTTCTTGGTTCGCCGACCTGATGGGCCTGTCAGTCGCCAGACCCTGGAGAATTCCCCTGCACAAGATCTCCCTCAGCCAGGGCCTGATTGAGCACCCAGATCCAGTTTCATCTGACCGTCTGGCGCTTGAGCGGGGGATCCTGAAATGGGAGAAGTTTTCCACAAAGGTCATTCAGACCATCCAGGCGGCCAGAAGACCTTCCACGACGAGGATATATAACGCAACATGGAAGATTTTCTGCATTTGGTGCACTTGTCACCAATTGGAACCCACTGGGGGTTCTGTTGCAAAGGTATCAGAGTTCCTGCAGGATGGGTTGGATAAAGATCTCGCCCCCAATACCTTGAAGAGACAGGGGCTGCCTTGGTCTCGGTGATTTCAGTCAAGATTTCTACTACTCTGGCCCAACACCCTAGGATGAAAGCCTTCCTTAGGGGAGCCACGAATCTGAGGCCACCGGTGGTCCACCACTACCCTACCTGGGATTTGCCTAAGGTCCTGCAGGCACTAACTTCTCCCCCATTTGAATGTGAAGTCTGCCTTCACCTTCTCACGTGCAAGGTGTCATTCTTGATGGTCATTACCTCACCCAGGCGTATTTCGGAGTTGTTGGCCTTATCCATCAGGAAGGATCTGTGCGTATTCAATGCAGATAGGGTGGTTCTGCAGTTGGACCCTATCTTTCTGCTCAAGATGAACTCCTTATTCCATCATTCACAGGAATTGATTTTGCCTAATTTCTGTCCTGAGCCTGCCCATGCACTAGAGAAAAAATGGCATACCTTGGATGTTAGGAGGGCCCTCCATATTTACATTAAAAGAACTTCTTCTCTTAGGAGGATGGAAGCCTTGTTTGTTTCCTTTCAGCCGTTAACTTTAGGTCGCAGGGTGATACCTTCCACAGTAGGTCGCTGGCTCAGAGCCTGCATTACAAAGGCCTATGAGTTACAGAGCCTTCCTGTGCCCAGGAAGATCACAGCACACTCAACCAGAAGTGCAGCGACCATGCAGCCTGGGCAATGCAGGCATCGATTCTGGACATTTGTAGAGCTGCAACCTGGTCATTGGTGACCCCATTCATAAGACATTACAAAATTGACTCCTTTGCCTCAGCGGAGGCATCCCTTGGAAGACAAGTCCTGTAGGGTGTGCATGTAGAGGTGGGACCTCCGACTAATCCAGCTCCCATCTGTAGGACAGCCATCAGCCAGCTTTGGTATGTCCCATTCTGGATTCTCCCTTTGGCTCAATGGAGAAGGGGTGTTGGTCCTACTTGAATGCTTCTTCTCAGGGAGCTGAAGGGAGAATCCAGTCCCACTCTGTATTCTGTCTGGTCAGAATAGGGAGGAAATGTCCCTTTTTTCACAGTATCAATGAACTATCTATTTGAAGACAAGGAACAGCTGAATTTGCTTCAACGTCATTCAGAACCATTACCAGGGTTGTGTCCTCAGTTTTTCAACTCAGTCTGCAGAGCTAGGAGACCAGAGACTACCCCATCCTGGATTCTCCCTTTGACTCCCCGAGAAGAAGCGTTCAGGTAGGACCAACGCCTGTTTTGGCCCAAGAACAAGTCCTGCAGAGCAATTCCATGAAAGGAAAAATTCAACGTATCAGTAACAATAACAAATGTCACTTATGCAGTGAGAAAGATGAAACAATGGATCACCTTATCACAGTGGTGAGATTAATTTTTTTTTACTACCAGTTCTTTGGTTGTGGTTTATTGGTGGGCATGGCTTGCGGTCATGTGACTGGGTAGGCATGGTCAACTTGATATCATTCATGTCAAGGGGTGTCTTGCCTGGCCTTAAGGAGGTACAATTTTGCTCTATTTATTTACTATTATTGAGCAATCAAAATACACTATTTAATCCTATGTATATATGCCATATGTGTACATACATATTACATAGTATAGTATGTGTAAAGGCACACAAAAAGATACATTATCTACTATATATACTGTATGTGTATGTACACACACACACACACACAGCTTTTCTAAAACTATACACATTCAACCTCACTGCGTTTGGAAAAACACACCTATAGTCCATTTTCTGCCACACATTTAACTATAACGTCTGTACATTAGAACATTGCACAAATCTTCAGATTTACTTCCCTAGCCTGCACATGACGGTTAGACCCAGGAGGTATGGATTGAGTAAAATGTGGTGAAACTCACTTAACAACGCTCTTGCTTACCAACCAAAATTTTGGGCTCAATTGTGGTCATAAGTGAAGGATTATCTCTGCCTTCCTCTGCTTGGCAACCTTGTCCTAGTAAACTCCTCTGCCAATTTTTCTCTCTGTTAGAGGCACCAAAATAATTCAGATTCCAGGTGATATAAAGTCTCCTGCTGGAGCAGGGGGTTGGACTAGATGGCTCCAAGGTTCCTTCTAACTCTGTGATTCTGTAAGGTTCTGCTGGAGCAGGGGGTTGGACTAGAAAAGGGGTCTTCAAACTTGACAGCTTTAAGACTTGTGGACTTCAACTCCAGAATTCCTCCTCCAGTCATATTAGCTCAGGAATTCTTCGAGTTGAAGTCCATAAGTCTTAAACTTACCAAATTTGAAGTCCCTTTGATTAGAATATTTCCCTCTCTCTTTCCCCCTCTCTCTCCCTCTCTTTCTTTCCCTCTCTCTCCCTCTCTTTCCCCTCTCTCTTTCTGTTACCCTCTCTCTCTTTCCCTCTCTATCCCTTCCCTTCCCTCTCCTTCTAAAACTAGGAGAGGAGACCCACCTGAAACAAACAAACACACACACACACACACACACACTTCCAAGTGCCCCACCTGAAACAAACACCCTTCCCCCAACTCTTTCTTGTGATAGTGGTCTGCAACGAACTGATTCAGCAAGCTCCAGATCAGCAGGAGAATAAAGAAAGCTTGCAGAGGTGCTCCGGTGGGCGGCGGGCCTACCCTGGGAGTTCCCTCCCTCCCTTTCGGGATGCTGCTGACATTCGCTCCACAGTCCACACTCACATCCAAAACACTGCCCGTAGCAACAAACACTACATCTCCTCATGAACCCCTTGTAGCTCCCCAGGCAGCTCCCAACGCTCATCCTGCAGCTGCACCTCCCTGTTGGTCTCTTGCCTTGCCCCAACAGGGCAGCTGCACCAGCCAAGACCAGCAACAGACTGCCTCCTCCACCTCCCTTGAAGTCCTTGCCCCGTGCTGCCCCACACCTTTACCACTCATTGAGGAGGATCCGGAGTGCAAACTGTTTGAACAACAAAATAATCTGCATTTTGTCCAGAGCCTGGCAGCTGCGCCTGTGCCTTTCTTCCTTTCCCCTGGGGAGAATGAGGACACGGGTGGACGAAAGGAAATAAGTGAACATCCACAGCGATGGTATTCTGGGAGGGTGGGACAGGCAGAAGTACCTGGGCTGCTGCATGTGGGCACCTCTGCCACCCCTGTCAGCCCCAGTGCAGTAGAATTGCCCCTGAAGGGCTGCCCACCCACCTGCTGGCTGGAAGCAGCATGTCTCCTGGGAGGAGAAAAAAACAAGTGGCGCTGTGGCTCCAGCCTCCATTGCCCGTGTCCTCCTCCTGGGGAGGGGAATGAAGAAACGCGCTGCTACAGCAAATTACGCACAATGTGTGCAGCCCGGGACATCCGCCCTCCAGGTCCCGCCAGATGAGCCTGGGGATGGGGGGGAACAGCTAGCTAGGCTGCGCCAGCAACAAAGCAAGCCAAGTAAGCCTGGGAATGGTGGGGGGCCTTGGTAAACTCGGGGTGGTGGGGGAAGAGAAGGCAAGCTCGGGATGCTGGAGGGGGGCTAGCGTGACTCGCAGGCTTACCTTTCAGCAGGAAGATCAGAGCTGCTCAGTTGGGGCATAGGGCTAAGCACCATGTAGGAAGGCAGGTTAAACCATGAGGACCCAGTGTGGAGTGAGGAGTGACTGTGCGGGGCGAGCGTCGGGCGGGGTAAGTGAGCAAGTTGCGACCAGGAACTGGTTTGGGGGCCAGCCAGAAGTCGCCACCTGTTCGGCGATCCACGCCAAATTATCGCTACCAGTTCTCCTGAGTAGGTGAAAACTGGCTGAATACCATCTCTGCCTTATCAGTGGCTGAAGCAAAATCTCAGACCAATTATATACAACAACATAATCAAATTGCTAAAATCCTACATTGGAAGCTTTGCCAGAAATTTGGGTTCGAATGCAGCAAATATTACTGAACACCAAATTGACAAAGTTCTTGAAAGCGAGTAAGTCAAATAAGTTTGATCCAAACCAACAGACATCTGGCCCACAACATACTTGACATGATTATTATGGAAAAGAAACAAGTCTTTGATACGAAAAGAAACATTGATAATGCAATACCAGTAATGCACAAATTGAAGAAAAATAGAAAAAATGATGAAATACAGTAATTTGCAAATTGAGCAATTGTGGAGGAAGAAATCAATGGTTGTAATCAATGGTTGTAATCAATAGAAATCAATAGTAATAGAGCATTTGAAGCAATATCCAAATGGCTGCCTAGATACATGAAAAATTTGAACTTATTAGACTTGAATACCCTGACTTTGCAAAAAAAAAACCACACTCTACTTGGAACTGCCTATATCGGGGATGTCAAACTGGCAATCCATGGGCCATATGAGTCATATGCAAGCCACACCCACTCCAGCTCCATGAAGGGAAAAAAAATGATATATCCTGTGACGGCAATGTGACATGAGTTTGACACCCATTGCCTATATACTAAGATGCCACCATAACAGCTCTTAGATCACTGATTAGGACTTGAGGAGATATTATGCTAAAACTAATTTAAAAATTCTCTAAAGCTCCCATTCATACCCAGGGCCTTCAATTAATCTGAAGTGGCAGCTTTAAAGGTACGCAACTGTCAATATTTTACATTATTTCAGTGCTTATCTGAGCAATCAGATTTCCTTATTCTCCAAAGAGAATAATAATGTTACATCAGATTTGTGGAAGTTCTGTGAAATAAAAAAATAATTCTAAAAAAATTAAATTTGCAAAGAACAGTCTTATAATATCTGTCTCTTTTAAAGTCAATCCATAAAATTTTTATAGCTATTTATAATTGCCTTCTTTGAGGTTATTTCAATGTCTTGCTAGTCCAGGGTTTCAAATTCACAGCATCACAGTGGTGTCACTTGACATAGTATGACTTTTCCCCCCTTTGCTAAACTGGGCATGTGCATAGCCAGTATGTGATGCATCTGGCTTAAGGACCGGGAGTTTGACAGCCCTGCTCTAGTCTGTATGCCTAGATTTTGCAGGCTCTGCTACTTTGCTTTGAAATTCCATTTATAATTAAAATAAGTTATATTGGCGTGTGCTAATTTCAATTGAAATATTTTTTATTTATCAGGCTAAAAGCCAACAATATAGTTAAATAAATAGGAAACATTTCAAATTCTATTGCTTTTATATCTTAATGTTAAATTGATAGTTTTTTGTTGAATTTTTTTAAAAAAGAGAATATACTTAATATATTGAATGTTGGTCAGTAAATTAAATCAGAAATGAAACCAGCAAATTTTCTGTTACAACTATTGGAAAATAGTTTGAAAAAGCTTGAAAAAATATGGAGCTTTGTTATATTGAATGCAGTGAGAATTTTATATACTCAAAAATGGAAAGATGTCAATTCCCCCAGCAAAAAACTGAATGGAAACAATATAGAGATAACAATACTGAGCAATACTGCTTAGTTCCTTCTACTATAATTTTGAAATGGCACAACCCAATTTCAGCAGGATCTTTATTTCATTTATTCTTATTCCCCTTGTCTTTCTTGAAGCAAATAATATTGTTTTAGTAGAATAGTTAGAATTGGAGATGTTCTTTATGCACGTAACTTCTGTTCAGGTAGAGTTATAGTTGTAGCTTCTGCAAAACAAATGATATGGAATACAAATTGCCTTCATGAATCCTGAAATTTCTTGGCAACTCTTTCCAGGAAGAAAAGGTAGTAAAATCTAAGGGATTCCCTTTTTCCATGAGAGTCTACCCATCCAACCAGATTAAGCAGAATGGGCATGTCTGTCTGTCTCTGTTTATCTGTGTCTGGGTATATTTCATTTGGATGTTTCCATTGTTTTTAATTGTTTCTATTGTTTTAAAATGTTTTTAGTATTTTAATTATAATATAGTTTTGAATTGTAATTATCTAACTGTTCCTTCTCATTTTCTTTTCCTTTCCTTTCTTCCTGAATTTAGGACATTTATTTCTGGGAGTCAGACTTCAGAAGCCTTAAAATTGCAAATTTCCAAACACAAATAAGAGAAAAGAAATGTAGTCAAAAAGTTGTTAATGCTTGATTAAGGTAATTTTAAAAATCATTACATACTTTCTGTAAAATAACTATAGAAACTATTGACCTCTCTTCCAAACCATACAGCTGTTGAAATGAGATCTGTTGTCTTAATGAAAAAAACCTTAATGTTCTATGTACCGTGAAAGGAAAAAGCATCTATTCTAGATACTTTCTAAAATCATAATCAGTTTATATTTTATGTATGACTTTCTCTGTTCTTTGTTCCTCAGTTGTTAACTCTGTAATTTAGCAGAACAATTCAGTCTTGAGGGTTACACTCCATATTTCCTGTGCAATTTCTTCTGATCTTGTTCAGCTGCAATTATTTTCTTGAGGTTAAACATTCCCAGGCTCCTGTAACCTTCTACACTATTTGCTCTGGCCAAGTTTGTCCCAGGTGAACATGTGGGCGATATACTTGGTTTTATAGAAAAGGAAATCTCTTTCCGTTTTAAGATAGCTTTCCTTTGCAGTCCCAGAAGAAATCCTTTGTAAAAACAATAATGTAAAAAATAGCCTTTTCAAGTCAAATTCAGAAATAAAAATTAAAATAAATAGAAATACCAGCTGATTAAAACTGCAAGTTTGGAATGCTGGAAATGATTTATATTGATCATGCTTCTTTATGTAACAATGTGTAATTGAGAAAATATCCATATTTGTGATATGAAGTCACTTTTTCTTAGCCCCAGTATTTGCTGTTATTGGTGTGTGTGTGTGTGTAGAAAGCACTTCAGTTCCAAATGAAATATATATGGATAACTTTAGCATTTCAAATTTGTATTTGCATATTTCTGTTTCATTGAAAGGTAGGACCATCCAATAAAGCAGTTATTATCAGTACTGACCTTCTTCTGAACTCCATATTAGATGTATCAAACAAAGCAAAATTCTATATGATACAATCCCTCAACAGTTATAGGCCACCTTTACAGTGCTTCATTTTTATTCAATATAGAAGAAAAAAATAAGGATTATTTGTTTTTCTGTATTATATATAGATTTTTTATAGATTATCTCTTAAAGCAGGGATTCCCAACCGGGAGTGCTTGCACCCCCTGGGGGTGCAAGACAATATTCCAGGGGGTTTGAAAACTTGGGTTTAGAAGTTTCAAAATTATAGTGTATATGTATAATTATATGCATATAATTATTTTAAGGGGTGTGAGAATATATCAGAAGAATTTTAGGGGTGTGGGATATAGAAAAAGTTGGGACCCATTTAAAAGGATCAAAATTGGATCATTTAGAATAGTTTAAGCAGGATTATTTAAAATAAAAATCAGAAATTTTTATCAAATTATGCTGTCTTTCAAAATTCTTGAGGCAATTCAAGTCTTTTATTTTTTTAGATTTCTGTTACTTTTTCAGGTAGATGAATGGCCCTATAATGTTATAAAACTTTGGTTAAGATACAGTATAGATATTTACTAAGACCTTTCTATGCTTTACATTATTTGGTATCTTATTGGTAAAGAATTAATTAAATAACACTTGAATTTAATTTAATTAAACAATAGTTAACAATGTTTGCTGCTGAAAGATTTAAAAATCTTCCAAAATTATGCTATTTACTTAGTTATTTGTTACATTTATTTGTCTCTCTCACCATTAGCTTCTCTAAGCAATTTAAAACAGTACAAATAGACAAATGAAAAGTGTAAACGTAACACTAGTAGAAAACTGAACAACGAAGATACAATAATATGCAATTAAAAGATGGGTGGGAAGTGGGAAATGGTTTGCTATCAATCTAGTAGAGGCACTGCCAGTGTGAAACTCCCAATAACCCCAGGTCAATTGACAGAGCCAGGTCTTCAGGTTATTGTGGAAGGACAGGAGGGTAGGAGCAGATTTCACTGTGGGGGATAGGATTTTCCAAAGCATGGGTGCTAGGCCTCTTTTTCTGGATCCTGAGAGCTGAAGTTCTTTGACTGACAAGATCTTTGACTGGCAAGTAGGCTCTCCTTGCCAACACGAGTGGGGCAGTTCTGACCTAGCAGGAGGAAATAGTTCATTGGGTAATCTGGTCCATGCTCTTAAAGATTTTAAAGGTCATAACCAACATTTTGCAGATTGGCAACCAGTGTTATTTGCAGAGGAGGGCTGTAATATGGGTCATTCTAGAGGTCCCAAAGACTTGCTACTGTACTTTATACCAGATACTAGTAGCCACACATAGAGATGATGATGATGATGACGACGACGATGATTTGAATTTATATAGCTGGCGATTCGCCCATGGCGACTCAAGGTGGCTGACAGAATATAAAACCACATTTAAAACAATAAAAATCAACAAAAAGAATCAAATAAATTAGTATAGTACAATATAACAAAATCACCCCCCCAACTCTCACCCCCTGCCCCGGCAATGGCAGATCACATGAGCCATTGAATGAGTTCCATCCCACTCTGGTTTCCCCAGGCCCACTGGCAGAACCAGGTCTTCAGCGCCTTCCAGAAGAGTATTAGAGTGGGAGCTATTCTAATCTCTGGGGGAATGATGTTCCAGAGAGAGTATTGCAATAATCCAGGCAAGAGATAACTAGGACTTGAATGACTGAATGCAGGGAATCCAGATCCAGGAAAGATTGCTTCTGATACATCAACCAAAGCTATGCAAAGGCTCTCTTAGTTATGTTTGTTTCTGGTCACTTATTTTTTTGGTTTCTTTGTTTTCTTTGGTAACCTTATAATTATGTAATACCTATCTCTAATAAACTCTCGCTATTTTCATCTATGAATTCATCTATAAGAGAAGAAATAGAACATATACAATTTCAGAATATTATCAAAATGAGGAAAAATAAAGAGCAATATGAAATGTTATTTGTTTATTTTTATTTATTTTTTATTTGTCAAGCGATTATAAGATAACAGGTATAAGTATAAACATAGTTATGAATACATAAAATGGATACATATAAGAAAAATAAAAAGAAACAATAGGACAGTGATGGTAGGCACATTGGTGTGCTTATGCATGCCCCCTACAGACCTCTTAGGAAAAGCACGTGGTCAATAGTAGACAGTCTAAGGTTAAAGTTTTTGGGGTTTGGGGAAGAAACCACAGAGTCAGGTAGAGTATTCCAGACATTGACCACTCTGTTGCTGAAGTTGTATTTCCTGCAATAAAGTTTGGTGCAGTTTACCTTGAGTTTGTATCTATTGTGTGCTCTTGTATTGTTATGGTTGAAACTGAAGTAGTCATTGACAGGTAGAACATTGCAATGTATTTTATGTGCTATATATACTTAGATCGGACCGAAGGCGGCATAGTTCTAGGTTTTCTAGGTCTATGTTGGCATAAAGTATTCTGCAACAAGTAGAGGAATGGAGAACTCTTCTTGTGAAATATTTTTGGACTTTCTCAACTGTATTAATATCAGATACATAATGTGGGTTCCAGACTGATGAACTGTATTCAAGTAGTGGTCTAGCAAATGTTTTGTATGCTCTAGTTAGTAATGTGATATTACCAGAGAAAAAGCTACGTAGGATTAGGTTAACAACTTTTCATGCCTTTTTGGCTATGTGGGCTCTAGCACTTAGATCATTAGAGATGAGTACTCCAAGATCCTTGACAGAGTTTGGATCATCAACAAGGTTTGATTATTCAGCTTGTATTTTATTTTCTGATTTTTTTTTGCCAATATGTAAGACAGAGCATTTATTTGTTGAGATTTGAAGTGGCAATTTTTTGACCATTCTGATACATAGTCAAGGTCTTTTTGAAGGGTAGCAGTATTGTCTGTGGTGTTAAATAGCTTTACATCATCATCGAAGAGAACGCAGTTGATCTTAATATGATCACAGAGGTCATTTATGTAGAGTATGAAGAGAGTTGGTCCTAGAACACTGCCTTGGGGGGACACTATTGTTGACAGATACAGAATTTGATAGGACACTCCCAATTTTGACCATTTGTTGTCTGTTTGACAGGAATACTTCTATCCAGTTACGGAGGTGTCCAGAGAAAGAATAAGATTTTAGTTTTAGGAGTAGTTTGTCGTGTACCACTGAATCAAAGGCTGTCTATGTAAATTGCATCTGTTGCTTTGCCCTGGTTGAGTTATGTAGGAACTCAACTGATGTTATGCCCTGATGTTATGTAGGAAAAAAAATGGCCTCATAATGTTTACATTGTATTTGTAGATATTGTTGCTAATCATGATTTTGAGTGAAAAAGTCTGCTATAAAACAATTTGCATTGACAGCTTTCTTTAGTTTTCCAATTGATATTTTTTTATGAAAAAAGTAATCCAATTCACATAATTAAACATGATAATTAAACATGAAAAAGTATGGTATACTGCAGTTATGTCTTAAAACTAAGCAAATGTGGATGAATAATTTTTTGAGGTTGTATCCTCTACAGTTGATAGGCCTTTGGAAATTTGCAATAATGCTAGTAAAAAGTCTCTTCAATAGATCTACTAAGATAATAGACAAAAGAAAGGGTAGATGCCATCAGTCATTAAGTGCCCCCTCAAAATTTTCTAGAGATTAATTCACCCAACATTGAGAGGGAGGTATGATTTATAAAATCTGTTTCTCATAATAGTAAAATATGCATTTAAGTTTTAATCAAACAATCTAAAACTAAAGAAAAAACAAACAAAAATCCTAGATAAGATGTTGCCCTTTAGTAAATATTGCAAACAATATTAACAATATTTTAATATATAACTTATCATGCAAGTACATTTTACAGTTACTGGACATGTGTGTTTTAAAAACACCTTTCTAATTTGCACAGTGTCCTATAATCTAGCCTACAGTATTCTAAATGGCTAGGGACCGATCCAACGGTGGGATTCAAATTTCTTAACAACCGGTTCTGTGGGTATGGCCTAATTGGTGGGTATGGCTTGATGGTCATGTGACTGGCTGGACATGGCTTATATGTAAATATGATAAATATTTATGTAAATATTGATTTTTTTTAATTAAAAAAGCAACTTTTACCCAAAATCAGACAAAGCAGGCAGGCAGATTGAGTTGCTCACAGAATCATAGATTCACTTAGAGATCTGTGTTTCTGCCATCTACTACCTGAGTCTGCACTGAATAATAGAAGTTTCAGGTTTAGCTCTGCTTTTAGATTAGTTAGAAAGCAAGAAATCCAACCATTTCCTGCTTTCTAGTTAATTTAAATCTCCTGGCACAACAGAACAGCTGATGGTCAGGGGGGAAAAAAAAGGAAAAATAGCAACTTAGCATGCAAGTTTGGTGGCGCGCCAGGTAAGGAGTGAGTGGGTGTGGCCAGCCAGTGGTGCGATTTGCCGATTCTCCAGCAGGTAGAATCCCACCCCTGGAGAGAGTACATTTTGCATGTGTGTATAGACCATTTCCAAAAAATCTCAGCTATGTCGCTCGGACAGCTTACAAGTGCTACGCAAGGCTGCACAATGTTTCAAACTCCTCTTCTTTCCTGCTTTTCAACCTCAGCTGTGCTGTGCTAAGCAGTTGAGGTTGAAAAAGCAGGAAATAAAGGACAGGCAAGAGCCTGGGAGGGCGGGTACGTCAAAGAGAGCAGCAGACACCAAACCAGTTCGGTGTCTGCTGCTCTTCAGAGCTACCGGTTCTATAGAACTGGGCCAAACCGGTAGCATCCCACTCCTGGGCTGATCACCATATATAATATATAAATAAGATGGTTAATTGAAGGTAAGTTAATTCAGAAAACCAATATATTCTATGAAATACATACAGGAACCTCAAATTGCTGCTAATGCTTTTCTAAACTGATTCTCCCTGCCCTCCCTGGATGTTGGGATAATAATAATAATATAGATTTTTAGAAATAAAATTTGAAACCATTTGGGGGTCTTTTGATTGCTGGATACAATGTTACAATTTGTTTTTATTAGTTTTTCAAAAAACCAAGTCAGATGGATTTTTAAAATCATATTTGTATGTTGCAGGCTTTAGGAGACAGAGGTTCAACTTCAGCTAACCAAATGAGTGTATTTCATAGCATCAGCTCACACTAGTGGAAACCCCTGCTGCCTTTCTTATCATTAACATAAATGCAGGTGCAAATAGCATTTATGTATGTTGATAGGAAGCAGTTAGAGGCATTTCACTGTGGGATGCAACACTTTTGTATTACTTGCATCTGTTCAAATAATGTATCCATGCTTAGTGACATGAGCATAAGGAAAGAAACATCTGCCCCAGAGACCATTTCAATGGAGCAGATGCTTAGATTTTTATTTATGCAGATGTTTTGTGTGATGAGTTGAGTGAAAATAAAAGCAGGAAAAATTGATAAAGGCTTCCTGTGTATTAAGCAAACCAAAACAACCAAAACGTGAAGAATCTATTTTATTTGCAGGTATATAATTTAAAAGAATATAAATCAAAATACCTTCAGTAGTACACCAGCTAACCAGAGACAATGACTTAGACGTAATCTTTTGGGGGCACTATAAATAAAAAGATGCAAATTTGGTTTAAAACTTCAGTCATAGTTTAGGGAAGTATTAAAAAGGTTGCTATTTACAATTATGAATAGCAGATACATTTGGCCTTGCCATGATATAGTACTGTAGAAAGGTACTTTATAGAATGATCAGACCATTCATTCATATCTTCAATGTTTTTAGTATAACTTACCTAGAAGTATCTGTCTTGGATATTAACACACAGATTTTTCAAGGCATCTGCCATACTACAAAATGCATTGTTTGGAGCAATAACAGAACTAAAGTTGATTTCATTTATATTTAAACATAATTGAAATTAAAAAAACATTTTCCACTAATGTATATAATGTTACGTTCCTATCACATTAAAACTACAATTTTGTAATTGTTGATGGTTTTTGGGAGATATGCTTAAGATTACATATGAAATAGCATCTTAGCTGGTACATTTATGTTCTTAAATTGGCCAAAGGCATTTCATGTCTCCTTGAAAATTGCATTTGCTAGCAATTTATCTTAGAACTCTAGTAAGCAGTTTCGCAGTGAACTGAAGTTTAGCCTCTTTGCATATGGATGGTGGATTTTAAAACTGGCATTCCACATGGCTGTTGTAATAAATCTAATGGAGGGATACAAAATGGCTTTTTAAGGTGATTGATCACTGTTACTTTTCAATAATATGCCAGCAACCACATTTCAACAAGTGGATACAACCAGAAGCAAATAGCACCTTACTATAGTAAGGTGAATTTAAATTAGAATTAAAGAAAATGTAAATACAATTATTTTGATTTAAAAACAGTTTGGTAACAACTTTTTGAGACTTTCTGAAGGCCATACCAAAACTTGGTGGGAATATAGAATCCTAAAGCTCTGTATACAACTCTGATTTAAATCAGTGTGGAGAATATCTTAAAATTATTTTATTATAGAAAACTAAAAAGAAAAAGTGTACACATATGCAAGAATATTGGGAATCTAACAAAAAAAATAATTAAAAGAAAAGAAAGGGACTCCTGTAAGATTATAACAGAAAACTTATTTCAAATTGTCTATATTGCTAAAAAATTCTCATTACTGACAAAAATGCTATTAACAAACAATTGCTGCAAATTTTTTACAAATTTTTCCATGCAGTATTGTATTCTTTAAACCAGGTGCCATTCTGAAAGACCCACATTTCTTGATGGGTTAATAGATTTAAATATTGCAGATATAACTAAGAAAAAAATATTTGAGATAAATTCATATTAATAACTCTGGATTTTACCATTAAATAGGGCAAGAATAGGACAAGTAGACAGTAATCTACCCTTCAATGTAGAGAACAGGTAAATAAGCAATGCAAGCACTGCATGCTCATTAAAAACTGTTCCATATGTCATCCTCCAGGAGTAGCCCCAAGCACCTCTGGCTTTTTTTTATATATATTTTTTCTGGAATGGAATAGATTATTGAAGCAAGCTGGTCAATGGCCAATACAAAGCATATAAACATAGGAACAGAAATCATACATATTGAAATACTCTTTCTTATTGTGCTTGAGACTGTTCTATACCTTGAATAGAAGATATAGGTAGTCAGTCATGAGAACTACATTGTAAATTTTTCTGCTAAGGGGATAACAGTTTTAACAGTTGTTACAATCTGTATTTGTTCTAGCAGAAATGTGCTGATAAATAAAATGGCTTTTTAATATTTGTTTTAAAAAGTTCATGTATAGTGTTACTTTGTTATTTATTTTTCTTGACAGAGCTCCTTGTGAATCTAAATGGTAGATTAATGTGGAAGGAAAGACCACTGGAGAATTCCTATTAAAATGGACTTGTGGTAAAGTGGACCAATGATTGTGTATAATGACATCTTTATGTTCATAGAGAAATCCTTCAAATGGTAAGTAAATTCCTCAAATATTTAAAGGGCTATATATGTGTGCTGGATCTTTTAAGCTGAATTACTGTGATTAAAGATTGAGTGTACAGTGTAAGCATTGGTTTTGCATTACAGTGCTTTCTAATATCTATGTACATTTACCAATATAGTTTGGCTATAGTATTATTTATCTTATTTTTTTCTTTTTTCTACCATTTTATTGGGATGGTGATGATGATTCTGTTGCTTTGCACTGTACACTGAATGCTTCTATACCAGAGACAAATTCATTGTGTGTTTAATCATACTTGACCAATAAAGTTCAGCTCAGTTCAATTCAATTCAATCCAGTTCAGTCAAGTACTGGTTTAATATCATTTGCTTTAAGCAAGTTACTTGCAGTTGCAAATATATTCCTGAGTATTTGGGAAGGTTTTATATCAACAGGGAAAGCTGAATTCACATAACGACCACATGAATGACTTAACAACTGTAGTGGCTCAGTATAATACTGCATAAATTTTCCAATTCCATTCTGATTTACTTCATGATGCAAAGCAGGTTTCCTATTTCATATTCATGAGATATGTCAATTTGATCTTTAAAGAAAATGTTATCCTTTTAAAATTCTGCCTTAATATTTCATTCTCCTCCAAGATATAGTCAGCATAATTTTTCCAGTGCGGTGGAAAGAGGGTGCTCATTATCATTTTATATTGCATATTATCAGCTCTTTTAATAGTGTCAAAGTATTCATGTTAATTCAAAGAGGACATTTACATCTAGTTTACAAAAATAACCTGCTGTGAATGGCAATAAACATCTCCCTCTGCAATATAGTGCAATTTGAACCAACATTGTTTTACAATTGCTTCATAATAGAGAGTGAATCAAATGCCTTCATATTCTTTATATCATGCTGCAACAAAAATATTTTCTTTTCCAAGATTTCCAGTTTTTTGAAGAGCAATAGACAGAAGTCTACTTAAATTTCATTCTACTTGGCGAGTTTAAAAGCTAAAAGAATCTTCTTAGCATAGTCTTCTTAGTGATGGCCTTTAACTCTGATGAATCCATAATGAAGAGACTTTATTCACACAAAAATATATGGATAATCCAAACAAGAAAACAAAATACAGCTTTTAAAATGTATTTGGGAAGGTTTTATATCAACAGGGAAAGCTGAATTCACATAACGACCACATGAATGACTTAACAACTGTAGTGGCTCAGTATAATACTGCATAAATTTTCCAATTCCATTCTGATTTACTTCATGATGCGCATCAAGATTGTGATGTAGTTTACAGCTCAAAATGCATGTAAACATTTGGAAATTCATGTAGAGAACACATAATCCTTAACTTGGAACCACAATTGAGATAAGAATTTTTGTTGCCAATGAAGGCACCTGTGAAGTGAGTCACCTCTGATTTTATGGCATTTTTTGTTGTTAAGTGAGCAACCATAGTTGTTAAGTCATTCATGTGGTCATTAAGCAAATTCAGCTTTCCCCATTGATTTGGGGATGCTAACTGGGAATGTCACAAATGGAAATTACATGACCATAGAATGCTGTAACTGTTGTAAATAAATGCTGGTTACCAAGCACCTGTATTTTGATCATATGAATGGGAATCCTGCAATGGTTGTAAGTGCAAGGACTGGTTGCATGTCCCTTTTTGCAATGGTTGTAAGTGCGAGGACTGGTTGCATGTAATAACAAAAATGCAAATGGATAACTTTTGAAAGAAGAATACTCTCTCCCTCTCCCTTTCCCTCCCTCTCTCCCCTCCCCCCTTTGAAGGTCTTACAGTTCAATATTTGTGGGTGTGTTTGATAGTAGGAATATTATTCAGCTGCTATGCCTATGAGCAGACTAAGATGAGTAGCTAGCATACTCAGCCTATAATACAACTCTTCTGTTTCCATCAGTCAGGGTTTCCTCAGCAGGCAATGCAAAAACATCCAGAATAGATTGCCAAGAAATGAAAAGCTCAGATAAATTGGTATTATTGTGGCAAAGCATTAAAATCCAGGAAAAGCTTCCTAAAGTCACTCTGAACAAATGGGGCTATCTGGTAGCTTCTGCCTTTGCTATTGTGATGACATGCAGACCACAACATTGTGATTTAAGAAGAGAAGTAGTCTGGATCTAGACACTCAAATTTTCTTCCTGTGTAGTAGAAGTAAGAAACAGCAGGTATAATCTCCCTTTAGTTTATTTAATGCACTTTGGTTTAGGTAAATTTGAAAAAAATGGACTAAATTGGAATATGCCACATATGGACATCAAGAATGCCAGTGGTGAGGAGCAAAGATCTGAGAAAACTGGGAGATAAGCAGCAACTGAGGAATGAAGGAATTCTGAGAAATGTAGGGCTAAGTAGATAATATATGTTGTTCTGTGGTGAAAGGGGGAAATTACAAAAGAGTTGCCTTACCAACACAGTGCTATTTGTTATTTGGGTGAATTTTTAATGTAATGAAATTTTAACAAGAGTTTGAAACATGATAAGCTCAAAAACTTCCTGGTTTTATCACCCATCCCCTCCCACTTGACTGTTTCCTAGTATGATTTGATTGTTGATTGTACCCTATGACTTTCATTAAGTGTTGTGCGTTATGATTCTTGATTCTTAATGAATGTACCTTTTCTTTATGTATACTGAGAGTATTTACACCAAGACAAACTCCTTGTGTGTCCAATCACACTTGGCCAATAAAGTATTCTATTCTATTTTTTTGTCCATGTTAGATAGAAAATTCGCATTGGTTAAATTATGTTCAAGATTGAAATAATGGCATCAATTATCTGTAAGCTTTGTAATATAACTGTGTAGAGTTGTGACATCCTGTTTATTTTGTGCTTTTAATTGAATGGATTTACCTGGAGACTAATTCAGGACGGAGTAAGAATAAATAGGAAATGAAAAAGAGTTATGAACAAAACTGAGAACAGCAAGCAAATTTACCATATTGGTAAGCTTTCAGAGATAAACAATTGGCTGCCTTCCAGATGTTTTAGGTTACATTCCTTCCTGTTGTCCATAATGCCTAGGACAAATAAAGTTCAGTTGCTGCCATGATAACTACGCCACCTTCGGTCTAATCTAAGTATAGTATATACAATCATACATTGCAATGTCCTACCCCGCAAATGAATACTTCAGCTACAACCATAACAACACGAGAGCAAACAATAGATACAAACTCAAGGTAAATTGCACCAAACTTGATTGCAGGAAATACGACTTCAGCAACAGAGTGGGTCAATGTCTGGAATATTCTACCTGACTCTGTAGTTTTTTTTCCCCAAACCCCAAAAACTTTAACCTTAGACTGTCTACTATTGACCTCACGCCTTTCCTAAGAGGTCTGTAGGGGGCGTGCATAAGCACACCAACGTGCCTACGGTCCCTGTCTTATTTCTTTTATTTTTTTTAAATTTTTCTTATATCTATCCATTTTATGTATTCATAACTATGTTTTAACTTATACCTATTATCTTGTAAGCAATTGACAAAAATAAATAAATAAATAAATAATAAAAAAATAAAAATGATATAATTCACTGCCTACATAAAAACTACTCTCACAGACCATTTCAGTATTTTAGTGTTCCTTGGCTCCTTTGCTTGTGAAACAGGCACCTTCAGCTTAGTTATTTTAAATATTTGGTTTGGAAGTTCTACATCTCTATTGTTACAATTCCTTGGAAATGTTTTCCTTTTCCATCAAACATATTCATTTGTTTCAATCTCTCTTTTATATAACTCATGTTTGAATTGATTCTCCTTATCAAAAATCATTTCTCCAAGGAGTCTACATTGATGGAAAAATATGTTTTATTTCACGCATGAAACAAACTTGATGTAACTCAGAAATTGACCAGCCCCTTCCATGCAATTCATAGTCCAGCTAAGCTGAAAATCAGAACAGATCTTAGTTCATAGAATTCTTGTTGGGCTAATAAAACTAGTGCCCCGACCCCTCTTTCTTTCACACACATGCTGGCTGTGTGGCCTTTGTTTCAGACTGTCACCTCAGTGTCCTGTCTTCTTGCCACCACTGCAACACTTGTTCAAAGATAACATATCCAACCAATATTCCCATATCTCTTCTGATTTTCCCAGGACCCTCTTTTTCTATTGAATTCTTGCATCTGAGTTGAGCAATGATTTTTGTTCTCTCTCTTCCCTGGATTTTTTCAAGTGTTTTTTTTTTTTAACCTCATCTGTTGTTCAGTTGTCTTGCATTTCTCCCACCATGTTCTACCTTGGAACAGCTCTACCAGAATACATGTGGTTTCCAGGTCTATTCTAGACTAAATATTCATGTTTTAGTCCTGACTCACATCATTTAATGGCTCTGGGTCATATACTACATACTATATGGAATATTTTGCACATCACTACAGATCTATAGAAGAAACACATGTTTCATTTGAAAATCCTTTTATTGAAAACCCTTATCCTAACAACCTTTAAATAATTGCTCTCTTTGTTTAGTTACAAACTGAACCTCAGGTGAATTTGCCTCCTTATAAGGATTAAGCTTTATCCTTTAATTGCGAAATATATCTTACAGCTTACTGACTATCTTACAACTTACTGACTACAGCATACATTTTCTGTACCTTTTTTGTGAATGTATCTGCATCTCTAAATCTTTAGATTTGTTAGCAGCCGCCAGAAGATAAAAAAGGGGGGACTTTAAAATTCAGTAGGAAATCTTGGCATCACTCTGCAATTGCTTCAATCAATTCTCCTGCTTTAATTGCCCTCCTTTGCTTCCCAAAGAATTTAATGTGCTGCCTAAATCTTGCATATCCATCAATGGGACTTCACTCATTTATGACTCTGTTCCTATCAGGCCATGGCTCAGTGCCAATCTGTGACATGAGGGTGGAGATTTCAGTTTTAGAGCAATCATTGGGCCCTATCCAATAAGATGCAGTTCAGTGGTGAGAAAAATAAGATTCTTCACTTAGGCAGGAAAAAACAAATACGTAGATACAAAATAGGAGGTATGTGGCTCAACAGTCGTAACTGAGAGAGAAATCTAAGTGTCTTAGTGGACCACTACTTAAGTATGAACCAGCACTGTTGCAGCTGCCAAAAAAGCCAATGCAGTCTTGCGCTACATCAACAGAAGGATATCAAAATCACAAGAAGTGATAATGCCATTTTATACTGCACTAATAAGCCACACTTGGAATACTGCATCAAGCTCTGGTCCCCATGATACAAAAAAGATGCTGAAACCCTAGAAAGAATGCAGAAGAAAGCAACAAATGTGGTAATGGCTCTGTAGGCTAAACCATATGGTAAATGATTGAGGAAATAGACATGTCTAGACTAGGATTAGGGAGTGGGATTATCACAGAGAAGAGAGGATTGACATTCTCCAAAGCACTAGAGGATAGGAAAAGAAGTAATTTGTGGAAGCTGGTTAAAGAGAGATACAACCTAGAATCGTGATGACAAACCTATGGCATGTGTTCTAGAAGTGGCAGGCAGAACCATTTCCCCCAGCACATGAGAGCTCGGTCAGAAGAGCCCCACTGCGCATGTGCATGTGCCACCGCTATCTGACAGCTGATTGTTGGGTATCTGATGCACATGCGTGGAGGGGCTGGAGATGCACGGGAGAGACACGCAGCGCGCACTGGGGGTCACATGCATGCACAGTTGGATGGCACGGGGTGATCGTGTGTATGTGCACAGAGATGCATGGCATGTGGAGGGGTGATCATGCATGCATGCACAAATGTATGGCACACGGAATCACATGCACGGGTGCAGGTGTGTGGCATGTGGCAAGGGGACCACATGTGCATGCTCAGAGATGCATGGAATCCAGTGGGGGATTGTGCGTGTATGCATGGGGGGCAGCACGCGTTGCCTTCTGGATGCTGGCATGCGAACGCACAAGCATGTGCGCAATTATCGGCATGGAAGTCGAAAAAGGTTTGCCACCACTGACCTAGAAGTAAGAAGAAATTTTCTGATAGAACAATTAATTAGTGGAATAGCTTGCCTCCTTCTGTTGTCGGTGCTTCATCATTGGAAGATTTCAAAAATAGTCTGGACAACCGTTTGTTCAGAATGGTATAAGGTTTCCTGCCTTGAGCAGGGTTTGGCTAGAAGATCTCTGAGATCCCTTCCAGCCCTATGAATTTATGTTCCTCAATCTGGGTACCCTTCTAATGCATGAACTTGAAGAAAACTAAATGGCTAAGATGGTTGGCAATTTTTTTACATGTAGCTCATGTATCTGTAATGCACCTTAAGTTAGGGAAGCATGCTTTAGCTGGTTAAATCTGGCTATATTATTCATAAAGTTTCAAACTGTCCCAGAAAACTCTTATTGCTTGCCCTAAATTTAAACATTTTAGAAGAACAAGCATAAGTCTCACTCAACAATATACATTTATCTTACATATTTATGAGTCTACTACAGTAATATGTCAAAAAGACAAAATCAAAGTATAAATTATCTTTAGGTTAAATATTAACTTTCATAGCTTCTGATAAGACTTGTTAAAAGTCAGAGACAGTCACAAAGTACTGCTTACATTTGTTTCAGAAAGTCAAGCCAAGTAAGTACTTAGTTTAATTTTTTTTCTTGATTTGTTTTAATTTGCTGCTTTTTTGGCATGAGCTGCAATATATCGATTGCCAGCACAGCAGATTTATTTTTTTCCTTTCCCTTAGAAAGTTAATATTTTATCGAAGCACTTCTACTGGCCTTAGGGTTGATTAATATTTTTCAAGGCTAAATTTGTAGATAGAATTTTACATAGCCAACCATATCAGTGATGGCATATTGTTTGTACAGCAATCCTTTTAATTTCCATTAATTTAAACACTGTTAAAGATAAAATACATATTAAGTATGTGGATATATATGGAAAGTTTATATACCCACTGTTTCATTTTTGTTTTAAGAGCAGAGATGTCACATTGAAGAACAGGGCATGTAAGCCTGCTCTGGACTTCAGCTGTAAATCTGTGCAATATTCTTTGCATGTATATTTAAATTTCATAAGCATTCTTGTTGGGAAAAATCTGCTTTGAAACCTCCCTGGCAGATAATATGCACAAGAGTATTTTACACTTGAGAAATAATAGAGAAAGAATTAAACTTCTCTCAGCTCTGCTTTGCATCTCTGTTCAAAATTTCTCTCTCTTGAGAAGGCTGTTCATTTGTCTAATCCAAATAGGACAAATCCAAAATTGGATTTTAGTTACAAACTGAACCTCAGTTATTTAACCTCCTTTTAGTCATCCTGATTTGGATTTGAACTGAAGAGCCAAATAATGCACATATTAATGGAAAAAATACATATATTTTCAAGGGATGCAGCAGCTGTAGCCATAAGCCTTTTTCTGAAGTGGAAGAAAAATTAAGTAGCATCCTTTCCACACAATATTTTCTCTTACAGTAGATCCAAGTTTTTTAACTGATTTTTTTTTTTAAAAGCTTGCAGCAATAAGGACCACCAGAGCTTGGTTTTATTTGTACTCTTCTTTTCTTTTCCTTTCCTCTTCCCTCTCCACCCGTTTTGCTTTCCCTTCTCCATATGGAAAATAATTTCTCAATAAATAATCTGACCTTGGATGAGCTCCTCTGCCTGAAAGAATTTTTCCTTGACGTTTTGAAGCAAAGCAATGTCTTCTTGTAGCCAGCAGAACAACATTGCTATCAGTGATAATTCCACTTACTTTGTAGACTTCAGACTTCAGCTGTTTTATTTCAACAAAGCTGTCTATCACATCTCATTAAATTTTTATTTTATCTGATGTTCCTTGACTGAAATGTAGTTCATGATGATGTCAGTCATAAACTTAACAGAACAAGTGGTAATACCTGGGCAATGATGTCTAGCCTGATAGCGAAGCAGACTAAGGTTAGTTTTCGAATGGAAGGATCCATTTTAGGAATATCAGGACTGTTTAACCAGATTGGGAACTGAAAAAGCATTTTGGAAGAAAGCAATAGGAGACCACTTTCATTCTGCAGTAGAGAAAACCACACAGCGATGTTGGTAAAGGTCTAGGCCCTAAAAGTTGAGCTTGTCTTGAGGAAACTGTTGTTTAGTATGGGAAATGATAATGTGGAGAAGTATTCACCTAATGATATTTCATTCTAAAGCATGCACAAAAGCACAGCATTGTACAATGCTATAGGACCTGCACGTCAGTTTTCTTCACTGTTCCTGAAGTGGGTTTTTTTATGAGTCAAAGTTTACTTTTACTTTTTTACTTTTACTTTTATTGTCATTGCATCTCATACAATGAAATCAAACACCTTCTTCAGTGCAGATCATGACCATGAAAATAAACCCAAACACACATCCTTCACTCTTCACACATTGAACTGAAATTCCCCAACACTACACCAACTCTGCACTATACAGCAGTATTCAAAAGAGTTACTGCCCTGGAATAGAAGCTGTTTTTCAGCCTATTTGTCCATGTTTTTATCATTCTATACCATCTGCCAGATGGTAATAGTTCAAAAAAAGGGTTCCCAGGATGAGATGGATCTTTGAGAATGTTTTGAACTTTCTTAAGGCAGTGGGAGCTATAAAGCTCTTCCAAAGAGGGCAGAGGGCAATGACATTAACCCTCTGGAGTGCTTTCCTATCTGCCCCTGTGCAATTGGCAAACCATACATAGGTGCAGATGTTAAAATGCTCTTTATGGTGCAGTGGTAGAAGGTCACCAGCAGTTTTTCATTCAGTTGTTGTTTTCTGAGAAGTCTCAGGTAGTATAATCTCTGCTGGGCCCTTTTGACCAGGGCTGCAATGTGGGCATCCCAGGTCAGGTCCTCTTTTAGGGTAACACACAGAAACTTAAAACTGGCCACTTGCTCCACTCGGTCTCCATTGATAAGCAAGGGCTGGATGTCTGATCTATTCCTTCTATAATCCACTATAAGCTCCTTGGTCTTATTGGTGTTGAGGGCCAAGTTATTGTCTCCATACCATGAAAGCAATCAGTCCACCTCATCTCGATAGGCAGACTCATCCCCCCCAGAGAACCACTGTTGTATCATCTGCAAATTTAACAATAGTATTACTAGCGTGAGTGGGAATGCAGTCATGCACAAAAGAGTATAGAGTAAGGGACTCAACACGCAACCTTGTGGTGTTAAGAATAAGAGGTATGATTATCTAATCTGACCCTCTGTGAGCGGCCAAACAGGAAATCCATAGTCCAAAAGCAGATTGAATTAGAAAGCCCAAAGTCCTGAAGTTTAGGCACTAGTCTATATGGAAGAATTGTGTTAAACACAGAACTAAAATCTACAAAAATCATCCCCACATAGTGCCCTCCCACCCCCGTTCTAGATGAGTCAGAGCAGTGTGAAGAGTGATGGCTATAGCATCCTCTGTAGATCCATTTTTTTCTGTATGCAAACTGGTGTTTTTGTATGCGGAAGACCAGAAATGATGTGCCAGCAGACTAATTTCTCAAAGCACTTCATGATGATAGGAGTGAGTGCCACTGGTCTGTAATTGCTGAGGTTATTGATAGGGAACTTTTTTGGCAGTGGAACAATGGTGGAAGCCTTCAAACAAGATGGAATAGTGGCCTGGGATAAAGACCAATTGAAGATCCTGGTAAAGACTCCAGCCAACTGATCAACACAGTCTTTAAGCACTCGGCCAAAGATGCCATCAGGACCTAGCCTTTCTAGGGTCCACAGTCCTCAGAATACTCCTCACTTGTTCCTCCACAATGAGGTGGGGGCTACAACTGGCTGGTGGTTGTATTTTATCTATCTCTGGTGTCTCCACTGCAAAGCGAGCAAAGAAATGATTCAGTTCCTCTGCCAATGAAGCATCCCCTCAGCAGGGATAACATTGGTCAGTTGATGGTTTGTAATTTTTTTTTAAACAATCTGCCTGCTAGCTCCAAAGTCATTAATCTTTTCTTGAGAGGAAGAAATGAGCTATGATCCACCCCTTGTTGATAACAAAATACAAAACCAGCAAACACTTTAAATCAGCCATCTCCATAGAAACGGGTTGTGTTTTTTCCCCCTTAAAGAGAAATTTTCAACATTCAACCAGCGATTTAAAGAAAGCATTTTCTAATTCTACCTCAATACCTATATCAATGATTAGATAATAAATTTCTAAAAATAATTAATTTATCAATTGTTAAATTGATTTATTGTTTTAATTGATTAGTGTGATTAGAGTGTTTAATGCAAACAGTGTAATTACTGATTAATATAAAAAAATCAGGCTTAATGTAATTTAATTGATTAGTAAAATTAGTGATTCAATGAATTTAATTGAACAGTGTATTTAACAATTAGTGTAATTAATTAGGCTGATTGTTGCTTAGCATAATTACTTGACTAGAGAGATAATTGTAATTGATTAATTGGTGTGATATTGGCTTTACTGATTCCCCAAAATTTTGCAATTTATTAAGCAATTTAATCAACATACTATCTCAACAAACCCACCATGCCAGTAAAAAAATCCAATACCAAGCCACAACCTAAAAAAAAAAACTTTCCACCAATGAACCACAAGACTCCTGGACATGTTTTATATGCTCTGTAACTCTAAAGGTTAATGAAAATTCCATCAAATGTTCTCTATGTGAAAAATACGCTCATCATGACTGGCTGGAATTACCCAAGCAAATGACTCAATTCCTAGAAATATCCAATTATGCATTTCCATTTTTCTGCCCACCATGCAAACCCAAATTGGACAAACATATAGCCCTTTTTGAAAGAGTTGATTCTATAGCAATGCGAATATCATCCCTTGACACCATAGTAGCAGCATCCCTGGACACTTTAAATGAAAGATTAACTAACCTTGAAAAAAAAAAAAGACACAACACAAAAACGTGAACATCCAATAGCTACAAACCAACTGCAACCTAATCCAATAGCTACAAACCAACAACTGCAACCTAATCCACAAAAGAACATAAATCCAACAAATAATGATATCCCAATCCTTGTCAGAGAAGCTTTCAAGTGCGAACGAAAGCGTCCTAACACCATTTTATTTGGTCTAGAAGACATCAATAACGATGATATCACAATTATCCGCAACAACATCAGTGACTATCAAGCATCAACCATCTCCTCTGATGAAATACTTGACATTTCTCGAATTGGCTGAGAGCTCAAAAACAGAGATGGCTCTGTGGCCCCACGCTTCTGCAGAGTCATTTGCAAAAATGAATTAAGCAAATGTAAATTCATTTATACTATAAATTCACTCGCCAAAACCAACACCAACTATAAAAACCTATGATCTTGTCCTGACCTAACCTTACAGCAATGTGCCCGGTCCCGTATACTATGCACAGAACTAAAAAATCATCTAGACAATGGAAAGAAGGACCTGTACATTGATTACCCTGCAGACTGTATCAAAAGAAAGTCACACAACCCATAACTCAGCATCCAAACCTTCTTCAACCAATCCACCATTACCCAAGACTAGGCATACATGCCCCCAACTACTTCAATTCAAACTACAATTGGCCTTAAATGCAAGCTACTCAATGCAAGAAGCCTTGTGAATAAAATACCTGAATTTCTCCTCTTACTAAATATGGCTAAATTCGACATCATATTTGTCTGTGAAACATGGCTCAATGCATCTCTCCCTGACTCCATAACTTCAGTAAGAGACTATCATGTTTACCAATCCGATAGTGAAATCTGTAGAGGAGCTGGTGTTGCTATCTTCTATAAAAAGTCCTTACATTTAAAAAAAACATCCAAGTTACCCAAGAGTTTGCTCTTCCTGAGAGCATTATCTGTGAACTGACCTTAAATATCACATTTTGGTTCTTACTATGTTACAGAGCCCCTGATTATGACATTGAACATGTAAAAAGCTAAATACACTACTAACATGGGCAGCAACCTCCCCACACGCTTTTATCTTTCTTGGTGACTTCAATTTACCTCATATTAACTGGACTCTAAATGAATGTAAAACTGAACCCATACATGCAACCCTCTACAGTGCTGTAACAAACCTGGGATTGGAACAACTAGTAACCAACAATACTAAGCTAAACAACTGTTCAATCTCATTTTCTGCAATAGTTTGAATTCAATTTACGGAATACATATTAAAGAACCCTTTTCCAACAGTGACCACAACATGATTGACTTTTGTCTCAACATACGTCCACACAAAAATCATCACAATGACAAAATCCCCAATTATAACTTCAAAGAAGGCAACTATGATCTTATAATCTCTATCATCTTATCTCTCTTCCCTTGATTGGCAATTTCTATTCACTGGATGCAATACTGTTGAAGACCATTACTACATATTCTTACTAGAAATCAAAAGAGACATCAAACTATATGTACCAATAACAACTGCCAAAACCAGGAAAAACAGATTACCTATAACAATAAGGAAGCTTCAATCCAAAAAAGATCACTTTGGTGAAAAAACAAATTTGGGCACATTGCCAACTTCAAAAGCCATTACAAAAAAATCTATGCCACCAGATAAAGACTAAATGCACCAATTATCACATTAAACAAGAGGAAAACCTTCTATGCACAAATTTCACCCGTGCTTTCTACAATTTTGTAAACAACAAACTAAAAGACTCAAGGTCCATCCCATCCATGAAAGGACCTAATGGCAAAGACTGCAATGATCAAAGCAAATCTCTTTAACACATTCTTTGGCTCAGTATTTGTAAACAGCAATGGATCAAGCCCAGTACTTCCTAGTTAAACCACAGACAACTACAATGATCTAATACATATCAATTTTACAGAAGACATTGTTGAAAAAGCACTGCGCAATCTAAAACCATCCCTATCTATTGGACCGGACAGAATATGTGTCTACTTCTTAAAAAAGTTATTCACTGCCATAGCTGAACCTCTAAGCATAACCTTTGAAAAATCTTTCAGGACCAGCTCCTTAATGGTCACAAGCAACGGTCATCCCTATCTTCAAAAAGGGGGACTCTAGCCTAGTTGAAAATTACAGACCAATCTCCTTATGCTGCGTCACCTGTAAAGTCATGGAATCAATTATTAACCAATCCATTATCCTCCACTTAGAGACAAACAACCTACTCTCTAATAAACAATTTGGTTTCAGAAAAAAAACCCTATCCTGTAATCTGCAACTCTTACACTGCAAAAACATATGGACTACACAACTTAATCAGGGCAAAATAATAGACGCAATCTACATAGACTTCTGTAAAGCCTTTGATTCAGTGGTACACGACAAACTATTCCTAAAAATAAAATGTTATGGTATCTCTGGACACCTACATAACTGAATAGAAGCATTCCTGTCAAACAGACAACAAATGGTCAAAATTGGGAGCATCCTATCAAATTCTGTATCTGTCAACAGTGGTGTCCCCCAAAGCAGTGTTTTAGGACCAACTCTCTTCATACTCTACATAAATGAGCTCTATGATCATATTAAGAGCAATTGCGTTTTCTTCGCTGAAGATGTAAAGCTGTTCAATACCACAGACAATACCCTTCAAAAAGACCTTGACTATGTATCAGAATGGTCAAACAAATGGCAACTCAAATCTCAACAAATAAATGCTCTGTCTTACATATTGGCAAAAAAAAAAATGTCAGAAAATAAAATACAAGCTGAATAGTCAAGACCTTGTTGATGATCCAAACTCTGTCAAGGATCTCATCTCAAATGATCTAAGTGCTAGAGCCCACTGTAACTACATAGCCAAAAAGCCATTAAGAGTTGTTAATCTAATCCTGCGTAGCTTCTTCTCTGGTAATATCACACTACTAACTAGACCATACAAAACATTTGCTAGACCTATACTTGAATACAGCTCATCAGTCTGGAATCCATATCATGTATCTGATATTAACCCAATTGAAAAAGTCCAGAAATATTTCACAAGAAGAGTTCTCCACTCCTCTACTCATTGCAGAATACCTTATGCCACCAGACTTGAAAACCTAGAACTATGCTGCCTCTGGTCCAATCTAAATATAGTATATAAAATAATACATTGCAATGTCCTACCTGCAAATGAATACTTCATCTTCAATCATAACAATACAAGAGCACACAATAGATACAAACTCAAGGTAAACCGCACCATACTTGACAGCAAAATATACGACTTCAGAAACAGAATGGTCAGTGTTCGGAATACTCTACTTGATTCTGTGATTTCTTCCCCAAACCCCAAAAACCTTAGACTGTCTACTATTGATCTCACCCCCTTCCTAAGAAGCCTATAGGGGGCGTGCATAAGCGTACCAATCGTGCCTACCATCCCTGTCCTATTGTTTTTTATTTTTCTTATAAGTATCCATCTCATGTATTCAAAAATATATTTATTCTTATACCTCTATCTTGTAAGCGATTGAAAAATAAAATAAAATGTAAATGTAAACAGAAAAAATTTTTTTTTAATCCCTTGCCACACCTGCCTCATGTTATTGCTATAAAAATTGTCCTCAATCTTCCTCTTATAATCAGTCTTGGCTTTCCAAATATCTTTCTTCAGATTAGCTCTGGGAACACTGTATCTTGTCCCATCACCAGACATAAAAGACCTTGGTCCTGTCACGCAAGAGGCGCTAGACTTCCTTGGTCATCCAGTGTTTCTGATTGGGATAAATCCTAATACGTTTATCCACAGTGATAGTATCTGTGTAGTGTTTGATATAGCACAGAACAGTTGCAGTGTGCTCCTATAGGTCAAAGAGGTAAAAGAGGCCCCAATTTGTGTTCTCAAAACAATCCTGAAGTTCCCTGTCGGGAAGCATCTTCTGGCCAAGATTTCACTGTCTTTATTATAGGCAGAGCCCATCTCCTAAAAGGGATGCATGCTGGTGCTAAAAGCAGTGACATATGGTCTGATTGTCCCAAATGTGGTAATTATATAAACTTACAGCCATGTTTGATGTTGGTATATACTTTGTCCAATATGTTTGCTCCTCTAGTAGCACACTTAACATGCTGATAAAGTGTTCACTTGATACTGACATCAGTTGTTTTTCAACTGATTTATTCTGTTACAATTTTTAAAATAATATCTTTAATAGATTTTGACATTAAAATATAAACTAACACAAAAAGAAAATACATTAAAAGTTTCAAAAAGAAAAAATATCAAATAAATGTAACAAAAGTGACCTCCACATTTCTTTTAGTATAGAGATATTAATGAAACAACCACCTGTCTCTAAAGAAAGAGTACCAACTGATAAAATATCTTAAAGTGCTAATAGTCAACTTAATAAAATCAGTATCCATGAAATGTTCTGATCAGTTTCATCTAAAAGGTAGTAAGTTATCAAATGTAAATAATTTTATATTTAGAAAGCTACAATATTCTTCTAACCCAAATGCAATCTAATCTTCAAAACCCAACGTCAGAAGATGATGATTCTTTTTATGTTGTAACAAATCTATCAATAGCCCCCAGAGCACATAAAATTTAATCAAGTTAGTGTCTTTAAACAAAGCAGTCAATTTTGCTATTTCAGCAAGCTCCATTAATTTCAAAGTCTATTCTTCTATTGTGAGTATATATTCCTCTTTCATCTTTCAGCATATAATATCTTGTTATGATTTGAAGCATAATTAGTCAGGCACCATAAATTTAAATTACAGAAGAAAAAAGTTGATTTAATGTCTTTATGAACATATATTAAATGATCATATATGGAATTTTATGCATATAGTAATTCTGTTTGTCCTATGACAAAAGGAAGATTGGAGATTTTTAAAAAGTGCAGAAGAGGACCATCAACATTATCAAAAGACTTCATGCCATTGGGATTCTTGGATGACAAAAAATTATAAAGTTGTGATTTTTAACTTTTTAAAAAATTGTCTTTTAAAAAGATAATATGAGAATAAAGGAAATATATAAAGTTATATAAGGTGTAAGAAAGTAGATGCAGCAAACTTTTTCCTAATTTTAGACAATATTACAACCCATCATGGCCAATCAAGCTGAAAAAGGAATGAAGAAAGTAGGTCAAATAGAAGAATTTAAAGACATGATTCATGGCATTTAAAAATGATTGTTTTGATATACAAAAAGACAATAAAAGAGTAAAAATTTATCATAAATCTAAAATTATAAAATCAGGGTGTGTTGTTAATAACATGCATTATGCATCCTTAAGCAAGTAAAGGACCCAATTTGTAAGTAACGTAGAGAGATTCTGCAGGTATTTGGAATTAGGACATGTTTGTGTTGTTATTTATTTTTTCTTTGCATCTGTTTTTTATTTTACTGAAGACAAAGTTAAGACATAAAACTTCAAAAAATCCAAAACAGAACAAAAAAGAACAAAACAATCAAGACATTAAAAAAGAAAAGATACATAAACACATAACACATAATATCCCCCCAATGAATACTGATTAATGCATTACTATGTCATTGATTCCCACCACTTGTGAAACAAGCACCTCCCCAAAAATTTTAAACTGATACATCTATTTGCAAGTTATTGACCTGTCTTCTATATATGACAAAATAGTTGTCAAAAACAGGAATAATAATAATAATACTAAAAAAACAAAATTAAAGTTTCAAAACTTTGTTAACAAACTGTTATTGTAATCCACTCATAGAAAGTTTATCATCACATCATATCTCTCCCAGATCATCCCAAAAGTTAAAAATAGTTCTTCTAGTTTAGACCAAATCCAGCAAAAACACAGGTATGTGCCTTCCCTCTTCACAATAAGCAGGTTGCTAGGAAGCTTCATATTATATGAAAAGGGATGTTATTGGAGCATTGCCATAGCCCTAAATATTTAGAGGTCACTTTAGACAGAGCCCTAATATATAAACAGCACTCTACCAACACTAAACTTAAGGTCAGTGGATGAAATAACACTAAACATTGTATCTTGATTAGTGTACACTTAAGGAGCTTGTGGCAGTATGACAGAATACAATGTTGCTAGTTTCTGGACAAGATCTGTTTAATTTGTACATATTTTAACCTTGCATTTTATAATTTAAATTTTATGTCATGTAGTATGCCCTATTTTAATTGTGATGCTTCTGACCCGAATAAACAAACAAGTACAAAAATAGCAAGTAAGTCTAATTGTATTAAAACACTGGTTATGTAATCAGTTTCATAAAGTATCTTAGCTTCAGATAAACAATAGCATTTATAAAAAAAGTGGATCATTACATTTATTAGCCTTTCCAGGTAAACTAGAAAGGAAACATAACTTTATAAGCCCATTGTTCTTTATTGTAAAGCTACATTAAAAGATCTGCAAGAATATTTCTCATACATCATTTTAACAGCCCAATAACTTAGGACAAGTCCCCTCCTGAGCCACTTGTTCCATCCACTATGCAGCTCCGGACTATGCATTCTGTCATCTGACCATTTCCTATAGGCAGAATCTCTTTGCCAGGTCTCCCAAGGCCATTTCCATATTTGATTACAAGGTTGACTCAGACCAGGAGTTGCTGATTCTTGGAGGGTTCTTTTAAGCTTTAGTTAAAGTTCAGTTTGACCAAAGACCTAAGTCCAATTCTGGTTTCTTAAATATTTTATGAACAGTCTTTGCTGAATTTGATGCACTGAATCACTGAATGACTGAAGATCTCTTTATTCAAAGAAGCAGCAATTCTTCAATATTGACAAAAGTGACAAATTACAGTGTTAAGTGGAATCTATCTTTAGTGAGTAGTTATGACCTGAACTGCCAACAACTTCTACTGGGTGCTACTAGCAGTTGCTTTCCAATCTGTCATAATGTACTGTTCAAATAAATCTTCATGTACTCCTCAGCCAATCAGGATTTGGTTGAATCCTGAATTTCATCCAACCACTTTTTGCTATCTGGCAACATATTTTGTTCCTAAGTGCAAATCAGAAGTCGTTGCCAGTAAATCTGCTTTCATACCTTTAAGTCATATTGTCACCTTCTATGTGTACTGCCAAACTAATCAGTGTAGAAGAAGGGATGCTTTAAAATATAGACAAGGTCCAGAAAGCTGTTGCTGTTTGGCATATTTAAAAAATGAACAGCATATCTGTAGGATTTCAGGGCTGATCAACTGTATTTTCTGTCTAACATGATAAATGGAAGTAAGAAAGAAGTATGCCAGGATAGCCTGAAGAAAACGTTTTGGGTGATATGAATTTCAAGATACTTCAAGTGTCATAGCTAATTCAAGATAATTTGCTGCCTGAAGAATATGCAGAGTCTCCCACACTCTCATTTCATGTGCACTAGCAAATTTAATACAAGAGATGAATGGCAGACCATAGAATCTGAGCTATGATACCAGGAAAAACAGCATTTCATTAGGAATCCTCAGACAAGGAATCCATGACATGGATAATTATTTTATAAATAATGTTCTTTGTTTTTTAAAAAAGCAGTTTTATAGTTATGTTTGTTTGTACATCTTGTGGTAAGATAGGTGGCAAACAAATAAATACAATACATTGTAGTTTCTGGTAATTAGGACACATTTCAACAAGTACTCATGGTTCTTTCTCAATTTTTCATACATTATGTATCAAAGCATATATTTAAAGCTATGGCAGTAACACACACACAAAAACCCCCTCAACAAATGAATTTAACAATTCAGCATCAAAATCATAGGTCCCAGGAATCTTGATTCATTGGCATTAAAAATTTATTTTTACAGCTCCAATATTATAGTGCTGAATTATTATCCTACTTCATCCAAACCACCATCACTCAAAACTAGGCACGTACGCCCCTAACTACCTCAATTACAACTACAACTGGCCTTAAATGCAAGCTACTCAATGCAAGAAGCCTTGTGAATAAAATACCTGGGTACAATAAACAATCAAATCATACTAGGAAACGGTCAATATAAATTTTAAGGTTACAAGCGACAAGTTACAGTCATATAGTCACAAGTGGGAGGGCATGGATGATAAGGAGTGATGAGAAGATTAATAGTAATAGTAGTGCAGACTTTGTAAATAGTTGGACAGTGATGAGGAAATTATTTGTTAAGCAGAGTGATGGCGTTCGGGAAAAAACTGTTCTTGTGTCTGGTTGTTCTGGTGTGCGGTGCTCTATAGCCTCGTTTTGAGGGAAGGAGTTGAAACAGTTTATGTCCAGGATGTGAAGGGTCTGTAAATATTTCCACAGCCCTCTTTTTGACTCATGCAGTATACAGGTCCTCGACTGAAGGCAGGTGGATAGTAATTGTTTTTTCTGCAGTCCTAATTATTCTCTGGAGTCTGTGACTGTCCTGTTGGGTTGCAGTACCAAACCAGACCGTTATAGAGGTGCAGATGATAGACTCAATAATTCCTCTGTGGAATTGAATCAGCAGCTCCTTGGGCAGTTTGAGCTTTCTGAGTTGGCACAGAAAGAACATTCTTTGTTGTGCTTTTTTTATGATGTTTTTGATGTTAGGTGTCCATATTAGGCCTTGTGATATGATAGAACCTAGAAATTTGAAGGTCTCTACTGATACTATGTTGTCTAGTATATTGTAAGAGTGGTAGTATGGGGGCTTTCTTCTAAAGTCTACCACCATTTCTATGATTTTGAATGCATTCAGTTCCAGATTGTTGCGGTTACATCATGAGGCAAGTTATACAACCTCCTGTCTGTTTGCAGATTTGTCATTGTCTCAAATGAGACCAATCACTGTTGTGTCATCTGCAAACTTCAGTATTTTAACAGATGGATCATTTGAGATGCAGTCATTGATATATAGGGAGAAGAGAAGTAGAGAAAGCACACAGCCTTGGGGGGGCCCTGTGCTAATTGTACAGGTATCAGATATGATTCTGCCTAGCTTCACCTGCTGCTTTCTGTCTGTTAAGAAGCTTATGATCCACTTATAAGTGTGTTCAGGTACTGTTAGTTGGTTTAATTTAGTTAGAAGAATATCTGAAATGATGGTATTGAATGCGGAACTGAAGTCTACAAAGAGGACCCTTGTGTAGGTATTCGGAGATTCAAGGTGTTGTAGGATGTAATGCAGAGCCATATTAACAGCATCATCTGTCAATCTATTTGCTCAGTATGCAAACTGCATGGGATCTAACAGCGGATACATGATGGTTTTCAGGTGGGACAGTACAAGCCTTTCAAAGATTTTTATAACTACAGATGTTAGAGCAACTGGTCTGTTGTCATTCAGTTCCTTGATGGAGGGCTTCTTTGGCACAAAGCCATAAGTAAACAAAGGTCATAAGTACACCATCATAACTTCAGAATAGGTCAACCTTGGGTGTCTTCTAGTCCAACTACCTGCTCAAGCAGGAGACCCAGACCATTCCAGACAAATGGATGTCCAATCTCTTCTTAAAAACCTTCAGTCAGGGAGTATCCACAACTTCTGAAGGCAAGCCATTCTACTAATTAATTTTCTCACTGTTATGACATTTCTCCTTAGTTCTAAGTTGGATCACACCTTGACAAATGTCCATCCATTACTTCAGGTGCTTTGGAGAATACATTTACCCCCTCTTTTTTGAGACAGCTTCTTAAATATTGGAAGACTGCTATTAGGTCACCCTTAGTCATTTCCTTGGTCTATTTAACTCAATGTAATTTATTCCACTTGGTACATCCTTGAATATCATCAATACACTTAATGCCCACATTTCTATTTCTACTCCATTGATAGCTCAATTTTACCTTGAAATTTGAAGCAGGATAAAGTGCTTCATAACACCTAAAAACACTAGATTAATTTGGGGATGAAGGAGTGGTTGTGTAACACCTCATTCTGATGGAAGGTCTGATAGAATGAAAGGAACATTTGGAGAGCTATTACTACTGATACAAACTTCTGCTATTGAAACAATTGTCTTCCTGCCCTTTGCTTTACTCTACTATCATCCCAGTGCCAAAGAAGCCCTCCATCAAGGAACTGAATGACAACAGACCGGTTGCTCTAACATCTGTAGTTATGAAAATCTTCGAAAGGCTTGTACTGTCCCACCTGAAAACCATCATGTATCCGCTGTTAGATCCCATGCAGTTTGCATACTGAGCAAATAGATTGACAGATGATGCTGTTAATATGGCTCTGCATTACATCCTACAACACATTGAATCTCTGAATACCTACGCAAGGGTCCTCTTTGTAGACTTCAGTTCCGCATTCAATACCATCATTTCAAATATTCTTCTAACTAAATTAAACAGTTAGACAAGACATTCACAGTTTCTGCAATCATTCATACATTTTAGCATCCAGTTTCCTGATAATCTTTGTTGCTCTTCTCTGCATCTTTTCTAGACTCTCAGCATCTTGTTTGTGTCATGGTAACCAAAACTATACATTTTCTTCAAGTGTGGCTTTATCAGTGCAGTATAAAGTAGTATTAATACTTCACATAGTATTCCAAAGGACTGTTTTGGGTTTTTTGGCAGCTGCAGCACACTCATATTTAAGAGATTATCCACTAGGATTTCTAAATCCCTCTCATGGTTACTGCTGTTGAGGAAGGTTCCATCTATTTAAGACCTGTGTGTTTGGGTTTTTTTGCTTAAGTATAAAAGCATATTTTTGAATTACATTTTGTTGGATAAGGCCCAGTATAGACAGGGTCCTTCTGGATCATAAGCCTATCATCTAAAGTGTTGGTTATTCCTCCAAGCTTGGTTTTTTCTGCAGATTCGATGATTTCCACTTCTATCCCCTGATCTAAATTGCTTTTGAAGATGTTGAAGAAAACTGGGCCTAATAACAGAACCCCCACTGCATTCTTCCTTCCATGAAGATGTAGTTCTTTTAAGAAATACACATTCAGTGAAGGTGGTCAATGGGTTATTTGGAGATGATGCTGTCTCTCCCACATTTTTCTATCTTACAAGAAGTAGGATGTGATCTACTCTGTCAAATGCTTTATTGAAGTCCAAGTAAATTATGTCCATAGCATTTCACTGATCATTTCGAACTCACTGGTCATAAGTCAAGGACTACCTGTATTACAAAATCCCCATAACATACCATTAACAATAACATGGAGAAAATTATTCCGTCTATAAAGGTCAAGTCTAATCACTCCATCCAAGCAATAAAAAGGTACAGCTGTAAAAACAATCAAGATGCAAGCAGCTGTGTTAAAAAATATTCTTTATTTTTGAACAAATGGGTTGGATTTGATTGAGAGGAAGCTATTTATTACCAAAAGGGGAGGAAAAAGAATTGGGGAATTTACTTATTATCTTTAAAACCTGCCTTCCTTCCATGATGAAAGGCAGTTTGCATGGGATTCTGAAGCAATCTTAGATCTGTTTTTTTTTCAGGTGACTCATGAACACGCTCCATATTAAAGTATATTTATATAAATGCTATCAATCAATTAACTATTTTATCTATGGGAATTCTCCAATATGTTGCAAATATATGCAGCCAACATCTACCAAGTGGTAAATATTTTCTGTTACGTTTTTAAAGCACCTTGTATATTTATTAAAATGAAGGAGGAAGAAGAGAGAATTCTTCATGAAACATCTGAAGTAATAGCCTGTTTTCTTCCTTCTCAAATTTTGTTCCATCAGTTCATTGCTTGTTTAGTTCAGGGTTTATTTTTATGCTATTTTGTTTAATTAGTCATGCATTTCTTTTTTAAATGGATTTTTCCCCAAAGAAGTTTACAATGAAAGATAGTAGTAATATTTGATTAATTAAAAAAGTAAAACCAGGAATAAGGAATCAAAAATATTCCTGATAAAATTAAACCTTTAAACCACCGCATAAATTGGAATTTTTCTGTTTTAAAGATTAAGATTTGATTTAAGCATGATTTTCGTGTTCGTTAGAGGAAGTGAACCTGGACAGTAATGTATCATTAAGAGGATAAAACATTATCTTGGCTTCCTTCCTTTCTTTGAAAATGTTCAATGTTTTTATTTGTTTATTATTAAACTTGTGCATTACTACAATTGCTCAGCTGCTTACAATAGAACCTACATACAACTCTACCAAAAGCAGAGATCAACGTGCAGAAAAAAATGATGATGTAATACATGAAATCAAAATTCTTCTTTGAAATGATTGTCCTGAAAGCTAGCATGAAGGGAATGAGTTTGATCTCTATAGGAAGGCCATTCCCAAAGCACGATCACCCCTACATAAAAGCAGTGCTTCTATCCTTGGTCCCATCACCACCCAGAGATTTCCTACACTATTTAGTGGTCAGAGTTAGCAATCCTAAAGGTGGGTAGGTGCCAAATTACAAAATATTTTATAAGTGAGCTCCTTAAGTTACCCAGGCTCTAATGCAGGCATTGCAAAATTTATGTTTATATGCTCCTATTCCTTAGAGCTAATAAGTATATAGATCAGCACATTCTGTACCAATTGCAGTTTCCAAACAGCCTTTTGTAAAAAACATTGTTGGAGTCTAGCCTGAGGATAATGAAGACCTGAGTTAATATAGCTAAGTATTCATCTACCAGGTAAGGTCACAATTAATATATCAACTGGAACTTGGCAAATGCCCCTTTAGTTTCTAGCAGTGAAACTAGAAGGAACCGAAATTGTGAACCTGCTCTTTCACAAGAAGTGTTGTCTGCCTATAAGAAACATTACCGCTGTAGACAGGAACCTCAATGTACACATAGTAACTATGTCTTACTTCAGTTCACATCAATCTCTTCAATCATGTCTTATAGTCTCCAAGCATCAGGAAAATACATCAACAGCCTCTTTGCTATGTCCCAGAGTGGTAATATAAAGTTAGGTGACATCATTGTATTGAAAAGTTTGCACACAAAAGTTTGCACACAGGATGGCCTGACCAAGCAATATATAATTTTTAATCGGCAAAGGAGAAGGGGTTTTGGCTCCCCACATTGGATCAATCTTTCATTCATCACCATTTGAGAACATGTGCTGAGGAAGAAGTAGAATTATTCCTCTTCCTAACCCATAAACAATTCAGTGTAGTTCTCAATTATAATCTAGGCATGATCTGCCCAAGATAATAGGATGGTGGCACTCATCTCCAGCTAACCAACCGTCTTCTCAGAAGCAAAAATAATGTCTATTTTTCCCAAGTAATTCTGGGCCTAAGTCATATGAGTAGCTACTCATATGACTTAGGCCCAGAATTACTTGGGAAAAAATGAATGATGTTCTCCACTACAAGGTTTAATAGCTCAAGAAGGGATCTTGCCAGCCAAAAAAGCTATCAGTCCAGAAGCAGGGTCCCAAGCTCTTCTCCGTAGAACTGCTGCGAGCATCCAGAGAGTGGGAGGTGCTTCAGTCTTCACTTCTCACAGGCTGAGCTGAAATTGAGGAACGCCCTCCTTCTCCACGTGACTCCTCCATGCATTCCCCCCAGTTTTAGCTCAGCCTTCGAGAAGCAGGCAGCTTTTTTCTCGTTCCTTGGCCGTTTCAGGTGATCGTTGAGAGTTGGATCAGGTTTGATTTCATTTTTTCCTCTCCCTGCAAGGCTAGTGCGATCCCAAATTTAGTTGGTGGAGCGATTTCGCTCCCAGGAGGGAAGTAAGAGGTTGGAGTCCTTCCCCCCCCCTTCTAATCTATCCTCTGCCGTTCCAAGCGTGCTGGGCTCAGCCGCTTGGCCCTGCGCTGTATTTTAAAAGCGCAATTGCGTCTTCCCCCCTAGAACGCCTCAGAGGAGGCAGCGCTTCCTCTCCCAGCTCTTTCCTTCGCTCGTTTGAAGTTGCAGTGGGCTGGTGCGCTTCTGAGCTGTGCTCTCTGAGCCGGGCGGCCATTTTGGGCATGCCATTTTGTTTTCTGAACAAGTAAGGCCTTCTTCTTTTTGGATTGAGAGTGAGCTGCGAGGTATTTTTGTAGGCCCTTAGCGGGAACCTCAGGCCGCGTGGAGCCTTTGTTTTTACTGAGAGAGCACTGTGGTCCCGTGCCCTGCTGTCTCTCTTAGAGTTAATATTGTTGGCTTTCTTCCTTTGGCCCACAGATAGTTCAGAAGCGCAGGCATGTACTCTCCATGTTGTTGGGGGGCTGCCTATAGAGGCCCCTTTTTTCTTGTCTTGCCTTTCACAATTGCTTGGCCTCAGCGTTCATTTGGTCTATTTGGAATTAAGTTATTATTATTATTATTATTTTTTGCTGTACCTTTTTGGGGCTATTTGGTTTTCCTTACTTGAACCTGACCCCTTTTTTTGTATTTAATTGCCAGTGTATATATTCAAGTTTTTAATTTAGCTGCTAGAATTTTTTTCTGTTTTTTTATTGCATAAGGTTCAAAAAAAAAAAAAAAAGAGGAAGGAGATTTTTTTGAATAGATAATAGCTAGTTCTAGAATAAAATTTCTTTCAAAAAGGGGGACGTGACCCAATTTTAGGAAAACCGGTTTACATTTGTAGGCCGAACTCCTAGGCGTGCCAACCGCCATTTTCTTTCAGTACCATGGCAGAGGCTAATCCTACTGACTCTTCTCTGAAGGCCAAGTCTAAGACACACTACCTTCACAGAAGGGACAAGGATTCTTCCAATGCTTCTCAAAGAGATACCTTACGACGTCATAAGGCCCTAGAAAGGGAATTTAACAAGCAGGCTAAAGAGTCTCACTCTATAACATCTGCCTTTCCTTCTACCCCCCCCCCGCTGAGCCAACCATCTTCCTCTAGGGGCGGTACTTCCACCCGAGGCCACCAGCCCTCCCATGTACCAGAGGCAACATTTACGCCAACCGCTGCAGGCCTACGCTCTGAGGATCCTGCTCCAATTATTGTACCTGAGAACATCAGGGAATGGATGCAGTCTGCCGTCCGTCAAGGTATAGCTGAAGGAATGCAGCAGCTCGCTAGACCGGATTCCCGAGGGAGGACCCCCGAGGCTGAGTCTTTATCCGGGAGATCTCTTTCTGCACCAGCGTCACAGCATGGTCAGGTACCTCTTCACATGGATGTTCCATTCCCAAAGGGGGAGGATACCCAAGAAGAAGAGGGAGTGGGCCTTGAACCGTTCGGAGAGTACGAAGGTTCTGACAGAGGTTCCTTACAGTATTCTGAACCCTTTCTGGAGGGGGACCTAATGGAGGGAGAAATGTCGGAAGATGAGGGTCTTTCTCCTGAACAACCTGCTGTTGTGGGTCTTTTTAAACCCCATTTATTTAAGTCCTTGCTTTTTAAGGCAAAGAACATTTCAGGTCTGGCCTCTCAGCCTCCTTCTGAACCCCCTCCATCGAGTCCAGAAGGTCCTGATGACCTTATGTTTAGACAGCCGAAGTGGCAGCAGACATTATTTCGCCCCCCCCCCCAATCTTCTCAGATCTGGTAGCAAAGCAGTTGGCCTCGGTGGGTCCTTCTCCGGCCCCTTCTAGTCAGGACAAGAGGTTGTTTACCCTGGATTCGGATTTCTCAGCTATGTTAGACACCCCGGAAGTAGATGATCCGATTATAAGGCTTGCTTCCTCTTCCAATCCTATCGATGCACTAGAGGCACTGAAGCCGGAGGATAAGCGAGCGGAGATGGTGCTCCGGCGGGCTCACACCGCTGATGCCTGGGCTATCCGGTCAGCCACGGCCGCTTCCTTTTTTACCCGATCCTCCATCAGGTGGCTCAGACAGCTGAAGCAACACATTTCCCCAGCTGATACCAGAGCCCATCAAGATATTGCAAAGATCACGGCAATGGCGGAATTTGCAGCCGACGCTACCTTTCATTCGGTTAAGTTCTCATCCCGAGCTATTTCTTCCCATGTTTCTGCCAGACGATTGCTTTGGCTTCGACACTGGCAGGCTGATATTAAAAATAAGTCTAAGTTGGCTTCAGCCCCCATAGTAAAAGGGAAATTATTCGGGCCCGCTCTGGAGCCATTACTCCTGGAGACCCGAAATAAGAAAAAGTTTCTGCCTTCACTTTTTTGTAGGCAGGAAGCCAAGAGTTCCCAGTCCTTTCGGAGGGGCTCCTTTCGTCCCTCCTTCCAGTCATCATTCTCTCCTAGATTTCAGGGCTCTCCCTCATTCCGGCCGTCCTACCAGGACTGGGGCGACTCGGGAGACAGAGGCAAGAGAGGGGGCAGCTACAGAAGGCCCTTCAGGGGTTCCGGGAGTAGAGCGGCCTGCCGGCCCAGGTAGCGTTGCAGGTTTTCTTACCATAGGCGGCCGCCTCAGGCATTTTGCCGACAAGTGGGAGGAATCCACCTCTGATGCTTGGGTTACAAATTCAGTGCGCTTTGGCTTGACCCTGCAGTTTCTCTCTCCACCCACCGAACATTTCAGGGTTTCACCCATTTCTAGGAATCCTACTAAACGGGCTCTTATGACTTCTGCCATCAAACATCTCTCTGATATTAGGGCTATTCAACCTGTACCCCCCTCCCAACAGGGAAGGGGTTTCTATTCACTTTTATTCTTGGTGCCTAAACATTCCGGGGGATGGAGACCCATTTTAGATCTTAAGAGGTTAAATCGTTTTATTGTACGCCATAAATTCAAAATGCAGACTCTGCAGTCGATTTTACAGGGCATCAGAGAAGGAGACTGGCTTACGTCAATTGACCTTTCCGAGGCTTATCTCCATATTCCCATTCATTCCTCGTATTCTAAATATCTCAGATTTTGTTATAATAATCAGCATTTCCAGTATGTAGCCCTCCCCTTTGGTCTAGCCTCAGCTCCGAGATCTTTCACTAAGGTGTTGGCGGCTATTGCAGCTCACCTTAGACAAATTCCCATCCGGATCCACTGTTACCTTGACGATATCCTGGTTGTGTCCCCTTCCCGACATCAAGCCGAGAGCGATACTAGCGCTACCCTCTCGGTACTTCAGTCCCACGGGTTCTTAGTGAACTGGGAGAAGAGTCAGTTTACCCCCTCCACTAGTATATCCCATCTAGGGGCTGTGATTGACTCTGTTGAAGGAAGGGTCTTTCTCTCTCAGGAGAGACTTATTAGTATCCGCACCACTATCAGGGATATCCAGCAGACCGGGAAAGCATCGTTGCTCAATTTATCCAAACTGCTAGGGAAGCTAGTTTCCTGTATTTCCATTATTCCATGGGCTCGCTTGCATTCCAGATCTTTGCAATGGTTCCTCCTGCTGTATCAGCGTTCAGGAAGGAGCACGTCAAGGTTTATAGTGAAGGTCCCGCCGAAAGTTCTCGCCTCCCTTCTGTGGTGGACGCGACCATCTGTCAACAGAGGTCAGCTATTCCAGGAACCTCAAAAGTTGTTCTCACGACAGACGCAAGTCTTTCCGGATGGGGGGCCCATCTATAATCTCTCTCAGCACAGGGAGTTTGGACCCGTTCGGAGCGAAGTCGGAGCATCAACTGGTTGGAGCTTCGTGCAGTGTACCTGGCTCTGCAAACACTCCTTCATCGGGTAAGGGGGCGCCATGTCCTGGTCCTAATGGACAATACTACCACCAAGGCCCACATCAATCAGCAAGGGGGCACCCATTCCTTCCTTCTCATGAGAGAGGCCGAGCGACTGTGTCGATGGACAGAAGCGCACCTCTTATCCATCAGAGCGGAGCACATCTCCGGGGCCTCCAACGTCCAAGCAGACTGGCTCAGCAGGGCAACACTGGATCAGGCAGAGTGGCGCCTGTACCCACATCTGTTCAGAGAAGCAGCAGCCAGGTTCGGTCAGCCCCTAGTAGACCTTTTTGCGTCTCCGCTCAACGCGCAAACACCGAGGTTCTTCTCCCGTTATCCCTCCAGCGGAGCAGAGAATCACGATGCCTTGCGTTGCCCGTGGCCTCCCGGGCTACTGTATGCCTTCCCTCCGCTTCCATTAATTCCCAGGGTGATTCGAAAATTGATAGCCGAGAAAGCAGAGATCCTCATGGTGGCACCTTATTGGCCCAGGAGGCCGTGGTTTGCGGACCTCCGCAATCTGTCAGTATCTCCGTCATGGAGGATTCCTTTGGATCAGATTTCGCTGTCCCAAGGCCCGCTGCTCCATGCAGAGCCACAGTGGCTACAGTTGGCTGTTTGGAGGTTGAGCGGGAAAGGATGATTGAGGAAGGCTTATCAGCCCAGGTCATTAACACCATTTTGGCGGCTAGAAGGCCTTCTACTACTCGCATTTATGAGGCTACCTGGAAAAGTTTCTGTAACTGGTGCCACAAATCATTCATCGACCCACGCTCTCCTTCAGTTGCTCAGATCCTGGCCTTTTTACAAGATGGCCTAGATGGAGGTTTATCACCTAACACCTTAAGGAGGCAGGTAGCGGCGCTCTCAACGGTGGTTGCTGGCGGTCCTTTCGATCCCCTTTCCCACCATCCTCGAATCAAGGCTTTTCTTAAAGGGGCTTCTAATGTGCGCCCGTCAGTAGTGCATAGGTACCCGACATGGGACCTTAATAAAGTTCTCCTGGCCTTGACTAGATCTCCCTTTGAGCCTCTCAGGGAGGCGTCACTTCAATTTCTTACATTTAAAGCAGTTTTTCTGGTGGCTATTACTTCGGCTAGAAGGATATCTGAAATTGCAGCTCTTATCTGTGAGAAAAGATCTGCGCATTTTTCATTCAGATCGGGTGGTTTTGAGACCAGACCCAGCATTTATGCCGAAGATTAATTCACCGTTCCACAGGGCGCAGGAGTTGGTCCTGCCTAATTTTTGTCCTAAGCCTCTGCGCGAGCAAGAGAGGCAATGGCACACTCTTGATGTTCGAAGGGCTTTGTGTATTTACATTTCTCGTACGCAGTCCATCAGGAAGGCAGAGTCTCTATTTTTGTCATTTCAGCCAAAGACACTAGGCTGTAAGGTTTCTCCGTCCACGGTAGGCAGATGGATTAGGGCTACCATATCCAAGGCCTATTTAGTTCAAGATATTCCAGTTCCCAGTGGGGTTACCGCTCACTCCACCAGAAGTGCAGCTACCTCGGCAGCCTGGGCTCCTCAGGCGTCTATTCTTGATATTTGCCTGGCGGCCACCTGGACTTCTCCCTTTATAAGACATTATAAGATTGATGTTTACGCCTCAGCTGAAGCATCTTTTGGCAGGCGAGTTTTGCAGCAAGTCGGTAGAGATCCTGGGGAAGTTCCAATCCAGACGGACTCCCACCCGTAGGACACACTTGCTTTGGTATGTCCCACTCTCTGGATGCTCGCAGCAGTTCTATGGAGAATGGGTGTTGGTTCTTACCTGATACGCCCCTTCTCGTGGAACTGCGTAGAGCATCCAGCCCCACCCTGTTGGTCCATCTGTAAAGGGGGAAAACCTGTTTCGGCCAATGATTTCTAATGTTGTAGTTCATGTTGTTTAACACTTAAGAGTAGAGGGTTTTTTTTGTCCTCTCTTCATTAAAACTGGGGGGAACGCATGGAGGAGTCACGTGGAGGAAGAGGGCGTTCCTCAATTTCAGCTCAGCCTGTGAGAAATGAAGACTGAAGCACCTCCCACTCTCTGGATGCTCTATGCAGTTCCACGAGAAGAGGCGTATTAGGTAAGAACCAACGCCCAATCTATCTAATCCTCCCTAGCATTTAAGCACTCATACCTCAAGGGCAGCATCTCTGACTAAATATAAAGTTGTCCATATGATGAGAATCATTCCCTTCCCTGGTTTGATATTAAGCTGCTGAAACCTGGAAAGTCAGATATGCTATAGTTATTCTCATTCAGAAAAACATTGGTTTTTTATTGTTATGGGAAAAAAGGGTCATTTCTGAACTCTAGTGTTAGACAAGGTTCCTCTTGTCCACCTATAACACAACTGAAAAAGAACAATGGAATGATTGGGAATATGAAATTACGGGTTAAGTCCACTATAGCTTCTTTTAGAGAATAAATGTTGAACTGCTAAGACTCTGTAGATCTGGTTTAAGTGATAGTAAGTTTAACTTGGGTTTATATGGAGATTAGAGTAGCTAAACCTCAAAAAGCACTTGAAGGGTGGTGGAAAGTCGGCATGGATAAAATCTTCATTATGAAGACACTATGGTGATCTGAAATTCTGGATGTCATAGTATAATCTTCACAGAGTTTGTACAAGATGAAGAAGTTTTAAGCTTTAAAAAAATACTGTTATTTATTGATAGAAAAGTACTTCCACAATTGAGGATGAGAGTGAAGGTTTATTCTTCGATCTTGTGGATTGGCTTCCAAATATTTCATTACCAAGCTAGGTAACATCTTCAGTGAAGTTTAGGTGTTGTCAGTGTTCTGAACATTGACACTGACATCCCCTAAACTTTGTTCAAGAAGTTACATAGCCTGGTAACGAAATTTTCAGAAACCACCTTACAAGCTCTGAGAATGAACCTTCACCTTCATTCTACATCCAAGTTACAGATATTAGCCATTATTGCAAACTTCAACAAATATTAACAATATTCAGCCAAGACTTGATAGTGGCTCTCAAGACAATAATACGAGGAAGGTGAGTTTGAAGAAAAAATTAAATCTGAGTAAATGTCTCGGATAAGACCCTCCCTAAAGGAAAGAAAGGAAGCATAGTAAGACTTGCAAAATTCTGTTACTATAGCTTTTATAATAAAATTATTGACCTAATGGCCTAATGACCTAGTCTGCTCTGCCTTGAAGGACTGACACATCTCTGCCCATCTTTTTTCATGGTTGATGATATTCATTGGGAATATATCTACTACAAGACATCCACATTGCAAATTGTACACAGTGATGAACAGAAACAAGCAAAGAGTAATAACAAAACCCACTTTACTTCTAGTATTTGGAATTATAGATATAGTGATTGTTGAGATTTGTCAGCACTTTGGATTCAGTCGTATTACTTGGGAATGCTTGTGTTCTCTGTAATCCTTAATGTGATTGTATCTTTCCCTGGAATTATGTGGTTACCCTCTGAAGTTGCAATATGATCCTGAGAGAATATATGTTTGGTTTGAGGAATTGCAAGTGGTACATGCACACACAAAGTACTTTACGCCTATACCTGGAAAACAACTGATTGAAAATTGATATGGATGTGTTTCAGATTACATTTCCTCAGTGCAATGCCATTTGAAGATTATGGGCTTAGTTTACCATCTAGTCTGGTTCTTCTGGTTGGTAATTCTGACAGGTAAGTAAAGTTATTGCAAAGAGTTCCTTGCAGCATTCACATGCATGTAAATAAGCAGCAAGTCTAAATAGTTCTGGATTACAGTCTTACACCCCATTTTAATTTTGCTCTGAGTTTCATTCAAATTATAGACCTAGGTTTGCTTCATGTGACAACACAAAAAGAAACATTTGCCAGACATCTGTTATATATTCAATTATAGTGGGACTTCTAATCTCCAAGTTAGTTCTTCCAAGTCTCTCTTGTCATAAATTACATACCTCATCCCTTCTTCCATTTAAGTTGGCCCTCCAAAAAGGACTGCAGATGAATAAACTGAACTTCAAGACTAACAATTCAGCCTGCTTATCAAACTATTGATCTGTTAAGAGGATGTTCCTAATAAAGTTAAGTACTGAAGAAAACTTTTGTAAGTTTGATGTCATGAAACACTGGAATTTGTACTGTTTCATTTTCTGGGTCAACAAAAGTGACAGGCAATTAAAGGTAAAGAACTGATATGCTTGAAAAAATAAATAGAAAGGAGAAGGGAATCAGTGTCTTGGCCAGAGATTAAAAGAAAATGTGGGTCTTTATTTAACTATAAACTGTCAGGTGAAACAGACCAGGGAGAAGTACCAGGAGTGATTCAGGGACACAGTTCTTGAATTGCAGCTTTTAATTTCTCTCTGGGCTAGAATGGGATAGAAATTATGCAATAGTCCCTTAATATCCCTCCCAGCTGTTGAATACAATTACTTCTGGAATGGAATATCGCAGTGGAATTTCAGGGTTACTAAATATTTAACTACATTTTTTTTTTTAAAGAGGAATAGACCTAATTTGTCATTAGCTGAGAAGATGAAATTGGAGTCAGATATAGAGATATTTTTCATTTTAAAAACTGTACAGTTAAAATAGTCCAGTTACAAACAAATAGGAAATAACAACTGGTCCATTTGAGAGGTCAGGTGTAGTACAAGGTGCTGTGTAAAGGTGGGTATTTGTCAGTCATTTAGTTAATTGATTTATAGTTTTTTTTAAAGCTGTATCACTATAACTTCCCATTTCTGGTATGAAATATCTTGAAACTGATCTTTTAATATTCAGATTTCAAACCACTGTTCAATTTAAAAGATGAACTCATTTAAAGTCAGTTAGTCTGGAATCTTGTTTCTACCTTAGCCAAACACAGGCCTTCAATAAATCCCTAAGTTTGGCATGAAGGCAGCAGTATTTCCTTTTCCATCTGCAATGCCTAAATATTTGAATAAAAAGATTTAATAAGACATTGCCTTTGAATGAGGAAGTTCAGTTTAGTTACCATAGCTCATATCAGTTGAAAAAAACCAGTTCTCCATTATAGTAATGCCTCTAATCTGGCTTTAAAGCCACTTTTCAGCAGCCTAAAAGTTTAATAATTATTTTATTTTTTAAAGAGATGTTTATAGTGTATTTTATCTGAACAATGCATATGAGATGCATTATCTAGAATAATGCATATGAAAAGGTCAAGGCTATATTATTAAATATGTATGAACCCATCATATAAAAAATAACACCAAAAAAACAACACATTATTAAATAATATCTTAAACTGCATTGAAACCAATTAAAGATACTGTAGTCCTTGACTTAGACTTAGACTTTCCATTGCTAAACAAAGCAACTGTTAAGTGGACCATGACTGTTTTTACAAAGTTTTGCACCACAGTTGTTAAGTAAATCACTGCAGTTCTTAAGTGAATCACATTGTCGTTTAGCAAATCTGGCTTTCCCCATTGACTTTGCTTATCAGAAGTCAGCTGGGAAGATCACAATCGCGATCATCTGATCCTGGACTTTTATTATGTGACTGTGATATTACTGCAATGGTCATAAGTGTAGGACTAATTGTAAGTCATTCTTTTTCAGTGATGATGTAACTTCAAACAATTGCTAAACAAATGGATGAAAGTTGAGGACTATCTGTAACAATGCCTTAACAATTAAAATGTCTTAATCTGGTGTTGAAAATTATGATATTTCAGAGCTCTCTTTCAGAGCTAAGGAAAATATTTGTAAAGTGGTAGCTCTGTTGATGGTTGTATCTTATATGAATATCTTAATAGTTGCCTGATTAAGTATCATCACACGTAGTCCTTAACTTAATAATCAAAATTGAGACCAAAATTTCCATTGCTCAGCAAGACAGTTGTTAAGTGAGTTTTGCCCCATTTTATGACTTTTCTTGCCACAATTATTAAGTGAATAATTAAGATTGTTAAGTTAATTTCATGGTTGTTAAGCGAATCTGGCTTCCCCATTGAATTTGCCTTTCAGAAGACCTCAAAAGGTGATCACGTGAGTCCAGGACACTACAACTGTCATAAATATGAGTCAGTTGCCAAGTGCCTGAATTTTGATCATGTGACCATGGGGATGCTGCATGTTGCCGTGGGTGTGAAAAATGGTCATAAGTTTTTTTCTGTGCCTTGTAAGTGAACAATCAGCAAACAAATGTAAATCAAATATTTGTAGATCTATAAAACAGCTGAAGGGCAATATCTTCAAGAACCTCAGATTGGAAATTTTTCAATTAAGGAGTAGACTAATAAATAGAAAAATGAAGCTCATTTTTTAGTTTTATGCTGATACTCATAAAAAGATGCATTCTAAAAGTCTTTTTAAATCTTACATCCAAATGTAATTCAAAGAAAGTTAATTTCAGATAGCAGGAACAAAATGGGAAAAAACCCTAAAATGTAGAATGGCAGCGTCATTATAAGAAAAGTACATAAACTTGATTGAGTAATCAAGCAATTTGCAGAAAAAGTATTTTCAAACTTGATATTCTCCAAAAGTGTTGGGATTACATCTCCTGGTCTTCTCAACAATGGTGACAGAAATTTCTGAGTAGTGTAGCTCTGAATTAGGAAAACACTAGATTGGGAAAATTGGGGGTGGGTGGGGGGCTTTGTTCATCATATATATACATAATATGGATGTAAAAGTCTTCCAACTCTGGGTGTAATTTATTTATAAAAGGGAGAAAAGGACTCTGACAAGGTGCATAATGACAAAAGATGCTAACAAAAAAAACAAGTGCAAAGAAGAGTAACCAAGCTGATTAAAGACCTGAAGATTAAAATATATGAAGAATGGTTAAAGGAATTGGCTATGGCCAGACTAGAGAAAAGGACTAGGAGTGACATGATAGCGGTATTCCAGTATTTGAGGGGCTGCCACAAAGAGGAGGGGGGTCAACTTATTTTCCAAAGCACCGGAAGGCAAGACAAGAAACAATGGATGGAAACTGATCAAGGAAAGAAGCAACTTGGAATTAAGGAGAAACTTTCTAACAGTGAGCATAGTTAACAAGTGGAACAGCTTTCCTTCAGAAGTTCTGGGTGCTTTATCACTTGAGTTTTTAAAGAAGAGATTGGGCACCTATCTGGAATGGTATACAATCTCCTGCTTGAGCAGGGGCTTGGACTAAAAGACCTCCAAAGCAGGAGTGGGATTCAAATTTTTAACAACCGGTTCTTAGGTGGTGGGCATGGCTTGGTGGTCATGTGACTGGGTGGACGTGGCTTGGTGGTCATGTTATTGGCTGGGCGTGACCAACTCAATATCACTCACATTGAGGCATGCATCTCCTTGCCTGGCCTCTCATGATTGTGGGGATGCTGCAACAGTCGTAAGTGTGAAAAACGATCGTAAGTCACTTTTTTCAGTGCCCTTGTAACTTTGAAAGGTCACTCCACATGAGCAAAGTACCAGCAAAGGAGGGGGAAAAAACTCCAGAGAAGTTCCAGAGACAAGAAGTCTAGTCCTGCCAAGAATGTAATAAGGGTTAACGGAGAGGCAGTTTCTGTAAGCAACACCAGAATGTTTCCTTCCTGCCTGCCTTACAGGATTAGGTCAGTAATTTCTTCTAACAACTGGTTCTCTGAACTGCTTAGAATGTTAACAACTGGTTCTAGCAAATAGGTGTGAACCGGTAGAATCCCACCCCTGCTCCAAAGCAGTGGTGGGATTCAAATAATTTAACAACTGGTTCTCTTCCCTGATGAGTTCTTCCAACAACCTGTTTCCCAAACTGCTCAGAATGTTAACAACCAGTTCTCCCAAAGGGATGCAAACTGGCTGAATCCCACCACTGCTCCAAAGTCCCTACCAGCTGTATTCTGATTGGATTGAATTTATCAGCTGGAAAATTTCCACTTAAGCAATTTGAAAAGAAGTAAGCCATACATAAAGGGTAAACACAGAAATCATAAAACCTACTGAAAAAAGAAAAGCTTTGAGAGTGGTTATTTGTAAATCACATATTCTGTTGTTAAAGAATAAAGCTGCTGTTTTATAATATTTTGACGTGAGGAGTTCAATCAAGATGCAGGTCAGTCATCCAGAAATCTGTCCCATTCAATCCCTGAGCGGTCCGGCATTCTTTTCAATTGTATACTCTTTTCTGGAGTTTTGCAGCAAAGCACAAGTCAGTTGGCTAGATCTTAACATGGAGCAGTTCATCTTAACTACAACTGACATTTGGATTCCAAATGTGTAACCTTCTTTCACACTCTTTTATCCTCCATTTTATTGAAAGAGCCTTCCCTCAGCTCTTCCAAAATAAATTTTAGAGGTTACTGACTCAAGACCAGTAAATGTAAAAGTAACATCTGGAAGTGGTTAAGGTGCACTGATGTATAAAGAGAAAAGTGCTGAGGTCTTTCCTTGGCTTCACTTTCTGCAGTTCATGTGGTGAGTGGAGGAGATAAGTTGATCAGCTGCACATCCTAAACCTTTGGAGACTTCTGTACCACTTTAGAACTGCAAAGTAGAGATGGAGAATCCATGGAGGTTTGTATACATTGTATTGGAGAGATATTTTCTTCCCAATTGAAAAGATTGGTAGGATATAGAATTTTAAACTTCAGATTTTAATTTTGTGGGCTTCTTGGTATGCTCTGAGCTTGGATGCTTTTTTGCATCCATTTCATTTCCATCATGCTATTATTGATGATGTTTCCTAGTTTGATAATGTTTTCTAGTTGCAGCAGTGGCAGCAACAACAACAATATTATTAAAAATTATTACAGTAGTAGAAACTAATACAAACTGAAATATAGAAAAACAGAAAGAGCACAAGATGCAGGAAAGATTAAAAAGGGAAAATATGAAGATATATAGAAAAGAAAATATGAAGTAAAGAAAAGTAATTAAATCTTGTCAGATAAAACTTGTCCTCTTTCATATCTTATTGTAGACACACACTCTCCATATATACCAGATGTGTATGTGTGATATTGTTAATAAGCCGAATCCATTTTTTTCAAAAAAATACCTTTCAATATGTCTAATATTAGAATATTTTGCTCCATTCTGTAATTGTGTCAACTTTGTGTGCTCTTCTCTTTAATTGTAATTTTTATTTCCTGTTAGGAATTTAAGTCACCTAACAGCTATTTGGGTTGGAAATATATAAACCAGGATAGACATTTTAAAACTGTATCATTAAGAAAATGCAAAAACTGTAGTTGGGTGTGGTTTCTCAAACGGCCATAAGATGGAGCCAGAAACATGGGTTGTCTTAGTCTTCATCTCAGAAGAAGTCTCAGTGAGTCTCTCTGTTTCCTTCTGTTAGAGATTATTGCCATTCCTCCTAATTGACTGCTATTCTTGGATTTGATGTAAGTCTGTTACTGAACTGTTTTTGACACTGGACTTTGTTATTGGATTATCCCTGGATTGAAAACTGACTGATCTTACCTGTGAATGACTTTGGACTGCCTATTTTGAATTTTGCTTAAACTTTCTGGAAGTAAAAACCTACATTTACTGTACAGTGTATCTGTGTGCTGTGTGTGTATTATTCAAACACTTCTCTCAATACATCTCCCTGTATGTGCTCATTCTCCTAACAGGGAATTACCTCAATATTTCCTATAAATGTCCAATTTTTTAAAAAGTTTTTTTTAATTCAAAACAAAAGATTTTCTCACAGAAAGATTTTTTAAATAATTAATTCCAAAATATTATTCCAAATTTATCAAGATCTTTAGTCTATTTGTAATTTTCTAAAAGTAAACTTTTAATAAGAGAATAACAGAGTTGGAAGGGACCTTCAGGTCTTCTAATCCAATCTCCTGGTCATGCAGAAGACCATATACCATTCCGGACAAATGGTTGCCCAATCTCTTCTTTAAAAATTCCAGTGTCAAAGACACTGTGTCATTTCATGTCAGAAAATTTATCCCTAGTTCATGATAATCCTTGTACGTTAACAATCCAGCAAAAAGCACCTACTTTTAAGAATCCTTTACTGTAAAGGAATTATCCTTTACTGTAAAGGAATTATCCTTGCAGCAAATAGGTATAAGTGATCATGATGCCTTTTATTAAGAAATCTTCACAATTTTGGGAAGATATTAGATTTTGGTTTCTGTTTTAATTTTTCAATTCTGGTCCCTTTAAATGCTAAGTGCTCTTCATTGTAGTGTATTTGCACTTTCCTGACTCAGGATGCTGAAGCCTATATCTTTAGCTCGGACCCATTTCCTTCCTTGCCTCCTACCTATCTCAAGCATTTCAAACTTCCTGTTTTATATAACAGTAAGGGAAGAAATGCTAAAAACAAGGACTGTGATGCAACTGTTGTGCCATTAGCTCTGTAAACTCCCTAATTTCCTAGGCTGTAATAATACCTATGGAAGCTTTCAAAGCTTCAAGATACCTCTGGTCCAAAGAGTTGCTTACACTAAATTATAGTTTCCTGTGTAAACATTTTCATTCATACTGGCAAAAGGAAACAGTTGAGAATCATTCTGGTCTGCTTCCAGTTATAAGATATTTTGCTCCAAGAAGCACATTAGTATTTTAAAAGGATGATTAAGGAAATGCAGCGTTATATTTTTATTAGTCTGGAATATCAGTAAATCCAGGGAGGTTTAAATTAATCAAGGATTGAGCTTGAACTGGAAGTGTGTGAATTCAGGGTGATACTCTCCTTTTTATTCTGGCCAATATTTGATTTAGTTGAATTAACTGAACACAATTAATGAGATTAGACACCATACATTTAATTATTCCATACTACCATCACACTGGAAATTCCAAATTAGATAGAAATTAAGCACAATCCAGCTTTAGATCCAATATATTTTGTGTTGAGGACAAGAAATAGAGAATGGTTTGGCATTCAAATAAAACTTGTGAAAGGTTATTTCATACAGCTTAACTTTGAACTTAAAAAAAAGGGATAAGAGAAAAAGAAAAGAAGAATTTAAACAAGGTTCCAGAGAAGCTAAGTTTCTTCCTACAAATTACGTTTTTATAGTAATAACTATCCATATTAACAGTAAGAGAAGCAAATAAAAATGAACTGCACAAATTTGTGAATAAACCAGAGTAATGATTGGCACATAAATTGAGAAAAGAAAGAAAAAAAACAATACTGAAACTTCAGATGGGACATACTGTATTAATGCATAATGTAGTTGGGCAAAGAGTATTTCATCAGTAAAAAAAATCCTTTTTTGTGTGTGATGTATCACTCCAGACCTCTCTTCCATTCCTTGCTCTCATTCTGTCCATAGAATTAATTAGTGAGAGAGTAAAGCGAGAAACCCTGTATAGAGAAAGGTCCGAACTCCTTAGTGAGATGTTATATAAATGTGATAGGCAGACAGATGGATAGCAAAGAGGAAAATAAGAATTTTGAAAGCCAGAGGAAGGCATATAGCTAGAATTCAAAGTCTCTCTGCTCTGTCTCATGATCAACTATACTAACGCATCTCACACTTCTGATTGGTTTGGAAAACAATTTTCCATTGGCTCTCTCCTATAGAAAATATGAACAAGTTTCTGCCAGTGCATCTTAGCAGCTGAATGGAATTTCTTTTGATCAGTGATGTTTATGAAACTGCCTCGACATGGGGACACACCCTCAAGCATGGCCTGTGTAGTTAGAGCTCTAACCTTCCAAAGGCTCCCATTGTGCTATTTTACTTGCACTGTTCCAGGATGATTTCTTTTATTCTCTCTCTCCACCCTCCCCTCCCCACTTTTGAAGTTACAAAAATCATTACCATCTGTTTAAAAGCGAGCAGCAAAAACTCAGTGCTAATAAATGCCAATGTAGACCACAATGCCCAAGGGAATTGATGCAAACATTTTGGGTCATTAGTACGAAAGATTAAAAGCTATTAGCAGTGGATTAGGTGATTTAGTATTATTTCTAATGATCTTTCCAAAGATACAGCAAGCAAGATCTAGAATGGAAGAAAAACCTCTGGTTTTGTTTGTTCATGATTGCTACGCTTAAAATTAAAAATAACGTTTCACCCCCTTATAACTCAGCTGAGTTTGTGCTTTGGCAGAATTTTACCTACATCACATTGAAATTTTTTCCTCCCAAGCTAGCGTATGTTTCAACAGTTCAAATCTAGCTGAGGTTAGTGACAGTTTGAACTAGGGACTTGCTATCTCACAACATAAAGAAGTAAATGGCTTTTCTATAGATCTTCAAGAACACACCATGACATTTCTTTTAACAACTTCAGTGAATTTTATGTATATAAACATGATTTTGTCACTCTTGAATTCCAACTGAAAAAAAATTCAAAAGTTTGAATCTTGAAATTTGCCACAAGAAAAGCCTTGGTAGCCAAAATTCTCAAAAATGCAATGAAACAAAATTTGGGCTCTCACATAGTATTAAGACATAATGTTTCTTTATTTAAATATAGACTGCTTTGGTCCTGTGAACCCAGTTATTGTTGTTTGCAAATCTTGGCTTATGGGATAGTAAGTTCCAGCTATGTGTTTGTTCATGTCAGCCAATTATGATTTCTCCAACAAACTATGTTAATGAAACCATGACTGTTTGTCAGCCAGGATTTTGCCTCCTCCTTATCGCATATTATTGATTATTTTATGCCCCCTAATGTTTAAGAATATCTGCACGCTTTACTATTCTATCAGTTCATCCAAATATAACATTTCCTTGGTCAATTTTCTTTTGAGAATAGAGAAATGTAGGTGCTAAATACATAAGAGAGGGGCATAGAATAATTTGTTTAAAATATACTGATAGTCTTTTTGGTAGTCTTGCAATATGTATCCCAGAAATTAAACTCTTTGTTTTCTATATCATTATTCTATTGCTTTATTTTTATATTGCACAGAATTATTGCATATAAAGAACAGTAATGGTATTGTGAATTTTTTCTATCTTAATTTGCTAGGAGAAGGCTTACTGAGTCATTCAGGTTAACTCCCCTGGGTCTCATAAATGTAATACAATACTCAATCTCCTTTGATTTTTATTTAGTAAATACTTAAAAGCACTTAGGCCAGAAAAGAGAAAAGAATCAGGAAGTGGGGAAGATAAGATTTCTTTTAATCTTCCAAAGAAAAAATGAATACATTGAGATTTGAGGCAATTGACTAAACTCTGATCAAAGGTGAAATACTTCTTTGAAGGTTTGCTTTATTAACAATCAAAATGACACAGAAAAATTGATTCATGTAGAATTCATAGATGTTTCTTTGCCAATAACTATCAAAACACTCTGAACAGAATTGTACTAGCTTAATATATTCCCATTGGCATGCCATTTCTTCATATTCTGGAGGAGTTGTGGGGGACACTTCTTTTCCATACAAGGAAGTTGATAATGGAACTGAGTATATATCCTTAACTACACATGTCATAGAAAAGACATGGGAAGTTTTCTAATACAACTTCTTATCCAGGGCAAGAATCCTTAGGTCCTCCTAGACAAATGGGCGCCTGACTATAGTTTAAAAAGTTTTGGTACTCATGAATCCAGGAGGCAGATTGTTCCGCTTGTTCTTAACTCTCATAGTCAGGAAATTCCTCCTCATTTCAAATTTGGAGTTCTCACTATAGATCTTCCATCCCCTGGTTCTTGTCCTATTCTTGGGTGCTCTGGAAAATAGATCCATACTCTATTCCATGACAGCCCTTTAATGATTGGAAGATAGCCATCACATCTCCCCTTAGTTTTTTCTTCCTTTGGCTAAACATATCCATTTATTTTAACCATTCTATATAGATTTTAGTCTCCAAGGTTCTCACTGTCTTTGTTAATCTTCTCTGGACATTTTTCTCAGCAATTTTCTTATGTTTACTAAACCTGGACCCAGAACTCCTGATACAGTTTGACTGATGCAATGTACAGCAGAATCATCATGTAATCTTACAGCTGGTTACAGCTACCCATATCTTTATGAGAAATACTACTGTTGAGCAACTTATCATCTATCTTATACCCGTGCCCCTGATTTTTCTTAACTAAATGCAAAACTCTGCATTTCTCACCACTGAACTGCATTTTCTTGGAAAAGGCTCATTATTCAAGTCGATCAAGACTCTGTTGACCTTGAACATGCCATCTGAGGTGTTAGCAATCCCTCCCAACTTTGAGGGCACCATACACTTCAGTAGGTTAAAGAAAAATGAAAGGTAACAGAGCAGAACATGCATTATTTGTAACAAGTAAAGTTCTTTGTTTTTAAGACTTAACTGATGTATGGTCATCTGATTTTTTACTGTTCCTAAAAATTGGCTTGAGGAAAGGAAGGTGTGGGTCATATTCTAAATGATAGCAAAGATGTGATTTTAATGGGGTAGATCTGTCCAGACATCATTCATAGCTCCAAAGCAGAAAGAAACAGAAAAGAATTTGCTTTGCAATTGGTTAAACTGCAACCTGAAGCTACATTTAAGGATTAAATATTTGGATCTTCTTCAGTTCAGAAACTCTTTCTCATTTTAACATTTAAAACAGAGTCAATCCCAACACAGCTGAAATCTGAAGCTCAGCCTGCGAAATTTACCAGTGCTTGTTGAGCTCAAGATCAGAAGGTAACAGAAGCTAAATTATGGGCTTCTTGGATATTAATAGGTTTTGGTGTCCTTCTGCATGTAATGATTTCAAAATAGTACTTAAGGTTTGGGAAATCACCCAGAGTTCTCCAGGATTGGTGAGCTGATATGTCCTATAAAACTTTCAAAATGTATAAAGTAAAATATAAAATAAGTACATTTATGCCATATTCTCTTTCAGTATTTATACGCCATTTTTCTGCTGAAGGATACTTATAGTTTATAACAGCTGTGAGACTCATGACACAAAATACAGTATGTAGTTTCACACTGTTGCATGATGAGATCTCATTTGTTCTGGTACAGTGGATGACAGAGAGATGAACAATCAACTCAAATAGCTGCGCTATATGAATTCCACTTAGGAATTCTACTCATCCTTGCCAACCATGGCATTAAGGTGTCCCACTAATAATTTGCAAAGGTCGTGACATTTCCTTCATCTATCCCAGCTAAGTACAAAGGAGAGATCAGATATTTCACTCTTGCAGATATACTTTGTCTTAGCTCCTAATATACATAGTTCTGTGTTACAAATAATAATTATATAAATTGGAGATATTAGATTGTGTTAAATGTATGAAGCTGATTAAGGTCAGTGATTGGTGCTTGTTTTCTTGCTGGCAGATGATGCTGAATGGGAGGAGAAAAGCACCTGGGGATCCATTAATCACAGCCCTTCAATAATCCCACCACATAAGTTGTGAGGACACTAGTCACCAGCCTGTTACTGGGGCAGAATAGGACTTGGCCATTGGGCATCAAAATTTATGTTGGCACACCTAATTGCCAGTGCATGGATTATAGATGGGTGTGTTAGTATGATTGTGATAAAGAACCCTGAGTGGAACAGATTTTTTACAGATATCTTTGGTTGATTATCAGCTTTTTGTAGGTACATAAGTGAACATCTCTAAACATTTATCATCTTGAAATGTTGCAAGAAATGTCATCTGGAAGTTTGTTCTGAAGCTCTTTCTTCCTCAATGGTTCGCATTTCCAGTAATTTGAAGTGAATGTTTTTGCAGACTATCTCATGGTTTAAGTTTAGGAAAACAGTTCCAGTTGCAAGAAAATATTTCTTTCTCCCTGAACCATAAATTTGTAACATTCTGTCTGAAGGTGACTTTATTCCTGTACTATAACCTGTACTCTACAATGTGATCTTTGGTTACACCCAGGGTGCTAGATTTATATCTACCCCTTAATAATCCTTTTATGTGTATAATGCAGTAATTTCCTCTTTCCCTTTTACAGCATTTATATTAATCCCAGTTGCAAGAGGGAAGGAGAAAAAAGACAGCAGTATCCACATGGGTGAATATTTTTGAGTGGGCTCCAACATATTGGCTCTTGAATTCTGGCAGTTGAAGTCCACCATATTAAAGTTGCTTTAAACACTGCTTCAAAGAAATCTCTTACATTTTAAAAAAGCCCTGCTTGTTGATCACAAAGCCCACTCCTTGGACATTTTGAGTTATGAAATGGCCAACCAGCTGCATCTGCAAAGCTCACAAGCAAGGAAAGATGAGCAATAAATCTTTCATTTTCTTCCAGTAGCTGCTATTTAAGGAAATCGCTTGTTCCTTTAGGCATGTAACTAAGCCTCTTTAAAAACAATCTTAGTTCATGTCCTTCACCACAGCTGAGGGCACCAAAGCTATGGAATGCATACTATAACAAAATACTTATTATGGGCCCTAAATTTTCCTACTCATTTACTTGTTTGATCGCTGCTGAAATATACACATATCTTTAAGTTAGGGCAGTTGAGTTTCTTACTGTATTTGTTACATTTTTGGACCAGTAAAGATCAAGACGGCTGTAGAATGAGTCATACCAATTACCAACAAGGTTGGAATAGACCCATTCTTCTCAACATGGCTGAGTTCACCATTGCACCAAGGTAATTTTGTATATTCTTTGATTTCCAGATTGTGCCATAATTTATTGATTTGTATATAGTTTAAGAACTGGTTTAGAAACTACAGACTGCAGAAGTCACACTAAGATGAGCTCAAATAAATGATATCGTTTTACATACTAGTCAGTTTAAACATTGTAGCTAGTCTGTTATGGTTTATTAAAAATCATCATTAAAATTAGTATGTGCAGGTAGACATAGTTTGGACTCGTGCACTTCGATTCTGGCAAAAAATCTCTCCCCAATAACATTGCATTGTCTTTCATTTTAGCTTTTTCCCAACCTAAAAACATTGAAAGATAAAAGTCAGCCTGCCACCTCATGGATATAATTGCTTTATATTCTTACTTTATGATGGTGTAAGTTGCTCATAATCACTTCATAATGAAATACATAGCATATATATTTAATAAACAAACAGATAAATATTAACAGAGTTAGGCTTGTACTTGTTTTTTACCCATCCTTCTAAATTCTTTATCTGATGGACAAAATGGGATATTTTATCTTCCAATTAACTTATAAAATGACTTCTAGTCCAATATTAAAGATTATAACAAAAGGAAATCCAAAATTTTTCTTTCTTCTTTTTTAAACAGCTGTGATGTCAAGTTGGAAGAATCACAGTTTCTTGTTTGTTTACTTTATATCTCCACTGCCATACTGCATGGATTCTATTCCAGAATTTATCGACATGTCCATGGTGTAATCTTATAGTTCATGCAAATGAAAGGCTGGGTTTACACCCCACTGTTTGAAAAAACTTCATTTTCTGAATATTGCTTTGTCCAGCTGAACAAACTTCCTAGCAGATGTTTGGTGTATGATAATTGGATTTAGCTGAAAGCACAGCTCCTGTCTGGATGTCCTGCAGTGTGAACTTAAGATACCTTGCTATATTCATCCTTCTTATCAAGAAAGTGGCTTGGTATATAGAAAACATTGGAGGAAATTATACACATTTGAATGCTACATTTTTGTTAGCATAGGGTGTATGTGTGTGTGTGTGTGTGTGTGTACTTTTTTGAAGAATCTTTATTTCCCTCCTATAAACAAGCATCAGGAATAAACTGTCATGACATTGACATGAGAACATGTGCATGATGATGCCATCATGAAAATATTGCAATTATTTGCATTGCAATATCTGACATAAGTCCATTAGTCATAATTAGTTACCCTGTACATGTTGCTAATTTCTTGCCCCCTTGCTTCCGCTATTATCCCCAGACTATAAAGGTAAATATTTCCCCTGTCCAGTCATGCCTGATCTGGCGTTAGGGAGTGCTCATCTCTGTTTCTTAGCTAAGGGAGCCATGTTCTCTGAAGATACTTCTGTGGTCATGTGGCCAGCATGACTATACAGTGAAGCTCAGGGAACATTGTTATCTTCCCACAGAAGTGGTTGGTACCTATTTATCTACTTTCATTTGCATGTTTTCAAACTGCCAGGTGAGCAGGAGCTGGGGCAGGAATGGGAGCTCTCACCATTGTGCAGCCCTCTAATCTTGAACCTTGGCTGTCAGCTTTCCAGATGACAACCTCTGCGTCTTCAACTGCTGAGCCATTGAGCTCCCCTCCTCAAACCATGTAACACTGTAATTTAACAATATCTGGAGGACATTTGGGGATTCTTCATTCCTAAGAACATGTGTAAGTTCTTGTGTGCAATATATGGTTTTAACTACCACAAAGATATGAAAATTTATTAAATGGAGGTGATATGACAAGATCTAACATTTCAGCACTGAAATAAACCCTTATTGGGCAATAGGGAACAATAGGCTATGAAAAATCAACCAATATCCTTTTTGCAGATAGTCTGTTTTGTGCTAAGGAATGGTTAAATTGGATATTGTACTTACGAGACAGCATGCAGCCATGACTTGATTTTTGTTTACTGAGTTATAAACATGGGCTATCTTAATGACCATGCATGAGGATAATTCCATATTCCCTGATTAGAAAAGGAGTAATCTAATTGTAAGGCTAAAGGCTTCAGAAAAATAAATGTTTGGCACCGATAACAAGTACTGCTAAAGATGTTTGCTTGGCATTTTTAGCTCACACTATACAACACCGTATTGATACCCCTGCAAACACAATAAGATGCTTTCTTTTCTTTTTCTAAAGAAAGGAAATTCAACATAACTGAGGCTTTTCTGCTCTGACATTAGCATTCTTGACAAAGGTTAGTAGCATTGCGGACACAGAAATGACAAGTTCCTTGTCAGTTATGTACAAATGACCCTTGTTAGGGTGAAAAAGACAGCTGAGTACATCCTGACTGCTGGATCTGTAAGATGTATGTGCATCCATTGTCTGATAATTAGTCCTTTTGAAATGGCACTGGACTTCTGGTTCCTGAAATATATATCCTGGCCAAGAATGCTGGCTACTTTCACTGCCCCCTCCCCCACACTGCAGAAGAGGCCTGTTAATTGCAGTGGTTCACTTCCTATATTCCACTGTGTTTAGACAGGAAAGAGAAAAATCAATGAAACAAAGACCATGAAAGTTTCCACCGATGAATTATTGCCTTCAATGTATTGTTATCAGCAGTAGGTTTGAATATTAAATATGTTACTCTGTTTAACTAGAATGGCCCATGCCATTTTGTTACTTATTCTCTAAAAATCTTTAACACATCCTACTTTATTTGCAAACACAGCATGTCAATCACCAAATATCCTTACTAAATCATAGTTCAGAGAAAATCAGGTAGGTTAAAAGAAATCTGAAGTGTACTCAAAATTGGTTCCATTAAATAGTTGTTTTGATGCTTCAACCTTAGTGGTCTTTGCTAGCAAACATTCAATAAATGTTTTTGCAAGGCCAGAGTGTAATGACAGCAAGAACAATCAACCAGTGGAACAGCTTGCCTGTGGGTACTCCAATACTGGAGTCTTTTAAGAAGACTGGACAACCATTTGTTTAAAATGGTGTAAGGTCTCCTGTTTGAGCAGGTGGTTGGAATAGAAGACCTCCAAGCTGCCTTCCAACTTTGTTATTCTGCATTCTGATCCCATGCTTTGTATCTTCCATATTACTTTTCATAGCTGTTATCTTCCCAGGAATTCTAGGAATAAAAATTTAAGGCATTGCCACAAAGAAAAGAGGGTCCAAAGCACTTGAAGATAGGACAAGAAGCAGTGGATGGAAACTAATCAAGGAGAGAAGTAACTTAGAACTAAGGAGAAATTTCCTGAAAGAATAAGTAATCAGTAGAATGATTTGCTTCCAGAAATTGTGGATGTTCCAACTGTTATGTTTGGAGCACGGGTGAGAAAGAATGGAGACAAGCCTCTGAACGGTGAACTTCAGCTCTTTATTTACATAGTGACTTCTAATTTCTATAGGAGTTTTAACCCGCCAATAACCAACGAGGAGCGCTAGCTCTCATAACCAAGAGGAACTCTCTGTTAAGGGCCAATCAGATTCCCCGGAGCGGGCCAATCCGATCCGGCCGTTTAACAACCAATCAGAAGTGCAGGGCCAGAACCCTGCACTTTACTCCAAGCTCACGCTTTATTAAAACTTTATACATTCACAACACCCCTTCCCCCTGGCTTCTGTTTGCAGGGCGCAGTTACATAGTCCTTTAGGTAGGATGGTTGTTTTATTAGTCTCTTTGATTTTCGCTGTGTCATTTGGCTGCAGTCACGCTGAGGTAGATCGTTGTTTGGCAGTGGGGCTGTTTCTGGTTCAGAGTTCATTTCCCTGTCGTTGCCCATGTTCTCTGTAATTCACTGAGGTTCGACTGTTTCCCTCTCTGGTTCCACTTCCTGAGTCTCTATTATACCGTCGTTCCCTTCGAACGGGTTTTCTTCTTCTTGGAATTCATCTTCTTCCGTACCTCCCCCCCCCTCAGTCTGGTCATAGGGGAGTTCAGGACTGCCCACCGGGAGCCGCGATCGTAATTGATCGATATGGCATTTCCATAGTCTATCGTCAAGGCATTGTACAAGTTGGATCTTGGGCCGGTTACACGAACTACTGTCGCCTCCACCCACAATGGGTCACCCGATAGGTTTTTAGTGTATACCAAATCTCCTACCTGGAAGGCATGACAGCAGCTGCTGGATCCTATTGGTTTTTCTGGTTTGTAAGTTGGGTGAAACCGGTCGAGGTGGGAGTGGAGTTTTCGTCCCATTAGCAGTTCGGCGGGAGTTTTGTTGGTGACTCTATGTGATGTGATGTGTTGTAAAAAAAGGATTCGATTGATCTTGTCGTCAATGTTGTCGTAGTCTACCTTCTGTAAGGTTTTCTTCACAAATTGTACCATGCGTTCTGCTTTGCCATTGGTCGCAGGGTGCGCAGGCGAGGTGAGCGCATGTCGAATGCCGCGGTCAGCGAGGTACTGCTCGAACGACAGTGCTGTAAATTGGGGCCCGTTAACGGATACCGGGACGTCTGGTAGTCCGTGGGTTGCAAATAGTCTTTCCAAGGTTTTGATAACCGCCTCGGAGGTTGTAGTCGTCATGCGATGAATCTCGAGCCAATTTGAATAGGCGTCGACGGTAAGTAGAAAGGTGTGGCCTTTGGTCAGCCCCGCGAAATCCAAGTGAATTCAGGACCAGGGTCCATGTGGTGTCTCCCATTCAGTAGGAATGGCTTTAGGTGGGGCGTTGCTCACTTCCTGGCAGTTTGGACAAGCTTTAACCCAATGTTCGATTTGCTTGTTAATGCCCGGCCACCATATGTAGCTTTGTGCAAGGGCTTTCATTCGCACGATGCCGGGGTGGCCATCATGCAAGGTTCTCAGAAGCGCTTTCTGGAGTCGTTCTGGGATAACGATTCTATCGCCCCAGATGACACAGCCTTTTTGGGAGAACAACTCGGTTTGTCGAGTCTTGAATGGTGTGAAGTCATCTGATAATTGGTCCAATGGCCATCTGCGTTCTACCCAGCTTAGTACTTGCACTAAGGTGGGGTCACGTTTGGTTTCTTTCGCGATATCTCAGGCAGTTAATGGCGGCGAGTTGAGTGCCTCAATTTGCAACGTGGTTACTGTTGGTGCAGGATCGTCAAGAGTCTCTGGAAGTGGTGCTCGGCTCAGTGCGTCGGCGTGGGGAATGGCTTTCCCCGGGCGGTATTGCAGCCGATAGTTATAAGCAGCTAAGAATTCTGACCATCGAGTCATCCTAGGGGATAATATGTAGGGAGTCGGCTTATCTCCGGCTATTATCCCCAATAATGGTTTGTGGTCAGTCACGATAGTAAAAGCCCGGCCATACACGTACTCGTGGAATCTTTTAACGGCTGACACAATTGCGAAGGCTTCTTTATCGATTTGTCCATAATTTCGCTCAGTTTTTGAAAGTGTCTTTGAAAAATATGCAATAGGGCCTTCGTTCCCATTAGGCAGTACATGGCTCAAAATGGCGCCCACTCCGAAAGGCGAAGCATCACATGTTATATTTAACGGCAAAGTCTCATTGCACTGCATGAGTACAGAGTCAGAAGTGAGCAGTTTTTTCACGTTGCGGAACGCCTGTTCTTCTCGGTGACCCCATAACCAATTTGCTTTCTTATCTAACAACCGGTGTAACAGTTCAGCGACCGTTGCTTTATGTGGTAAAAATACATTATAAAAGTTGATGAGGCCTAGGAACGCCTGGAGATCAGCCTTGTTTCGTGGCCTTGTTTTTTATTGCCCTTAGTTTACTTTTAGTAGGGTGAATACCCTGGCTATCAATTAGGTACCCTAAAAACGCAACACTGTTAGTACACAATTTACATTTGTTTTTCTTTACTTTAAGACCGGCCTCTTGGAATTTTTTTAGGACTAATTTTAACCGGTCCTGTAAGATTGTTTTTGTAGGGGCCGCTATTAATACATCGTCAAAATAGGGGACCACGCTCTTAATCCCTTGTAATAACCTCTCCATAAGGCTCTGAAAAATCCCTGGGGCTACACTAACTCCGAATTGAAGCCGGGTACATTTAAAGGCACCTCGGTGCATCACAATTGTTGTGCCAGTGCCGTCTTTTCATTAACAGGTAGTTGCTGATATGCCTGAGCTAAGTCTAATTTAGCGAAGACTTTCCCGACCCCCAGGGAGTGGAGGAGATGCTGCACCACCGGCACTGGATATGCATTCTGCTGTAGGGCGTAGTTCAAAGTGGCCCGGTAGTCCCCACAAATTCGAATCAACCCGTCTGGCTTAATGGGTGTTACGATTGGGGTTTCCCAGGGGGAGTGATCGATGGGCTCTAACACCCCCTGAGCTATCAGCTTGTCGAGTTGTTCGTCGATTTTCGACTTTAAGGCAAACGGAACTCGACGGGGCTTAAGTCGGATGGGAGCTATTTTTGGGTCTAGACTGAACGAAATTGGGGTCCCCTTGTACTCACCTAAGCTGTCCGTGAAGATGTCCCTGAACTCATGGATGAGGTCTCCCTCCCAGTCACTTCCACTGACTTGGTTTATGCCGGCCACTTCAATGCCGAGTGGCGTGAACCATTGGAGGCCTAGTAGGCTAGGCCTGTCTCTATCGATGACAGTTAGTGGTAAGTATGCTTCTTGAAGGAGACTTGGACTCGGCAGGAATCAACGACGGGGATTCGATTCCTTGGTAGTCCTTGAGGATGAGTCTTTGGAAGCGGAGATCTTGGCATTGAATCATGGGGATGAGTTGTTTAAGGGTCTTCCAGGACACCATCGAGAGGGACGATCCCGAGTCGACTTCCATGTGGCAAGGCTGGTTCTTGATGGCTACTGTGACTCGTATTTTCTTGGTGTCTAAAGCTGAGGCGTGACCGATAGTGATAGTATGGTGAGCCTCTTCTCTCTGCAAAACTCGATTTCTGTAGGAGTGGTTTACTAACTCTCGCCGTACAGAACGGTTTCCTGTCGATTGGTGATAGTTAGTCCCTTTTGAGGCCTGGCTGGGTCCTGGTAAGCTTTGGCAGACCCGTCCGATGTGGCCTCGCTTCCTGCACTCATGGCAGAGCGCGTCGCAGAATTTGCATTCGGACCTGGCATGGTTGGCCCCACAGCCAGTGCAAGGGCATAAAGGCTTCGGGTGGTGGTCCCGGTCGGACCGCAGTCGATAGACCCCTTCTTCATCACTGTCTGACGACAAAGAGAGGTCCTCGTGGTGCGTCGTTGCACGCTGCCCTTCTGACCTGGATAAAATGTCGCTTGTCGGTGGTGGTACCGGAGCGCGGTTTGGGCGTAGTTGTGCAGCCGACTTCCTGGTTGCTTCTGCTGCAGTAGCATTGGCGATGGCGTCGGCAAGGCTGATGTCGCCTTTCGCCATCAGCTTGCTTTGAACGCCTGGTGCATCTAGTCCCAGAATATGCGATCTCTTAGTCTTCTTCTAAATCAGTGAATCCGCAGAGGCCTCCCAAATTTCGGAGGTCTGCTATGAGGTCGGCCACGCTTTCTCCCTTTCGCTGGCTCCTCTGATAAAACTCGTGCCGTCTCACGAGCGTAGGCACGGTCGGTGTGTAGTGATCTCGTAGGAGAGGTTCGAGGTCGTCCCAATCCATCGCCTTCACTTCTCGGGGTTTTGCTAGTGCTTTAGCCATCTTAAATACGGTTGGACCGCAATGCTTTAGGAACACCGCCCGTTTCTTTCCTGATGTGGCTTCCTTTAAGTTGTTGGTTTCTAAGAACATTTGGAAGCGATCCATGTAGGACTCCCAGTCCTCCTGTACTGGATCGAACGGAGCAGGTGGTACGACGCCACCGGACATGGTTCCGTTGTGTAGCGTCGTCTGTCACGTGCTCGGTGTTCTTCGAAGTTTCGTTGGTTCAGATGTCTCCACATTCCACCTTCGTCGCCAGTGTTATGTTTGGAGCATGGGCGAGAAAGAATGGAGACAAGCCTCTGAACAGTGAACTTCAGCTCTTTATTTACATAGTGACTTCTAACATCTATAGCAGTTTTAACCTGCCTTATATAGGCAAACCCCATAACTATTAACCAATAACCAACGATGAGCGCTCGGTCTCATAACCAATAGGAACTCTCTGTTAAGGGTCAATCAGATTTCCTGGAGCGGGCCAATCCGATCCGGCCATTTAACAACCAATCAGAAGTGCAGGACCAGAACCCTGAACTTTACTCCAAGCTCACGCTTTATTAAAACTTTATACATTCACAACACTAACACTGGAAATATTTAAGAAGAGATTGGACAATCATTTGCCAGAAATGGCATAAGGCAGGGGTGTCAAAGTGGTGACCCTTGGGCCAGATGCATCACATGCCCACCCATGTGATGTCATGTTTCATGATTGAGTTTGACACCCATTGTATAAGGTTTCCCACGTGAGCAGGGTTTGGATTAGAAGATATCCAAGGTCCTTTCCAAATCTATATTCTGATACTATGCTTTGTATCTTCCACATTAGCTTTCATAGCTGCTATCTTCCCAGGAATTCTGGGAATAAAAGTTTATTTATGTATTTATTTATTAAAATTATTTGCCACCTCTCTCAACAATGTCTGATAGGCCATCATTGACCATTTGTTTTATATATTTTAGATACTCAGGTTGATTAGGGATTTAGGCATAGAGAATCACTCAGTGTCCTCCAGATGTTGCTGAACTATAACTCCCAATATTATTACCATTGACCATGCTGGGAATTGGAGAGGAACAACATCTGGAAGGCTAGTGAAATGTTTGGCCCAATTGACCATTGGAGTATGATATGGGCCCACTCAAAAATCACATCTATTGTCAGAAAGACAGTGAGGCTCCCTATAACAATAACATCCCAGCCAATTGCATGTCTCAGTACAGTTTAATAAGCTACACATTCCTGTTCTATATTTTTTCCCAGGAATGTCTCTGAATTATATAGAGCAGGGGTTTCCAACCTTTGTAACTTTAAGACTTGTGTACTTCAACTCCCAGAGTTCTGGCTGAGGAATTCTGGGAGTTGAAGTCCACAAGTCTTAAAGTTGCCCTGGTTGGAGACCCCTGATAAAGGATACCAAGCACATAAAATATAAACCTTTAAAAACATAAAGAATAATTTTAAACAATAAAGTTAGTTAAGTATTTTAGCAGAACTGAAGGAGGTAAATGAAGGCATCATTGTGGAGCTCCAAAATCTAGATGCTGGCCAAGAATTGAAGAAGTTTGTTAAATTAAAGATAGATCTTGTTGGATGTTGATGCAGTATCTGGTGACAAACGATAAACTTGAACATTCATGGTTGGTTCCTCTATTTCTCCATGCCCTCTGCTTTTGATGCCTGTCTTTTTGGTTGAACACAGAAATCCAGCTTCACCTGGCATTTTTTTCTCTCCTTACACCACCTTACTGTTTATCTGCGAGACTTTCTCCCCATCAGCTAGAGCCCTGTTGATCTGGGCAAATGTATTATTGTCCTGTGATATGTCTTTCAACGCACTGATATTGTAACTCTATATTTATTCCAGCTATAATTAAATGGAAGCAGAGAAGCCTGCTTGTTCTGCACTAAGAAAGCAATGGACATTTACACACACATCCACACACACTGACAAATACACGCCACCCCAACCCCCACCAAGGTTGTTCTTTAGCAGCAACTGTGTTACTTAATATTGTTGACAATAAATAAGTTTGCACGGTAAACATAATTTTTCAAAATCAGCTATGTTCATCCAGATGGTTTAAAATATGTTGGCAGGCCAATTAGCCTATGTTCATATATATATGACTACAGAAGTTTGTTAGATGACATATGGTGCCTATTTTCTATTTTATGAGGGAAGACTGTCATTTCTAGCTTTATTGTGAATCCTGCATGGATCCCCTGCATGAATTGCCCCTGTGACTATGTAAGACCAATAGGGAAGAAGCTAAACACCAGATTACAAGAACACAAGCAAATGGTCAGATGAGGAGACCCGGACTCATTGGTAGCCTAATGTAGTGAACAAGGACATACATTCAATTGCATGGCTACTAAGATTGTTGGCCAAGCAGGTACAAAAATAGCCAGGAAAATAATTGAAGCACGGGGAACAGGAATGCTGATTTACCATCAGCTTACCAGGAATTGAGGAGTTGGCAACACAAAGAAGCAACAGCCAACAATTTAATAACTGATCATCAACACCCCAATTTAATAAACCACACACAACCAGGCACAACAGAAATACTGGGCATAGAATAGCTCAAAGCACACATTCTGGTGAGAGAGAAGTTTCCTAAGGATGCATTCCTGTCAAACGCAACAAAAAGTTACCTATTTATCTACTCACATTTGCATGCTTTCAAACTGCTAGGTGGCCAGAAGCTGGGGTAAATAATGAGAACTCACTCCATTGCACTGCATTCAGGTCTCAACTTTGAAGATAAGAGGGAAGAGGGGGAAAAGAAATACATCACTGCATAGGCTGAAAGCAAATCAGGTAACTGATTTCAGGGCAGTGCAGAATGAATAGGCAGGTAGCTAAACACAAGCCTGTCTTGTCTCATTTGGAAATAAATGAATTAATATGCAATACCATCTCAAAGAAGTACTCTTGTAGGACTATTTTACAAATCAGTCGAGCCTTAAACGCACCACTGACCAAGATGAAAAACCATTCAGAAACCCTGACTTTGCAAAATGCATTGAGACTCAAATTAACTGTATTTTACCAAGACTGATACATAGTGTGCTTGGTCTATGGTTCAGTGTGTGGTACACATGTAGCCAATTACATTATTAATGAATCATGGCTATGCATACTAGCTTTCTTGGAGAAAGGCACGATATAAATATATAGGAGAGATAAATACAAAGATAATTATAGAGTTACTTGGAAAGTAATTAACCAGGAACTCTCTTGTGTATTTTAATTCTTCCCAACTTATTCTGAAAAATATTTCAGCATAGGAAAATAATAACTATAATTACTTGGTCCAGCATTCTCCAACTGAGTGTGCTCACCATATTTTGGACTCCAATTCCACCGTCCTGTATGGAACACCACTAATTGTTAAGAGTTTTGCACAAGATGGAAAATGTATTTAGTTTTGAACTAAAAAATAGTTTCAGTAAACATATCAGAAACAAAACCTGAACAGGTACTAAACTAATGTTTAAATCCCCCCCCCACACACATTTCCTCCTCCTCAGAATGGCCCGTGCATTGCTTGCAAACATCTTTTCCTTCCTTCCTTCCTTCCTTCCTTCCTTCCTTCCTTCCTTCCTTCCTTCCTTCCTTCCTTCCTTCCTTCCTTCCTTCCTTCCTTCCTTCCCCCTCCCTCCATTCCTCCCTTTCTCCCTCCCTTTCTTCCATCCTTCCTCCCTCCCTTCCAAGGTCCCTTCCAACTATGTTCTTAATACATCATTGCACCAAAACTCTCTCGCTTGCTTTTTTCTAACTTTTGTCTTTTCAAATTATTTTCACTTTGTAGTTGAGACAAAGCAGTACCAAAGTATTCAAAATATGAATATTTTAGTTTGGACAGATAATCTCAAACTTGCTGCTCCACACACAGAAAGTTTTAGCAGTTTGGGGAACTGTAATTCAGCACTCAAAAGACTCAAATTAGGGAAGTTTGATCTAGATAATATTCAATCACCTTAAATATTTTTTGCAATAGCATGGGACCAGTAAGACCCAATGCATATATTCAGAAATACCATGATTATGTTTTCCTAAATAAGCAACATCATTTTGAACATCCAAATACTTCAATTCAGTCAACCTTTCCATGTTAACTACTACCAACTCTATGAATGAAAAAGAAATCCATTACTTTGTAGATAAGGATAGTATAGTATATATTGGAAAAATGGCCTCTTACTTATTATCTCAAGAGACTAGAAACAGTTCCTAATTTCAATCTCTTTTTTTTTTTGCCTTTCTTACTTATATATGTTTCTCAGTAATTAAAAGTAAATGTAAAGGTTTCTCCCTATCCATCATTTCAACTATAGGGGGAAGCACTCATCTCCGTTTCTTGGCCAAAGAAAGCAGTGTTGTTCAAAGACATTTCTGTGGTCATGTCAGCTGAGGCACATGGAATGCTGTTACCTTCCTACCAAATAGTTTGAATAGTTTTTTTAGTCAGATTATTCACCTCAACCATATTACTGAGGATTTCTTCAGCTGATTTATCTCTGCTTGCCTGTTGTCAACTTACAATGAATTTAGCTGGATCAGATATTCTCTTCTATGAGTTTTCTACAAGACTTCAATGGTCTCCAGGTTTTTTAGCGTCTGGGCTAGGAAATGCCTTTTGGACAGAAGATTCTAAAGAATTGAGGAAGAAAACTCAAATGATTGCACAGAGAAACCTGACTTACGTGGACCAGAGCAACATACTTCAACTATTCTTCATGTTTGACATTTCAGAATAATTTTATGTATTTATTTGTGGCATTTTATCCCTTTATTTTTTGCCAACTCAAGATGACCCACATACTTAATACTTCCTATTAGTAGTAACCCTATTTTCCTCAAACCCAGAATACCATGAGATGGATTGGGCTGAGAGAGAATGACTATCCCAAAGTCACTCAACTAGCTTCATGCCTAAGGGAAGACCAGAACTCACACTCTCCTGGTTTCTAGCCAGCATCTTATCCACAACATCAAACTGGCTGTATAATAACTGGGATCAGTGAAAGCCAAAGTCCTACAAAATTTAAAGTCCACAATTTTCCACCATTTAGCCTGGACATTCTTTACTCTTTGGGTTTATGCTTCATTTATTTGTCCAAATGTGGTTCTTAAAGGTAGTAGAGTACATGACTGCAACAAGGAAGAACCTGGAAATTCCACTTGTCTTTTAATCTGGGTTGATAGCTAGTTATTTATGAACAGGATCCTTTAAACAAATATATACACTTACTCAGATCCATATGTACCAATTTATGCATTTATTTAGTATCAATATAGTGGTCCTAGACATGCAGCCCTCCTGGCTAATTTATGAAGTAATGGGTTCCAGTAGAGAAACTTTCTTGATCTTGATCTATAAAACTTCCTGTACTGTATTTTTCCAGTTTACTGCCTTTTGTCTGATTAAAATTAAATAAAAATTAAAGTTAAATAAGTACTGATTTTATTGCTTTCTTTTAGAGAAACATTCCTCTACCCTTGAATGTTTCCTATTTTTAATCTCATTATAACAAAACAATATCTAACTTCTGACATACAGTACAGAGTCTATCAGATTTACCTATGAAGAATGGTACTCACCAAGAGAAAAAATCAAAGTTAAATCAATATATTTGGCAGCATCTGTGATGTTGAAAATGACTTAAATAAAGCAGCCAGTAAATCTCTTTTGTGAAGTTTTGTTTAAAAGATTATTGCAACATTTTAACAAATAACAAATATCTTGCAATTGGCCATCAGTAAACCAATTTTTGACATTTACTGGCAGCCATTAGGTCCCAATTTAAAGGCAATTTTATGAGATAGGTATGACATAAAAATAACAATATTTTGATGCGGTCAGTCATTGTGTTGTGTTAATTAAGATGTAATCTAACTGGAAATTGTACATGGAAGAAGTATGAAGTTATAGAATTTTTGTATGGCGTTGATTTCATAAATTGCTTTAGAAAACAGATCCAAAGAATTGTGTCATCATAGATTCGATACAGGGTATGAAATAAATCTAGGAAAATATAACATTAGCTTTGTAATTGAGAAGTAATATCTGAATTGACAAGAAAACAAAGGGTGGCTTTCACAATTGCTTGATGGGCTTAGCTTAGAATATCTTGGCATCCAGCTGTGTCAGGACAGCAGTTTCTAGATTCATCCACAAGCTGAGTCATTGACAGTGCAGTTCCAGATGTCAACAAGTCTGTGCTGACTCATCCTTTGCTCTTGTTGCATAATGATTCAATCATACATGCACATTGTGTGGATTGAGGCACTTGTGCAGCAAGTACAGTGCTGCTCTATGCTCTGCATTTGTAGCAAGGTAATTATTTGTATTAGGATCAACTAAAATAACACAGCAGGGTGAGTTGGCTTTCTCCAGCTTTCTTTATCAGGGATTTATCAACTGTTTAAAGAATAGAATGGGGGAAAAAAGAAGTCCAAATCCTTGGTTAATTATTTGAAAACCCCATGTAACCCACTTGATGTTCTGCTTACCATAATTCCCAATATGGGAATTCCCTTACAGCAGGTCCAAAAATAATTATTCCCCAATTCTAGTAATAGAAGGTCATTGTCTCCAGTGGACTGCTTCTAATGACTGCAGGCAGAAGAGTCAATCTCCAATCTCAATCAAAACTAGGAAGATTTTTTTTTCCCTTTGGGTGGCCAGTAAGTATCAGCTAAACCAATTCTATACAATTGCCTGCATGGTAGAACATGTTCTTCATCCAGAAACCTGCTAAATCTGCTAGTAGTGGCCATTGGATTCCAAGTGTATTCAAGAGCCTTAGGAGTTCTACATTATTTTTTCCTACTTAAATGTTACCTTTAGTGATTTTTGGACCTGCTGTAAGATATTATTCGTCACTGATGTTGGAGGGAAGATACCAGGGATAGTAGTGCTTTGAAATGCCCACCTTCAGAGGCTTTGGGCTATATCAATATTGCATTTCCCTAGATGTGAAAATCAGATTTTCAGAAGGCATGAGTGATTGGCAAACTTGATTTAGAAGCTTTCTATTTTTGCTGATACCTTCTTCTTTGTGATTACTACAAAACAGAACAGAATATAACAAATTAGATGACTAGACTGGACTAGACTAGATTAGACTAGACTAGAATGCAATGGAATAGAGTAGAGTAGAGTAGAGTAGAGTAGAGTAGAGTAGAGTAGAGTAGAGTAGAGTAGAGTAGAGTAGAGCAGAGCAGAGCAGAGCAGAGCAGAGCAGAGCAGAATAGAATATTTTTATAGGCCAAGTATGATTGGACACACAGTTTGTCTCCAGTGCATAAGCTCTCAGTGTACACACAAACAACAAAGTGATTAAATCATAAATCATAAGATAAAATCATAAATCATAACCAACAAAGTGATACTCATAAGTAGATTATAGGAAAGCTGAAAAAAGATAATAGTAATACAATCCTGCTATATGAATAGATATCCTTAGGCATAGACAGTGCTCTGGAAATTATGTGTTTAGCAGAGTGGTATGGGAGGAAAATTCTCTTAGAGTCTAGTTGTTTGATTTATTTAAATTGTTGTAACTTCTATTAAGCTTGTAAAAAAGGTTGTAATATAACTTTTTAACTGTAGTAAATGTTATAAATCATACTGTCTGCCCTAAAAACTTACTAAAAAGGTGTGTGTGTTTATGGGGAGAGAAATGTAGCCTTCCTACTGTATATCTTCCATGTTTGGATAGAGACTCAGTCATTTTACTTTGATGGTTTTAAGCCATTGAATTGGGAAGTAGTTATCTTTTGAAGTCCATGTGGTCATCCTTCATTTTCTTAGACATCAGAGAAAAGATTTTAACAGAATAGATGTCCCAACTTTGCAGTGGTTGGATTCAAAAACTTTTTACTACTGGTTCTGTGGGCATGGCTTGCGGGCATGTCATGGCTTGGTGGGTGTGGCTTGGTGGGTGTGGAAGGGGAAGGATACTGCAAAATCCCATTCTCTCCCCATCCCAATAACCTGCTTTCCAGCTCCGTTCTCCTGTGCAGAGCAACATAAGAAGACCCAGCCAATCAGCTGGGACTCGGGAGGCAGAGAATAGAGGGGGTGGGGCCAGTTAGAGTGTCAAGCCTGATATTGATATATATGTAGCCATTTTAGTTAGGCTTAATATATATTCTTTTTCTTACTTTCTCTTTGGCAGTCATGAGGAAAGGGTTTCAGGCTTGCCACATTCCTAAGGTGGGGAGGAGTGGAGAAAGAGTTGTTTAGGCTAAGTGATCATTCTTCCCATGGGAACCCGAGGAAAAATGTCCGGGCCTTGGCACTGGAGGTGGAGATTTATGACATCAAGCAATGTTGAATTACTTCTATTGGAGAATGTGACTTTTGGGGGGTTATTTCTAATATGTGGGGTAATTCTGGGTTGTGTCAGATCTGAAATTACCATGGACTTTGCCAATTCGATGCTTTCTTAAATAAAGGAAATTGTCTTGGAAGATGGACTTCGTGCTTTTCTTTTTAAAATGGATTTCATCACTTGGAAACCTGACAAAGAGGTGGTATTTGCTTAAAATTTCCAGTGCCGGTTCTCCAGAACTGGCCAGAACCTGCTAAATACCCACCTCTGCAACCTTGGTGTTAAATATTGGTTTATTTCTACAGCTGGAATAAAAATCTCAATCTTCATATAGACCCAAGAATTATACTGAACAGCAAACGTAATAATTTCCACTGTTATCCAGAGAAGATGTATCTATTCATTTGCAGTTGATCTATGTCGCCAATGTTGTTTGGACTGATAACCAACAGGAACACCTTCACTGAGAAACAAACTATCTATGAAAGGAGACAAGGAGAGAGCGACCTGTAATTGTAATTGGCTGAAGCTCAAAACCGGGACCTTTTTCTTGGCATAGGTCTTTCCTACATGAGCACATATCAATTATTAAACCATCATACATTTTCCATTTCTTGCTCCAGGTAAAGCCTGTTTGATTGTGTAGTTTCACAATTGTTTGTGGGATTTGGTTAATGTGATGGAAGGTAAAGGGGTTTCCCATTAGCCAGTAATTTCCCAGTAGTGCAGGCTATGTGATGCAGGTGATATCTTATCTGGATTTTCCAGAAAATGACATAATTGCTTAATTAATTGCTGGGGCTGATAAAGAAAATAAATAAATAAAGGGAAATGATAAAGGGAAAGGGTTTTGAGAGAGGAAGGTTGGTCTTATAGTGGAAGAGCATTTCCATACAATCTCCATTCATAAAATCTACATTCAGAACTATTTATTCTGCAGATATGTGCTTACAGTTTCAAATTCTTCTATCAGTTATGCAATTTTTGTTTCTTTAAATAATCATAGAAAATGATAGTTCAAGAATAGGAATTCTCTGTTTGATCTGTGTGTCTCCCTCTCTTCTTTTCTTTCTGTCTTTCTCACACTTACAAAACTTCAATTCTTCAAAGCAAAAAACTATGCTCATCAAAGAAGTATCAGAATAGATACTTCTGGACCAACGAAATTTGATGGTCTGATTACTAGAAATACATCAAATGGGCAAATTCAGACCAATACCGCAGTGTCAACATCTTTCCAGACTCTTCGGCAAACGAAGGTATCAGTTCTAAAAGGGAACTGAAGGTATATTCTGGAGAATAGGGAATTATTTGCTTGAATGCTCTGTATAGTTAAGCAACAGCTACCGATATTTAATGCAGTCTGTTTACAATCTACATCTTGACATAGAATTTAACCTGCAAACCTTCCACTTTGAACTTTAACATTCTCCTGAGAATTCCGGTGAATTTCAGAATTTCCAACAATGGTATTTTTGTACCATTTAAATTGATCTATATAAGGATACCCTTTGAAAGAAGATGGAAGATTTTTTCTCATTGAGTAATGTATCTGTTGTTGATTTTCATATTTTGTTTGTTTGTTAGATTTTTTATTCCAGTTTCATTATTTTGCAAGTAACTCAAGATAACAAACATGCATAATACTCTTCTCCTCCTTTTCCTATAACACAAGGTGGGTTGGGCTGATAGAGAGTGACTGGTCCAGAGTCATATAGCTTGCTTTCATGCATAAGATGGGACTACAAATTACCCGTATTCTGATTTGTGGGCTACACCAAGCTGGTTTTCCTACAGAAACATACGTTATTTAAACCAGATATGTTGCACAATACCTTTCATTATTCACTGCCATATGATTCATTGCTGGTCATCTGTTAAAGAAAATCTGGTGTCCTTTACCTCTACTGATTTATACATGTATACATGACCTAATAAGAAGAAGACTATGATAAGCTATTTCTGTATTGTTCCCCCAAATCTGCCTGACTAAAGAGTCATTGGAAAGTGGCACGATGGCTCAGCAGTTAAAGACGCTTGTCAAGTCCAGCCCAGATTTGAGACCCGAGTGCCACATGATGGAATGAGCTCCCATGATTTGCCATAGCTCCTGTCCACCTAGCAGTTTGAAAGCATGCAAATGTGAGTAGATTAATAAATATCCCTTCGGTGGGAAGGTAGTAGTGTTCCATGCATCTAGTCACACTGACCATGTGATCATGGAAGCATCTTCGGAGAACACTGGCTCCCTTAATTAAGGAATAGAGATGAGTACATCTCTCTAGAGTTGGATTCCATTGTATAGGGAAAACTTCTACCTTTATCTTAGTCACCAGAAGCCAACGTCTATGGAAAATTTCTATCAATTACTTTCTCTTTTTAATTAAAGAAAATAATTTTCAGAGAAAGATGCATAATGCTGTGTGTTCTTTTCCAGGAAAAAAGAAAACAGAGACAGATACTGCTATCAGAAAAACACAACTCTCCTTCCTGTTTGTACTACCTCATGTAGATCATTTGAGTTTTCATGGAGAGCTTGCAAGGATGGTTGGACTGCAGCTGGTTTCTGGGGCAGCTGCAAACTGAATGAAAAGCTGACTTTTTGTTTGTTATTTGTTGGATTGCCTTATGGGCCTGTTTTGGTAAAAATCCAAAATTAGAGTGGACTTTCTTGCATTGAGCAGCTGTTGTTCAGCCAGAAATGGACACAGAACTACAGTATAAGGGGGTGGGGATAGAAACAGTGCTTAAATACAATCACTGCTGACACCGATCCTGAAATCAACTCCATGGGAATAATCCCTCTGCGCTACCAATAAGTCTTATGAAAGATCTCCCTACACTTCTGTTCATCTATCATATTTGTTGATCCAATAGTTCAGATCAAAAGATAGACCGAAAATGTAAATCTTGGATCTCAACCAACCATTTTTCCTGTTCCAGCAAGGACTTTCTGGCAGATACTTGTGACCAGAGGCTGAGACCCTTGGAAATGAACCTGAAAACAGCTCCCATAAATCTTAGAAGAAACATTTACAGACCAAAATTAAAAACAAGCAAAGAAGCAAGAAGAAGAAATGGAAATAAATTCTGATATCCAGTTTTGTTTTTGCTTTTAACGTTATGATGTTGGATTTCAAATCTAATGAGAAACATTTTCTAACCATTAATTCAAAGCAAATTGTTTATCTTCATCTAAGACTTCAGAATGAATCATATCAAACCAAAGCAAATAATAAATATATTGGTCATTACATAGATCTGCTAAAGAATTTCTCACAAGAGACTTACAATTCTATATTCTGGAACCAAACAAGAAACAAAAATTTCTATAGGAAACCTTTGGCAAACTTTCAAGTAAGGGCTATGATGTTGATTCATTTAAGTCTAATCCATTTTAGTTTTTGGTAGATTAAAAAAATCTACACCTGTTTTATTCATAACTTTCTGTCACATACAAAACCTTTGTATGGAATTTCCCATAGTGCATATAGTTGTGATGTACATTTTTAGGTAGTGTTCTAATCTCTGATGTCATTCTTTCTGATGTAAACTTTCCTGATATACGCTTTTAAAATAATTCATTTCCATAGAACCTTACTGCTAAGGTTGTGGGAAGAGGCCACTTTGCAGAGACTTCCTTTGAACCTTCTGACCTATGTCAGAGCTCCATCCTCTGAAAGACTTTCCCACGTTGCCTTCAATTGCACAAGCTGCTTGATGAACACTTTCACTTGGTGGCTAACTCAGTGAAAGTGTTTTCTATGAAGGCATAGATATCTCTTTAAATGACATCAGGAGGCTCTCCGAAGAACTGCACTCAAACTTTGAATAGATGCAGGACACCATCAAACTTGAAATAATGACCTGGTTGGGCTTGCCGTTGCTGGAATGTGTGTGGGTTTTTCCCACACAGACAACAGTTCCAAATACAAATGGATTTTGGGTGCTGATTCTTAGCAGATTTTGCATTCCATATCTAGCTGGAAACCGAAGTGTACAATAGTTTATTTTGGTGAAGGTCCTAAACTTATCCCCATAGAAAATTTGTGTCCGATTTTGTTTCTGTTTTCGATAAAACATTACTCTACCGAGAAGTACTCATTTCTTGTACTGATGATATGAGTACAGTCAAAATGAAAACTATTCCTTGCTATTTTCCCACAAATGCTCCCCTTGCTTCTTCAATACTTTCTTTCCCTGAATAACCTGGGATATAGCAGAGAGCTGGTTTCAGTGTGACTTTTCCTTATGTATACAAGTTGTGGAAACTTGTAAAGGCATAACCCATTTGGGGAGAGCTGATACTCCTCACACATCTCTAGATTTTCGGTGATGACACTTGCAAAGAAAATAATCTGTAAAAGAATTGTGTGAATAATTGAAATCAAAACTTTGGCTAAATCTAGGCAAGAACATTTTTCTTGGAAATAGGATTTGAATGTCAACCCCTAAAACACAGGCAATAACCTAGGGAATAAAAGAAAGCTTATCAGTTGTGTATTGGAAAATATGTTTTGTTTTTTGCTTTTCCATCCAGATATGATGGGAGGGGCAGAAAGACTTTTCCCCCTTGAGTTTAATTAACTACAGGGTTGGGCTCATATACATTCTTGTAAGTATAAGCATTGCTGATTATACAGTTGAATACTCCTTTTGTCTAATAACATCTGTAAAGGAGAAATGATGCAAATTCTGCATTTTTATTTCAACATTTCTTTCTACCCAAAAATATAGCCAATTTTTCATGCCAGGTCTGTTGGACCCAAAATCAAAGCCTATCCAAACCTGATATCTTTATCTCTTATTTCTCCATATTTATGGCCAAAGGCAGCGAAAGTTCGGTTAAGATTTCCATGTTCCATATTTTGGATTTTCTCCAAAGAAAGGCATAGATAAACTTATTTAGCTTGGCTACTTGACCACAATTGTACTCAAGTGATTCTTTGTTTCTTCTAATTTCACTAACTTGATAATCTGTAGGAGGAGACCTATGTTTATCTATAATAGTCAAAAAAATCAGAAGGAGTCTTGCAGCACCTTTTTTGACTAACACATATACCTTTTAATAACATTTATTAATTGGAAAAGGTGCTACATGACTCTTTTGAACTTGGGCTTGCAGATTTGTTCAACTGCTACTCTTGTTCTTCTAGTCATATGGCCATTACTATCAACAAAAGAAGAGTAATCGTTTTAGTTGGTCATGACAAGAGTTCCTAGATTTAAACTCATCCTGTTTTCCATGGATTGGTATGTATGTGTAAAATATACCACCCTTGTGTTCAACATATTTATTTTTTCTACAGCTGTTCTTCCTGCTTGGCCTCTGCTCAGTATGAAATCCCACTCTATTTTGGATGTTTCCTGCTGCCTTTGTATTTTTCTGCTCACTCATAAAATAAAGCCAATCATAACAAGCCATGAACTCTATAGTTAAGATAATGTTTGAAGAAAATGTGGTGCTGCCACAGAGAAGGCTCTGTTTAACCAGCCACCTGATTTTTGACACCATGTAAATGCTAGGAAGGATGTCTTAATGAAACAAAATTACTAGAGGAAAAGGGGACCTGATGCCCCCTTGCACTAGCCGGGGCATTTTCACCTACATATCCATCTGCAAAACTGGGAGTAAATGAGGCAGATGGTGCTTAATACACAGGTGCTTCCCTCTTTAGAAGCCAACATGGTAATAATAATAATTCTCTTTATTCCTAGCCCCTCCTTTCAGTTCCTCTGTGGCTGAAAATATCCCCTAGCTGAGTGGAAACTGAAGTCTATGCTGGTGACTGAGAACAGGAGCAGGGCTGAGAATTTGGCAAGAATGCAGCGATGGTTGTTATATTTAGTGTCAGATATGGGCAGATGGAAACCTGTCTCAGGGCATCCAAAGACTCTAAAATATGTAGCCATTCCCTCCACAACTATGATGGGAGCCAGAACTCTGGGATGATACATTCCAGATGAGAATTGCCATTTTTACAGATGGAGCTCCAAGTAATTTGGTGAAAGGCTTCTGAGCAAAAGTGTGTGTGTACATAATGCACACACAAACACACACACACACACACACACACACTCTCACACCCAATCACACACATTCAAAAACAGTAATATATATTGATATGAGCTGTCTTTCTGTCTTAGTCCAGCTGTTTTCTTCCTCTCAGTCTTCCTTCTCCTCCTGAGTTTTTTAAGCACTACATTCTCACTTCCCTTCTGAATCATAACCTAAATGCCTAAATATATATATTTTTTCTTAGAAGAATATCTTTCTGAGCTGAAGTCAAATTCGATGACACATAAAATAGACCCATTTAGAATGGAAATGGTCAATGGAAATCCCCATTAATTTCTGTGAATGTACTCTGAATGTAGTGGAATCTGGATCCAATCCATCAATTTATGGTTTTCCATTTAAGGTGAAATAATATGTATTATTCTCATGTCTTTGTTTCTTATAAATTTAATATGATTTTTCTTTAAAGTTCTGAACTTCTATGCAAAACAGATTTAATTAATAGCCTTACATGAATCTTTCGGTCTTTCCTATGTCTCCTTGAATCCTTAACATGCCATCAAGGAATTCCAGAAAAAAATTGGCTATAATTCCCTAGGTGGGCTGTCTGGTAGATTTTAGCTCAGGTGTATAAATTTGGGACTTTCCAAATGTTTTGGCTTTTTCTTTGGTAAAGTTGCCTACTTGCCTGCTTTAGCCAGCCTGTGATAGATTTAAGCAAGAAATGTTTTAGGGGTTGATTTTTTTCTTTTTATTCCCTTGCTGTGAAAGGAACAGGAACACATAACAACAAGCTTAGCAACACATGAAGCTGTTTTAACCCTGCCTTGTATATCACTCAGACTGGTCCTGGGTCACTCCAGGAATTGTAGACTTCTGTTTTTCTCACCCCTACAAGATGCTGTTCGTTAAACCCAGAGCAATAGCCTTCTGCATTCAAAGCACAGTTTTATGAACTCAAACATTTCGGTCTCAGGACCTCACAGAGCTTTTATTTTCAGAGTTAGATCTGTCAATATTGACTGTTAGAAATCAGATTTTAAAGGATTACATGGCTGCCAACTCTCACGCAATCAGCGTGAGACTCACGCAATTCAACCAATTTTGACTGTCTCACTCTGATAAACGAAATCTCACGCTAAACCCCCAAAATGGAATATACAAAAATAAATATATCTCTACATTCTCTGATATTCCGAATATTGATATGTCCAAGCCCAAAGTTTCGAGAAGTGAAGCCTCCGATCCTGGGCAGCTTCAGAGGGCGAACAGAGCATGTGCGAGAGGACGTTGCCCGCATTGATTTCTGTACTGGGGTGAGGAGAGAATTCCACGCTGCAGGAAGCGGTTGCTCCTTTCCGCTCTAGGATGTCACAACTCTCTGGGCTTAACCCTTGCGCTGCACTCTGCTCTGGCAGGCGGAGATGAGAGAGACGAACTCTCTATCCCCCATGAAGTACGACTACAGGGCATCCCTGGGCCTTTCTCGAGAGCTGAGCTCCCATCATCCCCTCCCCGCACCCGTCTGGTCTCAAGGCCGCTGGGATTGGGGCGCAAAGGCGCGTCCCTCTCCGGCCTCCCTCTCGCAAGGGGAGCTGCCGTGGCTGGCCTCTTGCGCGCCTCGGCTTCTCTCGCTCCCCAGCCTGATGGGAAGTCCCTGGAGAGGGAGGGGGAAGAGGGGGGAGGGCTCCTTCCCGGGTACATTGTGTCCCTCCCCCCGCCCTTTGCACCTAGATATGCGCCCCCCCCCAGCCTCCCCTGGGTCCAAGAGGCTGCAAGAGGGTCTGGCAGGGAGGAGCCTCTCCAGGAAGGGGGTCCCGCCAGAGGGCAGGCTGGAGCGGGGTGGGGGGGGCTCGCAAGGAGGGGGGGTTCCTGTCCCCTCCGAGCCCCAATCGCAGCCGGTGCAGGAGTTTCTCTCTTTTTAGGCTTCTTTCCCCACTTGATGCCAGGAAAGTTTGGATGCTCTTTGGGAGCCCTTGGGAAGGAATCTCGCCTTGAGGGGTCTCCCCACAAATGCCAAGCAAAGGGGGGGGAGTGGCCACTGTCCTCTCCTCTCCTCCCCCAGACAATCCAGGACTTCCCTGCAGGGGAGCAGCTGATGGCAGCATTGCTGGGGGTCCCATGCACAGACTGGGAGGGGGGCGTTTGGGGAGTGAAGGACACCAGCCTCCCCCCCCCATTCTGTGTGTGTGTGTGTGTGTGTGTCCATCTGCCTGCCTGGCCCTTTCCGACCCTTCAGCTGGACTGTGAGGCTGGTGGGTCCAAGACTCAGCCTGGATCCCCCTCCCCTCCGCAGGTGGGAGGCCCAGAGGGTGGGAGAGGGCTGGGAAGGGCCGTTTCTGCCCAGCTCCAAGGCCGGGAACCCTGGCAAGGCCCCCTCCACCCCTGGGGCCATGTGAGGGAGGCTTCTGTGGCCCTGAAGAGGCAGCCTGGAGGGGCCGGATCCCAGGCACTTGGGACGCCCCTCTCAGCCAGGGACCCTGGAGGAGGAGGAGAGCCGGAGCAGCCCAAAGGGACGGAGCAGATGGGCAGAGGCCCAAGAATGTGGACCCTTTCCGGCCAAGATGGTCAGTGAACTGCATTATTAATATCTTACAAATCCGGTTCAAGTACATTGGTGTTGCTTGCATGTATGTATGTATGTATATGTCCAAATCATGACTAAAGTATGCATCAGATTGCACCATTTAAAATGTAAAATTTTCAAAGCTCCCTACCGTGGAAGGGGGGACACCCCCCTTCCACACCATCCCCCCCTCGGTCGCTTCGCTCCCTCGCAGTGTCTCACTCCGAACTATCACTCAAGGTTGGCAGCCCTGGGATTAATTGATTTGATTTTGTGGCCCAGAGGTCCCCAGACGAGACTTTAAGAATTGCTGTTCTTGCAAATGGACATGTGCTTAAAGCTTTATGGGATACATTTCTTGTGCCTCTCCAGGAAAATCTCCTACAGGGCCCTGTATCTGCCAGCTCTGATGAGATGTCAGGAACTATTTAAGACTTGTTGCCCTTCTGGGCCTCAGCGAAGGGAAATATTCCCCCCTCCACCTAGTTCCTGTCCAATTGTGTCATGCTGTGTCATGAAAAGGAAAGGAAACTCTGACCAAATGCTACTGGCTCTAGCCCTGCTTTCTTAAGTTATCTCTAAGCATGTTAATGAACGCCTCAATAGCTCAGTATGCTCACCAGTAAGCTGGGGGATAAAAACATCTTTCTGAGAATAACAAAAGTCCCCAGTCCCACATAATTTCCTGCTCGTTATTTTGCGGCACAGAAAAATACACATATAAAGTTATCTCCCAACTAAGCTGCTGTTGCTTTAATTTGCTGTCAAGAAATCTGTCCTCTTTATGTTCCAGCCAGTTCCTGCAAATGGAATATAGCTTCCAATCTCATGAGGTCAACTGAAAGAGTGAGTGGGGGATTTTCAGTCTGAAAATGGAGTTCACCTTGAACGTACCTTGTATGGGCCTGAAACAAGACATTCTCAGCCTTAATCCACAATCTGGAGTAGACTGATGGCAACAGAAAGACTGTACATTCCTGTAAGGAAACAGAAGTGAAATGCTTGGAATTAAGTACAAAAAATATTTTTTTTTCTAGGAGGTCATGCTTCCAAACCAAATACTTTTAAGGTCCACGAATGTTCCTGGAGCCATTTCTGTTACTCCTTTAATTTCTTTGAACTGGAGAATATTAAAAATATTCATTACCAAAAGACGGTGGTGTTTGCTGGCACAATTGCAGCTTCCCTCTTGGTATTTCTGAGACTCCCGCAGACCTCCCTGAGCATAATTAGTATAATTAGGATGGAGTCTGAAAAGGTACGAATTTTGAAATAATTAAGATAAAGGTGTTCAACCTTGGCAACTTTAAGACCTGTGGACTTCAACTTCCAGAATTCCCCATGGCTGGCTGGAGAATTCTGGAAGTTGAGTCCACAGATCTCAAGATTGGGAAAACTCCAACTTAGGATAAAACACTTTGGAGGTTGAGGAACCTGATTAACTTCTCTCTCAAGTCTGTGGAGATTCTTGATTATCCTGGTCATGGTTGTCCCAAAGGCAGCTGGACTTCCTTGTTTTTTCTTTTGAAGATGTTTTGCTTCTTATCCAAGAAGCTTCTTCAGCTCTGACAGAATGGTGGGGAATGGAAGGATTTATATTCCTTGCAGACAGCTAGTAACCTGCATCCTTTTAGAGGGTTCTTGAAGCACTTGGAGGTTTATCTGTGTCCTCAGGGTTCTCTCTCAAGGATGGACTGTCTGAGAATTCAAACCCAATGGATTTTGAGAGCATCAACTGGGAGGAAGGCAATTGCAGCTTCCACAAAGACATTGTGCAAAATGGCTGAAAAAGGAGTTGCTTAGGAGTTGCTTAAATTTCTACTTTCTTATTAGAAAATAGTGGGAAACAGCCATCTTCAGACCGGATTTGACGTTGTTACCTCAGTGTTTGTGACTTCTCAGAAACAGGTGATGAGAGGGTGAACGGGTTCAGAAATGAAGAGAGAGATTCCAGTATTTCTCATTTAAAATCCACTCGTTCAAGGATTGCTCAGTTGTGACAGTGCTAAATGATCTTACTTACAATAGATCCTTCTGTTTGTGGCCATTGTGTATGGCTATATTATCGCAATTCAGGCACTAGGAAACATTTACAATTACAATGTCACAGCATCTTTCATGACCTTCACTGCTAGGTCCCAGCAAGCAAAGTCAACAGGAAGCAGACAGTTTTAAATTGTGGTCATGTGATGATAGGGATATTGAGATTGGGCAGGAGTTGCTTAGTGACAGCAATTGGGGCTGTTGAAACTGCCGTTGTAGCCTGGTGAGGTCTCATTTGACACCTCCTACCTTGCAACTGCATTACTTAGCAACAGAGTTGCCGCACCCAAATATAGTCAGTAAGCAAGGACTAAGCCTAGAAACCAGGGCTTTAAAAAAAAAAAAAAAAAAAGCTTGGCTGTCTGTCCAACAAAGTGTGCATGATCAAACACACAACTTAAACAATACAGAACATTTGTAGTTCTTCTACTGCCAAGGAAGGAGAGAAATGGATCGTATACAATTAATTGCATATGTGTCTCTGTGTGCTCATGGAGGGAGGGAGAGAGAAAGAGAGAGAGAGAGACCCATGACTGTTGAATCATAAGCCTGCAATGCTGCGAGTCCCATACTTTCTTAGGGGGAAATGCTAATGGCTGGAACTCGGCCCTTATCCTCTGCCGAGTCATATTCCACGTTGTTCACTATTCAATAGCTTGCGTTTCAGGGTGTTAAATGAGCCGTGGACTTTATTTGCAGCACTCCAATCAGTTGCACATTTTTTTCCTGACATGGAAACATGAACTATTGTGGGAAATCAGTCTCTGACTTGCTGATGTGACAGCAAATACAGCCCAATTTAAAAAAAAAAAAAAGACAGCTGTCTCATGCCAAAAACTAACCTAGATCCTCAATTGGACTGAACCGCCATCTAGTGGTAGTTTGAGAGAATTTCAGGGCCACTTTAAATCCCTCCCCCCCCCCCCCCCCCCAGGCTACAGAGAAGCACAATACTGTATATAGGCCAGAGGTCTCCAAACTTGGCAACTTTAAGACTTATGAACTTCAACTGCTATGCTGGCTGGAGAATTCCGGGAGTTGAAGTCCACAAGTCTTAAAGTTGCCAAGTTTGGAGACCTCTAGTATAGGCAGTCCTCAACTTATGACCATAACAGGTCATAAGAATTTCCATTATAAAACAAAGAGGTTTTTAATTGAGATGTGCCTGATTTTTATGATCTTTCTTGCCTGTGGTTATCAAGCAAATCATGGCATTTGTTAATCAAATCCGTCTTTCCACACTGATTAAGAAGCCTGCTGGAAAAGTCACATATGGCACTCTAATTGCAGATACACGCCAATTGCCAAGTGCCCAAATTTTAATCACGTATCTGTCGTGGTGACTATATGACAGTCATAAAGTGTGGGGATCAGTTGTAAGCTGCTTTCCAGTGCTGTTGTAACTTCAAGTGGTCACACTAAACAAATAATTGCAAGTTAAGGACTATTTGTACAGTAACTAAACAAAAGACAAACTTCTGGTGCCTTAAAAGCTAATACAATTCCAAAATAAATTTTTACTGAACATTGTCTACTTTTTCGAGTAGCTGTGAGATTGTAGTTTTGATTGGTGTGTGTATGTGTGTGCGTGCATGTTCGCATACATGCTTGTCATAATGCTCAATGGATCTGATTAATCTAAAAAAAAAAAGACTAAATAAAGTTGGAATCAGACAGTACTTGGTTGGGAGAGTATCAACACATCCCTGAATGATTGACTAGTCTGAGAATCTAAAGAAGCCCCTAAGCAGCTGTAGGAACTGCCATTTCCCAACTGTGGCCCAGAAAATAACATGATTGTGTCCCTGTAATGTTCAACTCTACTGGGAGAGATAGTTAGCTTTTACCATAGTCTCCACATTTGGGAAACATGAACTATAGAAGACACAAAAAAAATCACCTTGATTTTAATAACAATTGCTGTGTTCAAAGACTAGCAGCAGTCCTCCCTCCGGTCCGCCGCCAACGCGGGAGCGCCGAACGCTCCCATTGGTTGATGCCGTTTGACAGCCGGCCATAAAAGGGAGCTGTCAAACGGCATCAGCTGTCGCCGCCAGCTGGCTGTCAGATAGCCTCGGCAGCCGCGGCAACCCTTTATTCGCCAAGAATAAAGTTGTTAGCCTTTAGCCTGGCTCCGTCTCCCTTTGTAACCGCCGCTCCACAACACTGGCGACAAGGGCAGGATACAGCTAAGACGACCAGGCAGGAAATCGAGCCGAAGTCACAGCAAGAAAGAGCCGAAGCCGCTACGAGCTGCTCGAGTCATCGCCACTGACGCTCTCCAAAGAGCGCGAAATTTAAAAGCCCTCTCAGCTGAGGAGCTGAACGCCGCTGACAGGTGCAGCCAGAAACGCTTTTCTAAAAGTGAAGACTCTATTTTTCCTCAGCTGAGGAAACCAACCCTGCCACTCTAATGGCCTCTAATCTGACATTCCCGCACTTCCAACTGGGGGCAGAAACATGGGAATCATATATGAATAAGTTTGAATGCTTTTTAAATGCCATTGAGCTAGATGAAGCCACGGATCTAAGGAAAAGCGCCTATTTTTTAAGTTTCTGTGGGGCCACAGTTTTTGACACAGCCTCTGCGCTAGTGTCCCCACGATCTATAAAGGCTATTCCCTGGGATGAGTTAAGAGAAATCTTGTCAAATCACTACTCCCCAGACCCTCTAGGATAGCCAGGAGATTGGCTTTTAGAAGAAGAACTCAGGCTGAAGGGGAGACTATAAGTCAGTACATGGCAGCATTGAGATCGGCTGCCATACACTGCGGTTTTAGGGACTACCTTGAGGACATGCTGCTCGATCAAATTGTGGGAGGCGTAAGGGACCTCAAACTGCAAAGGAGGTTACTGGCTAAAAAAGACTTAACCCTAGCCTCAGCTATTGAGGAAGCTCAGGCTGCTGAATTGTCAGAATTATCAGCAGCTGAAATTCAGGGGAACACCCCTAAGCAAGGGCAGGCTCCAGTCCACTATGATGAGGTCTCCCAAGAAGTGGAAGAAGAACCTCTGGAGCTAAACCGCCTCACGCATCCAAGACCCCCCCCCCAGGGCCACCTAGGAAATACAACAATCAAACAGCCAAACAGCAAACCCCTTGTATGAGCTGTGGGGGCAACCACCATAGATCAACCTGCAGATTCAGAAATGTTATCTGTCTGAACCGCCAGAAGAAAGGGCACATAGCCAGGGTTTGCCAAGCTGAGCAGGCCTCCACACAAAGGCCTCAAGTTTCTGCCTCCTACCGAAGGCAAGTGGAACATTGTTACACTTGTTACCACGCAAACAACACCACCTCTAGGCCTAACAAATTAAGCATTTCTCTTTTTATAGAAGGTAAGCCCTGCCGAATGGAAGTAGACACCAGGTCAACCCTCTCCATCATTTCGTGGGCTTCCCTGAAGAAGTTGCTGCCTTCGCTCTCAAAAAAGAAACTGACCAACTGCCACCTGACTCTTCGGGATTACCAGGGGAAGACCATTTCAGTCCTGGGTAAGGGAAAATTCCTCATTCAATTCCAAAACTTTAGGGATCACTTGCCACTGGTGGTTGTAGATGGTGCCCTTCCTAGCTTGCTAGGATTAGATTGGTTTCCTGTCCTAGGCCTCAATGTTACGGGAATTCACTCTGTGGAAAATTCTGATGTAGATGCCCTTTTTAAAGACTACTCTGATGTTTTCAGTAGTGAACTAGGCTGCTATTCAGGCACCCCCATATCTTTTGATGTGGGTCCACAAGCCACCCCAATTCGTTTGAAACCTCGGAGGGTACCTTTCGCCATTAGGCCTAAGTTAGATGCTGAATTAGATAAACTTATCAAACAGGGGGTACTAGAACAGGTAGACTTCGCCAAGTGGGAAACCCCCATAGTCACCCCTTTAAAAAAAGATGGCAGCGTGAGAATTTGCGCTGACTATAAGACGTCCCTCAACCGTTTCCTACAAATTAGCGCATACCCAGTACCTGAAATCCAACACCTGCTAAACTCTTTTGAGCCAGGCATAATTTTTGCAAAGTTAGACATGTCCCAGGCATACCAGCAATTTCCCGTTGACCAACACACTGCTGACCTACAAACTATAGTTACTCACAGGGGCGCATTTAGATGTAGACATTTGCAATTTGGAGTTAGCGTAGCCCCTGGCATTTTCCAATCACTCATGGAAAGAATCCTCCAGGGCCTGCCTGGGGTGGTTCCATACTTCGATGACATTTTAGTTTCTGCCACCAACAAAACACAACTTTTACTCAGAGTGAGATCTGTCCTTGACAGGTTTAGGCAAAGCGGGCTTAAATTGAAAAAAGACAAATGTACCATCGCCACCAAACAGGTAGACTTCCTGGGTTATCGAATTGATGCATCTGGAATTCACCCCATAGAGAGTAAAGTTAGAGCTATTCACGAGGCACCCACTCCCTCTAACAAAACCGAATTGCAGGCCTTTTTGGGACTCCTTAATTTTTATGCTTCCTTTTTGCCTCACAAAGCCTCTGTAGCTGAACCCCTACATAGGCTCCTAGATAAGAAAGCCCCATGGCAATGGGGACCAAAGGAAGCCCACGCCTTCCAAGCAGTGAAGTCTCTCTTAACGTCAAACTCTGTGTTGGTTCAGTTTAACCCAAACCTGCCCCTAGTGTTAGCCTCTGATGCCTCACCCTTTGGTATAGGAGCTGTATTGAGCCATAGGCTCTCAAATGGATCAGAGGCACCCATTGCTATTTTTCAAGGACTTTCTCCGCTGCTGAGAGGAACTATAGTCAGATCGATAAGGAGGCCTTAGCAGCTGTGGCCGCTGTAAAAAAATTCCATGAGTTCCTTTATGGCCATAGTTTTGAACTTGTAACTGATCACAAACCTCTATTAGGACTGCTAGCTGGGGATAAGCAAACCCCACAGGTGTCATCCCCGAGAATGACCAGATGGACTTTATTTCTGGCTGCCTACTCTTACACACTGGTACATCGCCCGGGGAAGACCCTGTGCCATGCTGATGCCCTCAGCAGATGCCCCCTGCCATCACCAGTCGAGGACCCAGCTCCCATCCACGCAATCTTCGACTGCAATGAACTTAACCTATCAGTCTCAGCTGGGGATATTGCTGCACACTCCAAGAGGGACCGTGTTATTTCCAAAGTCCTGGACTGGGTAGGGAGGGGGTGGCCTGACATTCAGTTCGCCCCTATAGCCTCGGCAGCCGCGGCTATCCTTTATTCGCCAAGAATAAAGTTGTTAGCCTTTAGCCTGGCTCCGTCTCCCTTTGTAACCGCCGCTCCACAACAACAACAGCCATTCGTGATACAGTTATTGGCCATATGCCGTAAGGAAACTTATGTCTCCAATCGATATAATGGATATCAGAACGGAACCCGTTAATTGGCACTTTCTTTGCTACAGGATGAGAAAGCCAGTTTGGTGTAGTGGTGAAGGCACTAAGCTAGACATAGTCAATCTTAGGCCCAAAGCCCTCAGGATGGCCTTGTCCCTTGGACCTAGGAAGGTGAAGGCAAGTCACTTCCAAAAAATCTGGTCAAGGCAACTGCAGTGTCCACTCCAAGTACTCTCCAGGAATCAACATCAACCTGAAGTCACAAAAATGTTGCTATAGAACCTGTTGTGCACCTTTCTGAAAAAAATATCCTCTTTATGTCATTATCAGGCCTTGTCCTTCTTTCTGAAAACAGTGGCAAAAGATTGCCAGGAAACAACAACAACAACAACAAAGATTATGGCAAAGGCAAGCAAGGATAATACCAATAGTAATAGGCGCCTTGGGTGTGGTCCCAAAATAACGGGAGCACCACTTGAACAACATAGGCATTGACTGATTTGCCATCAGTCAATTGCAGAAGGCAGCTTTACTTGGAACAGCTTCCATCCTGCAGCGATATCTGTAACACCATCAAACATCCAGATTTGCCTGTCCCAGGTCCTTAGTAAGGACTCGATAGGTAGACAAAAATGCCAAACCTATTCTGAAGATCTGGCTGACTGTGTGATTTTTTATTATTATTATTATTATTATTATTATTATTATTATTATTATTATTATTATTATTGTTGTTATTGTTATTGTTGTTCTTATCATTATCATTATCATTATTATTTGTGCCATGCTCTCATGGCACGGCCCTTGTCTCATCCTGAGCCTGAATGTCATCTTCACCTGTTCCAGTTTTGGTTTTCGTCTTTTACTCAGCACCATTTTTATCCTGGATATTCCCCTGCAAGCTTCATGCATTTCTGATGTTATCAGAGGTGTCAACTTCTCTCCATTGCCATTTGGGGTGGGTGACAGGAAAGATCTGACACCTGGCTTCTTATGAAAGCATAAAAGCATATGACCACATAAATGGTGGCAAAGATCCAAACCAAGTTAGCATGCTTCAAGCTCCACCTATTCAGTCTCATCTCATGGGACCTGGGATCCATTTGAGGTATACATTGCTCCAAATTTACCTCTCTTCCAGACAGCACTGAACATCTGTTTGTTCATATTTGCATTTTGGATATACAGAGTTAAGCTGATTGTTAAGGAATTGTTGATTGTCTTTCAGTAGGGCACTGGAATTCAATGCAGGTAGTTTTCAACTTACAACCTTTCATTTAGTGACCATTTCAGCTTACAACAGCACTGGAAAAAGTGACTTATGATTGCTTTTCATCAGTATGTCCTCATGGTCATTGCAGCATCCCATGGACAAGTGGTCAAAATTTGGACACTTGGCAACTAGTTCTTCTTTATGAGGGTTGCATTTTCCCCAGGGTCGTCTGACAAGAGAAGTCAATGGGGAAGCCAGATTCACCTTACATCTAACTTAACATCTGCCGTGACTCACTTAACTATTTTGACAAGAAAGGTCATAAAATGGGGTGAAACTCACTTAGCAACTGTTACTTAGCAACAGAAATTTTGGGCACAATTATGGTTATGATTCCAGGGCTACCTATACAGCCCTACCCAAATGTTTGGTAGAACCCCTGGTAGGACATCCATGTTAGAAAACAAGGTTGTGAACCACACAGATTGAATTCGTACAATCCACTAAATTAAAACTTTTTGATGGTATCTTTGTAAGATGTTTATAGCACAAACTCTGATCTCAACTTAAATCTTAAGTTTTATTAAAATAAGAACTACTATTTCCCATCTTTTCCTGCTTTTGTTTCTTGTGCTTCTTTTATTATTTTATTTGTATGTATATATGTGTGTGTTTGTGTAGGAGTTATCCTAACTCCTGATAACTGCCATGATAAGTCCCTGCAGATTACATTTTTAGGGTGATTTACCATTTCCTCCTTCCTATGGCTGAGAGAGAAGAACTGGTCCAACGTCACCCAGTTGGCTTTATGCTTAAGATAGGACTACAACTCCTAATTTCCTGATTTCATGCCTAATATTTTTAGCCAAACGGCTCTTCTGATTGTATGTTATAACAAGAAAAACCAAAACATGGGATCCTCTGGGTAAAGAATTTGAGTTTGTACAACTTTCTAGTACACTAAGAAGTAATCTAATACTTCCCAAAGTCCCAAACATTTTCCCCTAAGTTTTAACTTTTTAACTGTTCATCAGGTTATAAATTCCTCTTCCGACCTCCTTTGCCTATCATCACTATCCATATCTCCTGTGCAATTTCATCTTGTATGACATTCCAAAAGTAAAGCTGGAAAACAGAGCTGGAGAACTTTTAGCAAGGGAGAGAGATGGGGAAAGAATGATGGCAACACTTTAAACATACATATAAACAATACTTAGCGCCTGAAGAATGTGTCTTAAATTCTAAGTGGTATGATATCATTATGAGAGCTATCGTAACTGGCCTGAAAAAATCAATATTAACACTAGAAGGAAACAGAAAGAGTTAATCTGCTGCTCTTTGCCATCAACAGTGGCACAGTGATTAGAATGCAGTACTGCAGGCTATTTCTGCTGATCACCAGCTGCTAGAAGTTTGGCAGATCAAATCTCACCAGGCTCAAGACTGACTCAGTCTTTCATCCTTCCGAGGTAGATAAAACGAGGATCTAGATTGTTGGACGCAACATGCTTACTCCATAAAATGCTTAGAGAGGGCTGTAAAGCACTGTGAAGCAGTATATAAGTCTGAGTGCTATTGCTAACTAGTTCAGGGGTGTAAAACTGGCAGCCCGCGGGCTGGATGCATCATGCACAGGCCACATCCACCCCAGCTCTGCAAAGGCAAAAAAAAAGTTGTGATATGTCATGATACGTCACGCGATACAATCGAGTTGGTCACCAGGAACCTTGCAGTTTAGTTATGTTAACCCCAAGTTTTCCATTTGTAATATGTAATGCAAATATAGGCAAAATAAAGTACAATCACCTTGTATTGATCCTTCAATTTTTAATGAGATTTTAAGAAATTGAACAGTTCTAAACCATAACAATCTGCTTCTTCTTTGCTAGAGGAATGTATTGCTTGATAAACAGAAGCAGAAAGATGTTTCTGGGCAAACTTTGCCATTTTCAGATGTAAAACCTGGACTCACAATGCTCAGAATTTTCTGCTAATTTGCTGCATGGAATTCTGAGAACTTTTGAAATACCTGGAGGCAACAGTTGGCCAAGATTAATCTAGTACCATAGACAAACAAAAACACATAAAACATAAAACATAACATTAAAAAATCACCATTCTTCATAAATTTACAGTGTATCGGTTGGTTTACCACTCCTTTTTGTGCATCCATTTCATAGTCATCGAAATAATTATTTTACATAATAACTCACATTATCAATCATCAGTTAAGTATCCTAATATCATTATTGAACAATCATTTGACTATAATTTTACTAATTCATACTTAAGCGAGATAACTATAATTAAGTTAAATTATTTTATAACAGATCATAGAATCATACCAAATCTATCTTAATAAAATATTATCAAAATATTATCAAAACCAAGAAAAATTATATATTCATTATTTCCTAGATTTCTAAATATTCTATTATTATATTGTATTATCTAACCATTGATAAAAGAGATCCCAAACTTCATAAAATTGTTTATCTTCGTGTTCTCTAATTTCAAATGTCAATCTACTCATTTCAGCACATTCCAATATTTTCTTAATAATTTCTTCCTCTAACGGTATTTTCTCACTCTTTCAATGTTTAGCAAATACAATCCTAGCCGCTGTTAATACATTTACAATCAAATACTTTAAGTTTTTATTTTATATATCAGGTAAGATTCCCAATTAAAAAAATCTCTGGTTTCAAATCTATGTGTTTCTTTGTCATTTTTTCCAGCCATATGCGAATTCTAGTCCAGTATTTCCTGGTCTCCTCACATGTCCATTACATATGGTAATATGAGCCAGGTATCTGATGACATTTCCAGCACTTTTCAGATTTGTTCTTGAACATTCTTGCTATTCTTGTTGGGGGAAAGTGCCACCTGTAAAACATCTTATACAAATTTTCTTTATATGCTGTTGACATTGTCATTTTATAATTTTGTGACCACAATTTTTGCCATTTCTCTAAATCAATCCCATATCCAAAATTCTTCCCCTAAGCAATCATTGTTTCTTTAACTTGTTCTTCCTCTAATTTAATTTCCAACAAATAACTATATAGTTTTTTAATCACTTTTTCATCAGTACCTGTCAAAATCCTATCTAAATCAGTCAATTTATCATAAAATCCTTCTATTTTAGAATCTTTAAAATGCCTTGCATGTATTTGTGCATATGAAAACCAATTCATCTTTATACTTTGTTCTTCTAAATTTTGCATCGTTTTAAGTTCACCCTTTTCATCCAGTATTTCCCCATATCTAACTGTTTGTTCCTTCTTATAGGTTATAGGATACGAAAAAGCTTCAATAGTTGATAACCAAACTGGGATTTTCAAATAACATTGTTTCTTAATTTTCTCCCAATTCAACCATAACGATTCCCGTATATAATGCCTTCTAAAATAACCCTGTGATTTAGTTCCCTTGTACCATAAAAAAGCATGCCAACCCAATAATAAATCATGACCTTCTGATGCCAACAATCTAGTCTTTCTTAACGTTATCCATTCTTTAACCCACATTAAGTTTGCGGCTTGATAATACAACTCCCAATTAGGAAGGCCAAATCCTCCTCTAATTCTAACATCCTGTAAAAGTTTTAATTTTATTCTCGCTTTCTTGCCTTGCCATATATACTTCAACACAATTTTATTTAATTCTTCAAAGTAATCCTTACTTAACCTAATTGGTATTGTTTGGAATAAATATAAAATTCTGGGTAAAATATTCATCTTAATTGTTGAAATTCTACCTATCAATGACAATTGTAGGTTTTCCCATTTTTTCAGATCAGATGCTATCTGCTGTTTAAGTTTAATATAGTTCTCTTTCAGTGTAGTACATCTTGACGTCAGATATATCCCCAAATATTTAACTTTGTTCGTAACTTGAATTTTCAATAAATCTGCCAGCTCTTCTCTTTGTCTTAATAACATGTTCTTTGTCAGAATCTTTGTTTTGTCTTTATTTATTTTCAAACCAGTCATCTCACCATACATCTCTATCTTTTCCAATAGTTTTAAAGCTGTCTCTAAAGGGTCTTCCAAAATAAAGACCAAGTCATCTGCAAAGGCTTGCAATTTAAATTCCTCCTTTTTGACTTTCATTCCTTTTATGTTTGTATCCTCTCTAATATTTCTATTTAAGACTTCCAAGGTCAATACAAATAACAAAGGAGATAATGGGCATCCTTGTCTTGTACCTTTTTTAATATTGATAGAGTCTGTGAATTCTCCATCTATCATTACTTTTGCCGTTTGCTTATAATATACAGCTTCTATTGCTTGGATAAATTTTCTAGCAAAGCCCATCTGTTCCAATAGTAATAACATAAATCTCCAATTCACATTATCAAATGCCTTTTGGGCATCTAAGAATATCAAAGCCATTTGTTTTTCAGGGTGCGCCTTGTAATATTCCAATGTGTCCAGGATTACCCTCATATTGTCTTTAATCTGTCTCTTTGGTAAAAATCCATTCTGATCAGAGTGAATAAAGTTATTTAGATATTTTTTAAGCCTTTCTGCCAAGATTGAAGCAAAGATTTTATAGTCTGCATTCAATAAGGAAATAGTTCTATAGTTCTTAATTTATAATGGGTCAACCCCTTCTTTTGGAATAAGTGTAATATAAGCTTCTGATCATGTTTTAGTATTTTCTTATTTATCATAACTTCATTCATGACTTCTAACAGTGGAATGCTCAACGATTCTTGTAATGTTTTATAAAATTCTGCCGGGAAACCATCTGGTCCTGGTGCTTTTCCATTGTTCTGTCTGTTGAGTGCTTCGGTTAATTCCATCATTGTTATAGCACTTTCTAATATTTTCCAAGTTTCATCAGGTATCTTAGGTAGGTTAGCATTTTGTAAATATTGTTTAATTTTTTCCTCATCAAGATCCTCCTGTTTATATAATTGTCCATAAAAATCTCGAATGATTGCCTTTTTCTCCTTATTACCATAACAAATTTGACCTTGATCATCTATTAACTGTGATATTTTCCTTGATTCTTTCTCTTTTCTCAGCTTATATGCTAACCATCTACCTGGCCTATTTGCATCTTCAAAATAGTTCTGTTTTGCACTTCTAATTTTTTGTGCCAATTCTTCTTTCTCTGCTTGATCCATTTTATGTTTAATTATGTCCATTTTAAGTTTAATATCTTTTTTCTGTGGCATCTTCTGTAATTCTTTTTCCAGTTTTTTATGGTCATCTTCTAAAGCTTTAATCATTTGCCTCTTCCTAATGTTCTTTTTCTTTGTATAGTCAACTATTAATCCTCTTCCATATGCCTTCATTGTATCCCAAACATTCTGTATTGAAGTATCTTCTTTTTTGTTTTCATTAAAGAAGAAGGCCAATTCTTTTTCCATCCATTGTGTAAAGTCTTTTTCCTTTAGAATAGTATTGTTTAATGTCCATCTAGATCTTCTTTTTTGTCCTTTCCATTTAATTGTCATTGGATTATGGTCTGCCCATGTACTTGTTTCAATATTTATTTCTTGAATATTAGATAATAATTCTGTTGATGTCCAAATCATATCTATTCTGGACCACAATAAATGTCTATTTGAATAAAAAGTATATTGTTGAATTTTAGCATTTCTTTCTCTCCATGTATCTTTTAAATTTAATTCATCTGTCATTTTGAAAAAGGATTTAGGGAGAGTTTTACTGTGTAATCCAGTTTATTGTCTACAATTCCATTGAAGTCCCCCATCATAAGTATATTAACATAGTCCAGTTCAATTATTTTCATATGTAATTTTTTATAGAATGCCATATGTTTATCATTCGGGGCATAAATTGCAAGCAAGAGTGTTTTTATATTATTATCCACTATTTCAACTATTAATACTTTTCCATCTTCATCAGTATAAATCAGTTTGGCTGGAGTGGTTTCTTTGATGTGCAAAACTACTCCTCTTTTCTTACAATGAGTCAGAGAAGTAAATATTTTCCCTAATTTTGGTCGTGTCAATAATTGTTCATGTTGTTTTTTAATGTGTACTTCTTGCAAGCAAATTATATCAAATTTTAGCTTCTCTAATTTGTGAAAAGTTTTCCTCCTTTTGGTAGCTGAATTCAGTCCATTTATATTCATGGAAATCAGTTTTTTTTCTCCCATGGTTATGCTTTATATTTAGGTCTAACAGCTCTCGTGGATCTTATTTCACGTTGTTCTTTGATCTCCATTTGTCCACCTATTGCGCCTTCTTCTTTTTCCATCTCCATTTGGTCCTCTTCAGATTCAGTTAAAATATTCTCTTTTTCTATCTCCATTTCTCTTCTTTCAAAAAATTCCTTGTAGAATATTTATGCTTTCACAATTGAATCAATTCTGTGTCTCTGTTCTTAACATGTAATCATTAATCCTTCTGGAATCAGCCATCTATAGTTCACCTCTTTTTTCAATAGCATTTTGGTCAAAAATCAATATTCTCTTCTAATCTCTCTCACTTTTCTAGGTACTTGTTTTCAGACCAGAATCTCTTTGCCTTTGTATTTCAACCCCTTCTCTCTTACCACTTGTAATATTTGGTTTTTAATAGTTTTTTTTGGTGAATCTAACATGGACCTCTCTTGGTAATTGGTTCCTCGTCACATATCTTGTGAAGACTCGATATATCTTATCTACTCCATCCATCATCTTTTCCTCTGTTATTTCCAAGACTCTAGCCAAGATTTCAATCATTACTGCTGCCAGGTTTTGTCCCTTTTCTTCCTCCATATTTTGAAATCTAAGATAAAATTCTGACCTGTCCATCTCCCACTTCAACATCCCACTTTTTTCTTGTTCGACCATTGTTAATCTGTTATCGATATTTCCAATTGTATCTTCTCTTTGCTTGTCTTTCTCTTCTATTTTTTGGATTCTCTCATCGTGTTTCACCATCATTTGTTGAACATTTTCAAATTTTTCATCAATCTTTCCAATTCTTTGGTCAATACACTCCATTCTTTGTTCAATACTCATTTTAAGTATTCCTTGCATAACCATCGTTAAATCCACTTGCGCTTTATCTTGCTTCACCATTGTTGAGAGCCGTCCTCCAGATGATGGGGAGACAGGAGCAGAAGTTGAGATGCCCGAAGGTAAAATTTTCTTACTTATTTCAATAACTCAGGGTCTTCTGGGTCTTTTAATCCAATTAGTGAGGTAGCCAATTATAATCCAATTTAGAAAAAGGAAAACACCATAAAAAACAAAAAACAAAACCAATAATAAGTAAAAAGCCCAAAATTAAAAAGGAAAAATTCTACAGGTTCTTCAAGACCTTAATCCAATTGTGAAATACGCAATTATAATTCAAAAGTAAAAATTGAAAATAAAGAGAAAAAAAGAAACAAAATAAAGCCCAATAATATCAAAAAGTAATAAGCAAAGAAAAAGGGGGAAAAAAGAGTTCTTCAGGTTCTTCCCACCTTAATCCAATTGAAAGACCTCAAAAAATGAAAAGTAGCCATAAAAATAAGATCAAAAATAGAGATAAAGAAGCAGACATCCCTATGAGGAAAAAAAAAAGCGAAAAAAGAATATTCTGAGACTTCCCCTTTAAAAAAAAATAAAAATAAAAATGAGGTAAAATAAAAAATAAGTATATCAATATTACAAAATGCTGTGGGGTTGGAGGGGAGGGATAAAACAATTACTAAAGGATTGAAAAAAAAAAGCGCACACTGCCTTTTATTTATCCAAGGCTCTTATTTGGCTTCTCCACAAATTTCAAAGCCAAGCTTCAAATATTCAGTTAATAATATAAGTCCCAAAGAGCACCTGTATAAACATCCTCCAGTGCTCTTCCCTCTATCTTATCATTTCCAGTAGCCTTGAGAAGAGTTTTTTTTCCCCAATTCTCAACTTCAAACAAAATATTTTCAAGCCTCTAGTTGGCAGTATTACAAAGTTTCTTCAAACCAATCCCCCTTCTTCCCCCCTAAAAAAAGCCTAAAAAGAAAAAAAAAGTATATATGTATATTTTAAAAAAAAATATTAAAAGGGGCCTCTATTTTAAAAAAATATAAACAGCCAAAAAGGAAAAGAGAGAGCAAGTAAATATAAAAATATAAAAGAAAAAACCAGTCTGATTAACTAGTGCACAATAGAAATTCAGTAAAGAAAAAAAAAAGAGTAAAAATAAAAAGCTGAGCCTCACTTTGACATTACTTCAAAAAAAATCGCTGCTAAATCAAATTTTGTCAATAAGTTTACAGATTCCTTCTCATATTAGAGTGTTCTTAAGTCCCAAGCAAAAAAAAAAAAAAAAGATCCTCACCAGCCGATACACTTCTCTTTCTATCTTGTCCTTCCAGAGCTGTCCCAGCTTCAGCAGCCTAATGGCTGCCTCTCCGCCATTGGCAAAAAGGGACGATGTCCCTGGATCTACAGAACGTGCCCCTTACTGTCACCGTCACTACGAGATGGTTTAGGTCCGTTAGGACCGACCAGGGGCAAAGATATCAGCTGTGATCTCGGAGCCCCGAGATCGCAGCTGTATCGCAGCGACGAAGCTCTGCCTTCTCCCTATTATGTAAGACTTTTGTGGAAAAAACATCCCCTATCCCTTTGAATAACTGTCCCCTCAAAAATAAGCCATATCCAAAAATAAGCCCTAGCATGTTTTACACATGTGCCTAAAATAAGCCCTATCCCCTAAATAAGCCCTAATTAAGAGCCTATGCAATCGGCTGGCTGCCCATTCTGTCTGGTTGCTCGTGGTATTGTGGCAGCAAGGCAAGACAGGAGATGGAGCTGCCCCATGCACTAGCTTACCTCAGAGCCCACACAGCCAGGCCATCCATGACCCTACACCTGTGTCACGACAGCATCAGCATCCATGTGCAGCAGGAGCCCACATAGCGCACTTCTCCTGCTTGCTTGCAGTTGCATTGGAACAGGAGGCTGAGCAGTGTGCCATTGCCATGAGGCAAGGTAGCTGTCAGGACATGGGTGGCCTGGCTGCAGGGGCCCTGAGGTAAGCCAATGCAGGGCACAAGGGGCAGCTCCACCATCCACCCCACCTCTCAGCAGCAGCAGCACTGGTGGCCTCCTGCCCCACTGCGAGCAAGCAGAATAAAATAGTATAGAATATCAGAGGGGTCCTTGAAGGTCTTCTAGTCCAACCCCGCACTCAAGCAGGAAACCCTATATCATTTCAGACAAGTGGTTGTCCAAACTCTTCTTTAAAACTTCCAGTGTTGTAGAATTCACAACTTCTGGAGGCAAATTGTTCCATTGCTTAATTGTTCTAACTGTTAGGCAATTTCTCCTTAGTTCTAAGTGGCTTCTCTCCTTGATGAGTTTCCACCCATTGCTTCTTGTCCTGCCTTTAGGTGCTTTGGAGAATAGCTTGACTCCCTCTTCTTTGTGGCAGCCCCTGAGATATTGGAAGACTGCTATCATGTGACCCCCTGGTCCTTCTTTTCATTAGATTAGACATACCCAGTTCCTGCAACTGTTCTTCATATGTTTTAGCCTCCAGTCCCCTAATTATCTTTGTTGCTCTTCTCTGCACTCTTTCTAGAGTCTCAATATCTTTTTTTACACCGAGGCAACCAAAACTGGATGCAGTATTCCATGTGTGGCCTTACCAATCCATTATAAATTGATATTAATACTTCCCATGATCTTGATTCTATCCCATTTATGTAGCCTAGAACTGTGTTGGCTTTTTCGGCAACTGCAGCACACTGCTGGCTCATATTTAAATGATTGTCTACTAGGACTCCAAGATCCCTCTCACAGTTACTATTATTGAGTGAATATATATATATACTGTATCTGTGCATTTTGTTTTTCTTGTCTAAATGTAGAACCTTACTTTTTTCACCACTGAATTTCATTTTGTTAGATAGCGCCCAATGTTCAAGTCTGTCAAGATCCTTCTGTATCTTAAGCCTATCTTCTGGAGTATTGGCTATTCCTGCTAGCTTGGTGTCATCTGCAAATTTGATGAGTTTCCCATCTATCCCTTGGTCCAAATCATTGATGAAGGTGTTGAAAAGTACTGGACCTAAAACAGAGCCATTGGGTACCACACTGCATACTTCCCTCCATGTAGATGCAGTTCCATTGAAGAAGTGGGCCATCCATAGATGGGAAAAAATAAGGCACCCCTTGAAAATAAGCCCTACTGCTTATTTTGGGGCCCAAAAGAAAATAAGATCCTGTCTTATTTTGGATAATAATAATATAATAATAAATAATGGGTATTAAAAATTAAAAACTGGAAAAGTTTTCATAGTAATATTCTAGCAGCATGGTAAGGGTAGTTTAGCTGCCTAGAATATGCCAGAAAAGAGAAAGCACATAATAACATCATTCAAATATTTACTGGAGCAAAACTTTTTACTTGAATGAATTGCATAGGATAAACTCAATAAATAGCATTTTGGTTAGAAGTAAATTATTATACAGATGCTTGGTAAATAAAAGCAGCCAAATCAATTTCTTTTCTCACTCTCTACTCTCCAGCATAGTGCTCATTTATCATAAAATATGCAGTAAAACATGAATTTTCCACTGAAACAGAAACAGTGATGATAAAATGTTGACAGCTCCAACTAGATTAGACAACATCTAATTTATAGAGTTAAGATGATGATGCCTTTCTAACCATGTCACCCCTATTACCAGTATCAATGGGCTATAAAAACAGTAAGCACAATAGCTTTCTGCTTTACAGCAGCAAAACAGATCCCAACTAAAGAAATGAAATCTGATTAAATTTCATAGCCTCATCTAATTAATAATGGCCCACATATATATTTTTTTTTTAAACAAATTTTATTAATTTTACAGAAAACACAAAACACAAAACATAAACAAAACTAAAAGATCTTTTCTGAAGGTTGTCTGATCCCGGGTTGAAACTCTTCACACAGACACAAATTCAAACATCATATTCACTTTATATATCCTTCCATATCTTATTATCATTTTTTTTTTAATATATATATATATAAACCATTTTTATCAATGTTATAAAAACAATGCACAAAAAATCAAGGCATAACAGCTTATAAATTCTTTTCTAAGAAAAAATGATAAAAGAAGAAAACCAATAGAACATAACAATTCCAAATTATAGTATCAATACTTTATCTATTTAACTTCATATCTTATCCCAGCTTCTCCTTTTCATCCAAATTATTTCTTAATTAAAATTTTATTGCCTTTTATCAATATACAAAATCCAAAAAAAAACATAACAAAACCTTTATATATCCTTTCATATCTTATTACCATTTTCAATAACATTCTTTGTCTGTTCTATTTCCAACTATCCATTCATCTTTTTTCTTTTACTATACTTCTCCTATACACCAATTGGAGTAACGTCTATAACTCATTACTGTAACTTAAAAGTACTTCATATAAAAATTTTTCTTGGGATTCTGTTTAATAAATTCTAAAATTACACAATGAATTTTATACTCTAAATACACATATAAAAAACACAATCTTATGTACCCTCCAGAATCCCTCTTTTATCCTAAATTAAATTCACCCATTGTCTCTGAATAAACTTTTTTTCTTTAGATCTTGCTTCCCCCCATTGAGGCTTCTCCTCCCCCTTTCTCTCTTGCTTATTCTTCTCCTTGCCCTTTTTACCCCTTTGTCTCTCCTCCTCCCTTTTCTTACTCCCTTTCCTTTGCTTTCTAACCTTGCCTCCACCTTTCCGCTCATTTTTCTCTTTTTTGGTTGTTTTTATAATTCTTAAAAACCCCTTTTTCTTATCCTTTTTCTCCTCCTCCCCGGAAAAAACCCATTCTTCATCAAAGATGGCTTCTTCTTCCTCTTCTTCTTTGTCCCAGTCCTTCTGCTGCGTAGTCAACTTTTCATAAGTACATAACACCATTTCTAAAAATTGAAACAAAGTGCCTAAAGTATCTTCCTTTTTATATTTTTGATATTCAGTCTTTATTTCATCTACAAGCGATGCCATCATGAAAAGAGAAACTTTTCCCAAAACAACCACCAATATTTTTAATCAAAAATAATTCAAAAAAAAATTCCAAAAATTAATACTTTTCTTCCTTCTTCTCTTTCTCTTTCTGGGGTTAATGTTTAATCAAAGAGGTCCAATTACCATATACCTTCCTTTGGGATTCTAGGCAATCTCCTCCTTTTTCAGCTTCTGCTCCAATTTTTTTTCCCTCTCCCTTCCCACTTGCAACATCAATTTTAAATAATCAGAAATCCATACCTCTAATAAGGGTTTTCCAATTTCTTAAGTTTTTCAATGTCCAGGAACCCTTTTGTCCCTTAGCTTCAACTTTCAGAATAATTCACTTTCAATGTCCAATATGTCCAAACATATCTGCTGTTTCCATGGGGTGGGAGAGTGAAGAAAAAAAAAGTTCCCTTTAACAGCTTCTCCGCCGCTTTCAATCTTCTTAGGGATACAATGTATCCTCCAGCAATTCAAACAGCTCAGTTCCAACAAATTTGAAAGATGTTACTTGACCCGGCTCAGACAGCACTTTCACTCTTCTTACTTCCTCCAGCGCAATCTTACCCGGTTGCTGGCTTCTTCGTGGCGGCCATTGCTGACCACCGCTCCACCGCCTTGGGAAAAAGGGGTTTTCCAGGATGAGGAGGGGGTCTGCGACACCCCCAACCCCCTGTCCGGCTCCCCTCTCTCTTCGGCTGTCCCTACAGGGCAGCCATAACCCCCTGACCCATCTGGATCGGGGGTACCTTGGCGGCTAGCACAGCAGGAATCGCGAACAGTCGCGAATTCCTGCTGCCCCGAAGCCACGCGAAACCGGAAACCCACATATATTTTTATAACACACTGCATTTTCTAGAGAAGAATTCATAAATGTCCCAGCTGGGAGGTGAGTGTTAAAGCAGCAAATGCAGTTCTGTAAAATCATGATCTTAACTTGTAAACCTATAAGACACCTGGGTTGCAGATCATGATCAGGTAAAAATGTTTCAGGCCTGGGAAACAGAACATGAAAACATCTAACATCCTATTTCAGGGACCCTCAAGAATGGTTATAAAACTATCAATATCCTTGATCCTGTGGAACACCTGGACCTGTCCGTTCATTTCCCCCCCACAATATTTGGGAAATGTTTGCCACTGCCTCTTTCCTGGGGCTAAGAGAAAATGACTGGCCCAAGGTCAGTTACAATGCCTTAATGACAGCAAACTGGCTCTCAGTGTTTTTGCAGGTAGACCGTGACTGGTTGTTTAGCGACCAGTCAAGTTAGCAGGGACCTTACTTAGGACTATTTATGATTGGGATCCTAATTTCCAATGGTCAGGACATCTTTGCAATCATGTGATGCTCCGTTCAGGTACTTGGCGAAAAAGTAACATTTAGAGCTATTTATTGTGTCCCATAGCTATGTGACTATTGATATTTTGTGATATTTTTGCTGAAAACCATCACTTTTGATTTTCAGCAAAAGCATGTCCATAGTAAATGGGTTTAGACTGAGTTTGCTTCTTATCTGTGGTAGCTACTTTCCATCTGCCACATTCACTTAATGTCTACAAAAAAGAAAGATCATAAAGTTAGGTCAGTCACATGGCTAACCCATTTCATGACCATCATGATTTGCAATCATAATGGGCAGCTTCCATTATGAGTACTATTTGTATTACCTTTATTCAAACTCACTAGAATTGTTGTGCACATGTCTAGTCACTTTATCCTTAAAAGGCAGATGCAGAGCTAGAAAAGGTACAGAAAAGTGTTTCCTTCCTTTTCCTCAGATTCCTCCTATTCTTATGAGGAAAGGGTACAGTTTTGGGGGAAGTGTGCTGTGCAAGTACATAATTAGGCATTAATGTAGTTGGAGAAAATGGAGGATGGCATGAGATCAATGGTAGGATTCAAAAAGTTTTACTGCCGGTTCTGTGAGCATGGCTTGGTGGGTGTGGAAGGGGAAGGTTACTGCAAAATCCCCATTCCCTCCCTACCCCACTAACCTGCTTTCCAGCTCCATTCTCCTGTGCAGGGCAGCCAAAAAAGACCTGGCCAATTAGCTAGGACTTGGGAGGCAGAGATTAGATGGGGGCGGGGCCAGTCAGAGGTGGTTTTTGCCGGTTCTCTGAACTACTCAACATTTCTGCTACTGGTTCTCCAGAACACACACCCTCTCCCTCTCGTAATCTAAGATTATCTCGTAATCTAAGATTATCCAACAGCGCTGAATGATAAGGGATTCAGGGTAGATAATAATAATTTGTGCTTGGCATCCTGTATAGATAAATGGTGGAATTCACTGCAACAAGACCAAAGTTTGTTTGTTTCTCTGTCAGCAACATCTAAACTGTTCTTTAAATTCATCTTCTGGATACTTCATTGATTTCATGCCATGTAGAAGCAACTTTCAATTGTTTCTTCCAGGGGCATGTTTTCAACTCTCCAATCTAGGTTATAACTTTGCAATTGTCTGATAATTTATCCTCAAAATTCTAAGGAGGTCTAACCCAATTTAGTCTCTAACACCCATGCCAGGTCAGCCAGGTGCTGCATCCACTGAGGTCAATTATAATTCAGGCAATATAAATATGTACATAGTTGTTTGTCTAGCTGGATTGCTGTCTTACACTTAATTTGACCTTAATGCTTTGATTTTATTACAAATGCACCAGAAGAATGCAGACTAAGTCCTCAAAGAGTTCCAGTTCTATGGAGTAGTGTTGTTAGGAATAACAAGGTTACCTAACTTAGTTTGGGTAAAATAATATATATAAACTATGATTGTAAATTAAAGTGTGTGTCACTTTAAACAGCAAAGCATGTAATTTTGGGTGCGGCTGTAAAAACGCCATAAGAGGGAGCAAGAGAACTTGATTGTATTGCTGGCTTATTGAATTGCTTGCTGACAATGATGGATTGATGGTTCCCTGCTGCTGCTGCTTTTACTGAAGAGAGAAAGGAGGTTTGAACTTCTTCATATCTCTACTGTGAGAAGATTTATTATTGGACTGATATTTGTAAGTTTACTGACCTCTTTTTCGACACTGGACTTTGCAACTGAATAATCCCGGACGGACTGAGTTAGTGAATGATATATGGACTGTTTGACTATGTTAAAAACTCTTATTGGAATAAACTATTTAACTAGCACAGTGTATCTGTTTTACTGAGTGTAAGCTACAAAAACGTTTATCTTACATATTTTGCCTGCCTGCCTGACTGCTGTGCAGATTCTGCTAGGGTGTATATCCCTAACACTGGTTAAGGGCCCAGGCTGCACAGTCAGACTAACCAGGATATAACAGGCTTATATAAAGTGAGAGTTAGTGTAGTTACACAATACCGTAAACAGACAGCTGTGTTTTATTAATTATAGTTTAATATCCAGAGAAAGATGGCACAAGTCAATTTACCAAGTTTGTCTCTAATATCCAAATTGGATGGAACAAACTATGTTTCATGGTCTATGAAATGCAGCCTACTTCTACGCAGAGAAGGTTTGTGCAGTATAATTCAAAACCCACCAGAGGTAGATGCTTGGAATCCGGAAGATGAGGATGATACCCAAAAAATACAAGAATATAAACTGAAAAATGAGCAAGCTCTCTGTATAATAGGACTGACACTCTGTGAAGCAGCTTGTACATATTCATGGAGAAGAAACAGCTGCAAAATATTGCGAGAATTTAAAGAAGATTTATGTTCAAGACAGTGTAGGAGCACATATAAATCTTACACGAAAGCTGTTCAGAACACATCTTCAAAAGAATGGAGACATGTTGACTCATTTAAACACTATGAAGAGAATTTTTCAGGAACTGCATGAAAAAGAACTTATCTTCACAGAACTACATCAGGTTTATATAATTTTGTCTTCGTTAAATGAGAGCTATGATGACTATGTAACTTCACTGGAAGTACTGCCAAAAGATAACCTCACATTAACTGACATTACTGGCAGATTAATTGAAGAAGCCAGGAGAAGGCTTGAAAGGAATCAACTCAGAAGGGAACAACCTCAAGAAGATAAAGAATCTTCAACAGCCTATACAATTAGAAAATGTTTTAATTGTGGAGGAAAAGGACATTTGGCTAGATTCTGCAAGAAAGGAAAACGCCACAATGCCAGCCAGAATGTTAAAAGGCATCAAAAGGATGAAAAATGCATAGAGTTAGCCACGTATAGCAACGAAGCTGTGAATAATAATTTATGGGTTGTAGATAGTGGAGCATCGCACTGCATAACAAAATATAAGAAAATATTTATTAAGATGTCCACGAGTTCACAGCAGATATCGTTAGCTAATGGCTGGAAACTGAAAGCAAAAGGTGAAGGTATTGCACATTGTTCTTGCATAAAAGAAAATGTAAAAATGTTATATGTACCACAACTTAAGTTTAATTTGCTTTCGGTTAGAGTTTTGATTAAACTAGGTTATGTAGTTACCTTTAGGGGAGAAAACTGCATAATAGAAAAAGAAGGTAAAAAAGTGACTGCAACTTTAAAAGGTGAATTGTATGTGTTAAATGATAATCAATTAGAGGTAGCTAACACAGTGTATAATAACATTAAACCTCATGATGAATGCATACATTTGTTACACAGACGTTTAGGGCATATAAATTTTAAAATGCTCAAACAGTTGAACTGTCTAAAGGTATACAACTGAAGCCTTGCAGTAAGTATTTGCACTGCAATGTTTGCAGTCAAGAAAAAAGCAAGGTAATACTAGCAAATAGAATTAATGGATTTAAAACTAAAGAGCCTCTAGAAGTCGTATTTGCTGATATTATAGGTCCTAAAAAACCAAGTGTGGGAGGTGCTCGTTATATATTAAGTATAATAGATCATTATTCTAGATATGTTTTCTGTTATTTAATGAAGAGTAAAACAGAAACATATCAGAATTTCTTTAATTGGTTGAAGTTTGCAGAAAGAAAAACTAAAAGGAAATTAGTAACTTTTTTAACTGATAATGGTACGGAATATATAAATAATAAATTCCAAAATAGACTGAAGATGGCAGGTGTTGAACATAAAAAGTCTGCACCGTATAGGCCACAACATAATGCCTTTGTAGAAAGACGAGGCCAAACAATACAGGCAATGGCTTGTACTATGTTGTCGGATTCAGGATTATCTGAAACTTTGTGGGGAGAAGCAATAATGTGTGGTAATCATATATTGAATAATGTTGTTAACTCAACAACAGGTGAATTACCATTCACACGGTGGCATGGTAGAAAGCCTGACCTAAGCTACATGCACACATTTGGAGCACCAGCATGGGTGCATATTCCTACACAACTGAGACATAAGGGGCAGCATACTGCTAAAAAGTTATTCTGTGTAGGTTATGAATCTAATCACAAATCATACAGATTCTGGGAAAAGGGTACATCTAGAGTTTACTGTAGTGCAAGTGCACAATTCCTTGAACATGTAGGATGGGAAAAACTGGAGCAAGATTCAAGTAAGGATGTAATCATAGAAACCTACAAAAGACCAAAACAAAAAATCAGTAATAAGAAGAGTACAATTAAAGAGGAAGTACAGGAAGAGCACATAGGACCAGAACAGGAAGAAATAGGTGAACAGGAAGAAATAGATAACCAGGAACAGGTAGTACATGAATTCTACCTGTAAGCCCTGTAATACCTAGACATTCAACACATGAAACCAGACCACCTGACAGGTACCAAGCAAGTGTAGTTTGCCAAGTTAGTAAAGTTCCAACTACTGTTGAAGAACTTAGAATGTATCCTGCAAAGGAACAAGAAAATTGGCATAGAGCGATGGAGAAAGAACTAAATTCATTGAAACAAATGGAAGTTTATGAAAATGTTAAATTACCTCCAGGTGAAAAGTCCATTGTCTGTAAACGGATATTTAAATTAAAAACAGGTAAAAATGGGACTGTTACCCATAAGGCTAGGTTGGCAGCTCAAGGATTTAATCAAACTGCATGTGATTATGATGAAGTATTTGCACCGAGTCTAAAAGCAACAACCTTGAGAGCAGCTTTAGTGTGGGCAGCTAAGAAGAACAATGTCATAAATCACTTAGATGTAGAAACTGCCTGTTATGTCTGGAGCATGGGTGCAAATAACGGAGACGAGCCAGTAGAAACAGTGAACTTCAAACTCTTTATTTACATGGTGTGACAGCTCAAACTGGATGGCTGCTATAGCCTTCCTTATATAGGCAACTTATTAATTATTCAACAAATAGCAATCTGGGAGCGCTAGCTCTGTTAACCAATGAGAATGGCCTGTTAATGGCCAATCAGATTCTCCTGAACGGACCAATCCAATCTTGCCATTAACAGCCAATCAGAAGTGCAAGGCCAGACCCTGCACTTGACTTCAAGCTCACTTTATTTAACATTTATTCATTCACAACACCCCTTTCCCCTGGCTTCTGCTTACGGGGGGCGGTCACATAGTCCTTGAGGTAGGACGGTTGTTTTATTAGTCTTTTTGATTTTCGCTGTGCACCTGGCATTTGGCTGCACTCTTGTTGAGGTAGATCGTTGTTTGGTGAAAGGGGTGCCTCTGGTTCAGAGTTCGTGTTTCTGTTGTCACCAATATCTTTGGTAATTCCCTGAGGTGAACTCACTCCCATCCCTGGTTCCTGTTCCCGCGTTTCTGTTCCACTATCGTTCTCTTTGAAAAGATTTTCCTCTAGTTGAAATTCATCTTCCTCTGTATCTCCCCCCCCCAGTTTGGTTATAAGAGGGTTCGGAATTGCGTGACTGCAGCCGCGATCATAGTTGATCGATATGGCACTTCCAAAGTCTATTGTCAGGGCACTGTACAAGGTATGATCTTGGGCCGGTTACACGGATTACCATCGCTTCTACTCACAGCGGATCGCCCGATAAGTTTTTAGCGAATACTAAATCGCCTACCTGGAAGGTACGGCATCGGCCGCTGGATCCGAGTGGTTTTTCCGGTTTGTAGGCTGGGTGTAACCGGTCGAGGTGGGAGCGGAGCTTCTGTCCCATTAGCAGCTTGGTGGGAGTTTTGTTGGTGACGCTGTGGGGTGTGATGTGCTATAGGAAAAGGATTCGGTTGATTTTCTCATTGATATTGTCGTAGTCTATTTTTTGTAGTGTTTTCTTGACAAATTGTACCATGCGCTCAGCCCTACCGTTGGCCGCAGGGTGCGCAGGTGAAGTGAGCGCATGTCAGATGCCGCGGTCAGCCAGGTACTGTTCAAAAGACAGCACGGTAAATTGGGGCCCGTTGTTGGATACCAGAACGTCTGGTAATCCGTGGGTTGCAAACAATCTTTCCAGTCTTTTGATGACCGCTTCGGTGATCGTGTTCCTCATTCGGTGAATCTCGAGCCAATTCGAGTAGGTGTCGACGGTTAACAAGAATGTGTGACATTTGGTCGGCCCAGCAAAATCTAGATGGATACGGGACCAGGGTCCCCGCGGTGTCTCCCATTTGGTTGGGATTGCCTTTGGTGGAGCGTTGCTTACTTCTTGGCATCTCTGGCAAGTTTTGACCCACGATTCGATTTGTCTGTCGATGCCTGGCCACCATGCATAGCTTCGTGCGAGGGCGTTCATGCGTACGATGCTGGGGTGGCCATCGTGCAAAGTTCTAAGTAGTGTCTGTTGGAGTTGTTCTGGGATAACGACTCTATCGCCCCAGATGATACAGCCTTTTTGAGAAAACAACTCTGTTTGTCGACTTTTGAATGGTACGAAGTTGTCTGGTACTTGGTCCAATGGCCATCCATGTTCTACCCACGTGAGGACTCGCGCTAAGATGGGGTCGCGTTTTGTTTCTCTCGCGATATCACGGGCAGTTAATGGCGGTGTCTGAAGTGTCTCGATTTGCAACGTTGTTATCATTGGCGCAGGATCGTTGATGGTTTCTGGAAGCAGTGCACAGCTCAACGCGTTGGCATGGGGAATGGCTTTACCGGGGCGGTATTGTAGCTGATAATTGTAGGCAGCCAAGAATTCTGACCAGCGGGTCATCCTGGGAGAAAGTATATAGGGAGTCGGCTTATCCCCAGCGATTATCCCCAGCAATGGTTGGTGGTCAGTCACTATAGTAAAAGCCCGGCCGTACACGTACTCATGGAATCTTTTAACAGCCTATACAATTGCCAGGGCTTCTTTATCGATCTGGCTATAATTTCGCTCGGTTTTTGAGAGTGTTTCTGAAAAATAAGCAACAGGGGCTTCGCTACTGTTAGGCAATACATGGCTCAAAATGGCGCCCACTCTGAAAGGTGATGCATCACATGTGATATTTAACGGTAAGGTTTCATTGTACTGCATTAGTACAGCATCAGAAGTTAGTAGTTTTTTCACATTACGGAATGCCTGCTCTTCTCTATGACCCCATACCCAATTGGCTTTTTTATCTAGTAAGCGATGTAAAGGTTCAGCGACAGTCGCCCTGTGTGGCAAGAATACATTATAGAAATTGATGAGGCCTAAAAACGCCTGGAGGTCAGCCTTGTTCCGGGGTCTGGGAGCGTTTCTTATTGCTCTCAATTTGCTATCGGTAGAGTGAATACCCTGTCAATTAAGTACCCTAAGAATTCAACACAATCTGTACACAGCTTGCACTTATTTTTCTTCACCTTAAGGCCTGCTTCTTGGAATTTTTGTAAAACCAGTCTTAAATGATCCCGTAAGATTTTTGGAGCGGGGGCAGCAATGAGCATGTCATCAAAGTAGGGGACAACGCCTTTGATCCCCTGCAATAGTCTCTCCATTAGGCTCTGAAAGATCCCCGGGGCAACACTGACTCCGAATTGGAGCCGTGTACACTTAAAGGCACCCCGGTGTGTTACAATAGTCTGTGCCTGTGCCGCTTTTTCATCAACCGGCAGTTGCTGATAAGCCTGAGCTAAGTCTAGTTTAGCGAAGACTTTTCCGCCCCCCAGGGAATAGAAGAGGTGTTGCACCACCGGCACCGGATATGGATTTTGTTGCAAGGCATGGTTTAGGGTGGCTCGGTAGTCCCCACAAATTCTAATGGAGCTGTCCGGCTTAATTGGTGTCACGATTAGGGTTTCCCATGGGGAGTGATTGGTTGTCTTTAACACTCCCTGGGCTATCAACTTATCAAGCTGTTCGTCGATTTTCGGCTTTAGTGTGAATGGAACTCGATGAGGCTTAAGGCGGATGGGAGCTATTTTTGGATTAAGGCTAAAGGATATCGGGATCCCCTTGTACTCGCCTAGCTTTTCCGCGAAGACGTCCTTGAATTCGTGGGCGAGGTCGTCCTCCCAGTCACTGCCGCCGATTTGGTTAATGCCTGCCACTTCAATGCCGAGTGGTGCAAACCAACAGGCTAGGCCGGTCCTTGTTGATCACCGTCAAGGGTAAGTATGCTGTGCGGTTCTTGAACGAAACCTGGACTCGACTGGATCCTATGACTGGAATCCGGTTCCCCTGGTAGTCTTTTAGCACGAGCCTTTGGAATTGAAGGTCTTGGCGCCGGATAGTAGGGATGAGTCGCTTGAGGGTCTTCCAGGAGACCATTGAAAGAGACAATCCCGAGTCAACTTCCATTTGGCAAGGCTGATTTTCGATGTCCACTTTAACTCGAATTTTCTTGGCATCCAATGAAGAGGCGTGGCCGATAGTGATTGTTTGGTGAGCCTCTTCTCGCCTCATTAGGCGATTCATGGGTCGGTTTCTGTAGGAGTGGTTTGCTGGCTCTCGCCTTACAGGACGGTTTCCTGTCGATTGGCGAAAATTGGCCCCCTTCGAGGTCTGGCTGGGTCCGAGGAGACTTCTGCAGACCCGTCCGATATGGCTTCATTTTCTGCACTCATGGCAGAGCGCGTCACGGAATTTGCAATCAGAGCAGTAATCATTGGCCCCACAGCCAGCGCACAGTTGCTGGGACTTCGGGTAACGGTCCTGATCGGACCGCAATCAATGGACCTCTTCTTCGTCGCTGTCTAACGATGAAGAGAGGTCCTCATGGTGGGCCATCGAGAGCTGTCCTTCTGACTTAGGTGAAAGTTAGCTGGCTGGTTGGTGTGTCGGAGCGCGATTTTGGCGTAGTTGAGCAGCCGACTTTTTGGTCGCTTCCACTGCCGTTGCTGTAGCCTCAGAGATGGCATTGGCAAGGCTAATGTCACCCTTAGCCATTATTTTGCTCTGCACGTTTAGAGCATCTAATCCTAGAACTACTCGGTCTCTCAAAGCCTCTTCTAGGTCAGCGAAATCGCAGAGGCCTCACAAGTTCCGGAGGTCCGCAACAAAATCGGCAACGCTTTCTCCTTTACGCTGGTTTCTTTGGTAGAACTCGTGCCGTCTTACGAGCGTTGGAATGGTCGGTGCGTAGTGGGCCCTTAGTAGCGGTTCGAGGACGTTCCAGTCCATGGCCTTCACTTCAGCCAGTTTTGCTAGCGCCTTGGCCATCTTGAATATGGTCGGCCTGCAGTGCATCAGGAATACCACCCGTTTCTTCCTGGTTGTGGCATCCTTCAGATTATTTGTTTCCAAGAACATTTGGAAACGGTCCATGTAGGACTCCCAGTCCTCTTGCGCTGGGTCAAACGGAGCGGGTGGTACTATGCCGCCGGACATGGTTCCGCCGTTGTGCGTTTCAGCCATGTGCTTGGTTGTCTTCGTCATTGTTTTAGTTGGGTCTGACATCATCCAATCCCATCCTCGACATCAGTGTTATGTCTGGAGCATGGATGTGAATAACGGAGACGAGCCGGTAGAAACAGTGAACTTCAAACTCTTTATTTACATGGTGTGACAGCTCAAACTGGATGGCTGCTATAGCCTTCCTTATATAGGCAACTTATTAATTATTCAACCAATAGCAATCTGGGAGCGCTAGCTCTGTTAACCAATGAGAATGGCCTGTTAATGGCCAATCAGATTCTCCTGAACGGACCAATCCAATCTTGCCATTAACAGCCAATCAGAAGTGCAGGGCCAGAACCCTGCACTTGACTTCAAGCTCAAGATAACTTTATTTAACATTTATTCATTCACAACACTGCCTATCTGCATGCACCATTGCAGCACACTATATACCTAAAGAAACCTGTAGGAATTAAGGATGATAAAACAAATAATGACTGTTGGAAGCTTAAAAAGAGTCTCTATGGATTAAAACAATTTGGTTACGAATGGAACCAATATATTGTCAAGGAGTTAAACAATATAGGGTTTAAAGCAGGTTTAACTGATCCATGTTTATTTTAAAAAGAGACAAATGGAATAGTATCATTATTATTGTTGTTTACAGATGATATTGCCTTAATTACAAAAACTAATAATGAAGCTACTGAAATAATATCATTATTAGGTAAGAGGATAAAATTAAAGCAATTAGGAGAGATAAAACAGTATCTAGGATTGACAATAAATAAAACCAAAGGAGGCTATAAGATATCTCAAGAGGATAAGATTTATCAATTACTAAAAACATACAAGATGGAACTTTGTAAACCGGCAAAAACTCCAATGAGTCAGGAATTTAACCAAACTGATGCTCAAAGTCCAAAATTCGATAAGACCATTTATCAATCACTAATTGGTAGTTTATTGTACATTATCGGTCAAGGCTAGATATTGCCTATAGCATTAATCAACTGGCAAGATTCAATGCTGAACCCACTGAACAACACTGGCAAGCGTCAAAACATATCTTAAGATATCTTAAAAGGACAATGCACTATGCATTGTATTTGGAGCCAAAAGATGATCTGATTTTAAGTGCATATGTTGATGCAAGTTTTGCAACAGACATAAACACTAGGAAATCAACTTCAGGTATAGCTATAATGTTAGGAAAAGCACTGATTGGTTGGAGGTCAATTAGACAGCAACACATAAGTATGTCCACAATGGAAGCAGAATTTTCATGTCTATCTTTATTATGTACTGATTTAATTCTGTATAAACAGTTGTTATTGGATATGGGAATAAGTGTTAATGATTCCATTGTAGTTTATGAGGACAATCAAGCAGCCATATGGTTGGCTACAAATATTGCTGTGAAAACGAGATCTAAGCATACAGATCTTAGATATCTAAATGTAAGACAATCTGTAAAAAATGGTTTGATAAGACTGGAATATTGTATGACTGAAGAAAATATTGCTTGATCAGTTTACAAAAGCCCAAGGTTCAGTCAAACACAAAGACAGTTATGATGACTATGGTTTAAGGTTGTAAATATATATATATATATATATATTATTATTATATTACCCAAAAGGGGAGTATGTTAAGAATAACAAGGTTACCTAACTTAGTTTGGGTAAAATAATATATATAAACTATGATTGTAAGTTAAAGTGTGTGTCACTTTAAACAGCAAAGCATGTAATTTTGGGTGCGGCTGTAAAAACGCCATAAGAGGGAGCAGGAGAACTTGATTGTATTGCTGGCTTACTGAATTGCTTGCTGACAATGATGGATTGATGGTTCCCTGCAGCTGCTGCTTTTGCTGAAGAGAGAAAGGAGGTTTGAACTTCTTTTTTTTTTAAAAAAACAAATTTTATTAATTTTACAGAACACAAACAAAACTAAAAGATCTTTTCTGAAGGTTGTCTGATCCCGGGTTGAAACTCTTCGCACAGACACAAATTCAAACATCATATTCACTTTATATATCCTTCCATATCTTATTATCATTTTCTTTTTTTATATTATATATATAAACCATTTTTATCAATTTTATATAAACAATGCACAAGGCATAACAGCTTATAAGTTCTTTTCTAAGAAAAAATAATAAAAGAAGAAAACCAATAGAACATAACAATCCCAAATTATAGTATCAATACTTTGTCTATTTAACTTCATATCTTATCCCAACTTCTCCTTTTCATCCAAATTATTTATTAATTAAAAAATTTTTTTTTTGCCTTTTTTCAATATACAACATCCAAAAAAAAAAAAAAAGCATAACAAAACCTTTATATATCCTTTCATATCTTATTACCATTTTCAATAATATTCTTTGTCTGTTCTATTTCCAACTATCCATTCATCTTTTTTCTTTTATTATACTTCTCCTATACACTAATTGGAGTAACGTCTATAACTCATTACCCTAACTTAAAAGTACTTCATATAACAATTTTTCTTGGGATTCTGTTTAAAAGATTCTAAAATTACACAATGAATTTTATACTCTAAATACACATATAAAAAACACAATCTTATGTACCCTCCAGAATCCCTCTTTTATCCTAAATTAAATTCACCCATTGTCTCTGAATAAACTTTTTTTTCTTTAGATCTTGCTTCCCCCCATTGAGGCTTTTCCTCCCCCCCTTTCTCTCTTGCTTATTCTTCTCCTTGCCCTTTTTACTCCTTTGTCTTTCCTCCTCCCTTTTCTTACTCCTTTTCCTTTGCTTTCTAACCTTGCCTCCACCTTTCTGCTCATTTTTCTCTTCTTTGGTTGTTTTTATAATTCTTAAAATCCCCTTTTTCTTATCCTTTTTCTCCTCCTCCCCGGAAAGAACCCATTGTTCATCAAAGATGGCTTCTTCTTCCTCTTCTTCTTTGTCCCAGTCCTTCTGCTGCGTAGTCAACTTTTCATAAGTACATAACGCCATTTCTAAGAATTGAAACAAAGTGCCCAAAGTATCTTTCTTTTTATATTTTTGATATTCAGTCTTTAGTTCATCCACAAGCGATGCCATTATGAAAAGAGAAACTTTTCCCAAAACAACCACAAGTATTTTTAATCAAAAATAATTCAAAAAAAGTTCCAAAAATTAATACTTTTCTTCCTTCTTCTCTTTCTGGGGTTAATGTTTAATCAAAGAGGTCCAATTACCATATACCTTTCTTTGGGATTCTAGGCAATCTCCTCCTTTTTCAGCTTCTGCTCCAATTTTTTTTCCTCTCCCTTCCCACTTGCAACATCAATTTTAAATAATCAGAAATCCATACCTCCAACAAGGGTTTTCCAATTTCTTAAGTTTTTCAATGTCCAAAAATCCTTTTGTCCCTTAGCTTCAACTCTCAAAACAATTCACTTTCAATGTCCAATATGTCCAAATATTTCTGCTGTTTCCATGGGGTGGGAGAGTAAAGAAAAAAAAAAGTTCCCTTTAACAGCTTCTCTGCCGCTTTCCATCTTCTTAGGGATACAATGTATCCTCCAGCAATTCAAACAGCTCAGTTCCAACCAATTTGAAAGATGTTACTTGACCCGGCTCAGACAGCACTTTCACTCTTCTTACTTCCTCCAGCGCAATCTTACCCGGTTGCTGGCTTCTTCGTGGCGGCCATTGCTGACCGCCGCTCCACCGCCTTGGGAAAAAGGGGTTTTTCCGGAGAAGGAGGGGGTCTGCGACACCCCCAACCCCCTGTCCGACTCCCCTCTCTCTTCAGCTGTCCCTACAGGGCAGCCATATCCCCCTGACCCATCTGGATCGGGGGTACCTTGGCGGCTAGCACAGCAGGAATCGCGAGCTGTTGCAAATTCCTGCTGCCCCGAAGCCACGCGAAACCGGAAAACCGAGGTTTGAACTTCTTCATATCTCTACTGTGAGAAGATTTATTATTGGACTGATATTTGTAAGTTTACTGACCTCTTTTTCGACACTGGACTTTGCAACTGAATAATCCCTGGACGGACTGAATTAGTGAATGATATATGGACTGTTTGACTATGCTAAAAACTCTTACTGGAATAAACTATTTAACTAGCACAGTTTATCTGTTTTACTGAGTGTAAGCTACAAAAATGTTTATCTCACATATTTTGCCTGCCTGCCTGACTGCTGTGCAGATTCTGCTAGGGTGTATATCCCTAACAAGTGTTGAGCTTCAGATTTATTGACTCTGATCTAGATACCAGATACAATGGAATCATCATTTTGCCAACGGCTTCAAAGGCAAAGTGGCCTGCTATGCAAACCTCAAACAGAGACCAACTGAAATTTTGTCTTGTCACTGATCAGGACTGGACACAAACAAAAACTGATGAAGGACTAACCTCACTAACCTGCAACAATCAGACACCAGCTGGATAAAGACCAATCAGAAATCAGGTGACCTGGTTATAAAGACAGGAACCCAGTAAGTCTGTACCATATTGTTGCATGTTTAATATGAATGGTCTAAGATCTTCTCCATGTATTTCAACTCTGTAACGTAGCATAAGGTAATATATGAGCCTCTGTGGCACAGTAGTTAGAGTGCAATACTGCAAGCTACCTCTGCAGCCAGTTGCCTACAATTTGGCAGTTCAAATCCCACCAGGCTCAAGGTTGACTTGGCCTTCCATCCTTCTGAGGTGGGTAAAATGAGGACCCAGATTGTTGGGGAAAATATGCTGACCACTTAGAGAAGGCTGTAAAGCACTATAAAGCAGTATATAAGTCTAAGTGCTAAGTGCTATTGCTATAACAAATTGTGTCTGGGATGGGGGAACCAAAACCAGCTGCATATAGTGTGTTTGGAGCACAATAATCCAGCAACTGTTCTTGTGTTACACAAGACATCCATCCATATGGAGCCAGTTATGGGGAAAAGGGTTTGGGCATGTAGGAGGCAAAATATTAGGCAGGATGATTGAGAGAGAGAGACTGAGGATGCTCATGGACATAATTTCAGCCGCCCTGGTAAACATCAATGGGAACTCTTTCCCATATTGTCTGGGTTTATTTAGAAATCAGGTAATATAGTAGCTGAGACAATTCATCAAGCCAAGTTAACAATGTGCTTTAATTTGGTTTTAGCTTAGAGTGGAGGTTTCCAAACTTGGCAACTTTTAAGATTTATGGACTTCAACTCCCAGAATTCCCCAGTCAGCATGGAGTGTATAAATCGTGGATTGTAGCCTAAGAATATGTCATCATTTCTCACCTGTGATTTCCCCCCCCCCCAAGTAAACTTATTTGAGTTCGCATTGTTTAAGCCAAATCCATAGTTTGCACACGTGAATGCCCTTTTTGTCTTTTTCAATCAACCATGACTGAGCCTTGTGTATGAACTCCTCTGCTAAGGGCTCAATGTTCAAAGGTAATGCATGATCCAATGATCTGAGCCTATAGGAACATAATACTGAGGCATTGGATTGTTAATGAATCTAAGCTAAAATAGTACTAATGGTGGTGTCCACACCTCAATTCTGTCAGGCTCTATGTTGAAAAGAAAAGGGGAAAAAAAAGGGAAATGTTTTGACTCAGACTTGCAGCTCTGCAGACTGATGGGAGTGACACGCCAAGTACAGACTCTATTTTATTACTGGAATTTGGCAGGAGTGAAACAGTTAAATTATACCCTTAGGAGAAGCAGATTTAACAGCCACAATTCCCTGGCTGGTAGCCCAGAGTGCCTTCCTGAAGCTAAGCTGGTGGACGCTGCCTAGACTGACAGGATTGCTGGCAGGCACTGAGGACTCCATATTTCTGGCTAGGCGTGTGACAGCAATGAGGCCTTGAAATGTAAGTTTAATTTAGATTCATAGTGCTGGAAGCTGTGTGACGTGGCATTTTCCCTCTTTCTCATACAGATTAAATTAAAATCACTTAGCAGATAAAAATCAAGAAAGATAGCAATAAACAATTTGGTTACAGCCCATCCCAAGAGAGGGAGGCAGAGAGAGAGAGGCAGAGGGTGGGGGAGAGAGAGGGAGGGAGAGGTACGGAGGGAGGGAGAAGGAGAGAGGGAGAGAGGAAGGGAGGGAGAGAGACGGAGAGAGGGAGTGGGAGAGAGAGGGAGGGAGGGTAGAGGGAGGGAGGGGGAGAGGGAGGGAGAGAGGGAGAAGAGGAAAAGAAAGAGAGGGAGGGGGAGAGAGAGGGAAGGAAAGGTAGAGAGGGAAGGAGAGGGGGAGGGAGGTAGGGAAGTAGGGAGAGACTTTGGAGCAGGAAGTTTTAGTCTTGATTCTTTTCAGGCTAGAATCAGAATAACAAAACAGAACAACAGAATAAAGCAGAATAAAAGAATAAACAGAACAGCAGCATAACTGAGACCATAGAGACCTATTCTGCAGAATGAGAAAGGCAACAAAGAAGCCTGTAATGTGACATAAATGTTCCAAGTTCAGTTCTTCCCATACCCCACTCTAGTAGGGAAGGTTTAATTCTTGCAAGCAGAAGAGGGAGCACTTAACCCCCTCTTTACAGGAATTCTAGCACTTTGCTCCTACTTTACTTTACAGGACTTCTACCAGTTCAAATGGCATTTGGAAGTGCTTAGGATGATGTTCAACATGTTGAAGTGGGAGATTTTTGCATTCAGAAAGGCAGCATTTTAATGTGTAAGCAAAATATAACCCTCTTTCCTAATATCCAGTGGTTTGCAGGATTTCAATGAAATTAGGATGATTCCTACAGATGTGGTTTCTGAACAGAAGAGCCTTTATCAGAATAAATTTTACAGCATACTCTAATAAAGGACATTTTTTTTTTCATGCAGTAAAGCTGAACCATTTCTATGTATCTTCCAGCCCAACCAGTGGTGGTATTCGACCAGTTCTTCCTGGTTCTGAAGAACTGGTAGAAGCGATGAGCAGTGGAGACCCTCTACTGCTCTAATAGCTCTGCTGTTGGGCCCACCTGCCCGCCCGGGCTCCCATACTCACCTTTATCCACTGAATTTGAAGCACAGCTGCTTTACGTGGTACAGAATAGTGCCGCGTGAGGTAGCTGCTGAAGTGACCGGGAATGTGCAGGCTTGCAAAAGGTGAGGTAGAATGCCTCTGTGCCCATCAAACCACGCCCACTGAACTGGTGGCAACAATATTTGGATCCCACCACTGAACCCAACATACATAAATGAATATAATAAATAGAAGGACAGATATAATTAATTATCTGCCTTTCTGCTTTTCACTTAATAATTGAGAAAATTATCAGTGTCTATTATGGCTGATGAGGATTGTCTATTCTAAACAGTGATGCCATTTAATACTTTCATTTTTCTTATTTCAGGATGTTTGATAGTGATATTTAAATCTTAACTGATTTTTCCCCCTCCTTTTTTTGTTGATTATTATTTGTTTCACTCAGTTGCCTTGAGCCTTCTCTCAGTTGAGAATTAGGCAGAACGTTATCTAAGTTTTGATGGTACTACAAGAAAGAAAAATGGAACCTTTATGAAACATTACAGTTTTAGAAAATGATCAAGCAGAGATCAAGCAGAGTATTGTTTTAAAAAATGCAATACATATAAAAACCAGTCACTTTCTCTCAGACTTAGGAGGAAAGTAAAGGCAAACCACTATGGAAACCCTGCTGAGAAAACCGAAGAGATCTGTCTAGGCAGTTGCCAAGCGTCAGCGCTGACCTCAATGGGACAAAAAGAGAGCATCTTGCTGACAGATAGCAAGCTCCCATTTAGCCAGGGTTTTGGAAAGCGCAAGTTTGAAGGAACATGGAAATAAAGCACTTGTTAAGTCTCTTGTAAACATATCCTCTTTCAGTCATGTTTATGCCTCTGTTGAATCATTATGAGAAGCTATGCAGTAACATTTATGTGCCAATGACTCTAGGGCTGACGGGCAGCTGTCGCACTCTCTGAATTTGTTCCATACTAAAAGCTGTACAATCACAAGGGGGCATGTCACCCAAGTAATATAATTTCGAATTAATTATGCTTGGTTTTCAGAGATTTCAAACTATATAGAGGGTATTGATTGATGGTAGATTAATATCAACTCCTGCTGGGCACAATCCAGCTGCCAGTCGAGGCTAAAGATCTGCCTTGCTGGTTGCCCCATTTATTTTAATGATATTGGGTACTACTAACTTGATTCTGAAAAGGACAGATACCTTGCTCAGGCATTATGAAATGTGAGCGACTGATCATGGAAATGTTGCCATTAGCATTTCTTGTTGACATTTTGCGAATAATGTCTTTCTCTTGAAGATATTCACTACATATTTTTGCCAAGAGAAACATCTTTGCACAGGAGTATACATATTGTTTTCCCTCCCTATATATATACATACATACAGATATTATATGTATGGCTTGCATTTGTGTTTACCTACTGATCACCTAGAAGTGTTTTTTAACCTTGAACTTTAAGAAAACTTAACTTTAAATCCCAAAATTCCCCAGGCAACCATCATTTGAGTGAGAGGAGTGTATGAATTACCCACAGGGGTGGTGCTTTGGTTTGGTCATCATTAGATCATTTTTATTTATTACTAAGTTCACTATGTTCTTCCAAGCTAAGCAATTCTGAGCAGGTTACGCTACAGTATTAAGGTTTAGAATGCACAAAACAGAAGCATAAGCCAAACAATCAAAAATATATTGTGTAATACAGCTCCTTAACCACAGACAATGAATGGTCCGTTCTGTCTTCCAAACTTTTTTGAAAGGGCTGGGACCTCACTTAGAACTACAAGCTAGCAAGAGTTCTTGAATTGCCCTTGACTCCTCCCTCAAGGAGAGCATATGGAAATCATTTATGACTAGAATCTGGATTAATAAGGTTAATGGACTTCAACACACCCAGATTGTTCCTTAACTCAAGTACACAAGCAGATCTCCTGTCTGTAGAACTGCACAGACCCAATTTATTATCCCTATCCTTCCCTGCTATGAGATCTTGGCTGATGCAATCCTGATACATGGATAATGTCTTGATGATACAAACCAGATCTACCCTCCCTTCCACAATCAATCTTATAAATTACAGTCAACTCTGTGAAACCCACAGCTCTCAATAGTGAAGGTAAGTCCCTTGCAGGGGTCTTCAAACTTGGCAAGTTTAAACCTTGTGGACTTCAACTCCAAAAATTCCTCCTCCAGTCATGTTAGCTCAGGAATTCTGGGAGTTGAAGTCCACAAGGCTTAAACTTGCCAGGTTTGAAGACCCTTGCCTTACAATGTAGCGAATATTTTGTACAAATTTGATGAAACAAGCTCAATTACTTGCATAAACCTCCTTGAGCAGTTTATGTTTACACAAATAACAAATTTGAATTTTATTTGTAAGTTCAAAAGGAGTTGTTGGCTTTTCATCTCTCCAGATGTGTTTTTGGATGATCCTCAGAACTGCTAGCTGAAAATATTGAGAAGGGAAATGCCACATTGGGGAGAAATAGATCAGGAGAACAGGAGATAGGAAAGAGCTGTATTTGGCATAACAGGAAAATGGTTGAACTTGCAAACAAACTGCAAGACCCTAGCAATCTGTGTGTGCCTTCTAGTAGCTCACTTTCAAGACTTAATCTGGTTGGAAATGAGAAATTTATGTGTAATCTAACATTTACACTATTTAAGCTTTCTTTTCCAATTCTTTCTGCATTTTAATCATTTAATAAATGAAGTGACACATCACAATCTTAGTTTAATGAGCCAACAGAGGAAAATATTTGTACCTCAGGTTGAAATGAGGGGTTCTTGGTACTCCCTGAATTTGGTTGTTTACTTGCAGTCATTTCATTACCCCAAATAGGTAACATAATCAGTACTGGTAGGGACTGGAATTCTTCACTCCCTACCAGCTCCAATGATGTCTAGTTTGGGTTGTGAAACATCTGCAAGCAAACAATCAAGCTCAGAGAGCACCCTCCATTAGAGCCCCTCTAATTAAAAGACCCTCAAGATTCTTTACTGCTAGTGCTACAGATGAAAATAGGACTTATTACTATGAAATACACAAGCTACAGAAATACGAAGCTGCAGGGCCATAATGACTGAATTGTAAACCAAGCTTTTTCTAGCAAATAATTCAGACTAAAAGTGCAAGGAACTCAGGATAAATGTTCTAAACCCAGTGCTTAATCTCAAACATGTAGATATATCAGTGTACTGCACTAACTTCTAGCTGCTTTTTAAAGGTTGATATTTGATAGCATCTTAGACAACTTGATATCAGACTTTTTTAAAGTTTGTGTTTGTAAAATTAGTCCGAATTTATTTGTCAGGGCAATTCAATAGGCTTTGCCTGCATTTGGTTTAGTCAGATTAAGAACAATATCTGAAGAATTCATCATGTTAATTATCTTAATGGCTTGTAGGTGTTCCATGCCTAAGGGTTTTTTTCCCCCAGGAATACTTTCCTGAAACTAAAAGCTAAAAAAAAAAGCTAAAAATTGAATTCTTTATTTGTGATGTTGCAGAGAAAAAGAAGAGAAACATCTTGTGTATAAGAATAAACATTACAGGCTTACAGAGTATACAAACATGGTCAATCATACTTTGTTTCAAATCAATACTAAATTTAATGCCACAGAAATAGGGTTCATTATTTCCTCATAATGAAATAATCCCTTTGCAAGTTTGACACCGCACAAAAGCTTGCCAGAATCAAGATTTATCCAGATGCTCATGGACTGAATCTGAACTTCAAATTAGATTTATGTAGCCACCATTGCGTTACTGAAACATACAATAAATTACGCTTACAGCTTTACATATAAGGAAAAATTGACACAAGAGTCTAAGTTGGATCCAGACATATATCATGCTTATGGATCATCAAAATTAATAGGATTTAGGTTAATCACACATATTCTAAGTCTGGAGTACTAAATGTTATATTTGATGTATACCCCATTGCAATGCTATTTTAAACCATTCCCAGAAAGTAATGCTTACCTGCTCCTTTGTAGGCTCCTTTCTAAAATGTTATTTGTTCCTTAGCCTCCTTTTCCCTACAAATAACAACTAGAAAGTTACTTGACTCTGTGTGCCACACAGTTGTGGTACTGTTCGTGTCAAAAGACATAATAAAGATTGATCCTGAGGGAGAAGATTTAATGCCCAAGATATTATTCTCTTATCATGATCTTATTGGACTTCAACTCCCATGAGATGAAAGCTGCTAGTTGTGATGGGACATCATTTTGATTTAATTGGAGCCTTTAATATACAGGGGAATCTGCAATATAGGTACCCTATTTTTATGTACAGATCAGCCCCTATTTTATGACACTTTAAAATGTACAATCAAAAATCTTTATTGTCTGCACAGAACAGTTTTAGTCATGAAAATGGGATGAAAAGAGTCTATGGATTTATTTATTCCGACTAAAAGTGCAAGGAACTCAGGATAAATGTTCTCAACCCAGTGCTTAATCTCAAACATGTAGATATATCAGTGTACTGCACTGTACACTGGCATTTTGCTTGTTTACGGTCAGTGCAAGGCAAACATTTCCCACAGTAATTCATAAAGCAAAATGCTCCATCCAGTTATCTACTTCAATGGCAAAAGAGAGAATAAGGAGCCAGTCCATTGCTACACATTTATTCTGAAGCTTTAAGTGTTTATTACAAAAGATGATTTATGTTTCCCACATTATTACAAATCAAGGTGTTTTTAGTTTCTACTATTATAAAAGTAAAGTATGTTCTGAGTCATTTTAAAAAGCAGGCCAATATTTTGATACATAAACTGTACATGAACAACAAAAAACAAGGCACTATACATTTTTGGGATATAAATTTGGATTCAGTGAGCTTCTCTAGAAATGCATATGATAATTCTTTGTTCAGTTTAGCAGTTGAAAACAACTTTGAGAACAATACTTTTGTAATTAAAAAAATTCAGAATAAGGAAGGGAGAAAGCTGAAAATCAGCCATAGTCGAAGATAAAATAATAAGTCTAGCTACTTTCCTGGAACTTTCTTTACAAAAGTGTTGAAAATGAATAATACAAACTGCATTGTTAAATACATCCTTCTCCTATGCGTTTACATAAATACGAATCCTTTTGAAAATCCACAGCTTGAACAAAATAAAACTTTACAAAAAGAGCATTTTCAAAACTCAAATGACACGTAGTGTGAGTAGCCCAAGGATTAGCAATCAGAAAAATTCCTGCTCAGAGTACAAAGAACATAATCTCTAAACGTGGCCTATACTTTGGAATTGTTGCCCAACAAAATGTCTTCCAAAGATGCTTGTCGCACATTAACATTATGATATGACTTCAGAACATATAGCAGAGCCTAGTAACTTCAGACAGAATCTCGCTTTTGAGGGTGAAAACAGGCATGCTACGTTGGCCAAGAGATGCAGAAAATGTCAACGGACAAGTTCCACTCCAACTCCAGCCCATGATTCAATTCTGGCCCTTTCAGAAAAGCCCTTTTGCCTTTTTGAGGTTCACCTGCTTCCAGGAAGGCAGTGCGTTGTATTCTTCTCTAGTTAATTGTAATGCAGCCTGAACATGATTAAAATGAAAGAATTAAAAATGTAGACAAACATACAAAAGGAATACAAAACAGAGAGATAACGGTGAGTTATTTCTTCTAGCTTACCTCAAAGTCCTCATTTGAAAGGTAGATTTCAAGATTAAGTGGGTCCACTCCCTCAGGGAGAGGTCTTGCTAAGAGATCAGCAAGTGGATAAAACTTTTGGCACAGCTTGGCCAGCATGTCTTCTACCAGGATGATCTGATTAGAAGCTTCAGCATCCTGAGGAAGAACCAGAGATCACAGAACAACATAATCCAAATAGAAACAATAAACAAAAATAATCTGAACCAGTTTCAAATGGAGTTTGAATTCTTCAGGGAAGCAAAGCTATGGGTTATCACCCTCAATTCAGCCAAGTAATCTCTACAGATAAATCAAGTTTGTTTGTTTATTTAATTGCTTGCTTATTTAAGAATAGAATAGAACAGCAGAGTTTGAAGGGACCTTTGGAGATCTTTTAATCCAAGTCACAGAGCCATTCCAAATCCTATCCTATTCAACATATTTATAAATACTTGGATTGGCAAATTAGAAGAAATATTTATCAAATTTGCAAAAGACACCTGAATACAAAAGACTGAGAACATTACAGCTATACTGTACAATAAGCAGAAAGTAGCAATGTGAATTTCAATAGAAACAAATGCATAATCCTATATTTGGATCAGAAAAACCAGAGACATAAATATAAGACTGGGGAGCAGGGGTGGGATTCTACCGTTCGGACCGGTTCTATAGAACCGGTAGTTATGATTCTGCACAGTTTGGAGAACCGGCAAATTGTGCCCTCACTGGCACCTCCCCTCTCTGCCCCTCCCTCTCCTCCCCGCCCTGTCAGTCCTTATCGTGCATGTGCAATATTGTGCACATGCCCAACATCGTCACTCCTTAAGGTATTTCTTTTTTCCCCCTCTCCCAACCATCAGCTGTTCCTATGATCAGCTATTCTGGGATTCCCTGCTGTCTTACTGCTTCACCCAGGAGGCTTCCCTGAGGCCCAGAAAGGCAAAAAATAGAGGGGGGGGATACAGCTCCCCTCAGGTTTTGTCTTCCTGGGCTCCAGGGAAATTTCCTGGGAACAAAAACACCCCCCCAAAGCTTCCTTAAGGCCCAGAAGGCCCCAAATTGGAGGGTGGGGAGGTGCTGTGCACCCCTTCCAAGCTGTTTTTTCCCCCCCTCCTGAGCCCTAGGGGAGCCTTCTGGGAGCAAAAATGCCTCCCCCCCCCAAGGCAGGGAGTTGTTAAGAGATGGTCTCAAAGAATTTTTACATTTTATGATTCTATTAAAATAATCCAATATCATATTCTCTTTAATTGCCTCAGTCTTAAGTTTCATACTTTATTTACAAATTAATATTCTCCTATTATTACCTTAAATTTATATTTCAGCCTTCATAGTTCTAAATAAAGCTCTCTATTATATTACAAAGGAAAAGGTGCAACTATCACAAACTCCAGCTTTTCACAAACAAGAAATCCATTTCCTGAGAAAGATAAGGAGTAACTCCTGGCCCGCTATCTAACTGTTTTTAGTTCATTGTTGCTTTAGCACTAATATATTTCCTTGGGTCTTGAAAAAATAATGAATAGGTAATAAAACCTCAGTTAGAATTCATCCCCTCCCTATTGTTTTAAACTCACTGCCCTGAAAAGATTCAAGCACCCTATCCAGGTTAACTCCCTGGATTTTTGTGCCTCCTACTATGAAGCTCCAGCATATCCAAATGCAGACAGAAAACAGAAAACTGACAAAAAAAATTGATTTACCATTTCGGTGATTTCAGCAATGTCGTCTCTGTGTTCCCAGCTGGGAAACATATTAGTAAATGTCAAAGGCTCAAGACCAGCATGGATCAGATAAGATTTAGGAGGCTTCTTCATGTTCTTTCCTATACATTAAGAAAAAAGTGTTACTCACAAAATAAATTATTGCTGATATTCCCTCTTTACTGTTTTGAATTATTTATGAGCAAACCCAAGACCAAACACTTTATATTGCAGTAGACATTTCAAACGTAATGATTTTAATGTATATAATACTAAAGAGACTGAAACCAAATTATTTTCTGTACAGTGGGAAGCTGCTTGACTGTTTCAAAAATGTGTTCCCAACTTCCCTGAGTATTCAGTACATAAGTAATATTAATAAATCATTCTATGTGGGGCATCATGGGTGTGGATTCCTTTTCCAGATAGATCCTACCAGCTTTCTCTTCCTGCTTTTGGATGAGGTGAGGTTATTTTTGGGGGTTTTTTTCTGTTTTGAATTTTTCATTATTATAGTTTTTGGCACATTTAGCTAGGAGTTTAGATTGGACTTAGCATTTTTATCCACTTATCAACTCCTTCCCAAGAACATGGGATAGGCAGATGTTATATTTTGATGGTATTAATTGCAACATGTAGCCAATTACCATCATCATTATTTAAGATTTAATCTTCAATTTGATTCACAGTCTGGGATTGGTAAAAACTTAAAGAGATTAAATCCTAACCAAGGACCTAAGAGCTGCTAAAGTAACAGCTTTATATAGGCAGTTCCGAGTAATGTTGTTGTTGTTTTTTGCAAAGTCAGAATATTCAGGTCTGATAAATTCAAAATTTCCATGTATCTAGGCAGCCATTTGGGCTACTGTATTGGTACAACCATTGATTTCTTCCTCCACAATCGCCCAACTTCAATTTGCAAATCACAGTATTCCATTATTTTTTTCTAGTTGTTACTCTTCAATTCATGCATTACCTGGTATTGCAATATCAATGAACTTTTTCAGACTTTTTTCTTTTTCACAACAGTAATGTCTGTTTGGATTAGAACGTTTCACAAAATCTTGATGTGTTCATTTTCAAGAACTTTGTTAATTTGGGTTTCCCAGTACTTTTTCCTGCATTCAAACCCAAACTTCTGGCAAAGCTTCCAATGTATGATTTTAGCAACTCAATCATGACATTGTAGAAAATCAGTTTGTGAGATTCTGCTGTATTGTTGTTGTTGTTGTTATTATTGTTTACTTTTATTCATTAAACATGAAACTCAGTCAACAGAACGTTTCAAAATGTATCACAAATATTATTGATTGGTACTGATGGTTGATACCGGCTGCTGCCAGCATCTTAGGTATCGACCAAGTATCTCCTTAAAATGTATGATGTTCCAAGTAGCGCAGGTTTTTTTTGTAGTTCTGCTGGTATTATTGCAGAAATAATAATAATAATAATAATAATAATAATAATAATAATAATAATAATAATAATAATTTTTATTATTAAATGTTTGTTCATTAAATATGAAACTCTGTCAACTGAACATTTAAAATGTATCAAAAATATCATAGACTGAAATTCTTTTGGGAATTTCAATACATGAGGAATTGAGATGCTTGGAAGAAAAATGAAATATAAATGTAATAAATGTGATTCTATGGCACGATATAAATAAAATGCTGTAATTTATTATACTCTGTTACAGACCAATATTTAACACATTTGGTCCAGATATCTTTCCCTTATATCAGGGGTGTCAAATTGGCGGCCCATGGGCCAGATGTGTCACGCACAGGCCATACCTATCCCAGCTTCGCAAAAGGGAAAAATGTCACAAAACGTCATGTGACAGCAATGTGGTGCAGCGAGTTTGACACCCCTGCCTTATATCATAACAGAAAATTTTCTGAGCAACATATAATACTAAAATGTTCTATACTCATCAGAAAAGATGGGCAATGGATTTTCTGTTTTTTTTTTCTAGATATGATAATACTTGAAGAATTATTATTTTGTTGTAAAAATGTTATTGGGGAATTTGTTAGGGATTCTGTTAAACATGAAATGTCAAATTACATATTGTGTATGTAGCAGTTACTAACAATTCATTTGAATTTGCATTTACTTTTTTTGTTTAATTAAAAGTAACCTGTTTTTCACATATAGCAAAGGGAGGTGCTTGAACCTGGTAGAGAATACTCTATAACTCCCTTATGTTTTCTATTCTGATATGCAGTTCTGCTAAAATTCATCTTCATGTTCAGGACAACACAATTTTTTGAAAGTAATGAAAAAAAAAACAATGCTTATCTGTATAATTCAGTCTTGATTATTCGTCTCAAAAAAATATTAAGAGGATGTGAAATTTCCACCATGCAAGGGTTCTAGAATATGCTAGAATAAACCTTCATAGAAAGAAATGTCAAGAATTCTGGGCTATTCTTAATCCTGCCAATGTCCTAGGAAGATTACTAAAAGTTTATTGGAATGGTTAGGACTATCCACATGGATATAAATCTCCAGAAGAATATTCTAGTCCAATTTACACAGCAATCTAAATCTGGTTCTTTGCTGAGTATACTGTACCTCTGGTTTTGTGTCCTCTAATATACATATACCATCCTCAGAACTCCCAGCCTTAATATTTTAAGATTGGGAATTAAAGAGATTAAGCTGCCACACACTTAGTCACATTGTTTCATTGTGTATTTTCCCCATTCCTGTTCCACGTCATTAGCAAAATCACCTTGATAATATTATGTTTGGCTGCATATTTTCCCTCTTCTTGGGCTGCATCAGCACCACTTCGAACATACCTGTATTTATTATTACCTTTACAGTACTGTAGAACAGTCTCCATGGCACATTTTCTGTCTGAAGCCCACCGAATTCGGGCAGATCCTGCAATTTTGTTTTCCACTGGCCACCAACCTTGCCAGAGATATACTTCATGGTGGTTGTCAACAAGGAAGAGAACTGCACAGATTAAATCAATGTTATTTTTCAAAGGGAACAGGCATTCCAAAGACTACACATATAGATTTCTGATGACCTAAACCAGGATAGATATACACCTAGTATGAACATTCTAGTTATCTGGGGCAAAGCAACATTTGGAACATATTGGAAATAATATCAAGTGTGGTTCTGTAGCAATAGGAAAGGGGCTGAGAAGATGAAGAGATTCTCCACCTCGGCCTACATAGCATGGATACTTTTTGTTATTTTATAAACTGCTATCCTTGCCTGGCAAATCAGGTGAAGGAAATTTGTTGCCTTTCCTTAAGTGGCCTAGTGATATCTCCTCGGATGTCTCAGAAGAAATTCTTATTTGTTTAAAGAACTGTCATTTTGCCTGTTGCTGTAACTTTCAGTTCCCCATTTGGTTATGGTGATGACAATTATAAATCATTCAAAAATATTGTATGGTTCAAAGGCAATGAAAATAATGCTTGGCACACTATTGCACATGTACTTTCACTGTTTTCACATCTAAACAAAAGCATCTTTCTAGAGACAAAGTTTTTCAAATGTTTATAACATATGTAATTTCATGTGATTATTAATCCTGTATCAGAGGTGGGGAACTATGGGCCTTTTATGACTTGTGGACTTCAACTCCCAGAGTTCCCAAGCTAGCATGAAATCCACAGATCATAAAAGGTCATCATTCCTCACCCCTGTGTTAACTTACCTGGCTGTGGGGCTGTATAGAGGTCTTCCTGAAGGAAGGGCATGGAATTAACCACAGAGGGGTCCCTTGATGGATAAATATACTCAGTGGCTGAGAATTCTCCTGATGAACTTCCAAAGATAAACAGGCGAGGTGTAAAATTAAACTTTCCGGGATCTTTAACAAGAAAAAGAAAATGTTTAAATCAGAAAAGTACATACAATTTGGATGTTACTTTTCTTCCCTGCCCAAATCTTATAAAGATGAAGAAGAGCAATAGGTGAACAATAGGATTGGTAATGTAGATGTAAACTCTTGAAAACATAATCTGACTGCCTTACTTTCATTGTACTTCTGGCAAGGAGTAGATTTTTAAATAACTTAATATGGATAGAATAAATTTGTTTACTTTCTTTTATAAAACAGAGCAACTGATTCATATTAGTTTTCACTTTTTTTGCAAAAAAAAACTTATGAAAATTTATTTATATTTTTATACATAAATTTTTGCACCTACGGATTTTATAGGTTCTCCTTCCTAATGTACTTATTTTATTCTAATACAGTGGTGTCAAACTGGCGGCCCCAGGCCTGATTCGTCACGTGCAAGTCACCCTCCATGAATGGGAAAAACGTCACGAAATATTACAAGGTGATATGGCAAGTTTGACACTTGTGTTCTAATACATTCATTTTTGTATGCAGAATTTTCAGATCAAGATACTGCTTGTGTTCAGTTAAAACATTTACTTAGAAATATGATTCAGTACATTTTGATTACATCCTTAAGTTTTTGACAGACACTGATTTTTAAAAAAGTTAATAAGATTTAAAAGATCTTGACCATCTTAAACACCCTACCTTGCAACATGCAGTCATATGCTTTTCGGTCTCTTCTTCCTAAGGCATCCCAGAATCCCACTGGCTCTGTTCCTTCATTGTGTTCATGTATTGTCACTTTGCTACTACTGTGCAATCCTGCTTCTAAAGGACATCTACAATGCAATTATCAGTCCGTTAGATTCAGAATTAGTAATCTAGCATAATTCATACCAAGAACCAATCAAACTCCCACTCCTTTTCCCTCAAAATATCCATTATTGACCCCACTCCATTCCTAAGAGGTCTATAAGGGGTGTGCATAAGCGCACAATTGTGCCTACCGTCCCTGTCCTATTGTCCCCAATTATTAGTTCCTATTTTTTGTATTTAAACTTAGATTTATTCTAATTTCTATTGTATTGTAAGCCTTTGATAAAATAAATAAATAAAATAAAAATAAAATAAATTTTGAGAGAAATCTAAGTTGGAATTCAGGGAAAAGCTCTTGCCCAGCTTCATCATCTCTCTTATCTCTTTTCATATGCACCCTTTTGCAAATGAAGCTCACTTAACCACATATGCTCAGTGGTGGTATTAAGCCGGTTCACAATGGATCTGGTGAACCGGTAGCAAGAATTTGATGTGGGTCACTGAATCGGTAGTAAGTTCTGGCTGGCCACGTCCCCCACCCAGTCGCCCTCCCACCCGATGCTTGCTCACCCCGCCCTCCTGCCTGCCTGACATTCGCCTAAGGTATTTCTTTTTTTTTTTTCCGCTCCGGATAATCAGCTTTAGATAAGATCAGCTGTGCCGAGATTTCCCTTGTTAAGGCCCAGGAAGGCAAAAAATGGAGGGAGGAGCTCGGTCCCCCTCCATTTTTTGCCTTCCAGAGCCCCAGAGAAGCCTTAGGGGAGCAAAACGCTCTCCCCAGAGGCTTCTCTGAGGCTAAGATCTCCCAAAATGGAGCTTGGAGGAGTGCTGCATGCCCCTCCCATGCTCTGTTCCTTTTCTTCCTGATCCCCAGAAGAGCCTTAGGGGAGCAAAAACACCTCCCCAGGGGCTTCTCTGAGGCTAGGAAGCTCCCAAGAAACGGGTGGGGGCTGCAAAAAAAGCCACACCCACACAGTCACATGGCCACTCCCACCAAGCCACGCCCACAGAACCAATAATAAAAGTTTTTGAATACCACCAGTGCATATGCTGTTTTCCAATTTAAGGACAAAAATGCATTCCTTCTGAATCATTCCCAAGGTCCAGCATTCAATCAGATGCTGCTGCAAAGCCCTCTAATATATTGTGAATACCAATCTTCTTTTATAATGCTGTACTAACACTGAATATAGAACTCCCTTAAAATCCTCACAACTATTAAATGTTAATAGACAGTCTTTGAAAGTTGGGTATAATTTGTTGTTAGCCCATTTGTAACTAAAGCAGAATTTGTTGCAGTCAGTAAATGTTATAAATTAATTATTCATTGTATAAAGAAAATACATTTTTATCCATTTAAAATTTATTGCTAATTAATTCCACTGGATAAATTAGTTTCAACATTAGGAAACATAGAGAAAAACTTCACAATTCATCTTCTTCAAACCATTAGTAATAGACAACTACAAAGCTGAAAAGCTTTAAAACTTAAAGAACAGTGGACTATAATTTGGAATATCAAGGGTCTAAGACTACTTTAGCTGATGAGAAGATCTTAAGGAAGTTAAGGCTATTCAGCCTGACCCATTTCATTAGATTGTTGAAAAGCTAAATGGAACATTAAATTCACATACAGTGTAACCATCTTGAATTTCTTGGAGCAATGGCAATGAATAAAAATGACACAGAATAGTTTATTGACTTTGCTATTTTTAATTTTAATTATGTATGTATATGAAGTCATATCTGTATGATGAAGTGGAAAAACATTTGGAACCTATTTAGAAATATCTTACATAAGTAGCATAATTTTAAATATTACCCTAGTGCATGATCATTTTTCATCCCTTGCTAGAGTTGGCAAGTATTAGTTCTACAAAAGCAAACACAGAGCATGGTTCTTCTACTTACTGTTCTTTTATTTTGTTGGCTGCTGTTCTTCCTACTTCCTTGGTATGTGGCTGGGCTTTGCAGCCATGCCACAAATAAATAAGGGCTTTGTTGATATTGAGAACAATCATTGAAGTCCTAGATCTCAGGCTGCTACAGTGGCAGGCTACTTCAAGCAAGTTTCCTTCAACATGAACTTCTCCTCGAACACAATACAATCGCCAATCACCTGCAGCAGGCATTAAAGACACAGATCTATTATTCATCTGTCAAAGTTGGTTTATAAATTAATCTACAAATGTCACCTAGACAAATTAAAATCAACAGGAACTGTTTATATAATGAATCTTCATTTTTTCCTTGCTTTGCACTTGATTGTAGATGTGCCAATTCCACAATGATGATCTCCTATCTGAACAAACTATCAGGATTCTCATAATAGAGGTATAAATTCAGTGTTACCTTACACTGACTCAAGCATGGGCTTACATTTCTCAGAACTGTTTACCAACTGACTGACAGTGGTATATTCACATTTTTATAAGGGAGCTTTCCTTATTAATTAAACAGCTTACAACAAGCTAAATAGCAATATCAAAACAATAAAACAATAAATATTGGCATTAAATAGCCAAGAAAGCAGCAATATACAGTGGGGTGGAGGTGGAGTCTTCATTTAATCCACTCACCACTTCCTGTCTGAAATGTCTCATTGGATCCCAAGGCCAATTGGCAGAACCAGGTTTTCATGTTCATCTTGAAGGCCAAGAGTGTGTGTGAAGATCTCATCTTTAGTGGCACAATGTACTAGTGCACAGGAGACACAGCAGTCTCCTTGACCCCACCAGCTGGAATTCCATGATTGAAGGGGTCCACAATCTGCTCTTTCTATTAATGTGGGAGGGGTGGATCAAACCCACTGAAGTGAGATAATTCCTCAATTAACCTGGATCCATGCCATAAAGGGCTTTGAAAAAGATAATATCTTGAACCGGACCCAGAAACACCATAGAGGCTCCCAGAATTGTCCGCACTGCTGCATTCTATGCTAACTATAACTTCCAAATACCTTTCTAGGGTAGCCCCATGTAGAATTAGTTGAGATGACCAAGGCCTGAGCTTTTCCTTGCTTTGAAGTTGGGCTATTTTTGGCTGAAAAGAATAACTCTACCATCAATCTACATTTTCATTTTTTTTTTTCTACATCCCACCCCACCCTTTATTGCTGTGGTTGGTAAGTTGTTAAAAAGGCAACTTTTCACATATGATCAAATGTATCGGCTTTGCCTAACATTATTTTGCTTCCCGGACTAACCCCTAATTTTACACATAGTCCTTGTTTAGCGACTGGTTTATACAGCAACTGTTCACCATTTAGATGGTGATGAAAAAATAACTTTATGATCAGTCTTCATATTTACTACCTTTGCAGGTCTATAAAAGAAGGCTGAAGTAAAATAGTAAGCACTGTCCCAATTTAGTGACCGCTTCACTTTGTGACTACATTGCTGGTTTCAATTGTGATTGCAAAATGAGGACCATCTGTACTAGTTATTGAAGTAGCATTTAAACTAAATAAAATAGCAAAAGGATTACATTTAAGGTTATTTGTCACACAAGTTCACTCTCCTGTCCCTTCAAATTTCAGCAAAACTATTGCAACAACTATTGCTATTTTTACTTTGTGTATTTTCTTCTTCCTCTTCCCTTCTTCCTGTATGAACAATCATTCCACCTTGAAAACACTGAAGAAAACATGGAGGCTCTTTTCCTTGAAGAACTTGTACCTGAAAAAATGGTAATTAAAAATCACAACAAATTAACATTTGTGCAAGACCACAGTAAAATTGGCTTGAAGGCAATATGTGGACTTTCCTATATATGGGCTTTGCACAAAATGTCTGAATGAAGAAAAATTAGTAAAAAACCAGGCCTTATTTGTGGCAGTCCCAGTAGGTTAGAATACTAATACTAATCCCATTAAATCCATCATATACTACTTTGGCAGGCCACATTATCCAATATAGTATATTAATAAGGAACAAGTTAATTTTCATGCATTGTTTACATAACTTTTAGATCGGCCCAATTTCTGAGCAGTTATATCAGACTCCCTTGAAAAAGTTTCCTTCTTGTGAGAACCTGTCGCAAAGCAGGACAAAAGTGCTGGCAAATACTTGGCTTTTATAATAGTTCCCTGGCAACAGGGTTGTTCCCACAAAACTATTCTCACAGAAAGTTGCCTTTTGTCAACCCGAATGATCAGTTTATTTAGATATTGTTTATAATAAATGGGATGACAGTGATCCTCTACAGATTCATTGTTCCTAGCCTTACTGGGAGGTTGGCAACTGAATCTGTGTTCTTCAGTACAGAAAATAAGTGTCATTGATCTGTTGTCCAAACTACAGCACAATACCATATGCAACCGGTATGAAAATCCATATATTCAGTGAATTAAGACTGCCAAGCTTAGAGCATCCCTTGTAGAGAGTTCATCTACAGTTTTATCAAGCCATAGGATTATTCTTACTATTTAATATCATCTGCTCTGAAAATGTAATGTGTTATTAAGTACAGTAAACTATCTGGTAGTATTGCAGCATGGACTTTAATATAGATTAAGTACAGGTAATTCTCAATTTACAACCATAATGCCCACTATGGTTGTACATCATGGTAATTGTAAAGCCAATCCCTCATATGACTTTCCCTTTGCTATCTTTTTTGTGGAGGTTATTAAGGGAATCATTAAACCAATCTGCTGAAATTTTGGGAGGAATTGTAAGTACTTTTGAGGGAAATTACTGTTGTAGTTTCAAGCAATAGCTAAATGATTGCTGATAAAGTGAGGACAACCTGTACTTGCAATTATTTCAATAGCTTAGCTCTTGTTTAAAATATAAAAAGAACATTACTAGCTGACACACTCTACATGAGAACATGTCACCCAGTTTGTCCATAATCTTTCTTACTTTGTATTTTAAAGGGGGTTAACCATTTTTTAGAGCTTTTACTACAATATAATCTCAAAACGATAGGAAATCTGCTAATGTTTTGCAGTTGGTATTAGAAGGATTTGGTGGCCTTTATGGCTCAGAGATTTCAGACTGTCCATCCTTGGCCAAAGTAAATTGTATGTTTTCCTTTGGGTGATGGTGATGTCAAAATATAAAAGAAATTCTACTGGAGTTAAAATAAGCCTCTTCTTGTTTAAGATCTTACAGATTAGGAGGAAGTTAAACGTAATTTAATCTATTATATATCATTAATTTTAATATTGATCCTTAACCATTATTTACTATGTGTTTCATTTCAGGATTGTTTTATTACATTTCTGTAAGTTGCCCTGTGCTATTAAAGACATGGAAGCTTATACACGTTAGACGTGGGTGTCAAACTAGCCGCGTCACATTGTCATCATGTGACATTTTATGTTTTTCCCATTCATGGAGCTGGGGTGGGTGTGGCCTGTGCATGATACATCTGGACTGTGGGCCGCCAGTTTGACATCCATACGTTAGGTGGATTGGCAATATGCTCTGTTTGAAAGAGTGAAGCTAGAGACCCCAGACTCACAAAACCTATTATTCTGCCTATTCTCTGCTTTCTTCACCTGAGCACCTCTCTCTTCATCAAGCTCCACAGTCATCAATGCAGAAGTCCCCTTCTCACTGACAGTAGAATGTCTCCCTTGCCAAAAGAAGTACACACATTTCTCTTTGCCAACGACCCTCGTCTGTAAGTCCCCCTTTTGTCTGCTTCCAACTGCAAGATCAAAACAAAGAGGTCATAACTTGGAAAGCATATATCCAGCTTAGAACTCGCATACAAAGCTGCGCTAAGAAACATTATATGTAAGCAATTCAATATGCTGTTCAAAAGTACCAGGAGATAAATATTCAGGCAGACCAATATCTTCGGGAGGCTGATCAGCAGCTCTTGAAACAAACTCAGTATGATTGCGATACTATGCAGGCCCACCATGTCTTATTAAAAATGTGCGTATGTTTTTATGTATAGATTTATATTAATTGGAGCATATATGTCACACACACAAACGTATATAACTTCAGATAGAGAAACATACACTCATCACTTGTTTTCTGTTTTCAGAAGCAAAGCACTTTCTATAAATTAACATGGTAAACTCCATAATCAACTCCTGATGGCCTTGAATAGCTACATTTAATGTAGCAGGGAGTGCTTATTAAAGCATATCATTTATAGAAATTTAAATCATAACAGAAGATGGAGATATTTCACTGACCTGAAGTGCTCACTAGGTATTTCCACTTGACAACATATGTGTCACCTTCATGAAATTGTCCAATGCTTTGTTTAGGAAGCCGGCTATAATCAAATTCCAGGATGTGCCAGACGTCCACAGAGATAGTGATAATTTCAAATTGTCTCCCATCTTCTCCTTCAATGAATCCATAGCCGCGGCCAATATTTATTCCATCTAAGACAGTGCCGACGGTTGCCTGGGGAATGGGGACCATGAGCAGGACATCATATGGCTTTGTGTCAGATCGAGTTTCTTCCTGTAACAGGACACAAAGTTATTTAGTCTTAGACAGCAAGGCAAAAAGTCCATTGTTCATATCACAATAAAAAGCCAAAAGTCTTATTACCGTGCTAATGCACAGACAGCTTTTATCAACAATTCACTCATGCTGCTCTCCAAAAACTGCATTTCTAAAGAACTGAAAGTAATTCAATTACTTTCTGAGTTTACCTGAGATACTAGGACTTGGATTTTTAATGATAAACTATCTCACAAATGAAGATGTCATTTATTTTTATAATGTATCAACCCCACCACCACCACCAATCTATTATTTACTTATAGGGACGTGGTGGCTCAGTGGCTAAGACATTGAGCTTGTCTATCAGAAAGGTTGGCAGTTTGGTGGTTCGAATCCCTTAATGCCACTTAATGGAGTGAGCTCCCGTTACTTGTTCCAGATTCTGCCAACCTAGCAGTTCGAAAGCATGTAAAAATGCAAATAGAAAAATAGGGACCATTTTGGTGGGAAGTTAAGTGTTATGTGTGCCTTCGGCATTTAGTCATGCCAGCAACATGACCACAGAGACATCTTTGGATAGCACTGGCTCTTCAGCTTTTAGAGCCAGAAACGACTAGTATGTATGTGTGAGGGGAACTGTAATCTTTTATTATATACTTACTGTACTCTAGTGACTACTGTGCAGATTTTAGAAAAAGTTTCCTGATTATATGGGTCAACCACTAATTTAGGCTATTTATAAATCTACTTAAAACAACTTCCTTTGCCTAGCTGATTTTTTTTAAAAGCAAGGTAGCTTTCATGCCAAAAAATCTGCAATACATTTATCAAGTGAGTCCTAATATAATAATTATAAACAAGTAAGAAAGTCTGCCACCTTCTGAGTGGATTCAGTGGAATACTTCTCAGCAAGTTTCTTCAATTCAGTCCAATCAAGAAATTTTTCTTTAAATAGTATTGTCTCATTGTGTTCTGTGAGTCTGCCAAAAATGGCCCAGTCTGGTCGTCCTTGTCCTTTCCTGCATGACAAAAGAAAAAGAAAAAGAGAGAGATAAATAGACAGTTTCAACATTATTTAACATTTCATTTATAAAAGAAAATCCAGTCAACCAAAACTAAATAAATAAATGGTATTGTCAAAATATGTAGCTCATAATTTTGCAGTTATGAGTCTTGATTTTTGAAAATTGCAGGTCAAGATTTCCACCCCCCATCCTCCCCAAAAAAGCCCCTGAAGATATAGAGAAGCCAACAAAGGCCTTGGAAGACTTTGTCCCCATAAATCTGAGTCTGCAGACTCCGATTTTGACCTAGATATCCAAGAACAACTTCAATATCCAAAAAGTTTGGGCAGTATCACCAGATAAAATTGAAGGGCTGAAGGTACAGTGACACAGTACTGCAAGAAAAATCTCCTTGTGGACTTCCGGTTTGAGTCCCTTTGCTGACAGACCAAAACCACAATTGTGTGCAGTTTCGATCCGTGGTCGCTGCCAGATCACCCCGAGCTGGCTGGTTTTGGGGCTAAGCCACCCCATAGAGGTGAAGAGGGGGGAGATTGCTAGCAGGGTTGAGGAGAGCCACATTTCTCCTCCCCAGCTGGCCATTACTCCCTTTCCCGAAGGCGGTTGTAGCAGTGGTCAGAAATGGCCACCCCAAAGAAGAACTCGACCAGAAAAGAAGGTGCAGGAGGAAGATAAGATGGTTGACCGGGTTAAACTGCAAAAGCAACAATGTAAGGTACCCTGGAATTTAAACTATATAAAAAAAAAACATTGTTCCCAAAGAAGATTTTGAAGCAGCAAAGGAGAGAGAAAAGGGAAAGGATTTGATTTTTTCCCCTTCTCTTCCCTGTACTGACAGCTAAGAGACTTAAGCAAGAAATTGAAAAAAAATCCACTTTGACATCAATAGGCATTTAAGCTGAAAATAAAATGTCAAAGGGATAATAAAGATTTCTGGATACTTAAAAGCTTTTAAAAGCAGGAAAGGAGAGAAAAAGAATAAAAGGGCAAGATCTGGAAAAATGGAGACTGCCTGGAATTAAAAGGAATTTACAGTGAAACTCAACAAGATTCCTAAAAGATACATTTTAACTGAAACTTGGCAACAAAATAATAGAACCCCAGGAAGAGAAAGTGGAAAAAAGAAGCAAGAAGAAATAGCTTTGGATTATTTAGATTACTTGGTGATTTTTGGTTATTGCATTCAAATGACTAAAATCAATCGGGTGGTTGTTTGAAAGTGTTTAAAATGGCAACACTTTTAGAAGAACTGAAAACGGAACTTAAAAAGTACAAAGAAGATGCACAAGAAGGGAGAAGTTCTTTTGGCTTCGTATTTCAACTTTTAGAAATGGAGATCTGGAACTATTAGAAACAACAAGAAACGCTTGCAGAACAAGAAGACTGGGACAAGGAAGGAGCCATCTTTAATGATCAAGTAATTTTATGTGGGGAAAAAAAGGAAAGGGGGGAAAGAAAATGAAAAGTTTAAGATTTGAAAAAAAATCAAAAAGAAGAAGAATAGTTTGAAAAATAAGTATAATATTAGAAAGCAACAGAAGAGGGAACTACAGAAGAGAGAATTAGAAGTAGAGAGACAAGGGGGTAAAAGGGGGAGAGAGAAGAAGAGGGGGAAGAAGGAAAGGAAAAGAAGTTATAAAGGACAGAAACAAGATATAGAGAAACAGGGAAAAGGTGTAAGAATCGAAAGTATAAGCCTGTTTAGAGATAATGGTTGAAAACTTAATTGCAAAAGGGATTCTGCCAAAGTACATAGGATAGTATTGTTATATTACAAATAAATTTTTTTAGAAAATATGATTAAAATGATGGATAAAATATTTATTATAATCTAGTGGAATGTTTGTTAATAAATAAATGAAATAAAGTGAATGAGAGAATTAAATTAGGAAAGGATGGGAACATTTTAATTATTAATGATTTATAAAATATAAGTGAAGAAAAATATGGGGAAAAAAAATTAAAAGAATTAATTATGGAAAGTTTATAAGTGTTCCCAAGGAAGTATAATATTTAATTGAAAAGGAATGTTAAAGATGTTAAGTTTTTAATGAATATTAATGATAGAATTGAATTGAAATGGAATGAGTGATATATATATCTATATATCTATATCTATCTATCTATATATATATATACATATATATATACAAAAGCCTGATGATGGCAGATGAGATTCTGCTGAAACGTTGCTACAACTTTAAAAGAACTACAATGACGTGGGAAAATACCCGAACAAAGCTGAATGTCATATATATATATATATATATATATATATATATATATATATATATATATATATATATATATATATATAATCTTTTTTTAAGAATATTGTGTGTATTTTAAGAATGTATCAAGCAGAATTCGATTGGAAGTTATGTATTATATTGAATGTTATAATCTTAAAGGTATACATTGAAGCTTAAATAAGAGTTGAATGGATAAAATTAAAAGGTATAAAGGTGTCATACTCCAATTGGTAACTACAGGGGAAAATCTGCTTAATGAGAAAAGATAATATGAAATTGAAACAGGACAGACAAAAGTATAAATATAATGATTTGAATTGAGATGAGATAATCAAAATAAAGTTGAGAAAATTAAAAGAGGGGAAAAATATATAGAAAATGTAAAACAGTAATAAGATATGGAATAGAACATAAAAATGAATGTGAAATTGAGTTTGTGTCTGTATGAAGAAGTGATAACCCGGGACCATGCTATTTTCAAAAATAGATGTTTTATTTGTATTATGGTTTTTTTTGTGAAAACCCAAATAAAATTTTCAAAAAGAAGAAAAAAAAAGAAAAATCTCCTTATAAAAATTATATGTCCTTAATCCTGCACATTGACTGAATATATTAGATGAATTATACGTATATTAGCTATGTTAGGGATAGGGTTACATTATGAAGCTTCTCTTTATAAATCTCCCTATCTGCAGATAATCAAATACTATTTTTAGGCTAATTATGCTGTTGTGACAATTGACATGCTTTGCCTCTTGGAATCAACTTCCTCTCTCTCTCAATTTGATGTGTTCAAGACTGAAACTCTCATGATCTAATTTGGCTGAGTTTTGCACTATATCCATATTAATTTTGCACCCTATCCAAATTATGTTTTTCACTCAACATGTACATGATTACCTGTTGATTGCCTGGGAGTTACAATTAAGGACAATTGTACTGGTTTTAATTAGGCTGTGTTCCTGCCTATTAACAGGACAATTTTGATACATATCCCCACAGGTATATGTGGGACAAAAATCTAGGAATGTAACTTTCCAATAATTTGAAAAATAATATCAAAATTATTATCCTAACATGTTTCTTTTCTTAAATAAGGATAGGAAAATCATTGCTGTCATTAGATTTGATACCTTGGAATAAGAGGATTGCATTCACCAGGATCCAGGGGATTGATGTCACAATTGACGTAGTCGAAAGTCCCATTCCATAAGTGTTTGGCTAACTGGAAGGCAACTTTCCTTTGTGCTAGTGTGACCTCTTTCCCATGCCAAACATATACTTCACTTCCAAAGTCAAACACCAAGACCTAAAAAAAAAAAAGAGAGAGAGAGAGAGAGAGAGGGAGAGAGAGGGAGAGGGAGAGGGAGAGGGAGGGAGAGGGAGAGAGAGAGAAAACAAAGAAATAAGAAATAATTTTTGAACGGGCAAAGGGAAATATTTTATTTATTTATTTATTTATTTGATTTATATTGCCGTCTATTCGCCCATGGCGACTCAAGGCGGCTTACACAATGTAAAATCATATTTAAAATAAAAAATAAAAATAAAAACAATAAGAACTAACCAAAAGAATCAAATAAATTAGTAAAGTACAATAGAACAAAATTTGGGATAAACAAAACAAAACCAAAAACCAACTCACTCCCCCCCAATGATAGCGGGTCACACTAGCCATTTGATAGGTTGCATCCCTCTCTGGGTTCCCCAGGCCTGCTGGCAAAACCAAGTCTTCAGTGCCTTTCGGAATAGTATTAATGAGGGGGCCATACTAATCTCTGAGGGAATGATGTTCCAGAGAGATGGAACCACCACAGAGAAAGCCCTTCTTCTAGGTCCCACCAGGTGTATCTCCCTCAGGGTGGGACCCACAATATTCCCTGCCTCCTCACTCTTATATGTCGGGTAGATGTCACTGGCAAGAGATGTTTCCTCAGATAACCCGGACCCAAGCCATGAAGGGCTTTAAAGGTGACAACTAGCACCTTGAATTGCACCCAGAAGCAAATTGGCAGCCAATGCAGCTCCTGCAGGAGAGGTGATACATGTGCACACCAGGGTCTGCATAAAAACCATGTGGGCCACTGCTTTTTCCACCAACTGGAGGTTCCGGATGCTCTTCAAGGGCAGCCCCATGTAGAGCACGTTGCAGTGATCAAAACGGGAAGTGACCAGGGCATGAGTGACTGAGTAGGGACCGCTGATCCAGGAAAGGGCGTAACTGGTGCACAACCCGCAGTTGCGCAAAGGCCCTCCTGGCCACGACCGCCACCTGCTCTTCGAACAGAAATCGTCAATCCAGGAGAACCCGCAGATTATGCACAGGGTCTGTTTGGGGTAGTGCTACCCCATCCAAGAAATATAGAAACAACATTCAATTTTTAGCCAAGCAGTAACAGTTAACATACATTAAAATGTCATATGAGCAAGGGCAAGCTCTGGATTGATTGATAGTCTTCATCTGGGGATTTTATGAACTTTGATGCATGTTTTGATATATGCTTGTATTGTTCCAGGTGCTACAAAACAATGTTTATATTAGCATGAACTAAAAATGTCCATAATGAACACTTCCCATTTTATTTATACCCATCTCCTCCCATTCATGACTGTATGACTGTAACTTTGTTGCTGGTATCCTTATATTTTTACTGACTGCTTCCTAATATGATTTGATTGCTTATTTGTACCCTATGACTATCATCAAGTGTTGTACCTTATGATTCTTAACAAACATATTTTTTCTTTTATGTACACTGAGAGCATATGCACCAAAGACAAATTCCTTATGTGTCCATCACAATTGGCCAATAAAGAATTCTATTCTATTCTATTCTATTCTATTCTATTCTATTCTATTCTATTCTATTCTATTCTATTCTATTCTATTCTATTCTATTCTGAAGATCTAAAATTGAAGTGAGAGATTTGAAACTCCTCCTTAAACTCATATGGAAAGAATAAGGAAGAGGAGAAATTGTGTAAGCTTAAAGCTGTCTAAAACTTGTTTTCATAATACAAAGTTGTGTTTTGATGATACATCTGAGGGAGGTCAAACTATAGGAAGCACACTGTTTCTTGAGTTGGATATCCTTGGTATCTTTACCATGTCTGCTCTGCATTTTTAAGAAGCCTCTTTGTTTTATGTTACATTTATTTCATTTGCTTCTGCTACAAAACAAAATAAATTCTAGATTATTTACAACAGAAATGCAAATGAAGCAGAACCATATGATGCTCTGTGACTTGCATTGCTTAGCTGATATATGAACTTACGTCATCCCTCTCTACTGTAGTATCTCGGTAAAATGTATGATGTGCTACATTTTCCTCTTTCCTCTGTGCCTCTTCTTCACTAGCTGTTGATGTAGTTGTGCATTGGGTAAGTTTTTTCTACAATTCATTCAACTGTGTAATGAATAGCTTAGATATGATTGTTTAATAGTCTCCTTACACAAATGCATCTTGGCTACCTTCTCCATAAATCAGAACATTTACAGTCATATCATTTCCATTTTTAAAAAAATCACAGGTAGTTTTTTAAAAAATTTAAATTTTAATTATACAAATTTAATTATTATACTTTAATAGTGCTTATTGACACAGCTATCTTACTGACTCTCTTCAGAAACCCAAATGTTATAATCTGCTTCCTATAAAGTTGCTCAGTTTTTCCTATTGATTCACTAGAAGCTTTTAGATTTATGCATATTATGTTTGACAGTAAAAAAAAAAAGAGAGAACCATCCCTGAGCCCAAAGAGGAAAGGAGCTTTTAGCATGTGAGGGACCCCTCAGCTTATGACCATAACTGAGCCTAACATTTCTGTTGATAAGCGAGATGGTTGTTAAGTGAGTTTTGCTCCATTTTGCAAACTTTCTTGCCACAATTATTAAGGGAAATACTGCTGTTGCTTGCCAAAAGGTTACAAAAGATTACACGATCCTGGGACACTGCAACAGTCATAAATATGAACCAGTTGCCTAGCTTCTGAATTTTGATCACGTGACCATGGGAATGCTACTATGTTGCATGAGAAAAGATAATAAATCACTTTTTTAGTGCCATAAACAATTGCTACTAATCTGCCTTCAGTTGAGGACCTGTATACTGCATGAGTCAGAAAGAAAGCTGTGGAAATATCTACATACCCCTCATATCCTGGACATAAATTGTTTCATCTTCTACCCTCAAAATGATGCTATAGGGCACTGCACACCAGAACAACTAGACACAAGAACATTTTTCCCCAAATACCATCACTTTGCTAAACAACTAATTCCCACAACACTGTCAATGTATTTACTAAGACTTTATTACTATTATTCTTCTTATCCATCTTAGTACCTATCTCTTCCCACTTATGACTATAACTGTGTTGCTTGTGTCTTTAGAATTTATATTGTTTTATTTGTTTCCTAGTATGATTTGATTGCTTATTAGTAACCTATGACTATCACTAAGTGTTGTATCTTATGATTCTTGATGAATATATTTTTTTCCTTTATGTACACTGAGAGCATATGCACCAAGACAAATTCTTTGTTGGCCAATAAAGAATTCTATTCTATTCTATTCTATTCTATTCTATTCTATTCTATTCTATTCTATTCTATTCCATTCCAATCCAATCCAATCCAATCCAATCCAATCCAATCCAATCCAATGGTTTCTAAACAAAAGATCGCATTTCGAGGACTATCTGCATATACATTTTCACCAGCACTTAAGCTGACTCTTTAACTCTGAAAATGCTTTACTATACCTCTTTCGAATTTAGCAATGTACACTTTGGCATCTTTCCCCAGTGGTCATCATCAGGAATAAGTTTATCATCAACAAGCCGGTAAATACAATTTGTTTCTATTATTGCAGCTTCATACATCTCGTCCTCCTCTGGAGTTCCAACCGCTTGAAAGAGGCAGGCAAAATAAACAGGTTAACAATGCAGCCCAGGGTTGGCAAATTAAAAAAAGAAAGCAATTTAAGAATATTCTTACAAGAGGAAAATGCACGGAGATGGCAAAAACAAACCCACTCTTACCCTGATAGCTTGTTTGCCCACCAAGTAGTTTCCAGAATTCTTTGGCTGCATGAGTATGAGTATTGATGCCTTCTTCTATGGTCTGTATATAAGGAGCTCTGCAGCCAAGTTCTCGCTTTGTCTGAATTAAAGCTGCGAGCTCTGAAGCCTAAGAAATTGAACATGATTAGCTGAATAGGACTGCCTAAGCTTTGGGGACAATTGGACTATTCAAAAAAGAATGAATGTGTACTTGTTGCTATTTTCATGGGACATGCTAAACTGAAAGATGGAAACTGTGTCAAATACAGATAGGTCCCCTTGTTTCCATTTTAATGGGAACACAGCCCATTGAACTGCAAAAGTCAGAAAGGACTTCCTGTCATTCAAAACTTATTTTTTTCTTCTTGAGCATGGACCTCTTTTTTCTAATGATTTTTAGCGTGAAAAAAAATGAGAAGGGGGATGGTAGGCTGTAAGGATTTTCCCATCAACATTCATACTATGTTTACAGATATTAAGAATCGTGTGCATGGTTATTTTTGTAAATGCCCATGAACCTAACAAAAGATAACCAAGGGTTGTGCTATCTCAGACTTTCCGAGCACTAACCTTGGCTTTTTCTATGACGTTTGCAAACTCTCCTACCCACAGGAAGCAAAACTGTGGCGTGAGTAGCAAGAAACAGTCACCGCTATTAAGTGATGAGGCCCTTGGTTCAACTAATCTAGTTTGGACATGTCTTCTTCCTAAAAAGAAAAAGAAATCCAACAACATCCTATAAATAAGGGACTAGAGGCAACTTTCAGATCTGTTTATTTCAGAAAGAAAACCTTCATCTCAGACAGTAATATCATTTTCTAAACGACATTTAATGCATCATAACAGCAGAAACTGAACATATGCCAGGAATAAAGCAGTTTGAAGCAACTGTTCATTTAAGACAAAAATTATCAAGTATTTTAATTTATAAATTTCTCATTTTCCTATTACCTATCACCTTTTCTACTTACGACTGTAACTTTATTGCCTGTATCTTTATGATTTATATAGTTTTAGTTTCCTAGAATGTTTTGTGTTGATTGCTTGTTTAGTATCCTATGACTATCACTAAGTGTTGTATCTTATGATTTATGATGAATGTATTTTTATGATGACTATGGATCATGATTTATCACTTTCAGCTTTTATGTAAATTGAGAGTTTATGCACTGAAGACAAATTCCTTGTGTATAAATCACACATGGTAAATAAAGAATTCTATCCTATCCTATCCTATCCCATCCCATCCCATCCTATATTCTATTCCATTCTATTTCTATTCCACAGAGTGAGCAATCCATGGTGGCCTGTAATCTCTAAAGTATCTCCCCAAGAGTGAGTCTCTGAAACCTGATAATAAATTGCTCATTTTTAGCACTGAGGGTTTTTTGTATTTAAATGAAGAGTTCAAATAATTGCATTATATTCATTGGTAAGGATAGAAAGTATTGCCTCTTCTATTTCTGCATTGTAACCATATTTTACAATTTTCAGCCGCCCTGAGGATCATCTTAGGATATCAGTCTTAAAACCTAAATGTTATTTTAATGGATAAAAGCCTGCTGGGTGATTTTGGGCCAATCACTAAGAGGATGTGAGTTCTTGTCCCACTTTAGGCATGAAAGTCAACTGGAGAGGGTTAGTCACTTTCTCTCAGCCCACAACAACTAATAGGGTCATTGTTGTGAGAAAAATAGGAGGAGAGAAGAGTATCAATTAGGTATGTTCATTGCCTTGTGTTATTTATAAAAATATATGGTAAAAGTAATAAACAATTATTTTTTAAATTCTAGTCCTCTTACTAATATTGCCAGATTTTAATGTAATTTTTAAAAAACGATATCTTCCAGAGAACATGATCACTAGATAACAAGTAAATTTATTGTCTTAAAACATGGTTACGAGTCCCTCTCCCAATCTTCTCCATAGCTGAAAAAAATCATTGAAATGCCTTGCCAATATTTACTGTATGTTGCATTTTGGATTAATTAAAAATGTATTCATTCCATCTACCTTTGATCTGTAAGAGCATCAGCTTCTTATATGGGACAGCGCTGTTGTTTGAGTTCTGCTCCGTCAAATTAACACTACGCAGACTAATATTGCTGAAGTTCTCTTTACTCGCTAAACCAGCAAGTGCTACTTCTGAGAAATTTGAATTTGCAGACACTTAGGACAGACAAAGTAGGAAAAAAAATGACAGAAAGAAGAGGGAAAAAAAGAAAATACAATAAATAAATAAATAATAGGACACATACACACAAATCAAAAAACAAAAAAAAGGATGTTATGTTTCGTTTCCATATTTATTTAGCTTTTTTTTTCATGCATGACTCATATTCAGCCTTTAGTTTTGTTGATGCTGCTTAAAGAGAACAAAAAACAGGCTGAGCTCAAACTACTCCCTAGTCTGAAGACCCTCACATTTCCAGGAGGAACATTTCAAGATACAAAATGAAAAGTGGATTATATCATTAAATATTACCAAAAACAATGAAGTTCAAAAATATGCAAGGCCTGTTCCAATGGTTATTTGGTTTTGCACATATACAGGTGTCTTAGTAATTCTGTGAAAAGAGAAAAGAGACAACTCTTTGTCTGGCCAGAGGATGTTGTTTTATCGGAAATGAAAAATCACATCCTCATTGTCTTTCCCTCTCTTAAACTTTGTGGGGTGGTAGTGAAGCTAGGAAATCCAGGTTCTGTGGGGTTCTTGGTGCTCTCTGAGTGTGGTTGTTTTCTTGTAGACCTTAACAAGAAATAAACAAATGAAAACAATCTCTATGTTTGTGTACTTCTATTCTGACATTGTGTATCAGGCATAGGCACCTATCTTATTCATGGTTTGTTTAAGATAGTTTTCCATTAATATTCTAAATTAAAATGTCTGATTTAATCCTGCTTTTTAAGAAATGAAGATTTTATATTGTGAAACTGGATTAAAAGAGCTACAATATCAGCATTAACACTGGAATAAAAAATAACCATGATGGAAATACAACTTCCATGACTTGCTGTCAAGCAAACAAACCACGGTTCACCATTATGATTGAGAAGCATTATGACATAAGCTTTAGGGGAAACAGAAAAATAAAAATACACAGAAAGCTACTTGGAATCTTAAACTTACTTTTTTCAACTTTCATTCGCTTTGATTCCATGAAGGCCACATTTAATCTCTGCTCCGTGTATTCATGAAGAATGTCCTCTCTTGCTGCTAACATTTTTAAAGGGTTCTTAGAAGCCTGGACTCTGCGTGTAGGTCTCACAGCCCGTTTGTGTTCTGCTACTGAAGAAATTAATCTGAAAAGAAAAAGATCTTCCCACTTAATTTATCATTTCATCAGCTTTTCTTAAAGGCACAGAATGCAATTAACTGCCAATCTGAATGTCTTACCAGGGGTCTTCAAGCTTGACAGCTTTAAGATTTGTGGACTTCAACTCACAGAATTCCTCCTCCAGTCATGTTATCTCAGTAATTCTGGGAGTTGAAGTCCACAAGTCTTAAACTTGCCAAGTTTGAAGATTCTTGGTCTTAACCAACATCCAGAAAAGCAAAGACAACCATCAAAGCTTGTCAGATAAAACTAGGAAGAGCATAAACTGGGCCCAAATACTCTCTTGTGCCTAAAGCAATTGCTTTATTGTGCCTAAACAACAAATCATAAGGGGCTACAGAGCAATATCTTAAAGTGATTGAGACCCTCACAATAATGCTTTAAGGTTGACCTGAATAGTGGAAGGGTGAGTGGTGACATAGATTCTGCAATGGAAAAGGAACATATAAATGCTTATGGCAGGAGTGGTAGATGCCCTTGACTAAACCTATTTCTTGCATCTGCTTTTCAACTTTTTGATTTGTTCAATATTCTTGTGATTTGATATGACAACCTCAATAGAAATACAGAATACAGGAAGTGTTATACTTGAGCTTAAAATTCTCTAAATACTAATTTAGTAAAATGTTACAACCACTATTTGTCTCTATCTCATTTTCTTCAAACTATGTTTTATTTTCCAACATTCTTTCTTCAGCATTTCCTTTGTGAGAATTTGATTCTTTTGTCACTTCCTGTGCTCAGATGAGGACTAAGTTGTAGGAAGACAGAAGAAAAACTGGAAATATTCCAACCATAAATGTGCAGAAAAGAAGTTAACAGAAGTGATAATGCAAATGGTATCTCAGAAATGACTGATTCTTGGTCTTCACCTCACTTCTGTAAAATTTTAAAGGAACGAAAGGGAAACTACTCACTTTGGTGCATTGGGATTAAATATGGCGTCAAAGTCTTCATCCAACTCCACAGGCAAAGAGGGAGCTGGAAAATTCATGCATCGATAAAATTTGGAAAATGTTTCTTCATCATCCAATTTCATGACTTCTTTCACAGACTTTCCTGTGACTGTCAAGACTGTCTCCTGCATTCCAGCAACTACAGATCACATTTAGAGTAATGCTGTATATTATAACAGTCTTTGATTTTAAAATACCTATCACAAAATATTCATTTTAGTGCTGGTCTGTCGATTTGGTACTAGTATGTCAAAGTATATTCATGAACCAGAATAGAACATTGGTAACAAGGTCAGCCAATGAATAGGCATAGCAACTAAATCAATCAATGAGGACTGTTTGGAAACTGAAACTAGAAGTAGCCTAGGCATGGCTCTATATTAAGCTCTGCAATTCTGAGGCTGTGTTGAGCTCTGAGTCTGTCTATTGAAAATGAAACTGCTTTCTCTCCTCTGCTGTGTGTCTTGCTTGCCTGCTGAACTGAAGTGAAACTGATGTCTGTTTCTGAGACCCTGAGTTGCTGTTCTGCTCTGAACCTGTAAGATGTCTGCTTCTGTTTGAGTTTGCTCCATGTTGGAGAAATCTACAACTGGAATTGTAAAAGTTACTTTATATGTTTTTAAAGAAGTTAAATGAAGCCTCAGTCATCTATGTTTACATTTCTGGTGCTGAATTTATCCTGCAATACTCTGAACATACTGTAATAGCATACCACATTCCTTCCCTGATTGACAACAAAGAACGCTGATGGTTTTAATATCTCAAATAGTTGTAAAGAAGAAATCGACAAATTTAGAAAGTGTACAAAAATGTGTCAGCAGTCAGTGCTTTTTATATGATATGAAACTTTTAACTGGAAAGAATGGACAATGCAATTTCTTTCATGTCCTGTGTACAAGTATCTTTTGGGCAATACTGGAAAACTAGCAGTTTAGCTAGGTAGTCTTATATTTTAATCTGAAAGATATATATGAATTTCCTATTGTCAATTATGCTAGACAAAGGTATATAAGCAACCTAGAAGATTTTAAAAAAAATTTGGCTGCAGTAATAAATGGAACTTTCTCTAGTGAATATAGAGATGATGACAATTGCTAGCAGTCACAGCCTTAATGATAAATGATGAGGGGTTATGGAAATGGTACATTTGAAAACACCAGGTTGGAAAGGGCTAGCAACAAGATAGTCAAAAATGTATATTCTCTTGCTTGAACTCTTAAGATAATAGTTTAACAGAAATCAATTGTTTTAAGTAAATGTGAGAAACACTCCCTCTCTCTTATCTATTCAAAACGTTAATAGCCAAGTCTAAAAGAAGGCCAACACATGGTAGCAAAAATCTATTTTAATTACTCATCCTGCTCATATAGTATGAAGTAACTAAGCAGGCAACCATGGTGTATGGCAAACAAAAAATCAAACATTACATTTTAAAACAATCTGTCTCAGCCATGTTTGTTCCCTAACTATCATGAGAAATATATTTTGTGTTCTCTGGAACATCATTATTTGTCAGGGTTCTTTTTAAAGTCTTTTATAAAATTTTCTAATTTAGTTATGGTGAGCAGAATGACATACTGTTTAGCATTTTTTAAAATATCTGAAGAATACTTATATTATCAATATTTTGTGCTAAAAATGTATAAACCATTTGAAGTATTGCTTTTCAAACTTGGAAACTATGTAGGCTTCAATATTTGCTGGAGAATTCTGGGAGTAGAAATCAATATGTCTTAGTTGCCAAGTGTGAAAAACACTGATTTAGATCATGAAATATTTCGAACATTGAACATTTACCAAGCATAAACTAAATGTATATGTTACATGCTACAAGGAGCTATTCATCTCCTTAACAAACTAAACTTTTGCTAATGAGTCCTTACTTACAATTTTTAATATAGTCCACAGACCATTATTGAAATAATGAGTAAATTTACACAGAACAGTAAATCAAAACCTAGGCTGCCTTCTCAAAATTTTACAGACCTTTGTTGTTGAGTTTTCCTAAGAAAGTTTCTAGTTTATCCAACTTCATGTCTGATTCTAACTGCATATCTGGTCTCGCTTCAATTTCTAAAGAAAATAAGAATAAAAATGACCAACTTTTTTAAAAAGAAGGATTTAAACTGTTCTTCATGTTTTAATGACTTACCTTCCAAGGGTTTTGAAATAAGTGAGGTTGATTTTAGTCTGCTGCAGAAAGAGGATGTTGGTGGATTGATAGCAGTTGGGGATGCTAAGCCTGTGGAATAATAAAATGCTTAATTTCATATCAAAGAATGGATGTTTCCAATTTTCTGCACAATCTAGTTTTCAGGCATGCCTGGAATTTTTCAGGGAATCAAAAAAGCCTGGCTTAAATATATTCCTTGAAGGACATTAGGACACTCTATTACTGCACAAATAATGCAAAAACCAAATGCTTAAATCAGCTAATTAAATACAATGTTCAGGTTCCATGGACAATAAGCAATATTAATAGCTTTTCAAGGGTCAAACAGAGAATTTTTGAAGATACAAACAACCCTATTACTTGCTTTAATATGATAATTAAAAAGATGAGCAATTGTGCTGGAACAATTGTGGCAAATCTCCAGAAATATATTTAGGGTACAGCATATGTTATGTTTTCAAGACAGTCTTGCCAATTGTATCCAATATTTCTGCAGTGCTTATAGCGCATCATATTGCAAGAAATCACTGAAAAATGCTAATGGAAGAACAGGTAGCTCATTGATGAGCTACCTGTTCTTGTTAGATTTTACAATTTGCCGTTTCCATGGTCTAGCATTATCAACATTTACCCACATTATAATTTAGAAGATCTAATAGTGATTGATGTCTGATAGAATAACTTTCTTTTTTCTCAATGAGGAATCCTTGAAGAACTTTTAAGGACTTCTTTAAAATTTCATTCTAAATTTTCTAGAGTGCTCCAGATGTAAATCCAAGGTCATTTGTGTCTGGAGGTTCACTTCTATTCTACCATTTGCAGATTGTTAACTCCTGTGCAAATGTAGCTATTGGACAGAAAAGAAAGTTAGACTATTCAAGTGCAATTTTCACCTTAATATAACTGACACAAATAATCATCGCTGTAACAAGATATACCAAGAATGAGATGCTGCTAGCCCTCCAAGATGTTGTTAAACTATAATTCCAGACAGTCTTGTATACAAATGATTGCTAGCAAGGAATTCTAATGTTTTAAGAAACATCTGGAGGAACAGAGGATGCTGTGAACTAGATAAAATGCTGGCCGTGTGTTTCTATTTTTTTTTAATTGGGCTTTCATGGACAGCTGTGCTCTTAAATGTTAGCCACACAGATGCCAAGGAAATTTCTTTATTTTTAGTAGAAAATCCCATCAGTTAAGCTGCCAGAAGAAAATATAAAAGCATCCTAAAAATAGTATATTCAGTTTAAGTGGTTTCATGATATGTGATCAGCTTGTTCACTCAATTATTGTGTATTTTGTTTCTTATTTCAATTACAACCTATTATGTACATCAAGATATGAAAACATTGCAGACTTCAGAAATAGTATGCTGTTTCTGCTCGCGGTGGTGTTCTGTCCAATTGAGTTTTAAATACCACTGAAATGTCTCCTTAAATAATATGCAGATCAAAATAAAAAATAACTTCTGGAAATGAAAACAACATAAATCCTTGGCAAAATCTTTTTTTGGTTGCTTCAGGTTTCTAAGTTATTAAAAATCCAGATACAAAGGATACATTTACTGATTCATTGTTTTTAATTGTTTTAACTGTTTTAGAATTGTAAGCTTCCCAGAATCACTTGGATGAGAAAGGCAGCTATAGAAATTGAACAAATAAATAAAATTAAATACATTTGCTGACCTTTTTTTACCATTCTGCCAGCCACTGTAAACTGGGTAGAATCATTTGATGCTCCTTTGCCTTTAGCTTTCCAAGCTTCTTCTCGAACACTTATTAATTGCTTTCTTTCTTCAATTGACATTTGATTTTCACAGGTATCCACATTCCTCTGTTTTTTCAAAGAATAAATGTGGTTATTAATATTTTATATATCTTTTTATAGTATTACATGATTAGATTAGGGTCTCAAATGGCTATATTGAAATTTTGAACTTTAAAGATTTCAAAGTACCTTGTACTTATTTTCTGTTATAATACAATTGAATAGAGCAAAAAGGTTTTTGGGGGGCTTCAGGATATAATGAATGCATCTATAAAACTGTTGCAAATTGTATCACAACCTTGATTATCATATATTATTATCTTCCCCAAGGTTTCAGTCATGGGTATTTAATCTAACCTCAACCGCCATTTAATCTAACTGGAAATGCCAGATATTGAATTAGTAATGTCCTACATATTCTGTCCTATGTGATACCACAAAACTGCTTATTTTCTCAAAGTTAAATCACACCTCATTCCCAAGCACAGTGTGTGACAATAAACAACTTGGTTATTTATTTAATTTAAATATTAATAATCTTTGTATGTTTAATATTTGGTTGATTACTACCGGTATGTATAGTGTATCTATATATAAAAAAAATAAGAGTTGACAGCCTGGAAGCATGCAAATTATGTTTTTTCTCAGATAAAAGCAGTCCATCTAAGTGGTAAATAGTTCCATTTTAACAAATAATCCTTCAGCAGCATTTACCTATACTGTGACAATTGTATTATCTTACTTATAGCAGTGATGTCACAAGAAATATTTTCTTAAAAATATAAACTGGAGATTTCCCCTGCCCCTTCCCAAATTTATGTGTATAAGGCACTGGTATATGAATGAACCTTTCATTGGTAAATGAATGAACCTATATTTCACTTATTGTACCAGTGGCACTCACTCCTATCATCATGAAGTGCTTTGAGAAATTGGTCTGCCGGCACATCATTTCTGGTCTTCTGCCTACATTTGATAAACACTGATTTGCATACAGAAGAAATAGACTTACAGAGGATGCTATAGCCATCACTCTTCACTTTGCTCTGACTCAGTTGGAACAGCCAGGGGTGGGGATGGGGCTATGAGAGGGTGTGTTTTTTAGATTTTAGCTCTGCATTTAACACAACACTTCCACACAGACTAGTGTCTAAATTTATGGATCTTGGACTTTCTTATTCAATCTGCCTTTGGATTATGGATTTCCTGTCTGGCTGCTCTCAAGATGATCAGATTAGGTAATCATATCTCTTCGGTCTTTATTCTTAACACTGGTATACCACAGGGTTGCGTGTTGAGTCCCTTACTCTATACTCTTTATGTGCATGATGTCAACCTGCATTTACACTCATGCTAGTAATACTATTACTGAATTTGCAGATGGTACAACTGTGGTGGAACTCATCTCCAGGGGGGATGAGTCTGCCTATCAAGATGAGGTGGACTGGTTGCTTTTATGGTCTGGAGACAATAACTTGGTCCTTAATACCAATAAGACCAAGGAGTTTATAGCAGACTATAGAAGGAATAGATCAGACATCCAGCCCTTGCTTTTCAATGGAGACCGAGTTGAGCAAGTGGCCAGTTTTAAGTTTCTGGGTGTTACCCTAAAAGAGGACCTGACCTGGGGTGCCCACATTGTACCCCTGGTCAAAAGGGCCCAGCAGAGATTATACTAACTGAGACTTCTCAGGAAACAACAACTGAATGAAAAACTGCTGGTGACCTTCTACCGCTGCACCATAGAGAGCATTTTAACATACTGCACCTCTGTATGGTTTGCCAATTGCACAGGGGCAGATAGGAAAGCACTCCAGAGGGTTAATGTCATTGCCCAAAATATCATTGGTTGCCTTTTCCCCTCTTTGGAAGAGCTTTATAGCTCCCACTGACTTAAGAAAGTTCAAAACATTTTCAAAGATCCATCTCATCCTGGGAACCTTTTTTTTGAACTATTACCATCTGGCAGATGGAACAGCATAATAAAAACAAGGAACAAATAGGCTGAAAAACAGCTTTTATCCCAGGGCAATAGCTCTTTTGAATTCTACTGTATAGTGCAATATAAATGCAATTTCGGATTTTCAATTCAATTGTACATAATGCAAAGGATATATGCTTGTGTTTTATTTTTATGGTTATAATGTACACTGAAGATGGGATTTAATTTTGTTGTACAAGGTGCAATGACAATAAAGTAAATTAAACTAAATTTGAAATCATTGCTTTTCAAAACTGTTTCATTTCACTGCTTGCTAAGTTAAAGAAACAGGCCGAAAAGGCAATATTTCACCTTCCATCTCCAAGGGTGAAGCTCAAACTCCATGGGAGTTGGCTGTGGCAAACTAGCACTATTGACTTAAGAGAAAAGAAACCCAAATATCAGAAAGAAATACAGCACAGAAGCAGGTTCAGAATTGAAGCAGGAAGTTCAAGATCTCCAATCAGAATTATTCAGGCAATACAAAGAGAAACTAGCATACTTAAAGTAATTTAAATCTAGTTACATCAAGCAATGGTTTGTGTTTGTGATCTAGAACCTTCTATCACAATGGGTGCCCCTCCCATTGATAAATATAATTTTCAAAGATAATGAAAATAGAAACCTAGCTACCAACATAGAAACCTGGTTCAAGCATCTGGATTCTTATACTAAATGTTCCTAGGTATAGGAAGACTTGAATTTGTTTTAGAGAAAAAGAGATAAGAAATATCCAGAATAATAATACAATGATGTAGAAGATATTTATTGTGATTAGGCAAACCTCTGAAGGGAAATTAAAGTAATCCCACTGGTTCTTTTGAAAGATAAAGTCTCCTGGGCTCCTTTTTTCCTTCAGTAAATTAGTTTCATTATTATACTGTAAGATTATTAATGAGTTCTAAGAATTCTTGTTTTCTTCCCCTAAATTTTACTAGCTTGTGTGCATTATTTGTAACTGATAATATGCACCTCACTCAGAGTACTTTTGACTGCAAAAACAGTGAAATATATTAAGCAAACAAATAATAACTTCCACTATTGCTGCCTTCCTTAACCTAGGATTAAAGAGATAAGATATGTGTGTGTGTGCGTGTGTAGTACTTTATATAGGTTTCTATCATATTGCAATTCAAAATTTATTTCGAATTCCTAACCTGAAAGCAAACTCGTGCATTTTTTAACTATTGACTTTACCGAATATGGAGCCAGTTTGATATAATGATTAAAGTACCAGACTAGAAACTGGGAGACTGTGAGTTCTAGTTCCTACTGAGGCACATCAGCTGGATGATATTGGGCCAATCACTTTCAGTCCTAGGAAGAAGGCAACAATATAGCCACTTCTGAAAATTTGGTCAAGTAAAGTGTTATGGCTGATTCAAAGACATCCCTCCACATCCACAACCAACGTATATTGGAAAACAATGTAAACAATCTGTTATGTTTCTATCACTGATGTCTAGGAAGTGAGCTAGAACTTGAAGTACCTTGAAGAAAGGGAATTAATCGAAGAAATGAAACTTATTCTATGTAACCTTCTCCAACTGTTGATATATTGGAATACAATTCTAAGAACTTCCAGACAGAAAAGAACTTTCAGACAGATTGATATATGTGGAGGTGGAGAAAACATTGTTGAATAAGTGTTCAATAACTCATTGCAAGATCTATCCTAGAGTATGCAAGATTTGCTCACCTGATTAATAGGTATGAAGGAATGAAGTTTATAGGCAGCAAGTATAGCAGGAGAATAAGTAGAAGCATAGACAGGTTCCTATGAAGAAGGAGCAGAAGCATAGGACAGAATTAGGAAGACATGGAAAAGATATATTAGGCAGTTAGAGAAGAAAAGTAGAAATGAGTTTACATCAAATAATTGATGAAAGCTCTTATACTTTCAGGATTTGTCTACCTAGCCGATATGCTGTAATAACCAAACAAGAAAATCCATGCAAGAATGTTACACATATTATAGCCACTCACATGCAGCCATAGAAAGGATTAGAGATGAAGGATTAGCGATGATAGAGAGATTTGAAGAAGGCAAGCAAGAAGAATGACTTTTAATCACACCAGCAACACTTTGGCTAGTAATTTATTTGGCTCTTGCTAGAAACCAAGAAGTGCCCATGATTGTGAGCTTGAACATGAAGCTGACTATAACCAGAAAACAATAAGCCTGCGTGCCCAGAATAGGTGCCCTTGCATTCATGTCAGGCTTACCCAAAGAAGCTTAGATAAGGCTTTATCATCTGAACCTCCTGCTTCTTCCTACAGGTTGAAACAGACAGGAAACATTGCAGAAAATGAGAAAATAGAGAAGTTGGAAAGAACTACCTTGTGTCCTGGATAGTATGGTTCCTCGTTTAATTAAGAAGTGCAAAAAACAAAAAGAAGAAGAAGAGCTACCAATGTCAACAGACTGCCAACTGAGTCTGTCAAAGAAATTACCAACCACTTCTTTCTTTTAGAAAGATATTCATACTTCACACAACATTTTTTAATCATTACTTCTCCTGTTAAATTTTGTCAAGATCATTTTTAGTTTTTGGTTAAGTTTTGAAAGATTAATCCTTTGCAAGAGGCCTTTGCTGGAATAAAGTGTAATTAAAATCCTTTGGTTTGGTTAATCTTCTGACATAATGACCCAAAGCTCAGTGAATAATCTGGTGCTTGAAATGTAAATGTAATAAGGAGTGGCTATTTCATTATTGGAAAAATTAATCTAATAGAGAAGTTTTGAGAGTGGAAGAGGTCTTGTATGATTATGAAACTATGGAAGGAGGAAGAAAAATTAAAATATAAAGAGAATGTGAATAAAGGACTTCTTCAGATAAAATTTTATTTGTATCTGGATGTTTTAAAAATATTAAACCAACCACAACTTTATACACATGAATTGACGATTAGTCTACTCCAAGGGTCTCCAAACTTAGCAACTTTAAGACTTGTGGACTTCAACTCTCAGAATTCTGAGAGTTGAAGTCCAAGTCTTAAAGTTGTCAAGTTTGGAGACCTCTGGTCTACTCTAATGCAGTAAAATGCCACGCATGTCAACAATTGTAGCAGATGGTCACAATTAATCCATATATAAATATATTTTAATTAATATATTAATCCAGATATATCTATTACCAACTACTTTTGATACCATGGAGATTAGCATATGTAATATTTCTATCAAAACAATGCAGGTATTTATTTAAAATATTTTATTATTTCTGAATGAGATTTCCATAAATCTCAATGATTTCCATACTAACATATATCATACGACTTAATTTGTATTTAAAATAGTCAGTGTTAGACTTTACAGCTATCAACGTTTGAAATTCCTCATTCTGAAGTAATATTTTATTGTGAAATAGCCCAGACAGGAAGCATACCCATATGTACTAATTTTACTTTATTGTAATGTTACATTAACAGAATCTTGCAAGCCTGAAAATACATCTTTCCCCTTCACCCTTATAACCCAAGAAACTAGGGTGGGGGCAGGAGTGGGATTCAAATTTTTTAACAACCGATTCTGTGGGCGTGGCTTAGTTGGTGGGTGGCTTGGTGGTCATGTTATTGGCTGGGTGCGGCCAACTCAATATCACTCACATCGAGGCACGCATCTCCTCGTCTGGCCTCTCATGACTGTGGGGATGCTGCAACAGTTGTAAGTGTGAAAAATGGTCATAACTCACTTTTTTCAGTGCCATTGTAACTTTGAATGGTCCCTCCACACAAGCAAAGTACCAGCAAAGGAGGGGAAAAAAACTCCAGAGAAGTTCCTGAGACAGGAAGTCTAGTCCTGCCAAGAATGTAATCAGGGTTAACGGAGAGGCAGTTTCTATAAGCAACACCAGAATGTTTCCTTCCTGCCTTCCCTTTACAGGATTAGGCCAGTAATTTCTTCTAACAACCGGTTCTCCGAACTGCTTAGAATGTTAACAACCAGTTCTAGTGAATAGGTGTTAACTGATAGAATCCCACTCCTGGGTGGGGATCTCTTCTGAGATATGTGCTGTGCCCCCATTTCTTCTATGAACTCAACTGTGTTTTATTTTATCATTCTGCTGGCTGTGGCTCTTTCTTTGGTCTCTCAAAGCCATTCGCACATACCATCATATAAAAACAAATGAGAGTGTGATGTTTCTTACATTCTTTCAAAGTGTTAGCATGCCAAAAAATTTTAGGACTGTCTTTAATTTCTACATAATTTACAATCTTAACTAAAAGTTTACTGTCTGCATTTTTTTCAAGCATTCGGTGGCACCCTTTTATTGCTTAAAACCATTCCAGTTTTATTCTAATGATATTTATATTTAGTGGTGCTTCAGGTTGTTGTATTTTTTGTATCAAGATACATGCAAAACATACAAAGCAAAAGTATTTACTGCTCCAATTCTACATAATAGCATGCACCAACAACTGATTAACAGCAACCCTGAGTTGAATAAGATAAAGAAGTTATCACTAACTATTTGTCAAACAATTCTCAGTACGATTGTTAGAGTACTGACCTGGAATTTAAGATTTTTTTTAAAGCCATATTATTTCATGAAATAGTAGTGTTATTTCCAAAATATAAAAAAAACCAAAACATTATACTGTAAAACTGGAGTTCAGAAAAGTTTTAAAAAAGAATTTATAACCCATTCCCACAAAATAATTTTGGCCCTAAAACTTTCATCTGGAATGTAAAGCCAATGACCAGTGATTGTAAAATTGCAATGAATTGACATTCCAGTTGGAATAATTTTAGAGATTTTTTTTCAGAAAAAAAATCTCACAAATATTTAGAACTTAATACATGTAGTCTAGCATATCAAGAAACACTGCTCTTTTCAGATTAAGTTCATTGCTAGCTCTAGAATTGAATCAACCATTGTTGTGGTTGATATATGACCTCCAACATAAAAGTAGAGATATGGGTCTTTATTGATGTTGCTTGCTCATTCAGCAATTTTCATAGTATTCCCACCAGTTTGCAGGCTTGGTCTCAGGAAATAGAATTAGGTGACTCTAACTCTCTACCACCAAGCAATAGTGTAAGATGTCACATGCCACCACTTATCTGCATTACTTAGGTTAGATGTTGTCAGTAAACTAACAGCATTCACATCTCTTCTTTTCCTTATGAATCAGGAGAAGTTGGATGTTCTGAATTAGGTTTTGGATGTACTGACGTAGTGGACAAGGTAACTCAACTGAGATTGAATTCTGACAGAATAGAGATCTTGTAAGTAGAATGTGCTTGTTCTAAATGGGTTTTACACTCTCAGAAAGAATAGACACATAACTGAGGAGTTCCTTAGGTCATCACAGGACCAAATAAACTCTAGGGCAGTGTCGGCAACCCGTGGCTCTTTATGCTCTCTGCTGTAGCTCCCTGTCAAATGATCCCATCACTGGCTGGCTTGACCCCTCGCCCTCTCCTCCCAGTCACTCCTTGCCCGGCTTGAGAAGGTAAGGGCGAGACCAGTGGATGGAGACTCACTCCATATTCCAGAGCAGGAGCAAAGTGCCTGTCTAGTTGCTTCTTCTTCCGGCCCTTGTTGGTGCTGCACGCACTTTGGTCACTCAGGAAGACACGACTTGCTCTCTGCCCCAAGATACTGGCTCGGCCTGGCTGCAGCTCATGCTGTTGCTCATGCTGCCCTCTATGGCCTGCTCTTCAGCGCTTTGCTTAGCACACTTAAATTTAGTGTGCTCACCATGGGGAGACAGCATTCCCTCCTCCTCTTGCAGTCCAATACAATGCAGAGCATCGTAAAAAATTCTTGCCTGTTTTGAAAATGGTTCAAGATGGAACACACACATACATGTACACACACGAAAGAGAGAGAGAGAGAGAGAGAGAAAGAAGGAAAAGAAGGAGAGGGAGAGAGGAGAAAGAGAGATAAGAGAGAAAGAAAGATACGAGAGAGAGAGGCAGGAAGAGAGATGAGAGAAGGGGAGAAAGAGCGAGAGATACAGAGAGATACAGAGAGGGAAAAAGACAGAGAGAGAGAGGGAGAAAGAGAGATGAGAGGGACAGAGAAATGGGAGAGAGAGAAAACAGATGAGAGAGAACAGAGAGAGAGAGAGAGAGAAAGAGAGATACAGAGAGAGAAGAGATGAGAGAGAACAGAGAGATAGACAAACAGAAACAGAGAGAGATACTTGTTTCCCAGAGAAAAGAAAATACCAGAAGCCACAAAACTTGAGGGGGGGGGGAGAAGAATCATGTGATTTGGGTGAGAGTGAGTGACGTCGAGTTGATGACATAGAGGTGCCCGCACAGGTTTTGTGGCTCCCAGTTTTTTGTTTTCTGTGGCAAACAGGTCCAAATGGCTCTGACTATTTAAGATTACAAACCCCTGTTTTAGGGTCTGTACTGCCTATTGCCAGCTTCGGTGTTAACAGAAATAAAGCTGTTTATTCCAAGACAGGAATAAACTAGTTGTAAACTGAGATTTAAACTATGTAACATGCAGAAATCAGTTTACTCAATGAAATACCGGGCTACTCACGAAATACATCTCTACTGAAGAACTATAGTAGCTGCAGTTTCAGAGCAAATTTAAAGTTTTGCTTTTTAGAGCCTAAGCAATCTCAAATTTAGAAATCTAAATTTACATCTATTCAAGTAAATCAATTCATGCGAATTTTAAGGAAATGTGTTTTTGTTTCAAAATTCTGGCTGATGTTTATGGGCACTTCTATGTCACCCCAATTCCATTCCAGTGCACATGATTTTGAAGCTAGCCACGAGATTATGTTGATTCATATTGGTCCAGTAATCCAATGAAAATCCTCTAATCTCCATGAGCAAATAGATGTTTCCCACCAGAAGTCAGCCAATAAGAATGCAAAAGACATAATTCAGTCTTGCCACTTGAACTGTAATAAATTATCTCATAAGAACAATCTCATCAAAATTCCACCAAAAAATCATTAACAAAAGCTAGCAACCACCTCAGTTCAATCCCTTTTTTAAAAAACTCTTCTGTACTTGTTTAATTGCACAGAAGCTGATTGGTGAAGTTTTAAAAATCCGCTGTTGAATTCTTCTGAGCAGGAAAGTTATGCAGAATGCTGTTTGCACAAATACACATCTATGAAGAAATTATGTGCATTTTTTTCTACATTTTTAAATAAAGAGGGCTTCTAGATAGTGGTGGGATTCAAACTTTTTTTACTTCCGGTTCTGTGGGTGTGGCTTGGTAGGCATGGCATTTGTTAAGTTCTGCGCATGGGCGCAAGAAATGGAGACGAGATGATGAACAGTGAACTTCAACTTTTTATTTAACATTGTGGAACAGAGCAAAAACTATGACAGCAATAGCCCTTTTTATAGGCAAGCTGCTGATCAAATAACCAATAAGAACGGGAAGCGTTAGTTCCCTTAACCAATGAAAGAAGCCCGCTAATAGCCAATCAGATTCTCCTGAATGGACCAATCAGATGTCTCTATTATCGGCCAATCAGAAGTGCAGGGCCAGAACCCTGCACTTTTCTAAAGGTTTTAATAATCTTTATTTAAGCACTTTTATTAATTCACAACAGCATTGTTTGGTGGACATGGCAAGGGAAGGATACTGCAAAATCTCCATTCCCTCCCCACCCCACTAACCTGCTTTCCAGCTCTGTTCTCCTGTGCAGGACAACAAAAGAAGAGCCAGCCGATCAGCCGGGACTCGACAGGCAGAGAATAGATGGGGGCGGGGCCAGTCAGAAGTGGTATTCCAAACTGCTCAAAATTTCCACTATCGGTTCTCCAGAACTGGTCAGAACCTGCTGAATACCACCTCTGCTTCTAGACCATTAAAACACCATCTCATTCTAAGGGAAAGCCATGGGGCTGAAATAATACATTTGCAATGAGATGCCTTGATGTGGCAGCAACAGAAAGGAAAGAAAACACCTGTGCTGAAGCTAGGTGATCATTGCTGTCACCAGGGGTGGGATTCAACCGGTGTTACTACCTGTTCATTTATTATGTTTTGTGTGTGCATGTGTAAAATAACTTTAGGCTGTGCTGCCCGGACAGCTGAAAAGGTGCACAGCGTTCGAAAAGCCTCTTTTCCCCTGCTTTTTCAACTTCAGCTGTGCCGTGCAAGTAGCTGAGGTTGAAAAAGCAGAAAATAAAGGACAGGTAAGAGTCCGGGTGGGCAGGTGGGCCAAACAGCAGCAAACATAGAACCGGTTCGGTGTCTGCTGCTCTTCAGAGCTACTGGCTCTATAGAACCGGGCAGAACCTGTAGCACCCCACCCCTGGCTGTTACCATGGAGCAGCTGTCAAAGCATGCCTGGTCTGACCCTTCACCAGGAAGCTACTGGCAAAACTTTTTTCCACAATTTGTGCATGGTGGCTTCCTTGCAAGATCTGGGGAAGAAGGTCTCACATGACCAGCACCTGACTTTTGAACTGCTAAGTCTCCCACTTGTCAGGACTAGTTGGACCAAGAAGACAACGGAAGTCAGTTGGGATGGTGGACTGCAGGGTGGACCTCGAAGTGCAGGGGGATTAAGGCTTATCTGTTGGGGTTTCCTGCACTGTGACTTTGTGCTGCACTGCGTCTGAGGGCTTCTTGCAGACCACAGCCATTCAACAATTCATGACTGCACTACTTAGCAAAAGAAATTTCTGTCCCAATTGCCATCATAACTGAAGAACTATCTACAATAAATCTCCTCAGCCTCTACTTAATCCCTCCACCATTTTGTTTCCACTTGCTGTTTTCAATTGATCCCAAAATATTGTTTTCATTTCCCTACATGACTGGGTTGCAACAACTGCTGGCGACTAATGACTTGCTTACACCCAAGAGTTGAGAAAGCCGATGAAACAAGAGCTATGCCAAAAGAACAATAATCCACTTGCAAGTTTCAACACTGCCCCCACCCATGTTTTGTCTTGACTGGTACAGAGACAGAAAAATAGTTCGCTCAACCCTTACATATGCCAGCTTTGAGGAAACAAGCAGGCTGAGAGAATCTTCTGAATGGCACAAAAATTTTACATTGAGCTACTTAACCATTCATCCCACTGTTAAAAGAGAAAGATTTAAGCATAACTTTCTAAGAAATCATGTTAAATGTCCTATTTGTATTAATCAGCATACTAGCAAATCCTGATTTTTAGCTACCATTACATGACTGTCTTCCCACAATGAACCAATATATATCTATATCTACATCTATATCTCTATCCATCCATCCATCTATCATCTATAACTCATGTGTTGACATGTGTCCCAGTGTCTCCTATGCTCTCAAAATTTCTTTCTCAGATACAAAGCACAACCAGGCAAGGATTACTCACTTAACTACTATTCATCAAGATGTCCAAAACATTCTGTCCATAAACTACAGTGCAGGGATTTCAGAAGGTTGGTGCCAAAATACAAGTTTTGAATTACAGAATAAAACAGGGTAATCTGAAGGATGTAGAAATATGGGGTGGAAGGGAGGACAAAAAAAAAAAAAAAAGCCAACTGGCAGAGCCAGTCAGATATCCCAAACTGTTAGTTATGTTAGTTGCAGAACCAGTTGAGAAGTGAATGCAAGGAGAATACAAATAGGTAGGTAGGTTAGTGGCTATGCCATGACAAGATGTTGGCAGTGGCAGGAACACACATGCAAGATTGAGAGTGGGCACACCAGTGAAATATACTATGTTGGGAATTGCTGAGAACCTACATAAAACCAAATTCAGGATGTGATACAAAATATATTTTCAGATATTTTGAATCTTGGGGAGAGATGAAATCCTAATATATGAACAGTTCTAGATTATATCTGACCTTATAAAACCAGAGAAATAATGCTTTAGCAATACTTCAAGAATTATAAAAACACTGAGCTTTAAAAGTGTAAGATTTATTGTAAAAATACATGATTTATTGTAGCATATGTTTATATAGATTGTTTCCGACAGAATGTCACATAAAATATTGTATAAAAATTACTGTTTTTGGCAAACCAATGAGGTTACACAATGGAAACCATAAAAAACTTAGATTTATGATGTGGCCAACCTAAATATTATGAGTGATTAATAATTCTGTAATATATGGAACTTTTTGTCTTTTCAGAACTTCTTTTCTACTATGGAAACTTAAAAGTAAAAAAAGAAATTTTAAAGAGGAATGTTATGTTTTAATATAGGGAACTGTACCTTCTTTGTAAATAGTTGCTCCTTCTCTTGTAGTTGAGGATTTCGTTCAGCACCTAATGCTCGTCCATGCTCCATTTTTTTATTCAATCTGGTTTTCCAGTCTTCTTCACCACTCTTCTTTAGAAGTGCCAGCCTGAAGAAAAGAAAAATATGCGGACTTAGTTGGATCTATAAATGCAAATTGTGTGAAGTAATTGTATTTCACTAAGAATTCCATTCAATAATGGAGACAAAGCAAATTCTGACTTTCTGAAATGTTACTCTTTGATATAACCATACGTTATATTTTAGTGTATACGTACTGAAAAAAGATTTAGGAACTAACCCATGATACAAACCTTAACTAAAAGTAACCTGACGTTGATACAATGAATCCTGGATCATTTAAACATCATATACAAACAAAAATCCAGTGACAAATGATCTTAAATTCTTCTTTCGAAAAATCTATGAAGCGTGTTCATTATTTTAATACTGAAATGGCATTCTTCTTCATCTTAGAATTATTTTGGGCAGGACCCAATGAAACTCAGACTGACAATTAAAACTTAGAAAGAAAAGACAAGAACACTGCTGTTGTGGTGGGTATTAATAAATACAGTGTTGAGATCAGACACTACTGGCATACAGCTCAAAAAGGACACAATGACAACTTGAAGCAAATTCAGACAAGCCCTACCAAATAGTGAGGTCTGAAAATAAGCCTTTTGAAGAATAGTTACCATCTTGTTATTAAGTCCTAGTTTTTAAAAGTTTGGCAGTTTTCCTTATTCTCTTTTAGCAAAAAGGATGATATGCCACATGAACCAATTGTGCTTGGTGGTGAAATGGGAGCATCAGACACCAAACATTAGATGTTCTATTCTAAATGAAGATATCCACTCCTCATTTAGAACTGGCATCTCAATCTTGATCACATCCCATTCCAAAATCTGAATTCTGTGTATAGGTGGGAGTACTGGTGCTGTGTCTCATACAACCTAAGGTGATTGCCTAGAAATGCAATGTTTATTAAAGGAAGATTGACAATGGAGAACCACAACAGAGGACAATGTCTCAGATTAGCTTCCACTTGAGTTTTTTTCCTCTTTTTTCAAATGAAAGCCTACTATTTCTTTCTTTTTTTTAAAAGCTCCTTACTCATCTTCCCTCATCAAACTAAGCCTCAGGACAGATGAATGAATTCAAGCATATTTTTCTGTTCCAAATGGATTATTACTCTTCTTTCATTTCACTTTCCTTATCTGTACTTTCCGTTTTATCCTTACAAAAAAGGAAACCTTAAGTGAATTGTCATTATACAAAAAGGAATGTTAAAAGACAAATAAACAATATAAATTATTATCTGCCATTATAAGAAGTACAATATGATTATAAGCAAACTGGCTTTTGACCCTTAAGAAAATCACATATTCTGATTATAGATGATGCAAGACTAATGAGTAATTTATCAATAAACAAGAAGATAAAAAAGATAATTTAGAATGAAGACAAAAATATACATAGCTGTACTATCTATTCCAGCACCCAATTAGTAAATCACTTGAATTTAATCTGACACCTCTATTATATGGCAACTAAACCTACATGTGCACTTGTGTTTTGGTATAAATATGGGTGTATGCCATGATTGGAATATAATTTATCCTTACTTTTCCATTCCAAAACTGAGTGTTACATTAACATTTTACATACGTGAAATTAAGCATTCTATTGTGTTCAAATATATAAGTTAGGATAAATACCCAGTTTTTGTCCAAGATAAGTTTGTTTTCTTCTCTTTGAGGGATATAATGTACTTATAAGAAGCCAAACTGCAATAGACTAAAAATTAATATTCTCTATCACCTCACCAGGTCATTGTTTTTTCAATCCCTCCAACAGAAATTATGACCACAACTTTCTTCCATAGAAGATATTATTGAACACATGAATACACTGGCCTTTTAGGGAGATTTCTGAGATGACAACATAATTATTTCCCCATGAAATTTATGAATGTGGCAAACTGTGCACTGGGGGTGACTAAACATAGTCCTTGTCTTTTGACCACAATTGACCCCAATGTTTCTATTGGTAAGTGAGACAGTTTTAAGTGAATTTTGCTCCATTTTATGATCTTTCTTGTCCCAGTTGTTAAGTGAATCACTTCAATGTATAAGTTAGTAACCCAGTTGTTAAGTAAACCTGGCTTCCCCCTTGACTTTGCTTGTCAGATGGTTGCTAAAGGTAATCACATGACCGTGCGGGGCACTGCAACCATCGTAAATTTCAAGTTTCCATGCATCTGAATTTTAATCATGTGATGATGGGGAAGCTACAATGTTTGTAAGTGTGGAAAATGATCCCAAGTCACTTTTCATAGTGTTATTGTAACTTTGAAAAGTCACCAAGCAAATGGTTGTTGAGAACTACCTGTAATCCCAGTTCTTCATGCAGCCTGCAAATGCTACTTCCTTGCTTAAAAGTAAGAAGAAAATATACGCCATGACTTATACCAAGCCAAATTTCTTACTATATGAAAATCCTGACATCTTGACATAATTTTGAAAGTTACAAAAACGATAAAACTATAGTTTTACATTGTAATCCTGCCATGGAAAAAAAGATATGTGGCCAATAGCTGTATTGGGAATTATATATAATGTATGCTTAAAAGGAAACCATCCCAAGATAACTTAGATTTTGCACAGATGTGGAAAAATGTATTGTAACTGTTCATTTGTTCAATTGCTATAATTCATTCTGCTTCAACATATGGATCAAGCAAAGCATAACATTTTTTTCAGTTTGATACTGACAACATACTTTCATGCCATAAAAAAGCAGCTCTTTGTTTAAAAAAGAAGAGTGGGAGACTCACAAAATGCTAAACGCTGCATCCACAGCTATATTTTGGAAACAGGATAACTGTAATAAGCAATTGCTTGGTTTGCTCTCCTTAAAGTTAACCACTTATTCAACCGTCTGATGAAAACCACATTTCAGACTCTGTGTTCTCATGTTTGCAAGGATGCTTACTTTAATAAATTAACTATCCAATAGGATTGAGTGTCATGTTATTCTATTTTTAGCAGTCAAAAAGGTGGCTTAAAATATGCAGAGGTACCTTGGTACTCGTCTACTTTAAAACTCATAAAATTTGGTACTTGACGCATTTCAGTGTGAAAATTTTGTCACCTAGTGCTCGTCATTTGTTTGGTACTTAATGTGCAAGCTAGAACTACTAAGTCTCAGCTGCCTCGTGACTTGCTACTAAGGGTCACGTGCTAAGTCACATGGTTTGTTTGGTACTCGCCGTTTTTAGTACTCGCCATGCCTCCTGGAACCAATTAACGGCAAGTACCAAGGTACCACACTATATAGATGAAGATTGTCCACAAGGAATGGTCTTCTGTATCATTACTAGACTCCTCCTATAAATAAGAGGACAATCATACACTCAGAAGAGTCTATTTACCTTTCTTTAATGGACATAGTTTTGCTGGATGCATCAAGGATGTCCTCTGTTATTTCAGCTTTACTGTCACTAAAGCCTTCTTTTCCTAACAGCTCAAAGGTTTCCTGTTGCCTACAGGACAGCACTGCTGCTGATTGAGAAACACTTTCTGTTGCAGCTGCTCTAAACTCTGAAGATGGTTCATCAATCTCTGAAGGGGAGAAATTCATCATTAGTGCTTCAATTGCAAGAACCTCCTGCATATTTTGCATCAATTAAAATCGATAAATGACTTCTACTTTTTAATATGCCTTTATAGTAATTCATAACTAAAAATTAATGTTTGTCCTCACAGTTAAAAGATTAATGCAGCTTTTAAAATATGATTTTAAAAAATCTTCCAAGATTGACTTCCCGGGGATTACAGAGAGCTGTATAATGTCTGGATGTGGTTTTTCAACTTTCCAGACAGGTTTTCAATCTTAGTGTGCCTTGGAAAAGCCGCTTTGAATGTGGCGTATGATTTTTACATTTCCACATGCCACAAGCCACAAATGCTAGCCTAGAAACCAGGATACTGAGAATTATAGTCCCATCATAGGCATAAAACCTGGCTGGATAAATCTGGGCCGCCCTATCAGGGTTGCTGTGTGGAAAATATAAGGAAGAAGGAGTATTAGATATGCTTACCACCTTGAGTTAATAAAAATAATAGATGTGGCATAATCTAAAATAATAATTTTTATTATTATTTAATAAAAATAGTAATCTAAAATAATAACTTTTTTTCAATTGCCTGAAGTGCTAAGCAATAGTAATACAACACTTCTACTTTTTCAATAAATTTAATCTGAAATGTCCAATTCACTGTGGGATAGTGATTCTGATAACCTTTTATGATATTCAAGCACTATTTATTTTCATTGTTTTTATTAATATTCGTAGGAACCTTCCAATTTGTCTGGATTAGTAATAACAAATATTTCTCAGCAGGTGGCAGCACTAAATTTATCTGGGTTGACTTTAGCCTTGGTTAGATTTTAGATGATAAATACAAAGACCACGGCCTATTTGTGTTCCTTGCTTAGAACTTCTGCTCATCATAGTATAGAAGATAAACTTAAACAGAATTTCGATCTGTAAGACGGCCAATTCAAAGTCACTAAATCATATCACCTCTGGTTTAAATATATAAAAGATGCCTCTATACAAAGATAATTTATGAAAAGTTGGGTTCTTCATAAAGTGATCGCAAAATATCTAGTAGGTTTTCCCTGATGAACAAATTGGCACTTTTCTTCCTATATCAAAAAAAAAAAAAAAAAAAAAGGGAACTGTGAAAAGAGTACTAGATTTCTTTGTTCCTTGTAAAATTAAAAGCACTATGGGTGAAAGCTGACTTTTCAACTTTTCTCAACTGGTCAGAAAGAAATATTGTCTAGTTTTTTTTAAAAAAATTGTTCTAACACTATATGTTATTGTTGAGATTGTTTTATTGCAAGGGATTAAAATAATTGCAGTGTGAAAGGCTTTCATATCTTAAACAAAGTCTAATTATTGTTTTTAAAAAGGGAAATATTTAGAACGAAATATCAATCAGTATCAACTGCATATTAATCCTTATTCTTATAGTAAGAAGTGTGTTTTAATATCTTGTACAAATATTCAAATACTTATTTGGTTCATATATTATGTCAAGCCATGATTTACTTAACCATTTACTTTTATTAAATATCAAGGGCTTGATGTGCACAATAAATTAAAGCATAAACCATAGTTTACAAATAATGTATTCACTGAATAAAGACATTACTTTATGCAGAAAGGATTTTCAATTGGTTTTTAAATCAGAAAACTGTAAATGTATTTCAGCAAATTTGCATTAGGAAATAAAAAAATAAAGAAAAATAGACCTCTTTAAGATAATTTATCTTTATGTTACCCTATGTTAAGATGGGTGGCTAATAAATTTGATAAGTAAATAAATAAAATTTTGAACATAAGCTTTAGAAATTTGGTTTGTTTTCCCTCTGGGGAGAACAATGCATGCTATATTGTGATAGTTTTTTTTTCCTGGAAAAGCTATGGAAGATTGGTATGAAAATATCATCATTGATTTTATTAAAGAGGAAAAATATATATAACTGCTACATTTGATAATTAAATAGATTTCCTGGGAATAACTACTAATAGTTTATAATCACATACTGAATTTAATGGACAGCAATATTTAATTGATTAATCAGGCAACTAACTCAAAAATGTGTTCCAGTTAATCAGGCAGCTTTTTAAAATTCACATTTTAAATGTAAGAATTTATAAAGAGAAGGAAGGGTATTTTTCGATTGTAGCTTACAAGGCATGTTGCTTCAATCCAGTTTCCATAATTTCATCTTCACTTACACATATACAAACATGCACACACCTTCACTGGGAGCTAAAATTCATATAACGAGGAGATTAATTCATATAAAATTCATATAACGAGGAGATTAAGATTTATTTAGACAAATGAAGAGCTGGAAGTGAACCATTTACCTCTTCGCAGTGCTGAGTCCATGGCAATTCCTTCACACTCCATCAACTCCTCAAAGGACTGCCCTTTGACTCCTTGTTTCTCTGGCAGGATGTCAATGACCTTTTCTTCAGTACGCTGACAAAGAGGCTGTGGGCTAAGCAATTCCATGCTGCTTTTTCTTGGGAATGCATATTTCATCTCTTTGTTGTAGTCCACTGTTTTATCAGGAAGGGGATGCGAGGGCTCTTCCTCAAAAGAAAATTTTCTTACGCCATTCATTTCCCATTTTGCAAATTCCTTGGACTCTGCTTCTTCGTGGCCTGTTAACTGTTGATTGTTCTCTCTTATTTCTAAGGAAGGCTGCCACAATTCTGTTTTTGGGGTGTTTCTTAATGACAAATCCATGCTTTCCATTGAAGGGTAGTATTTGAAATCACGATTACTGACCATTGGATCTTCTGTTGCCTTCACATGGAGATCTTTGCTAAATAAGGGTGTTAACGCAGATACCATGGTTGATACAGATGTTATAGTAGCTGGAGAGAGAGGAGTGAACTTCTCACTCTCACTTTGTACCTAGGGAATGAGACAGAGTCTTAAAACTGGTTGTCTACAACAAAAACTGTGTAATAACCAGCAATTATGCTAGCTATTCATTATTATAAACTTTCAGATGTTGAGTTGGCAGCACAATCATACAGAAGCATAAGGACTCTAGTGAAAATAAGACAGAAGAAAACAATTGTGTTTTCTGTTCTTCTTCAGCCATAATTCCATATTTTTAAAATGGTGCTTCTGGAAACAATTGCAATTCAAAATTTTCAATGATTCTCTTTTCATCAACTGAGAAATATATTTATTTACACACTTACTTTTCTTAACATCTTAACAAACCTACAATTATAAAGGATGATGGATAATGTGGAAAATTAGAAATAGAAGTGGGAAATCTTGGTTTTTTTCCTGATATTGTGTTAGAATTTCTATTGCCCCAATCTCTGATTAGGACAGCTGAAGTCTAGCATTCATCTGCAAGGCCACAAATTCTCCAGCTGAGGATTAGAAATCAAACTGGGCCTCAGATTCAAACCCTTATTCAGTAGAAAACTTGCTGGTGACTTTCAGATGAAGTTTTCCAACTAAGTTCATCTATCACACTAAGTCATCATTTGCTTAATTGTGTTCAGCTTAATTAATAAACAACTGTATAGCACAATGCTACATACACACACAAAAAAATCACATTTTGCTTTTGCACAATATATGAACTCATTCTCTTCATAGAATCTATCTATAAAAGTTGCAGGAAATAAGCATGGGAAAAAAGAATTGGATTTAATCTTGTATGTAAATTGGAGGAACAGTAAGATAAACATATAATAGTTTCATTTGAAAAAAAAATATTTTGCACTGTATTTCTAAGTATTTATGTACATGATACGGAAGCATTAGCCTTTTAACTGTATTCTAAGTATTTATGTACATGATCCGGAAGCATTAGCACTAGCTATTTTAATTTTATAATTCAACTACAGGTATACCTATTAGTGCTACCAGTTTTAAATAAAATTTATAGAATGTGCAGATTTTTAAAAATATTATTTGATTGTATCCACATTAACCCAACACGCCATTATGGGTCACTGGGGGGAAAAAACCTTAACGTTGAAAGATATTTCCCATTTGTACCATTTTTCAACCCTAAAAGCTAGTTTAACAATATTGGTCATATACAGATGAAAATAAGATACACACAATTCTTGAATATGCACTGGTCACTTATCCTAATAAAAATTGTGCCCAATTATTGGGTGTAAGAACATTAGCAGAAAACAACTTGCCTATAAATCAAATCATCTAAGCTTTGAAGATGAACACAGTTACTGTTTACCCTACTTATAGGCAAGTTGGTTCCAAGTAGCAGCTGGGTCTCTGAATTAAATTTTGGTTCCAAGTAGCAGCTGGGTCTGTGAATTAAATTTCCAATATGGAAAGAATTTGTAGTGTACTTGTACCTAAACCAAGAGGGATTTATTTTTTACCTAGTAAACATGTTTAGAATTAAAGAGCAAGCATGTAGCTTTGGGAGTTCAGGGCTAGAATTGTGACTAGGAGAACCTGAGATCTGCTTAGGACAATATATCAGCTGCCCATTTTTCCGAGTAAGACAGATATTAACAGTTTCAGGTATTTCAAGAACTTACAGAATTTATGTGGGGCAGCCTTTGCATTTAAAAATGTCAGCTATTAGGTACCGATATAACTGTCTTATTAACAATCATGCAGCATCAATATTGTACTGTCTTGACCAGTTTGCAAAATTAAAAATGATTTTGTACTGACCGCTACCTTGCATTAGAAAAACGTATTTGGGTGTTTAAAGTCTGCCTAGTGATAAGAGATTATCACTATATGCCGAAACACTAATCGCACAGCTTGATTAACAGCAGTGGTGCTGCTATCAGATGAAGTGCTAGACCACATTTTTATGCAAGGAAGTTTGTGGACAATTTCTACTGAATAAACATGACATGGCTGAATTGTGAGCAGAAGAAAACATCTGCGTTTGTACCTGCTCAACTTCTCCAAGAGTGACAGGTTGAGTTTGATAACGAGCTTTCGATCTCCTCTGTCTAAGATCCCTCTTCTTTACAAAAACTGCCTTTGTTATTGGCTGAGACAATTTATTGAATAAGGCCATCTTTTCAGCCAAACTCAGGGTAGAAGAATCTGGTTCTCCAGACTGATCTTGCTCAGCAGCATCTTTGGCTTCCTGTATTTCTTCTCTGGCTGATGTTTTTGGGTGGGCAGATGCTTGCAACCTTAAAGGAAACCTCAGAATTAACATACCTAGCAGCTTTAATAGCACATGAGACATTTAAAAAAAATTAGGAAAGCTTCAAACAAGGTCTAGGAAGAGTTAGGAGAAAAGTGTTGGCAACTTGGTTTTGTGCAGCTGGATCTGCATTAAATTTTCTTAATCCTATATTCCACATTTAGTTAAGGGCAGTGTTTTAAAACCCAAAAGGAGCAATCCTATCTATGCCATACCAGTTTATACTGTGTAGCTAAATATCATAAGACAAAGGGTATATAATCTTGATGAAAGGCTCTTCTGAAACTCTCAGCTATTAAATTCAACATTTTTTTTATTTTACAACTCTCATTTTGATTGACCTTATTTGTTGTGAACATAGCGAGCCATTTGTGCTGTTTTCATAGTAATATGCATAAAAGAATACCAAACTCTTGAACCATGTTATACTTTTGCTTTGCAGGAATCCATTCTTAGGGCAAGGGATATCCTTCATCTTATCTAGCCTTTCCACTCACTGCCTACAATTTAAGAAAAATAGTGACTATGCTAAAACAATATCTATTCTATCACTACTGCTTATGCAGTCTTTCAAGCTTGTATTACCCACAAAAGGAAGTGGGGAAAACATTAATCTTTGTGCAGCATGCTCAATTCATGGGAGGAGCAGGAAGGACTGAGCCAGATGTTTCGTAAGATCTATAGCGAGCACTACATGCATTGGTTTGTACATGCAAAACAGGCAACCATGAAAGCAACACTGTCACATGGCAATTATTTCAAATTCTCTATGTTGGTCTGAGATATGTATGTATGTGTTTTTGTGTGTGTGCATCACACATATGTAAGATCGAGACAGAGACAGAGAGAATGACTCAGGAAATTCTGGCAAGATTTCTTACACTTCAGGGAAAGCTAACGCAGTAGTAGTGGGCATTAATTGAATGCATAATGCTTATGGCTTGAATCAGGGTAAGCTTGTGAGATCAGTATAATTGTATCTTTCTATAATCCTGAATTTTACTCTTGATTAAATACAAAAGTTGAGCAGTCTTCAAGAATACTTTATTTATCATACATAACTTTATATGGCTGGTGGGGTAAATTAAGAACTATATTGTCTTCTAAATGTTCAATCTCGCTAATCTCCTGTTTTGGATTCACTAATTCCATTATCCATTTTCTCTTGACCTATTAAGTTCAAACACATTCTCCCAATAAATATACAGAGACATTGGGAAGAGCGATGGAAGGATAAGCCAAGAGGGTCTATATTGTGGGTAAAAAGATATTTGTTAATCTATCAATCCATTTTTGCAATTTAAAAATTACCATCCGGCAAAGCCAGCTATAGTGAACAGAAACAGAAATCCCAATAAAATCACTAGACTTTAAGAAAATTCGGAATTGTTTCTTCTCACCATATTTTAATTTTTTAATTCTGTCCTCAACAGTTTTTTTTACAATTATTAAGGAAGGACAACCCAAACAGGAGGAATTTATGCTTACACCTATTGATGGCGCAATTGTTCATCTTTCCATTAATCTTTCTAACTGTTAAGGGACTGGAGACAGAAAGGAAATGAAGGTCCCATGACTGTATCTGACTTTCTCCATGCGTTTTCCCCCTTTTATATTTGAGAATGGGATCCTCCCCTCACTCAAAAAAGAAATAAACCAGATACTGTGCCTAATCTAAAAGCTCTTGGATCAAGCGTGCAACAAGCAAAATATGTTTGATTGCTTTTGCAGTAGACAAAGAAAGGTTTTTATAAGAAAGACAACCGTTCTTTAAAGATCTTCAAATCATCCAGTACGCTTGCTTTTACAGATGCATTGGCTAGCAGTGAAGCTTGCATTCCCTGTAACATGCAAGTTGCGTCTCTCAGTACCTGGTAGGTTGTATAGTGCTCTTAACTATAGTGGGATTAGGTATTCTTGCCACTACAGTGTGGGTATTCACAGTACATGAGGCAGGGGTAGGTTCGCTTAAAAAAAAAAAAGCCAAGAGGAAGAAAAATTCACAAGGAAAGAGAAAAGACAGCATTAAGGAGAGCATATAGTTTTCACAATGCAAGACCACATACAGTAGCTTTTCCAGAGTTGAATAAAGTTCAATAAATATTTTATAAAACTGCAGTTCCAAGGCCAAGTTCTCTATTAACAGAAATATTTTCCAAAAAGTTTAACTGATTTTCATATTGTCTTACAAGAGCACAAAGATTTAAAGGAAAGCCACAGGATTTTATACATTTAGAATATGAATTCATTATTAGAATGGTACACACATTTAGAAGGCTTCTACTCTTCTGGTAGATTATAAAATTTCACTTGCAGAGTTTGTCAAGGAAGGTGATATATTTGATTTCATTTCATTAGTAATGCTAAGTAATATCAATTATATTCTATTGTCATCTGTGATTTATTAATTATACATATACATTGTCCTGATATAAATCACTGACTGACTCCAAAAAATGATAGTTGTTTCCCTTAAGCTACCATAATTTTCCAAAAATTGTTTCCCCTCTGCAAGAACCCCTTCATAATTACCTAGCTATAAATACTTCATGAGTGGAAGTAAAACACTCTAATTAAGAAGCCAAGCAAATATTTTAACTAACATATTTCTAGTACTTACGTGGCAGCAATGACCACTTCTTCAGATGTAACAGGTTGCGTGCGTGACCTATCTTGCATCCGTCTTAATCTTCTCTCCACAGCATAATTTTTTGAACGTGGTTTTGGAACACTTTTATCATCAAATGATTTTTCCATTTCCTGGAATGATATATATTACTAGTGTAAAAAGTGGTCTTGGGTCTTAGACCAATACATTTATGGAGAAGAAATCTCCAGTGCATTGTGAGAGTTTACATCCACACAGCTGTCTCTTTAAACTGAGAAATTTACATCTTCTGAGAAAAATAAGATACTTACTCTGAAAAGCAATCTTTTTGCAGCAACGCTCAGCTTAGCTCTTTCATCTAATTTCTCTTCATCTACAGAAAAAATGATCCATTAGGCTCTAGGGCAGACTATCTAAATTGATCCCCCACAACACATACCCGAGTTTCATTAATCATCAGTCTACGACAAAGAATTGCTACAGTAATAACCAGCAATAACAAGAAATCTATTGATCCATTTGGTTCCTTGATGAATGAATGGCACTGATACCAGTTGAAAACCCATAGTATTCTACAGAATGTATGGAGTCATGGAGATGACCGAGAAAAAGGCATCTGGAAACTATTAGGACTATCTGTGTTAAGTTCAGGCAGGTGGAAAAATACTGAAAAAAACCTTGTCTCTCTTAAATTCTCAGATTACAAAAGGGAAAACATGGGCAGACTTGTAATATTCTTTTACTATAACCTATTTCAATAGAGTTCTAATCTTCCTCTAGAGAATCAGTGTCTTCACCTGGGTTTATTTTGTAGGGCTGGCACAGAGGGCAGGAACACTTAAGCATAACCAACAACCTCTGCTTATATCACCATCCTAAAGTCTATTCCAGCTGGTTCAGAAGAAAGACACTGTGGGGGCTGATAAACAGATAATGCTTCAACACAATTTTTTTCTCCCCTATACCTCTATCTTCTAACAGATCTTTAAATTTTATGAAGTTTATTACCAGATGTCCCCAGAGGCAAAGCATTTGAAACTGCAGCAGTCAGGATGTTTTCACGTTACCTTTTGTTATTAATTCCAAAAATTGATAGCATCTAGAAGAGTCTGCATTTGCAACAGGTTTGCACAAGTCGAGACCAGATGTAACCTTTACAGTTGCTGTTTGATTTATTCATTAGTCCTGACCTCTCTAATGATATCCTTTATTTTAGTTCTAAAAATTGTCTTATCACATCAATAAAGAAACAAGACTTAGCCTGTCTGACTGACTCTTGAAAGTTAAAAGAAGAATGCATTTCTTGATGACTATAGCATAAAAGCACTGTCTCCTACATAGTCTTTTAAAGTCAAAATGTCCCTCTCTGACAATTAGCCTGTCTTCTTTCTTTTTCCTTTCAGAACAGATCTTTTTTGAAAATGTACATTTACTCTGGGCTTGTCAACTGGAAGGTTTGATACTCAAGCACCGTCTGATGGGATGAGCTCCTGTTGTTTCCCCAGCCCGTCAATATAGAAGTTCGAAAGCATGCAAATGCAAGTAAATAAATTGGTACCATTTTGGTGATAAGGTAATAGGGTTCTGTGTACCTCAGCGTAGTCATGCTGGCCACATGACCACTGAAATGTCTTCGGACAATGCTGGTTCCCTCGGCTAAGAAACGGAGATGAGCATCGCCTACTAAAATCGGACATGACTGGACAGGGGAAATCTTTACCTTTTACTTATTTTACCAGAATATCACTAGCTGCCCTCAAGACATTGAATAAATTATCCTTATTGTTTCATTACATCTTATGTGATACTGGAAGGTTGAATCCCCCTTCCCATTCTTTAACATCCCTATGAAGGCAAGAGGATGTTCATGTAATGTTCAGATTAATTTCTATCCAGCAACCTGCCAGTCAATCTATATATTCAGATGAGGTTAGGAAAACATTCCACTCAGTCCACCTAGCAAAAAAATATAGCCTGATGTTTATTTATTAAATATCAGTGAACATTAAAACAGTGAACTGGAAACAAACAGGATGAAAAACAGGCAAAAGCAGGGAGAAAGAAAGATATGAATAGGCCTCCCCCACAAACAAATAGGCATACATACACAAAAGACATATATAACAGTTACAGCATCCATTCTGCTACTAAAGAGATGAAGGAAACAATTTACAGGATGTGGTTAATATATCTAATACAGTTTGGAGTGTGGGTATTATTATTATGTTAGTCTATCCAACTTTATCTTTATTTTCTGACTGAAATGGCTTTAGGGTTTCCTGCCTGAGGAGGGGATTGGATTAATTCTATTCTATTCTATTCTATTCTATTCTATTCTATTCTATTCTATTCTATTCTATTCATATTCATATTCCTTTATTCTAATATTCAGATTATTCTACTCCATCTCATCACTTCAAGATAGCTGAAGGGTATGACAGTCTGGGTGTCAGAGAACTGGCTGAAGATGAACTCAAGAAAGACAGAAACGAGAATAGCTAGTTCTCTTACACTCCAAATTGTTCACCACCTGAGGTTTACCAGAAGATGAACTCAAGAAAGATAGAAATGAGAACAACTAGACTGCTATAGTCTCCAGCCACCTGGAGAAGACATTGATAGCATCTTTCTATTGTTGGGGTGCTAAGATAAAGTTGGATAGATCAACATAACAATGCTAGCACAACCCAAACTGTTGGATGACTTCTCTGTGTTGGATACATCAACCCCATCCTGCAAATTCTTTCCTTCACCTCTTCAACAGCAGAATAGAGGTTTTAATAAGGTGGGGGTACTAGTGTCAGTATTATCTCTGGCTAGGCAAGCGTTCCCTCTGGAACTGTGGCTTCTCAACAGAATGGCTAGAGAGACTTTGATTCACTTTGGCTGGTATGCCATCTGTAGTTTCCCTGGTGCTGGAGGACCTGGCTAAATTAATTCATACCTTCATTACCATCTATGCATTCTACAGAGGCCTTCTTTTAAATATTATTCAGAACATGGTGGCTTTTTGAAGCTTGTGATATCTTATGCTTAGGATCCTCAGTTAACTACTCATTGGTTTTCAGATATAATTTAACATGCTGGTGCTGAACTGGTGCCTGCCGATCATCTATTTCAATTTACATTGGAATATTTGATAGATAATCCAGGCTAAAACTCCGTAATTCCCCACTTCCAGGAAGTGAAAAGGGATGAAAGAAGTGCATTTTTAACTGCTTTGGAATAGCCTTCCAACCAAGAACAGACTGGACCTTTTCTGATGGCTTTGTTACAAAGAGCTTTTAATTCAGTTAATGAACTTTCAGGATGTTACAAAGAGCTTTTAATTCAGTTAATGAACTTTCATTTTATTGTTGTTATATTGCTTTAGTCAGATTTATTTTATGATGCATTTTGGTCTTTTCATTTTTAACTTATCATGGATGTTAATATGTTTTTATATATAATCAAAAGATGCCAGATTAAACTGGGAAAAAATGTAATAAGCAAAAATAAAGTAAAATGAAAATAATCAAGAAAAAAGTATGGGTCAAAACAAAAATCTTACCTTCAGGAGATGGCATTTCTGGATTAAAAGTAGACCTATGGAAATTTCACAAGGGAAAAGGATAAATCAATGGTCTTTCTTTTTACAAAGGAAAAAGATAAACTAAGTCAAGGAGGACAGGAGAAACCACAAATAAGATAGTGTTTCAGTTTGCAATAATCTTTTGTTTGCAAATAACCTGAAAGCAGGATCGCAAGCAATTCCAGCCAGGTGTAAGTTGCATGAAGGAGAATGAAATCAGGTAATTCATTACATAAATAATAAAAATAAAACACCTTAAAACACTCCCCCAATGATTACATCTAACACTGATTTCAGATTTTTTTTTTTAAAAAAATTGCTTAAAACATTATAGATAAATTGAATCTATTGCAGAGATAAGCTACTATTTTTATTTTAGAATACATACTGAAAATTTAAAGACAGTTTGTTTCCTGTATGGAATAGAATGTAGTTATGTATATGCGTGGGTGCATATGTATCAATGTATAATAAAAACACTCCCTCCAAATCAGCCACCTCCAACTGCATTATTAGTCTGGCTGAATAATATTTAATTTTTATTTAAAAACAAACAAAGAAATCCTAAAAGACCTTGAAGAGTCGTTTATTTTACTAATATAAAGTGCAATATATGGACTATTATTCAGTGTTCTCAGCTTTACAATGCCTACCGATCTGTTTCCTTTCGCTCTGCTGAAGTTATGGGTTGAGTCCTAAATCTCTCAGAAGTCTTTCTATTTTCCTCAGGAGAAAAATACCGTCTTGGCTTTCGTGACCTTTTTTCGCTTTGAGCACTGCCCAACAAATCAGTACCTGATGTTTGCATCTCACCCTGAGACTCGCTTTTTAGCATGGCAGAAAGTGGAGAGAGGGAATAACACAAAGAATTAGGATGAACAGGGAGAGAAGAATGAGAAAAGAGAAAGATGAAGGTCATATGTAAGCATCCCATCAAATCAGTCCATTATTGCTCACTCTGCATGCTTCCAGAAAAACCATGCACAGAAAAAAGCACAAAGTCATTCCATTCCAGCCACCCAACATCAGAACTTGCACTAAGCAAGCAGAAGCATGTATGAAGAAGATGGAGGCCAACATCGTGTCAAACATACTAGATGGAAATTACACTGGGTATTTGAAGTGCTGCAGAATGCAACTGATGTTGAGTTTTGAGTGCCTTTTATGCCAAGGACGTGCAAGTGTTCACATCAGTTAAATAGTAGCAGTAGTAATAACAATAATAACCAGAAAATGTCACCTACAGTTCAGGTTTCTTCTTGGCATTAGCAGTTTCCAAAAAGGCATTACGGAGTTGGGCCACAGAAACTTTTGTATCAACCACAGTAATCTCACCATTGGGGATCTTTCCTTCAGTGCTTTGAAACTGCATGGTTTTCTTTGTAACATGTTCTTTACTTTTGAAAACTTCTAGTTTAGGAGATCCAGTGTGATCAGATAGGGACCGTATAAGGAACTTAGGTTTCACAGTAATCTCTTCCTGGGCCTGAGCAATCCCTCTAGCACTTCGCAGGTACATAATCTTTTCAGTTTTCTCAACATTCTCATGAATCTTCATTTTAAGTTCAGGCATCCACTCCTTAAAGCTCTTTAGATCCTTCTCAACTTTCAAAGGCTTTAGCTTCACAATTGAATCTTTCTTAAATCCACCTTCTCCACAGTAGGCCTCTCTACTCTTCATTTGCCTGTGCATCTCTGAAGCTTGAACTGTTTGTCTTTCCTTCTCAGCCTCCAATCCAGAATAATCAAGCTTGGACGATCCATAATTCTGAATCACGTGACATTTCTCACTGTCCATCATAGCATCTGGTGGGAATCTAGTTATGAAGCTGGTATTGGCCTGTGTGGGAATTCTGCTAGTAAGATTCCTTTTTGGTTCTTCAGGTGCTACCACTTGAGCTGTATGAGCAATTCCAGCAGGCTGAACATAGCCTTGTGCTGGTTGGCAGGCTAAATCAAATGGCTTACTGGCAACTCTATGGAAAGCAGATGTTTCTGACTGAAGAGGCACAACAAAAACGGGTACTGGGAGAATCTTTCTTTGAGACATAGTGTCTGTGAGAAGTTCAAGGCTTCCACGAGAACTGTCCTCTTTCACCAGTTTCTCTCTAACTTTTACTCTTTAAGAAAGAAAAATGGATTAAAAAGTGGCTCAGCTGTAACTAAGAAAAAGAGAAAGAGAGAAAAAAACATGCACCATCTTTGGGAAGAGACAGCAACATTAAAGTATTAGATATTGTTAAAACAGGAATTCACAGAGAATCTTTCCATGAACTAGCTGTTGTCAATTTCACCCCACTCATATCATGATTCTGGTCACTGGTTTCAATATAGCTACTTCTCCATCTATTCTTATTTTCATGCACTGAGCAAAGTGTTTTGAACTTTTATGGTCTACAATGTTAATTTGCTAGGGTGGATATACAGCTCAATATGGCCAAATAGACTTAAATGAATAGTCCACCTCCCAAATAATTAGACCATTTATTCTCAAATGTGTTAAACATGCCTCTTTCTAATGTTTACAGAACCGTGGAAATACTTGGATTTTTGACACGTTGTCATATGCACTTTTATAAAATGGCTGCTGTGGAAAATGTATCTTTTTACATTTTTACAAATGTAACACTTTTTTACTAGGAAGAAAGCTGATAAAAATGTTTCCTATAAAATTTTGAACCCTCCTAGAATTTCCCTTTCCCATTTCATTTTATTGCCTCTTTTTTTTTAGCAAGTATGAACACTTTCTAATGGAGCCGTCAACCACCATTTCTGACACATAATGTCTTGGGAAACCTAGCCACCAAATCAATGTTTTGAAGTATTGTTGGAAACATACTTGTCAACTTCCCATATATTTATTATTTTTAACTAAAAGAATATAAAACAAGTAGAATCTGCTGGGAAAGGAACTTGGTAAACATACAGAGGTGTTGATAGGCAATTTAACACCAAATTGGAGCTTAATCAATTTCCTGATAAGAATGATTATAAAATTATGGACAACATATGTCTAATGAGGGCTAATTGTTTCAAATATAAACAATACAAGTTTCTGAACAGAAAGAAGAGAACCTTAAATTTTGGTTTGCACATAGAATGGGCGTTGGTTCTTACCTGATACGCCTCTTCTTGTGGAACTGCGTAGAGCATCCAGAGAGTGGGAGGTGCTCCAGTCTTCACTTCTTACAGGCTGAGTGTAATTGAGGAACACCCTCCTCCTCCACGTGACTCCTCCATGCGTTCCCCCAGTTTTAACGAAGACGAGAGGACAACAAGAACCCTCTAATCTTAACTATTATACAACTTGAACTACAACACTAGAGATCATTGGCCGAAACAGGATTAACCCCCCCCAGATGGACCAATCAGGGTGGGGCTGGATGCTCTACGCAGTTCCACGAGAAGAGGCATATCAGGTAAGAACCAACGCCCATTCTCCGTAGAACTGCTGCGAGCATCCAGAGAGTGGGACATACCAAAGCAAGTCTGTCCTACGGGTGGGACTCCGTCTGAGTTGGAACTTCCCCAGGATCTCTCACCACTTGCTGTAAGACTCGCCTGCCAAAAGATGCCTCAGCTGAGGCGTAAATATCAATCTTATAATGTCGTATAAAGGGAGACGGGGAAGCCCAGGTGGCCGCCCGGCAAATATCAAGAATAGAAGCCTGAGTAGCCCAGGCTGCCGAAGTAGCTGCACTTCTGGTGGAGTGGGCGGTAACCCCACTGGGGACCGGAAGAGCTTGAACTAAATAGGCCTTGGATATGGTAGCCCTAATCCATCGGCCCACCGTGGATGGAGAGACCTTACAGCCTAGCGTCTTTGGCTGAAAGGACAAAATAGAGACTCTGTTTTCCTGATGGACTGTGTGCGGGAGATGTAAATGCGCAAGGCCCTTCGAACATCAAGGGTGTGCCACTGCCCCTCTTGCTCGCGCAAGGGCTTTGGACAGAAATAAGGCAGGACCAATTCCTGTGCCCTGTGGAATGCTGAATTGATCTTTGGCATAAAGGCTGGGTTTGGTCTCAGAACTACCCGATCAGAATGAAAAATACACAGGTCCTTTCTCACGGATAGAGCTGCAATTTCAGATATCCTTCTAGCCGAAGTAATAGCCACAAGAAATACTGTTTTAAATGTAAGAAATTGAGGTGACGCCTCTCTGAGAGGCTCAAAGGGAGATCTAGTCAAGGCCAGGAGAACTTTGTTAAGGTCCCATGTCGGGTATCTGTGCACTACTGACGGGCACAAGTTAGAAGCCCCTTTAAGCAAAGTCTTAATTCGAGGATGGTGGGAAAGGGGACCTAAAGGGCCGCCAGCAACCACCGTTGAGAGCCGCGACCTGCCTCCTTAAAGTGTTAGGTGATAAGCCTCCATCTAGGCCATCTTATAAAAAGGCCAGGATCTGTGCAACTGAAGGAGAATGTGGATCAATGAATGATTTGTGGCACCAGTTACAGAAACTGCTCCAGGTCGCATCATAAATGCGAATAGTAGAAGGCCTCCTAGCCACCAAAATGGTATTAATGACCTGGGCTGACAAGCCCTCCTCAATCAGCCTTTCCCACTCAACCTCCAAATGGCCAACTGCAGCCACTGTGGTTCTGGATGAAGCAGCGGGCCCTGTGACAGTGAGATCTGATCTAACGGGATCCTCCATGGCGGAGTTACTGACAGATTGCGAAGGTTCGCAAGCCACAGCCTCCTGGGCCAATATGCTGCCACCATGAGGACTTCTGCTCTCTCGGATATCAATTTCCGAATCACCCTGGGGATCAACGGAGCTGAGGGAAGGCATACAGAAGCCCGGGAGGCCATGGGCAACGCAGGGCATCGTGATTTTCTGCTCCGTTGGAGGGGTAGTGGGAGAAGAACCTTGGTGTTTGCGCGTTGAGTGGAGATGCAAAAAGGTCTACTAGGGGCTGGCCGAACCTGGCTGCTGCCTCTCTGAACAGGTGTGGGTGCAGACGCCACTCTGCTTGGTCCAGCGTTGCCCTGCTCAGCCAATCTGCTTGGATGTTGGAGGTTCCGGAAATGTGCTCCGCTCTGATGGACGAAAGATGTGCCTCTGCCCATCGACACAGCCGCTCGGCCTCTCTCATGAGAAAGATGGAATGGGTGCCCCCTTGCCGATTGATGTGGGCCTTGGTTGTAGTATTGTCCATTAGGACCAGGACATGGCGCCTTCTCACCCGATGAAGGAATGCTTGCAGGGCCAGCTACACAGCGCGAAGCTCCAACCAGTTGATGCTCCGACCTCGCTCCGCAGGAGTCCAAACTCCCTGTGCCGAGAGAGACTGCAGGTGGGCCCCCCATCCGGAAAGATTTGCAAAGAGTGACCCTTTGAGGCTCCTTGAATAAATGTCCTCTGTTGACAGATGGTCGTGTCCACCATAGGAGGGAGGCGAGGACCTTCGGAGGGACTCTCACCATGAGCCTTGATGTGCTCCTTCCTGAACACTGATACGGCAGGAGGAACCATTGCAAAGATCTGGAATGCAAGCGAGCCCATGGAATAATAGAAATGCAGGAAACTAGCTTCCCAAGCAGCTTGGATAACTTGAGCAAAGATGTTTTCCCAGTTCGCCGGATATCCCTGATAGTTATGCGGATACTAATAAATCTCTCCTGAGAGAGGAAAACCTTCCCTTCAATAGAGTCAATCACAGCCCCCAGGTGGGCTATACAAGTGGAGGGGCTAAGCTGACTCTTCTCCCAGTTCACTAAGAAGCCGTGGGCCTGAAGTACCAAGAGGGTAGTGCTAGTATCACTCTCGGCCTGATGTCGAGAAGGGATACAACCAGGATATCGTCAAGGTAACAGTGGATCCGGATAGGAATTTGCCTAAGGCGAGCTGCTTGGAGCGGCAAAGGAAGAATGAGGAGGGGGGGCGAAAGGGCTCCAAACCCCTTACCTCCCTCCTGAGAGCGAAATCGCTCTGAAAATAAATTTGGGACCACACTACAATAGGAGGGAGGAAAGGAAGAAATCAAACCTGAACCTAAAATGCAACAACACCTGAAATGGCCAAGGAACAGAAGAAAAGCTGCCTGTCTTTCTCGAAGGCTGAGCTAAAACTGGGGGAACGCATGGAGGAGTCACGTGGAGGAGGAGGGCATTCCTCAATTACAGCTCAGCCTGTGAGAAGTGAAGACTGGAGCACCTCCCACTCTCTGGATGCTCGCAGCAGTTCTACGGAGAACCATTATATTTTCAACATACATAAATTATTTGTAAAAGACACATTCTGAAAAATAATTAATGATCAAACAGAAAAAAATAAGGTGCTGAACACTGTATATTATACTGGATATGTATTCAAACATTCTATTATCAAAATTGCAACCCAGATGCCTGGACATGCCAGTTCAGTTGGCATTATCCTATTCCCAATTTTGTGTCCTTGGGGAGGGGGGTGCGTGCAAGTTAGCTTTGACCCTGGACATTACCTGGACAATTCTCCGCAGTTTTTTGGGAAGATTTTGAACTCATTTGCCATTTCTTTTCTTCTAGAGCTGAAAATGACTAGTCCAAGGAGACCTAGCTGGCTTTCTACCTCAGTAGGACTAGAACTCACCAACTCCTGTCTTAACCACTATACCAAATTGGCTCTCTTAAATCTTGTGCTATTTAAAAATGTAGCTCATGATTCTGAAAGTAATATATCAATAATTGTGATTAAGAATCACTGACATTTTTAGTGACATATTTAGTGAAATTGTCAAACATTTATTAAAGCTAGCCACATACTAGCATTTGTTAGTCAATGAAGGCTCCTTCAGTGAGCATAATTCATCTATATGTAAGCATGAAGATTTTCATGATTCTAAAGAAAAGTTACTGAATTAAATATTATGGGAAACAACACAGTATGGGAAACATTTCTGCATTTTGTACTTGCAACATTTCACAGGCTGTTATTCTGTGGAGTTACTCAATGCAAGCCAACCAAGTAAGTTAATGACATAAAACCGTGAAAAGAAAGCTTAAATTTAGCCAGTTCCACTAAATCTATAGCCATGGAGCAATTTCTATTAACAAGTTATTAATTAATTGTGAGTGACCAGGATTTCCTAGGGGAACATTGTGCACCAAAATGATCCATTAACTAGAAACAGTGATTTATGATTCCATGCCATCAATACATATTAATGACATTTATTAAAATGATTATGGGTGAAAGAAAAAGAGGGAAAGATTACAGTCCAGTTATTATTTATACCACACAGCTACATGGTAAAATACCTGGAGGGCCAGTTGATAAGTGAAGTTGTGTCCCCATCTGAATCTTTCTGAAGAAACCAATCAGATTTTGTTTTCCCTGTACTACTACAGAAAACAGAACTTCAGAAAATGTTCAGATACTATTCAAAACAATGTACACTCAACTCCTCTATTGACCCTAATTAAACATGTCTTGTATGTGGATATAACTAGAGATCCATCTACAAAAGTTACTTCTATTGAAACAATCCCATAATATAGGGTGCAAAATAAATATTTTTCTAAATATTGAATCTAAATAAGAAATATTATTTAATCTGAATAAGAAATATTGAAGAAATAAGTTAATAGTTAATAATACATTAACAAATGATACATTGATTTAAAAGGGGAATGGAATTCTAAATATTAAGACATAAGTTAATTTAAAACTTAAGCATTTCCTTATAATCGCTTATATTATTAGACTAAATCTTTTATTAGAAACAAAATATTTATTTTTTAATATATATTTTATTTAAGAAGCATAATTTTTCAAAGCTTTTAAATATCCTGGACTTGAAAAAGAGTTAATGGAAGAATATTCTTCACTTTCCCACATACCTAAATTATAATAAGTAAATATATACATGTAAACAAAAAACATTTTATTTATGGAATTTATTTTAAGTAGATATGCATAAGATTACCCCATTTGTCATTCCTTGCTTGAAAGCAAGCAGTGATGTGTAAAAAAAAGGGCTTGACACTGAAACAAAACTATATCTTTTAATAATTTACAAACTTAAATTCTTTATTAATAAGACTTATAGCTGTTTTAGGTCGGTTTCTCATAGCAACTACATTTTCTTGTCTGATATTGGTAAAAGTAAGTAATACTTGTGCACTGATCAGGATGCAAAAGTGAAAATGAAATTTGGGGTGTGTCACATACTACGTATCAGCACTACTTTATATCATATATGTTTTTTAGGAAATGTTAAAAATGCAATATCCATACCAATGCAGACATCAAATTATCTTTTCTTCTTCAAATCCAGACACTGTACAGTCTTACTAGGTTTTATTAACTTTTGAAGCCACCTGGAAGCTACACTTTTTCAAATTACTGGCAAAATGCTAATCCTGAAACAAGAGACCGAAGTGATAACAAAAAAAGAGGAACAGAGTCCATGATTCCCAGTGTGGTGTCTTAGCCCAGATCTTCTTTGTGGAATCAGTAAATTTGATTCAATTGTTTCCAAATGTGGTATACTCCAGATATATTTGATGTATTCCTAGGTATTTAACCCTGGGAATTATGAGACTTGTAGTCAAGTATATAGAAAGGACCATGTTGGGGAACACTGCTATAGAAATACTTTACACTGAAGAAATGAATCACAGAGCAAAGAAATGTGGAAAATTGCATTAGGAATTATTTCTTTAGATCTAATACAAAATACTACCAAGACTATGGGCAATTTTATAAAACAGAAGTGAATTCATGGAGGGCATCGCTGAAAAAGGCAGTAACTGTTGCAGTAAAATAAGGCATCAGCATCAAGTCACAACTTTTTGTTTTTCCATAATAAGAACAAGTCATTTCTATAAAGATCTATCAATCTAATCTATAAAACCTAAAGTCAAAGTTACATTTTTTTCCACATCAAGAGCATGAAATTCAGAAGTGGTTTCCATGTGGAAACAAAAGTAGTTTTTTTTTTCTTTAATCAGAGTAGTATTTCAATGCAAAACAGAGAGTTGGAAGTCAATGCTTCTTTTTCTCTTTTTTCTCCTACTCTTCCTCACTTCTCTTTCCTTCCTTAATGTTCCTCTATTTACTTTTATATTTTGTATTTTATAATATTTAATAATTTAATTAAAATGTTTGAAAAAAAGAAAAGGGCAGTAACTGTCATCTTTTCGATCAAAATCTATGGCTAGAATTTTATTTTCTTAGTAACTAATTGCTTTAGAATTTTTAATAAATTGAATGGAAGAAGCATATCTAAAATAATGGTCAGTTTTAAGAACTAGCACTTTTGCCTTATCTTTGAAAGCATAATAAAAGTGATGATAAAGTTGTTTAAATAAAGTTGTTCTTTACTCTTCAGAATTTATATTAGGTAATCATAAAGTAATAAAAAGATAATGTGAATCCAAACCACTTATATGGAGAAGTGGATGTTATTACAGTAGTGCTTCCCCAACTGATAAGTTTTATATAGGAAACAAGGTATTCAATCAACGTTCAAAGATCGTAATAAACTCCAAAGCGTATTCCAAAAGTTGTTTCTTTCACTAATGTAGGGTTGAAACTTTTCTCTACTTTGAGGTGCCCCTTTGGGCCTGATGCCCTAAGCACTGCTTAGTCGGCTTAATGGTTAATACACCACTGCCTATTTAGCATAAATCTCTTTCCTGATCTGACAGCCGTGTGAGACTGGACCAATTGTTTATCTGAACCAATCTTGTGCCTTTTGCTTCCCAACTCTTAAGTCTTGGCTTATCACCTGGAAACCCTTTTGTTTGACCTTGATTTTGTCTGTTGCTTTATATTATGAAATGTCATCGTTGATACAGAACTTCATATGTCCTGAATATTTGATATGGCCATAATTATACAGGTAGTAAAAGTGACTTATGAGTGGTTGCTTAGCAACAGTTTGAAACTTCATTGGACTCCCAAAAAGGGCGTTTAATGAACTAGATTTAACATTCCAATAGCTACCCTACAACAGTCCTATGATTGCATTTTGAGTGCTTGTCAATTTATGGCTGTTTGCAATATCCTGTAGTCATGGACCTGGTGTTTATTTCTAGTTTCTGGTAAAAAAAAACCCACACAACCATTGCAGACAATGGATTTGCCTAATACATGTGGCATTTGTTTAATGACCATTGCAAAAAATCCTTAAAATCAGGCACAATCACATTATGACTTGCTTAACAAATGGAATGACTTACAACCATAATTCAGGGCTCAATTAAGTCAAGGACAACCTGTATCTTCACCTGTATCTTATTAAAGTTGCTTTAATAAATCTGAGCACTATTCAATTATTTTAATTCCCTGGAATAGGGTTCAAGGATAGATTTACTCTCTTACCTCAAAACAAAACACTTAAGTACACTTTTGCAAATGGTTGATAATGAATGAAACATATGTTTTCCATGTATAATATAAGACACAGTGAGGAAAAATTGATCCTTCAGATATACTTAAACAATAACTTCCAGGGAAATATCCCTATCCACTGCTGTTATCATGTTTTGAAGTGTTAATTTGATTTATTTTTCAAATTCTTTCCATTCTCAACAAGGCTTTAAAAAACAGGAGATGGTCTTTATAAAACTCTCATTGCATAACCCAAAGTTGGGCCTGTTATTATTTATGGTTTTTTTCACCCTCTTAATAGAAGTATAAACAAACATTCATATTTTTCTGCTTCTTCGTGGATTTTCAAGCATTCTCTATTAATGCTCTATTCAGGGAGCTTTTCAATCGTAAGATTTTATCCATATCATTGTTTCAATATCTTTTTTCAAAACTCATTTTAGAATCACTTCTCTTTCTTTTTCCCCCTATATTATTAGTAATGTAAATCAAATATGACTTATTTCTAAATATTACTTTTACCGTTAATATTAAATCTGAGTGCACAAAAGATGCATTTCTAAAAATATGAGCAACCCTTTGCCTCTCTCTTCTTCTCTTCAGCATTTTCTTTATTATAATCATTTTAATTGTAGAGTCAAACTTTGAGCTACTATAAAGACTTTGGATAAGATCATATAAATGAAAGCTGTTCAGTGAACAATGACATAAATAGCAGACTTACCCTAATTTGGAGTCATTCAGAGAAGGACTTAGTGATGTTCCTGGCTTTGTTGAGGAAAGAGAAACAGTCTGAGGTTGCTTTGGTAAACTTGGCACTTCATTTACGGAAGAGTCATAGGCCAGAAGTGAGAAACCTGTGGAACTCTCTAGTACAGAGGGTGTTTTGCATTTGATCAAGCCAGGTTCAGGGGTTGTTGGTTCACTGCTTTCATTCAAATGGAGATTTTCTCTTTCTGGAGAATTCTCTTTGTCGTCATGGCCAGGAAACTCTTTTGACTCAGAAGCAGTATTCCTCACCTCCTTATTCTCAAACCTCAATGAATATGGAGAACTGTGATCTTTGCCTTCATCCTCTTTTTTCCCACTTTTCAATACTTTCTTCTCAGACACATCTTGGTCTTTCTTTGTCCTTGTGTATTTGGATAAATAGTCTGAATCCATCTCAGAATCTATGGAGACTCCATATTTTTCAGCCAGTTGTCGACGTCTTTCTGCCTTGTACCTAGCTATCCTCTCAGCTTTGGACTCAAGTCCTTGGAGATCCATGACTAAAGGACTATAAGAAGGGGTTTTTCCTGCTGTGGATTCTACTTGGTGCCTGGATCTAGGCTGGTTTTCTAATAGTGAATCTGAAAATTCCTTTTCATTTGATCTTCCTATAATAATACAAAAGAATCAGGTGTATCAGCATAAAGCTTATGCTGGACTTTAAAGAATTTAAGTAATGATTTGAATTTAAAGTATTTCTATTTACCACAGCTACAATTGAAAACACAGGCAGGGCAGCTTTTTTCAAACTAGTAAATACCTGACCTTGCTGGCTGAGATTCTAGGAATTTTAGTCCCAACACATCTGTGAAAAAGCTTAATAGAACTGGGGTGCAAGCCTTTCACTTCTCTGCCAATTGCTTTTGAATTAGGAAACCCATCAAATCTTGGTTAAAGATGTTATGGACTTTTAAAGATTGAAAAAAATTGATTTTTCATCAAAATCACATTTTTAAAGACATTTTATGTCTGTAGAGTCAGGAATTCTCTGGTTTCTACTGTATTCAGAATCAAACAATGTGTGTTTGCAAATATATTTAAAAATATATTTTAAGCATTTAAGGTTAGAAAACAGCTATTTCTAAGTATGACTTGTATTTTGAAAAAATTACCACATATCCAAAGCTTTGCAATCCTACACTTTGAATGCTTTATTTTCTTCCGATATTCAGGCTAACTTTGATGCTGATGTAAACAGATTTTTCTAGGTCCTTATAAAGTCATCTGTGTATCTGAACTGTGTGATACAGCATACTGTCAGCTTCAGCTAGAAGTGATGAGCATTTACAATATGCCACTAGAGAAAAAACAGGGATATTTGCTTTGTTCCTTCTTTGACTTGCAGCTTCATGAACTAACTACAGCAGGGATGTGAAACTCATGGCCTAGGGGCCGGATAGATTTGGCCCATGTGGCTGCCCTGGAAATAATGAAGGACTGGCCTGCAATGCCTCTGCAAACAAAAATGGAGTGAGGGAGGACTGCATGCAGCTTCGTTTTCAGCTGTGACAGCCTCCTGCCACTATTTGCCAGTGAAAACAGAGCTCAGGGAGGCCATGCAAATATTACAAATATATCCACCCACGGCCAGCCTGGGCTCCATTTTCAGCTTCCTGCAGCTTCCTGCAGTTCTCTGCCAGCAAAAACGGAGCCAGTGATGTCGAGCTGGCCACACCCACCCTGGCCATATCACCCCAGCCCCCTGAGATCAAACACAATCCTGATGCGGCCCTCAATTAAGTCAAATTTGACACTCCTGATCTACAGGCAATCCTCAATTTAAGATTGTTCATTTAACAACTATAAAGACTTCCAGCCATTATAAAACAATGCACTGCAACTCTTGTGACCACAATTTGCAATTTTTTTTTGCCAGTTTCCAATGTATTTTGCTTATTGATGGCAAAAAAGCATCTATTTGGGAGAACAGATTCACTTAACAATTATATGGTCCTCTTAATAACCACATGATTAAGACTTATAGTCATGTGATTTGCTTAATGACCATCACTGAAAAATTGGGCCTGGCCATGTTTGTGCCTCAGCTTATAATCAAAACAACTTACAACCAAAACTCCAGTAGTAATTGTGGTCATAAGTTTAGAACCAATCGTATCTACACTAGAGAGATGAAGAACTCTTTGGAAACAGTTGGGGAGTACCAGTGAATGCAGCCCAAAATGTTCTCCGCTCTTCTAATAGATGTTTCTTCCAGATCTGATACTGTATGGACAGGCATGTCTGAATTTAACCAATGATAAAATACCTTTAAAAATGTTCTAATAGTCTTTATAACGTAAAAGCAGTAACATTTGTAACACTCTAGCCAATGACAGCTTCTAAGAGCTCAAACTTACGACAGCAGTTAGACATATCAACATATATCACAAATATACTCCTTACCAAAATGAGGACTATATGGATCAGTTGCACGCATGTATCTTGGTGTATCCTCTTCTAACAAACAATGGGTGACTAACCCAGGACAATTTTGCTGAACATCATTTTCAATACCTTCTAAACGCCTAGCTATCCTCTCTTTCCTGTAAAAAAGATAATAAAAATAAGAAAGTATAACATTAATGTCACCAAGGGAAAAGGAAGATGAAACAATTTTTATAAAACCATCTTTACTTTGCTTAACATAAAAATGGAGAAATACCTTTTCATTTCCAAAATATCCTGCCTGTTTGGTTCAAAGAGTTTTCTTAATTCAGAAACTAAAAAATAAAAAATAAATAAACATTACAAATTTGAAACGATATAGTTATAAAAAGAAATGCTTGTGTTTTCACAAAGCAATTTTGATTAAATGAAATGAGGTAGTGATCACTTACCAATTATTTCCTTATCCAGTTTATCTTTTATGCTTTCCATAGGATATGTATTATGCAAAAGTTTGCAAGCAACTAACTCTACCAGAATAATATTAATAGTCTAACTCCGTGTTTTTCAACCTTATGATATGTGGACTTCAACTTTCCGAATCCCTTAGCCAGAGAAGCTGGCTGAAGTCTACACATCTTAAAGTTTACAGAGTTAAAAAAATGCTGCTCTAACTTATACCTAAAATGTTCTATAATGATACATAGTCATGCACCAATTTTGGTGTATGAAAGCAAAATGTATTACAACCTATTCCTTAAACATTTATTTGTTCAATTACCTTCACTATCTATCTTCCATAGCTGATATCTATAGAAGACTGTACTGCAAGGTTTTTTCTCTTGGTTCAATTCAGGATGCTGGTTTTGATCTTTAAAGCAGAGGTCTCCAACCTTGGCAACTTTAAGCCAAGTGGACTTCAACTCCCAGAGGTCAGCTTTGCTGGCTGGGGAATTCTGGAAGTTGAAGTCCATTTGGCGTAAAGTTGCCAAGGTTGGAGACCCCTGTTTTAAAGCCTTTCATGGCATGGGGTGAGATTATCTGAGATAATTCCTGATTATATCAGCCCATCCCATTAGATCTGATAGAAAGGACACGCTACACTTGATGGGGCCTAGGAGGTGGGACTTCCCTGCTATAGAATATTATTTATTATGCTATGGAATATTATTTCTTTAAATTTAGGTAAGCTCTGTCCTTGTTAACATTTAAGAAGCCCCTCAAGATGTGGTTATGTAGCCAGGTTAGGGGGTTCCAGGGAGCTAGCAACATTTTAAGGTGGTTTTCTCATTACGGGCAATAGGTGATTGTGGTCTGTAATTTTAATTATTTTAATTTTAATTTTTAAAAAAATGTTTGTCTATATTTTTAGAACTTTTTATATTATGATTGCTTAAATTATACACTGCTCAGAGTTTCAAAATGACCATTATTGGATGCATTGGTCAAAAGAGTCTAACATTTTGTATCTTCAAATCAGTTTTGACTTTCAATGACTGCCTGGACAAGTCTCTACAGCAGGGGTCTCCAACCTTGGCCCCTGGAAGCCTGGTGGACTTCAACTCCCAGAATTCCACAGCCAGTGGAACTCTGGGAGTTGAAGTCCGCCAGGCTTCCAGGAGCCAAGGTTGGAGACCCCTGCTCTACAGTCTTCTTGTCCACATTTTAGGAACTGATTTGTCACCAACTTTTGTCTTCCTAGGGCTGAGAGAATGTGATTGATCAAAAACCATCCAACTAGCTTTTACATTTAGGGAAGGACTAAAACTCATGGCCTCTTCATTCTAGCCTTTAATACAAAACTGGATCTTATGATTAGAGCATGCATTTCTTTTAGCGTACTACCAGTGGAACCATACTGAAACTCCAAGGAATAATGTCAAGTATATTTTTTTACCCTCCAACTTACATGGACTTTCCTTCTTTATATGATCTAATGATCCATACTTCCCAATGAGTCACTGAAGAACAGATGCAATAATGCAAAGTTTGCATTGAGTACTATACTATAGTATAGGTATATATGATGCAATTTTGTAAATGAAATAAAAGAAATGGCCTTGAGAAGTATTTCCCAAAACTTTTCTGAACAAGACTTGAGACAAAAATAGCACACACAAATCTATCTAGGGCTATACATTTTCCATGCTTTAAATTACAGAGAGGTCATATTAATTAACTAGTTTGATCCTATCTACATAGAGAATTAATATATTTTATAACAAAGGTACAAATATCTGGCAGAAACTTCTTAAGGCATAAAAAGTTTCCTCTTAGATACAGACCTCAGGTCAGTATTTTTCAATTTATTTTAAAAGCAAAATTGAATGCTTTATTGTAATTTCAGTCACAAGAGTATAGTTTAATAAGGATATCTTAAGATGGTCCAAAAGAAAGAAGAGTTAGAAATTCATATAAATCAACCTATGAACATTTGTTTTTATGCATTGCTCCAACTGTGTTGCAATGAGAACCTTAATCATTTCAGGGAAACAATGTGGTACCAAACACTTAGCAAGAAAAGTCAAAAGATTCAAAAATAGAATAGCTGCACTTAAGGGAAACTACAATCTGGTAATCTGCACCTGTGCAAAACAGCAATTGCCTTCTTCTATAATAAGTAATGTGAGTCACATCTCAATGTTATCTAGACTGGATCTGTGATTACAACACACTGAAGTCCAGGGTGAACATTTAGACCAAGGGTGAGAAATTTGTTCACCTAAGATTCTATGTCTCCATTTTGAATGGAGTCTACATTTATAACAGTTTGTAGGTAGGAGGAGAGCTGGAAGGGTTCTAAGACATGAAATAGGCATATTAAGCACACTTCTCAAATCCCAATTCCTCACAAATTGTTCCAATTTCTCTCTACCCCCCCCCCCCCACCCGTGTGCTTGTGGAGTATTAAGACCAAATAATGTTAAATTAGATAATTTTCTTCCAAATTCTCTGATGAAGAAAATGTGTTAAAACTTCCAGTCTGCTCATTCAGTGTATCACATATGATTATGCCCACTTTAGAGATCTAATTGGATGCAAGTCATTGAATGAAACAAGATATATGATTTTAAACAACTGCAATTAGACATGGACTTTAAAGGCAAATATTACTAAAAATTTGAATCTCTTTAAGAATAACATGATTAAAATATAACTACCATATATACTCGAGTATAAGTCGACCCGAATATAAGTCGAGGCACCCAATTTTACCACAAAAACCTGGGAAAACTTATTGACTCGAGTATAAGTCGAGGGTGGGAAATGCAGCAGCTACTGGTAAATTTCAAAAATAAAAATAGATGCCAATAAAAACTTTCACTAGGACAGTTGAGAATAAGTTTGATGTTCACAATTTCCTCTTTGAAAGAGACCAGTAAATAGGGAACAAGAAGATGAAGAAAAAGAAGTGTGTTTTTTCACACTTTTCACACTGAAGTGAACAAAAATGGCATCATAGGAACAAGCTTATTCTCAGCCCAAAGGTTTATTTCTGATTTCTTCCCTGATTTAAGGGAAATTTGGGAAACGATCTCACTATCATGAAAGGTTTGATTGATTCACTAACCCAAAAGATGATGATGATGACAGTGGTAGGCAGGAGTCACTCTCTCCCTTGCAAGAAAAAACCAAGAGCCGTTCTTATGATATCTTTCTCTCTCTCCCCCCCCCCCTCCTCCCCCTCCTCCCGAGTGGACTGAAAGCAGCTGGAGCTGAGGAAATGAAACTGAGTGGAGCGACCTCCACTTGCGTTGTTTTCTCAGCCTAAAGCTCATAAAAGCCTCCCCCTCCCCCCCTCCCCCTCCCCCCGAGTGGACTGAAAGCAGCTGGAGCTGAGGAAATGAAACTGAGTGGAGCGACCTCCGCTCGCGTTGCTTTTTCAGCCTAAAGCTCAGAAAAGCCTCCCCCTCCTCCCCCCCTCCCCCTCCTCCCGAGTGGACTGAAAGCAGCTGGAGCTGAGGAAATGAAACTGAGTGGAGCGACCTCCACTTGCGTTGCTTTCTCAGCCTAAAGCTCAGAAAAGCCTCCCCCTCCCATGCTTAAAAGTTGCAAAGGAAACACGGAAACAGGGAAGCGGCTGCCCAGCTTCGGAACTCCACACCATTTTTTTTTCAGAGGGGAATCTGACTCGAGTATAAGTTGAGGGCGGTTTTTTCAGCACAAAAAATGGGCTGAAAAACTCGACTTATACTCGAGTATATACGGTAATTCTTTATAGCTTAGATGTAGCATGCCAGAATAAACATCTAATAAATGCTTTCCCAAGTTCAATTTTTGCAGCTAAACAATGATTATCATAGCAAAGAGCTGATAGATAGTCGAGTTTCATTGTTTAGTAGTAAAACTGAAGTATTGGAAGAACATATATTTAATGTTTATTCTGCTTTGTCACATTTAGCATGCACTGAAATAAATTCTCTCCAAGATTAAGTGTCTTATAATACATATATTATGATGCTGTTTATAAAGAAAACATTACTATTATAAGCCTTGTACATACCTTTTGGCAACACTGCTAAAAGGCTGGCATCAATATCTTTAGTGCTGTTTGAAAAGTCTTCTTTATCTTCAAATGAAAACTCTTTCTGAAAACTAAAGCACCATCATCTTGTTTTTAACAAAGCTGTAGGAGCTCCAGATATTAATCTAGTTATTTAGTATATTAAAACTAACATATTATTTTTATCATGGACATAATATGAAATAAAGAAGAATAGGACCAGTTCTCAACATTGGCCAAAAATGAAGATAATCTTTATTGTCATTATTTTACTGTGAGCACACTGGTCCACACTGGTCCACTGGTCCACACTGGTCCAAATTCTGTTGCCTGCTCTCAATAAAATCTATCCATACATATACATAACACACATATACACATGCTAACAGAGATTAAAAATTATTTAATCATGTTTTGTAGATGATAATTCTTTTGATTTTAGCATGGAACATAGTATTCCATAACACTGGTACTTAGAAACTACTCTTTTTATGTTTTTATGGAGACATGAACAACAAGAATTTGCATTCTTTCTATATTCACTGAACAGCCAGAATATTTGCTGGGAGCAGTGAGAAATTTTCCAATTCTGAAAGATCCCTGTGTGTTTCCAAGCACAAGTTGATTTTGCCTAGGTAATCCATTTGATATGTTGGGTGTAATTCATATAATCATTGACTAAGCCATGCTAGCTAGGAGTTTTCAAGGTTTCGATCCAATTCATTTGGGGAACATCAGCTGGTTTGGCATGAGATTCCTTAAGAAACAACTGTCTACTATCATACAAAAACTGCATACCATGCATATTTCCTATCAAAAGCTAGCAGAAGGATACCAGAAAAGGGAGTTCTTTTTCAGTTGAAATCCTGTCTTTGCAATGTCCCAATAGTTTTCGAAGTGAGATGGGGAGCTATTCCAACCTATGTTTTAACATAAGCATTGACATATTCTTACAGTACTATAATTTTACTGTAAATTTCTATTGAGCTCTTTGAATGAAGTGCAGAATAAATTTTGTAACAACAAAACTTGGGAGTATTTGGGAATAAAGTTTTGAAAAAAAATAGCATATCATTTTATGATGATTTTAGCTTCCGTTATTCTAATCTTTGCAATTGTCCTAGATGGTTAGAAGTGATGGTGATTACAGGCTAACATACTCTGTGTATAGAGGACATAGGGATGTTACAAGATATCTGCAGACAGCAATCCTGGGATGCCAAAATGCATTTATCAGGTTAAATGCATTATTGTTCAAGTCTCATTCTCTATCTTAAGTGTTGTTCTTGGATTATTTATTCCTAATTGATGAATTTTGAAGTCTCATTTAGCCTATACACATACACTGAAAAAAAAGAAACCAAGTTAGAATACTTTTTAGTACAGAAAGTGTCTGCAATGCAGTACACCATTTTGTAATTTGATATATTAATGTAATTAGTTGGGAGCAAATTCTGATTGCAACCAGATTTATGCTGACTGCATGAAAAATGAATGCAAATTAAATTTTGAAATGTCCATATATTTTTAGAAAGTTTGCCTTTCTAAAAGTTATTTCTATCAACACAACAGAATATTTGATGGACTGGGATCCTGGTGCCTTTTGAACTTGGTGTTTTCTGGCAGATATTTCATCACCCAACTAGGTATCATCAAGAAACTACCAAAAAGAAAACAACACTTGCACCAACACTGACAAGGCAAACCACTGGTATATAAACAGAGAGAAAACACAACTGTTTTCTAACACTAGTTGGATAACTAAATGTTTGCAAGAAAATAACCGAGATCAGATGACACCAAGAACCCCAACAACTATTCCTATTCTGGAGACTTGGAGATCAAACTTGATTATATTTCCATGACATATTTTCATTGAAGATACATATGAAGATATATCATATGAACAGTGATAAAGTCTAAACAGTTAACATATCCTTCATTAATGCATCCATGTTTAGGTGGCAAAAATAATTTGAAAATAACAGAATAAATACAAAATAATAGATATAGTAAAAAAAAATGTCCATGTAATAGGAAGGCAAAAAATGGCAACTGAGGATAACTTCTCAATGGCCGTCAACAAAACCTCACAAACCTCACTAATCTGCTCATTCCTAGGCCTGAAAGAACAGCTTGGTTTGAGCACTTTCTTTAATGCTAGCGAAGTTGAGTTAAGCTAATTATGGGTAACGAGGTGTTCCGAAGGGCAGATGCTATGAGAGAAAAGGCACACTTCCTGGTAACACCAGATGTCATTCATTAGGAGCTGGAGGATGCCTCTCCTGACAGATTGAATGGCTTAGGATAGTAGAGGAAATAGAGAGACCTGGTCCTTCAAGTATACCGTACATCAGGTAACAACCGGTGTCTTGAATTTCACCTGGAAGACAACCTCTTAAGCTTATTGTTCCCATATAGTTTGAGATATTTCCTCTATATTTATTAAATGTATATATGTTAAAACCTTTAGATCATGCATGACGTCTCTTATAACAGAATTTACTTCATTCTTAATGAATTCAGAATCTTAATGTTATGAAAATTGGTATTGAAGTTTAAATAAGAGTTGAATGGATTTAATTAAAAGATATAAAGGTGTCATACTTCAATTAGTAACTACAGGAGAAAATTTGTTTAATGAGAAAAGATAATATGAAATTGAAACAGAACAGACAAAAGTATAAATATAATGATTTGAATTGAGATGAGATAATCAAAATAAAATTGAGAAAATTAAAAGAGGGGAAAAACTATATAGAAAATGTAAAATAGTATAAGATATGGAATAGAATACAAAAAGGAGCATGAAATTGAGTTTTGTGTCTGTATAAAGAAGTTCAACCCGGGACCATGCTATTTTCAAAAAAGATATTTTACTTGTATTTTGTATGTTTGAAAACCCAAATAAACTTTATTAAAAAAGAAAAAGAAAATGGGTATTAATCACTTGGAAAATTAATATTTTGTTATAATACAGTTCATATTTCAACCAGAATTCAGTCTTATAATTTAATAACCTATAGACTTATAGACTTACTTTAATTCCATTTTTGAAAGTACAAATTATAGTTAATTAGAAGTAATTGTTTACAAATTGTAAGACCCAGTTTGGTGTAGTCTTAAGCTATCATGCTAGAAATTGGGAGTGATTTCTACCCTCATCTTGGATACAATGCCAGCTGGGTAACTGGGTCAGTCACTTTTCTTAGCTCAATGAATGAGTAAATAGCAAACCATTCTGAAAAACCTTGTCAAGCAGCCTTTGAGTACAGAAGGGGTGGGGGGTGGGGAATACAAATTCTAGAGCCAGTTTTTGTTGTGGTTAAAGTGCTGGCCTAGAAACTAGGAGAATGAGAATTCTAGTCCTGCCTTAGGCATGAAAGCCTAGGTGACGGGACCAGTCATTCTTTCTCAGCCCAACCCACCTCACAGGATTGTTATTGTAGAGAAAATAGGAGGAGAAAGGAGTATGAGGCATTTTTCCCACCTTGAGTTATTTATAAAAAATAATAAAAGAGGGATTTAAAAATATCTAATAAATGAATAAATGCTTATTACTTATTGTACCCTATAACTATTATTAAGTGTTGATGATTCTTGACTCTTGACAAATGTATTTTTTCTTTTATGTATACTGAGAGCATTTGCACTAAGACAAATTCCTTGTGTGTACAATCACACTTGGCCAACAAAGAATTCTATTCTATTCTATTCTATTCTATTCTATTCTATTCTATTCTATTCTATTCTATTCTATTCTATTTTAAAAACAGAAGTCATGATATATATATATATTTCTGTTACAGTATCCAGTGCAAGAAAAAGACTCAATATTTTCACAATTTACAAAAAGATCATGAAAAAAGTATTTCTCTTCCCCCCGCCCAAATGCAACTTATGCTATTTGCTAGTGACCATAAAACATGGCCCACATAATTATATCTTTTTATTTTTTTTCTTTACCATTTTAAACCTAGGTAGTTTTAAGCAAACTTCTTAGTTATCCTGCCAAACTCCCGTGCTATTGAAAATATTAATTGTGACAAAGAGCTCACTATGTTGTAACATGCAGCCTTTCATCCATTCTATTAACCTAATTGTGATTAACATAAACCCTGGGGAGAATTATATTGTGTCATTATGGCTCATTTTATCTCTCTTCAAAAGATAGCTATTACCTTGAACTCCTATGGGGAAGAGTATCAAAATTTAACAAATTTCATCTCAAAATGAAGATAAACGTATTATACTGCATTTTTCAAGGCCTAACCATTTAAGAGTGATATATAAAAATACTAGATATGGATCTCTTCTACCATTTATTTATTTATTTATGAACATTTATATGGCTACCCAATTCATTCTGTGACTCCGGGTAGCATACAAAAATACAAACTTCATATGAAAAAAACAAACAAAAAAAAAGCAATAACTCTCAACTCCCTAGTGATACTAATCAAATGATTGTTCCAGGCTTCATCCCATTCTGTGACTCCTTGGTCAAATGCCAAAATCAAGTCTTTGGGGCCTTTTGAAAGAGTGGAGTCCAATCTTATCTCTACAGAGATGATATTGTACAGGGAGGGAGCTGCCCCGAAGAAGGCCCTTCTTCTTGGTCCTGCTAGATGTATCTCCTTAGGAGAAAGGACCCATAGCTTCCCTATCTCCTTGCTCTAGTAGGTCAGGTAGAAGATGGTCTTTCAAATAAGCTGATCCCATGTAGGGCTTTGAAGCTGATAACCAGGACCTTAAATTGGACCTGGAGGAAATCAAAAGCCAATGCTGCTCCACAGGAGACTTGACACGTGTGCATATATGGATTTGCACAAAACTATGTATTTATTGTGGTATAAGATTTTGGAGTTTAAAAACTGCTTTCTTGAGAACTGAAGGAGGTACATGCTAATGTTTGTACAATACAGTGACAAAAACATAAACAGCAAAGGACCCCAACATCATGACATTAAATCAGTACAAAAGACTTACATACTTCTATTTGAGAATTGCATAAAAATAGCACAAAATCAAATGCTCATTTTGGAATGTATGGTATTCTTCCTTCAAAGATTTAGTGTTTGTGTATCAATTACACACATATCTTAAGGAGTGACAGTGATTCTATACACAATCACTATAAATGAATTTCTTCCCAAATCACTGTCATGAAGAAATTAACTTGTTCTCACTGCAAACTAACTCATTATACACAAGAAGTGCAAAGAATGATTTACCTTAAAGTCCTCCTCCTGCTCTGGAGTAATCTTGGAGTTTTATACGTAAACAAATTCTCTTTGTCAAAATCTGAAACAGAGTGGTGGAAAAAGTTATCCACCAATACACAGTCTGACAGTAAGGAATAAATCTTCAAACCTTAAATAGCAATTAACCTGTAATGATTTAAGTGTTCATATTTCAAAGCAGACAAGATTGGGCAGAGTGTCAGTTTAAAAGAAAGTAGAAACTTTCTAGAAGTATGACCTAGAACTGTAAAAATGCTTCTAAATCTTATTTCAACAATGTTTGGTCTGTACAAACCTATCATATAGTATTAGTTATTTGTAGAATATGCATGTGTATGCGTGTGTGTGTGTGTGTGTGTGTGTGTATGTGTGTGTGTGTGTGTGTGTGTGTGTGTGCGTGTGTATTAAATCATACTTCTTTCTAGAAAGAACATCTTCTGTGTTGTACTTCCATGAAAATAATCATAATCATTCATAATCATCAATAATCATCTATTTGATAAATAAACAGATACTAATAACTAGCAATTTTCTGGTATTTCTTAATACAAACAATTTGGTAGGAATAGCTTTAAGAAGCAAAAATAACTACAAAGAGAAGTTACCAGACTGCACATCTGATAAAAACCCTTTCTGTAGACTTCAGTTTCTATACTAACTTGAAAATGATCCCAGACTATCTTGCAGAGTGTCTAGGACAACAATAAATGCATACATTTTCCTAAGCCCTGATAAAGTCTCTTATGAAGAGAAATTTTTAAGACAAGATGTAAATAAAACCGTAAGAAAAGATTATATGAAAAAGTATGGAAGAAAAATTGCATAGCCTTTAACAACAATAACCTATGACATGAATGAATCCCCCAAACTGGTGATGTGGCTGCCATTTTGCATCCATATTTGGCATTATGCCATCTATATAATGGCATTGCTGAATGGTTTTTACAAACCAGCCCTAAATCACTCCTCATTTTCTATCTTTCTCTTATCAATTTCCATGATTCTCAACTAAAAGAGAGATAATCAATAATCAATAAAATGTTATTTATGTACCAGAAGAGAAATTAATCATTTGGAAAACAAGAAACCATCTTCTGAGATCTTCATTTTATTTCTGGTGTACTGTATGAGGTTTTAGGTTTTTCCCATCACCCCATAACAAAGAAAACATGCATTACTTAAAGATTACAAATTATACACTGTTATGCTTTTAATTTGAAAATCAGTCCTTTTGAATTTGCACTAACAGTGGCACAATCATACACCTTATCTACCAAACATGTTTTTTTCTACCAAAGTTCCATAATATTGCATGTATGAGACATTCTTAAATTGTTTTTAACTACATTGGTATTAAAACAGAATTTTCCTCCCTATTTGGATACCTTCTAATGGTAGACAGAAGGTGCACAATATGTGTTTAGCTGTCATCTCTTACCTTAGAGGGAAGTCATATAACAGGCAACAATTAGAGTTAGGTACCAGCTAGAGGATGGCAACTAACGATCCATCTTGGCAGAAAGGAAAGGTCTCAGGATCCCCTCAAAAATCATGTTAAAGTATTGATATTACTAAAAAAGGCAGCTGTTTTGTGTCTGCTTAATTAGAACCAGGCATGCATAAAATTTTAAATGGTATATAACTCAGTAAAAGTTCTGGAATGTCACTCTCTCCACCATGAAAATCTCAACTCAGAACACACAGTAAGTTCTTTTGTATTCCTGAAGGACAACACAGAGAAGGGTGAAGAACAGTTATGAAAAAGAAAAGGTCTAGACAATTATTTTGGCACACTATTAGCCATGAAATACCAAGCCACACCAGAATACTTGAACCTAAAATTTGGCGCACACTTTCTACACCAAATTCCACAATGTTTTAATTTACTATAATCTCAAAATGTTCCATAAGTGAAGTTTTTAGTGTTAATATATCAGTGTAGCACTTTTGACAGTATATCTTTAAAAAAATCTCACCCTCCCCAATCCCTTTTACTTAAACATGATGAATGAAGTTTAATGTTCTTCTCTCAACAGGTATAACTGCTAATCCAGAAAGCATGTCTAGTACTTTTTCCATTTCAGAAATATAATTTATTACTCGGAAGACTCAGAATTAAAACTCTATTAATAAAACTCACTGGAAAGCAGCTTTCACATATTTGAAAAGTTTATTAAAGGTTTTTTATATGGTTTTTGCTTCCAAGTTTGAGCTCTTGAATCTTACAGTGCTTTTTAAAAAAAAATATTTTTAAGTCAGCAACCAATCCTCCCCTTATTGTAAGCTTGTCATGAAGACGTGACAGAATTGTAAAAAAAAAAAAAAAAAAAGCTTTAAAGGTACTCTGGCATCAGCATTAATTTTACTGCTAGCTAAGCTAATGACATGATTAATACAATCCGATATTTTTTTAAAAAAAAAAAGACAATTCTTTGAAGGAGCAGTAAGACAAAGTGCTAAAATGAATGCAGATAACTGAAGCTAATGTGTTCTGCTGCTATGGGGGGGGGGGAGGAGAAGAGATATCTTGATTCTGCAATTTGCTTACATTTAGAAAGCATATAAATGACAATGAATTGCATTATTTTTAATGTGGATATAATTCTTACCTTGCTGTTCCAAATATCTGACATTCTGCAAACAGCTGGATATCCAAGGATTTCGGAACATGGATGCAGAATGCAAAGACACTCAAGCAAAGAAGGAAACCACGAAAACAGCTAATTCTTAGATAACCCTGGCCCCAAGCAGGTCTATCTTAGTAATGTTGTGTAGAGATTGTCCATAGCCCAGGACTGGAGCTACGAGGCTATTACGTCCTTGGGAGTACAGTAAATGCATAGTAATAGGCTGGAAAACTGGAACAGCTCAAAACAGTAATCATATTTCAAGCAAAAAAATTAAGCACCTGAAGGGTAAAACAAATTGGATAATCGTGATTGGAATGGTAATATCATTGATTTTCCAAAGTCTTAGTTAAATAGTTGTTTATATTCCAGAATTTTTTAAATGGATATAATTCTTTTCCTAAGGAAAACGGAAAATCTTTTCTATGAATTTGTATGCAACTGAACTGTTAAAATGAATGTACAAACACATGCACGCAAGCACTCACGTGTGTGTGTGTGTGTGTGTGTGTGTGTGTCTTCAGGTCAATGTTGACTGCTGGCAACTGTAAAGACTAATCCTGGCAGTTTTCTTGGCAAGTTTTGGAACTTCATCCATTGTCCCACAGTGATAACTTAAACAGAAAATTTTAACAACCAATTACTCCACTCTTTGGAAAGATTCATGCTGATATATATATATATATATATATTCATTATGCCAAAGATATGTATGTCTCTCTAGAGAACATGCTACTAGCAAAATATTTTAAAAGTTTAATTTTATGGACCTCCTAATAAAGCAACCCATGGTTGAAAGTATAGGATAAGAGCTAAGCAAAATGAAGGACTTCTAAGAGCCACCCATCTGCAAAATATTTTAAATTTCAGATACATGGCATTAAGAATGCAGCTGCAAAAATTGGAGGACAAAATTAATTTGATTTCTGACTTCATTTCAACCTTAATTTTCTAAACTGTTTTTAAGCAGTTAAGTCTTATATTTCCTTTAAAAAAAGAAATATGGTTTCTTCTCAAGACAAGTGAATGTTTTATGTATTTTACATTTAAGATGTGACTCAAATTCAGATACGTTGTTTCATGAAATATGGCTCTCTTTTGCAGCAATTGAAAAGCAGAAGACATGTGAATCTCATTCCTATCATCTTGAATTAATTTTGCAGGAGACAGACCCTCAAACCACAAGAAATTAAGCACAGAGTTCCAAGTGTTTAGTCCAGACTCATCCTGGCCCTTTGAGATATATCAAGAGTACAACTCCCAGGTCAGAATTCTCCATTTTCCATTTGAAGCGAAAAAGTGGTTCACATTCCCAAATAACTAGGAAACAAGTTCAACTACTTAAATAGTTCAAAAAGTGACAGTAGGCTTTTCCTTTTATTTAAACTGCTCCACAGAATGCTTTAATTGGTTGATTATAGAGAGAAGTTGTAGTGTAAAGGCAGAAAATCTGGTATACATCAAAATCTTACATGTAGCTCTTCCTCCAAAAATCCCACTGAATTATAATTAAAACCATAGATAATAATTGTTATAACTGGGCTAGATACTGAATACAACTATTGTTTTCTTTTTAAACTGGTGGTGTTAGAAAATGAACCACTTTGAATTCTTTTTCCTATTCATTTCCTTTCCTACAGATCAGGACTGTCAAACTGCTGGCCAGCAAGCTGGATGCATCATGCGCTGGCCACGCTCATTGCTTGGTTTAGCAAATGGGAAGAAAGTCCTGATATGTCATATGATGCTGCTTTGATGACATGAGTTTGACACCCCTGCTATAGATCAAGACAAAAAATAAAGAACAGCCAGTGTCTTATTTATGGAATTACATCCCATATACAATATATTCAGAGGTGAGCTGCAGCTGGTTCTCACTAGTTCCAGTGAACCGGTTGTTAAGATTCTGTGCAGTTCAGCGAAACAGCAAATCCCACCACTGGCTGGTCTGGAATGGGGTGAAAGAGAGGATTTTACATTATGATTGCTCATAAGTAAGAACCAGTAAAAGAGGAATGGAAAAATCCATATCTGTGGATCAGCGTTTTTCAGTCTTAGAATTTGGTGCAATTAAATCAGTTGTGGTGTCCTTAACAAATAGTGTTTAAAGCGAACCATTACTGGATTTTTTTTGTAAGAAACTAAAATTAAAAGTTGAACTGGACTTTGATGATTAGATATGGGATTATGGAAATAATGCAGACAAATGTTAATCTTAGGGTAAGAGTTTGATATATTTTTACTTATATTTTTATCAAAGAAAGTTGGAAGTCATTTTTTTTGGTTTTCTTTCTTTTCCTTTTTCTTACATTTTTACTCTTTCTTTCCTAAGCTTTTTCTTTTTTCAAATGTTTTTTATTCATTTATCTCTTAGCTTTGTAATTTTTTTGATGTATGAAGGATCAAATACTCAGCCATTATAATTCTATATGCCTTATTTTTAGAAATCATAGCAAGATTTAGAATGAAATCACTGGGAGCCATCTCATATAAGGCAAGCTCTGAGTCTCTCTAATCAAAAAGTGTTTATCAATAGAAGATAATAGTTGTAGCTCAGGGTTGAACTATGGGTCCTTGGTGTTCTCTGGGCTTGATGGTTTTCTCGCAGATGTTTCATTACCAAACTAGGTGACATCATCAGTACTAGAAGGGAGTGGAGTTAGTCTTATTTTCATATACTAGTAGATTACCCTGTCAGTGTTGATCAGTTGCTTCACAAACAGTATTTTGATTGGTACCAGGTCTCTACAGTCTCAAGAGAGAAGGGCTTTTTTGCACCACTGCCTCAAATGTTCTTTAAAATGCAGAGTTTCCCAGCATTTCTTTAGGAGCCTCCAATGTGCAAACTTTGGTTACTCATTCTAAAATGAATCCTCTTTACCTGGAACTTCAAAATTTGCTGTTTACTGTGTAGCTAAAAGTCAGTTTACATTTAGTGTACATCTGACTTTGGGAATATTTCTTCGTAACCAAACAAAAATGTATTTTCTATGTAGTTCACACCCCTTGCTCTCTGGATCTGGATAGCACAAAGCAAAGTCCACATTTTGTAATTAATCCTCATACACTGTTTTGACTGGCAGAGTGCTGCAGAAGACTGAATGTTGTCACACCCCCGGCCATGCCCCTGGCCATGCCCATCCAGTCAGTCATTACAGCAGACAATCAGTTGTTTAAAAAGTTGAATATATTTCATACATAGCCACCATTTTATAGTAAGATTCTGCAATGGTTCAGGAATGTTTCCTATCCTCAAATGGAAGACAATTAAAATTATGTTCTGTAACAATACTAGGGAAGGGAAAACTAGTGGAAGAAAGGAAGTAGATAACTTTATCCTTTCTAGTTTGGGTGCTTAATTCAAACCCACCTCTATTGTGTAAAGATAAAGAACCAAAGATAAATAATGTACCTAGGGTTCTTGCAAAAAAAAGTATATAGAATTTCTGGATTGTAGCTGGTACAAAATTTATGGTACTACTAAAGGATCTCTTGATATGGCAATAGCACTTAAGACTTATATACTGCTTTACAGTGCTTTACAGCCCTCTCTAAGTGTTTTACTGAGTCAGCATATTGCCTCCAACAATTTGGTCCTCATTTTACCAACCTCGGAAAGATGTAAGGCTGAGTCAACCTTGAGCCTGGTGACATTTGAACTGCAGTCAGCAGAAGTAGCCTGCAGTACAGCACTCTAACCACTGCATCACTGTGGCTCAGAGACAGACAGACAGACAGACATTAGTGTCGTTTTGCCACAAGCAAGTTTTTTATGGTATAGACAAGATTTCTATGGACACTAAATGGCTGAGGTTGATGGATTCTGCAGTCCAATACATATGAAGGACATTTGGCTGAAGTATTAATATTAGACCTATTATGTACATAGAGATAAATTATTTCACATGTTCTAAAATAGTTACCTACCATTGTGTGGAGAATTGTTTTTCAGGTCAGTAGCTATATCTGCTTAATCAACTCATGCTAATGATTCCTACTGTATTCTAGAAATACTTGGTTCTGTCATTTTGACTGAAAGCCTCTTGTTTTACCAGTGAACCCAGTACTGACACTCTGATGCCAGTTTTTCCATAGTGGCCTTCTAAGTATTAACAGTAGAGACCTTCAAATTTCTAGGTTCTACTACATCAAATGACCTAAAATGGACACCTAACATCAAAAACGTCATCAAAAAGCACAACAAAGAATGTTCTTTCTGCGCCAACTCAGAAAGCTCAAACTGCCCAAGGAACTGCTGATACAGTTTTACAGAGGAATTATTGAGTCTATCATCTGCTCCTCTATAACTGTCTGGTTTGGTTCTGCAACCCAACAGGACAGACACAGACTTCAGAGGATAATTAGGACTGCAGAAAAAAACAATTACTACCCACCTGCCTTCAATCGAGGACCTGTATACTGCATGAGTCAAAAAAAGGGCTGTGAAAATATTTAGACCCCTCACATCCTGAACATAAACTGTTTCAACTCCTTCCCTCAAAATGATACTACAGAGCACTGCACATCAGAACAACTAGACACAATGACAGTTTTTTTCCCGAAAGCCATCACGCTGCTAAACAAATAATTCCCTCAACACTGTTCTACTATTTACAAAGTGTGCACTACTATTACTGTTAATTTTCTCATCACTCCTTATCACCCCTCCCCTCCCACTTGTGATTGTAGGACTGTAATTTTGTTGCTTGTATTCTTAAGATTTATATTGACTGTTTCCTAGTATGATTTGATTGTTGATTGTACCCTATGACTATCATTAAGTGTTGTACGTTATGATTCTTGATTCTTAACAAATGTACCTTTTCTTTATGTATACTGAGAGTATTTACACCAAGACAAATTCCTTGTGTGTCCAATCACACTTGGCCAATAAAGTATTCTATTCTATTCTATTCTATTCTATTCTATTCTATTCTATTCTATTCTATTCTATTCTAAGTGACAAACTTGGATGATATAAATACTCAGAGTTAAAGTTGCATAAATGGTGGTACCCTCTTTCCCTTCAGATGAATTAAGTTAAAAATTGCTTTTCAATTTGAGTTGTTTTTTTAGAAGATAAAATAGGTTGAAGTATGAGGAAATATTTCATACAGCCCACTGTAATACAATTACTAGGCAAGCATATAAAAAGTTTTATTCACACAGATGTCAAACCTATTTCTCTGTTGCAGACATATAAATCATGATCTAATTCCACCTGGGAATGCAAATCTTAAGGCAACTAGCAAAATTCTTCTACTCACATAGAATGGATTCACACACATACCAAAGAACAGAGCTTATTTATACAATGACACATAAGCATGGCAAAAACAGGGCATGCCAGTTCCAATACATCACAGAATATCACAGCAGATTTTTTCTTTCAAACTAGAGCACCTGACCTTTTCTTGGGGGATTAAGCATGCAACCATCAGCATAAAATGTAAAAATTAGGGAATAATGTCACTACAGAAAAAAAGAGTGAGGAGAGGATCAGCCAACAGCCTTTGCAAAAGTTGAAATGTATTTAACTAATTGCTACTTCTATCAGGTGTGAATTCAAAGGATGTTTGATCAATATAAATCAAGGCCATTTGAAAGCTACAAAAGAGGGAAATCAAGTAGCGCTTCTGAAAATAATAACCTGATGCTTAAGACGAACTCAATAGATGACGAAAAATATCAAATCCAGTTGTGGAAGGACTGTGTGACCAATCAACGTAATACATTAAATTTTATACTTCTGACTCAACAACACAAAATGATTTGTAGGCCAAGAAGAAAGTGAACTTTCTTCTTAGTGCACTGAATGCAGAGATTTTCAAAAATGTCACAGTCAAAGTGAAGCTGTACTTAGCATCTGAAAAACTTGAGTCATCTACTTGACATCAGTAAAGTTTGAGTTATATACTTCAAGTTGCAATAACATGTAGGAAATAATTTACACTGACTTCATTTTAGACTGAAGTATCCTAAAACAGGTATCTCTGCTACTACCTTGCCCCACCCTACCAAGAGAGTCTGGTCTGATGTAGTAGCCATTGCCTTCAGCTGGTCTTTGATATCAGCTTTTTCTTTCTATCCTCTACCAGGGCTAAGGGAGCAAGTTGCAAAGAAAAAATACATGTTTCCTTTTCTAAATGAATGACAGGAATACCTTCAGTTTGTGCCTCCTAGTCATTTTGAAGAAGCATGTTACCAGATTACAAACCCCAACACAAAAACTGGCAAAATAAACTATGAATTATTTAAAAGACATAACAAAGAAGGCCTCAACTTACGACCACAATTGAGCCCAAAATGTATGTTGCTAAATGAAAAAATTGTAAAGTGAATTTTGTCTCATTTCATGACTTTTCGGAGGCATTTGTTAAAGTGAATCGCTGCAGTTATTCAGTTAGTAAGATGGTTGTTAAGTGAATCTGGATTCCCCATTGACTTTGATTGTCAGAAAGCTGCAAAAGTGATTATGTGATCCAGGGATCCTGCAACTGGCATAAATCTGAACCAGTTGTCAAATATCTGAATGTAAATCATGAGATCATGGGGATGCTGTCACAATCATAAGTATAAAAAATGTCATGTTTTAAGTGCTGTTGTAACTTTGAATGGTCACCAAATGAATTGTTGTAAGTCGAGGGTCATATGAATTACACTGAAGAAAAAGATAAATGCTTCAAAAGAGAAAGTGTGAACATATCAACAATTCTAAGACGACAATTAGGCATCCAAAAAGCTAAGAGGGTAACTGAGTAAAAATTGACTTGAGAAAACACAACTCAAACTTTAATGACACGATAGTAACCACACCTAGAAATCTGTCGGTTATATTCCTTTCTTCATCCTAGAACATTTCACCCTAAACTCCTTCTGTTTCTTGGCCATTATTCCTGGAGAAAAGTCAACACAATATTTTTTTCTAGAAAACACATTTGTAGAGGTCTGGTCCTTGTTTACTGAATTAGCCAACTGACTCCAACAGGTAAGTTTACTAGCGGTGGTAATAAAAGGTCTACAGGTCAGTTATGAGTTGTTCTGACGTATCAGGAATTATCCATAAGCTTATGTTGCTGCAACTGCCCATTACCTACATAAACATGAACAAAAGCCCACCATAATAATTAACATGTCCAGTTAAAAAATGCCTTCTAGAAGCTCACAATAATATTTGCAAGATGCAACTGCTTTTCATACTTTTCCCGAATTAGATTCACATGCATTCTGACAAACAAACCTTACTCATTTTGCATGGGCTGGCTGGCAATCAGCAAATGTTGGATATTTTTCAATCCCAATCCCAAATGGTAACTGTGGTGGGTCATATCACAACTAAAGTATTCAATCAAATGTGGAAAAGGGAGGAATTCATTTATAATGTAACACATATTTGGGTGTGTAAATGTATAATGGAGAATATTTTTTCTTGTTTCACTCCTCAAAAGATGTTTTCCTACTGGATATTATTTATGTAAGTTTCATTCTGGTATAAAGTTTCCTGACATGAGATCATTTCTCCAGTGGGAAACATGTTTAATGCATTTTATTTTCCTTCACTCAGATCTATTGCTAGGCAATAATTCAAGACTGCCTTAGAGAATGTTGAAAGTTTGGGCACATCCATTTACAGCTAGAATTTGTTATTACTTTAAACCAGGAGTTTCCAAACTTACTCGCTGGAGAATTCTGGTTTATTCACTTTGACTCCATGAAGGCCACATTTAATCTCTGCTCCGTGTATTCATGAAGAATGTCCCCTTTTGCTGCTAACATTTTTAAAGGGTTCTTAGAAGCCTGGACTCTGCGTGTAGGCCTCACAGCCCGTTTGTGTTCTGCTACTGAAGAAATTAACCTGAAAAGCAAAAGATCTTCCCACTTAATTTACGATTTCATCAGAATGCAATTAACTGCCACATCTGAATGTCTTACCAGGGCTCTTCAAACTTGACAGCTTTAAGATTTGTGGACTTCAACTCCCAGAATTCCTCCTCCAGTCATGTTATCTCAGTAATTCTGGGAGTTGAAGTCTACAAGTCTTAAACTTGTCAAGTTTGAAGACCCCTGCACTAAAGATATGTTTATATATTTTAATTGAAACAAGTAATTGATTATTTGTTTGTTTTTGAAAAAGAAGAAAATTTAATGGTTTCTTTCAATACTGAGTGAATCAAAGCAGCCACATTTTTATTCTAATCTTCCAACCAAAGACAATTCCACATTCATCTCCTTATAGTAAAGTAGAAATATAGCAAACCTTTGTACTTAGTTGACATCTTAAGAACTTTAATTTCTGGGATAGGAATTTCCTGATCCCAGGAATTTTTTAGGGACAGAAGGTTTCTTTGGCTGGAGAGAAGGTAAAAGTAGTAGCCATAATTTAGTTATAGGACATGTGCTTTGTACAAAAAGCTCAACTCTGGCATTTGCAAGAGAAATTGGAAAAAAATCTTGCTGGAAATCCTAGAGAGATACTGTTAAGCCACCTCATTCAAGATTAAGCTATCAAGAGTTGGCAGAAGGCAACATGTTAAGAATCCTACGATGTCCTTTATATATTACTTGCATATGAGGGAAGAAACATAAAAGTGTAATTATTTATATTATTTAAGAGCAATTTCTGCCTATAATTCTGCCTTGTACAGAGCATAAGCTCTAAATTAAGAGGTCTATTGTATATCAGTGCCATTGTATCAGTGTGAGGCATGGGTCAGACTCTTGCAAGCAGAATGATTAGAATAATTCATGTTTATAGTAATTTAAACCCTGGGCATCCTCTTAAACTTAGACAAATCACGTCATATTACCTTCTCACCAACAGTTTTGTGCTACTTTTGCCTAGTCTTGGACCACTGTACTTATGCAATCCTGCATTCTTGGGTCATTTTTGTGTTTGTTTTGAACCTACTTTGTTTTTTAAATTACCAGATTTTATTAAATGATCACAGCTAAAACACTGTTTTCCATACTTGTTTCCACACATCTATTATTTTCAAGTTCCAATTATTAAATTTATGATGAGCTAAAATTTTTACTCTAAATCAATAAATTAGCAAAGAGAATAAAATAAATCCATCAATATTGTTAGAAAAACAAGTACATTAATGGAAAACTGCATATAATGTAGGCTTTTCTAGTTCAAGGCACAGTGAAAGAAAAGACATTTAACTGTTTTATTTCTTCCTGAATTCATGAGCTATTTGGATGAATCTTTTCACTACAGTTTATAATGCACACACAGTGTAAACTTTATGTTCAATGAAAATGAAAATGGAAACAAATCTCAGCACTATGATTGTCTTTCAACTAGGCTTACATCCTTTCTCTCTCTCTCTCTCTCTCTCTCTCTCTCTCTCTCTCTCTCTCTCAGAAGGATGTTCGGCTTGCCATATAGTCAATTCTGTCCTCAGACATAATCCCCAGCTGCTTACCTAATAAGGCAATGTATGAGCTGACTGGCTGGCTTATAGGTCATGCAATGTTTACCTCACAAGAAACTGACATCCTACCTTTTGGCAGGCAGAGGGTGCTCAGCTATCCATTCTCAATGGTCACAGACAATTTTCTGTCAAGTCACATAAAATTTTCACATTAACAATGTGTGCTGGCAGTCATGGGGAAAGATGCAACTGTGCAATCAATATTGGGAAACAATGCAATTGTTTAAGAGGGTGAAACAGGATTGCAAATACATTAATGCCCAAAGGAGAATAAATTCTCCTCAGAAGACTTATTTTTTCTCCTCCAGTGCAGTTTAAAAAGTGCAAGGTATTGGGTGTTTATTTAGAAATGGATCCAATGGTTGCATTTGTGTGTATATGTACAAATGAAAACTTATATCAAGGGCAAAATTAACATGGAAGTAATCCTGAAATAGCATTGATGCTGCATCTGCTATGAAAGCTGTGCCAAAATCTCATGATCAACAGCAAGAAAGTCTTTAAAGAGTTTCTAGTTTGCTTTAGTAGGCCTTTTACAAAACAATTTAGGAGACAAATGTAATATGGAATAAATCTTTAAGGAATATTGTAAAAATTTTAGTCATTGTCAAAAGTTCTTTAGCAGGACTTCATCCTCTTTAACTTCATCCTCTTATAATGAAAGGGGATCTGGATAAAGGTGTTATAGATTCCTTTATCTGTATCTATGGGGACCAAGGAAAGAGAAGAATCACATTTATTGTATTCCACTCTAACTCAACTTTGATTTCGTCTTCTCTAGATTCAATCCATGGTCTTTGAGATAAGGCCCATATTCTGTCATTAGCTTACCTAGAATATGATTGCTCCCAAAGACATTTTAATTCTGCCAGCTGTCGTCATCCCAAAAACTACTAACGTCCGCTCTGCAAGATCAGCAGTGAGAACACTCAATATATTTAGGATGGAGTAATGGCAAAAGCAGTTTGGCTTTCTATATTTGTAAGCAGTACTTTCTCCTGCAATTGTTAAAGAATAGGAGCACATTTTGTTTTTCAGCTTTCATCTGCTTTCTTCTTTGGGGACTCAAACTTGTTCATTATGATTTTTGGGGTGGTGATAGAAGGAAATTACTTTTTAAAATAAATTTTATTGATTTTACAATTAAAATAAACCAACAACACATACATAAATGAAAGGGAGAAAAAGAAGAAAGGAAGAAGAAAATAGAAAGAAAAACATAGAAAACAGTTAAAAACATTCTCATCTTCAACAGTTTGTAAGACCTCTTTTTATGCTTATTTTATGCCATATGCACACACCTAATCCTTAAATATATCTGTATATCACTACTATGGATCTATCCTATCCTCTTTTGCCTTTTACTGTGAAGTCTATCTTTGGTCTATCCATTTGTACCAGCAGTTCCAGCTGTTGTAGTATATTAAAGTGTCTTTATTTTTTAATGTCGAAGTTAATTTGTCCATTTCTGCACAACTTGAAATTTTTTGAATAATCATCTCCTCTGATGGAACATGAGGCTGCTTCCAGCATTGTGAAAAAGCCAATCTGGCTGCTGTCAAAATGTGTATTATTATTATTATTTTTGAAAAGAATTTTATTAATTTTCTACAAACAAACAAGACAAACAAAACATTAAAACGTCAACTCTCATATGTACATCCAGTGTGTCGGTTGGTTCATCAGTTTTGTGCATTCATTTTGTAGTCTCAATTACAATTATGTTACATAACAACTCATATTGTCAATCCAAACTTGTATATCCCAATATCACTAAAAAAAAAAAAGAAATTTTTGACTATACTTTTAATCATTCATGCTTTATGAGATAACAATACTTTAAACAGTTTATTCTGTAACAAATCATATAATCATACCAAATCAATCCTAAAAACCCTTTATAAATATAGTGTCAATAGTCTATTATCGTATTTTATCATCTAGCCATTGATAAAAAAGATCCCAAATTTCATAAAATTGTTTATCCTCTTGCTCTCTAATTTCAAGTGTCAATCTACTCATCTCAGCACATTCCAATATTTTCTTAATAATTTCTTCCTGTAATGGTATTTTCTCATTCTTCCAATTTTTAGCAAATACAATCCTAGCCACTGTTAATACATTGACAATCAGGTATTTCAAATCTTTACTATATGTATCAGGTAAAATTCCCAATAAGAAGATCTCTGGTTTCAAGTCTATGTGTTTCTCTGTCATTTTTTCCAACCACATGCGAATTTTAGTCCAATATTTTCTGGCATCCTCACAAGTCCACCACATATGGTAATATGAGCCAGGTATCTGATGACATTTCCAGCATTTTTCAGATTTGTTCTTAAACATTCTTGCTATTCTTGTCGGGGGAAAGTGCCACCTGTAAAACATCTTATACAAGTTTTCTTTATATGCTGTTGACATTGTCATTTTATAATTTTGAGACCACAATTTTTGCCATTTCTCTAAATCAATCCCATATCCAAAATTCTTCCCCCAAACAATCATAGTTTCTTTAATTTGTTCTTCCTCTAATTTAATTCCCAGAAAATGACCATATAATTTTTTAATCACCTTCTCATCAGTACCCATCAAGATCTTATCTAAATCAGTCTGTTTATCATAGAATCCCTCCGTTTTAAAATCTTCATCATACCTTGAATGTATTTGCGCATATGAAAACCAATTCATCCTTATACCTTGTTCCTCTAAGTTTTGGATCGATTTAAGTCCACCCTTTTCATCCAACAGTTCCCCATATCTAACTGTTCCTTCTTATAGATTATAGGATAGGAAAATGCTTCAATAGTCGATAACCAAACTGGAATTTTCAAATAACATTGTTTTTTTATCTTCTCCCAATTTAACCACAAAGACTCCCATATATAATGTCTTCTAAAATAACCCTGTGTTTTAGTTCCCTTATACCATAAAAAAGCATGCCAGCTCAACAGCAAATCATGCCCTTCTAATGTCAACAATCTATGCTTTCTTAATGTTATCCATTCTTTGACCCACATCAAACTTGCAGCTTGATAATACAATTCCCAATTAGGCAGGCCAAAACCTCCTCTAATTCTAGCGTCTTGCAAAAGCTTTAGCTTTATTCTCGCTTTTTTACCTGGCCATATAAACTTCAACATGATTTTATTTAAATCTTCAAAATAGTCTTTTCCAAGCCTAATTGGTATTGTTTGAAACAGAAATAGAATTCTGGGTAAAATATTCATCTTAATTGTTGAAATTCTCCCTATTAATGACAATTGCAAGTTTTCCCATTTCTTCAAGTCTGTAGTTATCTGTTGTTTGAGTTTAATATAATTATTCTCTTTTAATGTGCTACATCTTGCTGTCAAATATATTCCCAGATACTTAACCTTATTTGTAACTTGGATTTTCAAAAGGTCTGCCAGTTCTTCTCTTTGTTTCAGTAACATGTTCTTTGTCAAAATCTTTGTTTTATCTTTATTTATTTTCAAACCAGCCATCTCACCATATGTCTCTATCTTTTCCAATAACTTTGGAGCTGTTTCTAGCGGGTCTTCCAGAATAAAAGCTAACTCATCAGCAAAAGCTTGTAGTTTGAATTCTTCCTTTTTAATTTTCATTCCTTTTATACTTTTATCATCCCTAATATTTCTATTCAACACTTCCAAAGTCAACACAAATAGCAAAGGAGATAGGGGACATCCTTGTCTTGTGCCTTTTCTTATATTAATAAAATCTGTAAGTTCTCCCTCCATCATTACCTTTGTTGTCTGTTTATTGTATATGGCTTCTATTGCTTGAATACATTTTCTGGCAAAACCCATCTGTTCTAATAGTAATAACATAAATCTCCAGTTCACGTTGTCAAATGCCTTTTGAGCATCTAGGAATATCAAAGCCATTTGTTTTTCAGGATGAGTCTCATAGTATTCCAAAGTATCCAAGATTACTCTCATATTGTCTCTGATTTGTCTCTTTGGCAGAAATCCATTTTGATCTGGGTGGATAAAATTATTTAAATATTTTTTAAGTCTTTCTGCTAAAATTGAAGCAAAAATTTTATAGTCTGCATTCAATAAAGAAATAGGTCTATAGTTCTTAATTTGCAGTGGGTCAGCCTCTTCTTTTGGAATAAGTGTAATATAAGCCTCTATCCATGTTTTGACATAACTTCTTCTTTGACATAACTTCATTCATAACTTCTAACAGTGGGATGCTCAGTGATTCTTGAAATGTTTTGTAGAATTCTGCCGGAAGCCCATCTGGACCTGGTGCTTTCCCATTATTTTGTTTCTTAAGTGCTTCATTTAATTCCATCATTGTTATATTGCTTTCTAACATTTCTTCAGTCTCTTTAGGTATCTTCGGTAAGTTGGCATTCTGTAAATACTGTTTGACTTTTTCCTCATCAATATTTCCTTGTTTATATAGTTGTGCATACAAATCTTGAATAATTTCCTTTTTCTCCTTATTACCATAACAAACTTGGCCTTGATCATCTATTAGCTTCAACATTTTTCTTGATTCCTTCTCCTTTCTCAATTTATATGCTAGCCATCTACCTGGTTTATTTGCATCTTCAAAATAATTCTGTTTAGAATTTCTAATTTTCTGTGCCAGTTCTTCTTTCTCTATTAATTCCATTTTATGTTTAATTACATCCAGCTTCAATTTAATATCTTTTTTCTGTGGCATTTTCTGTAATTCTTTTTCAAGTCTTTTATACTCATCTTCCAAGGCCTTAGAAGCTTGCCTTTTCCTAATATTCTTTTTTCTTGTATAATCTATTATCAAACCTCTAGCATATGCCTTCATTGTATCCCAAACATTTTGCGTTAAAGTATCTTCTTTTTTATTTTTTCTAAAGAAAAAAGCCAGTTCCTTCTCCATCCGTTGTATAAAGTCTTTTTCCTTTAAGATAGTATTATTTAATGTCCATCTCGATCTTTTTTTTTGTCCCTTCCATTTAATTGTCATTGGGCTATGATCTGCCCAAGTACTTGTTTCGATATTTATTTCTTGAATATTGGATATTAATTCTGTTGAGATCCAAATCATATCTAATCTGGACCATGATAAATGTCTATTTGAATAGAAAGTATATTATTTAGCTTTAATATTTCTTTCTCTTCAAATATCTTTTAAAGTTAATTCGTCTGTCATTTTAAAAAAAGATTTAGGGAGAGTCTTTCTATTTTGCTTTGTTGTTGTTGCTATATAGTCCAGTTTATTGTCCACAATTCCATTAAAGTCTCCCATCATGATTATATTAACATAGTCCAGTCCAATTATTTTCATGTGTAGTTTTTTATAAAACTCTTCTTGTTTATCATTCGAAGCATAAATTGCAATCAAGAGTATTTTTATATTATTGTCCATTATTTCCACCATTAATACTCTTCCGTCTTTTTCCGTGTATATCAGTTTTGCTGGGATAGCCTCTTTAATGTATAGAACCACTCCTCTTTTCTTACATTGAGTCAAAGAAATAAATATTTTCCCTAATTTTGGCTGTACTAACAATTGTTCATGTTGTTTTTTAATATGAACTTCTTGTAAGCAAATTATATCAAATTTTAATTTCTCTAATTTATGAAAAGTTTTCCTTCTTTTAACAGCTGAATTGAGTCCATTTATATTCATTGTAATCAGTTTCTTTTCTTCCATGATTATGCTTTATATATAGGTCTAACAGCTCTTGTGGATCTCACTTCACGCCGTTCTTTACTATCCACCTGTCCACCTACTGCTCCTTTCTCTTTTTCAGTCTCCAGTTGTTCCTCTTGAAATTCAATTAATGAGACCTCCTTCTCTGCCTCCTCTTCTCTTCTTCCAAAAAATTCTGCATGGAAAAGTTCTGCTTTCTCAATTGAATCAATTCTATGTTTCTGCTCTTGCCACGTAAACATTAATCCTTCTGGAATCAGCCATCTATAATTCACTTCGTTTTCCAATAGCATTTTGGTCAGAAATTGATATTCTCTTCTCATCTCTCTCACTCTTCTGGGTATTTGTTTTAAAACCACAATCTCTTTATCTTTGTATTTCAATGTTTTCTCTCTTACCACTTGTAGTATTTGTGTTTTAATGGATTTTTTGGTGAATCTAATATGGACTTCCTTTGGTAATTTATTTCTCATCGCATATCTTGTATACACTCGATATACCTCATCTACTCCATCCATCATCTTTTCCTCTGTAATTTCCAAAGCATCTGCCAAAATTTCTATCATTATCACGGCCAAATTTTCTCCTTTTTCTTCTTCTATATTTTGAAATCTGAGATAAAATTCTGACCTTTCCATCTCCCACCTCAACATCCCACTTTTTTCTTGTTCAACCACTGTTAATCTACTGTCAATATTTCCAATCTTCTCCTCTCTTTGTTTACCTTCTTTTTCAATTTTTTGGAATCTCTCCTCATACTTCACCATCATTCGTTTTGGCGATACAGCTGCAATCTCGGGGCTCTGAGATCGTAGCCGATATATTCGCCCCTGGTCGGTCCCAACGGACCTAAACCATCCTGTAGAGATGGTGATTGTGAAGGGCACTGTCCCAGGATCCCAGAGATATCGCAAAATCTCTGGTTTGATCCGGGAGAAGCCCTTTTGCTGGCGGCGGAGAGGCAGCCCTCATAGCTGCTGAAGTCGGGACAGCTCTGGAAAGAAAGTGGCTGGAGTGAAAGTGTGTCGGCTGGGTGAGAAACTTCTGTTGTGTTGTAAATTCGCTGAGATTTGAAAGGGCATCCTGAATAGGGAAGAACCCTGTGAGATTTTTTTTGACAAAAACTGTATGAGCGGCGTTTTTTAAAGTGATGTCAAATTGAGGCTTGGATTTTTTTTTCTCTTTCTTTTACTTTTTTTTGGGACTTTAGTGTGACTTTGTAGGTAAGCGGATTGAATTTTCTTTTACAGATATTTTTATGCTCCTTTTGATTTTTTAATTTTCTTTTAGGATAGAGGCTCCCTTTGGCTATTTTTTCTTTTTTTTTTCTGTATAAATTATCCTTTTTTTCTGGCTGGGGGGGGAAGAGCATTAAGAAACTTTGTAACACTGCCAACTAGAGGCTTGAAAATATTTTATTTGAATTGGAGAGAATGATAAGAAGACTCCTTCTCAAGGACATCTTAATGTGATAAGATAGAGGGAGAGCACAGCAAAATATTATTACAGGTGTTTTCCTGGACTCTTATCAATATTTCAATACTTGAGGCTTGGCTTTGAAGCTGCTGGAGAAGAGAGTCATAATAAGAGCCTTGGATAACTAAATAAAGTTCAGTGTGCATATATATATATATATATATATATATATATATATATATATATATATATTACTTGTGATATTCCTATTCACCAGTCTTTTTGTAAATTTCAATTCTAGTAATATTCTTATTTTTGCTTTTTATTTCAAAGGGAAAGCTTCAGAGTTTTTTTTTCTTTTTTTTTCCTTTTTTCTCCTTATCTTTATTGGGATCCTTTTGCTTTTTCTATTTATGTTTTTGGACCACTCCATTTTTTCTTTTTTAATTATTGAGACTTCTCAACTGGATTAAGGTGTGAAGAACCTGAAGGAATCTCTTCTTTTCTTTTTTCTTTTTGTTCTTTTTTTCTCTTAATCAATATTATTATTTTTGGGGTTTTTTTCTTTCTATTTTTTATTTTTTATGGGGGACTACTTCGTAATTGGATTAGGGTCTAGAAGAACCTGAAGATCTTTTCTTCTTCCTTTTTTCCTCTTTCTTCTTTGGTTTTGGGCCTTTTACTATTGGACTTTTCCATTTTGGATTATAATTGACTATTCTACCAGTTGGATTAAAAGTTAAAAAGAATTTGAAGATTTGGAAGCATTAAAATGAGCAGGAAACCAATATCATCTGGTGTTTCTACTTCTACCTCTGCATCCCCACCAGCTGGAGGACAACGTTTAATTCAGACAATGTTGAAGCAAGATAAAGAACAAGAAAAAGTAACTTTACAGATGATTATGCAAGAAATTCAAGATCTCAAGATAAAATCGGACACCATTGAACAAAGAATAGAGAACATTGAACAAAGAACGGAGAAGACTGATGAAAAAGTGGAAAATATTAATCAAAATGTGTATTATTATATATTTCACTTTTTTTGATATTTGTTTATCAAAGATCCCTAACAAAAAGGACTCTGGTTTGAATTCGATCTGTTCTCTTGTCATTTCTTCCAGCCAATTTCTAATTTTCTGCCAATATTTTTGAGCTAGAAGGAAATTTAATGTGGTGGTCTTTGACTTAACTATTAATTCAGTGACTGTTTGAAATCACAATGGCATTGAAAAAAGCGACTTACAGCTGTTCCTCACTCTTATGACCATCGCAACATCCCCACAATTATGGGATCAAAATTTGGGCACTCAGCAATCAGTATGTATTTATATCATGCTGAGTATATAGCAATCAACATGCTACATGTCAGGGTCATGTGATGGCCATGGGTGACCTTCTCAGCTTCTGACAAGTGGAGTCAATGGAAGAAAGTGCATTACACTTAACAAAGGTAGTGATTCACTTTAAAATAGTGGTTAAAAGGTCATAAAATTGGGTACAACGCACTTAACAACTGCCTTAGCAACAGAAAGCCTGTTTCCAATTGTGGTTGTAAGCTAAAAACTACCCATTCTACTCTGTTCCGTTCCCACCAGCAGCATGATGGCTAATCACCTAAAAGATGGGACCATTCAAACTCTGTCCTTTTTGCACTTAAATGAAACTCTAATGTTCTTAAATAATAATAAAAATGTTCTTAGTTATATTGGAAATCTATATATTTATTTTAAACAAAAATATTTGCACTTGGTTTTGATCAAGCTCCTCCTTTATGGCCACCAAAAGTATTTGTTGATAGAGACAACAATTTTCATTTTGATCATTGCTTTTTTAAATTCTTGGACAATAATTCCCTTTTTAATCATTGCTTTTTTTGAAAAAATGGTTAGTTGGAAACATTTTATTTGTGGCACAAACACCACCACAGTTTGGAACACAATACATGATTTATATCAAGAATATACAGGTTCAATGGAGTAAGGAATCCAGCAGCAAATATTGTGGTAGCATTGGCCACAACCACAAAGATCCAGAATGCATTGTCTCAGGCATGCACAACAAACAGCAGAACACAGTATAATGCCCAATTTATTGCAATGTCTTAGCAGTCAGAGGACAGAAAGGCTAAAAACAAGGTAGGGATCTGTCAGACTACACCACCTGATTATAGTACTAGAATAGATACTGATGTTATTTGATTAACTAAAGGCCAATCTTTGACACTAACCTGGAAGAGTTAAAATATATCTCAAAGCGATGGAAACACATACAGGTAATCCTTAAATTATAACTATAATTGAACCTAGCAATTACGATCTTAGGTCTTGATACCCATAAAATGGAACATTACAAGACCAGATCTGATTTTGCCATGCAGAGGTTGTTAAGTGACATCGTGTTTGTAAAATGAATGCACCGTTATTAAGCCAATGTTACAGTCATTAAGCGAACCCCTTCCCCCTTTTTTTGTTACATTTTTTTCCTAGAAACTAGAAGTAAAAACATTGTAAATTGTGGTCACATGTCGACCAGCTGCCCCAAATACAATCATGTGACCATGGGGAGGATTGCAAACTTTGGAACTGTAGCTCCTAAGTCGCTTTTCTTTATGAGCTGCAGTGGCAGTGGTTAGAGTGCAGTACTGCAGGCTACTTCTGCAGATTATCAATTGCCTGAGATTTGGCATTTTGAATCTCACCAGGCTCAAGGTTGACTCAGCCTTCATCCTTCTGAGGTGGGTAAAATGAGGAGCCAGATTGTTGGGGGCAAGATGTTGACTCTGTAAACTGCTTAGAGAGGGCTGTAAAGCACTGTAAAGTGGTATATAAGTCTAAGTGCTATTGCTATTTTAGGGGATCCATTGTATCTTCAAATGGTTATTAAGCTTTTTAAGTACACTTAGCACAGGGCAAAATATAAGGCCAGATATGATTGCAGTTTAAGAATTAACTGTGTGTGGGGTTCTGGTTTCGCGTGGCTTCGGGGCAGCAGGAATTCGCGACAGCTCGCGATTCCTGCTGTGCTAGCCGCCGAGGTACCCCCGATCCAGATGGGTCAGGGGGATATGGCTGCCCTGTAGGGACAGCTGAAGAGAGAGGGGAGTCGGACAGGGGGTTGGGGGTGTCGCAGACCCCCTCCTCCTCCGGAAAAACCCCTTTTTCCCAAGGCGGTGGAGCGGCGGTCAGCAATGGCCGCCACGAAGAAGCCAGCAACCGGGTAAGATTGCGCTGGAGGAAGTAAGAAGAGTGAAAGTGCTGTCTGAGCCGGGTCAAGTAACATCTTTCAAATTGGTTGGAACTGAGCTGTTTGAATTGCTGGAGGATACATTGTATCCCTAAGAAGATCGAAAGCGGCGGAGAAGCTGTTAAAGGGAACTTTTTCTTTTTTCTTCACTCTCCCACCCCATGGAAACAGCAGATATGTTTGGACATATTGGACATTGAAAGTGAATTGTTTTGAGAGTTGAAGCTAAGGGACAAAAGGGTTTTTGGACATTGAAAAACTTAAGAAATTGGAAAACCCTTGTTGGAAGTATGGATATCTGATTATTTAAAATTGATATTGCAAGTGGGAAGGGAGAGGAAAAAAAATTGGAGCAGAAGCTGAAAAAGGAGGAGATTGCCTAGAATCCCAAAGAAAGGTATATGGTAATTGGACCTCTTTGATTAAACATTAACCCCAGAAAGAGAAAGAGAAGAAGGAAGAAAAGTATTAATTTTTGGAATTTTTTTTTAAATTATTCTTGATTAAAAATATTCGTGGTTGTTTTGGGAAAAGTTTCTTTTTTCATAATGGCATCGCTTGTGGATGAACTAAAGATTGAATATCAAAAATATAAAAAAGAAGATACTTTGGGCACTTTGTTTCAATTCTTAGAAATGGCGTAATGTACTTATGAAAAGTTGACTACGCAGCAGAAGGACTGGGACAAAGAAGAAGAGGAAGAAGAAGCCATCTTTGATGAACAATGGGTTCTTTCCGGGGAGGAGGAGAAAAAGGATAAGAAAAAGGGGATTTTAAGAATTATAAAAACAACCAAAGAAGAGAAAAATGAGCGAAAAGGTGGAGGCAAGGTTAGAAAGCAAAGGAAAGGGAGTAAGAAAAGGGAGGAGGAAAGACAAAGGGGTAAAAAGGGCAAGGAGAAGAATAAGCAAGAGAGAAAGGGGGGGAGGAGAAGCCTCAATGGGGGGAAGCAAGATCTAAAGAAAAAAAGTTTATTTAGAGACAATGGGTGAATTTAATTAAGGATAAAAGAGGGATTCTGGAGGGTACGTAAGATTGTGTTTTTTATATGTGTATTTAGAGTATAAAATTCATTGTGTAATTTTAGAATCTTTTAAACAGAATCCCAAGAAAAATTGTTATATGAAGTACTTTTAAGTTAGGGTAATGAGTTATAGACGTTACTCCAATTGGTGTATAGGAGAAGTATAATAAAAGAAAAAAGATGAATGGATAGTTGGAAATAGAACAGACAAAGAATATTATTGAAAATGGTAATAAGATATGAAAGGATATATAAAGGTTTTGTTATGTTTTTTTTTTTTGGGATGTTGTATATTGAAAAAAGGCAAAAAAAAATTTAATTAATAAGAAATAATTTGGATGAAAAGGAGAAGTTGGGATAAGATATGAAGTTAAATAGACAAAGTATTGATACTATAATTTGGAATTGTTATGTTCTATTGGTTTTCTTCTTTTATTATTTTTTCTTAGAAAAGAACTTATAAGCTGTTATGCCTTGTGCATTGTTTATATAAAATTGATAAAAATGGTTTATATATATATATAAAAAAGAAAATGATAATAAGATATGGAAGGATATATAAAGTGAATATGATGTTTGAATTTGTGTCTGTGTGAAGAGTTTCAACCCGGGATCAGACAACCTTCAGAAAAGATCTTTTAGTTTTGTTTATGTTTTATTGTGTTCTCTGTAAAATTAATAAAATTTGTTTAAAAAAAAAAAGAATTAACTGTGTGTGAAAGTTTATGAAACAATAAAACTGGAGTGCCTGATTAAGGTAGAATGATCTCATCAGAATAATTTTATTAGACAGATGTTCCAATTTCCTTCTCATCTTCGGACAATAAAGCCATATTTAAATGATTTACTATGTGTGCAAACAATCCCTTTAGGATTTTATTTTTCTGCCAAACTCTTGCATGGGACTCTTGAGAACATTATACTCCAAGGCTTTCATATAACATATGTCTGTCCCAACTGTTTACTCTTCACAGTTCTAAGAATTGGGAATCGAGTTCTGAGTCACCTTAATCCCTACTTCCAACTTAACCTTGCAAGAGGGACAGAAACTGTTAAATCCCAAAGCACATTTATTGCATTTTTGCTCCAAACAATTATTTAGAGTATAGATGAAACATGCTTAAAGGCATTACATTCTTGCATCTGCTTTGCCTCAGTAATCAGTAACTCTTCTAAATTAGGTATTAACTTGTTTCCTTTATGACATATTGATGTATTGAAATATAGCACATGCTTTTTCACTAGCCCAAAAGCAAGGGAGCTTCTATGCAGCACTTTCTCTCCCAAATTTATGTTGGTTGAAAAGTCTTAAGATCTTTCCTTCAGCCCATCCCCCCATTCTCATCACCCCCCCCCCAAATATAATAAAGTTTCTCAACTTTATCAGTTTTAAAATATGCGGGCTTTAATTCCCAGAATTCTCCAGCCAGCATGGTCTGGCCAAAGGACAATAACAGAGTGTTTGGATTGATAATCCAATTCTAAATAACATGTGTTTCTTTTTACCTTTTATTCTCCAGGAAGGACTTTGCCAAACTCTCTCCTGCTTTTAAATCAAGGTTCTGCATATTTTCATCACTGCAATGTTTCCAAAGTTTTGCTTTAAATCCCCAGCTTTCTGAGTAATTTTAATGATTGTAATTTATACCTTCATATATATTTTGGTAATTGTTTAATTTCTACTTTACATAGTGTAAAGTGAATCAGAAAGTTTATGAATCAGAAAATGTCAACTGATAAATTGTTTTTGATGTTGCATCAATATTCAATCAGATCTTCCACTTTTAAGCCTATTAATAAAATAAACCGACTGCTTAAGTTCATAAGTTTCCTAAAATTAAGTTGCCTTACGAAAAAGAAATTCAGCCCACTAGGTCACATAGTGAAATTTAGTGACTTTTAGATATAATGGACCTCAACCCAAATATCATCACTGAATGCTAAGAGGAAATTCTGGGTATTAAACCAAAATATTTGACAGATACTAACTTGAAGAATGCTGATCTGTACCAGTTAACACCAGTCTTCAAAACCTCAGTTCAAAGTGTTCCTTCATTCAGTAGGTATTTACTGAATGATAGTTCTGAGAAAATATTGTCATTTATTAAATTCAGAGGCCTCCCAACTCTATAATGACTCTGGGCAGGATACAAGACAAGACAGTTTAAAGCAAGGAGTATAAAATGACACGACACAACCTCCAATAGGCTTCTTTATCCTATAAGTGATCTACCACCTATTCAATCTCAAAGCCTCAGGGAAGAGCAAGGTTTCAAAAGCTTGCCTAAACAAAACCAGGGTGGGGATTATACAAATCTTAAGCAGGAAGTTCTAGAGGGCAGGTGCTATTACAAAGAAGATGCACTTCTTTACCCCATTAAGTGATACTGTTTAATTAATGGGACCCCCAGCATGCCAACTCTGCTCAGTCACATGGGATGGCCACAAACTAGAGAAGGCAGGTGTTATATCAGACAACTAGGCTATGAAAGTAGTCCTCAACTTATAACCAGAATTTCCATTGCTAAAGCAAGGTGGCTCTTAAGTGAGTAAAGGCTGACTTTATGAACTTTTTTGCTGCAGCTGTTAAGTGAATCACAGCAGTTGTTAAGTGAATTACTTCAGAGGTCCCCCACTGTGGGCCGCAGCCCAATACAGGGTCATGGCCTATTTGCAACCAGGCCCAATTAAATTACAATTACTCAATTACTCAAACGCTATAATAATTAATATTCAAGTAATGGTACTCACCTGCTCCTCCCACAAAACTAGGCCCCTCCTGCCCTACTTTGGGCTGCCAACCCAAAAGTTGGGGAACTCTGAATTACATGATCATTAAGCAGATCTGGCTTTCCCCACTGTTTGTCAGAAGCCAGGTGGGGAGGTTGCAGATGACACCAAGACACTGCAACCATCAGAAATACATTTTGATTACGTGACTATGGAGAGACTGTGACGGCCTTAAGTATGTGGACCAGTCATAAGTCATTTTCCAATGCCAATATAACTTCAAACATAATTAAATGAACTCAAGCATTATCTTTAAAGTCTTAATAAGCAACTTATCAGGAAGCCTACTGACAACCAGTACAGCTTACAAAGCAGAGATTATGGATGCAGATAGTGATAACAACCTGTGTTACTGCATTCTAGAAAAGCTGCAAGTTTCCAGTGGCCTTCAAGGGCAGCCCCATGTAGACTGCATTGCAGTAGTCCATACACAAGAGCATCATGACATTAGTAACTGCCCTAAAGGCCTTCTGATTCACATATGAGCACAATCAGCACACTAGATTAATCTGTGTGAAGGTTTTATTAGCTAGATTGCCACCTGCTTCTTCAATAAGAGCTGGAAATTAAAGACAACTCACTCTCCCATACTGAATTGTACACTAAACATAATGAGGAAAGTAGGATCCTCTTCCAGTGTAACGACACGACATTTTCAATCTGGAGATCCAAACGCCTATCTGATTATGTCAGAGGTTGAGTTTAGTATTTCCTTCTCATCCATAGACCCTGACACAAGATCTTGACAGCAAACTGACTTGGTTACTTTTAAAGAAAATGCTGAAGTGCTCTGAAATTGGGCTACATTTCCTTTTTCTCTTGCAATATTCAGAAAAACATGTGTGCAGACAATATTAATCTTACTAATAAGGTGCAAACGCTATGTGGCTCAAACTACAGAGAGGTGTGGGCCAGTTTTCATATATGGATGAAAAATATATCATAGAAGAAAATAAATCTTATTTATTTAGAAAACTATTTAGCACAGTTCTCCATTAAGTGGCTTCCATAAATGCAGAAATATAAATACTAATAATTAATATTGTTTATTTAAAAGATACTCTTAAAAACAATATTAAAAACCCTACAGTAGAAACATTTAATCCAAGGATCCCCAAACTTGGCAATTTTAAGACTTGTGGACTTCAACTCCCAGAATTCCTCAGCAAGCTTTGCTGGCTTTGAGGAATCCTGGAAGATGAAGTCCACAAATCTTAAAGTTGCCAAATTTGCAGACTCTGATCTAATCTATCAGCATTATATTACTGAAATCAGTTAAACCAGGCTGTCAAATTCCCGGCCCGCAAGCCGGATGCTTCATGTGCTGGCCATGCCCATGCCCAGTTTAGCCAAGGGAAAAAAAGTCCTAATACATCACGTGACATCGCTGAATTAAACTATTACTTACATTATTTCAACATTATTTCAATCAAAACAATCCATTGCCTTTAACTGGAAACTATTTAGAAGCCTAAACTGCTGGAACATAAACATTTCTATCAGGAAAATTTTCAAAATTGATGCTCATCACTGAAAACCAGTCATATACATATTTTTTAAAAATCTGATCTTGAAGGACACCAATTGGAAATATTGAGGATTGATGCATGTGGTAGCATATTCTGATAACCCTATCTATACTAACATAATTCAGTGTTCATTCAGGTATTATTACCAATAAAAACAATATTCTGCAAAGCTACACATTAAATCATGTTGGGGAGTAGAATGAAATAATTTCCTTCATTTCTAATAAATCAATCAATTCAATATACCTAAAAGGTAATTTTGTTTGTATTTTCTGTTTCATAACTTTTAGTCTCTTTGAATACTAAGACTATTATCTACTGCATGTATACTTATTTTTAATTGGGCACATTAAATTCAATTGAATGTTTTTTATTTTTCCTTCAAGTACAAGGAAATCATTATATAGGGTAAGTGGCCTTCATTATAGTTTTTCCCCCCTAATCTTCTCAGGAACCTCTGCTTTAAAATACGACTTGAGCAACAGAGTGGTCAATGTCTGGAATACTCTACCTGACTCTGTGGTTTCTTCCCCAAACCTGAAAAACATTAACTTTAGACTGTCTACTATTGACCTCACCCCTTCCCTAAGAGGTGTGTAAGGGGACGTGCATAAACGCACCAACGTGCCTACTGTCCCTGTCCTATTGTTTCTTTAATTCTTTTATTTTTCTTATATGTATCCATGTATTCATAACTATGTTTTTACTTTTACCTATTATCTTGTAAGCAATTGACAAAAATAAATAAAACCTTCAAATCTTCAAACTTCAATATTTTACTTTCACTTGTGATTTCTTCCAAAATTATACAGATGGTTCAATCCCTACAGGGTGTTTTGCAGACTGGATTTCATTTTGGACAATCTTTCTTATCATAAGAATGTACCTTTGGCATACAAATACTGAAAAATGACATTCCAAAAATGGTTCTCAACAGAGTCACTTCTAGGATACCAAATAGAGGTCTGCAACTTATCTTCTCCACTATAGTTGAAGATAACGTATTTTAAAACATCAGTATTGCAAAGTTTAGTAGCTTACAGCTACTAAAGGAATACAGAGAGTGAATGACTTCAGCCCATAATTAATAAGCCCATAATTCATCTCCTTTTTCCTTAAGGGCCTAGATTTTCTGGGTTTCAATTGTGCTTTCATCAGAAAAAAGAGCAATCAGCATGCAGAATTGTTTTGTTGCTACCCAGGCAAGCAAAGAAATGATCCTTTCAGCTGGCACTAACAATACATTCAAATGCTGCTTACCGTGATTTTAAAAATAAATGCAATTTTCTAAAATACCATCTACCCAAATATGAAATATTCTGAAGCTGTACAAAATTGAGCAAAACACTTTTATGTTGTTAGACTTAAAGTGGACCCAATGTATTTGATTTTTTACTGACTTCATAACTCTTAATAGAAATATTTGCCTGTATGAAATATTCAAAATTAGATGTCATCTTGGCTTCAAATGTTAATTAAAATAAGTTTAAGGACAATTAGACCTTTGTGATATGGTTAATATTAAAAATCTCTGATTTAACTGACTGGATCTCCAAAGTCAAGCACTGTGAATTGGGGCTAATTTTTGGATTGGAGACAATTAGGAAACATGAGAATAGAGAGTTAAAAGGAGAAAAAAAAATCTAGGAGAAAGCAACAGACCACATAAAAAGATGCATGTAGTCTTGAGAAGTTTGCTTTTCATTTTTCCAAGATTTTTTTCTCAATATAACACATTATCTACTTTTATTTATAGATCTTTTTGAGGAATGGTACAGTGGCCTTGAGATGGAGCTCTCGTCTCACAATCAAAAGGCTGTGAGTTCCCATCTTGTTTCATACCTTTGTGGCTTTTTTCCCCCTTTTCCCTTTCTTTCTTATCCCACCTGGCCTTTTTACACCCCCCCTCCTACCTTCCGCCTTTTTAGCTTCCCCTCTCTGCTGCATTCCTTTTTTCTTTTGCTTACTAACATTGTATTGATTTTGCGTCTTATTTTTCTCTTTCTTGGGTATTTTTTTAAGTCTTAAGTCCTTCATTTTCCTTCCTCTCTTTCTCCTTTCTTTCTTAATTAAGTTTTGAGATTCATTGAAGATGGCGTCTTCTTCTTCTTCTTCTTCTGTTTCCTCCATCTGTTGTTGTGTTTGCTGATAAATAGCAAGCGCCATTTCTAAAAAAAGGAAGGCTTCTTTCACAGCGTCCTTGCCTTCTTTTTTTATTTTTCCATATTCCTTTCTAAGTTCATCAACAGGTAAAGCCATTGTAAATCTTTTCTTTATTCTTCTTCTTAAAACAACCAAGATGTTTCCAAAGTTGGAACAGCTCCCCAAAGTCCCAGAGACATCAATCAGTCCAAACAAAGCACAAAGTTCTCACTTTCTCTTCCTGGGGTAATATCAATAGGAGGGAAAAGAAAAAAAGCTCAATCTATATTTTAAAGCCTTATTGCAATTAATTTCTAGTCTCAAAATCTTCAAGGTATCTCCTCCAGCAAGATCTTAATATTTTCTTTTTTTTTTTTTTGTCCTCTCCCTTCCCACTTATAACAAGAAGCCAAGTTTTTACCTTTTATAAAAAGACAAGTTTCTCAATGGCCATTTGTTGATTCCATAGGGAAGGAGAGTAAACTTTCCCTTTCAGCACCTCAAATTTGCCGCTTGAGATTCTCCTTTGGGAACAAAGTATCATTCAAAAATAGTCATAGTTTTCAGGATGTTAGGTGTCTCTTAAAGTCCTGGGTGAGCCAAAAAACTTTCTCTTGTAAACTTTCTCCCCTCTTCCTCCTGCTCAGTCTTACCCAGCTGCCGGCTTCTTTGTGGCGGCCATTACAGACCGTCGCTCCATCGTCTTGAGAAAAAGATTTTTTTTTTTTTTAGGGATAAAGGTTAATGTATAATTTCTTTTAAAAAGAAGATTCTGCAAGGTACATAAGATGGTATTGTAGTATTTGTATTAGAAATAGAAAACTAGAATGTTATAAGAATTAATAAAGGATTAAAATATTGAAATGTTTAGTAATGATAGACTTTAAAATTTAACAAAATATTAAAAAGAATGTTTAAAATATTGAGTTTAATTGAAGAGTTTAATTGATTGTTGTATTGATGTTACTATAAACTTACTATTGTAGCGTTTGTTTTTGAAATAGATAATTGGAATGTTATAAGATTTAACATTAGATTTATTATTTAACTATATTAATCATTTTGGATTTATTATTCTTTCCTCTTTTTAAAAGTTAGCTGGTAGAATGTACTAAGCAGAATCAGATTGGGTAATGGGCGTTATTCTAAATATTAATTTAGGGGGAGGATAGAAAGGCATCATACTCTGAACAGTGATTTCAGGAGAAATCTTTTTTTTTGTAGGGAATGAGATAAATGGATAATTTGGAAAGAATGGACAAAAGATACAAACACAATGATTTAAATTAAAATGAATTAAATAAAATAGAATTAAGAAGAGTGAAAAGTGGGGAGAAGTTATATAGAAGATATAGAATGGTAAATAAAATAGGTAATGGTATATAAGATGAGCACGAAGCTAATTGAAGTCCATATAAAGAGAGGTAATCTGGGTCCAAACTACTTTCTTAAAAGAAGTTTTATTATTGTGTGTTTTGTGTGTTCATGTTTGTTTGAGAATTAAAACCTCGGAGGAATGTTGGATGAGAATAATGGTAACCAAGTCAGAGAGAAATGTAGATGACTATTATAAATTGGATAAATATAGGAAAAATAATAATAATAATGAAATTGAATAAGAGAAATAATGAGAAATTTGCTAAGAGATATTTATATATTCATATGGAAATGGTGTAAAACAGAACTATGTTGTATAAAATAATGTCTTATTCGACTTGTAAAATTTATAATGGAAAGAGGGTTTATGTATTCAATGGTTAATGATGGTTTGTTTGTCTTTAAAATTAATAAAATTTGTTTAAAAAAACAAAAAAAAGGCTGTGAGTTCAATCCCCATTGGTGACAGGCAGGGCATCCGGTCATTAAACACTCCTGCCAGCTCCATTGAGTGCAAAGGATTATGGGATTACCTTTGTGAGCCATTTGCTTAATATATGATATGTGTATTTGAAATGTGTGTATTTCTTGAATTCCAAGTCACATTCCAAATTTGAGAAAATTGTAGATCTCACTCTCCAATTATGTGAACTGGTTCACTCACAAACAGATTTAGAGAGTTCCAAAGTAAAAAATATATATATTTTTTGAAAAATTGGATCAAAGAAATGTCTCATCCAACCCTATTGTACAGGATGCCTAAAATTAAAACTCAGAATGCTTCAAATGTATAAACATCTGGATTCCAACCATTATGAATTGTTTTTAAGTTTGCTTGGTTTTTTTCTTCAAACCACAATGTCACTTTTATTATTTTCTTGTTTCTTTCCTGCCAGGATTACAGAAGCATTTCATCTCTGTTTATAATGCTTCTTAAATTACAAGAACATAGGACTGTCATTTTCATACATTCCTTCCACATCTATAGCCAATGATTGTCTCGCTCTGCTTCAAAAGGTAATTGATACCAGATGTAAAAGATGTAATCTGAAATTAGACAATATGAATTGCTAACACAAGACAATGTTCTCATTTTTAACATGCTATTTAAACCAGAAGCAAACTTATACTCCAAACTTTCAACAAATTTGCAGGTACGCATTTGATTGATCATAATCACACTTGTTAGTGGAATCATTTAAATACAGGAAGAAAAGATTTGCCAATTCCTATGTAATCCTATCATCTATAACAAATTTCTCTTCTTTCAAATCCCAAGCAGTTGATGGAAAGAAAAATTTTCTGACTCAGCTTGCACGCCACAAATAAAATGTTCTTGTTTTCTCATTTACTGAGTGTTTAATTTAATTAAGGTATTAACTTAATTGTACCTAAGGAATTATCAAAAAACCTTCAAATTTTACTTGAACGGGAAAAGAATACTTACCAAACTAATAGGATAGAAATCAAACAAGATTGAAATCGTTGGATAAATTGCTTTGAGTAAAGAGTTACTTTGAATTTGTTGAATGGATAGTTATGAAATTCTAAAGACTTATTGATCTGTGATGTCTAATCTGACCAAAAATCAATAAATAGGAAAGTTTTGTCTTCATTTTTTAATTATTCTCTCAATATTTCATCACTTTATTATTTATTTATTTACTTAATTTAATTTTTATACCACCATATTCTCAATATGAACTCTGAGCAATTCTCAAGAAAATATGTAAACTAAAATGATTAAAAATAAAATAAAATAGCACTAAAAGAAGAAACACAAAACAAAGATGGCAGCAACAAAACACATACACATTCCTTGGAAGAGGGTTATACCCATCTATGTCAAAAGTGGGCGAAGAGTTAGGCTTTCAAGGTGCTCCAAATGTGGAGGCTCCTAAAGTAGCAGCCTCCCAGATCTCAGGGAGAAGGGAACCTTGTTCCAATGGCCAGGCAATGCAATAGAAAAAGCATGTCTTTGGAATCCCAATAAATAGCATTGTTTAATCCAGTGGTTCCCAAAGGGGCAGTGGGATGCCTTGGGGGGAGCTAAGAGGTGGCAAGGGGGCATTTGAGGTGCCAGCCCCGCAAGCTCACTGACTGCTGGCCATGCAGCCCATTGACTGTTTCATTGCTCTGTAGCTGGTGCCGCGAATGCAGAACTCGCGCAGCGAGCCTTGCCAAGCCTGCGGGGGGGAGAGGTGGGAGGTGGCGAAAAGGGGGCACCTTAGCTTGCAGGCTGCCCTCTCTGGTGGAAAAGGCAGAGGCAAAGCAAAACCCTCCCAAGGGACGCAGTGGTGGGTGGTCTGGCGTTAGGGCCCCCTTCCCTGAGGAACAAGGGAATGCACAGTGCCCACCTGGCCTCCGCCTCCTCAGCCAGCCAGGCTTGCGCAGAGGATGCGGGTGGGTGCAGCTGCAGCTCTCCAAGGTGTGTGGCTGGGTTCAGTTCAGCTCCCCATGGCTGGCCTGGGGAGCCTAGAACCTAGCCTCTCTCTGCAGCCCGGTTCTTCTGACCAAGCCCCCAAGTGCTTGCTTACTTGCTTGCTTTCCAAGCAATCGTTCCTTACATCTGGGCTGCTTCCGCACGCCTTCCTCCTCCCGAGTGGAGTGTAAAGATGGGTGGAGCGCTTCCCTGAAGTTGGGAGTATCTGAGCATGTGCAGAGTACCTCTCCTTGCTTGGCCTGATGGAAGTGGACTTTGGTCATAGAAAAGAGGGTGAAGTCGGCTGCATCGTTGCCCCTGGGAGGTTGGCAAAATTGGATGCCAAAGAACTTGGGCAGGGGACTGGAGAAGGGGCAGAGGGGAAGCTGCATTAAGGAGCAGGAAGATCTTAGTCATGGTTTATTGACTAAGTCATGGTTTATTGACTAAGCCAGAATCAAACAGCATGCTAAACTCTAACCAGAATGGCTGATATATTCAGCCTGTATTTCTCAACCTTGGCAACTTGTGTGGACTTCAATTTTCACTCTAGCTTTGCTCTACTTTCCCAAAGTGTCACTGCTGTTGCATTCTTTCTGTCTGTCTATCTATCCATCCATACATCATACATACATACATCATACATACATCCAAAAGATCTGCCTGTCTGCCTGCCTTCCTGTCTACCTACCTACCAATATAGATCGATCGATCTACCTAGCTACTGACTTACTTATCTACCAATCTATTTACCTACCTACCGATCCATACATTCATCCAAAAGGTCTGCCTGCCTGCCTACCTACCTACCAATCTATCTATCTACTTACCTACCTACCTGTCTCTCTCTGTCTCTCTGTCTTTCTCTCTATCCATTCATCCATCCATGTTCGAAGCACCAGCCTCGCAGGCACATCAGGAAAGTAGAGCAAAGACAGTCTGGGAGGGAGGAAGGGAGAGAGGGGGGGAGAGAGGGGGGAAGAGAGAGCGAGCGAGCTGATGCATCAGATTAAAATGAGGCCTAGTTTAGACTGAGGTTGTTTTCTACATTGAAACATCTTTTCCAGCACATTGAAACATCTTTGGCTTCTATTAAAGGTTTTGTGGACAAAACATGGTTAAGACCATCAGGAAGCTCTCACATTTTGTTGAGGCTTTAAACATAATCCATTGGACCAGATCTCCAACCTAAAAATTATTTTTCCCCAGTGTATTACAGTACAAATTCTGAAGAAGGCAAAACCAAAATGTACTGGTAAATTACAAGGAGAACACACACACACACACACACCCTTCTAATCCTGCTGGAGCAGGTGATTGGACTAGAATAGATATCTCATTATCTTTCTCTTCCCTCCCTCCCTGTTTATTTCTTTTTCTTTGGGTCCCTTCTTTCCGTCTCCCCCTCTTTCTTTGTCCCTTTTTCTTTCTTTCCCTTTTCTCTTTCTTTTCTTCCTTCTTTCTCTCTCTCTCTTTCCATCTCTCAAGCTCAACCCATTGACTTGACTTGCTTGGGCAGGTCCCTCAGGTGCAGTGGGCTCAATGGGGTGGAGCTGCAGGGCCGGCACCTAGAACGCAGAAGTGGCGGCATTTTTGAAAAGTAGACCAAAGCCAGAGGTCAGTAGTTTTTGCTGCAAAGAATCACAAAAGCTTCTGGGTTGTGCACAAGGGACACATGTGTCAATGCAAAGAATCGGCAAAGCATCTCTGATTAGATTTTATTCACTACTAGAATCTAATCAGATATGCTTTGCTGATTCTAGTCCAATGACCTGCTCCAGCAGGGTTCGAAGGGTTAAAAGGGAGTGTGTGTATGTATGTGTGTGCATGGCTATCAAAACTCCAAAAACAGGTCAAGTATCTCTGGGGAGGCCAGTCATAAATGAGAACATGTGCTAAACATCTGGCCATTAAGTGAGGACCACTTACTTGTTTGCCAGTCACCTGGCCATGCCCACCCAGTCACACGACCACCAAACCACACCTACCAGGTCATGTAACCAGCAAGCCACGCCCAGCCAGCAAGCCACGCCAGTCACATGACCAGCAAGCTACACCCTCAAATTAGGCCCACAGAAATTTTAATCCCACCCCTGGGTGGGGGGCACCGAGGATGAGTTTGTAGCACCAAGGGAGTGGTGAACTGAAAAAGTTTGGGAACCACTGGTTTAATCAAAAGATCTAGGAGTGTATCAATCCTGTTGAATTGAATTGGCCAGATTGATACTATCTGACAATATAACTGATGTGCAACTTTTTGCCAAGTCTATGTCCTCCTGATGCTATTAGCCATTCTGGCACATATATGTTGGGGGCGGATATTGTGTTTTAGAAAGCATCAGATTGGGAACAGTTTCCCACAACTTTTTAAAGTGAGAGTCAATTCATTGATATAACCCAAACAAGGATCATCTAACTGTTTTTTTTCCCCCAGTTGTCTTTGAACTTTCAAACTTCAGATGAACTTTGAAATTATTCCCAATTTAAATGGTAGATATTGTATAAAGTACAAATCATTACAGTCCCCGTTATTATGACCAGCATGCACTCATAACAATTTTCTTTCAGTGAGCAAGACCAATGTTGATTTAAAAGACTGGTTATCTAAACCTTTTCAAGAGAGAGTGCAGGTAACAGCCTACAGACTATATGACCTCATGTGGACACTACCACTGCACACAGAGAGTCAAGTCACATATGACAGTTGCCACAATCTTTATTTTCAAAAGAACTAAAAGTATATCATAATGTTTTTACATGTGAAGGGCTCAGTTATTTTAATCTTTTCATGTTGTTTACCATTTACCAGAAAATGTCTATAAGAATCTTGGCAATTTTAAAATTAAAATTTATCCTACTGGACTGAAAAATGCTTACCTTTATTTATATATTTTTTATTTTATAGTACCCTATAAAGAGGGTACACTTAATATGAATTTGCTGGTAGAATAATTCCAGCTGCAGCTCACTGGCAAAGTAGTTTTTTTTAAAAAAAAAAAAACGCTCATTTTTATGCATTTCCCTTGATGATTGCAAATTTAATTTAGTCTTATAATCTGCAATTAGATGATAACTAGCCCTTCCCTCCAGGTCACTTGCATAAATTTAAAATTAGCAACTGAACCGAAATACGAGTCTTAAAAATATCCTGCTTAATCCCTTTCTGAATGCCAGGATGCTTAATGTAGTAGTATGTCTAATGTCTCTCCCCATTTTGCCCCCTTTTCTTTCCCTTTTTCTACTTTCTTTGAGATTTTCAAGCTTTCAATCAACAACAGCATTTTGGGACTGTTCTTCTCAGTCTCTTTTTCTGCCAATTCACATGGAAGATTTAAGCTCTCAACAGCCAATTCTTTTCATTAAAGTAGATATGCCCAATCCTTCCAATTGTTTCATGTCACACTGCTCTGCCATATACTAAAAAGTATGCTAGGAACTGACCCATTTGCAGAAGCTATTTAAATCTCTGACATTATTCTGTGATGTTCAGTAGATCACAACATGTTAGTAACACCACAAATATGCTTAACACCATAGCTGAATACTTCAGGAAGCAACCAAATCATTTCTACTTTCAGGAAACCTCATGCATGCATCAGCTGCTCTACTTTCTAAACTGACTTATCTTCAGTAGTACCCATGATATCATCAAGATCTGCAAGTTCTTAGTAGGGATCTCAAGAAATTTTCCCATCATATCATACAATAAAGCAATTTGCAATAGACAACAATGTACATTGCTTTTTTAACTGTGAATGTGATCTATAGATGTAGAATAATGTGCATTATACCACACATGTCTTTTAATTGGCCCAATCTGAGCTCTTTAATAAAGTTCAGATTTAATTAGAATTTAGAAATATCACTAAGATAGAATGCTGCCAAGCCTTATGAATATGAAGTTTGTAGCAAAATGATTCAAGTCTGTGGTCTGCTTCAGCCAAGGCAATGGAAAAATTTTCCTGCCATGTAGCTTTCAAATTCAATGTATGACTTAAACTATGACTCAGATGTCTGCCACTATTTTATAAACTATGTCATATTTCTATCCTAAGTACTTTCTCACTGGCAGTTTTCTCACTTTGATTAAATACTTTATCGTTATTTTTTTCCGAGCTATGTCCTCATATTGTCTTTCTTTGATTTCCATTTCATTAGTGAGACAGACTTAAATTGTCTTTTAAATGTATAGGTATTAAGGTAATATTTTCCTCTTTATGCCAACACCACCAAATAACAAACACAAATTATACTTTCCAACTCATTTACTTTGGAGAGGAATTCAAGTGGGAGTGGACAGCAGAGAACCTGGACAATGCAGTACTACTGATCATTTATCAGACTTTATAGTTCTGGCTCAGTGGTTAAAGACCTTGAGTTGTCAGCTGAAAAGCTGTTAGGCTGGGTTCGAGACCTGAGTGCCATGCGATGGAGTGAGCTTCTGTTAGCTGCCTCAGCTCCTGTCCACCTAGCAGTTTGAAAGCATGCAAATGCGAGTGGATTAATAGATATCCCTTTGGTGGGAAGGTAATAGTGTTCCATGCATCTTAGCATCTAGTCACACTGGACATGTGATGACAAAAGCATCTTTGAACAACACTTAAGAAATAGAAATGAGTTCAGCTCTCTAGAGTTGGATACCATTGTATAGGGAAAACTTCTACTTTTATCTTAGTTATCAGAAGCCAACATCTATGGAAAATTTCTATCAAAGCAATATCTATTTATCTACTTGCATTTGCATGCTTTCAACTGCTAGGTGGACAGGAGCTGAGGCAGCTAAGAAATGGAGATGACCACCACCCTTAGAATCGGACATGGCTGGACAGAGGAAACTTTTATCTTTATTTTTACCTCTATTTACACAAGGCTGAAAACAAAACTATGCCATGATAGTTCTTGTTCCTCTCCCAAACTGAACACTGAGGAATCTGAAAAGTGGCATTTTTGCCTATTCCAAGAAAAGAGAAAAGAAAGAAAAGGAAAGGAAAAGAGGAGAAAAGAAATCTTAAATAAGAGTATTGTTGCGACTCAGCTCCCTTCTGACTCTAATCTGGGTTGTTTTGTTGAGCTTAGTTTATGAGGGTGTGTGGTGTAGGCGGGAGGGCACAGGAAAGGGTCAAGAGAACAGTTGAGTCTTGAAGTCTGACCCACTCTATTTTTGTTAAGAGTAGTACAAAACATGGCAGACGATTTCCCCACGAGCTGGTACAACCAAAGAAATCTTTGCTTACTGCATATCAACAGGAAAAATTAGGATAATTGGCAGCAAGTCAAAATACACACAATCTGAGCGAAACTGGATTCAGTGAGAGGGCCAGCAAATTTCATGCCAGTATTGTTTTCTGCATATATAAGAATGGTAGATAACTCTGCTACATATAGCAATGAGAAAGGGTCCTGAATTTTAGTTTCAGATTGCATTACTATACAATGCAATGAATATGAATATTGTAACTGAGTTATAAGCAAAGCTAATATTCCAAACTTCTGCAATGTTTTTATTGTTAATGTTTATGAGCAGAATATTTATTATACAGTTCATCTGTGGTTATACTTTTATATTTTAACTAGAGTGAAATTTTTTTGTTCATGTTGCAGATACAAGCATGGTTTCTTTTTACAACTTTCAAATGTAAGCAATTATTTTAATTTTTTAAACTTACCTACTTAGTTCAGGTCAAAGGAAGAAATTATACCCTTCAGTCTGACAAGAGGGTAGATTCATTGAAAGAAATGAAATGTAGAAACTTAGGGTTAGGTTTCTTCTTTGCCAACAACATTTCTGGAGGATGCGACAAGCCATTTTGCACATATAACATTAACAAAATAAGGAAGCATTAATAGCACATTAGAAAAAAGTGAAAAAAATGCTTATGCTCTTTAGTTCCAGTTTTGGAAGGATGTTCCCTCTCAGCAAACTAAATAAATTATAAAATCAGTAGATCAGAAGGATCATGCTATGCAAGAATTTAAATGTATTGACCTCTTTTAAAGTTTTGATCCCTGTTGTAATTATGGAACAACTGCAAACACCTATTTTATAAACTATGGCTCAAATATTTAATGACAAACATCCCTTGGATGCAGAATAAACCATGATATTAATTTAGTAATATGTTTAGAAAGTCCTTCCAAACTGGAAGCCTCAAATTGGGTCCACCTTCAGTTCTTAAAGTTCTTAAACCAGCACAGCCAAGTAACCTACTTATGTGCTTATCAAATCACTGATCATCAAACATTATCCATTTTCCAGTATCAAATCAAAAAGTTGACATTCCCACTGTAATTCGTCACATGTGAAAAACAGATGAGCAAATATTTGTTGGCCAAATTCTGGTGGGAGAACCAGTAAATCAGCTAGTATTGCTGGGAACTAATCCCAGCAATACTAGCTTCTAGCAGCCAACAAGACTCACATTGCCTTTCCAATCAGGTAAAGGCAAGATACAGTTTGTGAAGTATTGCAGAACACGGTAATATTCCTTATTTAGTTTATTATTATATATTATAACTTGACTATCTGGAATCCTGACCTTGATGAAAAGGATAGGCTTCTGTAGAAGAAGGAATGGCAGAAATTGGGGGCAGAGTTAAAGAATGCTCAGTTTAGAATCCCTACGTAGCCAACTAGCAAACTAAGTCCAAGCCCCTTGAGTGCCATTGATTTTTATCTAAGCAAATGCTGACAACAGGTAGTCCTTGACTTACAACAGTTCATTTAGTGACTGTTCAAAGTTACAATGTCATTGAAAAAAGTGACATGACTGTTTTTCACACTTAAAACCATTCTGGCATTCCCATGGTTATATGATCAAGATTCAGACGCTTGGCAACTGACTCCTATTTATGATGGTTGCAGTGTCCCAGAGTCATGTGATCAGCTTTGGTGCATGTCTGACAAAGTCAATGGGGAGTCCAGATTCACTTAACAACCATGTTACAAATTAACAACTGTAGTGATTCACTTAACAACTGTCTCACTTGGCAACAAAAAATTTTGGGCTCAGTTGAGGTCATAAGCCAAGGACTACCTGTATTAGTTGTGAAGATCCTTATGCATAGGCTTTTAGCAATAAATTAGCTTAATTGAACCTTCCCTTGTGCACCTGGTCTTTTGTGCCTGACAGTTCCCTAGATCATGTTTCAACTTTAAAAATTGTGGACTTCAACTCCCAGAATACCCCAGCTGCTGAAATTGAGAAACAGTGCTCTGGAATACTGAATAATCAGCTTCTTCTTCTGCAAAGAAAACAGCAGATGCTTTATTTGCGTGCTACTCATGCTTACTGTTCTGGGATATGGAACAGAATGTCCTAGTGCTTTTTTCCCTGGTATGTAACATCTGGATTACGGGTGCAGCATATAATTAACAATAACATATTCGGACTATATGTCCCTGTAACCAGCTTGTATATCAAAAAAAGGCCTTCAAATATTGTTGAATCTTCTTATCCCAAGAATAAGCCCTATAAATATGCTTTAACAAATGAAACTACATCATTTGTTATTGATGTGGTTTTTATTTTCTATTCAGAAAGTGAATGTTACTCATGTTTATTTAATTTGCTTTTAATCCATTTTCCCACTTTATGAAGCAAATTAATTTCTTTTCAGTTTGCTTTCAAATTATTTTGCTTTGGGATAGCAAGTTATCTATCATTACTTTCGATGATGGTTTGAACCTGTCATTTCCCAAAGAAGAATAGTATTCAATAACAGTCCATCCATTCTTTAATGGCAAAGAGAGACATGAGGTTGTTGACTGATCACCCTATTAAGGCTCAGTGCAACAGGGAACTTCTGTTTGAAAGTAGCAATTGTCACTCAGAAAAAGCTGCAATCCAAAATCCTCTCTTTTACTGGGCACTGGACACAACAATTGGAATGGACATTTGACACTCATCTCCATGATCCTGCCCTCTGGAGAAAGTGTCAAAGTGAGAAGGATGTATTTATTTATATTTACATTTAGATTAGTATCTTGACTTTCTTCTAAGACCGTGATGGCAAACTTATGGCACGCATGCTGGAAGTGGCACGTAGAATCATCTCCGCTGGCACACGAGCTGTCGACCCAGAGCAGGTCCACTGTGCAGGCACAGGTGCCACCCACCCACCAGCTGATCATCAGGTATCTGGAGTGCATTTGTGTGTGTGTGTGCAGACGCATGCATGCATGCGCAGAAATGGTGCGCGTGGGGGGTTCTCACATGCATGCGCAGAAACATGGGGTGCACATGGGCAGGAGGTGGGGGGTGCATGCATTGCCTTATGGGTCCTGGCACGCATGTGCACGTGCACACTTTTGTCACGCAAAGACTGGGCGTTGGTTCTTACTTGACACGCCATTTCTCTTCGAGCTGTTCGGATCATCCAGAGAGTGGGTGGAGCTTCAGTCTCTGCTGTCGTTAGGCTGAGCTTAATTTCTGAGGAACGCTCCTCCTTCCATCACGTGGCTCGTTACTGCGTTCCCCAGTTTATGCGAAGACGAGAGGAAAACAGGAATTCGTGCTCTCATCTTACTAGACTTAAAGTGCATTGGCCAAAACAAAACCCCGCCAGACGGTGAAAGAAAAGGGAGGGGCTGGATGATCCTCACAGCTCAAAGAGAAATGGCGTGTCAGGTAAGAACCAACGCCCATTCTCCTTAGAGCTGTTTGGATCGTCCAGAGAGTGGACATACCAAAATTGGGGCCTGTCCTAAAGGAGGGACACCGTCTGGTCTCTAGACTTCTCAGGTTCCCTGAGTACCCTCTGAAGGACCCTTCTACCGAAAGAAGCCTCCGCTGAGGCATACCTGTCAATTTTGTAATGCCTAATGAAGGGCGACGGGGAGACCCATGTTGCTGCCTGGCAAATGTCTAGTATTGGGGCCTGGGTAGCCCAGGAGGCTGAAGTTGCCGCACTCCTGGTGGAGTGAGCTGTGATACCCCTGGGCACTTGGAGGGCCTAAGCCTGGTATGCCTTGGAAATGGCCACCCTTATCCAGCGGCCTATGGTGGTTGAAGGTATTTTGAGCCCTTGTGACTTTGGTTGGAAGGAGATAAACAGGGCCTCAGATTTATGGAAGGTCTGAGTACGTTTAATATAGATCCGCAAAGCACGTCTGACATCTAGAGTGTGCCATAGTCTCTCCCTTTCATGAGTTGGCCTGGGGCAAAAGTTGGGGAGGATAAGTTCTTGAGCCCTGTGGAAAACCGAATTAATCTTGGGTAAAAAGGAAGGGTCCAGTCAGAGGACCACCCGGTCAGGATGGAAGATGCAAAGGTCTTTCTTAACAGTTAGAACAGCGATCTCTGAAGTCCTACGGGCTGATTTAATTGCTGCCAGGAACACTACTTTGTAGGATAGGAACCTCTCTTAGGGGTTCGAAGGGTGGCTTAGTGAGAGAAGTCAGGACTCTATTGAGGTCCAGGTCAGATACCGGTGGAGGGACTGTGGACGTAAGTTTGTGGCCCCTTTCAGAAAGGCTTGGATGCAGGGATGGTGAGAGAGGGAACTGACACCCTCATAGGAAATGACAGTGGATAAGGCTGCCACCTGACGCCTTAGTGTGTTGGGAGACAGTCCCTTGCTGAGACCCTCTTGGAGAAAGTTGAGAATTTGGGCAATAGAAGGGTCAGTTGGGTCAATGAGGAGATTGGCACATCATTTGCGGAAAGTGGCCCAGGTGGCGTCGTAAATCTTTCTAGTGGAGGGATGCCTGGCTGCTAAAATGGTATCAATGACTTCGTGAGAGAAATTTTCCCTCTTCAGACATTCCCGCTCAACCTCCAGACAGCTATTTGGAGCCATTGGGGGTCCGGGTGAAGAAGGGGGCCTTGAGACAGGGAGATTCTGTCTGCTGGGATCCTCCAGGGAGGGGCTACAGATAGGCTGCAGAGGTCCGCGAATCAAGAGCGATGGGGCCAATAAGGAGCTACAAGAAGCAGTTCCGCCCTCTTGTGGAGTACTTTTTGAAGGACTCTGGGCACCAGCGCCAGAGGAGGGAAGGTGTAAAGGAGGCCCGAGGGCCACGGGCATCGAAGGGCATTGTGGTCCTCCGCCCCTAGGGATGGGAATCTGGAAACGAACCTTGGAAGTTGGACATTGGAAGTGGACATTGGAGGCCGGGACATGTTGCTTAAGCTGGCAAAGCCAGCGAATGGACAACCTGATGAAGAAGGAAGCAGCCATGGCTAATCTGATCACCCATGCATCCAACTGGTGAGCTCGTTGTAAGGCCAATTCCAACCGTTTCTCCTCCGGCCTCAGGGCCTCTAAGGGGTCGCTGAGGGTGGAGGAAGAGGCCAGGCCCACGATGGGCTCATCAACCTCCGGGGTGCCCAGTAGGTTGGAAAGCTCTGGGTCCAGGTTGAAGAACCTTTTGTCATGGGCCGGAGGCGGGGCAGCTGAGGAGGCAAGTTGCTTGGATACCAGGTCCAGGAAGATGGGAGGGGGTTGGGATGACCTCGGCTTCCACCACAGGCTGTTTAAAAATGGAGTCCTCTGGTCCTTCCGGAACAAGAGGAGCGGGATCAGAGGGGTTCTGAGTAGTTAGACCCGAGATATTCCTGGCTTTGAATAGGAGGGACTTGAATAGCTGGGGCTTAAAAAGCCCCACAAAGGCGGGTTGGTCGGGACTAAGACCTTCGTCCTTGGACATCTCTGCCTCTGATGGTTCTGAGCCAGAAATGGGTTCACTGTATTGTAAGGACCCCAAATCAAACTGTTCCTCCTCCTCCTCCCTGACCGGGGGGAAAACCTCCCCTTGAAGAGGTACCTGATCCTGGGACAGTTCCGGTATGAGTGGGAATGATCTTAAGGATTCGGTAGCCGGTGGAGGCAGACCAGGCCTAGCCACCTGTTGGAGTCCTTCCGCAATTCCTTGGCAGATAGCCAACTCCATCCAGGCTCTCAGTTGCTCCGGAACCTCCTGAATGAGAGGTTGCTCCTGGCGCAGGCCGGCGGCTGTGGGTGTGAAGGTAGCCTCTTGTGTTCATCTGGCTGGTGTTCCAGGGGCCTGGTGACCTTGAGAGAGTGAGCTGTGCCTGGATAGGCAGGAAAGGGCTAAAGGGGGGGGTAGACCAGAGGTAGGAGTGGCTGGTGCGGGAGGCACTAAGCCTGCCTGTCTGGTACGTTTGTCTATTTCTTTTTCTAGCGCCTTATGGCATCTTAGGGCGTCCCTTTGGGAGGCTTTGGAAGACTCCTGAGTCTGCCTGCACAGATGATGAGTTTTTGACTTGGCCTTTAAAGAAGGGCCACTTGAAGGATTGCCTTCTGCCATTTTTAGATAATTGAGGAAGATAAGGATCAAATGGGAGGCGGTTGGCGTGCCTAGGGGTTGACCTAGAACAAAGGCCGGGAGCCCTGGGAAATTCTTTTACGCCCCCCGTTTCTTATTCGTTTATTTCTTTTATTTTTATTTTGTGTGTATATGTCTATTTCCTCTTCCTCCTATTATTATTATTATTTTGTAAACTTATTCAATTAATCCACCGTTCTCTGTCTCTTAATTTTCCTCTGATCTTGAAATTGTTGAAGGTCTTTTGTCCTTTTTTTTTTCTTTTTGAATCAGCGAGGCTGATCAAGTTGATCAAGGCACGACAGAAGCCTTAAGGGCGAAGCCAAGCCTATACCAGACTGCCTTCCCAGAAGGAACCGAGCGGAAGTGGTGAGTAGTAACTGCGGCCGCTACGGCTGGCTGCGGGGGAAGCCAACAAAAGGAGGTAGTAAAACAAGCCTCCAACAGAATAAAACAAATTCGAAGTTTAAATCGATTCTGAGCAGGCCTGCCAGTCCTGCTACTTTAATCTAGCACGTTGCAGCGATCGGAGAGATAATGAAGGAGAAAACAAAATGGCGCCCGGCCACAAGGCAGCGCTCAAAATGGCTACATGGACATGCAGGGCCCTTCTGCAGCGACCAGGAGACTCCCCAGGGGCAATCCAAGGTCCCCAGGGGAAGGACAGAGAGACAGGGACCAAAAAGAATTCAAACAGCAGAAAAAACGGAGTTCTTCTGGGGGGGGGGGAACGGAACGAAAATGGAGCGTTTTAAAGAAGCGGAAGAAAAAACGGCAGTAAGGCAATGGAAAGAGGTGGGGGGGGCAGCTTGTGAAGGTTTGCTAGCCTTCCCACTGGCACCCCCTGGGGCCAGGAGAGCCTCCCAGGGGACTCTAGAAATTAAAAAAGGAACCAACTGCGCAGGGTTAAATGAGAAAACAATTAAATGAATTAAATACAACCTGGAGAAGAAAGAATAACAAACCAAATAGGGCTTTCCTGAAATGGCCAAGAGCACATCCAAAAACTGCCTACTCTGCATGAAGGCTGAGCATAAACTGGGGAACGCGGTAACGAGCCACGTGATGGAAGGAGGAACGTTCCTCAGAAATTAAGCTCGGTCTACGACAGCAGAGACTGAAGCTCCACCCACTCTCTGGATGATCCAAACAGCTCTAAGGAGAAATAAAGGTTCGCCATCACTGTTCTAGGAACTCTCCCTTCTTATTGTTGGCCCACTAGGTAGACCAGACCACGAAATCAACTCCACAGAAAACTTTTATTGCAATTGGTTATAAAAACAGAACCTTGAAACTGTGGTTTGCTGTTCTTTTTCTTTATTCTTATAGTTCAGAGGTGTCTATCTGATTCATTTCCAAACATGATCTTGATTTCTAGAGTCTAGACTGTTTTCCTCCTTGTTGCTTTGCCAATGGAACTTCCATATCTAGGTCGTTTTCCTTATGGTCTATACTTCCTCACAACAACAATCCTGCAGACAGGTTTTGCTAAGAGAGTGAACTTGCAAAACATCACCAATTAAGGTATTGATTTAGGACTAGGAAGATCTGGAGATCTAAACCTGGGTCTGGCCAGTGTGAATGCAACATGTTAACTACGTATAGCACACAGGTTCTGGCATGTGCCACCATAGTGACCAAACAAAAGGGTTTCAATTTGTAATCTTGAAGTTTGCATGTGCATATTTTTAAGGCAGCAGGGATTGTCGGTGTGAAACTGATAGAGGATATAAGGCACTGAGTTATTAGACAGTGACAGAACATGGCTTGAGATATTTCTGCTCACTTGAAGGTCAGGAAGAGCTTATTCTTACTGCCTATGCCACATTCTGAGCAGTGTCTACCTGTAGCGTTCTGCTAGGATTATTACTTCAAATCAGTCATTCAGTCTCTGCTCCACTCAAATGTGAAATTTGAAGGACTTGGCTGGGGGAAGACTAGGGGATCTGGAATCCACCACAATTCAAAACATCTGCACTTGACATAAGAATGGTTTGTATTTAGGAAACTCCAATTTTATGAGACAGCATGGTGTACTGTTTGGGAGTGATGGGAGCTTTACTTCAACAAACATGAAAGGTGCTATGTTAGGAAAGGGCACCTAGGAAGAAAGCAGTATATCTTTTGTAGAAGCTGTCTTAGCTTTCTCCACTTAGATATATGTACAGACAACATATGCATCTGTTGATGCCTTTAAGAATGTCTGGGCTCAAGATATAAATTTCTTCCATAAGAATCTTTCCATGCTTTCTGATCTTAAAAGCTCTTTGATTTAAGCTCTTTCCTCTGAGAATTTTTTTTTCTGTTCTCCTTTTTTCTGCTATTTTTCTTAATAAGCTTTTTAACTCTGCCCAGCTTTGCTTTTGGTTCAGCTTAATTTCTTAGTCTTTATACATTAATTACATGTTTTTCATGTTGCAACTGTTAGCTGCTAGTGGGCTATCCAGGTAGTTCTCAACTTATAACCGTTCATTTAATGATTGTCTTAAGTTACAATGGAATTGGAAAAAATGACTTATGACCATTGTTCGCGCTTATGGCCCTTGCAGCCTCTCCATGGTTATGTGAACAAAGTTTGGGCATGTGGGAACTGGTGATGTATTTATTATGGACTGTTGCAGTTTCTCAGAGTTATGTGATTCCCTTTTGAAACCTTCTGACAACCAAGTCAATGGGGAAGTAACAACTGTGTTACACACTTAACAACTGCAGTGATTCACCTAACAACGGTGGAAAGAAAGGCCATAAAATGGAGCAAAATTCACTTAACAATTTATTTTACTTAGCACCATAAACTTTGGGCTCAGTTGTGGTTGTAAGTCGAAAACTATCTGTATTAGAATGTTAGCAGTAAGGGAAATATTAGGGGAGCTGAATGAGAGGAAAAGGAGAGATGGCTGTATTCAGTCAGTTTCTATAAAAAATTCATTAGTATAATGTGTTGCCAATTGAAACATATGAGCAATCTTGGATAAAGAAGAGATAAAAAAAAACTTTTAGCCATAATTAGCTTACAATCAGAGTCATTTCAAAGTAAAATCTAGAAGTCTTTTGCCTCGTTTATGGACAGCAGCATGGAAGCCCCTTAGAGCAATGTCTATACCTGATTAGCCACAATATGAACAAGGCCAAATGGAAAGGATTGAGCAGGCTATGTACCTGGCACTCAGAAGATATTAAGGGCTCTGTTACTTGGCTTTACTATTAGTTGATTGTTTATCATTGCAACTATGTGCATTTGTTTTTATTCTTCCAATGTTTTCAATTGTTTTATCATTTTAGAATTGTAAGCCACACAGTCACTTGGCTGAGTTGGGAAACTATAGAAATTGAATAAATAGAATAAATAATAAATTAATTAACCATGGTGGTTGGTATTGGCTCTACAGCATCCCTTTACACTGCACTGAAGTGGCTATCATTTTGCATGCATGCGAAAGACAGTCAACTATTGGAATTATTAAGGAATGTATAGAAAAGCCCATCTTTACATACAATCCTGCAAAGAGGTATGTATGAGATTAATGGAAAAAAACAAATGTATGTGAATACAATAGTGTCTCAATGTTCTCATCTTCAAAGTATTGGCTTTTAGGTAATTCTGTTTTTTTTAGTTCATCACTATAGCTACTTTTCTGGTAAGTGTACTTTACAAAGGACTGATTTCATTTTCCACTTAGCTAATAGGTTTACCGATCATGCTAATATATTTAGTATGTCAAATGTCTCATTGTTCCACGTCTCTAAAGCAGATCTGCAAGACAGAACACATCTTTTTTAAAATCATAGCATAGAGACATAAACAGAGGGAAATGTGCTACAATATCCTATCTAGGAGATCTAGTCTGTTGGTGTTTGAATAAAAATTGAATTTAGGGCATCTTGGAGCACAGTTTACTTTTAGTTATCACATTAAGTTAAGATATCATGCAGTATTTATATGAATATATGTGAATGCTGCCAGTCTTGTACTAAGAAATGAATGACCCGGTTATAAAACAGGCCAGAATATTAAAGGCTATGTTCCATAATAAATGCTGTTGTTCCTTGTTTTTGTTTTTTTTACTTTATTCATTTCCTTTCCTAGAAATGCCAAATGAGGGAGAACAAATGGCTGATTGTCACTGCCAATTGCTCTAAACTATTTAATTTGGGCTTAACATGTTACGCGTGCATAGTAACTGTAGTCTTTGAATCATGATTTTGGATTTATGTTATATAAGCCAGCCAATTATTCAGTAATTCATTATTCAGAAATTGTGACTCAATGAACCCAACCAACTATGGTTCATTCACCAAACCATGGTTAAACATAATATAATTTAGCATACTGTGCTAAACCAGATTATGTCGACTCAGAAATCATAAGAAAAAAGAGTTCAGCATAACAAATTTAAATTTAATGAGAATAAAAAGTGTGCTGCTAACAGTTCAGAAGGAATAGTTCTTATTCATCTTATATAGATGTTAATAAAAGCCATGCAAATTTTTCACTATAAATACTAACCCCCCCATGCTATATTTAATCTGGTGTATCTCATTGGTATTTAAAGGCCAACACATTTATCATTAATTGCAACACACTTCACACAAAAAAAAAGGCATTGAGGAAAACATTCCATCCATAACGAAATTTATCCAATACGCAAAAAAAGAAGAAAATGGAATCAAAACATTTTGAATGACTGACATGCACAAACTTGGGACAAAAAAAAAATCTTAATTCGCATAACAAACATTCTCAAACAACTGGCTTTGAACACTTTTGCTATCAAACATTTCAAGAAAATAGAAATTACTTACTTCAAGTCTTGTTGGCTTGTTTTTTTTATAACCCTAGCTTATTTTTCTTAATTATAGAAAAAAATCTTTCACAAAAGAAAGAAACCGCACTATTCTAAAACATTTAAATCCAGTGAACTAAGTTAGACTTCAGAAGAGACTGCAGCATCAACAAAAAATTATCTCAAATCAAATATTTAAGTCTAAGTGACACATCATGTAAGAAGTTACTAGCAATATAGGCTCTGAAAGTATATCTGTGACTGGTCAAGAAGATTCAGTGCCAGATGAATTTAGAAAGGTGCTTTCCGATAGTGTGTGCGCACCAAATAGAGGTCATGTGCAAAAGTTATATTCCAGGAACTAAAAGTCTGGGCCAAAACATTAATGCAAAAACCTTCCTTTCAAATGTTGTCCAGCATCTGAAACTCTCAATAGAACAATTCTCTGGTTTAGCATTTCTATCCATCATTGGAATTCCTTCACAGACAACTATAGGCTCCCAAACCTTAGCCAAATGCAGGGTGGTAGCTTCACACAGGACCAACCTTTTAAGGGCTGAACACTGGAGCTTTGATACCAGCTAATCTACCATAAATAGCTCTTGAAATGCAGAAGGATCAGGTCAGCTGTTATAACAGTCCTAGTCTCCAGCAAGTTCAAATCCTATTCCTCTGCCAAAATTTGCAATCTTAGTCTTTATTTCAAATGTGGGTGCACTTCTCCACTCTCCAAACAAAAAGTGAGGTGGGTGGGATAAATATCCTAATAAACAAAAATGGGAGAGTCAATTGCAGGAAAGAGATTAACAAGAGGAAAATGCCTCTCGGAAAGAAAAAGATGCATATCTGGTCTACATCATTTCAGTAAACAGTTTAATACTTTTGGATCAGAGTGATGTCTATTAAGTCACTTCTTCATCAGATTAATAGAAAATGGCTAATTCTTCCCCCTTCCTATAGAATGCAGGGCGAAAAGATTCACTGTGTTGCAGAAAGCACCCCACAGTTTAAGAGGCAGCTTAGTCACTAAAATCATTATTGGTAAGGGAAAAAATAACCAGACAGCTGAATAGGAAAGAAAACTCCTTTGATTAATTCAGAGATACCCATGCCAAATTAAATACATATAGATCTTAAGGGACACTTGTTATCCTTTGCAGTAAAAAGTTTAAGAAATACTGATGTTTCAAAAAGCATACAGTAATTCTATGTTTCTATAGGATAAATCAGTTCAAGTCAGGGAATTTAATTTATTCAACCTTCATAGAAATAACAACAATTATACTAGTAGTGTTTTCTTGTATTTATTAATACAATTTGTAGAGGTAAAGGTAACTAGGTACAAGATGGATCACCATTAATTAATAGCTTCTTGGGAAGAATATTAGGAACTACAACTTCATTATTTATAATTATTAATTTGTTAAACTTAATAATATTATTATCATTTATACAGGAACTCATTAAGCATCCCATTTTCCCCCACAACAATCTTGTCAGGTAGGATGGGCCAAGAGTGACAAGCGCAAAGTGAATGTTGAAGAGGCTACTAAAAGTCATTCCTATTCCCTTTCTTACCATAACTTCCAGGTTCCTTGAAGACAATGACATAACATTAACAGAATAATCTTTAAATGTATTATTTAAAACTAAGTGTTACTTAAAACAGAGCTCAGAGAGACATTCTTCCAAGCAACTGTGCTTAGAATTGCAACCTTACCCACCATTATCCTACTGAATATTATGCACTTATTCTTAAGTAACTCTGTAAAACTGAGTGCTGGAACAATAGTCGTGTAAGCAAATGTAAGGAAAACAAAACAAGTATATTAGAACCAAAGAGTTTAATTAGGTCTAAGTGCCATCTTCAGAAGAATCCCTCCTAAAGCAAGCATAAAATTATGTCTTTGTTCACAGCTATCCAGCAAATGTGAATTCTTCGTGACCATTTAACCAGAGCAACATTTACTCACAACACACCCTCTGCATAGTTTTGAAGAAGTCATTTGAAATGTTTCTAGTAACCCAAGTTGCTATTACAAGCAACCCAAGTTGCTATCCCCTTCATTTATTTGTTTCTTTTAAGTATGCAGGGTTAAATTTTAAAAAAAAGTTTTCATAGCCACCCAATAACCTGTATCATGGGGTTTGCAACATCCACCAGACTTCACAGCGTGCTGTTAAAATTTCCCTTATGCCACACACTGCTTCTTTGGAATTTCTCCATGCTTAGCACAGATGACTCTCTGTGAAATAAATCAGAGCCACGGCTTGATCTGAGAGATTGCTCCTGCCTGCCTGCCAATACCTCCCATCTCACTTCTAGCTCCATTAAAAATGGCATATTGCAGGGATTGAAGGTCCCCCACAAGGATTTCACATGACATGCTCCACAGATACTTTTTAAGCCAATCACACACTAATTAGGGTGTAGGCACGGATTTCCTTAAGAGAGCAATTGTAATGAGCACATTTGCTTCCTTCCCCCCGCCCGGTAAAAATCTTACCCGTTTCCATTGTTAAGATCATAATTCCACTTCTTTCTCTCTCTCTTTCTCTCTCTTTCACCCTCTCACTTTCAGGGTCAAGCTTTCCTTATCCAGGGCATGTGAGTGATTCAGAGACACAGCTTCGCTTTGTTTGAGCTTATATCTTCTGCCTCACTCTCCCCTCCTCCCTTTGGTGTGAGGAGGGTGGAGGAGAGAAAGGAGGAAAACACTGCCTGTACCCTCGCGGCCAGGCCATCTCGATTGGCTCATTCACAAACAATTCTAATAAGCACATTCATGTTTCCCCGAGAGCTTGAAATGATCCAGAGAGGCATTTTTGGACTGCCTTGTTCGCAACTTGTGGAGCTAGAAGTTAAACTGCATAGCCAACAATTGTCTTTCAAGCAGCTTCTCTCCAGAAGGGTTAACCACTGACTGAACACAAAACTTTGTACTTAGCCAACACTACCTAGACAGAGCTGCCACCCCATTCAGGAGAATGCCGTCATCTCTTTTAGGAGAGGGTTTAATATTGTAAACTTGCTCAGGAAGCTTTAAAATGGTACCTACGGGCATCATGGGCAGTGTCTAATTTGAGATTGGACTTAGGCCCAGAACCAGCTTTCTTTGTCAAGACTTGGCTTTGGCACACAACCTATAATCAATGTTTCCTCAAGAATGTTTGGCAGAGGAGATTTTGCTGTGAGTACTTTATCTGTTTACAGAGGTTGAGATGAGGCAAAAGGGATGTGGTTGATATGATTTTCCATCTTTCAGGATTTGGGGGAAGAGATGAGTGCTATTTTTCTGCCTTGTGTGTGGGAAACTTAGCAGACAACATCCCCTGGATGACCTTTGAAATATTAATCATCAGACCTGCTTACTATTTGAATAAGAGACCACCGAGAAACAAAAAGCTGCATAGTAAAGCTGGAAGAGAGAAAAAAAATTCCAGAAAACAATTACCAACTTCTTCATTGTTGCCAAGAATACGTGAACCAGTTGACTTGCTTTTTTACTTTTTAAGTTTCTTAGTTTTTACCATGTCAGTCATGGTAAGAATTAAGATGCGATGTCATTTTCAGCAGTTGTTCTGTAGAAATTTGGGGAAGGGAGAAATGCAAGGGATGGGAACTCCAAGGCCGAGAAATAAAGAACATTCCATGACTCTTACTAGGTACTGAAGGTGATTCTTTTTGGAAAACAGATTGATTCTCATACACAAACAAGACTACCGACACACATTATAGGATATTCTAAAAGCCTAACATACAGTACACAACTTTTCAGTTGTATGGAAACAGTATATCCCGTTTAAATTTTTGACTGATCCAATATATATATTAATTTATTTACTTATTTCATTCAAAAATTTATTTATTTACCACCTTTATTATTTTATAAAATAAATCAAGGTGGCAAATACTGATAGTCCTCAAGTTATGACCACAGCTAAGCCCAAAATGTATGCTGATGAGTAAAACATTTGTTAAGTGAGTTTGCCGCATTTTACAACTTTTCTTGCCATGCATGTTAAGTGAATCATTGCATTTGTTTTATAACATGGTTGTTAAGCGAATCTGGCTTCCCCATTGATTTTGCTCGTCAGAAGGTTGCAAAAGCTGATCACATGACCCTGGGACTGTTTATAACCGTCATAAATGTGTCAGCTGCCAATCACCTGAATTTTGATCATGTGACTGTGGGGTTGCTGCCGCAGTTGTAAGTGTGAACAAGTCCCTTTTTTCAAGTGCTTTTGTAACTTTGAACTGTCACTAAATGAACTGCTGTAAGTTGGGGACTATCTGTACACATAATACTCCTTCTCCTCCCCAGAAGAAGAGTTGGGCTGAGAGAGAACCATTTTATTTTATTTTTTATGCCTCCAATAACTTGCAATAGTTACTGCTATCAGTATTATGAGTAGAAACAACAACAGCAATAATATTAACGGTCATTATGAACAGAATTATTAATTTTTAATGAGTAACATCTTTTTTTTTGTCCAGATGGGAAACAGGTCCATAAAAGATAGCTTTGACATGAAAACTAAGTCTTCTTAGGTGGAATACTCTTAAACTAATTATAGGTCTCTCCAAGTTTTCCATTTTCTTACAACTTCAGAATTTTTCCAATATCAATGTTACAGCTTTATCTGTATTTATTGAATGCAATTTGAAAGTATTTGGGAACAATCTATATAACAAAGCAAGGCCAAATTGAGCAGACAGCAAATACATACTGTTATGCTGAGACATTGTAATTATTACTATATGTAGCTACCCTAACATTACAGAAAATTTTTAGGAAATACTTCCATTGCTTCTCATTGTGAAATATGCTATACTGATAAAGAAAAATAGAAGGGCACCTTATTTTATGTTTCAGATTCCTTGCCTGAAAGCCAGAACTCATTCTTTAGTAGTCTGTCTATACTATAGGGTAAAACTCTGTATAGTCCTTTCCATATTACTGTATTCATTAGTGAAGCTCCACTAATAAATTCAATAATTAGCAGTGAAAATATCCAGTCTATTGAGAAGAAAGTAGGACAAGGCTATCAAACTCACAATCCGTGGGCCAGATGTGTCACACTCTGGCGAAGCCCAGTTTAGCGAAGGGGAAAAAAGTTGCAATATGTCATGTGACCACGTGAGTTTGAAGTAGGACAAAACCTTGCATTATATGATCAATACAGGTAGTATTTGGCTTAGAACTGTAATGAAGCCTGCCCATCATGGACATAAGGCATGAAGGTACTAAAATGATTTTGGCAGCAGTCGCTAAGTGAACCACAGCACTTGTTAAGTGAATGTTGCGGTCATTAAGCAAACCGATGGTTTAGCATGGGTATCTGGTTTTCCCAAAAAACTGGAATTTAGATTTTCAACAAAATCAATGTAAACTGTGGTCATGTGACTGCGGGACAGACACCCAAAATGAGGTCATGTTGCCAAGCCACCCAAACTTCGGTCACATGACTGTGGGAAGGCACGTGAACTTCAAATCTGGGACATAAATAGCCTCCAAATATATCCATTGTAACTTTGAATAGTCACTAAGTGACCAGTTGTAAGTCAAGGACTACCTCACTCCATGGTCATAGTTATTATATGACCTATAGGTCAATTTTTATAACTGTCTATTTGGTTCAAGAACTGAATTAATAAAGCAATGAATCTTCCTTCCTGATATATTCAAGAGGTAAGTCTATAGACAAAATTGTTACGTTTAACGTTTGAGGTCTGTTGCTTCTAAAAGCACTTTGTTAAGAACTCACCTTAATAGTTGACTGCCCAGAGCACAGCTGATCAACACTGACTCTCTGGAGAATTTTTCTGTCAGAAACTACTTTTCCCTAAAGGAAATAAAAAGGATATGATCATTAAAGGGACCATCAAGTCAAATGAAATAATTATTGCCTGTTTGAACTTAAGGGGTGCCTAATGCAAAGCTTTGTTAATGTCCCATCATACAATGGAGCTACCTGTGATCACAGTAAGGCAGGGGTGTCAATGCGTGCAGGCCAAATCCGGCCTGTGGGGTGCTTTAAATCTGGATCACAGGGCTGGCCTGGAAATAGCAAAGGATCGGCTGCGGTCCTCTGCTAGCAAAAATGTGGCACAGGATGGATGCCTCCTTCAAGCACCATGATGGCCAAAATGGGCCATCCTGCAACCCATTTTGGCCAGCAAAGTGCTGCAGAAAAGCGCCCAGGCTGAAAACTGGGTGCGTGGGGGCTGTGCGTACCCCCCCATGCCCTATTTTGGCCAGCATAGTGTGCTGAAGGAGGCGTCCAACCTGTCTTATCTCCCCTGGCCAGTCCGCAGAGGAGAACTACAATGCTGATCTGGCTCTCTAAAAAATCCAGTTTGACACCCCTAACAATCAGGAGTAGATTTAACAAATGTTAGGAAAACATTTTAAGAGATAATTTAAGCACCTTACAACATCATCTGAAATTTTATGAATGTAAAGAACAATGCATGATGTTGAAGTCCTCAACAGATAGGGTTAAAGGTGATGAAAGATAGTTAATCTGAAAGATTAACAGTTTGATGCTGAGAGAACATGAGATCATGCTAATAAAAGCAACATGAATATATAACCAAACCTTTCTGAATTCTGAACTAAGATTGTAGAGCTCAAACAGAGAACATGACTCCAGATAAGATTAATGTGCACAGATTCTGTCATAGATTCAGGCATGGGTAGAATGAATGGAGACAGTCTTAGTTGGTGAACTTTCAACTTTTTACTGCATAGTGACTTCTAACTTGTATAACAACAACTCTACTTATATAGGTAATGCTAATGTTAAATAACCAATAGGAGCTTGTGAAATGCTACCTCCAGTACCAATAAGAGTCCTTCGTTAAGGGCCAATCAGATTCTCAGAACCCGACCAATCCGATCTAGCCGCTTAACACCCAATCGGAAGTGCAGGGCCAGAACCCTGCACTTTACCCCAAGCTTGCCTTTATTCAACTATTTACATACATAACACCCCTTCCCCCTGGCTTCACAATTAGTTTGTGACTATGTAGTCCTTTAAATAGGATGGTTGTCTCTTGGGTCTGTCAGATTTTCTTTGGACTGGCTGCGTGCAGTCCCGTTGAGGTAGGGTGTTGTTTTGTAGTGGCTCAGCTTCTTGTTCTGGTGTGATTTCCCTTGGAGCGTACGATTCTTCTTCCTGCTCCATTTCCGGGGTTTCACTTGATTCATCGCTTTCCTGGAACAGGTTTCCTGGCATATCGTCATCTTCTCTTCCTTCCCCCCCCTCAGTTTGGTCGTTGGGAAGGTGTTGGCTAGCAGTTATAAGTCGTGACCGTAATTGGTCAATATGTCTTTTCCATAGTCTCTCATCAATACATTTTACAATATAGGATCTGGGCCCAGTCTCGCGTATTATCGTTGGTTCAATCCAAACTGGGTCGCCCGATAAATTCCTTGCATAAACAGGGTACGGTAGCGTCCGCTGGATCCTGGAGGCTTCTCTGGCTCGTAAGCAGGGTGCAGTTGGTTGAGGCGGGAACAGAGTTTTCGCCCCATGAGAAGTTCAGCGGGAGTTCTGCCGGTTTCGCTGTGCAGAGTGATTTGTTGTAGAAGTAGAATGCGGTTTATTTTTTCGTCAAGATTATCATAGTCCATTTTTTGTAAAGTCTTTTTTACAAATTGTACCATGTGTTCCGCTCGGCCGTTGGTAGCAGGATGTGCAGGCGAGGTGAGCGCATGGCGGATGCCGTTGTCAGCAAGGTACTGTTCAAACATTAGCGCTGTAAGCTGTGGTCCGTTATCGGACACTAGGACGTCCGGCAATCCATGAGTTGCAAAGAGTCTATTGAGGACTTTAATTACTGCCTCGGAGGTTGTATTGGCCATCCGATGAATTTCTAACCAATTAGAGTATGCATCGACAGTCAACAGCAATGTCTGTCCTTTGATCGGCCTTGCGAAATCCAGGTGGATTCTGGACCAGGGTCCACGTGGCGTCTCCCATTCGGTCGGTGCAGCTTTTGGCGGTGCGTTGCTGGTTTGTTGGCACTTGGTGCAGGCCTTGACCCATTGCTCGATGTGTCGGTCCATGCCTGGCCACCACGCGTAGTGCCGTGCGAGAGCCTTCATTCGTACGATCCCGGGATGTCCTTTGTGCAGGATTTGTAACAGCGTTTTTTGGAGTCGTTCTGGGACGACGACTCTATCTCCCCAGATAACGCAGCCTTTTTGAGAAAAAAGTTCAGTTTGTCTTGTTTTAAATGGTGCGAAGTCATCTGGGATCTGGTCCAATGGCCATCCACGCTCTACCCAGCCTAAGACTCGTGCTAGGGTGTGGTCTCGTCTGGTCTCCCTCGCGATATCTCGAGCGGTCATAGCAGGCGAGTTGAGCGTTTCGATTTGTAACACCAATACTGTTGGTGCCGGATCGTCGAGGGTCTCTGGTAGCAGTGCTCTGCTGATGGGGAATGGCTTTCCCCGGTCGATGTAACAATCGATAATTATAAGCAGCTAGAAACTCTGACCAGCGAGTCATTCTTGGGGACAATATATAGGGAATTGGTTTGTCCCCAGCGATTATCCCCAGTAAAGGTTTGTGGTCAGTTACAATTGTAAATGTCCTTCCATATACATACTCATGGAATTTTTTTTACGGCTGACACAATTGCAAGAGCCTCCTTGTCTATTTGTCCATAGTTATGTTCTGCCTGGGATAGAGTCTTCGAAAAGTATGCAACGGGAGCCTCATTTCCATTAGGTAGCATATGGCTCAAAATAGCGCCCACCCCAAATGGTGAGGCATCACAAGTTATAACCAAGGGTAATGTTTCATTATATTACAGAATCAGATGTAAGTAAATCTTTTACATTTCTAAACGCTTTTTCTTCTCGGTAACCCCAAACCCATAATGCTTTCTTATCTAATAACCGGTGTAATGGTTCAGCCACAGTCGCCTTATGCGGTAAAAACACATTGTAGAAATTGATAAGGCCTAAAAATGCTTGAAGATCAGTTTTGTTACGAGGTCTGGGAGCATTCCTAATTGCCCTTAATTTACTCTCAGTTGGGTGAATACCCTGACTATCAATGCGATAACTTAGAAATTCAACACTGTCGGTATACAGATAACATTTATCCCTTTTTACTTTCAATCCCGCTTCTTGGAATTTTTTAAGCACACATTTTAAAAGATTCTGCAGAATTTTTTTACTAGGAGCTGCAATCAATACATCATCAAAATATGGAACCACGCCCTTGATTCCCTGTAACAATCGTTCCATTAAACTTTGGAATATTCCCGGGGCCACACTCACCCCGAACTGCAAACGGGTACATTTAAAAGCACCTCTGTGCGTTACTATCGTTTGGGCTTGGGCTGTTTTATCGTCCACGGGCAATTGTTGATAGGCTTGAGCTAAATCTAGCTTAGCGAAAACCTTTCCACCTCCCAGGGAATGAAGGAGGTGCTGCACCACCGGCACTGGATACGCGTTCTGTTGGAGGGCGTGGTTTAGAGTGGCCCGGTAGTCCCCACAGATTCGGATTGACCCATCTGGTTTAATGGGGGTTACAATAGGAGTTTCCCATGGGGAATGATCAATGGGTTGCAGTACCCCTTGTTTAATTAGTTTGTCAAGTTGTTCATCTATCTTGGCCTTAAGGGCGAACGGAACTCGACGGGGCTTTAAACAGATCGGGGCGATCTTAGGGTCGAGGCTGAACGAAATTGGGGTCTCCTTATACTCGCCCAGACGATCTGTGAAGACATCGCTGAATTCAGACATAAGATCCTCCTCCCACTCACAATCACCGACTCGGTTCACGCCGGCTAACTCGATGCCGAGTGGCGCAAACCATTGGAGGCCCAACAAACTAGGCCTGTCCCTATCGATGATCGTTAGAGGTAAGTATGCCGTATGCTTTTTAAACGAGACGTGGATTCGACAAGACCCGACCACAGGGATCCGATTCCCTTGATAATCTTTAAGGATAAGGCGTTGCATTCGAAGGTCTTGGCGTTGGATGGTAGGAATAAGCTGCTTTAATGTCTTCCACGACACCATCGAGAGGGACAATCCCGAATCGACCTCCATGTGGCAGGGTTGGTTCTCTATGGCTACTGTAACTCGAATCTTCTTTGCGTCCAGGGCCGAGGCGTGACCTATAGTGATAGTATGGTGAGCCTCTTCTTTCTGCAACGCTCGATATCTGTAGGAGTGGTTTGCTGGGTCTCACCTTACAGGACGGTTTCCTGCCGATTGGCGAAAGTTGGTTCCCTTTGAGGCTGGGCTTGGTCCCGGTAAATTGCGACAGACTCGACTGATGTGGCCTCGTTTCCCGCACTCATGGCAGAGTGCGTCGCGGAATTTGCAGTCTGCCCTGGGATGGTTTGCCCCGCAGCCAGCGCAAGGGCGTGAGGTTTTGGGACGAGGGTCCCGGTCGGAACGCAGTCGATGGACCCCTTCTTCGTCGCTGTCTGACGACGAAGAGAGGTCCTCGTAGTGCGTTGTTGCCAACTGCCCTTCTGAGCTGGGTGAGATGTCACCTGTCGGTGGGTTTGTGGGGTTCCAGCTTCACCGTAGCTGCGCCGCTGACTTTTTTGTTGCCTCAGTGGCGGTGGCTTCGGCGATGGCGTCAACAAGGCCGATGTCGCCCTTCGCCATTATCTTGCTCTGCACGTTTGGTGTATCTAATCTCAGAATTAGGCGGTCTCTCAATGCTTCATAAGTCTGCGAACCTGCAGAGGCCTCCCAAGTGCCGGAGGTCTGCCACGAAGTCAGCCACACTCTCTCCTTTTCGTTGGCTTCGTTGATAGAACTCGTGGCGTCTCACGAGTGTGGGTACGGTTGGCGCGTAATGGTCTCTCAGGAGAGGTTCGAGGTCGTCCCAGCTTATTGCTTTCACTTCTCGAGGCTTTGCGAGGGCTTTAGCCATTTTAAAGACAGCCGGGCCGCAGTACGTCAGGAACAGCGCCCGCTTCTTGGCTGGTGTGGCGTCCTTCAAGTTGTTCGTTTCAAAGAACATCTGAAAGTGATCCATGTAGGATTCCCAATCTTCTTGGGATGGATCGTACGGAGCGGGTGGAACGATGCCGCCGGACATGGCTTCCGTTGGTGGCGCCGTTTTTTACACGTGCTCTGTTTTTTCTTCCAAGTTCCTTAAGATCAGATGTCTCCAAATCCCGCCTTCGTCGCCAGTGTCATAGATTCAGGTATGGGTAAAATGAATGGAGACAGTCTTAGTTGGTGAACTTTCAACTCTTTATTGCATAGTGACTTCTAACTTGTATAACAACTCTACTTATATAGGTAATGCTAATGTTAAATAACCAATAGGAGCTTGTGAAATGCTAGCTCCAGTACCAATAAGAGTCCTTCGTTAAGGGCCAATCAGATTCTCAGAACCCGACCAATCCGATCTAGCCGCTTAACACCCAATCAGAAGTGCAGGGCCAGAACCCTGCACTTTACCCCAAGCTTGCCTTTATTCAACTATTTACATACATAACAGATTCTGATATCAGAGATCAGCAGTCACCAACCAGTGGACCACTGGTGGGCCACAAGAAAATTTTGGTGGGCTGCAGAGAAATCTCACCCCCACAGCACCCCCCAAAGCAATTAATTCAGGCTGTGCAGAAACATAAGAATGCACCTCCCATATGGCCCGCGGAAACCCTCCCCGCCCACTCACTCCTTACCCAGCAAACTTGTCTGCTAAATTGCTATTTTTCCTTTTTCCGACCATCAGCTGTTCTGCTCTGCTGGGAGATTTAGATTAGCTAGGAAGCAGGAAATGGTTGGATTTCTTGCTTTCTAGTTAGTCCTTAGATCTTCGGCTCTGCTTTTAAGCACAGCCGAACCTTCCTTAGGACTGAAGGTTCTATGATTCAGTGCAGGCTCACGGCAAGCAAATGTTATGTGACAGACACAGGTAGCTGATGGCAGATAGGTCACTGAATGATTCTGTGAGCAATTCAATATGCCTGCCTGCTTTGCTTAATTTTGATTAAAAGTTGCTCTTTTTTTAATTAAAAAAAATCAATATTTACATACATGGTGTGTTGTGAGTTAATTTTGTGAGTTTGCTTGCAAGCAAATTTTGTGTGACAGCCTGAGCTGGTCAATGGCAGATGGATAGATCTCTGAACGAATCTGTGATTCTGTAAGCAACTTAATCTGCCTGCCTGCTTTGCCTGATTTTTGGGTAAAAGTTACTCTTTTTTTAACAAAAGTTCAATATTTATATAAATATTTATAATATTTACATAGAAGCCACGCCCAGCCAATCACATGACCACCAAGCCACACCCACAAATTAGGCCACATCATAGATCATATTTGGCAAATACGTTGAAACAATGGCATGGTGTCTCATACATGATATTCTTAACTTGAAGTTGTCCTCTGTTTTTTTTTATATTTTACTTATAACAGAATAACCGAGTTGGAAGAGACCTTGGAGATCTTCTAGTTCAACTCCTGTCAAGCTATACCATGTCAGACAAATGGTTGTTTAATCTCTTCTTATAAACCTCCAGTGTTGGATCACTGGAAGCAATTCATTTTCTGAATCATTTTAATCGTTCTGTCAATAAATTTCTCCTTAGTTCTAGATTGGTTCCATCCTTGATTAGTTTTTATCCACTGCTTCTTGTTCTGCCTTCTGATGCTTTGGAGAATAGATTGACTTCCCTTCCTCTCTGTGGCAGCCTCTTACATATTGGAAAATTAGTATATTAGATATTGAGTACTGTTTAGATATTGGAACATTATCTTTAATATTGGAATATTATCAGCAAAGAACATCTTACAAGGCCTTCTTCCAAGAGAGAGACTGAAGAAAAATATTAAAAATGAAATTTAAAAATCTACAAGAGAAAAGCAACAGCTTTCTTTGAGTGATTTGACTCAATAAATCTGTATCGAAACTCCCTCTGAATAAGTTCTTCTCATTATACACTGACCTCTAGTGTGCTAAGAAAGTATCACTATCCTTGCTCAAAATCTTTGAAAATCTTTGGGAAAAAATAATTTAAAACTTATCCTATAGCTCCATTATTAATTTATTTTATTTAATTGTTGTTTATTTTTTATTTTAAAAAATTATTTTATATTTTACAATAATTCCATTTCATTTTAACTGTGTGTCAACTGGGTACATATATCTTATGCTTACAATTATAATTAATACTTTTCTTGCCAATATAACAATAATCACATTTTCTTATAGCTATTGTTTAATATATCTATTATTTTTTAACAATCTTATTGCTCTATATATTCATCCAGTTCATTTTAATTTGCTTTATTTTCCAACCATTGATAAAATAAATCCCATTCCATATAATATTCTGTTTCTTCTTTTCTTTCATCTCTGAACATTCAAATATTTTTTCAATTACTTTTCCCTCTACTGGTATCTTATCACTTTTCCAATTCTGAGCAAATACAATTCTGCCTGCTGTTAATGCATGTATAATTAAATATGTTTTTTCTTTACTGTAACCTTCAGGTACCATTCCTAATAAAAATATTTCAGGTTTCAAATCTATGTGTTGTTTTATCATTTTTATCAACCATGTGTGTATTTTTGTCCATATCTTTTAGCTTCTATACAAGACCATGATATATGGTAATATGTTCTACTTCCAGCATTTAGCTGATTTATCTTTGAACATCTTAACTAATTTTGTGTTTATACAATTGTTATCCCACATTTATTACTTTATAAATAACTCAAGGCACCTATTTTCCCTACAACAACAACAACCTATCCCTATGAGATAGGTTGGGCTGAGAGGGAAGGCCTAGCCCAAAGTCACCAGGCAAGTACTTTGCTAAAGAACACTGCTATATTAACAGCAAATAATCTCTTAAAAGGCCTTCTTCCAAGAGAGATACTGAAGAAAAATATGAAAAATGAATTTTAAAAATCTACAAGACAAAAAGTAACAGCTTTGATACACCTAAGCCAATATTTCTATTCCAGTCCAACATCTTCACAGCTACACCTCACAAAAGATAACTTTCATTTCAACCCCCCCCCCCATACTTTTTGGTTTCCTGCACAGAATTAAGACTGCATGTGTGTTTTGGTATACTCAGAAATAAAAGAACCTAGATTTATGGATGACAGTAGGCCAATGATTTGTATAAAATGAAATACTTAGGCATGTAAACAAAAATACGCAAAATGCTGCATGCACAGAGCAGCCAGTCAGGGATGGATTGCCTCTCCCCCTATCAAAAATTGCAGGTTTTGTCCTGACAAGCACTTGCAGCATTTGGGCTGGGTGTCACTTGAATACAGACTGCAGATGTTCTTCCATGGATGCCATGATGAGGACTGCAGAAAAAACAATGTTATGGACAGTAAAATGTTAGAACAGCAAAGAAGAGATGAATTAAAGGAAGACATTGAAAAGCTGAAGAAAGAGGCAGGTTGGATGCACCATGCTTGAATTCAAACATGGTGGTGGCAGGAAAGGGAATTATGGGACAGGTCACCTTAGAATACTGGCACTATTAGAATTAGGTCACTTACGGGGAACATAGAGTTTCCAAATTAATGATGTGTTCAACTGAAAGAGGTATGGGTGAATCACTCCAGCCTTTCAAATATACAATGTCATATCTGTATATTCTTAAGTGGGATAAGAAGAAAAAATAACTACATAAGAGAAAGCTGCAGCTAGACCAACCTGTGTATGCCATATTGATAAAATTACAGAAAATATTCATTTTTATTTGGAAAGCAAATGGAGGAGAATGAAAAATAAAGCTAAAGCATACATGATAAAGTTTACCTTCTTCCAGATTTTATTTTTAACTATTCAGGCCACTCTACAATTCTGGCATGTATCGGTGGTCTCCCCACCCAACACCCAGAGCTAATCATATTTATCTTTTCTGAGATCAGCCAAGACTGGCTAAGTGCTCCATCATCTGTTGAAGCATAAATTACATAGGGATGAGAAAATACAGAACAAAAATCCACATGCCCTACTTAAGAGATGATAACCCTGTGGAAGAAATATTGCTTGGTCGCCCAACCAAAGTAACTGACAATAAGTCACATTCGCTTTTGTACCTATCCAATACTTAACCTTCACACATAAGGAGAAATCATTATCAATACATCTATCCTCCATTCTCAATCTCCCAACTTCACTTGCAACTTTACTCTCTCTCTCTGATCTGTAATCCTATCTCAGAAAATGTTTCTTTCCAAATTCTATAAAAACCAGGAAATGCATATTTTGTTTCTGTTTAGCTAACGAAATGCTTTCAACAGCAGAAGATATATCTGTAAAATATTTTACAATCAAACTATTAAAATTAAATGTATTTTTCAATAAACTATTTATAAAGATGTATTACTATTATTCTCATCCTTCCTATTACCTATCTCCTTTTCTATTTATAATTTTATTGCTTGTATCTCTATGATTTATATTATTTTATTTAGTTTTCTAGTATGGTTTATGTTGATTGCTTCTTTAGTATCCTATGACTATCATTAAGTGTTGTATTTTATGATTCATGATAAATTTATTTATGATTATGATCATGATTTATCACATATCTTTTATGTACGCTGAGAACTTATGCAAATTCCCTGTGTGTCCAATCACACTTGGCCAATAAAGAATTCCATTCCATTCCATTCTAAAGGTTAAGAAATATCTTGCTTGAACCAGGCTAGCTCAGAGAGCAAACAAACAGCTTGAAAAGCTTCACTACAGATGCTATTGACTGCTCTATCAGCCGTATTAATTAAAAAATGGCAAAGTAAAAGGTGATAGGGTCACCTGTTTCGAGCAACAGCAGGCTTTCCAAGCAAAGCACCAGATGCCAACTGTCTATTCTTGCTTAATATCACAAGCAAAATAGTTATCTGCCAGCCACATGGAAATCTTTAAACATAACCATCTGGCCATAACTTGAGCATTGATCTATTTCACATTACTGCAATGATTTACTTCAGTTTAAACTTCAAAGGGAATTTTAAAATATAACTGGGGAAACATAAACAAACCTAACTAGATGCAGAATTGGTCCACTAGGACAGAATTGCCATAAATTATGGCGTATGTTTATAAAATAGTATGTCGGACATACTCACCTTTTGCTCTTACGTAGTTTTGTATGCTGACAAAGATTGGCAAAACAAGCCAAAAAAAATAAATCATAAGTACTACCTTATTTGCTATTACCGGTAGTTCTCATTTAATGGCTGGTCATTTAGTGGCCAAAGTTACAAAAGGCCTCCCAGTTACTTCTGAGCTGGTTCTAATGGCCACACTCCCTTCTGCACTCATGTGATCATATTTTGGACATTTGGCAACCAGTTCACATTTGCAGCCATTTTCAACATCACATCATCAATTGAATATGATTTTCCATGTTTGTTTCTGGTTTCTAGTGAAAAATGGTCATTGAAAAAAATTGGTTTGTTTAGTGATGATGCTCATTTAATGACTGAGGTTTGCTTAGCAACTGACACACATAAAAAAAGACATAAAATCAATCATGATCATGTGGTGAGCCACATAACAATGGCCACAACTTACAACCATGACTTCAATTATGGCTATAAGCTAAGAACTACCTGTAGATTAGGAGTAGATTTTCTGACCTGTACTTGCCAAAGAAGCTGGAGTCTGTTCTTGGCTTATGATTTTCTGGTAAGGTTCAGAGTGTCAAGGCAGGGATACATGTATGACTATAAAGCTAAACCATCATAATAATTCTAAATTTGTAAAATCATTATGACAAAAAGACTAGGAGCGCCAGCCTGTGCCAGTTCATTGCTTGTGAATAATAATTCACAGCACTGCACACTGACCTAATAATTTATTGAAAATTCTCCATCATCCTTGGCATTCTCTTGCAATTCCTTTTGATTGGTTCATCATTCACTATTATTTTTCAATTTTATACGAATTGATGAATGCCACTTTCTACAAGTCAAAACAATAGGTTAGGATCTTGGGTGATCAAGGAAGAGCCTCTTGTGGTGTTTGGAAATGAATTTTGGCAGGAATGACAGATCTGATAATTACCAAAAAGTACCCACATTTCCAGTGAGCAATTATGAAGACATGTCTTATAAGAATTTTGAAATCCAGATAAAAGAATCTATGTGGGGGCAAGAAACCACAATCACAAAAGATGCTTTGATAGTATTTCTTGTGCAATGATTGATTGCTGCTCCAAAGGAACCATGTAATGAGGCTTTGAAAGACCATTTCCTTCCTAAAAGTGATTGAAATACATTCCATTGAAATTGGTACAACTTACTTTAAAAATAAACATGATGTGTCCATGGAGTCACCAGGAGTCAAAGGAAATTCAGGGGAATTTTTTAATCAACCAGCTTTGTCCTGCTGCCCAATAATAATCTAGTGGAATAATTTTTTATTCCAGCTGCTTGCAAAACTGAACAATCTTCTAAAGGCTTACAGTACATTCTTTCAACTTTTGTTTAATACTTAGAGCTAAGAACAAGTTACAGATGTATTTTTTTTAAATCAAAGAACTCTAAAAAAGCCATGAAGAAAATACAGTGGTTCTTCCATGTTTGCTATTTCTTTTCCTATGATATGCTTCACTATTGCTTTATTCAGGGATGTCAAACTCATGGCCTGAAAGCTGGATGAGTATCGTGTGATGGCAATGTGATGTCACGAGTTTCATACCCATGCTTTACATGAACTCCATTTAAATTCTAATCTTATCTTAATGATAAAACTAACACCATAACAATGGTGTTAAGCCTTCCGTTATTAAAATAGTATTTCTCAACTGTTGCAACTTTAACTTGTGTGAACTTCAACTCCCAGAATTCCCCAGACAGTAGAATTCTCACTGGAAACTAAAAGCATATACTTTTAGAACTACAATGAATTAAGCAGCAACTTAATAATGTACTGTAGAGGAAATGCTAGCATGATGGTTTCATAAGCAGAGAAATAGATTACCATTAAATAAAGGATGGATAATCTGTTATCTATACTCCTCTCACCTTTGGAGCATATTTTGCACAGCTTTTCTGAGCCTGTCTGAAGTCTCTGCAAATTAAAGCAAAATATTTTTTCCTAATATATATGAGGGCAAAATAAACTGCAAGCATTATTGACTTTTTCCCCTTCATAAAGGCAAATCACAGGCAAAAATATCACCCTCTCCACTGATGTAAAACATTTACAAAAATATTTTCTCATATCAGAGGAGGAAAACTAGGTTCATAGAATGATTTAATGCAAAATTGTATCCTAAATAAAAATAGGTCCAATATAGTTTTTATTCTATGGTAGAAAACTTTGCTAACAAATTTCTTTAGCACAAAGCTTTGTATGCATCAATTAGACAAACCTTATCACTTTGTGGTACAAAACAGTATATGCAGCTAAAATATTACCTGGATAGGTTAATGGAAGCCACTTAGTTTTATAAAAATAAGAGTTAACTCCAGATTAACTGCTAATGTTGGTTTAAAAGGTAACTGAAGACAGTTCAGTAAATTAAGCAGAATACTTTGAGGCAGATTGGGTTTTGGTAGAAGTTACCGTGAACGCCCTTTCTATCTATGCTGCGAGAGAGCCCAGGATGGGTTGACTCCTTCCTATGATGTCATAGCTGAGTCTGTACTAAGATATAAAAGCCAGCCCCCGGGAGAGACCCCAGCTTTGGCGAAGATACCTGACAGATTGAAGGGTGCCTCTGAAAGCCCAAAATAAATACAGAAATATGTTTTACCCTCTCCGGACGAATCAAGGGAGGGGCTGGGCTCTCTTTCAGCATAGATCGAAAGGGCGTTCACAGTAACTTCTACCAACGCCCATTCTCCTCCATGCTGCATCGAGAGCCCAGGATAGGACATACCAAAGCTTGCATGTCCACAGGCAAGGTCCTCGTCTGGCTCATCACAATGACTGTGGAACCACTCGTTGAAGCACCCATCTGCTGAAGGCTGCAGTCACCGAGGCAAAAGCATCCAGACAGGAGTGTCTGATGAAAGGAGATGGGGATGTCCATGTGGCCACATGACAAATCTCCTCCAAGGATGCTTGGGTCGTCCAGGCAGCAGAAGTGGCCGCTTCTGGTAGAGTTCGCCGTCAGACCTCAGGGAACCAGAAGGGCTGCAGCTTTGTAGGCCTGCTCAATGCAAGACCTGACCTACCTGCTAATAGTAGGAGAAGAGGCCTTGTGCCCCAAGTGAGAAGGAAAAAAGGAAACAAACATGGCTTCCGACTTCCTGAAGGAGGAAGTGAGCTTAATGTATATGCTAAGAATCCTTTTTACCTCTAGCGTGTGCCACTGCCGCTCTAAGTCATGGTGCGGGAGAGGACAGAAGTCAGGCAAAACAATGTCCTGGGACCTGTGAAACCAGGTGTTAACCTTTGGAATAAATGAGGGGTCCAGATGAAGAACAACCCTATCATCGTGAAAGGAACAAAGGTCCTGTCTGATGGAAAGAGCAGCAAGCTCGGAAACCCTCCTGGAAGAAGTGATGGCAACAAGGAACCCTACCTTCAGAGTCAGGAAACAGAGAGACACTGTTCTAAGGGGCTCAAGGGGGGGCTTTGTAAGGGCATTAAGGACCAAATGAAGGTCCCAGGAAGGATACCTGTGAACCACCAGAGGGTGCAGGTTGGAAGCCCCTTTCAAAAAAACCCTGACTGAAGTGTGATGGGATAAGGAAGGAAGCGAACCCCGTGAAAGGACTGAGGAGAGGGCCGCAACTTGCCTGAGTAAGGTGTTGGAGGCCAAACCTTTCTCCAGCCCATGCTGCAGGAAGCTAAGAACTTCTGCCAACTGGGCTGAAGCAGGAGAAAGACCTTCCCTGAGGCACCATTGGGAAAAATCATAGATGCACCTTGTAGAAGGTTTGCAAGAAGCCAGGATAGTGAGGATGACCCTTTCTGGAAGATCAGCCTCCTCTAGCCACTGCCGCTCAAGTGCCACACGGTCAGCTTGAACTACTGTGGCTCTGGGTGGAGCAGGGCCCCCTGGTGAAGGGAGATTAGATGGGCAGGGATCCTCCAAGGATAAGCCACTGATAGGATGACCAGGTCAGAAAACCAGGGCCTCCTTGGCCAATATGGTGCCAGGAGGAACACCGCATGTTCCTCCAACCTCTTCCGAATTACTGCCGGAATGATGGGAAGCAGGGGAAAGGCGTAGAGGAGACCCTTGGGCCATCTGCACCAAAGAGCATTGGTCCCCTCCACTCCCTGGCAAGGAAACCTGATGAAGAATCTGGTGACTTGGGCATTTTGAGGAGTGGAGAAAAGATCCACCTCCGGTGTTCCAAATCTGAGGGAAAGATCCCTGAATAGAGACAGAGGAATGGACCATTCTGACCTGCTGAGCCAGTCAGCCTGGGAGTTGTCGACCCTGGAGATGTGATCCGCCGAGATCGATAACAGGTGTTTCTCTGCCCATAACCCCAACCGTAGAGCCTCTCTCATGAGGGCTTTGGACCTAGTTCCCCCTTGCCGGTTGACATGAGCCTTTGCGGCCATGTTGTCCGTAAGACTAGAACATGAGAGTCGGTCACTGATTGCCTGAAATGCTTGAGAGCCAGAAAAATGGCTCTGAGCTCTAGCCAATTTATGGGAAGGGTCTGTTCAGATCTGGACCAAACGCCCTGAGCTATCTGGCGCTGCATATGGGAACCCCAACCCAGGAGGCTGGCATCAGTGATTATCACTAGCCTGTCTGGGTCCCTGAACAAGATAGATGGGGAATGCCACCAATTGAGAGATCTCCAGATTTGTGGCGGGAATGAGACCTTGATGGATGAATTCCTGCTTGTTAGTAGGGAAGTAGGAACCACTGGAGGGCTTGGGAGTGGAGCCGAGCCCACGGGATGATGCCAATACAGGAAGCCCCAGAAGCCCTATCTCCCCCAGAAGTTTGGACAGCAGCGAAAGGGGAACAATTTGATGTTGCTGGATTTGGCTGATGATCTCTGCAAGGCTCTTTCCACAAGCTGGGGTCAGGAAAACCTGGCATGACATGGCATCGATGACTGTTCCCAAGTGTTGCAATTTGGTTGTAGGAGAGAGCTGGCTCTTTTTGGGGTTGATGGAAAATCCGTAGCTCTGGAGACATGATAGGGTAATTTGCAGATCCCGATGAGTTGCAAGAATGGAAGAGGAAAGAATCAAAATGTCATCCAAGTAGCATTGGATCCTCACTGGAATAGAACACAGAGATGCCACCAATGCTGTCAGAACCTTTGTGAAAACCCTTGGAGCCGATGAGAGGCCAAAGGGAAGTGCTCGATACTGGTAATGGGTATTCTGATAACAGAAACGGAGAATCTGGTAATGATGAGGCCAAATTGGGAGGTGGAGGTAAGCCTCAGTGAGATCAATGGAAGAGAGGTCGCCCTCTTGAACGCTCCCTAAAATAGAATGCAGAGTCTGCATTTTAAATCACCTGTATTTTACAAATTGGTTGAGAAATTTTAGATCAAATATGGCTGGCCACCCCCCTGAGGCTTTGGGAACGATGAAAAGGTGAAAGTAAAGTCCACGTCCCTGTTGAGACGGGGGAACAATGCGGAGCGATCTAGGGGTAGGAAAGAAAAGGCCTCTGCAGGGAGTTCGAAATCACCTTCGAGTGCAACCTCTCCGAAGGTGAGTCCCCGCCAATCCCCCCTTTTTTTCCAGGGATTCCAGGCTTAAACTTTGCAAAGGCAAAGCTTGCAGGCTTCCCGCCGAGGAGCAGGAAGGGTTCCGCCCAGCGGGTGGGGCGGGCTGCTTGGAGCCACCTAAAGCTAGACTGCTGCTGGAGGAGCCTTGCCCTGCCTTGGTGCCCCGTTTCCCGGCTCAGCGGTCCTGCTCGGGCGGCACTTTAAAAGCCTGCTCCCAGCATCTGAGCAACTTCCCAGCAACTTTCGGCTTCCTTTTAACTCGCGGGTGCTCAAGGCTGGCCCCGAGCGGTGCAGCGAAGGGGAATCCCGGCGGACGGGCGGGCAGGTGGGCTGCTTGGAGGAGGTGACCCGGCGGCGCTCTGGGCTTCCCCCCCGCCGTGCGGCTCGGGCGAGGAATGAGCGCCCGCGAGTTAAAACGAAGCCAAAAGTTGCTGGGAAGTTGCTCAGTTTTCCGGGGCTTCCAGGGCCTTGCAAAGGCAAAGTTTGCAGGCTGGAGCATCTTCCCACCGAGGAGTGGGAAGGATTCCGCCCAGCGGGTGGGACAGACTGCTTGGAGCGGGCTGCCGTGTGGCTCGGGGCAAGGCGCGAGTACCCACGAGTTAAAATGAAGCCGAAAGTTGCTGGGAAGTTGCTCAGTTTTCTAGGGCTTCCAGGGCTTTGCAAAGGCAAAGTTTGCAGGCTGGAGCATCTTCCTGCCAAGGAGCAGGAAGGGTTCTGCCCGGCGGGTGGGGCAGGCTGCTTGGAGCAGGTTGCCGTGCGGCTCGGGGCAAGGCACGAGCGCCCACGAGTTAAAATGAAGCTGAAAGTTGCTGGGAAGTTGCTCGGTTTTCCGGGGCTTCCAGGGCTTTCCAAAGGCAAAGTTTGCAGGCTGGTGCGTTTTCCTGCCGAGGAGCAGGAAGGGTTCCGCCTGGCGGGCGGGGTGGGCTGCTTGGAGCGGGTTGCCGTGTGGCTCGGAGTGAGGCACGAGCACCCACGAGTTAAAACGAAGCCGAAAGTTGCTGGGAAGTTGCTCGGTTTTCCAGGGCTTCCAGGGCTTTGCAAAGGCATAGTTTGCAGGCTGGAGCATCTTCCCGCCAAGAAGCGGGAAGAGTTCCGCCCAGCGGGTGGGGTGGGCTGCTTAAACTTTGCTCAGGTGGCACTTTAAAAGCCTGCTCCCAGCACCCGAGCAACTTCCCAGCAACTTCCGGCTTCCTTTTAACTCGTGGGCACTCGCGCCTGGCCCCGAGCCACACGGCGGAATGGAAGCCCGGCGGGTGGGCAGGCTGCTTGGAGGAGGCTCCGGGCTTCCCCTCCGCCAGGCACGAGTGCACGTGAGTTAAAATGAAGCTGAAAGTTGCTGGGAAGTTGCTCGGATTTCCAGGGCTTCCAGGCTTAAACTTTGCAAAGGCAAAGTTTGCAGGCTGGAGTGTCTTCCCGCTGAGGAGCGGAAGGGTTCCGCCCGGTGGGCGGGCTGCTTAAACTTTGCTCAGGTGGCACTTTAAAAGCCTGCTCCCAGCACCAGAGCAACTTCCCAACAACTTTTAACTTGCGGGCGCTCGCGCCTCGCCGCACGGCAGCCCACTCCAATCAGCCTGTCCCACCTGCCGGGCGGGAAGAGGCTTCCCACTCCTCGGCGGGAAGACGCTCCCGCCTGCAAACTTTGCCTTTGCAAAGCCCTGGAAACCCTGGAAACCTGAGCAACTTCCCAGCAACTTTTGGCTTCATTTTAACTCGTGGGCGCTCGCGCCTGGCCCCAAGCCATGCGGCGGAGGGGAAGCCTGGCGGGCGGGTGGGTGGGCGGGCTGCTTGGAGGAGCTGACCTGGCGGTGCTCCGGCAGCAGCAACAGGCAATTCCGCCCAGGCTCTGCTCAGGTGTCCGGCTGGGGCTATCAGGAGTTGCTACCGCCGGCACAGCTCCGCGCGGCTCCAGTCCCACGTTGCCTTGGGAAGGAAAAGGCAAAACCAGGAGCTGCTGAGCCTGAGCCTCCGGTGCCGCTGCTGCCGTTGCAAATCACCACCGCGGCTCTTCCTTTTTGCCTTTCCCTTCCCTGCCTGCCAGATGTTTCCGCCTGTTGGTTTTGGCGTTGGGAGTATGGCCTGTGAGAGCAGGGGAAGCGAGATAAGGTCTCCGCTTGAAAGGCAGGAGAGTGATAAGGAGCAAGGCGATAGCCGGCTTTCTTCCCAGAGAGAATTTTACATTTATCTCTGGTTTCAATGAGATAAGGTTCCAGAGCATCGCCAAAAAGCTTATCACCTGCGAATGGAACTGAAGCCAGCTTCCATCTTTGGCGTGACTCCGCCTGCCAATTTCGGAGCCATAAAAGTCTTGCTGCTACAGAAGATGCCATGGCCTTGGATGCAAATTTGGTGGAATTGAGAGTGGCATCTGCAGTGAATTCCACTGCCGCAATAATCTTATTAAGGTCTTGGTGAGATCGAAGGTCAGAAGCAGGCAATCTATTCTGGAGTTGGCACGGCCACCGTATGGATGCCCTGGTGAAGAAGGAGGCTGCTGTTGAAGCCCGAACAGCCCAAGCAGCAGCCTGGTGATTGCGCTTAAGGGTCTGTTCGGAATGTTTATCATCCAGTTTCAGGATATCTTCTGGCTCCATGGGAGTGCCCGAAGATGAGAATGACACCAGAACCAGAGTGTCAACAGAAGGCACTGCCAGGGCATTGTCAGAGCTGTGCTGACATTGTAGAAATGCTTATCTAGAGAAGATGGGTAAGGACCTGCCGAAGAAGAAGCGCACTGTTTCTTGACCATGTCCAGGAACAAAATGGGAGAAGGCAAAACCTCTGCATGCACTACAGGCTTGGAGAAGAGCGAATCCCCTTGGCTAGAGGGATTTCCTTGTGGCTCGGGAGCCACTTCCTCTGGCGACAGCTTGGCAGTGACCAAGGCCTTACTGAGTAATGGTCTGATGAGAATAGGTTTGAAGCCCAATGCAGAGGATGTCTGCTGTGGGAGAGAATCATCTTCCACTGAAAAGTTTTGGTCAAAAATCTCATCCTCTTCACATTCGGAATGAGAGGAGTAACTGTGTTCAGATGGTGAAGGCCTTCCTTCCCCATCAACCTCCTCCCATTCTGGTAGAGAAGAATGGACCCTGAGGTCCTGAGGTCTGTGTAAATCAGGATGAGGAGGCAAGGAACTTATAGATTGAGAAGGGAGAAGGGCCTGAACCCTTTCCAGAGGCTGAAGAATTTGCTTGAAGCCTTCAGCCAATCCCTGCCTAATGGCTGATGAGACTACATCTTGGATATCCCTTGGTCTATGCTATGGTAGAGGCAGAAGGCTGAAGGCTCGCTGCGGTGGGATTGAAGGTGGCTTCAGGCCTAGATTGAGGAGAGGTTCGAGGCCTGAAGGGAGGAGGCGGAGCATAGGGCACAGAAGCCTGTTGGAAATAAGGCCCAGATCTGCTTAGATCCTGAGGATCATATTGTACAGCAAGAGCCTCAGGAGACCAGGATGCAGGATGGAAAGGCTCATAGATAACTTCTCCTCCCTGGGAGGGCTTGGTTGGGGCCCACAAGTATCACCTGAAACATGCTGTAGTTGCACTCCCTTCTGTTGAATAGTTCTGTTGAACGGCCTTTCTAGAGCTGCATGTCTGTGCTTCTCTGCCCTCAATTCAGCCTTTGTTGCCTTCTTTTGGGCTAGAGCCTTAGCTTTGATTTTAGCAGCCACCTCCCTCTGGACTGATTGGGTGCATTGTCTTTTTCTCTTATTGGGCTTAAGAGACTGTTCCACTGGGGGGGGGGGGAGCTCTGCTTGAGCCTTATCTTGCTCCATTTGTAAAATAAAGGCTCTTGCATTGGAAAGAAGCTGTTTAGAAATTTTTCTATTAAGCCCCTTAGGGTATAAATGGGCCCCGGGCTTACAAAATGGCTGCTCACCTCGTGGTGGAAGGCTTGAATCCAAGATGGCCACTGATTACAGGAAAAACAGGCTCCAAGATTGAAGAATCGCTCTTTAGACTATACAGAGCCCCGAGCGAAGTCAGCAAGGGAAAAACAAAGCAACCAGCTACACGATCAGCTGATTGGAGCTCTTATCAGTTTGCCGATCGTGTTTACAATCGCTCCAAACTGCAGGCGTGGGGGAGGTCTGCAGACGCTGCCCAGCTTGCCTGCACAGAGCTCTGTGATGCTGCTCCCAATGTTGCAGGGCTCTCCTGGAAGAGCAGCTGCCCAGATCCCTGGGAGCTGCTTGAAGAGAAGAGAAAAGTACTGAAGATCGCTGGTGATTGCTATCTAACAACACTTTCAGAGACACAGCTACTGACTGAAAGGAGCTGAGTCAAAGGTGGGGGATCTCCCGGGGGCTGGCTTTTATATCTTAGTACAGACTCAGCTATGACATCATAGGAAGGAATCAACCCATCCTGGGCTCTCGATGCAGCATGGAGGAGAAGCAAGAGGATAAGAATCAATCATCAAAAAAAAGGAAAAATTGAGGTTTGTTGAGTTCTTTGATTGCTCACAATTTTAACAAAGATATTCCACACTTCTGGCAAATAAACTGGGCAGATAGCTTTGTTTTAGCAATGCAATTTATACATAAGTGGATTTCTCACTGCAAATAGTCCTCCTTGGAAAATAAATGTAAATTCTTCCATTTATGGATACATTTGAGCTAGTGAATTAGAATTACTGAATTCATAAGCCATGGATTACTTAACCATATTTTTTTCAAATAAACTTTAATCAGCTATGTTCACCACAAAAGCAAAAGAAAAGGCCAGATGCTGAAGCCTTGTACTACTTTCTCTATATTTCTTAGTAAAATATATCATTTATCCCTCAAACAGGCCTCAGTCCCAATGAACTGGAAGATATCCAATGTAACACTTTAAAAAGAGGGGGGGGGGGAGAATAGGGTACTAAGGAAATTAAAGTCCTGTCAGTTTATTTGGAGCACCGAGATAAAGATGGAAAAAAAAACCCCATAGAAAATAGTTAAATATACAGAACAATGAGTCTTGCTGAAGAAAAATCAGCAGTTCTGCAAAGATGGAACCCCCATCCAAACATTTTTAAATGTCAGTAGATGGAAGGACTAGAAGTCATCTTGTAAGCATTGTAGGCTTGGATTTTGACAAGTTCCTCAAGGTTCTAAGAAGATATAAAATAAGATGGCTTTGGATTTTATGGATTGTTAACTGATTAAAAACACAAAAAGAATATGAATAAGAAAAAAAATTCACAGTGGCCATACACAAATCCCTTAAGAACTTACTGCTATAGGATCAATGTCTTGAAATATATTTTAATTTGCTTAATCAGAATAGAGCTGGAAGGGACTCTGGGGTCTTTTAGTCCAACCCCCTGCTCAATTAGACAAGTGGCTGTCCAGTTTCTTCTCAAAAACCTCCAGTGATGAAGCACCTACAACCTCTGGTAGCAAGCTGTTCCACTGATTAATTGTCCTCACTGTTAGGAAGTTTCTCCTTAGTTCCAGGTTGCTTCTCTCCTTGATTAGTTAACCTTAATTAACCTTTGGAATTCATTTCCAGGAGACATGGTGATGGCTGCTAAATTGGATGGTTTTAAAAGGAGATTTAGCAGATTTAGCAAATCAATGGGAAAATCTATCAAGAGTTACTTTGAAGATTTAATGTTACTACCAAGTCTTGCATCCAAATAATAACTACAGAGGAAAAATGATAGGAGAGGTGCCTATCTCCATCTTTTCCTTGTGAGGACCCTGAAGTACCTGATTTACTATAGGGGAAAACAAAATGCTGGACTAAGATGAGCCTTGGTCTGATCCAACAAAACTATTCCTCTGGTATTATCACTGCACTTTAATTCTTTATAAAATGAAACTATTTGGTTGGCTTTGTTGGAGATCACCTTGATAGAGTGGTCACTTTTATGCAGGCCTATTAAGAGCAAACAGCAGCCACAAATCTTTCCAATTGTAACAGAATTAGGCCAAATCAAAATAAAAAACTCTATTTTGCATAATTTACTGCATAATTATCAACTGTTTATTCACCAAATAGATACATAGCCAAAGTTAAGTTTTTACTAGTTTACAAACTGATAGGTTTCTATAACATACAAACAAAACAAAACAAAACTAAAGTATTATTTTTGAGGCTAGGAGCCATATGCAGCTGTTTCAATGTTGCAGATATTACTAGAGCAACAATTACAATTTTGAATACATTCAAGCGGTACAGAGTAGGAGCATCAAACTCACAGTATCATGTCGCAACTTGACATATTGTGACTTTTCCCCCCTTCCCTAAACTGGGGGTGAGTGTGACCAGTGCATGAAGCATCCAACCCGCGTATGGTAAGTTTAACAACTCTGTATTAGAGAATCTAAAAGATTACATCTTGTGTTCATTGTGTTAAAGGTCTTTAATAGTGAGTTTGATACAAATAATAATGAAATGAAGCACACAAAGAAGTCTGTAAATAATCTACAGATTCAAAGAAGTTGAAGGTATTTCTTAAATTTATATTCTATGTGTTCTCCCAAAACTCAAGGTGACATCTCTAGCAGTTTCTCGTCCACTTTTATATCCAAAATAACACCACAAGTGAGTGGGTCAAGAGAATGGCCTCAGGGTCACCATGAGCTTCCACAGTTGCAGTAGAAGTCTAGTGTTTCCACCTTAATCCACAGAGGATCATTTTTCTTTATAGCAGAGAAATGCAGCACTTTTACCTCTGAGAGATCCATCAGAGGAAGTATTTATGCATCCACTTTTAATCTTTTTCCAAAATCCACATCTTGCACACCCTTTCATTGTCTTCTTTGCTGGGATCTTGGTGCTCTGAGAAAAGAGGCGGCAGTGAGGATTTTTCTAACTGCCCCACCTGACTTCAACAGTGCAGGTTAGCCACTAGTTCTCAAGCTCATTATTGATTCCAAGCCATCAATAGCAAGAGGAAATCAGCAGATACAATTTCCTTCTAGCAGCTGTTAACTTCCTGGTAGTAAAAGCAAGCAGGGAGCCCTGGACTGCATTGACAGCCAGATTTGTTTCCGGCCCAAAGATTGCTGACTTTTGCTTTTACAGTAACCCCCTCCCCCTTCCTATCCTTCTTTATTCTGTAAAAGCTATTATTTCAACAGAAACTACAGGAATTATATTTAATCTTCCATTAAAAGTGAATCCCTTCCTCCTAAAGAAGTGCTGCATATTTCTTCTGTCACAGCTGTGTCCAATCATCCCTTTATCCAGGTCTTCACTAAACCAGATCCTGTTGTAGCACAGTCTCAACCCAAGGGAATTGAAGGAGAAAACAGGTCTGCAAAAACAAGTCTAATAATTAAAGCTTTCGTAAAAGTTGCAGACAAATAACAAAAGGGATCTCTCTATTTTGATAATTTTGCTTTCTGATAAAACTAGAGTTAAGCCAGGAGTTTAATAAGTTTTTTTTAAGTAGCTCCCAAGAAGGTATCTCTATAAACCTGAGTCTTAAAGACTTAAGACTCACACACAGATTGTTCCAACAATCCCTGCAGATAATAGTCCATATCATCAGATCCACACTAGAACTGGCAAAGTTTTCCCTGTCCTTATCCTCAGCCAGAGAAGAGTGCCTGAAATAAGTTTGCATCAGTTGTATGAAGCAACAGATATTTCAATTGTAGGTTGTAGGAAGGGTGTTTTCTTCCTTTTGTTTTGTTTGGTGGAGAAGTTGCTGTTTCCATATCTATCAGGTCTGTGTCACTGTAACCATCTGAAAAGATTTTGCATTTATGGATACCAGCTTGGCTTTCCAGATGCAAGTGTTTTGATTTATGAGCATTAACAAACTGAGTTCTTTCGGCATGCATTGTCCTGTTTGCAGGAGGCTTGTCATCCTTTTCATCCATATATTCATCTGGGGGGGGGGGGAGAGAGAGAAAGGAATAGGAGGAGAAGGAATATTGGAGCTCCAGGACACCATTATGGCTTCCTACATCTGTATGAAATGCAACAGCTTGGAGGTAGGATAGGAATAGTATTTTAGGCACCAAAGTGCATTTGTATCGCAAACTAGCTCCAGGGTCTTAATAAAGAAAACATGATGTATATTTAAAACATAATCACCCATACATATTGTAGACAGAGCATCAAAGTTACAGATTATATGAAGAACAGGTTTTAAAAATTGGGGGTCATATTATGGACATCCTTCTCTACTTCAGTTAAAACAGCTTTGTGTTGAGTACAATTCCTCATAACAGTATGAAAGCAACCATGCATTTTTCTTGGCAATATTTGGGAAGCAATCTGCCATTATGCCTTTTCCAATCATTAATACACTTTCACATATAGATACAAATACAGAGATACACACACAGCCTATATTTCCTCCATATTTATTTGGGAATAAGATACGATATCAGGAAACATTCCATCCTTTCAAGCTGAGTAAAATGAAGACCCAAATTGTTGGAGACAATATGCTGACTCTGTAAACTGCTTCAAAAAGGCTTAAAGCACTTTGAAGTGGTATATAAGTGCTCTAGCTATGTTAAGCCTAAAGAATACAGATGTTGTAATTTTTACCATTGTTCTTGCTACTCCATATATTTTCTGCTGTATTTCATGGATTGTTATTTTCAAGTCCCATACAGCTTTGTAAGATTTTAAAAAACAAGACCTATCCAGATTTTCAGAAAGATACCTTTAATGCCATTCTGAAGGTAGATACAGAATCTTAGTAACCTTAGGAAATTTTTCCAACTCTTCTTTATAGTGAGTTTATTACTGTGAAGTTATTGAATGATTTGACATACTTCTTCCCAAATTTGCTGTCACCTGGACTGAATTGCCATTTAGATAACAAGCTGCCAATAAACCCGCTTTCTCTCTTGATTCCATTTACTTTCCTTTATGTTGCAGCTTCCTTATAATCCAAGGGTCTTCAAACTTGGCAAGTTTAAGACTTGTGTACCTCAACTCCCAGAATTCTTGAGCTAACATGCCTGGAGGAGGAATTATGGTAGTTGAAGTCCACAAGTCTTAAAGCTGTCAAGTTTGAAGACCCCTGTTATAAATAGCTTTCCATGCCATGTAACATGGAAGGAAAGAGGAAAATACTGAAGGTGTGTTTGAAAGTGCCTGCTTAAGATCCAACTTCAGAAGGCAGAGGAACTAGATAGATCTAACAGTCCTATCACAACGCTCTTAGGAGTTGGCACCTAACAAATGCAATCTTTTGACACTTCCCATACTAATGTCTATGGAGATTTTCAGTCATCCAGGTCATTATTGTGCTTTTTTCAAGAAGGAACTGATTTTTCTTTTGTCTGAAATGTCTTGGGCAGGAGTCCCTTCCAATTCTGTTACTCAAGCTATTTGGGCTGCAAAACTCTAGGCAATGTCTAGATGGTGATAATAATATGCAAAAAAGTAACACTTTGATGAGTAGCTCTACTCATCACTTAGATTGTTGTACAGATAGTGCTTGACTTTTAACCATCTAACTATTTGTTTAAAGTTACAAAAGCTATGGAAAAAGTGATTATATTCACACTGTAGTATCACATCTGCATTACATGATCTCAATTCAGACTCATGCCAAACAGGTCACATTTATGATGGTGGCGGTTTTCTATAGTCATGTGATAGCAATGTGTGGCTTTTTTTGCTAATTTATTGTGGGGTGAAAGGCTCATTGCAGAAGTTGGATTAGCCTAATGGCTTTTGATGAATTTGATGAATGACTCCTGTAAAAGTTGTCCTAAAATTGGGTCTGACTCAACTTACAACTGTAGCCACTTACAACAAAAAATCCAGGCTCAGTTGTGGTTGTAAGTCGAAAACTATAGAGTAGCCCTGTTCTTCCTTTTTCACAAAAAGTTTTACTACTGAGCAACAAAAGAAATTCTAGTCCATCTCCCCCATTTCAGTGTAATTTATTATTACAAATAAATAGAGAAATTATCAGTAGGATTGCAAAATGCAAAAAAAAAATAAAAAAGAGGAAATCCCAAACTTAATTCTTGCCACCTCCCAGTAAAGCTGCACAACATTGATAGCCTTGCCTAATATTCCTTCTAGCTGTGTAGATGTTATTCTCCTAATTTTCAGCCAACACAGATAAAGATCAACAGGTTTGGAAGGCACCAAGTTAGGAAAACAGATTCCAAGCTAGAATACAGATATAAACTCTGTAATCCAAGACAATAAATCACTCCTGTTTATGAAGACTTAGCTAAAAGGCCTGATTTAACATAAGGTAATTTCGTAGGTACATAGTAAGATTGATATAAGAATCGAAAAACATTACAGTAATGCAGTATTATGTTCAGGGCACATAAGCAGAATCTTGCTGTTAATTAAAGCCTTGCTTGGAGAGATGATAAGCAAACTAATTGGCATGTATTTATATAAGTTTGCTGATTTTTTTAATAGATTGAGGACTTCACCCAGAATAAGAGTTTCATGGACTTTTACTTCAGTTAGCTAAACAGGCCTAAATCTTTACAGAAGTGAAAGCTGCTTGAGACGCAAGAATTAAAAAAAAGGTTTAAAATATAACACTAAACATGGCCTCTTTTAGAAAAAAAAAAACTTTCTTATGGCCCATTTTAAATCAACATAGCCTAAGTTTCATTATTATTATTATATTTTACCCAAAGGTTCAATTGTGGATAAATTTATCAGGAGTAGAAGAACCCTGTGATTAAATTTTTCTACCTATAGTAAGTTCAGGAATTTAAATTGATGAATTGGTTTCTTTGTTCACAGGTTCATATTTTATTGCTGAAAGGATGCAGGACACTTAAATTACACTACAATCAAGTTGTCACAGCAGCTTAGGACATCTGCTAGCCCAGACACAGTCTATCACATTTCATTGCAAAACAAGGAACTTATAAGTCAATATTTCATTTGAGTTATATGAAAGGACATTTTAAGCCAAGTTTAAGGTGAACTGCAATAGGAGTATAAATGGTAATTATCTCAAGAAAGGTAACTGATAATTCTAAGCCAGCACCAAATTCAAAACAAGTCTGCCACAGAAACAAACATTTATTTTATTAGTAACTGCAATTACAAAGAAAGGATCTTGGATTTTAAGAATGTTAAACAATTAAATAATGTCTTTGGGCTCAAAATCTAAAAATTTTGAGGCTTGCTTAATGCTTGAATTGAAGACCCTTAAGAAATTTCAGACTGGTAAGATGAGGAAATTGAAAAGAATCTAAGTAGAAAGTAAGAGCAATTCACATCCAAGAAACCATGTTAAGAAACTTTCCAAAGGTGATCTTACTTTAAAAAATATTTTACTTTTTTATTTGCTTTACAAATACAGGTAATCTTCAACTTACGGCTACAGTTGAGCCCAGAATATATGTTGCTAGGTGAGAAATTTGTTGAGGTTTGCCTCATTTTTATAGCTTTTCTTGCCACATTTGTAAAGTGAATCACTGCAGTTGCTAAATTAGTAACATGGTTGTTAAGTGAATCCGGTTTCCCCATTGGCTTTGCTTGCCAGAATGTTGCAAAAGGTGATCACATGACCCGGGACACTGCAACCATCATAAGCGTGAATCAGATATGAAACACCCAAATGTAAATTACGTGACCATGGGAATGCTGCAACAGTCATCAGCGTGAAAAATGATCATATCGCTTTTTCAGTGTCACTGTAACTTCAAACAGTCACTAAGTGCACTGTTGTAAGTCAAGAATTACCTGTGATATGAACATGCTACTCTGAGGAACTATGAAGATTGCCTTAGACAGCTTCCCAAAAATCTACCTTTTCCAACCCTGTCAATTTCCAGGTGTGTGGCAATTGATTTAGCAACTCAGAGAAATCTTAACAGTGCCCATGTTGGCTGTGGAATTGTGGGCTTTTAAAATCCACACACTGCAAACTTGTCACAGTGAGGAAACATTGCTCTCAAATCCACTGAATAAAGAAACAGAATGATATGACTTTAAGAATCTGTAGGGGGAGATCTGGAAAATTAAGCTAAAGTGAAAATCAAATTTGTAGTTTTTGATACATTGATTTATTGTTTATGGAAATATTTCAATTAATTTCATATAATGAGAGAAAGAAATGAATTGAGAAACACGTGTATTGCTTCCAACTGAGCAGCAATGAAGAGGGGAAATGGCCAAATTCTTCAGGTGATGCAATAACAATACTCAACAGAGGCAGTCCTTGACTTACGACCACAACTGAATTCCCGTTGCTAAGCAAGGGGGCTGATAATGCTGCGATGGTCATAAAAGCAAGGACCAGTTGCAAGTCATTTTTTCAGTTTTGTTAACTTTAGTTTAATAACTTTAAGCAGTTGCTAAACAAAAGATTGTATGTTAAGGACTACTTCATTCCTAAAACTAAATCCAACATGGTATTTGAAGTTGAAAGGACACCTTTCAGGTATAACATTTAACACTTAGTTTCAGGCGATACCCTGCTTGATAAATAAAAAGTTTGGTTATATTTAAAAGACAAAGAAAGTACTTGGAGCAAAAAAACCTGTCATATTTGAACTAGGACAAAAAGGTGCACCATTTTCCTAACAATGAACTGGCATTAAAAAGCTATGAGAAATTCAGGAGAAAGAAGATTTTTGCATTAATATTTAAATTGTTTCTGTAGAAATAGATAATGATGTTGCATTAGACTTTTATTTTCTTTGGTGTGCATATATATCTTTTCCCTCTTACGACTATGTACAAAATAGTGCATAATTATAAATCCATAACCGCTACAGATTTTTATTAGGCTCATGAATGTAGCCTTTAGAATAATTCAATAATCATTTTTTCTTTATAAGCTTAGAATTCTGTAAGATCCTGACCTGAGTGGCAAAAGAGCAGTTTTTAGAGCACCAACATAATCTTATCATCATCTTGTTCCCAGTTTTAGATTCATTTAACTAATGGAAACTAATCCAGCAAACCAACCTAGAAATAAGGAGACATTTCTTTTTAAAAAAAAAAAAAACAAATTTTATTAATTTTACAGAAAACACAATACACAAACATACAAAACACAAAACATAAACAAAACTAAAAGATCTTTTCTGAAGGCTGTCTGATTCCGGGTTGAAACTCTTCACACAGACACAAGTTCAAACATCATATTCACTTTATATCCTTCCATATCTTATCATTTTCTTTTTTTATATATATATATAAACCATTTTTATCAATGTTATAAAAACAATGCACAAAGAATCAAGGCATAACAGCTTATAAATTCTTTTCTAAGAAAAAATAATAAAAGAAGAAAACCAATAGAACATAACAATTCCAAATTATAGTATCAATACTTTATCTATTTAACTTCATATCTTATCCCAGCTTCTCCTTTTCATCCAAATTATTTCTTGTTAATTAAAATTTTATTGTCTTTTATCAATATACAAAACCCAAAAAGACATAACAAAACCTTTATATATCCTTCCATATCTTATTACCATTTTCAATAACATTCTTTGTCTGTTCTATTTCCAACTATCCATCTTTTTTCTTTTGCTATACTTCTCCTATACACCAATTGGAGTAACGTGTTTAACTCATTACCCTAACTTAAAAGTACTTCATATAACAATTTTTCTTGGGATTCTGTTTAATAGATTCTAAAATTACACAATGAATTTTATACTCTAAATACACATATAAAAACACAATCTTATGTACCCTCCAGAATCCCTCTTTTATCCTTAATTAAATTCACCCATTGTCTCTGAATAAACTTTTTTTCTTTAGATCTTGCTTCCCCTCATTGAGGCTTCTCCTCCCCTCTTTCTCTCTTGCTTATTCTTCTCCTTGCCCTTTTTACCCCTTTGTCTCTCCTCCTCCCTTTTCTTACTCCCTTTCCTTTGCTTTCTAACCTTGCCTCCACCTTTCCGCTCATTTTTCTCTTTTTTGGTTGTTTTTTCAATTCTTAAAATCCCCTTTTTCTTATCCTTTTTCTCCTCCTCCCTGGAAAGAACCCATTGTTCATCAAAGATGGCTTCTTCTTCCTCTTCTTCTTTGTCCCAGTCCTTCTGCTGCGTAGTCAACTTTTCATAAGTACATAACGCCATTTCTAAAAATTGCAACAAAGTGCCCAAAGTATCTTCCTTTTTATATTTTTGATATTCAGTCTTTAGTTCATCCACAAGCGATGCCATCATGAAAAGAGAAACTTTTCCCAAAACAACCACAAGTATTTTTAATAAAAAATAATTCAAAAAAAGTTCCAAAAATTAATACTTTTCTTCCTTCTTCTCTTTCTCTTTCTGGGGTTAATGTTTAATCAAAGAGGTCCAATTACCATATACCTTTCTTTGGGATTCTAGGCAATCTCCTCCTTTTTCAGCTTCTGCTCCAATTTTTTTTCCTCTCCCTTCCCATTTGCAACATCAATTTTAAATAATCAGAAATCCATACCTCTAATAAGGGTTTTCCAATTTCTTAAGTTTTTCAATGTCCAGGAACCCTTTTGTCCCTTAGCTTCAACTTTCAGAATAATTCACCTTCAATGTCCAAACATATTTCATATCTGCTGTTTCCATGGGGTGGGAGAGTGAAGAAAAAAAAAAAAGTTCCCTTTAACAGCTTCTCCACCGCTTTCGATCTTCTTAGGGATACAATGTATCCTCCAGCAATTCAAACAGCTCAGTTCCAACAAATTTGAAAGATGTTGATTGACCCGGCTCAGACAGCACTTTCACTCTTCTTGCTTCCTCCAACACAATCTTACCCAGTTGCTGGCTTCTTCGTGGCGGCCATTGCTGACCGCCGCTCCACCGCCTTGGGAAAAAGGGATTTTTCAGGACGAGGAGGGGGTCTGCGACACCTCCAACCCCCTGTCCGGCTCCCCTCTCTCTTTGGCTGCCCCTACAGGGCAGCCATATCCCCCTGACCCATCTGGATCGGGGGTACCTCGGCGGCTAGCACAGCAGGACTCGTGAGCGGTCGCGAATTCCTGCTGCCCCAAAGCCACGCGAAACCGGAAACCCCCGAAATAAGGAGACATTTCTTAAAAAGTTAGAACAATTAATCAATGGAACAATTTGCCTCCAGAAGTTATGAATGCACCAACACTGGAGGTTTTAAAGAAGCGATTAGACAACTATTTGTCTGAAATGATATAAGGTTTCCTCCCTGAGCAGGAGATTAGACAATAATACCCCCAAGATCTAAGTATAGTATATAAAATCATACATTGCAATGTGCTACTTGTCAATGAATACTTCAGCTTCAACCATAACAATACAAGAGCACACAATAGATACAAACTCAAGGTAAACTGCACCAAACTTGATTGCAGGAAATATGACTTCAGCAACAGAGTGGTCAATGTCTGGAACACTTACCTGACTCTGTGGTTTTTTCCCCCAATCCTCCAAAACTTTAACCTTAAACTGTCTACTATTGACCTCACCCCTTTCCTAAGAGGTCTGTAGGGGGCGTGCATAAGCGTGCATAAGTGCTACTGTCCCTGTCCTATTGTTTCTTTTATTATTATTTTTTATATGTATCCATGTATTCATAACTATGTTTTTACTTATACCTATTATCTTGTAAGCAATTGACAAAAATAAATATAAATACATAAAAAAATAAATCCCTTCCAAATCTGTAATTCTGTTTTTTGAAAACAGTGTTTTATTGAGGAATTCCACCTTTCTTTCCTTTAACAGGGGATGGCTCCATGTTAACAAATGAAGTTCTTTAAAAACATCAATAAAGTTTCATTTTCTTTATCTCTTATGGGAATTGTCTATCATTTCAAAATAAAAGAAATGCTGAATCCTTAATGCTATATGACCACTAGGTGGAGATATGACCATTATTTCATTATTTCCATAGTTATACATTCACCAGTAAGGCAGACTGTGGAAGTCTTGTTATCTCTCCTACAAATTAGCTTGGGGAAGAAGGTGCCAGTTAAGATGGCATAGGCAGCTAGGATAAAGAAGCTAAACTAAGGCAAAAAGGTGGCATATATACACCAGGGGACCTTACAGTTGAGATGATTTGAGACCTCTGAACTTTCATTCTACAGGCTTGGCTCTGCTGCTACAATAAGCATTTGTAAATATTAACATTTATATATTTTGCCTGAAGACATTTCCTCTTATATAGGAGTGCCAAAAATTAATCCTGTAAGCAATTACTTCACCAACTGCATACCCCAAATTCCAGATTCAAGAGCTAGAAATGTCTGTCACTCAGGTCTATTTGTACAAGATTATAATAATGCTTCATGGGAAAGACTCTTCCTTGGTTGCATCTTTGCAAAAATAATCCCCTTTCTTCGCTCTGAAAACTAGAGTAAAAAAACTCATGCCAAATATATAGAATCAGTTGAACTTAGTTGGCAGACTAAAAGGAAGTCAAGGAAATCTACATTTAAATTTGGGGAAAGCAAGTCTGAACAAAACTAATGTTCTTGTGATGCTGATATAGCTAAACAAAATACAGTCACACTACACTGTACACAATCAATACACTAAGGTTTTAGCCTGATACGAAGTTAACTCAGTCATATAATTGAGAAACCCATATTATTTTTCTTGATACCATGGTAATTTCCAATGCTGTCTTCCATTTTCAATACCTTCCTCTAAGATTTTATTATATACTTGCCTTTTTGAAGTGTATTTTCTGGTCTATTGATACAATAAACAAGTAACAGAAAAATCACATTTATTCAGGAAGCAAACTCCACTGGTATTTCTCTCCACAAAACTCACATAGTCTTTATGTGCCTTGGGAAGTACTAAAATAAGATTCTTGCTATTCACAGGTATACTATCAAAAGTTGTGTTGGCAGTATTCAAAATACTTGTTACTTCCATAAACTGCAGTTTCCACCATCAATTGACCCATCTTTGAGGCATTAGTTAAGAATGATGCATAAACTTTTAATGTGTTAAAAATGAAAAACAACATTCCTTAGGCTTATGAATGTCTATGATAGCAAGGATAAGACTGAAAGCATATTTTAACTTTGAAGTAACTACAGGTTCTCATTAGACACAAATTCAGGGAGCCAAATTTAGAATAAACCTATTAATATTAATGAACAAGTCAGAATAACCTGCTAAACTATCCTTTTCTTTAAAACCTTGCCTTTTCACTTACAAAACTGAGTTATTTCAATTTTCTAGCTGAGAAAATTCTAGAGGGTTTTTTTAAAGACAGATGTGCTGTTGGCTCCCTCCAAATTTATATCCTGACTTTTTTCTAATAGCAATAGCATTTAGACTTATATACTGCTTCACAATGCTTTACAGCCCTCTTTAAGCGGAATATAGGGTCAGTATATTGCTCCCAACAGTTTGGGTCCTCATTATACCCACCTCGGAAGGATGGAAGGATGAGTCAACCTTGAGCCTGGTGAGATTCGATCTGCCAAATTGCAGTCAGTCAGTAGCAGTAGTCTGCAGTACTGACTTTTCCCTAATAGTTTGAGTTTGTTTATATAGGATATCTCCTCATTTTGTCCCCACTGAAACCCTATGAGGTAGAGGCTGGAGAAAGAGAGAGGCAATGAAGATATTGTAGTGATATTGTAGCGCTTGGGTTTCAGATATACAGGATTTCAGACTTTTTTATACAATACCAAGCAGATGAACCTTATGTAAAATCTTCAGACTCCTGGCTGACTTTGATCATTTCTATCTTCATTTCTATCTGGTATATTGAGCATTTCAGTTCATTCACTACGTATTAATAACTGAAACAGAATAATCTGCTCTTCTTTTAAAAACATCTTTTCCCACTTCTAATCACGTAAGTACAGTATAGAAAATAAACATCTCAACAGGAAATGTTCTTGAAAAATTCCAAAAGGATTACAGAAAGGATGAACCAACATTCTCACAACTTGCTTTAGAGAGGTTTCCTCATTAAGTTCAAAATTTTCCTCATATATTTTTATTATATACCACCACAAAAAGCATTAACTATAGTTAGAAGGTAGTCAGCTAGATTTTCTAGGTGGCTTTACTGGCTTAGAAATAAAGAAAGAAAGCAGGAATTAGTTTAAAAATCTTAACAGACAATGGAGTAATTTTTTAAAAACAAAATATGAAACATTATAAGGAACAGAAGAACTGACTTTGTGGTATCCTTGTTGCTCTCTGAGCTTGGTGGTTTTCTTGCAGATGGTTCATTACCAAACTAGGTTAACATCATCAGGTGATGTTACCCAGTTTGGCAATGAAACATCTGCAAGAAAACCACCAAGCCCAGAGAGCAACAAGAAAACCATAGTTCAGTCCTGAACTACAAATATTCTCTACCAGTTGTTTTTCTCAAACCATTGTACAATTGATACCCTATCTTATGCAGAGGAGAACACAAGAAAATATTTTTTCAAGCTCAGTTTTTTTTAACCTATTAAAATTTGAACAATATTTCATATCTTACTATTGAAAGCTAATATGCAGCCAAGAAATACAGTGACTGGAAGATGAGAACTAGTTAACAACAAAGGGGGAATAAAGCTCGGGTGAATTTTCATAAACTTGTTTACTCAGCTGTCAAACATTTTCTATAGAAGGGCCATTTCTTTCTTGTATTCTGGGAAATCTTTTTCCTGAATTTTATCCAACTCCCTAAATCCTCATTACAACTGAACCTAAACCATGCATGCCATCCCTCAAGGCAGACTGTATTCTTTCAAGTTTAATCAGTTAAGAAAGATCTGAAAGCTGGCTTTAGAAAGATTACATGTTTTCAAAAAATATCAAGTTGATGGATTCCTTTCTATATAGAAATTTTATCTGAGATTCTTCCACAAGACCAAAAAAGAATAAAACATAAACAGGCAGAGAAAATCCACAATCTTCAAGGTATTTCAGAGAAGAATTTTTAAAAAAAAAGAGTAAAGAAAAGGAATCAACACACGAATAAGAGATCTGTTAAAACTAGAAGATAAAATTAAAATAGAGATAGAACTCAACTTATGATCACAATCGGGACTAGAATGCCAAGCACCCTAACTGATCACATGATCATGAAGATAACAGCTGTATGTGTGAGGACCGATCATAAGTACCAGGACTGGATTTTTTCCAGCCCTTCTGTAAATTTTGGATGGTACTTGAATGAATGGTCATAAGTTGAGGACTACCTGTAGTGCATGGTCAGACTTGGAAAAATTAAGTAATGCAGCCAAGTTTAGATTTTCAACTGTAGAAATTGTTCCAAGTTCAGAGGGAAAAAATGCTCATCTAGTAGGTACATAAATGATACCTACCTTTTTTGAAATAAAGTAAGAAACTACAGTAAAAAAAATGAACAGGAGATATATCTTTTCACTGGAAGAGGTATATCATTTCTGAGACTTCCTTCACACTAAGTCCTATGAGCATTTGAATGAGTATCATATAGACAGAAACCTGGGGTAGGGTGTTTTTTTCAAGAGGCAACAGGACTTTCTGGCTTTTCTTTGAAAATGTTTTGCTTCTCACCCAAAGCTGAAGAAGCTTCTTGGATGAGAAGCAAAACGTCTTCAAAGAAAAACCAGGAAGTCCAGTTGCCTCTTGAAAAAAGCACCTTTGGGGGGAGGGCGGAGCTGGCGTCGCGACGATACGGCATGCGATCTTGGAGATCTGAGATTGCAGCCGACATCTTTGCTCCTGGACGGTCCAAGTGGACCTGAACCGTCCCGAAGAGATGGTGAATGTAAAGAGCGCATCCTGTCGATCCCAGGGATATCGCAAAGTCCCTGGTAGATCCAGGAGAAGCTCTTTTTGTCAGCGGCAAAAAGGCAGCCATTAAAGCTGCTGAAGTTGGGACAGCTTCAAAATGAAAGAGAATTGGCGTTGGTTCTTACCTGACACGCCATTTCTCTTGAGCTGAGAGGATTGTCCAGAGAGTGGGTGGAGCTTCAGTCTCTGCTGTTGTAGGCTGAGCTTAATTTCTGAGGAACGCTCCACCTTCCATCACGTGGCTTGCCATCGCGTTCCCCAGTTTATGCGAAGACGAGAGGAAAAAAACAGGCATTCGTGCTGTCCTCTTGCTAGACTTAAAGTGCATTGGCTGAAACAAGACCCCTCCAGACGGTGAAAGGAAAAGGGAGGGGCTGGACGATCCTCTCAGCTCAAGAGAAATGGTGTGTCAGGTAAGAACCAACGCCCATTCTCCTTAGAGCTGTTCGGATCGTCCAAAGAGTGGGACATACTAAAGCTGGGGTCTGTCCTATGGGAGGGACACCATCTGGTCTGTTGAGTCCTTGAGATCCCTGAGCACCCTCTGAAGGACCCTTCTACCGAAGGAAGCCTCTTCAGCGGCATACCTATCGATCCTGTAGTGCCGAATGAAAGGTGACGGGGAGGCCCATGTTGCTGCCCGGCAAATGTCAAGTATAGGGGCCTGGGTAGCCCAGGCAGCTGATGTCGCTGCACTCTTGGTGGAGTGAGCCGTGATACCCCTGGGCACTTGGAGGGCCTGGGCCTGGTATGCCCTAGAAATGGCCGCCCTTATCCAACGGCCTATTGTGGATGAGGTTACCTTGAGCCCCTGTGACTTTGGTTGAAAGGAAATAAACAGGGCCTCGCATTTATGGAAGGTCTGAGTACGTTTAATATATATCTGCAAGGCCCGTCTGACATCTAAGGTGTGCCATAGCCTCTCTCTTTCATGAGTTGGCCTGGGGCAAAAATTGGGGAGGATAAGCTCCTGAGCCCTGTGGAAAACCGAGTTAATTTTAGGTAGAAATGAAGGGTCAAGTCGGAGGACCACCCGGTCAGAATGGAAGACACACAGGTCTTTCCTGACTGACAGAGCAGCGATCTCAGAAATCCTCCAGGCTGAAGTAATCGCCACCAGGAACACTACTTTGTAGGATAGGAACTGGAGAGAGACTTCTCTTAGGGGTTCAAAGGGTGGTTTAGTGAGGGAAGTCAGGACTCTGTTGAGATCCCATGTTGGGTACCTGTGAAGGGATGGAGGTCGTAAGTTTGAGGCCCCTTTCAGAAATGCACGGATGCGGGGATGGTGAGAGAGGGAACTAACACCCTTGCAGGAAATTACAGTGGATAGGGCTGCTACCTGACACCTTAATGTGTTGTGGGACTATCCCTTACCGAGACCCTCCTGGAGAAAGTTGAGGATTTGGGCCACAGATGGGTTCGTTGGGTCAATGCGGAGATTGGCACACCATTTGCGGAAAGTGTTCCAAGTGGCATCGTAAATCCTTCTGGTGGAGGGACGCCTGGCTGCTAAGATGGTATTAATGACTTCAGTGGAGAAATTCTCCCTTTTCAGACGTTCCCGCTCAACCTCCAGATGGCTAGCTGTAGCCATTGGGGGTCTGGGTGAAGAAGGGGACCTTGAGACAGAGAGATCCTGTCTGCTGGGATCCTCCAGGGTGGGGCTACTGATAGGCTGCGGAGGTCCGCAAACCAGGAGCGACGGAGCCAATAAGGAGCTACCAGAAGCAATTCCGCCCTCTTGTGGAGGACCTTTTGTAGTACTCTGGGCACCAGTGCCAGAGGAGGGAAGGCGTAAAGAAGGCCCGAGGGCCACAGGCATCGAAGAGCATTGTGGTTCTCCGCCCCTAGGGACAGGAATCTGAAGATGAACCGTGGAAGCTGGGTATCGAGGGGGGAGGCAAACAGGTCTACCACTGGCAGGCCGAATATTGCTGTTGCTTCCCTGAACAGGGCTGGGTGGAGGTGCCACTCCGCCTGGTCTATAGTGGCCCTGCTCAACCAATCTGCCCGGGTGTTGTCGGTGCCTGAAATGTGGTCTGCTCTGAGTGAGAGGAGGTGAGACTCGGCCCACCGACAGAGGCGCTCGGTCTCCCTCATTAGGCTTGAGGACTGAGTGCCCCCTTGCCTGTTGACATGAGTCTTTGCTGTTATATTGTCAATGAGAATGAGGACGTGGCGACCCTGAAGCTGAGGAAGGAAGCTGCGGAGGGCCAGGTGGATGGCGCGAAGCTCTAACCAGTTTATATTGCACAGCCTCTCTGTCGACCATCTGCCCTGAGCTGTCAGGGAAAGAAGGTGGGCACCCCATCCGGACAGACTGGCATCTATGGTGATGGTGAGTCTTGGTGGGTCCTTGAGGAGGCAGCCTTTGTTGATCGATGCCTTGCTCCACCAGAGGAGGGAGGTGAGAACCCTTGGCGAGACCTTGACCTTGCGCCTCGAGTTGCTTGACCCGGCCCTTTGGTACAGAAGCAGGAACCACTGAAGGGATCTAGAATGGAAACGGGCCCAGGGAATAACGGAAATACAAGAGATCATCTTACCTAACAACTTGGTTAATTCGAGGAGAGAGTCCTTCCTAAGTCGTCTGATGAACCTGACTGATTGTTGGATGCTGAGTATTCTTTCCAGAGAGATGAACACCCTCTCTTTGACTGTGTCAATTATGGTCCCCAGGTGGGGTAGCCTAGTGAAAGGGGCCAGTTGGCTTTTCTTCCAATTTATGAGGAACCCATGTTCCTGGAGGGAGGTGAGGGTAGTATGGGTATCCCTGATGGCCTGTTCCCTGGAAGGGGAGAGGATGAGAATATCATCCAGGTAACAGTGGAGCCGCACCGGGATGGATCTGAGGTGAGCAGCCAGAGCGGCCAGGACCTTGGTAAAGGTCCTGGGGGCCGAGGCTAACCCAAATGGGAGGGCCACATATTGGTGCAGGTTATTATAACTGAAACACAGAAACTTGGAATGGGAGGGTCGTATTGGGATGTGCAAATATGCCTCGGAGAAGTCGATGGATGACAACCAGTCTCCCTGCCGAACTCCCAAGAGGATGGATTGCAGTGTGTTCATTTTGAATCTGCGGTATACCAGGTAACGGTTTAACCGCTTTAAGTCCAAAATAGCCCTCCATCCCCCCGAGTGTTTGGGCACCACAAATAAGAGTGAGTAGAAGCCCTGTCCCCTCTGGGATGGAGGAACTGGCTGGATGGCCTGAATGTCCAGTAGGTGCTGAATTGCCGAATCCATGAGTTTGCATTTGGTGTGGTTCTTGGAGAGAGGAGATGTAATGTAGAAATCGGGGGGGGGGGAGAGGAACTCGAGGGCGAGGCCAAACCTGACGGTATCCCTGACCCAAGCGTCCGAAGTGGATGAGTCCCACTGACTGGCAAAGGTTTTAAGTCGCCTGCCAATGGGGATGAGGTCTGGTGGCCTATCTGGAGCACCGGAAGGGCCTGCTGCCGGGACCACGAAAGGGCCTCTTGAGGTTTCCGCCTCTCCTGTGTCTGTCGAGGGGGTCGGACCTGTCCTGGGGCTGTCCCGAACCAAAGGAGGGGGCCTTTGGTACCTGGGAGGGAAGGGGGGTTGGGGATAGGGATGAAAGGGAGCCCTCCAAAAGGGCTGCAGAGATCTGGGATCTGACTTACGGGTGAGGAAAGGGAGGAATTTCTTTTTATTCCTTCCCTCAACTAGGAGAGGATCCAGGGAAGGTCCGAACAGCTTATTTCCCGCTAGGGGGGGCGGAAGCTAGTTTCACCTTATTCTTAAGACCCGCCTGCCAGTGTCTTAGCCAGGGCAGGTGGCGGGGCAAGACGTGGGAGGAAATGGCGCAGGAGGAGAATTATACTGAGTGATAAGTGGTGTCTGCTGAGAACTCAGCTGCGGCCGTAATCTTGGCGATGTGCTGATGGGCGCGGATATTAGAGGTCGGGACATGTTGCTTAAGCTGGCGAAGCCAGCGAATGGATGATCTGATGAAAAAGGAAGCGGCCGTAGCCGCCCTGATCGCCCATGCATCCGACTGGTGAGCTCGCTGCAATGCCAGCTCCGACCGCTTGTCCTCTGGCCTGAGGGCTTCTAAGGGGTCGCTGAGGGTGGAGGAAGAGGTCAGGCCTACGACGGACTCATCAACCTCCGGGGTGCTCAGCAGGTTGGAGAGCTCTGAGTCAAGGTTGAAGAATCTTTTATCATGGGCCGAAGGGGCCGGGGGGGCAACTGAGGAGGCCAGCTGCTTGGACACCAGGTCCAGGAATATGGGGGGGGGGTTGGGATGACCTCGGCCTCCACTACCGGTTGTCTAAACATGGAGTCCTCAGGTCCTTCTGGAACCAAGGGAATGGGATCAGAGGAGCTCTGGGCAGTTAGGCCCGAGATGTTCCTGGCTTTGTAGAGGAGGGATTTGAATAGCTGGGGCTTAAAGAGCCCTATGAAAGTGGGTTGGTTCGTAGAAATGTAGAAATCGTCCTTGGACATCTCCACCTCTGATGGATCTGAGTCCAGAAAAGGTTCGTTGTATTGTAAGGACCCCAGGTCAAATTGTTCCTCCTCCTCCTCCCTGAATAAATCTAGGTCTCCTTCCGCCCCCTCCTCTTCTTCCCTGACTGAAGGGGAAACCTCCCCCTGGAGAGGAATGAGAGGGAATGATCTTACAGATTTGGTGGCAACCCCGGTCTGGCCATCTGCTGCATTCCTTCTGCAATTCCCTGTCGGATAGCCATCTCCATCCAGGCTCTGAGCTGCTCTGGAACTGCCTGAATGAGAGGTTCCTCCTGGCGCAAGCCGGCGGCTGTGGGCGTGAAAGTAGCCTCTGGAGTTTGCCTGGCCGGTGTTCCTGGGGCCTGATGCCCTTGAGAGGGCGAGCTGTGCCTGGATAGGGAGGAAAAGGCTGCAGGAGGGGGGGGGGAAGGAGTGGCTGGTGCTGGAGGCACTGAGCCTGACTGTCTAGTGCGTTTATCAATTTCCTTTTCTAGTGCCTTGTGTCATCTTAAGGCATCCCTTTGTGACTGCGTAGGTGGTGGGTCTTTGCTTTGGCCTTTAAGGAAGGACCCTTTGAAGGATTGCTTTCTGCCATTTTAGGTAGTTAAGGAAGGGGATCAAAACTGAGGCGGTTGGTGCGCCTAGGGGTCGACCTACAATGAAGGCCGGGAGCCCTGGGAATTTCTTTTACACCCCCCCGTTTATTATTCGCTTGCAATTAATCTGTATTTTTGTTCCGTATATAAATGATTGATCCCCCTTCTCTCTCTCTCTCTCTCTTTTTTTTGGTAAGCTTAGGCTTACTCGAGTCTCTTAAGTCCTCTGATTGAATGACTTTTCCAGGTCTCTCTCTTTCGCTTTATTATTATTATTATTATTATTATTATTATTATTATTATTATTATTATTATTATTATTATTATTATTGAAGGACTGATCAGGATGATCAGAAGACAACAGGAGCCTTAAGGGCAAAGTCGGGCCTAAACCAGACTGCCGATCCAGGCAGAACCGGGTGGGAGTGGTGGGAATAAACCGCAGCCGCTATGGCTGGCTGCGGGGAAAGCCAACAAAAAGGAGATGAAATGAAGCCTCCAACTGAAAAACAGCACAATTTAAATTCTTCAGCAGGCCTGCTGGTCCTGCTGTTTTAACTAGGCACGCTGTAGAGATCAGAAAGATAAAAAAACAAAATGGCGCCCGGACACAAGGCAACGCTCAAAATGGCAGCCGCCACTACAAGGGCTTGCAAGGGCCCTTCTACAGCGACCAGGAGGATCCCTAGGGACAATCCAGAGATCCTAGGGGAAGGACAACAGAAATAAATTAGCAAGCGATCAAACGATGTAAAAAACGGAGTTCGGTGGGGGGGGGAAACGGAATGAAATGGAGCTTTTTAAAATGAACTAAAGTGGCAGAAAGGCAATAGGAAAGGGTGGGGGGACAGTTTGAAATTTTGCTGGCCTACCCCCTAGCATCCCCTGGGGGGAGGACCTCCCAGGGACTCTACTAAATAAGAGGACCAACTGCGCAGGGTTAAGGAAGAAAAAACAATGAAGGATTATATACAACCTGAATTGAAGCAAAAAAACAAATTAATTTGGAATATTCCTGAAACGGCCAAGAGCACATACAAACACTGCCTACTCTGCGCGAGGGCTGAGCATAAAACTGGGGAATGTGATGGCAAGCCACGTGATGGAAGGTGGAGCATTCCTCAGAAATTAAGCTCAGCCTACAAGAGCAGAGACTGAAGCTCCACCCACTCTCTGGACGGATCTGAACAGCTCTAAGGAGAACGGAAAGAGAGAGTGTGCCAGTTTGGTGAGAACTTTTTCTTTATTTTAAGACTTGAAAGGACACCTTAAGGGAAAGAAAGAATCTGTAAAAGTTTTTGCAGAAGTGATTAAGCGGGGATTTTAAACAGGAATGTCAAAGTAATATTTTGTTTCCTCATTGCTGGATTTTCTACACATGATTTTATATTTTGAAACTGGACTGGTTTTTTTCTTCTTTTTATATATTCTTCTTTCCTTTTTGATTTTATGATATTTTAAGCTAGGGACTCCCTTTTAGTTATTTTTTAAATGTCTTTTTTTATTAATTCTTATTATATTTTGCTTGGAAAAGGAGGGGGAAAGTGAAAGCTAAAGAAACTTTGCAACACTGCCAACTAGAGGCTTGGAAATATTCTATTTTTCTTTTGACCAGACAAAGCTTAGAAAGAACTGAGACTGTTTCAAGGACATTGCTTGCTTGGTAAGATAGAGGGAACAGCACGGGAGAGTATTATTACAGGTGCTCTTCTGGGTTTCTATCAACACCTGGAGTCTGGTGTTGAAGCTTAGGAAAAGAAAAGGTGATAAGTCTTTGGAGAAGAGAGTTATAACAAGAGCCTTGGATAATCAAACAAAGTGCAGGTGCTCTTTTCATTCTTTTTAAGATGTGCTATCCCTCCTCATCAGTTTACTTTTTTTTCACAATAGCTATTTAGATTTTTGGCTCTCTGGAACTTGTCTTTGTTTTTTCTTCTTGTCTTTGGAAGTTAAATTTCTAGTAGTAATGCTTCCCTTCCTTTTCTTTTTAAGGGAGTAGCCTTTTTCTTCTCTTTCCCTTCCTGGTATTTTTGTCTTTCCATCTACCTTCCATGTCGTTTTTTTTTCTTTTTCTTTTTCTTTTTGGTTTATTTTTATGCATATTTTTATATTTGAGACCTCTTAATTGGATTAAGGTATTGAAGAACCTGAAGAATTTTTCCTTTCTTTTTTAGCCTTTTTCTTCACTTTTTTGCCTTTTTTAGGATTTTACAACTTTTTCTCTTTTGTGTGTCTTCCTGGTGTGTTTATGGTCTTTTCCTTTATTTTTGAATTTTTACTGTCATCTAACCAACCGATTGGATTAAGGTATACAAGAACCTGAAAAAATTTCTTCTTCTTTTTCTATTATTATTACTAATTGGCTTCTCTTTTCTTACTATTCTCCTACTATTTTCCTACTATTTTTATTTGGAACTGCAATTGGTTATTTTACAACTGGATTAAGGTTTAGAAGAACCTGAAGATTTTGAATTCCGTAAAATAAGTAGGAAATGGGCATTGGTTCTTACCTGATATGCCCCTTCTCGGTGAGCCGCGAGGACCATCCAGAGAGTGGGATGTGCTTCCGAATCCTCTTCTTGCAGGCTGAGCTTTAGCTGAGGAAACGCTCCGCCCCCCTCACGTGATTCCAAGTAGAGTTCCCCCAGTTTTTTGCAATAACGAGAAGAAAGGTTAAGAAATCCTTCTAATCAACTATTGGCTCCTTGGCTGAAACCAGAGTACCCACCAGACGGAGGAGTTAGGGTGGGGCTGGATGCTCCTCGCGGCTCGCTGAGAAGGGGCGTATCAGGTAAGAACCAACGCCCATTCTCCCTCGAGCCGCTCGGAGCATCCAGAGAGTGGGACATACCAAAGCTTGGCTGTCCTACGGGTGGGACTCCATCTGGGCTGGAAGCCCCTCCGGGTCATTGATGACCCTCTGTAGGACTCGTTGGCCAAAAGAGGTCTCTGCTGAGGCGTATAAGTCTATTTTGTAATGTCTGATGAATGGGGACGGAGAGGCCCAAGTGGCTGCCCAACAAATATCAGCGATTGGGGCTTGCGTGGCCCAAGCCGCCAAAGTAGCTGCACTCCCGGTGGAATGAGCGGTTATTCCCCCAGGAGCGGGCAGAGATTGTGATAGGTAGCACCTAGCGATAGTCTCCCTGATCCAGTGACTGATGGTTGAAGGAGAGACTTTGAGCCCCAATGTCCTGGGCTGAAAGAAGAGGAAGAGGGATTCTGATCTTCTCAGGGGTTGTGTGCGCTTAATGTATATGCGCAAGGCCCTTCTAACATCCAGGGTGTGCCAAAGGGTTTCCCTGTCCCTCGAAGGTCTGGGGCAAAAGTTTGGGAGGACCAGTTCCTGAGACCTGTGGAAGGGTGAGTTAACCTTGAGTAAGAAGGTGGGGTCGGGGCAAAGGACCACCCGATCAGCGTGGAACACGCATAAATCATTTCTGTTGACAATGCTGCTATTTCCGAGACTCTACGAGCAGAAGTAATGGCCACTAGAAAAACTACTTTAAATGTTAGAAATTGAAGGGAGGACTCCCTCAGAGGTTCAAACGGGTGCCTTGTAAGCAAAATGAGGACCTTGTTGAGGTCCCATGTGGGAAACCTGTGAACAGTTGGAGGGCACAAGTTGGTGGCGCCCCTGAGGAAAGCTCTAACCCGGGGGTGATGAGAGAGAGAACTGAAGTTATCACAAGAAACAACGGTTGAGAGGGCAGTGACCTGCCGTCTCAGGGTGTTGGGGGCAAGCCCTTTATGTAGACCTTCTTGAAGGAATTCCAACACATGCGCAATAGAGGGAGAGAGGGGGTCAACTTGGAACCCGCTACACCACTTGCAAAAGCCCTTCCAAGTGGCATCATAAATTCGTGTGGTGGAGGGTCGCCTAGTGGCCAAAATAGTGTCAATTACTTGACTGGAGAATTTTTCTCTTGTCAAACAGATCCATTAAACCTCCAGACGGCTAACTGGAGCCATTGGAGCTCCAGATGCAGAAGGGGCCTCTGAGAGAGGGAGATCCTGTCTGGGGGGATCCTCCATGGGGGCGCTACCGAAAGATTGCGGAGGTCCATGAACCACGGTCTCCTGGGCCAATAAGGAGCCACCAGGAGCAGGTTTGCCTTCTCGTGAATGAGTTTCTTTATGACTCTGGGAACTAGCGGCAGCGGCGGGAAGGCATATAAGAGCCCTGGGGGCCATGGGCAGCGTAGCGCGTTGTGGTTCTCCGACCCATGAGATGGGTACCTGGAGAAAAACCATGCATTGGACGGGGAGGCGAAGAGATCCACCCTCGGGAGGCCGAATATTCTGGATGCCTCCTTGAATAGGGATGGATGGAGGCGCTATTCTGCTTGGTCCACCGTGGCCCTGCTCAGCCAATCCGCTTGGATATTGGAGATTCCGGAGATGTGCTCGGCTTTTAGTGAGAGGAGGTTGGATTCTGCCCAATGGCAGAGGCGCTCGGCCTCCCTCATCAACTGAATAGACTGGGTGCCTCCTTGCCTGTTGATATGGGCTTTGGCCGTGACGTCCATGAGAATAAGGACGTGATGCCCGCGTACCAAGGGGAGGAATCTGCAGGTGGACGGCGTGAAGCTCCAGCCAGTTGATGCTGCATCCTTGCTCGATCGGCGACCAATTGCCCTGTGCCGAGAGCGAGTTGACATGAGCGCCCCAACCGGATAGGCTGGCGTCCATGGTGAGGGTTAGCTGCTGAGGTTCTGAGAAGAGGTGGCCCTTGTTGATGGTGGGGTTGGTCCACCAGAGGAGAGACGTGAGGACCCTCAGAGGCACCTTGACTCTGGACTTCGAGTTGCTTCTTCCGGATTTTTGGAATGGGAGCAGGAACCACTGGAGGGATCTGCTGTGTAAACGGGCCCAGGGAATAATTGAGATGCATGAAACCATCTTACCCAATAATTTAGAAAGGTCAAGTAATGCCACCCTCCTTGATCGTCTAACCTGTTTGATCAGAGCTTGAATGCTGAGGAACCTCTCCGAAGAGAGGAAGACCTTTCTGTAACCGAATCAATTATGGCTCCCAAGTGGGTGATTCGGGTGGATGGGGTCAGTTGACTCTTTTGCCAATTGATGAGGAACCCGTGTGCCAGGAGAGCGGAGAGGTGTCCCTGACTGCCTGGGTCTTGGACAGGGAGAGAATAAGGATATCGTCCAAATAGCAGTGAAGGCAGACGGGAATGCTCCTGAGGTGAGCCGCCAGGGCCGCGAGGACCTTGGTGAAGGTCCTGGGGGCTGAGGCCAGACCAAAGGGGAGGGCCACGTATTGATAGTGAAGGTTATTATAACAGAACCTAAGGAATTTGTGGTGAGAGGGCCAGATTGGAATGTGTAGGTATGCCTCTGAGAGATCTATGGAGGATAACCAGTCACCCCGCCTGGTACCCAAGAGAATCGATTGCAAGGTGTGCATTTTGAATTTGCACTGGATAAGGTGGCGGTTCAGCCGTTTTAAATCTAATATAGCTCTGCATCCCCCAGAATGCTTGGGTACCACAAAGAGGTGGGAGTAGAATCCTCATCCCCTCTGGGCCAGTGGAACGGGTTGAATGGCCTGAATGTCAAGCAGGTGTTGGATGGCTGCATCCATTAGTGCCCGTTTGGCGGGATCTCTTGAGGTGGGGGATGTCATAAAGAAATCAGTGGGGGCAGACCAGAACTCAAGGGCGAGACCAAATCTGACGGTGTCCCTAACCCATGCATCGGATGTGGATTTGTCCCATTGAGCGGTGAAGTGTCTAAGGCAGCCACCGATGGGGAGGGAGGAAGAAAATCTATCTGGGTCGGTGGTAGGGCCTCCCCCCGATCCCCTAAAGGGCCTCTTATAGTTGCCGCCCCGTCTGTTTCTGTCGCCTGAGTCCGAGCGGTCCTGAGACCGGAAGGAAGGGGGTCTCGAGTATCTGGGCAGGAAGGGGAGTTGGTAGGAGGGGCGGGGAAGCCCCTCCAAAAGGGCGGAGGGCCTCTTGTCTCTGGCCTTCGAAAAAGGGAGGGCAGGTACTACCTCTTGCTGCGGCCCTCGACCAGCAGGGGTTCCAAGGCCGGGCCGAACAGTTTGTCTCTCTTGACGGGAGTAGTGGCCAGCTTGACCTTATTTTTAACATCCGCCTGCCAGTGCTTGAGCCACAGTAGGCAGTGAGCTGTGACATGGGATGCTATCGCTCTGGAAGAGAACTTTACCGATTGGTAAGTGGCGTCAGCTGAAAACTCGGCTGCGGCCACCAGTTTCGCTATGTCTTGGTGCACCCTCACATTGGACGCGGGGATGTGTTCTCTCAGCTGCCGGAGCCAGCGGATAGAGGACCTTGTAAAGAATAAAGCGGCCGTAGTTGATTTGATGGCCCAAGCGTCGGATAGATGGGCCCAGTGCAACGCCAGTTCCGTCCGCTTGTCCTCAGGTTTCAAGGCCTCTAAGGCCTCACTGGGGGTAGAGGAGGAAGCAAGGCCCACAATGGGATCGTCGACCTCCGGGATGTTTAGAAGAGTAGACATTGCCGAATCGAGATTAAAGAATCTCTTGTCTTGGTTAGAGGGTGTGGGGGGGCTCCCGTGGAAGCAAGTTGCTTCGTCACTAGGTCTACAAAGATGGGCGGGGTTGGGATGACCTCAGCTTCCACCACTGGTTGTGTGAAAATGGAGTCCTCTGGTCCCTCTGAGGCGGGAGGGAAGTCAGAGGGAGACTGGGGAAGAAGACCAGAGACATTCTTGGCTTTAAAGAGGAGGGATTTAAACAAGTGTGGCTTGAACAGCCCCCCGAATATGGGTTGGTCGGGAGAAGCCCCCTCGTCCTCCGACATCTCCCCCTCCATGAGGTCCGCCTCTAAGAGGGGCTCACTATAATGGGAGGATCCCACCCGGGAATCCTCTTCCTCTTCCCTGAAGTCACCAAAGTCCCCTGCCTCCTCCTCCGCCTGGGCCCCTATGGGAGGAGGGCTGTCCCTCTGAGAGAGTACCTGACCAACCGGGGGATCCGGCTGTGGAAGGGATCTGATGGATAAAGAGTCATGGTCGGGAGTCTGTGGAGAGAAGCCTGATCTGGACATGTGCTGCAGGCCTTCCGCAATGCCCTGGAGGATAGCTGATTCCATCCAAGCCTTGATGTGGGCTGGAACCTCAGATGTAGATAGTTCTTGCTGATGCAGACCAGCGGCCATAGGCGTAAAGGTAGCTTCAGGCGTCAGTCTGGTCGGTGGTCCTGGGGTCAAGTGACCCTGAAGTGGGCTGCACCTAGATAGGGAGGATGGGTCTGGAGGGGGAAGAGAATGAGTAAAGGTAGAGGGGGTGGGAGAAGGAAGGGCTGGAGGCCCCGAGCGGGACTCCCTTGATCACCTATCAAACTCCTTTTCCAATGCCTTATGGCACCTTAAGGCGTCTCGTTAGGAGGCCTTGGAAGGTTCCTTGTCCTGCCTGCGCAAGTAGTGGGACTTTGCCTCAGTCTTCAAGGAAGGTCGTTTAGAGAGATTGTCGTCTGCCATTTTGATAATTATAATAACAGTAATAATAATAGTAATAATAGCAAAGGGCGGTTGGCTCGTCTGGAATTGGCCTGAGTGGGACCGAGTGAGGTTTGAGCTGGCCCGCTCCCCCTTTTGGAATTAAATATGTACAGTGGTAACAGGTAGTAAGGTATAAATATATATATATATATATATAATACGTACAGATATATAATCCTCTGATTTTTTTTTTATTTTTTTATTTTTTATGCTATCTGCATGTAAAGGTTATCTATGCATATACGTATAAAAACGTATAATTTCGTCTGTAAATTTTTCTCTCTTTTTTTTTTCTTTTTATATAAACAATAGCAGGAAAGGAACCAAAGAGGTACCACAGTACAGGCCGGATTCACCAAATAAATGCCTAAGGCCTAGAAGGAGAGAGGCTTCTGGCAGCAGGCCTCCAGACAACAAGCCGGAGGAGAGGGGTGCTGCAACTTTGCCCCAATAGAGGCTGCAGGAGGTCAACAGAAACAATGAAAGCAAGCCCGGAGGAACGCTAAAAGCAACTAACTCTTGACCCAAGGGGTCTTGGACTTTACTTCCACCGCAGCAGCAAGAATCAGAAATAAAAATGGCGCCCGACCATGATGCGGCACCAAGATGGTGGTCGCGAGCTGAGCTATGTCGGGTGCCTTCGGGACGGCAAGGAGGGTTTGTCCGGTTAGCTCAGCACGCCTGGTGCTCTTAAGGAGTGACTAGCCCTTCTTGGTCGGCGTTTAGGGTGGGGGGGAATCCAGCGAAAGTTGCACGCCACAAGGCAGCGCGGAGGCAGCGACGCAATCTAATAATGGGGGGGTCGCGCGAAGTGCTGCGAACCCGCCCACTTGGCCCCTAGGGGTGAGGGGAGACTTCCCCTAAGTCCCAACCTTTTGTGCAGGAGGAAGGAAAGGAAATATCAGACCTGAAAATGAGGAAAATAGCCAGAATAATACATGTAGTATGAATCAGCCAAGGAGCTCTTTCCAATAACAGCCTGACTCTTCAAGGCTGAGCAAAAGACTGGGGGAATGTTACTTGGAGTCACGTGAGGGGGGCGGAGCGTTTCCTTAGCTAAAGCTCAGCCTGCAAGAAGAGGACTCGAAAGCACATCCCACTCTCTGGATGCTCCGAGCGGCTCGAGGGAGAATTAACAGCTCCTGGTTCTTCAACTTCCACTTCTTCCTCTCCACCATCTGGAGGACAACGTTCAATACAGACAATATTAACACAAGAAAAAGAACAAGAAAAAGTGACCCTGTGGATGATTATGCAAGGAATTCAAAATATTCAAACAAAATCAGAGAATATTGAAAAGAGAATAAAGAACATTGAACAAAGAACAGAGAACACTGAACAAAGAACAGAGAACATTGAACAAAGAACAGGGAAAACCAATGAAAAAGTAGAGAACATCCAACAAATGAGGATGAAGTATGATTAGAGAGAAAGGTAGTAAAGAGAAGAAGGAAATTATTTTAGATTATTATGGGAAACCATACACACAAGAGAATATTGATGAGGAAAGAGTTAAACAGTATTTACTCCAAATACCTAAAGAGATTGAAACAATGTTAGAAAGCAATATAACGATGATGGAGTTAACTGAAGCACTTAAGAAACAAAATAATGGAAAGGCACCAGGCCCAGATGGACTTCCGGCAGAATTTTACAAAACATTACAAGAATCATTGAATTTTCCACTGCTAGAAGCTATGAATGAAGTTATGTTAAAGAAGAGGATGCCTAAATCATGGTCAGAAGCTTATATCACACTTGTTCCAAAAGAGGAGACCTTTTGGAGACCATTATAAATCAAGAACTAAAGACCTATCTCCCTACTAAATGCAGATTATAAAATCTTTTCTTCAATATTGGCAGAAAGACTTAAAAATATTTAAATAATTTTATTCATCCTGACCAAAATGAATTTCTGCCAAAGAGACAAATCAAAGACAATATGAGAGTAATCTTGGACACTTTGGAATACTACGAGGCACATCCCGAAAAACAAATGGCTTTGATATTTCTAGATGCACAGAAGGCATCTGATAATGTGAATTGGCGATTTATGTTATTACTGCTGGAACAGATGGGCTTTGCTAGAAAATTTATTCAAGCAATAGAAGCTATATATCATAAGCAGACGGCAAAGGTAATGATAGAGGGAGAACTGACAGAATCTATCGATATAAGAAAAGGAACAAGACAAGGGTGTCCACTATCACCTCTGTTGTTTGTGTTAACTTTGTAAGTGCTAAACAGAAATATTAGAGATGAAAAGAATATAAAAGGGATGAAAATTAAAAAGGAAGAATTTAAATTGCAAGCATTTGCAGGTGATCTGGTTTTTATGTTAGAAGATCCACTAGAAACAGCATCAAAATTGATAGAAAAGATAGAGACATATGGAAAGGTGGCTGGTTTGAAAATAAATAAAGATAAGACAAAGATCTTTGACAAAAGGAAGAATTGGCAGACCTATTGAAAATTCAGGTCACAAATAAGATCAAGTACTTAGGGATATACTTGATAGCAAGATGCAGTACACTAAAAGAGAATAATTATATCAAACTTAAACAGTGCTAGATTTAGCGAAATGGGAAAATTTACAACTGTCATTAATAGGGAGAATATCAACAATCAAGATGAATATATTACCCAGAATTTTATATTTGTTTCAAACAATTCCAATTAGGCTTGGAAAAGACTACTTTGAAGATTTAAATAAAATTGTGTTGAAATATATATGGCAAGGTAAGAAAGCGAGAATAAAGTTAAAACTTTTGCAAGATGCTAGAATAAGAGGAGGATTTGGTTTGCCAAATTGGGCGTTGTATTACCAAGCTACAAATTTGATGTGGGTTAAGGAATGGATAACATTAAGAAATACTAGATTGTTATCATTAGAAGGACATGACCTGTTGTTGGGATGGCATGCTTTTTTATGGTATAAGGGAACTAAAACACAGGGGTACTTTAGAAGACATTATATACGGGAGTTTCTGTGGTTAAATTGGGAGAAGATTAAAAGACAATGATATTTGAAAATTCCAGTCTGGCTATCGACTATTGAAGCATTTTCGTATCCTATAATATACAAAAAGGAACAACCAGTTAGATATGGTGAAATATTGAATGAAAGGGTGAACTTAAATCTATACAAAACTAGAGGAACAAGGTATAAAGATGAATTGGTTTTCATATGCGCAAATACATTCAAGATATGATAAAGATTCTAAAACAGAAGGTTTCTATGATAAACTGACTGACTTAGATAAGATTTTGACAGGTACTGATGAAAAGGTGATTAAAAAATTGTATGGATATTTATTAGAAATTAAACTAGAAGAAGAACAAGTTAAAGAAAGTATGATTGCTTGGGGGAAGAATTTTGGATAGGGGATTGATCTAGAGAAATGGCAAAAATTGTGGTCTCAAAATTATAAAATGACAATGTCAACAGCATGTAAAGAAAATTTGTATAAGATGTTTTACGCGTGGCATTTTCCCCATGATAAGAATATCAAGAATGTTCAAGAATAAATCCAAAAAATGTTGGAAATGTCATCAGATACCTGGCTCATATTACCATTTGTGGTGGACTTGTGCAGATGCTAAAAAATACTGGACTAAAATCCACATGTGGTTGGAAAAAATGACAAAAAAGCATATAGATTTGAAAGCAGAAATATTTGTATTGGGAATTTTACCTGATATATATAGTAAAGACTTGAAATACCTGATTGTAAATGTATTAACTGCGGCTAGGATTTGCTAAAAACTGGAAAAATGAGAAAATACCATCACAGGAGGAAATCATTAAGAAAATATTGGAATGTGCTGAAATGAGTAGATTGACATTTGAAATTAAAGAACAAGATGATAAACAATTTTATAAAATTTGGGATCTATTCTATCAATGGTTAGACAATAAAATATAGTAATGAAATATGTAGACTTTTAGAAAATAATAAATATATAAAGATGTATTCTTTTATTATATCTACAAAATGATTCTAGGATAGATCTGGGATAATAATATGAATTGTCATAAAACAAATTAAGTGAAATATGATCATTTTGGAAAACATGAATGAATAAAAGTATAGTCAAATGATTGATTAATAATGATATTAATGTATTTAATATATTGATTGAAAATACGAGATTATATACAATGTAATTATAATTGAAGACTATGAAATGGAAGCACAAAACAATTTGTAAACCAACCGGCACACTGTATGTACATATATGGAAGATGATTTGATGTTTTTATGTTTTGTTTGTTTATGTTTGTTTTAAAAACCAATAAAAATTTATAAAATAATAATAATAATAAAAATAATAATAAAAAGAAAGAAAAAAAGCACCTTTGGGACAACTATGACCTGGATGACCAAGAATCTCCATAGACACCTGGAGTAATAATTATATTATCATGATCATCTCTTTACAGAATTCAGGTAAGACTAATGTTATCAATATGAGTTTACCTCTATGCACTAGACGTAGAAGTCCACATACCTTAAAACTTGCCAGGACTGAGAAACATGGCTCTATCATAACTTTCACAGCTGCTGCTGGAATGATTTAGACCTGGACAATGCCAACTAATCTGGAATATAATGGAGATGTTTCTGGGAAAATTATTGCAAGATACAAGAATATTAATCCTCAGGCTATTAAGTCCAATATTATGCAACATAATTCATTAGATTTCATGAGTTTTTAATTTAAAAATTTACTCCCAATTTATCATGCTATGAATAGCAGGAGACATTTCCCATGTTAGAAATAATGTGGTTTCCTAACAGAAAAATAGCCTTTCGCTCTAGATGTGATCAAATAGTTGGAGAAATTGTTGCTATACTCAGAAATCTCATTATCAACTTAAAATCTGGGTACCCTACATCAGATATGTATGTGTATGTGTGTGTGTGTGTGTGTGTATACGTACGTATATGTATATATGTATACCTGTATGTATGTATGTATGTATGCACACATGCATGTATGTATGTAAAACATTGAGGGTTGGAGTTGGTTGATCCTTAGCACCCTTAAATACTTTCAAGATATAAAAACATAGCGCCCTCCAAAATTTGAATTACAGCTTCCATCATTTAAGACATCAGAGTGGCGCACTAAATCACACAACACAATCAGTTGTTAAACACTGTTAAAACAAATAAGGATGGAAATGCCTGGAAAATTCATCTGAGTGGCTGGAGGTCCATCACTAACCACCTATGGCTTGAATCAGAATTCTTTCCTATTCATTGCGCTTCTAGAAAATTCAAATTTCCTCTAATTAATGAATAGAAAAGAAAATAAATAATTCATGCAACCCAAAGTCTAGTTCCAACGTATTATTCTTGATAGTCTCTTTTTTCACTAGCAGAATACAGCACTAATCAAGAGTACAATAAGCATTGCAGGTAATAGCAAGATGCAGACAGGAGGTTGTGACATACTTCAGCAAAACAACTCATTAGCAATGAACATGGATGCAAATCCAACCTTATTTGTGGATATATGTATGATACAATTCTACTTATATTATTAGGATTTGGATTCAATAAACAATTGGCCCAATTCACTGAACATTCATTGTTTTCTTCAAAAGTCCAGATTTTAGACTATTTAGATCTTCTAAGATGAAGTCAAACCACTATATATATATTTGGTGAACCACAAACATCTTCTAGTCCAGAACTGCAACTATTCAAACACAATCAATATCCAATGGTTTATATATATAACAAATACAGAGTAGGATTTGTGTCTATTGAAGCTTATCATCTGTTCAGTTCATAGGTGTAACTAAATACCCAATGAATTCTAAATTTATTTTCTTGGGGTTGTATTTGGTTTTACTCTGATCAGTGCATTTCTATTTACTATAAATGCTAAAATCTATACAAAAATCTGTGTTATGCGTTTTTATTAATAGAGCTTTGTTTAAAGAAACTGAGAACACGGAGAAAAGAGAATAAGCATGCATGTGCATGTAAAGAAACAGAGGAAGAGAAAGGCAAGGTATAATAAATGGCCTACAACAAGAACACAAAATATAATCACACTGAAAAAGTAGTTTCATACTATTTGTTTATCACATGGTTATCCAAATAGAGTTGACTGATAGATCACATTCTTTGAATGCACAGATTCAATCTCTGGCATATTTAGGTATGATTGAAAAATATATCTGGCTCAAAGGCAGTAGATAACTTCCAAGTGACATCAGACAATCTTTCCCAATCTGATAACACCTAGAATGTGTGCCCAGAATTCCAAACAGCAAGGTATGGGTGATGGATGCATGTTTTGACTCTTAGATTTGAGACCAATTGCAAATTAATACAAGGGAAATACTGCACAGTATTAAAATCTATACAGGATGTAATTCTAAACCCCAGTTAAGATCAATCAGGGATGACTGAAGAGTGATGGAAACAGAAGCATTGCAACTATTATGCCCACTGCAGGTTAAATTGACAAGTGCAAAATGCAGAGATGATATGATACCCATATACAATTCACAGTGTGGGCAGTGATGTATAAAACCCCAAACAGCTTAGAATCTACAGCAATGCTTCTCAAGTTTGGCAAATTTTAAGTTGTGTGGATTTCAGAATTCCCAGAAATTCCCAGTGAGCATTAATTTGCCTTTTCAGAAGATAGCTCAGCTGCCAGAGATTCAGTATCTGGTATGCAGAATTTAAAATACCCTAAAAGTTAATATAAACAGATCTGTGGTAACAAAATTTTACTAACATTACAGTAATAACAAAACTACTTAAAATGTGTTATATATCTAAATTTAAATTCTATTAATGCAATACATTTTTACTAATGTAAGCCACACTACAATTGTCAAACAGATAGATGTGAGGAGTATAAATTGAACTTATCTGAATGAATGAATGAAACAATTTTACAAATTGTGAAACATTGTATTTGTATGAACTATTTGTGTTCCTTTTGTTAGGTTTTTTTAACATTTAACATTTTTTGCATTTGGAAATAAGGGATAGCTACATAGTGTTCATATTATTATTTTTTTAAAAAGAATAAAGTTTATAAACTATTAAATGCATAGCAGTATTTCTATATACTGACAAAAAGATATGTCTTGTGAAGCCCAGTGTTCCAAGTGAAAGTGAAAGCTGGATTATTAGAAAGATAGAATGAAGAAAAAAATGCCTTTGAATAATAACGCTGGGAAAAATATGCAGATAATACTTTGAATCACAAATTATGCAAGCAATCCAAAACTAGATACTTTAAAGTAAAACCAAACTGCATTGCAATCATCAATAATGAAGTGGTTTTGGACCTGAAATGGAAAAAGACACTAGTTATTAGGGATGCTTCTATGCTTAGAAAACCTAAAGGCAATTTCAAAAAATCCCCCATAGAAGAAAAAGGTAAAGGTAGAGTCATTTCCAACTCTAGAGAGGCAGTGCTCATCACCGTTTCCTAGCTGAGCCAGTGTTGTTCGAAGACATTTTCTGTGGTCATATGGCCAGCGACTATACACTGCAGTAATGTTGTGGTTAGTCGGCAGCAGGTGCAGACGGCCAAGGAGAGTGAGGACTCAGATGAGGGGCCAGGACCATGAGGGAGTGGACTGCTGCCTTCAAAGATTGTGGGGGCTGGCAGCAGAAATAAGGAGGTTCCCGAGGAACCTGTACCAAGTATGCATGCACACAAGATTACTCACAGGAAAGAGCAGCTGCAACAGCATGGGCGACTCGGGAGTAAAGCTGCAAGGTGCCTCCTTCAAGAAAATAAAAGCCAGCTGTGAAGCGAACATTCTTTGCAGGAAGCAAAGATCTTTTGAAACTCAGCCTCATGGACATTACAGTATATTGGTATTTGAAGACTCTTGTGTTCTGAAATATTTCTTATCTGTGATTCTTGGTAGTCTTGTACAGTTTTAGCAAGATTTGTGCTTATCAAAGTTAATTAGTTTGCAGCAGCCTTTTAACTGGGGATTCGTAAGACTCATTAAAAGGTTTCTGTTCCTTATTGTTTGTCTTATTCGAAAAGGGTTTGGGTCAGAACAGGTGCATAGAACACTGTTACTTTCCCACTAAAGTGGTAGCTATTTATCTACTCGCATTTGTATGGTTTTGAACTGCAACTGGAGGAACTGGAGCAAGAACGGGAGCTCACCCTGTCATGTGATGCTCAGGTCTCAAACCCCAGGGCCGTCAGCTTTCCAGATAACAAGCTTAGAATCTTTAACTGCTGAGCCATTGCACTCCGTTCAATAATGAAATTATTTTGGACCTGAAATGCAAATACATTAGTTAGGGATGCTCCTCTGGTTAGAAAATTGTTAAATACAGGTAGTCCTCAACTTATGACCATAAATGAGCTCAGAATTACAATTAAGTTGTAGTACTTGTTAAGTGGGTTACCACATGATCACTCTCTCTTTTACACCTTTTAAGCAAATGTCATGATTGTTGAACAAGTTCATATTCCCCAATGGCCATGTTTTGCTCAAGGCCAAAAATAAACACCGAAGACTAAGACAAAATGCCAAAAATTGCAGACACATGACCACAGAATGCTGCAAATGACTGTAAATGCAAGCCAGTTGCCAAGAGTCCAAAATATGATTATATGACTATGGAGGGGGGAGCACCACCATCATCAACATAAAAAACAGGTTGTAAGTACTTCTGGAAGGTTCGTCGTAACTTTGAACAATTGCTAAACAACCAGTCATTAAGTAAGGAGTACCTGCATTATCCTTGGTGATATGAACTGGTGATACAAGCTTACAGGAAATCAAAGAAGCAATTATGAACAGATAACCCTAACAATCCAGTCACAAAGACTGAAAAACTACTGCAGGAAGATTATTTCTGATTTTTGATAAAAATGAAAATTCCTACTGTGAACTCACTAATATTTAAAATATAATTTTGCTGGTACTTATCTTTACTGTTTTCTATATATGTTTCCAAGTTTCTTTTATATTGTTGTAATTTTAGTCATGCTAAGCTTTTGCCATAAATTTTAACCAATTTCTTCAAGTGTTATCATGCTTTTAATCTCATTTTTTAACGAGATATGTCATTATAATGAGTTGCTATATTTGAAGAGCATTCAAAGAAATTAGAAAATGCTGACTGCTAAATGAAAAGTTTGTACTATTTCGCAATGAAAAGTTTTGTACAACTACATATTTTCTGAATAAACGGGCTCGTCTCTATGTTGCCCAATGAACAAAATACCAGCTGTTCACAAATGTAGTATCTTTCCCAATAAAATATCAAGAATGTTAGTGAAATAGTCGTGAGTGAGAGATTTCCACAACAGCCAAAACTCACCCATAAAGTATTTGCCTCCAAGACACTCAGATTAGCAATTAAATCAACATTTCTTACGTAAGAAGTTAACAGTGATGCCATTTCATTGCAATAATTAAATAATTACAATATGCTCCCAAGAGGCAGTTCTAGAATATGTATACAAATGAAGAAAAATACACAGAAGCTTAGTTCTGTGCTATAGACAGAAGAGGAAACAAGCTTTTGAAATATACAGTACTACATGTTAGGTTCAGGCTGATGCTAAATCTTTAGGTCTTATTTGGGAGTCATAGGTCAAAACTCTCAAATAAGAAAGGAATAAAACTTTAAAAGCTGTTCCAAATACAAGATGCTGATAACTCGGCATTGGCCAGGTATTTATTTATCCCAATCCTCTATTAGCCAAAAAATGCTGTACTTGGGACTCACACTGTTGTACTGTCTATGAAGCTCTATCTCTCTTATCCTTTAATTGGGCCTCACGCTGTTGTACAGTCTCCTGCACAGCGTTGCAAGTCTTCTATTCCTCTCCTCGGGAGTTTCTTGTTTATGCTGGTATTTCATTTTTATAGCATTTGATTGCACTTTGCCATTTGCCTGATGTTTCTTTGGAGGGCTGAGAGGGAGCCCCCTTATGGAATATGTGAAGCTGTTACCATGCCAAGTTCACTGTGCTACACAGTAGAACCCATTTTAAGGCACACATACACACCGAAGGGTGTAAGGGGTGTCTTACCCACACAATATTTTTTTCCAGAAGATAAGTCATCTGCCTACCACATTGCTGAAATTCCTCGGTGTTCCAGAGTTATGCACACACACACACATACATACACACACACCCATTTATAGATGATAGACAGACAGACAGACAGGTAGGCAGGCAAGTTTAGTGGTTCTATTTCCACCTTGGGCATGAAAACTATCTAGGTGATTTGGGGCCAGTCATTTCATTACCTAACCAGATTAACATCACTGATGATGTTACTTGGCTGGGTAATAAAATGTCTGCAAGCAAACAACCAAGCTCAGAGAATACCAAAGATTGCACATGACTATACTGTATCACACTATTTACACAGCATGCTTCATCTAGTCAGCCTCCAACCCAGCCAAATTTGTTTACAGATAGCTTAAGTATTTCACAATTCAGAATGTCTCAATATTTTGAATTTGAAACATGTTAAGGTTGAAATATCCTATTCCAGAACCCTTCCAAATTCAAAAAAAAATTATTCTGAATTCAGAATTTCAGTTTCAAACTCCAAAGTTTCTAGAAAAGTAACAACTCTTTTCAAACTCAGAATAATTCCTTCACACACTCATACTTAAAATAATATAAAGAGCATCCCACTTCCTCTTCTATTATTTAGCATACCATAAGCCAGTGTACTAAGAATTGGCAATATTTCATTACATCACCAACTTCTTTTTCACAAGCAAAGCAGATAGTAGTGGGTAGAGTTCAGATAGCCGTAGACAAGAGAAAGTAGATTTTAGACTACCAGTGTTTCATAATGCTTTCTGTAATGGAGAAGCTTGATTTTCTGGTCACTTTGTATCTTCAACCCTTAACTGGAGGACTGATAAGGTTTTGAAAGAAAAAAAAAACATCCCACAGTTAACTGGGCTTAGCAAGACAAAAGATTGAAAAAGGCAATTTAACATTTATGATATCAAACAACTCCATCTAAATATGACTTTATGGCTGACTAATTTATGTTGTTTGCTAACCTCATTATTAACAAATGATTGCGAACACAATACGAGCCAGCTTTTAATTTATGTAAAACTATCTGGCACCCATAAGTCTCTATTTATATAAGGGCTAAGTCTGATATGACTTCCAAGTATTTGTTCCAAACAACTCAGTGAAGACAGTCAACTTTGAACAAAGTTAGGAGTTGATACTCAACATCTGGAACTCTAATCTTTGTCAAGAATGGAATAGAATTGAATGGAATGAAGTGGAGTGGAGTGGAAGTGGAAGTAGGAATAGGAATAGGAATAGGAATAGGAATAGGAATAGGAATAGGAATAGAACAGAATACTTTATTAGCCAAGTATGATTGGACAGATGATAAAAAGATGAGAAGGATAATGATAATACTATATATACGGGTAAATATCCATAGATATACAGTAAGACAATACTGTGGTCATTAAGTGTTCAGCAGAGTCACTATATATTGATTATATATCCTTATGTGAGGATTAGCATCTTCCTTCTCAATTTGTCCTTTCTGATATTCAGGAATTTCTTATTAATTGCATGGGATCAGAGTCCATTTTGCTAAGAAATTGTCTTATTGCCTCTCATTGCATGACTATTTGAAGCCATGTGTTTGAAAAACAGGTGCTGACCTTTGAAGGTCTATATATTTCTTTCAACTTCTTGCCTGGTTACCATTTCTCTTTAACTAGATGATTAAGTGTATTTTCTAAGTTCTGCTTGTTTTGGAGTTTAGTCTGCCACTGTACTCCTATACTATTAAATATTGCATTAGATACTGCATTATAACATTACTCATTTGACAAATCATTTCATATTGCCAAACTTTAGTACCTACACATTGTCAAAGAACTACTAGAATTAATAAGCTGTTTTTAAACCATTCTACCCATTTACAACTTACTCTATCAGGAGCTGAATAAGTAGTTAAATTAGTTGAAACAGAAATCAGAGCACCAACATAGCTGAAATTACATATGTGAAAGCAGCTGATGGAGCTGTGCAGAGAGAAATTGTGAAACAGCTGGGAAACACAAAACACGTCTGGGCAGACTATAATCCAAAATAATGCCTCATGTTTAGAGGCACACACACCATGAAGCAAAGGTAACAAGCAGCCAACTCAAGCCTGGCACATGTACTCCAGCTGTTCCTTACTTCAGCCCATTCACAAGTAGCTACAAGAAGAGATTGGAAAACAACTGTTTAATCCTCAGCATCAAAGAAAGAGTTCAGTTACTAATATATGCAAGATTCCTCTTGAATTCATTTTGCTGAATATTAATTTCTGGATACTTACTGATCTGAAATAACTGCACATTACTTTAAAAAGACACAAAAGAGAAAATGTACGTATCCAGTACAGGTTTAAACCTCAGCATTTGAAAAGCAGCAGCTGGATATTATACATTATGATGCAATATACCTGGATCAGAAAAATCTTGATTTAGCCTGGAGATTTAAGTAATTTCTACATAGGATTCTATGAGCTGTCTTGAGGAAGGACAGGATAAAAATGTAAATTAAAAAAAATTGCATGAGGTATCAGAAGGATACAGTTGTGAATGGATGATAAATATCTCATTTGCGAGCCTAGTTTCCATAGGATACTACTGTGTTTCTCATATAATAAGGCCGGATCTTTTTTTTTTTGAGCCCCGAAAAAATGGCTAGGCCGTCTTTTTGAGCCCCGAAAAAATGGCTAGGCCATCTTTTTGAGCCCCGAAAAAATGGCTAGGCCGTCTGAAGATGCAAAGGGGGGGGGGGAATTAAGTCACCCCTGAAAAGATGGCCTAGCCATTTTTTCAGGGGTGACTTAATCCCCCCCCCTTGCATCTTCAGGCGGATGGGCAGTGATGGCTTGGATGTTGACCTCGGCATTGGTGGGGCACTTCATATCAACGCAGGCAGCACCATATCCAGGTGTGCAACAAAAGTACTTCCTAATGGCAAGGGCCTCCCACCATTCCCCCCCCCCCATTTTGCATGTTTTAATATAGGCCTTAATTTGGGGGGAGGGGCTTAATTTCATTTCATGCCTATAAAACATGCTAGGACTTCCTATTGGGGGAGGCTATATTGTTGGAGAAACAGGGTATATATTTAAAAAAAAGGGAGGACCCCAACATCCTATTGTGGCATAAAAGATATCCAGTCATTTCATCAATAGGGGATGATTTCCATTTTTTAATTTATATTTGAATATGAATAATATTTTAAGTGTATCTGTGATGTTCCTGATCGCTGCATATTGCTTACTGCAAAATAATTTATAAACACATCTTCCCCCAATGGTGCATGGCCTCTGATTTGTATAGGTAAAGATCGCATTCCCATCCATGTTTTTCTGGAATATTTCCTTTCCCAACAATATGTAAAATTCCAAGGGATTAAGACAAAAGGTCTCACTTTAATTCCAAATAGAAGCACTGCTTATTCAATTTAAATAATCTATACAATCTCCAGAATGTGTCTTTATTTCTGCATTTTCAAAAACAGAAATAAATTTAATATACTTTCTTTTGTTGCTAATTTTAGAGAGGCTTGTTTTGAGGTGTTTTTTTTTAAGAAAGCTTAATAAACATACTATATTTTTTTCTTCCAGTTTAAATATAAACAGAGTAATCAAATACAATTTTTAAATCAATTCCATTTATAAATAGTAATACCTTTTCATTAAAATCTGGAAGATTTAAGAACAGCTTGTAGCAAAGCATCTTGCTGCACTTCAGTTGTAATATGCAAGAACAGAAATATTTGGGAGATTTGAGCTAAGGATGAATCTTGTTTGGAAAATATGTCCAGTTGTTATGTTACAATTCCGTAAAAGTAAACTCACCTGTTTGACATGAAATTTCAAAACAGTGGACTCTGAGCTACTAATTCCAATCAGAATATCCCAGTAGGTATTAGAAACTGGCATAAACTAAAACTATGTTTACATAACAGATTGAACCTCTAACAAGTTAATCACATTTCAGTTTCTACACACTGGCTTAATGTAGCTTCGGTTCTTGGCTCAGAATCTCATGGGAACTCACAATTCTAAGTAAATTGCATAAACCATGATCAAAGTTACTAAAGTAAAACAGCTTTGTCTTACCTCGATAATGCCATGCAATTTTTAGAAACAACAAGATCTGCAGGAAGAAACTTTAAGATTATGAATCAGTCATTTGCTATCATTTCAAAAGCCAAGATCAGAGCATTAAAATGTATAAAGACCATAAACTCTGTTTACAACACTCTAAGCTGATCCTGTAGCACAAATTATTTCATTTCTTCATCTCATTTAAATTTGCCAGATCAGAATAACCAAATTCAGCTCCCTATATCTAACGGTAAGCTTTTAGAAATACAATGATGACTAGACAATCAGAGAAAACCCAATAGCTTTTTCTAATCCTTCACAAATTTTAGTTCTTTGCATTACACTTTCACCATGTTGATCAGTAAGACATTTAAGAAACCTTACATCTTAGTCACTTACTTATAAGTACATCTTTCCCAACTACAAGTAAATATGTAATTAAAACTGCATTTCCATTTATAACTGAGCCAGCAAACTAAACAAACATTTAGCATGAACAAGATTGAAATGCTGATAATTTAAAAAAAAATTAAGATCTAAGGGTGGATAGGACACTATTATTAACTATGATATTTGTCACTTCCAGGCACTGTTTTTGGATGTTATTCAGCTTAGCTAGAACACTTTGCTTACAAAATAGTTTTGAACAATTCAGACTTCAGCCCAGTCTATACTTAGCACCACAGTAATTGTAGAAGTTCAAACTGAAGTGATTTGAAACAAACAGGATATTAACATGGGGAAGAACATAGTAACCTGACACCCAGTACTGTTCTACTCACAGCTAAACAACACCAATACACAAAAAGAAACCCTTAAACCGGTATCCAACAGTAAAATATGAAACAAATAAAATGTGCATTTCAAATATTCTGCATAGCTTGTAGCAACACGTGTAAACTATTTAGAAATACTTCCATTCATTTAACTTTCCATATTTCTCCTTTTCAACAAAGTGGTCATGGTTTTCAGACCAAGGAGAACAATATAAATGTTCAGACATTAGTTAACATTATGGCTTGAAGATTAAGCCACATACAATGAATGACAGTAACCATGTGGCTTGCTTTTAGGAGATATTTACCAGAGCTGCAAGTTTTAACTGACAGTGTGATTAGTTATGATAAAAGTTATAGCAGAGATTCACACTGTGAGTTTCTTTCAATCCCAAACTTCTCATCAGATTCCAGGAAGATAAAACTGAACCTCTGGTATATTCCCAAGTGGCTGCAGGCTTCTGTATACATAAGAAAAATAGAAAGGGCTTTCACTGCAACCACTCTCACTGAAAATTACCTATTAGGAAAGCACAATGGAGAGTAACTGAGCAATAATGTGCCCCCTTTGAAATGTATAAGAGAGCCATTTTAATGTATTGGTTAAGGCAGAAGGCTAGAAACCAGGAGACTGTGAGTTCTAGTTCTGCTTTAGATGCAAAGACAGATGGATGACCTTGGGCCAATTACTCTTTCTCAGTTCTAGTAAGGAGGCAATGACAAACTACTTCTGAAAAACCTTGCCAAGAAAACTGCAGGAGTTACCAGGAGTTGAAAACTGAAGACAAGCGGGTGCATGTATGCTCATGCATGCATGCATACACACACACAAACACACACACAAGTGTAAGATTAGGCAGGGGTTTAGCCTCATCAGAAGTAAGAGTATAAGATAACTGTCTTCTGCCTTTGAACAATTTAACAGCCAATATACTTCAATCCTAGCAGAGTTTTATAGAGAAAGCCAACAAGTTTCCCAATCATTCTCTTCGCCTACCAACATTGACTTTCTTCTTCAGAAAGGACTTTGGCCTGAAGATCCGACTGCAATTTCTAGCACGACTGCAAATTTTAATTTAACCCAGTGTTTCCCAAACCTGGCTAAATTACCCCAACTTGGATAAAAGTAGTCTTTCTTTGGATAACAATGCACAAGGGCATTCCCCAATTACAAAACAGGGACATCTAAATGGACTTAAAGTGTTTTACTTACACTGGGTAAAAAGGGCTTTCTGATAAATGGTTTTGTATAAAGAAGGAAAAGGTTTGGGAATGCTGTTTTATCATTCCTTCATTTCTGTAACTATTTGTATCGAAACTGATGAAGATTCTCAGGCATCCAGGTAAAGCTGTCTGAAAGTTAGGTCACAGCAACAGGACTTCTTTTCTGTTTTGGTTTGCAACATTTCATTGCTCTTATTGAAATTAGCTTCTTCAGTTTACTTGGATCCCTTTGCACTATTTGGATCTGTTTGTACTACTTCATCTATTTGCACTGAACACTATCAGAGCCACAAATGTAGCCATAAGAAGGCAAGGAAACACCAGTGTAGGTAAACACTGAGTTTTTTTGTTTTTCAGATGTGTTTCTTTTTTCCTTCCTTCTTTATAAGCACATTTTAAGTGGATTGTTAAGCATTTATGTCATTTGCTGCTCTGTTTAGTTTTAAGATATGCCTGTCAAGCCACAAATAAATAAGAATATGGAAAGATTTTGGAGTCTGTATTTCTTAAAGCATTTGCTAATATGTGAGCTGTAAATACAAAAAAAAAAAATGTGGGTAGACAACTACAGTAGTGTATAAAAAAATCATTTCAATGTTGGCTTCAGGATGAAGATAAACCCCTTTTTTTCACAGATTGTTTAATTGGCATTTATTCTTGTTACTATTGTAGCTAAAGGAAATGAGGATCAGAAAGACTTGTTTCTATAGTAAACAGATTAGATAACTCTTAAGTCTTGGAAGAAACACAGGATAAGATTTACCTTTCAAAAACCAAAGCTGCTTAGTTTTTAAGTCATTCATCCAATCAGTCATCTTTTAAATTATAACAAAACAGATGAAACCTGACTTTTGCCATACTCACTTGACTGGCTCTATTCCAAACAGTACTGTGGTTCAATATTGTTGAACTACAACTCCTAGCAGCCCCAGCCAACATGGTCAGTGATGAAAGGCTAAAAGACGGACTTTGGCCATATTTGGAAGGCATCACTGGTTGAGATTAAATCCTTTTATGGGGTATCAAAACCAAGGTTTTACCTCTGGATTTGGGAAACATTGTGCTTCTCTTATTTATGTTGTCTGCTATAAGAAATAGCATGGGCATTAGGAAAGGCAGAATGAAAAACTTGTAGGTATCAACCAAAAATATTATACAAGTTATTTAAGGGAGGAAAGGAGGTAAAGAATGTGGATTTGATCAAGGCTTTAAGAAGTTTCTACTTCACCAAAAGAAACATTTTTGAAATCCAATGGTGGTGCAGAACAGGCAAAAGCTGAAAATGCTTCAGGCTGAAGATTCCCCAACTCTGGTTTATGCATTCTACAAAATAAAAAACTGTTATGGATTACATTTCTTTAGCAGCTGGCTGCATTTCTAAAACTTAAATCTAAAATACTTTATATGCCTGTCTAGATATACAGTTTAAATGAACTGAATTCTAAAAATTTTAATCTGTCCATGGCCAAAGATAACTATTGTTAAGTTAAACAAAAGTTTGTTTAACATTTAGTATCATTTTTCATGAAACCTAATCCCTTTCTCTTAATATTGCTCTGTTCTTGAAGGTAGAACCAAATATACCCCTGCAGTTGAATAATAGGAAACATTACTATTATTCAAGACAACCAGCTTGGAAAGCATTTTAAGTTTAAAATCTATCCAATTGCAAATAACAGCTTGTTTTATATAAGCTATGATGTGCAAAGTTTGAAGAGAACCTCTTTAGATTCCATGAGGACAATCTCAAGGGATGCCTGGAGAAAAGCGAAACTTGAACAGGACTTAGTTAAGATAATTGCTGAAAGGAAAAAACTCTTTGAAAACATGCCAAAGCAGCAGGTAAAAATATAAACAGATTGAAGCATATTTAACTTTCATCTGGCCTGTTCCCAGTGATGCAATGAAATCATTTTAGACTCTGGGTTGAACGGTTTTTATGGGGCCACTCCTTAGATAGCAATATGCATTGTTATTTACTACAGAATGGAGGAGGGAGATAGTCTTGCCTCAAGGTGTTTTCCCTCAGCTTCTATTGCGCAGAAGGATGGGTTACGCTCTTCCCCCCCTTTGGACCCTCTGATAAGCCTATTAAAGGGCGCTTGCTCCATATCAGAAACAAACAAAACTTGGCATCCTATGTGAAACTCGACACCGCGCTCTGTCAGCTGGCTTCCAAGAACATGTTGCTGTTCCTTGGTTGACAGAAAGCCCGCAGTCCATTGACTGCAATCGGAGTAGTTAGTGGAATGGCTGGGGCCACAATTTTGCGCCCGGATCACCTCTTTAGCCCAAAGCTGCTTCTCTGCAAGAGGGCGGATGTGCACCGTCCCCGGAAGCGAGCCAATTCTTGCCCTGGAAACCAGCTTCGCTTCCAGCCCAGGCAGTTTTTGAACGGCAACTGTGGGAGAAGATCCCACCATCTGGCAATGCACAATAACCCTTCCTCCTCTCTCTCCAAGGGTGGGCTTCTCAATTCAAGCCTCGACTCCGAGCGAACCACCTTCCCTCCTTATGGCGCAGCGTTGCGAAACCATCTTACCTCTCCCCTTCCCCCAACTCTGTCTCTTTCACACACCTGGCCTCTTCCTTCTCTCCAGGGCCAGGATTATTTACTGCCCCGCTGGGAAAAAAAAGAGAAAAAAAGCGCAAGAAAGTCTCGAGCCGGAAGAGCCACATTACCTGGGCGATCCGGCTGCCAACCGAGCGCGGACGTCCGTCACCTGTCCTCCTGCTGCTCCCCTTGCGTCCCGGTCCCGGGTAGGAGAAACAAAGGGAGAAACTTCTGCGAACCGTGCGCGGCGGCGGAGCAGGCAAAAGGCGCGAGCAGCTGGCGGGGGCGGGCGGACAGCCTCGCCGGCGCCCAATGGGAAAGTTAGGTTAGTGCAGGAGCTGCCGGCGACCTGGCCTGCTTGGAGGAGAAGCTGCTCCGACCGACAGATCGACCGCCGGCGGCAGCAGCCCCGAACTGTGTGACCCCCGTACGGGCAGGAGCGCCAAGGAGTGACTTCGCGCTGGGACGGAAGGGGAGGGCTGCCGCCTCCGCCGCACCCTTGTCCTCCACACAGCACAAGAGCGCGGAGAGGGCTGGAAATGCTTCCTCCCGGTGAGGGCGGAGACCAGGGGCGTCCCTGTCTCCCCCACCCCCTTCCCGGGTATGAATCAGGAAAAGAAAGGCGAGGCTTGATCAGCTGCTGCCCCGCCAGAGGGTTAATTTTATTGGGCAGCTCCCAGCGCTCGGGAGCGAAGGAGAGAACAAAGGGTTGCTTTGGGGCATGTCAAGAGCGCATTTAGGGAAAGTGGCTTTCTAGCTCTGGGAGGTCCCCCCCCCCCCCCCGCACTAAAGCCTTCTGCAGTGATGTCCCCTCCGAAGCCCTCCTCGCTTCAGGAAAGGAAATCATAAAAGGCTTTATGGAAATCATAAAAGGCTTAGCTGCTTTGAAAAAGTTCAGCAGGACCAGCATGGGTTAATATTTCTAAAGCAGGCCTCCAGGAAATCTCAGGCTTCTGGATTTCCAAAAGACTGTTAGGTATCCCAGGGCTTGACAAAGATGAGGTTAAGATGCTGCTAGACTAGAACCAAGTAGATCCAGGAATCTACCCCTAGCCATGGTGGTACCACTGTGTGATTTGGAATCAGTCATTCCCTCTGTATCATAAGGGCAGCTTTCTAGAGTGATGGGTGTAGGAAATTAACATACACATATTGTGATCATCAGTTGAGGATTCCCTGTATAATAATGTTCAACTCTGAAAATCAGTAGCTGACTCTTAATCTAATATTTTCCAATCCCAACTTTGGAAGGATTTACCTCTTGGAAACAATGTGTTAAATCTGCATTACTTTTGTAAAAACTGTTACTTTGTCCTTCACACCCAAAGCGGTATATCAATTCTGTATGTACAGTAAACATATAACCTGGGTGTGGGATAACTTTGGCCCAAAGATATGCTTAACTATATTTCCCCCAAATTTATCTACCATTTCTATCATATACTCTGGAACTCATAATCCTAAATGTGGGCAGTTAAGAACCATATCAGTTTCATGGGGTTGAACGAAAGCAATGTTTCTTGGTTTCTGTTTAATTGTAGTGTGTCTATTTTAGGACCCACCATAGTATTCATTTGTTTCGTATCTTAAAATAGCGGAAAACTTCAGACATGGGCAGACTCTCTCTCCCCAAAACAAATTTGATAACCTCAGGTGATCTTTGGTAGTAAGTTGTTGTATTAAAGTTATTGCACAAGGCATAAACTACATATGAAAATTAAATTTAACCCAACTCTGATCTTTAAGCCATTTGATTGCTTTTAAACTTTTAAAGAAAGAGATTCAGCTATTGGCCTTCCTCATCTTTCTCCAGCAAAGTTGGGAATTGAGGATCTCCAGTTGATAATCCATCCCACTGGGCTACATTCACAGGGTACATTGAGCTTACTTATTGCACTCACCATTGCCTTTTCTAAGGTGCAGGCAGTACACGTGTGAGTTACCATTCATTTTGGCTGTGCAAAAATCACCCTATGAAGTGGTTGGGCTGAGAGAGCCACAGTCCCTGCTTGAATGAAAACGTGGATGTTCTGTATTCTGTACAGTGGTAGATTTTGTCTTCTGTTCAGATGCAGACTCCACAAAACATCCATAACAAAGTACTTTTATTGATTCATCAGGTATCCTCATAACTCACATTTGTGATGAAGTTCTTCGTTAATGACCAATCCTTTGCATATCTGTCTTATAAGTAAAAAGATGGTTATCTTCTTTTTCCCATTTCATAGTGATAGAAGTAGAACAGTTACCATGAGTCGTGAGTTCAGCCAAGAGTGAGGAAACCTCCTCCAACCCATCGAGGGTCAATTTGGTGACCAATCAGGATTACAGATGTGGTCGCGTGACATGGACTACATTTCCCCGGATACCTTAACTACATTTACCATTAAGGGGACAGCTCACAATTGCTGACTAACTATCCAATTCCCATACACTGGCTGGACAGCACAGTGCAGCTGACCCTCTGCTGCCAATGCAACATCTTAATGATGGGCATATTTCAAATCTCAGAACATATGATTAGTTTATTGGTTTATGGTCTAACTCAGTGATGGCTAACCTTTTCCTCGTCATTTGCCGAAAGTGTATGTGCGTGAGCGCATGCATGCCTGCACTCATAATGCAATGCGCGCATGATCCCCACCCCTGCACATGCACTGCACATGTACACGTGACCTTCTGCATGCCTGTGCATGCGAATGACCTCCTGCACATGTCCACCCCCCTGCTCATGCGTGCACGTCTCTCTCCTGCATGCACGGCAGATACCCGACAATCAGCTGGTTGGCGGGGGAGGCACACGGATACGCAGTGGGTCTGTTCTGGACGACCTCTCGCGTGCCGGCGGAAATGGCTTTGCGTACCACTTCCGACACATGTGCCATAGGTTCACCATAATGGGTCTAACTCAGGGGTAGTCAACCTTTTTATACTTACTGCCCACTTTTGTATCTCTGTTAGTAGTAACCGCCCATCAGTTCCACAGTAATGGTGATTTATAAAGTAAGGGACAAAACCCCTACCGACCACCATGAAAGCTGGAATGCCCACTAGTAGGCGGTAAGGACCAGGTTGACTACCATTGGTCTAACTGAATAAATAATGGATAAATGTGTCATGCAAGTATAACCGGTATTTCTTTTACTAGACAGTTAAAAGTATCTTTCTTACTCCATTAATGGTAATATTTTAAAGGTATTAAAGATACCATTTAATACCATTAAAAATATTTGTACATGAGCATTAAATTGCATGAATTATGCTATTCTTTATCTGCCTAGTAAAAAAAAATACCAGTTCAATATAGCATCTACCTTACTCCCAGTCTTTGATACCATTAAAAGTATTTTCACTTGAGCACTAAATTACCTGAATTATGCTATTCTTATTATATTGAACTATGTTGAACTTCCTTTGAGGAAGGAATCATTTTTAGTAGCATTTAATATATTACCTGAATATTGGTTTAAAGGAAATGCAAATATTGTGGGTTTATCATTTGGCCAGAGGTTGGCAGAATTCCAAAATAAGATGACATTCTTAAAGTTGAATATTCAGGCTATTTCCAAATAAATTCTTTGATATATACAAGCCATAAAAAAATTGGGGCATCACAGGTAGGGTTATGCATAAAGACTTCCAGGGAAAACAATTCATTTGATATTAATTCATATACTCTCTCTGTGTGTATGCATGTGTACATACACACACTTGCATATGAAGTGTTTGTATCTGTATACACAATGCATACATGAATTAAGCATCATCTTCAGGCTTCTCTGGGAGGGAAGTTTTGGGAGGAAGAGGGCCTGGATAGTTAGCTATGCACACAGATGCCTACAGGTCAGAGTTGACTGCTTGCACAAGACTCTGCAATTCTCAAGATTCCTTAAGTGGTTTGCCATTGCCCACTTCCTAGGGCTGAGAGATAGTGACTGGCCCAAGATCACCCAACTAGGTTTGTGCTTCAGGAAGGAACTAACAGTCTCATGGTTTGTAACAGGATACCTTAGCCACCACACTACACTGGGTTCTCCAGAACTGGTCAGAACCTGCTGAATACCACTTCTGACACACCCACAAACAAATCCACGTAGACAGACCTTGTTGACTTTTCAGGTCTTGGAGATTCTTCATCAGGTCTTGAGGCAATTTGAGACTCCACTTTTGAAACTGATGTCTGCATAGTGCTTTTAGTTGTTGATTCACCAGCATAGGTTGCCAAAGTGTTTTGTTTATGGCAATGTATGCACTATTGGAAGGCTTGAAAGGACAGGTTGGAGCTCAATCATCATGGGGAAAATCTATGTCAACCCTGTCTAACCTGGTTTGCTTCACATGAGGCATGTAATATAGTTAACATATGCGTGTACAATACCGCTTAAGGTTTATGAATTTGTGGGGCTGTTACTATCTCTCCAAGGCTACATGTGGCCTATGGGTTGAATGCGCCTGATGTATTTGGTTGCTAGGAGTCAAACACGACTTTATGGCACATAATTAAAAAAAAACAAAACAGCATGCTACCTGGAATTGCTGTGACAATTAACCTCTTCACAACTGATTAAATGTGACTAAATAAAATGGTTTCTGGGGCCAAACCAAATGGAAAGAGCCCTCTGGTTTGCTCAGGTCTGTTCTACAAAGATGATCCTTCATTTGACAACTTGTCTGCTGATCGATTGTCCTGGCCAAGCCCCCAAATGACCCACAAGAGTGGTAGGACTGTGAAGCTGGCCCATCCACAGTTATTAGCAAATGAATAACAGAGGAGTTAGGTTATCTAGTCCGCTCGCAGCGACGGATGAGAGATAGCGAGTTCTATTTAAAGGATAGAGCAGCGGTCCCTTTTTTACATTTCTGGATAAATGTTATGCAAATTTACGACGTCCTGTGTTTTTTTTTGGGGGGGAGAGGAATTTCCTCCTTATTTTGTCTTCCCTTTTGAGCATAAATGATCAGACTCGAATCGCATTCGTTTCCGTGAGGAAACAAAGCACATTTCAGGCTGTTTCCTGAGAAGAGCGAGTTCCGCGGGCTGACATCCTTGCAACATCTTGCGGGTGAAAACCTGTTGCAAAATCCTTGTTCCAAAGTCACTTTGAAAAATGCCTCCTGACTCAGGAGCCGCTACGCTATGCTCGCCCCAGACACAAATCGAAAACTGGCTGGCTAGCTTGCAGTCTAGACCGCGTTCAGATCATTGATTTCATTAAATCACCCGTAATGAAGGCGCGGATCAGCCCGCCGGGTTCCTAAAGGGAAGGTTCCCGCCTTAACTTAAGCAGCACGCTTGCAAATTGCAAAGGCGATCGTTGAGAAAAAGGATTTCCCTTCCGCTTTTCGAAGAAGTGGCTTTTGTTCCTCCACCTCGATTTCGAGACTTACCTCTCCCAACCGGCAGCCCCGCGGAGTTATTAATTGCCAAGGCGCGAGCCCTTCTTGGCGATCCTGCTGCAGCTGCTCTCAGAGAGCGACAGCCTGGCAGCCGACCTGGTTAGCCGGCATCCGTAAAATTGAGCCGCTGCCCGGCTTTTTTCCTGGCTCTTATTCCGTGTTAAAGGAACCGCGTCTCATTCTGCCTTTTTTAAGGTGCAGGTTATGAATTGCGTTCTACAGTGCTCTCTGCCTTGCAGTGATCAGACCTCGTAAAATGATTTAAAACAAACATACTTCTGCCTCGTATGCTCACAGGTCTTTCCCTGTAAATATATTTCGCAACATTCCCCAAAGACCCCTGGAATTCAGCTCAATATAGGCTTTTCTGAGAAAGTTCATACAATGCATTTCACAACAGAATCTGTTGTTAAAACTCGCCCGCGTTTGTTCAGTTCACGATCTGTGCTATGCAAACCCGTAAAATTGGTTTAATAGAGAAACAATAATTAAGTTAGGCAAGGAGTAGTGTCACTGGAAGCCAGTTCGATGTAAACTTTAATAGAATAGGACTAGAAGCAGATACCAGTTCTGGTCCCGATTTAAATGTGGATGCCAGCTGAGTGACCTTGGGCCACTCCCTCTCAGCAAGGGGATAGGCAAGGGCAAACCACTCCTTGCTAAGAAAATCTTGGGAAGAAAAATGTAGGGATTTGTCCTGGCAGGGCCGTCTTAACAGCATTATGGGCCCTGGGCAAAGTACCCCGACAACTACTCACAGGAAAAAAAAATGCAAACAGTCAATAAAACATATTTATTTTATTGGCATTTCCAACAAAATCCGTGTTATTTAATAAAATAACTCCAATTAATAAAAAATTGCAGTAAAATATAATAAATATATTGCTGTATTTATATTATGCATACACAGGATTAACATACACAGATTAGCTAGGGGCCTCCTATGCTAGTGGGGCCAATTGGGCAAGTTCCCATCACATCTATGCGTTAAGACAGCCCTGTGTTCTGGCTGTTGCCAGGTATCAAGACTGACTTGAAGGCACCAACCCCCCTCCCCCCCCCACATATATCAAAGGAACACTGTAGCTGTAATCTCAGAATTTCTGCTATTTGCTTTCAAGGCTAGATATTTTCTGAATCTACAGAATGTGTTCAAATGGGATGTTGGAAGTTAAAAGTCTGATAGCTATAAGAATTGCCAGCTCAGTCTTCCTATATGGTATTGTCCAGGTTTTGGATTTGAATACTTCTGAGTATGGTTTCCAGATTGCAGAAATGGCCAAAAATAATTGCAAATCACAGTCGTGTGCCTATAGACAACAATTCCACAGAGGAATTATTGAGTCTGTCATCTGCACCTTTATAACTGTCTGGTTTGGCTCTGCAATCAATTAAGACAGACACAGACTTCAATGGATAATTAAAACCTCAGAAAAAACAATTATTACCAACCTGCCTTCCCTTGAGGACCTGTATATAGCACAAGTCAAAAAGAGGGCTGTGAAAAATATCTACAGACGTATCACATCCTGGACATAAATTGTTTTAACTTGTACCCTCAAAATGAGGCTATAGAGCACTGCACACCAGAACAACTAGATAAACTGAATGCCATCACTCTGCTAAACAACTAATTCCTACAACACTGTCAAACTACTTATTAAGACTGTATTAATATTCTTCTCATCCTTCCTATTACCTATCTCTTCCCACTTATGACTATAACTGTGTTGCTTGTATCTTTACAATTTATATTGTTTATTTAGTATGATTTTATTGCTTATTAGTAACTTCTGACTATCACTGTGTTGTATCTTATAATTCTGGATGAATTTATTTTATTTTTCTCTTATGTACATTGAGAGCATTTGCACCAAAGACAAATTCCTTGTGTTGACCAATCACACTTGGCCAATAAATAATTCTATTCTATTAAAAAAAAAACCACATCAATGTGAGCCGGTTTTGAATTTTTGTCATTAAGCAACCAATCAAGGACTACCTGTATGCTGCCTATTTGTGCAATTCTAAATTGCTTATTCCGTAGACATGTTAAAACTATCCCCGGAAAAAAATATCCTGCATTTTACCCAAATTGCTGCTGTTGACAAAACTTTACTTATCCAAGAGCCTTATGGAAAAGAACAGGGCATTAAGTCAGAGGGTGGGCTGGTATGTCCTCAGGGAGCAGACTGTTCTAAAATAAGAAGGCTGATGCTAAGAATATCATTCTCCAGGTCTGTATGTCTCTGGTCTCTGGAATAGTCCTCCCTAAGCATCCTCTCTCTGCTGTGTGTCATCTCCTAGGTAGATTCTACCTAAACAAGGAGACATTCCAAAAGGTAGTGGATGCCCAAGCCATCTGGGGCTTTATTTTATTTTATTTATTACCTTTATTATCAGAGTACAGCATGTGTACAATGAGATTGGCTGAGCCTCCCTTCGTGCACCCACAAACACCAACAAATCATAGTGAGGACAGAAGTCCCTAACCCAGTCCCAATCTTATTACACTAGGTGATCTTGTTGCACAATGTGCCAGCCCCACAAGTCTTTCATGCTATGTTGACATGAAGTTATTTTCAGAAGTCTGACAGCCCACAGGTAGAAACTGTTCTTCAGCCTGTTGGTGTGACTGGCTATGCTTCTATATCTCCTACCCAATGGAAGGAGAATAAATAAGTGCTGACTGGGATGTGAGTCATCCCACAGAATTTTTCTCACTCTTCTAAGGCAGCGAGCCCTAACAATGTCATCTAGTAGTATCAGGGAACAGCCCACCACGTTTTGTGCTGTGCTCACCACCCTCTGTAATGTCTTTCTGTTGCTTTCTAACCTTGCATCCATCTTTCCTCTCATTTTCCTCTTTTTTGGTTGTTTTTTCAAACCTTAAAATCCCCCTTTTCTTATCCTCTTTCTCCTCCTCCCCGGAAAAAACCCATTGTTCATCAAAGATGGCTTCTTCTTTCTCTTCTTCTTTGTCCCAGCCATTCTGCTGCATAGTCAACTTCTCATAAGTACATAACGCCATTTCTAAAAATTGAAATAGAGTGCCCAAAGTATCTTTTCCATCTTGTTCTTCCTTTTTATATTTTTGATGTTCAGTCTTTAGTTCATCCACAAGCGATGCCATCATGAAAAGAGAAACTTTTCCCAAAACAACCACCCAAGTATTTTTAATCAAAAATAATTCAAAAAAAATTCCAAAAATTAATACTTTGCTTCCTTCTTCTATTTCTCTTTCTGGGGTTATTGTTTAATCAAAGAGGTCCAATTACCATATACTTTTCTTTGGGATTCTAGGCAATCTCCTCCTTTTTCAGCTTCTGCTCCAATTTTTTTTCCTCTCCCTTCCCACTTACAACAACAATTTTTTTTTAAATGATCAGAAATCCATACCTTCAATAAGGGTTTTCTGATTTCTTAAATTATTAAGTCCAATGTCCAAAGAATCTTTTGTCCCTTGGCTTCAACTTTCAAAATAATTCACCTTCAGTGCCTGGAACTTCTGGTTTGTCGGCTTCGCAAGCGGCAGGGTTCCATGATCCTGCACGATCCCTGCCGCGCTAGCCGTTTTGGTGCCTCCGATCTGGACGGGTTTGGAGGCTAAGGCCGCCCCGCAGAGGCAGCTGAAGATAGGGGGAGCTGGTGAGGGGTTTGGGGGTGTTGCAGACCCCCTCCCCAGCCGGCAAAACCCCCTTTTCTCAAGGTGGTCAAGCGGTGGTCTGTAATGGCCGCCACAAAGAAGCCGGCAGCTGGGAAAGACTGAGCAGGAGGAAGAGGGGAGAAAGTTTTCAAGAGAAAGTTTTTTGGCTGATCCAGGACTTTAAGAGGCGTTTAATCCTGAGAACTATGACTTTTTGAAAAATACTTGGTTTCTAGAAGAGGATTTCAAGCGGCAAAATTGAGGTGCTGAAAGGAAAGTTTACCCTCCTTCCCTATGGAATCAACAAATGGCCATTGAGAAACCTGTTGTTTTTTATAAAAGGTAAAAACTTGGCTTCTTGTTATAAGCGGGAAGGGAGAGGACAAAAAAAATATATTAAGATCTTGCTGGAGGAGATGCCTTGAAGATCTTGAGACTAGAAATTGATTGCAACAAGGCTGTAAAATACAGACTGGGCTTTTTTTCTTTTCCCTTTTACTGATACCACCCCAGGAAGAGAAAGCGAGAACTTTGTGTGTTGTTTGGACTGATTGATGTCTCTGGGACTTTGAGGAATTGTTTTAACTTTTGAAACATTTTGGTTGCTCTAAGAAGAACAAAGAATGGCTTTATCTGATGATGAACTTAGAAAGGAATATCAAGAAAGTTAGGACGCTATGAAAGAAGCTTCCCTTTCTTTAGAAATGGCGCTTGCTATTTATCAGCAAACACAACAACAGATGGAGGAAATAGAAGGAGAAGAAGAAAAAGAAAAAGAAGACGCCATCTTCAGTGAATCTAAAAAATTAACTAAAAGAGAAAGGAGAAAGAAAGGAAGGAAAATGAAGGACTTAAGACTTAAAAAAACACTTAAGAAAGGAAAAAATAAGATGCAAAACCAACTCAATGTTACTGAGCAAAAGGAGAAAGGATTACAACAGAGAGGGAAAGCTAAAAAGGCGGAGGTTAGTAGGAGGGGGTAAAAAGGCCAGGGGGGATAAGAAAGGAAGGGAAAAGGGAGGGAAAAGCCACAAAGGTATGAAACAAGATGGGAAAAAAGGATTTTTTTTTTAGGGATAAAGGGTAAGGTATAATTTCTTTAAAAAAGAAGATTCTGAAAGGTACATAAGATGGTATTATGTATTAGAAATAGAAAACTAGAATGTTATAAGACTTAATAAAAGATTAAAAGATTGAAATGTTTAGTAATGACAGATTTTAAAATTTAATAAAATTGTAGCACTTGTTTTTTGAAATAGACAATCGGAATGTTATAAGATTTAATATTTAGATTTATTATCTAATTATATTAATTATTATGAATTTATTATTTTTTCTCTTTAAAGGTTAGTAGGTAGAATGTACTAAGCAGAATCAAATTGGGTATCAGGTGTTATTTTAAATATTAATTTAGGTGGAGGATAGAAAGGCATCATACTCTGATCAGTGATTTCAGGAGAAATTCTTTTTTTTTTTTTTTTTTACTATAGGGAATGAGATAAATGGATAATCTGGAAAGAATTGTAAAAAAATACAAATATAAATGATTTAAATTAAAATGAATTAAATAAAATAGAAATAAGAAGAACGAAAAGCGGGGAGAAGTTATATAGAAGATATAGAATGGTAAATAAGATAGGTAATGGTATACAAGATGAGCATGAATTTAATTGAAGTTCATACAAAGAGAGGTAATCTGGGGCCAAACTACTTTCTTAAAAGAAGTTTTATATTTTTGTGTTTTGTGTGTCTATGTTTTGTTTGAGAATTAATAAAACCTTGGAGGAATGTTGGATGAGAATAATGGTAATCAAGTCAGAGAGGAATGAAGATGATGATTATAAACTGGATAAATATAGAAAATAATAATAATAACAATGAAATTGAATACGAAAAGAGAAATAATGAGAAATTTGTTAAGAGATATCTATATGTTTATATTGAAATGGTGTAAAACAGAATTATGTTGCATAAAATAATATTCTACTTGACTTGTAAAATTTATAATGGAAAGAAGTTTTATGTATTTAATGGTTAATGATGGTTTGTTTGTCTTTAAAATCAATAAAATTTGTTTTTTTTTTTTAAAAGAATCCCACCACTGGTACAGTCATTTCACATCTTACCAGGTGGTGAGCATTTATGGCAACAGTCCATTTCAACAGCAAAAAAATTGCCAGAGACATTAAGGATTGGTGTTTAGTTGCAAACATAATGTTCAATTTGCATCAAATAAGGACCCATTTAAATCTAACAGCTGCCAGTGATAAACAATATTGTGTTTATCAACGTAGGAAGAGGATGCCCAATCAGCCTAAACCTTTAAAGATTATAGTAATTCATTCACTATACATGTCTATGGAGATTCTCAGTCATAATTGGATCATGATTGTCCCAAAGGTCCTTTTTTTCAAGAGGCAACTGGACTTTTTGGTTTTTCGCTTCACATCCAAAAGCTTTTTGGATACAAAGCAAAACGTCTTCAAAGAAAAATTAAAAAGTCCAGTTGCCTCTTGAAAAAAAGCACTTTTGGGATGCACCATACATATCCATATATATAAAAGCGAAATACCCCTCATGCATCATCACAAAATCTCCAGAACTGTAAAGCCTACAAATTTGAAATTTGGCACGTATGTTCCTCTTGGCTAATAGGTGCTCACTAAGAAAGGAATTTTTGAAATGAGCACCAGACCATTAGATTTCATATATTATTATGATTAACACAGCAAACACTGTTTCACTTTCCAAACAGCCCTCAAATCTCTCACACACTGACAGGATGCTAGCCTGATGAATACCAATGGATGCTAGGCAGAGGCAGACATTTTCCCCCTGATTTCCTCCCCCAAAACTAAGCCTGATCGCATAGTTTTGTAGCGAAACACCGGTATCAAGCTAGTACCAGATATGTCCATGCTCTGTTACTAAATAAAGATGAAGAAGGACATTTAATCAAAAGTGGGATCTTTTGACCTTCTCCTTATGGCCATTCCAGAAGAGAAAGGGTGTACAAAAGGCCCAGAACTTTGATGCAGATCATTAGACTGCAAACCATAGTTTACTGCAAACAACACAGTATCTTGCAGCTGAAAAATGTTCAGGGCACAGACCTGTCTCCTTGGGAACTGCAACCATGTATTTTGCTTAGGCAAAGATTCCTCCCTACAGTCTACTTTCTAATATGAGTGCAAGTGGTTTTTTTTTTAACCAATATGAATGAAAAAGTTCCCTACCTATATGGATAGTTGTTGACTTATGACCAATCACTTAGTGACTGTTTGAAGATACAGATACATCCCAAAAAGCTACTTATGGCCTGGTCTTGAAGTTCTGACATTGAGGTAGTCAACAACCGGCTCACATTTACGCTGTTGGCAGCTTTCTGCAATCACAATTGATAATTCTGCCAGAAACTGGAGTTTACTTCCAGTTTCCGGTGAAATCCAGCCCATAGCATACAATGGGTTCACTTAATGACTGCTAGATTTGCTTAATGATTGCTGCAAAAAAAAAAGGTCAAAAAATCAGATCTAGTCACAGTGGCTTGCTTTATGACCTTTGTAAATAACGATTGTAATTTCCAGGCTCAGTCATGGTCATATCTCAAGGGCTAACCATATCAATCTCAGCAACTTAAAGATCTTCAGACTTCAAATCCCAGAATTCTCCAGCCAGGGGAAATTCTGGGAGTTAAAATCCACCTATCTTAATAACAGCTTTTGTATTCAGCTTTTCCACTAATAATAATTATTATACAATTGCACCTACTGGAGTTACTGGAGGACAAAGAGCATTATAGCTGGAGAACACTACATTGAAAAATTAAATGTCAAAAATCATTTATTCCTATGACAAAGTTTAGGCTGGATTCAAAGGTTCAAGAGAAATGCTAAATTATGCTTTCTTTAAACAAAGGATATTATGGTAGATAAATTTGGCTGTGTAGATACAAAGAATTAAATCATATACATACATATATACATATATACATACTCCTTAATTTTCTTTGACATTCTATACCTGTTCAAAGTCCATTTGCTTTGTATCCAGTATTCATAAATGGTAAAAGAAGATATTGTCCTGTGCTGAAAAGATTATTTTAGCTCAAGATTTGTACATTCTCATTTCTTGGAAATGTCAAGAAGCTAAGTAATCTATATGGGCTTTCAGGGAGGTGGGAAAAGCTATAGGACCTATTCACTTTCAGAAGAGCAGATCTGGAGAGAGCAAACATCTGCTAATTAATTTATGAGTACCTGGAATCAGTCCAGGGATCGAACTAAACACCGGATTTGCATTATAATTTCCCCCTTGAAAATCTGTACAGCAAAAGTACATTACCTTGAAAACCTTGCATGTAGTTTCAAAAGCTCCCTAGAAGTGTGAACAAACTGTGGGGTTGATGTGACAGAAGGAACCAATTTTCACATAGATACTGAGATGGTTATAATAATTTTAACATTGAGTTTCTAAGTTCTTTAAAAAAAAAAAAGACTGGTTTAAAAATAAAACCAGTGGGGGAATATTCATTTCGTGAAATTTTAGTCTATAAGTCCTACTCTAGTTAATAAGAAGAGACACTGTTAAGAACCTTAATAGAGGACAACAAAACCTACCATGCTATTACCTCCTCCACTGAAATTGAATTTATTACTCATTTGTAGCTTGCTGAGGCTGGAGCATCACAAACTTTTTCAAAATAGTTCTTCTTACAATTTTTCTTAACTTGCCGCAGAAGATGTGGCTTTTCGAAGCCTAGCACTGAGATTTCAGTTCAAGAGTGTCAGATAGCTGGAGTTATTGGTAACTTCTTTTTTTCATAGCCGGAAAGAAAACCCCAGATGCACCTATCAAGCAGAACTTGTAGAACAGTATAAGCTCCACAGTGAACCAATAAAAATAAATGATATACCTGAATGGATCTTGGTTTTCACAGACAGGAAACAGTCGGTAGAGAAGATAAATCTTTATGAATCTGAAAAATGGTGGAATTTTTTTGAGGGACATAACTTTTCTGGATAATACAAGACAGAAAGGACTGGGGGGGAAAGGTGAAGAATCAGGGAGAATGGAAGGATTTAAAGTAGCTCAGCAACAACGCTGTGCCCCAGGGGGACATGTTGCACAGTTTAGTTATTTAATTGTAAAAGAGGAATGAATATCCTGCAGGCTTCAAACAATAGCTGGTCACGAACTTTCCTATGACTTTTTGAGCCTTTGGCAACCATAGCAAAGATTCCAGAGGATGGTACCATATTCTGGAAGAAAAAAATACAAACATGGCAGTGTGTGGTTTTTTAAAATAAATAAATAAATAAAAAAGAAAGAAAGAAAGAAAGAAAGAAAGAAAGAAAGAAAGAAAGAAAGAAAGAAAGAAAGAAAGCTTGACAAGAGGCAGAGAGGGGCAAAAAGGAAAATCTTTGCCCTACTAAGTGTGTGAGAAAAGCTGATAATCCACCTAGTGTTATCTGTCCTGATCATTGCTCCTGTTCCCACCAATAGGTGGACTTCTGACATTAAGATTGGACAATATTCCAAAGGTGCTTTTTTCAAAAGGCAACTGGATTTTCTTTTTTCTTTTTTCCTTAAAGAAGTTGTGCTTCTGACCCAAGAAGCTTCTTCAGTTTGGAAATTGAAGAAGCTTCTTGGATGAAAAGGCACTTTTGTGACAACCACGACCTGGATGACTGAGAAGCATGGACTATATCCATATAACCACTGAAGGATATGACAAACAGGGTGGACTTTCATACTGCAAGGAAATGAAAATGAGGAGAATATGGAAACCAAGCTGAATTTATTCTTTGGAAATGGAGAAGTTGATGGTGGTATCCCACTTCCTAAACAAATTAACTTGTCACTCTGTGTTCTGTGCACTCAAGAGATCTAGAGGTCATAAGAGATCCCTACCTTCAGAAGAGTCAAGATTCTTCCCAGTTGATTTGCTAATACATTGACTAAAAGCATGTTCAATGTAGGATTGTTATTATTGTTATTTGTTCTCAATATAAAACCACAATGTAGGGTGGCAAGAAGACCTGTACTAATCCCATATAGACAAAATTTTTCTAATGGCTGGAATAAGAGCTCTTTGGTATCTTTAAACTAATCTGCTAATATTGGAGCACATTTACTTCAACTGATTTGTTAATTTTAGTTACTTGTAATAATATTCTTGTCATAATTCCATATCCATAACATGTCCCAGACAAAAATACGAACACTCTATTCTCATAACAAAGATGATTGCCTCAGCAATGAAGCCCAAATTATATACTGTCCCTAAACTAAGCTGCCCCTTGCTAATGTAAAATGTGATGAGCTGGTTTGCTGTTTAGGCCAAAGTGAAGATAACGCTAGAATACCTTCTTGTCAGACAAACTGTTATCAACAGGTATAAATAAACAATTTCAGTGTGTGAAGAACCAACGGACTGCAGACTCAAGACTATGTTAACATTGTGCATAAGCAATATATGAAATTTATTTCATTTATTATTCATATAAATCATTTTGTGCTGCTTTTGAAGTCTAATGAAATCCCATGGAACACTTTTTAAAACAAAGACAAAAATTTTAAGAACAAAGCAATCTCAAACCAAATGCATTCTGAATAGATCAAACTAACAGAGCAAACCTTAAACATTAAAATGGAAAAGGCCTAAAGGAATTTGAAGGTTTTTAATGGCCACTCAAATGCTATCGTAGCTTGGTTTTCTCTACAAGCATTCCATAACAAACGATGTAGCCGCAAAAGATCTTATTTCTTTTGTTAATAGAACATTTGATGATTCTCCGCAAATGATTTCAAACTTAAAATAGATCTATTTCATCTTGGCTATAAGCCTTTTAATACTTGGTTTGAACTTGGAAATGAATGAGAAAGCAGTCTGAGCTACAGGTCTCATTTGTAAGCTTCAAGTGGTTTAGGCTAGATATTTAGACAACTACTTTCTTTGCATGAATTAGGAAGAAGTAGCAATTCAGCCACAGTCAAATGTTAATTGCTAGAGAATCTGGAGTTCCAAAGAGTGACATTTGTATGCAATGGACAGCACTGTAATATAATATCACCCCAGGACAAAGTTAAGGACTATAATTCACCACAATCAGGTCCGTGACATAAGGGCAAACCCTAAAAAGGGCCATAGGGTGCCATTTCCCCCCCCCCAATATCTGTTGTGAGGAAAACATGTCATTTCCAATATCAAATAACAGAACCTCAGCACTGTTTTTATGACACAATGGTAAAGCTATGAGGAATCTATAAATGTGATTCAACTCTCAGTGCCTGCCTAGTATTTTTGGCATCCAAGGATGTACACACTGCCCTATTAGATTCACAGAAGCCTTGGTCCTGTGCTGCTTGCTCAATGTTGCAGTAATCCTATGTAATGACAGGAATGAGAACCAGAGTCTAATCTCTCCTCCAAGAAGGAGAACAGCTCCAGTGACGAAAAAGGAAACCAAACAATTGCAGTTCAACCATGTCCTCTGGAAAAAAAATAATGTTTAAGTGGATGAGAGAGACGGTTTAGTGTAATGGTTAAAATGCCAGGCTATAAAGAATGAGTCCAGGACTTCTAGTCGTACTTCAGGCAGTTAGATGATCTTGGGCCACACTCTCCCTCTTAGCTTAGGAAGGGTGCAATGGCAATTGCATTGAAAAATACACGAATATGTAAACAAGCGAAATACACTGCTAACATGGGCAGCATCCTGCCCATACCCTTTTATCTTTCTTGGTGATTTCAATCTACCTCATATTGACTGGACCCTAAATGAATGTACAACTGAACCATACACGAAACCTTCTACAATGCTGTTACAAATCTGGGACTGGAACAACTAGTAACCAACAACACTAGACTAAACAACTGCCTCGATCTCATCTTCTGCAATAGTTTGAATTTAATTTACGGAATACAAACTAAAGAACCCTTTTCCAGCAGTGACCACAATATGATTGACTTTTGTCTCAACATACCCCCACACAAAAATGTGATCCCCAACACAACGATGTGATCCCCAATTATAACTTCAAAAAAGGCAACTATGATCTTATAGACAATGATCTCTCATCCCTTGATTGGCAATCTCTATTCACTGGATGCAATACTGTTGAAGACCATTACAACTTATTTTTACTTGAAGTCAAAAGAGTCATCAAACTATATGTACCAACAACAACTCCCAAAACAAAACAAAAAAACAGATTACCCAAAAGAATAAGGAAACTTCAATCCAAAAAGAGATCACTATGGCGGAAAAACAAATCTGGTCATGTTGCCAAGTTCAAAAGCCGATACAAAAATTTATGCTACCAGATAAAGACTGAATGCACCAATTATCACATTAAACAAGAGGAAAACCTTCTAAGCACCAATTCCACTGTGCTTTTTACAATTTTGTAAACAACAAACTAAAAGACTCAAGGTCCATCCCACCCCTGATAGGACCTAATGGTAAAGACTGCAACAATGACACCATTAAAGCCAACATCTTTAACACATTTTTCAGCTCAGTATTTGTAAACAGCAATAGATCATGCCCAGTATTTCCTAGCCGAACCACAGATAACTACAATGATGTAATACATATCGATTTTACAGAAGACAATGTTGAAAAAGCACTTCACAATCTAAAACCATCTCTATCTATTGGACCGGATGGAATATGTGCCTACTTCTTAAAAAAGCTACCCACTGCCATAGCCAAACTTCTAAGCATAATCTTTGAAAAATCTTTCAGGACCAGCTCCTTGCTTAACCTATGGTCACAAGCCAAGGTCATCCCCATCTTCAAAAAGGGAGACCCAGCCTAGTTGAAAATTACAGACCAATTTCCTTCTGCTGAGTCACCTGTAAAGTCATGGAATCAATTATTAACCAATCCATCATCCTCCACTTAGAGACAAACAACCTTCTCTCCAATAAACAATTTGGTTTCAGAAAAAAACTATCCTGTAATCTGCAACTCTTACACTGCAAAAACATATGGACTACACAACTCGATCAGGGCAAAGCAATAGACGCAATCTACATAGACTTCTGTAAAGCCTTTGATTCAGTGGTACATGACAAAGTACTCCTAAAATTAAAATCCTATGGTATCTCTGGACAACTGCATAACTGGATAGAAGCATTCCTGTCAAACAGACAACAAATGGTCAAAATTGGGAGCGTCCTATCCAATTCTGTACCTGTCAATAGTGGTGTCCCCCAAGGCAGTGTTCTAGGACCAACTCTCTTCATACTCTACATAAATGACCTCTGTGATCATATTAAGAGCAACTGCGTTCTTTTCGCTGATGATGTAAAGCTATTCAATACCCCAGACAATACTGCTACCCTTCAATAAGATCTTGACTATGTATCAGAATGGTCAAACAAATGGCAACTTCAAATCTCAACAAATAAATGCTCTGTCTTACATATTGGCAAAAAAAATCCAAAAATAAAATACAAGCTGAATAGTCAAGATCTTGTTGATGATCCAAGCTTTGTAAAGGACCTTGGAATACTCACCTCTAATGATCTAAGTGCTAGAGCCCACTGCAACTACATAGCCAAAAAGGCATTAAGAGTTATTAACCTAATCCTACATAGGTTTTTCTCTGGTAATATCACACTACTAACTAGAGCATACAAAACATTTGCTAGACCAATACTCGAATACAGCTCATCAGTCTGGAACCCACATTACATATCTGATATTAGCACAATTGAGAAAGTCCAGAAATATTTCACAAGAAGAGTTCTTCACTCCTCTACTCATTGTAGAATACCTTATGCCACCAGGCTTGAAATTCTAGAACTAGAAAACCTTGAATTACACCGTCTTCGGTCTGATTTAAGCATGGTATATAAAATCATACATTGCAATGTCCTACCTGTCAATGAATACTTCAGCTTCAACCATAACAACACAAGAGCTCACAATAGATACAAACTCAAGGTTAACCACACCAAACTTGATTGCAGGAAATATGACTTCAGCAACAGAGTGGTCAATGTCTGGAATACTCTACCTGACTCTGTAGATTCTTCCCCAAACCCCAAAAACTTTAACCTTAGACTGTCTACTATTGACCTCACCCTGTCTACTATTGACCTCACCCTGTCTACTATTGACCTCACCCTGTCTACTATTGACCTTTCATAAGAGGTCTCTAAGGGGCATGCATAAGCGCACCAACGTGCCTACCATCCCTGTCCTATTGTTTCCTTTATTTTTCTTTTATTTTTCTTATATGTACCCATTTCATTTATTCATAACTATGTATACACTTATACTTATTATCTTGTAAACAATTGACAAATAAAATAAATAAAAGAAAAAAAGAAAAAATAAAATAAATAAATTCCTGAGCCCTTGCCAAGACAACCGCAGCGACTTCACCAGGCAGTTAACAGGAGTGAACAATGATTTAAGGGCATACAAAAGGTTTTCTTCATTCTTCATAGCAGAAACTCCCTTTTTCTGCCTTTATGGCAATTAGAATATAATTTAAAAAGTCAAAATAATTTTTATATTACAACCTCTTTGGCCATGTGGCATAGAAGCATATTAAGTGGTGATTTTAGGCTTTCCCAAAAGGAGAAGAAAGAGGCCAATCATACTAGACATAATATTATTTAGCATATGACATGGACTTGCAATATATCTTAATCTCTCATCTTGATATTTTATTGGGTTTTATTAATTTAGATGAAATACCAGAGATAAAAAGAGAAGATGAGATATTGCATTTTCTTATACTCTAGGAGTATAAGAAAGTTTCTCGTTTGAGGATTCAATTTCTCCTAGAGCAGCGGCCCCCAACCTTTTTTGAACCAGGGACTGGTTTCACGATTATTTATTCTTCCATGGACCGGTACCTGAGTAACACGAGACTCCACCGCTATCGGGACGGCTCTTCATTCGAAGACGCCCTCCCTCTTTGACGAAACTAAGGCGCGAGCACCCAAACGCTGCTTTCCAACTGAAAACCCGGAAGCAACTGAAAACCCAGAAGCGTCATCGAAACAAGATGGCAGCGCTCAAGCTTTGCGGACCGGTAAAAAATGATCCACGGACCGGTTCCAGTCCGGGGACCAGTGGTTGGGGACTTCTGTCCTAGAGCATCCATTTGAGCCTGGAAAGGAAAATGATCCAATCCAATGCAACATCTCTGAGCTAATTCTTTGGTTGTTTGAAACTGAGATTAGATCCATGCATTATATTACACCATAATGTATCTTTTGTGAGGTTGCATGTTCTGCGAATCCGCCATGGTTAAGCAAACCCTAGCTTAAAACTGTATGGGAGGACTTACTCGGAAACCGCAATAAGAGAAGTAAAGAAGTGCACATGATGTATTTTACCTTGGAGCCTTACAACAATACCCTACTCTTAAGTATGAACTTTCCTCCTTTCAGGAACAAGCAGCTGCAACTTCTCCATCGCTCATTTCTTAGATATTGACCTAATCAACTAAGACCTAGGAAATGACAAACCCGTCTCTAATCCAAGCATCCGTAATTTATCTCCCATCTAAGCCTTTCCATTCTTTAATTTAACAAATAGGTTTCCATATGATGCAAATCCCTTTTCAGAAGATTAAAAGAAGGGACACTCAAAGAGCATATAATGCCAGCTGTTGTAATGAGATTGATTTTTCTCTTAGATCAGTGCCATTGGACATAATCTCTTTTAATTTTGAAAAGTATCTCCATCAGTTTCTCCACATTGTTGCCTAGTAACTTTAGGGAAGAATAACAGAAAAGGAGGCACAAAAGCAAGTAGATTTGCATAAGTCTGAATAAGCTCAGAGGTATGGACAATATTTCTGCAATAGGCTAAACACGAGTATCCAATTATGTTTTAAATTAATTTCAAAATTAAACAGGCTGCAGAAATACATCCAGGTTATCCCTGTTAATAAAGGACAGTTTCTATCTTTTAGTACTGTGTGTGTCCTTGATAAATCACTTGCCTGTATTTTCTTCTTTTATCTTATTGTGGTATGAGCAATATCATTTTTCAGAGTTCAGTCCTGCTGAACTTTGACCTTCTAGAAGTTAAATAGCTGAGTGGGAGGATGTACAATCCTTCACACAGAGCATTGCATGTTGACACTAGAGTATAAGAAAATGCAATATCTCATCTTCTTTTTTTATCTCTGGTATTTCATCTAAATTAATAAAACCCAATAAAATATCAAGATGAGAGATTAAGATATATTGCAAGTCCATGTCATATGCTAAATAATATTATGTCTAGTATGACTGGCCTCTTTCTTCCCCTTTTGGGAAAGCCTAAAATCACCATTTAATATGCTTCTATGCCACATGGCCAAAGAGGCTGTAATATAAAAATTATTTTGACTTTTTAAAATATATTCTAATTGCCATAAAGGCAGAAAAAGGAATAAAAATCTTTATTTATCTCTCATGCTAGGATTAAGGTGAAAAAACCAGAAGAGATGATGGGGTAACAGCAGGAACTACAAGCTATTATTTCAAAGCAGGAGGTGGACACAGGGTATAAAGTCCCAGAGAGCTTCTGGGAGACAATGTTTGAAACCTTCAACTTTGCATTTTACAGGCTCAACTGTTGCATTGCAACATGTAAGTTAGTTTGGTGGATGAATTAACAGACTCTTTTTGTGTATGTCAATGGTGCTTTTCATGGAGCTCAAGGCAGTTAGCATTCTTTGGCTGAAATGCAACTTATGAATTCAACAAATCGCTAACATTATTTTCACAAGATTCATGGCCCAAGTATTATATTGGTATGTGCATTTATGTTACATTTTTATGCCGCATTTATTACTTTAGAGCAGGGGTGGGATTCAAATTTCTTAACAACTGGTTCTGTGGGTGTGGCCTATTTTGTGGGTGTGGCTTGGTGCTCATGTGATTGGGTGAGTGTGGCTTGTTGACTGGGTATGAGTCATATAACTGGGAGGCCATGGCTTGTATGTAAATATTATAAATATTGATGTAAATATTGATTTTGTTTTAATAAGAAAGAGCAACTTTTACCCAAAAGCAGGCAGAGCAGAAAGGCAGATTGAGTTGCTCACAGAATAACAGATTCACTTAGAAATCTATCTATCTCCAATCGGCTATTTGAATCTGCACTGGAAAGTAGAAGCTTCAGTCCTAAGGAAAGTTTGGCTCTGCTTTTAGATTAGCTAAGGATTTAGAAATCCAAGGATTTCTTGCTTTCTAGTTAATCTAAATCTCCCGGCAGAGCAGAACAGCTGATGGTTGGGAAAAAAATGGAAAATATAGCAATTTACCAAACCAGGCAAGTTGGATGATTCGCATGTCAGATAAGGAGTGAGTGGGCAGAGAGGAGAGGGGCCAGCCAGTGGAGCAATTTGCTGGTTCTCTGAACTACGTATGTGTGCAGCGTTTGCAAGGAATCTGCTGTGCCGCCTGGACAGCTGACAAGTGCTGCACACGGGTTGAAAATCCTCTTGTTTCCTGCATTTTCAACCTCAGCTGTGCCGTGCAAAACAACTGAGGAGGGAAAAGCAGGGAATAAAGGACAGCCTAGAGCCCAAGCAGCTGGGTGGGCCCAACACCGAACTGGTTCGGTGTCAGCTGCTCTCCGCAGCTACAGGTTCTACAGAACCAGGCCGAACCGGTAGCATCCCACCACTGCTTTACAGGTAATTCAAGGTAGAGAACATATATAATATTCCTTCCTCCTTCTATTTTCCCCACAACAACAATAAAGTGAGATGGGTTGAGCTGAAAGCCAATGACTGACCCAAAGTCACGCAACCAGCTATCATGTCTAAGATGGGACTAGAACTTACAGCCCCTTAGTATCTAAACCAGACTTGAACCACTACACTAAACTGGCTCTCCAAGTGCTAAGTATATGTAAATATCTGCAGATTATTTTATATAGAATTGTACATGGGAAACTGTTCCAATATATAAAGCAATATTGGTGATGTTAAATTTCAATATGCATCAGCTTCAGTCCAAGATTTGATCTAAGAAATGGAACTCAAGCTATCAGAACTGTCTTGGACAACATATGGGCATCGGTGAAGACGATGATCTTAAAAGGTCAAGAAGGTAGTTGATCTTTATGCTAGTGTCAAGAAAGCATTTCAATTGCTTTCTGAATTAATGTTTTACTGTTCTTGTTTTGTCCATAATATATCAACCACTTTCCATTTGGTTTAATTTCATTAGCTTATCAATTTCATTGCATCTCCCTTTTTTTGTACATTATAAAAATGTTTCAGAATTATCTCTCTCTTTCTGTCTATGTGGCATTCAGAGGCTGAACAAAGTCTGAATCTGTAAAACCAATGCTCTATTTTCTGCAACTTGATAGGCTGGAGAGAAAACTGTCTTTAACAGCTTTGAAAATGTAACCACTTGTTCTGATAATCTGGACTAGAGAATGGCAGATTTCTCTGTGAAAATTAAAACAAAAATAAACCAGAATAAACCTTAGCAAAAGCAGGATATGCTAAGACATTTTACATTTGTATTTATTATTTCATTCAAAGAACAAAAATAATGGCAAATATCAATACTGATGTTAGCATATGTATCTAAATGAATTAGGGAAATTAAGTTGGTGAGTGACAAAGAGTCACGAAAGTTAGGGAAGAAAATTGTTCACTGCAACATTTACAAAAGTGGAACTGCTTATTTTCATTTTGAAAACCACTGACATTTTAGCTTCTGAAAGTTCAAAAAATAATAAATGAAAAAAAACTATGGGTTTTTTTTTTAATGGAAAAATATGAATGTATGGAGGAAGATTTTGATTCCATTCACTAGAATTCATTCAGTTTACCTTGACTGCTTTTCTCAATCCTTTCATTCATACTTTCGTAAAAGAAAACTTGTGTATAGGGTTTATATGCATAATCAGAAATCTTGAATGCAGTCTCTTATTATTACAGATTCCATGAATAAATGTTAGTGTTTTGTAAAGACAATACACCTTGCTTTATTCCTGAAAACTGAGAAGACTGTTCCTTGTTAGATTCATGCTTCATGGAGTTCTTTGTACAGTTTAACTTGATTCTGCACTTTGTTTATTTTGTTTAGTCCTTAATATTTCTGTTTCTTTTTTACCAGCTATTTTGCTTAATTTTCTCCTTAAGCAACTTAAGAATCAATAACTCAAGTATGAGAACTACAAATATTCAGAATTTTTAATCGTTCTGAAAATGGATTTTGGAGATTTGCTCCTGGGCAATTAAATCAGTTTTCCAAATGACCATGCAGACAATGTTTAGGTAGAATTTTGCTCAATAAATTTTTAGTACTATGTTTTTGCTGAATTCTGTGCATCAGAAATTAACTGGAATTCATACCATTCCTTTATTCTGAAACTATCCATACAATAGGTTATAAATTAGGCTGGTATAGAGAATACTGGTTGCTGTTTTTCCCCTTGATCCAATTAAAGGTGTTGGTTATGACTTTTAATCCCTTTATGGCACAGGTCCATCCATTTAACACCAATGGGTTGACATGGCTTTCCTCGTTCTGGGAGAAGGGGCATGTTGTACCACTGATTGGTCAAGGAATTCCAGGTGGTGGAATCCAGGATTCCAGGATTTTCTGCCATGATTTCCACAGTCTGGAAAACATCATGCATTCCAAGCTGAGATCTGGCCCCACAAAACCTGTACTTAAGGATTGGCCTGAGGTCCATCATGGAGGAGTCTATGAAGATTCTCGATCATCCAGGTCATGTTTGTTCCAAATTTACTTTTTCAAAAGGAAACAGGATTTCCTTGGTTTTTTTCCTTGAAAAGGTTTTGCTTTTCATCCAAGAAGTTTCTTCAGTTCTGGCTGAATGGTAGGAAATGGAAGAATTTATATTCCTTGAAGTCATTTGGTCCTTCGCATCTGAAAGATGGTTATTAGTTCCCTGAGAATTATTGAGGCCACTTGGAGGTCTAATGGTACTCTCAGGATCATTTGAATCATTGTCCAAACAGGTGTGGAACCTTCTTGTGATTTCTGAAAAGACTGTGTTGTAGACAGGGTAGTGTCATATCTGCCCTCTCTTAAGGGAGTGCCGTTCAATTTTAATATGGATGGCTTCTTTGACCCCTTTTTCAAAGCAGCAGTCTTCTCTGTCCAGAATGTGGACTTTGCTGGTTTCAGAATTGTGACCTTTGCTTTCAGATGCAGATGCACTGTCCTGAATCTTGTCCAGATAGATTTGTTTTTTTGTGTTATGCCATGCGTTTGTGAAATAGTTGTTGTGCAGTGAGACATGTGCAGATCTGTACATTGGTGAACTGGGCAATCCAATTAGCAAAAGTATGTTCAGTTCAATCTCTCTTCCTCCTCAATTAAACCATCTCCAAAAGTTTTCACTTCCCAGTGGATAAGCCAATCTAGTATCCCAATCTAAGATAACATTGATCTGAATGCAAATAATAATGTATCAGGAATCCTGGATTGTAGGAGAAATGATGCAAAGTCAACAATAAATTGTTCTGTGATTAAAAATGGATAACCTACCTTCCTTCCTTCTTTCCTTCCTTCCTTCCTTCCTTCCTTCCTTCCTTCCTTCCTTCCTTCCTTCCTTCCTTCCTTTCCATAGCTTCTAGCATTTCTAAGAATATATTTATCTAAAGATAAACTTCTTTTCTCACTTCCATGAGTAAAGTTATCTTGAAAGCCTCTGAAAAATGAAAAGTAAGAAGGCCAACAAAACCTTAAAGTGAAACATGGTTTCAGATTTAATCTGAACTTGGACTTTGTAATTTCTAATTCCTCCTCCACAGAAGGTCCTGGGTTTTGAAAGCTGTTTGGAAAATTATTATCCTTTCTTTCTTTCTTTCTTTCTTTCTTTCTTTCTTTCTTTCTTTCTTTCTTTCTTTCTTTCTTTCTTTCTTTCTTTCTTCCTTCCTTCCTTCCTTCCTTCCTTCCTTCCTTCCTTCCTTCCTTCCTTCCTTCCTTCCTGTTCTGTCCCTAATTAGCATTCTTGAGATCCCCGCGCTTTGATTGGCCAAAGTGCGGGGCACTCTGATTGGTCAGGCGAGCCACGCCGATTGGCTCGCTAAGAATCTCCTGCAATTGGTCCATTCGAATCGCGGGAGATTCAAAGCGGTGCCATTGGCCGCGGCCGCCACGGCTGAAAGAATAAAAGCTGCGAACCTTTTGCGAAGAGCCAGTTCGGTTCCTACTTTAATAAAAAAGCATGATTTGAAGTCACCGACTCCTGGCATCATTTCGCGGACGCAACACTGGTGACGAAGGTGGGATCCAGACCCTGAACCGAACCACGTGTCCGACGGAAACCAGACGAACCACCACGATGGCGAAAATCGCACCCCCCGCACCCTTCAACCCCGCCACCGAGGACTGGGAATCGTACTCCGACCGATTCCGCATGTTCCTCGAGTGCAGCGACCTGAAGGATGCCACCGGCCCCATGAAGCGCGCCGTCTTCCTGACCCACTGCGGGACCGAGGTATTCAAGATGGCCAAGGCGCTTGCCAAACCCGCCGATGCGACCGCGATGGACTGGGGCGTCCTCAAGCCAATACTTCGGCGGCACTACGCTCCAGAGGTACCCATCCTGATCCGACGCAACGAATTTTACCATCGGGACCAACGGTCGGGTGAGAGCTTCAGCGACTTCGTCGCCGAGCTACGGCGCCTAGGGGGGCTTTGCGAATTCGACAACCTGAATGACGCCCTGCGAGACAGAATCGTGCTCGGTTTGTGGGACCCCGTCCTCCAGAGCCGGCTGATGGCCAAGGGCAACATCAGCCTAGCAGACACCCTCACCGCAGCCGCAGCCGCCGAAGCAACCCGAACCTCCGCCAACCGCATGCGCAGACGGAACGCTGGGGACCGCAGCGGAAACAACAACCCTGCGAGGTCGGCCGAGGCACAACCCGAGACGACCACCCACCAGGGCGACTTCCACTCGGCATCGGGCACTTCCGATGACGAGGAGGACATCCATCGCCTCCAGACAGGCCGCGACCCACGGAACCGGCGGGGTCGTAAGTCGAGGACCAACTGTGCCGGTTGCGGCGGCAACCACCCCAGGTCGGAATGCCGGTTTTTCGAATCGATCTGCTGGCATTGCGACAAGAAGGGACACATCGCCCGTGTCTGCTGCCTAAAAAAGAACCGCAGCCCGGCACGATGGGACCAGAGCGACCGGAGGAGAGAGAGCACACCACCCCGGACCAGAGATCGTCCCTCGGACAACAGATGGGACCGGAACGGACGATCCCTGCGAGGCGGCGATAACCGCTGAAGAGAGGAGACCCATCAGACGGTCACCATCGGCCACTCCATAACCAATGACGCCCGGAAGGTCCACGTGGAGGTAGGCATCGAGGGCGAGCCATGCAAAATGGAGGTGGACTCCGGGTCCTACCTCTCCAAGATAGCATGGCATGAAATAAAGCGCTTGATGCCTACCATCCAAAGGAGAAACCTAGACAGCCAGAGACTCATCGTAAAGGACTACCAGGGAAACCGCATCCCGGTAGTCGGAACCAAACACTTCAACATCACATATAAAGGGCACACCGAAAGGCTTCCCCTAACAATCGTCGACCGCGACCGCCCAAGCCTACTGGGACTGCAATGGTTCGCCCCGCTTGGCATCGCAGTCACGGGAGTCGACCACGTCACCGACAACAGCTGGGAGCAGCAACTGGCCCGGGAATTCCAAGAGGTCTTCGACGGAAACCTAGGCAAATATCGAGGGCCCCTTATATCATTCAGCCTAGACCCAAACGTCCCCCCAAAACGCCTGAAACCAAGGCGGGTGCCATTTGCACTTAAACCCAAGATAGACGAGCAAATTGACAAACTCGTCAAGCAAGGGGTCCTACAGCCCATAAACCACGCCCGGTGGGAGACCCCCATAGTCACCCCGATGGGTCGGTGAGGATCTGTGGGGACTATAAGGCCACCCTAAATGGCGCACTACAACAAAGCGCCTACCCCGTCCCAGTAGTGCAACACCTACTGCACTCACTGGGAGGAGGCAAGGTTTTCGCCAAGCTCGACCTCGCCCAGGCATACCAACAGTTGCCAGTCGACGAGCAAACGGCAGAAGTCACCCACCGGGGAGCATTTAAATGCAACCGACTCCAATTCGGAGTCAGTGTGGCACCGGGAATATTCCAAAGCCTAATGGAAAGACTATTGCAAGGCATCAAGGGGGTGGTACCTTACTTCGACAACGTCCTAGTGTCGGCAACCAACCAAGCCGAACTAGAGGGTCACCTAAGGGAGGTCCTAACCAAATTCAAAGAGACCGGGCTCAAAGTCAAGAGGGAGAAATGCCAATTATACACGGAACGGGTAGAATTCCTAGGATACCTCCTAGACCGTCACAGCATTCACCCCACAAACCAAAAAATCAAGGCCATCAAAGAAGCCCCCACACCCAAGTCGAAGACGGAACTACAGGCATTCCTGGGGCTACTTAACTTTTACAATGTTTTCCTGCCCCAAAAGGCAACGGTGGCGGAGCCTTTGCATAGGCTCCTGGACAAGGCGGTGACCTGGACTTGGGGGAAACGCGAGCAAGCCGCCTTCCAAAGAACAAAGGACCTCCTCACTTCAGACGCCGTCCTTATACAGTATAACGAGACCCTGCCTCTGGCCATCACATGCGATGCATCACCTTTCGGCATCGGCGCTGTCCTCAGCCATACCCTCCCCGACGGAAAAGAAGCACCCATCGCGTTCTTTTCAAGGACCCTCACCAAACCGGAGCGGAACTATAGCCAGCTGGATAAAGAGGCTCTGGCTATCGTTGCCGCCGTAAAAAGATTCCACGAGTATCTCTACGGCCGGACATTCACCATCATAACCGACCACAAGCCGCTGCTGGGAATCCTTGCAGGAAACCGGGACACCCCAAACATTCTGTCTCCCCGAATGACAAGGTGGTCCGGGTTCCTGGCAGCCTACAACTACGGACTCATACACAAACCAGGTAAGACGATCTCCCATGCAGACGCCTTAAGCCGCTCGCCGCTACCGGAACCTGACACCGACCCAGCACCCACGACGACCACCCTCAGCATAGAGACTCTACCCAACCTGCCCATAACCGCGTCAGACATTGCCCGAGAGACTAATAAAGACAAATGTCTGGCGCGGGTGTTGCATTGGGTAGAGAAAGGGTGGCCGGAAAGGGACAATGACGAGTCCGTCAAAACATTCCAAAACCGCCAAATGGAACTCTCGTTATTAAAAGGGTGCATACTATGGGGGGATAGGGTGGTCATTCCAGAAAAGCTACAAGGGAAGGTTCTGGAACTGCTACACGAGGGGCACCCTGGCATCGTTAGGACTAAAGCCCTGGCCAGAAGTTACGCTTGGTGGCCCGGGATGGACAAACAAATTGAGACCTGGGTAGCAAGGTGCCAACGATGCCAGGAAACTAGGCCAAGCCCACCCACAGCACCCGTCCTAGAGTGGGAAAGGGGACCTTGGTCTCGGATTCACATAGACTTCGCTGGGCCCACAAAAGGACACACCTTCCTTATAACAGTAGACGCTTACTTCAACTGGCTGGAGGTAAGCAACATGAAGACAACAACCACGGAGGCCGTGATCAAGGAACTCTGCAAACTCTTTGCGACGCACGGCCTCCCTGACGTCGTCGTTTCCGACAATGGGCCCCAATTCACCTCGCTGGAATTCGAAAAATTCCTAGCGGAAAGGGGCATCCGCCACGCGCTGACAGCACCGGCGCACCCGGCGGCAAACGGTAGGGCGGAACGGATGGTGCAATTCACTAAGAAAACCATCCGGAAAATAGACCACGGGGAGATCCAGGAGAAAATAAACAAACTACTCTTCACCCAACACATAACCCCAAATACCACAACGAATAAGAGCCCAGCCGAACTATTAATGGGGAGGAAATTAAGGTCCCCACTCGACAGGTTACACACGTATAATCCGGAGAAGCCCCCAGACTCAAACAGCAAACACCGAACTTTCGCACCAGGCGACCCCGTATACGCAAGAAACTGACAGGAGACCCACTATGGATACCGGCCGTCATCACACAAATAACAGGCCCACACTCGTACCGGCTACAAACAGCAGACGGACGAGCGTGGAAACGCCACATTGACCAATTAAGGTCGAGGACTGCCAACCAAGAGACCACCGATGAACAAACAGGCGAAACCAACCCCCACAACACAAACCAAGGGGGGAGGGAATACCCAGGGGACCAAAACCAAAGAAGAATAAACCAGCCATACTTACCGGAAAGCAGCCATCACGACCCCTCGCCAGGAAGAGACAGCCAGGCCAGCTCGACCGGCCCGGAAAGACCAAGCGGGAGCGGCGAAACCCGCAGCTCAACCAACCCGGGAGGCCCAGGAGGGAGCTACGGAGAGCGGCCCGGCCCGACCGACCAGCCAGTTCCCACGATGGCATCAGGAGCAACAGAGATCCCGACCGAACCGGCCGGGATCCAACCTACGACTGAGCTGCACAGGTCCAGTAGGCTCAGACAGAGCCCCGCCTACCTATGTGACTACGCGACGTAAGGACTGAACCAAGAGGGGAGGGGTGTTCTGTCCCTAATTAGCATTCTTGAGATCCCCGCGCTTTGATTGGCCAAAGCGCGGGGCACTCTGATTGGTCAGGCGAGCCGCGCCTATTGGCTCGCTAAGAATCTCCCGCGATTGGTCCATTCGAATCACGGGAGATTCAAAGTGGTGCCATTGGCCACAGCCGCCGCGGCTGAAAGAATAAAAGCCGCAAACCTTTTGCGAAGAGCCAGTTCGGTTCCTACTTTAATAAAAGAGCATGATTTGAAGTCACCGACTCCTGGCATCATTTCGCGGACACAACACTTCCTTCCTTTGTCTTGTATGAGACACATGTATTTTATATTGTATATAATGCACATCAAGCTCACTAAATATCTTCAATTTAGATTCTAGAATTGTAACCTTTAACTTGTCTATTGTAACATTAGTGGTTGCAAATCCTATAAGCTGGTTGTCAAGGCAATACCTGTGGACTTTGTTATATATTTTCCTACATTCCTCTCCAGTTATACCCCATTGCTCAAAAAAAAAAAAATGCTATACACATCTGAAAAGTAACTTGATACCACATTGACCACAAAATGGGTATAATATGTTTTTCTATTCTCCTAGGATACTTTTCCAGTTTTCTCATTTTGAATTTCTCCCATCCATATATTCATGAGGTTTAAACCTACTTAACTTTCTGAAATCGCCCAAGGTCAGATAGATGTCATCCTCAGCTGGGTGCCTCTATCAGAATTGTGACCCAAGCTTGAGAATTCATCACATATTTTACTGATCTTTCAAAACTTAGCTTGACTTCTCAATTTGATTTTTCAGGAACCTGAAAGATGCAGCCTAGCTAGATTAGAATACTGATAGCAATCATTAAGACATACAAATGGACTGCCCATTGCTAGGACAAAGTTGTACATAAAGGGCCTTTCTACCTTCTTCCCTTCTGCATTAAGAGTGGTTTGTTTGCTATGGCTTTCAGTGACCATATAACAGCTGGAAACTGCTGGGTCTTGCTTTACCAATCTCAGCCCCCTTTTGAAAAATAATGAAAACACAGTGGATATTTCTGTTGCTTACTTGCTGAAGTAACTAAGGTTCTTTGTTCTGTTTGCCACTTATCTCAGAGCTGCACCTTCTGCCTTTGATATGCTGCCAAATTGTTCTTTTTTCCTGGCATGCTGTTTGCCCTGCATTTGTCAAGTATTAAGAATCAGTCGCAAAGCCTTGTTTCAAAAGCCACAGAAATACAGCAGTTCTGGAAAGACATCAGTTGAGAGATGATGAGCTATAATTTGATTCCAGGTGTCTGCAAGGAATATAAATCCTTCCATTCTCCAGTGTGCTGTCAGAGCTGAAGAAGCTTCTTGGAAGAGAAGTGAAATGCCTTCAAAGAAAAAACAAGAAAGTCCAGTTGCTTTCTGAAAACAGCATCTTTGGAACAACCATGACCTGAATGACTGAGAATCTCTCCAGACTTTTAGCTGTGCAATTGGAGATGAACAACCTTCGAAAGGTGTGGGAGTAGGAATGGATTTCCAGAGTAAAAAATTGCAGACTACAGGAACCAGGAACAATGCTCAAGTGACTCTGAGGACACAGCTAAACCTCCAAGACATGTGCTTCAATGACCCTCTAAAAGAATGCGAATTACCATCTATTTGCAAGGAATATAAATCCTTCCATTCCCCACTATCCTGTCAGAGCTGAAGAAGCTTCTTGGACGAGAGGTGAAATATCTTCAAAGAAAAAAACAAGAAAGTCCAGTTGCCCCCTGAAAAAGCACCTTTGGGACAACCATGACCTGAATTACTGATAATCTCTATAGAGTCTTAGAGAAAAATATATGCAACATTTATATAATTATTTTTAACCATTGTTTATCCACTGCAGGATGAAGGTCTCTTCTCATGTTTCCAACCAATACAGTCCTGAACTTCTTTTGCCAATTGAGCCAGCAATAGTTGTTGATGTCATCAACCTGTCTTATTTTAGGTCTCTTTTGTGGAAGCTTTTTATCAACTAGGATCCATTGCATGACTGCCTTAGTCCACCTGCCATTAGTTCTTCTTGCTATGTGACCTTTCCATTTCAATTCTTTTACTTGCTTGATGATACTTTTCTTTGTTCTCTAATCCATCTTTCTTCTCTTGGTTTGTAATGTTGAGTGTCTTTCTATTGCTCTTTGCGCCACTCATAGTTTTTGTATTGATTGTGAATTTAGTGTCCATGTTTCACCAGCATATGTTAGAGCAGGTAGTACACACTGATCAAAAACATTTCTCTTTAGGCATAGGGGGAGGTTATTCTTGAAAATTATGCTTGCTTTGCTGAATGCCAGGCAGCCACATTTAACACACTGTTCAATTTCCTTTATTGTGTCACCTTCCACTGAGATCTGTTGACCAAGGTATATGTAGTGGTTTACTATGTCTAGTTCTTCTCCAGATATAAACAAATTTCTTTCTTTGGTGAATTGTTAACCAAATATCCAAATACTAACGGTTTATTTTTAAGCAAAATGGTTCCCCAGCTTTGTGCAGCTTTTGTAGCTGCCTTTGTAGCTCTTCTGGGAGAAGAAAACACAACACCTGTAAATCTTAAGCTATTTTAAAATGCACAATTGATTTTTATTCCATCTTTTGCCCAGTCTAGTTTGTGAAATGCTTCTTCAAGACAGTCTGAGATAAGTATGGGTGATACACACAATAGATACAAACTCAAGGTTAATCGCACCAAACTTGATTGCAGGAAATACAACTCCAACAACAGAGTGGTCAATGTCTGGAATATACTCTTCCCCAAACCCCAAAAACTTTAACCTTAGACTGTCTACTATTGATCTCACCCCTTTCCTAAAAGGTCTGTAGGGGGCGTGCATAAGCGCACCAACATGCCTACCATCCCTGTCCTATTGTTTCTTTTATTTTTTCTTATATGTACCCATTTCATGTATTCATAACTATGTATATACCTATTATCTTGTAAGCGATTGACAAATCAAAATAAATAAATAAAATAAAATAAATAGATATTGTATCACCTTGTCATACCTCCTTCTATGTTGATTTTCACTTTAAGATCTTTAAGGCAAATTGTTGCCACTGTTTTTTCATATACTGATTGTAGTAAGTAGTATATTGGTTGAGCAATGCCTTGGTTTTTGCTTGCTGGAATACTGAGTCAAATGCCTTCTGTAGCCAATGAATGCCATGAACAGAGATATGGTGTACTCGTTGTCTCTTTCAATGACTTGCTGAACAACCTGGATGTGATCCATTGTGCTGTAGCCACTTCTGAAGCCTGCCTGCTCTTTTGACAGTGCATCATTTAATGTTATCAATATTCTCTTTGCTATTATCTTGGTGAAAACCCTGTAGATGACTGAAAGAAGGCTTATTGGACAATAGTTCTTTTAATCATGCCGGGCCCCTGTCTTGTGCATAAGAATCATTTCAGCATTTTTCCATGCCGTATTTTTTCTTCTCTGAAGCATCTCGAATATAGTTTTTTAGTACCTTTTTTAGTACCTTGTAAACTGTGATCACACAATTATATTTGACAAGTAAAAATAAATATTTCTAAAAACAATGTATTCATGGTAGCAAGTTTTTCATATTGTGTGGGTTAAGTCATACAGAGTCCATTGGAGTTGGGTGGCTAATAAATTTAAATGAGTAAAATAAAGCATAAATGTCTACAAAAATGTCAGTGATAGGAAAAACTTATACTCTTTCTGCAAATTTTTTTAAAATCTCCCAACCAAATTTAAGTATGGAAAAAAGCAAACAGAAAGATGCTAAAACAGGGTAAATTAATTTATCCCTAATAACTGACCCCCAACTTGATATGTATACATATTGTCTTTATGTCTAACATGTTCAGAAACATAAAAGCCTGTCTAAAGCTACATAATTCTATATCTTTGCCTACAACATCTATTTACCTTTATGCCAAAAAGGAAAGAAGAAACAGAATACATCACATTTCAACTTTTGTGGTTTAAAATCTGCTTGCCTGTTGTCTGGCGGTAAAAGTAACTACTTCTCAAAGATGCTGAAGCCAAAATCAGCATTCATAAGACTTGGTTTTGGAATTATGTTTTCCCACAAAGAATGCAAAATCAAAATCCAAGGATTAGTTGCAGATTACATTAAAATGGCCAAACTAAGCCACTTACGTCTTGAAATACTTCATGTTATTTGCTTTGATATTTATTTATGTATGTATGTATTTATTTATTTGTTTATTTATTTATTTTGTCAAGCAATTATAAGATAATAGGTATAAGTATAAACATAGTTATGAATACATGAAATGGATACATATAAGAAAAAAAACACAATAGGACAGGGATGGTAGGCATGTTGGTGCGCTTATTCACACCCCCTACAGACCTCTTAGGAAAGGGGTGAGGTCAATAGTAGACAGTCTAAGGTTAAAGTTTTGGGGGTTTGGGGAAAAAAAACCACAGAGTCAGGTAGAGTGTTCCAGACATTGACCATTCTATTGCTGAAGTCGTATTTCCTGCAATCAAGTTTGGTGCGGTTTACCTTGAGTTTGTATCTATTGTTTGCTCTTATATTGTTATGGTTAAAGCTGAAGTATTCATTGACAGATTTTGGGAAGAAGTTATATCAAGATTCCCACTGGTGACTTTTCCTTATTCTTTAGTTAAAGGATTCTGCATCTATCCTGGGTTGGAAGAAAACTCCCCCAACAGGATTTGCTATATCCATTCCTGATCCTAACCAGCCTCTATTCCAAGGGATGGCAGTCTTCTGACTGACCTTTAAGATAATGGAAAACAAAGCCAGACTGATTTTGCACTTTGAAGCTGTCCTTAGATGCTGTTGGAATGAGAGCAAAGCTATCTGTCATAAACTATGAACATCTTAAGGCTGTCTTGCTCTTGGGCTGGCAATGATGTGAATGCAAAACTGTGAAGAAAAAGCAAAAATGAAGGTTCATTTGTGGTGCAAGGAACAAAGAACTAGATCAGTTAATCACTTGATTGTTATGAAAAAAGACAAGTTTGTATCACCACAATAATGACTGAACAATGCTTTAAGTCACTGGGGGAACATAGATACAGATTAAAAGAGATCATAGATGAATATATAATGCCTTACACCAGGGGTGTCAAACTCTAGACCCAAGGGCTGGATACTGGGTGCTTAGATTTGGCCTGTGGGGCCGCCCTGGAAACAGCAAAGGACTAGCCAGCGGTGCATCCGCCAGTGAAAACAAATTAAAAACAAAGCAAAAGGATAAATGTTTCCCCTTCTGCATCTGAGCATCCAAGAAGGGACAGGAAAGGATGAAGGGAGAAACAAAGAAAAAGATGGGAAGATGGGAAGAGAGCAAGGAAGGAAAAAGAAAGGAAGAAGGGAAGGAAGAAGAAAGGAGAATGAAGATGGAAGGAAAAAGAAGGAAGGAAGGAAGATTATAATGAGAGTGGGGGAAGGTTTGAGGGAAGTCCTGCCTTAGGACCTGGCCACCACATGTGCCCCTGACATGACTGATGTTGAGCTGGCCACCCCCACCCTAACCCAGCCATACCAACCCCCACCTTGAGGTCAAACATAACTCTGATGTGGCTCTCAATGAAATTGAGTTTGATACCCTTGCCTTACACCATCCATCTCCAATCTGATGCCTTTGAATTGAAACAGTGTCTCCCATCATTCTAAGCACACTTTGCTAAATCCCAGAGAAGACTGCCCAGAAGATAGTCAGATCAGATCCAATTCTATGTAATTTGTTAGAGTAAACAACATGTACTTAGGTTCATGAGCAATCTTGTGTGAAACCTTTTATTTTATCCATGATTTGTTCTTAGAAAATGAGCCTTTTAGCTCACATTCACATCTGGCTATCTTTGTTCAGTTCTGGTAAGAATGGACAATCTGAGATAAGTGTTATCTCCATTCAGGGACAATATCTAAGTTTGTTTATTTACTGAAATTATTCACAATCCACATTACTCAAGTCTTAAATAAGCAAGAAAAAATAAATAAAACAAAAATTAGAACAATGCTGAATCAAACATTTCCAATAATGTGCAATCTGACAACCTTCTAGAGATCTAGATATCCTCACAAAAAGATTAGTCATTGACCACTTAGAAGGAGAAGGAAATATGCACTCCAGCTGAGAGAGGCTGTTCCAGAACACAAAGAAACCACAGACTTGTAGCTTCTAGAAAAGAGGAGGGAAAAGAAAAACCTCATACATAAAAGGATATTGATGGTAAGTGGATGATTTAAAGTGATTAAAATTAAAGAAAGTTTAGAGCATTATTAAAGCAAGCTTAATTTATTATGATTTCAATTCAGAATAACTGCAACAGTGGTAGATTGAGTTTAGCCTACAGCAAGAATGCTCATCTTGTAGTCCCAGGGCAGATTGTTAAATTAGTAACATGGTTGTTAAGCGAATTCCATTTGACTTTGCTTGTCAGAAGGTCGCAAGCGATGAATCCATGACTTGGGACACTGCAATGGTCATAAATATGAGTCAGTTGCCAAGCATCTGAATTTTGATCACATGATCATGAGCAGGGGTGGGATTCAAATATTTTAACAACTGGTTCTGTGGGTGTGGCTTAGTTGGTGGGCATGGCTTGGTGGGCATGTGGCTGGGTGGACACAGCTTGGTGGTCATGTTAGTGGCTGGGTGTGGCCAACTCAATATCACTCAGTTGAGGCACGCATCTCCTCGCCTGGCCTCTCGTGATTGTGGGGATGCTGCAACAGTCGTAAGTGTGAAAAACAGTCATAAGTCACTTTTTTTAGTGCCATTGTAACTCCACAGAAGCAAAGTACCAGCAAAGGAGGAAAACAGAACTCCAGAGAAGTTCCAGAGACAGGAAGTCTAGTCCTGTCTCTGAACGTAATAAGGGTTAACGGAGAGGCAGTTTCTGTAAGCAACACCAGAATGTTTCTGTTATGTATGTACCACAGTTAATAAAGTATGAGCTTGAGGTTAAGTGCAGGGTTCTGACCCTGCACTTCTGATTGGCTGTTAGGCGGCCAGATCGGATTGGCTAGTTCTTAGGAATCAGATTGGCCCTTAACAGAGGATTATTATTGGTTTAAAGTACTTGCGTTCATAGCTCGCTATTGGACAATTCTCACAAAGGTTGCCTATTCACTGTTGTTGTTTTGAGAAGACACTATGCTAATAAAGAGCTGAAAGTCACTATTCAGAGGCTGTCTCCATTTACTCCGACCCATGTCCAAGTACTTAACACTGGCGATGAGGGTGGGATTTGGAGACGTCTGAACCTAAGAAGTCAGGAAGCAAGACTGAGCACGTGGAAGACGACGCCAACAACGGAACCATGTCCAGCAGCATCGTACCACCCGCTCCGTTCGATCCAAACCAAGAGGATTGGGAATCCTACATGGATCGCTTCCAAATGTTTCTTGAGACGAATAATTTGAAGGACGCCACACCAGCAAAAAAGCGGGCACTGTTCCTGACGCACTGCGGCCTGGCTGTTTTTAAAATGGCAAAAGCACTCGCCAAACCTCGAGAAGTGAAAGCCATGAGCTGGGACGACCTCGAACCCATCCTGAGAGATCATTACGCGCCAACCGTGCCTACACTCATGAGACGCCACGAGTTTTATCAAAGGAACCAGCGAAAAGGAGAGAGCGTGGCTGATTTCGTGGCAGACATCCGAAATTTAGGAGGCCTCTGCAGGTTCGCCGATTTAGAAGAAGCACTGAGAGACTGAGTAATTCTGGGATTAGATGCACTAGGCGTGCAGAACAAGCTGATGGCAAAAGGCGACATCAGCCTTGCTGATGCCATAGCCGAAGCCATGGCTGCGGAGGCGACCAAAAAGTCGACTACACAATTACGGCGAAGCTGCACTTCGGCAACACAACCAACCGGCGAAATCTTGCCCAACTCAAAAGGGCAGCTCGTTACGACGCACCACGAGGACTTTTCTTCGTTATCAGACAGCGACAAAGAAGGGGTCCATCGAATGCGGTCCGACCGGGATCCTCGCCCTAAGCCCTTACGCGCTTGCGCTGGCTGTGGAGCAAACCATGCCAGGGCCGAATGCAAATTCCGTGACGCACTCTGCCATGAGTGCGGGAAACGAGGCCACATCAGCCGGGTCTGCCGCAGCTTACCAGGACCCAGCCAGGCCTCAAAAGGGGACAACTATCACCAATCGACAGGAAACCGTCCTGTAAGGCGAGAACCAGTAAACCACTCCGACAGAAATCGTGCTTTGCAAAAAGAAGAGGCTCACCATACTATCACTACAGGTCACGCCTCAGTCATGGACACTAAGAAAATTCGAGTCACGGTAGCCATCGAGAACCAGCCTTGCCACATGGAGGTCGACTCGGGATCGTCCCTCTCGATGGTGTCTTGGAAGACACTCAAGCAACTTATCCCCACAATCCAACGCCAAGACCTCCAATTTCAACACCTACCAAGGACTACCAAGGAAATCGAATCCCTGTGGTCAGGTCCTGCCGAGTCCGAGTCTCCTTCAAAAAACATACAGCGTACTTATCTCTAACGATCATCGATAGAGATAGGTCTAGTCTATTAGGCCTCCAATGGTTCGCGCCACTAGGCATCGAGGTGGCCGGCGTGAACCGAGTCGGTGGTTGTGAGTGGGAGGAAGACCTTGTTTCTGAGTTCAGCGACGTCTTCGCGGACCGTTTAGGCGAGTATAAGGAGACCCCAATCTTATTTAGATCCAAAAGTAGCCCCAATTCGTTTGAAGCCCCGTCGAGTTCCATTCGCTCTTAAAGCTAAGATCGACGAACAACTCGATAAGTTAATTGCTCAAGGGGTGTTGAAGCCCATCGATCACTCTCCATGGGAAACCCCTATTGTAACGCCCATTAAGCCAGATGGGTCAATCTGAATTTGTGGGGACTACTGGGCCACTTTAAACCACGCCCTACAGCAGAATGTGCATCCAGTTCCGGTGGTGTAGCACCTCCTCCACTCCTTGGGGGGCGGAAAGGTTTTCGCTAAATTAGATTTAGCTCAAGCTTATCAACAACTACCAGTGGATGAAAAGACGGCTCAGGCCCAAACAATTGTAACGCACAGAGGTGCTTTTAAATGTACTCGATTGCAATTTGGGGTTAGTGTAGTCCTGGGGATATTCCAAAGCCTCATGGAAAGGTTGTTACAGGGAATCAAGGGCATTCTTCCGTATTTTGATGACCTATTAATTGCCGCCCCTACCAAAAAAATCTTGCAGGATCATTTGAAAAGTGTTCTTAAAAAATTCCAAGAGGCAGGTCTTAAGATGAAAAAAAACAAATGTCACTTATATACCGACAGTGTTGAGTTTCTAGGGTATAGGATTGATAGCCAGGGCATCCACCCTACCGAAAGTAAATTAAAGGTGATAAAAAATGCCCCCAGGCCACGTAACAAGACCGATCTCCAGGCATTCTTTGGCCTCATTAATTTTTATAATGTATTTTTACCGCATAAGGCGACTGTTGCTGAACCGTTACACCGGTTATTAGATAAAAAAGCATTGTGGGTATGGGGTTACCGGGAAGAATAAGTGTTCTGGAATGTTAAAAAATTGCTCACATCCGTCTCTGTACTTATGCAGTATAACGAGACTTTACCATTAGTTATAACCTGCGATGCCTCGCCTTTCGGGGTGGGCGCCATTTTGAGTCATGTACTGCCTAATGGGAACGAAGCCCCTGTTGCATACTTTTCGAAGACTCTTTCACATGCAGAGCGGAACTATGGACAAATTGATAAAGAAGCTCTCGCAATTGTTTCAGCTGTAAAGAAATTTCATGAATATGTGTATGGAAGGACATTCACCATTATAACTGACCACAAACCGTTGCTAGGGATAATAGCCGGGGAGAAGCCAACCCCCTACATATTATCCCCTAGAATGACCCGATGGTCAGAATTCCTCGCTGCTTATAATTATCACCTTCAATATCGCCCGGGGAAAGCCATTCCCCACGCTGACGCATTAAGCCGAGCACCGCTTCCAGAGACTCTCGACGATCCGGCACCAACGGCAACCACGTTGCAGATCGAAACACTCAACTCGCCGCCTATGACCGCCTGAGACATCGCGAGAGAAACCAAACGAGACCACACCCTAGCTCGAGTCCTAGGCTGGGTAGAACGCGGATGGCCATTGGACCAAGTCCCAGATGACTTCGCGCCATTTAAAGCAAGACAGACTGAACTTTTTTCCCAAAAAGGCTGTGTCATCTGGGGTGATAGAGTCGTTGTCCCAGAACGACTCCGGAAGACGCTACTACAAACCCTGCATGAGGGCCACCCCGGCATCATGCGGATGAAAGCACTCGCACGAAGCTACGCATGGTGGCCGGGCATGGACCGGCAAATCGAGCAGTGGGTCAAAGCGTGTACCAGTTGCCAACAAGCCAGCAACGCCCCACCAAAAGCCATGCCTACTGAATGGGAAATGCCATGTGGACCCTAGTCCAGAATCCACCTGGATTTCGCAGGGCCAACCAAAGGATATACCTGCCTGCTGACAGTCGACGCATATTCCAATTGGTTAGAAGTTCATCGTATGATGGCCACAACTTCTGAGGCAGTGATTAAGATCCTAAATAGACTCTTTGCAACCCACGGATTGCCTGACGTCCTGGTGTCCGATAACGGGCCACAGTTCACGGCATTGATGTTCGAGCAGTACCTCGCTGACCGCGGCATCCGCCATGCGCTCACCTTGCCTGCGCACCCTGCGACCAATGGCCGAGCGGAACGCATGGTCCAATTTGTTAAAAGGACTTTGCAAAAAATGGACTATGACAATATCGATGACAAAGTCAACCAAATTCTCTTTTTGCAACATATAACTCCACATAGCGTCACCGGCAGAACTCCCGCAGAACTACTGGTGGGACGAAGACTCCGTTCCCACCTCGACCGGTTGCACCCTGCTTACGAACCAGAAAAGCCAATAGGATCCAGTGGCCGCTGTCAGGTAGGAGACCGCGTTTACGCATGGAACTTATCAGGTGACCCGTTATAGATAGAGGCAATGGTAGTACGAGTGACCGGCCCCAAATCCTATGTAGTGAAATGCTGTGACAATAGACTGTGGAAACGGCATATCGACCAATTACGGTCACGACTCATAACGGCCAGTCAACAACTCCCCCATGACCAAACCGAGGGGGGGGGAGGTACAGAAGAAGAAGATGACGTTCCAGGGAACCTGCTTGAAGAGAGCGACGAATCAAGTGAGACTCAAGAAATGGAGCAGGAAGGAGAATTGTTTGCACCACAAGAAATTGCACCTGAGCAAGAAGCAGAGACACTGCCAAACAACAATCTACCTCAACAGGATTGCAATCAACCAGTTCAACGAAAATCCGAAAGACTTAAAAGACAACCATCCTACTTAAAGGATTATATAACTACACCATAATTAAGAAGCCAGGGGGAAGGGGTGTTATGTATGTACCATAGTTAATAAAGTATGAGCTTGAGGTTAAGTGCAGGGTTCTGACCCTGCACTTCTGATTGGCTGTTAGGTGGCCAGATCGGATTGGCTAGTTCTTAGGAATCCGATTGGCCCTTAACAGAGGATTATTATTGGTTTAAAGTACTTGCGTTCATAGCTCGCTATTGGACAATTCTCACAAAGGTTGCCTATGTAAGGCAGGGTTCACTGTTGTTGTTTTGAGAAGTCACTATGCTAATAAAGAGCTGAAAGTCACTATTCAGAGGCTGTCTCCATTTACTCTGACCCATGTCCAAGTACTTAACAGTTTCCTTCCTCCTTCCTTACAGGAATAGGTCAGTAATTTGTTCTAACAACCAGTTCTCCGAACTGCTTAGAATACTAACAACCGATCCTAACGAATAGGTGTGAACTGGTAGAATCCCACCCCTGATCATGGGGCTACTACAAAGGTCGTAAGCAGTGGTGGTATTCAGCCAGTTCTCACTGGTTTAGGTGAACTGGTAGCAAGAATTTGGTGTGAGTTGCCGAACTGGTAGTAAGTTCTGGCTGGCCAGGCCCCCAACATGGTTGCCTGGTTGCCTCTGGCTCGGTTGTCTCACCCACCCGATGCTCACTCACCCTGCCCGCCCGATGCTTGCCCCTTAAGGTATTTTTTTTTTGCCCTCCCGATAATGAGCTGTTCATATGATCAGCTATGCCAAGATTTCCCAGCTGTCTTACTGCTTTGCCCAGGAGGATTCCTGAGGCTCCCCCTCTATTTTTTGCCTTCCTGAGCCCCAGGGAAGCCTTCTGGGAGCAAAAATACCAGAAGGCCCAAAAATAGAGTGAGGTGGGGATGCAGTGCTCCCTCCAGGCTCCATTTTTTTTCTTCCTGAGCCCCAGGGAAGCTTTTTTGGAGCAAATCCCCCCCCCAGGAGGCTTGCCTGAGGCCCAGAAGGCCCAAAAATGGGTTGGGGGTGGTTTGCAAAAAAGCAAAAAAAAAACCATGCCTACCCAGTCATGCCCACAGAACCGGTAATAAAAAGTTTTGAATCCCACCATTGGTTATAAGTATGAAAACTGGTCATAAGTTACATTTTTTCAGTGCTGTTGTAAGTTTGAACAGTCACTAAAAGAACTGTTGTAAGTTGAGGACTATTTATATATTAAAATGGAAATTAACCAGGGAGGCTGAACACAACATGCTAAGCAACAATAAAAACAAATCAAGATTAAAAGTTATCAATCTTAACATGTACAGGTTTAGGAGCTATAATTTTAACTCAGCTAATGAAGTATGTTGGATAGTTCAGGCCCAATATAATCTTATTTCAACTAACCACTATTCAGTTTGGCAAGCAATACTGGTACTAGATTATACATAATTGCAAATCAAAATATATACAGTGATAAATGAGAAGTATGTTATAACCATGAATACAATAGATATAAGTAGGTTGTATAATTCAAGTTTTTATTCTTTTTTCTATGGACTATATTGTATGAAAAAGAAAAAAATGGTTGCAACTAGGATGTATAACATCCATGTATATTTAGAAAGGTGCTAATACAACCAGCATATCGTTGTTGCAAAACTGAAATTGCGATGTAAAATGAAGAAAAATGCACAATAAAAATATAAAAAAATAAAAACAGTACAAAAAAAGGAATCACTATCAGATATCTGTAGGTAGAATATTGCTGCTTTGCTCTAGTATGCCTGGATGTGAGAAGGCAAGGGGAAATCTCTTATTCAGAAGTTCATATTTCAAGTCTTGAGTGCTGGAGAAATACCCTCAAATGCTGTTTTCTGTTCCAAGCTTTCCTTGACATAAAATCTGAAGTCAGAAGCATTTCAAAAAAAAAAACACCTTAACATAACATATCAGGTGAAATGTCTGTAGATTCTCAGTCATTCAGGTCATGGTTGTCCATGATCAACCTTGTGTAAGGCATCCAGAAAGTATCCATGATATCAATCACTCTGAGACATTTTCTCTCCAATTGATTTATTTAGAAACAGATCTGGCATGTCAAAGGCAATTTCCCAAAGTGAAATTATTTTCGCACATTATACAGAATCCACCTTCTCTCCTCCCTTCTCTCCTCCCACTTCTACACTTCATAAATCACGAGAACCAATTAACTGCAACTGAAATTTCTTAATACGACATACAGAATAACCTTGAACCAATTAACTGCAGATCAACTCCTCCACTCCCACTTCCATGAAATGTGACAGTTGTATTTTAAAGCTGACACCTTGATGATTGAACATCTCTAGAGACTTTTAGCTATACAATTTGGGATGAATACCCTTTTTGAATGGTATGGGAGTAGGATGCAAATGACCAGCTGTCTGCAAGAAATATAAATCCTTCCATTCCCCACTATCCTGTTAGAGCTGAAGATTCTTGGATTATAAAGAAACGTCTTCAAAGAAAAAACAAGAAAGTCCAGTTGCCTCCTGAAAAAAGTGCCTTTGGGAATATCAGGTAAAAGGATTTTCATCTTTGCTAGAAAGAGTGCATTCTATTCTAATTGAGACTTTGTTATAGCTTCCTAACAGAAAGGAAGCAGCAGGTGAAGCTAGGCAGAATCGCATCTGATACCTGTACAATTAGCACAAGGCCCCCCCAAGGCTGTTTTCTCCACTTCTTCCTATATACCAATGACTGCATCTCAAATGATCCATCTGTTAAAATACTGAAGTTTGCAGATGACATAATAGTGATTGGTCTCATTCGAGACAACAATGAATCTGAAAACAGACAGGAGGTTGCACAACTTGCCTTGTGATGTAACTGGAACAATATGGAACTGAACACACTCAAAAATGTAGAAATGGTGGTAGACTTGATGGCTAACCGTTCTGGCTTGGCATGTCGAAAATTGGGAAAAAGTGTAGCCTTCCTTGGGTCATGTGTCACTTCAAGAAATATCAATAATTTGGTTTATGACGGACTGGGCTGGGGTGATCACACAGGGCTGTGAAACTCGTCTCCCTGGTCTCAGGGCTGCAGGTGCAGGATTTGGGGATCAGAAGGCCACCTTACAGGGCTGTGAACCTCATGGATCTCCTTTCCTCCTGTAGCGTTCCTGCGGTAATGAAACTGACAAACCTCAGTTTATGGCGGTTAAAACTGGTTCTCTGCTGCAAAGATCTTTCTGCAGCAGTGACACCACGCTTCCACGCAACAAGCAGGGAGCAGGGATTGGAGCAGAGCACAGGCAGCCTCTAAATGTGCAGGTTTTCCCCACACCAACAGGCGTGTCAGTCAAAGTGCCTCGGCGTGTCACGAGTGACACGCGTGTCATAAGTTAGCCATCACTGCTTTAGAAGAAACCCTTCCATACTACCACTTCTTACAATATTAGACAATACAGTAGAGACCTTTAAATTTCTAGGTTCTATTATATCACATGACCTAAAAGGGACACCTAACATCAAAAACATCATCAAAAAAGCACAACTTAGAAAGCTCAAACTGCCCAAGAAACTGCTGATACAGTTCTACAAAGGAATTATTGAGTCTGTCATCTGCACCTCTATAACTTTCTGGTTTGGTTCTGCAACCCAACAGGACAGACAGAGACTTCAGATGATAATTAGGACTACAGAAAAAACAATTACTACCAACCTGCCTTCAATCAAGGACCTGAATACAGCACGAGTCAAAAAGAGGGCTGTGAAAATATTTACAGACCCTCACATCCCGGACCTAAATTGTTTCAACTCCTACCTTCAAAACGACGCTACAGAGCACTGCACACCAGAACAACTAGACACAAGAACAGCTTTTCCCCAAACACCATCAATCTGCTAAACAAATAATTCCCTCAACAGTGTCCGACTATTTATAAAGTCTGCATACTATTACTATTAATCTTCTATTCCTTATCACCTACCCCTCCCACTTGTGACTGTATGTCTATAACTTTGTCGCTTGTATCCTTACAATTTATATTGACTGTTTCCTAGTATGATTTGATTGCTTATTTGTACCCAATGACTATCATTAAGTGTTGTACCTTATGATTCTTGATGAATGTATCTTTTCTTTTATGTATACTGAGAGCATTTGCACCAAGACACATTCCTTGTGCGTCCAAACACACTTGGTCAATAAAAAATTCTATTCTATTCTATTCTATACTCCGAATGCTGTTCCAAGTTCTTGTGTTCCAATTATTTTTATTTCTTGAAACAAATATTAGCCAGAAATTGTACTTTAGGAACATGATGCAATTTATCTTGTTTTTAAAAGTCTGCCTTCCAGACAAACAGTTCTAAGTGCTGATGAAATTCCAAGCACATGGTAGTCATATTCTTCTTTCCTTCCCTAATAAGGTTTTTCACCCAGGTTAAAACTGAATATGAAACCCGTATCTTCAATGAAGGAATGCAATACAAGATGATAGACATTAATATTTATATATTTCTGAGATAAGTGCATTTGTCCACCACTTAATAATTTCCAACAAGTCTTACAAATAAGTAAAGCTTTTGGACATTATCCTGAGATGGAAAATTACAGATTTTTTTTGAAAAAATGCCTACAAACAAAAGAAACCCAGGGAAAGTTAATATGCATGTAAGATTCAGTTTGTGTTTGGGAGGTGAAAGATATATTAGTGCTTCACAAACAGAACTATTCCTATTTTCTCCATTGTCATGGAGAAGTAATTGGATTCAAAATTCAGTTAATATTTATCTAATTTTCATATTCCAATATTGGGTATTGGGCATCTCCCTTCTTGACCATATCACAAATGGCACGATTCAACAGCATTTTGGTGTGACGTCAATTACAGAGAAGATGAGAGAAGGTTTATATGGACATGTCCAGAGAGCAGCACCTTCCACCATTTCCAAGACTGTCTACCAACTAGAAGTCAATGGTTGATAACCTTGAGGGCATCCAACACAGAGATGGCAAGACACTATCAACAAAGATATATAAGCTGTAGGCCTGTGCCCTGGAGATGTATCTCATTGTGCAAAGTGGCTTTCAATGATCTGAAAAGTGAACCCTGCATCTGTGGAAATACCCTAGGAAGAAGATCTGGGGTAATGGGTATTAATTGGACAATTTGAAAACTGGTGCAGAAGGACTGGATCTACAAACAGGCAAAATCAATGGATTCAACTCTACCTCCTTCTGAAAGTGCAAGGGAGGGATCTCAAATATCAAATGCGGGAAAAACTCATAACTCTGCAGGATAGAGCACATTCCTGTTGTACAAGACTTAAAGTAAGATCCCCAGCCATCTAATCTTATGGCACTTCATTTCAAGTAAACTATCATAATTCTGTTGTTTTTGTAGACCTGGGAGACAATACTGTGCTTTACGCTGATTTTGCCCAGCTCATAATACCATCATACCAATAGCTGACCTTTACAGAACACTAGATATGGGTGGTCTTTGAATTAAGACCACAGCTGAACCTAAAATTTCCATTGCTAAACAAAACAGTTGTTTAAATGAGTTTTGCCCATTTTATAAGCTTTTCTGCCATAATTGTTAAGTGAATCACTACAATTGTTAAATTAGTAACAGAAGTCACAAAAAGTGATCACATGATCCTGAGACACTGCAGCCATCATAAATATGTGCCAATGGCAAACATCTGAATTTTTATCACACCATCTCAAGGATGCTGTCAGCCCTGAAGCCGTTTTGAGCTAAAACCATTTTGGGAGCATCTTCAGAGCTGCCAAAGCAAGGTCGGTTGGAGCTGCAAGAACATAAGGGGGCAGATAGAGATAGCTGGGGATATGTAGGTAAAACAACACACTTTCCTGTGAGAAGAAGGATGCTCTACCAGGTGTTGGAGAGGTGTGGACCAAAGCCAGCCAGGATGATGACTGCGAACTGGTTGGACCATGTGACAGATGTATGGCCTGGGGGGAAAGAACTTCGGGGTTTGGTTTGGGTGGGGAAAACCTTGGGTCCTACAGAACCAGTTCTGGTGTGCCAATATGACATGCCTAATAAATCTATACTTTGAGGAACATGCCTGCCTCGGAGTTTTGATTTCATTGGGTGTGTTAACTGGAACCCTGACAGTTGCTACATGGTCACAATTGTGAAAAATGATTGTAAGTCACCTTTTTCAGTGCTGTTTTAATTTTGAATGGTCACTAAATGAATGGTTTGTAAATTGAGGACTACCTATATCTCATATGCTAGCTTCACTGCTAGCTTACAAATCTGCATGGTTTGTCTTTAAAACATGGGGACTCTGTTTATCATCTACAACTTTTCCCAGGGCTTTTGTCCTTGACCTTTTCCATATCAGATTAAGAATATAAACCCACTTTTGGCCTTTCTAATCTTTGCTTGCTAGCCTATTTTGGCTCATGTACTAAGTACACATCCACAACTATCTCGTTTGAACCAGAATTTTATCCTAAAGTTACTTCTGTCCCAAATACCAACATTTGTAAGCGAACCATCACATCTGCCAGAGTTACAATTCCACTGTAGTTGTTAAGCAGATCACCCACAATCATTAAGCTTGATATCACACATGACTGCAATTTGCAATTCATTGCCAACTTTTTCCATTGATTGTCTGAAGCATTGTGAAGCTCACAAATGGCAATGCAGAACTATAGGATGCTTCAACAATTATAAATACATGCCAGTTACAATATGTTTGAATGGCAGTCATATGACCATGGGAATGCTGTAATGGTCATAAGTTTGAGGACCAATCATAAAGTTACTTTTTCAGTGACATCGTAATTTAATACTCTTAACACTAGAGTTGTAATCAAGGATTAACAAGAGAAAGTAGCATTGTCTTTGAAATGCAACAATTAACAATTTTTCAATCTTAAGAGCGATTAAATTACAAAATCATGTCACTTTCTATTCACCAAATGGGTTAACATATCATATTAGGTCATAATATGATTTGTTTGCTTTTAGTTTAGTTTATGCATACACCCAGGCTTTGTATTTTGAAAGCAAGATTTATGGCTTAGTGGGTTATGTGATCTCGATTGCATTTATTCAGTGAACCAAATTAAGTGAACTAACTTAGTATAAAATATGAACCCTTTTGTTTTCCCAATCCTATTCTAAAAGACCACCAACCTGCTCTGACTAGAGCAAACTCAAGAAGTTGCTTCTTAAATCTCTAAAATATTATCAAACCAACTTTCCTGCCAAAATAATGTTTTTGCTGCAAGGATTTAAGGATTGGAATAATCAACACAGGTTTCTTTTTCAAAAGCAACGGAAGTGTTTGGTATGGCATTCAGCTTTGTTCGGGTATTTTCCCATGTCATTGTAGTTGTGCTTTTAAAGTTGTAGCAATGTTTCAGCAGAATCTCATCTGCTATCATCAGGCTTCTGTATAGTGTTCATCTGTGAGGAACTATGCAGTCTCTTAGGGCTTCCTCGAGGTTTGCAAAACCACAAAGGCCTCCTAGGTTCCGGAGGTCGGCTACGAAATTCCCAATGCTCTCGTCCTTCTGTTGGTCCCTCTGGTAAAATTCGTGTCTTCATATCAGTGTAGGTACTGCGGGTGCGTAATGGGCCTGGAGGATTGGGGCGAGGGTATCCCAATCCATGGTCTTCACTTCCGCTGTTTTTGCCAGTGCTTTAGCCATTTTGAAAATGACGGGGCCGCAATGAGTCAGGAACACTGCTCGTTTCTTGCCAGGTGTAGCATCTTTTAAATTGTTGGTCTCCAGGAACATCTGGAAGTGATCTATATACGAGTCCCAGTCTTCGGTTGCTGGGTTGAATGGAGCGGGTGGTATGGCACCGCTGGTCATCTTGCCGTTTGTTGCGTGCGCTCTTCAGCCACGTGCTCTGTCTTGTTCGATGCGTACTGAGTCAGCTCTATCATCTCCGCATCCCACCCTTGTCACCAGTGTTATGTCCTGAGCATGGGCGCAGGAATGGAGACGAGACATCGAACGGTGACTTCAACTCTTTATTGCAAAATAAGAACAGAGCAAATACTCGGGCAGCAGCAGCTCTTTTATAGAGCTGGCTGCTGTCAAAACAACCAATGATTTGAGTTTACCGCTTTCACAAGCGTCCAATCAGAGGGGCCTGTTTAACAGCCAATCAGACTGGCCGAAAACGACCAATCACGACTCGCTATTCGCGGGCCAATGATAAGTGCAGGATTATAAGCCTGCTGTAAAGTAAAGCTGTTTAGGGTTGTATTGCTGCGTTGGCTTAGTCCATAACAGAAGTAGCCTGCAGTACTGCACTCTAACCACTGCATCACCACAGCTCTAACATAGGTAGTCCTCAGATTACAATAGCATTGGGACCAGAGTTCCTATTACTAAGCAAGGCAATTGTTAAGTGAGTTGTGTCTGATTTTTTTTCTTCCACGATCGCTAAGCAAATTAGTTCATCATGTTGTCATCATGCAGTTAAGTTCATCATGTTGTCTTGAAGGGAATCTGGCTTCCCCTATTGATTTTGCTTGTCTGAAGATGGCTGGCAGGATTGGAAATGGAGATCACATGACCTTGGGACAGTGTGGCTGTCATAAATAAATTTTGGTTCCCAAGTGCCCAAATTCTGATGATATGACTGTGAGGATGATCATAAGATGAGGACCAGTCATGAGTCCCTTTTTCAGTGCCATTATCACTTTGAAAAGTCACTAAACAACTGGTCCTAAGTTGATTTACCAATATGATTTATCAATGTTTTCCTGTTTTGTTCTCACACTTTCCTCTTCATTAAAACAGCCTGCAGTTTTACACTACTGAAATGTATCGTGTTTTAGAATATTGCTGCCATATTTTATATAAGTTGAATTCCTGTTTTAAATATATTTCTAGTTTTTATGTTGTATACCACGCTGGGAATTCCTTGGAAGGCCAGAAATAAGCAAAACCATTGTACAAAAATTAAATTTGAAGCAGTTTTCACTATTCTCTGTCATGCAAATTCTAACAGCAGAGGTTACTTAGGTCTGCAACTTGAGTATTCATGTTATAATTACAGTGCAAAAAACCCTCACCCGTGGTCTTTTATCCTTGTCTCACCCAAGGGAATGCCCTTAAGTCAAGAAAGTACTTGTATTTGCTTGGAAACATCTGTTCAAATTCTTTCCCAGTGCAGCCAAGTTTTTCCCCTGTTCTCTAAAAAATATCCAGTATGCTTGCAGTGCACATTTTAAGTTGTGGAAATGTTATTCAAACAGCAATCATAAGGGAGGAAATCACTTCCATGGGGCCTGAAGTACAGTGTCAGCAAAAGGAAACATCCTTTATCACCAGCAGCACAATGGTATAAGCATGTAGCATACATTTAAACTGTTTTATGATGGGGCATACTTGATGAACATTTGTGTTGGTTGGCCATGAAAGACACACATTTTAAAATGTACACATGTTTTGATTTATAGAGAAGAATAGGATCATAAGCTCAGTGCATGTACTGTACTGAAAAGAACACAAGCCACTCATTCCAAACCAAACACAAGAAAAAATTGGCCAATGTAGGATGTTACTTTAAGATCAGGCTGTGCATTCACACTCTCAACAGCTAAACTTCTTGCTTATGTTAATAGGTTGGAGGGGATATGTGTGTGTGTGTGTGTGTCTGTTACCTGCCTAGTTTTTGGGGAAGAAAATAAGGGAGGTGTGGAAATTCTTCCTCTTCCCTACCAGCATCCATTCATATTCATTTGGCTAGCGTTCTAGCAATGTGTGTGAGAGAATTGAGGGCTGAAACAGTATTTGCTATGTGAGCAAAAAGAAGACAGCAAGGAGCCTGGGTTTGGCTTAGCTCAACTGTTCTGTACTAAAGCTGCTTGGTGCTATGAAAGTAAAAATGAAACTGAAATTCCTCTCCTCTGCTTGTGTTTTGCATTTGGAACAGATTTCTTTTCAGGTGGGGAGAGGGAGTATCTGAGTGTGTTAGCACCTGAATGTGTTAATAATAATGTAGGAAATACTAATGCTCTGATGGTCATTTCAAGAAATCCTTTCTTACTGAGCACCTAGAAGCCAAGAGGAACATACGTGCCATAGCACCTGAATGTGTTAATAATAATTTGGAAATGTTGTGAATGAATAATACCAATAAAGTTATTTTGAGCTTGAAGTCAAGTGCAGGGTTCTGGCCCTGCACTTCTGATTGGCTGTTAATGGCAGGATCAGATTGGTCCGTTCAGGAGCATCTGATTGGTCATTAACAAGCCATTCCCATTGGTTAACGGAGCTAGTGCTCCAGGTTTGCTATTGGTTGAATAGTTAATAAGTTGCCTATATAAGGAAGGCTATAGCAGCCCTCCATTTGGAGCTGTCACAATATGTAAATAAAGAGTTTGAAGTTCACTGTTCTACCGGCTCGTCTCCATCATTCGCACCCATGCTCCAGACTTAACACTGGTGACGAGGATGGAATTGGATGACATCAGAGCCAACTAAGACAACTAAGCATGTGGCTGAAGTGCACAACGGCGGAACCATGTCCAGCAGTGTAGTACCACCCACTCCGTTCGATCCAGCTCAAGAGGACTGGGAGTCCTACATGGATCGTTTTCAAATGTTTTTGGAAATGAATAATCTGAAGGATGCCACAACCGGGAAGAAATGGGCGGTATTCCTAACGCACTGCGGCCCGACAGTATTCAAAATGGCCAAGGCATTAGCGAAACAGGCTGAAGTGAAGGCTATGGACTGGGATGTCCTTGAACCGTTACTAAGGGCCCACTATGCACCAACCGTTCCAATGCTCGTGAGACGACATGAGTTCTATCAAAGGAACCAGGGGAAAGGAGAAAGCGTCGCCGATTTCATTGCAGACCTCCGGAACTTGGGAGGCCTTTGCGATTTCACTGATCTAGAAGAGGCCTTGAGAGACCGAGTAGTCCTCGGGCTAGACGCTCTAAACATACAGAACAAAATAATGGCAAAGGGCAATATCACCCTTAAAGACGCCATAGCTGAAGCTACAGCAGCGGAGGCGACCAAGAAGTCGGCTGCCCAACTACGCCGAAATCACGCTCCAGCACACCCACCGGCCAGCGAAGTTTCACATAACACAGAAGGGCAGCTGAAGAAGGCCCATCATGAGGACCTCTCTTCGTCATCAGACAGCGACGAAGAAGAGGTCCATCGCCTGCGGTCCGATCGAGACCAATACCCGAAGTCCCAGCAACCGTGCGCTGGCTACGGGGCCAACCATTACCGCTCCGATTGCAAATTCCGCAACGCACTCTGCCACGAGTACGGGAAATGAGGCCACATCGGATGGGTATGCCGAAGCCTTCTCAGACCTAGCCAGACCTCGAAAGGAACCAATCTCCGCCAATCGACAGGGAATCGCCCTGTAAGGCGAGAACCAGTAAACCACTCCGACAGAAATCAACCCGTGAGTCGTCTAGCGAGACGAGAAGAGGCCCACCAAACACTCACTATTGGCCATGCCTCTTCGCTAGACGCTAAGAAAATTCGGGTCAACGTGAACATTGAAAATCAGCCTTGCCAAATGGAAGTTGACTTGGGATCATCTCTTTCAATGGTCTCATGGAAGACCCTCAAGCAACTCATCCCCACTATCCGGTGCCAAGACCTTCAATTCCAATGGCTCGTGTTAAAGGACTACCAGGGGAACCGAATTCCAGTCTCAGGATCCAATTGAGTCCGGGTTGCATTCAAGAACCACACGGCATATTTACCCCTGATGGTAATCGATAAGGACTGGCCTAATCTGTTAGGCCTGCAATGGTTCGCACCACTCGGCATTGAAGTGGCAGGCATTAACCGAATCGGTGGCAGTGACTGGGAGGAAGACCTCGCCCACGAATTCAGGGATGTCTTCGAGGAAAAGCTAGGCGAGTACAAGGGGACCCCGATATCCTTTAGTCTTAATCCAAAGATAGCTCCCATCCGCCTTAAGCCTTGTCGAGTTCCGTTCGCTCTAAAGCCAAAAATCGACGAGCAGCTTGATAAGTTGATTGCCCAGGGAGTCTTAAAGCCAACTGACCACTCCCCATGGGAAATGCCAATTGTAACACCAATTAAGCCGGATGGCTCAATTAGAATTTGTGGGGACTCCCAAGCCACCCTAAACCATGCCCTGCAACAGAACCCATATCCGGTGCCGGTGGTACAACACCTCCTCCATTCCCTGGGGGGCGGAAACGTCTTCGCTAAACTAGACTTAGCTCAGGCTTATCAGCAGCTGCCGGTTGACGAAAAAATGGCACAGGCACAGACTATCATAACACACTGAGGTGTCTTTAAGTGCACGCGGCTCCAATTCGGAGTCAATGTAGCCCCAGGAATCTTTCAGAGCCTAACAGGGAGACTATTGCAGGGGATCAAGGGCGTTGTCCCCTATTTTGATGATGTACTCATTGTTGCCCCCACTCCAAAAATCTTACAGGAGCGTTTAAGACTGGTATTACGAAAATTCTAGGAAGCAGGCCTGAAAGTCAAAAAAAATAAGTGCAAACTGTGTACCAATCGTGTTGAATTCTTAGGGTACTTAATTGACAGTCAGGGTATTCATCCCACCGATAGCAAATTGAGAGCAATAAAAAACGCTCCCAGACCCCAGAACAAGACCGACTTCCAGGCGTTGTTAGGCCTCATCAATTTCTATAATGTATTCTTGCCGCACAAGGCGATTGTCACTGAACCTTTACATTGTCTATTAGATAAAAAAGCAATTTGGGTATGGGGTCACAAAGAAGAGCAGGCATTCCGTAATGTGAAAAAACTACTGACTTCGGATGCCGTATTAATGCAGTACAATGAGACTTTGCCAATAAACATTACATGTGATGCATCGGCCTTTGGAGTGGGCGCCATTTTGAGCCATGTGTTACCTAATGGTAACGAAGCCCCTACTGCCTACTCCTCAAAGACGCTCTCGAAAACTGAGTGAAATTACAGCCAGATCGATAAAGAAGCCCTGGCGATTGTATCAGCTGTTAAAAGATTTCATGAGTACGTGTACGGCTGGGTTTTCACCATTGTAACTGACCACAAACCACTGCTGGGGATCATCGCTGGTGACAAGCCAACTCCCTACATACTTTCTCCCAGAATGACCCGCTGGTCAGAATTCTTGGCTGCCTATAATTATTGGCTACAATATCGTCCCGTTAAAGCCATTCCCCACGCCGATGCGCTGAGCCGTACACCGCTCCCTGAAACTATCAACGATCCTGCACCAACGATGACAGCATTGCAGATCGAGACACTCCACACACCGCCATTAACTGCCCGTGACATCGCAAGAGAAACAAAACACGACCCCATCTTGGCGCGAGTCCTCACATGGGTGGAACGCAGATGGCCATTGGACCAAGTACCAGACGACTTTGCCCCATTCAAAAGTCGTCAAACAGAGTTGTTCTCACAGAAGGTGGCGATAGAGTCATTATCCCAGAACGACTCCAACAGACACTGTTAAGAACCTTGCACGATGGCCACCCTGGCATCGAGTGCATGAAGGGCCTCACACGAAGCTACGCGTGGTGGCCAGGCATCGAGAGACAAATCGAATTGTGGGTTAAAACTTGCAAGAGATGCCAAGAAGTAAGTAACGCTCCACCAAAGGCAACCCCAACCGAATGGGAGACGCCGCGGGGACCCTGGTCCTGCATCCATCTGGATTTTGCTGGCCTAACCAAAGGCGACACGTTTTTGCTAACTGTCAACGCCTACTCGAATTGGCTCGAGATTCACCGAATGAGCAACACGACCACTGACGCGGTCATCAAAAGACTGGAAAGACTTTTTGCAACCCACGGATTACCAGATGTTCTGGTATCCGACAACGGGCCCCAATTTACTGCACTGTCTTTTGAGCAGTACCTGGCTGATCGTGGTATTCGACATGCACTCACTTCGCCTGCGCACCCTGCTGCCAACGGTAGGGCTGAGCTCATGGTACAATTCATCAAAAAGACTCTCCAAAAGATAGACTACGACAACATCGATGAGAAAATCAACCAGATCCTTTTTCTGCAGCACATCAGACCTCACAGCATCACCAACAAAACTCCCGTTGAACTGCTAATGGGACGAAAGCTCCGCTCCCAACTCGATCGGTTACACCCAGCCTATGAACCGGAAAAGCCACTCAGATCCAGCGGCCGATGCCGTACCTTCCAGGTAGGCGATTTAGTATTCGCTAAAAACTAATCGGGCGATCCGCTGTGGGTAGAGGCGACCGTAATCCGCGTAACCGGCCCAAGATCATACCTTGTTCAGTGCCCTGACAACAGACTTTGGAAGCACCACATAGATCAACTACGATCGCAGCTACCGTCTCGCACTTCCGAACTCCCTTATGACCAAACTGAGGGCGGGGGGCAGATACAGAGGAAAGCGAATTACAATTAGAGGGAAACCTTTTCGAAGAGACTGATAATGGAACTGAAATGCAGGAACAGGAACCAGGGACCGGAGTGAGTTCACCTCAGGGAGTGGCCAGTGATATTGGTGATGACGGGAACGCGAACTCAGAGGCACCCCTACCGTTAAACAACGATCTACCTCAGCAGAAGTGCAGCCAACCGCCAGGCACTTTGCAAAAATCGAAAAGACGAATAAAACAGCTGTCCTACCTTAAGGACTATGTAACTGCGCCCCATGGGCAGAAGCCGGGGGAAAGGGGTGTTGTGAATAAATAATACCAATAAAGTTATCTTGAGCTTGAAGTCAAGTGCAGGGTTCTGGCCCTGCACTTCTGATTGGCTGTTAATGGCAGGTTCAGATTGGTCCATTCAGGAGCATCTGATTGGCTATTAACAGGCCATTCCCATTGGTTAACTGAGCTAGCACTCCAGGTTTGCTATTGGTTGAATAGTTAATAAGTTGCCTATATAAGGAAGGCTATAGCAGCCCTCCATTTGGAGCTGTCACAATATGTAAATAAAGAGTTTGAAGTTCACTGTTCTACCGGCTCGTCTCCATCATTCGCACCCATGCTCCAGACTTAACAGGAAATACTAATGCTCTGATGGTCATTTCAAGAAATCCTTTCTTACTGAGCACCTAGAAGCCAAGAGGAACATACGTGCCAAATTTCAAGTTTACAGGCTTTACGATACTGGAGATTTTGTGATGATGCCTGAGTGGTAATTCGCTTTTGTATATATAGATATATATCTGAAAGTCACCATGTTGGGCAAATGTGTTGCAAAGAGATACAGGTAGTATAATTAACCCCAAAGCAGTAACAAGAAATGTTGTTGCCCAGCCTGATGCTAAAGGTGGTCACCTGAACTTTATTCCAACACAGATAACTGAGGAACATCTTATACCAGGATGTTCTTCTACCTTTTTCATTTGCAGGCTCACGTTGGTTATTTCCTTTCCTTAATGGTAATACTGGCCCTGTGTACTGGTGAACATTCATCACAACTTCTCATTGTTGTGCTCTTTGGGAAAACTTCATAAAATGATGACTCCGAACAGATGTTTTCCACAAAAATAAGCAGAAATTGATTTAATTTGAATTCTGCATGACTTCCCCCTTTTTTCCCCACACGCTCTTTGTATTTATTTTTTAAAAGTTCACATAATTCCTCTGGAGTCTAGAAAATTAACTTCCATGTTGACTCTGGATAGGAATATCAAAAGTATTTTCTTATTTTTCTTGCAGCTAGAACTAAAGGAGAAATCTCTTAGTGAATGTCTGAGACCTCTCTAGAGACAGACTGGTCTTGTGATATATGATGGTGTTCTAGCTCCAAGAAAAATAAGATGGTGTGGTAGTGTGTGTGTGTGTGTGTGTGTGTCTCAGAGGTGGGTATTCAGCAGGTTCTGCCCAGTTCTGGAGAACCGGTAGTGGAAATTTTGAATAGTTCAGAGAACTGCCAAATCCCATCTCTGCCACGCCCACCAAGCCACGCCCACAGAACCATTAGTAAAAAAAATTGAATCCCACCACTGGTGTGTCTGTGTCTATGTTTGTGTGTCTGTGTGTTGAGGAAGTTCAGCTTGACGAGGATTGTTTATCATAATTATCTTTACTGGGAAAACTTCAGAAGAAGGGGTTCACTAAAAAGAAAGTTTATATGCTCTCATCTTCCAATTTGTTGCCCAGCTATAGAGAGAGATAATTTTTATCACACATTATGTTTCAAAAAACAGTTCCCTTCCCACTAAGCCTGACAATTGATGGAAATCCATCACCTGATTTTTTTTCCCACATCCTTTCAGAAACTTAATGGTATGTTTCTCCCCAGGAAGTTCACTCAGAAAAATACAGTACATATCCTGTTATATCCAATAGGTAGATTAGAGAAACTGTTTTAGTTGCTCTAGTATGGAAAGGGTTCTAGATCCATTAATGAGGCCAGTTCAAGACTCCTTGAGCTGTTATTTTCTAGCTGCTGGCTTGAGAATTTAGGGAGTCATCCTTCAATATATTTGAAGAGTGACAGGCTGAGAAAGGTTGTGTGCTAACTCACAAGCAGGATCGGTTGCGTTGACCTCAAAGAAAAGCCCAATTTAAAAACATTCCAAATGAGAGGAGAGCAGAGTAAGGAAGTAGTACAAGAGCTTGAATTAGAGATAGTACCCTTTAGGTAGTAAATCACCTTATGTCCAGCATCACATTACGCTTGCAATAATGAGCCGAGAGGTGGAATTCTTGCTGACAGTGTACTCTAATTTTTTAGCTTCCCCTCCAAAATAACAAGCTTTTCTTACATAAATGGTGCAGCTTTCTGTTATGTTCTGTGCGTGGCGTAAGAAGCGGAGATGAGTTGACAAACAGTGAACTTAAATTCTTTATTTAACATGGTGCAACAGCTCTCTGAATGGCCTCAACAGCCCCCTTTATATAGGCAAGCTCTTGGGTATTTAGCCAATGAAAACATAGGAATGTTAGCTCTTTTTAACCAATGAGAAGGGCTCGTTAATAGCCAATCAGATTCTCCTGAACGGACCAATCCGATATCGCTATTCTCGGCCAATCAGAAGTTCAGGGCCAGAACCCTGCACTTTGCTTTAAGGTTTCAACAAACTTTATTCAAGTACTTTTATTAATTCACAACACCCCTTCCCCCGGGTTCCGTTTAAGGGGTACAGTAACGTCTTTGAGGTAGGCAGCTTGTTTTGATTGTTTGATTTACGCTGTCCTCCTGGTATTTGTCTAGAGTCTTGTTGGGGTAGGATGTTATCTGGTGAACAGGGTGCCTCTGATTCTGTATCTAACTTCCGTTCCCATTAATGTCCTCGATATCTCTTTGAGGCGAGTTAACCCCTGTCCCCGATCCTTCTTCACATGTTGAGTCTGAGCGGTCGCTTGTTCCACTTGTGCCTTCTGCCGTTCCAAACTCAGCCTCCTCGGCGTCTCCTCTCCCTTCAGTTTGGAAATCACCGGAATCGCAGACCCCAGATTGCAGCCTTGAACGGAGCTGATCAATATGGCGTTTCCATATTCTATCGTCGCGACATTTCACTCGGTACGATCTGGGTCGGGTTACTTGGATTACAGTTGCCTCGACCCACAATGTTGCCTCGACCCCCATAAAAGTTTCTCACGAAAACCAAGTCGCCTACCTGGAAATTTCAGCATTTCCCGCTGGATCCGTGTGGTTTTTCTGGTTTGTACGATGGGTGTAGTCGGTCCAGGTGGGAGAGGAGTTTCTGTCCCATCAACAACTCAGTGGGAGTTTTGTTGGTGATGCTGTGTGGAGTGATGTGCTGTAAAAGGAGTATCCAGTTAATCTTATCTTCGATATCGCCATAGTCCATTTTATGTAGAGTTCTTTTGACGAATTGTACCATGCGCTCGGCCCTTCCATTAGCCGCAGGATGCGCCGGTGAAGTTAGCGCATGGCGAATACCGCGGTCCGCCAGGTACTGTTCAAAAGAAAGCGCGGTAAACTGGGGCCCGTTGTCGGATACCAGAACGTCCGGTAATCCGTGTGTTGCAAATAATCTGCCCAATTTCCTGATGACCGATTCGGTTGTTGTATTTTTCATCTCATGGATTTCGAGCCAGTTCGAGTAGGCATCCATTGTTTATAAAAATGTGTGTCCATTCGTAGGTCCCGCAAAGTCCAGATGAATACGGGACCATGGTCCCCTGGGTGTTTTCCATTCTGTTGCGGTTGCTTTCAGTGGTGCATTGTTGACTTCCTGGCATTTGGAACAAGTCTTTACCCAGGCTTCGATCTGCTTGTCTATGCCCGGCCACCATGCGTAGCTTCATGCGAGTGCTTTCATGCACACGATGCCGGGGTGGCCATCGTGCAAGGTTCTCAGTACTGCTTGCTGTAATCGCTCTGGGACAACGACTCTATTGCTCCAAATGATGCAGCCCTTCTGGGAAAACAGTTCTGTCTGTCGATTTTTTTTTTTTAAAACAAATTTTATTGATTTTATAGAACACAAACAAAACTAAAAGATCTTTTCTGAAGGTTGTCTGATCCCGGGTTGAAACTCTTCGCACAGACACAAATTCAAACATCATATTCACTTTATATATCCTTCCATATCTTATTATCATTTTCTTTTCTATATTATATATATAAACCATTTTTATCAATTTTATATAAATAATGCACAAGGCATAACAGCTTATAAGTTCTTTTCTAAGAAAAAATAATAAAAGAAGAAAACCAATAGAACATAACAATCCCAAATTATAGTATCAATACTTTGTCTATTTAACTTCATATCTTATCCCAACTTCTCCTTTTCATCCAAATTATTTCTTATTAATTAAAAAAAATTTTTTTTTGCCTTTTTTCAATTTACAACATCCCCCCCCCCAAAAAAAGCATAACAAAACCTTTATATATCCTTTCATATCTTATTATCATTTTCAATAATATTCTTTGTCTGTTCTATTTCCAACTATCCATTCATCTTTTTTCTTTTATTATACTTCTGCTATACACCAATTGGAGTAATGTCTATAACTCATTACCCTAACTTAAAAGTACTTCATATAACAATTTTTCTTGGGATTCTGTTCAAAAGATTCTAAAATTACACAATGAATTTTATACTCTAAATACACATATAAAAAACACAATCTTATGTACCCTCCAGAATCCCTCTTTTATCCTAAATTAAATTCACCCATTGTCTCTGAATAAACTTTTTTTCTTTAGATCTTGCTTCCCCCCATTGAGGCTTCTCCTCCCCCCCTTTCTCTCTTGCTTATTCTTCTCCTTGCCCTTTTTACCCCTTTGTCTCTCCTCCTCCCTTTTCTTACTCCCTTTCCTTTGCTTTCTAACCTTGCCTCCACCTTTCCGCTCATTTTTCTCTTCTTTGGTTGTTTTTATAATTCTTAAAATCCCCTTTTTCTTATCCTTTTTCTCCTCCTCCCCGGAAAGAACCCATTGTTCATCAAAGATGGCTTCTTCTTCCTCTTCTTCTTTGTCCCAGTCCTTCTGCTGCGTAGTCAACTTTTCATAAGTACATAACGCCATTTCTAAGAATTGAAACAAAGTGCCCAAAGTATCTTCCTTTTTATATTTTTGATATTCAGTCTTTAGTTCATCCACAAGCGATGCCATTATGAAAAGAGAAACTTTTCCCAAAACAACCACAAGTATTTTTAATCAAAAATAATTCAAAAAAAAAGTTCCAAAAATTAATACTTTTCTTCTTTCTTCTCTTTCTCTTTCTGGGGTTAATGTTTAATCAAAGAGGTCCAATTACCATATACCTTTCTTTGGGATTCCAGGCAATCTCCTCCTTTTTCAGCTTCTGCTCCAATTTTTTTTCCTCTCCCTTCCCACTTGCAATATCAATTTTAAATAATCAGAAATCCATACCTCCAACAAGGGTTTTCCAATTTCTTAAGTTTTTCAATGTCCAAAAATCCTTTTGTCCCTTAGCTTCAACTCTCAAAACAATTCACTTTCAATGTTCAATATGTCCAAATATTTCTGCTGTTTCCATGGGGTGCGAGAGTAAAGAAAAAAAAAAGTTCCCTTTAACAGCTTCTCCGCCGCTTTCGATCTTCTTAGGGATACAATGTATCCTCCAGCAATTCAAACAGCTCAGTTCCAACCAATTTGAAAGATGTTACTTGACCCGGCTCAGACAGCACTTTCACTCTTCTCACTTCCTCCAGCGCAATCTTACCCGGTTGCTGGCTTCTTCATGGCGGCCATTGCTGACCGCCGCTCCACCGCCTTGGGAAAAAGGGGTTTTTCTGGAGAAGGAGGGGGTCTGCGACCCCCCCAACCCCCTATCCGACTCCCCTTTCTCTTCAGCTGTCCCTACAGGGCAGCCATATCCCCCTGACCCATCTGGATCGGGGGTACCTCGGCGGCTAGCACAGCAGGAATCGCGAGCTGTCGCGAATTCCTGCTGCCCCGAAGCCACGCGAAACCGGAAAAACCCTGTCTGTCGATTTTTGAAGGAAGCATAATTGTCAGGGATTTGGTCCAATGGCCATCCACGTCTACCCAGCTGAGGACACATGCTAAAACGGAATTGCGTTTAGTTTCAATCGCAATATCGTGAGCTGTCAGTGGCGGTTTTTGGAGTGTCTCGATCTGCAGTGTTGTGACAGTCGGAGCAGGGTCGTCAACGGTTTCTGGAAGCAGTGCATGGCTTAATGCATCAGAGTGGGGAATGGCTTTCCCCGGGCAGTGTTGCAACTTATAATTATAGGCAGCCAAGAATTCTGACCATCGAGTCATTCTGGGAGATAATATATAAGGGGTTGGTTTATCTCCCGCTATTATTCCCAGTAAAGGTTTGTGGTCAGTTATTATGGTGAAAGCTCACCCATATATATATTCATGAAATTGTTTAATAGCAGATACAATAGCAAGAGCTTCCTTATCGATTTGACTGTAATTGCGTTCTGCTTTTGACAGTGTTTTTGAAAAATAGGCAACAGGGGCTTCACTTCCATTTGGTAAAACATGGCTCAAAATGGCACCCACTCCGAAGGGTGATGCATCACAAGTAACAGTTAAAGGCAAAGTTTCATTATACTGCATCAAAACAGTGTCGGAGGTCAATAAGTTTTTTACTTGTCGAAATGCCTGTTCCTCCCGGTGCCCCCAAACCCATGTTGCTTTTTTGCCTAATAAACGATGTAGGGGTTTGGCTACGGTTGCCTTGTGAGGCAGGAAGCCGTTATAAAAATTGATAAGGCCTAGGAACACTTGGAGATCCGCCTTATTATGGGGTCTTGGGGCATTTTTGATTGCCCTAAGTTTGCTATCGGTGGGGTGAATGCCCTGTTTATCTATTAAATATCCTAAAAATTATACTCAGTCAGTACATAGCTGACACTTGTTTTTCTTAACCTTGACACCTGAGTCTTTAAATCTCTGAAGAACCAACCCCAGGTGCTCCCTTAGTATTTCTTGGGTCAGAGCAGCAATTAAAACGTCATCAAAATAGGGGACAACACCTTTTATCCCTTGTAATAGTCTTTCCATCAAACTTTGAAAGATTCCCAGGGCCACGCTTACTCCGAATTGGAGTCGGTTACATTTAAACGCACCTTGGTGTGTAACGATCGTTTGAGCCTCTGCCATTTTTCTGTCTACAGGCAGTTGTTGGTATGCCTGGGCTAGATCTAGTTTAGTAAGCTGAGTAGTAAACATCTGGTAAGTGATCCATATATGAAGTGATCCATATATGAGTCCCAGTCTTCTTGTGTCGGGTTGAATAGAGCGGGTGGTATGACGCTGCCGGACATGGTTCCGCCGTTGGTGCGTTTCAGCCACGTGCTCTGTTATCGCTCTGTAGTGTTCAGTCAGCTCTGACGTCTCCACATCCCATCCTTGTCGCCAGTGTTATGTTCTGTGCGTGGTGTAAGAAGCGGAGATGAGTCGACGAACAGTGAACTTCAACTCTTTATTTAACATGGTGCAACAGCTCTCTGAACGGCCTCAACAGCCCCCTTTAGGCAAGCTCTTGGGTATTTAGCCAATGAAAACACAGGAACATTAGCTCTTTTTAACCAATGAGAAGGGCTCGTTAATAGCCAATCAGATTCTCCTGAACGAACCAATCCAATATCGCTATTCTCGGCCAATCAGAAGTGCAGGGCCAGAACCCTGCACTTTGCTTTAAGGTTTCAACAAACTTTATTCAAGCATTTTTATTAATTCACAACACTTTCTGCATAGTTTGAGTTTGTGCCATTGGAATAACAGGTCTGCTATTTATTTTTATTTTATTTTTTTACATGGGTGCTCCTCAGTCTAGGCGGTTAGTGATTTCCCCAGTTGGGAAGCCATAAATGGTTAGATTCTATGAACACTTGCTTTTCTTGGTTTCTTTATTTTGTCTCTGCAAGAAATATGTTTCCATGCAGGCCATAATATTGACTTGTTTCACCCCAAAGTCCTGTCTGATAATCAGGGACAATTTTAAGATTGACAAAAGCCAATATTAAGAATGGCAGCCCTCCATAAAAGTATTCACTTGGCACATAGTAATATATTTATTTCCAATTATGTGTTCAAGTAAAGGTAAGAAGTTGTAAACAAGACATGTTGGCATTTATGTTGGCTGGTTAACTTTGTGCTTGGTTAATATAATTTTACACATGTCCTTGAGTATACATTTGGAAAGAATTAAATAAGCAGTCTGAAATTTTGTTCAGGGAGGGCTAAGACTACTACAGCGTTTAAAGTATAATTAACCTGCAAGATAGTATCTAGATAATATCTAGACACAGAGAGGAGTTCACATACAGTAGTGCAGATGCTCCTTTGATTTTGCCTTATGTAATTGGTACCATCACAGCAACTAGATGGTGTCATGTATGTACCATAGTTAATAAAGTATGAGCTTGAGGTTAAGTGCAGGGTTCTGGCCCTGCACTTCTGATTGACTGTTAGGCGGCCAGATCGGATTGGCTAGTTCTTAAGAATCCGATTGGCCCTTAACAGAGGATTATTATTGGTTTATATTACTTGTGTTCATAGCTCACTATTGGACAATTCTCACAAAGGTTGCCTATACAAGGCAGGGTTCACTGTTGTTGTTTTGAGAAGACACTATGCTAATAAAGAGCTGAAAGTTCACATTCTAAGACTGTCTCCATTTACTCCAACCCATGTCCAAGTACTTAACACTGGTGACGAAGGTGGGATTTGGAGACATCTGAACCTAAGAAGCCAGGAAGCAATACCGAGCACGTGATAAGACGACGCCAACAACGGAACAATGTCCGGCGGCATCGTACCACCCGCTCCGTTCGATCCAAACCAAGAGGATTGGGAATCCTACATGGATCGCTTCCAAATGTTTCTTGAGATGAATAATTTGAAGGACGCCACACCAGCAAAAAAGCGGGCACTGTTCCTGACGCACTGCGGCCCGGCTGTTTTTAAAATGGCAAAAGCACTCGCCAAACCTCGAGAAGTGAAAGCCATGAGCTGGGATGACCTCGAACCCATCCTGAGAGATCATTACGCGCCAACCGTGCCTACACTCATGAGACGCCACGAGTTTTATCAAAGGAACCAGCGAAAAGAAGAGAGCGTGGCCGATTTCGTGGCAGACATCTGAAATTTAGGAGGCCTCTGCGGGTTCGCCGATTTAGAAGAAGCACTAAGAGACCGATTAATTCTGGGATTAGATGCACTAGGCATGCAAAGCAAGCTGATGGCGAAAGGCGACATCAGCCTTGCTGATGCCATTGCTGAAGCCACAGCTGCGGAGGTGACCAAAAAGTCAGCTGCACAACTACGGCGAAGCCGCACTCCGGTACCACCACTGACAAGCGACATTTTATCCAAGTCTGAAGGGCAGCTCGTTACGACGTACCATGAGGACCTCTCTTCATCGTCAGACAGTGACGAAGAAGGGGTCCATCGACTGCGGTCCGACTGGGACCCTCGCCCGAAGCCCTTATGCCCTTGCGCTGGCTGTGGAGCAAACCATGCCAGGGCCGAATGCAAATTCCACGACGCACTCTGCCATGAGTGCGGGAAATGAGGTCACATCAGCCGGGTCTGCTGCAGCTTACCAGGACCCAGCCAGGCCTCAAAAGGGGCCAACTATCGCCAATCGACAGGAAACCGTCCTGTAAGGCGAGAACCAGTAAACCACTCCGACAGAAATCGTGCTTTGCAAAAAGAAGAGGCTCACCATACTATCACTATAGGTCACGCCTCAGCCATGGACACAAAGAAAATTCGAGTCACGGTAGCCATCGAGAACCAGCCTTGCCACATGGAGGTCGACTTGGGATCGTCCCTCTCGATGGTGTCATGGAAGACACTCAAGCAACTTATCCCCACAATCCAACGCCAAGACCTCCAATTTTAACGCCTCATCCTCAAGGACTACCAAGGAAATCGAATCCCTGTGGTCGGGTCCTGCCGAGTCCAAGTCTCCTTCAAAAAACATACAGCGTACTTACCTCTAAGGATCATCGACAGAGATAGGCCTAGTCTATTACGCCTCCAATGGTTCGCGCCACTAGGCATCAAGGTGGTCGGCGTGAACCGAGTTGGTGGTTGTGAGTGGGAGGAAGACCTTGTTTCTGAGTTCAGCGACGTCTTCGCGGACCGTTTAGGTGAGTATAAGGGGACCCCAATCTTATTTAGTTTAGATCCAAAAGTAGCCCCAATTCGCTTGAAGCCCCGTCGAGTTCCATTCGCTCTTAAAGCTAAGATAGACGAACAACTCGATAAGTTAATTGCTCAAGGGGTGTTGAAGCCCATCGATCATTCTCCATGGGAAACCCCTATTGTAACACCCATTAAGCCAGATGGGTCAATCTGAATTTGTGGGGACTACCGGGCCACTTTAAACCACGCCCTACAGCAGAATGCGTATCCAGTTCCAGTGGTGCAGCACCTCCTCCACTCCTTGGGGGGCGGAAAGGTTTTCGCTCAATTAGATTTAGCTCAAGCTTATCAACAACTACCAATGGATGAAAAGACGGCTAAGGCCCAAACAATTGTAACGCACAGAGGTGCTTTTAAATGTACTCGATTGCAATTTGGGGTTAGTGTAGCCCCGGGGATATTCCAAAGCCTCATGGAAAGGTTGTTACAGGGAATCAAGGGCGTGGTTCCATATTTTGATGACGTATTAATTGCAGCCCCTACCCAAAAAATCTTGCAGGATCGTTTGAAAAGTGTTCTTAAAAAATTCCAAGAGGCAGGACTTAAGGTGAAAAAAAGCAAATGCCACTTATATACTGACAGTGTTGAGTTTTTAGGGTACAGGATTGATAGCCAGGGCATCCACCCTACCGAAAGTAAATTAAAGGCGATAAAAAATGCCCCCAGGCCACGTAAACAAGACCGATCTCCAGGCATTCTTAGGCCTCATTAATTTTTATAATGTATTTTTACCGCATAAGGCGACTGTTGCTGAACCGTTACACCGGTTATTAGATAAAAAAGCATTTTGGGTATGGGGTTACTGGGAAGAACAAGCGTTCCGGAATGTTAAAAAATTGCTCACATCCGACTCTGTACTTATGCAGTATAACGAGACTTTACCATTAGTTATAACCTGCGATGCCTCGCCTTTCGGGGTGGGCGCCATTTTGAGTCATGTACTGCCTAATGGGAACGAAGTCCCTGTTGCATACTTTTCGAAGACTCTTTCACAAGTAGAGCGGAACTATGGACAAATTGATAAAGAAGCTCTCGCAATCATTGCAGCTGTAAAGAAATTTCATGAATATGTGTATGGAAGGACATTCACCATTATAACTGACCACAAACCATTGCTAGGGATAATAGCCGGGGACAAGCCAACCCCCTACATATTATCCCCTAGAATGACCTGATAGTCAGAATTCCTCGCTGCTTATAATTATCGCCTTCAATATCGCCCGGGGAAAGCCATTCCCCACGCCGACGCATTAAGCTGAGTACCGCTTCCAGAGACTCTCGATGATCCGGCACCAACGGCAACCACGTTGCAGATCGAAATACTCAACTCGCCGCCTAAGACTGCCCGAGACATTGTGAGAGAAACCAAACGAGACCACACCCTAGCTTGAGTCCTAGGCTGGGTAGAACGCGGATGGCCATTGGACCAAGTCCCAGATGACTTCGCGCCATTTAAAGCAAGACAGACTGAACTTTTTTCACAAAAAGGCTGTGTCATCTGGGGCGATAGAGTCGTTGTCCCAGAACGACTCCGGAAGACGCTACTAGAAACCCTGCATGAGGGCCACCCCGGCATCATGCGGATGAAAGCACTCGCACGAAGCTACGCATGGTGGCTGGGCATGGACCGGCAAATCGAGCAGTGGGTCAAAGCGTGTACCAGTTGCCAACAAGCCAGCAACGCCCCACCAAAAGCCATGCCTACTGAATGGGAAACGCCACGTGGACCCTGGTCCAGAATCCACCTGGATTTTGCAGGGCCAACCAAAGGATATACCTTCCTGCTGACAGTCGACGCATATTCCAATTGGTTAGAAGTTCATCATATGACGGCCACAACTTCTGAGGCAGTGATTAAGATCCTAAATAGACTCTTTGCAACCCACGGATTGCCTGACGTCCTGGTGTCCGATAACGGGCCACAGTTCACGGCATTGATGTTCGAGCAGTACCTCGCTGACCGTGGCATCCGCCATGCGCTCACCTTACCTGCGCACCCTGCGACCAATGGCCGAGCGGAACGCATGGTCCAATTTGTTAAAAAGACTTTGCAAAAAATGGACTATGACAATATCGATGACAAAGTCAACCAAATTCTCTTTTTGCAACACATAACTCCACATAGCGTCACCAGCAGAACTCCCGCAGAACTACTGGTGGGACGAAGACTCCGTTCCCACCTCGACCGGTTGCACCCTGCTTACGAACCAGAAAAGCCAATAGGATCCAGGGGCCGCTGTCGCATGTTCCAGGTAGGAGACCGCGTTTACGCACGGAACTTATCAGGTAACCCGTTATGGATAGAGGCAACGGTAGTACGAGTGACCGGCCCCAAATCCTACGTAGTGAAATGCTGTGACAATAGATTGTGGAAACGGCATATCGACCATTACGGTCACGACTCATAACGGCCAGTCAACAACTCCCCCATGACCAAACCGAGGGGGGGGGGAGGTACAGAAGAAGAAGATGACGTTCCAGGGAACCTGCTCGAAGAGAGCGACGAATCAAGTGAGACTCAAGAAATGGAGCAGGAAGGAGAATTGTTTGCACCACAAGAAATTGCACCTGAGCAAGAAGCAGAGACACTGCCAAACAACAATCTACCTCAACAGGATTGCAATCAACCAGTCCAACGAAAATCCGAAAGACTTAAAAGACAACCATCCTATTTAAAGGATTATATAACTACACCATAATTAAGAAACCAGGGGGAAGGGGTGTTATGTATGTACCATAGTTAATAAAGTATAAGCTTGAGGTTAAGTGCAGGGTTCTGGCCCTGCACTTCTGATTGGCTGTTAGGCGGCCAGATCGGATTGGCTAGTTCTTAGGAATCTGATTGGCCCTTAACAGAGGATTATTATTGGTTTAAAGTACTTGCGTTCATAGCTCGCTATTGGACAATTCTCACAAAGGTTGCCTATATAAGGCAGGGTTCACTGTTGTTGTTTTGAGAAGTCACTATGCTAATAAAGAGCTGAAAGTTCACATTCTAAGACTGTCTCCATTTACTCCAACCCATGTCCAAGTACTTAACAGATGGAGATTCATAATCACCTAATTTACAAGATTCAGTCTTATGATTGTGTGCTCTATTTTGTGACATACTTTATTTCCAAAGATAAAATTCAGTCCACAGAGATGAGGTGGGAAAAATGGATCTTGTCTAAGAAATTGGCTTTGTAAGCAAATAAATCTATCAAATTCAGAGATAAGTCATTTGAAATTTCTTCCAAACTTTTTCTACATAGTATATTATAAGGAGTAATATATCCGTATACCAAAAAATAAAAAATCAAGGTCAGTCAGTTCTGAGTTTCTTTCTCATTCCCTTTTCCCTTTCAGCCTAAGGCAGTGTTTGGCTAATGGTGTTAAATACTTTCTTCAATTATCTCAATATTGGATATAGCCAGCTTCACAGTGGTATAATTTTCTATTCAAGGATGATGGATAGGCATTTCAACCTCTAACTTCCTGAATATATTCATGCTATAAAAACTCATGTTGTATTCATATACAGAAATCTACATTTATGTAGCTGGTATTATATAAATGCCTTTTGTGTACAAAAGTTAGATCAGGCATGTCCAACATGGGAACCCCAGACTGCACATGGCTTTGGACAGCTAGTAAAGTGGTCCCACAATATTGTGAACTTTTAACTTTGTTATGTGATTTATACATATTAACTTCATTATATATTGTACATGTGACCTAAGACAATTCCTCTTCACTCAATGATATGAGGCAAGTCAAAAGATTGAACACCCACCAGACTATATGAAGTAGGTTTTATTATTTATGGATAAATTTTACAATACACTATGATATCAGGTTTTAAAAACACAGCTACATGTCACACATAACCTTCTATAGGTAAAGCAATTCTCCAATAATTTCACGTTCCAGGACTAGTCAGAGCCATGCCAATGCTTTACCAGCTAAGATAATATAACACAACTTTCCATAAGGTTTCAGATTTTTTATGATTGCCATAATGAAAATCCTAGAAATAAGATTTCTATATTGGGAACTATAATTCACTTGCTCCTGGATGGCCACCAGTTCCCCACATTTGTCATTTTCATGATATTCAGTTTCTAAAATATCTGAAGATATGGCAGGATGTTATTTGTGGAATTGTCCAATTATTTAAAAAATCAGGGCAAACATGAACTAATCTGGAAAAATCCAGTCATAATATATTTAGCAAAGGAGCATGATGGTGTAATTTTGTTCTGAGTTAAGCATAAATCCCAAAAAATATTGGAAGTAGGAAGATTAACTAGTAACAATTTATAGAAAGTAAAGCTTCTGTGAAATTCTAAACATTACAAATCAGGGTGGTGGATATTCAGTTTGAAGGTCTACTGATATAAACCCAGTTCAGAAATCAAGGGAAAATGCATGGTTACTTGATGAAAACAATTGTTAGAGGGAATCAGCTTGTAAATAATTATTTTAATCTGTTTCAAGTACTCTTCATGCTCTGTTGCTTGGAACTCAGCCAAACATTGATTAAAAGATAGTTCTTGATCAGGATATAATTTTACAGGATAAGGTTTCTAATCCTTCTTTATCACAGACTCTGACAAGTTAGTTGGATGGAAATATTGGCAAACAAAATGTCATGAGGTGAGTTTGTTGTGATTATAATGGATGGTCTGATCACACTGATTCTCCTTAAAGATCTTTTTACAGAATATGTCAGAAATTTCACAACAGAAGTTTACTATTTGTTGATAGCAGGGAATCCCTCTCTGGTTCTCGGGATGCAGTACCCACCAGAGCTTGGAGAAAGTGACTCTTTCTAATTGGGAGGAAGAACAGTGAAACTTATGCTGAGTCAGTTCTGCAATCAGAACTGTGTAAGAAGAAAACCTGATTCTTCCTAACACAGCTTGGAACTTCCTTTGGAAAGCCCAGTCAAGAAAACTGTTGATTCCTGAAGGGCAATGTTCACATGACATGTTTAATTGGTGGGGCTAGACTAGTGCAACTATGAAAAACAATCAAAACTGAGAAAAAGAAGTCAGTTTTAGCCAAAATCAACTCAGGAATTGGTTGAGGTTAAGCATGGCCTGAACAAGAGTACTTCTCACAGTGGGCCTAAAGCCAGATTATAGGGTTAACTCTTCCTTCTAGCTTCAAGATAGACTACTGAGAGCTAATAATGGTCTTCATGGCTCTATCTCTTCAGCCCTAATTTTCTTTAGAACTTTCTTGCTCTAAAACCATATTCCTGACTCCCATTTGATAGATGCCTCTGACTCAATCCCTGGAAATCCCCTTCAAAACTTGAACTGAGCTCTAGGTTCTGAACATAAGCAGTCAATATTAGAACTCTAGGCTAACTTCTCATTTGAGTAAGAAAAACTGTAGTAAGTCACTAAGAAGAAGAAACTTATTATTTCATTCTTTTTTCTGTCTAGGACAGGGGTCTTCAACCTGCAGCTCTGGAGCCATAAGCTCTTTCGGCCCTCTGCTATGGGTCCCTGTTGGCTGATCCCACCACTGGCTGGACCTGCTCTCCTCTCCCTGTCACTCCTCGCCTGGCCTGAGAAGGTAAGGGTGATAGCAGGGGATGGAGACTCACTCACTCCATATTCTGGAGGAGGAGGTGACCGGGTGGGAGTGAATGACGTCAAGTTGGCCCTGCCCACCCAGTCACACCAGTTGTTAAATTATTGGCTCCTGGTGTTTTCTTTTCTATGGGAAATGGGTCCAAATGGCTCTTTGAGTGTTTAAGGTTGCAGACCTCTGGTCTAGAAAGAAGGTGGGGTGTGGGTCATGGTGGCATAGTGGCTTATTGACCATGAAATGGCCAGCCAGTAATGATCTGCACTCCACCCTGGTTCCATGAGAAGCATGGGCTCCCGTCATTCATTCCCTAGCTCCCTAGCTCTAAATTTGCCTATTCACACTATTCCAGTTTGCCACAATTATAATCCACTCTATATTCATGTGGTTTTCTCTTTTTCACTGCTTGCAAATGCCAGGAGGTTGAATTATTTTTATATCTTGTACTTATATCTTGGGGGAAGGGGAGGATAGCACCATATTTTTTCCATTTGGTTCTAATAATTATTCAAACTTAAGCATTTTATACAAAATGACTTACTTTCCAAACTCCATTAAAATTATGACCCATGAGCTACTTAAATGGAGAACCCTTGCTGCAGAAAGAAAATTCCGCTAACAGTTGGTGGCCATTGATGTTAACATGGAAAAAGCACTAAGCCTACAGTGACCCTGAGAGATGTCAAAAAAGATTAGGGTTTATATGTCCTTTCCTAACTGTTTCCTGCAGTTTCATGGAATTTATGGCACCATTCATAAGTATAGCAAGGCAATCAATTCCCAAATCCAACTTTTGTAAAGATCAGAGCACCCTGCAGTGTGTAACAAGAAACCCAAGGGAAAGCCCTGGTGCCTTCAAAATAAGGCAGATTATGTGTAAGTAAACCATTATTTCAACACAGTAATCCACTTCTATCCCCTCCTTCCCTTTTCCTGCCAGTGCTTTGTTAGATCTGGTACGCTTTAGAAGAAGTACATAAAATATAAATTGAAATATTATAAGAGACCAGTAGCCCCAAATTAGAGATACACAAATCAATCCATATCCAGTCTCTGTAAATGTTGCATATAAACTGCTGTTACTCAGTTCCAGCATAATTTTATCTTTTTAATGACAGCCTCCTCTATTGTTTTCATTTTTTTTTTATCATGTATAGATAGTCCTCAACTTACAACCACAATTGAGTCTAACATTTCTATTGCTAAGTTAGACAGTTGTCAAGGGAGTTTTGTGTCCAATTTTATGTCCTTTCTATTACATACTATATGGTCACAAGAGAGGAGCCTGTTGTCAGGCTCTGCTCATTGGACCAGCCACTGGCAGGAGAAATAAAGTCCCATCAGTGGCTGAAGCTTTGGACAGCGCTGGCTACAAAAGCTGGCACGAGCTGCAGCTGAGAGGCTTTTGCTTAAACAACTCTGATAAAAAGTTTTACCTGCTCCTGCCACACCCTGCCTGTTCACTCTGTGGGCCCACTTAACACTAATGATGAGGATGGGATCCCGAGCAAGGAGAGAACAAAGGACAACTCGTGGGAATTCGGATGCTATTTTGCCAGCTACCACAATGATCGCAACCCTGTCGACCAACATGGCACACAGCCTGATGTCAATCCCATACAATCCGGCCAAAGAGAAGAGCTCCTCATACATGGGCCGATTTGACATACATCTAGAAGTCAACGGACTCCAGGCCACCCCCGACAAAAAGAAGAGAGCCCTATTCTTAACATACTATGACTCAGAACTCTACAAGATGGCAGACGACCTTGTGGCCAACGATCTGCGCAGCGTGTCCTGGGATGAGCTCCAGTGAGAATTAAAGGAACATTTTGACTCCTTGCCGTCCTACCTGCCCAAATGACACAAATTCTATATGCGGAGGCAAAGGGAGGTGGAGACGATAAATACCTTAGTGGCTGCCCTTCACAAACTCTCAAAGAACTGCAGGTTCACAGAAACCGAAACCATGATCCAAGACCGACTTGTCCTGGGGATGAAGGACCTAACCCTACAAAAGCAACTGTTGGCTTGAGAAGTCTCCTTCAAGGAAGCCATCAATGAGATCTGAGCGGTGGAGTCATCAGACAGCTCTGCCATGCGAATCAAGGGCACCAGAATGGTACATGCCACCCAGGTCGACTGCCACACCACCAGAGATACCTCAGCCTCAGAAGTGAGCTATGAGAAAGACAGAGAAGTACACAAAGTGACGTCTAGTAAGCCAGAAGGGAAGCAAGGGACAAAGCAGTGTGGGGGGTGCAGAGGAAACCACCATTGCTTGGCATGCCATTTTAAAGACACTGTTTGCTAGTGTTGTGATCACAAGGGTCACATTGCAGAGTTTGCTGAGCCAGCCAACCAACCAACAAGCAAGCCAGGAGAGTGTCCTCCCCCATGAGACAATATGGCCACCAAGGAGGAGGCCGGAAGACCCCTGGCAGAAAATTCAAAAAGAGAGATGACGCCAGGGAAGAAGAAGCACACTTCACCTTTTTTGGCTAGGACCAAACCAAAGTAAGGTGAACCGATACCTATGAGACCAACAAAATAATGGCCACCATCACCATCGAAGACAAGCCCTGCCAGATGGAAGTAGACCTGGGGTCCTACATATCCATGATCTCATGGGACATCCTTAAAAGACTACAACCCCACATATGGCACAACCAGCTGGAGCCCCAAAAGATCATATTAAAGGATTACCAGAGCTACCGTATACCCGTCCTGGGCAGAAACATAACCTGCATAGAATACGGCCACTTCCAAGGAACTCTACTCTTAACCATAGTAGAACAGGACCTGCCAAGCCTACTGGGACGAGAGTGGTTCAAACCTCTCCAGATCCACATCACTGGCGTTCACACATCAGAGACCCCCCCAAATCTGGCAGACAACATTGCAGCAGTGGAGCATGACTTCAGCAATGTATTCAACGACAAGCTGGGCAAGTACATGGGGACTCCTATCTCATTTAATCTAGACCCCAAAATAGCTCCTGTCTGACTAAAGCTGTGGCAAGTCCCATTTGCTCTCTGGCCTAAAGTCAAGGACCAATTAGATAAATTAATTGCCCAAGGGGTCCTTGAGCCAGTTGACCATGCCAAATGGAAGACCCTAATAGTCACCCCAGTCAAACTAAATGGGTCAGTGAGAATTTGTGCTGATTACAAGGCTACCCTGAATAAGGCCCTACAGCAAAGCGCCTACCCAGTGCCTGTGGTGCAGCACCTCCTGCACTCCCTGGGGCAAGGAAATATCTTCGCAAAGCTAGATCTAGCCCAGGCTTATCAGCAACTGCCAGTCGACGAGGCAACTGCTGAGGCACAAATGATTGTCACCCACCAAGGCGCTTTTAAATGCAACTGGCTACAGTTCAGAGTAAGCATTGCCTCCGGCCTCTTCCAGAGCATTATGGAAAGACTGTTACATAATATCCCAGGGGTAATACCATACTTCAACGATGTAATAATTTAGGCCAAAAACAAGGAACAGCTCGTAGAGAGACTGAAGGCAGTGCTGGGGAGATTCCAGGAAGCCAGACTAAAATTAAAAAGGAATAAATGTCACCTGGCTGTTCCCCAAGTAGAGTTTCTGGGTTTTCATAATTAACACATCAGGCATCCATCCCACAAGTGGAAAGCTAAAGAAACAAGGGAAACTTCCACCCCCCAAAATAAAGTGGAACTGCAACACTTTCTGGGATTGCTCAACTTCTACAATGTCTTTTCTACCACAGAAGGCAACCATCGCAGAACCGCTCCATAGACAGCTAGATAAGACAACTGACTGGGCCTGGGGACAACACAAAGCCAATGCTTTTAAGAAAATAAAAAACAACCTAACATCCAGCAGTATCCTTATTCAATACAGCAAGACATTACCTTTAACACTCACTTCCCCTACAGAATCGGAGCAGTCCTCAGCCACAAACTACCCAATGAGACAGAAGCCCCCATTGCATATTATTCCACTATACAAACCACAACAAAACTTTACCCAAATCAACAAGGAAGCACTAACTGCAGTTGCAGGAGTCAAGTGCTTTCACAAGTACTTCTATGAAAGACAATTTGACTTAACTACTGACCACAAACCCTTGCTGGGCATCCTTACTGGGGATAAACCTACATCGAACATCCTCTCACCCAGAATGTTAAGATAGACCATATTCCTCGCTGCATACAACTATTGTCTCATCCATCAACCAGGAAAAGATATTTTCGACACTGAGACCCTGAGCTACTGTCCTCTCACAGACCTCGCTGAAGACCCGGCACCATCCATCACAGTACTCCTAATGGAAGACCTACAGCCAGGACTGATGACATCAATGGAGATCGTGAGACTCAAAGCCCATGACAAAACCATGATGCAGATTTTAAACTGGGTGTGGAGGGGATGGCCAGAAAGTATAGAAGGGGATGAATTAAAGCCATTTAAAAACAGACAGGCTGAGCTGTCAGTAATCAAGGGCTGCATATTGTGGGGGGAGAGAGTAATCGTTCACCCGCCGCTAAGAACTAGGGTACTGACCTTGCTGCACGAGGGTCACCTGGGGATTGTCTGCATGAAAGCCCTTGCCAGAAGCTATGTGTGGTGGCCAGGGCTAGACAAAGAGGTTGAAGCATGGGTTGCCACCTGCACCCCATGTCAAGAAACCCAACCAATTTCCCCAGTGGCAAGCCCTAGAAAGTGGGAGACACTCTCAGTCCCGGGTACACATTGATTTCACCGGGACCTACCAAGGGTAAACTTTCCTAATAGTGATGGACATGTACTCTAAGTGGTTGGAAGTAATTCTTATGAAGTCTATCACTACCAAAGCAACCATAAGAGCCCTCCGGAGACTGTTATCCACTCACAGGTTGCCAGGCAACCTATTGTCTGACAACAGGCTACAGTTCACATCACAACCGTTTGAGGGGTTACTAGAGGGACTAGGAATAAGACACGCACTATCCGCACCTACACACTCGGCTACCAACAGGCAAGCAGAGAGAATGATCAGAACAACCAAAGAAACCCTCAAATGGATGGGCCGGGGGGACTGGCAAGAAAGGATAGACAGAATGCTATTGGCCCAACACAGGGAATGCCTCCCTCACCATAGTGCAGGAAGTTGACTAGGCCATGCCCACCATGGCCACATTCACCCAGCAACCGGGCAGAGAACCCATTGCTAAAAATTTTAAAGTCCACCCCTGACTACAGTGAAGATCTACAATGGAAGTGTTATTCATGTTTCATGGACTTTAGAAAGAGGCAAATTAATGTAGATTGGAATAATGAATAGATACAAATGCTGGCATTTGTTCCTTGCAAATCTCAAGGTAGTATGTTGGTGAACATACTTGGAGAGGGGTTGATTTTCCAGAGAATCTGATTGACTGTTTTATAAACAGGAAGACAAACCAAGTAAGGCTTCAGACTAGTTTTCATATGAACTAGAGGAAAAGCCAAGTGAAACAAGAAATGAGTTTCTAGATGATTATGATCAAATAATTCAGCAGGACCTAAGGGCACATTTTCTTTGCTTTACTACTTCAAAATAAGATCTGTATATTTTCTGTCTTCTTAACCATTCTTTGACAGACCTCCTAGATTCGCTTATGTAACTATGGCATGCACATACAAACCTATTTTGTGGACAGACATGGTTCTCACATGACATATTTGACACACAAGATGTGAGTAAAATTCAGAATACGGCAGGAAGGAAAAACAGACTTGCAACAATCATTTCACTGATAATTAGTGAGAGAAAGGTCTTTTATGTGCCTGTTTAATATTAATATTTTTTCTCTTCTTCAAACCATAGACATTATACTGAAAGGGATTGTAGATCTGAGGTCTGCCCAAATAAATCATACCATAAAAAGAATGATTTAAAATCGGTGTTCCGGTTTTTGCGTGGCTTTGGGGCAGCAGGAATTTGCGACCGCTTGCGATTCTTGCTGTGCTAGCCGCCGAGGTACCCCCAATCCAAATGGGTCAGGGGGATATGGCTGCCCTGTAGGGACAGCCAAAGAGAGAGGGGAGCTGGACAGGGGGTTGGGGGTGTTGCAGACCCCCTCCTTCTCCAGAAAAACCCCTTTTTCCCAAGGCGGTAGAGCGGCGGTCAGCAATGGCCGCCATGAAGAAGCCAGCAACCGGGTAAGATTGCGCTGGAGGAAGTAAGAAGAGTGAAAGTGCTGGCTGAGCCGGGTCAATCAACATCCTTTAAATTCGCTGGAACTGAGCTGTTTGAATTGCTGGAGGGTACATTGTATCCCTAAGAAGATCGAAAGCGGCGGAGAAGCTGTTAAAAGGAACTTTTTTTTTTCTTCACTTTCCCACCCCATGAAAAAAGCAGAAGAAGATTTGAAATTTGTTTGGGCACTGAAGGTGAAATATTCTGAAAGTTGCTTGGACATTGGACTTAAAAATTTAAGAAATTGGAAAACCCTTATTAGAGGTATGGATTTCTGATCATTTAAAAATTGATGTTGCAAGTGGGAAGGGAGCGGAAAAATATTGGAGCAGAAGTGGAAAAAGGAGGAGATTGCCTAGAATCCCAAAGAAAGATATATGGTAATTGGACCTCTTTGATTAAACAGTAACACCAGAAAGAGAAATAGAAGAAGGAAGAAAAGTATTAACTTTTGGAACTTTCTTTTTGAATTGCTTTTGACTAAAAATACTTGGGTGGTTGTTTTGGGGAAAGTTTCTCTTTTCAGGATGGCATCGCTTGTAGATGAACTAAAGATTGAATATCAAAAATATAAAAAGGAAGAACAAGATGGAAAAGATACTTTGGGCACTTCATTTCAATTTTTAGAAATGGCGTTATGTACTTACTGGGACAAAGAAGAAGAGGAACAAGAAGCCATCTTTGATGAACAATGGGTTTTTTCCGGGGAGGAGGAGAAAGAGGATAAGAAAAAGGGGATTTTAATGTTTGAAAAAACAACCAAAAAAAAGAAAAATTAGAGGAAAGGTGGATGCAAGGTTAGAAAGCAAAGGAAAGGGAGTAAGAAAAGGGAAGAGGAGAGACAATGGGGTAAAAAGGGCAAGGAGAAGAATAAGCAAGAGAGAAAGGGCGGGAGGAGAAGCCTCAATGGTGGGAAGCAAGATCTAAAGAAAAAAAGCTTATTTAGAGACAATGGGTGAATCTAATTAAGGATAAAAGGGGGATTCTGGAAGGTATATAAGATTGTGTTTTTATATGTGTATTTAGAGTATAAAATTTATTGTGTAAATTTAGAATTTATTAAACAGAATCCCAAGATAAATTAAGTGTTATATGAAGTACTTTTAAGTTAGGGTAAAGGTGTTACTCCAAATAGTGTATAGGAGAAGTATAGTAAAAGAAAAAAGATGAATGGATAGTTGGAAATAGAACAGACAAAGAATGTTATTGAAAATGGTTATAAGCTGTTATGCTTTGATTGTTTGTGCACTGTTTTTGTAAAATTAATAAAATTGGTTTATAAAAAAAAGAAAAGAAAATGATAACAAGATATGGAAGGATATATAAAATAAATATGATGTTTGAATTTGTGTCTGTGTGAAGAGTTTTAACCCGGGATCAGGCAGCCTTCAGAAAAGATGTTTTAGTTTATATTTTGTGTTTGTAAAATTAATAAAATTTGTTTAAAAAAAAAAAAAGAATGATTTAAAATCTGCTTCCACATTTGTTTACATTGTGATGATGTCAAATGCTTTATTTTGCATTTTCAGCATCCATTGCATTTTCAATCCAATTTCTAATCAGAAAGCACATAAGATTTGTTTATTTATTTATCAAATTTATATAACTACCATCTCACACACACAAAAAAGAAGTGATTCTGGGCAACATACTACAACAAAGCTAAACACAGTTTAAAAACAGTTCGTGAGTAACGACATGCATAAAGCATTTTCATATGCTCCTTAAACTGCACCAGAATTCTTTTGATCTATTGGATGCAATTGCATTTGATGGGAGGAAAAATGACAATGTGATCTTGAGTTGCACATATGCTGAGAATCATAGATTTTACAACTACCCTGAGTGGGTTTGCAGTTTTCCCCAACTTTTCATTGATGAATTTTGACACTTGAACAGATGCTATCTTGCAGATTTTCTCCCTATTATTTTTGTCCTCTAGCTACGTTGCTGCCGATTTTGATTCATTTGGCAAGAGAGGTAGGGAGTCTCAAAAATGCTGACACTACTGTCATCCCTTTCATCTTGACTCTTCTCCTGGCATTTGCCAAGTCAACACAAAACCTGCTTTACATCAGGCAAATGATTTAAGAATAACTACTCTTCTTTTCCTTTGAAAATACTTTAAAACCCCTTGTTTCAGCAAAGCATTTTTCTTGCCAAATGCACTGTGGGGAGTTCTAGGAACAACGTTAGGGAAACATAACCAAGTTCATAAGAGCTCATGGATAGGAAATCACTCTGAATGTCAGCCATGAGCTAGCATTATAAGTCCCCAGGTCATTAAAGAGGCCCATGATGTTTTAATCTAAGAACAGGAATGTACAGAACCTATGTGTGGGATGAAGACACTTCTGTCATCTAATGAAGTTTTAATAAGAATGTTTGATCATTAATTGAACAAAGAAGACAAAAGAGGCCCAGCAAATTAATAGAACCACGGATTGGGCTTGGTTCAAAGGAAATTTAAGAAAAGGGAGGCAGGAGATGTGTGATGTACAAAGGAAGCGCTTATAATACAAAGGATTACACTTTAGTTAGTTTGGAACCCTGGTGGTGCAGTGGTCAGAATGCAGTATTGCAGGCAAATTCTGCCCACAGCCTGGAGCTCAGTCCTGACGAGGCTCAATTTTGACTCAGCCTTCCATTTGTCTGAAATCAGTACTGTAAAGCGAGGACTCAGATTGTTGGAGGAAATATGCTGACATCATAAACTAGTTAGAGAGGGCTATACATGTCATGGGAAAGTATATAAGTTTAAATGCTATTGTTTTTGCTAGTTAGGCACATGATCCAAGTGATAACCAAATTATTTAGTTTAAAAAAATAATTTGTGGAACTCCTGGTTTCCCTTTTGGCTGCAATGAAATAAAAACATGATTATTTTCAATTACATCATTCTTGATAATGGGTAGATTTCAGCTCTCAGAATTCCCTAGGGAGGATGGCTGTCTGTGGAATTCTGGGAATAGAAGTCCATCTCCCTACTAAGGCAGAGAAACACTACTCTAAGGTATCCAGGCTCCCAAAGTTAATTCTTTTACTTTCCAAGAAAAAGAAAAACATCTTATTTTTCATGGCCCCTTTCCTTTTGAAAACAACTTTGCTTTCTTGTTAATCTATGCCAAGGATACAATAAATTTAAAACTTCTGCTTAACTACAGCTACTCTCTTCCTTTTGTTTTATTATAATAAACAAAGCATCTCTGAAAAATCCAACAAGGATATATTGTGATATGTTAGATCATCATTCATGGCTTTGGAAAGCAATACAATATTTATATACTTTCCCAACCTGTACAACATCCCCAGTTACTCATAGAAGCTTCAGAGGGTCAAAACAGAGAATTTTAATCTGAACTTTAATGCTGAATTTATAATTTGGCAAACAAATGATCATATTGTGCATTAATAAAAGTGGATAGCTCAGATTTAGAACTATTAGCCAATTTTCAAATGATCTGTTTGTTTCCTGGTTTCCTAATGTTTTTAAAGGAATTTAAAATTGGAGGATGAAGGGTTTCCTAACATTTTCTTCTATGAACCAACAAGTATCAGAATGTGTTATTCTAGTTTTTGTCTGCATCACATATAAGGCTAATAATAGAACTTGGAAAAATAGACTTAACTACAGGCAGGAAAGGCAAGCAATAGGTTTGCAAGTTACTTAATGAGAAATTACATTGATCCATGAAAACTGGGTGTGGGAAGTGTTCATACAAACATTAATTCATTTTAATAAACCAAGCTTTGAACAAAACTAGTATTGTCTCTTTTAAATCTTTCTTATATTTCACTTTTCTATTTCCAAATTCTGAATTAAGACACATTTAGATTTCCTATATAGAAAAATGCAAGTCAGTTAACATAAGAAACCATGACAATCCTTGTAACTATTTTTTTAACCCTTTTAGATACTTCAATCAACTTTTGGATTAAAGAAAAGCCTTGATCAACTTTTGTTTGACTGAGTTAGTACATCTTCCCATTTTACCAATTGGCTTCCATTTTAGGAACACTAGAAATCTGTTAGAAGATACATTTGGTTGCTAGCATAACACACATGGATCACACAGTATAGAGACTTTTCCACAATCGCTATAGAAGTATATTTTAAACACTGAAGTCTTTAAGCCAAAGATTTACCCTCTGGGTTTTTAAAGTAATGGAAAATATGGCTATTCAGGCTGAGTGAACTTGCCAATCTTAAATTCATCCCATCATTTTTATTTCCACATCAGTTTGCAATTTTAAAAAGCATATAAAATTTGATCTAATTTCTATGTTTGGTTCTTACAATAAAGCAAACTATAAGCTCTTTCCCTTTACACATATATTTTTGTATATCACAGAGTTGCAAACTGAACCACAAGACTTTAGAAAACTGGAGACCTGCATATATAGTAACTAGTTTCAGTTACCCAAGTGGAAATGAAAATACTATGAGATTTTAACAAACACTCCTTCAGGTCTTTTATGCCATAGAGGGCTCATTGATTAAAAAGAGCATCCTGATATGCTATTATACTTTTACATGGGCTCACAATAATGAAGCAAAAAAGTTATAATAAAATCAATAAAATGTTAAAAATAAAGGAAAAAGAGGACAAGGATGATGAAGTGAGGGGATGCTATCTAACAAAATGAAATTCAATGGTGAAAAAAGTAAGGTTCTACATTTAGGCAAGAAAAAACAAATGCACAGGTACAGTATATCTGATACCTCGCTCAATAGTAGTAACTGTGAAAGAGACCTTGGAGACTAGTGGACAATCACTTAAATATAAACCAGCAGTGTGCTACAACTGCCAAAAAAGCCAACACAGTTCTAGGCAGAGGGATAGAATTAACAGAGGGATAGAATCAAGATCACATGAAGTGTTAATATCACTTTATAATGCCTTGGTAAGGCCACACTTGGAATACAGCATCAAGTTTTAATCACCACAATATACAAAAGATGTTGAGACTCTAGAAAGAGTGCAGAGAAGAGCAACAAATATGATTAGGGGACTGGAGGCTAAAACATATAGAGAATGGTTGCAGGAATTGGGTATGTCTGGTCTAATAAAGAGAAGGTCTAAGGGGAGACAATATCTCAGGGGTTGCCACAAAGAAGAGGGAGTCAAGCTATTCTCCAAAGCACCTGAGGGCAGGACAAGAAGCAATGGGTGGAAACTAGTCAAGGAGAGGAGAACCTAGAACTAAGGAGAAATTTCGTGACAGTTAGAACAATTAATCAGTGGAACAACTTGCCTCCAGAAGTGTGAATTCTCCAACACTGGAAGTTTTTAAGAAGAGATTGGACAAACCATTTGTCTGAAATGATATAGGGTTTCCTGCCTGAGCGAGGGGTTGGACTAGAAGACCTCCAAGATCCTTTCCAACCCTATTCTTCTATTTATCCTTTCTCACAGCAGGCCTGGGTGAAAAATTAGGTCTTCATGACTGTTCTAAATAACAACAGAGTCATTGCATCAGGATTTCAGAGGGAACCTCATTCTGGAGAGCAGGCAATGCTACAGAAAAGGGTTGCTACTGATGGACATCCTGCATCAGATTTTCTCAGTAAAATAGAGGAACCAAGCCCTCTTTATAATATTGGCTTGCTGACCAGATGTTTCTGAAAGACTCCTGAGCTATCAACTCTTGTGCAAAGTCAGGGAACAGAAAACTCTCTCACAAAAATTGAATTTAACATAAGATAACTTGTTTCAATTTGATTAAATCTGTTCTTTATTCAATAGTTAACCACACCTGCGGGGTGGAGGTATGTGGAGTAAGTCCAATTTAATTCAAGGAGACTTATTTTTTGAATAGAAGACCTACAATAACAACAACAATTGGGGGCTTGATAAATGGCCATTTCCTTAAAAAGGCATCCAAGCAATAGCATTGTTCTGGTAGCTATGTGTGTAATGAACAATGGGGGGTCTAAAAAAATTGACAAATATTTTCAGATAATATGGATGACAATAAGCAAGAAAAGCAGAACATGTTACTCATCTGCCCTGATTGGATTAGAATACAAGAAACAATTTCTGCTTAATAACTTGAGATTCCTTAGAGAGAAAAAACCTAGCCAATAATATGTATTTTGATTATGAGTATGCATTCTCTATACATCTGTATGAAGCAACTCCAAACCTAATTCTAAGGCAATATCAATCATTCAACCCACCCAAGGAACTTTAATAAAACAAAAAAAGCGTGCATTTCATGAACAATTAATATTTTAAAGATTATATTGGTCATAAGGCATATTAGATCCATTTCTTAACACAGAAAATCTCATCATTTAAACAGTCCAAAATATTTTTAAAAGGTTAGGATGATTTAAAACAGCAGGGTTTGAAAACGTATGGAGAAATTGGTTGTTCTGAATTGTTCGATACACAGTATATTATATTCGTATTTGCTTTTTCTGATCTAGATTAGAGCTTGATGTCATATTTCAATATTTCAACTTGGTAAAACCGCAAATAAGAAAATGCACATGTAAGAACAACGGTCTTTAATGTGAAACCAATATTTATAATTTATTTGCAGATAGTGTATGGCTGGGTAGACAATGTCTGGATATACTAGAAATTTTTTGTATTATAGGAATATGTGATGAGTTGTGAGTTAATCAATGACATGACCCCACAAAAAGAAAATTGTCTTTTATGTGAATCTTTGAGTGACTTGACTTGTTGCCCTTATCAGGCATCAATAATTCTCAATATCAAAAGTCTCATAAGCATCAGATAATTCATTGTTCAGTGAAACAATATTTATTCGCAAAAAGAATACACCAGGTTTGCCACCTTAAATTAACAAATTTCAAAAATACTTTGCTTAAACTGTATGTATTTAACAGAAGACAACATTGGGGGATTCGAGTTGCATTCAGTCAGTGAGCAAAGAGTATTTGGAAGCAATCAGTTCAGTAATGCTTCACTGGGTCTGTATCGTATTTAGCTCCATTTTGATGAAGAACTCTTTGTATATATTCCATGACAGGTAAAACCGTGATATGATCCCTTAAAAGCAAAGACAAATGTCAGTTTTACACAAAACCTTTAAGTTCATTCTATGGCTTCCCAATAACCCAGGCTTTTTAACTTTTTTCTTCTGAGCACCCATGATATTATAGTTTGTATTTATACTTGATTAGCTTTGGAGAGTGGTTTACATACAGCCCAATTATCCATTTATTATTTAATAAGGGAACTTAAATTCCTTCCTTCTTTCCTTCCTTCCTTCCTTCCTTCCTTCCTTCCTTCCTTCCTTCCTTCCTTCCTTCCTTCCTTCCTTCCTTCCTTCCTTCCTTCCTTCCTTTGCTTTGAAAATATTACCTGCAGTGTTATAATAGTGGTGGTCTGCCTGTTCAGATAGTGGCTGCCTGTTCGGACTGGTTCTAGCGAACCATTAGTTCCGACCACCACCTGGCCCTGCTGACCTGCACCTTTCCTATCCTATCCTATCCTATCCTATCCTATCCTATCCTATCCTATCCTATCCTATCCTATCCTATCCTATCCTATTTCCTTCTTTCTGGCTCAGCTGATTTGCGCAGCACGGCTAATTTCCACACCTCAGTTGTTCTACTTACTAGGGCTGCTGTAGAAGCTTCAAATTGCTTATTTTGAATGCTGCGTGCAAGCACATTTGGTGCACACACGTGCAAAGCACGCATTTTCATGCAAAGCATGCACTCACAGAGCCAGTTGTTAAACCGGTTGCAGCCCACCACTGGTTATAATGTTGGATACACAAATTATCTTAGGTATTGCTTAAATCATATGTTCCCCCAGGTGTTTTTGAACCCCAATTCCCATTCACCCGAGGTAATGAAGAAGAATGATAGGAGCCGCAGGCCAAAGTTCTATAATCTCTGGCCAAGCTTTTAATTCATTGACCCATAAATATGGTGCACAACCCCATAAGTAAACAATGGGGATTATTAATTTTTCATGTTCATTGAAAGGCAGAAATTCTACATTTTACCTAAGAAAACCAATGGGAGCCCAAATGTTTGGATCTGAACAAAAGACTTAATCTTCCATGCTTCTTGGGGCCAGCAATCTCCTTCTCCCCTTCTTTTTTGTGCTCTGATTTTTGTACTACAATTAGGCCTAGTCAGCACTTTTATCTGTGACTGATTAAACAAGGCTGCAATACATTTGAGAAGGCTGCCAGAGCAACTCATGATTAATTTACAAAAAAAAAAAAAAACCCCAAAACCAACAACAACTCAAAAATGTAGGGAATCTAAGCACTGTAAAATTTCACTCTGATCCTTCAGTGAGTTGAATAGATGACTAATATTGGGATTTATGAAGTCAAGAGTGAAGCTGAACTCTGGGTTTGCCCTAACCATTTCCAAATCATTGCCCTGATCTTGGCTGATCTCCCACGATTGAAGAAGCAAGCTGAAGGAAGTCAGGCCTCTTATACTAGCCAGAGGAATAAAGAGATCCTAGCCGTTCTTTTCTATGAGAGGACCTGGCCTATAGCATTATAAGTATTAGCCTGAATCCAGAAAAGAAGGGGGAAATCCAACTAAAAGTCACTTGTTTTTGCGTTTCTGGCAAAAAATAAATAAATCCTGTACTTCATAATATAGGCATGCCAAAGGTTTTATAGTCAAGTCCCATGTGGAACAAAATGAAAAGACTCTGGAAAGCTGGTTGATATATACTTAGTCCTCAATTTACAACAAGTTCTTTAATGACCGTTTTAAGTTAAATATCTGATAAAAGTGACATAAAAGTGGGAAAAAAGTGACTTCCAACGGGTCTTTGAACTCACAACCATTGCAGCATCTCCATAGATATAGATGCTTGGCAACCGCTATGCTTTCCAACATTTGAAGCATCCCAGGACTTGTGATCACAGTTTCCAAAAAGTAAAGTCAATAGTTTTGCTGAATGATTGCAGTGATTTGCTTAACAACAGTGGCAAAAAAATGTCATAAAATTGTGTATGATTCAGCTAACAACTGCCTTGCTTACACCTGAAGTTCTGGGCCCAGTTGTGGTTGTAAATAGAGACTATCTGCATTAACAATACTGAGATGAATGGACTATTTGTTTTTCTTAATTTGAGGCAGTTCTCAACCTTGCTCCAGTCAATCTTTGTCCAGAAATAAAGTGATGGATGCTGCAGCCTTTGCCTCCAGCTACAATTTTAAAGTCATCAAGTATGTCCTTGCATGAAGTATGCCTTTGTGTTCCTGTCCAGACAAGATTTGCCAAGTAAGGAAAGTTTAGCCTAATCAAAATCAGTGCCTTTTACTACTTCATTATATAATTGCCAAATTGGGAAAAGAATTCTTTTTTTTTCCTAATAATTTTTTTTAATATATTATTATTTTTGCATGTAAAGGTTCCCCTCGCACATATGTGCTAGTTGTTTTTGGCTCTAGGAGTGGTGCTTATCTCTGTTACAAAGCCGAAGAGCTAGCACTGTCCAAAGACGTCTCTGTGGTCATGTGGCCAGCAAGACTAAATACTGAAGGCACATGGAACGCTGTTACTTTCCCACCAAAGTGGTCCCTATTTTTCTACTTGCATTTTTACATGCTTTTGAACTGCTAGGTTGGCAGAAGCTAGGACAAGCTGGGAGCTCACTCCATTACACAGTGCTAGGGATTTGAACCGCTGAACTGCTGACCTTTCTGATCAACAAGCTCAGCATTTTAGCCACTGAGCAACTATACATGTACTCAATTTACACTTAAAAGGAAATTTCCGCTTTTGAATTGAATACTTGGCCAAGCATGATTTGATACACAAGGAATTTATCTCCAGTATAGAAACACTCAATATACATGCAAAGCAACAGAATCACCATCATTCCAACAAAATTAATAATACCAATAAAATTAATAATACATTATTTATATTTAATGAATAAAAGAGATAATAAGGTTTATTATGTATATTATGCATATTATTCATTAATAATAAATTTATGTATTGATAATAATAATTCTCACTTTGGGGAAATAATTAGGATCTAAGCAACAGGATAAAAGTATAATAAGATATTTTAAAGGTCCATAGTTGACTGCAAGGATATAAGTGCGCAAACTTGTTCTCCCCATTAAGACTTCTGGGATATAGATCAGGGTGTGGAGAAGATAGCTAGAGCTGTGGAAGTTCTCCAGTAGCCCAGGCTGATACAGAAATGAGGCCCAAGTCAATATGATAATCTTATATTTATCATATTAAAACATCATGTAATTGCAGTAGTATTATTCTACAGCAAAAAGAGAAGGAATGAAATTTGAGTGGTGAAAGATTCCAGATTGAGCTCCCAACAATTTTTGGAAAAACTGTACCCTTGTGCCTGGAGAATGATTGTTAATCACTAATTGGCTTAATGTTGATGAGATTTTCTTGGATTAATTTAGTATATTGTGACAATCTAGACAATACAGTTCCCAAATCAGTATTTATAGTTTAGCTTGAAGTGAGTCTGCATTGATTTTTGTCAATAGCTTGGAAACAGACAGTATTTGGGCTTAGCACAATGAATCTACAATGCATGTAGATGGTACAATAACAAACTATCTAAGATTTGTTTGTTTATTTATGAAATGAATACACCGTTTAAATTCAGTTGGTTTCTGTGTGGGTATAAGCTAGCTTCTTAGGTTTCCTTGTGAGTAAGTACTATTAGAAATGATTGAAGGGCAAAATAAATACCCAGCTGCTACTTCCATTAGGAGAGTTAGCATCACACCTAATTCACTATTGGCAATCTCATTTGGTACCTTAAAATTCTACTGAAAATATTTCTGTTATCCTAGACTTTGTAGTAATGCCTCATAGAATCTCTCTTCCTCTGTGGATTTGAGCATGGGCTGAATCTGAAACATTAGCATCTCTTCAAGTCATCTGGATTTCTTCCTGTCTATAAAGTCCCACATGTATTGTTTTGTCTTGTCTCTCCCAGCTACTTAGGAGAATCTTAAAATAATAGATAAATGAAGCTATGGCTTATTTTCCTCCCACAAAACTTTGTCTTTACTTGAGGCCTAATGAGGATTGCTAAACATCTGGATAGGGTGATAGCTGCAGCCCTCAAAAGCAGCTGGAAAAACAGTCCAAATTCCAGCTGTCAACCGAGCCAAGGGATGTTTCTAAGCTCAAAGGCTTATTCCAGCTTCTTTCTGCCCACAGCTTGACTAATTTAGTAGCCTCTAATGGACCCCAATCTTCTAATATATACTATCTGCCCCAGATAGATCTGCCAGGTGAAATTCAAAGGAGAAACTGTTTTTTTAACTTCTGTAAAATGATAGGGTGTGTGTTTTTTTTTTTAAATCTACGATTTGATAAAAGAAAGTACAATCTTCAAATTATGGCCACAATTGAGACAAGAACTTCTACTGCTAAGCAATCCAGTTGTTAAGTGAGTCATACCCAATATTACAACCTTTTTGCTGTTAAGTGGATTACAATCATTATTAAGAAAATCCAACTTCCTATATTGTTGTAAGCCCCCTGGTAAGGTTTTAACTGAAGATCATGTGAGTCTGAGACGATGCAACCAGTGTGAATACATGCTGGTTGTCAAGAGTCCAAATTTTGATCACATGACTCTCTCTGTGTGTGTGGGGGGGGTTGCTTAGTCATAAGTGTCTGTATTTGAGAACCAGTTCATCCCAAAGAGATTAGCCCACCTCACCTGTGCTGGCAGAAGAGACATGCTGTCAGTCAAGGAATTTCATCTGGTAGGGTCCCGAAGAGCCTTTCTGCTGTGGCTCTCACTCTCTCTCTCTCTCTGGAATATCATGTCTCCCAGCCAACGTGAGATTCTCATCCGCCTTCTGGTCTTCTGAAATGGCCGGAAGACCTGGCTCTTCCAGCTAGCCTGGGCCTCAGTGGCAGTGTGACATCTTGGTGGTGATTAATGGATTAGGCAGACCCCAGCACTGGTGGTGTTACATAGTATGGCTAATGAAACATCTGCAAGAAAACAACTTAAGCTCAGAAAACACCAAGGACCCTGAGCTACAAATACTCTCTTTTTTGAGATCCTACCTCCTTCTAATTTGCACTTAACTTCCTATCTCCCATCTTGCTTAATTTAAATTTAATTGAATATTAGATGTCTTTGTTTATTGTTCTAAGGTTTTGTATTGTATTTTAATTACTGAAAGCCCCCTAGAGTCACCTCAATGAGATGGGCAGCATAGACTTTTTTTTTTTAAAGGGTGTGGACTGATCATACATCACTTTTTTCAGCACCATCATAAATTCAACTTTGACTTTAACAACTTAACATAGTTGTTAAACAAGTGGTTGTGACTTGAGGATTATCTGTATTTCAAGAAAGCTCAAACCAAACCAATATTTCTTAACTTTAGGAATTTTAAGATGTGGAATTTCAACTCTTTTGGCTGGTTGGGGAATTCTGGGAACTGAAGTCCTGGGGTTGAGAAACAGGGATCTAAATTGATTAGGAACCATGCTGCAAATAAATGGTCTATATCCTCCCAAATACATATATTTCAGCAGAAGGGTTGGTTGACATGGTCTCAAATATACAAGGATGGGATAGAGAGGAACTAGAGTGGAGGGATCACTGATATTTCCTTATATGTTTAGATTCTTTTTCTTTTACGACACACTGTTTTCATTACTGCTCTTCTCACTAGCCTACATTTCCTCTTCAAAATCCATGCAGAAAAATAGAATAAATAAATAAATTGCGCTAAATGAAATCCATTTCCACTTTTTGTTTGTTTGCTGAAGCCTTTCTAATCTACTTGACAGGAAAGAAGCGCACTGCTGATAATTGACAGGGTGGAAAATGTAAACTTTTATTTCTCCACAGGAATAAACTCATCTTCCTAGAAATGACTGGGGTATTTCACGGCCCCTAGATGTTTTTAGTCCCATTAGACTAAGGTCTTCAAACTTAGCAAGTTTAAGACTTATGGGCTTCAACTTTCAGAATTCCAGAGCTAACTTGACTGCAGGAGGAATTCTGGGAATTGTAGTCCACAAGTCTTAAAGCTGTCAAGTTTGAAGACCCCTGCATTAGACCATTACGAAGATGCCTCTCTTGAGGTTGCAGGATGGCATGTGACCTCTAAAGACCTGCCAATTTATAATCAAATTGTAATTTGTAAGACAGCAATAAGAAGGCTTAATGGAATACATGACTAAAGAGAAATATTAACACTATTTAATTTTTATTAAACAGGGAATCAAATAAAAATGGACAAAGATAATCTGGTGTGAAAAGCTATGATCAGGTCGCTTCTTGTTTAGATTATGCATGGGTCTCCCCTTGAATACATTTTGAAAAGTTCAGTTAATTCAAAATGCTGGAGTAGTACTACTGATTGGAAGTGGAACATAGCACTCCAGTTCTTTATTTTTATTGGCTCCTTCTATCCCAACCTCAGAAAGCCCATTTCCACATACAATGTTCCTACCTGTGTCCTAAGGTGATCTCTGATACCAAGCCATTTATAGATTAAAACCAGAATTTTACATGGAACATGAAAACCTACTAGTATCCAATGGAGGGCATGCTGTACAGCTGTAATATGTTCATGATCTCCTAGTGCCACTTAATATATCGGAGCTGCTGCAGTTTGTACCAATTGCTGTTACTCAAGAGTGCATAGAAATAGTTCAACCAGGTGGGGAATAATTACTGTTCCCAGGGTTACTTACTCCATAACTAAGTGGAGTTGGGCAAAGTCTCCCTGTCTAAGGTTCTATCTTACCATCCAATATTAGCTATGAGCCCGAAAGGACCACCAAATCATGGAATCTGCTGTTTCAGAGGAAGTGCCAACCCTTTGACATCAGAGCCAACAGAGAAACACGTAGAAACAAAAACTCAGCCTATTTCTTTCCATCCAGACTTTAAAAGCCTCTAGTCATTGGGATATGATTTGACCACATGGTCAATATGGCCAGAATGTGATATATAATGAAGGAAAGCTGCTGAGCAAGAAATGGAACCACTAAAGCTCAGAACCTCAATCTCCATCCCTTGTAAAAGGTCCAGAAGGATACTCTGGGTTATGGTACCAAAGATTATCATACTATTAGTGCAGCCTATGTTATATACCCTTCCCTATCAAGCCCGAAACCAGATAAGATTTGGATCCAAATAATGTACATCCTTTAAAGCAGTATTGTTAGGAATATAACCTTCTCAACCTTGTCAACTTCAAGACGTATGGACTTTACCTCCCAGAATTCCTTATGCTGGCTGAGGAATTCTGGCAGTTGAAATTCCCATATCTGTATGGATATGTGGATTGGTATGGATATACCAAAGTTGTGAAACACTGTTTTGTAGTGATCAGTGGTTCCCTCCACCCTCCCTAGAACCTTCCCTAAAAATGGAAGGTTGGAGACAGAAGAATAACTGTTTACTACTAACTAAATTCAGGATTTATTAAAATGTTTGTTTTATTACTTATTTTATTTTGTATATTGTGCATATGGTCTTTTAATGTACATTTTTATCAACTGTTTTAATTTTCTACTTTAAATGTATCTAATTATAAATTGCTTAGTAGTGACAAGTAGTATAGAAATGTTTAAATAAACAAACACAATGATATTTGGTATTTATGCTAGCCCAGCTCATTACTTTTTGGAATGCAACTCATTCTCCATAGAAGTCTCTAGTTGCAAATATTCTGTTGTAGTATATTTAACATATGTGTAGTTTGTTGCAAAGACCTTTTGCACCTAATTTGGTACTCTTCAGGTGTCTTAAAACACGGAATTCTAGAATTCATATCCAAAATATCAGGGAGTTGGAGGACTTGTCACCTTATTCAAAATGCAATGCAATATTGTCCTGGAGCCATCTTCATTTGACATTTAACATTGTTTTCTGTCTTCATTTGAGATAATTGTTGCTTTGGACACCATCCAGTATCCTTTTTTAATGATATGGTTAATGAGTCAAGATCTTCCCAGCTCTTTTGGGCCATTTTGGGCTTCTAAAGATACAGTTTTCCATGCCCACAATGCTTCATGACTATGGGCATTTTGGATTGAATTGCAGGAGAGACTGGGTGTCCCATATCTTCCTGAGCAGTGGTGGACTGCCTTTCCAAAAATGCCTTTCAAGATCTTATCTAGTACCTGAGGTCAATTTAAACTGGAAAGGTGACTTTTTTTCTACTAGCTGTGGGTTCCTGATCCTGTCAACGTAGGGTCTTCTAGTTCATAGACATAGAATAATAGAGTTGGAAGGGACCTTGAAGGTCATCTAGTCCAACCCCTTGCTCAAGCAGGAGAGACTATTCCAAATATTAGCCTCTACCTAGGATCGAACTCTCAGCCTCTTGATTATGAGGTGAGAGCTCCACCTCTAGGCTATCGCACTGAGTGTGCTGGCTGAGGAATTCTGGGAGTTGAAGTGCAGACATTCTAAGACTGCCATGTTGAGAAACCCAGCTTTTGAGCGACCTTCAGAAAGAGACTAATTGACAGGTAACAGGTATGGAGCGACAACCTGTTATTTGGACAGTTTGGCAGATACATAAACCAGCCACTCTGAGTATTCACCTAGAAGATTGCATTTTGTAAAAGTACATAAATTTATGCTTTCAAAATGTCAAATGTGCAGTACAATACAAAATGAATACCAGAATGCCAATACAAAATTAATACTAGAATGCCAAGGAGCAGGCAATGATCTCTAAAATATCAATCTGTTCACTATGCTTTCAATTCAGCATTTGTTAAAAAATATTTTTTTATATCCCAATCACCAATACAATAGCTATATTGAACTGATCTGCAACTGTTTTGCAGGATAATTTGGTGTTTGGTTGAAGTTTATGGCATGGAAAACAGTTCATAATCATCAGTGCCATACATTTAGTCCTGATTGGACTAAATCAGGTCAAACATGAACATTCTTCTAAACAACTAATCACTTTGGGTGTGCCTAGCCACAAATTGCTAAACATCAACTTTTATGCAAGTGGTTTGTTGCACAAGCAGTGTTGTGCTTTCAGTCAAGTATGATGGTTTTCTATTTTTCTGGTTTTAATTACAGTCTCCCTGCCTACATCTCTTCCAAAATTCTGATCAAAATCCAAAGTTGCACCACAGACAAATATGTGCAAACAAACTTTCCTTTCCTCTCTTAAATCCAAGCGGGGGGGGGGGGACGGGACATTCTTGTGCTGATTTTCAGAACACTATCTACAACTGCAGGAAACCATTGTCAAATTTCTGCAATAAGAATAGAGTTTTTGTTATATTGTTCTTAAGGTTCTATAAGTTAGTTTTGACTTCAAGTGGCTAGGTGGATTTCTCCATACAATTTTATTAGCAACCTTCTGAAAATGGATTTCAATAAGTTTCATTTTGGATGCAGATGGCAGCATTGACTCACATTCTCTGAATTAAATGGATCTTTGATTTGACGTTGATAGTGTTAAGTTCGGTGCGTGGCGCAAGAAGCGGAGACGAGTCGACGAACAGTGAACTTCAACTCTTTATTTAACATGGTGCAAGAGCTCTCTTAATGGCCACAACAGCCCCCTTTATATAGGCAAGCTCTTGGGTATTTTAGCCAATGAAAACACAGGAACATTAGCTCTTTTAACTAATGAGAAGGGCTCATTAAGGCAATCAGATTCTCCTGAATGGACCAATTCGATATCGCTATTATCGGCCAATCAGAAGTGCAAGGCTAGAACCCTGCACTTTGCTTTCAGGTTTCAACAAGCTTTATTTAAACACTTTTATTAATTCACAACACCCCTTCCCCCCGGGTTCCATTTAAGGGGTGTGGTAACATAGTCTTTGAAGTAGGCAAGTTGTTTTGATTGTCTATTTGATTTACACTGTCCTCCCGGTATTTGTCTAGAGTCTTGTTGGGGTAGGATGTTATCTGGTGAACAGGGTGCCTCTGATTCTGTATCTAAATTCCCATTCCTATTTATGTCCTCGATATCTCTTTGAGGCGAGTTAACCCCTGTCCCCGATCCTTCTTCACATGTTGAGTCTGAGTGGTCGCTTGTTCCGCTTGTGCCTTCCACCATTCCAAACTCAGCCTCCTCAGCGTCTCCTCCCCCCTCAGTTTGGAAATCACTGGAATCGCAGATCCCCGACTCCAGCCTTGAATGCAACTGATCAATATGGCACTTCCATATTCTATCATCGCGACATTTCACTGGGTATGATCTGGGTCCAGTTACTAGGATTACAGTTGCCTCGACCCACAATGGGTCGCCATAAAAGTTTCTCACAAAAACCAAGTCGCCTACCTGGAAATTTCAGCATTTCCCGCTGGATCCGTGTGGTTTTTCAGGTTCGTACGATGGGTGTAGTCGGTCCAGGTGGGAGCAGTTTCCGTCCCATCAATAACTCAGCGGGAGTTTTGTTGGTGACGCTGTGTGGATTGATGTGTTGCAAAAGGAGTATCCGGTTAATCTTGTCTTCGATATCGCCATAGTCCATTTTATGTAGAGTTCTTTTGACGAATTGTACCATGCGCTCAGCCCTTCCATTAGCCACAGGATGCACCGGTGAAGTTAATGCATGGCAAATACCGCAGTCCACCAGGTACTGTTCAAAAGAAAGTGCGGTAAACTGGGGCCCATTGTCGAATACCAGACCGTCCGGTAATCCGTGTGTTGCAAAAAATCTGTCCAATTTCCTGATGACCGATTCGGTTGTAGTATTTTTCATCTCATGTATTTCGAGCTAGTTCGAGTAGGCATCCACTGTTAATAAAAATGTGTGTCCATTCGTAGGTCCCGCAAAGTCCAGAGGAATACGGGACCATGGTCCCCTGGGTGTTTCCCATTCTGTTGGGGTTGCTTTCGGTGGTGCATTGCTGACTTCCTGGCATTTGGAACAAGTGTTTACCCAGGCTTCGATCTGCTTGTCTATGCCCGGCCACCACGCGTAGCTTCGTGCGAGTGCTTTCATGCGCAAGATGCTGGGGTGGCCATCGTGTAAGGTTCTCAGTACCGCTCGCTGTAACCGCTCTGGGACAATGACTCTATCACCCCAAATGATGCAGCCCTTCTGGGAGAACAGTTCCATCTGTCGACTTTTGAAAGGGGCGTAATTGTCAGGGATTTGGTCCAATGGCCATCCACGTTCTACCCAACTGAGGACACGTGCTAGAACGGAATCGCGTTTAGTTTCAATCACGATATCGCGAGCTGTCAGTGGCGGTTTTTGGAGTGTCTCTATCTGCAGTGTTGTGACGGTTGGAGCAGGGTCGTCAACGGTTTCTGGAAGCAGTGCACGGCTTTATGCGTCAGTGTGGGGAATGGCTTTTCCCGGGCGGTGTTGCAACTTATAATTATAGGCAGCCAAGAATTCTGACCAGCGAGTCATTCTGGGAGAAAATATATAAGGGGTTGGCTTATCTACTGCTATTATTCCCAGTAAAGATTTGTGGTCAGTTATTATAGTGAAAGCTCTCCCATAAATATATTCATGAAATCGTTTAACAGCAGATACAATAGCAAGAACTTCCTTATTGATTTGACTGTAATTGCGTTCTGCTTTTGACAGCGTTTTTGAAAAGTAGGCAACAGGGGCTTCACTTCTGTTTGGTAAAACGTGGCTCAAAATGGCGCCCACTCCGAAAGGTGATGCATCACAAGTAACAGTCAAAGGTAAGGTCTCATTATACTGCATCAAAACAGTGTCGGAGGTCAGTAAGTTTTTTACTTGTCGAAACGCCTGTTCCTCTCGGTGTCCCCAAACCCAGGTTGCTTTTTTGTCTAGTAAATGATGTAGGGATTCGGCTACGGTTGCCTTGCGAGGCAGGAAGACGTTATAAAAATTGATAAGGCCTAGGAACGGTTGGAGATCCACCTTATTTCGGGGTCTTGGGGAGTTTCTGATTGCCCGAAGTTTGCTATCGGTGGGGTGAATGCCCTGTTTATCTATTAAATATCCTAAAAATTCTACTCGGTCAGTGCATAGTTGACACTTGTTTTTCTTAACTTTGAGACCCGAGTCTTTAAACCTCTGAAAAACCTCTGAAAAACCCCAGTCATGGGCTGGATCCCATGGCTGGAATTCAATTTCAGGTGCTCCCTTAGTATTTCTTGAGTCGGAGCAGCAATTAAAACGTCATCAAAATAGGGGACAACGCATTTTATCCCTTGTAATAGTCTTTCCATCAAACTTTGAAAGATTCCCAGGGCCACGCTTACTCCAAATTGGAGTCGGTTACATTTAAACGCACCTTGGTGCGTAACGATCGTTTGAGCCTCTGCCGTTTTTCTGTCTACAGGCAGTTGTTGGTATGCCTGGCCTAGATCTAGTTTAGCGAAGACTTTTCCGCCCCCCCAAGGAATGGAGAAGGTGTTGCACCACCGGTACCGGGTAAGCGTTTTGCTGCAGGGCGTGATTCAGGGTGGCTCGGTAGTCCCCACAAATTCTTAACGATCCATCCGGCTTGATGGGTGTCACGATTGGGGTTTCCCAGGGAGAATGGTCGGTTGGTTCTAACACCCCCTGGACTATTAATTTATCAAGCTGCTCGTCAATCTTTGGTTTAAGGGCAAATGGGACTCGACGAGGCTTAAGGCGGATGGGAGCTATTTCGGGGTTGAGGTTAAATGATATCGGGGTCCCCTTGTACTCGCCTAGTTTGTCTGCAAAGACATCCTGGAATTCTTGGACGAGAGCCTCTTCCCAGTCGTTGCTGCTGGTTCAGTGAATGCCGGCTACCTCAATTCCAAGTGGAGCGAACCATTGGAGGCCTGACAAGCTAGGCCGATCCCTGTCGACTACAGTCAAGGGTAGAGATGCAATACGATTTTTAAAGGAGACACGGACTTGGCTGGATCCCATGACTGGAATTCAATTTCCTTGATAATCTTTGAGTATGAGTCTTTGGAACCGGAGGTCTTGTCGCCAGACGGTAGGGATGAGTTGCTTGAGAGTCTTCCAGGACACCATTGAAAGGGACGATCCTGAATCGACTTCCATCATACAAGGCTGGTTTTCGATGGCCACCTTCACCCGGATCTTCTTGGCATCCAGTGATGAGGCGTGACCAATCGTAATAGTTTGGTGTGCCTCTTCTCACTTCGTTGAGTGGTTTAGGGGTTTGTTTCTGTAGGAGTTGTTGTTCCATTGATGGTTCAAGGGTTCTCGCTTTGCAGGACGGCTTCCTGTGGATTGGCGGTAGTTAACCTCCCTCGGGTTTTGACTGGGTCCTTGCTTGCGTCTACAGACCCGTCCGATGTGGCTTCTTTTCCCACACACATGGTGTCGAGGAATTTGCAGTCTGATCGGGGGTGGTTTGCCCCACAACCAGCACATTGGTACTGTGATTTCTGGCATTGGTCTCATTCAGACCGGAGCCTGTTGATCTCCTCTTCATCTCTTTCTGATGACGATTCGAAGTTGTCGTGGTGGGCTGTCGTTGCCGGTTCTTCTAGGTGAGGTGAAACTTTACTGGCGAGTTGGCGAAGCAGAGCGTGGGTGTGGCGCATTTGAGCAGCCGACTTCCTGGTTGCTTCTGCTGCGGTAGCATCAGCGATGGCATCTGTAAGACTGATGTCACCTTTCGCCATCAGCTTACTCTGTAAGCCTGGTGCATCTAGTCCCAGAACTATTCTGTCTCTCAGGGCTTCTTCAAGGTTGGCAAACCCACATAGGCCTCCTAGATTCCGGAGATTCGCTATGAAATCAGCAACACTTTCGCCCTTCCGCTGATCTCTCTGGTAAAATTCATGCCTTCTCACGAGCGTTGGTACGGTCGGTGCATAGTGGGCCCTTAGCAGGGGTTCGAGGACATCCCAGTCCATGGACTTCACTTCTGCTGGTTTTGCTAGTGCTTCGGCCATCTTGAATACGGTTGGCTTACAATGAGTTAGGAATACCACCCATTTCTTTCCGGTAGTGGCATCCTTCAAATTGTTGGTCTCCAGAAACATCTGGAAGCGATCCATATATGAGTCCCAGTCTTCTTGTGCCGGGTTGAATGGAGCGGGTGGTATGACGCCGGACATGGTTCCGCCATTGGTGCGTTTCAGCCACGTGCTCTGTTATAGCTTTTTGTAGTGTTCAGTCAGCTGTGACATCTCCACATCCCAATTTCGTCGCCAGTGTTAAGTTCGGTGTGTGGCGCAAGAAGCAGAGACGAGTCGACGAACAGTGAACTTCAACTCTTTATTTAACATGGTGCAACAGCTCTCTTAATGGCCACAACAGCCCCTTTATATAGGCAAGCTCTTGTGTATTTTAGCCAATGAAAACACAGGAATGTTAGCTCTTTTAACCAATGAGAAGGGCTCATTAATAGCCAATCAGATTCTCCTGAACGTACCAATCTGATATCGCTATTATCGGCCAATCAGAAGTGCAGGGCTAGAACCCTGCACTTTGCTTTCAGGTTTCAACAAGCTTTATTCAAACACTTTTATTAATTCACAACAGATAGTACATAATAATAGTGCATAATCATTTAAATGGATTATCATAGTATTTTATGTAGATTGGTTTTTAATCTGCCTTTATTGGATTGGTTTTTTTCACCAGTTGTGTACTACCCAGGATCGCTTTGATAAGGTGTGTGGTCTGAGTGAGTGAGTGAATGAATGAATGAATAAATGAATGAATGAATAAAAAATAAATAAATATTTTCTGTGATCCTGTCAAGCATTAAGGGAATTTTACCAATATCATATCTATTATTAGGCATATTGCCAAAGAGTATAAATGAAAGCATTACAACTTATTATGCAATATGCTGACAGCAGCAAGAATCAACATTAGAAAAGAAAGACCTTGCCGACAACCTAAGTCTAGGAGACCAAAGTTTTTCCAACTGGAAAAACTGACTATATATATTTACAAAAGTTTAATTAAATTTCAGCAAAAATGGTTTCTCTGAATACTATACAATATATTACACAACAAGATAAAACATTAAAATATGCTCCTTTAAGAGAAACTAAAATTGTTTAATGACACTTATTTGTTCATATTTTCATTTCAATCTTTGCTCTAGTATAAATTTTGTTTTAGGTTGTTTATACATATTTCTTTCGTGTTTCAATATTTTTGCTTTTGTTGTTGTTGTTCACTTTACCTAATTAGTGAAAAATAAAACCTTGGGCAAAGGACAGCATTTCATTAGCATCAAATGCAATGTGCAATCATCACAACAATCCTGCATAGTAAGGCAACATTATTATCACCTCTGTTCTAACGATGGACTAATGTTGCAGCTTCCCTATCTAGGTTCACTTTGGTAACTGCAGCAGCATTTAATCTGGGACTTCAAAACCTTATAAAAATGCTTCGCATACACGTGCAAGTGCACACCAACAATGAATTGGGCTGATTTATTTTTATTTATTTGATTTGTCAATCACTTACAAGGTAATAGATATAAGTAAGAATACAGGAAATAGGTACGAATAAATGGGGACAATATGACAGTGACGGTAGGCACAATGGTGCACTTTTGCACGCCCCTCACAGACCTCTTAGGAATGGGATTCAATTAGGGAAAAAAAAAAAGTAAAAGGGCTAGGAACTTGATATTTTAGCTGTGCCACCCATTCCAAACAGCTGCCAGTTTTGTTCCCCGAGTACAAAAAGGATTTTTGCCTCGCTGCTTGTTCTTCCCTCTCATCATTTATTTTCATGATAGGACAAGTCAGAAAGAAAAACAAAGCAAGCCCTGTGATGGTGTGTGTGAGAAAGCAGCCTTTAGAAGCCCTGGAAAGCAACAAGAGAAGAGCAAAAGGTCTCTTCTTGGGGGTGGGATTCCAAGAGGGGGAGGGGTATAAGTTGAGACTTCTTCCTATGGGACTCCCCCCTTCCTCCGCAGCTCCAGAGAAAAATTGTCTAGGACATTGTTTCTCAACCTCTAGCATTGCTGACTGGAGAATACTGGAAGTTGCAATCGACACATCTTAAAGTTGGCAAAAGTTGAAAAACGCAGATCTAGGAGCTGAGCTGAACCCAGTACAGGCATACCTTGACGTACAGCCATTTGTTTAGTGACAAGCACTGAAAAAGCAACTTACAATTAGTCCTCACCCTTACAACTGTTGCAGTGTCCGTTCCCCCCCTCCCCACCCATCAAAATTTGGGCACCCTGTAACCTGTTGGAAGAAAAGTCCATCTGGTTCAGTTCCAAGCTGGGGCAAAGATTCTGGAAACAACATGGAGGCTGACTGGAAAGTTGGTTTATTGATGAAGCAGAACCACACAAAGGCAATATGCAATTCTGGGTCAGCTGAACAACTAGCCATTTTATACAAGTCCTGAAATACTGCTGGGGAGGTGGAGGTTGGGCAACAAAGGGGCTTGTGTTCTGAAAGGGTGTTGGGAAATTCCTATTGTGGCTAGTGGCTTTCGTCCCCTGCTGGATCTTGGGTGAGGGGCTGTTTTCTAATCCTACCATTCTGCCTTTGTTAACTATCAAACTTTGCTACAAGGAGTTTTGAAATATCCTGTCTTGAATGGGCTTCTGCTGGCAATATTTGCTTTGTTCATGAATAGAACCATCTAGATCAGGGGTGGGCAAACTACGGCCCACGGGCCATATCCAGCCCGTTGGTCTTTTTAATCCGGCCCGCCGAAGATTGGTACAGAATGAAGGTTTGATGTAAATGATTGAATGATTGCATTCATTTGATTTTGACTTGTAATGACAGGCATTTCGACATCAGGTGGCGGCCCGTCTGTCAAATTTTAAAAGTCAATGAGGCCCCCAAGCCAAAAAGTTTGCCCACTCTAGATAATTGTCTTCCTCTTTCAATAAGCTCTTTATCTATTAAGTGCTGGCATCTGCTGTAGTATAGTAAGAAAGATTGGGTCTGCTTTCTGCCTTGAAGAGAATGTTCCTCCATTTCTTCCTTTGGAGAAATATAATATTCTGCCTTTTTAAATATTTCCCAAAATATTTCATTCTTCTGGGATGGGGGTAGGCTTCCCACAAACCCATATGTATTTTTTTTTTATCAGTTGCAAAGTTCCAGTGTGATCGCCAGTGATGTGATTGCCATTTGTACCTTCCCCAGCTGCTCTCCAATGAGCAAAGTCAATGAGAGAAGCCAAATTTTCTTAATGACCACATGATTCACTTAAGAATGATTAAGAACCATAGCAAAAAAAAATTGCATAAAATTGGGTGTGGCTCACTGAACAGCATCACCTCGCTTAGCAGAGGAAGTTCTGTTCCCCAACTATGATTGTAATTCAGGAACGACTTGTACATTTAGAAGTCCATCTGTTCATGTTTGCTAAAAGCCTTTCAGAGACATTCAAGGCGGTGCCAATCCTGAAATAATGGTGGCCTTGAATGGGGCAAGGATTGGGTTATATAACCCAATCATGAGGTAATACTTCTATCGAGGGGAGGGACTGTCCATCACTGAGTGATGGACATCTCTGATGACAGGTGTTTTCAAATTCTGCTTTGTATAATTTGTATTGTGTTGCCACAGCTAACGTTTCAAGTAGCACCCAAACAATTACTTGCACTCATACCTTTATTAACCCTTTTTTTGACCTAGGCACCCAAAAAGCCATAGCCAGTTAAAAAAAAATCTGCCAACCAATACAAAGAAAACATTAAAAAATAATCCCAGCAAAAACAATATGTCAAACCAAAATGCACTAAAATAATAAAAGAAACCAAAAGACATTCTTTGTCAACCTTACATTTCTTTGAATCTATATATACAAAAGTGAAATACCACTCACGTATCATCACAACATCTCCAGAACCGTAAAGCCTACAAACTTGAAATTTGGCATGTATTTTCCTCTTGGCTTCTAATTGCTCACTAATAAAGGATTTATTGAAATGAACATCAGAGCATTAGTATTTTGTATATTATTATTAACATGCTCTGATGCGAAGGAGTTCTACTCCCCCTCCCCACCTGAAAAGAAACCTATTCCAAATGCAAAACACAAGCAGTGGAGAGGAGTTGCAGTTTCATTTTTAGTTTCACAGCACCAAACAGCTTTAGTGCTGTGAGTTGAGCTAAGGCACACCCACGCTCCTTGCTATCTCTTTCTTGCTCACACAGCAAATACTGTTTCAGTTTCCAAACAGCCCTCAGCTCTCCCACACACTGACAGGATGCTAGCCAGATGAATACCGATGGATGCTGGTTGCCAAGAGGCAGAGTTTCCCCTCCTTTATTTTCCTCCCCAAACACTAAGCCTGACCACATAGTTACGTAGCAAAGAATGGGCATTGAGCTAGTCCTATATAACCATGAATAATTAGTCTTTCCCAACCCATCTCACCTTTGCAGGGTTGTTATTGTGGGGAAAGTAGGAGAAGGAAGGAATGGTACATATGTTTGCTACTTTATGTTATTTATAAAAGTAGGCAAGATTTTTTTTAAAAACCCAAAGGAATGAAGAACAAATTGCTCTTGCAATTAAAGAAGGACTCTGCCAAACAGTTTCTCTCTTCTGCAAGAGTATATGAGGAAAGGAAGTAGTCATTTTTTAAGGCTGTACTTGAAGTTAAACAAACTACAAAGACCTTAAGTCAACATGGTGAAAAACAGAACTAGAATTGCCTAAAATGTACAGGTTGCTCCCAACTTAAAAGCATTCATGACTGTTTGAAGTTGTGATAGTGTTGAAAACAGTGACTTATAACAGCTCCTTGTATTTATAGTCATTCACTTAACCATCATGGGGGAAAAAAGCTGTAAAACAAAGTGTGTCTCACTTAACAACTGCTTTGTTGAGCAACAGAAATTCTTACAATTATGTTTGTAAGTTGAAGACCACTTGTATAAAAATAGATATTGCAGTGATCCCTCTTAAGGGTTGGTCGTCTCAATCCAGTCAACGTGTAGGATCCTAAGGAGAATCTTGAACAGTATTTCTCAATCTTAGAAATTTTAAGATCTGTGGACTTCAACTCTTAGAATTCCTCAGCTGGATTTCTGGGAATCTAAATCCATACATCTTAAATTTGCAAAAATTGAAAAACATTCGTCTTGAAAATACCCCTCAACACTTCTTACTCAGGCAATATATTTTCTGCAAATTTCTTCAATTTGAGCAGAAAGGCGAGCAAATGTAGTCCCAAACCTCTTCATTGTAATAAGAGCAAGTAAAATATTTCAGATATAAAAAGTTAAAGCATGTACGTGCTAGTCGTTTCTGGCTCTAGGGGGCGGTGCTTATCTCCGTTACAAAGCCAAAGAGCCAGTGTTGTCCAAAGACATTTCCATGGTCATGTGGCTGGCATGACTAAACGCTAAAGGCGCATGGAATGCTGTTACCTTCCTACCAAAATCCCTATTTTTCTATTATTTGCATTTTTACATGATTTCGAACTACTAGGTTGACAGAAGCTGGGACAAGGAATGGGAGCTCATTCCATTAAGCGATATTAGGGATTCGAACTGCTGAGTTGCCGACATTTCAGACATAAATGTTCATATATAGAAATATTATGACAATGTATATGGATTAGCAGATGGTCCTCTTCTCCCTGTCTGCAGTACCCAAATAATAATCAAGTATTCTGAGGTCATTGAACATTACTGGCAAACAGTTAGCTCTGTGCATTTGATTTTGACGGAGAGATTATAAGTATCATAAGCTAAGATTTTTTATTCCAGGCCCTGCGGGTACCAGAAATCATTTTAAGTAGGGGGGATGTGGGTGATTGTTGTTTACGTGCAAATTCAAAGTTTGAGCTTTTAGCAACATCAGATCATTTTGAGTAAATAAAAGTTTTCAGTGTTTGGCTGAGCTGAGGAACAATTAATCAGTAACACAGATTTCCCCAAGATGGCTGCTTTCCAGTTTTATGGGAACAATAAAGCTCAGAATTGAAATTTAAAGTTGTAGTGTTGTGTCCGCGAAATGATGCCAGGAGTCGGTGACTTCAAATCATGCTCCTTTATTTAAAGTTGGAACTGAACTGAGGCAAAGGAAAAAGCTTGCGGCTTTTATTCCTTTTGCCGCGGCGGCCGCGGCCAATGGCACCGCTTTGAATCTCCCGTGATTCGAATGGACCAATCGCGGGAGATTCTTAGCGAGCCAATCGGCGTGGCTCGCCTGACCAATCAGAGTGCCCCGCGCTTTGGCCAATCAAAGCGCAGGGATCTCAAGAATGCTAATTAGGGACAGAACACCCCTCCCCTCTTGGTTCAGTCCTTACGTCGCGTAGTCACGTAGGTAGGCGGGGCTCTGTCTGAGCCTACTGGACCTGCGCAGCTCAGTCGTAGGTTGGATCCCGGCCGGTTCGGTCAGGATCTCTGCTGCTCCTGATGCCATCGTGGGAACCGGCTGGTTGGTCGGGCCGGGCCGCTCTCCGTAGCTCCCTCCTGGGCCTCCTGGGTTGGTTGAGCTGCGGGTTTCGCCGCTCCCGCTCGGTCTTTCCGGGTCGGTCGAGCTGGCTTGGCTGTCTCTTCCTGGCGAAAGGTCGTGATGGCTGCTTTCCGGTAAGTATGGCTGGTTTATTCTTCTTTGGTTTTGGTTCCCTGGGTATTCCCTCCCCCCTTGGTTTGTGTTGTGGGGGTTGGTTTCGCCTGTTTGTGCGTCGGTGGTCTCTTGGTTGGCAGTCCTCGACCTTAATTGGTCGATGTGGTGTTTCCACACTCGTCCGTCTGCTGTTTGTAGCCGGTACGAGTGTGGGCCTGTTATTTGTGTGATGACGGCCAGTATCCATAGTGGGTCTCCCGTCAGGTTTCTTGCGTATTCGGGGTCGCCGGGTGCGAAAGTTCGGTGTTTGCTGTTTGAGTCTGGGGGCTTCTCCGGGTTGTACGTGGGGTGTAACCTGTCGAGTGGGGACCTTAGTTTCCTGCCCATTAATAGTTCGGCTGGGCTCTTATTCGTTGTGGTATTTGGGGTTATGTGTTGGGTGAAGAGTAGTTTGTTTATTTTCTCCTGGATCTCCCCGTGGTCTATTTTCCGGATGTTCTTCTTAGTGAATTGGACCATCCGTTCCGCCCTACCGTTCGCCGCCGGGTGCGCCAGTGCTGTCAGCGCGTGTCAGATGCCCCTTTCCGCTAGGAATTTTTCGAATTCCAGCGAGGTGAATTGGGGCCCGTTGTCGGAAACAACGACGTCTGGGAGGCCGTGTGTTGCAAAGAGTTTGCAGAGTTCCTTGATCATGGCCTCCGTGGTTGTTGTCTTCATGTTGCTTACCTCCAGCCAGTTGGAGTAAGCGTCTACTGTTATAAGGAAGGTGTGTCCTTTTGTGGGCCCGGCGAAGTCTATGTGAATCCTAGACCAAGGTCCCCTTGGGGTTTCCCACTCTAGGACGGGTGCTGTGGGTGGGCTTGGCCTAGTTTCCTGGCATCGTTGGCACCTTGCTACCCAGGTCTCAATTTGTTTGTCCATCCCTGGCCACCAAGCGTAACTTCTGGCCAGGGCTTTAGTCCTAATGATGCCAGGGTGCCCCTCGTGTAGCAGTTCCAGAACCTTCCCTTGTAGCTTTTCTGGAATGACCACCCTATCCCCCCATAGTATGCACTTTTTTAATAACGAGAGTTCCGTTTGGCGGTTTCGGAATGTTTTGATGGACTCGTCGTTGTCCCTTTCCAGCCACCCTTTCTCTACCCAATGCAACACCCGCGCCAGACGTTTGTCTTTATTAGTCTCTCAGGCAATGTCTGACGCGGTTATGGGCAGGTTGGGTAGAGTCTCTATGCTGAGGGTGGTCGTCGTGGGTGCTGGGTCGGTGTCAGGTTCCAGTAGCGGCGAGCGGCTTAAAGCGTCTGCATGGGAGATCGTCTTACCCGGTCTGTGTATGAGTCCGTAGTTGTAGGCTGCCAGGAACTCGGACCACCTTGTCATTCGGGGAGAAAGAATGTTCGGGGTGGCCCGGTTCCTGCAAGGATTCCCAGCAGCGGCTTGTGGTCTGTTATGATTGTGAATGTCCGGCCGTAGAGATACTCGTGGAATCTTTTTACGGTGGCAACGATAGTCAGAGCCTCTTTGTCCAGCTGGCTATAGTTCCGCTCCGGTTTGGTGAGGGCCCTTGAAAAGAACGCGATGGGCGCTTCTTTTCCGTCGGGGAGGGTATGGCTGAGGACAGCGCCGATGAAGGGTGATGCGTCGCATGTAACGGCCAGAGGTAGGGTCTCGTTATACTGTATAAGGACGGCGCCCGAAGTGAGGAGGTCCTTTGTTCTTTGGAAGGCGGCTTGCTCGCGTTTCCCCCAAGTCCAGGTTGCCGCCTTGTCCAGGAGCCTATGCAAGGGCTCCGCCACCGTCGCCTTTTGGGGCAGGAAAACATTGTAAAAGTTAAGTAGCCCCAGGAATGCCTGTAGTTCCGTCTTTGACTTGGGTGTGGGGGCTTCTTTGATGACCTTGATTTTTTGGTTTGTGGGGTGAATGCCGTGACGGTCTAGGAGGTATCCTAGGAATTCTACCCATTCCATGTACAGTTGGCATTTCTCCCTCTTGACTTTGAGCCCGGTCTCTTTAAATTTGGTTAGGACCTCCCTTAGGCGACCCTCTAGTTCGGCTTGGTTGGTTGCCAACATTAGGAAGTCGTCAAAGTAAGGTAACACCCCCTTGATGCCTTGCAGTAGTCTTTCCATTAGGCTTTGGAATATTCCTGGTGCCACGCTGACTCCGAATTGGAGTCGGTTGCATTTGAATGCCCCCCGGTGGGTGACTATGGTTTGCGCTTCTGCCGTTTGCTCGTCGACTGGCAACTGTTGGTATGCCTGGGCGAGGTCGAGTTTGGCGAAAACCTTGCCCCCTCCCAGTGAGTGCAGTAGGTGTTGCACTACTGGGATGGGGTAGGCGCTTTGTTGTAGCGTGCCATTTAGGGTGGCCTTATAGTCCCCACAGATCCTCACCGACCCATCGGGCTTGATCGGGGTGACTATGGGGGTCTCCCACCGGGCGTGGTCTATTGGCTGTAGGACCCCTTGCTTGACGAGCTTGTCAATTTGCTCGTCTATCTTGGGTTTAAGTGCGAATGGCACCCACCTTGGTTTCAGGCGTTTTGGGGGGACGTTTGGGTCTAGGTTGAATGATATAAGGGGCCCTCGGTACTTGCCTAGGTTTCCGTCGAAGACCTCTTGGAATTCCCGGGCCAGTTGCTGCTCCCAGCTGTCGTCGGTGACGTGGTCGACTCCCGTGACTGCGATGCCGAGCGGGGCGAACCATTGCAGTCCCAGTAGGCTTGGGCGGTCGCAGTCGACGATTGTCAGGGGAAGCCTTTCGGTGTGCCCTTTATATGTGATGTTGAAGTGTTTGGTTCCGACTACCGGGATGCGGTTTCCCTGGTAGTCCTTTAGAATGAGTCTCTGGCTGTCTAGGTTCCTCCTTTGGAGGGTAGGCACCAAGCGCTTTATTTCATGCCATGCTATCATGGAGAGGTAGGACCCGGAGTCCACCTCCATTTTGCATGGCTGGCCCTCGATGCCTACCTCCACGTGGACTTTCCGGGCGTCATTGGTTATGGCGTGGCCGATGGTGACCGTCTGATGGGTCTCCTCTCGCCGGTTATCGCCGCCTCGCAGGGATCGTCTGTTCCGGTCCCTTCTGTTGTCCGAGGGGCGATCTCTGGTCCGGGGTGGTGTGCTCTCTCTCCTCCGGTCACTCTGGTCCCATCGTGCCGGGCTGCGGTTCTTTTTTAGGCGGCAGGCACGGGCGATGTGTCCCTTCTTGTCGCAATGCCTTGGCCATCTTGAATACCTCGGTCCCGCAGTGGGTCAGGAAGACAGCGTGCTTCATGGGGCCGGTGGCGTCCTTCAGGTCGCTGCACTCGAGGAACATGCGGAATCGGTCGGAGTACGATTCCCAGTCCTCGGTGGCGGGGTTGAAGGGTGCGGGGGGTGCAATTTTTGCCATCGTGGTGGTTCGTCTGGCTTCCGTCGGACACGTGGTTCGGTTCAGGGTCTGGATCCCACCTTCGTCGCCAGTGTTGTGTCCACGAAATGATGCCAGGAGTCGGTGATTTTAAATCATGCTCCTTTATTTAAAGTTGGAACCGAACTGGGGCAAAGAAAAAGCTCGCGGCTTTTATTCCTTTAGCCGCGGCGGCCGCGGCCAATGGCACCGCTTTGAATCTCCCGCGATTCGAATGGACCAATCGTGGGAGATTCTTAGCAAGCCAATCGGCGCGGCTCGCCTGACCAATCAGAGTGCCCCGCGCTTTGGCCAATCAAAGCGCGGGGATCTCAAGAATGCTAATTAGGGACAGAACAGTAGAACCCACATTTAGAATCAGGGGTGCTTGCCTGGGAGGGAAGTCATAATACTAAAAATAGTGGCTGCAATTGTGCAGTTGTGGCTATCGTCTTGACTTCAGTTGAGGGGTGCAATGTTGGGAACAGATGCTATGACGGATTTCGGTTTTGGGCGATGCTTTAAAAATATGACTCATTCAGAAATCTGCCACACTGAAGTGCATACTAGCTATCTTTTGTGAGGATGTACACAGTGAGTAAATCATTGAAAGATCATTCATATGCTTCTCCTTCTAAGAAGAGGAGATTCTATGAATCAAGCATGCCAATTTTATTTTGCATTTTTTTAAAAAATTGCAACCTTTGTATTTTAGGGATAATTTATTTTATCGTTCATATTGGTTTTGAATGCTATTTTCTTCTGTTAGAAATAGCTTGAGGGTCCTTCCAGAAGATAAAATAGTACGGGCATTAAATAAAAGCTATTCATGACAAATAGAAGAAGGACTATTTACTCCTGCCTCTTTTGCAAAACCAGATCTCCAGTCCAGAAAATATATGAAACATATCCTTTTTGCCTTATTAAACGTTTTGTGGCAACAAATTCGAGAATCCAGTAAGCCAAAGGGCCCAGCTATTATTGCAGGATATTCTTCCAGCAGACAGGAAGAAAGAAAAGGGAGCAACCTATATGGAAGATTTCTATTATACTTCAAATCCTCTAGCCTGTTTCTTTCTGAGAACAATTCGAACGGGTGGCATTTAATTGCAAGCTTACATTCTTGGAGAACGATTGATGTTTAAAAGCTCCATTGTAAGAGAGACCCCAGTCCTATAGTCCTCTTGCTCATTGGTCATTCTTCAGAGTTATGCTTGCTCCTTGTTCCTGCTGAATATAACTCCCAGTGTTGACTGCTGTTACTAATAACAAATATCCTCTGTTGCTTTTCAGGCATGGGTCTTCAGTCAGGCATTCTGGCTGTTCAATTAAGCAGCCAGCAACAGGAAATGTCTGCAAGTATATTGGCTTGTGTGTGGACCCCCTGATCCTCTGTCCACATGATACCCCACCCATCCCAAGGGAGCTGGTCATTCAATATATGGCAGGTGTTCTCTGGCACTGGAGTCTAAGCCAAGGCTGGCCAAAGAACAAAGTAACCTGTCACTGGCCATTATATAAATGTTCCCTTGGGAAATTAAATGCAGTGTTTTAGTATTGTTGGTGTATGATGGGCTAATCACAGAGGAAAATATTTTTCCATAAAGGAATGGTGTTGGCAACTTGTGAACCCTTATCACTTGGGTTGAATGAGCCTAACTGCAGAAGCTTCTCCCACATTCCAGGAGATGGAAGGAGGGGTTGCATCAGAAGTGGTATTCAGCAGCTTCTGACCAGTTCTGGAGAACCTAGTGGAAATTTTGAGTAGTTTGGAGAACTGGCAAATCCCACCTCTAACTGGCCCTGCCCCCATCTATTCTCTGCCTCCCGAGTCCTAGCTGATTGGCTGGGTCTTCTTTGGTTGCCCTGCACAGGAGAACGGAAAGTAGGTTAGTGGGGTGGGGAGGGAATGGGGATTTTACAGTATCCTTCCCCTGCCATGCCTACCAAGCCCACCAAGGTTATAGTTAAAACTCTTGGAGAGCAGATTATTAATAATTCCACTAATCTATATTAATTTTAATAATTCCTGATGGTTGTACATGCAGACTGAGATTAAGAGTTTTGATCCAAAAGATCTGGAGAGCACTTTGTTTGCAAAAGCTGGGATAAACAAGGAAAGGCAAAATCATCCTTAAGATTTCATTTCAGCAAACAATTTCTCATTCAGGATTAGCTTTTTTGAAGGCCCATTATAAGGAGGAACATAATGGCTGCGTGATCCGCGCAAAAGCTGAGCCAAGATATTTTAATCATGGCTTGTTTAACAAGCCATACCACTGATTGTACATAACACACTCATTGTATATGTTCACGTACCTATACCAACAAATGAAGTGGTTTAGAAATATACCCAAAGAGTTGGAGAGTATGTGTAGAGTATGTGTATTGCAAGGAGAACTATGGCACCATGCTCAATGAAGGAACATGCTCAGAGTAACATGAGCATAGCTCCTCCCGCTGGTCTGTGATCTATATTAATCATATAGGCCAAGCTTCTCCAGTCCAGGATCCATCTGATTCCTGTGAAGACTTATGTGTTGGAAACTAAGAGATAGTTCTAATGCAGTTAGGGAACACCTAGTTGTGGAAGGCTGGACATCATTGCTAAAATTAAACCAGTCATTGCCAGTCCTTAAGTTGGTCACTTACCAAATAAAACAATAAACAGTACACAGACACACTCCATTTGGCACCAAGTTAGACACAACAGAAACATGATAGAAATCAGCAGTAGAAAAAGGCGATTTATTGCTAAGGGGTTTGTTACCTAGTCAAAGCTAGGTAGTTGAAGCATTGTGAAAAGGTCCAAAGAAATGATGTGCTCAGAATATAAAACCTTTTATTTTTAAATCACAAAGTCAAGTCCTGTTTTGAATTTTTCTTTACTAAAACAAACAAACAAAAAACAACCCCTCATCCTCGAGCAGTATTATTTCTTTAAAAATAGTATGAATATAAGAGAAAATGAGAAACAAGGGGATATTCTGGAAAGTTTTCAGGAGTGTCACCATGGAGCAATTTAATAGATCCCAAAACTTCTGAATAGAAATTTGCCTCTAAGCCAGAGATGTCAATATCTTTGCAAACATCCCAAGCATTTGTTCCCCTTTTCACAGCCTCCTATTGCTCAGACTGAGGCAGACACGAATGTTCTTTTATTGCTTAAGCAAAGCCATATGAGGGAATATTGAAACAAGTACAGTAGGACCCAGAAACTCAACCCAAAGATGGAAGTGAAAAATGGCTCTGGAGTTAAAAAGAAAATGGTGAGGATCAGACAGGATTCCTAGGCTGACCAATTTTTTTCTTTTTTTTCCTTTTTAATATTGTGAGGGTTTTTTTTTTTTAATGCCCTGGAAAAATTGTTCTTGTGGACTCTAAGGGAGCAGTGGAAATGTGTCATTGTCTCTTTTTCTTCAGGCAAAGACTGAACAACCTTTCACAACAAATCCCATAAAAGGTTTATCACTTCAAGCACTCTCTCTGTAGTTACATGCTGTTGAAGTCCTTTCTCTACAGACTAGGGTTTTTGTGTAAATGTGACATATATGCAGTTTTTAATTCATGCAGCTTTCTTCAGAATCCTTCAGGTGCATTTGATTACAACTTCCACCATCATCTTTTAGTCAAGTTAATCCAGTTTCTTATCATATATATTACATCAATTTCTACTATGAAACACACACACACAGACACACAGACACACACATGGATACTGAAGTACTTTTTTTGCTGATAGAGGAATAAATCTTTCTATATAATCTAATTTTTAAAAATAGGTGTGGAACATTGTGTATTGAGAATAAGCAGACAAAAGTTGGCTTTAAAATAAAGCTGAAGAATGTGGAATGTATTTATATTAATTTTTGTTCTCTGCAACATGTGCTTCTAATTTCAATTCAACATGCATTTAGATGTTTGTGGTTCACAAACAACCATGTGACTGGTTATTTTCTGAACCTTATTAGCAAGTACAAGTTATCATCATCATCATTAAATTTATTTGCCACCCATCTCACAGTTTGAAGTGACTCTGAGCAAGTTCAACAAAGGTAATCAAGGATCTTTAGTATTTGCCATCTAATGGATTTCTCTCATTCACCAATTCCAAATAATTAGCAGTAATTGGTAAAAGTAGCCCAATACCATTTCATCGGCATTCAAGTAGATTTTTTGTAGTAATAAGCTAATTCATAGGACTGATATTTTTTCTCTGAAATGAGAACTTAAATTCTCATTTAAGGGTTTAAATTACCCTGGAATGCATTTTTCCCTTGAAAGTCCTTGCATTTAATCCCTAGCTAGATGTTAAAGATATTTTACACACACCTTATAACTATTAGATATTTACAATACTTAGAGCCTACCAGTCTTGAATAGAATAGAATAGAATTCTTTATTGGTCAAGTGTGATTGGACACACAAGGAATTTGTCTTGGTTCATATGCTTTCAGTAAAATAAAAGATACTTCATCAAGAATCATAAGGTACAACACTTAATAGTAGTCATAGGGTACAATAAGCAATCAAATCATACTAGAGAACAGTCAATAAAAATTGTAAGGATACAATACAGTCATAAGTGGGAGGAAATGGGTGAAAGAAGGGATGAGAAGATTAATAGTAATAGTAATGCAGACTTAGTAAATAGTTGGACAATATTGAGGGAATTATTTGTTTAGCAGAGTGATGGCGTTCAGGAAAAAATTGTCCTTGTGTTTAGTTGTTCTGGTGTGCAGTACTCTATAGCATCATTTTGAGGGTAGGAGTTGAAACAGCTTATGTCCGGCATGTGAAGGATCTGTAAATATTTTTACAGCCCTCTTTTTGATTCATAAAGTATACAGGTCCTCAATGATTAAATTTCATTAAAAGAGCATTTAATTATCTGTAGTTAAGTCTCAAGGAAATAAATAATAAAATCAGAGTTGTCATCCTATCTGGTGATCATGTGTTAGGAAGAGCCGCCGAAGAAAGATGACGAGAATACTATTGATGAGGTAAGAATCCTTAAATCTAATCTTGGCAAAAGATGGAGAATGGCAGAAAAACAACTATATATGATCTTTTATTTATTTATTTTTATCAATTGCTTACAAGATAATAGGTATAAGTAAAAACATAGTTATGAATACATGGATACATATAAGAAAAATAAAAAAATAAAAGATACAATAGGACAGGGACAGTAGGCACATTGGTGCGCTTATGCATGCCCCCTACAGACCTCTTAGGAAAGGGGTGAGGTCAATAGTAGACAGTCTAAGGTTAAAGTTTTGGGGGTTTGGGGAAGAAACCACAGAGTCAGGTACAGTATTCCAGACAGACATTGACCACTCTGTTGCTGAAGCTGTATTTCCTGCAATCAAGTTTGATGCGATTAATTTTGAGTACTCGATGTGTAGTCTTTAATGGGTCTAAGTCTACATGGAGGGAAGTAAGCAGTGGGGTGCCACAAGATTCCGTCTTAGGCCAAGTACTCTTCAATATCTTCATTGATGACTTAGATGAGGGAATAGAAGGGGAACTTACCAAATTTGCAGATGATACTAAGCTTGCAGGAATAGCTAACATCCAAGAAGATAGGCTCAAGATCCAGATGGATCTTGACAGACTAGAACACTGGGCCATATCTAACAAAATGAAGTTCAATGTAGAGAAAAGTAAAGTTCTACACTTAGGCAAGAAAAACCAAAAGTACACATACAGACTGAGTGAAACCAGGCTCAATAGCAGTAATTGTGAGAGGGATCTTGGAGTCTTAGTGGACAACCAGTTAAATATGAGTCAGCAGTGTGTAGCAGCAGCCAAAATAGCTAAGTTGTATTAACAGAGGGATACAGTCAAAATCAAGGGAAGTACCAATACCACTCTATAAAGCCTTAGTAAGACCATACCTAGAGTACTGCATCCAGTGTTGGTCACCACATTATAAAAAAGATGTTGAGACTCTAGAAAAAGTACAGAGAAGAGCAACCAGGATGATTAGGGGACTGGAGGCTAAAACATAAAACGAACGGTTGCAGGAACTGGGCTTGGCTAGTCTAGTGAAGAGAAGGACTAGGGGAGACATGATAGCAGTCTTCCAATATTTGAGGGGTGCCACAGGGAGGAAGGGGTCAAACTATTTTCTAAAGCACCTGTAGGCTAGACAAGGAATAATGGATAGAAACTGAACAAGGAGAGATTTAACCTGGAAATAAGGAGAAACTTTCTGACAGTGAGAACAATCAACCAATGGAACAATTTGTCCTCGGAAGTTGTGGGAACACCATCACTTGAAACTTTCTAGGAGAGATTGGACTGCCATTTGTCAGAAATGGTGTAGGGTCTCCCGCTTGGGTGGGAGGTTGGACTAGATGACCTACAAGGTCCCTTCCAACTCTGATTATCTGTTATCTGTTATCTGTTACCTGTTACCTGCCAGCTTAGTATCATCTGCAAATTTGGTAAGTTCCCCTTCTATTCCCTCATCTAAGTCGTTAATGAAGATATTGAAGAGTACTGGGCCTAAGACAGGACTTTTTCCTTGGGCCTGTTTCAATGGTTTCAAGGTAGGGGTTCCTAACCCCCGATCAGTGGACTGGTACTGGCCTGTGGCATGCCAGAAGCTGGGTTGCATAAACAAGTGAAGTCCCACCTGCAAATTACAGGCAGTACTTGAAACCATGCCCCGCTTCCAATTTGCGGAAAAACTTCTCCACAGAACCTGTGCCTGATGCCCAAACAGTTGGAAGCCACTGTTCTAACGGCTTCTTCAATGATGTTTCCCCCATTTTTGCTTGAGGAGAAGGTAATAATTACTCTTTGTTGGTTTGCTAAACCAACAGTGTGAACTTCATTAAAATGAGTGTGAGTCACATATCGTCTGCAATCCTGTAATGTCAACAATAACACAAAATATACATTACAATTATATAAAAGCAAGCTCCTCGTGATCTAGTCTTCAAACTGTAATATTGATAACATTTGCAGGCACCCAATTTTATAAAGAAGTTATACTCAGATCTGAGGTGGTATTCAGCAGATTCAGACTAATTCTGGAGAACCAGTAGCAGAAATTTTGAGTAGTTTGGAGAACTGGTAGATGCCACCTCTGACTGCCCCCCGCTTCCATCTATTCTCTGCCTCCTGAGTCCCAGCTGATCGGCTGGGTCTTCTTTGGTTGCCCTGCACAGGAGAACAGAACTGGAAAGCAGGTTAGTGGGGTGGGAATTTTACAGTATCCTTTCCCTGCCATAACCAAGCCACGCCCACAGAACTGGTAGTAAAAAATGTGAATATACTCAGATACTTGTTTGACAGAATACAATAAGCAGGGGTTGGTAGCAGAATTATTTTGTTAACTCACCTTTTCAAATTCTAAGAATAATTTCCCCTCCCACTAAATAAGGGAAATCTCTACCTATATGAAAGAAAGAGTCATCAGCTTTTTTTTATTCTTTTTGTTATGTATGTACCATAGTTAATAAAGTATGAGCTTGAGGTTAAGTGCAGGGTTCTGGCCCTGCACTTCTGATTGGCTGTTAGGTGGACAGATCGGATTGGCTAGTTCTTAGGAATCCAATTGGCCCTTAACAGAGGATTATTATTGGTTTAAAGTACTTGCGTTCATAGCTCGCTATTGGACAATTCTCACAAAGGTTGCCTATATAAGGCAGGGTTCACTGTTGTTGTTTTGAGAAGTCACTATGCTAATAAAGAGCTGAAAGTCACTATTCAGAGGCTGTCTCCATTTACTCCGACCCATGTCCAAGTACTTAACACTGGCGACGAGGGTAGGATTTGGAGATGTCTGAACCTAAGAAGTCAGGAAGCAAGACCGAGCACGTGGAAGACAATGCCAACAACGGAACCATGTCCAGCAGCATCATACCACCCACTCCGTTCAATCCAAACCAAGAGGATTGGGAATCCTACATGGATCGCTTCCAAATGTTTCTTGAGACGAATAATTTGAAGGATGCCACACCAGCAAAAAAGCGGGCACTGTTCCTGACGCACTGCGGCCTGGCTGTTTTTAAAATGGCAAAAGCACTCGCCAAACCTCGAGAAGTGAAAGCCATGAGCTGGGACGACCTCGAACCCATCCTGAGAGATCATTACGCGCCAACCATGCCTACACTCGTGAGACGCCACGAGTTTTATCAAAGGAACCAGCGAAAAGGAGAGAGCGTGGCCGATTTTGTGGCAGACATCCGAAATTTAGGAGGCCTCTGCGGGTTCGCCGATTTAGAAGAAGCACTGAGAGACCGAGTAATTCTGGGATTAGATGCGCTAGGTGTGCAGAGCAAGCTGATGGCAAAAGGCGACATCAGCCTTGCTGATGCCATCGGCGAAGCCATGGCTGCGGAGGCGACCAAAAAGTCGGCTGCACAATTACGGCGAAGCCGCACTTCGGCAACACAACCGACCGGCGAAATCTTACCCAACTCAGAAGGGCAGCTCATTACGATGCACCACGAGGACCTCTCTTCGTTATCAGACAGCGACGAAGAAGGGGTCCATCGAATGCGGTCCGACCGGGATCCTCGCCCTAAGCCCTTACGCCCTTGCGCTGGCTGTGGAGCAAACCATGCCAGGGCCGAATGCAAATTCCGCGACGCACTCTGCCATGAGTGCAGGAAATGAGGCCACATCAGCCGGGTCTGCCGCAGCTTACCAGGACCCAGCCAGGCCTCAAAAGGGGCCAATTATCACCAATCAACAGGAAACCGTCCTGTAAGGCGAGAACCAGTAAACCACTCCTACAGAAATCGTGCTTTGCAAAAAGAAGAGGCTCACCATACTATCACTATAGGTCACGCCTCAGTCATGGACACTAAGAAAATTTGATTCACGGTAGCCATCGAAAACCAGCCTTGCCACATGGAGGTCGACTCAGGATCGTCCCTCTCGATGGTGTCTTGGAAGACACTCAAGCAACTTATCCCCACAATCCAACGCCAAGACCTCCAATTTCAACGCCTCATCCTCATGGACTACCAAGGAAATCGAATCCCTGTGGTCGGGTCCTGCCGAGTCCGAGTCTCCTTCAAAAAACATACAGCGTACTTACCTCTAAGGATCATCAATAGAGATAGGTCTAGTCTATTAGGCCTCCAATGGTTCGCACCACTAGGCATCGAGGTGGCCGGCGTGAACCGAGTCGGTGGTTGTGAGTGGGAGGAAGACCTTGTTTCTGAGTTCAGCGACGTCTTCCCGGACCGTTTAGGCGAGTATAAGGGGACCCCAATCTCATTTAGTTTAGATCCAAAAGTAGCCCCAATTCGTTTGAAGCCCCGTCGAGTTCCATTTGCTCTTAAAGCTAAGTTCGATGAACAACTTGATAAGTTAATTGCTCAAGGGGTGTTGAAGCCCATCGATCACTCTCCATGGGAAACCCCTATTGTAACGCCCATTAAGCCAGATGGGTCAATCCGAATTTGTGGGGACTACCGGGCCACTTTAAACCACGCCCTACAGCAGAATGCGTATCCAGTTCCGGTGGTGCAGCACCTCCTCCACTCCTTGGGGGGCGGAAAGGTTTTCACTAAATTAGATTTAGCTCAAACTTATCAACAACTACCAGTGGATGAAAAGACGGCTCAGGCCCAAACAATTGTAACGCACAGAGGTGCTTTTAAATGTACTCGATTACAATTTGGGGTTAGTGTAGCCCCGGGGATATTCCAAAGCCTCATGGAAAGGTTGTTACAGGGAATCAAGGGGGTGGTTCCGTATTTTGATGACGTATTAATTGCAGCCCCTACCCAAAAAATTTTGCAGGATCGTTTGAAAAGTGTTCTTAAAAAATTCCAAGAGGCAGGACTTAAGATGAAAAAAAACAAATGTCACTTAGATACTGACAGTCTTGAGTTTCTAGGGTACAGGATTGATAGCCAGGGCATCCACCCTACCGAAAGTAAATTAAAGGCGATAAAAAATGCCCCCAGGCCACGTAACAAGACCGATCTCCAGGCATTCTTAGGCCTCATTAATTTTTATAATGTATTTTTACCGCATAAGGCGACTGTTGCTGAACCATTACACCGGTTATTAGATAAAAAAGCATTGTGGGTATGGGGTTACCGGGGAAGAACAAGCGTTCCGGAATGTTAAAAAATTGCTCACATCTGACTCTGTACTTATGCAGTATAACGAGACTTTACCATTAGTTATAACCTGCGATGCCTCGCCTTTCGGGGTGGGCGCCATTTTGAGTCATGTACTACCTAATGGGAACGAAGCCCCTGTTGCATACTTTTCGAAGACTCTTTCACATGCAGAGCGGAACTATGGACAAATTGATAAAGAAGCTCTCGCAATCGTTGCAGCTGTAAAGAAATTTCATGAATATGTGTATGGAAGGACATTCACCATTATAACTGACCACAAATCGTTGCTAGGGATAATAGCCGGGGACAAGCCAACCCCCTACATATTATCCCCTAGAATGACCCAATGGTCAGAATTCCTCGCTGCTTATAATTATCACCTTCAATATCGCCTGGGGAAAGCCATTCCCCAGGCGAAAGCCATTCCCCACACCGACGCATTAAGCCGAGCACCGCTTCCAGAGACTCTCGACGATCCGGCACCAACGGCAACCACGTTGCAGATCGAAACACTCAACTCGCTGCCTATGACTGCCCGAGACATCGTGAGAGAAAACAAATGAGACCACACCCTAGCTCGAGTCCTAGGCTGGGTAGAACGCGGATGGCCATTGGACCAAGTCCCAGATGACTTCGTGCCATTTAAAGCAACACAGACTGAACTTTTTTCGCAAAAAGGCTGTGTCATCTGGGGTGATAGAGTCGTTGTCCCAGAATGACTCCGGAAGACGCTACTACAAACCCTGCATGAGGGCCACCCCGGCATCGTGCGGATGAAAGCACTCGCACGAAGCTACGCATGGTGGCCAGGCATGGACCGGCAAATCGAGCAGTGGGTCAAAGCGTGTACCAGTTGCCAACAAACCAGCAACGCCCCACCAAAAGCCATGCCTACTGAATGGGAAACGCCACGTGGACCCTGGCCCAGAATCCACCTGGATTTCGCAGGGCCAACCAAAGGATATACCTTCCTGCTGACAGTCCACGCATATTCCAATTGGTTAGAAGTTCATCGTATGACGGCCACAACTTCTGAGGCAGTGATTAAGATCCTAAATAGACTCTTTGCAACCCACGGATTGCCTGACGTCCTGGTGTCCAATAACGGGCCACAGTTCATGGCATTGATATTCGAGCAGTACCTCGCTGACTGCGGCATCCGCCATGCGCTCACCTCGCCTGCGCAACCTGCGACCAATGGCCGAGCGGAACGCACGGTCCAATTTGTTAAAAAGACTTTGCAAAAAATGGACTATGACAATATCGATGACAAAGTCAACCAAATACTCTTTTTGCAATACATAACTGCACATAGCGTCACCGGCAGAACTCCCGCAGAACTACTGATGGGACGAAGAATCCGTTCCCACCTCGACCGGTTGCACCCTGCTTACGAACCGGAAAAGCCAATAGGATCCAGTGGCCGCTGTCGCACGTTCCAGGTAGGAGAACGTTTACGCACGGAACTTATCAGGCGACCCGTTATGGATAGAGGCAACGGTAGTACGAGTGACCGGCACCAAATCCTACGTTGTGAAATGCTGTGACAATAGACTGTGGAAACGGCATATCAACCAATTACGGGTCACGACTCATAACGGCCAGTCAACAACTCCCCCATGACCAAACCGAGGGGGTGGAGGTACAGAAGAAGATGACGTTCCAGGGAACCTGCTCGAAGAGAGCGACGAATCTAGTGAGACTCAAGAAATGGAGCAGGAAGGAGAATTGTTTGCACCACAAGAAATTGCATTTGAGCAAGAAGCAGAGACACTGCCAAACAACAATCTACCTCAACAGGATTGCAATCAATCAGTCCAATGAAAATCCGAAAGACTTAAAAGACAACCATCCATGAAGGGGTGTTATGTATGTACCATAGTTAATAAAATATGAGCTTGAGGTTCAGTGCAGGGTTCTGGCCCTGCACTTCTGATTGGCTGTTAGGCGGACAGATCGGATTGGCTAGTTATTAGGAATCTGATTGGCCCTTAACAAAGGATTATTATTGGTTCAAAGTACTTGCGTTCATAGCTCGCTATTGGACAATTCTCACAAAGATTGCCTGTATAAGGCAGGGTTCACTGTTGTTGTTTTGAGAAGTCACTAGGCTAATAAAGAGCTGAAAGTCACTATTCAGAGGCTGTCTCCATTTACTCCGACCCATGTCCAAGTACTTAACACTTTTAATATAATTTTATGTAGACTGTGAATGCATGCATGTGTATAGGGAGAGATTACTTGTGCCTCACACAGTACTGTGACCTCCTCCTGCAAAATGAAACAGTCAAAGTGTAGGAAAAATATCATCTATTGCTTGACATGTATGTGGACTAGTTCGACAGCCAGAAGGCCTCCTTAAAGACCGTTCATGCCATGCCAGTTTTTTCATATTTCAACACTTATATTTAATAGACTAGATTTCTTGACAATTCTGAATGGTGGGTTGCTTTTCTTAGTGTTGTGAATCAATAAATGCTTAATAAAGATCATTAAGAGCTTGAAGTAAAGTGCAGGGTTCTGGCCCTGCACTTCTGATTGGCCGATAATAGCGACATTGGACTGGTCCGTTCAGGAGGATCTGATTGGCTATTAATGAGCCTCTCCCATTGGTTAATGGAGCTAGAGCTCCCTGTGTTTTCATTGGTTAAATAAGTTAAGAGTTGCCTACATAAAGGGGCCCATCGTGGCCAATGAGCTGAGCTGTTTTCACATGTAAATAAAGAGTTGAAGTTCACTGTTTCACTGGCTCGTCTCCATCCTTGCACCCATGCTCAGAACCTAACACTGGCGACGAGGATGGGATGTGGAGACATCAGAGCTTACTGAATGACGAAGAACCATACCCAAGCACGTGGCTGAACGCACCAACGGCGGAACCATGTCTGGCAGCGTCATACCAACCGCTCCATTCAACCTGGCACAAGAAGACTGGGACTCATATATGGATCGCTTCCAGATGTTTCTGGAAACCAACAATTTAAAGGATGCCACTACCGGAAAGAAATGAGCGGTATTCCTAACTCATTGCGAGCCAACCGTATTCAAGATGGCCAAGGCACTAGCAAAACTGGCAGAAGTAAAGTCTATGGACTGGGATGTCCTCAAACCACTGCTAAGGGCTCACTATGCACCGACCGTGCCAACGCTCGTGAGAAGGCATGAATTCTATCAGAGAAGTCAGCGGAAGGGCGAAAGCGTTGCTGATTTCATAGTGGATCTCTGGAATCTGGGAGGCCTATGCGAGTTTACCGACTTAGAAGAAGCCCTAAGAGACTGAATCGTTCTGGGATTAGATGCACCAGGCACTCAGAGTAAATTAATGGCCAAGGGCGACATTAACCTTAAAGATGCCATAGCTGTGTGCGGGAAAAGATGCGCTCTGCCATGTGTGCGGGAAAGAGGCCATATAGGTCGGGTCTGTAGAAGCAAGCCAGGACCCAGCCAACCCTCAAGGGGGGCTAACTACTGCCAACCCACGGGAAGCCGTCCCATGATGCGAGAACCCGTGACCACCAATGGAACAACCACTCCTACAGAAACAAAACCTTAAACCACCCAACGAAGCAAGAAGAGGCTCACCAAATGATCACAATCGGTCACGCCTCATCTCTGGACGCCAAAAAAATCCGAGTGAAAGTGGCCATCGAAAACCAGCCCTGCCTGATGGAAGTCAATTCTGGATCGTCCCTCTCAATGGTTTCCTGGAAGACCCTCAAGCAGCTCATCCTCACTATCCGTAGGCAAGACCTCCGGTTCCAAAGGCTCATACTTAAAGACTATCAAGGAAATCAAATCCTGGTTGTTGGATCCAGCAGAGTATGGGTATCGTTTAAGAACCGTACAGCATTTCTACCCCTGACTGTAATCGACAAGGATCGGCCTAGTTTGTTAGGCCTCCAATGGTTCGCTCCACTTGGAATTGAAGTATTCGGCATTCACCGAACCTACAGCAGCGATTGGGAAGAAGACCTCGTCCACGAATTCCAGGACATCTTCTCAGAAAAATTAGGCGAGTACAAGGGGATCCCGATATCGTTTAACCTCAATCTCAAAATAGCTCCCATCCGTCTTAAGCCTCGTCGAGTTCCCTTTGCCCTTAAACCAAAGATTGACGAGCAGCTTGATAAATTAATAGCCCAGGGAGTGCTAGAACCAACCGACCACTCTCCCTGGGAAACCCCAATCGTAACGCCCATCAAGCCGGATGGATCAATAAGAATTTGTGGGGACTACCGAGCCACCCTGAACCACGCCCTTCAACAAAACACTTACCTGGGGTTCCGGTTTCGCGTGGCTTCGGGGCAGCAGGAATTCACGACAGCTCGCGATTCCTGCTGTGCTAGCCGCCAAGGTACCCCCGATCCAGATGGGTCAGTGGGATATGGCTGCCCTGTAGGGACAGCTGAAGAGAGAGGGGAGTCGGACAGGGGGTTGGGGGTGTCGCAGACCCCCTCCTCCTCCGGAAAAACCCATTTTTCCCAAGGCGGTGGAGCGGCGGTCAGCAATGGCCGCCACGAAGAAGCCAGCAACTGGGTAAGGTTGCGCTGGAGGAAGTAAGAAGAGTAAAAGTGCTGTCTGAGCCGGGTCAAGTAACATCTTTCAAATTGGTTGGAACTGAGCTGTTTGAATTGCTGGAGGATACATTGTATCCCTAAGAAGATCGAAAGCGGCGGAGAAGCTGTTAAAGGGAACTTTTTTTTTTTCTTCACTCTCTCACCCCATGGAAACAGCAGATATGTTTGGACATATTGGACATTGAAAGTGAATTGTTTTGAGAGTTGAAGCTAAGGGACAAAAGGGTTTTTGGACATTGAAAAACTTAAGAAATTGGAAAACCCTTGTTGGAGGTATGGATTTCTGATTATTTAAAATTGATATTGCAAGTGGGAAGGGAGAGGAAAAAAAGTTGGAGCAGAAGCTGAAAAAGGTGGAAATTGCCTAGAATCCCAAAGAAAGGTATATGGTAATTGGACCTCTTTGATTAAACATTAACCCCAGAAAGAGAAAGAGAAGAAGGAAGAAAAGTATTAATTTTTGGAATTTTTTTTTGAATTATTCTTGATTAAAAATATTCGTGGTTGTTTTGGGAAAAGTTTCTTTTTTCATAATGGCATCGCTTGTGGATGAACTAAAGATTGAATATCAAAAATATAAAAAAGAAGATACTTTGGGCACTTTGTTTCAATTCTTAGAAATGGCGTTATGTACTTATGAAAAGTTGACTACGCAGCAGAAGGACTGGGACAAAGAAGAAGAGGAAGAAGAAGCCATCTTTGATGAACAATGGGTTCTTTCCGGGGAGGAGGAGAAAAAGGATAAGAAAAAGGGAATTTTAAGAATATAAAAACAACCAAAGAAGAGAAAAATGAGCGGAAAGGTGGAGGCAAGGTTAGAAAGCAAAGGAAAGGGAGTAAGAAAAGGGAGGAGGAAAGGCAAAGGGGTAAAAAGGGCAAGGAGAAGAATAAGCAAGAGAGAAAGGGGGGAAGGAGAAGCCTCAATGGGGGAAGCAAGATCTAAAGAAAAAAAGTTTATTCAGAGACAATGGGTGAATTTAATTTAGGATAAAAGAGGGATTCTGGAGGGTACATAAGATTGTGTTTTTTATATGTGTATTTACAGTATAAAATTCATTGTGTAATTTTAGAATCTTTTAAACAGAATCCCAAGAAAAATTGTTATATGAAGTACTTTTAAGTTAGGGTAATGAGTTATAGACGTTACTCCAATTGGTGTATAGGAGAAGTATAATAAAAAAAAAAAGATGAATGGATAGTTGGAAATAGAACAGACAAAGAATATTATTGAAAATGGTAATAAGATATGAAAGGATATATAAAGGTTTTGTTATGTTTTTTTTTTTGGATGTTGTATATTGAAAAAAGGCAAAAAAAATTTTAATTAATAAGAAATAATTTGGATGAAAAGGAGAAGTTGGGATAAGATATGAAGTTAAATAGACAAAGTATTGATACTATAATTTGGAATTGTTATGTTCTATTGGTTTTCTTCTATTATTTTTTCTTAGAAAAGAACTTATAAGCTGTTATGCCCTGTGCATTGTTTATATAAAATTGATAAAAATGGTTTATATATATATATAAAAAAGAAAATGATAATAAGATATGGGAGGATATATAAAGTGAATATGATGTTTGAATTTGTGTCTGTGTGAAGAGTTTCAACCCGGGATCAGACAACCTTCAGAAAAGATCTTTTAGTTTTGTTTATGTTTTATTGTGTTCTCTGTAAAATTAATAAAATTTGTTTATAAAAAAAAACCAAAACACTTACCCGGTACCGGTGGTGCAACACCTCCTCCATTTTCTGGGGGGCGGAAAGGTCTTCGCTAAACTAGACTTAGCCCAGGCATACCAACAACTGCCTGTTGACAAAAAAACGGCAGAGGCCCAAACAATCGTTACGCACAGAGATGCGTTTAAATCTACACAACTCCAGTTCGGAGTAAGCGTAGCCCTGGAGATCTTTCAAAGCTTAATGAAGAGGCTATTAAAGGGATAAAAGGTGTTGTTCCATATTTTGATGATGTGTTAATCATAGCCCCAACCCAGAAAATATTAAAGGAACGCCTGAGGTTGGTTCTCCAGAGATTTAAAGACTCCGGTCTCAAAGTTAAAAAGAACAAGTGTTATTTATGTACGGATCGCGTAGAATTTTTGGGATATTTAATTGATAGTCAAGGCACCGATAACAAACTCAGGGCAATCAAGAATGCCCCCAAACCCCGGAACAAGGTCAACCTCCAGGCTTTTCTGGGCCTTATCAATTTTTATAACATTTTCCTGCCTCACAAAGCAACCGTAGCTGAGCCCCTACATCGTTTATTGGACAAAAAGGCAGCCTGGGTATGGGGACATAGAGAAGAACAGGCGTTTCGACATGTAAAAAATTGTTGACTTCTGATGCTGTCCTGATGCAGTATAACGAGATTTTGCCATTAACGATCATGTGTGATGCATCCCCATTCGAGGTAGGCGCCATTTTAAGCCACATTTTACCAAACAGTAATGAAGCCACTGTTGCTTATTTCTCAAAGACGTTGTCAAAAACAGAATGCAACTGCAGTCAAATTGACAAGGAGGCCCTTGCTATAGTATCCGCAGTTAAGGGATTTCATGAATATGTGTATGGCCGAGCATTTACCATAGTGAGTGACCACAACCCTTTGTTGGGAATAATCGCAGGAGATAGGCCAACACCGTATATATTATCTCCCAGAATGACCCGCTGGTCAGAATTCTTGGCAGCATACAACTACAAGTTACAACATCGCCCAGGGAAGGCCATTCCCCATGCCGATGCATTGAGCCATGCACCTCTTCCAGAGACTATTGATGACCCCGCTCCGACGGTTACAACGCTGCAGATTGAGACACTTCAAATGCCGCTATTAATGGCCTGAGATATCGTGATGGAAATGAAACGCGACCCCATTTTAGCACAAGTCCTCACTTGGGTTGAGCGGGGATGGCCGTTGGACCAAATACCTGACGACTACGCCCCATTCAAAAATCGGCAAACGGAACTATTTTCTCAAAAGGGCTGCATTATCTGGGGTGATAGAGTTGTCATTCCAGAGAATGACCCGCTGGTTGCGACCAGTGATACTAAGGACCTTGCACAATGGCCACCCCGGCATCGTGCGTATGAAAGCCCTCGCACGAAGCTACGCATAGTGGCCGGGTATTGTCAAGCAGATAGAGACATGGATAAAAGCCTGTCACAAATGCCAGGAAGTAAGCAACGCCCCACCGAAAGCAACCCCAACCGAATGGGAAACACCGAGGGGACCATGGTCCTGTATTCATCTGGACTTTGCGGGTCCTACTAAGGGACACACATTCTTACTGACGGTGGATGCCTACTCGAACTGGCTTGAAATCCATGAAATGAGGAATACAACGACCGAAGCAGTCATCAGGAAACTGGACAGACTCTTTGCGACACACGGATTACCAGACGTTCTGGTATCCGACAACGGGCCTCAATTTACCGCACTGTCCTTTGAACAGTACCTGGCGGACCATGGTATCCAACATGCACTGACTTCACCAGCGCATCCTGCGGCCAACAGAAGGGCTGAGCACATGGTACAATTTGTCAAGAAAACCTTGCATAAAATGGACTATGGTGATACAGAAGACAAGATTAACCGGATACTCCTTTTACAGCATATCACTCCGCACAGTGTCACCAATAAAACTCCTGGCGAGTTATTAATGGGACGGAAGCTCCGCTCCCACCTTGACCGCCTACATCCAGCATATGAACCTGAAAAGCCACACGGTTCTAGTTGGAAATGTCGCAATTTCCAGGCAGGCGATTTGGTTTTCGCTAGGAACTTTTCGGGCGATCCGTTGTGGGTCAAGGCAACTACAGTACAAGTAACCGGCCCTAGATCATACTGTGTAAAATGTTGCGATAATAGAATTTGGAAATGCCATATTGATCAGCTGTGTTCAAGGCTACAGTCGGGGATCTCCGAGCCCCCTGATTTCCAAACCAAGGGGGGAGGAGATAGCGAGGAAGCTGAATTCAAAGCGGCAGAAAGTTTAAGCGGTAGTAATGACCGCTCAGAGGCAGCACGTGATGGACCCGGAATGGGGGTGGCCTCACCTCAAAGATATGCTGAAAGCAGTAGCGACGACGAAAATTCAAATGCAGAACGGGAGGCACCCTTTTCACCAGATAACGTCCTATCCCAACAAGACTGTAGCCAAATACCGGGAGGACAACGAAAATCTAATAGACAATCAAAACAACCTGCCTACCTCAAAGAGTTATTAGAAGAAATTACTGGCCTAATCCTGTAAGGTTGTTAGAAGAAATTACTGGCCTAATCCTGTAAGGAAGGCAGGAAGGAAACATTCTGGTGTTGTTTACAGAAACTGCCTCTCTGTTAACCCTTATTACATTCTTGGCAGGACTAGACTTCCTGTCTCTGGAACGTCTCTGGAGTTATTTTTCCCCTCCTTTGCTGGTACTTTGCTTGTGTGGAGTGACCATTCAAAGTTACAATGGCACTGAAAAAAAGTGACTTATAACCATTTTTCACACGACTGTTGCAGCATCCCCACAGTCATGAGAGGCCAGGCAAGGAGATGCATGCCTTGATGTGAGTGATGTTGAGTTGGCCATGCCCAGCCAATAACATGACTACCAAGCCATGCCCACACAGTCACATGACCACCAAGCCACGCCCACCAACTAAGCCATGCCCATAGAACCGATTGTTAAAAAAATTGAATACCACCCTTGCTCATAAACATTGTAATTTTTTTTCTTTTTTACTTCTAAACACATTGCATACAAGACAGAGGCCCTTTATATGGTACCCAGAAGCTGCCAAAGTTGGAAAAATAATACTCTGCTTTTGCAGACATAACATATAACTGCTGAACATTTGGGGAAGGAAAACCCATTTCGAGTAGTTGTGCTGTGTCTATCGATTTGAAGAGACTCTTGGTCAAGAAACAGTGTAAAGTCAACTGGGAGAAGAAATTCTTAATCTCTTTAAGTCATTTTTAATGAAAAAAAGATTGAGTTACTCCGAGGGCTATCTTTTCTGGGTGGTTGGTTTTCAGCTTTGGCAACCAGCCCTCAAAGAGAAGTTTTAAGAGCTATAATAGTCTCCAGATGTGCTTATAATAACTGATGAAAGTCTTAGTATTAGGTACTGTTAATATTTGGGATGTGCCTGTAGGTTCATGATGAAGTAGCAGTCATGGTGTCTCATCAAGTGTAATTGTTCTAACTCACACAATAGATTTCTGCATGGATTGACAAACATTGGAGATCACTTCTTGTTTTGCTTAACAAATATTTCTTAGAAAATTTTAACTTATCCTCTAAAGCTCTTCATGGTTCATGTGCCACATCAGGGCTTCTACATAAGAAAGACTACATGTTGACAGCAGAATTAGATCCCACATGTACTTACCCACACATTGCTATTTTCCCCAAGTAAAAATTGTATTAATGATAAATTATTATTTATTATTTATAATCATTTACTATTAGTCTATAAAATGGATTATAGATTAACAAATCCAAAATCAAGCCATTAACCTGCCGGTGTTCAAGGTGCGAATGAATGAATGAATGAATGTATGTGTGAGTAAATGAATGAATGAATTTCTTTATTGGCCAGTGTGATTGGACACACAAGGAATTTGTTTTGGTGCAAATGCTCTCAGTGTATATAAAAGAAAAGATACATTTGTCAAGAGTCAAGAATCATAAGGAACTGTTAAGTTCTGCGCATGGGCGCAAGGAACGGAGACGAGACGGTGAAAAGTGAACTTCAAACTCTTTATTAAACATTCTGAACAGAGCAAAACCCTAGGGCAACAGCAGCCCTTTTATAGGCAAGCTGCTGCTCTAGTAACCAATAGGAAACATGGAGTGTTAACCCACTTAACCAATGAGAGTGGCTCATTAACAGCCAATCAGATTCTCCTGAACGGACCAATCCGATATCGTTATTATCGGCCAATCAGAAGTGCAGGGCTAGAACCCTGCTATTTTCTAAAGCTTTTGATAAACTTTATTTAAGTCTTTTATTAGTTCATAACACCCCTTCCCCCTGGGTTCCATTTGGGGGGGTGCGGTGACGTAATCTCTGAGGTAGGAAGGTTGCTTTGACTGTCTATTGGATTTACGCTGTCCCACCGGTTCTTGTCCGTAAGCCTGTTTTGGCGGGGCATTTTCGGGCAAGTCAGGTGCTAGTGATTCCTCGTTGGAAGACTTGGTGCCACTAAGGTTCTCGTCGTTGTCCTCTGGCCCTTGCAGATTTGCCTCTGTTGGGTTGTTCCTCTGTGGCGAGGCCACACCCATCCCTGATCCTTCTTCAATTGTTACGCCCAATGGCTGCCTTCTTTCCACCATCTTGAATTCGGTTTCTTCGACATCCCCTCCCCCCTCAGTTTAGGAGTTACCGGAGTTGTGGAAACTAGGTTGTAGCCTCGAAGCTGATCAATATGGCGTTTCCATATTTTTCCGTCACAGGTTTTCACCTGGTATGACCTGGGTCCAGTGGCTTGAATAACAGTGGCCTCAATCCACAACGGTTCACCAGAAAGGTTTCTGGCGAAAACTAAGTCACCTATCTTGAACTCACGGCATTTTCCGCTAGATCCACAGGGTTTCTCGGGCTCGTAAGACGGGTGAAGCCAGTCGAGGTGGGAGCAGAGTTTGCGTCCCATCAATAGTTCTGCTGGAGTCTTGTTGGTGACGCTATGCAGAGTGATGTGTTGGAGAAGGAGTATTCTATTTATCCTATCTTCAATGTTCCCATAGTCCATCTTGTAGAGGGTTTTTTTAACAAACTGTACCATGCGCTCGGCTCTTCTGTTAGCCGCAGGGTGCACTGGCGAAGTTAGTGCATGGCGAATATCGCGGTCTGCTAAGTATTGTTCAAAAGGAAGCGTGGTAAACTGGGGTCCATTGTCAGATACCAGAACGTCTGGCGTCCATGCGTTGCGAATAATCTGTTCAACTTCCGGATGATGGACTCTGTTAGGGATAACATTGTTTTACCCTAACTGGTTTAGGTAAATAATAATATGTAATCATAGTTTGTATGTTAAAGTGTCTGCAACTTTAACTGTGGGACAGTAATTAAGGGAGTGGTTGTGAAAGCACTTTAAAAGAAGCAAGACGACAGCTTTCTCTCTCTCTGGCTTTGATGATCCCTGATTACTGCAAGGACTCAAGACTGCATTGCTCGAACGGGAGAGAAAACAAAGGACTGACTTGTAAGTGAACTGACATAGGATATTCTACACGGACTTTGCTAACTGAATATCCCTAAATGGACTGACTAAATGATACATGACTATTGGACTGTTATTTTGACTATGCTATGAACTCATAATGGAATAAACTATATTTTGATAGCACAAGCGTATCTGTTATTTTTACTGTATGTTAATAAACATACAAGCTTAGCTCACTCATTTATCTGTGTGCCTATCTGACTAACGCTGCACATTCTGTTTAGCTTGTCTCCCTAACCCTGGTTGGGGAAACCAGGCTTAACACTGGTTATGGGCCCAGAGGCTGCAAAGTCAGTTTAACTAGGATAAAACAGATTTATGTAAAAGTGAGAGTTTGTGTTGTTATACATTACAGGAAACAGACAGCTGTGTTTTATTAATTATAGTTTTATATCCATATAAAGAAAACATGGCACAAGTCAATCTACAAAGTTTGTCCCTTATATCCAAGTTGGATGGAACAAACTATGTATCATGGTCTATGAAATGTAGTCTGCTTCTACGAAGAGAAGGTCTTTGGAACATAATTGAAAATCCACCAAACGTAGAAGAATGGGATCCAGAGGATGAGGAAGACAGACTAAAGATAGAAGAATTTATGCATAAAAATGAACACGCTATTTGCATTATTGCTTTAACCTTAACTGATCAACAGCTTGTTTATATCCACGGAGAGAAAACGGCTGTTGGGTGTTGGCAGAAGCTGAAGAGGATTTATGTTCGAGATAATGTTGGTGCTCACATAAATCTAACACGGAAGCTTTTCAATACACATCTCCAAACAAATGGTGATATGCTGAATCATTTGAAAACTATGCAAAGCATTTTTCAAGAACTGCACGAGAAAGAGCTTATTTTCTCTGAACTACACCAAGTCTACATAATTCTATCTTCCCTTGATGAAAGTTATGATAACTACATAACTTCACTTGAAATTTTGCCAAAGGAAAGTTTAATTTTAACTGATATAACTGGCAGATTGATTGAAGAGGCCAGAAGAAGGCTTGAAAGAGATCAGTTAAGGAGGCAGCAACCTCAAAAAGAAGATAATGAATCTCCTACTGCATACGCAATTAAAAAGTGCTTTAATTGTGGAGGAAGAGGACATTTGGCAAGATTTTGTAAAAAAGGCAAAGTGCCAGAACGCTGGCCAGAATACTAAAAGTCATCAAAAGATAAATAAAAATTTAGAGTTAGCCATGTATACTAACGGAGCTGTAAAAAATAATTTATGGGTGGTTGACAGTGGAGCATCACATTGTATAACAAATGATAACAAAATTTTTATTAAAATGTCCAAGAGTACACAGCAGATATCGTTAGCCAATGGCTGGAAACTGAAAGCTAAAGGTCAAGGTATAGCATATTGTTCTTTTATAAAAGAGAATGTAAAAATGTTATATGTACCACAACTTAAGTTTAATTTAATTTCAGTGAGAATTTTGGTTAAACTAGGATATGTAGTTACTTTTAAAGGAGATAACTGCATAATTGAAAAAGAAGATAAGAAAATTACTGCATCTTTAAGAGGTAAATTATATGTGTTAAATGATGATGGTTTAAAAGTGGCTAACACAGTTTATGAAAATAAGAAACCCCATGATGAATGTATTCACTTGTTACATCGAAGGCTAGGGCATTTAAATTTTAAAATGCTTAAGAGAACTGTTGAATTATCTAAGGGAATAAGTTTGAAACCTTGTAATAAGTATTTGCAATGTAATGCCTGTAATCAGAGCAAAGCCAGGGTCACACCGGCTAATAGAGTTGATGGATTTACTACTAAAGAGCCTTTAGAGGTAGTATTTGCAGATTTAATAGGTCTGAAAAAACCAAGTGTAGGAGGAGCTCGATACATACTAAGTATAATGGATCACTATTCTAGATATGGGTTTTGCTATTTAATGAAGAGCAAAACTGAAACGTATCAAAATCTCTTTAATTGGATTAAATTTGCTGAAAGGAAAACTAAAAAGAAATTAGTAACTCTTATAACAGATAATGGTACGGAATTTACAAATAATAAATTCCAGAACAGACTAAGAATGTTAGGTATTCAACATAAAATGTCTGCACCATATAGGCCACAACATAATGCCTTTATAGAGAGAAGAGGCCAAACACTACAATCAATGGCACGAACTATGATGTCTGATTCAGGATTACCTGACAATTTATGGGGAGAAGCAATAATGTGTGGTAATCATATATTAAATAATGTTGTTAATTCAACAACAGGTGAATTACCATTCACATTGTGGCATGGTACAAAACCTGATTTAAGTTACATGCACACATTTGGAGCACCAGCATGGGTGCATATCCCTACATAACTTAGACACAAAGGACAACATAGAGCTAAAAGATTATATTTTGTAGGATATACATCTAATCATAGATCTTATAGATTCTGGGAACCAGGTACATCTAGAGTTTACACCAGTACTAGTGCTAAATTCCTAGAACATGTAGGATGGAATAGATTAGAGCAAGATTTAAATAATGAAGTAATTATTGAACCCTACAAAAGGCAGAAAGATCAGATTAGTTATAAGAAGAGTCCAATTAAAGAAAAAGTCCATGAAGAGCAAATAGGACCAGAACAAGAGGAAACAGTTAATCAGGAAGAGTTAGATAATCAAGAAGAGTTAATTAATGAAAGTCCACCTGTAAGTCCTGTAATACCTTGACGTGCTACACGTGTAACTAGACCACCTGATAGATATCAAGCAAGTATAGTTTGCCAAGTAACTCATCCAACTAGTGTAGATGAACTTAGGATGTATCCTGCTAAGGATCAGGAGAATTGGCAAAAGGCAATGGAAAAAGAACTAAATTCATTAAAGGTAATGAAAGTATATGAAGATGCTAAATTACCTCCAGGAGAAAAATCCATTGGGTGCAAATGGATATTTAAAGTAAAAACTGGAAATGATGGGACTGTTACCCATAAAGCTAGGTTAGTAGCTCAAGGATTTAATCAAACTGCATCTGATTACGATGAAGTTTTTGCACCAAGTCTTAAAGCAACATCTTTAAGAGCAGCTTTAGTGTGGGCAGCTAAGAAAAACTATGTCATTAACCATTTAGATGTAGAAACTGCTTATTTGCATGCACCATTGCAGCACACTATATATTTAAGAAAACCAGTAGGTAAAAAAGACAATAAAGTAAATAGTAATGATTGTTGGAAACTCAAAAAGAGTCTTTACGGGTTGAAACAATCTGGGTTTGAGTGGAACCAATATATTGTGAAAGAGTTAAACAATATAGGTTTTAAATCTGGTTTAGCAGATCCATGTGTGTTTAAAAGAGAAAATAATGGAACGGTGTCATTATTGTTATTATTTACAGATGATATTGCTTTGATAACTAAGACTAATAATGAAGCTAATGAGATTATATCATTATTAGCCAAAAAGATAAAATTAAAGCATTTAGGTGAAATTAAAAAGTATCTAGGATTGACAATTAACAAAACAAATAATGGTTTTAAGATATCTCAAGAAGATAAAATTTGCCAATTAATTAAAACGTTTAAAATGGAACTTTGTAAACCGGCAAAGACTCCAATGAGTCAGGAAGTTTGCCAAACTGATGATCAAAGTCCCAAATTTAATAAGTCTATATATCAATCTTTGATTGGTAGCTTATCATATATAAGCAATTGGTCTAGGCCAGATATAGCTTATAGTGTAAACCAGCTGGCACGTTTTAATTCAGATCCACATCAATGTCATTGGCAATCATTAAAGAGAATTTTAAGATATCTTAAAGGAACAATGAACCATGCACTGTATATAGAACCAAAGGGTGATTTGAGTCTTAGTGCCTATGCAGATGCAAGTTTTGCAACTGATATAAACACTAGAAAATCAACATCTGGGATGGCTATATTATTTGGTAAGACACTAATAGGGTGGAGGTCAATCAGACAACAGCATATCAGCTTGTCCACGATGGAAGCGGAATTTTCATGTCTGTCATTACTATGCACTGACTTAATTTTGTACAAACAGTTATTATTAGGCATGGGTATAACTGTAAAAGATTCCATTATTGTGTACGAGGATAACCAAGCAGCTATAAAGTTAGCTACTAGTATTGCTGTAAAAACTAGATCAAAGCATACTGATTTAAGATACTTAAATGTTAGAGAATCTGTAAAGAATGGGCTAATTAAATTGGAATACTGCATGACAGAAGAAAACATTGCAGACCAATTTACAAAAGCTCAAGGAGTAATTAAGTTTCAAGAGAGTTGTAACAAATATGATTTAAAGATGTAAATAGTTACATTTATTATTATTTCCTAAAAGGGGAGAATGTTAGGGATAACATTGTTTTACCCTAACTGGTTTAGGTAAATAATAATATGTAATCATAGTTTGTATGTTAAAGTGTCTGCAACTTTAACTGTGGGACAGTAATTAAGGGAGTGGTTGTGAAAGCACTTTAAAAGAGGCAAGACTGCAGCTTGCTCTCTCTCTGGCTTTGATGATCCCTGATTACTGCAAGGACTCAAGACTGCATTGCTCGAACGGGAGAGAAAACAAAGGACTGACTTGTAAGTGAACTGACATAGGATATTCCACACGGACTTTGCTAACTGAATATCCCTGAATGGACTGACTAAATGATACATGACTATTGGACTGTTATTTTGACTATGCTATGAACTCATAATGGAATAAACTATATTTTGATAGCACAAGCGTATCTGTTATTTTTACTGTATGTTAATAAACATACAAGCTTAGCTCACTCATTTATCTGTGTGCCTATCTGACTAACGCTGCACATTCTGTTTAGCTTGTCTCCCTAACCCTGGTTGGGGAAACCAGGCTAAACAGACTCAGTTGTATTACTTTTCATTTCGTGGATCTCGAGCCAGTTTGAGTAGGCATCCAGTGTTAATAGGAACGTATGTCCCTCAGTAGATCCCACAAAGTCAATATGAATGCGGGACCACAGTCCCCGAGGTGTTTCCCATTCTGTCGGAGTTGCCTTTGGTGGGGCATTGCTAACCTCCTGGCACTTATAACAAGTCTTTACCGAGGCTTCAATTTGTTTGTCGATGCCCGGCCACCACACATAGCTTCGTGCGAGTGCTTTCATACGCACGATGACGGGATGGCCCTCATGCAGGGTCTTTGGTACAGCTCATTGTAACCGCTCTGGGACGACGACTCTATCCCCCCACAGGATGCAGACCTTTTGCAAAAAAAGTTCCGTTTGTCGATTCTTGAAGGGAATAAAGTTGTCAGGAGTTTGATCTACTGGCCATCCTCATTCGACCCAGCTAAGAACTCGCGCCAAGACAGGATCTCATTCCTGGACGAGGGCCTCCTCCAAGTCATCGCTGCTGGTTTGGTAAATGCTACCTCAATCCCAAGTGGAGCAAACCATTGAAGGCCTAACAAGCTAGGCCGATCACAGTCGACGACGGTCAATGGTAAAGATGCAGTACAATTTTTAAATGAGACCTGGACTAGGCTGGATCCAACGACCGGAATTCGGTTTCCTTGATAGTCCTTGAGAATGATTCTTTGGGTTCTGAGGTCTTGCCGCTGGACGGCAGGGATCAATTGTTTAAGGGTCTTCCAGGAAACCATTGAGAGGGATGATCCTGAATCGACTTCCATCACGCAGGGCTGGTTTCTGATGGCGACCTTCACTCGGATCTTCTTTGCATCTAATGATGAGGTGTGACCAATCGTGATGGTTTGGTGTGCCTCTTCTCGTTTCATTGAATGGGCTAGTGGTTTATTTCTGTAGGAGTGGTTGTTCCATTGGTGGTTTGAATGTTCCCGATTCACAGGATGACTTCCTGTGGGTTGGCGGTAGTTGGTCCCCCTCTGAAGTGGGCTGGATCCTAGCTTGCTTTGACAGACCTTTCCGATGTGGCCTCTCTTCCCACAAATATGGCAGAGCGTGTCGAGGAATTTGCAGTGTGATCATGGGTGGTTTGCCCCACAACCTGCGCATTGGTACTGCAGTCTCTGGTTACGCTGGTGGCGTTGGTCTCATTCAGACTGGAGCTGGTTGACTTCTTCCTCATCACTTTCTGATGACGATTTGAGGTTCTCGTGGTGGGTTGCCGTTGCATGTCCCTCAAGGCGAGGTGAGGTTTCACCGGTGAGTTGGCGGAGCAGGGCGTTGGTGCGGCGCATTCGGGCAGTTGACTTCCTGGTTGCTTCTGCTGCAGTAGCGTCAGCGATGGTATCTGCAAGGCCAATGTCGCCTTTTGCCATCAGCTTACTTTGCACATGCGGTGCATCTAAACCCGAACTATTCGGTCTCTTAGAGCTTCTTCGAGGTCAGCGAACCCACAGAGGCCTCCCAGGTTCCGGAGATCCGCGATGAAATCTGCAACACTTTCTCCTTTCTGCTGGTCTCTCTGGTAAAATTCATGTCTTCGGACAAGTGTTGGTACGGTAGGTGCATAGTGGGCCCGTAGGAGGTGTTAATCCACTTAACCAATGAGAGTGGCTCGTTAACAGCCAATCAGATTCTCCTGAATGGACCAATCCGATATCGCTATTATCGGCCAATCAGAAGTGCAGAGCTAGAACCCTGCTATTTTCTAAAGCTTTTGATAAACTTTATTTAAGTGTTTTATTAGTTCATAACAGGAACAACACTTAATAATAGTCATGGGGTACAATAAGCAATCAAATCATACTAGGAAACAGTCAGTATAAATTATAAGGATACAAGTGACAAGTTACAGTCATACAGTCACAAGTGGGAAGGGATGGGTGATAAGGAGTGAGAAGGTTAGTAGTGATAGTAGTGCAGACTTTGTAAATAGTTGGACAGTGTTGAGGCAATTATTTGTTTAGCAGAGTGATGGCTTTCGAGGAAAAACTGTTCTTGTGTCTAGTTGTTCTGGTGTGCAGTGCTCTATGGTGTCATTTTGAGCATAGGAGTTGAAACATTTTAGGTCCGGGATGTGAGGACTCTGTAAATATTTTCGCAGCCCTCTTTTTGACTTGTGCTGTATTCAGGTCCTTGATTGAAGGCAGGTTGGTAGTAATTGTTTTTTCTGCAGTCCTAATTATCCTCTGAAGTCTGTGTCTGTCCTGTTGGGTTGCAGAATCAAACCAGACAGTTATAGAGGTGCAGATGACAGACTATCATGTAAATATCATTTTGAAAGCTATCCAGTAAGAATAGAAGGAAGACAACTACCTTCTAATGAGGTTCATCTGGTGGGACTGAGAATAAGAGCCTTTTCCATTGTGGCTCACTTCCTTTGGAACTTCATCCCTGCAGAGAGTAGATTGGCTCTCACTTTGACACTCTTTTGTAAGGCCCTGAAGGCCTGGCTCTGCCAATGGGCCTGGAAACCCCAGAGTGGAATGGAGACCATCAAGCGGCTCAGGTTATTGGGTTTCTATTGTTTGTAAGCCACCTAGAGTCACTGAGAGTGAGTGGGCAGCCATATAAATCTTCTAAATAAATAAACAAGAACAGCACAAAATGAGAAAAAAATTAAGCCAGAAAGACATGAATGTAGGTAAATACAGGTACATTATGAGGATTTTATAAGTGTAACCATAGTGCATCTAACTATGGAGTCCATTATAATGTAGAAGAAGAAACTGGAATGGAGCAACAGTTGAGGCCAAACTCAAAGGTACTTTTTCAAAAGGCAACTGGGCTTTATTTATTTTTCCTTGAAGATGTTTAGCTTCTCATCCAAGAAGCTTCTTCAGTTCTGAACTGAATCAATCAGGTATTTTAAGTCTTTACTATATATTTCAGGTAAAATTCCCAATAAAAATATTGTCATTTTTTCCAACCACGTGTGGATTTTAGTCCAGTATTTTTTAGCATCTGCACAAGTCCACCACATATTGTAATATGAGCCAGGTGTCTGATGACATTTCCAACATTTTTTGGATTTATTCTTGAACATTCCTGCTATTCTTGTTGGGGGAAAGTGCCACCTCTAAAACATCTTATACAAATTTTCTTTATATGCTGTTGACATTGTCATTTTATAATTTTGAGACCACAATTTTTGCCATTTCTCTAGATCAATCCCATATCCAAAATTCTTCCCCCCCCCAAGCAATCATAGTTCTTTAACTTGTTCTTCTTCTAGTTTAATTTCTAATAAATATCCATACAATTTTTTAATCACCTTTTCATCAGTACCTGTCAAAATCTTATCTAAATCAGTCAGTTTATCATAGAAACCTTCTGTTTTAGAATCTTTATCATACCTTGAATGTATTTACGCATATGAAAACCAATTCATCTTTATACCTTGTTCCTCTAGTTTTTGTATAGATTTAAGTTCACCCTTTTCATTCAATATTTCACCATATCTAACTGTTTGTTCCTTTTTGTATATTATAGGATAAGAAAATGCTTCAATGGTCGATAGCCAGACTGGAATTTTCAAATAACATTGTCTTTTAATCTTCTCCCAATTTAACCACAGAAACTCCCGTATATAATGTCTTCTAAAGTATCCCTGTGTTTTAGTTCCTTTATACCATAAAAAAGCATGCCACCTCAACAACAGGTCATGTCCTTCTAATGAGAACAATCTAGTATTTCTTAATGTTATCCATTCCTTAACCCACATCAAATTTGTAGCTTGGTAATACAACTCCTAATTAGGCAAACCAAATCCTCCTCTTATTCTAGCAGCTTGCAAAAGTTTTAACTTTATTCTCGCTTTCTTACCTTGCCATATATATTTCAACACAATTTTATTTAAATCTTCAAAGTAGTCTTTTCCAAACCTAATTGTAATTGTTTGAAACAAATATAAAATTCTGGGTAATATATTCATCTTGATTGTTGATATTCTCCCTATTAATGACAGTTGTAAATTTTCCCATTTTGCCAAATCTAGCACTATCTGCTGTTTAAGTTTAATATAATTATTCTCTTTTAGTGTACTGCATCTTGCTGTCAAGTATATCCCCAAGTACTTGATCTTATTTGTGACCTGAATTTTCAATAAGTCTGTCAATTCTTCCTTTTGTCTTGATACCATATTCTTTGTCAAGATCTTTGTCTTATCTTTATTTATTTTCAAACCAGCCACCTTTCCATATGTCTCTATCTTTTCTATCAATTTTGATGCTGTTTCTAATGAATCTTCTAAGATAAAAACCAGATCATCTGCAAATGCTTGCAACTTAAATTCTTCCTTTTTAATTTTCATCCCTTCTATATTCTTTTTATCTCTAATATTTCTATTTAGCACTTACAAAGTTAACACAAACAACAGAGGTGATAGTGGACACCCTTGTCTTGTTCCTTTTCTTATATCGATAGATTCTGTCAGTTCTCCCTCTATCATTACTTTTGCTGTCTGCTTATGATATATAGCTTCTATTGCTTGAATAAATTTTCTAGCAAAGCCCATCTGTTCCAGCAGTAATAACATGAATCGCCAATTCGCATTATCAAATGCCTTCTGTGCATCTAGAAATATCAAAGCCATTTGTTTTTCGGGATGTGCCTCATAGTATTCCAAAGTGTCCAAGATTACTCTCATGTTGTCTTTGATTTGTCTCTTTGGCAGAAATCCATTTTGGCCAGGATGGATAAAATTATTTAAATATCTTTAAGTCTTTCTGCCAATATTGAAGAAAAGATTTTATAATCTGCATTTAGTAGGGAGATAGGTCTATAGTTCTTGATTTATAATGGATCGGTCTCCTCTTTTGGAACAAGTGTGATATAAGCTTCTGACCATGATTTAGGCATCCTCTTCTTTAACATAACTTCATTCATAGCTTCTAGCAGTGGAAAATTCAATGATTCTTGTAATGTTTTGTAAAATTCTGCGGAGGTCCATCTGGGCCTGGTGCCTTTCCATTATTTTGTTTCTTAAGTGCTTCAGTTTCTTAAGTGCTTCAGCGTTATATTGCTTTCTAACATTGTTTCAATTTCTTTAGGTATCTGGGCTAAATTAGCATTCTGTAAATACTGTTTAACTCTTTCCTCATCAATATTCTCTTGTGTGTATGGTTTCCCATAATAATCTGAAATAATTTCCTTTTTCTCTTTACTACCATAGCAAACTTGGTCTTGGTCATCTATTAATTGCGATATTTTCCTTGATTCTTTCTCCCTTCTCTATTTATACGCTAACCATCTACCTGGTTTATTTGCATCTTCAAAATAGTTCTGTTTGGCACCTCTAATTTTTTGTGCTAATTCTTCTTTTTCTATTAGACCCATTTTATGTTTGGTTATATCCATTTTTAACTTAATGTCCTTTCTCTGTGGCATTTTCTATAGCTCTTTTCTGAGTCCTTTATACTCATTTTCTAATGCCTTAGAGGCGAATCTTTTCATGGTATTTCTTTTCCTTGTATCATCTATTATCAAGCCTCTGGCATATGCCTTCATTGTATCCCATACATTCTGGATTGATGTATCTTCTTTTTTGTTTTCTCCAAAGAAAAAGGCCAATTCTTTCTCCATCCACTGTGTGAAGTCTTTTCCCTTTAAAATAGTATTATTTAACATCCATCTAGATCTTCTTCTTTGTCCTTTCCATTTAATTGTCATTGGATTGTGATCCACCCAAGTACTTGTTTCAATATTTATTTCTTGAATATTAGTTAACAATTCTGTTGACATCCATATCATATCTATTCTGGAGCATGATAAGTGTCTATTTGAGTAGAAGGTGTATTGTTTAGTTTTAGCATTTCTTTCTCTCCATGTATCTTTTAAGTTTATTTCATCTACCATTTTAAAAAAAGGATTTCGGGAGAGTATTTCTATTTTGCTTTATTGTTTTCTGTGCTGTGTAGTCCAGTTTATTGTCTACAATTCCATTAAAATCTCCCATCATAACTATATTAACATAGTCCAGTTCAACTATTTTCATATGTAATTTTTTATAGAATTCTTCTTGATTGTCATTTGGGGCATAGATTGCAATCAGGAGTGTTTTCGTATTATTATCCATTATTTCCACCATTAATATTCTTCCGTCATCATCAGTTTCAATCAATTTCGCTGAGATGGTCTCTAATATATAAAACCACTCCTCTTTTCTTACATTGTATCAAGGAAGTGAATATTTTCCCTAATTTTGGCTGCATCAACAATTGTTCATATTGCTTTTTAATACGTACTTCTTGTAGGCAGATTATATCAAATTTTAATTTCTCTAATTTATGAAAGATTTTCCTTCTTTTAACGGCTGAGTTAAGTCCATTTATATTAATTGTAACCAATTTTTTCTCTTCCATGGTAATTAAGTTTGACAGCTCTCGTGGACCTTGGTTCATGTTGTTCTTTGGTTTCCTTGTTTCCACCTACTGAACCTTCTTCTTTTTCAGTCATCATTTGGGAGTCCTCTTGGAATTCAATTAGTGAAATTTCTTTTTCTGCCTCTTCCTCCCCTCTGAAAAATTCTGTGTAAAATGATTCAGCTTTCTCAATTGAATCAATTCTATATCTCTGTTCTTGCCATGTAAGCATTAAACCTTCTGGAATCAGCCATCTATAATTCACCTCTTTTTAAAGTAACAATTTGGTCAAGAATCGGTATTTTCTTCTCATCTCTCTCACTCTTCAAGGTACTTGTTTCAAGACCACAATCTCCTTATCTTTGTATTTCAATGTTTTCTCTCTTGCCACTTGCAATATTTGCATTTTAATGGCTTTCTTTGTAAATCTGATATGAACTTCTCTTGGTAAGCTATTTCTCATCGCATATCTTATGAAGACTCAATAAACCTCATCTATTCCATCCATCATCTTCTCTTCAGTTATTTCCAAAGCTTCAGCCAATATTTCTATCATTATCTCAGCTAGATTTTGTCCTTTTTCTTCCTCTATGTTTTGGAATCTAAGATAAAATTCTGATCTGTCCATCTCCCATCTCAGCATACCACTTTTATCTTGTTCAACCACGGTTAATCTGTTATCAATGTCTCCAATCTTCTTGTCTCTTTGTTTATCTTCTTCAATTTTTTGGAGTCTCTCATCATACTTCATCATCATTTGTTGGATGCTCTCCACCTTTTCATCAGTTTTCCCTGTTCTTTGTTCAATATTCTCTTTCCTTTGTTCAATGTTCTCTATTCTCTTTTCAATATTCTCTGATCTTGTTTGAATATTTTGAATTCCTTCCATAACCATCTGCAGGGTCACTTTTTCTTGTTCTTTTTCTTGCCTTTATTGTCTGTATTGAACATTGTCCTCCAGATGGTGGAGAGGAAGAAGTGGAAGTTCAAGAACCAGAAGCTGTTAATTTCCTACTCATTTTGAGGAGTTCAAAATTTTCAGGTTCTTCTAAACCTTAATCTAATCGGTTGGTTAGATGACAGTAAAAATTCAAAAATGAAGGAAAAGACCATAAACACACCATGGACACACACAAAAAAAGAAAAAGTTGTAAAATCCTAAAAAAGGCGAAAAAGTAAAGAAAAAGGCTAAAAAAGAAAGGAAAAATTCTTCAGGTTCTTCAACACCTTAATCCAATTAAGAGGTCTCAAATATAAAAGTATGCATAAAAATAAACCCAAAAAAAGGAAAGAAAACCCCAATATGGAAGGTAGATGGAAAGACAAAAATACCAGGGAAGGAAAGAGAAGAAAAAGGCTACTCCCTTAAAAAAGAAAAGAAGGGAAGCATTAATACTAAACTTTTCATTTAAAATAAAAAGCAGACGTAAAAATTTAACTTCCAAAGATAAGAAGAAGAAAAAACAAAGACAAAAATCCAAAAATCCAAATAGCTATTGTGAAAAAAAAGTAAACTGATGAGGAGGGGTACCACATCTTAAAAAGAATGAAAAGAGCACCTGCACTTTGTTTGATTATCCAAGGCTCTTGTTATAACTCTCTTCTCCAAAGACTTATCACCTTTTCTTTTCCTAAGCTTCAACACCAGACTCCAGATGTTGATAGAAACCCAGAAGAGCACCTGTAATAATACTCTCCCGTGCTGTTCCCTCTATCTTACCAAGCAAGCAATGTCCTTGAAACAGTCTCAGTTCTTTCTAAGCTTTGTCTGGTCAAAAGAAAAATAGAATATTTCCAAGCCTTTAGTTGGCAGTGTTACAAAGTTTCTTTAGCTTTCACTTTCCTCCCTCCTTTTCCAAGCAAAATATAATAAGAATTAATTAAAAAAAGAAAAAGATATTTAAAAAATAACTAAAAGGGAGTCTCTGGCTTAAAATATTATAAAATCAAAAAGGAGAGAAGAATATATAAAAAGAACAAGAAAAAACCAGTCCAGTTTAAAAATATAAGATCGCGTGTAGAAAATCCAGCAATGAGGGAAAAAATATATTACTTTGACATTCCTGTTTAAAATTGCCATTTAATCACTTCTGTCAAAACTTTTACAGATTCTTTCTTTCCCCTAGGGTGTCCTTTCAAGTCTTAAAATAAAGAAAAAGTTCTCACCAAACCGGCACACTCTCTCTTTCCGTTCTTTTTCGCTTCGGAGCTGTCCCAACTTCAGCAGCTTTAATGGCTGCCTCTTAGCCGCTGGCAAAAAGAGCTTCTCCTGGATCTACCAGGGACTTTGCGATATCCCTGGGATCGACAGGATGTGCTCTTTACATTCACCATCTCTTCGGGACTGTTTAGATCCACTTGGACCGTCCAGGAGCAAAGATATCAGCTGCGATCTCAGATCCCCAAGATTGCATGCCGTATCATCGCGACGCCAGCTCTGCCCTCCAGTGCCATTGTAACTTTGAATGGTCACTCCATACAAGCAAAGTACCAGCAAAGAAGGGGAAAAATACTCCAGAGAAGTTCCTGAGACAGGAAGTCTAGTCCTGCCAAGAATGTAATAAGGGTTAATGGAGAGGCAGTTTCTGTAAGCAACATCAGAATGTTTCCTTCCTGCCTTCCTTACAGGATTAAGCCAGTAATTTCTTCTAACAACCAGTTCTCCAAACTGCTTAGAATGTTAACAGCTGGTTCTAGCAAATAGGTGCTAACTGGTAGAATCCCACCCCTGAAATAGACCTTAGCAGCCATTTGAAATGTATTTTATTTAATTTCTACAGCTGACCAATGTAACCAAGTGACTCTGAGCAACTTACAATTCTAGAATGATAAAACAATTGAATTTTTTAAAAAAAAAACATCCACAAAATAAATACAAACAGCAGCCAAGATGATTAATCAATTAAGAGTAAAGCCAAATAACTGGTTGCTTAACACATTCTGAGCCCCAGGCAATGGGCCTGAAAAAGCCAATCCTCACGCTTACAACAGTCGCAGAATCCTCATGGTTATGTGATAGAAATTTGAATGCTCAGCAATCGATATAGTATGTATTTGGGATGGTTGCTGTATCCTGGGGGTCATATGCTCCCCATTTCCAATCTCCCCAACTGGCTTGTGAATGCAGTATCCATGGGGGAATCTGAACTCACTTAACTGCTGTGATTCAATTAACAACCACTGCAAAAATGGTCATAAAAATCAGCCCAATTCATTTAACAATCACCTTGCTTCGCAATGCAAATTCTGGTCTCAATAATGACCATAAGTTGACGACCATTTATAATGGAAGGATGAGGTGACTTTGATATCGTAATTTGCCACCGAAGTGACAAAGGAAAACTGTAAAAAAAAAAAAAAAAACAGTTCTGAGGATATTATCCATTTGGGAGGGAAGAACTCTACAAAGCTGAAGGTATCCCGAGGAGAATGGAATAAAAAGCATCCATCACACAGTCATGGCAAACTGCCAGCACTCCACTTTGGAAGGGGCAAGTCATAATGTAACACCAACTAAGCAATAGTTACATTTGAACCCTGCACTACTGGGGCTACTTCCAGCATGACTCTAAGTGGTAAATCTAGATCAACTGCTTGGCTATATACCCTCTTTGATTTAGGGATTACTGTTCATACCTCTCCTTATTCCCAGGATTTTGATTACCAATAATTCCTTTATAAAGATTTATTTTTTTAAAAAAATGCCTGTGCTGCAGTAGCCAATTGCATTGTGTGTGTGTGTGTGTGAGAGAGAGAGAGAGAGAGAGAGCATCTGTGTGAGATGTGATATGAAAATTCAAAATTGAACATCAGTGCCCAGTGCTATAAACGAAAGCACATTACTATTCAGCAAAGAAAACCCATCATAGCCAAAAAAAAAAAAAAAAAACATCACTGTGGACAATGCCATTATTAGGTATTTTACTTGATTTATTTTCTGCTATTTACAAAACAGACTTTATGTAACTCCTGGTATGTTTCCTATGTGAATTCACACATCGGATGATGAACCAAAATGAATCATATATACCAATTTGCATTTAGAGCTCAACACAATGGGATTGTTAAGGACTTGTTTCCCCCACTCAAAAAACCTCAAGAATAAGCTGTAATGACATTTGACATAAACCTTACGGAACAATTCTCTATCAAATTTAAGTCCCAATCTAAGCTCTTCAAAAGAGAGTTATAATGCACAATACAATGTGTGCAACCAATTTTTTTAGAATGAACAGGTGTATATGTTCAAACATGATTTTGGGTAACTATGCCCATTCACATCCAATCCCAACAAAGAAAGCTGTCAGATACTATTTATCCAACTACTTCTTCATAGTTTACTATAATGGAGAGCAGATCCTTTCTTTCATGAATTAACCACTTGACATTTTAACTGAGATTGCCAGAAATCAAACAAGGCCCTTTGCGTGCAAGGTATGTACTTTGCCAATGAGGTATGGTTTCTTGCCAATTTCTGCACCTGCTTGCACGGTGGACAAGACAGATGTGAAATGTAATGCACAGCAAAGATCTCTTGATATGTGAGAGGCCAGTTCAAGGTTCTGTGAAAAGTTTAGAATAAAAATCCACTCTGCCCTGAGGCGCAAGCTGCTTGGGTAGAGTCCTGTCTTTCTTTGTATGTCATGAACTTCTGTACAGACTCTATGCAATCTTTTAGATAAGAATTGTGTGGCTTGCACACCTTTGTCTACTTCATTAATGTTGCATTGTTCAAATAAACTTCTCCTTCCCACAACAGGCAAGATTTCCATTAACAGAATAACAGAGTGGGAACAGACTTTGGAAGTCTTCTAGTCCACCCCACTGCTCAAATACCCATGGCTGTCCTGTACCTTCTTAAAAGCCTTCAGTTATGGAGCGCCCACAACTTTTCTTTTCTTTTTAAAAAGAATTTTATTGATTTTCTACAGACAAACAAGACAAACAAAACATTAAAACATCAACTCTCATATGTACATCCAGCGTGTCAGTTGGTTCATCAGTTTTGTGTATTCGTTTTGTACTCTCAATTACAATTATGTTACATAACAACTCATATTGTCAATCCAAACTTATATATCCTAATATCGCTATTAAAAAAAAAAACTTTTGACTATACTTTTAATCATTCATGCTTTATGAGATAACAATACTTTAAATAATTTATTCTGTAACAAATCATATAATCATATCAAATCAATCCTAAAAACACTTTATAAATATAGTATACTGTCTAACATTCTAAATATTCTATTATCGTATTTTATTATCTAGCCATTGATAAAAAAGATCCCAAATTTCATACAATTGTTTATCCTCTTGCTCTCTAATTTCAAATGTCAATCTACTCATCTCAGCACATTCCAATATTTTCTTAATAATTTCTTCCTGTAATGGTATTTTCTCATTCTTCTAGTTTTTAGCAAATAAAATCCTAGCCGCTGTTAATACATTTACAATCGGGTATTTCAAATCTTTACGATATGTATCAGATAAGATTCCCAATAAAAAGATCTCTGGTTTCAAGTCTATGTGTTTCTTTGTCATTTTTTCCAACCACATGCGAATTTTAGTCCAATATTTTCTAGCTGTTGTGAATGAATGTTAAATAAAGTTATCTTGAGCTTGAGGTCAAGTGCAGGGTTCTGGCCCTGCACTTCTGATTGGCTGTTAATGGCAAGATTGGATTGGTCCGTTCAGGAGCATCTGATTGGCCATTAACAGGCCATTCTCATTGGTTAACGGAGCTAGCACTCCCGGATTGCTATTGGTTGAATAGTTAATAAGTTGCTTAAGGAAGGCTATAGCAGCCATGGAGCTGAGCTGTCACACCATGTAAATAAAGAGTTTGAAGTTCACTGTTTCTACCGGCTCGTCTCCATTATTCTCACCCATGCTCCAGACTTAACACTGGCGACGAGGGTGGGATTGGATGACGTCAGAGCCAACTAAAACAAAGACGAAGACAACCAAGTACGTGGCTGAAACGCACAACAGCAGAACCATGTCCGGCGGCGTAGTACCACCCGCTCCGTTTGATCCAGCTCAAGAGGACTGGGAGTCCTACATGGACCGTTTCCAAATGTTTTTGGAAACAAATAATCTGAAGGATGCCACAACCGGGAAGAAACGGGCTGTATTCCTGACGCACTGTGGGCCGACCGTATTCAAAATGGCCAAGGCGCTAGCGAAACCGGCTGAAGTAAAGGCCATGGACTGGGACGTCCTCGAACCGCGACTAAGGGCCTACTATGCACCGACTGTTCCAACGCTCGTAAGATGGCACGAGTTCTACCAAAGGAACCAACGTAAAGGACAAAGCGTTGCCGATTTCATTGCGGACCTCGGAAACTTGGGAGGCCTCTGCGATTTCGCTGACCTAGAGGAGGCCTTGAGAGACCGAGTAGTTCTAGGATTAGATGCTCTAAACGTGCAGAGCAAAATAATGGCTAAGGGCGACATTAGCCTTGCCGATGCCATCGCTGAGGCTACGGCAGCGGAGGCGACCAAGAAATCAGCTGCCCAACTATGCCGAAATCGCGCTCCGACACACCAACCAGCCGGCGAACTTTCACCTAAGTCGGAAGGACAGCTTTCGACGGCCCACCATGAGGACCTCTCTTCGTCGACAACGGGCCCCAATTTACCGTGCTGTCTTTTGAGCAGTACCTGGCTGACCGTGGTATCTGACATGTGCTCACTTCGCCTGTGCACCCTGCGGCCAACGGTAGGGCTAAGCACATGGTACAATTTGTCAAGAGAACACTACAAAAAATAGACTATGACAACATCGATGAGAAAATCAACCGAATTCTTTTCCTACAGCACATCACACCTCACAGCATCACCAACAAAACTCCTGCCGAACTGCTTATGGGACGGAAGCTCCGCTCCCACCTCGACCGCTTACACCCAGCCTACGAACCGGAAAAACCCCTCGGATCCAGCAGCCGATGCCGTACCTTCCAGGTAGGTGATTTAGTATTCGCTAAAAACTTATCCGGCGACCCGCTGTGGGTAGAAGCAACCGTAATCCGCATAACCGGCCCAAGATCATACCTTGTACAGTGCCCTGACGATAGACTTTGGAAGCGCCATATAGATCAACTACGATCGCAGCTGCAGTCACGCAATTCCGAACTCCCTTATAACCAAACTGAGGAGGGGGAGATACAGAGGAAGACGAATTTCAACTAGAGGAAAATCTTTTTGAAGGGAACGATAGCGGAACTGAAACGCAGGAACAGGAAACAGGGATGGGAGTGAGTTCACCTCAGGGAGTTACTGAAGATATTGGTGACAACGGAAATGCGAATTCTGAACCAGAGGCACCCCTTTTGCTAAACAACAATCTATCTCAACAAGAGTGCAGCAAAATGCCAGGCACACAGCGAAAATCAAAAAGACTAATAAAACAACCATCCTACCTCAAGGACTATGTGACCGTGCCCCGTAAGCAGAAGCCAGAGGAAAGGGGTGTTGTGAATGAATGTTAAATCAAGTTATCTTGAGCTTGAAGTCAAGTGCAGGGTTCTGGCCCTGCACTTCTGATTGGCTGTTAATGGAAAGATCGGATTGGTCCATTCAGGAGCATCTGATTGGCCATTAACAGGCCATTCTCATTGGTTAACTGAGCTAGCACTTCCGGATTGCTATTGGTTGAATAGTTAATAAGTTGCTTATATAAGGAAAGCTATAGCAGCCATGGAACTGAGCTGTCACACCATGTAAATAAAGAGTTTGAAGTTCACTGTTTCTACCGGCTCGTCTCCATTATTCGCACCCATGCTCCAGACTTAACACTTGCGTCCTCACAAGTCCACCACATATGGTAATATGAGCCAGGTATCTGATGACATTTCCAGCATTTTTCAGATTTGTTCTAAAACATTCTTGCTATTCTTGTCGGGGGAAAGTGCCACCTGTAAAACATCTTATACAAGTTTTCTTTATATGCTGTTGACATTGTCATTTTATAATATTGAGACCACAATTTTTGCCATTTCTCTAAATCAATCCCATATCCAAAATTCTTCCCCCAAGCAATCATAGTTTCTTTAACTTGTTCTTCCTCTAATTTAATTCCCAGTAAATAACCATATAATTTTTTAATCACCTTCTCATCAATACCCATCAAGATCTTATCTAAATCAGTCTGTTTATCATAGAATCCTGAGCCTTGCCAGGTCTATGCATTAATTGGTAATTATAAGCGGCAAGAAATTCAGACCATCTTGTCATTCTAGGTGACAGGATGTGTGGAGTGGGTTTGTTACCAGCCAAAATGCCAAGTAGGGGTTTGTGGTCCGTAATAATTGAAAATGTCCTAACATAAATATATACGTGGAATCTTTTTACTGCGGAGACGATGGCGAGGGCTTCTTTGTCCAGCTGGCTGTAGTTCCTCTCTGGCTTGGACAGGGTTCTGGAAGAAAATGCAACAGGAGCCTCTGTGTTATTCGGCAAGGTGTGGCTTAGGATTGCCCCAACACCGAAAGGAGATGCGTCGCATGTAACAGTCAGCGGTAGTGTTTTATTATACTGAATGAGGACTGTGTCTGAAGTCAAAATGTTTTTTATTTGTTGAAACGCATGTTCCTCTCGCTGTCCCCATATCCAGGATGCCTTTTTATCCAGGAGTCTATGCAAGGGCTCTGCGAGAGTCGCTTTCTGGGATAGGAAAATATTATAGAAATTAATGAGAATTAATGAGGAATGCTTGGAGGTCTATTTTATTTTTCGGCCTGGGGGCTTCTTTGATGGCTTTTAATTTTTTGTTGATAGGGTGAATTCCCTGTTTGTCAAGGAGGTATCCGAGGAATTCAAACCTTTCAGTACATAATTGGCATTTCTCTTTTTTTACTTTGAGGCCAGAGTCTTTAAATTTTTGTAGGACTGCTCTCAGTTGTTTCTCCAATTGTTTTTTATTGGGGGCCGCTACTAAAACATTGTCAAAATAGGGCACACCTCCTTTAATTCCATGTAGCAATCTTTCCATTAGGCTTTGGAAAATCCCAGGTGCGACGCTGACTCCAAATTGGAGTCGGTTATATTTAAATGCCCCTCGATATGTTACGATTGTTTGAACCTCGGCGGTTTCAGCATCGACTGGCAGTTGTTGATAGGCTTGTGCCAGGTCAAGCTTTGCAAAGATTCTGCCACCCCCTAGTGAGTGTAGGAGATACTGGACTACTGGCACAGGGTAGGCACTCTGCTGCAGGGCATGGTTGAGGGTGGCCTTGGAGTCTCCACAAATTCTCAGGGAGCCATCTGGTTTGATGGGGATGACAATTGGTGTTTCCCATCTGGCATGGTCGATAAGTTCTAATACACCTTGCGCTATGAGCTTATTTAATTGCTCATCTATTTTAGGCTTGAGTGCAAATGGCACTCGGCGCGGTTAGAGGCAAGTGATGTCAGGGCTAAGATAAAAGGAGATTGAGGACCCCTTGTACTTGCCTAAGGTGTTATCAAAGACCTCTTGGAAATCCCGTACGAGCGTGGCTTCCCAGTCATCATCATCTGTGTTGTTGATGCCTCCATCTCAATTCCCAGCGGTGTGAATCATTGCAACCCGAGTAAGCTGGGGCGGTCCTTATCAACGATTGTGAGTGGTAGAATGGTGGTACGGTTTTTGAAGGAGATCTTGAAGTGTCCAATGCCAGCTACTGGGATATGGTTCCCTTGATAATCTCTCAAAATCAATTTCTGGTCGCTTAGTTATTGGCGGCGTATGCTGGGTATTAGATGCTTTATGGTTTGCCAGGATACCATAGAGAGGTAGGAGCCAAAATCTACTTCCATGGTGCATGATTGGTTTTTGATATCAACATCAATGTGTATCTTTTGTGCGTCTATTGATGAAGCGTGACCGATGATAACTGTTTGGTGCGTTTCTTCTCTTTGGGGTGCATCGTTGAACTTCTTGGCTCAGCTGTCCCGGCTCCATCGGCTGTCAGTCTGGCAATCCCGGTTTCTGGTGGGGGTGCCATCTAGCCTCCTTGGGCTGTTGCCTCGACACTGGGGGCTGAAATTTTGTTTATTGTGGCATACTTTAGCAGTATTCCCCCACTTCTCGCAATGTCAGCAAATAGCATCGAGGAACTTGCATTCGGAACACGGGTGGTTTCCTCCGCAGCCGGCACACTAGTACCCTGACTTGCGACCACGCCGGTCTCGCCGCTCACGTTCTGACTGAAGCCAGTGAATTTCTTCTTCTTTGCTGTCAGAGGGGGATTCAGCATTGCCATGGTGGGTGGTGGCTGCGAGTTTCTCAGGTGTAGTTGCCTCGCTAGTCGATTGACAATTGGCTCTGTTTGAACGTCGCATTCAGGCTGCTGGCTTTCAGGTGGCTTTGGCTGTAGTCGCTTCGGCTATGGCATCGGCGAGGGAGATGTCATCCTTGGCCATTAGTCTGTTTTGGAGTGCTGGATCTTTCAGGTGGAGAACGATCTGGTCTCGCATGGCCTCATCCTGATTGGCGAATCCGCACAACCTTCCAAGGTCCCTCAGGTCAGCCACGAATTCACCGATGCTTGCGCCCTTGTGCTGGTCTCTTTAGTAAAAATCATGCCTCCGGATGAGAGTTGGTACGGCTGGAGCATAGTGGTTTCGGAGGATGGGAGCTAGGTTGTCCCATTCCATTGTCTTGACGTCGGCGGGTTTTGCTAGTGCCTTGGCCATTTTAAAAATGGCAGGCCCACAATGCGTTAGAAATACCACTTGTTTTTTGCTGCCAGTGGCGTCTTTCAAGTTGTTGGATTCGAAAAACATTTGGAAACAATCAATGTAGGACTCCCAGTCCTCACTGGCAGGGTTAAATGGTGCGGGTGGCGTGGTGCTGCTGGCCATTTTGCTGGTCATCTTGGCGCCGTTTGCCACATGCTGGTTAGCCTCATTGTCTCAGAATCTCACGCTCATCATCATTGTTAAGTTCGGTCGGTGGGTCCCAAGAACAGGCGAGGCATGAGTAGTGAACAACAGCTCTTTATTAAGTAGCTAGATTCTGAAACGAAAGTCCTAGCCGCGGCAACTCTTTTTATAGAGCTGGCCGCGGCTAGGCAGCCAATGACAGGTTTTTGAGCTTGCCACACTTGGCTTTGCCCAATCACGGCAACCCCCATACAAGCCAATCAGGAGTGCTTTATAACGTCCAATCACGGCCCGGCTCTTCCGGACCAATAGAAATGCAGGCCTACAAGCCTGCTAATACGGAACATTGCCTATTTTAATTTGTCTGTCTTTTACGGTTGTTTTTTTGTAGGTAGTGCTATTTTTTCTTTTTGCATGAAGACAGATGCAAAGAAAGAATTAAGCAGCTTTGCTTTTTCCCTGCTGCCTATCACTTTCTGGCCATCTTCTTCCATTAGTAAAGACCACAATGTTTGATTTTTTTCTTGTTTTTTTTTTATATATTGAAATAAACTTCTTTTATTAATTTTGACATTTGTTGCTAGTTTATTCTGAGCCTTAGCTTTCCTGATTTCATGTTTGCTAGTACCGTGCCTTAGTTAGGTGTACCTCTTTCCCTTCTTTATATTCATTCAGTCTTTTCCTGTATATGCTTCTGTGGAAAGTTAGCAACACCCCTCTTCTAGAAGTATGGAATATTCTAGGAAATATTAGAAAGGCAGAATATTATACCCCTCTGGATGAGAAAAGGAGAAGCATGCTCTTGGAAAGCACCTTTGTTAATAGCTCCAGAAAGACAAAAGGCATCTTATCTACAACACAAAAGACCTTCAGCTCCAGGATGATAGGTGTGGTGTCCGCAAAAGACGCCAGGAGTCGGTGACTTAGTTTAAAGCTCTTTATTTTAAAGTTGAGAACCGAACCGGCGAAAAGGAAAAAGCCCGCGGCTTTTATCCTTTTCGCCGCGGCGGCCGCGGCCAATGGCAGCATTTCAAGTCTCCCGCTCTTGGAGTGAGCCAATCACGGGAGACTTTCAACGGGCCAATCGGCGCGGCTCGCCTGGCCAATTAGAAATCCCCGCGCTTTAGCCAATCAAAGCGCGGGGATTTCGAGTATGTAAATTAGGGACAGAACACCCCTCCCCTCTTGGTACAGTCTTTACGTTGCGTAGTCACGTAGGTAGGCGGGGCTCCGTCTAGTCCTACTTGACCTGCGCAACTCAGTTGCAAGCTGGATTTCGACCGGAGCGGTCGAGTTTTTGGCCGCTCCCTCTTCTGTGCGAACCGGTTGGATGATCGGGCCGGTTCTTTCTCCGTGGCTCCCACCTGGGCCTTCCGGGTTGGTTGAGCTATGGGTCTCGCCGCTCCCGCTTGGTCTTTCCAAGTCGGTTGAGCTGGCTTGGTGTTTCTTCTCCGGTGGGGGATCGCGATGGCTGCGTTCCGGTAAGTACTGCTGGTTTATTTTTTCTTGCGTTTGTTTATTCGGGTATTCCCTCCCCCCTTGGTTTGTTTCTTGGGGGGTGGATTCTGTTGCCGAACGTGACCTGAGTTGGTCAATGTGTCGTTTCCAGGCTCGCCCATCTGTGGTTTGGAGCCGGTATGAGCATGGGCCTGTGATTTGGGTGATGACGGCTGGGATCCATAGAGGGTCCCCCGTCAGGTTTTTCGCATACACGAGGTCTCCGGGTGCGAATGTTCGGTATTTTGAACTTGAGTCTGGGGGCCGCTCCGGGTTATATGTTGGGTGTAACCTGTCGAGTGGGGACCTCAGCTTCCTACCCATTAGTAACTCGGCTGGGCTTTTGTTGGTAGTGGTGTTCGGGGTGATATGTTGTATAAAGAGGAGTCTGTTAATTTTGTCTTGGATCTCCCCGTGGTCCATTTTCCGGATGTTTTTTTTGGTAAATTGTACCATCCGTTCCGCCCTACCGTTCGCCGCCGGATGCGCCGGTGCTGTCAATGCGTGGCGGATGCCCCTCTCCGCCAGGAATCTCTCGAAGTCGAGGGAAGTAAACTGGGGCCCGTTGTCGGAAACGACGACGTCTGGGAGGCCGTGTGTTGCAGAGTTTGCAAAGTTCTTTGATTATGGCCTCCGTGGTGGTAGATTTCATGTCGCTTACCTCCAACCAGTTGGAGTAAGCGTCAACTGTTATTAGAAAGGTATGCCCATTTGTGGGACCGGCAAAGTCCAAATGGATTCTGGACCAGGGCCCCCTCGGTGTTTCCCACTCTAGGATGGGTGCTGCGGGTGGGCTGGGTCTAGTCTCCTGGCATCGCTGGCACCTAGCTACCCAGGCCTCTATCTGTTTGTCCATCCCTGGCCACCAAGCATAACTTCTGGCCAGGGCTTTAGTTCTGACGATGCCAGGATGCCCCTCATGCAACATTTCTAAAACCTTCCCTTGCAGCCTATCCGGGATGACCACCCTGTCACCCCATAAGATACACCCCTTAAGCAGCGAGAGTTCGGTTTGGCGGTTTTTAAATGTTTTAACGGATTCGTCATTGTCCCTTTCTGGCCAACCTTTTTCCACCCAATGCAAAACCCGCGCCAGACGCCTGTCTTTAATAGTATCCCGGGCAATGTCTGACGCGGTTATGGGTAGGTTGGGCAGGTTTTCGATGTTCAGGGTGTTTGTCGTTGGTGCTGGGTCAGGGTCGGAGTCTGGTAACGGCGAGCGGCTTAAAGCGTCCGCGTGCGAAATCTTCTTACCCGGCTTGTGTATTAGTTCGTAGCTGTAGGCTGCCAGGAACTCGGACCACCTTGTCATCCGGGGAGACAGAATGTTCGGGGTGGCTCGATTTCCTGCAAGGATGCCCAGCAACGGCTTATGGTCTGTCACAATGGTAAAAGGGCGGCCGTAAAGGTATTCGTGGAACCGCTTAACGGCGGCAACTATAGCCAAGGCTTCTTTGTCCAGCTGGCTATAGTTCCACTCTGGCTTGGTTAAGGTCCTGGAAAAGAATGCGATGGGTGCTTCTTTTCCGTCAGGAAGGGTATGGCTGAGGACAGCGCCGACGCCGAAAGGTGATGCGTCGCAAGTGACGGCCAGGGGCAAGGTTTCGCTGAATTGGATCAGGACGGCGTCGGAGGTGAGGAGGTCTTTGGTTTTTTGGAAGGCGGCTTGCTCCCGTTTCCCCCAAGTCCAGGTTGCCGCCTTATCCAGGAGCCTATGCAAAGGCTCCGCCGCCGTTGCCTTTTGGGGTAGGAAAACATTATAAAAGTTCAGCAACCCCAAGAAAGCCTGTAGTTCAGTCTTAGACCTAGGGGTGGGGGCCTCTTTGATAGCTTTTACTTTCTTACTTGTGGGGTGAATGCCGTGCCGGTCTAGAAGGTAGCCCAAGAATTCAACTCGCTCCGTGCACAGTTGGCATTTCTCCCTTTTTACTTTAAGTCCCGTTTCTTTAAATTTGGTTAAGACCTCTCTCAGTCGGTTTTCTAATTTGGCTTCGTTTGGCGCCGCTCCTAATACGTCATCGAAATAGGGCACCACCCCCTTGATGCCCTGCAGCAAACGTTCCATCAGGCTCTGAAAGATGCCTGGTGCCACGCTGACTCCGAATTGGAGTCGGTTGCACTTGAAAGCCCCTCGATGTGTAACGATGGTCTGGGCTTCCGCTGTTTTTTCGTCGACCGGCAACTGTTGGTATGCCTGGGCGAGATCGAGCTTGGCAAAGACCTTGCCCCCTCCCAGTGAGTGCAGTAGGTGTTGCACGATTGGGACGGGGTAAGCGCTTTGTTGCAGCGCGCCATTTAGGGTGGCCTTATAGTCCCCACAAATTCTCACTGACCCGTCTGGCTTGACCGGGGTCACTATTGGGGTCTCCCATCTGGCATGGTCTATAGGTTGTAACACCCCCTGTTTGACGAGCTTGTCAATCTGCTCGTCAATCCTAGGTTTTAGGGCGAATGGTACCCGCCTAGGTTTTAGTCGCTTGGGGGGGACGCTAGGGTCTAGATCAAAAGAGATAAGGGGCCCCTGGTACTTGCCCAGGCTTCCATCGAAGACCTCCCGGAACTCCTGGGCTAGCCGCTGTTCCCAGCCGTCGTCGGTGACGTGGTTGACTCCCGTGAGGGCGATGTCGAGCGGGGCGAACCATTGTAAGCCCAGCAGGCTTGGGCGGTCGCGATCGACGATTGTGAGTGGGAGTTGTTCGGTGCGGCCCTTGTATGTCACATTAAAGTTCTTGGTGCCCACTACCGGGACGCGGTTTCCCTGGTAGTCTTTTATAATAAGTCTTTGGGCGTTTATGTTTCTCCTATGGAGGGTGGGCACTAACCGTTTTATCTCGTGCCATGCAATCATGGAGAGGTAGGACCCGGAGTCCACCTCCATTTTGCATGGTCGTCCTTCAATATGGACCTCTACGTGTACCTTTCTGGCGCCGTCGGAGATGGCGTGGCCGATGGTTACCGTCTGGTGGGTTTCTTCCTTGCGCCGGTTGTCGCCGCCTCTCGATGGTCGCTGGATTCGGTCCCACCGGCTGTCCGATTGGCGATCTCTGGTCCTGGGCTGTGGGCTTTCTCTTTTACGATCGTGTTGGTCCCATCTGGGTGGACTGCGAGTCTTCTTTTGGCGGCAAACCCGGGCGATGTGTCCCCTTTTATCACAATGCCGACAGATAGAGTCAAAAAATCGGCATTCTGATCTGGGGTGGTCGCCGCCGCAGCCGGCACAGTTGGTCCTCGACCTACGACCTCTTCGGTTCCGTTGGTCGCCGCGCCCCGTCTGGACTCGATGTATGTCTTCTTCGTCTTCGGATGTGCTGGATGTAGAATGGAAATCGCCGTAGTGTGCGGTTGTTTCGTTTTTTTGGGTCGGCCGACCTCGCCGGGTTGTTGTTTCCGCCCTTTGCGTCTGGTTTTCGCATGCTGTCAGCGGAAGTGCGGGTCGCTTCTGCGGCTGCGGCTGCGGTGAGGGCGTCTGCTAGGCTGATGTCGCCCTTAGCCATAAGCCGGCTCTGGAGTGCAGGGTCCCATAGGCCGAGTACGAATCGGTCTCTTAGAAGGCTATTCAGGCCGTCAAATTCGCAGAGCCCTCCTAGGCGCCGCAGCTTGGCGACGAAGTCGCTCAGTTTTTCGCCTGGTTTCTGGTCCCGCCGGTAGAATTCGTTGCGCCGGATCAGGATTGGGACCTCGGAGGCGTAATGTCGCCGAAGGATAGGTTCGAGGACGTCCCAATCCATGGCGGTTGCGTCGGCCGGCTTGGCCAATGCTTTGGCCATCTGGAATACTTCGGTTCCGCAATGCGTGAGGAAAACGGCGCGTTTTAGCGGGCCCGGGGCGTCCTTCATTCCGGTGCACTCGAGGTACATGCGGAATCGGTCTGAGAATGATTCCCAGTCCTCGGTGGCGGGGTTGAAGGGGGCGGGTGGTGCGATTTTCGCCATGTCGGTGCTAAGTCTGGCTCTTGTCGGACACGGGGTTCGGTTCAGGGTCTGGATCCCACCCTCGTCGCCAGTGTGGTGTCCGCAAAAGACGCCAGGAGTCGGTGACTTAGTTTAAAGCTCTTTATTTTAAAGTTGAGAACCGAACCGGCGAAAAGGAAAAAGCCCGCGGCTTTTATCCTTTTCGCCGCGGCGGCCGCGGCCAATGGCAGCATTTCAAGTCTCCCGCTCTTGGAGTGAGCCAATCACGGGAGACTTTCAACGGGCCAATCGGCGCGGCTCGCCTAGCCAATTAGAAATCCCCGCGCTTTAGCCAATCAAAGCGCGGGGATTTCGAGTATGTAAATTAGGGACAGAACAATAGGAATTGCCCAAAGTCCCTTCATTACATCACTCAGCAAGAACTTCACCTGGGACTAAAGACAAACTACAAAGTTACCCCTGGCATGTCCCCATGGGAGTCTGACAACCAATCAGGATACATTTCTTGCCCCAGGAAAAGGGAGCAAGTTCAAAGCCCAACAGAGGGTATAAATCTCTCTCCTTCCCTCAACCAAGTGCTCTCTTTTTTGCCTAGGACCTCAAACCATGTGATCCTATTGTCCACCATTAAAACCATCCTTCCGAGCAGTCTCCATGTTTCTAGTGTCTTTCTTCCCATTGAAATTGAACCCAGATGGACATTTCTTCCAACACTTCCTACATCTCCTGCTTTAACTATGAGGTTGTCTTCCTTCCCATCATTCCCTACTTCCTTGTTTGATGGATTTTTAAAGCTTTTATGCTTGGGATAAGGTCCTAAAGATCCTAAAAATTGGTCACCCTCCCATCTTAGTATCATTAAGATAATGCTTGGCATCTATGATCAGGCAGTTGTTGTTTTTTTTACAAAAACATATTAAAATAAGACTTTAAAATAGTCCAATTCTTTTAAATTAGCTTTTTTTTAATGGATTGAAGGTTTTTAAGTGACTAATCTGATTATAAGACTGTTCTCTTGTACTTGCAAACCTGAAAATATGGAACAAAATCATATTTACTTTTGATATTTTCTGTAGATGTATAGAATTGTGCTATAAATATCTCAGTCCAGTTACAAGAATGCACATGTGATCACAAAATTCCATCAGCAAAAAAGTTCCACATTTTTAGAGAACCCATGGACAAGCCAGATTTGGTTTCAGATTTTCTCTTTGTATGAAAATAAATGTTCATATAAATTGTGATTAATTCTAACACTCTGGCTTTTAATAAAATCCAGATAATTGAAGATAATAACTATAATCAAAGGACTAAAGTATATGACAGATGATGCTGGTTCATTTTAGGCCAGTCTTACAGTTCACAGTTTGATCTTCTTCAGATCAGTTGAAACCACATATCTCAGCCCACAGGCCTATCTGAGAAGGATCAGATTAGGAAGGCTGCTTTAGGCCCTGACTTTTCATGTCTATCAATTTTCCCTTTTCCTGTTTTCTCCAGCTGCCTGTTATGATAAATCTGAGAACATTTGAGAATAAGTGATAGGAAAATCTACTACTGGCAAAATAGGTGAAAGCCTTTTAGATGTTCTGCCACATCTTAGGCATTTAGCAACCATATCTACCTCAACCATATAAGTTATAGGCCTTACCTTTCTTCTCATCTGATAAACTGAGCTACAGGATTTGCCTGAAGCTTGCTAGACTATGGAGTCAGTAAGCCTGGTGTAAAAAGATGTGAATGTGTCTTTGGCTCATTTAAGAGTCTTTTATCAATTAAGGCCATAAAGAAGATATTGGAAAGGTTAATAAAAGGTTAATTTTATACCTATGGGATTTGCAATAGCTACTGCAAGGGAAAGGTGGCTCAATATTTATAGATATCCACTGGGAATCAAAGGGAGGCACCTGTAATAAAATGTGTGTGACAATATAATTGCAAAGGAAATTGACTTGGGTACTTCCCCAGATGTCATGACATCATTATATAAGCTCTCAATTTGCATAACAATGAAAGTACATGCATTCATCGTTTCTGCCTCAGTGCAACTTGTTACATATGCTACTGCTTGTTGTTTAGTTTAGGTGATTGCTTTCTTACTAGTTAACATCTGTAATTTTCAGCAGTCTTTCATCCAGTTTTTTTATTTACTTAAACAGTGGTGCAATTCAACCAGTGTAACAACTGGTCCGGTGAATGCGCGCTTTGCACATGTGCTGTACCCTTTTTAAAAAGCCCATTTTCAACTCAATTACTTACTTTCTGCTGCATCCTCGGTGAGTAAAACAGCTGATGCACTGCCACCTGAATCAGTTGTGCTAAAAAAAATCCCCAAGAAATAAAGCACAGGAAAGAACAGGGGCAGGTGGGTGGGGCCAAATGCTCACTGGAACTACCAGTTCACCTGAACCAGTACAAACCGGTAAAATCCCACCCCTTAAACCTTTTTTCCCTTTTGTAATTTGTGATGTCACAACATCATCATAGGCAAGAATATCATGGCACAGGGGAGTATTACAGCAGAACACCCATATGTCATATGCATGCAGATAAAATGCATTGTGATGTCATGTGAAGATGGTGATGTCACATGCATTGTATATCTTGTGCAAATATCACAAGGGGTGAATTCTGATGAAACCATTCATTTTTGTAGATCCCTCTTTAATTATTTGGCATTAAAGATGCAAAGCTTGATCAAGAGCAGTGAAAACAGGACAGATTCACATGAAATGGAAATAGCAAATCAAAACTAATTTTAGAAAATGAAGTAATATTTGGAAGAATCACATAGAGATCAAGAAGAGAATGCACCATCTATACAGCATAAAAATCCAGAATCTGTTCTCATTCTCATTTGATTTTACATGATCTATGTGAAATAGGTGCCAAATTATTTTTATTCCTGGTTCCATATTCTATATCTCCTTTGATATATGACTAATTTCCTTTCTCTCTTTCCAGGAAATTTGATTTAACCAAATTCACTGAAAGAAGTACTAAATACATTTAAAGATGTATTTCCAGCTTGCCTGCCTACTTTTCTGTCTCCTTTCGTCATCCTTCCTTCCAAGGCCAGACCAGAGAAAAGCCAAAAAAGTGACAGTCCTACTATCCCTTAACAGAAGAGTAATCAAAACAATATCCAGAAAGTAATATCTGCTTCTGTCATTCTCTTGTGTAGATAATTGCAGTGTAAGCTTCATTGCACTGCACGAAGAACAGTGCAAGGTGACACACTTTCTAGTCACATCTGCTAAACAAAGACATAGATTTGAAAGGTATCAGCCAAATTTGACACATGTGCTTTCAATCCAAACTGGCTGCATTGAACAAATCTTCTGTTATAAACCAGTTGCTCTCAAAAATGCTACATTTATAAGCAATTTAACTTTCAGATCTTTTAAACAAAAATGGCATGAGTTCTCTGTTCCTATCCAGCTGCTTCACACGTGAGGCAGGTTTTTGGCTAGACCTTTACATATTTCTAGTTACTTTTACATGCTTCAACTGAAACAGTGATTTTTTTTTTTTTTCAGAGCAAAAGTTATTTTGCTGCCTTTGTTTGGAGTTCCAGTTTTCTGAGGAAACTCCACTTTAATCAGAGATTGATGAGAAGACAGTGAATCTCCATTCTTTTCCAGCTTCTCTCTCTCTCTCTCTCTCTGGGATTGTTCCTGAAAAACCAAAACCTTCCATTTTGTAGCAGAAGAAAAAGATGGAGCATCATTCTGTCTGTCAAACAAAGCACCTCATTGTGGATTTTTATTGAGATTGTCTGAATACCTGTGAAGAACTGAGCCTCCTGAGTAGAAAGCAGGCAGCTGCATAATGTGAGGCAAGACCTTATAAATTTGCTGTCAAAAGATGAAACTAGCAATTGGATTAGCTGAAAAAACATTTTTATTCTACTTTCCTTTTAGTGATTTGCATCTGTTTTTAAATAGGTTTTTGACGTTAATGATTATTATTAATTTTTTAAAAAATATAAGTAGCTGCTTAAGGCTCAAGAAGAAGCAGAAGGCTTTAGTTCTTCACTAATTTATACATTCTATTTGGTATGTATTTGAACACGACCAAAGTCTTGGGACGGATTTTAACAGACCTGTGAACAGTGTGACCTTAAATTGCTGAACTTTAGCTGGTCTCATCCCAATAAATTACTGTATGTGGTTCACAACAATGGCTCTCTTTATGAAATTGCTTGCCTGTGAATAGAAATTTGCTATGCATACAAAAAGGAATGGCTCTTTAGCATGCTTGAGGAGCAGGGAGTAGGAGAAGAAAGTTCATGCAACAGGACCAAGCAAAATTAAAAAGCCATTGAGATTTTTTAAAAAATTTCTCCATTGCAGAAGACCCTGAAAGCCAGGGAGGGGAATCAGATAAAGCTGTTCACCTACATACAGGAGATAAGCAGAAAGGGCTAATTTTGTTGGTATTATTTTGAATTTTGTTTCCTTGGGCATTCTGACAAAACAGCAAGGAAAAAGGATATTGTTTTTTGTCACTTTATCTTTTCCTCTAACTCTCTTTCTTTGGATATCTCACTTTACTCTTGTGCCTTTCAGAAGTGGTAATGCTGGATAAAGAAAATGGGAGTTGGAACTCAGAATGAATTGGAAACTATTGTATGGTGTTGAACTAGGGAGCCATGGTTTATTCAACAAATTAAAAACTGTTGGAATAGCAATATCCCATAGTGGGAAAATGGGAGTAAACTGAAATACAAAGAAGACCAAACTAATGACAACAGTATAGGAACCACCCTTAGAACTAACTAACAATGAAGTTACTGAACTGGTTGGTAGTTTCTGCCTTTTAAGTTCCATTATCAACAGCAAAGAAACAAGCTGTCAAAAATTATGCCACAGACTAGGACTTGGTAAAGTAAGCGATGAAAGGTTGGAAAAGTTATGCCATGATGCTTTTATACATACAAAATCTGAATTATGCAGACAATGTTATTTCTTGTGACACTGTATGGAATTGAAATTTGAACCCTTAAAGAAGCAGGACAGGAAGAATATTGACACTTTTGATGTTGGACAAGATATCTGAGAATAAAACAAACAAATGGATCATCAGCCTAATCCAATGGAACCTAAGTGTGAGTGGACAATCATTGATAAATAAACAAATAAACTGGAATTTTAATGCAAAGTGCAAATAACCAAGCTCAAACCATCCCATTTTAGCCATATTATTCAATGACCCAGCTTGCTAGGTCCTACTTTACTGCTGGGTGGAAAGATGGAAGGAAAGAGATTACCAGCAACAAAGTGAATAATCTCTGTAATAGCCTTATAGTGTTTATAGTTGCATTGCTGGAAGACCTGAAGAATCATATTAGGAATAGATTGTAATGGTATAATGTGTAGTCAATAACAGTTGACACCAACTGGATGACACATAATCAACCAATAGCAATGTGTAATTTATTTTGAAACTGCCTATGATATTTATACATGCTTATCTATGCTTTAGGATTATAATGACAAGCAGTCTAGAAATACTGGAACAAATTTATTCATTAATGCAAACTTATCTTTCAAGCCTCTTTTTGAATAGGAGAAAGAGATGCCCATTGCAACTTGAACTCTTTTTCCATCTTACATGCCCAGAATCTTTGGGAAAATGGTAATTGTTATGAACTAATAAAAGCGCTCAAATAAAGTTTTAACAAACCTTAAGAAAAAGCAGGGTTCTAATCCTGCACTTCTGATTGGCCGATAATAGCAATATCGGATTGGTCCGTTCTGGGGAATCTGATTAGCTGTTAATGAGCCACTCTCATTGGTTCAAGGGTTTAACACTTCCATGTTTCTCATTGGCTAATAGGTCAGCAGCCTGCCCTATAAAAGGGCTGCTGCTGCCCTAGGGTTTTTGCTCTGTTCAGAATGGTTAATAAAGAGTTGAAGTTCACTGTTCACTGCCTCGTCTCCGTTCCTTGCGCCCATGCGCAGAACTTAACAGTAATAAAACAAGGATGTTCAACTAAGCATATCAGCGCAAAGCCCTCATTCCAAAACACAAATCAAATGGGCTTCAGAAATCCAACATAAACGAAACTTCTCATGTTTATGGCCTGCAGAATTTCTTGGGCTTGTCATTTCTCTTCTGCCAAGGAATAAGCTAGAAAGTTACCAACAGAGAATCTGAGGTAGAAGTATGTCTCTTCTGTAAACACAATTTCAGTTTTATGTAAGGAGATTTTGAGGATTCTGGTTTCATTATAAGAAAAATAAGAGGCATAAGACCATGTGGTTCATGTTTACAAACCATCAAATTCATGGTTAGGTCACCCAGATTGCAATATGTTTCTTCGTTTCTTTAAAGTCCTTTTCTGTGCACATATCCAGACTTCTTTTTCCATTTAAAACATTCCCAAAAATCTCCATTGCTACCACAATCAATGCTTTTGGCATTGATGGATAGGTTTTCAAAGGTTTCACTGAAAATGTGTAAGACAAACCTTTCATATATTTAATCTCTTTTCTGTGTAGCTTAATTATATGCATAAAGAGTAAATTGCATTGACTACACCTCCCAGAGGTGACATTTGCATTATCTGTCCTCTGCTGAAATAGAAAAAGTAAAGGAAAATGTCAATCTGATGATCTTATATTAAATTTCAAATAATCCTAGATGACTATGAATTAGAAAAGAGGGATAAGAACTCAAATCCCCTCTAAGCAACAAGGCTCATAAATGATTGTGTACTTTGGATTCTATTTTAACAGAACCCATCTCAAAGGATTACCTGCAGAGTTACACTAATATTCTAACCCTGAGATGTTGTGGTGCATTCATAACCCATGAATAAAATGCACAAGGATGTGGTCTTTTCATCCTTAATTCTGTATATTTCATAAGAAAAAGTTCTATTTGGCAACTTCATAATTAATATAATGTACATAGGGAGATGAGAGAGAGAGATACAGAGATTTTATTTCTATATTAAGCCATGGTTTGATGAGTTACTTGAACAAACCATAATCAACTGAGTTTATACAAGCTTTCCAAGGTTATATTTCAGGACCAAAAAGTAACACAGCAATATTACATTTTTTTTTTTTACCATTTTGCAGTGGATACCTCCACATTCTTTTAATGGAAATGAACAAATTTGCAGTCTTTCTTTTCTATTCTTGCTTCCATAAAACTGTTGAAAATCAGGAATTTGTTACAAAAAGTTGATAGCATGATTCTGAGTGATCTAGGGATTGCAACAATTGGATTGAGCAGGACCTGTATATGACTCACTTGATGTAGCATGACCACTTTTGATATAAACCACTGCTTATAAACCACAGCGTCTGAATTTGCCTAACTGACAAAACTTAATAAAAGAACTACATTAGAGATGAATCACACAGATACTACATGGAATCTGAGAATAAAAGGGAATTCTGACGAATAATGGAATGAATAGCAGAATAGGACAAATGTCAAAATATATTCTTTTAATCAAATTGCATAAGTGCACAAATATGCCTACCATCCCTGTCCTATTGTTCCTTTTTAAATTTTTCTTATATGTATCCATTTCATGTATTCATAATTATGTTTATACTTATACCTATTATCTTGTAAGCGATTGACAAATCAAATAAATAAGTAGATTAAAATCACTCAGCATAGTTCTGTTTTTGTTTTGAGAGAAATCGACACTTTTCCACCCAGCAAGTATTTGATTTGCCATATGCTTGGATGACATAAGACTAAGGGAGTTTTGATATAAATAGGAGCATTCTGTTTCCTGTCCAGACATTGTCTCCATCTATCAACTACTGTAGACATCACTTTAATTTGCAACACAGATGTATTGATATCCACTCTCAAACAATAAATCAAATAGCGAGAGGTACAGATTATTAATTTACTCCAAAGTATAACGGTTCACTGAGGCTGTGAAATGACCGCACAATATTAAGATGGTTAGCCTTTAGCCTTTCTAATGATAAAACAGTCACATATAGCAAAACAAATGAAATATTTAAATAAAAGAATTGAAGAGATTAGATTGATTAGATTATGGATGGATGGATGGATGGATGGATGGATGGATGGATGGATGGATGGATGGACAGACAGACACACCTATAGACAGACACAATACTGGATTTTTCTTGGCAAGATTTCAGAAGTGTTTGCTTCCTTCCTAGGAAAGAAAAGAGTCAACTTAAATTAAAAAATAGAAAACAAGGCCTGCATTTGAGAAGAGAATATTCAAACCAATGTTGATAAGACGGAAAAATGGATTGAAGAGATACAACCAATGAACGAAGAACAATTCTTTCTGCTATTTTGACCTCCAGGCCATAAGAGAGATTAGGAAAATGTTGATTTGGAAGGATCATTAAACTTTCTAGCTTTTGTAGTACCAATGATTGAGAGGTAATTTAGATCAATGTGTTCAAACATGACAACTTTAAGATACATGGATTTCATCCTGGCTAGGGAACTCTGAGAGTTGAAATCCACACATCTTCAACATGCCAGATTTGAAAAGCATTGTTTTAAACTATTTGTAGTAGGACAAAGATGAGCAAATATAATTGCTCCTTCAATTTTGCCCTGACTCTCTGGTTAATATTAAAGTCATCAGTGTTCCAGCACAGAAAGAAAGAAGTTTAAGAGATGGCTGTAAGTTTATGTCATGCTGAGATTCAAACTTTTCTCTGTTGATATGCATTTTGGTCAAGTTGCATAGTTGTCATTATACGATCTCTAGCTGATACTAGAGTCTTCCTGAGATTGTTGCTTTGGAAAACATAAAAAGGCAGAAGAAATCATAATTTTGTTGGCCCAACGAGGATTGAAAAGACTAACAGCAAGGTTTCAAATTACATAGAACTCCTTAGAAGTTAGAATTTTGAAACAAAGCAAACAAGAAAAACAAACAAACAAACAAACAGAACTGTATTTTATAGCCAATCATTAATGTTGGTTCTACAAGGAGCAGGAAACTATTGAATAAGCTTGTTATTTGATCATGATAGAATGAGTGCTTTCCAAAAGCAGACAATGTCTTCATTGAACAAAGCATTATGTGGGCTGCAAAAGTTTGGATAACTGGTAAAGCTAAAGCAATGACAAAACATGTGTTTCCTGTAACTTTGGGCTGCCACCTAAAGGTTATCGGGATTTTTTTTTACAGTTCTGATCCCATGCTGTGCAATGGTAACAATGGTAGTATTGGCTGGAGCAATGTCATTTCAACAAAAGGATCTTGAAAGGAAAAAGACAGTGTCTTCAGATAAAAATAGGATAGACATTATGGTCTGGAGCATGAACAGACTTTCCATACTGACATAATGAAGAGGTCCAACAAGACTACTGAATTATTTTTTAAAAAAAACTTGCATTAGTTTCTGAATGAAACTTCCTAATTCAATGAGATCTGGCATGGGCAACGTAAAAGCTTTTTACCTTTTCTTCTCAGCCTTAGCTCAGCTAAATAGTGTTTTGACATTAGACTAAATAGACTATTGACATTAGTGGATATTCCAGGTGAATTTTTGGAGCCTGACAGTTCTACACAGGTCTCATATATAGAGGAAGAACCTATTTAAGGGATGAACATAAGAAGTGGTTGTTAATTTAATATGCTGCATTAACTATTTTTTCTGTGCCTCAACAATACATTGCACCAAAACAAATGAATCAAATGGTCTCAAACTAATCTACCAAAAAGTTAGCCAATGTTAAAATTGGCCAAGCAATTGTGTTGTATAATTGTCACTGTTTTAAATCTCTCTGTTACATGGGGAACAGAGAAACAAATCCAAGAAAAACAACCATTTTTTCCTCCTGGTTGTTATTTTACAAAATTGTTAATTTTACATTGATCTCACCTCAAGACATGGATCAGTTTGATGATTCTTCAGCAGAAGAGGAAGGAGAAAAATTCAGGAAACATCATTCTCACCAAAGAACAAATCTTATATATATATATTCTTAAGTATATATTCTTCAATATATATATATATATATTCTTAAGTATGATATTCAGCTTTGTTCAGGTATCTTCCCACATCATTATAGTTGTGCTTTTAAAGTTGCCGCAATGTTTCAGCAGAATCTCATCTGCCATCATCAGGCTTCTGTATTGTGTTCGTCTGTGAGTCAGACTTTCACAGTTGTTTCAGTTTTAAATTTGGGGCTAGCCTACTGTTATGCCAGAATGTTTTTTTCTTCCTCCTGATTGGTTGGGAGTCTTGGTCTGTGTTTATTGGTCTTGGAGTTTGCTGTGTTCTGCTTGATTGGTGTTTCTAATATCTTCTGTCTGTTTTGTGGCTTTTTTTTGTCTTGATTGGCTGGCAACATTGTGTTCCTGTATCGGAGGCTTTTAGCGTAGCTTGGCTCTGAGTAAATGGATGGCTATCTTTTATTAGGAAGCTAGGTTTCATCTGGGTGCCTGATTGGGGTGTGTTTGAGCTGGAGGTATCGGGGGGATCTGTTTGTGTCCAGATGTTTGCCTGGTTAGTGGTGTGGAGATATTTTTGTTTGTGAGTGCAGGCTTCCAAATAATTGACAGTCTGGTGGAGTCATCTCTTCTATTCATGCTTTCAGGTCTTTTTTCAATCTCTATGACTTCTCTGATAATTCTGTGGCTGGGGTTTTCTATAGTGGCTAGGGTTTTGGTGCCATTGAAGTTGATGCTATGACCTGTTGCTTTCATGTGTTGGACTAGTGAGGAAGTGTGTTCCAGCTTTTTTTACTGCATTTTTGTGTTCATCCAACACAAAAGTCTTATCTCCAGGAAGATTCTGCTTCCTCTCATCAACTGTCAGAAGAATTCTCAAAATAAAGTCCCTTTTTTTGGCACTACACTTTTTTCAAGGGACTCTGGTCTCAGAAACTTTGGGCAGGCAAAATCCAGCAAGTGGTCCTAAATCTAGAAAAAAAGTTTAATCTTGTCAGCCAGATGTTCAGACTGGGTTTTGCATTTTTGTCTACCTATCAAGTCTGTACCAAGGACCTGGGATAGACAAATCTGGATGTTTGATGGTGTTACAGATATCACTGCAGGATGAAAGCTGTTCCAAGTAAAGCTGCCTTCTGCAATTGACCAGTGGCAAATTTGTCAATGTTTATGGTGTTCAAGTGGTGCTTCACTTGTTTTGGGACTTCACCCAAGATGCCTATTACTTTTGGTACTACCCTTGTTTGTCTTTGCCATAGTCTTTCTATTTCTATTTGTAGGTCTTTGTATTTTGTTATCTTCTCCAGTTCTTTCTCTTCTCTTCTGCTGTCTCCAAGGACTGCCACATCCACTAACCAGACTTTTTTGTCTTTCTTATCAACAACTGCTAAGTCTGGGGTGTTATATGGCAGGTGCCTGTCTGTCTGAATTCTGAAGTTCCAGAACAATTTAACTTTTTAATTTTCTATGACTTTTTCTATTTTATGATCCCACCAGTTCTTTCAAATGATACTTCTTGCAGATCTTCCAATTCACCATTGTTGCTACTTTGTCATGCTGCTGATTGTAGTCAGTTTGTGCAATCTTCTTGCAGCAGCTTACCAGGTGGTCCACTATTTCTTCAGCTTCTTTGCATAGGCAGCATTTACTGTCTGTTCCTGTCTTCTCAATTCTGGCTTTGTATACATTTGTCCTTAAGACTTGGTCTTGTGCAGCCAGAATCAATCCCTTGGTCTCTTTCTTTAACTTTCCTACTCTTAGCCATTGCCAGGTCTTGTTATTATCTGCTTTCCCTGCAATTTTTTTTTTAATGTGTTGGCCATGTAGTGCTTTGTCTTCCCTTGCCTCCATTCTGTATTTCATTTGGTCTTTCTTGTAGGCCAGTTTGGTCTCTCTGGTAGTCAGCAAGCCTTCCTGGCATATTAACTTCAGTGCATCTTCTTCATTGTCCTTCAGATATTCTTCCAGTCTGTGAATGTTGCTGTGAAGATGAAGGGCACGATTCATTGTCATTATTTTTCTGGTCTTCTTATCCATTGCTTTTAATTCTGTTTGAGTCCAGTTAACTATTCCAGCTATGTATCTAATGACTGGCATTGCTCAGTTGTTGATTGCCCTGATGGTATTTCCTCCATTGAGTCTGGACTTTAAGATATTTTCCTTGATGCATTCACCTCTATTTTTTTTTTTTTACTTCAGTTTGCTTGATATTGTCAGCTTGAAAGATACCCAGGTATTAGTAGTAATTATCTTCATTCAGACTCTATTTTATTTTAGTTATTTTATTTGTCAAGCAAGTATTAGATAACAGGTATAAGTATAAACATGATTATTAATACATGAATACATTATTATTATTATTATTATTATTATTATTATTATTATTATTATTATTATTATTATTAGTAGTAGTAGTAGTAGTAGTAGTCACTGCTGCATTCTCTATTGACCTGTGTTTGCATGCTGGCATATTTTTGGTTATAGCAACTGTTCTATGTATCAGGAACTTTCACTTGTTTATTATGGTTCCTTCCAGAGTGAGGATGTAGTTTGTTAAAGATGTTGTAGCAGGATGTAAGCTGTTCAGAGTTAATCTATCTGTTATAATTGACTGGTGGCAATTTGATCAATGCCGATAGTGTTCAAGCCATGTTCTGTTTGTTTTGGATTGTACCCAAGGTATCATTACTCTTGGTAGTCCCCTTTGTTTTCTTTTGCTACAGTTGTTCTTTTCTTTTTGTAGAAACTGGACAAGAGTGGACATTCATAGTCATCTCATCAGTTTCAGATTAAAGTGGAGTTTCCTCAGAAAACTTTATACAATTTGCCTGAGATATTTATAACACAATTCTACATTCTATAAGCATCAAAAGTGAATATGATTTTGTTCAGTGGATTTATTCCCAGGTCTGTAGGTGCAAGATGCTGGTTATCACCTTGAAAGACCTATGTGGTATGGGACAAGGTTATCTGCAGGGCTGCCTCTCCCTGAATGGATAGAATAGCCATACCCAAGGTCCTTTCTCTAACGTGTCTCTTGTGGGTCATCAGAAGCATGCCTTTTCTATTGCAGTGCTTGCCCCGTGGAACAGATCTCCACACTTTTAGCCTCATCCTGGAATAGGCTGAGGTCAAAGTGAAAGGAGAATATGATAAGTTGCATCGGGGATGTGTAGTTGTGGCACCATCCTTTTTCTGTTTTTTTTATTTTTGATATTACTATTTTTTTTTTAGTGTTATCTATGGTTTTTATAAGCTGCATAGAATTTGATTTTAAGATGGCAGCAATACAAATGTAAATAAATAAATGTATCTATGGATATCAGAAGTGGTTATGGGAAGTGGTGGATAGTCTATGCACATACAAAACAGGTTTGACCCACTGATGGCTAATGCTAGGTCAGGACTTTGTTGGCAGTATTATGGAAAAGGGATCATTGTAATATGATATGGACCTAATTGGAGAGGTTAATTGTGACTGTAATGGGTAGAGTGTAGCAAGAATTACCAGATCACTTATTTTATCTAATTGCCCCTAATCTGGACCTAGATTGCCAAACTGTGGGATACCTTCACCTCCAGTTTTAGCTGGACATCATAAGACCCCATTCATCTAGGGCTTAGTGGTAAATAAGCATATAAATTTGATGTATATTGTTGAGATCCTGCTAAATAAGAAAAGGACTGTAGCTCTGCCACAAATCTTATCATTTAAGTTTCAAATCCTGCAATGACTATGACACTAGATTGGAGAGAAGAGCTTTTGCAATGCTGCTCTAGAAAGGAGTGGTTGCCATTTATCTTGCTATGTTGGGCAGCAGAGATAAACTTAGGACTTTTGCTGGTATACAGTTGGCAAGACAATGTCACTTCATAAGCCCTTGGACCTCATCTCAAGATTCAAGGCTTACAGATTTCAGTGAGTTCAAACTTCATCTTTTAGAATTTCAGAGGCTGTAGGAGTTTTTGGCCTTAAGGCAACCATGATATTGTCACAAATTGCATAGGTTATAATAGCAGGCCCTTCCTTGTTCTGGTCTTCATTTCTGGTGATCCTGATACAGAAGACATTAATATCTGTCCCCTACTGTGGTCAAATCTCTTTCTAGTCAGTCTAAACTCTGCCTATGAATGGCCTGCATCAAGCAACTGATGGATTGTTAGGAGGGCTTTCAGAAATTTTGACTCACACCATCAATCTCTGGAATACAGTGGTGCCCAGGATACTGGCAGGTTGTCAATCACCAGTTTCCAGCTGCTCTTTGACACAGACAAAGATGTAAAGCCAAAAGCTAGCGTGACTGAACACAGGTATAAGCTGTATATTTCTGCCGATGTCAAGTGTCATTCAGGAAATATGTGATAGATGAAGTGATACAATGACTGGATTTATATATCATGCTTATTTATAATGGGGCCTTTTACATTTTGGCATAGCATATTGCAGTTTGTAAATCATGGGTTTAATATGATGTGTGAACACAGCCTATATGATGTGTGAACACAGCCTAACACAGGCTTATTAAAAAAAACTAATGAAATAAATCATGATTTAGCTGCTGTTCATCCAAAGCCTAACTAGCAAAGTTAATTTCGATGCAAAATTTAAAAGCTGTAAAAGAAGATAAAAAAGCAAAGGGGATTTCACATTAAGGTACTTAAAACTATTTATACTGAAGACTCAGCAAATAAATTAATGGTTTCTTGTCTGATAAAGTAAATACACTCAAGAACAGTGCTGATTTTAGCAAAATCATCTGGATGGGCTCATAATCCAACACAGATGTGAGAGCACAAGAAGGAGCCCAGCTTTTGCTAAAACTCCCCCAATATTCTCATGACAATTTTTAGCCCCAGTATTATTGTTGGCCTGTTCTAACAGCAGCCAGCTTTGCTCAGCTTCAGGCTGGAAAAAAACAAAACTGAGGCCTATTGCATTCAAAGGAGGTTTAATGATCTTAAAGAGGTTTCATCACAGATCTGGTTTTCAAGAGACTAACTTTATACAGCCTTCATTCTTTTTACATACATAGAAGTACAGTGATGCTGAACACTATATTCAAGTAATTCTCAATTTACAGCCAATCATATAGCGATAGTTCACACAGAATAATGTGACTTATGCCGGTCCTCACACGTATGACCCTCATGGAATTCCCATGGTCACATGATCAATATTCAGGTGCTTGGCAACTGGCATGTACTTATGACAGTTGCAGAGTCCCAGGATCATGTGATCATTATTTGCAATCTTCCCAGATGACTTTTAATAAGCAAAGTCAGTTGAAGAATCCAGATTCACTTAATGACTGCATGATTTGCTGAACAACCATGGCCAAAAAAAAGGCACAAAATTGGGCACGATTCTCTTACCAGTAGAAATCCCGGCCCTAATTTTGGTTGTAAGTTAATCTCTAAACAAGGAGTGACATTTTATAATGAATGCATACATTGCTTGCAAATATACAGCTGGGGGAATAACTTTTTACGAAGTGTTTTATGTTAAAAACACCATGGCACCATGATGAGGATAAATATATATCTGTTGCTTCTGCCAATTTTCATTTAAACTCTGATTATGAAAATTATAGGTAGAAAATTGACATACTGCCAAACAACACCCCCTCCAAAACTTTAGAAATTTTCACTTTATCTGGGATGCAAAAATCCAGGTGAAAACCTTGGTTTTTTGCCAACTAACGGGCATCTAGATTTCTCCATCACAAATTTCATAGGCATACTTTTTATTAATAGTTTCCAAATTTGAAAATATTTTATTTTATTTATTAAATTTATATGCTGTTATATATCTAATCTTCAAGCCACTCTGAGTGGTTTACCATGCCATAAGTAATATAAAACAATTAAAAGGCTAAGAACATTAAAATGTTCACTGAGAGTAAAGCATTCAAATTAACAACAAAGGGGATTTAAAGAATCAACGTGTAGAGAAAATGGAGGTGGGATGTTGATCTAATGTACTCGCCCCTTCCAAATTGGGACATGCTGTGTTCAAAGACTAGCAGCAGTCCTCCCTCCGGTCCGCCGCCAACGCGGGAGCGCCGATCGCTCCCATTGGTTGATGCCGTTTGACAGCTGGCTATAAAAGGGAGCTGTCAAACGGCATCAGCTGTCGCCGCCAGCTGGCTGTCAGATAGCCTCGGCAGCCGCGGCAACCCTTTATTCGCCAAGAATAAAGTTGTTAGCCTTTAGCCTGGCTCCGTCTCCCTTTGTAACCGCCGCTCCAAAACACTGGCGACGAAGGCGGGATACAGCTAAGACGACCAGGCAAGAAATCGAGCCGAAGTCACAACAAGAAAGAGCCGAAGCCGCTACGAGCTGATCGAGTCACCGCCACTGACGCTCTCCAAAGAGCGCGAAATTTAAAAGCCCTCTCAGCTGAGGAGCTGAACGCCGCTGACAGGCACAGCCAGAAACGCTTTTCTAAAAGCAAAGACTCTATTTTTCCTCAGCTGAGGAAACCAACGCTGCCACTCTAATGGCCTCTAATCCGACATTCCTGCACTTCCAACTGGGGGCAGAAACATGGGAATCATATATGAATAGGTTTGAATGCTTTTTAAATGCCATTGAGCTAGATGAAGCCACGGATCTAAGGAAAAGCGCCTATTTTTTAAGTTTCTGTGGGGCCACAGTTTTTGACACAGCCTCTGCGCTAGTGTCCCCACGTCCTATAAAGGCTATTCCCTGGGATGAGTTAAGAGAAATCTTGTCAAATCACTACTCCACCAGACCCTCTAGGATAACCAGGAGATTGGCTTTTAGAAGAAGAACTCAGGCTGAAGGGGAGACTGTGAGTCAGCCATCTCAATGGCAGCATTGAGATTGGCTGCCATACACTGTGGTTTTAGGGACTACCTTGAGGACATGCTGCTCGATCAAATTGTGGGAGGAGTAAGGGACCTAAAACTGCAAAGGAGTTACTGGCTAAAAAAGACTTAACCCTAGCCTCAGCTATTGAGGAAGCTCAGGCTGCTGAATTGTCAGAATTATCAGCAGCTGAAATTCAGGGGAACACCCCTAAGCAAGGGCAGGCTGCAGTCCACTATGATGAGGTCTCCCAAGAAGTGGAAGAAGAACCTCTGGAGGTAAACCGCCTCACGCGTCCAAGGCCCCCCCCAGGGCCACCTAGGAAATACAACAATCAGACAGCCAAACAGCAAACCCCTTGTATAAGCTGTGGGGGCAACCACTATAGATCAACCTGCAGATTCAGAAACGTTATCTGTCTGAACTGCCAGAAGAAAGGGCACATAGCCAGGGTTTGCCAAGCTGAGCAGGCCTCCATACAAAGACCTCAAGTTTCTGCCTCGTACCAAAGGCAAGTGGAACATTGTTACACTTGTTACCACACAAACAACACCACCTCTAGGCCTAACAAATTAAGCATTTCTCTTTTCATAGAAGGTAAGCCCTGCCGAATGGAAGTAGACACCGGGTCAACCCTCTCCATCATTTCGTGGGCCTCCCTGAAGAAGTTGCTGCCTTCGCTCTCAAAAAAGAAACTGACCAACTGCCACCTGACTCTTCGGCATTACCAGGGGAAGACCATTCCAGTCCTGGGTAAGGGAAAATTCCTCATTCAATTCCAAAACTTTAGGGGTCACTTGCCACTGGTGGTTGTAGATGGTGCCCTTCCTAGCTTGCTAGGATTAGATTGGTTTCCTGCCCTAGGCCTCAATGTTACGGGAATTCACTCTGTGGAAAATTCTGATGTAGATGCCCTTTTTAAAGACTACTCTGATGTTTTCAGTAGTGAACTAGGCTGCTCTTCAGGCACCCCCATATCTTTTGATGTGGGTCCACAAGCCACCCCAATTCGTTTGAAACCTCAGAGGGTACCTTTCGCCATTAGGCCTAAGTTAGATGCTGAATTAGATAAACTTATCAAACAGGGGGTGCTTGAGCAGGTAGACTTCGCCAAGTGGGAAACCCCCATAGTCACCCCTTTAAAAAAAGATGGCAGCATGAGAATTTGCGCTGACTATGAGACATCCGTCAACTGTTTCCTACAAATTAGCGCATACCCAGTACCTGTAATCCAACACCTGCTCCACTCTTTTGAGCCAGGCATAATTTTTGCAAAGTTAGGCAATTTCCCGTTGACCAACACACTGCTGACCTACAAACTATAGTTACTCGCAGGGGCGCATTTAGATGTAGACGTTTGCAATTTGGAGTTAGCGTAGCCCCTGGCATTTTCCAATCACTCATGGAAAGAATCCTCCAGGGCCTACCTGGGGTGGTTCCATACTTCGATGACATTTTAGTTTCTGCCACCAACAAAACACAACTTTTACTCAGAGTGAGATCTGTCCTTGACAGGTTTAGGCAAAACGGGCTTAAATTGAAAAAAGACAAATGCACCATTGCCACCAAACAGGTAGACTTCCTGGGTTATCGAATTGATGCATCTGGAATTCACCCCATAGAGAGTAAAGTTAGGGCTATTCACGAGGCACCCATTCCCTCTAACAAAACTGAATTGCAGGCCTTTTTGGAACCCCTTAATTTTTATGCTTCCTTTTTGCCTCACAAAGCCTCTGTAGCTGAACCCCTACATAGGCTCCTAGATAAGAAAGCCCCATGGCAATGGGGACAAAGGGAAGCCCACGCCTTCCAAGCAGTGAAGTCTCTCTTAACTTCAAACTCTGTGTTGGTTCAGTTTAACCCAAACCTGCCCCTAGTGTTAGCCTCTGATGCCTCACCTTTTGGTATTGGAGCTGTATTGAGCCATAGGCTCTCAAATGGATCAGAGGCACCCATTGCCTATTTTTCAAGAACTTTCTCCGCTGCAGAGAGGAACTATAGTCAGATCGATAAGGAGGCCTTAGCAGCTGTGGCCGCTGTAAAAAAATTCCATGAGTTCCTTTATGGCCATAGTTTTGAACTTGTAACAGATCACAAACCTCTATTAGGACTGCTAGCTTGGGATAAGCAAACCCCACAAGTGTTATCCCCGAGAATGACCAGATGGACTCTATTTCTGGCCGCCTACTCTTACACACTGGTACATCGCCCGGGGAAGAACCTGTGCCATGCTGATGCCCTCAGCAGATGCCCCCTGCCATCACCAGTCGAGGACCCAGCTCCCATCCATGCAATCTTCGACTGCAATGAACTTAACCTACCTGTCTAAGCTGGGGATATTGTTGCACACTCCAAGAGGGACCGTGTTATTTCCCAAGTCCTGGACTGGGTAGGGAGGGGGTGGCCTGACATTCAGTTCGTCCCTGAATTCATGCCATTTAAGACCCGCAGGCAGGAGCTTTCTTCACTACAGGGCTGCCTGTTATGGGGGACATGGGTGGTCATACCACCCACCTTGCAAGAACCAGTTTTAAGGGCACTGCACGAGGGTCACCCTGGCATTGTAAGGATGAAGGCCTTGGCCCGCAGCTACGTCTGGTGGCCAGGATTAGATGCCCGGATTGCCAGCTGGGTTAACACGTGCCAGCCCTGCCAGGCAACAAGAGCAGCCCCACCAGCACCTGCCCCAACCAAGTGGGAAGATTCGGGGGCCCCTTGGGCCAGGCTGCATGTAGACCTGGCTGGTCCCATACAAGGGAGGACATTCCTGGTGGTTATAGATTCATTCTCCAAATGGACTGAAGTAGCCTTGTTACCCTCCACCACAACGCTGGCTGTCACAAGGGCCTTGACCAGACTGTTTGCTACTCATGGACTTCCTGACACATTAGTTTCAGATAATGGCCCCCAATTCAGTTCTAACGAGTTTGCCATCTTCACAGCTAATCTGGGCATCAGACACGCTCTCACAGCCCCCTTTCACCCAGCAAGTAATGGAATGGCAGAAAGGGCTGTCAGGTCTGCCAAGGAAGTTCTGGCCAAGCTGGGCCAGGCAGACTGGCACGCCAAACTATCAACTTACCTACTCACACAACATGCCACCCTGTGTCCTTCCACCAACAAGTCCCCTGCTGAACTGTTAATGGGCAGGCGCCTCAGGACCACCCTGGGCAGGTTGCACCCCCACTACGCTCCCAGCATGCCACTAGCCTCTGACAGCCATGCCAGGGAATTCGCCCTGCAAGACCAGGTGTACGCCAGGAACTATGTGGGGCACCCCTTATGGCTACCAGGGCAGATAGTCTTTGTTGCAGGACCCAGATCATATAGAGTCCTTCTGGAAGATGGCCGGATTTGGAGAAGGCACGTAGACCAGCTGAGGAGGCATTGGAACAAGACTGCCACTGAAATCCCGGTCTACCCGCCGTCGGACGAGCCAGTCTACTCACCGCCAGCCAACCCACCGAAGGACCCGGTCTACCTGCCGCCCGACAACGCAACCAGCCGACCGCCGCGGGAAGACTCACCCGAGCAGTCACCAGAAAGCAGTCCAGGGATGGCCAGCAACCCTCTGCAGGTTCCAGTCACCGCCTGGGAGGAACAAGACGCACCAGCCGCCGACAAGCCTCAGGAACTTCGGAGATCGGGCCGCGAGCAAAAGCGGCCATCATGGCTGCAGGACTACACATGCTTGTGGCCAGGGGGAAGGAGTGCTGTGTTCAAAGACTAGTAGCAGTCCTCCTTCCGGTCCGCCACCAACGCGGGAGCGCCAATCGCTCCCATTGGTTGATGCCGTTTGACAGCCGGCTATAAAAGGGAGCTGTCAAACGGCATCAGCTGTCGCCGCCAGCTGGCTGTCAGATAGCCTCGGCAACCGCGGCGACCCTTTATTCGCTAGAATAAAGTTGTTAGCCTTTAGCCTGGCTCCGTCTCCCTTTGTAACCGCCGCTCCACAACAGGACAACCACATTGGGATCCCAATGCAGTTGGCAGAGCCAGGTTTCCAATCCAGGCTCTTTCATAAGACCAAGAAATGTGCATGTATAAAACCTGTAAATGATGATAAATTGAAACCTCACACATTTTATATTCTGCAGATCTATTCGCCAACTTAGAAGGCTTACTTAGGATAAGTTAACACTAATGCCCATATTGTCTGCCATACTGTTTCTGATTGTTTCCTCCTAACCAGGAATAATATCAAAGGAAAATCAGCTGTGTAAGATCACTATCCAACTTCTTATGGAAACTACAGGTCAAATAAATTTTTTGCATCACAGAGCTACATGGATAAAGTATTTGCGACATCAATATTTTAATGCAGAACTCTACTTTTTATGTCTGAGAAGATTATAAATTGTGCAACCCATGTATGCAAAATTTCAGGAAGAAAATCTCCAAGAAACACAGCACCGAGCTGCCCACAAATTGGTTTGTGCTTCAACAGTGTTCCTCATTTTCCTGTAGAATTAGAATTCTTTTATTGGCCAAGTGTGACTGGACACACAAGGAATTTGTCTCGGTGAAAATGCTCTCATTGTACGGAAAAGAAAAGATACATTCGTCAAGAGTCAAGAATCATAAGGTACAACATTTAATAATAGTCATAGGGTACAATAAGCGATCAAATCATATTTAGGAAACAGTCAATAAAAATTGTTAGGATACAAGCGACAAAGTTACAGTTACACAATCAAAAGTGGGAGGGGATGGGTGATAATGAGTGATGAGAAGATTAACAGTAATAGTTGGACAGTGTTGAGGGAATTATTTGTTTAGCAGGTGTTCGGGGGAAAAAATGTTCTTGTCTCTAGTTGTTCTGGTGTGCAGTGCTCTGCAGCATCGTTTTGAGGGAAGGAGTTGAAACAGTTTATGTATCGGATACTTTTCCTTCTCCTCTGTAGCTGAACACATTCATACCTTGAACATTTCCTTTGTTAAAGACTGAAACACATCAATTAATGTAAATGTGTCCCAGAATCTCCAACTGATTGTGTCCAGGGCATACAATAGATCTTATAGTAAATTCTGTACATATTGACAACTCATAAATATTAGTGCTATTTCTGGCTTGGCCTGGGATTTTACTTTTTAACAATTCAGTGCATTTTTAATGAAGTTGGAACATTTGAGATATATCCAGCTGTTTTTAATTGTTATCTTGGCAGCAGAGGGCCCAATCATAGGGCAAGGAACAAAGAAGGCTTTGTTTGTTCACCACAACATTTGTAGGATGTGGATTTATTCCAGCTTGTTAGCCCATGAGTTTATTGGTACAAGCATTATTTGAGAATAGTAAAAGTTAACAGATAAAAATAGATTGTAGAGAAGCTACATTTTAATTACATCATGTGGGAAAACAATTCACTCATGTCTTTTAGAAGAGAGTAGACTGAAGTTCATATAAAGAAGATAGTCACAAAAGGTAACAAATTTTGAGAAAAATAATTTGGATATTTTCCCTTCCTGAATTTGGGATAATGTTCTTGAGTATTTCTATTAACTCCCCAGTAGGTGATGCTATTGGAAAACATTTAGTAAGTTGGAATACAGAATTGTAACAATATTTTCTATATTTGACAGGCAAAACAATAATTCTGTCAGGATCTAAAGAAATTAAGAAATGAGCATGTTTCTATGTTTTGTCAGATATTGTATTGGTTCATGCATAATGCTAATCACCACATTGGGTTTCATTAATAATATATATCCTTTGTTTCCATGCCTGTTCTAGTAAAGCTGCAATAATGCATTAACAACTTTTTATTTTTAATTAACTGCAGTTAGTATATTGGGTCTGAATCAAGAACAGTTGTTAACTATGCATTAAAGAAACAAATCAGGACTATTGGCTATGGTTTGAATATGGTTTACCAATTATAGCACATACTTAGCACCATTTTCCGGTTCAGATATAAGAAGTAAAGCAGTTGGCTGAACAGAAAAAAAAATCAACAATGTGCAGCAAATATAATCAATATATATGAAGAAATATACGAATTGCAAAACAGATGTATGAAGGAATGAGTTATTCTTGTCTGGATGGAGTTGATGAGAGCCTCAAAAGGAAGAAAAAGTGTAAAAAAAAAGCAGTGTTGGTAAAGGCAAATATGGTATGGAGAGATACAGCAAATAACACATGTGAATAAACTATGTTTCCTTTGATTATACTTGCTCTGAATTTCATGATCAGAGATGCTAGCCTAGTTCTTTCATAGCAGTCACACATTTTTGCATTCAATCCCTATTTTTATTATTTTATTATAAGGTTATTTTAACCTTATTGCTTCTTTTGTTATTAAATATATTTCTTAAATCTGTAATTAGCTTATTTTTGTTTCATTTCTTTGGATTGGCATTCTTATTCCTTTTCTGCATAACACAGTTTAATCCCAAAGAAAAAGCATAATAAGTATGCATTTGTGCATAAAAACAGGGAGTTGTATTATTTGGTAACTGTCTGTGGTTTTGTTTTCTAAGTAACCTGGATTAATCAAGGATTGTCAAGTCCACATTAAGTGAATCTAGATCCAGTTCTGTTGTAGCTGGAGTATAGCTTTAAAGAGGAATAATGAAATCAGGCCATCTTGTATAGAAGCTGTAAGCTGAGCTCCTACTTTATGCTAAGCCAATATGTGTTTTGTTTGCCTTTAACTTAACATATTGCAGAGTGAATTTGAACTGATGTTTGTGGAATTACAAAGAGTAAACTTAAAGCCAAACCAAAATGACTTGCATTATCTCTTCTACTGCATGTTGTTATTAGTAAGAACTATTTTATTACCAATTTTAAAAAATTACCATTGCATGCCAGTCCAGTTGTTTATTTGCTTGTCTTATCTATGCCAGAGCCACGTGCTTTAGAAAACTTACTGTGAACAACCTACTTCCTACAATCAATCTTATCTAGTCAGTAAGCCGGGCACCAGGTTACAGTGTTTATGTTCACTTTAATCTTCTTTTGCCAGAATTTATCCACATAGGACTTTAATCAAGTTATCTCTTTTGAAGAGCCACACCTGTTTAGGATGCATCCTTCCAAAAACATTACTATGTTTGATCTGGGCAAATATGAGAGTCCACATTTGTGCAGGAAAGAAAATAATGATTGCTTTGCGTAACAAATATTTTGGCTGATCATGGTATGGCAGACTGCCTATGAGAAAGACTTTAGAGAGGGTACTCATTTTGAGTGTTTCTCAACCTTGGACGCTTTGGTAGACTCCAACTCCCAGAATTCGTCAGACAGATGGATCTTCAAACCAGTTGCATTAGCAAAATTGTGGCTGCCACAGCATTTCTTTGGTTAATTGTGGTCACATGACAGTGATTGCAATGCTTCTAATGTGCAGTTTCCACAAGTGAAGTCAAAGTGGAAGCTGGCGGGAAGTTGAAAGTCATTCCGAATCTGCTTTTTTGTTCACCTTTCAGTATTCTGTTTCTCTGTTTAGGTAAAAAAAAAAAACTCTGTAAAACGATGACCCAATGAATCATGTGTTGTCTAATTATTATGACTCCTTGTGTCGTTGGCCAGATGTTCAAACTAGATTCGGCATTTTTATCATCTATCAAGTCTTTCTAAAGGGCCCGAGATAATCAGCTGTTGATGTTTGATGGTATTAAAGGTATCATCACAGGATGGAATTTGTCCCAAGGAAAGCTGACTCCTGCAATTAACTGATGGTGATTTTGTCAATGCCCTGGTGTTCCACTTGTTTTGGGTTTATATCCAAGGCGCCTATTACTATTAGTATGCTTTATTATTATTTTTTGCCACGGTCTTCTATTTTTATTTCAGTTTTTTTATTTCTTATCAACAATTGTTAAGTTTGAGGTGTCTGTTTGAATTCTAAAATCTCAGAACCCTTTAACTTCTTCATTTTCTATTTTAAAGTCCCACTATTAGTATTCAAATCAGTCTCGGTTGACACAGTTTTCTTGGCAAGATTTTTAGAAGTGGTTTTTCTTTGTCATCTTCTTAGAACTGAGAAAGAGTGATTGGCTCAGAGTCACCGAGATGTCTTAAGGTGGGAGTATAACTCATGATCTTATAGACCTTTATAAAACTTCTTCTAAGTTTTAAAAGAAGCCAGCTTGTTAAATCATAAGAGTGCAGGGAAAACATTTGTTTCTATTATTTAAAACAAAAAAGTCTACCTAGCTGCTCTCAACAGTTCTTATAAAAAGCTAACTGAGGTCAGAATTGGAATGGGAGACCACCAGGGCTGAATGAATTTGAAAATGTGTACAGGAAAAGAATAGCATCATTTAGAAACAGCATCCCCTTTAGATTGTAACTGAGGGAATGCTAGGCTTCGAGGATAAAAACATACTGCATGCAATGATATATGTTTATTACAGTTAAACTACTTTTAAATACTCAGCCACATGTATTCCTATCTTAGCTTCTTTGCAATAAATCTGAAGGCTTTATACATTTAACTAGAATGTATAATTTGCTTGTTTGGGAGGCTGAATTCAATTCTGAGGAGAGAAGTTGTGTACCACCAAAAGACAGAAGTGGGTGTTTTGAAGGCTTTGGAAGACATAAAAATGGTTGTTTGGAATGATGACTTAATTTGGAATATTGTGACTTGCTTACTGCAAGTCTTCTTCCAGGTGACACAGATAATATATCCTTTATGATCAGTAGGAGGCAGACTATATCCACAACTGCATTTGGGACTTAAGGAGGGATTTCCCTGCAATATCTCACTTTACCATTGCAGAGCTTGGAATAAATAATAATAATAATAATAATAACCATCAACAGCAAATGCCGTCTCTGTAATAAGAAAGCTGAAAGAGTTGACCATTTAATCAGTGGGTACAGCAAAATTTCACAAAGTGACTATCTAGAAGTTGCTAAAATAATTCAAAAACCAAGTTGCTAAAATAATTCATTGGAAACTATGCCAAAAGTTTGGATTTGAATATAGTAACAACTACTGGGAACATGAGGTTGAGAAGGTTCTAGAGAATGAAAGTGTCAAGATCTTGTGGGAGTTCAGAATTCAGACTGACAGGCACTTGGCCCACAACACCTGACATAACAATGGTTGAAAAGAAAAAGGGTTGGTTCATTGACATTGCAATACCTGTAATGCACGAATTAAAGAAAAGCAGCAAGAAAAAAAATCACACGGTACCGGGACTTACAAATTAAAGTTGAGTGACTTTGCAAAAAGAAATAATGTGTTATTCCAATTGTAATTGGAGTCCTTGGAGCAATACCTAAAGGGTTACCTCGCTATTTTAAAATTCTGAATTTATCAGACTTGAATACCCTGATTCTACAAAAAAAACACCCTACTTGGAACAGCTTATATCCTCTGACGCTATCTGAAAATTTCTATATCCTTGCTTAGGACTTGAACTGTTGAGCTACCAACCAGCCCCAAAGGCTATGAATCTCACCAAAGATGAAGAAGGAGGAGGAGGAGGAGGAGGAGGAGGAGAAAACCTATTCTTTACAAACAGCCCATAATATTGTTCCTCCTGAAATATGAACCATCCTTTCTGTATTGCTTGAGAAACTATGGTGAGAAACCACCAGTTACTAGGTTGAATAAGAAAATAAAAATCAGTTCTGCTTATTACTTGGATGGGAGATACCATGATATCTCAGAATTTGAAGTCCCCATAACCTCCAGAAGCATTGGTGAAATATTTTACATATTGTTCAAAGAAACCACTACGGAAGGTTCCATAAATCTCGACTTAAAAGGGACATGCCTTTTCTGGCCACAACTTTCCATTTGGATCATTTCATGCAACCCTGTTTCCCAGGTTTGAGGGGATATGCCCACAATACCATCAACAACAGCCTTTCTATAAGGGTTTTCCAAACCAACCTCTGTGCTTTTCTACGTGTTCTTATAATCATGTGGGTCATACTGTATCTGAACTTGGAGTCTCAGGCCCAAAAATGCCTTCTATAATTTGATATATTTTCCATAGCCTGATCTGTTAAGAATATCAGCTCCACTGGTAAACAGCAGGCCAGGAAATCAATTCCATTGGAAAGCTGACACTACTTTTTTTTAAAACTGGCTGTTTGCAAGTTTGATTGTATTCAATAGAAGAGAATAAGCTCAGGGTTAAGCTGTGGAATTTAATGGGAGTCACAGTTTCTAAACAATCAGAGCCAAAAATTATACACTGTGTAATGCAAAGATCTAACAGGCTGGTGATGTAGATTTATTGAACTTGGGGTAGGGTTGAATTTCTTGCAGATGTTTCATTATCTGATTAGGTAACATCATCGGTGATATTTTCTTTTATTGGTAATACTATCAATGCTCTGAGCAGTGCACTGATCATATTACCTAGTCAGGTAATGAAACATCTGAGAGCAAACAACCAGACTCAGAGAGCAATAAATACTCCACTGCACCTCTTCCCACTTCTTATATTATATTGAATTTGGAAGGTACCTTCAGCTTGATAGCTTGATCTGCCTTTAAACAATGCTTAAAGCCCTTTTGCCAAGGCAACAGAAACTGTGTATTTCATTTTCCTTACTCTGTACACGAAAGACGAAGGAAAGGATAGTAACAAAATGCACATGTAACAACATGGATACATTCTCCTCCTTTTCTGCTTGCCCATGTAGACTTATTTATTTAAAATGCTCATAATAATCTAAAATAAAGATAAATCTGATATTCTGGAAAGCAAAGCGCCATCTTGCAGAATCATCTTAATTTCCAGATTGCCACTGGACATTTTCTTAATTCTATAGCCATTCTTTAAACCTAAATGGAGTATTCCCCTAGGAAAAAAAAATAGAAAAATCAAAGATCAGTTGGAACAATAACAGAGCTTTCAGGGAGGATGGAAGAGCAAGAGTGATACAGCCCTACTGGAAGGCTGCAAGAGCATCCATGAAATTGTAAACAAGTCCCTTTAAACCTAAATGGAGTATTCCCCTAGGAAAAAAAAATAGAAAAATCAAAGATCAGTTGGAACAATAACAGAGCTTTCAGGGAGGATGGAAGAGCAAGAGTGATACAGCCCTAGTGGAAGGCTGCAAGAGCATCCACGAAATTGTAAACAAGTCCCTTTAAACCTAAATGGAGTATTACCCTAGGAAAAAAAAATAGAAAAATCAAAGATCAATTGGAACAAAAGAACAGAACTTTCTGTTATTGTTCCAACTGATCTTTGATTTTTACATCCACGAAATTGTAAACAAGTTGCTTTGGTTTGGTTTACAATTTCTGGGTTTCGGATGACCATTGGTAGGAGGCCAAGTCCAACAGAAGGACTCTGGAAGGAGACAAGAATAGCAATAGCACTTAAACGTATATCGTGCTTCACAGGGATATGATGTAGCACAATAGTGGATAGCACAATAGTGTAAACCAAATGACTAGCAACAATTGGCAGCCAGACTACATTGAAGAATTGGTAGTTAGTTGGCAACCAGACATCTTTGTAGAATTCCTGGTTCTCTAAATATATGGCAACCGAGATCAGGTGCTGAGCCTAACAGGAGATATTGGGGCTGGTTTCCAGAAGCAACTTAGAAATAAGGAGAAATTTCCTGACAGTGAGAACAATTAACCAGTGGAACTGCTTGCCACTAGACATTATCACTCCATCACTGGAGATTGTCAAGAAGAGACTGGACAGCCATTTGTCTGCAATAGTATAGGGTCTCTTGCTGGAGCAGAGGGTTGGACTAGAAGACCTCCAAGGTCCCTTCCAGTTCTGTTATTCTGTTATCAAAGAGGCTTAAAAACTACAGCTCTGTTCATCAACTTTACTGCAGCATATGATACTGTGTGGAAGAAGGGTGTACTTTACAAACTGACTCACATCATCCCCTGTAAAATCCTCTATCGCCTAATAAACTACATGCTCAGTGATAGATCCTTTCATTATGGGGGACAACTCTGAACAGGATCCGTACCAACTTGGTGTTTGCCAGGACTCATTGTTTAAGTGGGGTCTTGTCTCTACCCCTCAGTGTGACTGTGGTGCTCCTTTACAAAATATCCATCACACTGAGTCCGAATGTCCATCAAGAGCTTACATCGATGCAATGTCTGATTTCTTCAACCTAGACCACCTTGTCTTTGAATGGCTGGGTGAACTGGAAATTAACATTTGAACTACTAAAAGTCCATGTACTTGCCATACGCTAAATAAAACCACTTCACAGTGCTTTACAGCCCTTTCTTTTTGAAACAAAAATCAGCAAATTGCTATATCTGTGTCCTTATTTTACCAACTGTGGAAGGATGGAAGGTTGAGTCAACCTTGAGCCCTATCAAGATGAAACTCATGGCTATAGGCAGAATTAGCCTGCAATACTGCATTTTAACCACTGTACCACTAGGGTTCTTTGAGGTGTCTTTTCATGTTTCTGAGATTGATTGAAGATAAAGAAATTTATTTCCAGATGGGAAAAAGGAATTCTCTCTCATTGTGTCTGAAAGTGTGTATGAGGGCAAGCAGAGTTGGTACCGCTTAGCTTAATCCTGTCATAAAATGGCCCTTTCAACCTTCTGTTTCTCCCTGGCTACCTGAAGAACAGGTTCCTTTATCTTCCTAGCAAAAATATTGCAAAGATATTACAGAAAGGAGAGAGATCTTCTGGTTACTCTGGAAGAAGAGAAGGAAGGAATGAGGAACACAGTGGTCAGTTAAGTGGTAGGTGGATCGGGCATGCATAAGTGCACTAACATGCCTATCGTCCCTGTCATTGTCTATTTATTCTCTTCTCGTTTTTGACAAATTCCAATAAATAAAATAAATAATAAAACATTATGTCTCCCTTCTCTCCTATTTCAACATACCTTGGGGCCTGTCTCTTCACTGTTTTCTGCCCTCAAATGCCTCTGTTTTCCTCTTCATTGTGTTTGAAAGAACAAGTCCTCAAATTACAACCAGTTTCTTAGTGACTGTTGTGAGGTGCAGCCTGCTTGAAAAGGCCAAAGTGATTCTAAAGTTTTGACTATTGCCTTCCACCCTCCTCCCAAATCATGTCTATACTTTAGGCACTTGGCAACATGGACACATTTATGGCCATTTATTCCCATGGTCATAAACCACATTTTACAATGTCCCCCCCCCCACAAAGCCTGGATGTTACTTTAAATTGTTGACAAACTATGCCATAGCAATGGGTGTGCTTAATAATGGTCACATTAATAATCATCACCTTCATTTTATAACTACCACACTTACTTAATGACTGTTGCAAAAAAGGTAGTGAAATCTAGTCGGCCATATGACCAATCTGATTTATAACTGTCATACCATATGATGTCATGGGCAGGGTTTATTATGGTCTTATATATCAAGGGATACCTGTATTTCTCGTACCTTGCAGTTGTTCTTCAGAATTCATAGCACACCTTTTCTTCCCTCAGATCCCTCTTCAAAACATACTATTTTTCAGAGAAATGTTATTTCTCATACACTACTCATTACTTCCTAGACCAGTAGTGGTGGACCTGTGACATGTGTCAAAAGGCATTTTGGGTGATGTGCCGACATTTACCAACACGCAACAACTATTCCAGAAAGCTTGTCTTGTTCTTATTGACTGAGCCTCTGAAAATCATGTGAGAATTGGGCATGCTTTTGTGTAGCTTTCGGAGGCCACAAAGGTCATGGAGGACATTCTCCAAAGTTGGAAAGACGACCTTGTGGTACCTACAACAGTCTTGAGTAAGGTATAGGCAAGGCTATCTTAATGCATGGGCCTGATGGGCATTTGCCCCTGGTCCCTCAAAGCATACAAACTAATTTGTATATAATTAACTCTTTAATGTACCTTGTATCATGTAAATATAGCAACATATTTATTACATTTTACTGTATTTTTATTAATACTAATATGCAAATATATGTTTAATTTTATCGACCATTTACATTTTTATTCCTGTGAGTAGCTGTCATAGGAGCCCCAGTACACTGCTTTGCCCAGGGCCCATAATCTGTTAAGACAGCCCTGTTAAGACAGGGACCTGTGACCAGAAAGAGAAGGATTCCCAAAGAGTCTGGACTGAGGGGAAATTGTGTCATTCTCCAAGGCTCACATGGTGACACTAGGGCTGAAGTGGAGAGCTGGGCTTCTGCTTCAGGCCTAGTCTTTGCGTTGCAACCAAGTGCTTCTGGCCCAGATGTGAGGGAGACAAAATTGTTTCTCTGCTGCCAGTAGAGTCAAGTTAGCAGTTTCTGGATTTTTTGACACATCGAGCCGAAAAGTTTTGCCATCCTTGCCTTAGACCCTTGTGCAGGCATCCTTGCCTTAAACCCGTGTGCAGACTGAGGCAGGCATCCTTTGCTACACACTAATGTCCTCCCCTCCCTTTTTTTACATTCTTAAGAAAAGATAGGAAGCAGGCACACTGAAAAGCAAAGGCCCAACCATATTTATTTGCAATTGCTGTGGGCCCCTAAAGATTGCGCTACACTGGAAAACAGAACATGCCAAGATTGAATTATCTTCTTTTAGAAAATTTTGACCTGCTAAAAATCTGTCCAGAGTCCATATATTCTGCCAACCATTGTTCTAAGCCTCAATATCTATACATACATATGCACACATACATATGTACAGACATACATAATCTCCTGTTTAGTTGCCTTCTTCCCTTTCCTTGCTGTTCTCATCAAATGCCATGCTATAAAACTCTCAAGGCTTTCACTTTTTATAGGTGGTAACAGATTCTGGTAATTATTATTATTATTTGAAGTCTTATCATCTTGTCACTCATCCTCTAGACTGTGGGATAAAGGATTCTCTTTTTAACTTTGCTTGTACTAGGGGATTCTTTGATAGCCGCCTGTAAACAGGTGAACAAAAATGCCCTTCATCTTTTCATGGGTAGTCCTAGTTGGCTATATTTAGATTCCAGAAGAAAACATGTTATTCCAATGTTCATGTGATTGTGTGGCTTCTTTTTCCCTTCCCCCTAACCTTACAAAAACCCGCCAGTGAATTGTCTGCCTTGCATTGGTACCCTCAGTGCAAGGGGATTTTATTTTTGACAATGAAAAACAGTGTCACCTATGTGAAAGTTCTCCCTTAAAGAAGAAAAATAGCTCGTTTTGCTTCAAGGTACAAGTACAGAGACTGCCATTCTTAATCTAGTTATTGTCACCAATATGTTTTGGGGTTTGTTTTTTTATTTGGATTTGTTTGCTGCCCAGGATGGAAAATTCCTAATTGGTTTCATAAGCATAATCTTATTGTAATTTACTTGGCTGGTGGATGCCATGTTTATTCCTAATTTCTGCCATATAATTTCCCTTTAAAAATAATGGTATTTGTTTAATTGTTCTCCAGCCCTTTGCTCTGACTGTTCTAACAATGTGGCCAACATGTTGCACAGAATGGGTGGGAGGCTGTTTCATAGAACAGGACTTTCCTTATGATATGAAAACCACAGATTATGGAATTTAACATTTATTCCACTCCCTTGTAGAGAGGGCTAACAGATAATTGAACATGTAAAAGCAATTAGTAATAAGCTGCATCTGGTTTTCTTTAGTGGCTGAAGACATTTAACCAGTATTTATGGATATGTCCCACTTAGATACCAGAAGTTTTGAGTTCAGTTCCTTTATCTTTGAAAACTAAGCAGAACTGCCAATCTTTCTGTCCCCAATATATAATTGATTTGCTAAATATGAACCAGAATATTTTCTTTGCAAGAATATGAGAAGAAGTATTCTCAATAGGGTTATTGTGTCATCCTCCCCGCCCCTCCCCCAAATTTCTCTGAGTAGTAGAAATTAAAGGGATATGCTGAAAGGTTGTTTTTTCCCCTCTAGAATAAATAAATGTTAAAATACTTTATTTTGTGTTACAAATATTACCTGATCTATGTGCATAAAGGCTTGATGGACCAAGAGTCATGACTTTATTGACTCTCAATAAAAAATGCAAAATCCTGTCAAGAAAACATTAAACTTTATGGCATTATTTTCAGCACATTCTGCAAATCCCAAGAGCCAAAATTATGAGTGAGTTGTATGGATCAAGAAATGTGATCTTATGCCAGTATCTGGGCAAAATCCTGGGATCTAATTAAAACACACTCCTCTCAGATCCTTTCCAGAATTTGCTTTTATTTCCTTGTGCAAAGCACTAAGGAAAATATAAACTGACTCATCCTGTTGACATGAGGGGATTCCTTTACCGGTTCTAGCGACATAATATAAAGCCTATTACAATGCAAGAAGCTGCGTTTTGTAGGACATTAATACCAGAAAGAGAAAGTGTATACTTTTTCCTTTCACCTACATGGTATGGATTGCAAATTACCCTCCTTGTCGGGGGAAATGGGCAGTTAACATGAACATAATTAAACCTTATATTGTTTTAAATGCATAAACTGTATAAATTAAAGTCAGTGAAGGGCAAAGTATTTTGTTCCTCAAATTATGTCTGATGGCCTTCTGATGGCTCCTTCCTTTAATTAGTCTGCACCACAGTATGTCACAAGTGCAAATATTTTAGTGGGTTTTAGGAAGGAGGCCTTAGCATTAATGTAGTTGTGAATTGCTCCCTGATTATTGATTCTACGATCAACTTTGTAACTTACTTTCAGTAACTTTTATTTACTTGGTTTTGGGCTACTTTTACCAGCAAAATAAACAAGGAGATTAACAGATTAGTTAACAGATAATCAGAGTTGGAAGGGATCTTATAGGTCAACTTAGTCCAACCCCCTGCCCAAGCAGGAGACCCTACACCATTTCTGACAAATGGCAGTCCAATCTCTTCTTGGAAATCTCAAGTGATGGCACTACCACAACTTCCAAGGGCAAGCTGTTCCATTGGTTGATTGTTTTCACTGTCAGAAAGTTTCTCCTTATTTCCAAATTAAATCTCTTCTTGTTCAGTTTCTATCCATTATTCCTTGTCTGGCCTACAGGCATTTTAGAAAATAGATTGATCCCCTCCTCTCTGTGGCAGCCCCTCAAATATCGGAAGATTGCTATCCTGTCTCCCCTGGTCCTTCTCTTTGCTAGACTAGCCAAGCCTAGTTCTTGTAACCGTTCTTCATACGTTTTAGTCTCCAGTCCCCTAATCAAGACTACTTCTGGCTACTATTATTTTTGTTCAGATAATTCTCAACTTATGATTTTAACTGAGCCCAGGAGTCTGATTTTAACTGAGCCTAAATTGTTATAGTCATAAATCAAGATACACTTGTTGATGGGAAGTAATTTTTCAGATTTTTCAGTGGTGATTAAGTAAATGTGACAGTCATTAAGTGAACCCATTTGTTTGAAGGGGTATCTTTTTGCAGGAAATTAGTCAAAAACATAAGTCGCAATCACATGACTGCAGAACGCCACAACCAGTTGTAAAGCTAACCAATCTGACATGCATTCATATGACTACAGGGGGGACGATGACACCACAACTCCTTTCAATAGCCAGGGATGTTTTGTAGGCCAAAAAGCACCCATTCTGTGGCCTTTGTACATATATAAAGTGATCAGCCATTACATGAGGACCAGCTATAATAATTCCCTTGGGAATTTCCTGTCCCCAGTAAAATCATTAGATCAGTGTTTCCCACCATCAACAACTTTAAGATGTGTAGATTTCTGTTCCCAGAATTCTCCAGTCAGCATTCAGAAAACAATGCATTGGATCCAAGCTAAATGTTTGTGAATATACCTCGTGTACACAATTAACACTTAGCACCTGAATGACAATGGCTAATGTATCCATGTCAACTTTTTCCAAAGGATAAAAAAACTGAACAATCTTTTTTTAACCAGGTAAAATCTGGTTAGAAGCAAAAAAAACTAGTATCTTTTAACTGCTGGAAACACAAAATAGAATTTTGTGAAGAATAGAATAGAATAGAATTGGGAAGAAACCTATGTAAAAAACTATACATTATTTTGCTTAATGTATAATAAATTTTAAACATTTAGATAAGTTTCTAATAGCAGAGGTTATAAATAAGGGATTATAGCTGCTGGGAAAAAAGCAGGCCATTTTTCCAAATAACAAAAAGTTATTTGTGGGTAAATGTGTGTATATGTGCATATTTATCTCTTTGTGTACCTATTAATCTGAAATACTGAAATAGGTAACATGGTTTTGATAGAATAACAAACAGACACAAAACAGGCAGGATCGTTATTTCCAGAAGTATATTAACAAATAAAAAGAATAGACAAATGAGATACATAAACATTGAGTAAATTAAACTGCTATTACTTCTGGAGAAATGAATAAGGTTTGCCCTAAATCCAACTTAAATTCTTTTCTAAGTGACAAAATAACTCTTTGTGTGCTCACAAAGTCTATTTAGATTGCCATTAAACAAAACAGGTATAAATATAATATTCAAACATAAAGGCAGGGCAATTTTTTGAGTTTCTGTACCAACATGGTGCTTACAAATCTGGCTCAAGAGTTTTAAATATAGGCACAAACAACAGCATAATAAAAATGGCACGAAGCATCAATGACTGAAATTACATATTTTTTGTTGCTTCTTGCTAGAGTTGCCAAAAATGCAAGTGAAAACAAGCATCATCCCTTGTTATTACCTAGGGGTGGTCCCAGATTTTCTCCAAGAATTAAATAATGGCAAGGGATTCCTATTTCTATTAATGGGTACATTTGTAGTATAAGACTTCAGCATTTGCATCCCTACAAATAAAATTTACATACTTAAGGATGCAAACATTTTAAACTGATCTTTTTTATTTTTGGCAGTTAGCTTGGTAGAAAGTAATCAGTTGAACCAACACTAGCAACATCCTCATGTAAAAGGACCAATCCAAGCAATAAGAAAATTAGGCCTGTCTAGGTTTAGGTACCTCCTTTATAAGACTGTTTATATACACATAAACAAATATAATACACAGCGTGGCAGCTGTAGAGAGAGACTAATGTAGAATGTGTAGAAGATGCATAAATAAAGCTTCTTAAGGAGTTTCTTTGAAAAACTCACCTAGAAGAGGGAGTGGGGGAGAGACCTTACCAATGAAAGAACTGGTCAACTGCTCACATAAAAGAAAATTACATCACATTCTGCAAAAAGATTGCTTGGATTAGAAAAGGATGTGTGCTGTTACAAGCAAGCAAGATGGTGGTGCATAGAATGCTGGGCCCAAACTACAAAGAGAAAAAGGAAACAGAATGAACTACACAACAGGGGAGGGAAGAACAGCAGTTAAAGTGGAGTTGATCCTGGTTTGACTCGATCAGAGGCTGCAAAATGTTCTGCCATATTTTGGGTTCACCTCCTCCAAGGGTGCATTTGTCTGTATCGTCTTGACATGCAAGAAGGAACGAATTCCACTCAAAGCCGTTTCAGACCAAGTCCCAATTGATTTCACAGTTGGTCAGTCGGCATTCAGTCCTGTTGGCATGGCATCTCTTTGAACCGAAAAGGCAACAGTGGTTCTCTTGCAACCCGTTTTGTGGCCAATGTTCAACAAGGCCGAGAGTTCAGAAGCTTGGATATTTAAACTTAGAAACTTCAAAAAATAATTTTTTTAATCTGTTTTTTACATTTTTTATAGAGAAATAAGCAACCCTTTCCCTGAGTCCCTCCCAAATTCTGTTTACCATTCTGACTGAACACTATTCAATTCATTTTAAAAATGACCAGTCCATGACTAGTAGAGGCATTAAATCTTAATGCTTTGAAAAACAGATGGTTCCAGATTAAGAGGTCTTTGTGCATGCGCAGATACACACAAACTCATGCAAGTTCAAAAAAGCATACATTCTCCATAAAGACTTGTTTTCCTCCTCTAGCAGGTAAGATGTTTTACCAACACACTTTAAACATTGAGGCTTAAGGATATTTCCACATGGTGCCACTTAGAAAACTGCCTCACAAAGATCTGAAATCTCTTGAAAGCCAGCTCTTTTTGTATCACACCCTTTCAACCCGGCTCGGATCATAGACCTCTGTAAAATAGGAAGTGAGCATGATTATTAGTACTAACAATTCATAACAATTATATCTATATAGGATTTTTATTTCTTAAGCTTCTATATTCTATTTGTATTAGAGAGCCATTGTGAGCATGAAAAAAAAATAAAATTCATACTAAAGCATTTTGTTGACAAAGTAAATATATGCTTTCATTTTACAACTAAGGAATGTCAACAAAAATATTAATTAAAGTTTGCCTGCTGATAAAGGACAGCAGAAAAGCACTTAAAAGATTCAGAGAATTCTTAAAACACAACATATTGTGTAAAATAGACAATCTCTGCATTGTGGCTTTTCTGGAAGTCAACCGTCTCATTCTAAAATTATAGCTACTTTTTATAGTTACCTTAGAAGTCATTCCTTAAAAATATAAATGTCTTTGTAACAGGATCACTTGGGGAAGAGAGAAAAACTCACCCCATATTTTAGATCAGATATGATTATTCTTTACCTAACAGACTGTAAAGAGGTGAGAAAATTAATTAAAGTACATGTCATTAAAACATTCTGTTTGGAACACACCTTTGAATCTTGCTCTCAATCTCGCCTCCCTCAATTACTGGAATCCCTCATCTTTGTTCAAAACCCAAATGGAATATCTGGCTAATACACAACCAAATTTCTAAGGCATCCTCCCCAATCTGTTGTCTGCCAGGAATGATAAGATTTCACCTCCCATCTTCTCTGTGATGTTTAGTCATCTTGCTAGGAATGATGGAAGATCAGATTAAAGCAATTCTTATACACTAAATAAATAAAAGAACTAAGCTAAACTGATTCCCCTACTCAAAGGCAATATGGAACCACTGTTGGAATAAACAATATGAAATAAGCAATAATAAAAAGAAACAAAATTATATGGAACTATTTGGAAGGATGGTTCTAAAAGAACCTTCAGCTTTTAGACATTTACACTAAGAATCTGAAGGCAACTAACAACTCTATGAAAATGGAAAACCTGGTTTTTATAAGATCTTAGATTCAGCATGTGGGGAACTGTTTTTACTTTAAATGAAGCCCCAGATGATCCAAATATTTCCTTCTCTCTATTCATTTTTGGAAAGCATGATGGGTGAACATTGCAGGCAAAACTGGAAGTTATTTGAGTTTAAAAACATAAGACTGAGCATGTGGAATGGAAGATAGCAAATTCCTTCAGGATAGCAGCATCTTCCACTCTAGGGTATTTATAATGGTGTATACCGGTAAAAGAAAAATCCCAAACCCAAAACAGCTGGTTTATCTGATAGGGTACCTGTCTAACCATTGACTATCTCCTGTTTGCTTGCCAAAAATGAAATTGCAACTGCAGAATTCAGACCTAAGACTCAAACAGGAAATTACATTTTCTTTTTAGGACCCCTCTGGGAAAATGTGTATGCATCTAATAATGCACTCACCATACAAATCCTGGAGAAACTTGTATCTTACCTGAGCTAGGTAAATCTCTTCCAGATTTCTTTCTATTCCTATTGCCTAAATGTTCATTCAGTGAGATTATACGCTTGGAAACATAACTGCCTTGGGATGGTTTGCGGGGAAATTCAATGTGGCCAACTGCAGAATCACTCCCTTTCCCTTCTGGTTTCCTGACTTGTTTGTTGTCTTCATCTCTATCCTCAGCAGATCGGGCATTCTTTATACTGAGACGTCTCATGCGAGAAACTGAATCAACTTCTTTCATCCGCGCTAAGCGATCCATGGCCGCTCGGGTTACAGCAGAGGCAACATTGCCTTGCACGGGCAGAGTTGCCTTCGAAGTGCTTCTAGTTTTGTTTTCTACATTCGAAGGGAATGATTTTCTTTCAGCAAGAGGAAGCTTAGCAGATTCAAGAGTTAAGTAAGCATGGTCTTCTTGGCATTTGCTAGAATCAGGATGATACCAAAAAGACGGTTCACAGGTCAGCTTTCCTTTTCCACTACACTGCTCTTTGACTGATCCCAAGATGTCTTCTCCAATGAAAGTGCTTTTTGGCCAGCTGCTTTTAGGCTTTCTTTTGGAAGAAGCCATATCTGCTTTCATTTCAGCCCTTGTCTTTTTGTTTGACAATTCACTGCTGTGTGCCATGTTATCAGACTCTGAATCTTTATTATCAGCTGTTAGAGATTCCACAGCTACCTCTATGCCCAGGATCCTAGCTGCTCTTGCCTGAAGAGACTCATTTGGTGGAATGTTCTTTGTAGAAGAATTGGGAATGCTTATTCCTTCTTTGACATCCAAACCAACAGATCTCAACTTTGGCTCAGAGTGCCCTTGGTTCTTTCTTTTAAAAAATAATGGTGCTACAGGTGCAGTTTCTGGATCAGGGATATTCCTGCCTGCTGCCTTTTTGAGCTTATCAGAATCCTTATCCTTACGGTTTTCAACATTTTCTTCCCTAGAATTAATGTTCTTGAATGGGACAGAAGAATTTTCACTGTCCGAGGGATTAGAAACATTTGATTTCATTGGATGCAAACCAATAGCTTGTTTAATAATCTTTCTCGCATTTTCCTGTTTTTGTTTTAGACCAACTGATTTATCAATTTCTCTCGTCTCTGATCTAAGATTCCTAAAGTCACTAGATGCAACTCTTGTATCTGAGATGTTACAAGCATTTTCACTTTCTGGTTTACTTTTATCGGTTCCCTTTTTAAACATAGAAGGGACTGATTTTATCTCTGTCTCTGCACCACATCCATATTCTTGGCTTCCATCATCCGCTCTACATGCTTTTCCCTCTGGTTTTTTCATTTTCTTCTCTTCTCTCTCGTGCTTTTGCTCATTCTCTTCAGCATCTTCACTCCTTTCTTCTTGTTTTTGAATCTCCTTGTTAAAACTTTCCAATTCACTTATTGCATCCCAAGGACGTCGGCTAACAGGCTTTAAGAGAAACTGCCCAAAGGCTTCTTTGACACTGCAAGGCGATTTCCTTTCTTCCTTATGGGCAAAACTGGATTTGTGTTTCCCCCCAGGAAGCCCTGTAGATGTAGTACGCAACTCATTCTGGCCCATTTTGGGGTCAATTACACTCCTAGGACACTCAGGTTTCTTAAGCTGAACTTTCCTAGGAGGAGGAATTGGTTTACCTTTCCAGTTACCAATAGGTAAACTACTCGGGGCGGATTCCGTAGTAGATGATCCGTACTTTAAGAAGTGGCCATTGGTCAGTGTGTTTGATTTCCTAAGTTGCGACCCATGGAGAGGCTGCTGAATTGGCAGTTCTTCTCTGAAACTAGTTTGTGTTTGCTGGTCCTTGTACCTACTGCATGGCCATGAGCCAGAATACTCTAATTTTTTGGGCTTTGGAGGCTTCTTGCCACTGAGATCATTCGTTTGATTGAACTCTAGTCTTTGCAAATCTATCTCTGACACATTCTTATTGAGCATGTTTCCTGCAAGGGCTTGGAGCTCCGAATCAGAAGATGACGTACTTAGGAAACGCTGATCTTTTACATGTGTATTGCAATACAGTTTATTGTTCTCACTGGAAGAAACTGGCATGTGCAGTTCAGGTTGAGGTGGGACAGACACCAAGCAAAACATAGTTTCATTTGTTTTTTTCTTTAAATGGTTTTTGCCTTGAATTTCTGTTCCAGGTTCAAAGGCTTTCACTTTCGTCAGTATCTCAGAGGAGACTTCTGTTGCACCTGGTCTTTGATCATATGGTTTGACCTTGGAGAATTCGGTATTCAGATTGTTGTCTGTGTCATAAGAGCCTTTTTGGGTGAACAAGGCACAACTATCCTGATCTGCATTGGATTTCACCAACCATCTGCTGCTATCAGAGACCGGGCTACGTTTTACAGCAATATTTGTTGAGTCTGGTACATGGACATGTGAATTATTGAACTCTTGAACCACAGAATTTTTACAGAAGATACTACTCTTATTTGCATCTTCTGCTTGGTCTTCCATCTGATGGTCAGCTGGATGTATTCCTTTAAAGTGCCGTATTCGCGGGTCATCAAAAGGAATATATTGAACAGAAGACTGATGTCTCTCTTGACTCGTCACCTGTGTTTTACTACTACACAAAATCTGCTCTTTCTCTTCCATTTGTAACTGATTGACTGAAGACTCGGTACCAGTACAAATACTCTGCTCTAGAACTTGCATTTCCTTAACAAAGCACTCAGCGTCGTCAGACACTCCTTCAGGTACATGTTGATTCTTACTTTGCTGACCAGGAGATTTGTAAGATGGAGGGGGGTTGTATTCTGGTGGCTCTAAGGTAGAATCTTGACCTGGTTTATCAATTTTGGTTTTACGTCTTTCCTGTTCTTCATGTGGCGGATTGGTTTCCACAATTCCCCTACTCTGTTGATGAAATTCATATGAAGGAGGCTTCAAGGGTCTGCCATACTTGGTTGCTGGTTCAGAGTATTTCAAATTTTCCAACTCAGGCTTTACTTTATGCTGTTTACTACTGGCCAAAGCAAGAATTTCAGCAGAGTTGGAATTCTCTGGTGAAATAAATCCTGGGAAAGACTGGGATTTATTCTTAACATGGGAAGCCACAGTGTTTTGTCTTTCTAAATACACAACTTGATGCAGGCTTTCTTTATTATCAATATATGGCTCACGTTGTACAAATGCAGTTGGTTGTTTCCATGTTTCTGTCTTCAAACTTTCCCTTCTGTGATTACCAGGAGGTTTCATTGTCTCTTGTTTGTTACTCCTCATATTCTCTAATTCTTCAACCTCCCACTGACCTTTGTTTTCACCTTTAAACAGGGCACAGGCTGGAGCCTTTTCTCTTGTTTCACAGTCTACTCTATCAGAATAATCATGAGCAATGAAATCTTGGCCTTGTCTTGTCCAAACAACAGGATCGCTTTCTTTCTTGGAGTATGAAGACCTACTTAGCTGAGATTGGTCATAAAGCCTGCAAATGAAAGGAAGTACCAGTGAAGAGATTTTTTAAAATGTTTTCTTTTCTCTGGATCTAAGTTAGTAAAGAATCTGAACCAGCCACAATCATGAGACACTCAACTTATTTTCTTCATATTTCCGAAAAACAGAACTTTTCACAACAAACCACAAAAGAGTTCAGATTGTAACTATATTTTGTAATTAATATGCCTCTCTTTCTTCAGCATAATGTTTATATGATAGGAAACTGCTATGTTACTTTTTACGACATAGACACTTTTCCACCCCGAGATATAGCTTCTTAAAATTAATAAAGAATTACAGTTGTGAACCTGGAACAGATTTTTAAAAAACAAATTATTCTTAACTATACACTTCTTTTTTTCAGGACAGCCTGCAAACCAGTAAACTTTATGTTCTTTTGTAATCCTAAGATATCAGTTGGGGACATGCAACCATGCCCAATTTTTAATTTATGGCAAACCAAACAATAAAAAGGAGTACTTTAGCAAAAACACACACACAAAAAAAAAACAGAGATGCTTGAGAAGGTATACATCTGTGGGATGTCAAAGAGGGGTTAGAACCTGCACAGTTTTATTCCCTGAATTATGACAGTATTCAGTATTTTCAGTGTATGCAGTTAAAACTTAAGTCTTTGTTCATTAGCTTGACCTTCCAATGACCCCTGAAAAAAAAAGGGTTTCCTCACAGTACTGATATCTGTTTAGAAGTTTAAGGCAATGAAGCAAATCAACAGAACCATAATTTTTGATAGTGTGAAATAAATTTTGTATGAACTAGAAAAGAATTCTTCCTCTCACTTTGGAGTATATGCTGGCAAGCAAGATAACATTGCATATTTATCTAGAAGGAAGATGTTAATTTAAAATCTTAAATTTAAGACAATTTCATCTCCAAAGACAAAAATAAGCAACAAAGAAACAACCAAACCGAAACCACACTTCTCTTCCATGTTATCTTCCTAGCATTGCCATTTTTTAATAAAATCAATATTGAATATATTGTGTGTGAATGTGTATGTCTATTACAAATCATACTTTACAGAAGATAACAAAATGTGAAACAGAACCAGGAAAAAATGTGTGTACCTGGGTATGTAATATAAATACTGATCTCCCCCCATTGTCCATGTATCAAACTTTTTTTTATAAACATTTCCTTTTCTCCTTCAAGCAGAAACAAAGAATTAAATTTACCAAGTAAATGGCTAATTTTATTTAAATTAGCCAAACATTTCAGCAGGGTCGCTGCAGTCATTTATAGTTTCATCCATCTTCAACAGCCTCCCTCCCAAATTACTGCTTTCTTCAATCACTCATGCGATTGAATCACTCATTCAATAATTCCCCCAGTCATAATATGTATTACACACCAAGCAAATTCTCTGAAAATGTCTTATAACAGTTTTGAAATGAACTTTTTCTTAAAATCTGTGAGCAGCTACCTTTTAAAAATTGGGTCAATTTTGCATGAAATATTTTTCACATTTAAAACCCCCCACAAAAATTGCAGTGAAAGCAAGCACAGAAGACATCAGGGGCTAATCTTTTTGGCTCTGACCGAGAGTGATCTGCATTTTCTGCATTAGTCTTTTAAAACAAATATGTGCCACAACTTTGTTATGATAAGTAGCTGCAACAGAACAATCACATAATATTTCTCCAAATGGGCAATCTTTCATGTGCAGGTTGTTTCAGTTCAAAAATGCATTTGTATCTAGCTGCAGGGAAGCATGAAGCTGCAGCAACACATTTTATAAAGTGATGACAAGGCCACTGGCTTAAACAGGACCCCCAGGAGTGGCTGATATTTGCTTTAGTGAAATTCAGTTTGTTGAATTTCAGAGAAATTCAGAGCTGCTTTTAATAACATTATGTAGATTTCAATATTAATATGTCTCTAGGCATTTTTTGTTTTCTTCTAAGTCAACTTTAGTTTTTTACAGTCTCTCTCCCCACCCCACCCCAAACAATAAACCTACTAAATGTAACTGATAAATCATGCAGATTACAAATATAAATTGACAGATTAAATTATTTGGAAATTAGCTGCAATGTTGGCCCCCAATCTTTGTTTATTGCTCTAAGTATCTTGCTTTCTGATAATACAAATCTCCCAGTCATTTGATCCATCTAGGAAAAGATTTGGTCAGATTTGCAAGATGTAACAAAGCTGCTGAGGTTTAACTGGTGTATGTGTAATATAAAACATATTTAGAATTATATTTAACCTCTTTTTCTGAAGTTACAATTCTTTTTTCTATAATGTCTCCTGTCTAAACATCAAAAGCATAAATCATGAATCTATTTTATTTTTTACATAAAAGTCATAACAGGTTTTAGTTTTTAGTTACAATCAAAAAAGTTCAGAGTTCAATTTCTGATATCATAGGAACAAGCCTATTTTTTTTCCTATAAAAGTATTTTGGCATCAAATATGGTATATTTATCTTGCTATCTTTTATTGATTGACTGATTCCTCAAGGTAGATGATTCAAAAACATAATCTAAAATTTAGAGTTAAAAGCATCTAAAAAGACTAGAGCTTCTTTAACACCTCAATCTAGGAGCCAGTCACAACTTTAATATTATTTATTTTACATGTAAACAAACAATTCTTTTTGCGTCTTTCTGGAAATTTAAGACCATCACAAATTTTCTTTTCACAAAGAAAATATTTTTTTTCCCCTTGACTCCATGGAGAAGTTATGGTCCTGTAAATCTCAAATTTAAAATAAAATGGTGCTAAAATAATTATCTGGAAGCCTTTATAATTGAGGTAGTCCTTGCTTAGCAACCGCAATTGGGACCAGTCGCCAAGTGAGAAATGACTAGGCTTTCCTTTTCTATATCTTTTGAAATGCTCATTCCAGTGCTGCAGTAATTAACAAGAAAGGCATTAATGTTTCACAATACTACACAAACAGCCTGGTATATTCCTCATTGTGTGCCTGCTTACTCTCTTGTAATCCCTTCCTCTGAACTTCTCCATTCTGGAGTGAGGCATAGGAAACAGGTCAAGCCTAGGAGAAATTGTTTAAAGAGATCACCTGTTTAGACAAACTCTAAATAGGGAAGAAAAATATGGGTCAGGCATAGGAGTATAATGGCTCAGAGATAGATGCTGTGAAAGTCATAACGGCATGCCTTGGTTGCAAAGTTATTTTTTCAGCAGCATCATAACTTTGAATGGTCACTGCACAAGGCAGTTCATAAGTGATTCCGTAATCAGAAGAAAGTAAAGGTAGATCTCACTTATCAATTGCCTTCTGCAGAGACCATTCAAAGCTTTTGCAGTGGTGAAAAAATAATTTTTCAACTGAGGCAAATACACTCATCAATTCTGAGAAGCTATTTGGGAAATACTTGAGGCCTTTTTCATATTTTAATTAAATATTTTGGCTGCATGTAGAGCAAAATGGAGAGGACATACTGCAATTTTTTTGTAAAGGCTGCAAACTGTGGTCCAAATAGGATTACAAACATTACTGCAAAACTGGCTGTTTTTCTTCAGTGTTTCTGGAAGATATCTGGAGAATCAACTGTCCAAGTCCAAATATATGCAAAACCATAACAGTGCTTATTAACCTTGCCTAAGTTATTAATATAAAAGAGGTAGGGACCCATACCACCTGGCCATGTGATAAATGTAGTGTAGAATTAACCTGGTGAAGCACATGTTACTCCCTCTTATGATGCTTTCAACACAATTGAAATTAAGGTTCCTGGTGCATGCGCTTCAACATTTTTTGACAAACAGTTGATCAAATTTTAAAAAAAATACTTACCCTCTTTGCATATTTCTTGGACCTGAGAAATCTTCCTGGTGGACATTCTTTGGCCTCCCTCTGATGACAAAATAATTCTCCCCATTATTTTGGTATCTTCTTCCTTTATTGATCTTTTGTATGGCTCCTGCGTGGACCGGTAAACCATTCCGGGGTGCCTGACCATACTGCCTACCAGTATCTTCATGTTGATCTCTGTCACCTGAATCTTCCGATGAATTGGTAGGATTTTGGGATTGCTTGTAACCATGAGAAATCAGAAGGTCGTCTACGCTGAACATATTGCCGTAGTTTTATTTACCTCAGATCTCAGTTCGTCACTGAAAAAGAAGGTAAATAATTTCGTGAGTAAGTAGTAGAGTAATCTTGAGATAAGACCAGTCACTTAACATTGTTTGAAGTTAGGACCTCACCCCTCCCCAAAAAAGCTTCCTACAACCCTGCTTCAAATTTAGGACAGCTGTTCCCTTACAGCCATAGGGTCACGGCAGCAGCACCCCCTATCGATCTATCCCTTCCCCCACCTATCCTGCCCTGATGAGATCCCCACAGTGCTTCCCCGTGCCTAGAGAAGGCAGGGCTCTGACAGTTCCTGGCAGGTGTTTTCAGAGTTTTCTGCCCCAATCACCTGGCTATTGAGAGACCACAAACCTTTCCAAGGTTTTTGCTGCTTGCCTGACTGCCTTTAGGACCCATACACAGGAGCAAAGAGATACAGTTCTCTTCTGCGTGGGCATTTGGTGCATGTTTGCAATGCTTTTTTCTTTAGAGCCCAGTTTTCAATCAGCTACTCAAGGCAAACAAGCTGCAAGAAGGTTTTCTTTGCTTCCTTCCTTCCTTCCCTCTCTTTGCTCCTTCTGCAGCTTGTCCTCAGCCTGGCAGTCACTCATCAAGGCAAGTAACTTACAGATTTTGTCACTCTCTTTTCAGGCATCCCGTAAATTTAGCAAATGAAGTGGATGAAAAGAATTTGGATTGGAAGCAGATATGGAGAGTTTAGTTCCGTGGAGGGACCAACACTCTCTTTCCAGGCATCCCGTAAATTTAGCAAATGAAATGGATGAAAAGAATTTGGATTGGAAGCAGATATGGAGAGTTTAGTTCCGTGATGGCAAACCTATGACATGCATGCCAGAAATGGTACACAGAGCCATTACTGCCGGCACAGGAGCCCTTGCTCAGAGCAGGTCTATCGCGCATGCATGCACACCACCCACCCAACGGCTGATTGTTGGGTATCTGGCGTGCATGGGGGGGGGTATGCAGGAGAGCTCGCGCATGTGCAGATATGTGGATTCACTGTTGTGCGGTGCATGGGGGGTCATGCGCGCATGCACAGGGTTGTGGAGGGACCAACACACGTTGCCTTCTGGGTGCTGGCACACGATGTACATGCAGGTAGCTGAGTTTCCCAAAGTCCAGCAAGAAGCCAGGAGGAGTTTGCAGTCTCCTGACAGCCCACTCATTGGGGCAGAGGGCCAGCCCACAAGCTGGCTTCATCATCGGCCAAACATAGAGGCTTGTGTGGAAGCCTGTCTGGCATTGGAACATAGTGCTAGGCCCTAAGTTAACTGAGCTCTTCCTTCCTGCTAGGCTGCTGTTGGCTTTGCAAAGCTGCTTCTCTGCCTCCTTTATGGTCCCAGCTGGGTGACTCCCCCACCCATGAAGCACCTCATGCCCCTCTTAACCAGCTCTTCATGTTAACAGAGGCACCTGGGAGAACAGAGATGGGAGGGGTGTATGCTAAGGACGTCTCATTTCATGGATGTCACCATTTGTGACTGTAACAGGCAGGCTCCATTACAGTCATAGGTTAAGGATTACATGCTTTCAGATCCACATAAAAAAAAACCCCTGGTTTAGAAGTCTAATTGGACTGTTTCAACACGCACATGAATAGGCTGCTTGTAAAATATATGTATAATGAATTTAGGCTGAAAAGCAATAATTTGTCAAATAAAACCGCAATGCAATTTTAAGCAACTCCCCTTTGAAGAGATATATGGGAGTAAAGAGATGGGGTTCTCTTAGACTTAAATAAAGGTGGGATACCCTTTACTGTAACACAATTCCTCCTTAATAAAGCAGGAAACCTGCAATATATTTGAAAGGTCAAAAGCTGGCAGTGGTTCACATATATAGTTCAATGTCAGCCATATTCATTGTGTTCCTTCTGCCATCAAATATTTACTTGTATGTTGCTGCTTCTCTTCACTTTCTCCCAACTCAAGCCACCATACTAACATAAAACGATCTGGACGGCAGACATAAGAGAAGCTACTGATCTCAAACCTGGTACACTGTTCTTTAATATGAATTATTATGAGATTTATTTATTGCCATATGGTTTATTGACATGATAATCTTAGGTTTGAAAAAGTTTGCTCTCATGACATCCATGTAGATCCTTAAGGTAGATGAGCTAGGCCAGTGTTGGCGAACCTTTTTGGCACCGAGTGCCAAAACAGGACCACATCTGCATGCATGCGGGAATGCTGGAAACTGGAAGAGCAGCTCCCCAGTGTGCATTGCGTGCTGGGAAGCTGAGTTTTCAGTTTCTGGCATGTGCATGCACACTAGCCACCTGGTCTTCCAATTTCTGTCTATGTGTGTGCCAGAAACCAGAAGCTCAGCTTCCCGGCATGCACATATGCACTGGGATGCTACTCTTTTAGTTTCTGGCACTCCTGCGCGTGCGAAGACCACCTGGTCAGTGCACATGCATACACCAGAACTGAGAAGAGCAATGGGCAACAGCTGGCATACCTGAAGAGATGGTTCTGCATGCCACTCCTGGCACATATGCCATAGGTTCGCCATCACAGAGTTAAGGCTTAAGTTCCCAAACAGATCCAGAACTAGCATAGAACATAGTCAATTTCAAATAATTGGGGGGAGGGGGGGAATAGTCACATTTTAAACTACTTTAAAACAGATGGGAAAGTCCAGGATGGAAAAATATTTTTCAACCATGAACACCTGGAGCTGGGCAGGGATTCTGCACGAAGACAATGTGGGGCAGCTGGTAACTAGAACAATTCAATTTCAAAATTAGAGGATCCATATGGCAACCGGTAAAACAGCCTCATAATTGATGGGTCACAGGTGCAAGGCAGAACTGCGCTTTTCCTAGTGCTACATAAACTTCAGGTACTAGTGGAGCGTAGAGCATCCATTTCCTGGCTAATAACACACCCATTTCAGAGCAAAAATAGTACACAATGCTGTCTTTACCATTTCCTTTTTTTAAAGTGGATTTGGCTGGGTGAGTGAATAGACAAAAGTGCAAAGCAAGCAAAATAGAGCCCAGCTTTTCCTTCAAGTTACATAGTCTTCCTTTCCCTAGCCAAGAAATGTGTAAAGCATCCTTAGCTGACTTGGGTACCATAAAATCAAATGGATTTGCTGGCTGGAGATGATGGGTACGTGTTAATTCAGCCCAGAAGACATGAAACGGAAAGGCTGAAAATGCAGAATTTTTTTGGAACACACAAAAGTTCTAAGGAAATTTACATACTATAATGATAGCAGGGAGCAACCTACAAAGTTACTATATACTTCTTATAAAATGAAGACTTCAGGAAAAAATGGTTACAACATCTGAAAAGACAAAACACAGGCCAATATTGCAATGTAATCCAAACTAATTAAAGGGCTAGCATAATGTAGCTGCTCACTTGTTTACTCTCTGCATTTCTATACTGCCCAATAGCCCAATTTTTTTCTCCACTGCATAAAAGTTAAAATTAAAAAGAAACACAAGTATAATAAAACAATGCAAAAGAGTTATTTTGCTCGCTCTTCTATTCAGTCTGTATATTTTAAAACTGCTTTCATGAAGGATTATTTCTACTTTTCAGTAAAAAGAACATTTTCCTAGAATTTTTCCAAGGAAAAAAATGGGGAATAACAATTGGTTATAGTTGTAGGAGTATGTGGTGGCTCAGTGGCTAAGACGCTGAGCTTGTCGATCAGAAAGGTCGGAATTTCTAATCCCTAGTGCTGTGTAATGGAGTGAGCTCCCGTTACTTGTCCCAGCTTCTGCTAATCTAGCAGTTCGAAAGCATGTAAAAATGCAAGTAGAAAAAATAGGAGCCACTTTGATGGGAAGGTAACAGCGTTCCGTGCACCTTCGCTGTTTAGTTATGCTGGCCACATGACCATGGAGACGTCTTTGGATAGCTGTGGCTCTTGGCTTTGAAACAGAGATGAGCACCGCCTCCTAGAACCTTTACATATAGTTTGTAAACAATTGGTATAGACATTTCCCCTTCTGTGGAGAAAAGACAGACCAGACACTGCACAATTTTCAAAACACCTTCACTAGAAGAACAGAATTTGAGTATTGGGACTCCTAATTTGATGCAAGTTTTTTTTTTTAAAGAATGTGTGTCTTCCTGGAGTAGCTTTGTTTTGTTTGCCAATGAGGTCACAGATTCAGAGATTTCACTTCCTCAGGATGCTGGCTATCTTCCCAGAGTTTGATTTGTGAGGGTTCAGCAAGAGCAGTTATGAAAAACTAAGCTAGATACTTTTGGGCCACCTGTATTTGCGCCAGTCAAAATCTCTTAAAGGATGCTTGATCCTTGCAGTAGAGAGAAAAAATAGTGCAACCCCTTCTCTATTAACAGATCTTATGTTCAGTCTTTCTCAGGACATACCTCCTAGTTTGAATGTTTGCTAGAATGGAAAGACAGGGCTTAAACTGAGTAATGAAACAACCTTCAAGAGGGATCAATTTGAAAGAACTGTAATTGTTGTAAGGTTCAAACATATATCGACCCACCCTTCCCAACACAGCATTGGAGATGGAGAAGCAATCAGGATCAAATTCTGCACACCAATAACAGATTCACACAAACTGAGATTTCTTCAGAGGAGCCGATGAGCCAAACATCTTAAGTAGTAAGACACTCTGATTTTTCAACTCTTATTTCCCTCTCCCCTACCACTCCCATATGTGAACTATTATCTTCACAACTCTTTCAGTTCAAGGATGATCCTACTCAGAATAATTACAAGCTCCTAGCCACCTCTCTCTCTGTGCTCTAAATTCCATGCTTCCACTTCTTCCCTCCCATTAGGGCTGTGATTGGCTTGGAAGCACATCCCTCCTTAACCCTTCCTACTTATCTTTGTAAAAATCTCACCGCCCTGTTTTAAAAAAAAAGGCTGGAAAGTACAGGACAGACACTTTCCATCTCCCTTCCAGATGCAATTAAAGATTTTTTTTAAAAAAAGAAAATTATCTAGTCCAACTATACCAGACTTAAAAGTTAAAAAAAAGAAGTTATCAGAGTCAATAGATATATTTTCATTTTTAATGATGCTGACTGTTGGAGGACTGCCTTCAAATAAGGCAACAAGCCAAGTTTGTTCTCATACAAAATGAGGGAAGGGAGAAAGGAAGGAATCCTAGCGCATTATTCACTAGCATTCTCTACAAGAGTTGTTGCAGACTACTGAGTACTTGGCATAGCAGGATGTGAGTTTCCTCAAAGCACATTCCTCTTTTCATAGGTTTTCCACTGCACATAAAAACAAATATTAATGAAACCCCTCAATATGAATGCACCAAAGCAGCTACACTGTTCCTTTATATCAATCAATTGCCTATTTTTTCTAAATATTAACAGGTTTGGAGGAAACATCAGAAGGACTGAAGTGAAAAGCATAAAAGAATTTGGTAAAGAAAGCAATTAAAATAAAAATTCAAAAGCAACCAATGGTAGGATATATCTTGAATCAATGGTGGAAAGGAGAATTTAATCATTTCTGCTGTTATTCACCCTTAACTTACTAATAGCAGATGGAATGGGAAACTCTTAGCAGAATCTTCTAAACAAAACAGTGCCAAATGAACTTTTCAGGATATAATATTAAATACAGTTCAAGTTCAGTGCTTGAGATAGCCTGTATTAAAAAGAAGTGCAAATTAAGCACAATCCTGATGCTTTCAAAATCTTGGCATTTGGCCATAGACTGGGCTGAAATGTACATGTCTGCTAGGCAGAGATTAGACAGTGGACATTGAGTACAACCTCTGCCCATGTGCTCACTTGCCCACTTCATTACAGCCAAGTCCTAAAATGTTTTCCTGAATGTTATTTTCAAAGTGGGAAGGGATGGCATCATTTTTGCCACCTGTGGCATCCCAGCTCTTGAATACTTGCTCTGCATCCCAATCAGCTGTCCAAATTCAGAGGTGAGAGGTGATTATTACAGTATGCTGTTTTTTACCCACACCTCAAGGCTGCCCAATTACCTTTATTGCTTACAGGAGCACAAGTAACCCCCTTCTCTTTTAAGGGATAAAGCTGCAAGGTCTTTTTCAAGATTATAGGGCAATTACAACAGCTTTTCCAAATTGTCTTCACTTGTGCCTGAACACTGATCTTGTTCTACTCAAGGTCCCCTTATATATAGACACCAATGTGCAAACAGATTTCAAAGCAGCAACTGTTTTAATGCCATGGCAAGGCGTATTTTACCTGACTCCCTACTAGCACTCATGATAATGCCTACTTTGGTAATGAAATATCTGCAAGAAAGCAACCAAGCTCAGAGAGCACCAATAAACCTCACCGTAAGCAATACCCCAATCAAGAAACTACCAATGCAGACAAACAAGCTAACAGTAAACCACAGTCTAATTAATGTACTAACATCAGGACCTCTTTGACCAAAACACTGGTACAGGAGGGCACTACCATATAAAAATAAAAGCAAAAGAGAAAACATATTAGCAGTGATGATGTTACCTAGTCAGGAATGAAATATCTGCAAAAAAATAACCAGAGACACAGAGCACCAAGGACCCCAAAGGAAACAATATTCCAGTCAAGGATCAATGCAGACAAACAAGCTAATAAACCACAGAAATTGCCTGACAAAGCAAGCTTCTAAAACATAAAACAAGACCAAACCCAAATCCCTATTAGCACCAATGATGTTACCCAAGTTTGATAATTAAATATCTCTAAGAAAGCAACCAAAGCACCAATAACCCCAGAGTAAACAATATACAAAACAAGCAACTACCAATGCAGACAAACAAGCTAACAGTAAACCACAGCCTAATCAAGGAACCATCAAAACTACTGCAACCAACACTGACAGAGCAAGCCATAAGTATACAAAAATAAGAGCAAACCCTAATCCCTAATAGCCTAGATGATGTTGGCTAATTTAGTTATGAAATGTAACAAGTCAAGGAACCATCAGGGCCATTCCCACCAAAACACTGGCAGGACAAGTCACTGGTATATAAATATGAAATTAAATACCAAACCCACCTATCACTGATGTTGCCTAGTTTGGTAGTGAAACATCTGCAAGAAAGGAACCAAGTTCAGAGGGCACTTAAAAAAAAATCACATTAAACAATATCCCAATAAAATTACTAATACATGCATAAGATCCAACAATAAATTAGTCTAATTAAGAAACCATAATGAACAGGACAGAGCAAGACACTAAAGATTAAGAGCAAACCCTAAACTCTCATGAGGTTAGCTAGTTTGTTATGAAATATCTGCAAGAATGCCACCAAAAGCTCATAGAGCACCAAGGATCCCAGTAAACAATATCCCAGTCAAGGAACTACCAAGACAGGAAAACAAGCTAACAATAAACCATAGTCCACAACAAGGAACCATCAGAATTACTCCCACCAAAACAATAGCAGGTCAAACCACAAATATATAAAAATAGCACAAACCCTAATTCCTATTAGTTGGCTGGTTTGGTTATGCTTTCAAGAAAGCAATCAAGCTCAGAGCATTGAGGACTCCTGAATTGCCAAAAAATCCTAACAGTAAATCACAGCCAAATCAAGGAGCCAGCAAGTCCCCTAGTTGGGTGATGAAACCCTCTGGCAAGCAACTAAGCTTGGAGCATAAATGGCCACTGAACAGCCAAACAAGCTTATAATAAATCACAGCTCAATCAAGGCGCACCAAGCCCAGCTGCTTTCAACAGTGGGAGCGCAAGCCATTAGTAGATAAAAATGAGAGCAAAGCCTACTCCCCACTAGCAGTGAAGATATTTCCTAGTTTGAATAATGAAACATCTGCAAGAAACTACCAAGGTCAGCGAGCACCAAGGACCTCACAAAAAACAATGACAAGGAACTACCAGTATAGACAAAGCTAACAATAAACCACAGCTCGCATGGACATTGCTGATATTCATCCTGATGTTCATCAGGAACCATACATGGACATTGAAACACAAGGGATACAGAAATCACATTAGCTGCATTAGTGATAAAATAGATGAACTCAATTTTGACAGCAAAGCATGGCTAGGGGCTGACTTCAGATTATAAATTGTTGGTGTACTACTTCTAAGTGAAGATAAATAAGAACAAATGCAAATATCCCATGATATTGTTTAGAACATTTAAGCATCATTTCCAATAAGAATATTAGCATGTTTTGAACTAATAGATAACCATAGGAATCATGAAACCAATCCAAGGTATTAAGGATGAATGTGAAAAGAGACTGCCAATGGCCAAGAAACAAATGTAAGCAAATCAGATACCCCAAGAAATATTGGAAATTGCAAAGAAAAGAAACCAAAAATAGTAAGAACCTAAGAATTTCAGAAAGCTATAGAAGAGGTAAAAAGCAGTGATATAATTGCATTTATAAAGGCACCAAGGGTGGAAAAAGATACAGGAAAACCAGAAAAGCTTTTCCAAAATCCTGAACTCAGGAAGAGTTCCACATTTGAATTGGTATGCTTAAAGTGGACTGAGAGCAACTAATTCAAACATCAAAGATGAAAGACATATTTTGGAATTCTGCCCAAATAATAGAGCTCTCGATATTCAAAATACCTTACTATACTCTCTACTTGCAAGAATCTATAATACTAGAAGCAGAAGCTAAATCAACACTCCATTAGCAAATTTAAATTGATATTGTATTTAAAACAATTAGTCCCTTTTAATAATTTACAACAATACAACCAAAAGACAAACAGTATTGTCAGAAATAAAGCAATTAACAGCAGAAATTGTAACCAAACAATGCCAGAAAATCTAAAGTGATATAGTGACTACTAGATTGAAAGAGGTTAGTATACATACCAATACTAAAGATTTAGAAAGTATATAAACTATATCATACAATATCCTTAATTTTACATGCTAGCAATTTAACATTAAGAATTATATAATGCAGATTAGAGCTATACATAGAAGGGGAGATGCCAGATGTTAAAATAATTTTGCAAAAAGTTGAGGAACAAAATAAAATTGAGAAAGCCAAAGAATACCAGAAAAAGAAACCAAGACAAGCTTAATTCAAGCAAAGCAGCCTGAAGCAGTTAGAAAGAGGTAATTTTCTATCCCAAAGGTTATTTTCAAATGGCAACTGAATTTTCTTGTTTTTTTCCTTGAAAACTTGAAAAACCAAGTCTTTTCAAAAGCATATTCCAGACTGATATGATTGTGAATTCCCACAGACATTTTTCTAGCAATAGTCACTAGGAGTAGTAGAACTCACAAGGAGTACTAGCTGGAATAGCAGTAGTAGTCAACCATGATAAATTGTGCTTTGGCTCGTTTGTGTTTGGAGCCCATTAAACTGGGTTTAATTAAAAGAACCTGTGACAATATCTTGCCTTGCTGTTTTGCCATTATGGAGCCATACAATATATATTAAAAAACAAACAGTGACCCACATCACAGTTCATTTTTTTAATATATATTGTATGGTTCCATAATGGTAAAACAGCAAAGCAAGGTATTGTCACAGGCTCTTTTAATTAAACCCAGTTTAATGGGCTCCAAACACAAACGAGCCAACAAGCACATACCTCTAGGCAACACAAACAAGAATTCATAGTTATTACTCATTACCCATTGCTACACTACTCTTCCCCACTACTACTCCAACTACTACTCCTTGTGAGTCCTACTACTCTTAGTGAGCATTGCCAGAGAAAGTTATGGAGACATAATTGGTTTTCAAAGAATTGCTTTTCAAAGGTGCTTTTCAAAAGACAATTGCACTTTCTTGGTTTTCAAGGGAAAAAAACTCCCAAAAAGTTCAATTGCCTTTTGAAAAACATCTTTGGGATAGATAAAATTATCTCTGAAATAATAGAAAATACTTGTAGTTGGAGAGCAAACCACTACCAAAATTATCCAGCTGCTCCACATATAAAATTACCTCCTCCTTCTCCATATCACTCATTCTCACTGTCAAACAAGACCCACACCCAGCTTACCTTTTATAGGTTGCTGCACGCAGGCTGGAGAGAAGGCTTAAAGAGGCAGGACAACAGCAATCACAGGTGTTGGCTATTTATTAGGCTGCCTGCCTTCTCACGGCCCGTATAGACTCTCTTTCCTCATTCAACCACTGTGCTGAATATTTAAGAGAATCTAGATTGTAAGAGTAGGGATGTGGCTTTAAAACCGGAGGAGGCAACATCAATAGCCTCTGCGATGGTGATGACTCTACTCTGATAACTGAAAATGCAAATGAAACTCTAGTGAGGAACATCAAGGAGCAGAATAAAAAAATATGAGAACATCCAAACTAATGACAAAAGGTGCCACAGCCATCCTTGGAACTGACATTAAGGTACTGAAGTCATGCAAAGCTTCTGCATTTTAGGATAAATGATCAATCCTGATAATCAATCTTGAGCCAACAGTCAAGAAATACTGCCCATGCTTGTATTTGGTAAGAACAGGGAAGATCTTGGAAAATATATTCAGATGCCACATCATGTCTACATCTTTAAAGATCAGAATCTTTAAACATAGGATAATTTTTCTTGTACTATAAAAAAATAAAGCACTTTCAAGAAGCATGTTACAAAGAGTAAGATCCTGAGAATTATTATGGACAGCAAAAACAAACAAACAAGCTCATTACTGAACAAATAAATCCATGTTCTCACTGGAGGCACAAATGACCATGGTCAAATCTTATTTGTATGCATTATGCAAAGACTTAGCTTTTTTGAGAAGTGCTAGGAAAGGTAGCAAAAAGAGGAAACCAGGTGGAACTCAGTTACATAAAGATAGATACACTGCACTAGCACTGATGATGTTTGGGTAATGAAACGTCTGCAAAAAACAAGCAAGCTCAGAGAGCACCAAAGAACCCTCATTTCAACCCTGAGCTACAAATATTGTCCTTTATTATTGGATACATTATTGGAATACCTGAAGGTCCAGGTTGGGAACAGATATGTACGATCACTAAAAGGCAACGTTTACCTTATGACACATAATAAAATAACTTTAAAAACTTATGCTTTTCTTCCAACTACCTTCTTTCTTTTTTTTAATGGATCATGCTGACGAGGGAATTCTGGAAGCTGAAGTCCACAAAACTTAAAAGTTGCCAAGGCTGGACAACCAACCTTTTAGATTATAAATCTGAGAGATAGATTGACACTTGTAAGCTGATTTATGATTTCTTTTTTTTTGTTAGTGAGGAAACTTTACATAACTCAATCCAGATAAAATCTTAGATTTTAATGGAACATTCAAAAATCTTCTAAATCAGGGGCCTTCAAACTTGACAGCTTTAAGACTTGTGGCCTTCAACTCCCAGAATTCCTCGTCTAGTCATGTTAGCTCAGGAATTCTGGGAGTTGAAATCCACAAGTCTTAAACTTGCCAAGTTTGAAGACCCTTGTTTTAAATCAACCCCTATTTAGAGCAGAATGTTTCTCTCTTTTTGAGGTGAGCCTAGTAAGACTGCAAGAACTGATGAACCACTGCTTGAGAGAGCACTGATAAAAGTTTTGTAACCTGACACAAATATTTTGGCTAGATGGCTTTTGAAGGAGTAAAAAAAAAAAAAAAAATCAAAATGTACAGTTTTGCTAAGAATAATTGAGGATGACATGGAGGTTCTCTTACAGAATAATGGGGTGGGAAAGGGGGTTTGTACAAGGAAGCCAGCACTGCATGCTGTGTCACAATATTCCCCTCCATCAAACAGATAAGACATTCTGGACAGGGTGTCAGAACTGTTATCCCTTTGGCAACATTTCATATCGAGATGCTCAACTTCAGAAACAGTCAAACTGGGGAAAATAATACTCTGAACCATTTATGCAGGTGGCTATTTTAACCATCCAGAAACGTGATTTCCACTGTGAACTCATCTTAATTAAGCTCTTTGGAGATATTAGATGTTTTTTTTCCCTTTAGAGAACAAAAATCCTCTTGTTTGTTTCCTCTCCCTCTGCAATCAAAAGAGCAGGGCCTGATTATTAATCTACAGAACAAAACATCATTGTAATTCATTAGAAGGAGAAAAAAAATACAGTTCTTCTAGGAATACCATAGTATTGCTTCCTCATCCCACGCACACTTCTGGCAATGGCTGCAACTCTATGCAAATCAAGGGGTTAAGAAGCTAATACATGCAATTTACATCCATTCTGGGCAACACAGAACAGACCACCCCATAAGCAAAACACAGATGATCTCATCAGAAAATAAAAGAGCTTTGAACCTCATTGCTTTGTGGTTGACATAGGCATTGCAGATTACAGGTTCAGTCTCAGGATTTACAATCAAACATTTGGGAGGCACTTTGGGGCAAGGTGAAGTGGGAGTAGTAACACACTGCTGGGAAGAGGAGACAATGTTTTGTATTTATTTATTTGGTTTGTTAATTGCTTACAAGATAATAGGTATAAGTAAAAACATAGTTATGAATGCATGGATATAAGGGGAAAAAAAGAAACAATAGGTTTTGTTGGTTTCGAATAGCAATCCAATGATGTATAATGGCAGGTTACCATGCAAAACTATATTAGCACAGTTCTAACATGTAATACTAGCAGATTGTGAGTAAAAAACAAAACATAGGGATTAATAATTATAATAAATAATCATGACGTCACTAGTATTTTTTACTGTCATCCAACTATCCTCATGCCTCTATGGATGCCAGGCTTTCAAGGCTTTCCAAATCAGGAAACAGTGTCCACCAATAAGACTAGAATCTACTTTATTGAATTAGACTATAGTAAACAGCCTTGCAAATCTCTATTTTTCTTTTCCTCTTATAATTCAACGAGACAGGGAGGAGCTAATCTGTGTCTCTTCTTAATATCTTCTCCTTTCCCAGCGCTGAACGAACATTTCTGTCCATTTTGCTTTTATTAAAGATTTTTTTTTATTCCACCTTTATTATTTTTATAAATAACTCAGAGCAGTGAGCATACCTTTCTCTTCCTAGTTTTCCCACAACAATCTGGTGGGATGAGTTGGGCTGAGAGGAAGTGATTGGCCCAGGTTCACCTGTCTAACTTTCATGCCTAAAGTAGGACTAAAACTCACAATGTCCTGGTTTCTTGCCTCGTGCCTTAAACCACCAAACTCTTGTAACCATTTCCAAATATTTTCATCAAGGTTCTCTCTATGACTTTCTATAACAAGATCAGGTTTATACCTCATCTTTATGAAGGCAGGTTTATACCTCTACAATAATGGCTGAGTGGTCTCAGAAATGGGTATAAAATGATGGAGAGAAATGATCTGTCAATCCTAAAGTGAACCTGGCTGAAGCCATTTTGGAGGCTTCAGAGTTGCTACACAATGGTTCGAAAAGGGGAAATAGTTAGATAGGGTTTTGTAGCCAAAACAGTAAAGTTTTCCTATGGGAATCAAGGACATTCTCACAGGTGGCTGGCCAGAGGGAGGAGCAAGTAACCAAGCAACCAGCCAACACTTGGATTGGACAGCATGACGAGTGAGTTGGGGGGGGAGGAAAATGTTTACTTTTAATCAGATGAAAGCTGAGGGAAATTTCAGAGTTGGCTTTCACCAGTTGTGCTAATATGAAGTATCCAATCAGCTGTTCTTCGAGGAACCTTCCTGCCTCAGAGTTCTTTTCTATGGGTGCATTATTTGGAACACTGACATGATCTCCTTTTCTTGCCACAACTCAAAGGCTGTGATGATGTTTTCCAATTTTCGGACAGATTTATTCTCATGCAAATAAAAAGACTTTAGTTTTACTACCATTCTCAAGATGCTTTAGAACAGAGTTCCTCAACCTTTCCAACTTTGCATACTGGTGGGGGGGTTGCGGGCAGCAGAGAGGAGAGGGTTACACATGACAGCTGGCATGTGTGCCAACCATTCACACAAATGAAATGTGCATGCACATGCTCACTCGCTGCTCTTTCAAATCGGGAGGCGTGCCCACACGCATACGCTCGCTCACTGTTGCTGCAGCCCGGTTGCAAATAGCTCATGGCGCTAGTGGGCCATGGGCCAGAGGTTGGGGATCCCGATTTAGGATTTTCTGGGGTGTTATTTTTAAATGTAATTTTGTGAGGTGACAGACGATACTAGAAATGTCTTTTCCGCCACAGATGGTTTTTGACTTGCAACCATCTGTTCAGTGACTGAAGTTACAACAGCATTGAAAAAAGTGACTTATGGCTATTGCAGTAGTCATGTGATCAAAATGCAGGCATTTGGCAACTGGCAGGTATTTAGAACAATTGTCCAGTGCCTGAGATTATGTGATCACCATTTACAACCTTTACAACCAGCTTCTCTTAAGGAAACTCAATGGGGGTAGCTTAATGATCACGAGATTACTTAACTACTGCAGTGATTTGCTTAAGAATCATGGCAAAAAGGTTGTAAAATGGAACATGACTCACTTAACAACTGCCTTGTTTAGCAACATAAATGTTGGGCTCAATTGTGATCCCAGGTTGAGGACTACCTGTACAGATCTCTTGATGGTTTTACATCCTTCTCCACAGCAGATTATGCTTCCTGATCTGGAAAAGGTCCCCAATCCTATCTTCCTATGGGATTTAACTGAAAGGGCAGAGGGGAGTTAAAAAGGCTGCAGACAGAAACAACTGTACAGTAAAAATTATAGTCAACTGTTTCACGAAGTGGAACATTAGTGAATAAAGACCGAATGTCTACCAAGCACATAATGTCATCTTTCACACCAAAAGTATTCAACTCATAAACAAGCTCAAACAAGGCCTTTAAAGTTGTTTTGATTAGTTTCTCTCTTATAGGCACCAGAATATCATAGGCCCAGCATGCAAGCTGATGGTAAGTGTAGCCATACAGAGTTAAAATGGGTCTGGACGGCATTCCTGGTTTATACATTTTTGGTAATCCATAGAGTTGTGGTATCATGGATCTATTAGGTTTTAACTTAGTACAAGTCATTTCGTCAATGATTTTCATCAATAGCATCATTCTAAGGGTCGACATATTCTTCCTTCTGTCATTCTGATGCTTTCAGATTCATCAATTTTTCAGAATTGGCTCATTCAAAATTAAGGAAATCTTCTGTCTAAATGCTTCTTTAGCATATAACGTATACATTCTTCTTTAGCTCGGTAGACATTCAGTCTTTATGCACTAACATTCCACTTCATGAAACAGTTGGCCATATGTGCAGTTTTGTGGAATCTAACCAGATATCAATAACAGTTATAGCAACATAGATATTTACTCCACAACCGAATAAGTATTTCACGAGGAAGATTGACTATTTTATTATTTACCTGCAAGAACTCCATATCAGAGTATAATAATGTGATGTATTTAATGTTTTCAGCCACTGCATGAGAATTTCATCAGATTTCCTTTTTTTTTTAAAAAAAGATCCTGTTTGGTTCCCATCAGATTGAATAAGAATGGCTGAAAAGAAGAAATGAAATTTCTGCCACTTCAAAAAGGCTTATCATGGCAAGCACCCATGATTAGATGTCGTTACTTAGATACACTAGTAATAAATGATCAGTGGAGCACATAATTTATTGCACAAGTGGCATCGTAACTTCCATTGTTAAATTAAAAGCGTATTACAAATTAATAGAAATATAATAAAATAATGATTTACAATGTCTTTCTCAATGAATATTGTTTACATATTCAACATTATTCCATGTGAATCCAATGGGATATCAGACCTTCTATAACTGTGATGGTGAACCTATGGCAGAAGTGACATTCAGAGCCACTTCTGCTGGCATGCGAGAGGTCACCCGGAAGAGCCCCACTGAGCTTACACATGTGCCGCCCGCCTGACAGCTGATTGTCAGGTATCTGGCACGCAAGCATGGGAAGGCAAGGGAGGCGCAGGAGATGCTTGCAGATGTGCAGGGACTTGTGGGACGCATGGGGGGTTGCACATGCATGCACAGGAGGGCTGCGTGCATTGTACGCACATATTTTCGGCACAGGAGCCCAAAAAGGTTAGCCACCACTTTGTTTTTCTGAACAAAGAAAAGAGTCTTTTGAGTTGAGTTTGACTATTGATCAAAATGTACTGGTGTACTTTCTCTGGCTATACAGGTAGTTCTCAACTTATGACCATAGTTGGGCCCAATGTTTCCATTGATAAGTGAACAATTGTTAAGTGAGTTTTGCTCCATTTTATGACCCTTCTTGCCAATACTATTGAGTGAGTTGTTAGTAAGATGGTTGTTGAATGAATCTGGCTTCCCCATGCCAGGGACATGAAAGGAGTCTCCAATTGGGAGTATCCCTGGCACCTGTGATGTCATAGGCTAATCCTTTCAACCCTGAAGTACCTTGGTGTTTCTGACACAATTGCGATGTGATCAGCTTTGCTTATCAGAAGGTTGCAAAAGGTGATCACATGACCCTGGGACATGGCAGCCATCATAAATACATAAAGTTGCTAAGCACCTAAATTTTGATCACGTGATCAATATGGCAATGTTGCGATGGCTGTAAATGTAATAAACGCCCATAAGTCACTTTTTCAATGCCATTGTAACTTTGAATGATCGCTAAATGAATGGTTGTGAAAGTCGAAAATTACCTGCCATACAGAGATAACTTGCATTCTTCAGGGGTATTTTTAGGCCTTCCTAGTCTTGCCATCTAGCTGATCTTTTCAAGATCAGCTAGATCAGTCTTAAGATTGATAAATGCAAGATAATAGTGACCAACCAGCTATTGTTCCCAGAAATGTGCAAATAATATATAGTAATATTCTAAAACAAATCCATGGGATGCTAGCGACAGCTGTATTTTCTTCTAAAAAGGCATTTTATAATGGCAGACCCGGAATGAGAGTCTGCAAGTTCATCTATGTACTTTACTAAATAAAAGAATGTGGTACACTCCTGCGGGGACTATGTCATCCAGAATTCAGAGAAGAGGAAATTACACATCAGTATTGTTCTTCTTGAGTAATAATCTTACCACAGTTTAAGGAAAAATAGGGAAATAAGGCCTAAGAAACTTAGATGATATCCTTCCTGACACTCCAGGTTTAAAAGAATCATTATTCTAAAGCAGGATAGTCAAAATTGTATTACATCATCTTATCACTTAATAAATATACCAAGATCATATTATCCTAAAAAGATTATACCTTTTTTTTCCCCTGTTCACATGAAAACAGAGCAGTTGCCCTTTTTTTGATGCTGCAATGGATTCTGCTGCATGGTAATTAGTGGGAAGTATGTCTTATTTTGATTTTCCTGAGCCAAATTATCTTGGGCTGGCCTTGACCAGAATGCAACCTTAAGATAGGTTGTTAAAGAGTAGTGAAAAACAAGATTTGTTTCTGCTTTTGACTATCCACCCAGATCTACTGACCACATATGCTGATCAAAGGAATCAAATCTGTCATTAAACCCTTTGATCTTAGGATTATGAACTTTTAAAACTTGGCCAACGTTTGCTTGAATCTGTAGTTCTATCTGACTTTTTTAATGGACTGCCTTCACATTTCCTTTGTATCCATTATAAAGGTTATCTAAAATAGCAGACCATTTTATGCTCAGAAATCCAGAGAATTAGAGACCAAAAATACAACATGTAATTCAACACAGTTACAACTCCTATCTTAAGACAAAGCTTTAACTTAAGGCAGCAAAGCTATAGTTTGGGGCATTGAATACACTGATTATCTCTTTAAGTTTGAGCTCTAATTTCCCTTTACAAAATAGCAGGGATATTGCCTATCTGTAATTAACAACTTTTGAACACATGATAAAATCAAAACTTTTTAAAGCAGATAATGCAGGGTATCAATACACTAAATTCAAAATGAGCAATGAAATCAGCACAAGGTGAGGGAAGGGGCAGACTGTATGTCCACTTTGAAGTAGTCTTTTTTTATGTACAGAGACAGTGGTGGGATTCAATTTTTTTAAACTATCGGTTGTGTAGGCGTGGCTTAGTGGGCGTGGCAGGGGCAGGATACTGCAAAATCCCATTCTCTCCTCACCCCACTAACCTGCTTTCCAGCTCCATTTTCCTGTGCCGGACAACAAAAGAAGACCCAGTCATCAGCTGGGACTCGGGAGGCAGAGAATAGATGGGGGCGGGGCTAATAAGAGGTGGTATTTGCCGGTTCTCTGAACTACTCAAATTTTTCGCTACTGGTTCTCCAGAGCTGGTCAGAACCCACTGAATACCATCTCTGCACTGAGAGCATATGCACCAAAGACAAATTCCTTGTGCATCCAATCATACTCGGCCAATAAAGAATTCTATTCTAGTCTTTCCCAGATGGATGAACTTCAAGGAGGAGGATGCCCAGCCTGGGTAGTTATGCTTGTTGGTGAGTCAACAGCAGATCAGAGGAGGAGCCGCTGCGGGACAGAGATGACAGCTGCTCTTTACATTTTTTTCATTTAAATCAAGCCTTTTTACTAGTGATTTAAATCATGATTAAATTGTGATTTAAATTGACTTGATTTAAATCAAATCCACCCTGTTCAGAAGCTTGAGAAACCACAATATGCAGTTTTTGGCTACAAAGGAGAGATATCAGCATTCCAAATTATTTGAAAGTTATGTCCCCTTAGTTACCTGCTGTACAAGGACTATCTAGAATCATTCACCAGTGTTCTCCTTGATCTTGATTTCGCATGTTGTAGTCTAAGTCTTAGCATTCAATGGAGGTTCTAGAACTGTGCGACTAGTTTACTTTCGGTCCAAACTTTATTTAATCTCCCTGCCCCATGTAGAATATAATTAAAGGTAAAGGTTCCCCTCACACATACATGCTAATCGTTTCGGGCTCTAGGGATGGTGCTCATCTCCGTTTCAAAGCTGAAGAGCCAAGTGCTGTCTGAAGACATCTCCATGGTCATGTGGCTGGGATGACTAAATGCCAAAGGTGCACAGAATGCTGTTACCTTCCCACCAAAGGGGTCCCTATTTTTCTGCTTGCATTTCTACATGCTTTCAAATTGCTAGGTTGGCAGAAGCTGGGACAAGTAATGGGAAATCACTCCATTATGCGGTGCAAGGGATTTGAACTTTGGAAGGTGCAGGGGTGTGTACTGAAGTTCCTCTTTCTGAAGGACAAAAGCAGTTGTGCCTATTGCCAGACTCATAGCTGCTCTAATTGGGAAAAAAAAAGATGAGTTACACCTGCCTCCATATGTTCCAAAACTCCACTATTGAAAGTCGTATGCTGCTCTATTAAGTATTCGTTTCCCTTCAGATGAGGGATCCATACTGACTTTCTACATTTGGACCCAAATATGTTAAGCATCTTGAAGCCACAGAACTGACAACACTGCAGTTCAGTATGGCAGAATTTGATGTGCTTTCATCACTACACTCCAAAGCAGGGGTCCCCAAACTTGGCAATTTTAAGACTTGTGGACTTCAACTTCCAGAATTCCTTAGCCAGCTTTCCTCAGAATTCTGGGAGTTGAAGTCCACAAGTCTTAAAGTTGCCAAGTTTGGGGACCCCTGCTCCAAAGCCTCCATAAGATTTCATTTTACCAGACATTTTGTTCATTTTATTTTATTCATTTTACCAGAACCTTCGGTTCAATCTAAGTATAGTATATAAAATCATACATTGCAATGACCTACCTGTCAATAAATACTTCAGCTTCAACCATAACAACACAAGAGCAAACAATGGATACAAACTCAAGGTAAACTGCACCAAACTTGATCGCAGGAAATACGACTTCAGCAACAGAGTAGTCAATGTCTGGAATATTCTATCTGACTCTGTGGTTTCTTCCCCAAACCCCAAAACTTTAACCTTAGACTGTTGACCTCACCCCTTTCCTAAGAGGTCTGTAGGGGGCGTGCATAAGCACACCAACGTGCCTACCATCCCTGTCCTATTGTTTCTTTTTATTTTTCTTATATGTACCCATTTCATGTATTTATAACCATGTTTATACTTATACCTGTTATCTTATAATTGCTTGATTAAATAAATAAATATCTTAAGGAGTTGGTCTTGACCTTTAACTCTCGTGTTAGGAACCTATCCAGCTAGGAAGCTCTCCAGGGAAGACTCTTTTGGAGATGTTCCTGCCCTTTGAGGCTCCATTTTTTTTTTTTTTTTTTTTTTTTGTGGCAAATGGGAAGTTCCTTCTCCTGGGTTACTTTGGAAATACATTATTTGGAAATTGCAGTAAATTGCAGTAATTTCCCAGTCTCAGGAAAAAGCTAAACAAATAATTCCCTCAACACTGTCAAACTATTTACTAAATCTGCATTACTATTAATCTTCTCTTCGTTCTTATCACCCATCTCCTCCTATTTATGACTGTATGTGTGTAACTTTGTTGCTTGTATCCTAACAATTTATATTGACTGTTTTCTAGTATGATTTGATTGCTTATTGTACCCTATGACTATCATTAAATGTTGTACCTTATGATTCTTGACCCTTAACAAATGTATCTTTTCTTTTATGTACACTGAGAGCATTTGCACCAAGACAAAATTCCTTGTTTGTCCAATCACACTTGGCCAATAAAGAATTCTATTCTATTCTTTGAATTAATACATTAAATACTTGCTATAATATTAATTTAAGACTCTTTTTTTAAAAAAAAAAACTTTTTACATTTTTTATAAAATATTGTTTCTGTTGGCTACCTTCAGTACCACCAGAGTGGAAATTATGATGTATTTAGGTCAGTAACTACTTTAAAAAATGTATTTACAATAGAAAAAGCCGTGAGATTAAATGTCTTCTATTAGACCATCTGCCAGCAAATGTTTTGGCAGAAATAGGGGGGAAAAGGGCCTTCAGTGGATGATGGTTGTTACCTTACTTCTTAAGATGGGCACAAGCTAAGACCGAACATCAACTTTCTTATAGAGCATCAATGACAAGCCTAGATCAAGTGGTCCCAGGTGAAAAGTACCCTTAGTATTTATATTCAAGTTAAAATAATTGTATTGCACATCAGCACTGTCTTCCTGGCAAAAGTATACAGATAATATGTTATGCTACTGCTTTTGCCTGCATTTTCCCCCTCCCCCTTCTTCTCCCCCCCCCCCCCATTTTTCAGCCTAGCCTTGAACCCGGATCTTTCTGGATTCTGGACAATTATCTTTTTTGCAATAAGCTCTGATGGGTGCGTGATTTCTTCTATTGTGTACTATGCCGCTTATGGGGGAGAGACTCAGGATCTATAAAGCCACATTACCTTGACATTATATTTAAGTACCAGTAACAAGTACAACTCTCAAAATTGGCACTCCAGATTGTCCCTGTTCCTAAATCTGGCTTAGATTCCTAGGAATTCCCTGGCAATCCACAGGAACTTGCTAGAGATTTGAAGCTGATACTACTCATTGTTATAAACTAACAATGGGCAGTATCAGGTTCAAATTTCTACCAACTACTGTTATTATTTGTTGTTACTATTATTGATTAAAGGGATGTCTGGTGAACATTTCCAGGAATAAAAGCATAGTTCAGCATGTCCCAAATGCTTAAAGTTTCTTTAAAAAAAAATCACAGAAAACAGATTTACCAAATAATGGAGTTACAAATACAACCCAACAAACAAAACATCAAGCAGTCAATACTAATGTCTCTTTAAGAGAAGAAAGCTATAGCTCACTCTTTTAAAAAAGATTCTTGGATATTTCCCTGCATTAGTTCTCCCTACCTAGCAGGGCTGTTTTGAGGGTAAGAAAATAATTATGCAGCATCCAGTTCAATGACAACCAGGGAGGAGATAAAGAAAAATCCAAGATTTATACTTATGTCTTTTACTCAGACATGACTGGGCACTCCACAGCTGTGTTCGCATTACACAGATATTCATGCTTAATGGTTTATCAAAGTAACCAATTTTCTGATATGACCTTGCCTAAACTACCTACGGTAATTCCAGGGATTAATTTTAGCACCCACATCCTATTGACCCAAACTGTGGTTGATTAGTTAATGGCCAGACCAAGCCTGTAATATAACTAGTTATGAATACTTCAGAAAGCTTCAGTCCCGTCGAACAGACATACCCCTTGGCTCATCCAACGCCAGACAGCTGGAAAAGACGCTGCTTCGAGGAGAGGAAACACCCTCTCCAAATCAGGCTGCTCTTTCCAAATTTGCGAGGTACTAGGAAAACCAGTGCCTCTTCCTAAGTTTTGAACTCAGCAACTGCGATTCCACCTACAAGCAGGACGGCTCCAAGAAAAGGAGGACTGGCACAAAAGTTACATCTGCGCTCCCCCCCCCCCTTCCCGAAAACAACTTCCCATCAGAAGGTCCACCGCCTCAGCTCGTCGGTTGAGCTGGGCAATCTGGCGCCCAAATTTGTAAATTTAGGAACGGGGAGGCGGGAGGGAAGAAGACACCCTCCCCCCAGTAACAAGCCCAAATCTGGACGCACGTGAGATTAGTAACCGCACCCTCTCCTGGATCTCAGAAAGACCGAAGGAAGAAACAGAAAAGAAGCAGGCAACCCATTTCGCTCCAGAACTGCGGCCAAAAACTTAGGAAGAGGCCAGGCTGGAATCGTTGGCAATTGCGCAACAGTAAGGCTAGTTTGCAAACCGGGGGTGGTGGAAGAAAGATAACTGTCCCCCCCCCCCCCCCAAGTCTCCACACACCCCGGGAGTTTACAGCCCAGCAAATCTCAAGAAGCGTCCGGAGTTGCCAGCCACTTACTGCTGCAGCAGCATTGGCGGCCGTCCGCCACCGTCATCCAGAACTCGGGAATCTGCGAGGAAGCATCGCCGTCTAGCACGCCCGGTGGAGGGCGAGAGTCCGAGATGCCTGCGCGTCGTTCTTCTCTCCAGCGCTGCACCGACTTTGAAGTGAGAAAACGACTCGCACGCATGGCAAGGTTTCAAAGGCTACGCGTCCCTCCCTCCCTACGTCCCTCCCCGAACACCTTGTGGGGCTCCTTCGCCTGCTTCTTAAGGAAAAGGCAGAGCAGGAGGTTGGTGCGGCCTAAATAGACTGGGACAGGGGCCAAAAATAGGATACCTCAACATGCTGAGCAAGCATGTTGTGAAATGCCCCAAATTTATTATTTCCTCCTCAAAGTATTTCTTTTAAGACTTTGTTCTAAGGTGTTAGGGAAGGCACCCAATGCTAGGCCACCTGGGCAAAGAGTGAAAGACAACTTATAAAAGCAGTCCCTACTCTCCATCTCAAATCTAGATTTATATTAGATCTGGTCAAGATCCAGTGAAGAAATACTTGACAGAAAGTTTAAATTGTATTTAGAGGCAGATAACAATTCTCCAAGCCATGGCTCTAAGCAACGTAAACCTGTGGACTGTTTAATTTCAGCACTGATCTCTGAAAACAGACAGATAATGGAGGGGGGGGGGAGGGAATCACCAGCAATCAAGACAGGCCTTAAAGAAGTGTCATTGATCTATCATCAAGAAGGAAAAGAAGACAGATCAAGCCTCTCAGCCATCAATTAACATCTACAAAAGTCTGTAGGCTGCTTATTCTTCCAAATGTCTGGAAGATGTTTCAGAAAAGATACAAAGTCTTTAAGCAAATGAAAACTGTGCAACTCAAGTTGTGTAGAGACAGCATATCAAGCAAGAACGGAGATTAAACATTCATAACATTAAAACCTAAAATAACTGGTTGGGGTGATAAAACACAGTAAAAGGCTGTTCTGTTTTCAGAGCCATGACCCGAAAAGAAAATAATCTGCAAGAGGTGTTGTCTTCTCACATCAATGTGACAGCGTCATTTGTTTATGCTGTAGAGCAGGGGTCTCCAACCTTGGCTCCTGGAAGCCTGGCGGACTTCAACTCCCAGAGTTCCACAGCCAACTGGCTGTGGAATTCTGGGAGTTGAAGTCCACCAGGCTTCCAGGGGCCAAGGTTGGAGACCCCTGCTGTAGAGGCATCTCTCTCTCTTTGTCATGAAGCCCTTGGATGTAGGATTTGCTACCATACATACAAGCTCTTTTCATCGCCACAAACCCCTAATTGCTACTAAGGCTACGCCCATGAAACACACTATGACATTACATTATGACACCAGTCACATTTTAACCAAATTCTTCAAACCCATTGTTGGCATACGGTTTGTGTCCCGCAAATCTAGAAAATTGGGTTGGCTGCTGGGATTTCACAGGAATTTGGGAGATCCTCTAGCTAAGATTCTGCACAGTTCAGAGAACCCCAAAATCCCATTCCTGGCTGGCTCCTGCCATCCCACCCAGCCCCTCCCAGGGTCCCTACATGTCCCATTTTGGATACAGGTAAGTGCAGGGCGCTCACAGAGGCTTGGGGAGGCCAAAAAATGGGCCTCCCGGAAGTTTGGGCAGTCTCTGGAGCCCAGGAGGCTGTTTTCATCCTCCCGGAGGCTCAAGAAAAGGCTCCGGAGCCCAGGAAGGGCAAAACCGCCCTCCCCATTGTGTGCAGGAGGCTGACTAGGCCACACCCACCATAGCCACGCCCACCCAGCAACCAGGAAGAGAACCCATTGGTAAAAATTTTGAACCTCACCCTGGTGGAATGGACTGTTTAAAAGGTTATTTCTTTCTCGTATGAGCCATACCATTTGTCTTCAAGAGGGTCAGGGCTTGTAACTCTTCTTTTCTATGGGCATCTAAATTTGCAGACATTTCTCCACTTTCTATTATTTCCTTCCTCTTGAAGCACAGTAGGTTTTGGAATTTTCTATTTCTTTTTTTGTAAGGGCTGTGACTTAGAAATCCTTCTCTACCTGGAGAAATCCTTCTCTCCAGAGATAGGAACCTCAAATCTCAACATTCTCCAGCCTGAATCTATACATCTGGGGAAGGGTCTATGACAATTTGCCATAGCCAACTTGCCACAACCAACTTGTCATGGCCAACTAGCCATGGGACTCTTGCGAGAACAAATGTTACACTAATATCCAAGAAATGGTGGGATAGAATCATTAAAGGCAGGATGCAAAAAGAGGGACAGAATGAAATGTGAATATGTTATTTATTTTAAATAATTAAATTGAATTGTTGAGTTGTCCTGCAGGGAGTTGTCTTATGGTGAGTTAGCCATGGCAAGTCGGCTGTGGTGAGTTGTGCCATTCCGTTTGGAGAATGCCCAGCTTAGGGAAAGACTTTAGAAGCTGTCAAATTTTGCGTGGATTCACTTTCCAATGTATAATGTCCCATAATATAATATTAATAGCTTATTATCTAATATTGAAGGTTGTGGCTAAACTCATAATTAACTTGCATCTCTCCTTTAGAAATGATCTTGCATTTCAATTACTGTCTGGAAATTGGAAAGGGGCCATGATTAGAAGCATAGCCTTTTACTTGCCATAAACTTGTATTTTTAAGTATATTAATTTGTCATTGACATATTTTTATAGTCTTCTCTACAAGGTTTGAGGCCTGTTTTGCATTTCAGATATATGTTATAACCATCAACACCTGAAGGCCACCATAGCTAGCTATTTACTTACATAGTTTAACTAATGCAGCTATTTCCACACACATCAGTACCTTGTTTAATCTTTATTTTATAGTGCAGATACTCTGGAGATTTTTTTATGTTATGTTCTTTATAAAAGACATATATAATTTTCTTTCTTTCTAAGCTGCTAACAAAGTAGCAGACAGAATAAAAAAGCTATAATGATAATATATAAACTACAAAACAAAGTATATATTTTAACTTGATCAATGAAATACTTAGAAAATTTCCATAGGTTGTTCATACTGCTAGATTTTTCCCTCACTTATGACTTCCATGTAATAATTCTTTTATAATTTCTAGCTCTGTTATAGTATTACATTTTGACTTTTATTTCTTTGACAAATTTAAGCAATTCATTTCAAAATAACACAGACATAACAAGACAGTTTTTATTTTATACTATTGATATACTATTGATATACTATTGATATAGGGATTTAGTTCTTTTCATTATTAATTGTTGTTGTATCAACAATTTATGGATCATGGAAGGAGGATAAATTAAATTTGTTCCTAAATTTCATGAGAAATTGATACGGGGATGATGGTTTATAAACTAGTTCTAAAGCTCTTGGGCATAAAAATGACATTGTACTTTGACATTAGCTTATTGTTAATCTTTTGGACATTTGATATGCTTAAAAAGGAATGGCTGGGTATAATCACTTAAAATATTCTGATTTATAGTTTGAGCTCAATGCATTAAAAGTATCTGAAAGTCCTAAATAATTAATAATATAGGGATATTTTGGAGGTTCCCAAATCTATACTTAATTTTTACATACAGTTGAAAAATATTACTCAGGGAAACTTCATCATACATAGAATAAAAGTCTGGAACTAGTCTAAGAAATAAATCAGTTTTGTTAATGTTTATAGAATACCCCAAAGAATAGGTAACAAGAACTGGTTTATACCTTATAGTCTTGTACAGATGTATTGTTTTGGTTTCACAGTCATAAAGTTTTCAACAAGATGCTGAATAGAATAGAGTAGAGTAGAGTAGAATTCTTTATTGGCCAAATGTAATTGAACACACGAGGAACTTGTCTTGGTGCAAATGGTCTCAGTGCACATAAAAGAAAAGATTTGTCAAGAATCATAAGGCACAACACTTAATAATAGTCATAGGGTACAATGTAATCAAATCATACTTGGAAACAGTCAATAAAATCGTTAGGATACAAGCAATAAGGTTACAGTCATAAGTGGGAGGAGATGGGTGAAAGGAAGGATGGGAGGATTAATAGTAATAGTAATGCAGGCTTAGTAAATAGTTTGACAGTTTTGAGGGAATTAGTTGTTTAACAGGGTGATGGAATTCAGGAAAAAAACTGACCTTGAGCCTAGTTCTGGTGTGCAATGCTCTATAGCATTGTTTGAGGGTAGGAGTTAAAACAGTTTACATCCAGGATGTGAGGGGTCTGTAAATATTTTCACAGCCCTCTTTTTGGCTTGTGTGGTATACAGGTCCTCAATGGAAAGCAGATTGGAAGTAATTGTTTTTTCTGCAGTCCTAATTTCTCTCTGAAGTCTGTGTCTGTCTTGTTGAGTTGCAGAACCGAACCAGACAGTTATAGAGGTGCAGATGACAGATCAATAATTCCTCTGTAGAACTGTATCAGCAGCTCCTTGGGCAGTTTGAACTTCCTGAGTTGAGAACTATATTGTATTCTAAAAGTCTGAAATGCTTGACTGCAGACTACTAACAATTCTGTTTTACTTTAGCGGAAAGTTTTTGTTACATCAGATTTTAAACCCTTGATTGAATTATGCTTTCACTGTCTATTTAGGAACTAGCTTCCTCACAATGTTTTGGGAAGTTTGATCAATATTATTCTGTGATCTCATTTCAATATGCTATATAAGAAGGGTTTTATTTTTTATTCTCTTTTCTGTTTCTTCTATGTCAAAATTTGCCAAAAATCTCTTCTCTCAGATATCTCCACAAACCAACAAGGACAGTTCAAGAAAACTGATATTCCTGAATGTCTTTCAGGAGAGACCAGAGATTTTCCTTCTAAATAAATACAAATTAATTTCAGGATTGAAGTTATATTAAATATATTCAATCTCACCTTTAATAATAAATTAGGGATTTCAGGCCAGAATTATGCAGACTAATATAATGACAATATTTAAAACTTTAAATCTAGGAGAAATCAATACAATTGAACTTAGTTTTACACTTTAATCTTATTCTTACAGTGAATTTGATCAATAAAATAAATTTGATCAATAAAATAAATCACATCTCTCAATAGTACTAGAAAAATATATTAACAATTTATTACCAATAAATAGCTGAAGATTGTGCCCAAATTAATAATACATTAAACTATTAACAATTAGAAGATAAAAAGGTGGCTTTTTGTTGCTTCATCTAAATTATCAAATGATCCCTATATCCTTTAAATAAGATGGGAGAGTTTAAATAGACATTAGCAAATAAAATCAGTTTCACAAAAGCTCCTTTGCCCATAATGGCGAACCTATGGCACATGTGCCACAGGTGGCATGCACAGCCATTTTTGCGGGTACATGAGCTCTCGCTAAACTTACCTGCACTGCGCATGTGCGCACCTCCCAGCTGATTTTTGGCCTGTTTGAGGCCTTTTTCCCCTCCGGGAGGCTTGAAGAAAGTGTCTGCAGCCTCGGGAGGCCAAAAAACAGGCCTTCTGGAAATGCCCATTTTCAGCCTCTGGAGGGCCTCTGGAGCCCAGCGGAGGCCATTTTCACCTTCCCGGGGGCTCGAGGGACGTCTCTGCAGCCTTGGAGGCTAAAAAGAATAGGCCTGAAAAATAGCCCTCCGGAGGCTGAAAACGGGCATTTCTGGTATTTCTGGAAGGCCCGTTTTTTGGCCTCCCAAGGCTGAAAGGCTTCCCTCTAGTCTCCAGGAGGGTGAAAAAGACCTCAAATGGGCCAAAATCAGCTGGGAGATGCAGGTAAGAGGGGGGTGTTGCATGTGCATGCACAAAAATATATGCCATATGCTAAAGTGACATTCTTAAATTCAGTAGTACTTAAGGAAGGGAAAGGAGATAACTTTAGCAAGAGGTCAGCTGCATGTTACAGTCATGAATTTATTTTCCAATAGTAAGTGGAGAATTCCTTGTACTCAAAACCATTCTCATAATAAATCAACAAATAAAAAAGCTTGCCTATCTGAATATTTATGTCATTCTGTGTTTCCATAGGTCCATTCTCCAAGTCTTCAAACATTCTTTGAAGGTGATCTTTGATGGTCTTTAAATATGCTCACCATAAAGAAAACAAACAAAACTACTGCATTTCAGTAATAAATGTCACATCAATGTCAATTCCTATCACAAAGAAATAACATATATTCCTTGCACAGTTCACCCCTATTCTTAGTACAGCTCATCCATATTTAGGATTCTTGTGGGCAAACATGGTTACTGTGAGAAAAAGTTGAAAAGCTATCAAACTATCTAGAAATACCTAAAACTTGATATCCAGGAACTGTGGGATTGTGGAAGAGGGGTTTATCTGCAAATGAAGAACCATATTTACCTCAGACTCCACTGCACAATGGAGCCCCTGGCATCCACCATGAGCTCAACTTCTGGTCTCATCAACTCATACACTGGTGTGGGAGTACAAATCCTTCAGAATATAATGAAAATGGCAAAGTATGACTTACACATCTTTAGCACACTAGAGGAAGACCATGGCTGGGATATGATGATAGATGCTGAGAAGAAACACAACAACTTTGCTTTTCTAGGGAGAACAATATGCAAATTGCTCTTGATTGTATACTTGTTTCATTATCTTTTTATTTTTTATTTTACCAAAGGAAGCTTTCAGGAAGGATTATGCTGCATTTCCAAAAGCTGTGGTAGGGCAGTGGTTATTAATTCTGCTGACTGCCAATTGCCAACAGATTGGCAGTTTGGTTTTCACTGGCTCAAGGTTGACTCAGCCTTCCAAAGTCGGAAAAATGACGATAGAGATTGTTGGGGGCAATATGCTGACTCTGTAAACCGCTTAAAGAAGGCTGTAAAGCACTGTGAAGTGGTATATAAATCTAAGTGCTATTGCTATTTTTTGCAGAGAGGAGTAAGTCCTTCATTGTTGCCCTTGTTGCTTCTTTTGTTGTGGTGTTCTTGAGGACTGTAGCACTGTAGCTGCTCTTCCCTTCTTTTGTTTTGATTTTTGTTTCAGTTACTATTATTGGTAATTTAGTGGATTCAGAAGTATCCCAGCCATCTACAGAAAATAATACTCTTGTGGCAAGAGCATCCTCTGTAGAAAACATCATTGAAACATTCATGCATTTGTCCTGTGATTGCTGTGAAGAAAAGGGGCCACATCACACACTGATGTCTTTTTGTGAAGCAGAACTATGAGCTTTTGAAATCTTAACCTGGCACTATTTTAGATGTGTTGCATGCCAGAGTCTCTAAAAAAGTATCTAGAAAGGTAGAACTGTTTTTGGAGGATCTGGCCCTTTCAAGCAGAAAGATTGAGAGACTATGTTGCTTCTGTTTCTTGAGGATGCCATCTTCCAGATCACTAATGACTTCTGGGTTACTGACTTTTTTCAGAGTCTGATTCTCCAGTTATGAAGTTACTCAACATGGGAGAAGAACTTCTTTTACAAATGTTGGGGAACAGCTTGTGGCAACTTAATTCAGTCACTTAGGTAGAGTTATCCAGAAAATCAGGTTTTATGAGAACAAAGAAAGGGAGAGCTGTCACTCCATTATTTGTGATGCAATTTATGAAATCATCAGGAACCTTCTTGAGTAGGTGGCAGTACAAGCCCTTCTAAACATAATGGAAGTGCAAAGTATAACTCCTGCCTTTTATTCTTGGGGGATTTGGCCCTTTGAAGCAGAAAGATTGAGAGACTGTGTTGCTTCTGTTTCTTGATACCATCTTCCAGATTAGTAATGACCTCTGGCTTACTGACTTTGTCCAGAGTCTGATTCTTCAGTGATCAAATTACTCACTGTATGAGAACTTTCTTTAAAAATTTATTTATTTATTTGATTTGTCAATCGCTTACAAGGTAATAGATATAAGTATAAATATGAGTAAGAATACACGAAATAGGTACGAATAAATGGGGACAATATGACAGTGATGGTAGACACAGTGGTGCACTTATGCACGCCTCTTACAGATCTCTTAGGAATGGGGTGAGGTCAATAGTGGTTAGTTTGAGGTTAAAGAAGTGGGGGTTAGAGGATGTAACAAAAGAGTCAGGTAGTGCATTCCAGGCATTGACCACTCTGTTGCTGAAGTCGTACTTTCTGCAGTCAAGTTTGAAGTGGTTTACACTGAGTTTGTATCTGTTGTGTGCTCTTGTATTGTTGTGGTTGAAGCTGAAGTAGTCATTGATTGGTAGGACATTGTAGCAGATAATTTTGTGTGCAACACTTAAGTCTAACCATAGGCAGCATAGTTCAAGGTTGTCTAAGCTCAAAATCTCAAGCCTGGTGATATAGGGTATTCTGTTGCGAGCAGAGGAGTGTAGTACTCCTCTCGTGAAATACTACTGGACTCGCTCGATTGTATTAATGTCTGATATGCAGTGCGGATTCCAGACTGATGAGCTGTATTCAAATATTGGTCTGGCAAAAGTTTGGTATGCTCTAGTTAGTAATTCAATATTTCCAGAGGAGAAGCTTCGTAAGATTAGATTTACAACTCTTAATGCCTTTTTGGTAATGCTGTTACAGTGAGCTCTGGCACTTAGGTCATTTGGTATAAGAACTCCAAGGTCCTTGACAGAGTGAGGATCATCAACGAGGTTATATCCGCCTAGTTTATATTTGGTGTATTGATTTTTTTTAACAATGTGTAGGACAGAGCATTTGTTGGTCAAGATTTGGGGTTGCCAGATGTTTGACCATTCAGACACATAATCAAGGTCACTTTGAAGGATAGTAGCATTGTCAGTGGTGTTGAATATTTTATGTCATTTGCAAAGAGGACACAGTTACTTATAAGGTGATTGCAGAGGACATTTATATAGAGTATAAAGAGTGTGGATCCTAGATGCCTTGGGGGACACCACTGTTAACTGGGGCAGGGTTAGATATAGTATTCCCTATTTTTACTATTTGTTGCCTGTTTGACAGGAACGCAGTAATCCATTTCTGGAGGGATCTGGAAATGCCTTAAGAGTTCAGTTTTAACAGTAGTTTGTCGTATACCACTGAATTTTGCAGAAATCTATGTAAATTGTGTCTATAGCTTTACCCTGGTCGAGTAGAGTAGTCCATAAGTTTTTGCAGTGTAGGAGTTATAGATTGCAGGACAATTTTTTCCTGCAACCAAATTGTTTTTTGGAGAGTAGGTTGTTTAAGTGGAAAGTGATGAATTGGTTAATGATTGATTCCATGACTTTGCATGTGATACAACACAGTGAAATTGATCTGTAGTTTTCAACCAGGCTGGGGGTCACCTTTTTTGAAGATAGGGATGACCGTAGCTAAGGACCATAGGTTTGGTAAGGAGCTGGTTCTGAAAGATATCTCATATATAATGCTTAGGGGTTCAGCTATGGCAGAGGAGAGCTTTTTAAAGAAGTATGCACATAATCCATCGGGGCCAATAGATAGGGATGGTTTTAGGTTTCGTAGCGCTTTTTCTACGTTATCTTCTGTAAAGTCAATATGTAGCAGGTCATTAGTTAGTTGTGGTACAACTAGGAAATGTGGGGCATGAACTATTGCTGTTTATAAAGACTGAAGAACGTGTTGAAGAGATTGGCCTTAACAGCTTCATTGTTGCAGTCTTTCCCATTTGGTCCTTTTAGGAGTGGGGTTCTTGATTCTTTAAGTTTGATGTTAACAAAATTGCAGAAGGCATGGGTGGATTTTGTATGAAGGAGGCTTTCCTCTTGCTTGCAGTGGTAATTTGTGCATTCTGCCTTTATCTTATCAGTATAGGGTGTTGTATTGGTTTTAAAAGTTTGCTATGTAGCTAGTTTTGTTTTTACGCCATAGCGATCTTTTCTTTTTTTGCTTGAAGTTTCCTTATTGTTATGGGTAATTGGTTTTTTTTGTTTGGGGGGGTTATAATGGTACATATAATTTAATCACTCAAGTTCAAACAAGAATGCATTATAATGATCTTCTGTAGTAATGTTGGGGAACCGCAATGAAAGCATCTTGTGGCAGCTTAATTCAGCCAAGTTTACGTAGAATGATCCAGAAGATCAGGTTTTATGAGAATGAAGAAAGAGAAAGCTATCACCATTCATTACTTGTGATGCAATTTATGAAATCATCAACAACCTTCTTGAGTGTGTGGCAGTACAAGCCCTTCTAAACATAATGGAAGTGCAAAGTGTAACTCCTGCCTTTTGGACACAATAGCAAAAGATCATGGCTAGGATATTGTGATTATAAATGCTCAAGATTAGCACAAGATTTGCTTCTCTAGGGAGAGCAATGAGCATATGTACACCAGGGTCCTTTCCAAGGAGACTGATGCCAAATGTACAGTCTCCCTCAAAAGGTCAATTAGAAAAGGAAGTTTTTCATCGCTGCCCCGTTGCTTCTTTCATTGCTGTTGTCTTGAGGACTGGACAAGAAGCAATGGATGGAGGCTAAACAAGGAGAGAACCAACCTAGAACTAAGTAAAAATTTTCTGACAGTTAGAACAATAAATTAGTGGAATGACTTGCCTCCATAAGCTGTGGGTGCTCCCACGCTGGAAGTTTTTAAGAAGAGATTTGACAACCATTTAAAAATCTTTTTATAGAAGTTGTGCTTGAGTAGGGGGTTGGACTACAGGTTCTCCAAGGTCATTTCCTACTCTGTTTTTCTGGAGTTTTCAAAGATAGTTGACCTGATAGGATTATAGAACTACTTTGGGAGTAAGATAGAGTTACAAGTTTGACTCTGTTAGCTCAGAATACAAATTTGTCATGGCTCTCCACCCTAGTGTGTTGTGCAAATTCAGGCAAAGCAGATATTTCATACAGACTCATAACCCTTCATGGATTGAGTTAATCTCATCATGTGGTACAAGCACAGCTATCTGCACCTTGAAAAAGAAAACATTCAAAATGTGTTGTACTTCCAATCCAAATGACTGTATTTACATTTCTTTTCCTTAAATCCTTAAATGCTGGATCAGATATGCAAGTATTTAGAAATGTAAACTGGATTTAATAGAAACAGGTTGGTTCAGGCTACTTGTGGGATTCGATAAAATAGGATTCCCTTCAGAGCTGCAATATTTGACTGAGCCTTGTGAACATTTTGATGCCCAGAAGGCAGAGGAAAGGCGACATGCAAGAGATCCTTCTTTTCCCATATATCTAAGTCAGGATTTAGGATTGCAGGTAATGGGCTAGATCAAGATCTGTTCCAATCATAATGCTCTGGGGGGATGTTGCGTTATACATGTGGGGGGTTGTACCGCATAATTTAATTATGTTTTACTGAACCCAATTTTCTGGATTTGTATGATAGCTAAACAACATTGTCTGGATTTGCCCTACATAATAGACCTAAATTTGTTTAGCTCGAGTTTGGGTATATTATACAAACTACTGTTTTGTGATTTCATGCTCTTTAGTAAAAGTCAAGTCTTCATTTGATATCTAGTACTTAAGTCAGTTTTAAATTTAGCCACCACATTTGCCCCTCTATGTTGAAAGTTTGTTAGCAATCCAGGCTGCTTTATAAAATGGGCTAATTGAACAATGAAAGTAATAAACTATTTCAGTATATTAAATGAAATGAAGTTTTTCTTACTATAAAAATTCACCTTGTAGAACCCTTATGTTTAGCTTTCTGAGCTTTAATAGGCTTTATTCCCATAGAAGAGAACAACTATTCATGTAAAGGTATTTTATTGTGGCAAAAATAAGTCATAAGCCTTTTTTTGTTTCTGTTTAAAACAGCATTTAAAGGAGCCTTGCTACAAAGCCTAGGCTCTGAATTAGACAGCTGTTTCCTCTTGGGATTATTTTCTGTGCTTACAAATTAATTCTGTTTTGCAAAGACAAGATTGCCATTTCTGGATACCCATGATGGTTAATAGGAGGTCAAAGAGCATTCATTTTCTTAATTTAATTTTAAATTTCAGACTTGAATCAAATCAAACAGCTTTGGAGACAATGCAACATTATACCAACTGTTTTTGGATTTATAAACTGGGACCAGAATATTGAGGTCTGTAAACTTTCTAGATTTTCTAAAAAGACCCACCCTGGATAAGCCATCTATGTTCCAAAATAGAGATAAAGTGCAATTTGCTCACACCTGGAAATGCATTATTTGTTTTTTTCTAATTGGAAATCAGAATCTGAATATGCCAACTGTCTTCAATAAATAGTATCTCATTTCAACTGATTGGCTAATTTGAAAATTATACCTCTGTTATTCTAGTGATTTACACACACACACACACAAAACTTAGGATAGTGCCCACTTTGTAAAGACTCAGCATTTATCTGAACAGGATTTTCAGCAAAATTAACATGCCCTATTGGCTTTCAGGTTGTCTTTGACTTACAACAGTTCATTAAGTGACTGTTTGAAATTACAACGGCACTGAAAAAGGTGACTGATGACTATTTTTCACACTTGTCACGTGATTTACCTTCAGATGCTGGACAACTTTTTCATATTTATGACATTTGCAGTGTCCCAGGGTCATGTGATCATCTTTTACGTCCTTCTGACAAGCAAAGTCAATGGGGAAGCCAGATTCACTTAATGATCATGTTACTAGTTTAACAACTGCAGTGGTTCACTTAACAAATATGGCAAGAAAAGTCATAAAGTGGGGCAAAAGTCACTTAACACATTTCTCACTTAGCAACAGAAGTTCTGGACTCAACTGTGGTCATAAGTTGAAGATTACCTATATTATCACTCTTAATACAATTTACCTGCTTCTGTGTTCAGTGTTCAGCTAGTGATTTTGAGTTACTATAATGTAACGTAGCATGATGGAAATGCAAGAAACAGCTGGCAATGTTATTCAAACATCAGCACTTCCTTTACTTTCTGACTTAGTGAAGATGGAAGCATTGATTTCCCTTTATATGAGCCTCACAAAGGAATGAATGGCTGAGATATTGGTGCAAGGAACTGCTTTGAGCCCCTAGCCATGCCTCTTCACTGGAATTTAACTATCTGGTTGGGTTATCTGACAGAAACATTTTAAATGAGTTCATATAGACCTCTGGATTTTGCTGTCTATATGAAAAAAAAAAAAAAAACAGGAATCTATGGAATAGCAATTGTGGCACTTTTCAAAGAACAGTATGTTTTATTAATTAAGTTATTCAATCTGTAGATCTTTCATTGCTGCTTCCATCAAATGTTCTCTCTCCTTTTGGGATTGGTGGCTTCCTGAGCCTTGTTTTTGCAACCCCCAAAGGGGTGAGATTCAAATTTTTTAACAACCGGTTCTATGGGTGTGGCTTAGTGGTCATGTGACTGGGTGGGCATGGCTTGGTGGTCATGTTATTGGCTGGGCATGGCCAACTCAATATCACTCACATCAAGGCATGCATATCCTTGCCTGGCTTCTCATAACTGTGGGGATGCTGCAACAGTCATATGTATGAAAAATGGTCGTAAGTCACTTTTTTCAGTGCCATTATAACTTTGAATGGTCACTCCACACAATCAAAGTACCAGCAAAGGAAGGGAAAAAAACTCCAGAGAAGTTCCAGAGACAGGAAGTCTAGTCCTGCCAAGAATGTAATAAGGGTTAACGGAGAGGCAGTTTCTGTAAGCAACACCAGAATGTTTCCTTCCTGCTTTCCTTACAGGATTAGGCCAGAAATTCCTTTTAACAACTGGTTCTCCAAACTGCTTAGAATGTTAACAACCGGTTCTAGAGAATAGATGCAAACTGGTAGAATCCCACCCCTGCCTTCCCATGAAGTACTGATGTGAAACAATTTTTTTTTGTTTTAGGCAAAAACATGTATTATAAATATATTTATCATAGTTTTATAAACATACTCAAGGAGATCACCCCCAAAAAAATGCTACTGCCCAACTTCTATTGCAAAGAGTTGCCTTTGAAATAATTAGCATTATTCAATAAATTGGGTCATTGCATAATTATTGAACCTTTCAGCCTAGCTTATATGTCTGCTAGTGGTACAGTTACCGTGACACTGGAAGAGTGCTGGGCTTGAAGCCCAGCATGATGGCAGCGGTGGAGGCAGGAGGTGTGAAAATGGGAAGCATCTGGCTGCCACTGCCTCCCTGTCACCTGTCGCTGCCTCTTGCTGCTCTGCCCTGACCACCGTCATCAGCCAATTTCACTTGGAGCCCGCCACAGCAGTGGGGTGAGTGAAAACGGGAAGCCCCGGTCACTGCCCATCTTCACTCTGCCCATCCACTTGCTTGTCTGCATGGCTCTCCCTCTGGCCGCTGATGATGAGTTTACCATGTGGAGTTGTCTTGTGGAAAATTGGCAGTGGGAAGCGAGCGGTAGCAATCTTGGCTGGGATAAGTTGTCCCATTGTGCTGCTGAGCCATCACACACTATCCTTTCAGATTAGGAAACCAAGAGAACCTTCACTTCAAAATATCCCACAGCGATAAAGGGCATCATGATATGGCATTATATAAATACATAATAAATAGTGGTGCTGACAGTCAGTAGTTACAGCTGGCAGCAGCCAGAAGTGTCCCATGGAGTACACAGGGTTGCATTAGAGCATGGTACTGCATTCCTCCCAAAGTAAAAAAAAACTAGTGATCTTCTGGTAGACCATTATACTAATGTCTGAATTATATTTTCCATGGGCATTACATAGAAAATACCTACACAGAAACCAAGCGTGTGTGGTTTCTTCTGTAGATAAAGCCAGGATGTCCATGCCTGGGGTAATGTCAACTAGTCAATACAAAATTGGCAGATTCCACCTTCTGACAGCATCACCATCAAGATGATGCAACAAAATATTGTATACTAGAACATCTAGGAATATTTCAATTGTCTCCATGGCGAATTGAAATGACATATTGATGAGGACATGTCAGCTAATAGTAGTTAATGAAGCATTTTCTTATAAAGTTAGTGGAATATGTAGATGAGCCCTCATGAGGATGGACTTACCTACAAGTAGTTTAGTGTTTGGTTCTTCTCCAAAAACTTTTTTATTATTCATCAGCTGTCCCAATATTTTCTGCATCTTAGGATCCTTAGAACTCGATCATAGTTCATACTGTACCTCGTAGCCATAGAGGGATCTCTATGCATTATGATAGGATGGATTCAGGAACAGACTTATGTTCCAGTTTGATTAGAATTGCCCCAGTTTTGCACTCCGGTCCTGAAATCCTACCTGCTTTAAAGGTGCCAGATTCCACCTGGAAAATTGAATCATAGAAACCTCATTTAACTATATATCATCACTTGCTTGCTACCTTTGTTCAACTCAACAACTAGACACGGGCAAATGGGGAATGACTTCAAATTGCTGAACTCATCCCTTCAATTTGTAGAGATTCTCAGTCATCACGTCTCAAAGATGCTTTTTCAAAAAACAATTGGAATGGAACATTTTCATTTCTCATTCAAGTAATTTAATCAATTGCGATGGGGAGAAATGGAAGGATAGCTACTGACAGATTGGATGGTGGGGGAATGGAAAAGTAGGTTCTGACCAGATGGTTTTGGGGAGGGGAAAGATATCTTCTTGTTAACACTCTGAGAACTGTTGAGGCCATAGCAGGGGGTTATCTGTGTCCTCGGGGTAACCTGAATCAGGGTGCAATTGATTGTGAAATTTTCTTGGAACTGCTGCAAAAGCTGCATTGTAGGCTGGAGATAGTTGGTGTCTCTCTGTCCTTCTGGTATACATGGATTCTTTTACCCTTCTTTCAAACCAATGATCCTGTCTATCCAAAATGTGGTTTTCAAGAGTGACCTTTGTCTTTCAAATGAAGATAGACCACTGAATCTTGTTCTGATGGGTTAGATTTCTTATATTGTGTGATGTGCTCGTGAAATGGTTGTTTTGTTTAATCAAGATACAGATCTGCCAATATCTCACTGCACTGTGTTGCATATACCCCTCACAGCTTCAACCTCAAACTGTCTGCCGTGGACCTCACCCCATTCCTAAGAGGTCCTTAAAGGAAGCGTGCATAAGCGTGCCTACCATCCCTGTCTTACTGCCCCCATTTATCTGTATTAACTCCCTTTGTTCCTGTTTATGTTCATATTTATACTTGTTATCCTTTATATATTTATCAAACAAAATAAATAAATAAATATATTACGTTGCTCAGTTTGTCTCTGGGTATTCTATCCTTGGGGTGGACAAGCTTCTGCCTTACTATATTGTTTGGTGTAAAGCTCATATGTATGTTTTGTTGTTTAAAAATCCTCCTGAGCTTTTCAGATATTCCTGAAATGTACAGAATAACGTTGCTAGGTTTGTTGTTTTCTTCTTTGTCTGTAATGCAAGAGCTCCTGCTGAATCTTTTTCTAAATTTGATGAAGCCCAGTTAGGATAATAACAAGTTCTGAATGATACCTTGCCATGTTATCATTCTTTTTCTTTTCCCTCTTTATTGGTTTTATTTTACTATCTTTACTTTATGATCATTCCATTCCATTACCATCCAGTCTTAACTATCAGTACCTATCAAAGTGTTACAATTAATCATCCACCCTTCCATCGCAACTGATGAAGTTTATTGGATGAGAAATGAAATATTTTGTCCTTCTTCAAGGAAAAAACAGTCCAGTTGCCTTTTGAAAAAAAAACCTGAGATGACTCATGCTTTCATTTTGCAAAAATGAAGCAAGCATTGAAAGAGAATTATATTGCTCATTGCAAACATGCTGATTTGTAACCTTTTCTCCTTTTACCTGCTTGACATTATATTATGTTTCTCCAAGAAAATAAATATATATATATACATATATACATATATACATACATACATACATACATACATATTTATATTCTTAAGTTTTCACGGGTACTTACATGTATGGCATTCAGCTTTGTTCGGGTATTTTCCCACGTCATAGTAGTGGTGCTTTTAAAGTTGTAGCAACATTTCAGCAGAATCTCATCTGCCATCATCAGGCTTCTGTATAGTGTTCGTCTGTGAGTTAGACTTTTACAGTGGTTTCAGATTTAAATTTGGGGCAGCCCATTGCTGTGCCAGAATGGTTTTTTCTTCATCCTGATTGGTTGAGAGTCTTGGTCTGTGTTTATTGGTCTTGGAGTTTGCTGTGTTCTGCTTCTAATATCTTCTGTCTGTTTTTTTGGCTCTTTTTGTATCTTGATTGGCTGGCAACATTGTGTTACTTTATTGGAGGCCTTTAGTGCAGCTTGGCTTCGGGTAAATGGACGGCTATCACTAGTTAGGAAGCTGGGTTTCATCTGGGTGCCTGGTTGGGGTGTGTTTGAGCTGGAGGTATCGGGGAGGGATCTGTTTGTGCCCAGGTGTTTGCCTGGCTTGTGGTGTGGAGATTTGTTTGTTTGTGAGTGCAGGCTTCCAAATGATTGACAGCCTGGTGGAATCATCTCTTCTGTTCATGCTTTCTGGTCTTTTTTCAATCTCTATGGCTTCTCTGATGATTCTGTGGCTGGGATTTTCTATAGTGGCTAGGGTTTTGGTGCCATTGAAGTTGATGCTATGACCTGTGGCTTCCATGTGTTGGACTAGTGAGGAAGTGTGTTCCAGCTTTTTGACTGCATTTTTGTGTTCCTCCAGGCGGGTGCTTATTCTTCTATTGGTCTGTCCAATATATGTGGCCGGGCATGATGCACAGGGGACTTCGTATATGCCTTGGTTTTCCAGGTCAATTTTGTCTTTGGGGTTTCTGAGGATGGCTGCTATTTTTCTGTCTGTTTTGAAGGCAGTCTTGATGTGGTGTCTGTATAGTATTTTACTAATTTTGTCTGTAGTGCCTTTTATGTAGGGAAGGACAGCTGTTCCATGGATCTGTTCATCTTCTGGGTCTCTATTATGTCTCAGTGTATTTTTGTGGATCAAGTTGGTGATTTTGCTTTTGTGGAAGCCGTTGGCTGTCAATATTTTAGTCAGGGTGCATAGTTCAGTCTTAATGTGTGTCTTGTCTGCCAGGCGTTTGGTTCCAGTAATTAGTGTTTTAGCCACGGAGTTTATCTGTACTGGGTGGTGGTGGGATTGGGCGTTGAGGTAGCGGTTGGTGTGTGTTTTCTTCTGGTATATAGTGTGTCCTAGTGTGCCTTCTGTTTTTTTGTAGATTAGTACATCTAGGAATGGTAGTTGTTTGTTTGTTTCTGTTTCCATGGTGAACTTGATTTTGGGGTGTGCGCTGTTTAGGTGTGTTAGGAAATTGTTTAGATTTTCTTGTCCATGGGGCCAAATCACAAATGTGTCATCGATATATTTTAACCATAGTTTGGGTTTGAGGATGGCATTGGCCATGACCAAAATATCAAACCTCTATGGGGAGGGAATAAACAACCAGATCAAAACCTACGAGAAACTGGAAATTAAAAGAGCAGGAATACTATGTGACCTCCAATTCCTACGCAGCTGCAGAGACAACAATACTACACCAACCTGCTTCAAATTAACATTTCATCAAAGCACAGCAGCCACTAAACGTATCCTGAAAAGAACTGAAATGGCTCTACTAAGGAACGAGCTCCACAGTAAGAGATTCCAATTAGATCAGTTAAACAAAGATTTGCTAGCACTACACCTGGAATTGAGCAGCAAAATCCACCCTCTACTTTGGGACAAGATAAAATAACTTACAACTTGGAGAGCTGAATCTGCAAGCACTTACAAACAGGAAAAGCTCTTGAAAAAATTAAATTAGAACATGACAAGAAAACCCCCAACAACTCACAACAACACCTGAAACAATTAGTGTACAATGTTTCCAACAAAGGACACACCAAAACAGAAACAGAAGTCCTAACCAAAAGATTCAATTATGCTATAGCACCCCAAAAAATCCCCACAGAATCCATCATACGTGCAGTAGAATCCAGCCTAACTAAATTAAATACAGATGAAGCTGATAAAATAAGACACCAAGTTACCAACATCCTATGCACAAGCAAACCAACCAAAAGCAACTTGCAGCAAAATGAAATTAAAGCGCTACAAACCCTGAAAAGAGACAGCAGCATAATCATCCTCCCAGCAGATAAGGGAATGCCACTGTAGTAATGGACAGAAAAGACTATGAAACTAAATTGACAGACCTACTCCAAGACTCCACATACAAACCCATAAACACAGACCCAACCACATATCTGGAAAAATTAACCAAGAAGAAAATTATAACCAGCCACATAAGCAAAGAGATCCAACACACGATCATACCCAGAGAGAAATCTTCCAGATGCCCCAAACTATACGGCCTCCCAAAAATACACAAAGAAGGCATACCTCTCAGACCCATAGTCAGCTCCAGAGGAGCACCACTACAAAACATAGCTAAACACCTAGCAAAAGAGCTACAGCCCCATGCTGAAACAGCAGCTTCTCATGTACAAAACTCATACCATTTCTTGGAAATGATCAAAGATCTACACGTGGAGCAAGAAGATCTGCTTGTAAGTTTTGACGTGGTTTCATTATTCACTCAAGTCCCAATAAAAGAGACCCTTGAAATCATCAAAAATAAATACCAACCAGCTAAACACCTCATGGAACTAACAGAACACTGCTTAACCAACACATATTTCATATACAAAGGACAAAGATACAAACAAATTGAAGGAGCCCCCATGGGATCACCACTGTCACCTGTCATTGCAAACCTGTTCATGGAAAAATTCGAATCCAGAGCCCTGGCCAATGCCATCCTCAAACCCAAACTATGGCTAAGATATATCGATGACACATTCGTGATTTTGCCCCATGGACAAGAAAATCTAAACAATTTCCTAACACACCTAAACAGCGCACACCCCAAAATCAAGTTCACCATGGAAACAGAAACAAACAAACAACTACCATTCCTAGATGTACGAATCTACAAAAAAACAGATGGCACACTAGAACACACCATATACCAGAAGAAAACACACCAACTGCTACCTCAATACCCAATCCCACCACCACCCAGCACAGATAAACTCCGTGGCTAAAACAGTAATTCCTAGAACCAAACGCTTGGCAGACAAGACACACATTAAGACTGAACTATGCACCCTGACTAAAATATTGACAGCCAACGGCTTCCACAAAAGCAAAATCACCAACTTGATCCACAAAAACACACTGAGACATAATAGAGACCCAGAAGATGAACAGATCCATGGAACAGCTGTCCTGCCCTACATAAGAGGCACTACAGACAAAATTAGTAAGATACTATACAGACACCACATCAAGACTGCCTTCAAAACAGACAGAAAAATAGCAGCCATCCTCAGAAACCCCAAAGACAAAATTGACCTGGAAAACCAAGGCATATACGAAATCCCCTGTGCATCATGCCCGGCCACATACATTGGACAGACCAATGGAAGAATAAGCACCCGCCTGGAGGAACACAAAAATGCAGTCAAAAAGCTGGAACACACTTCCTCACTAGTCCAACACATAGAAGCCACAGGTCATAGCATCAACTTCAATGGCACCAAAACCCTAGCCACGATAGAAAATCCCAGCCACAGAATCATCAGAGAAGCCATAGAGATTGAAAAAAGACCAGAAAGCATGAACAGAAGAGATGATTCCACCAGGCTGTCAATCATTTGGAAGCCTGCACTCACAAACAAAAAAAATCTCCACATCACAAGCCAGGCAAACACCTGGGCACAAACAGATCCCCCCGGATACCTCCAGCTCAAACACACCCCAACCAGGCACCCAGATGAAACCCAGCTTCCTAACTAATGATAGCCGTCCATTTACCCGAAGCCAAGCTGCACTAAAGGCCTCCAATAAAGTAACACAATGTTGCCAGCCAATCAGATACAAAAAGAGCCAAAAAAACAGACAGAAGATATTAGAAGCAGAACACAACAAACTCCAAGACCAATAAACACAGACCAAGACTCTCAACCAATCAGGATGGAGAAAAAACCATTCTGGCACAGCAATAGGCAGCCCCAAATTTAAATCTGAAATCACTGTAAAAGTCTAACTCACAGACGAACACTATACAGAAGCCTGATGATGGCAGATGAGATTCTGCTGAAACGTTACTAAAACTTTAAAAGTACCACTACTATGACGTGGGAAAATACCCGAACAAAGCTGAATGCCATATATATGTATGTATGTATGTATGTATGTATGTATGTATGTATGTATGTTTTGTTAAGTTTTCACGGGTACTTACATGTATGGCATTCAGCTTAGTTCAGGTATTTTCCCACGTCATAGTAGTTGTGCTTTTAAAGTTGTAGCAACGTTTCAGCAGAATCTCATCTGCCATCATCAGGCTTCTGTATAGTGTTCGTCTATGAGTCAGACTTTTACAGTGGTTTCAGATTTAAATTTGGGACAGCCTATTACTGTGCCAGAATGGTTTTTTCTTCATCCTGATTGGTTGGGAGTCTTGATCTGTGCTTATTGGTCTTGGAGTTTGCTGTGTTCTGCTCGATTGGTGTTTCTAATATCTTCTGTCTGTTTTTTGGCTCTTTTTGTATCTTGATTGGCTGGCAACATTGTGTTACTTTATTGGAGGCCTTTAGTGCAGCTTGGCTCTGGGTAAATGGACAGCTATCGTTTGTTAGAAAGCTAGGTTTCATCTGGGTGCCTGGTTGGGGTGTGTTTGAGTTGGAGGTATCAGGGGGGATCTGTTTGTGCCTAGGTGTTTGCCTGGCTTGTGGTGTGGAGATTTTGTTTGTTTGTGAGTGCAGGCTTCCAAATGATTGACAGTCTGGTGGAATCATCTCTTCTATTCATGCTTTCTGGTCTTTTTTTCAATCTCTATGGCTTCTCTGATGATTCTGTGGCTGGGGTTTTCTATAGTGGCTAGGGTTTTGGTGCCATTGAAGTTGATGCTATGACCTGTGGCTTCCATGTGTTGGACTAGTGAGGAAGTGTGTTCCAGCTTTTTGACTGCATTTTTGTGTTCCTCCAGGCGGGTATTTATTCTTCTATTGGTCTGTCTAATGTATGTGGCCAGGCATGATGCACAGGGGACTTTGTATATGCCTTGAGAAAGCCTGCACTCACAAGCAAACAAATATCTACACCACAAGCCAGGCAAACACCTGGGCACAAACATACCTCCAGCTCAAACACACCTCCAGCTCAAACACAGCTCAAACACACCCCAACCAGACACCCAGATGAAACCTAGCTTCCTAACTAACGATAGCCGTCCATTTACCCGGAGCCAAGCTGCACTAAAGGCCTCCAATAAAGTAACACAATGTTGCCAGCCAATCAAGATACAAAAAGAGCCAAAAAACAAACAGAAGATACTAGAAACACCAATCGAGCAGAACACAGCAAACTCCAAGACCAATAAACACAGACCAAGACTCCCAACCAATCAGGATGAAGAAACAACCATTCTGGCACAGCAATAGGCTGCCCCATATTTAAATATGAAACCACTGTAAAAGTGTGACTCACAGATGAACACTATACAGAAGCCTGATGATGGTAGATGAGATTCTGTCGAAACGTTGCTACAACTTTAAAAGCACAACTACTATGACATGGGAAAATACCCGAGCTAAACTGAATACCATACATGTAAGTACCCGCGAAAACTTAAGAAAACAAATGCATACACACGCACACACACACACATACACACACACATATATGGAAAATGGAGCTAGAGTGAAAAATCAACTTTGGCAGCAGGAATATCAAAACACCTGCTTAGTACAATAAGGGAAACAGAAGAGAAGAGAAAGATATCAAAGAATGTTATACAACCTATGTCCTATAGTACAGGGGTCCCCAACCACCGGTCCGCGGACTGTTACCAGTCCGTGGGACATTTGGGACCGGGCCGCCTACTGTGCTTCGGCGCCATCTTGTTCCGACGTGCTGGATCAAGCGCTGGTTTTGACGCTGTCCCTCAGCCTCGCTTGACCAAAAACGTCAACTGCATGCCATGCGTGGCTAGAGAAATGTGAAACGTGGTAGCCGTGGAGAAGCTGTTCCCCTAAGAAGGAGGCTCCTGATTCGCTGGACTTACACCAGGAGTTCTGCGAGGCTCTGGTGAAGGGAGGCTATGCTGCTGCTGATTACCTCGATCCCAGCCTGCACGAACTCCCTCGCCCTCTTTGAAAGCGGCTGGTGACCTGGTCAAGGCTCACGAGAAGGTCTTCTTCAATCGCCTCACCGACACGCAGCTACAGGCCACTCAAGTGAGTGGCAGGAAATTGGAGCTGAGCAGCCACAGACCAGCCGTCTCTCTGTGTGATGGCCTCAGCAGAATCTCTGCCTCCCAGCGCGCTTGGTCCTCCGCCTGCAGCCTTCCCCGGCTCCTTGCCAAGTGGGTTTTCCACCCCAGCCCAGCAGGTCCCTCGCTGCCTTCCCCTCGCCTGGCCGGCCGGGCTCCTTGGGCATCCTGACTGCCTCGTGCTGAGAAGCTTGCTGCCAGGCGGGGGCCACGTGGCGCACAGCAACATGCCACCGCCCGGGCCTATCAAGGGAAAGCAGCGGGCGCTCCCTGGGCAGTGGCTGTCTCTCCGTCTGACAGCCTCAGCTGAATCTCTGCCTCCCAGAGTGCATGGTCCTCTGCCCACAGGCTTCCCCGGCCCCTTGCCAAGCGGGTTTCCCACCCCAGCCCAGCAGGGCCCTTGCTGCCTTCCCCTCACCTGGCCAGCCGGGCTCCTTGGGCAACCTGGCTGCCTCGTGCCGAGAAGCGCGCTGCCAGGCAGGGGTCATGCAGCGCAGGGCAACACGCCACCGCCTGGCCCTGGTGAGGGAAAGCAGGAGGCGCTCCCTGGGCAGCGGCCTCGGCCCCGCCACCAGGGAAGCAGCTGCCCAGCTCCGGAGCTGATCCACACCTGACCGGCTGGAAAGGAAGGGTGTGTAATGTTGGTGTTGTGTGTGTGTGTGATTTCTTGGCGTGCAGCGCGGGGTCTCTTTTGGCCGTCCCGATTTTTTTTTCAGAGGGGAATATCATGCCTGTATTAACCATGATTATTAAATCCAATCCAACTTTGATTATAATTAAATTAAGTCATAACTAGCTTTTCAATGAGTGGAATATATAATTAAATATAATTAAATAATTAAATAAATAGTAAATAAATGAATAAATAAAAAACCCTAGCCGGTCCTTGAAAAAGTGTTTCTGCGTGAAACCGTACAAAAAAGTACAAAAAAGGTTGGGGACCACTGCTATAGTACATAGTAGTAATACAGTGATTGTATTATTGTGTTATTATGACGTCTACTTCTAAGAGACCACAATTCCTCCTAAAATTACCAGGAACCATGGTACCAACAAATACACTGAGGAATAAATGTATATTTATATCAATGTAGCAACTTTCTTTGTGATATAAGGGCAGAGATCTGGAATGAAATGGTATTAGTTGGAATGAAATATCAAAGTGTTACAATTAACGAACTTTTGCAATGATATATCTTTTGTTGCATGCTGGAAGCAGTGTGAATATCTTTTCACTTATTGTTTCCTAAAAGATCTTGCAAATCATTGTTTTGTTCCAAAATTCACATGTTCTTTAGGGCACATTGGCTAAGAGACTAGGCTATAAATCAGAAAGGGCTCAGTGAAATCTCTTATTTCCTAATACTTCTACTACTACCTACTACTACTATGCATTCAATGGTAATTAGAGCCACATCTCATGCTAAACCATGTAATTGTTTTTGGGTGATTACCTTGGTATCTAGTTGAAAATGTATATCGAATGTGAATTTCTGATGTGAGGATGAATGGCTTGTTAACTAAGATTCTGGAAAGTTGTTGGCTCTAGCTCTGGTAGCGTAAATACCTTTGCTGCAGATGTTTTCCACCCATTACTTGGTAGATAGGATTGCTCTAGTAGTCCTGTAGTGCAATAATTTTTAGTTTTGATAGTTTATTCTTTCTGGAATTTGTAACTGGCAGTTGGTTTTCAAGTTTATGGCATTGGTTAATTTTTGTTTTTCTCCAATAAATTCTTAAGCAGATCTTATGTCAGTGCTAACTGCTAACTTGCTTATTGGGGATTGCTTACATGTAAAATTGGTTTATTTATTGTTTACACAGTAATAGAATTTTGCACTTTTGCAGCAATATGTATCAATATTCTAGCAAAATATGTCATGGGATCTTGCAATAGAGAGCAAAGCTCATTTTCAATCTGCATTAAAGAAATGATAGCTGAGAAGTAAAGCAATGTTTTTCTCTTAGATCTTTCCCAGCAGGAAACAATTATGGGTAATACCAATTTCCTGCAGAATTTCACAAATCCTTCCTGGTAGAGATTTAACCTTTTAGTAGTCCTAGAATATAAATCACAGCTTTTAATTAGAACTTTGATTGTCAAAGATCGTTGCTGTTTTTATTGTATTAGTTTTTGAAAAACGAGGATAAATATACCTCTATCAAGATTGGATCAATCTGATAGGCTGGTCAGAGAGGGCACAGAACTAGACATTGCTACAGTGGATTGGCACCTATGTGCCTCCACATGCCTGGACAATCTGAACAATTTTTTTCAAAATGCACTGTTCACTGAACTGCAAATAGCAGCTTCCCTGCTGCCAGCTCTTGCTGCTGCAGTTTATCTTAACACCAGCCTTGGCACATTAATTGCTTCCAAGGCACAGAACTGTTCCCCACCCACCCACCCAATCAATTAGTTTAAAACAGCAATGCATTAAGTCTGTAACCCATAAGCCACCACCTTGCTCATTCCCCCCTTCAAGCAGCCATTTTATACTGGAATTCACAAAGAAGCTGAGTGTTACTTACTTTTCTGATTTTTTTTCCCCACCTGTAGAAAAAAAAATAGAAATAACTACAGAGAGGCAGTCAGGGCCACTAAAGACAAAATTGGGGTGGAAAGCAGGCTAATCAGGGGCTTAAAACTTCCCATCCACTTCTACCCAATGTCTACCTCCCAGAATGACTGCTGGGGTTGAAAAGTGAAATGACCATAGAAATTGAATGCCTAGAAAGTCTCCGCTTTGGCTGTTCTTTTCTAAAACTTTCTTTTCATCACACATGGAGGAAGAAAAAGTTGGAATGCATAGAGAGGGATTTGTAAACTAGGATCTTTTTTTTTTTTTAACATTGGGCTCTATCCAACAAAATGAAATTCAAAAATAAGGTTCTACATTTAAGCAAGAAAAATCAAATGCACAGGTACAGTATATGTGGCACCTTGCTCAATATTAGTAACTGTGAGAGGGATCTTGGAATCCTAGTGGACAACCATTTAAATATGAACCAGCAGTGTGCAGCAGCTGCCAAAAAGGCCAATACAGTTCTAGGCTGCATAAACAGAGGGATAGAATCAAGATCACTTGAAATGTTAATACCATTTTATAATGCCTTGGTAAGGCTACACTTAGAATACTGCATTCCGTTTTGTAATGTAAAAAAATATGTTGAGACTCTAGAAAGAGTGCAGAGAAGAGCAACAAAGATGATTGGGGACTGGAGGCTAAAACATGAAGAATGGTTGCAGGAATTGGGTATGTCTAGTCTAACAAAGAGAAGGTCTAAGGGGAGACAAGATAGCAGTCTTCCAATATCTCAGGGGTTGCCACAAAGAAGAGGGAGTCAAGCTATTCTCCAAAGCACCTGAGGGCAGGACAAGAAGCAATGGGTGGAAACTAATCAAGGAGAGAAGCAACTTAGAACTAAGGAGAAATTGCCTAACAGTTAGAACAATTAAGCAGTGGAACAATTTGCCTCCAAAAGTTGTGAATGCTCCAACACTGGAAGTTTTTTAAAAATATGTTGGATAACCACCATGAAATGGTGTAGAGTTTCCTGCAGAGGTGGTATTCAGCAGGTTCTGGAGAACCAGTAGCGGAAATTTTGAGTAGTTTGGAGAACCAGCAAATACCGCCTCTGACTGGAGATTTTACAGTATCCTTCCCCTACCATGGCCACCAAGCCAATGCCCACAAAACCGGTAGTAAAAATTTTTGAATCCCACCACTGATTTCCTGCCTAGGCAGGGGGTTGGAATAGAAGACCTCCAAGGTCCCTTCCACCTCTGTTATTCTATTCTATTCTATTCTAACCCCAGCAACCCTATCTTTATTTTGGGTTAAACAATATATGTGTGTGCGTGTGGTGCCTTTAAGTTAAACTTGACTCTTGTTAGCTGTCTGAAGCAATTCCTGCAATTTCCTTGTAAATAAATCCAAACTAGTTTGCCATTGCTTTTTTTAGGGCTGAAAGAAGATTGGCTTAGGGTCACCTAGCTGGCTTTGTATCTCAGGCTGGACTAAAACTGAGTCTCTTAGTTTACAGCTTGGTGCTTTAACTACTAGAGCAAACTGCCTATCGAACATAATTTCTTTGGACTGTTGCCTGGGTTTTCCTTTTTAAGTGTGAAGAGGGGCTTCTCTAATGACACTGCAAAGGCTATTGGAAAAAGCATATAAAAACTAAGGAACTTCTGGGAGAGAAAGTGAGTCCTTTGAAATACATTCTTTTTATCTTTATTGGTAACAAAACTGAATGGAATGGGGCTGCTGGAAATTCTAACTTAAAGATTTTCCTGCAAGGTTGACTCAGGCTTCTATCCTTCCAACATCAGTAAATTTGCAGATGATACTAAGCTGGCAGGAATAGCTAACACCCAAGAAGATAGGCTCAAGATCCAGATGGATCTTGACAGACTAGAACACAGGGCTGTATCTTACAAAATGAAATTCAATATAGAGAAAAGTAAAGCTCTACACTTAGGCAAGAAAAACCAAAAGTACACATATAGACTGGATGAAACCAAGCTCAATAGCAGTAACTTTGAGAGGATATTGGAGTCTTAGTGGAGAACCGGCTAAATATGAGCCAGCAGTGTGCAGCAACAGCCAAAAAATCTAATGTAACCCTAAGTTGCATTAAAGATACAATAAAGATCAAGTGAGGTACTAATACCACTCTATAAAGCCTTAGTAAGGCCACTCCTAGAGTACTGCATCCAGTTTTGTTCACCACATTATAAAAAAGATGTTGAGACTCTAGAAAAAGTAAAGAGAAGAACAAGGTGATTAGGGGACTGGAGACTAAAGCATATGAAGAAAGGTTACAGGAACTGGGCTTGGCTAGTCTAGAGAAGAGAAGAACTAGGGGAGACATTATAGCAGTCTTCCAATATTTGAGGGGCTTCCACAGAGAGGAAGGGGTCAAGCTATTTTCTAAAGCGCCTGTAGGCCAGACAAGGAATAATGGATGGAAACTGAACAAGGAGAGATTCAACCGGGAAATAAAGAAAAACTTTCTGACAGAACAATCAACCAGTGGAACCCGGAAGTTGTGGGAACTTCATCACTTGAGACTTTCAAGAAGAGATTGGACTGCCATTTGTCAGAAATGGTGTAGGGTCTCCCACTTGGGAAGCAGGTTGGACTTGATGGCCTACAAGGTCCCTTCCAACTCTGATTATCTGTTATCTGTAAAACGAGGACCCAGATTGTTAGGGTAATATGCTGACTGTATAAAGCACTTAGAGGGGGTTGTAAAACACCATGAAGTGGTATATAAGTTGACGCTATTGCTATTTCCAGATGGCCCTTTAGATCAATGTTTCCCAATTATAGTTGCTCCAAAATTTGTAGACTTCTTGCACTCCTGTGGCTAATTAGGGAGTTCTGGGAATTGAAATCCACATATCTTCGCATTGTTAAGATTGAAAAAAACTGCTCAAGACCAGCAGCTTCCAGTATGCACAGATGAACTTCACTTGTTTGTGCATTCTGATTCCTAACAGGCCATGTACCAGGAACGGGGACTCCCTGTTCTAGACATTTAATAGGGCCTAAACTACCATGCATTTCGTGGGGTATGTGAACCAAGCACTTCACTTCTGCTTGTTAAAGCAACCTGTTGTTTTTCAGGGTATGTACACACGTTTTTAAGTGTAAGTGTAATACAGAAAAATGTAAGTATTTAAATACTTAAAAAGTTGGGATGCCTGAAAAAAGATAAGCTATATGTAACTGAAATCTGAGTTAAACAGGTTGTGATTTTTACCTGAAACATCTGCTGTGTAAGTTTCTCTCATAGCTTGATATAGGAGAAGTTGAGTAATTATTATTTATATCAGCATAAACTGGTGGTACCAGTCATACTTGTTCAATAAGGAACTGTAAACCACGCATTTTTCCTCCACAGCATATGTATGTGATGAGATAATACACATCTGCTAGAGACCAGCCATTGGAGTTCTGTAAACATTGGTTACACAGCTGTTGGCAGACCAATGTCTTCACTGCTATAAATTATATATTTTAGCAACAAACCATTTCATAGTTAGAAAATGTGGATTAAAACTCAGCCCAGGCTATGTAATCTGCATGAGTGAGATTATCCAGATTTTGAGGAAAAAGTTTTTATCTGAAACTCTGTCCCTAATAATTATTTTATGTGCTACATATAGTATAGAATATTTATTTATTGATTTGAATGGCCACCCAATTACAAACTGCAATTAACATAGAATTAAAATCAAAGCATACACCAACAAAGTAAAACAGCAGAAAAGAAATAAAAATATAGTTGAGATCAACTCACAGTCATTCAATTTGCAGCCTTTAGAGACATTCATGTAGCATCCTAGTACAATACTTAAGTTAGAAGCCAGGTCTTACCCTTACAAAAGACTAACAGGATTAAGGAAGTCCGGATCCCAGGTGCTATACTCTTCTAATGGGCAGGATCTCAACAGAGAATGAAATTTCCTGAGTTACTCCAGCTGATAATAGAACAGAATTGGAAGGGATTTTGGAGGTCTTACAGTTCAACTCCCTGCTCAGACAAGAGACTCTATACCATTTAGACCTATTTTAGGCCTTCTTAAAAGCTTCCAGTATTGAAGTACCCATAACTTCTGAAGACAAGTTGTTCCATTGGTTGATTGTTTTTACTATCAGGAAATTTCTCCTTAATTCTAAGTTGCTTCTCTCTTTGTTCAGTTTCCGTTTTTATCTTATCTTGTTCTTTGGAAAATAGGTTGACCCCCTCTTTATTGTAGCCCATAGCATTGGAACATTGCTATCATGTCACCCCTAATTCTTATTTTCACTAAATGGACATATCCAATTCCTGCAACCATTTTTCATATGTTTAGCCTTCAGGCCTCCAGTGATCTTTGTGGCTCTTCTTTGTATTTCCAAGTCTCAACATCTTTTTTATATTGTGGTGACCAAAACTGGATGCAGTATTCCACATGTGGTCTCACCAAGACTTTATGAAACATTAGTATCACTTCTCGTGATCTTGATTCCATCCCTCTGTTAATGCAGCCTAGGATTGCATTAGCTTTTTTGGCAGCTGAGGCACATTGCTGGCTCATAGTTAAATGATTGTTCACAAGGACTCCAAGATCCCTCTCACAGTTACTGCTATTGAGCCAAGTTTCACCTAGTACCTGTACATTCTGTTTTTCTTGTCTAAGTGTAAAACCTTACTTTTTTCTACATTGAATTTTACTTCATTATATAGAGACGAGAGTTCAAATCTCACCCTCCAAAAAAACACTGCATTTCCTGCTTCTTTCCCCACTGCTCATCTTTTAATCTCACATTATTGTATTTTCCTTGTTTCTTTTTTTTAATGTTTACACTTCTTTTCATTTATCTGCTTTTACTGTTGTAAGCAGCCTAGGTAGCCTAGATCTGTGATGGTGAACCTATGGCACATGTGCCACAGGTGGCATGCAGAGACATTTGTGTGGGCATGTGAGTCCCAACCAAACTTACCCGCACTGCGCGTTTGCATCCCTCCCAAATGATTTTTGGCCTCCCAGAGGCTTGAGGGAAGCCTCTGCAGCCTTTGGAGGCCAAAAAACAGCCAGTTTTGTCACTTTCAATATTTCTGGAAATACCGGAAGTGATGAAACAGGCCCATTTTTTGGCCTGCAGAGGCTTCCCTTAAGCCTCTGGGAGGCCGAAAAAGGCTTCAAATGGGCCAAAAATCAGCTGGGAGGTGCACAGATGCACAGTGCAGTCAGGGGGCAGTGGGGGGAATTGTGCATGCATGCACAGGGGGTGCGCATTGATTTTTGGGTGCTGGCATTTGAGTGAGCGAGCACAAATATGCGCAAGTACATGCACAATTTTGGCACAGGAGCCCAAAACGGTTACCTACCACTGGCCTGGTAATGCCACAGATAGGCAGTAAATAAATTTAACAAAAGTAAAAATAAAATGTAGTGAAATCCAGAGGACATATAAATATTAAGGACCTAGTGATAGATCCTCCCTCCTATCAATACCAATTAGACCCACCCACAGAGGAAGGTGGGAAAGTACCAGAAGGGCATGAAGATGAGACAAACACAGGTAGATCTAGCAATGGATTTTTGAGGAAAAGATGGACCATTTCATCCCTTTCTCTTATTGTAAATAATAGGTAAAATATCCAGTGATCTGTAATGGTTATCTATGACATGGAATGCAACAGTAGAAATCAATTATTGCATTCCTATCTAATTAGAATAGAATAACAGAATTGGAAGGGACCGTGGAGGTCTTCTAGTCCAACCCTCTGCTTAGGCATAAAATCCTACACCAGTTCAGACCAGGAGTGGGATTCAAATTTTTTAACAACCGGTTCTGTTGACGTGGCTTAGATGGTTGGCGTGGTTTGGTGGTCATGTGACTGGTGGATGTGGCTTGGTGGTCATGTTATTGGCTGGATGTGGCCAACTCAATATCACTCACATCAAGGCATGCATCTCCTCGCCTGGCCTCTCATGACTATGGGAATACTGCAACAGTTGTCAGTGTGAAAAATGGTCATAAGTCATTTTTTTCAGTGCCATTGTAACTTTGAATGGTCACTCTACACAAGCAAAGTACCAGCAAAGAAGGGGAAAAAAACTCAAGAGAAATTCCTGAGACAGGAAGTCTAGTCCTGCCAAGAATATAATAAGGGTTAATGGAGAGGCAGTTTCTGTAAGCAACACCAGAATGTTTCCTTCCTGCCTTCCTTACAGGATTAGGCCAGTAATTTCTTCTAACAACTGGTTGTCCGAACTGCTTAGAATGTTGACAACCGGTTCTAGCGAATAGGTGAAAACTGGTAGAATCTCACCCCTGCTTCAGACAAACGGTTATCTAGTCTCTTCTAAAAAGCTTCCAATGTTGCAAGCATTTACAACTTCTGAAGGCAAGTCATTCTACTGATTAATTGTTCTAACTATCAGGATATTTCTTCTTAGTTCTAAGTTGCTTCTCTACTTGATTATTTTGTAACAAGAAGCAATGTGGGACACTTATTTTATTCAAGATAAAGTTCTAAATAATGGAGACTATTTCTAGTTTTAATTTAACCATTTCCAATCTGATTCTCTGTTATGTCAAGACTCAGGAATCCATACGTATGAGATGAAATTATGATAAATATATAGAAAATGAATCAGGAACAAGTTATACTCTGTTAGAACTGAGAACACTTCTTTGATGAGAAGCAAAAGGAAAAAAAAGGAAGGAAAAAAAACAAGAATACAAGAGCACACAATAAATACAAACTCAAAGTAAACCGCACCAAACTTGATTGCGGGAAATACAGCAACAGAGTGGTCAATGTCTGGAATACTCTACCTGACTCTGTGGTTTCTTCCCCAAACTCCAAAAATTTTAACCTTAGACTGTCTACTATTGACCTCACCCCTTTCCTAAGAGGTCTTTAGGGGGCGTGAATAAGCGCACCAACTGTCCCTGTCCTATTGTTTCTTTTATTTTTCTTACATGTACCCATTTCATGTATTCATAACTATGTATATACTTATACCTATTATCTTATAATTGCTTGACAAAATAAATAAATAAGAAAGAAAGAAAGAAAGAAAGAAAGAAAGAAAGAAAGAAAGAAAGAAAGAAAGAAAGAAAGAAAGAAAGTCAAGTTGCCTTTTGGAAAAGCATCTTTGGGACAACCATGACCTGGATGATTTAGAATCTTCATAGACATTCTGTTCTATGTAGTGTAAAATATTGCTTAATATGCTGTTTTTTGTTTTTTTTAGCCCTCTTTTTGGGGGGTGGGGGGGCGATGTCATTTACTCCATCTGACCACAGCATCCTGGGTCTTCTCATCCTGTCAAGACATTCACTGTTTGTGTGTGTGTGTCCGTGTGTGTGTCCATGTGTCTGTGTCCATCCATATGTGTGTGTCCCTGTGTGTGTGTTCATGTGTATATGTGTGTCCATGTCCATGTGTATTAATATATGTGAATGAATGCACACACACACATGGACAATGGACACAAGCACAAAGATGATTTAACCTTGGTACTTTAAGCAGCAAGTGGAAACATTTTATATGACCTTGCTTAATGTTATTGTGTTTATTTTTTAATATATTTGGGTTATATTTACAGATGAATCTTGAAAAATTAGAATATCATGCAAAAGTCCATTTATTTCAGTAATGCAACTTAAAAGGTGAACTTAATATATGAGATAGGCTCATTATATGCAAAGCAAGATAGTTCAAGCTGTGATGTGTCATAATTGAGATGATTATGGCTTACAGCTCATGAAAACCTCAAATCCATGATCTCAGAAAATTAGAATACCGTGAAAAGGTTCAATATTCAAGGCTCAAAGTGTCCTACTCTAATCAGCTAATTAAGCCATAACATCTGCAGAGAGTTCCTAAGCCTTTAAATGGTCTCTCAGTCTGGTTCAGTAGGAATCACAATCATGGGAAAGACTGCTGACCTGACAGTTGTGCAGAAAATCATCACTGATACCATCCATAAGGAGGGAAAGCCTCAAAAGGTAATTGCAAAAAAAGTTGGATGTTGTTGGATGTTGGATATTAAAAAGTGCTGTATCAAAGCACATTAACAGAAAGTTATGTGGAAGGGAAAAGTGTGGAAGAAAAAGGTGCACAAGCAGCAGGGATGACCGCAGCCTGGAGAGGATTGTCAGGAAAAGGCCCTTCAAAAGTGTTGGGGACTTTCACAAGGAGTGGACTGAGGGTGGAGCCAGTGCATCAAGAGCCACCACACACAGACAGATCCTGGACATGGGCTTCAAATGTCGTATTCCTCTTGTCAACCCACTCCTGAACAACAAACAATGTCAGAAGCGTCTTATCTGGGCTAAAGAAAAACAGACCTGGTCTGTTGCTCAGTGGTCCAAAGCCCTCTTTTCTGATGAAAGCAACTTTTGCATCTCATTTGGAAACCAAGGACCCAGAGTCTGGAGGAAGAATGGAGAGGCACACACTGCAAGATGCTTGAAGTCCAGTGTGAAGTTTCCACAGTCTGTGTTGATTTGGGGAGCCATGTCATCTGCTGGTGTTGATCCATTGTGCTTCATTAAGTCCAGGGTCAACACAGCCATCTACCAGGAGATTTTGGAGCACTTCATGCTTCTTTCCGCAGTTGAGATTTATGGGGATGCTGACTTCATTTTCCAGCAGGACTTGGAACTTGCCCACACTACCAAAAGCACCAAAACCTGGTTCAATGACTGTGGAGTTACTGTGCTTGATTGGCCAGCAAACTCGCCTGACTTGAACCCCATCTATGGGGCATTGCCAAGAGAAAAATGAGACACATGAGACCGAACAATGCAGAAGAGCTGAAGGCTGCTATTGAAGCATCCTGGTCTTCCATAACACCTCAGCAGTGCCACAGGCTTATAGCTTCCATGCCATGCTGCATTGAGGCAGTAATTGATGCAAAAGGGGCCCAAACCAAGCACTGAGTACAATATGCATGCTTATACTTTCAGAGGTCCAATATTGTTCTTTGTACAATCCTTGTTTTATTGATGGCATGTAATATTCTAATTTTCTGAGATTGTGGATTTGGGGTTTTCATGAGCTGTAAACCATAATCATCTCAATTGTGACACATCATGGTTTGAACTATCTTGCTTTGCATGTAATGAGTCTATCTCATATATTAGGTTCACCTTTTAAGTTGCATGACTGAAATAAATGAACTTTTGCACGATATTCTAATTTTTTGAGTTTCACCTGTATGTAGGCACACAAAGAGAAGTTTAGATTGACTTTTGCTTCTTTTAAACATCTTTGAATATAAATGTTTATCTAAGTGAATTTTGGAAATAATATCAATACAACAATAAAAAGTTGCGTATGCATGTGTATGTAAAATTACCAATTTCACTTTCAAAAATTTACCTATCCCAATGAAATAGACATTCATTGGGCTTGAAGTAAGGCAGGTCCATTATTCTCAGGTTCTTCCAATTGTAGAATTGACTTGTTAGTCTATGGTGGCAAAAAAAATAATAATAATCAGGAATCTGACTTTTCCCAAGTAACAAATATTATTAAAAGGCATACATTTTTGTGAGCTACAGCTTACTTTCCTAGATGTATATGATGAAGTGAGCTGCTGCTCATGAAAGCTCATGTCCTTTAATAACATTTGTGAGGCCAGAAAAATTCTACTAGGCCCCAGGTTCTTCCCAATGAAACTTGAAAGTAAAAACAAGGAAAATAATTCTAGGCAGAGTCACTCACTGCTGAGAGAAATAAGACAGAAAGAAATAAGAGCAAGAGTCAAAATAATAGGAGTCAAAACATACAATGACATAAGAAGATAGGCAAGGCTAAGACTTCACAGGGAGAAGGACAAAACAGAGGGCCTGTCAAGGGAGAAAGATAATAGGGTTCACAGCTGGACTCCTTTGGCACTTTCTGACCTATGACTTTCTTTCTCCATAGAGATACCAAACAGCCACAGAACTAGAGTCCCACTGTGCAGGGCAATCAGCAGACCTGCAGATCTGCTGCCCAACCCTTTTTGTCTTCTGTCTGAATTGCACTTCTGTCTGAGCACACTTGGGAGTCTTTCTGTCATACACATATTTTGGAGGGGAGAGGAAGAGGAGAATCATCGGGTGAGTGGATGAGTGTGGGAGCTGAGGTGTTGGTGTAGGTTTGGGTGGGTGCATGGGTGTATCATTCTGGAAAGGGAAAGCAAATACACAAGTAAGTTAATTGTAATGGCACTGGCTAGTTTACTGAAACAGTGGCCCTGTGTTAGGTAAATAATCCTCCAAGGATCAGTCTGTCTATATTAGTCTCCAGACAATTATTTAATAGAAATTGGCTCTTTTTTTTTTTTCTCCTTTGGTGTTGAGTGTAGTGATTTAGAATTGAGAAAGGGCATCTGGCACAGTTTATTTAAAGTTCAAGCTGATAAAAACCAATTGGGGCACCAGGCAAGCTGGTCTTGAGATAACAGCTCCTGGAGCAATAGATAAGCAAATCTTTTGCAAAGAAAGCTGAAAAATTGATCGTGGCTCAAGCAGGAAGTGAGGTGGAAGTTAGAAGAGAAAGTGAAAGATTCAAATTAGAGTGCAAAAGGCACAAATGTATTTGCAGATATAGAATTCATCCCTAAAGTTGTCCATATAGACATAAATATCAACTGATAATTGCTAGTTATTCCCTCAGAATAATTTACATTAATTTTTAACTATTGCTTGTGAATACCAAATTAGAGATAGTATTATTACTACATCTGGTATAGTAATGGTGTTTGTCAGTTATCTAGTCTGATGTACCTGGAATACACTGAATTCTGGAAGACTGATCTACATATGTCTATGTCCATAGATTGGAGAACATCCATGTATATTACTGTGCGTAGTTACATTATCTATATGAATGGAAAATTTTAGGAGGGGTTCTGCCTCATTTCAACAAAATGTGAAACTTTATTGTGCTTTGTTTTGAGGATATAAAAAGTCTCTGAGTATAACAGGGGTGTCCAACCTTTCACCTTCCCTGGGCCACATTAGAAGATGAAAATTTGGTTTGGGCCGCACATAAAATAAAAAATAATAAAATAAAATAACAATAAAATAATTATTATTATTTATTATTAATTATTTATTAAAAATTATTTATTTTCTATTTTATAATTTTCTGGCCAAATTTTGCGGGGTGGGGGTGAGGGGGGGAAGAAAGCCCGCCCACCTCGCGCCCTCCTCTCCTCCTGCAAATGCAGCAGCGTCGGCAGCGGCGTCGGGGGCAGAAGCAACAGCGGTGGTAGCGGCGGCGGCAACAGCAGGAGGTGGTGGGGTGGGACTTTTGGGCTGTGGCTGCCCGCCGTTTCTGTTGCTCGCCTTGCCCCACCTCGCACCTGCCTCTCCTCCTGCAAATGCAGCAGCAGCGGCAGCGGGGGCAGAAGCAGGAGGTGGCGGGGCGGGACTTTTGGGCTGTGGTTGCCTGCCTTTTCTGTTGCTCACCTCGCCCCACCTCGTGCCTGCCTCTCCTCCTGCAAATGCAGCAGCGGTGGCAGCAGCGGCGGGGGCAGAAGCAGCAGCGGTGGTGGTGGCAACAGCAGGAGGTGGCGGGGCAGGACTTTTGGGCTGTGGCTGCCCGCCTTTTCTGTTGCTCGCCTCGCCCCACCTCATGCCTGCCTCTGTTCCTCCTCCTCGCTGGATCTTTCACGAAGGTTGGGGTGGGCATTGGGCCGCATTACGAGGCGACCTGGGCCACACGTGGCCCGCGGGCCATGGGTTGGACAAGCCTGGTCTATAACATACTGAGACTATGGAATTTGATTGGGAATTTCTCTAAATGTTTGCTTGCTGCCTTTGAAAAGCTTTTTTTATTTTTTAAAAAAAGCCCACTGCCCTTCTCGACTTTATAACACTTTACTTTATTAGAAGAGCTGTAAATAGTACATCCTAATGATGCCATTTTATAAGCTACCGTATATACTCGAGTATAAGCCGAGTTTTTCAGCCCATTCTTTGTGCTGAAAAAACCGCCCTTGGCTTATACCTGAGTCAGATTCCCCTCTGAAAAAAAAAAATGGTGTGGAGCTCCGGAGCTGGGCAGCCACTTTCCTACAGGCAAGCCCCACTTCATGGACTCCGTCCATCCTCTCTCCCATCCACCCACCCACCCAAAGCGACGAAGTCCCCCAATTGCGCAGCCCAGAATTGCCCTCCCCTCAGGGGGCAGCAACGACGCCCAGTGTTTCCCGAGACAAGAAGCTCCACCGTGCAATGAAAGCGCCCTGGCTCTAGGCTCAGAAAACAACGCGAGGCGAGGTCGCTTCGGTTCTGCTCAGCTTCGTTTCCTAGCTGCTTTCAGTCCGCTCGGGAGGAGGGGGAGGAGGTGATGGCCTAGAGCTCAGAAAACAATGCAAGCTGCCACCACCACCTCCTCCCCCTCCTCCCGAGCGGACTGAAAGCAGCTAGGAAATGAAGCTGAGCAGAGCCGAAGCGACCTCGCCTCGCGTTATTTTCTGAACCCGCGAGCCTAGAGCCAGGGCGCTTTCATTGCACGGTGGAGCTTCATCTCGGGAAATACCGGGTGTCATTGCTGCCCTGAGGGGTGGGCGATTCTGGGCTGTGCAATTGGGGGACTTCGTGGCTTTGGGTAGGTGGGAGCGAGGACATTGACTTTAAGCGCTGCCGACCAAGTGTTTCACAAATACCAGTGGGACCTCCGTCCACCACCACCCCTCCCTCTTTTGCCTCCTTCCTTCTGATCAATCAGGTTTTCCTAGTATTTGCTCACAGCTGCGTTTTCTCTTCTGCTGTGCTAGGCATTGAACGCAGGGATTTCTGATTCCCCTTACACGCGCGTGGATATGCCGTGGGGCATTTTCTTCCAAATGCCCCACTGGCAGAGAATACTGACTTTCATAATAGTGAGATCATTTCCCAAATTAATTGATTCACTAACCCAAAAGAAGATGTCGATGACAGTGGGAGGCAGGAGTCACTCTCTCCCTTGCAAGAAAAAAGCAAGAGCCGTTCTTATGATCTCTCTCTCTCTCCCCGTTATACAGTCAAGCCCTTTCCAGCACGCGGGATCCGCCCCCGCATCTTTGCACCTTGCAAATGCAAAAACCCCGGGATTTTGCATTTGCAGGGTGCAAAGCGGCGGCGGCAGATCACGCGTGCTGGAAAGGGCTTGACTGTATTACGCAGAGAGAGAGAGAGAGAGAGATCATAAGAACGGCTCTTGCTTTTTTCTTGCAAGGGAGAGAGTGACTCCTGCCTCTCACTGTCATCGTCATCTTCTTTTGGGTTAGTGAATCAATTAAAGCTTTCATGATAGTGAGATCGTTTCCCAAATTGATTAATCTGTTTTTCTTTGAAATAAATATTCAAAAACATTTAATCTACTGATGCCTCAATTAATGTAATTTTATTAGTATCTATTTTTATCTTTGAAATTTACCAGTAGCTGCTGCATTTCCCACTCTCGGCTTATACTCGAGTCAATAAGTTTTCCCAGTTTTTTGTGGTAAAATTGGGTGCCTCGGCTTATATTCAGGTCGACTTATACTCGAGTATATACGGTAGCTAGTTTCATATTAAATTAGGCAGCTAAAATGACAAGCCATTTCTGGAGAGATATCAAATTTTGGGGGGAGGGGAATCTGCCTTGGTTAAAAGAGGAGAATTGATAGTGTCACACTGCCTGGAATGAAGCTCTTTGCCCAGTTATTTTTTATTTCTGCAGAGTAGGAGCAATTTTGCTTATTGCAAATTAAGAATTTTAATTCTATAAATAATTATCAAACTGCCCTCTACAAAAAATATTCATTTCTTCATTCCTTTGGGACAGGCTCAAGATCATAACTTAATGAGCCTTGTGTCCATCAAAATTTACTGGGAATATATCAGATTATTTTTACTAACTTTTCCTTGACAGATACTGGAACAGGTCATAAGGAAGACAGCAAGGAAGAATCAACTTCCGCAACGAAAAATTGCCCATGTCACAGAAATGCAACAGAACCAATTTAGATAGAGTAGGCAATGTCAAAGTATCCACATAGTCAGATCCTCTAAACACCAGGCAGTGTCTGAATTATACAGTCAACTCTTCACTTCTAACTTTGTCATTCCAAAAAATTGTTCTGGTGGTGTGGGGCTCGTAAAATCAGAATCAGTTGTGTAGGATTCCTGGATTGAGATTGCTGGTACTTAAGTATTAAATAAATCCTGAAAATCTAGTGCAAACTACAAATAGGTAGATAAAAAGCTACAATAATCAACAATGACACAATTATGTGATGCTTCATTGAATATGAGAAATGAAGAGTGGTTGCAAGCTTTCCTACTAGGATGGGTTTATAGAGTTGATTCAGAATTCTACAACAGAAGTTAAATAGTGCAGACATGTATTTAACAGTCTAGTATGCCATTTTCTCATTGTCAGAATATTTAGATTTAAATGGGAGGTAATCTCTGCAGATTGCAATTCTTTTTAAATTATTTTCAAATATCAATGTTACTCATTATTCCATGAAAAAGATACTTGAAAATTACATTAAAGATTTACCTAGGGTTAAAGTGGAAGAGGCATTTGAAATATTGAATGAGACTTTGAGAATTGCCGAAGATACACTATATAAGTGAAAGTTGGACTTTGAACAAGCAGGATGAAATGAATGATGCTTTTGAACTATGGTTTCAGAGAATACTCCTGAGGATATCATTTTTAGCCAAGAAAAAAAATCCTGATAGGAAAGCTTGCAACTCATGGTTTATCACTTCTCATGTTCAGCATTGGACCAAGAGCACAGAAAAATAATTGGACAATTTGGAGACCCAAAAATGACTAAGAATACTGATTGCTGAGAAGAATATACTTTTAGATTTGTTTTGAGTGCATGGCTTAACCATAAATCTATTGAAAAATAGGGAGGGAGGGAGGGAAGGAAGGAAGGGAGGGAGGGAGGAAGGAAGGAAGGAAGGAAGGAAGGAAGGAAGGAAGGAAAACAACATATATGATAAAAAACAAAACAAGTTAGCTTTTAAATAAGTTACTAAGTTTGGATTATAAAAATAACACTCATCACCTTTTCCATAGATCTATCTATGTATGAATAAATTTAAATCTATAAGCATGACTGGTTTTATTATTTTTGATGAAAGATTGAGTGAATTAGGAAAGGATGCAAGGGTGTATCTACTGGGTTTTGGGGTACTTTTTAAGAATAAACATTTTGTGGAAAATGGACATATAATAGAAAAAACAAAGTAAAAAAGAATGATTGCAAGTAAGTAAAGTACATGGAACATGGATGTAAAGAAATATGGTGTGGAAGCTGCTTGGAACCGAGTGAAAAGGATTATATGGCAAAAGGCATACAAGTGTGTCAAATTACACTAATGGGAAGTTTGAAAAATTACATTGGGTAAAGTAGAACAATTATAATCGAAGTAAAAAAAAGTGGCTTCAGTGGGCGAAAAGAGCTAAATATGGAACTACTATTGAAGTAGTAGACTGAACTAAAAACAGAAGTACTGTAATTAAATAAGATGAAGATAACTGAAAGAATGATAGGTGAAATAAGGGGAGAAATCTAAAGAACCAAAAGCATTGTTTAAGGAATGACAAATGCAGGGATGATTTTGCAAGAAGAGAAAGAGAATAGTAATAGAACAGAATAGAATAAAATATTGTCTATTGGCCAAGTATGATTGAACACACAAGGAATTTGTCTCTAGTATAAAAGTTTTCACTGTTCATACAAACAATATAGTGATAAATCATAATATACTAATAGGAAAGATGATAAGGATAATAGCAATACAGCTCTACTACATGGGTAAATATTCTTAGGCACAAGACAATGTTGTGGGAATTAGTGTTTAACAGAGTGATGTCATGGGGAAAAAAACTCTGTGTAGTTGTTTTGGCATGCAATGCCCTACAGTGATAGTAATCTAGATTTAGTTAGATTTCCTTTTTTTTTTTTTTGAGTTTTAAACCAAACTTTATTTGCAATGGATTAAAAAGATATAAACCTACAACTATACAGAAATAAAAAAATAGTAAACATACTAAAAGGACAGTAAACATATTTCTTTCTATTACATTTAATAATAGGTTTGATAGTTCATAATAAACAATAATAAATAATAATTGGCAAGTATTCCTTGTCTGTTATAGATAACATATTAATAAATAACACATGTTACTCTACTATTGCTATTGGATTATAACTGTATCATTTAATCATTAGAACCTTCATAATGTTTATGTATCAGAGGAGAAGGTTCTATTTTATATATTCAGTATATACAACTATATATAATATGTGTCCTAGGTTCATTTATTCTGTACATTCTTTTTCTTGCGTTCTACCCAATTGTATCTTTTATCCTAGACCAGGTAGTATTCTGAATCATCCTTCCCATTTAATCTGAGTGTGAGCCTCTCCATTTCAGCACATTCATACATTTTTTTGGGAGAGTAGTCCCCTTTAATCATTCCCAAGAGGAACAGTTCTGATTTCCACTCCAGTCCGCATTCAAACATTTCTTCTATACATATTCTTATCCTTGTCCAATATTTTTTAATCTCAGGGCCTATCCACCAAAGGTGGAAATAAGTACCGAATTTCTCTTTGCATTTCCAACAGCTTGGGTTTGTTGTTGGATATATTTTAGCTAATCTAGAGGGTGCCAGAAGCCATCATTTTATATAGATTTTCCTTGTATAGTATTGATTTTGTTAATGTAAGATTCCTTTGCCAGATTTCCTCCCAGTTGTCCAGATCTATATTATATCCAAAGTATTTTTTCCCAGGCTAGCATTGGTCCTTTCACAATTTCCTCAGCCAATTCATATTCTAATAGGTAATTATATAATTTAGATATCATATTTTTCTCCGGGTCCAGGAGTATTTTATCTAATTGAGTGTCTAGATTTCTTTCTTTCATACCTCCTACAATTTCCCTTTTTTCTAAAGCTTTGCATAATGTTGCTTTTCTTGAAGAGGAATAGTATGCATAGAATAGAATAGAATAGAATAGAATAGAATAGAATAGAATAGAATTATTTATTGGACAAGTATGATTGGACACAGAAGGAATTTGTCTTGGTGCATATGCTCTCAGTGTACATAAAAGGAAAAATACATCAGGAGTCAAGAATCATAAGGTAGAACACTTAATAATACTCATAGGGTACAATAAGCAATCAAATCATACTGGAAATGGTCAATAAAAATAATTAGGATACAAGCAAGAAGGTTACAGTCATACAGTCATAAGTGGGAAGAGATGGGTGAAAGGAAGGATGGGAGGATTAACAGTAATAGTAATTCAGACTTAGTAAATAGTTTGACAGTGTTGAGGGAATTATTTGTTTAGTACAGTGATGGCATTCAGGAGGAAAACTGTTCTTGTGTCTGGTTGTTCTGGTGTGCAGTGCTCTATAGCGTTGTTTTGAGGGTAGGAGTTGAAACAGTTTATGTCCAGGATGTGAAGGGTCTGTAAATATTTCCACAGCCCTCTTTTTGACTCGTGCAATTTACAGGTCCTTGATTGAAGGCAGGTTGATAGTAATTGTTTTTTCTGCAATCCTTATTCCTCTTTGAAATCTGTGTTTGTCTTGTTGAGTTGCAGAACCGAATCAGACAGTTATAGAGGTAAAAATGATCCACAATTCCTATGAGAAGAAGGAATGAAAGTGACAAACTCTAATGAATTCCATTTTTCAAAAGAGATAACTAAAGTTATAAGAACCCTTGCAAAAACTGGATGCTTTAAAAGCAACTGGAAAGCAAAGTCACATTGGTTTTCTCTATATGTGTGATCCAAGTTCATTTTAAAGGAACATGGTTATTTGGCACATCCTTTAACATGGTTATTTGGCACCTCCTCATGAATACTTTCCAGAAAAATTCATTTTTCCATAAGGAAGAGAAAGAGAGAGAGAAAGAGAGAGCAGGAGAGAGGGAGGGAGGGAGGGAGGGGGAAAGAAAGAGAGACAGAGGGAGGGAAGGAGAGAGAGAGAAAGAGAGAGAGAGATTGTACTTCATTCATTATATGGAATGTAGAAAATTATTGGCTAAGTAATATAGTGCAGCATTCAGATGACATCAGCTTGACTTTCTGTCTTGAAATTATTCGCTCTGAACCTCTCAACTTTGGATTGCAACTTCTTACCATTTCAGAATAATAGTATGAAATAATCCCCTATTTTCAGAATAATGTTTATTTTCATGGTACAAAACTGGGAAATGCTAAAACAGCATTTCCCAATGCAACTAAGATTTACTGTGTAAGCATCAAGGATGAGTTTATGTTTCTCAGCTCATTGGCTTCTCAGCAATGTTGCTTTTCTTTCTAGCACAAAAATCACTTATATTGTTACCATAACTTCATCTGAATGGTGAGAGAACAAAGAAATCTCAAAGGCCAAAAAATGTGCACTGTTGTAAGTTTTATAGTTTTTTTATCCACTTCACTGGATGAAAGAGGTATTATGTTGTTTGGTAGATAGTTTCTAGAAGACCAGAAATGAAATTCTTTATTAATAATTCTTATTCACGCAATACAGTAATGGCAAATTTATTGAATGGACAACAAAGATGGGAATACTAGTGAATAGCCTTCTTTTCAGTAAAAAATGCAAATAAATTGGCATGACTATGAATTGTTTTAATTTTTAAAAACATAAAAATAGAGTTGGTAGACAGAAAATGATGTAACCTATTTCTGAAGCCATATATAATCCTATTGCAGCACTGCTGTAAAGCTAAATGTGAACCTTAAGGATAGATTATTAGATCCTCACAGCCTTAAACCAAGTACTCAATTGTCCAATATTTTTCATGAATGAAGGCGAATATACACATCCCAGGATAATGTTGCATGATCCAATACGGGTCGGTCACCATCCACACAGCAATGAACAAAAACATACATTCATTTTTGCAGCTATTAAGATTGTTGGATGAGCAAGCACAAAACTAGGGAAATAAATGAAGCTCGGGAAACCAGTGTGCTGATTTAACACTAGCTTATCAAGTGCTTAGGAGACAAGGGCTTGGCAGCACAGGGAAACAATAGTCAATGACTTAATAGCCCAATATCCCAACTAAAAAGCTATGCACATGGCACTATATAAATACCACACATAGAATAGACCAAAATATACACTCTGCTAAAGAGTGTCCTCCCCAAGGGTGAGCTCCAGCAAAAGTCTGAAAAACGCATGTCCAACCCAGATTGGATCCTGCAATAAATGGTCTGCAATAAATGGCCAAGCTTCCATTAAGAAAATAACTGGAAAAACATGATTTCATGTCTCTCGTTTATCCTTGGAACAGTATTGGAAATTAATTGCCTCTATCCCTAGAACTAAAATAGGAGGGGATGTAGCCATAACACTGACAAATGTTGATGAAAGAATGACTATAAACATTTTTATTTCTGTTGAAATATGATCTTCACAGAAGCTGGTGTAGAATACACACTCAATATAACAACATCTTTCAAATTTGTTAACTTTTAAAATGTATGGATTTCAACTCCCAGAATTCCCCAGTCAGCATGTGTCAACAGTGTCAAAATAGAAATACTGTATTTTTTCTTTGGGAATTAGGAATAGAAGGAAAATAATATCCACATAATTATAATAAATATTGGATGCCATTTTGGCAAATAAATTTGAAGGTACGTGAAGATAGGGCAGTTAATGGAAGCTCCTTCATTAGAAGAGCAATTCTATTGTTTTCCCACACATATTTTTCAAATGCAGTCATTGATTTTTAAGCTTTAATCAGAAACAGTGGAAGATTTTCCTCTCCTTATCTGCATAGTAAGAGAAAAATAGGAAGTCCATTCTGTTTACATCTGAAGTATAATGGATAAAGTTCCTTTTAATGCTATGATAACATTGTATTTTATTTGCATTTCAGTATAAAAGAGACTTTTATCAGAAGTAAACTCTCACAGAATCTTTGAAAACAATCCAATGGATAGAGAGGCATAAGACTGAACTAAGAAAAAACAAAACCAAACCAGAATATAGTGCTGTCTTATTACTATGACAACATTAAGACATAAACTGTAAACATATTATGATCTGGACATTGCACAGGATTTTAGTTATTGGTGTAGGTAGACCTAGAAACTGGTTTCATATTCAGATGTGATAAATCAGATTATAGTACAACATTACACCAATTTCTTTCTAACATCACCCATTTTTATCATTGTCTTGACAACCACATTTATCTTGTACACCTGTTCTTTACATCAAGAGCCAAATAGCGAGTTTGTGCACCAGAAAACCTGCATTCAGATTATATGTATAATCACAAGATTAACTGAAATTTCCAAAGTCATAAAGACTTTTTCACATATGATGATCACCCTGAATTAAAATAAAAATGTTGCAATCATATTCATGAATTCATACATAAACATGAACAAATATAGAGGTTATAGGACATCATTACCTTGAATGCCAAGAAATACTTTACTTTCTTCTCATGGTTCAAAACTAGCAGGATGAATGAGGAACTCATTCTCATAATTTGTTTGCTGAGAGTTCTTTCAATTCTCCTTTGGCTATTGGCTCTAATTTTGTGCTCTGAAGGCTGTGTTATTTTAACTGCTGGATTTCTAGTCATGGGGGAGGAGAGATGGATTAGATATATTTGCAATCTAATGCTTCATATTTACTGGATATCCTAAACTCAGTGGAAGGAAGAACTTTGAATCAACAAATATATTTCAAGAGATCTTGCGAGCCAATTATACCTAAACTAACATGCTCAAAATCTGTAACATTCCAAAGGAGTAAGATAACATATCCATGCGTTCTTTCCTAAATAAAAGGCATGTGTGGGATTTCTTGCCAGAGGCTGAGCAGATGTGTTCCAGGTCAACCTGTAAATACGTATCTGAGTGTTTCCAAAGAAAGAGCATCTGTAGCACCTGCTAAAGTAGTTGAGCAGTGCCTTGAAGTGTTATACTATCCACATGTCCACCTAAAAGCTTTGTAGATTTTCAGCTTAGCATGCAAACACACTCTGAAAGTCCATTAATTCAACTATTTCTGTTTCTTGAAGGCAACAATCAAAAATATTGGGGAACTAGGAAATGTCTTGGTCTTGAAGGAAAAAATTTGAATAGATTTTTCAGTCTGTTGTTGGTGACCTCAAAGAGCTAGATAGATAAGTTTAACATTGGATGGAAACCCAATGTTATCTGAAATGCCAATGCTGTATGTGGGAAAACCTTCCCCCCCACACAAAAAGATGACTCAGAAGAAAGCAATGGTACTGCCTTCTGGGATTGAGGCACCTCAAAATGACAGAAAATGGAATAAACATGAGATTAACTAGGGAAAAAAATTATCTCTGAGTGAGCAGAGCAAAAAAATAAAAAAAGACCAAGAACTGCAAATAGTTTATAGTCAGTAAGAAACCAAATTATAATTCTATTAATAAGATAACACAGAACATTCATAAAGAAAATTGAAAGTTCTTGCTCAAACTTGGCAACTTTAGGAAATGTAAAATTATTTATTCCTTAATTTTTATTTAATTTTATTAATGGTTATTTAGGATCAAAAGTGTCTTTAAGGGGATAGGGCATGTAGTCTTAAAACTCTAGACATCCTATCTTAGAACGATGCCAATTGCACATTTACAATGAAATTAACAGCACCAATGACCTGACGTAGAATTTCAGTAATATTTAGCATAATATCCCTCCATACTGCTGAACAATATGCAATATTGTCTGGCAGTGGCCTCAATCTTTTTGGCATTAGGGACCGGTTTCAAAGAAGACAATTTTTCCACAGTCTGGGGAGGGCGGGATTTTGGTTTCACTTGCTCACCTACCACTCATCTCCAGCTGTGTGGCCTGGTTCCTGACAGGCCACAAACTGGTACCAATGACCAGTCCATGGCCCAAGGGTTGGAAACCAGTAGTCTAAGTCACCTCTTCTTAATCTCTGCAATGTTAAGATGTGTGGATTTCAACTCTGGATAGGAAATTCTGGAAATTGAAATTCAATATGAGATTGAGAAACACTAGTTTATTAAAGACAGTTCAGTGGCTTCTGCCAGTTCAAGAAATGATAAATACTATTACTTTATGCTTGTTTTTCTAGATTTTTGTGTTGAACTGTTGTACTTTCCAAAATGTTGGGTTACGAACTGGAAAATCCATTCAGAGCCAGCCGCCTGGCCTTTATGACTGTTGCTTGGTTTTCTGACTTCCTCTTCGCAGGTCTAGGATAACTTTCCACAGCCAACTCTCCACAGGACCCATCATCGTGGACAACTTGCCATGGGGCAACTTGTCACAGAACAAGATTGAAGAAATGGTAAAATAGAATCATTTTAAAAAAGGATGCAAGAGAAAGGGCAAAATGGTATGCAAATGACAAAAATTTAAATATATACCAGGCTTGCATAGCCTGGTTTTGAACAGTCCAGTAGAGGATCAAGGCCTGGGGGTTGGGGAACAGATGAGTGAAGTACTGAACCTTATTTTCCTCAGTTCTTCTCCTCCCTGTCATACTGATACTTACTGTTCATATATGGGTATTCTGCATGATTGTTATCTAAATTATGTGGACCAATTACTATATATTTAGTTCTTTGGCAATTGGAGATAACATGGAAAGATATTTCAGGAGGACAGGTGGTTGCATCTTGCCTTTCTTCTGCTGGCTCAGTTTCTTTATCACTGCTATTTAAAATAGAGTGAATTTTTTTAAAAAAATGTGTTGAGTTGTTTTGAATCAATTTAATTTTGAATTGTTTCAGGAAATTGTATCTTGTAAGTCAAGACAAAAATAATAACAGGGTGCCTGAGACGTTTTTCTGGAAAATCAGGCATGCTGTTCATTATATCAATCTATAGTCGTTATTTCAACTGAAATACATACATGAGGGGGAATGAAAATTGCAGTATTCTGAATGCATTGTGATTTGTGCTTATAACAATAGCAATAAGACTTAGACTTATATACCGCTTTATAGTGCCTTACAGACTTCTCTAAGTGGTTTACAGAGTCAGCATATTGTCCCCGACAATCTGTATTCTCATTTTACCTACCTCCGAAGGATGCAAGGCTGAGTCAACCTTGAGCCTGGTGAGATTCAATCTGCCAAATTGCAGGCAGCTGGCTGCAGCAGAAGTAGCTTGCAGTACTGCACACTAACCACTGCATCATTCAAAGTTAGTCATTCAAACTGAATCTGTGCACAGTGTTTGCCACTTGCCCAAAGTTATATGCTGTCAAGGATTTAGTCATGGATGTCTGCAGAGGTGGTAGTTAAAAAAAACAACTGGACTTCCAGGTTGAGCCCTCCTTGCTGATAGACCGTAGATCGCGACTGTCTGCTGCTATGGTCCATTCTCTTTTGTTGTAGAGCCCCAATCATTGCGATTAGGGGCTGAAGCTGCCTCGGAATAAGGGGAAGCCACAAGCCAGGTTGAGGGGAGCCACATCTCCCCTCCTGGGCTTGGTCTTTCCCCCCCCGAAGATGACTGAAGCAGTGGTCCAAAATGGCTACCCCAAAGAGGAGGACTCAGCTGGACTAAGATTTGTGCAGGAGGGAAGAAAGAGGTGGATAACATCTGAACCAGGACAATTGGGTGACACAACTAAACAAAAGTACCCCGGGATTAAGGTAACATTGAACTTTTAAGAAAAGAAAAGTGAGTGGCGAAAATACAAAGGGACAGGAAAAAAAATAAGAAAATATTTTTGAAAGCTAAGTGGGGCTTCGAACCAGGAAAGGAAGAAGCCAGAACTAAAGATTTAATTAAATTGGACTAAAATATTTTGGCAATAAACAGGCATAAAATAAAGCTGGACTTAATATTGTCAAATAATAATAATAATAAAATTTACAAATTGGAGACTGGATTGTGCTGGAATATTGAGGTTAAATAAAAAAATAGGGGGAAAAGGTGAAGACTTTGTATAACGGAGAGTGCCATCTTCTGACAAAAACTTGAGCTCAAACAAAAGGGAAAGCATCCTCTTTCTGAATGAATTTGTGTTGATATAATGTTAAAGAAATGTTGAAACAAAGTAAGAATCTTAGAAAGTCAAAGCTGAACCAGAATAAAGAAAGAAGCAAGGAAAGACTGATTGTGGGATTGGTTGATGTTTTTGGTATAGACCCTGGGCTGTAATAATTGAGAACTTGAGAAAATTGAAAGAAGAAAGAAGGAAAGTTAAAGTGTTTTTTGTGGACTTCAACGATTATAAAATATAAGAGTGTGTAATGATGATATCTCTTTGGGAATTAAAAATGGAACTTAAAAATATGAGAGAATTACTACAGGAAAGAGGTGAATCACTTTGTTCTGTGTTAGAAAAAATGGAAATGGTGATTGAAGAACAAGAAGAAAGCTTCAGAGGAGGAGGAGTCGATTCAAGGAGAAGACATTTTAAACAGACAATTAACACAAAGAACACTACAAAGAAGTGGGGAAAGAAGGAAGGTTAAAAAGTTGAAATTTAAGAAGGCAATCAAAAGGGGGAATATCTGTGAAGTCAGGAAAGGCAGAAAGACCCAGCAGAAAAGGGGAAAGGAAGATATCAAGAAAGAGAGGGATATAAATTGGAATGAGAAAAGATATGGGGAAAAGAGGGGGAGGAGAAGCAGTAAGAAACAGGTGCATGAAATAAAGAAATACAGAAATATCCACAGTAAAATGATGAAAATAAATCATTTTTTCAGAGATAATGGTTGATGAGTTAAAAAGGGGATTCTGCAGGGTGACAAGAGGTAACAAAAATATATCTGCAATTAAAAATATTTAGAAAATAGGGTAATATAGATTATTAAAGGAGGGATAGATACTGATAACTCTTATTAGATGAATATACATTTTTACTTTTTATTCTTAAAAGAAAAGTTAAGGTTTATTGAAGAAATTGTAATAATTGAAATGGATGTGAAGATGTTTAAAAATGAAGTCAATATCAGTGACTAGAAATTGAATAGTTGATTTTTTCCCTTTTATTTTTTTGAAATTAGAAATAAAATTAAGGGGGGGAAATATGTTGCGGAATCCAAATGAAAATGTGTAATGATTATTATTGTAACCTTAAAAATAATGGTTTATTGGGAATCAAGATGAGGGAATAAAGGTATATTTTAACCACTGAGGTGTCACATTCAAAATAGTAAAAGGGGGGAAACCTATACTTGTTTCTTTTTCTTTTGTGTTAAAATTTGTATTAATCTAGAATCTATAAAAAGAATGTGTGATGGAAAGGAAATGTGACAGATTAAAGAACTACTTAAATTAATAAGTTAACATAGACTATTAAAAGGAAGGAGAGACATTGGTAACTTTCATTATTATTATTATTATTATTATTATTATTATTATTATTATTATGCAAACATATATTGTTTATTTTTATTTTTAAAATAAATCTTAAAGGATTATATTTGAAATAATTGAAATGAAATGAAAAGATGTTTTGATTGAGATTAATGTAAGAGACTAGGATTAATTTGTTTCTCTCCTTATTGAAAATTTGGAATGGAAAAGGTAATAATAGAATTAAGTATGCATATATGAATGTATAACTGTTGTCATATTTGTATGTAAAAGTGATGACCCGGAAATATGTTGTCCACTAAAAAGAGCTTTTTGTTTTTGTGTGAAAAACTGAATAAAATTTGTTTAAAAAAAAAAATCAAGATGGCAGCCAGGATTGTACAATGAGAGTCCCACCGCTTGGAGTGCAGATAAAAATGTTTCTAACCATTTGGTTGTGATTTTCATCATGCTATTTTTTATCGTCCCCTCTCCTGAGATATGACTTAGCCACAAGCCATGGGTAGAGCAGTGATAGGAATGATGGCCTTCTTATGACTTGAGTCTTCAACTTCCAGAAATCCTGAGGCAGCCATGCTCATAAAGGGGCCATTGTTCCCCCTCTCTAAAACTAGTTCTGCTAAGGTCAGGACTAGCCAATCAATCATATTTGCTAGAGTCCAAAATTAAAAAGGAAAATCAATCAAGATCAATTTTCTCTTGGGACTTTTTAAATTTCCCAGTTTAGACTACAAGTAATCCTAGATTTACAACATTTATTTAATAACCAGTCGAAGATATGATGATGCGATTCTTCCCACTTACAGCCATCACAGTATCTTGAGATCATGTGATCAAAATTGGGACACTTGGGCCAGGTTTACATGTGTCCCACCACAAGATAATTAGTGGGCTGGAAGCTAAAACATATAAAGAATGGTTGCTGGAATTGGATATGTCTAGTTTAATGAAAGCAAGGACAACGGTGTGACAAGATAGCAATGTTCCAATATCTCAGCAGCTACCATAAAGAAGAGGGAGTCAAGCTATTCTCAAAACCACTTAAGAGCAGGACAAGAAGCAATGAGTGGAAACTAATCAAGGAGAGAAGTAACCTAGAACCAAGGAGAAATTTCCTGACAGTTAGAACAAGAAGTAGTAAATGCTCCAACACTGGAAGTTTTAAAGAAGAGATTGGATAATCATTTGTCTAAAATGGTATAGAACCGTGATGGTGAACCTATGGCATACGTGGAAAACTTACTTCGCTGTGCATGCATGTGCCTTACAGCTGACTTTTGGCTGGTTTGAGGCCTTTTTCAGCATCCCACAGGTTTCTGCAGGCTTTGTAGGCTGAAAACTTGCCCCATTTCATCATTTCCTGTTTTTCCAAAAACACCAGAAGTGACGAAATGGGGATAGTTTTCGGCCTGCGGAAGCCTGCAGAAGCCTTCCTCAAGCCTCTGGGAGGCTGAAAAAGGCCTCAAACTGGCCGAAAATCAGCCATGAGGCACAGTGCAGGTAAGAGGTGGTGGGGTGGGGTGATGGGGTGGGATGGTGAGTGGGGATTGCAGGGGGCATGGGGGGGGTGCGTTGCCTTCTGGGTGCTGGCACACGATTGCAAGCGTGCAAGCATGTGCACAATTTTTGGCACAGGAGCGCAAAAAAGTTAGCCACCACTGGTATAGGATTTCCTGCTGAGCAGGAGGTTGAACCATAAGATCTCAAGGTCCCTTCCAATTTTGTTATTCTATTCTGTTCTGTTCTGTTTTGTTCTGTTCTTCCAAGAATCACGAGCAAAGTCAATGGGGAAGCTGGATTTGCTTCATAATTATATGATTAATGACAATGTGATTTGCTTTATAGTCACAACAAAAAAGCTTGTAACGTCAGGCATATTCATGAATGACTGCATCAGTTAGTGACAGAAGCTCCCATCCCAATTATGGTTGTGACTTGAGGGCTACCTGTACAGTCATGGCATTTCCTATTAGTTTCCCATCCATGTATTAACTAAGACCCAAATTGCTACCTTTTTCAGGATTGCCTGTGTACAGGTGGTTCTTGATTTACAACCACATTGAGCCAAAATTTCTGTTGTTTAGTGAGACATTTGTTAAGTAAATTTTGCCTCATTTTACAATCTTTCTTGCCCCTTGTTAAGTGAATCACTGCAGTTGTTAAGTTCATGGCATATTTGTTAAGTGAATACGACTTTCCCATTGCCTTTGCTTCGCAAAAGTTTGCAAAAGGTAAAACACATGACACCAGAATATTGCAACCGTCATAAATATGAACCAGTTGCCAAGTGTCTGAATTTTGACCAGCATGACATCAGGGATACTACAATGGTTGTAAGTGTGAATGTCATGTCACTTTTTTCAGTGCCATTGTAACTTTGAATGGTCACTAATTGAACTGTTGTAGATTGAGGACTACCTGTATTATATTTCTTCACATCCCTGCACATTTGTCAAAAGTGATTGTTAGGAACAACCTTCCCAAAAAAAGAAAAGAAAAGAAAAGAAAGAAAGAAAGAAAGGGAGAAAGGGAGAGAGAGAAAGAAAAATAAAGAACTTGGCACCAAAGAGACTTATGAGACAGACAAGACAAGAAGACTAAATGGAGATTTAAATCCAACTTCTAGCACATCCAGGACTTCTGAATACAATACTAAGTGAACTATTTCACTGAGGAATTATTACATTACACTTCATTTGGCTAATTATGAAGCAAAAGCTAAATTGGGATCAGTAACTCTGGCCAAGAAATTTTATCCCAATGTTACTTCTGAAAAATTGCCCCCAAATTACAGGAAAATTAAAAGTAACACCACATGTATTTGATGGTATACAAGAATTTTGGTTTCTAATACAAGTAACTAACCTGCAGTAATGCAAAGGTTTTGGCAAGAAATAATTACAGATATATTGTAATTAAAACTTAGGAGGAGATTGTATATCAATTGGTTAAAACCATATGTCCTCAATTCCCATGGTTTGTATTATTTGACCTGATGACACTGTATTTCATAAACATGTATGTAGCTTTAGGCTTCTTCACCTCAGAAATAATAACCTTAAGCCATGATTATAAATGGTCATCTTGCTAAGATTAATGCCATTTTTCAAAAGTTGAACATGCCTATGAAACCGAGACAGAAAAGAGGAGAAATGAAACCACAGCAAAAATAAGAATCAATTTTAACCCCTCCTTTGAAACAAAAGTATCTGGGTTTAGCTAAATCCAGATCTATAAATAAGCATGTAATATAAAAACCATTCACATGCATAATTTACCCAAACATCCCAAGTGTCAAGCAGTGTGCAGATGTAAGATTACTCCACCATCATCTAAGAAGCAAAGGAATAGAAAATCCAGCTGAAACCTCAAGAGGAATTAAGTAATGGACTGTAATTAACTTCCTTGGAACCAAGCCAGTATGTCAGTTCTAATACCCTTACTCTTGAGAAAATGACATGCTTAGAAGGGCCAGTCCCAAACCAGCACCAGAAAAATGCATGTTGTTCTGTGGCAGTTCTAAACAACTTGCTCCAATTAAGATCAGGATCCAGAGCTGCTTCATTATCTTCATAAACAGGGTACACTGCTTGAAGAAATCTGGTGACATCTTGAGCAAAATCGCATAACTGGTGGAATTTGAAAGTTAACAAGATACCATGGTTATTCATGGGATTTTATCCAAGACCAAAGCTCAACAACAGTGTCAACACTCATTTTATCCTCATTCAGCTTCTTTGATTTCTACATCCACCCATGATTCTGATCTTTGTAAAAACAAACATATGGTGAAGGTCTTTTTAAAGGCCTTCATTGCTAAGTGCTGGTTTCTTGATTTCTGGTTCCTTAACTGTTGACAGAAAATCCTAAAAGACAGAAGCTATCTACAACTTCAGTATCTTCATTGACAATATAAGGCTGTGTCTTTTGTCATTAGTTTGGTTTTCCTTATGTTTAATTATAGTTTCATTTTTTCCCACTCTGTTCCATTTTCATTACTAGTGTTTGTAGATAATTTTCATTTCAGATCTTCAGATTTGCTGGGATAATTTGATTATAACCTTTATTGATTTTTCTGTAGATATTTCATCTGTTTCCGTTGCCTTCCAATTTGTTGTTAGAGTGCTGATTAACAACAAACTAAATAAATATGTATTTTTCAGTGCCAGACATCTAGCTATATATTTTCATCTGTATTTTTAAATAGTTTCTTTTTTTATTAAATGTGTTTATATGGCCATTGCACACACTAGGTTGGGCAGTTTGCAGCATTAAAAATCCTCAGTATAGAACTTCCAACCACCCAATTCCAGATTTTGATAATCTTATACACCAAGATATGAAAGGATTGCTTTTTCTATGTCATTCCTGATGAATACACTCTGACCTTAAACTCTAGGTAGATTATACAAAGGACACAATGATTTGACCAATCTGTCAAATCGGTCTCCTTAGCAGTGTCAGTCTCCGCATTCACATCTTCTGAAAAGTGATTAATCTGACACTTATCTCTGTCCAAGTAAAGCTAGAGATTTATTTAGCGCTTCTTTTTTATTTCTCATTACATAGCAGAGACAAAGTATCCCTGAAAATAGATTAATTTAACCATAGAATTCCAGATAATTTGAAACAATGACTGTTGGAAATAATAAAAATTGGATTATGAACCCAACAAAGCAAACAGTGTAAAAGTGAAATTAATTTTTATTTATTGTTTTTCTTTTGTACAATCCCTCCTACACATCCCTAATTTTTACAATTATAGTATGCGGAGGTCTAACAAGCTGGTAACAGAAATTGAGATGGGGTAAGAAAGCATCTTTTCTTCAAATAAGGAATTGAGCTGTAGATGATGCTAAACTTTAAGGAAAACCACTTTAATATGGTTATTCTAAAATTATCAATTCATCCTTTCTGAGTCCTCTTTTTATGTTTTTATGGGGCATTTAGACACCAAAAATGCTTATCTGAAGGATGATGTCATATACAGGACTCATGACAAACTCAAACAATTATACTGTTGTAATTACTATACTATAAGTTTTTTTAAGTTATCATGTAACAACTATTAAGGAAAGGAAACCATATGTACTATGAACTTATCTAACAGAGAAGTTTTCTTAGAAGGTTTCCACATGGCATTGTGTCAATTCCTCGATTCTTCCAAGCAGGTTAAGTTGAGCATCTCAAAACCAAGCAAAGTAGGATTTTTTTAAATAAATAAATAAATAATCATACCATCTCTTGTGAAGGAGACTAAAATAGGATAAGTTTTGCAGATAAAGTTTTGCCCGTGAAATATACTAGAAAGAATTCAGCAGCAAGAGATAGTGCTGAGGTCTAACAAGTTGGTAACAGAAATTGAGATGTTAGCAAATAATTCCTTAAAATGGATAAAGATTAGTTTCCAAGCTCTAATATTGGTTGTAACTGTGAAACTGCAACGTGAGAGGCCTCCCAGTTCACCCAGTGTGTTAAAACTAATGGAGAAATTATCTTATGGTGTAGTACAATCTGTGAAACAATTCAGCTATATTCCAAAGTTCCAAAATTTTAGCTTTTTTCTCTTCCTTTTTTTCCAGTATAGTAGTGGATATTGGTACATGCAATTCTTAGAACACTGAAAAATGAAAGGCTCGGGAGCTTTAATGGGAATCAGTGGACTTTTTCATTTGTTTGGCCATCTTAGTATGAAGGACTAAAGAGTTTGAATGGGCCTTGTATGGTTGTTTTACAATCACGGTGGGAGTTATTGATGGACATGGAGAAGTTTTATGAGATCTATCAAGATCTACATTTCTGGACTTCTAATGTGACCTAATGTGCGGCAATCTTCTCTTACCCTTCAAGCAAACTTAATTTACCCACAGAACTCATTCCATGAAATATAGTTTCATGTCTCATATTTAACAAGAAAGTAGAAAGAAAAACATGAGAAGAAATGAATACCAAACAAAAACATTCTGTTTTCTCTTTTTCCTAACCCACACTTTTAGAATAAAAGAAAGAAAGAAACACACCCAGTGGTGTTTTGATTAATTAAGGACTGAAGGTTCAGGTATCTATTTTGATAGTTTTACTATTAAATGTCTCCCTTCCTCTGCAAAAAGAAAATATTGTTATTTTATGTGAGGCCTTTCAGAAAGAATGTTGGTCTCTACCATATGTTCCTTTTAAGACTAGGAAATTATTGGGGGTTAGGGGAGAATTGGGGTGGGGCTGAGAAGTTAGTAGCTGCAATTTTCCATGCTAGTGGGCAAATTTGCTTTAAAGTTGATTTTCATTCATTAGGATGCCAAAAACTCAAACTATGTATTTTCCCTGAAAGATTGTATTTTTTCTGCAGTGTGTAATGTTATATATATTAGGAAGTTATAGTAGATGTGCACTCCTTTTATTTCAGTGTTTTGCAGAAATTATTTAATATTTGCACGTAGAAATTATGATTTGGGAAAATGTAATTAGAACCTCTGTCCTAAACGTGGACACATTATCAGAAGATTTCTGCTAATAGCAGTTTAGCAGACTCTCTTTGAGGAAATATTTTTCTGAAACATTTACAGAGTATCTATAATCTTGTCAGATCAAGACACTTGACTGTTATGTCTGTTATGTTCTGAAAAACATTTATTCCAAAAACCATTTGAAAATGCTTCACTTCTTAAAAGAAACACACAAGTATCCACTTCACATATTGTGACTGAAACACAAATTCAGTTATTTTTTCTTCTTTTGTTGTTTCCTATAATATCATTTCATTTATATAACAAGCAAATCATGGCAACTAGTCAACTCATGGACATGAAAAAAGTACTATCTGTTGTGTATGCAATAAAGATTAATAAAGTGTGAGCTTGGAGTAAGTGCAGGGTTCTGGCCCTGCACTTCTGATTGGCTGTTAAGCGGCCGGACCGGATTGGCCCGTTCCGGGGAATCCGATTGGCCCTTAACAGAGAGTTCTTATTGGTTATAAGAGCTAGCGTTCCTAGCTCATTATTGGTTAAACATTACAGGGTTTGCCTATATAAGGCGGGTTTTACTGCTGTTGAATAGAGAAAGTCACAATGTAAATAAAGAGTTGAAGTTCACTGTTCAGAGGCTTGTCTCCATTCTTTCTCGTCCATGCTCAAAACATAACACTGGCGATGAGGATGGGATATGGAGATATCTGAACCAACGAAACTTCGAAGAACACTGAGCATGTGACAGACGACGCCAACAACGGAACCATGTCTGGCGGCATCGTACCACCCACTCCGTTTGATCCAACACAAGAGGACTGGGAGTCCTACATGGATCGCTTCCAAATGTTCCTAGAGACGAACAACTTAAAGGACACCACAGCCGGGAAGAAGTGGGCGGTGTTCCTAACGCATTGCGGTCCAATCGCATTTAAGATGGCTAAAGCACTAGCCAAACCCCGAGAAGTGAAGGCCATGGATTGGGACGCCCTCGAACCTCTCCTACGAGACCACTACACCCCGGCCGTGCCTATGCTCGTGAGACGCCACGAGTTTTATCAGAGGAGCCAGCGAAAGGGAGAGAGTGTGGCTGACTTCATAGCAGACCTCTGAAATTTGGGAGGCCTCTGAGGATTCACCGATTTAGAAGAAGCACTAAGAGATCGCATAGTTCTGGGACTGGATGCACCCGGCCTCCAAAGCAAGCTGATGGCGAAAGGCTACATCAGCCTTGCTGACGCTATTGCCGATGCTACTGCAGCAGAAGCAACCAGGAAGTTGGCTGCACAACTACGCTGAAACCGCGCTCCAATACCTCCGCCGACAAGCAACATTTTATCCAAGTCGGAAGGACAGCTTGCGAAAACGCACCACGAGCTCAGGGGGTGTTGGAGCCCATCGATCACTCCCCGTGGGAGACCTCTATTGTAACACCCATTAAGCCTGACGGGTCAATCTGAATTTATGGGGACTACCGGGCCACCTTGAACCACGCCCTGCAGCAGAACGCGTATCCAGTTCCGGTGGTGTAGCACCTCCTCCATTCCCTGGGGGGTAGGAAAGTTTTCACTAAATTGGATTTAGCTCAGGCATATCAGCAATTACCAGTAGATGAAAAAACGGCACAGGCCCAAACTATTGTGACACACCAAGGTGCCTTTAAATGTACCCGGCTGCAATTCGGAGTTAGTGTAGCCCCCGGGATCTTTCAGAGCCTTATGGAAAGGTTATTGCAAGGAATTATGGGTGTGGTCCCCTATTTTGACGATGTATTAATTGCAGACCCTACCAAAAAAATCTTACAGGACCGGTTAAAATTAGTCCTAAAAAAATTCCAAAAAGCCAGTCTTAAGGTTAAAAAAAACAAATGTAAATTGTGTACTGACAGTGTTGAGTTTTTAGGGTACCTGATTGATAGCCAGGGCATTCACCCTACCGAAAGTAAATTAAAAGCGATCAAAAACGCTCCCAGGCCACAATACAAGGCCAATCTCCAGGCATTCCTAGGCCTCATCAATTTTTATAATGTACTTTTACCGCACAAAGCAACTGTCGTTGAACCGTTACACCGATTGTTAGATAAAAATGCAATTTGGTTATGGGGTTACTGTGAAGAACAGGCGTTCTGAAATGTTAAAAAACTGCTGACTTCTGACTCTGTACTCATGCAGTATAACGAGACTTTGCCGTTAGTTATAACCTGTGATGCATCGCCTTTCGGGGTGGGCGCCATTTTGAGCCACGTACTGCCTAATGGGAACGAAGCCCCTGTTGCATATTTTTCAAAGACTCTTTCAAAAACGGAGCAGAACTATGGACAAATTGATAAAGAAGCCCTCGCAATTGTCTCAGCTGTGAAAAGATTTCACGAATACATGTATGGCAGGGTTTTTACGATTGTGACTGACCATAAACCGTTGCTAGGGATAATAGCCGGTGATAAGCCAACTCCCTACATATTATCCCCTAGGATGACCCGATGGTCAGAATTCTTAGCTGCTTATAACTATCGGCTGCAATACCGCCCGGGGAAAGCCATTCCCCACGCCGACGCATTGAGCCGAGCACCGCTTCCAGAGACTCTTGATGATCCGGCACCAACGGTAACCACGTTGCAAATCGAAGCACTCAACTCACCACCACTGACCGCCCGAGATATCGCGAGACAAACCAAACGCGACCACACCCTAGCTTGAATCCTAGGCTGGGTAGAACGCGGATGGCCATTGGACCAGTTACCAGATGACTTCACACCATTCAAGTCTCGACAGACCAAGCTCTTCTCCCAGAAAGGCTGTGTCATCTGGGGCAATAGAGTTGTTATCCCAGAACGGCTCCGAAAAGCGCTGCTGAGAACTTTGCACGATGGCCACCCCGGCATTGTGCGAATGAAAGCCCTTGCGCGAAGCTACACATGGTGGCCGGCATTGACAAGCAAATCAAACAGTGGGTTAAAGCTTGTCCCAAATGCCAAGAAGTCAGCAACGCCCCACCAAAAGCCATGCCTACTGAATGGGAAACACCATGTGGACCCTGGTCCCGAATTCACCTGGACTTCGCGGGGCCAACCAAGGGCCACACCTTCCTGCTTACCGTCGATGCCTACTCCAATTGGCTCGAAATTCATCGCATGACGACTACAACCTCCGAGGCAGTCATCAAGATTTTAAACAGACTCTTTGCAACCCACGGTTTACCAGATGTCCTGGTATCTGATAACGGCCCACAATTTACTGCACTAGCATTCGAGCAGTACCTCGCTGACCGCGGCATCCGCCATGCGCTCACCTCGCCTGCGCACCCTGCGACCAATGGCCGAGCAGAACGCATAGTCCAATTTGTGAAGAAAACCTTGCAAAAGGTAGACTACGACAACATTGACGACAAGGTCAATCAAATCCTCTTCTTGCAACACATCACCCCAAATAACGTCGCCAACAAAACTCCTGCCGAACTGCTAATGGGACGAAAGCTCCGCTCTCACCTCGACCGGTTGCACCCAGCTTACGAACCAGAGAAACCACTAGGATCCAGCGGCCGCTGTCGTACCTTCCAGGTAGGAGACCTGGTTTATGTAAAAAACCTATCGGGCGACCTGTTGTGGGTGGAAGCGACAGTAGTATGTGTAACCGGCCCCAGATCCTATCTTGTACAATGCCTTGACGATAAACTTTGGAAACGGCATATCGATCAATTACGATCGCAGCTTCCAGTGGCCAGTCCGCAACTTCCCTATGACCAAACTGAGGGTGGGGGAGGTACGGAAGAAGATGAAATTCTAGGAAACCCGTTCGAAGGAAACGACGGTTTGATAGAAACTCAGGAAGCGGAGCCGGAGGGAGAAACGGTTGCACCTCAGGGAATTGCAGAGAATGTGGGCAACGACGTAGAAGTGAACTCGGAACCAGAAACAGCCCCACTGCCAAACAATGATCTACCTCAGCATGATTGCAACCAGCCGATACAACGAAATCCAAGAGACTAAAAAGACAACCATCCTATCTAAGGAACTATGTAACTGCGCCCTGAAATAAGAAGCCAGGGGGAAGGGATGTTGTGTATGCAATAAAGATTAATAAAGTGTGAGCTTGGAGTAAGTGCAGGGTTCTGGCCCTGCACTTCTGATTGGCTGTTAAGCAGCCGGACTGGATTGGCCCATTCCGGGGAATCCGATTGGCCCTTAACAGAGAGTTCTTATTGGTTATAAGAGCTAGCGTTCCTAGCTCGTTATTGGTTAAATGTTACAGGGTTTGCCTATATAAGGCGGGTTTTACTGCTGTTGAATAGAGAAAGTCACAATGTAAATAAAGAGTTGAAGTTCACCGTTCAGAGGCTTGTCTTCATTCTTTCTCGCCCATGCTCAAAACTTAACACTATCTGCTTCAGAAAGTTCTTGGTACTTTCCAATAGTTTATATTTTTTAAATGGAAAGTACTGCAATATGAAATGCGCATAACTGTTTAGTCTGGAAGAAATGCATTTCTTATGAAAAGTTACCAAAAGCAAATGCAGCATTAGAAGGTCTTTTAATTTGACTTTTGATAAGTGCAAATTCCAATACAAATGGAATTTGGGAAATCACCGGATTCTTCGAATCCACAAAGTGAAGACAACTCTGTTCATGAGCATACTGTGTTTTCTTCATCTTCCCTTTTTCAGTTATAAGAAACCACCAAATGTATTAAAACAGATGGTTTGCTGGAATTCACGTCCAGGCCATTTTTGAATTAATTTTAAAGAAGGTTTCTTGCTTCAACTATTTATATCTGCTTTGAAAGACGGATGTCCTGGGGACATTAAAATGGAGGTGAAATGGTCAAACATCACTCAGGTTTTATTTGGCAGAACAGTGTTAAGGCCTTGACATTGTAAAGAGAACCAGATTCCTGACAGAAAAAAGAAAACCTATATACACCCAATCTCTTATTTCATCTGAATGAAATAATATTGCATCCACGAGCCTGTGAACATTCAAAGGAAAAGAAAATATAAAACAAATGTGAACACACAAACTCCCTTTAAAACATTAAAAAGAAGACTGGGTCTGAAGGTTTGGGAGGAAGAAAGTGCCAGAGATAACAAACAAAAGATATGAAGAAGGAATCCATCTGATTCACAAATCATAAATCATAGTTTATTTGTTTTGTTTTGCTTTAATATGAAATATGACCTCATCCATTGTATTTTGTAAATCATCCTGTTTAATAGCAGGGGAAGGACAACCTGTGGCCACATCCTTTGTGGTTCCCCAATCACCTGATTGTAGTTACAGAAGCATGATGCCTGAAGTATAAATCCAAAAGTAGGCATAACCCAGGTAAAACAAATAAATGTTTCATACTTGGAACTTTCAAGAACCTGGAAAATAGCAATAGCACATAGACTTATATACTTTACAACAATCTCTAGTGGTTTACAAATGTCACACATTGCCCCCAACAATCTGGGCCATCATTTTACTGATTTCCAAAGGATAAAAGACTGAGTCAACCTCAGCCCTGTATGGATCGAATTCCTGGCTATGAGCAGAATTAGCTGGTGGAGCAGTAGTTAAAATGAAAAGCAGAAACTTCTCTTTCCTTGAATCTTAAATAGCCTCACACATTTCTCTTTTTAACCCTTCCCACTGAAACCTTGGCTTCTAAATATTTTTAAATGCAACCTCAGCCATCAAAGCATCGCCCAATCTCTGGTTCCTATGGCATGAACCAAACCACTGGGTTGCTAGTTTATTTAGTCAAAACAACGAAAAGAGCCAGATAGGTATAGTGGTGAAGACACTCAGCTGGAAACCTAAAGATAGTGATCTTAAGCTTGAAGCCAGCTGGATAACCTTAGGTCACTCACACTGTCTTAGCTCGAGGAAGATGGACAATATCAAGTCACTTTCAACATTTTTGCCAAGGAAACTGCAGGATCCAGTTCAGGCAGTTGCCAGGGCTCAGTGATAACTCAAAGATACAGAGAGAGAAGGAGGGAGAGAGGGAGGGAGGGAGGGAGGGAGAGAGGGAGAGAAAGAGAAAGATAAGGAATGTCAGGTCCATGGATGTGACCCAGACTGCCAGTTATTTCATCAATCTATGATGTCTTCCTGCTGAGTATTTATTCTCAGAATATGATCTCTTCCAAAGCATTCCAGTGCGTTCTTTTCCTCTTTGTACCAAGGCTTTGCTACAACCCTTTTGCATTCTTCACTGCTTTTGAGAAGCCTTTTGTTGCTTTCTGCCATTGCAAGTTAGTTTAACAGAAGTGATTTATAGTGCCTAAAGCATCATTCAGTCATTGCACAGGCAATATATCAGGAAGGAAGAGGGCTTTGTATCATCACAGCAATAGCTAAGTGACATTACAAGTTGCTATTAATCACTAGTGGAGAAGCCGCCAACATGTCCCACTCAATTGGAGCTTACATGTTTTCCCTCTTAGTCATCTGTAGCAGTAGACTGTAGCAGTTCTACAGGAAGTATTTGAAGATGCTTTTTCTCTAAACTCAATTTTTAAAATTTTACATGGAGTTGGGAAGCCAAATCATATGCACAGCACTCAAGAACAGCAGTCCTCCAACTGCTTTCTGGCTTTGAGGACTGGCAGCGATGGCAGTGGCAGAGGTTGTCGTGTCCGTTCGGCAAGGAGACCAGGAGGCAGTGACTGCGATTTCAGCTCTTTATTTAGACCCCGGAACCGATCTGACTCCAAGGGAAAACTTGCGGCTTTTTATTCTCAAGCCATGGCGGCCACGGCCAATGGCACCGCTTTGAATCTCCCGCGATTCGTATCCACCAATCGCGGGAGATTCTTAGTGGGCCAATCAGCGCGACTCGCTAAATCAATCAGATCACCCCACGCTTTGACCAATCAAAACGTGGGGTTTCAAGAATGCAAATGAAGGTACAGAACACCCCTCCCCTCTTGGTTTGGTCCTATGTAACGTAGTCCCATAAGTAGGCAGGGCTCCGCACCTGCCTACTGGACCTGCGCAGGTCAGTCGTTGGTTGGCTCCAGGCCAGTTCGGTCGGGTTCTCTGTGTCTCTCGGCCTCATCAATGGAACCGCCTGGTAGGCCTTGCCGGGCCGCTTGTCGCAGCTCCCTCCCAGTCTACCCGGGCTGGTTGAGCTGGCCTGGCTTCTTCTCCCTGGTGAGGCTTCGAGCTGGCTGCTTGCTGGTGAGTATAGTTGGTTTCCTTCTGGGTTTTGGTTTCCGGGGTATTCCCTCCCCTCTTGGCTTGTGTTAAGGGGATTTTCTGTGCCTGGTTGCATGTCGGTTGTGTTTCTTGTGGCCGTTCTCGATTTTATTTGATCGATGTGGCGTTTCCACGCTCGTCCATCGGTTGCTTGCAGCTGGTACGAGCGGGGACTTGTCAGTTGGGTTATGGTTGCTGGTACCCATAGTGGGTCTCCCGTTAGATTTTTTGCATAGACAGCGTCACCTGGCGCAAAAGACCGGTGCTTGCTGGAGGAGTTTGGGGGGGTTTCCGGGTTGTATGTGGGGTGCAGCCTGTCGAGTGGGGACCTTATTTTCCTCCCCATAAGTAGCTCTGCCGGGCTTTTGTTCGTTGTTGTGTTCGGGTTATATGTTGGATAAAAAGCATTTTATTTATTTTGTCTTGGATTTCCCCGTGTTCGATTTTCTGGATGGTTTTTTTCGTGAATTGAACCATCCGTTCTGCCCTTCCATTCGCTGCCGGATGCGTCGGAGCTGTCAGTGCGTGTCGTATGCCCCATTCCACTAGGAATTTTTCAAATTCCAGCAAGGTGAATTGGGGCCCATTGTCTGACACGATGACATCTGGGAGGCTGCAGGTTGCGAATAGTTTGCAAAGTTCCTTGGTTACAGCCTCTGTGGTGGTGGATTTCATGTTGCTTACCTCCAGCCAGTTGGAGTAAGCATCTACGGTTACTAGGAATGTATGTCCCTTGGTAGGCCCGGCAAAGTCTATGTGGACCCTAGACCAGGGTCCCCTGGGGGTTTCCCATTCCAGGATTGGTGCCGCGGGAGGGCTCGGTCTGCTTTCTTGGCAGCGTTCACCTTGCCACCCAGGCCTCGATTTGCTTATCCATCCCTGGCCACCAAGCGTAACTTCTGGCCAGGGCTTTCATTCTAACTATGCCCAGGTGCCCCTCGTGTAACAAACCCAATACCTTCCCTTGCAGTTTTTCCAGGATAACCACCCTATCCCCCCAGAGTACACACACTTTTTGCAGCGAGGGTTCTGTTTGCCAGTTCCAGAATGTTTTGAATGCTTCGTCGTTGCCTTTTTCTGGCCACCCTTTCTCTACCCATTGTAACACCCGCGCCAGACGTTTGTCTTTATCAGTTTCTCGGGCAATGTCTGACGTGGTTATGGATAGATCAGGCAGAGTCTCTATGCTGAGGGTGCTCATCATGGGTGCTGGGTCAGTGTCTAGATCAGGTAGCGGTGAGCGGCTCAAAGCGTCTGCATGTGTGATAGTCTTACCGGGTCGGTGTGTGAGCCGGTAGCTGTAGGCGGCAAGGAATTCGGACCACCTTGTCATCCTGGGAGATAAAATGTTCGGGGTGGCCTGGTTCCCTGCCGGGATGCCCAGCAACAGCTTGTGGTCCGTGATGATTGTGAAGGTGCGGCCGTAGAGGTACTCGTGGAACCTCTTCACTGCTGCAACGATGGCTAGGGCCTCCTTGTCCAGCTGGCTATAGTTCCGCTCCAGTTTGGTGAGTGTCCTGGAGAAGAAAGCAATGGGTGCTTCTCTTCCATCCGGGATTGTGTGGCTGAGGACGGCGCCGATGCTGAAGGGTGAGGCGTCGCATGTGACGGCGAGTGGTAGGGTCTCATTGTATTGGATGAGGATGGCATCCAAGGTGAGCAGGTCCTTGGTTTTCGTGAAGGCGGCTTCCTCACGTTTCCCCTAAGTCCAGGTAGCCGCCTTGTCCAAGAGCCTATGCAAAGGCTCCGCCGCGGTCGCCTTCTGGGGCAGGAAAACATTGTAAAAATTAAGCAGTCCCAAAAACGCCTGCAGTTTAGTTTTAGTCCTGGGCGTGGGGGCCTCCTTAATGGCTCTGATTTTGGTTGCAGTAGGGTGGATGCCGTGCCGGTCTAGGAGGTACCCCAGGAACTCGACCCGCTCTGTGTAAAGTTGGCACTTTTCCCTCTTCACTTTTAGCCCAGTTTCCTTGAATTTGGTTAACACCTCCCTTAGCCGACCCTCTAGTTCTCGCTGGTTGGTTGCTGTCACCAGCACATCGTTGAAGTAGGGCACCACCCCCTTGATGCCTTGCAAGAGTCTCTCCATGAGGCTCTGGAAAATTCCAGGCGCCACGCTGACTCCAAACTGAAGTCGGTTACATCGGAAAGCTCCCCGGTGGATGACTATGGTTTGCGCCTCTGTGGTTTCTGCGTCGACCGGCAGCTGTTGGTATGCTTGGGCCAGGTCGAGTTTCGCAAAAACCTTGCTTCCCCCCAGTGAGTGCAGAAGATGCTGCATTACTGGGATGGGGTAGGCGCTTTGTTGTAAGGCGCAATTTAGGATGGCCTTATAGTCCCTGCAGATTCTCACTAACCCATCGGGCTTGACTGGGGTGACTATTGGGGTCTCCCACCAGGCATGATCAATTAGTTGTAGGACCCCTTGCTTGACGAGCTTGTCAATTTGCTTGTCAATTTTTGGCCGCAGTGCGAAAGGTACCCGCCGTGGTTTTAGGCATCTCGGGGGAATGTTAGGGTATAGGCTGAAAGAGATGGGGGGCCCTCGGTACTTGCCTAGGGTGCCGTCGAACACTTCCTGGAAGTCCCGTGCCAGTTGCTGCTCCCAATCAGTCTCAGCGATGTGGTTGATGCCCATGACTTCGATGCCAAGCGGCGCAAACCGTTGCAGTCCCAAAAGGCTGGGTCGGTCTCGGTCCACGATTGTCAAGGGAAGCTTTGCCGTGCGGCCCTTAAATGTCACTTTGAATTGTCCGGTTCCGACTACCGGGATGCGGTTTCCCTGGTAGTCTTTGATGATTAGTCTCTGGTTCTCCAGTCCCTTCTTGTGGATGATAGGCACCAAGCGTTTGATTTCTTGCCAGGCGACCATGGAGAGGTAGGACCCAGAATCCACCTCCATCCTGCATGGCTTGCCTTCGATGCCTACCTCCACATAGACTTTTCGGGTGTCGGTGGTTGATGCGTGGCCAATGATGACCGTCTGGTGGGTTTCCTCCTTCCGCCGGGTCTCTCCGCCTCGTCGGTTTTGCCCGCTCCAGTCCCATCAGCTGTCAGCTGGGCAATCTCTGGCTCTGGGGGGTGTGCTGTCCTGTCTCTGCTCGCTGTGTTCCCGCCGTCTGGGGATGTAGGCTTTCTTTAGTCGGAAGACGCGGGCGTTGTGACCCTTTTTGTCGCAGTGCCGGCAGACTGCATCGAAGAAACGGCACTCAGATCTCGGGTGGTCGCCTCCGCAACTGGCACACGCGGTCCCTGACTTACGACCCCACCGATTGCGCTGGTTGCGTTCCGCCTGGAGCCAGTGGATTTCCTCCTCCTTGTCCGAGGTGTCGGAGGCAGAGTGGAATTCGCCATGGTGGGTGGTGGTCTCGCGATGACTTGCTTCCGGTTGGGCCTCGGTCACCCATCCAGAGTCGGTGGTCGCGGTGCGGTCCCCTGCGTCCAATCTCCACATGCGGTTCGCCGACTTCCGGGTAGTCTCAGCTGCAGTGGCTTCAGCGATGGCGTCGGCGAGGGCAATATCGCCTTTGGCCATCAGTCGACTCTGGAGGACTGGATCCCGAAGTCCGAGCATGACTCGGTCCCGTAGGGCCTCATCCATGTCGGAGAATCCGCACATGCCTCCTAGGTTCCGCAACTTGGCAACAAAGTTGCTGATATTTTCGTCCGGTCTCTGGTCCCGCCAGTAGAAGTTGTGCCGCCTAATGAAGGTGGGCATGGCAGGGGTGTAGTGGTTGCAGAGCAAGGGCTCGAGGTCGTCCCAGTCCATCGCCTTGACGTCAGCAGGTTTCGCGAGGGCTTTCGCCATCTTGAACACTACGGGCCCGCAGTGTGTCAGGAAGACGGCTCGTTTTTTCGGCCCGGTGGCGTCCTTCATGTTGCTGCATTCAAGGAACATGAGGAATCTGTCCATGTAGGATTCCCAGTCCTCGCTAGCGGGGTTGAAGGGCGCGGGCGGAGCGATGCTGGCCATCTCATTGGTCTTGCTTCCGTCAGACACGTGTTCGCTGGGGTTCAGTCTCAGGATCCCACCCTCGTCGCCAGTGTCGTGTCCATTCGGCAAGGAGACCAGGAGGCAGTGACTGCGGTTTCAGCTCTTTATTTAGCCCCCGGAACCGATCTGGCTCCGAGGGAAAACTTGCGGCTTTTTATTCTCAAGCCGTGGCGGCCGCGGCCAATGGCACCGCTTTGAATCTCCCGTGATTCGTATCCACCAATCACGGGAGATTCTTAGTGGGCCAATCAGCGCAGCTCGCTAAACCAATCAGATCACCCCGCGCTTTGACCAATCAAAACGTGGGGTTTCAAGAATGCAAATGAAGGTACAGAACAGAGGGGATGTTTTCACACATGAGCCACTTGTGCAAATGGAGCTTTGCATTCTTGCACACTGCTTGTGCTACCAGGTTCCCAATGGGCCACAAACCGGTCCAGTCCAAGGACTGGGGATTGGAGACCTCTGCTCTAGAGCATTGTTAGTCAATCACAGCAACTTGAGGATGTATGAATTTTGACTCCCAGAATTCCATGGACATGTTGAAGAATTCTGAGAGGTGAAATGTACACTCGTTAAAGTTGCTGAGATTGAGAAATACTACTCCAGCCTATCAGCTATTTGTCAGGTAAAAAGGCAAATCTTCTCCATTTCATGCAGAATACCTTAGAATTTGGCACCTATTTCCAAATTCTTCCTTCTTCTGGAGAGGAAAATATTTAAAAAATTTTTAAAAGCAGCAAGAATTTAGGTGGTGAGATGGGGAAAAAGGAGAGAAGCAACATTGCTTTCCTGAGGTTCTGATTTAAACTCTTACAATCTACAAGTGTCTAGAACACCTATGGGAAGCAAACAGGAAATGCATGATCAGTTTGCCTCTAAGGCAGCAGTGTCAAACTCGATTTCACTGAGGGCCACATCAGGGTTGTGTATGACCACAAAGGACTAAAGCAGGTGTAGCAGGGTAGATATGGCCAGCATGACATCACTCATGTTGGGGGGGGGCGCCTGTGATGGCCTGAGTGCTCTGCCAGTGAAAATGGGCTCCCAAGCTGGCAGAGGGTTGCAGGACACCATCCCAGATGAAAATGGAGCTCGCGAGGGCTACACGTGCCCCCCCCTCCCATTTTTATTGGGATCCCAATAAAAATGGGAGGGGGGGCACGTGTAGCCCTCGCGAGCTCCATTTTCATCTGGGATGGTGTCCTGCAACCCTCTGCCAGTGAAAATGGATCTTCCGAGCTCCGATTTTGTTGGCAGGGGCACCGCTGGGTGGTCCTTCACTGTTTCCAGGGTGGCCCCATGGGCCAGATCTAAGCACTTTGTGGGCCGGATCCAGCCCCTAGGCCTTGGGTTTGACACTCCTGCTCTAAGGAATAGGGACCAAATTTGACTAGCAATACTGCATAATATTAGGCAGAACAATTATTGCTATTTAAATTTTATTGCCTTAATTATCTATGGTTTCCATTGAGAGTCAGTCCTAGAGTAAATTCATGCAGTTTGTAATGTCTTGCCTCTTAACTAGGTTCAAACCAGCATTATCTTGTTTACCAGTTATATTTTTCTGTATGTTTTTCTAATGAGGGTTCTTTTATGCAGCTGTTGGTATTAATATTTGAATTTCCACACTATATTTTGCAGACTTCTTGAAAAGACTATGATGGTAGGAAAAGTGGAAAGAAAGAGAAGAAAGATAGACCAGCAGCAAGATGGATGGATTAAAGAAGTGATAGGTGAACCATGGAAAAATCTGAGGAGTCAAGCTGGGGACAAAGTAATTTAGTAGAAGATCTATCTAAAATGGGTTCCTAAGAGTTAACAGGGGCCTGATTGCACTATAATCAATCTATCCAGTGGTGGAATTTAATTTTTTTTTTACTACCAGTTCTGTGGGCATGGCAGGGGAAGGATACTATAAAATCTCCAGTCAGAGGTGGTATTTGCCGGTTTTCTGAACTACTCAAAATTTCCACTACCAGTTCTCCAGAACTGGGCAGAACCTGGTGAATACCATCTCTGAATCTATCAGTCAATCAGCCTTCTATGGTTTGCTTTCACTTTTTAATTTAACTTAGACTAAATAAAATTGTGTATAGAAATATATACAATGCATACATTTTATATAAATGTATATTCAATGTATCATTCTTGGATACATTACATTATTCTCATATAAATCTTAAATTATCATCTCTTGCATAATGACTAAATTAATCATTAAATTTCAATAGACAACATAAAACACATATAATATTGCTTTGGTTTATTTTATTTAGCAATAGCACTTAGACTTACATATCACTTCAAAGTGCTTTATAGCCCTCTCTAAGCGGTTTACAGAATCAGCATATTGCCCCCAACAATTTGGGTCCTCATTTTACCCATCTTGGAAGGAGGGAAGGCAGAGTCAATCTTGAGCCTGGTGAGATTTGAACTGTTAAATTGCAGGTAGCTGCTAGGCTGTAGTAGAAGTAGCCTGCAGTACTGCATTCACCACTGTGCCAACATGGCTAGTTAATTAGATTTATATCTCACTAGGTTATTTTCATAAATAACTCAAGACAGTTGACATACTTAATACTCCTTCCTCCTCCTAGTTTCCCCAAAACAACAACCTTGTGGGGTGGTTGAGTTGAGAGAGAGTAACCAGCCCAAGATTGCCCAATGACTTTAATGCTATGATGGTAATAGATCTCCCAATCTCCTAGATTCTAGGCCAGCACTTCATCATTAGACCAAACTGGCTAACGTGAACAATAATTTTGCAACACAATTAATCTAGACATGTTCTCTTTCCCTACATTTTTACAAATCTTTTTTATTGGCATTATTTCCTTTTCTTTGTGGCCAAATGAAAATGTTATATATTTATGCTGTCTTCAGAAAATACAACCGAACAATCATGCAAGCTGTCTAAAAAATATTATGCCAGAGTCTCTAATACCATCTATTAACTATTTTTGAAATCAAGGTTTTGATATATAGAAATAATTATTGCTTTACAATACTTGATTTGTAGTTTGAATGCCTTCCCAGGGGAAAATGTGTCCTGGTTTAAATAAGGGAAATACCAGCCAGCAATATATATTTCTCCTGTAGAAATGGAAGCAGAGTTATCTGTAGAGAAAAGAGGGGGCTAACAAAGTCAAGATATCAATAAAGGAAAATATTTATAGTTCAGAGTTGAAATGAATGATCCTTGGTGTTCCTTAAGCTTGATTGTTTCTTGCAGCCATTTCATTATCCAACCAGGTATCATCACAGTATTCACTGATGATGTTACCTAGTTTAAATAATAAAACATCTGTAAGAAAACCACAGGTGCAGAACTAGCACAGAAAACAATGAAGAAACCCTTTTATATAAGTCAAGAAACCCTTTTATATAAGTCAAGACGACTTATATAAAAGAAAGGCAAGGCTTTGATTACATGGTTGTGGTCTTCATCTTGCCTTTTTAGACTCTCAAATGGAAGACAGTCTGAAAGGACTTCGTCTCTGTGTTTAAATGATCCCAAAAGAGAGACATGAAACTTGTAGATCTCAAACCTATCTGTAAATCAACAACATTTTCAATGCAATAGATTTCCTCCCTTCCAAGCCATACAGTTTTGCTTATTCAAATTTTTCAGGAAAATGCTCTTCAAGAGATGCATGCATGTGTCACCAAAAAATGCAAACCATAATATCAAACATTTATGTCATTTTTGCACTATCTTCCTAGTGCATATAGGTGGATTTATTGTGGTGATAGCATCATTCTTAGGGCTACACACCTCTTTTAAGGGGTGTCTCAGAAAGCCTGGGTGAAGAAATTATCCACCATACACATATGAAGAAAATCAGGTTCCAAATAAGCAAGTTGAAAAGATACATTATCTTGCACATGTGTCTCTTTTTGAAGGATTGGCACAGCCCTAATTATTATTTCCTCCAAGGCAACTCTATAAAGTGTATCAGATATTAAGGAAGAGATCTTGGATAGCTCAGATCCTACAATTTTGAGCCCTGAATTTTATAAGTGACCTTGGGAAACTCCCTCACACAGGGCCTTTCCAAAGCTTAAAATCATTGTGGGAGAAGGACATTTTAATAGCTAGTAGTCAAACATAAAAAGGTTTCTTTTTAAAATTAACAATTTTGTTTTAAGGAATAATTTTTCATAAACTATATTTTTCATCACTTGGTCAGAGGGGTAACTTAACTGGTGTACAATTTAAATTGGGATGAGGTAGGCAGGGATGGGATGAGATGGAATCCTGTATCTACACAATAATCCCATCTTCTTCTCTCTTTTGTCCCCTGCCTTATAGCAATATATTTAAATCCTGTTATGTATTGTATATAGTGTATAGTTGTCAGTTGAAGTTCTCATTCTGGTCCTCTGTTGGAATGGAAAAATACTCTCTCCTGGTTGGTTGGTCGGTCAGTTTAATATAAAAGGAGCTGTGTCAGCCAGGGAGTTCTGTTGTCTCTCTGGCAGTATTGAATATAGAGCTGTTAGGAATCACTCTGGCCTCACCTCCATTCTTAGCCCAGAACTTAACAAGTCCCATTTCTGTCAAACCACTCTATATGTTAGAAGAAGCAATTGCAATCTTATGCTTTTAAATAAAATAAAAAAATCTCATTTTACAAGGTGTCACCAGAGATTCCTTCTGAATCTTAAAAAGTGAATGCAGTTTTAAACTTCATTGGCAAAAGCAAAGTGAAAATAGATGTAACATTTGTACACTATAATGTATTTAATGTAATGTATATAATTACATAATAGATCTAAAATGATCTTGCAGTTAGAATGGATGATTCAGCATTAGTCACAGCTCTCTGGGGTATTGTTTTCAGTTGTTCATGACATGTTTTCGGAAGGGTGTAAACCAGCCTTCCTTGTTTGATGTCCTTCAGATGTGTTGGGACATGTAAACTGGGATTTAGGGGTGCTTTAATCCTGACTCCTTTTACAAGTGCCAGATTGAAAAGACTGATACAGAGAAACTGGAATATGTCCAGAAGAGATTAGCTAGATTAATTAAGAAGTTTGGAAACCATGATTTATGAGGGAAGCTTGAGGGACTAAAAGAAAAAAGCATTAACGCTAGACCTGATATCCCCCATCGTGGGTTGTATTCAAGGTGGAAACTTCCTCTTACAACCTTAAAAAGCAGAATTAGAATAAACAAGGAAGAATGCATGGAAGATGATTTCAGAAAAATATTAGGAGAAAACTCTTTAAGGATGATAGATGGATAAAACCTCTTTTGTTGGATGCAAGTTGGGGAGTGAGATGTTTTGGCATTTTGTAGCTGCTATTATAATCATCACCACATTATTTACTGCCAAAAGACTCAAATAGCAAACTACAAATATAATCAGAAGCTGACATTAGATAAAACAGTTTAGCAAACACAATGAATAGATAAATATTACATGAAACATATTGTTCTGTCCCTAATTAGCATTCTTGAGATCCCCGCGCTTTGATTGGCCAAAGCGCGGGGCACTCTGATTGGTCAGGCGAGCCGCGCCGATTGGCTCGCTAAGAATCTCCCGCGATTGGTCCATTCGAATCGCGGGAGATTCAAAGTGGTGCCATTGGCCGCGGCTGCCGCGGCTAAAGGAATAAAAGCCGCGAGCTTTTTCCTTTGCCCCAGTTTGGTTCCAACTTTAAATAAAAGAGCATGATTTGAAGTCACCAACTCCTGGCATCATTTCGCGGACACAACACTGGCGACGAGGGTGGGATCCAGACCCTGAACCGAACCATGTGTCCGACGGAAGCCAGACGAACCACCACGATGGCGAAAATCGCACCCCCTGCACCCTTCAACCCCGCCACCGAGGACTGGGAATCGTACTCCGACCGATTCCGCATGTTCCTCGAGTGCAGCGACCTGAAGGACGCCACCGGCCCCATGAAGCGCGCCGTCTTCCTGACCCACTGCGGGACCGAGGTATTCAAGATGGCCAAGGCGCTTGCCAAACCCGCCGATGCGACCGCGATGGACTGGGACGTCCTCGAGCCAATACTTCGGCGGCACTACGCTCCAGAGGTACCCATCCTGATCCGACGCAACGAATTCTACCGTCGGGACCAACGGTCGGGTGAGAGTTTCAGCGACTTCGTCGCCGAGCTACGGTGCCTAGGAGGGCTCTGTGAATTCGACAACCTGAATGACGCCCTGCGAGACAGAATCGTGCTTGGTTTGTGGGACCCTGTCCTCCAGAGCCGGCTGATGGCCAAGGGCAACATCAGCCTAGCAGACACCCTCACCGCAGCCGCAGCCGCCGAAGCAACCCGAACGTCCGCCGACCACATGCGCAGACCGAACACTGGGGACCGCAGCGGAAACAACAACCCTGCGAGGTCGACCGAGGTCCAACCCGAGACGACCACCCACCGGGGCGACTTCCACTCGGCATCGGGCACTTCCTATGACGAGGAGGACATCCATCGCCTCCAGACAGGCCGCGACCCACGGAACCGGCGGGGTCGTAAGTTGAGGACCAACTGTACCGGTTGCGGCGGCGACCACCCCAGGTCCGAATGCCACTTTTTCGAATCGATCTGCCGGCATTGCGACAAGAAGGGACACATCGCCCTTGTCTGCTGCCTAAAAAAGAACCGCAGCCTGGCACGATGGGACCAGAGCGAACCGGAGGAGAGAGAGCACACCACCCCGGACCAGAGATCACCCCTCGGACAACAGATGGGACCGGAACGGACCATCCCTGCAAGGCGGCGATAACCGGCGAAGAGAGGAGACCCATCAGACGGTCACCATCGGCCACGCCATAACCAATGACGCTCGGAAGGTCCACGTGGAGGTAGGCATCGAGGGCCAGCCATGCAAAATGGAGGTGGACTCCGGGTCCTACCTCTCCATGATAGCATGGCATGAAATAAAGCGCTTGGTGCCTACCCTCCAAAGGAGGAACCTAGACAGCCAGAGACTCATGGTAAAGGATTACCAGGGAAACCGCATCCCTGTAGTCGGAACCAAACACTTCAACATCACATATAAAGGGCACACCGAAAGGCTTCCCCTGACAATCGTCGACCGCGACTGCCCAAGCCTACTGGGACTGCAATGGTTCACCCCACTTGGCATCGCAGTCACGGGAGTCGACCACGTCACCTATGACAGCTGGGAGCAGCAACTGGCCTGGGAATTCCAAGAGGTCTTCGACGGAAACCTAGGCAAGTACTGAGGGCCCCTTATATCATTCAACCTAGACACAAACGTCCCCCCAAAACGCCTGAAACCAAGGCGGGTGCCATTCGCACTTAAACCCAAGATAGACGAGCAAATTGACAAGCTCGTCAAACAAGGGGTCCTACAGTCAATAGACCACGCCCGGTGGGAGACCCCCATAGTCACCCCGATCAAGCCCGATGGGTCGGTGAGGATCTGTGGGGACTATAAGGCCACCCTAAATGGTGCACTACAGCAAAGCGCCTTCCCCGTCCCAGTAGTGCAACACCTACTGCACTCACTGGGAGAGGGCAAGGTTTTCGCCAAGCTCGACCTCGCCCAGGCATACCAACAGTTGCCAGTCAATGAGCAAACGGCAGAAGCGCAAACCATAGTCACCCACCGGGGGGCATTCAAATGCAACCGACTCCAATTCGGAGTCAGCATGGCACCGGGAATATTCCAAAGCCTAATGGAAAGACTACTGCAAGGCATCAAGGGGGTGGTACCTTACTTCGACGATGTCCTAGTGTTGGCAACCAACCAAGCCGAACTAGAGGGTCGCCTAAGGGAGGTCCTAACCAAATTTAAAGAGACCGGGCTCAAAGTCAAGAGGGAGAAATGCCAACTATACACGGAACGAGTAGAATTCCTAGGATACCTCCTAGACCGTCACGGCATTCACCCCACAAACCAAAAAATCAAGGCCATCAAAGAAGCCCCCACACCCAAGTCGAAGACGGAACTACAGGCATTCCTGGGGCTACTTAACTTTTACAATGTTTTCCTGCCCCAAAAGGCGACGGTGGCGGAGCCTTTGCATAGGCTCCTGGACAAGGCGGCGACCTGGACTTGGGGGAAACGTGAGCAAGCCGCCTTCCAAAGAACAAAGGACCTCCTCACTTCGGATGCCGTCCTTATACAGTACAACGAGACCCTACCTCTGGCCGTCACATGCGACGCATCACCCTTCGGCGTCGGCGCTGTCCTCAGCCATACCCTTCCTGACGGAAAAGAAGCGCCCATCGCGCTCTTTTCAAGGACCCTCACCAAACCAGAGCGGAACTATAGCCAGCTGGACAAAGAGGCTCTGGCTATTGTTGCCGCCGTAAAAAGATTCCACGAGTATCTCTACGGCCGGACTTTCACCATCATAACCGACCACAAGCCGCTGCTGGGAATCCTTGCAGGGAACCGGGCCACCCCGAACATTCTGTCTCCCCGAATGACAAGGTGGTCCGAGTTCCTGGCAGCCTACAACTACGGACTCATACACAGACCGGGTAAGACGATCTCCCATGCAGACGCCTTAAGCCGCTCGCCACTACCGGAACCTGACACCGACCCAGCACCCATGACGACCACCCTCAGCATAGAGACTCTACCCAACCTGCCCATAACCGTGTCAGACATTGCCCGAGAGACTAATAAAGACAAACGTCTGGCGCGGGTGTTGCATTGGGTAGAGAAAGGGTGGCCGGAAAGGGACAACGACGAGTCCGTCAAAACATTCCGAAACTGCCAAACGGAACTCTCGTTATTAAAAGGGTGCATACTATGGGGGGATAGGGTGGTCATTCCAGAAAAGCTACAAGGGAAGGTTCTGGAACTGCTACATAAGGGGCACCCTGGCATCGTTAGGACTAAAGCCCTGGCCAGAAGTTACGCTTGGTGGCCAGGGATGGACAAACAAATTGAGACCTGGGTAGCAAGGTGCCAACGATGCCAGGAAACTAGGCCAAGCCCACCCACAGCACCCGTCCTAGAGTGGGAAACCCCAAGGGGACCTTGGTCTAGGATTTACATAGTCTTCGCCGGGCCCACAAAAGGACACACCTTCCTTATAACAGTTGACGCTTACTCCAACTGGCTGGAGGTAAGCAACATGAAGACGACAACCACGGAGGCCGTGATCAAGGAACTCTGCAAACTCTTTGCAACACACGGCCTCCCAGACGTCGTCGTTTCCGACAACGGGCCCCAATTCACCTCGCTGGAATTCGAAAAATTCCTAGCGGAAAGGGGCATCCGCCACACGCTGACAGCACCGGTGCACCCGGCGGTGAACGGTAGGGCGGAACGGATGATGCAATTCACTAAGAAGACCATCCGGAAAATAGACCACGGGGAGATCCAGGAGAAAATAAACAAACTACTCTTCAACCAACACATAACCCCAAATACCACAATGAATAAGAGCCCATCCGAACTATTAATGGGCAGAAAACTAAGGTCCCCACTCGACAGGTTACACCCCATGTATAACCCGGAGAAGCCCCCAGACTCAAACAGCAAACACCGAACCTTCGCACCCGGCGACCCCGTATACGCAAGAAACCTGACGGGAGACCCACTATGGATACCGGCCGTCATCACACAAATAACAGGCCCACACTCGTACCGGCTACAAACAGCAGACGGACGAGCGTGGAAACGCCACATCGACCAATTAAGGTCGAGGACTGCCAACCAAGAGACCACTGACGCACAAACAGGCGAAACCAACCCCCACAACACAAACCAAGGGGGGAGGGAATACCCAGGGGACCAAAACCAAAGAAGAATAAACCAGCCATACTTACCGGAAAGCAGCCATCACGACCCCTCGCTAGGAAGAGACAGCCAGGCCAGCTCGACCGACCTGGAAAGACCGAGCGGGAGCGGCGAAACCCGCAGCTCAACCAACCCAGGAGGCCCAGGAGGGAGCTACGGAGAGCGGCCCGGCCCGACCGACCAGCCGGTTCCCACGACGACATCAGGAGCAGCAGAGATCCCGACCGAACCGGCCGGGATCCAACCTACGACTGAGCTGCGCAGGTCCAGTAGGCTCAGAAAGAGCCCCGCCTACCTACGTGACTACGCGATGTAAGGACTGAACCAAGAGGGGAGGGGTGTTCTGTCCCTAATTAGCATTCTTGAGATCCCCGCGCTTTGATTGGCCAAAGCGCGGGGCACTCTGATTGGTCAGGCGAGCCGCGCCGATTGGCTCGCTAAGAATCTCCCGCGATTGGTCCATTCAAATCGCGGGAGATTCAAAGCGGTGCCATTGGCCGCGGCCGCCGTGGCTAAAGGAATAAAAGCCGCAAGCTTTTTCCTTTGCCCCAGTTCGGTTCCAACTTTAAATAAAAGAGCATGATTTAAAGTCACCGACTCCTGGCATCATTTCGCGGACACAACACATATAAAACTCAAACTTCCTAAAGACCTTGTCTTTATAACCATAGTTAAAAATGTAATTTTGAAATTTTTATCTGAGAATGAAATGTTAACATATTCTGAAATATTTTTTATTGGCCTTGATTTTAAAATAGGCTAGATAATATCCTACAGAAAAAAAAGCTTTTGTAAAATTTACAATCAATAAAGTATGAACCACCCTTTCAAGGCCAATGCAATTACAAAGACAGCATCTTTGAAATGTACCTTTTAGCATATTTGCTGGTAGACATTGAATTTGGCTTTTCAGAAATTGCAATACACTTTTTAACTTTCTAAATATTTCCAAAGTCCTTATTTATTTCTGATCTAAAAGAACATATCTGTACCAAAATTTGATTCTTGTGAAAGTAATACCCATAACCTCATGCATGAATGAGACTCAACTTAGAAATATATGTATGGTAGCAGAAGATTTCATTTTGTTTAATATATACATGACATATGGAAGTTCCCAGCAAATGGTTCCTTACCCTATTGCATTTGCTTGGAAAGAGTTAATTTCTGCATAGAAAAGACATTAGTTTGACATTCATATATAATAAACACCAGAGATATTGATTTTTTGTTTTAGTTTGTTGCATAATTATCCAGATGTTCAGACTGGATTTGGCATATTTATCCATCTAAGGGCCCAGGATAGGCAGGTATTGATGTTTTGTGGTGTTAGAGGTATTGTTGCAATATGTAAACTGTTCCAAGTAAAGCTGACTTTTGCAATGGGTTGATGGTGAATTTGTCAATTCCAATGGTGTTCAAGTAGTACTCCAGTTGTTTTAGAATTGCCTACGTTATCTATGATTATTGCTACTATCTTTGCTTTCTTTTGCTACAATTATTCTATTACTATTTGCAGATCATTGTCCTTTGTTATATTCTTCAGTTCCTCTTCTTCTATTTGGCTGACTCCAGGTACCACATTCACGATCCAGAGTTTGGTTTTTTTTGTCTTTCTTGTCTTTGTCTTTTGACATTTGTTAAGTCTGGGGTGTTATGCAGCAGAGTGGCTGTCTATTTGAATTCTAAAGTCCCAGAGCATTTTAGCTTCTTCATTTTTAAAATTACTTTCTCTATTTTATGACTCTACTAGTTCTTGCTTACAGGCAAGGAGTATTTCTTGTAGATCTTCCAGTGCACCATTGTTATTTTGTTAAGCTGTTGTTTGCAGTCAGTCTGTGAAATCTTGCACCAGCTAACCAGGTGGTCCAATGTTTTTTCAGAGTTTTTTTTTTTTTTGCAGAGACTCACTTGCTATCTGTTACTGTTTTCTTGGTTCTGGTTTTGTATGCATTTGTTCTTAAAGCTTATGCAGCCAGAATTAACCCCATAGTTTATTGCTTCAACTTTCTGCTGCTAGCCATTGCCAGGTCTTGTTATTATTTGCACTACCTGTTATTTTTATTTAATATAGCTGTCTTGTAAAACTACCATTTCTCATTTTTGTTCTTCTTGTAAGTCCTTCTTGTAAGTCCTTCTTGTACCAAAATTCAGTAACCATTCCTGGTATGCCAGCTTCAGTGCATCTTCTTCACTTCTTTAACTACTGTACATGCAACATTCTATGCTCATCCATTTTCCTTGCTAAATAGAGTCTGTCAATGTTGCTCCAAGGATGAAGGATATGGTTTATTGTTATTATTTTTCTAATTTTTCTATCCAGAGTTTTTAGTTCTGGTTGAGTCCAATCCACTATTCAAGCTGAAATTACCCAGTGCTAACTGCTTTAATAGTGTTTTCCTCCATTGAGTTTTGACTTTAAGCTCTTCTTCACTCTCTAGATGTATTCACTTCTAATCTTTTTCTTGACTTCAATGTGCTTGATATTATTAGCTTGAATGATGCCCAGATACTTGCAGTGATCATCTTAATCCAGGCTGTTATATGGCATCTTGATTCCTTCAATATTCATTATTTTTCTTGTTTGATGGCAAGCATGACATATTTGTCCTGTCCAACTTCATTGCAATATCTTGGCTGTCTATAGGGTCAGTGTTGAGCAGCAATTCTATTTCAGATGGTGTTTTCCCATTCAGATTCATATATAGGGGAGATGGGTTAGTCTGGCAGATATTTTTAATATTTGATAGCCAGACCTGAATTATTCATTATTGTTGACAAGAAATCAGTGCAATGACAAACAGTAGTGAAAGCGAAGCTCCTTGAAAGATTCCTTCCTTAATATTAACTTCTCCCATTCTATCACCATTGACTAGCAACCGTGTTTTCCATTATACCAAGGGTTTTCAAACTTGCAGCTTTAAAACTTGTGGACTTCAACTCCCAGAATTCCTCCTCCAGTCGTGTTAGCTCAAAGATTCTGGGAATTGAAGTCCACAAGTCTTTTAAACTTGCCAAGTTTGAGGACCATTGATCTTTGCACAAAGCTTCTGATGTTTCTACTAATTCCTGTTATTTCTATGCACTTAATTATCCAATCATGGGGCAAGGAGTTGAATGCCTTCTTGTAATCAATCCATGGTACATGCAAGATAGTCTTCCTTCTCTTGCAGTTTTCCAGAATCATCTTGTCAATTAGGAGTTGATCTTTTGTTTCTTTGCTGTTTGGTGGTTTCCTTTCCGCTCCGATGAAAAGAGTCTTTTCAGGCAAAAACAGTCAACTAAACATTATTGGATTGTATCAGCTACCACAGCAGTTAGCAATTTGAAAGTTATTGGTAATTAGGCAATTGGTCCATAGATTCCTATTGCTGTCTCTTTTGCTGGATTTTCAATTGTCAGATAGTTTTTGCCAAGTATAAGCCACTCTTCACTTTCACTTCATATTGTTAAACTGCTTGGCAATAAGTGGGTGTGACTAATTACATATTTCAACCAAAATCCATGCAGTTCACTTTTACCTGATGTTGACCAATTTTTGATCTTCCTTGTCTCTACCATTTCTGCTGTTACTACTAGTTCTTTGGTTTCAACTTCTTTTTTATTCTTATCTACCTCCTTTAACCAAGCTGCATTCTTGTTACATTTCTTTGGATTATCCCAATCCTATATCTTCACCCAAAATTGCACTATTTTTTTCTTGTTAAGTTCTGGCTGATTCATTGCAGTCTGGATCAGTAGAAATGTTTCTGATTGGATTAAAATTAAAACTATAATTTGCAATTTGAACTTCGTATTTGTTGATCTTTGGGGTATTAACTGCTATTTGCTGCTTTATTATTTCACAAGCTTCCTTGATCTTCCTTGTTTCAAGTGACATTCTATTATTTCTGATCTTGGATGTTGTTCTTTCCAGAATTGGTGCATTCAATTTAAATATCCTCTTCTTGTTAGATTTGATCTGCAATAACAAATCACTTCTTTGTTTTCAATCACTGTGTATTTGTGAAGAGTAAACACCTTCTCTTCCAGTAGTTATGCAGTTGCTGGCCCTGGTTGCTCAGCCAGCAGTCCTGAAGCCATTTTTCAGCAGATGTCCAGGAACTCCAACATCGAACACAGCCTTTGTTGATCAAAGCTACAACCATGTGACCATGCTGTTATATGTTTCTGTAATTTACGTCTCATCATATTTTGTCTGACTCATCTGATGAGATCCACAACTACATCAAGGCAGTGCCTCACTGGGGGGTTATTATTTTTATTATTATGCAGCTTGTTTTTGTACTTTCAAAAACGTATTCTTCAAAAATACAATGTAAATTTTTTTATTGCTCAGATAGAACATTAATAGCTCATCCACATTAAACCATCCAAGATATTAAAATGAAGGATACAGACAAGTTCATTCAGAACATAATGGATCATGTGAAATGTGCTACATAGATGTATCACTTCAATACTGGAACTAAAGGAATATCACAACTCATTTTAATATTAGGCAGTTCATTTATTTATTCTCAGTATCTGCTTCATTTTTCTCCAGAGTAAACACTGAGTAAACCTATTTCCCATTTTTCATTTTTTCATGTGCTTGAGCATTAATATTTTTAACTTGGAACTATGGATACATGGAGTGCAACATCAAAACTCTATTTGGCTCATTTAAACCTTTAACAAACTGACCATTTTTTATCTTGATAATACAATTATCTTCAGTTTGAACCTTCCTCTTGAAATACATGCAATCATTCTTGCTTTCTGCAATGTGCAGGAATTTCATTCAAATTAGCAACAAGCCTTATTTTTATTTATTCAACCCATATAGTACATTGCAGTGTGTATGTCTATAATCACAACAGATGAATTCACACAACACATCAAACCAAAATGAAACAAGCTACATGAGTGTGAATCCAATTATAGAGGGTTGTTCATCAAAAATTCAATGAATAGATGAATAAAACTGTCTTGTGGTATCCCAGATACTTAGATTGTTTTTCTTTAAGTCAAATCTGGAACTGGAACAATATACTGTAGAAATATACATGGGGTAATAGAAATACAAAATGTTTCAAGATAATTTTTTGAGAATCAGAAATGAACTTGCAGATCCACATAATTCATTCCTGGTTTGCTTCAGAGATGAGCTTTTTGTGATTGCTGTTATTGAGAGTGAAAATCTCTTGGGGTTGAGCTTCTATTACAAACACCCCAAGATGGATTGACAGATCCAAACCTAAATTTTCTCCATTCCTGATCTACCTTAGTATAACAGTCCTTATTACATCTGCCCAGATTTCCAGAAAATTTCAGGACTTTACCTCTTTTGGTTCCAATTCTGGGATTGCTTGGATAGTTTTTAAAATGATGGAGGGTTGCTTGATTGCAATACTGAAATGCTTGCATATTTATTTGATCACTCCAGGCAGTATTTTGTGATAGAAGTCAATGATGGAATTGCTGCAGAATGTTTTGGTGAACAAGAGAAATCAGCAGGTGATTTTCCCAGCTGCACAAGAGTGCTAGAGGAAGTGTGACTCACTGACTAGGTGACTCATACAATACAAACCGAACAATTGGAGGAACTCTGTCCAGGAAGTAACCGAAATAGCTGCGTAGGCCCTGGCTTCAGTTGTTTAAATAAATAAGAGATTATTAAAAGGCCAGGGTCCAGAAAGGAAGGGGACAAGGCGCGCACACACACAAGTATGGGAGTTCTTTGTGTGTGCCCAGATCACTTGATCTGGTCAGGATCCATTCACAAGCGTATTTCTTCTATATCTGAAGGTGTATCCATTACATGCACATAGCCCAGTACACTGAAACATCTCATGCACTCTCAAATTGCAGCAACACAGTGATGGTTTCAAAGGGGAAGAGGGAATAAAGAAACACTCAGTGCTGTAGGACTTGTATGTCATACTTTACCATGGTTTGTGTTTAAACAAGGGTTTAAACACCTATAGGGTTCACTATAGGGTTGCCACACTGGAACTTGTTTAGTTCTGGCTTAACATTGTGAGGTGGGGGCTTGAAAAACCACCAAAGATTCAATATTAATCCAAGGAAAACAGCTTTATTGTAGCATTTCTGCAGAAACGGGTTCCTGCCCTGGCAGGTGGGAGGAACCCCGAGCAAAGTTTGCATTCTATTTTATACCCTAACCTACTGCCCCAACCGAGGATGGCTTGGTTTACAATCTACCTATTGAATTTCAGTATACAATTCATTACCTAATATGGGACATCAGGAAGTTAAATGCCTCCTTAACTTGTACACATTCTCCCAGGTTTTCCCAGAACACAACGTGTGATTGTTCAACGTTTCAAATTCTCCCTTTGCAGTAGAAATGTATCAACTGATAGTTTTGAGATTTGAGTCACAGCTATACAATACACAATGGATTTATTCATTTTCTCCCCTCACAATTCCCTCCTCTTCTGCTTACATTCTTGACTCAAACTCATGCAACAGATCCCCAGCCTCTTTCAGAGCCATCTCCTTCTGAAACATCATCAGAGGTTCTTCCTCCTGCTTCCCAGATCTTGAACCTAAAGTTTTCCCTAATCTTCCACACATTGCTATTACACCAGGGAAACACTGAACACAACAACACAACATCACACAGCATATAATAAATAATATAATTTCCATGATTGTAGATCTCAACCAAGCAGTGCTGGGAAGCCAAGACCATAATGCCCCCCCACAAATCTGGAAGTGAGAAATCACCTCTTTGTAATAATGGATTAGAACGAATGCGTTCCTCCATTGTTTGCACTATTTTTGTAATATTGGGTTGGAAATCATGGATATATACACAGCAATGGGAATGAATCAAAGCACACACACACCTTTTTGCAGCTAATACAATGTCTAATGCATATCTATTTTGCAAAGCCACTTTTCTAACTTCAGAAAGTTCCGTGTTGAGCATTTTGATTGTCTTGATAGTATCATTAAACATGGCTACTGTAAAGTTATTCAGAATATGTAAATCTCTATAATTCATGGCTACTCCCAACAGTGCCAGCATTCCCCGTGCTATCTGTGTTTTCAACCTTCCACCCAGCGTTAGTTCTGAACTGATTTCTCTTTTGTTCCGAATCCATCCCTGAGGTAAGGTATTCAATTTATATATTACTGGTATCATGTATCCCACTCCAACGTGGTGGCATTTCTCTATATGCATGTTTCCCACACAACACCCACCTAAAATTTTTCATGGCGTTTGATTCGAAGTCCGAGTCCAATTGATTATATCTTCAAAATACATACACATCTGGTATTGGTCGTGATTAAAATAACTCAATTGATGATGAGTGTTAGAATAACTGTGGTTACTACAAGATAAAGGCATATCAAAAGTTTTGTTGCATTTTTCCCAATCACCCAAATCCACTCCTTTGGATACACTTCTCTTGAAACACACGTATGCTTTTTTCTCTCAAATGGACAAATACCTTCCTGGATAGGTTTCTTTTCATAGGAGCCTGTTCAAATTTATTTCCCTTTGGTCTCAAATCCTGTTGACTTAGTGCGATTGGATGTAATGTTAAACCCTCCCCTGTCTTCCCTGGCATGTGCATGCACATCCAGCAGTTAGTTATGTTCAATGCTTGTGATACCTTCTTCAAATCCTTCATGTATGTATTGTCTTTCCATAAATCTGTCCCCAAGTCTCCAGCTGGTCCAATATATGGAATCTGTCCTCCTGATGCAATCTATCATCAAGGTGGTTAGCTCAGTCCAGGGTCCAATCTTCTTCATCTTTTTAAGGTGAGCTTCAGCGGCTGACTGTCCACTGGAACTGCCCTCCACATAGAATTTGGATCTGGTGCCTTCTTGACTCTGCTGTAATGCATCCAGCCTCCTTCTCGAGTGTGAACTGCAGATTCAGTTGTCAACAGCACCTGGTACGGGCCTTCCCAGCTAGGTTGCAGCTTCTCACTTCTCCAAGTCTTTATCAGGACCCAATCTCCAGTTTCGTAGGGGTGTTGGCTTCCTGAAAGTGGTGGTCATTGTGCCAACAATCCCTGTTTATGAAGAGAAAACAAAGACCTGGACAGTGTCTGCAAATATTTTCTCAGAAACAAATCTTTAAATTCAGGTATAGGATTTCCCAGTCTGGCCAGGTAGGGTCGCCCCATTAACATTTCAAAAGGGGAGATCCCTGTGTCTTTCCTTGGGCATGTTCTAATTCTAAAGAGTGCCAAGGATAAGTTCTTTGTCCATGGTAACCCATTTTCTAATTGTAATTTGGTCAAATGTCTCTTCAATTCCCCGTTCGCCCTTTCCACTTTCGCACTGCCAAGGTGTGTGCAAATCCCATTTCACCCCAACAGCTCCCATCATAGATTGCAACACTTTTTGTGTAAAATGTGTCCCCCTGTCAGAATCAATAGCTTCCATCATCCCATATCATGGAATGATTTGTTCTAATAGGATCTTGGTTACTGTGGATGCTATGGCTCTTCTAGTCAGATAGGCCTCTACCCATCCTGTCAATTGATCTTTAATCACCAATAAGTATTTCCAACAGATACTCTGGGCTAGTGTCCACATCTTTGGGCTCTAAAAATGTGGTTTTACAGCCATCACCAATGCTTCCATTCCCCAGTGTCTTTCCTCATGTACCTTCTCCAGAATTCCTCTCATTACATTCACGGGAACCACCCTCACCCCCTCTGAAGTTCTCCACCCATCCTCAGTTAATGTACAACCTTCTTTTTCCAAATCATCTTTCTCTAATCCTCAGGTTTCCAATCCTCATCCTCTTCCATTTCTAGCAAGGGAATTAATGCCATTACCAGCTTTATTTCCCCTGCAGCTTTTTTGCCCATTTGTCTGCCCACCTGTTTCCAACTACCTCTGGGATATTCCCTTTCTGATGAGCATTCACATGTACTATTGACACTTGATTTGGCAGTTGCAGGGCCTCCAGAACCTGTTCCACAAGCTGTCACTTGTTTCCCATCAGCCCTGATAAACCCCTCTCTTGCCAGATCTTACCAAAGGTATGGACAACACCCCAGGCGTATTTGGAATCAGTCCAAATTGTCACATCAATTCCTTCAGCCAAATCCAAAGCCCTCTTCAAAGCAACTGCAAATCCTGACTTCCTCTTTCCTTCCTTAACCCTGCTTGATCCATCCACAAACCATCTCTCCCCTCCTTTCAAAGGAGTTTCTTCCAGATCCTCCCTCACTTTTGTCATCAGATCTACTTGCAACAAACAATCATGATCCTCAGCTTCCCACTCCTGTCTTCTTCCTTCTAAAAATTCTGCTTGATTCAAATTCCTGTCTGTCCCAATCACTACATCAGAGCTGGTTCTCAAAATGGTCTCATATTTGAGAATCCGCCCCTCTGTCATCCAAGTTGTTGCCAACTGACTTAACACAGAAGTAACCTGGTGGGTTCATTCACTTCCAGTCTGATTTGTTCAAACACCCTCACATCCTGTGATTTTCCACTCACCCCCACTACTTTTATCATTTTCCTTGATCTATGTGCGCCCTTTTATTGGGACACACACAGAAGTCCGGCTTGCGCCAGTGTCTATCAGAAACAGCCACTCCTGATGGTCAGGACCCACTGAAATGTTTACCAATGGCTCCCCGCAGGTCCTCTTAAAGGAGCCAGAACAACTCTGGCTCAGGTGGGAGGAACCCCGAGCAAAATTTTGCATTTTACCCATCCGAGGATGGCTTAATTGGTTTACAATCTACCTATTGAATTTCAGTATACAATTCATCACCTAATATGGAACATCAGGAAGTTAAATGCCTCCTTAACATGTACACATTCTCCCAGGTTTTCCCAGAACACAACGTGTGATTGTTCAACATTTCAAATACTCCCTTTGCAGTAGAAATGTATCAACTGATAGTTTTGAGATTTGAGTCACAGCTATATAATACACAATGGATTTATTCATTTTCTTCCCTCACAACATCATGATGTTTTGGTTTAGCTGTTGGATTTTACTTGGTACATAAATCATGGTTTAGCAAACCATGTGAATTCAACTTGAGGGAAGGACAGGATAGAAATGAAACAACTTAATGTACCTTTGTTATTTAGTCAAAGACCACATATTTTGAGATAATAATGTAGCTTTTTAAATTACTGAATCTTCCTTCCTTCCTTCCTTCTTCCCTTCCTCCCTGTTATTTAGGCAACCTAGCAAAAGCCTTTTGAACTTCCACTTAATGTGCATTAATAAAAATTATGCAAGTGGTTGACTGTTGAAATAGGGCAGAAGTAAACAGTATGTAATCATGTTGGACCAGCACCAAGGAGACCAAATTCAATTCAGCATCAGAGATTAAAGTTCATGTTTCAGGCAATTTAGGCCTATTGGGACTGTCATTCCCTCTCAGAGGGAAAACTGGGGAGAAAGAAGTTGGGGGGGGGGGAGAATATTATAAACCCCTAGAGCAAACGAAAGAAAGAAAGAAAGAACTAAACACATGAGAAGGTTTTCTTGCTTGTCTTCTGCTACAAGTGGCATGACTAGATTCCTGTGTAGCATACTGTATCTGTAATTGGAGTTTCTTTTCAAAAATGAACAAGAGCAAGTAATTATACTCTGATTAGTTAATTAATTATGTCCCAGCAAGTTAGTGTTGATTCTTAGCAATTACACAGAGAAGCTTTGCCCGGGATTATTTGTTCCTAACCCAGTCCTTCCACCCATCATTACTGTAATTGAGTCTCTCCAACTGGCTATTGGTTGTCCTCTTCTTATCTTTCTCTCCATCTTCTACAGAGGGCTGCAACTTCTCATAATGTGGCTGGAGGAAGACAATTGCAGCCTAGCCATTTGTGAGAACTTTGGATTTATTATTTATTTATTAATGATCCATTTGTTTGCTTTCTTGGCTGCCCACGGTATTCCGGGGAGTCTTCTCCAATACCAAAGTTCAAAAATATTAATACTCTTCCTGTTCTGCCTCTTCAAAGTTCTATTGCAGTGGTATTGTAACTTCTTAGACTTAACTCAGAAACCCAACTTCTGAATAACAAACATTCTATGCTTTCTGTATTCTGCTAAGATAATAATTTTCTAAGATAATGTGTCTTATCAGTGTGTTTTTATCTCATGCTTCAAAGTAGCCAAGAATATTTACACAAAAAGCACAAGATTTGACTTGGATTGTGTTTACCCTAACATATGCATTGAAATAAACCCGGCTGCCAGTAAAAACAAAATAAGAGCAAATTTTCTTCCATTGTTCATAATCCAGTTCTTCCTTCTAGCTTGACTTTAAAGTGGCTAACTGCTGGCTCCCCCCTCCCACGTTTTGATTACATAAAACATAAATATATATTAGCACTTTGATCTCACTGACAGCGGTTGAATTTGGTCCAGACCTCTGTATAGTTAAATGTTATCATATGCTATCCAGTATTTCCTATGAATGATATTAAAACAGAACATGAATTTGATATATGGCTTGCTGTAAAATACAGGGCAGAACCCACACCTTGTTTGAAAAACGTCAAAGTTGTCCTGCCTTGCTTAAATCTAACTTCTTGACGGTGATCCATAACTCAGTTAAACTGCCAGGCCTCATTTTAAAATGACATCCACTGTGGGGGGCCCTGTTTGCAACTGGAACTAATTTACTTCTTCAAATTTAAATAGAATGCAATTTGGGTTCTAGCAAACCCAGTTATTGCTGCTGACAGCAACACATTAGTCTTTCACCAGGAATGAGAGAAGATGAATAAAATACACCCACCCCTTTCAACAGAATCTATTAGTCTTTCTGAGTCTTATTCCCCTGGAAGGTTAGCATACAAAAAATGAGGAAGGTTTAAAAAATAAATAAAAGAAAAGTATTGCTTTGTGTAAAAACAAATTCCATTCTATCTTCTATCAGACTAAGAAAATAACTGTGCTCTGTAAGTTTGGAGCTCTGGCCTTTCCAGCACAGCAATAGCAATAACACTTATCAATAACATTTAGCACTTAGATTTATATACCACTTCACAGTGCTTTCCAACCTTCCCTAAGCTGTATACAGAGTCAGCATATTGCCCCCACCAAACTGGGTCCTCATTTTACCCACCTTGGAAGGATGGAAGGCTGAGCCACCCAGCTGCCCAGAAAACCCCGGTGTCTTGATGGCCTTCAGAGCAACATCAAGCTTAGAAGGCATTGATTCCCATGGCTTCCATGAATTGATCCTAGCCTGTTTGAAGCCAGCCAGACTAGTAGCCAGCACCATGGTAACAAATTCCAAAGTTTAATTACATATTATATAAAGAATATTGATTTTTGTCTGTCTCGTTTTTCTAAGATTCAGGTTCATTGGATAATTTCTGGTTCCAATATTTGGGGAAAGAGAAAATACCTTCTCTTTGTCCTCTTTAGCCACACCACAGCACTGTCATTTATAAGCAGTAGCAGTATACTGACTTGCTTTCAGAATTTGAGAGGTTTCCTTCCATTAATTGTCCATCTCTGAACTTGAGATGTGCATTCACATTAGATACATAGGTAGACTATATGCAATATTTGCCCACCTGCATTGGGTAACCATGGCTGATCTCTAGCTTGTGCATTAGGCACAGAAAGGCTCTTCTAGCAGACCACTCCACTCTTCTATGACTGGGTTTACACATCGGTGCCAAATCATAATGCCACCTGCATGAATGTGGTTCAATCTGATGTGTGAAGCAGCCATTCTTTTGATAGACAGGGCTTACCATCAGGTGGGATTCAAATTTTTTAACAACCAGTTCTGTGGGCATGGTTTAGTTGGTGGGCGTGGCCAACTCAATATCACTCACATCAAGGCACGCATCTCCTCGCCTGGCCTCTCATGACTATGGGGATGCTGCAACAGTCATAAGTGTGAAAAATGGTCATAAATCACTTTTTTCAGTGCCATTGTAACTTTGAATGGTCACTCCACACAAGCAAAGTATCAGCAAAGGAGGGTGAAAAAAACTCCAGAGACATTCCTGAGACAGGAAGTCTAGTCCTGCCAAGAATGTAATAAGGGTTAACGGAGAGGCAGTTTCTGTAAGCAATACCAGAATGTTTCCTTCCTGCCTTCCTTACAGGATTAGGCCAGTAATTTCTTCTAACAACCGGTTCTCTGAACTGCTTAGAATGTTAACAACAGTTCTAGTGAATAGGTGCGAACTGGTAGAATCCCACCCCTGCTTACCAAGTTATACAACTGGGAATAATTTGGCAAATTACATAATGTCTGAAAGAGAATATGGAACATCAATAATAATAATAATAAGAAGAACATCAGGAAGCAACCAATCATCTACAGTGAATTGGGTGCTGGGAAGTGGTGTTTGTTCTAATTATAGTCATCTTTGCTCCAATGTGAACTTTGTGAAAATGGATGGACTTTCTAAGGCAGAGAAATGGATGAAAATTTGACTTCGTACTCATTTTCTACTTGGATAAAAACTGTTTGGTAGATGGGAACAGAGTGTTTTTTACAGTATAATTATCTTTCTCCAATGGGCATCTTTCAATAAACAATAGACTATAGTTCACATCATCACCAACTATGCTATACTTAATCATGTTCTGTTTCATAACACCAAATTTATTTATTTATTTATTTGATTCGTCAATTGTTTACAAGATAATAAGTATAAGTGTATACATAGTTATGAATACATGAAATGGGTACATATAAGAAAAATAAAAGAAAAAATAGGACAGGGATGGTAGGCATGTTGGTGTGCTTATGCACGCCCCTAGAGACCTCTTAGGAAAGGAGTGAGGTCTAAGGTTAAAGTTTTTGGGGTTTGGGGAAGAAACTACAGAGTCGGGTAGAGTATTCCAGACATTGATCACTCTGTTGCTGAAGTCGTATTTCCTGCAATCAAGCTTGGTGCAGGAGTTTGTATCTATTGTGTGCTCTTGTGTTGTTATGGTTGAAGCTGAAGTATTCATTGACAGGTAGGACATTGCAATGTATGATTTTATACACTATGCTTAAATCAGACCGAAGACGGCGTAATTCAAGGTTTTCTAGTTCTAGAATTTCAAGTCTGGTTACATAAGGTATTCTACAACGAGTAGAGGAGTGGAGAACTCTTCTTGTGAAATATTTCTGGACTTTCTCAATTGTGCTAATATCAGATATGTAATGTGGGTTCCAGACTGATGAGCTGTATTCGAGTATTGGTCCAGCAAATGTTTTGTATGCTCTAGTTAGTAGTGTGATATTACCAGAGAAAAACCTACGTAGGATTAGGTTAACAACTCTTAATGCCTTTTTGGCTATGTAGTTGCAGTGGGCTCTAGCACTTAGATCATTAGAGGTGAGTATTCCAAGGTCCTTTACAGAGCTTGGATCATCAATAAGATCTTGACTGTTCAGCTTGTATTTTATTTTCGGATTTTTTTTGCCAATATGTAAGACAGAGCATTTATTTGTTGAGATTTGAAGTTGCCATTTGTTTGACCATTTTGATACATAGTCAAGATCTTTTTGAAGGGTAGCGGTATTGTCTGTGGTATTGAACAGCTTTACAGCATCAGCGAAAAGAACGCAGTTGCTCTTAATATGATCACAGAGGTTATTTATGTAGAGTATGAAGAGAGTTGATCCTAGAACACTGCCTTGGGGGACACCACTATTGACAGGTACAGAATTGGATAGGACACTCCCAATTTTGACCATTTGTTGTCTGTTTGACAGGAATGCTTCTATCCAGTTATGCAGTTGTCCAGAGATACCATAGGATTTTATTTTTAGTAGTTTGTCGTGTACCACTGAATCAAAAGCTTTACAGAAGTCTTTGTAGATTGCATCTGTTGCTTTGCTCTGATCAAGTTGTGTCGTCCATATGTTTTTGCAGTGTAAGAGTTGCAGATTACAGGATAGTTTTTTTCTGAAACCAAATTGTTTATTGGAGAGTAGGTTGTTTGTCTCTAAGTGGAGGATGATGGATGGATTGGTTAATAATTGATTCCATGACTTTACAGGTGATGCAGCATAAGGAGATTGGTCTGTAATTTTGAACTAGGCTGGGGTCTCCCTTTTTGAAGATGGGGATGACCGTGGCTTGTGACCATAGGTTGGGCAAGGAGCTGGTCCTGAAAGATTTTTCAAAGATTATGCTTAGAGGTTTGGCTATGGCAGTGGGTAGCTTTTTTAAGAAGTAGGCACATATTCCATCCGGTCTAATAGATAGAGATGGTTTTAGATTGCGAAGTGCTTTTTCAACATTATCTTCTGTAAAATCGATATGTATTAGATCATTGTAGTTATCTGTGGTTCAGCTAGGAAATACTGGGCATGATCCATTGCTGTTTACAAATACTGAGCCAAAGAATGTGTTAAAGATGTTGGCTTTAATGGTGTCGTCGTTGCAGTCTTTACCATTAGGTCCTATCAGGGATGGGATGAACCTTGAGTCTTTTAGTTTGTTGTTTACAAAATTGTAAAAAGCACGGGTGGAATTGGTGCTTAGAAGGTTTTCCTCTGGTTTAATATGATAATTGGTGCGTTCAGTCTTTATCTGGTGGCATAAATTTTTGTATCGGCTTTTGAAATTGGCAACATGACCAGATTTGTTTTTCCGCTGGAGTGATCTCTTTTTGGATTGAAGTTTCCTTATTGTTATGGGTAATCAAATTGAGCTTTTTTTCCAATCCAGGCCTGATTAACAACCATCCTTTCTTTGGAATGGCTCTCTTTCAGAAAGATTTTATTTTCTGGATAAAATTTCTCCTCCCTTGGAGGTTTTACTAAGGGTTGCCTGGAGTCCTGTTTCCATGCAGTAATTGTTTTAAGGGAGAGCAAACTGTTTTGACTACTTCTAATTAGTGCTGTCACTTCATTTCTTTTTAAAAAGTTCATTAACAGTTCATCTTTCAATTTTCTAACCATTTCATTAATCCCATTAAGGAGTGGGATGGCAACAATGCTAATTTTGAGTAAATGTTTTGCCTTTTTAAAACAATGCCATCACATAATTAACATTTTGCAAAATTATTTAGGCACATGAGCAATTACATACCTTTTTTAAACTGATGAAGTTATTTATTTATTGTACATAACAATTGTTAAATTTACATTGATGTTTTTGTAATCTACAGAACGATTTAACAATACGGATACATAAATAATTCCCATTGAGTTCACTGTGGGTAAATTAACTAACTGCGTTCTGCTTTGTTTGGAAAATTGTGTGCTGTCAACAAACATTTAATTTCAATTGTTTCCTTTTCTTCTTTCTTCTTAATTTTTAACTCACAAGCAAGCCAGTTCAAAATTGGAAGCATTGTAACAAAATAGCCATTAACTACTGTCAATTCTGGAGTATGCATATTCTTAATAGTGATTCCTTTGTAGTGATCAAAAGTTTTGGTGTATTTTCATATTACACAACAGTATTTCATAGCTTGTTTCCCCATTTTAATTATTTTATTGATCACCCCTTCTAAAGGAACCTAACATCCTTTAGAAATGTCTGCAATTTTTCTTGTTTCCATCATACTGCTTGCCATAAGGCATAGTCTCCAGGAAAATAAATATGCTCATAGTGAAATCCTCTACATGAGTATTGAAAAAAGCAGGCAGAGCTTTGAGCAGGGGTCACCAACCTTTTGGACCTCAGGGACCACCAAACTCATAATTTTCAATCCTATGGACCACTAATATGAATTTTGACTTGCTGACATTGGTGGGAAAGTTGGTTCCATATTCCAGAGCTGCAGTAGATACAGGACTGGCCCTTTGGTCATCCCGGAACAGCTGCTCCTCCACCCAGGTGCACCAGCTTGCCATGGATTGGAGGAGCTGCAAAGGGCCAGTCTTGTGACAACTGCAGCTCTGGAATGTGGGACCAACTTTCCCACCAACATCAGCAAGCCACCCTGGGGCAGATTTTCCTCCCCCGCCATTGGTCTTACCTTCCAGTTCTAGCTCATATGGCTCTACTCAAGATAACATTTGTGCTTGGCCGAAGGGTGGGGGCCAGTGAGTGGGAGGGCCATGTGGGTGGTGCAGCCTGGATTAATTGCTTGGGGGAGTCATTATCCATGGACCACCAAAAATTTTTCGTGGATCACCAGTGGTCCCTGGCCCACTGATTGATGACCACTGGCTTTGAGGATACTTTATAGCTGCTGTTTTGATCACATCTCGAAGGTATCTCTGCATGCTGATCTTTTAGTATAGATTTCATACGATCCTGACTATGTGTATAATTCATTGGCTAGCAAAATATACGTCAAGAGTAAATCCCTGTAGAATGCATTGGAACACGAGAGGATATAAACAAGGTAGTGACAACTACAAGCAGCCTTCGTTGAATGACATTCATTCAGTAACCAAAGTTAGGAAAGGACTGAATAAGGGGGATTTATGATTGTTCCTTGTAGTATGGGTCATTGCAACATTTCTGCACTTGATTGTGATCAGCTTCCAGGTTGACATTAGGCACTTTGCAACCAGCTTGCAGTTAGGATGGTCACAGCATCCCATAGCCACATTATCACCACTTTCAACCTTTACTGCTATCTTCCAATAAGCAAAGTTAATGGGAAGATAACAAGAGGACACCAATAGTGATCATGTGACTGGAGGAAATGCAGTGATTAGGTGAGATTTTTTGTGTGTGTGATGGTACCTGGTACTGCCAGAATATCACATTATACTTTAATACAGTCCTTCCAGATCTATAATCATTCTAGTTTGTAGATCACATGACATTTATATTGCCTTAGTAAGGCCACACTTGGATTATTGTATCTAGTTTTGGTTGCCACAATGTAAAGAAGATGTTGAGACTCTAGAAAGAGTGCAAAGATGATTAGGGGACTGGAGGTTAAAACATATAAAGAAGAGTTGCTGGAATTTGGTATGTCTACTTTAAAGAAAAGAAGGACTAAGGGGTGACAAGATAGTGTTCCAATATCTCAGGGGCTGCCACAAAGTAGAGGGAGTCTAGCTATTCTACAAAGCACCTGAGGGCAGGACAAGAAGCAATGGGTGGAAACTAATCAAGGAGAGAAGCAACATCGAACTAAGGAGAAATTGCCTAATAGGTAGAACAATTAATCAGTGAAACAACTTGCCTCAGAAGTTGTGAATGCTCCAACACTGGAAGTTCTTAAGAAAAGGTTAGACATCCATTTGTCTGAAAAGGTATAGGGTTTTCTGCCTGAGCTGGACTAGAAGACCTCTAGGGTCACTTCCAACTCGGTTATTCTATTTTCATATATTGGTGAAATGTTATCAATACTATATTAATTACTAGCAGGTATTCTAGAAAATAAAGATTTGTTGGAACTATATTACAACTGGAAAAGCATCTTTCTGATCAGTAGTGGGATTCAAAAAATTTTATTACCATTTCTGTGGGCATGGCTTGGTGGGTGTAGCTTGGTGGGCATGATAGGGGAAGGATACTGTAAAATCTCCATTACTACCCCGCCCCCACTAACCTGCTTTCCAGTTCTGTTTTCTCCTGTGCAGGGCAACAAAAGAAGACCCAGCAAATCAGCTGGGGCTCGGGAGGCAGAGAATAGATGGGGGCGGGGCCAGTCAGAGGTGGTATTTGCTGGTTCTCCAAACTATTCAAAATTTCTGCTACTGGTTCTCCAGAACAGGTCAGAACCTCCTGAATACCACCTCTGTTTCTGATGCTGGAAAAGTAATTTGATATACATGTAGTTCTCAGTTTACAATCATCCATTTAGTGACTTCATATTTACAATGGCGTTGAAAAAAACAACTTATAACTTGTACTGTTGCAGCATCCCCATATTTACATAATCAAAATTTGGGTGCTTGGTGAGTGTGGGTGTGTGATGTGATCATTATCTGCAATCTTCTCAGCTGGCTTTTGACCAGCATGTCAATGGGGAAAATCAGATTATGAGCCACCGTGGTGCTTAATCAATTACCTTGCTTTGCAATGGAATTTCTGGTCCCAATGGTTGCCAAAAGTGGAGGACTACACGTAGGCCTCAATGATTTTTCATTTTTCATTGTAATTATTGTCACAATTTTCCCAAAAGTTAAACAATGTGTTGTCTTTTCCTCCCCATTTCTCCTCCTTTCCAACTGTCCATATCCTCTTTTGTCTGTTGAGATATACTTTGAACAAAACAGATTAGTTCAGCCCCAAAATTCCTTTTTAGAAGAGCTAATAATAAAGGTTTTTAAAGGTTAAAGTTCAGTTAACCACTGGAAAGATGTAGTTTCCATTCTCCTATCTTAAAGTTAAGTTACCTTTTCCTTGGCTCTCCTGGCCAAGCTGACTTATATTATCATGCAATAAATTGGGTGGAAAGATAAAGAATTATTGAGAGAAGTTGGAAAAACTTGGAATATAACAGTTGCTAGTGCCAGTGTCTAATGTATATTCTTCAGAAAAATCAGAGAGAGGAAAAGTTAGCAATTCCAGTAAAAAAATCCAGTGTAGAAACAGTCAAGAGTATTTGGGTTACTTTATTTAAGTTTCTATAATTTGTGCGCCTTGAAGCTGAATTGGCTAGCTGTATGGAAAATTACAGTAAATTCTTTTCCATTTAAAAGAACAATTCAAAAAGGGTTTTCAGTCTTGTTCTTGTTAAAATCTTTTTTTAAAAATATAATCTCAGTCTAACTTTGCTTTTTTCTGTGTTTCAAATAAACATGCTAATAACTTAGAACAGAACTAAACTGCAGAAGAGTTCTGATTCTGAAATTGGACCTTCAAATCTAAATCTTAATTTGAAACCCATTTTTCTTATTAGAGGGAGTAGATATTTTTTAGCAAGAATGACTACTTCATTTGCATAATTGTGCCAGCTATCAAAAAACTAGAATTCAGACTCACTGTTGTTCTAATTGTCAAAATTTGGGAAAAAAATAGAACATCAGAGACACTTTGACTGAAATACAAGTAGTTCTTAACTTATGACCAATTGCTTAGCGTCCATTTGAAGTTGCAGCAGACCTCTCCCCAAAGGTATTTATGATACAATTTAAAAGTTAGGTCAGCCCCCCCCCACACAGACACAGTCACTGATTACATTTTGGGTACTTGGAAACCAGATCATTATTTATGACCATTTGTAGCATCCTGCAGTCATGTGACCATGATTTTTGGAAACTTAGCCTTTTTCCAGTGTTTACTTCTGGTTTCCAGCAAAAAGCACCCATATATAATGGATTGGCTATAATGATTCATTTAACAACCAATGTAAAAATGTCATAAAGTTGGATCTAGTTATTATATAGTGACCCATTTAACAACCGCAAGAATTTACAACTGTAATCCAGGCTCAGTTGTGGTCCTATGTCAAATCATACATGTATTTGAAAATAGATCTGGTAAGCAACAAAACCTCAATGAATTTGCAAAATAAAGGAGGCTTGTAATTAAACTTTTCACACAAAAGATATACATTTTAACAGGTTAATACAATTGTGATCTATACTGCACCAAATGCAGCAAGTTTCAGTAAAAAAGGAAGAAAGTGGTTTAAATATCTTGTTTCTTCATGCATAGAAAGTGTAAAAAGAAACATCGAATTGCAGAAGAAAGGAAAAAACAATTGATATTATTTAGTATTCCTTTCAGAGATGGGTATTCAAAAGGTTCTGACCAGTTCTGGAGAACCGGTAGTGTAAATTTTGAGTAGTTCAGAGAACCAGCAAATACCAGCTCTGACTGGATATTTTACAGTATCCTTCCCCTGCCATGCCCACCAAGCCACACGCACAGAACTGGTAATAAAAAAAATTGAATCCCACCATTGGTTCCTTTGTACATAATGGTTAAAAAAGTCCTTCCTTCCTTCCTCCCTCCCTCCCTCCCCCCCTCCTTTCCTTCCTTCCCTTCCCCCTCTCTCTCCCTCTCTTCCTCTTTGTCTTTTTTGGGCCACCAAATCTCACTCTTTTGATTCTGAAGAACAAACAATTAAAATATAAAAACATTAAAACTTAGCTGATTTTAAAAATTGTAAGAAATAATAAATCATATAGAATTCCAGGGAGATAATTTCACCTTACCATCAATGGAAAAATAGCTATCAACCAACTAACAAACTTATCTAACACCCCACTCAAATGTCTGAAAAAATCAACCAAATCTTTAATGTATTATGGACATCAGCTTCTGGAATTCCACAGCCAGTATATCTATTCTGGGAATTAAAGTACACTCACCTTCAATTTGCTAAGATTTGGAAAATATTGCGCTAGGCAATATCTAAAGAAGAACTTCGATGACAAAGACACCATATGCAATTTTTTGGCACACACATACAGAAGCACACAGCACTGTGCACATTCCTAAAAGAGATACATACTGTGTTAGAAATGGTCACACATCCTTTTTCTAGCAGTAGTTTGACCCTTACTTACTACCTGTGGTAATCACCTCAGGTAATCAGGAAAATTTTGGAAGGGTGTCTTAGAAATTCTTTTGCTGGAAGCATTTCTTCTCCCTTTCCTTCTTTTCAACAAGGAGAAAAAACAAGAAAAAAAGAAGGAACATGCCCTTTCTTGTATATATAAAAGCAAAGGTGCTTTTTCAAGAGGCAACTGGACTTTCTGGTTTTTCTTTGAAGACATTTCTCTTCTCAACCAAGAAGCTTCTTCAGCTCTGGCCTTCCATTCCCCACCACCCAGTCAGAGCTCAAGAAGCTTCTTGGATGGGAAGCAAAACAAAGAAAAAACAGAAAGTCAGGTTCTCTTTTGAAAAAGCACCTTTGGGACAACCGTGACCAAGATGACTGAGAATCTCCATAGACATTCAATATCCCAGGCTGCATATAACCCCCATCTGGGCTTTGCTGGTCCATAGGTTTGCACTATTTGCATTCCATAGATAGTAGAAAAGGCAGTTTTGTTATGTAGAATTCTTTTTTTTAAAATAAATTTATTTATTTATATTATACTTTTTCACATTTACATATCTCATTCTCATCTTTAACAATACTGTGGCATCGTTATTACCTATATAGATCTCCATATATTTACATTTTTCTTATCTCTACTATTCTTAATCCTACTATTCAACCATTCATAGCAATTATCCCAGATCGCATAGTAGTCTGACTCTTCTTTGATTTTTAGCTCTAGAATGAGTTTATCCATCTCAGCACATTCTAATGTCTTCTGGATTACTAATATCTTGCTGGAGGATGAGACTCCATAAGGCAAGCACTACAAAGGATAACTTCCTATATAGGGAATATAGAATCTGCTGTCTCCAGAAGGATTCTTGATTCTTGACTGAGGCATAGTTGGAGATTATGTAGGCAAGAATACTACAACCACACCCTTTATCATAAGGAGGCTCTATAGCATTTATTTCTTCTCTCTTGCCTGCCTAAGGTCCATAGGCTGTAGGAACTCCACCTCTCCAGTGGCACAATGTTAGGAAGAGCTGGCCAAGTCACGTCAAGGCAATCCCTTGGAAGATATGTTGACCAAGTATGACATTGGGACAGTATGAAGGAAGATTTTTTTGGGAAAACTGAAGTCTTTAGTTTTATAAATCTGCTTTATTTAAAATGTATGAACATCCAGTGGAAAAACAGAGAAAGGGGTCATTATGTCAAGATGTCTTTGGAAACATTTCTTGCTGGCCCTAGAATCCATAATGTTACAAGTCTACAGCAATTGCCATCTCTGCCCAGAAAGATACGGGGCTGCTGTAAACTTTCCATTAAGTTTCAGACAATTGGAAGACACATCTCTGTTTTGTTTGTGCTCTGCACCTTCAATGGATAATGCTAGCTTTACTAGCGTTTTCACATGGCAGGCTGAGTTCTTTCTGGTGGCTATCAGTTTTAAGGACACACAACTGCTTATCTATTCTCTTTCATCTTCCCACTGGGAATTCAAAGAAACAGCTCATCATTTCCTGCAAGTTCTTCCCTCCAGGGTGTCATCCTTATGAGGAAACTGATTTGGGACTAGGAGGCAATACACATCCTAAAATAGCAGACTCAGTCGGCAACAAAAATTAAAATTCAGTTTACTGCAGTGCACTTAAATTATTTTGCTTTAGATTGCTGAGTCAAGCAAGTATAATTCTAAATATACTGGAAGTTGATTTTTTATCAGAGGGAGGATAAGAGGAAATTTTAAGTATTTCCAGCATGAGTTCACAGAATCAACCTAGCTATCCCCTATTAATGTTAAGGAGCCTATTTCACATTTAAGGAAAAGGGTTAGTTAATATATGCACAAAGTTATCTGCACAAAGTTCAGTAGTACTTTCAAATCTTGATGAATTCAATCTTAAGACATGCTTAGGTCTTTCACTGCAGAAAATACGAATACAACTATATACACATTCAATTGTAATCATCAGTAGAATAAGGATCTTTCTATGTTTACTCTCTTGCCATAGTTTTCTCTCTTGCAATAATTTAATACTCAGACTTTGGTATTCTTTCAATCTCATGACTCTAATCAGCTTTCACTGCTAAGTTGAACATAGTTGTTTCTTCCAATCTCATGACTTAAAAGCCCTGTTTTGGGCTAGAAATTAAAAAATATGCTTCACAGCCCTGGCCAGAAGGAAAATGTATGTATGTATGTATGTATATGTGTGTGTGTGTGTGTGTGTTTGTTTATTTATTTATATTTTGTGTTTCTAAATTGCCTATCTCCCTGAAGAGAAATTCTATGCTAACGCGAAACTAATCTCAGGGCCAATAGTTTGATCAGAGGAGAATAGAGGGAATTCATGTAAATTTATTTGTTTAGGGGATCATAAAATTTTAGATTGAGAATTCCTGAACAAAGCCATAAACTATGTCTTATAGTCTAGAATGGCTTTTTCTAATTGTTCTAAGCTGAAATCAAACAACTAGGTCAAAGGAACTGAAACACATGTTAAAACTCTAGTTACCAACCCTTGATCTGACAGAAAAGTGGACAGGCATACAATTGGTTATTCCAATTATCCAAACTTAGTGTGCCAGAAGAACAAGGCCAAACTCATAGTCCTGACTATTTTAATATGGGACAAGTTATTGGTAGATTCCCTATATTGGCTTCCCTTCCACCATGTGTTGCCTGCTGATGAGATAATATCCACCAATCTCTCTAAAATAGGTTGAGCCAAAGCAACTTGGCTGGTTCTTGGAATGATATTTTTATAGCCAAGAAATATAAAACATGAGTTTGAAGTGCTACTTCTTAAACTATGCTAAATGGTAGCTTATTTGAACAAGCTCCAAACAAGCCAAGGTAGTCTACAAACAACATTGCATAGATTGCTTGAAATTTCCTGGCCAATTTTTGGCTTGTGTCCCCAATCTTCCTTTCCATTTTAGCTTGATTTGCCTCACATTTTAAATTAGAATAAATTAGAAAACCATAAACAAATCTTTTTGCTGAGCTTGCAGGAAGCCATAATTTCATACATATTTATAACCTAAAATTAGTTTATTAAAAGATTCTGCTAATTTTTTTTAAACAAATTTTATTAATTTTACAAAAACTGCACAAACTGTCAAGGCATAACAGCTTACAAATTCTTTTCTAAAAAAATAAAGAAAGAAAGAAGAAAACCAATAGAACATACAAAATGATTCCAAATTATAATATCAATATTTACGTTATCTATTTAGCTTCATATCTTATCCCAACTTCTCCTTTTCATTCTAATTATCCAAGTTATTTCTTGCTAATTAAAATTTTATTGCCTTTTATCAACATACAAAACACAGAACATAGAAAACAAAACAAAACCTAAAACATCTTTTCTGAAGGCTGCTTGATCACAGACGAAATTCAAACATCATATTCACTTTATATATCCTTCCATATCTTATCACCATTTTGAATATCATTCTTTGTCTGTTCTATTTCCAGCTATCCATTCATCTTTTTTCTTTTACTATACTTTTACTATACACTAATTGGAGTGACACCTTTAACTCATTGCCCTAACTTAAAAGTACTTCATATAACACTTAATTTATCTTGGGATTCTGTTTAGTACATTCTAAAATTACACAATAAATTTTATAAGAAAGGTCAATAACTAAAGAAAAAACCTATATAGCCACTATTCATATCATTTAAAAAGAAAAACAAACTAATCATATATATTAATACACATTTATATCTTAAACATTCTACTCTAGATACACATATAAAAACACAGTCTTATGTAACTTCCAGAATCCCCCCCCTTTTTTTCCCAATTAAATTCACCCATTGTCTCTAAATAAGCTTTTTTTCTTTAAATCTTGCTTCCCACCATTGAGGCTTCTCCTCCCCCCCTTTCTCTCTTGCTTATTCTTCTCCTTGCTCTTTTTACCCCTTTCTCTCTCCTCCTCCCTTTTCTTACTCCCTTTCTGTTAAGTGCTGAGTGTGGGCGCAAGAATGGAGACAAACCGGTGAAACGGTGAACTTCAGAACTCTTTATTTACATGGTGTGACAGCTCAACTCAATGGCTGCTACATCCTTCCTTATATAGGCAACTATTTAGATATTCAACCAATGAAAACCAGGGAGCGCTAACTCCGTTAACCAATGAGAGAGGCTCGTTAATGGCCAATCAGATTCACCTGAACGGACCAATCTGATATCGCCATTTAACGGCCAATCAGAAGTGCAGGGCCAGAACCCTGAACTTGACTTCAAGCTCTTGATAACTTTATTAACGCATTTATTCATTCACAACACCCCTTCCCCCCGGGATCCGTTTATGGGATGCGGTTACGTAGTCCTTGAGGTAGGCCAGTTGTTTTGTTAGTCTATTTGACTTCTGTTGTGCACCCAGTATTTGGCTGCATTCTTCTTGAGGTAGGGCGTTGTTTGGTGACAGGGGTTCCTCTGACTCTGAGTTCGAATTTCCATTGTCACCAACATCTTCGGTATCACCATTCCCATCCCTAATTCCTCTTCCCGTGTTTCCGTTCCGCTATAGTTCCTACCATTAAAGTTTTCTGCTAATTCAAGTTCATCTTCCTCCGTATCTCCTACCCCCTCAGTTTGGGCATCAGGGGACTCAGAGATCCCTGACTGCAGCCTTGATTGTAGTTGATCAATATGGCGCTTCCATAGTCTCTCATCGCGGCATTGCACGAGGTACGATCTAGGGCCGATTACTCGGACCACAGTCGCTTCGACCCACAATGGATCGCCCAACAAGTTTTTAGCGAATACCAAGTCACCTACCTGGAAGCTACGGCATCGCCTGCTGGATCCATGTGGCTTCTCCGGTTCATAGGATGGGTGTAGCCGGTCGAGGTGAGAGCAGAGCTTCCGCCCCATTAGTAACTCAGCAGGAGTTTTATTGGTAACGCTGTGCGGAGTGATATGCTGCAAAAAGAGGATCCGGTTTATCTTTTCTTCGATGTTGTCATAGTCCATTTTTTGTAGTATTTTCTTGACGAATTGTACCATGCACTCGGCCTTCTGTTGGCCGCAGGATGCGCAGGCAAAGTCAGCGCATGACGAATACCGCGGTCCGCCAGGTACTGTTCAAAGGATAGTGTGGTAAATTGGGGCCCGTTGTCGGATACCAGAATGTCTGGTAACCCGTGTGTTGCAAACAGTCTGTCCAGTTTCTTAATGACCGCTTTGATTGTTGTGTTCTTCATTTGATGGATTTTGAGCCAGTTCGAGTAGGCATCCACTGTTAACAAGAATGTGTGGCCCTTGGTAGGTCCTGCAAAGTCCAGATGGATACGGGACCAGGGTCCCCGCGGTGTTTCCCATTCGGTTGGGGTTGCTTTTGGTGGGGCGTTGCTTACTACCTGGCATTTGTGACAAGCTTTGACTCATGTCTCGATCTGCTTGTCGATGCCTGGCCACCACGCATAGCTTCATGCGAGGGCTTTCATGTGCATGATGCGGGGTGGCCATCGTGCAAGGTTCTCAGTACTGCTCGTTGTAGTCGCTCTGGGACAACGACTCTATCTCCCCAGATAATGCAGCCCTTTTGTGAAAACAATTCTGTTTGTCGACTCTTGAATGGGGCGTAGTCATCAGGTACCTGGTCCAATGGCCATCCGCGTTCCACCCAACTGAGGACTCGTGCTAAGGTGGGGTCGCGTTTTGTTTCTATCGCGATATCTTGGGCTGTTAATGATGGTGTACGAAGTGTCTCAATCTGCAACGTTGTCACTGTAGGTGCGGGGTCATCAATGGTCTCTGGAAGCGGTGCTCGGCTCAATGCGTCAGTGTGGGGAATGGCTTTCCCCGGGCAGTGTTGTAGCTGATAATTATTAGCAGCCAAGAATTCTGACCAGCGAGTCATTCTGGGAGATAATATATAGGGGGTTGGCTTATCTCCTGCTATTATTCCCAGCAAAGGTTTGTGGTCAGTCACTATAGTAAAGGCTCGGCCGTACACGTACTCATGAAATCTCTTGACAGCAGACACAATAGCAAGGGCTTCTTTATCAATCTGACTGTAATTGCGTTCTGCTTTTGAAAGTGTCTTTGAGAAATAGGCAACAGGGGCTTCGCTACCATTTGGCAAAACGTGGCTCAAAATGGCACCTACTCCGAAAGGTGATGCATCACACGTGATAGTTAACAGCAAGGTCTCATTGTACTGCATAGTACAGCGTCAGAAGTCAATAATTTTTTTACATTTTGAAACGCCTGCTCTTCTCTATGTCCCCATACCCAAATTGCTTTTTTGTCCAATAAACGATGTAGGGGCTCAGCTACAGTTGCTTTGTGCAGCAGGAATACATTATAAAAATTGATAAGGCCTAGAAACGCCTGGAGGTCGGCCTTATTCCGGGGTTTGGGAGCATTTCTGATTGCCCTCAGTTTGCTATCGGTAGGGTGAATGCCCTATCAATTAAATACCCTAAAAATTCAACATGATCTGTACACAGTTCACACTTATTTTTCTTTACTTTAAGACCTGCGTCTTTGAATTTCTGGAGGACCATCCTTAGGCGATCCTGTAAAATTTTCAGGTTAGGGGCAGCGATTAACACATCATCAAAGTATGGGACAACGCCTTTTATCCCTTGTAATAGTCTCTCCATCAAGCTCTGAAAGATCCCCGGGGCTACGCTCACTCCGAATTGGAGTCGGGTACATTTAAAGGCACCTCGGTGCGTCACAATCGTCTGTGCCTGTGCCATTTTTTCGTCTACCAGCAGTTGTTGATATGCCTGAGCTAAGTCTAATTTAGCAAAGACTTTTCTACCTCCCAAGGAATGGAGGAGGTGCTGCACCACTGGTACCGGATATGCATTTTGCTGCAGGGCGTGGTTCAGGGTGGCTCAGTAGTCCCTACAAATTCTTATCGATCTATCCGGCTTAATGGGTGTCACAATTGGAGTCTCAAAGGGAGAGTGATCGGTTTGCTCTAACACGCCCTGGGCTATTAATTTATCAAGCTGATCGTCAATCTTTGGTTTAAAGGCAAATGGAACCCTACGAGGCTTAAGGCAGATAAGAGCTACTTTTGGATTAAGGTTAAATGATATCGGGGTCCCCTTGTACTCGCCTAGTTTTTCTGCAAAGACTTCCTTGAATTCTTGGACGAGGTCCTCCTCCCAGTCGCTGCTGCCGATTCGGTGAATGCTTGCCACTTCAATGCCAAGTGGGGCGAACCATTGGAGGCTAACAGGCTAGGCCGGTCCTTGTTGATCACAGTCAGGGGTAGGTACGCTGTACGGTTCTTGAACGAGACCCGGACTCGACTGGATCCTACGACTGGAATCCGATTCTCCTGATAGTCTTTAAGTATGAGTCTTTGGAAACGGAGGTCTTGTCGCCGGATAGTAGGGATGAGTTGCTTGAGGGTCTTCCAGGAAACCATTGAGAGGGACGATCCTGAGTCGACTTCCATCAGGCAGGGCTGGTTTTCGATGGCCACTTTAACTCGGATTTTCTTGGCATCCAAGGAGGAGGCATGACCGATAGTGATAGTTTGGTGAGCCTCTTCTCGCTTTGTGGGGCAGTTTAGGGTTCTGTTTCTGTAGGAGTGGTTTTTCCATTGGTGGTTCACTGGTTCTCACCTTACAGGACGGTTTCCTGTCGGTTGGCGATAGTTAGCCCTCTTCAAGGGCTGGCTGGGTCCTATGAAACTTCTACAGACCCGTCCGATATGGCCTTGTTTCCCGCATTCATGGCAGAGCGCATCACAGAATTTGCATTCGGACCGGGGGTGGCTTGCCCCACAACCAGTGCATGGTGTTGGGACTTCTGGTATTGATCCCATTCGGACCGCAGTTGATGGACCTCTTCTTCGTCGCTGTCTGACAATGAAGAGAGGTTCTCGTGGTGGGCCGCCAAAAGCTGTCCTTCTGACTTGGGTGAAATGTTGCCGGTCGGTTGGTGAACCGGAGCATGGTTGCGGCGCAATCGGGCAGCCGACTTCCTGGTTGCTTCTGCTGCAGTAGCATCAGCGATGGCATCTGCAAGGCTGATGTTGTCTTTCGCCATTAGCTTACCCTGCACGTGTGCTGCATCTAATCCCAGAATTATTCGGTCTCTCAGGGCTTCTTCCAGTTCGGCAAACCTGCAGAGGTCTCCCAGGTTCTGGAGATCTGCGACGAAATCTGCAATGCTCTCTCCTTTCCGCTGGTCTCTCTGGTAAAATTCATGCCGCCTAACGAGTGTTGGCACAGTCGGTGCATAGTGGGCTCTCAGTAGGGGTTTGAGGACGTCCCAGTCCATAGATTTTACTTCTGCTGGTTTTGCTAGTACCTTGGCCATCTTGAATACGGTCAGCCCACAATGCGTTAGGAATACCACCCATTTCTTCCCGGTCATGGCATCCTTCAAATTGTTGGTCTCCAAGAACATTTGGAAATGATCCATATAGGAGTCCCAGTCTTCTTGTGTTGGGTCGAGTGGAGCGGGTGGTATGACGTCGCCGGACATGGTTCTGCCATTGTGCGTTTCCGCCATGTGCTCGGTTATCGTTCTTCATTGTTCAGTCAGCTCTGACGTCTCCAAATCCCACCTTTGTCGCCAGTGTTAAGTACTGAGCGTGGGCACAAGAATGGAGATGAGCCATGAAACGGTGAAACGGTGAACTTCAGAACTCTTTATTTACATGGTGTGACAGCTCAACTCAATGGCTGCTACATCCTTCCTTATATAGGCAACTATTTAGATATTCAACCAATGAAAACCAGGGAGCGCTAGCTCCGTTAACCAATGAGAGAGGCTCGTTAATGGCCAATCAGATTCACCTGAACAGACCAATCTGATATCGCCATTTAACGGCCAATCAGAAGTGCAGGGCCAGAACCCTGCACTTGACTTCAAGCTCTTGATAACTTTATTAACGCATTTATTCATTCACAACACTTTCCGTTGCTTTCTAACCTTACATCCAACTTTCCTCTCATTTTTCTCTTTTTTGATTGTTTTTTCAAACTTTAAAATCCCCTTTTTCTTATCCTCTTTCTCCTCCTCCCCAGAAAAAACCCATTGTTCATCAAAGATGGCTTGTTCTTCCTCTTCTTCTTTGTCCCAGTCATTCTGCTGCGTAGTCAACTTTTCATAAGTGCATAACGCCATTTCTAAAAATTGAAATAGAGTGCCCAAAGTATCTTTTCTATCTTGTTCTTCCTTTTTATATTTTTGATATTCAGTTTTTAGTTCATCCACAAGCGATGCCATCATGAAAAGAGAAACTTTTCCCAAAACAACCACCCAAGTATTTTTAATCAAAAATAATTCAAAAAAAGTTCCAAAAATTAATACTTTTCTTCCTTCTTCTATTTCTTTTTCTGGGGTTACTGTTTAATCAAAGAGGTCCAATTACCATATATCTTTCTTTGGGATTTTAGGCAATCTCCTCCTTTTTCAGCTTCTGCTCCAATTTTTTTTCCTCTCCCTTCCCACTTACAATTTTTTTTTTTTAATGATCAGAAATCCATACCTCCAATAAGGGTTTTCCGATTTCTTAAATTATTAAGTCCAATGTCCAAAGAGTCTTTTGTCCCTTGGCTTCAATTCTCAAAATAATTCATGTTCAGTGCCCAAATAAATTTCAAATCTTCATCTGCTGTTTCTATGCGGTGGGAGAATGAAGAAAAAAAAAAGTTCCCTTTAATAGCTTTCTCCGCCGCTTTCCGATCTTCTTCGGGATACAACGTATCCTCCAGCAATTCAGACAGTTCAGTTCCAGACAGTTTAAAAGATGTTAATTGACCCAGCTCAGCCAGCACTTTCACTTTTCTTGCTTCCTCCAGCACAATCTTACCCGGTTGCAGGCTTCTTTGTGGTGGCCATTACTGACCGCAGCTCCACCACCTCAGGAAAAAGGGGGTTTTCCGGACGAGGAGGGGGTCTGTGACACCCCCAACCCCCTGTCCAGCTCCCCTCTCTCTTCGGCTGCCTCTACAGGGCAGCCATATCCCCCTGACCCATTTGGATCGGGGGCACCTCAGCGGCAAGCGCAGTAGGAATCGCGAACAGTCGCGAATTCCTGCTGCCACCGAAGCCACGCAGAACCAGAAACCTGCTAATTTTTTTAAAAGTGTCTATTTAGCCTGTTTTTTCAAAGTGATCCAGGCCAAATAATAATAGTTCCTCATAATATTTGGAGAATAAACAGACAAAGAGAAAGTTGTTTGAAAAAAGTTTCTATCACAAATCAGCTAGATTACACTTTTGAAATAATATTAAATCTTGTAAAAATCTATAATTGAGAAGCAATTAAAATCCAACAAGAAAGACAATCTCTTAAAAATAATTCAGAGCTTTCTGAAAATCATTATTGACTATTTCCAGCCTCTAAAGACAAATACAATATCCAAGGGGCTAAAAGTATATATTTAAAAATAACATGAAGTATATCCTAAGGTGTTTGTATCATAAGTATAATTGCATGGATGCAATCATTATGTACAAAACATGTCACTCATGACTGAAAAAATATTACACACAGAGAGAGATGGAAATTGCATAACAAAATTGGAGTGTAAAGTAGGCCTAGTTATGGTTAGATTGCATGTATGTTGGTGTCATTACACCGGCAATTCAATAAACAGCATTTTCAGGTCATGTGGGAGGTGGGATGTCTGCATGAACTGAGAAAATGGAAAGTGGGACATAACATAATTTTATAATCATTACTTTGTGGAGAGCACTCAATAATCAAGATGCCATCCAAAAGGAAGAAAATCATGTGATGAGTAAAATCTAACAATGATGTAAAACAAATACATAAAAATAATGTTTTTATATTCTGGTAATTACAGTTAGGACCTCATAGACAATTTCAGTAGAATTTTCTTAGCAATAACTTCATTGATGTTGTTGACCGTTGTCTTTTTCTAGCTCATGATGTTGGTGTCCCCATCCAATTAGTAAGCAAACATGCTTAATTTTTCAAAATCAGCTAAGGTCAGTCAGTTGCTATTTTGAGCTTGGCCAATTGGCATTTTAAGGTCTCACTATTAAATATAATCAGTATATCTTATCCTGTTAACTACAACTGCACTGAAGTAAAATAAGTGAGAGTTAAACAATAAATGATAAAAACAATAGAAGGAAAAAAAATGCTGAAACAACAAAATAAAACCAGCTGCTATAAACCTATGTAAGCATCTATAAAACACAAAAAGTTTCCTAAAATGCCTTAGAGCAGGGGTAGAGCAGGCCCAGTACTCTTCAATATTTTCATTAACGACTTAGACGAGGGAACAGAAGGGGAACTTACCAAATTTGCAGGTGATACTAAGCTGGCAGGAATAGCTAACACCCAAGAAGATAGGCTCAAGATCCAGATGGATATTGACAGACTAGAACACTGGGCCGTATCTAACAAAATGAAATTCAGTGTAGAGAAAAGTAAAGGCAAGAAAAACCAAAAGTACACATACAGACTGGGTGAAACTAGGCTCAATAGCAGTAGCTCTGAGAGGGATCTTGGAGTCTTAGTGGACAACCAGCTAAATGTGAGCCAGCAGTGTGCAGCTGCCGCCAAAAAAGCTAATGCAATCCTAAGTTGTATTAACAGAGGGATACAATCAAGATCAAGGGAAATACTAATTCCACTCTATAAAGCCGTAGTAAGACCACACCTAGAGTACTGCATCCAGTTTTGTTCACCACATTATAAAAAAGATGTTGAGACTCTAGAAAAAGTACAGAGAAGAGCAAGCAGGATGATTAGGGGACTGGAGGCTAAAACTTACAACGAACAGTTGCAGGAACTGGGCTTGGCTAGTCTAGTAAAGAGAAGGACCAGGGGAGACATGATAGCAGTCTTCCAATAGTTGAAGGGCTGCCACAGAGAGGAAGGGGTCAAACTATTTTCTAAACCACCCGAAGGCCAGACAAGGAATAATGGATGGAAACTGAACAAGGAGAGATTCAACCTGGAAATAAGGAGAAACTTTCTGACAGTGAGAACAATCAACCAATGGAACAGCTTGCCCTCGGAAGTTGTGGGCGCATCATCACTTGAGACTTTCAAGAAGAGATTGGACTGCCATTTGTCAGAAATGGTGTAGGGTCTCCCGCTTGGGGGGGGGGTTGGACTAGATGACCTACAAGGTTCCTTCCAACTCTGATTATCTGTTATCTGTATCAAACTGGTGGCCCATGGGCCAAATGTGTCACACACAGACCATGCCCACCCCAACTCCGCGTAGGGGAAAAATGCCATGAAACATCACGTGGCGGCAACGTGACACCGGAGTTTGACACCCACGCCTTAGAGAATGTAAGTCTCTAGTTGATTCTCAAAAACACCAGGCTCTTAAAAAATCCAGAGGATGGGGGGGCTCTTTCCAAGCTTTTCAGGTCTTTACCTATAGCAAAAAGAAAGGAAGAGCAAAGTCAAGAAAACAATTTTAAATCTGTGTCAAACATGTTCATATACATATAAATCCAGGTAAGGCAATCTGAACACTTTTAAAAAGAAAGTAAAGGTCTTCTCTTTTGAACTGACAGCCCAGTCAAATGACTTTCCTTCCCTTTTGTCTATTTTTTTTGCCTGCCTCAAAGGAATTTCCATATTGGGTCCACCACTGAAAAGGCTCTTGCACAAGAAGCATCCTTGTCCATGAAGCCTCAACACTGAAGCAGAGCACATTAGGAAAAAGTGAATGTTTTTTGTCTGTTTTAATTTTTCATCACCAGATGCTTTAATTGACACTGAGTCCACTATCTGTAAGATTATCACACAAACCCAAACTATTTTCAGACATCTTATATTTTTCTCATGGTGATGTAAATTAAGATCTGTTCGTTATTAATATCCCACAGTTCTGGCTTTCTTAAGACATATTTTGCAATACAATTGTGCCTTAGAGCTCATAATGTTTAATTAAAGGTGCCAAGAAAAGCAAGCCGATTATACAACCACAAGTCTCAGCTTTGGAGATTTTTCATTTATTTTGCCAGTACTGTATAAAAAAAAAACAGGGAAAACTGCCTATATTTTTTGTTTGTTTGTTTCAAAGATCTGAGATGAAACTCCACTTTGATCTGTATTTTTGAAGTTCTATGTTTCCATGTTGACTATTCTGGTCAAGCAGAAGATAATTATAATAGGGGATAGACAAAAATTGCAGACATACTTTTCCTTTGGAAAGAATAAAGAGTCACTGAATTTATAGCAGAAAGGCAAAAAAGGCTAGTTTCAAACTGGATAGTTCATATGTGTGTGTGTGTGTGTGTGTGTGAGAGAGAGAGAGAGAGAGAGAGAGAGAGAGAGAGTGGTACCTGTCACAACCTGACAACTCCTGATGGCTTCAGTTAGTATATAATGTAACTTTTAAACATCCATGGCATGACTAAAAGATAATATTCTAAATCTCAGGAAGTAAAAGTAATAGCAACAAATGAGAGTACAAAAGTAGAAGAAAGAATAGTTGGTGTTTTTCTTTAACTAAGAAAACACTCCCAAGTTAAAAAAAAAAATCATGTACCTTTAAGAAAGATTAAGAAACACTGTTTTAGGGAGAGTATCTTTTTAAGATCACATTCCCAAGTGATGAAGGCCCATTTTCAAGGCCCACAAAGAAGGGAACTTTCTGATCTCCATCAGGAAGATAGTCAAAACATTGATACCGCTATAGAAATGCAGGCTGTTGTGGGTTTTTCTTTTCTTTTTTTCCTTTTTTATTTTCAGTTTCCTAGTTTTTAAGGTCTGGTTCCAAGTGGGTGATAGGTGGCTAACAAGCACAACTGGATCAGCACATGGCCTGATCATGCCAATAGATGATGGAAAATTATCTTTTTCCAGATAATATAACCTCCATGCTGAGATATAAGCAAGATCCAATCTGTTAGGCCCAAGATTTCTTGAGATGTCATTGGTTGTCATGAGGATATCTGTTTCCAACCAAAAATGATTGAATCCATACAACGTAGTAAGCCATAAACATCTACATAATGACTTTAGTGTATGGATTCTATATATCATATGGAGTTTATACATTTACACAGTAGTCTAATAATGGTTTACTGACTAAACAATGATTTGCTACATTTCTGATGCTAAACCATAAATCAAGGTTTATACACAGCAATGGTGCATTTGCACAATACATTAAGCTACATCTAAAGAGCCATGATAGCATGGTTATTAGAATGCAGCATTGCAGGCTGATTCAGTTCACTGCCAGGAATTCAATCCTGATTGACTCAAGGTTGACTTGGCTTTCCATCCCTCCTTGATAAAATGAGGATCCAGATTGTTGGGGCAATATGTTGACTCTGTAAACAGCTTAGAGAGGGCCATAAAGTACTGTGAAGAGGTAAATAAGTCTAAGTGTTATTGCTTTCTAATTAAGCCATAATATGGCTTAGAATGAAGTATGAATTCAGTAGAGGTATGGGATCCTAAACATCCAGAAGAGTTTGAGATGGTTGACTTAGTTCATAAATATCATTAGGTCTGCTTAAAGTAGTGAGCAACCTTAATCCTGTTTCTTAGCTCCATTGAGACATAAGGATTTGAGGTTCTACACCATTTAGTGCTCTTGACCCTGGCCTTGAAAAGTGGAAAAACATTCATTGCCATTTCCAAGATTGTTCCACCAAGGAGAAAGAGCACTCAAAGAAGTCATTTCTCTGTGAAAATTCTTGGGTTCCATCAATGCTTTCTGCTGGAACCTCTCCCACCTTTATTGGTCAAGCAGAAAGCAAGTATTCCCATACCCACAGATGAATAGGACTTTGCTTAGTGAATATAATATTGGTTGGCAAATAATTTCACATTTCAATTAGGCAAATTCAGGATGAGCATTTTCAGAAGCTTTCAGCATTTGAAATCCAAGCCAATGCTACAAAACTCTGTCTATATGTCATGTACATGTGAAGAAAAAAGTGTCTTTTATCTTCTTGGAAATTAGCAATCTAGCATAAACTCTTTTCTCATCAATTTAAAGAAACCCTTCCAAATGCTTATAAGATTTTAACAAGCAAGAAACACTAGCACACTAAACAGTTGGCACTAGTTAACATTTATGGTTTTTGGATGGAACAAATGGAAAGGTATGAAGCCAACCAGGAGATGCAGAACTATTTAGGTGTCTTTGAATCAAGTCAGCTTTGGTCAATGAGACTGGATGCAACTCTGTTATTTGGAACATAAAATTTTTATCACTTCTGGCATCAAAATTCACAGATACAGACAATAGAAATTTAAGTCATACAGAACAAGGAGTCAATTTCCTCTCTTGCAAGGCAGGATAGGGAGAAGTCATTTGAACACAGATTATTTCCTGCCTGTTTGTATTTTTGCATATAGAATGAAAAGTTCTTAACCAGAGCTGGACTGGAATTAAAATATAAGTGTTCATGAGTGCCCCCTTCCCCAGTTATAGCAATATTCTGCAAAACTCCAAAAGAAGCACAAATTAACATTGTGGTCAAGGAAATACACCAGATCAAACGTCTGCTCTGCTCATTGCAAGTTCCTGTTCTTTCCAGTTGACACACCGGGTTTATGCAAAGCGTTGAGCAGTGGGAAAGCTGTTTTAAAAAAGCACAATATAAAAAAATAGTTTCCTCCTGCCAGCTGTCCATTCAATGCTGAAAATTTTACTACACAGCAGAGTTAAAATAGTTCTCGGGAAAACAGATCACTTGAATAAAGCAGGATTCATCTGTATCTGCAGATCAAGCTTGGACGATGGGAGCTAAGCCATAGAGCAATTCAGTTGAAGCTACACATGGCAAAACAATGTGTAAGGGGATGGGGGAGGATTTCAGCCGATGTTTTCTGCTTTTTTAACCTCCTGATTCTACTGGGATTGCCGCTCCTAGTCTTCTTGCTAGCTAGGAATTTTAGGAGCAGCAATCCTCCTAACACAGATGCAGGGAGGAAGGGGCTGGTTTAAGTGCATGGAGCCTTGTGCTCAGATTTAATGGTAGACAGAGTACTGTGAAACTCAAAGGATGACTCTTGTGTGGTGGCATTGCGATCTAATTTCTGCTGCCTTATTAATTTAAAGCAGTGTTTTTCAAACTTGGGCACTTTAAGATAGGTGGATTTCAACTCCCAGAATTCCCCAGCCAGCAAGGCAACTGTGACTAGGAACTGAAGTCCACACATCTTAAAGAGTCCAAGTTTGAAAAACACTGATTTAAAACTTGTAAGGGCTTACACTGCCACTTTACACTTGAATATGGCTTATCCAGGCAGGAAACAGGTTTTTTCCCCTGAAAAATCACTGAACCAGTAGTGGAACAGGTAGAATCCCACTGCTGAAATCACCTCATTAAATTGTTCAGGGCAACCCAAAAACAACAAAACAAAAATCAATGAAAGACATAATTCTCTATTGTGAGGTACAATGAGGATAGCCACAGACTAAAAACAGGAATAAATGTTAAGAATAGACAAACATTTGCTAAAGTTCAGAGGTACTCTTTTGCTGAAGATCAAATTTTAGTTCAGGGAAAGGAAACTGTTTTTATACCTAGGTGCTGTTTTTGTATTGTTTTAATTTTTTAGAGTTTATACATCTTAAAAGCATTTAAAACAATACAAAAATAATACAATATACATATTGTTTCATACTAAGGATTTAACATAAGTATTTAAAAAACAGTCTATCAAAATTTGGAAGGCCAGCTCCTATCTCTTCATTTCTGATGAGCAAAAATATGTACTTGCGCACTCCTTTATAGCTCTATGCCAAGATGCTGGCAAAGCTACTGATCACCAGAAGGTGAGGGGAGGGGAGGGAAGACAGCAACGGGCAGGGGCATTCAGAAACTCAATGGCAACAACAACCCCTTTTTGTTAAATGCAGCAACCACAAAGCAAAAGATGAAACCCAAAATACAAAAATATACAAAAACAAACCCTTTTTGCCTATTAAATGCAAAATTGGGGGGTTGTGCCTTTCTCCCCCCCCTCCCCTCCCCATGAAATCAAAGGGGAGATTTTTCTCTTGACAGGAGCTGAAGACCCCTACTAGGTTTTAAATTTCTACACAAATACAGGATCCCCAAATGACTCTAGACTTTGAAATATTTCAGACTTACAAGAAGGCTGGACATAATCTGCATGGAAGGCCCTGAATTACATTAATAAAATTCTAGCAGGCATCAAGAAGAGAGGCTGCAGGTTATTTCAACTTCTCTTATCTGGAAATAGAATTAAAGTTGATTTTGAAAACAAAGGTAAGGTATGATCCAAAAGATAAGTGTACTCTATTTTTTAAAAAAAATGGAAATGTCATTTGTAATTAGTACTTATGGTATAACTAGATAATTACCACTCCTCAGACAGTTTTTAGTTATTAAGAAGCCTCACAATTAGAGCTCAATCACTTTGTTTTGTTTATTTTATTTCTCCATTATGGGTATATGAAAAACAGTTTGCAGAAATAAATGTAAATATTTTAAAAAAAATGGCTGCAGTGTGTCAGTATGTCGGCAAATCTGATTTTCCATGAGGACTCTTTTAAATAATTTTTTCTTAGCTATCCAATTCAGAGTCCCCTAGGACCTTTTTTCCCATGTCCAATAGTGTATTCTCCTTTCCTGGCCTGTTATCAAACACGATCAGTAAAAGGTGAATGGAGAATTTATTAAAGGACCAACGATATCCTAACCAGTTCAGCTTGCAACATGACCCTTCCATTGTAGGCCAGGAAGAACCTGACTCCTCAAGAGTGAATCTGGAGGATTTTTGTAGCTACTGCCATACTTCTGAGCCTTTTCTGGGCATTGGCCTACATCTTTAAGGAGTTCAGCAAGTCTTTCACTCTGTCACTATTTAACACACTCAGTCGTTTGAAGCCTTTGCTGACACGTCCTGGTTCAGATGCTTGTAGAAGAGCAGCCAAACCCCAAGGCTTGGAGTTGTCTAAAGGACGTTTCTCCACCTGCTGTAAAATCCAGGCACTGTCCCTGGCCAGGCTAACAAATCGTTGAAGCTGGGCTGCGTTTACATTCTTACTAATGTTAAGATTCTCTTCAAAGGGATTCTGTATATGGAGGGCAGAGGCCTCTGGCTTGTTCTGTTCTTTCCCCTGTAGATTTTGAAAAGAAGAAACAAAATCCTTAAGTACCCAAACTTCAAAATGCTTTTTGAACAACCTTTCAATCATTACGCGATAGACTGCACAACATACAAAAGGGATATTCTACCAACCGCACAAGCGAATTTATGTTATTCAGAAGATGGAAAGATAATAAACTGAAAGAAATGAACTGAGTTACTATAGAGAGGCAAAGCCTTGTCCTTTTACAAAGATACTAAAGCAGCTAGTAGTACAGGTAGTCTTGAACTTATAACCCCTATTTCCATTAATAAGCAAGAAGACTGTCACCGTGCTGGATTTTATTATCTTTTTTTTTTGTTTCGTTGTTAAGCAAATGACTGAGTGAATTACAAGGTTAAGTGAATCCAGCTTCCTCCATTGATTTTGCTTGTTGGAAGCTGCCTAAGAAACTTACAACCACCAATCACATGAACTCTGAAGGCTGTAGCTTGCTTGCATAAATGCTGCTTGCCTAGCCCCCAAATTTTGATCACATCACCCCTGAGATGCTGCAACAGCCCTAAGTGCGAGGAGCAGTGATGTCTTTTTTTTTCAGTGCCACTGTAACTTTAAAATGTCGCTAAACAAGTGGTTGTAAGTCGAGAACTATTTCTAGTAATATCTTTTGAGACTGAATTCATTTCCTTCCTTTAGTAAGTGCACCCCTGCTTACTGCTGAACTCTTATACCACTGGAGTTCTGTAAAAAGGGATTCAAGGCCAACAATTTGTTATAGTGGATAAGTTGTAATGCTAGAAACTGAGAGATGATGAATTCTGGTTCTCCCTTAGGTATGAACACCAGATGAATGACTTTAGGACACACACTCTCTCTCTCAGCCTGGCCCAACTCACAGAATTGTTGCGGTGGGACTTCAGGTCTACAAAAGACAGGATTCAAATTTAATAAAATGAACAAATAAATAAAGACTGCGCCTTGTTTTACCCTGTCCTCCCTATCTCTTCCCCATAGGGCCTTCATTTACACCAGACTTGTTGATTTAAAACATTAGCATGCAGCGATGATCAAGAGGCAGACCTGATCCTCTACTGCTTTCTAATGGAACAATTTTTCCACTTGTCAAAGGGCTTGCTGTTCATTTCTCCCAGCAACCCATTTTCAAGTGGTCTAATTAGTTACCATACTGGATTGCAACCAAACATTTACCCAGAGGTCTCCAGTCTTTCTACACAGTAGATACATATCAATTTTTGACAGGGTGCTCTTGACTTTGTGAAGGGCTGTTGAGGACAAAGCATCTCCTGCTCCAAAAGAGCTTTGATAAAGAGGGTTGGATAGAATAATTAGTTAGAAAGTCCCAATTATCAGCACAAGCTAACTGGCGCTTGGCTCAGTATCACTGCTTTTGCCCGTGCTTTTAATGTCAAGATGATGTTTTTCAAAAGATGCCAAAGGCTTCTCTATGAAATTACTTAATACAATTACCTTTCGGAGATTTAGTGAATTTTTATTGAAGGCAAAATTTCCATAGAATTCAAAGAAGTCTCCAAGAAGTACATCTGAAACATGAAAAAGACAAAAAGTTAGTAGGAAGGAAAAACAAAACCTGTGTTCTCAGTTAATTGGTGGGGATATTGAAAATGTCTCTCTCCTTACCTACTGTTTCTGTGTTGCTTGTTGGAGTAATTTTGTTCAAATTACTAACAAAAGTACAGTCAAACCCTTCAATTACTTCCTTATCTTTTGTATCTGAAAAAAGAAATAATTTTATGAGCTTCATTAGTTCAGCATTAACAAACAAGTTAACATTTCTCTAAAGGGCTATACAAAATTATAGCACTCAGAATTTCTGTCTGGGGAATTCTGAAAGTTGAAGTTCATTTGTCTTAAAGTTGAGAAACACTGGGCTTAAGAAAGGAACATTTCATGATCAGTGGTTGTCCAGCAAAAAGTAAATTAATCATTCTTTTACCGGCCAGTTTCTTCAGTTGATCCAAGGTGGGAACAATAGGTGGTTGTCTTCTTTGTAGGAAAAACAAGACCATCATGGTTAGAGAGAAATTGGTAATCCAAGCCCCAGGGATGCTACTTGTAAGCCCATGATTCCATGCCCAGTATCGTATGCTGAATGCAAGAGTTCTCACACGTGGGTCAAGGCTGCCATAGACATAAAGGAGTTCTGAACTTTTCAAGGCAATTCTGTCAGAAAAAAAAAAAAAGATAAAAAATGGAAGGGGAAATTATAGTACCACTGATAACATATTGTACCAGTAGAAACTTTATTAAAGTCTAACAATATTATAACCGTGAGCCCTTGGTTTTCTCTAAACTTGGTGGTTTGCTTCAAAACATTTCATTACCTGGTTAGGTAGCATTACTAGTATATCTAGTTAGGTAATGAAACATATGCAAGAAAACAACCAAGCTCAGAGAGCATCAAGAACTCCATAGTTCAACCCTGAACTAGTACTATAGAAATTCCCTTCTCTGTTAGTATTTTTGCTTTCACACAACAGCTAATGCAAGGGCGTACGAAAATGGAACTCCAATAAGGAAAGCAATTTCTAAGAAGCAAATATGAAAGCATGTTAAACTAATTGGGAACATACTATATAAAGAGTAAGAATATGTTGCAAAAGTTACCAATGTATGAGATAATGTATATTTGATTTGAGAAGAACATTTGGAACATTCTATTTAGATCAATGTTTCTCAAACTTGGCAACTTTTTAAAGTCTGTGGACTTTAATACCCAAATTTGCTGGCTGGGGAATTCTGAGAGATGAAACACACACATCTTAAAAGTTGTCCCGTTTGAAAAATAATTTGGATTGCATATTACACTTTTAACAAATACCTATTTATAAACATTGTTTTTCCCTATGTTAGGATTACATTTGCTCTTTGGTGGCACCCATGGCTTTGGTGTATTTTCTTTCTTTCTTTTTTTTAATAAAGGGTTTGTTACTATAAAATTACCATCATAATTTAAAACAAGATTGCTTTTTCTGGACAGCAATAACTATAATGAGTTTAAGACACCTCAGGAATCCTAGACACATGAGCTTGGTGAACCAGTTCAATTGGTAACAGTGATGTCTTAAACTGTCTGTTAACCAGAATTAATAAATGTCCTCAAATGAGCCAAACAAGAGGCCTTAGCTTTGAGCTGAAAAATCGCATCATAACATAATGGTTTAATGATATATGGGTCCCATATCAAGAGGAAAAAGAAGTGGAAAAAGGAAATTTTCAATTTCATTGTAAACATGTTGTGCATTGTCAATAAATGATTGATTGATTGGCTTTTATAAGGCTGTTTTTGAACACAATTTATGTACAATACAGAAATACTTTTCACAAATAGGTTGCAATAGGACATTTTAAATGGCAAATGATGTTGCTTTCATTCCGTTTCAACTATTAGTTTCAGAACAGAAGTAAAAACAAGGAACAGAATTATTGAGTGAGAATGGAAAGAACTTGATTTAACAAAGAACAAAGGAACATCACCATACACACATAGAGAAATGATATAACAAGGCCCATAAATCCTTAGCTAAGACATGACACTGATCTGTTCAATAGAAAGAAGCAACTTCTCTTTTTCTCTCTTGGCAATTCATGATTGAGTCATTAACCTAATGAAAAAAGATTCTAAGGAAAAATGAATCAATTATTCCAAAAGAGATCTGCTTCCTCCTAGTGGCCATTCTCAGAAAATAATTCTTTCTGAATAATCCAAGTCTGGACAAAAATCCAAGGTTTATCTTAACCATTGATAAAATAAAGAACAAAGAATTAAGTCCTGAATGTTGTCTGTTCTGGCTATTTCTAGAACAAGGACCATGTAAGGGCATACAGTGCCCAGATGGTGAGATCTGAGTTCAAGTCAGCCATTAGGTTTACTTTTAGTTTGCCCCAAAACTTTCCAGATGAACTGTACTTGCCAGGGAGTATCTCTGGGAGAGTAGAAATGTCAGAAAAGTCAAGATGGTGCCCACAATCATGTGACAGAAGTTCCTCCCCTTTATGTAAACTGTGATACCTACACAAAGAGTGAGGTTTTGATCACATGATTCTGGTAGCCATTTTGACTTTTTTGGCTTTGTCAGACAAGTGTCCTTATCAAGATGTAGTTAGGAGGATGTATTAGGAAATAGGAAACTCAGGGTCATGTCCACCATTAGCTATGTAAGCTCACAGGGTAGTGTGGCACCTTTTCTTAATCCATTCAACTGTTCATGACGAACTACTGTTGTGAGCAAAAAATGGCAGTACAATTAACTCTCCCTGGAGGAAAGACAGACTATAAAATGAAGCAGTAACAATAGCAGAAGGGAAAATGTAACTTTAAAACCTTTTTAAAACACTAACCGGTTGTTTACTGTCAAATCACACTGAAGCCCAGAAGGCTGATGGGAAAACCTCACCAATGGGCAACGAGCATTAAGTATCTTCTGGACACCCTCGCATCCTGGTCCAAGGTTTTCAAGAAATTCACCAAGCACATTAAGGATCCTTTGGGCTGCTATTCGTTCTGAAGGAGCTTTCTTCATTTGGTAAATTATGTTAAAGGGGCTTGTTTTCTAACACAAAGGAAAACCATACAAAAAATTAATTCGCAAATTAGACATCCCATTCCCAAAGTTGAAACAAGGAGAGGGAGCATTGGAAATTCATGTCAGACTATCTCACATTAGGCAAAAGGCAGAGTACAGTTAACCATAGTAAAAACAAATGTTTCCAGATAATGGCCATTTTAACTGGCATACAAATTAAAGTTATATGGCAACTAAAACTTTTTTTATTTGCTTTTATAGTATTGTGTGCCCATTTCTGAGCTTCTTAAATTCTTAAAATTCACCTTATACTTCTTGTAATGTAAATTTATATTCAACTTTTCAAACAATACAAAACTTTTGGCTCAGATAGAGAATATTAATTTACATTAGCTCTCTCTTCAATTTAGTGCCCTCCAGATGTGCTGGACTCATCTGTTCCTTTGAAATCAGGACTGAATTCACATCATAGCCCTATATCGATCCATCTGGAAATCACGCTTAATGTTATATACACGCTACTTGAGAATCTAACATCTCAAATTCAAACTCAGAAGGCCTCATTTAGGCTACTGAGTCCAGCTCCCTGCTCACCAGAAATCCAAAGTAAACGATCCTGTGGCAAATAATTGTATTATCTCTGCTTTGGTACAGTACCGAAAATAAATTCACTTCTTTAGGTAATGATTACCTTGATGGCCTGCTTGTACATTCCAGAAAATATCTTCTAACATTCAATCTTAATTGGGATTTTTGTAATATACTGTGTTCATGGTTGGAGAAGAATCCACAGATATAATGACAACCATTATATCAGAGTTGGGGAATTTCTGTTTTATTCTGATGCTGATTTTTTGTTCACTGGTTTGGCAACTTCAATTCTCAGAATTCCCCAGCCAGCAGTTATTGAAGCCCATATACCTTGAAGCTGCTATATTCAAAAAACACTGTGTTAAACCATAAGTCACAGCAGCCCCAGCCAGTAGGAATAATGGCAAGAGATGATGGGAGAATCACTGATGATCTGGAAAATCAGATTCTGAAGACTTCTTTGACACTGAGAAAATTACACTATAGCTGATTTGCGTATAAATGTTTCCATTTCTATCCACATTTCTAAAATGTAACTAAGTAATAGTAATAGTTCTATTTGCACCCTATTTACACTGGGCCAAACGTGTTATTTCTTGTCATTTTAAAAATTCCTACAATAAGCCTCTTCTTTCCCCATTTAAGTACCAATAACTAAATTTAAGAGAATCTGTGCATTAAACTTAGAGATATACTTAAACACAGATACCTATCAAATCTGTGCTTTATAAAACATCATGCATTTAAGTGGCACAACAAGAAAGAAACACCGCTAGCAGCTAAGATTTAAATGCATATGCTTTTCATTGCCAATTACAGCAGAAAGAGCAACCCAGACACATTTTGTTGACAACTGAAGAATTTTTGAGAGAATAGTGGTGTTTGTGGTACAGGGTAACAACAGACTGAATCTCAAGACAGGATTCCTAAAATCTCCCAGTCTTTACCTCCAAACTCAAGATTTATCAGTGCAGCTATAAAGCACTTGGAATTCTGACATCTTGTACAGCTGCCTGGTGCCAGAATTTTCACTCTTTCTTCAACTACATGCAAGTAAAAGGCAATGTCTCTGCTCCCCCATGAGGGCCAGTTTGGTTTAGGGATTAAGGCACCAAGCTAAAAACCAGAAGACTGTGAATTTTAGTGGGGATCCTTAATTTATGACCACAATGGGACTGGAATGTTGTTGCTAAGCAAGGCAGTTGTGAGTGGTGCCCAATTTTACTTTTTTTGCTTTGGTCATTAAGTGAACCACACAATTGTTAAATGAATCTGGCTTCCCCTAGTACTTTGACTGTTGGAAGTCAGTTAAGAAAGTCACAAATGGTGAACACATGATCCCAAATGATGCAACCATCGTAATTACATACCAATTGCCAAATGCCCAAACTTTGATCTTGTGACCAAAGAGATATTAAAACTGTTGTAAAGGCAAAGACTGGTTGTAAGTCACTTTATTTTAGCACGGTTGTAACTCTGAACCTTAACTAAGCCAATGATTGTAAGTGGAGGACAACCTGTAGTCCTGCCTTAGACCCAAAGCTATATGTAGGTGACCTTGAGCAATAATTAATTCTAAGAAGCAGGCAAGGCCCAAAAAAACTTGCCAAGGACTAATCCAGACCGTCAATGCTGACCTTAAGGTTCAAACAATCGGTATCGCTATGAATAAGCCCAGAAAGGAGGCAGGATCGAAGCTGTTGCAATGCCTCATTCATTTCCTGCATGCACCTCAAAAGACCGTGAATAGCAGAGCACAATCTTATGCTTTTACATTTTCTTACAGCAATTGAACAAAAGTTGCAGTAGAAAGCACATTAGCGCAAAGGAAAGCGCAGCTTCCTCCTGTTGTGAAATATGTCTTTGTTGACTAATGCGGTAAAGTTTCAAGGCTATATGTGGGAAATCAAGGGGGAAACTCTAGGTTTTCCCAGGCCTAGTTTCTTACTGTTCAGCTCAGGCTTGAGCCTTATGGTTTAAAAGCACTTAAAGTGCTAAAACGAAAAAGCTATAAATACAATGATTAAAAATATAAACAAACAAAATATTTACACAGAATATTTAAAAGCATTTAAAGAGTGCGATGGATATATTTAAAAGATCCTTTTCCAATGAGGAGAGTCAATGAAAAAAATTTAAAGCAAAATGATAGAAAAAAATCAGAGCTTCATTTTTTTTGTCAGAAATCTGAGAGACTCCACAGGAAGGAGTTGCCACCAAAAAGATTTGCTTAGTGAGGCTACTTAGTGAGAAGCATGTGGGAAATTCATCCACCCATCTTTAAGTTACCAAGTTTGCAAAACACTGTTCTAAAGTTTAATGGTTTACAATAATATTAATCTTTCTTGCAGCAGCTGCTTGTTTTAAAATATAGGGACATAACTAATTTCAAACATATTAAGAGTAACATTTAGCCTATTCAGGAGGTAAATACCTTTAAAAAAGTTGAGAACAATGGGGGATGAACTTGGGAATCAATCAAGAAATCAGACCAACTGCAGAGGGCAATGCTATTGTCATGGTCTCATATTCATCTCAGCACAGCACAATTAATTCATTTTACAACAGCATTTGAGAAATATTTTACCCTTTTGACAGAATTTTTCCCGACTTTGTTCAGCTCTAGGAACATATCGAGGTCGCATCCCAGTTTGCCAAAGGTATTCACAGAAGAACCAAAAGGCTTCACAATACAGTCTGAAAAGTAAGCACTTGCAATGTCTTGAATTAAGGAACAGGCTAAAAACCGGAGTTTGGTATTTTCTTCGGTCAACTGACATTCATTTGTGAGCAGGTACAACTGCTCACTCACCTGAATAACAACAATAAAAAGAGAAAACATCTCAGATTTTAAATATCTGGCACTCAAGATATTTGTAAGATGCAGCCTAACCTTTAATAATTGTATTTTTATAAGAAATAGCATCAAGTTTAATCTTTATAGAATATATGCTTAAAGAATCTTAGAAGAATGGCTAAAAACATTAGATATGATGCAACCTCTATATAGACAAGTATCCAAGAAAATCTGTATTGAAAGAACCGGCTGTTGATTCTATAAGATTAGAAACAATTGAAAAGATGCAGCAAATAATTTCTAGTTGCAGTTTTCTTTTCTTCAGATACATTGCTTTGGCATCCTGCTGGTCTGGCTCTTTCATTACAATTTATTGCTCCTGCTGCTTCCTAAGAAAATTATGCATTTTTAAAAGATAAAATGGCTAAATTTCTGAGAAAAGGGCAACACATTATTATGTATCAGAAATATACTAAGTCTATAGAAGCAAGAAAATTCGAGTTGATTTGGTTGTATTGCACAAGTTCTCCAAATTGTTTCCTAGAACTGTTAGACAGCAGTTTTATACCTTGGAAAGAAAGCATGGAGGGACAAACACTAAAATTATAGGTGTAGTTTTTATTAGAAAGTATTTTTGAGCCTGGTTTTTGTCTGAAGGAAAATGCAATTTATTTAAGAAATGACATGGTGACTGAAAGCCAATTTCTTAAGTCTAACTATAGTTATGAGCCTAGGATATGTTAAGAAGAGCAAGCAAGTCAGGTAGGTACTTGAACTGCACAGGTCAGTCAGAAGATAAAGAGAACTGACACACAAAGGGGTGATAAAAGCCCTGAAAACTTCAGACTAATGGTGCAGCATGTTATACTGAGATTTTTAAAAGTGAATCTTTTAAACAAGGAGATAAAAAGGTTCTCTACTAACTATCCCAATATTTATTCCCCCATGCGGTCAGAAGGTTTATAGGTACAGAAAAACAATGCATGCAAAGTTGAATTCCACAAGAATTATATTTCTTCTTCAAAATAGTTTCAAAGATTGCTGGAAATGTTCTTGAATATACTTATCTGAATCAATGATGAAAACTGGATAAATTTATAATACAAGTTGGTTCTCTTTGCTTTGATACAAATTGATATATAACTTGTGGTTAACATACCATGATTAGTACAATGTAGAAAGCCAGTCCCTGTGTCACTTTCTTGTTGGGTAGAGAAATGGAAGCAAAAAAATAAACTTCTACCTTATCATGCCAACTAATATACTCAATATCTTAATGTTCTTCTTTCTCTAAGGCAGTGATGGCAAACCTATGATACATGCATCAAGGGTGACATGCTGCAACATTTTGGATAATATACCAGCAATCACACACAGTTGACAACCTTTATTCTAGAAAGCACACCTTGTTCTCATATAATTTTTGAAGGCTCTTGCAGAGGCCATGTGAGAATGGATATGAATCTGGTCCAATCCCTGCATCCTTCCTTGCAAGAAAAGCCAGGGACAGGAATTCGTATGTATTGGGAGGAGACAACAGAAAGAAACCCAGGGTCCATGTTCTTTTGCAAGCAAAGCAAGCCCCAAAATAGAACCTTTACAAGTTTAATCATGGTATCGATCATTTGTAGTATCTGTTAAAAACACCTGGATTTTTAGAAAGTTCTTTAGTCAATCAATACTGTTCTCTCAGCTATATTTCGCTACAATCCATTTTCCAGTAACATATTCATTGCAAAAATAAACCTGCTTGTTATAAAAGAATTGTAAAACAATTACTGCATGAACTTACACTTTCTGCATCACAAAGTTTCTTCACCAGCATTTCAACTGGAACAGAAGTTTGTCTATGACAAAGAATTGGGGTTTGTTCAGAAACGGGGTCTGATTGTTTTTTCAACATCAAGGTAAGGATTCTAGATTTAAATGGAACAGGGTGTTCATCCTTAAACTCTGGAATTGTAATGACCTCCTGCAATGAAGTTATGCTTTCTTTCTCAGAAAATTCTATGACTGCATACATAGCCTGAAGCAATATGAGAGAAGAAACAGGAAAAAATATTAGGAATAAGAGCTTAAGTTTGAGAACCCATACGAACTATTTAAAGGATTAGAATTTAAGAGTTAAAATGACCTGCAACCGACAGTCAAGTCCATTAGACTGATATACTTAACTAACTTCTTTTATGATCTTCCAGGGTGAAAAAAGAGAATGACAAAAAATAATTACTGTGCCATTCAGAACAACAAAGCAGAAAAATGTGAATTTTCTTAAACTCATCCATTGAGGCCTCTTCTATCTGAAATACCTCCAATATTTAGATTTCAGTTGCTAACCTTTCAAATACTTACTTTACTTTTATAGAAGAAATGATTCTTAATATTTCCATGCTGTGATAAGTATTTGAGAAAAGACTTGGCATTGAAATTGGGGGGACAATTAATTAACACAGTCTTCTGTGCTTGTACTTGTCTTTCTGCAAGAATTTCACTGAATGTCTTTTTCCTGGAGTCATTTTCGCTGTCTAGATTTGAAGAAGAACAAGAGACTAAGGTGAGAAACTTAAATGACATACTCGAAGGGTTTTTTTTAGGATTACCTGTGAACAGTTTTGCATACTGAAAGAAAGTTTGGGACACAAAGTATTAGATGGTACTTCTCTTGAGTCCCTCATGAATTCTCTGACTTGTTCTTTATAAAATATTTCACTAATAACACAGCAAATTTATTAAGATAAATAGATTGGGTTGATCAAGTTTGTTGTCCAATAGCTAAAATAGCATTTTACTGCCTCGTAACATATTCTTGGAAGAGTTAAGAGGCAAAATTCATATGAACTAGGAAAGTGTGGAACCAAATTTGTGACATAGTTTCAACTGAACTGGAAGATAATTTTGGGGGTTTTATGTCTCATTTATCTGCAGAACAGTTTTAGCAGAAAACATGTGAAGTACTGATGAAAAAGAATATTTGTAGCTCAGGATTAAAATGAGGAATCTCTGAACTTGATTATTTTCTTGCAGACATTTATTATTCAAACTAGGTAACATCACCAGTGTTCAGCACTAATTATGTTACCTAGTTGGCTAATGAAACATCTGCAAGAAAACAACCAAGTCCAACACGTGAAGCGAGCATATGAGTGACTAGCCAAAAAAAAAAAGGGCAGATATTTGAAAGAATTGAATCACTGTACCATCCCTTCCCAAACTGACTGAAATAAGGAACAAGTTATTCTTCTAGGTTTAAAAAGCACGACACAAGAGGATACTGATCATCAATTAGCATCATTAAACCCAATATTGGATTCTGATGTAAGACCCAAGTCTTCATGAAGGGATTAAAATGGAGAAAAATACAGAGATATAGTTCAAGATGACATAAATCCCACATATTAGTTAACAACTCAATTTTGTCAATGTATGATTTTGTCATTGCTGTTTTTTTTAAAATAATCTTTGAACGAAAGCCACCTAATATAAAACAAAGAACCTCAGTGTAATTTGACAAGGACAGTAAAGCCATGAGAAAGCAGTTGAAAAAAGGAAATCAAAGAACAATCTAAACAAAATCATATTTTGATTTCTTTTTTAATTTAGCAATTATTCAAATGGCATGGTTCAACTTTCTCTAGGCTTGCTTGGACAGATTTATATGGATATTATCAATGTTATTTATTAAAATGGTTTGAGGAGGAACTTAGAAAGATCAGAGAACAATCTGGTATGAAATATATTTAATCTAATATAATGTCCTTGGTTAAAAGGAAAAAAATATATAATTTTATATAAATAGTATCAGAATAACAAGGATGCAGGCCATTAAATGTTAGCTTGGATAGCCTTTTTTCCTTCAGATTTTTGGTTATGCAGCTACAGCTATGTTTTTCAATTTTCCAATTTTAAGGTATCTACACTTCAAGTCCCAGAATTCCATACCCAGTTTTGGGAACTGACCAAGAGAGATGTATGCTGAGATTTGCAGCATGTTGTCAGTTATTGAATAAGTTTTTAATTTGGAAATACCCACCTCAGGATGTCCAATTTAAAAAGTTGTCAAGATTAAAACTATTCCAACATTGACTTATAGCACAGAAATATGCAGTTTTACCAATACTTTATCTGTTGAAAGTATCTTGACAGACACTTTGGGTATATGATAACTTTTGTAACAAAGCAAGCATTGTGTCAGACCTCAATTTAAAGCTGAAACTATTATGATCTTAAGCCATAGGAGAAGGTTATTGGATCAAAGTACTATCAGAGGCTTCTCTTGCAGGCTAGTGAAAACCCAAGGCTTTAGAAATGTATGAATCTAATTATAGACTTATTACAGGTAGTCCTCAATTGAGCTCAAACTGAACCCAAATTTTCTGTTGCTAAGCAAGACAGATTTTAAATTAGTTTTGCTCTATTTTATGACCTTTCTTGCCACAGTTGCTAAGTGAATCATTATAGTTATTAAGAAAGTAACATGGTTGTTACATGAATCTGTCTTTCCCATTGACTTTGCTTGTGAGGTCACAAATAGTGATTACATAACCCCAGAACATTTCAACCATCTGAATTTTGGTCATGTGACCATAAGAATGTTGCAATGGTTGTAAGTGTGAAAATGGTCGTAAGTTACTTTATTCAGTGCCATTATAACTTCAAACAGTCAGTAAACAAATGATAAAAGGTTGAGAAATATTTGTATTCAATACTCTGGAACAGGTTGTAAAGAAAGTTTTAGATATAAATGCTCACATCAAAACAGATGTCCTGTCAATAGTTGCAGTTCCAAATGGAAATATATCTAATATGCAATAAGAAAATGAAGCACCTGAAACTTGGACTTACCTGTATTTTATGCATATGGACTTAATAATGAAGCTAGGCCAATTTTATGGCATCTTAGCTCAAGAAAGACTTTGCGTTTATCAGTCTGGCAAGTATCAGAGGTGTTTTTGAACCATTTTTAATGAAATCCAGGAAGGTAAAAAGAATACAGTCTTCATACTGGAATAAACTACTACATAATAGTGGTTATTAATTATATTGATATAAGCCGTGGTGGCACAATAGTGAAGAGTACAGTACTGCAGGCTACTTCTGCTGATTGCTGGCTGACAGCAGTTTAGCAGTTCGATCCTCACTGGCTAAAGGTTGACTCAGCCTTCCCTCCTTCTGAGGTGGGTAAAATGAGGATCCAGATTCTTGGGGGCAATATGCTGACTGTGTAAACTGCTTAGACAGGGCTATAAAGCACTATATAAGTCTAAGTGCTATTGCTATTAATAATATTAATTACTAAGATAAGATGATGTTATGGATATGTTTGCTACCTTGAATTATTTGTCAAAAAAATAAAGGCAGGATGCAAATAAGGAATTAAAAAAATAAAGCAGGTGCCACATTAACACTGTCAACTAAGAAACAACTCCTAAATGTGATTGCAGTGCACTGCTACATTGTGATTTTAAAGTATCAGCATGTGTATTTGGGAAAAACAACCACTCTTTGTGTGTGTGTGTTTTAAATTTTATTTAAGGTGAGCTGTTCAGTTTATAGCATTTTATTAGGCTTGATGTGGAGATTCTCAGCCATGGTCGTCCCAAAGGTGCTTTTTCCCTCCAAAAGCAACTGGACTTTCTTTGTTTTTCCTTGAAGACAGAGAAGGAAAAGAAGAAAGCCCAATGGCCTTTTGAAAGAATAAAAAGCACCTTTGGGATAATTTGGTTTGATATTTCCATGCTCTTTCGCTAGGCTATTGGGTTTCACTCTCTAGGTTCCGTTCGTTGTCTGTTCAAATAAGGCACAGTTGACTGGGCTTTCACGAACCTGCAGAAAACCAAATGCTCCACCTATCCTATCCTCTCACACCCCAGGGCTGCAGCGTACAACCCGAGCCGCTTTCCCCAATGCCGTCCTCTCAGATAGGCCCCCTTTCATTTATTCTTCGAGCCCTCAGGAGTTCTGAATCCTACGAGCCCTCAGGAGTAAACGGCATCCCTCCCTATTTCGAAAATCTACACCAACCGATCTCGAGGCAGGGCCCAACGAAAGCGGTTCGCCTTTTCCCTTGAGCCGATTGCAGTCTACTACCGCCTGCAAAAAATAAATAAAAAGACTCCCCGTTTTACCCTTTGTCGGCGCCATGCCGCCAGGAGCCTGCGACTCTCCCAGGGACACCGCAACGGCTTCCGCGGAGCTGAATCTAATCGCACCGACCCGCCTCTTTGGCACAACCATGCGGGATAAAATCCATCCTCGCCATTGAAGCCACAGAGGCAAGGTCCCTGTGGGGGCAGCCATGATTGCCGAAAAGGAAGGAGAACCAGTGCGCCTGCGCGCCGTGACGGAGACCGTACGCTACAGGGTAGCGCGAGGGTCAATTTGCCCCAGACGACAAAAAAACGAAAACAAAACGCGTTTCCAGTCAAGGAGTAGCTTGGGATGTGTCAACTCTATTCAGCTTCATTCGAAGCATTACTGGAGGGAGAAAGACTAACCTGGCAAAGGTGTGAGCTTTGCTTTACTGCACTGAATGAAAAGTCAGATTATTATTTTTTGCTCCGTAAGAGATCATGCTGGAATTATTTCTTCAAATTGATGTTACACATCTATTTCATGAGAGTGATATGTGCAGATTTTGAACCTATATAGAGAGGGACTCCATGTGGATAAGGAGCTAACAACAACAATCTAGGTTTCCCAAAATCGATTTGGAAGAAGGTGGGAAAAAACAAAATGTGAAAGAAGAAGGTGGAAAGGAAGATGGAAAAGAATAATCAAGGTTGGGAAGCTGGATTGTCTTCAGCACATTGTATATTTCATCATTTTCATATCTTTGCACTTTTTACCAAATAATTGTAAATCTAGCTCCCATTGGCTTGTTTAAAAGAAAGAAAAAACAAGAAAGGTGAACCTGATTGGTACAGAATTGTAGGCTAGATGGGATGCTGGAAAACATCCTGAAAGAATCAAAAGCCAAGCATTGCCATATAGTATCGCTCCAAGAAAATGACAGGAACGTAGTCACCAGGAACAAATCTCTGATATTTCTTTATATTTTATGGTACCATATATACTTGAGTGTAAGCCGAGTTTTTCAGCCCATTCTTTGTGCTGAAAAAATCGCCCTCGGCTTATACCTGAGTCAGATTCCCCTCTGAAAAAAAAAAATGGTGTGGAGCTCCAGAGCTGGGCAGCCGCTTTCCTGCAGGCAAGCCCCACTTCATGGACTCCGTCCATCCTCTCCCATCCACCCACCCACCCAAAGCGACAAAGTCCCCCAATCGCGCAGCCCAGAATTGCCCTCCCCTCAGGGGGCAGCAACGACGGCCGGTGTTTCCCGAGACAAGAAGCTCCACCGTGCAATGAAAGCGCCCTGGCTCTAGGCTCAGAAAACAACGCGAGGCGAGGTCGCTTCTGTTCTGTCCTAATTTACATACTCGAAATCCCCGCGCTTTGATTGGCCAAAGCGCGGGGCTTTCTAATTGGTCAGGCGAGCCGTGCCGATTGGCTCGTTTAGAATCTCCCGCGATTGGCTTGTTCAGAGCGCGGGAGATTCGAAGCGCTGCCATTGGCCGCGGCCGCCGCGGCGAAAGGAATAAAAGCCGCGGGCTTTTTTCCTTTCGCCGGTTCGGTTCCAATCCTTCTAATAAAGAGCTTTGAATGAAGTCACTTTCTCCTGGCGTCATTTTGCGGACATGACAGCTTCGGTTCTGCTTAGCTTCGTTTCCTAGCTGCTTTCAGTCCGCTCGGGAGGAGGGGGAGGAGGTGGTGGCCTAGAGCTCAGAAAACAATGCAAGCTGCCACCACCACCTCCTCCCCCTCCTCCCGAGCGGACTGAAAGCAGCTAGGAAACGAAGCTGAGCTGAGCCTAGAGCTCAGAAAACAATGCAAGCTGCCGCCACCACCTCCTCCCCCTCCTCCCGAGCGGACTGAAAGCAGCTAGGAACCGAAGCTGAGCGGAACCGAAGCGACCTCGCCTCGCGTTGTTTTCTGAGCTCTAGGCTCAGCTCAGCTTCGTTTCCTAGCAGCTTTCAATCCGCTCGGGAGGAGGGGGAGGAGGTGGTGGCCTAGAGCTCAAAAAACAACGCAAGCTGCCGCCACCACCTCCTCCCCCTCCTCCCAAGCGGATTGAAAGCAGCTAGGAAACGAAGCTGAGTGGAGCTGAAGTGACCTCGCCTCGCGTTGTTTTCTGAACCCGCGAGCCTAGAGCCAGGGCGCTTTCATTGCACGGCGGAGCTCATCTCGGGAAATACCGGGCGTCGTTGCTACCCCGAGGGGAGGGCGATTCTGGGCTGCGCAATTGGGGGACTTCGTGGCTTTGGGTAGGTGGGAGCGAGGACGTTGACTTTAAGCGCTGCCGACCAAGTGTTTCACAAATACCAGTGGGACCTCCATCCACCACCACCCCTCCCTCTTTTGCCTCCTTCCTTCTGATCAATTAGGTTTTCCTAGTATTTGCTCACAGCTGCGTTTTCTCTTCTGCTGTGCTAGGTATTGAACGCAGGGATTTCTGATTCCCCTTACACGCGCGTGGATATGCCGCGGGGCATTTTCTTCCAAATGTCCCACTAGCAGAGAACACTGACTTTCATAATAGTGAGATCATTTCCCAAATTAATTGATCCACTAACCCAAAAGAAGATGTCGATGACAATGGGAGGCAGGAGTCACTCTCTCCCTTGCAAGAAAAAAGCAAGAGCCGTTCTTATGATCTCTCTCTCTCTCCCCGTAATACAGTCAAGCCCTTTCCAGCACGCGGGATCCGCCCCCGCCGCTTTACACCTTGCAAATGCAAAAACCCCGGGATTTTGCATTTGCAGGGTGCAAAGCGGCGGCGGCAGATCGCGCGTGCTGGAAAGGGCTTGACTATTACGGGGAGAGAGAGAGAGAGAGAGAGATCATAAGAACGTCTCTTGCTTTTTTCTTGCAAGGGAGAGAGTGACTCCTGCCTCCCACTGTCATCGTCATCTTCTTTTGGGTTAGTGAATCAATTAAAGCTTTCATGATAGTGAGATCGTTTCCCAAATTGATTAATCTGTTTTTCTTTGAAATAAATATTCAAAAACATTTAATCTACTGATGCCTCAATTAATGTAATTTTATTAGTATCTATTTTTATTTTTGAAATTTACCAGTAGCTGCTGCATTTCCCACCCTCGGCTTATACTCGAGTCAATAAGTTTTCCCAGTTTTTTGTGGTAAAATTAGCTGCCTCGGCTTATATTCGGGTCGACTTATACTCGAGTATATACGGTACTTATAATCAGATCCAGTCTGAAAGAATTCTGGGTGGCATAACAGAAGGAAAGCAACAACAGCAACAACAAAAACCAATATAATAAATAGCAAAATCAGAACGAAAAGAGCCAGTTGGTGTAGCACAGTTTTTCAAACTTAGCAACTTTAAGATGTGTGTGTGGATTTCAATTAAAAATATGCTATCTGGAGAATCCTGGTAATTGAGTCTACAAATCTTAAAGTTGTAAATTTGAAAACAACCTGTGTATTGACTAAGGCCTTGAAACTAGAAAGCTTTGAGTTCTAAGTTTCAGACATATGAACCACGTGCATGATTTTGAGCCAATCTCACTTTCTCACATAAATTGGGAAATAGGAATCAGAATTAGGTATGTTCGCTGCCTTAAGTTACATATCAAAAAGGCAAAATAGAAATAGAATAATAGCAATAATTCCTAAAACAGAGCATAATCATAGCTAGAAATTCTAAAGTTCCCACATAAAATTCAAGATAGTTGCTACATTCAGCCAGCTGAATGTAAAGCACATAGAAATAAATAAAGCACTTTTTGCCTGTTGCAGCAAGGTGTTACTTATTTAATTCAATTCAATTAAAACCTTTATTATCAATGCATAACATGTGTACAATGAGATTGGCTGAGCTTCCCTTAGGGCACTTATGCTTTATTGGGCAGTGTTTCCCAAACATAGCAATTTTAAGATATGTAGATTTTAAATCCCAGAATATTGCAGCCAGCAATACTGCCTGGAATATAATAATGGCAACCCACACATCTTAAAATGGTTAAAGTTGAGAAAGAGTGACTTGGGGAGAAAGTAAAGGAAAGGTCTGCTGCTTCACCGCACCCTAAGACCTCATAAGGGAAGGGACCCTTCAGCACACTCTCCCTCAACAACTGGGTCAGTGAGTAGAAAATTTGCAGGCACCACCTAGAGCAGACTTAACCTCTCCCAATGTACGTTTTTCATATACCAGCCCTGTATTTATCACTCGAGATGACCCATAATGGCAAGTCTGTTCTATGCTGTTTCATAAAAGGCAGCACTTTGGAAAAATACTTATCATCTGCCTCATTTTGATATCTCTGAAAAGAAATGCATTAATTTTGCTGAGAAGACATAGGTTATTAATGCGGGCAGGGCTGACAGATGAATGTGCACACATGTGTTGGAAGTGATGACATGCTTTCAGTTTTCACACTCAGGCACGTGCATAACCACCCATCCTGTTTCTTCTTTGCTCTTAAAGGCTGACTATTCAAAGCAACCAAATGTAAAACAAGCCAGTATTCATATTAAATCTATTGTGTTCTTCAATATCCCATGCACTCAAGTATAGCAGCAACAATATAATTTAATGTCATTATGAATGGGATTGGTTGAATATATGGAAAAATAGGGTCCATTCAGAGGACCAGGCGGCTTTTTTATTTTAATAGAAATGAAATCTATTTAAAAGCATCAGGGAGGCTGGTAAATATCCACTGGAACAGACCAAGACAAAGATGGCATTGTTTTTGCTTGGGCAGGATGCTGAGTAAGCAAGCATTAACTGCAACATGTCAGGAGAAGAGGGTGGAGAAGGTGAAAACAGCATTATCCTTTAAAACTCCTGCAGTGTAAACTGCTCTAAATTTACTGGGAAATGTACTTCAAAATTATGGAAGACAGAATGTCAAGCATGGGTGGGAGAGGAAAGAGGCAAGGTTTTTGAATCAGCCATACCCAGAATACAGGCTGAATAGATTCCCAATTTATTTGGTGCTCTAAATTTTCTTAGAGCTTTTCTTTGCTGCTGAGATGTTATCCACAAAACTAAACCTGATAAAAGTACTATTTTCATTGCTGGTCCTGCTACTCTCTTCTTCAATAGAATAAAATACCTGTAGCTCAGGTTTAAATTGTAGCTCATGGTGCTCTCTGAGCTTGGCTGTTTGCTTGCAGCATTTTATTACATGTAGTCCTCACTTAACCACAACTGGGACCAGTAATTCCGTTGACGGTAACAGACATGTCAGTTCCGCTGCAGACCTTAAGCGAAACATCATATGACCCTGACTTGCAATTTTATTGCTGGCTTTTCCATTGACTCTGCTTGTTGGAAGTTAGCTGTGAAATGCAAAAATGATGATCATGGATGTTGCGATGGTTGTAAATGCCCACCAGTTGGCAAGTGCCCAAATGTCACCCAGATTTGGCCATCAGACCACAGGGATGCTTCAACAGTCATAAATGTCAGGACTGGTCATAGACTTACTTTACTTTCTCAGTACCATTGTAACTTTGAATAATCACTAAACAGAACAGTCATGAAGTGAGATCTACCTGTACTTAACTAGGTGATATTATTGCTGTGTGGGAATTTAGTGTGTGCTGCCTATTTATATATATATATCCTCAGGTTTCTTTGACAAAACTACACTTTAACCAAAACTAGCAGGGCAAGCTACTCTTTGTAAACAGGCAGCAAAGCTCACACTTCTTTGCACTGATGATGTTACCTAGTTGGGTAATTAAACATCTGCAAGCAAATAGCCAAGCTCAGAGAGCACCAAGGACTCCACAGTTTTTGCTCTCCAGGATCTGACTGAATGGAAGTTTTTTTTCATCTGTACATATCATTCCTTGGGGTCTCAGGGACACCGTCACCATAATTTTACTTGTCTATTTTCTTTCTTTTCACACTTTTTTAGTCTTTATAAGATTGGGAGAATTATTGAATCCTCTGATAACTAAGTATGTGCTACATCCAACGAGAGAGAGAGAGAGAAAGAGAGAGAGAGAGATCACCCTGCTTCTATGAAATGGCTTTTTTTTTTTTACAATTGGGTAATTTGTACAGGTTAATTTGTAATCTGTCCCTTTGATTAGGTGGACCATCTTTGCCTGCTTTGAAACTTTGTTTCATGATTTAGGGTGATGTCTATTCTTTATCTTTCCTTAGCACTCTCAATAGCAATGTGTGTTTAAACTAAGTTAGCCTGTTTTAAGATTCAGTTCATTTTTTTGTATTCTTCCTCAAGACGGGACAAAATTATCTTATTGGTTTTCAGCAGTTCTGATGGGAAAAAGGCTCTAAGACTGCCAAAAATCAGTTACTGCTCTTCTGACACAAGCCCCATGGACAGTTACGCAAAGTTGAAGTGATATCATTTAGGGCAGAGGCCTACTTTGCAGCTGCTACTGTTCAAGTTAGGAATCCTTTGTGTACCATTACAGGTATCTCACTTCTGTCCTACAAAGCCACTTCTGAAAGGTTTCAACCACACCCTTGTGCTATTTTGAGATAAGCCCTGAGTTGTGATTTCCATCTCTGTGGGCTAGGAGTTCCCTGATCACTAATTCTATGATTAAATCTGATTCTGCTGGTGGCTTTAGGCTGCCAACCTGTAAATTAAATTTGTTTAAAAAATTGGCAGAGATTGCAATGTATCTGGAATGGCTATCCCAGCATAAATGGTGCTATAAATATTCTTCACTTGCACTTGCAACCATTTTCAGAGATACTTAAAAGAGTTTACATTTGTAATGACACCCTCACATGCTATTTAGGTTATTGTCTGTTTTGTTGACTGCAGATGGAAAAATATAGATTGCAACATCAACATGTAGGTTGCAGAATATACTACTATCAAAAATACATCATGTTTTTTTGAAAGAATCCCAACCCTTCTGGGTGAAGGACCAGATATCATCAGTGTGTGGATTATATTCAGTTATGCATCTCAATCCAGGTCATGTTATCAGTCTTTTGTCCATGCCTGGAACAGTGGTGGAATTCAAATTTTTTTTACTACCGGTTCTGTGGGCATGGCTTGGTGGGCATGGTGTGACTTGGTGGGCATGGCTTGGTGGATATGGCAGGAGAAAGATACTGTAAAATCTCCATTCCCTCCCCACCTCGCTAACTTGCTTTCCAGCTCCATTCTCCTGTGCAGGGCAACAAAAGATGACCCAGCCAATCAGCTGGAACTTGGGAAGCAGAGAATAGATGGGGGCGGGGCCAGTCAGAGTGGTATTTGCCGGTTCTCCGAACTACTCAAAATTTCCACTATTGGTTCTCCAGAACTGCTCACAACCTTATGAATACCACCTCTGATCTGGAAGCAGTTCCAGAGATGGGATAGACTCAGGTTCAATTCCAACCAGTTGTAGATGTTTGGATCCCTGGATCTGGGGACATTTCATCTTTAGTTTTGGAAGAGGTAGCATAAACACATAAGCTGTCCTTACAGACCCCTTCTTGCACAAGGAACACTAGTAGTCTCTCAGCACATGACCTACAGTGAATCACACTGGCATCAAAAGATAATAGATAATGAGCCAAGATGCCGGTAATATCTTGGCCAAGAAGGCTTTGCCATTATCTGATGTGCCAGTCCTATTTCTTGTCATGCTCTATTCAACTCACAAATGGACTATTGCAATGCAACTTCATGAGTTTGCCATTGAAGATCCCTCAGAAGTTACTGATCCAGAATGTGGTAACCTAGGCAATGATAGACATGTTGCTGTATGTTTATGTGCTTGCTGCTGTCTGAACTGCACTGCTTGACAGTTGGCTTCCAAGTACAATTTAAGGTGTTGGTTACTAACTATAAAATGCTTCAAGGCTATTTGATGGACCCAGAACTATTTGAGGGATCTCTGATAGCTTCTGACCATCGAGAGAAATTTGATAGAATGAATGTGCTCCAGATCTCTTCAATTATTAAGCAATATCATCTATTCAGACTTGGACTCACCATTTCTGCCATGGTGTTTTCACTCTGGAACAGACCCCTCCACTCCCACCCCCCCAAAATACCCTGTAGGACTCCTACCCTGATGCTATTTCAAAAGTCACTGAAAACCTCCAAATCTCAGGGTACATTTTATGTTGCTTCTTTGATATCCTACGGATGCTTTTTCTGAATTTGCATGATAACTTTTTTCTCTTATCATCTTTTTAAGATGTAAGTTGTCCACTGTCCTCAGGATGCTTTTACATGTATTGAAAGGTAAAATGTCTGATTACTTCATGTTTCCTTTTCTCCACCCTGATCATGAGTCAAATGACGCATAGCCAGAGGTGTGTCCTTTCTACACACGTGCTATGTGAGAAATCCTTTTCAATGACCCTGCCCCATTAATTATAATGTTTTTCCAATAGACTCTCCTGACCTGCCCTTGTAAATCTGCCAAGGTAGCTTCGGAAAGAGACGCCTGCCTTTCCTGTAAAGCTGGCCTTAAAAGGACAAAGGCTTCATTACAATTAATTATGAACTTAAACATACTAATGATTCTGACAGGTTGTTTAAAATAATGACATCTTGAGGCTTGCTGGGGAAAAGATACTTGACTCCTGGTTTCACCTTCACCAATCATGCTCCTTAATTCTCTTCTTTTGATGTCCTCCACCCTCTGTTCCTCACCTGTACTAGGTTCACATCAAAGGTAGAGTTTGGGAAAGAAATTGGCTGGAATCGAGTTCTGTGAGATATTATCCAGATCAATTCATTAGCTCAGTGTTCAACAAGATAGACAATGTTATCTCAAATAGAGCTGACTTTAGAAGTTTATGGTGGGAACTGCTGGGAAAGTAAAACTCATTTTAACTCATTTTATTTTGTTGTAAACAGTTCTATACCACTTCATTATATATAATCATTATATATAAATAGTACTGTATATAACTATTATGTAACCATTATATATGAATATAATCATCTATCACTAGAGGCTTTTAAGAAGAGACTAGACAGCCATTTGTTTAGAATGGTATAGAGCAGGGGTGTCAAACTTGTGGCGTCATGGCGGTTTCACATGATGTATCAGGGCATTTTCCCCTTTTGCTAAACTGGGCAAAAGAAAAAGTGAAAGAGTGTAGAGAAAGAGTATAGAGAAGAGCAACAAAGATGATCAGGGGACTGGAGGCTAAAACATATAAAGAACAGTTGCTGGAATTAGGTATGTCTAGTTTGATGAAAAGAAGGATTAGGGGTGACATGATAGCAGTGTTATGATATCTCAGGGGCTGCCACAAACAAGAGGGAGTCAAGCTATTTTCCAAAACACCTGTGTGCTACCTCTGGCATAGGTTTGCCACCACGGATTTAGACTATGAATGAAAGGCCTTTTTTTTTAAAAAAAAAAAATCTTCTTTGGAAGGAAAATATGTTGATCAAAATTCTCGTTCAACCAAATAAAGTTGTCTGGAAAATTGAATCACAGTCTTAATTTTTGTCTTGGTTTATGGGAAATAATTCTGTGAAGGGAAGTAATTGCTATTCTACAAACACAATTCAGAAATACAGGATTTCAGACTTGCTATAACTGAATGTGTTAATGCCAATATACAACAGGTGAAATGTCCTTTAAGTCAGGGGTCACCAACCTTTTGGATCTCAGGAACAAACAAACTCATAATTTTAGATCCTGCGGACCAGAGACCCTGGGACCCCCCACCCCCCAAAAAAAGGCTGCAAGAAAATTCCCCACCCTGTTTCTCCTACCAATTGATCATTCTTTATTTGGGATTGCAGGATACCGTCTCCAGCTTCGTTCTCGGGGGGGGGGGGGCGGGGAGAAGTGAGCCAGAGAGAGAGACTTTTGGCTTCATGCAAGGAAAGCAGCAGAAGCAGCAGAAATCTTTTTTCTCTCCCCCAAACTGCCAGAAATGAGTCTTTATGAGACTTGTTGCGCTGGCGCAGCCTCTTGGAGTCGGATGGGTCCCAAAGACTCATTTCTGGCCTAGTTTGGGGGAGAGAAAGAAAGACTTTTGCTGCTTTCCTTGTGTGCAGCCAAAAGCAGAAAAGAAAGCAGAAGAAGAAAGAAGCAGCCCGGTGGCCAGGTGGGGTGAATGGGGCAAGTTCCCTCCCTCTGCCCTTTCTCCCCCTCCCCTCACTACCTCGTGTTGTTCACAATGCAAGCAATGCAAGCCTTGTGTTCTCGTGAGCCATATGGGCGGCACAGTCTTGTGTTCCTGCACAGCCTGGATTAATTGCTTTGGGGAGTGCTTTGGGGGTGACCTTTTTCTATGGACCAGCAAAACTTTCTCACGGAAAGTGAGAAAGTCCCCAGCCCACTGGTTTAAGTCAAACTCAGCTCTTGCTGACCTTCTGGATGTCTCCATGTAATATTTCTTAGCTATGATCCAGAAGCCACTGCCTTCTTCTGAAGAATTTTTGACTATCGTTCTGCTACAAAACCCTGTGCTCCCCTTGAGATCTCCTCTAAGGACTAGCTGGGTCCAACTTTGCTTTGCTTATATACACACTCATTTGCCAATTTATATCCAGTGTCCTTCATATTAGCATGTGGAAGCTATGAGTGTCACAAAAAGCTTTGGAAAGAGACATGCTCGTCATTACAAGACAAGATAGAAAGGCCTGCACATGGATTAGTGAACAAACAAAAGTATACAATATCATCAAGAAAGAAAAAGAATTGTAATGGAAATGGAAAGGTCACATAGCAAGAAGAACTGATGGCAGGTGGACCAAGGCAGAGCTAGAATGGATTCCACTTGATAAAAAATGTCCATGAATGAGACCTAAAACAAGATGGATTGATGACATCAAGCAAGTATTGTAAGCCCAGTTGGCAAAAGAAATCTCAGGACCACAATGGTTGGAAATACACAGAAGAGGCTTTCATCTTGCAGTGGATAGACAATGGCTAAAATGATGATGATTATGATCCTTCATATGACAATACAAGTGTATTAACATTTAGACAATGTTAACAGAGCACAGATGGTATCACTTAGCTCTTCTCCTTTTTCTTCAATTCTGTTTATATTGAGAAGATCAGGAAATAGATTAGGAAGATCCGGAAACATAAGAGGAACAACATTCAGTACTCTTCAATCTGTACACTTCAATGTAAGACTATTGTAGTGCAATGCATCTCTACCAAATCCTAGTTTTAAAAAAAAAATCAAGTAAGATGGTTAGCATGGGATACATTCAATGGGAACCTGTGAGCAGGTACTATATCCACTAGCTTAAAACTTCAGTTCACTTTCAGTTTCCTGTCTCCCTGAATCTTACATGCATTACAAGTCTGCCTAGGGATTTCCCCAAACCTCCACAGTAAATTTGCAGGCTGGGTGTGTGTGTTAAGAGAAAAAAAATATCCCGTTACATCCCATCTCATCAGCAAAATGTCATCTAATTCAGTTTCCCAACCTTGGCAACTTTCAAGACGTGGACTTCAACCCCTAGAATTCCCTAGCCATTCATGCTTAACCCACACTGGCTGGGAAATTCTGGGAATTGAAGTCCATGCATCTTAAAGTTGCCAAAGATGGAAAGCACTGCTCTAACTTATTTTTAACCCACACTTCATAAACATAAGGGCTCATTGCGCAGTTCTCTGATGCTGCTGAAATATAACTTTCAGGTCTGGGCTAGAAAAATTGGAACTGCTGGAAGAAAACGAAGTGGGGTGTTTACTATACCATTAGCTATCCAGAGTTTTGCAGCCAATGTATAGATCTATACATTTAGCACATGAAGTAGTCTCAAAAACCGTGGTTAGACAATGGTTTGCATACTACATTCCACAGCTGTTTGTAAACGAACATTGCTGCTGTGTGAAATTTTAGATTATAAACTGTAGCAGCATACCAATGTAAAGGCTTTGGTTGGTCACTATTATGGCGCTTATTTCAAATCAAGTTCTGCATTACATTATGTGGTAAATATAGTAGTGTGACCGAAGGGAATTTTTAACAGATCAACTGATTGTTTCAATGGATCTCCAAAATGTTCTCAAAAATATATAAAGTAGTTATTTTTTCATACATTTTACCAATTTTGTATATGACAGATCACATATATTTCTGTTCTTTCAAATAGAAATAGTTGAGTACAACAAATGGTGTGGGTTGTAATATTTTATTTATCAAAAAGACTGTTAGATTTAACTTAGTAGTGATTGAAAGTTAGGTTTTGATCTAGCTCATAATATTATTAGCAATTCTCTTTTAGAGTACCAAATCTGCAGGACAGTATAAGAATAAAAGCAAGCATTTGCTAAAATCTGTAAAGAAGAGCATCCTTATGCCTGGCTTCAAATATCTTGCTAAGCTTTGTTTAGCCAAGATTCACTGCAGAAATCAGGACCATAAAGGAGAATATTTGTAGCTCAGAGGGTCCTTAGTGCTCTCTTGAGTTTAGTTGCTTTCTTACAGATGTTTTGTTGATCCAGAGTAGGTAACATCATCAGAATTGTTGGATTCCCTTAAGGCATCTTTCTCCCCATGGTTTTGAAGATTTCTACTAAAACACAGGTAGTCCTCGACTTATAACCACAAATGAGCCCTAATTTTAAGTAAGACATTTGCTAAGTGAGTTTTGCCTCGACCTTTCTTGCCTCGGTTATTAAGTGAATCCCTGCAGTTGGTAAGTTGGTAACCCAGTTACTAAGTGAATCTGGCTTCCCACTGACTTTGCTTGTCAAGAAGGGGATCATATAATCTTGGGACATAGCAACGGTCCCAAAATTCAGTTGCCAAGCATCTGAATTTTGATCATGTGACCATGGGGAATGCTGCAAAGTGTGGAACTGTGTAAAATGGTAAGCTACTTTTTTCAGAGGCTTTGTAACTGGTTACTAAATGAACTGTTGTAAGTCAAGGACTGTGTTCAACTGGTCTCTAGATCTCTTCTAAAATCTCTTCTAAATCTAAGATTTGGTAACTGAATTAAAGTACAATCTAGTTTCCCTTCTATGTGTTTTTCATTCAATTTCTATAGCTGACCATGCTGATCAATGATTCAGGGGTGATGTCATTGTTTATTGACATCACTGCTTATTTTTACCTTAAGTCCAGACAATACAGTAGCAGTTTGTTCAACAAACCATGGTTACACAATGTTTGTATGTTCCATGCACTTATTTTTTTTAAAAAAATAAACCCTCCTGCTGTATCAAATTTTAGATTGTAGTAGGAACCACCCTACCCTATTGCTGTCTGTGGCCTTACAAGACCTGGCCATTTTTATCTCCATTTCCCTATTTTTATCTCCATTTCCCATTTTTATCTCCATTTCCCTATGCCCATTAATTTGTTTCTCCAAATTGTTGTGTTTTTCTATCTGTAACCCCCCCCCCCCAATTCTGTTCCTATTAATAAAGAAATAAGGGCGGGATAAAATATCTAAAATAAATAAATAAAATAATGGTCTTTTATTCTATTTTTTCCCCCCTCATTTTACCTCTTTTTCAGGACACAGCCCGAGTCTAAAAGAAAGACGGCCCTAGCAGCCCGTTCAGTGTCCCAAAACAACCGGACTGGACAGGTTGTTACCTGACCGCCCCGTCACCTCTCGCCGAGTTAAACCAGCCACAACGCGGACCCCGCTCGCCTTCCGCATTGCTTCCGAAACTAAAATCGAAAGCGGCACAAAACTGGACCTTCCCCTCCGCCAGGCGAGTTCCGCAGCCTGCGGAGGCTGGATTTTCCACTCGGCCCTCCTCCTCCTCCTCCTCCTCCCCCTGGCTTTTCCCGTTCCAGCAGGGGAACCAAGCGCTCAGCCTGCTCAGGTATCGAGCGCGGCGGGCGGAAAGAGCCAGTGCGCTCACCTGTTGCTCGCCTGGAATACCTTTTTCCTTGCGCGGGACAGAATTGGACAGGAAACAACTCTCCCTTGGCCAGTTAGCTATAAGGGAAGAGAGAAGGTGAGGAGAAAACCCCTGGTGTCAGGAGGAGCAAAGGGGCAAACGCGATCGCACTCCCTAGTGTAAGTAAATCGTCTATTTTCTATGAAGAAAATAGTTTAGACATAATAAAATTACTTATTTCTTTTGAAATTAATGTAACCCTGGAGTGATTCTTCGGTTGTTTATGGTTAAAGATGACGTGGGAATTTCGACTCAGTCACAACTGGTCTTCGGAAAATGTTTTATGTTTTTACAACCCTACTACTTGGGAATGTAGGAAGTATTTTGTGCATCGCATTTTCAGCCGGGAACTAAAACTATAGGGACCATTTATAAGGATTTAGGCGTTAAATGGGGCGACCTTCGTAAGTCTCTTCATATATTGAACGTCCTGTCAGTTTATGCTGTAATGTTCCTATCTATACCCGTCTACACCCATTATTTCCCTCCTAGAAAGCACCGTTGGGGAAAAGTAAAAATAATTCTTCTCTTCTATAACTGGTTTCATATCATTTTTCTTGCTAAAATGTGGGTGGTTAGTTTATTGGGCTCAGCTAAGCAACTGATGAACTTGTACTTAAAAATATCTTCAGAATAGGTATGAACTTGTATTTTAAGCCACAAATCTTATAGGAACCAACTTAAAACTGTTGAGCTTAGTATTTAACAATGGAATCTTGGATTCTTGTATCAGTGAGTTGGAAATGGATCTGCTTAAGTTTGCATTGGTTGGAAGGGATACTTATACAAGAGTCTCCTTGTCTTTCGTGTTAGCTATCACCAAATGTTCCCATCATTAGTGTGGGAAAAGCTCAGTGGAATATATTTGTCCTTGGAGAGGAAGGTGAATCTGCTAGGAAATTCCCTTTCCAAGTTTGCTGTAAACTCAGAACTCTCCCTTCTTCTTGTTTGCAATATAAGAATAGCAACTTTATTCTACCTGATAGAATAGCTTTTGCAAAGCTTAAGACAGATTTGTGCTAGAAAGTGATTTGAATGTTATTTCTCCAGTTTAGCCTTTCAGGTGCAATGGAATTTCAGCTTCCAGAGTTTTCAGCAAGACCATAGCAATAATATTCTCTGGACTGTATTTGTTTCGTTTCCTAAATATTATTATGATTATGCCTTAAGGTGTAATAAATTAAGAAACTGTTTATTTTTTGCAGATTAAAAACATGTTTAATAATACTTGCCCAGAATTGGGGCATTCATCTTGTTAATTCCTTTGCTGTACAAATGCATGAAAAATTCAAAGAACATCTTGTGTATCTACCTGTTGTTTTTAATTGATATTGTTCTGGATTTGCCAGTGCAGAAATTATATTTGACTAGTGGAAAGCAAGATATAAGGGGAAAAGCCGTTAACCTTTTTAAAAATGCATTTTTCCCATTTCAAATAGGAAACAGTCTATTTGCTAAAATATAGAGTGTAGCAAAACTCAGGTCTATGCACAGTTCATTATAAACATTACTTTAAGAGTTTGAATTGTTTCCCATTTTCTTCTACACATTTCCTCATGGTTTTGACCCATGACATTTGAATTTTCCCAATTGCAGTAGTATATTCTCTGGGGGGTAAAATAAATACATTGTGAATGGCCTACAGACCTGACTTTTACTCTGCACAGGTAGTCTTTCACTAAGAACCATGTTTTAAGTTACAATGGCAGTTTAAAAAAGTAATTTATGACTGTTTTCCATACTTAAGGCCATTGCAACATCTCCATGGTCATGTGATCAAAATTTGGATGCTTGGTAACTAGCATGTATTTATGATGGTTGCAGTGTCCCAGATCATGTGATCAGTTTTGCAACCTTCTGACAAGCAGAATCAATGGAGAAGCCAGATTTTGTTTAACAAACATGTCACTAATTTGAACATCTATAATGATTCATTTAACAACCGTGGCAAGAAAGGTCGTAAAATGGGCAAAATTCACTGATATTTTGTTGATAATGTCATTGTGTCTAGGGAAGAAAAGAATGGGGCTCACACTGAATTACACTTAAGAAAAAACCCATTGAAGTCATTGGTACTTCAGGGTAATAATGATAGTTCAAATCCTATTGCCTGTATCAGTACTTTATTCTAGCATCATACACTGAGGTGGTATTCAGCAGGCTCTGAGCAGTTCTGAAGGATCGGTAGCAGAAATTTTGAGTAGTTCAGAGAACCAGTAAATACCATCTCTGACTGGCCCCACCCCCATCTATTCTCTGCCTCCCGAGTCCCAGCTGATTGTCTGGGCCTTCTTTTGTTGCCCTGCATAGGAGAACGGGGCTGGAAAGCAGGTTAGTCGAATGAGGAGAGAATGGGATTTTGCAGTAACCTTCCCCTGCCATACCCACCAAGCCACACCACACCCACCAAGTGACACCCATAGAACCGGTAGTAAAAATTTTTGAATCCCACCACTGACTATTCTTCTGTGACATTGATAATTTCAGAGAAAGTTATCATTGATCTTTATTTTCATTTATATGGCTGTCCATCTCAATTTCTTGATTCTGGGTAGCCAGCAACAATTAAAAGCACTTTATTGAAATGAAATGTGATGCATTGCTTCTCTTTATGATGGTAACTGAGATCAGATTAGAGCAGTGTACCTCTACTTTGTTAAATTTAAGAAGTGCGGACTACAGTTGTCAGAATTCCACAGCCAACGTACTGTCTTTTCTGGTGTTCCTGGGATGTCTTGAAATCTGATCTTGGTCCCTGGCAGGTTAATATTTAATGCATTTAATGCATTTTGGGGGGGCTCTGTTGTAATATGTGCTACCCTTAAGTTCATTTTAGTCTAGGCTGTCCCTGTGATTTTATGGTTTAATTGTTTTTATAGTTTGGGGTTTTTTATGCCACTCAGTGTCCATATGAATTAGGCAGTAGGTAGGTAGATAGATAGATAGATGGATGGACAATTCAACAGTATTCTCGAAAGCAGACAGAAAAGCCAAAAGCATGTATCTAACACTATTTGCAGAATCTTAAATATTTAAAAGAAGTTTTCAGTAGCTGAAGTTAGAAGCTGGTGAATGGCATTGGCTCGCTTGTTTTGCTTTATTGTTTGCATATTCATTTGTGGAATGAAGAACTTTGACTCCCCAAAAAGAGAAGCTGAGTTGGGTTTCACTGACCAAGCAACTCAGCAGCCACCCAACCACTTTAGTGGTCCCCCCCCCCAGCAATAATAAGACAAGAAAAGTGGAACACTCCCAGTTTCCTGTGTAGGTAATCCCAGACAAGAAAGACACATGCATCCTGTGAAAACCCTCATCCTGGCATTTTGGGTGGAGTGGGCAAAAGTAGGCTGCTAGCCTAACACTCCAGTATCAAGTTTATCTGGATGCTGCAATCCTGAATCACCTGCTATGTTGATCTGATAGGCATGAATTGAATGAATCAGGCTCATGGAGAAATGTCACTGAAAAATACTTGCTTCAAAATTAGGTCATGTTTCAACTTAGTGGGGACATAAAAACACACGGGGTGTCCCTGCCCCAAGGAATTTTGGTTTACGCCTTTCTTAATGACTTTGCAAGTCAGTTAGTGGAAAGTTAATTGGGGCGCCACCTTTCTAGACCTTGTGATTTTTCTCGCTCACTACATTTTAAGCCTTCTTTGTGGTAAGCATTTTAGTATATTTATTTGGCAATGGCTTCTTGACTCTTCCGAAGGGTAAAGCAGATTTGCCTCATCTATTTTTTTTTTAATTTGTCTAATCTAGTATCACCCTGCTGGCTAGACATTATGGGAGTTGTAGTCCAACATATCAAGGTGATGCCTAATCTGGGAAGGTGTTCTGTGCAGATATCCTTGCGATGAGTTTTTTTGTATCTTTGCAATGAGGTTTTTGTTCAGTGCTTTGATCACTTAAGGCAGTGGTCGCCAACCAGTGGGCTGGGGACCACCAGTGGTCTGCGAGAAAATTTTGGTGGTCTGCAGAGAAATGTCACCCCCAAGCACCCCCCAAAGCAATTAATCCAGGCTGTCTATGAACACAACAAGGCTGCACACAAGGCCATGGGAACACAAGACTTGAGACACTTGCATTGCGAACACCACAAGGTAGTGAGGGGAGGAGGGAAAGGGCGGAGGGGGGAACTTGCCCCACTTGCCCTACCCACCTTACCTGGCCACCGGGCTGCTTCTTTCCTCTTCTTTCTTCATATGCTTTTGGCTGCACACAAGGAAAGCAGCAAAAGTCTTTCTTTCTCTTCCCCAAACTCCGCCAGAAATGAGTCTTTGGGACCCTGCAAGGTCTCCTGCTCCAAGAGGCTGCACTGGTGTGACAAGTCTCACAAAGATTCATTTCTAGAGGAGTTTGGGGGAGAAAAAGAAAGACTTCCACTTCTTCTGCTTCTTTCCTTACATGAAGCCAAAATTCTCTCTCTCTCTCTCTTTCTCCTCTTGTGAATGGAGCTAGAGACTATATCCTGTGATCCCAAATAAAGAATGATTGATCAGTAGGAAATGGGATGGGGAATTTTCCTGCAGACTTTTTGGGGGATTTTCCCAGAGTCTCTGGTCTGCAGGATTTAAAGTTATGAGTTTGGTGGTCCCTGAGGTCCAAAAGGTTGTTGACCCCTCATGTAAGGGGTCACAGGTCCTCCTTTTTTTCTAGAATAGGCTCCATCACATCCTTTCTTATCTCCTAGCAAACCTCTTTTTCTAGGAAGATACACTGTACACAATGCATTTAAGGAATGAGGGCTTGGAAAATACAGTTTTGTGAATTTATTTCTTGGTCGTGATATTCCAGTTTCACTTGATATCCTTGTGGTTCTGGAGCAACAATAGACTACTAAATAAGATATGAACAAACAACTTAAATAGTAAGTATTGCAAAGTAGTTCAAAAAGCCTTAATCTATTATCATAATCTTGCCAGTCTTTTTGCTAGAATTGTAAGCACTGTTGCAGAAGCTAGAAATCTCAGAGCATTTACCAAAATGTTTATTGCTTGTTTGCTTAATTTATGGGATTTATAATCTGGCCCAATCCCAAAAGACTGCAACAAGCCTCCCCCAACCCCCTGAATTAAGCCACTAAATCTGAACAAAATCCAAACCAAAAATAACCCTAGAGGGCAAAGATAAAACCCCCAATAAAAATAAGAAGAGGTGACTGTAGTCAGCCCAAACCATTCCAAAATGCTTTGAAAGAAAATAGTTTTAACTTCCCTATGGAACTGCAGCACATACAGGCATCCATTCTTTCAGTGGCTGTTTGTGGTTATAACCAGCACTGAATGAGGAGGACTTGCAATGAGTCCTTGTAGTTGTGACTATTACAGTATCTTGGGAATTGCCTAATGATGATTTGGGTGTTTGACAAGTAGCTTGCATTTGCAACATTGTAGTGTCCTGCCATCATGTGAACACTATCTGCAACCTTTCCTTCCAGCTTCCAACAAGCAGGCCAATGGGGAAAATTATTACAAACAGCAATTGTGGGATTGTGGAACGGCCAGAACTGCGTTTGTAAATTAGTGCAGGCTCATAACATTGTTCTTTATCACTACATCACTTAGAATCAAGTTCCTGGTCCAATTTACATTGTTAAGTGATGATAGTTTCTTGGTGGGAGAGTCGAGGTAGTCCTCATTTAGTGATTGCCTATCAAGTGACCATTTGCAGGTACAATAATTATGAAAAAGTATTCTTGTCAGTTGCCTGGAGTCATTGAGAATGAGTTGAGAGTGACCATATAGATTTTCTTAAATAAATAAATTTTGTGATGAATCCTCATATTGTTTATTGATCAATGGAATGATTTAATTTTATTTGTGTGCCACACATCTCATTTAGAGGTGACACATAAAATTTTCCCAGCAAAAGAAAGCTGAAGTAAGACTATAAGCACAATTGCTATTTCACTTAACAATTGTTTCACTTAACAACCAAGTTTCCTTGTTCCCCCTTTTTCACCCCATTCCTAAGAAGTTATCTGCCATCAGAGAGAGTTTGGGTAATATATTCATTTTTATGGTTGCTATTTGTTACAACTGTGAAAGTTGTATTTTGGCCCAATTATCCAGATCGTTCTGTATTTGCAATATTATTTTATCATAGCTATCTTCCTTTGAAAAATGTGATGTGGTGATAAAGAACAATGTTATGAGACTGCACTACCTTACAAACGCAGTTCTGGCGGTTCCACAATCCCACAATTGCTTTTTGTAATAATTTTCCCCATTGGCCTGTTTGTTGGAAGCTGGAAGGAAAGGTTGCAAATAGTGTTCACATGATGGCAGGACACTACAATGTTGCAAATGCAAGCTTGTTGTCAAACACCCAAATCAGGATTAGGCAATTCCCAAGATATAGTAATAGTATCTTGGGAAGATATCTAGTATCTTGGGAAAATACTAGAAGGAAAAGCGGCACAAAATTTCTTAGGTTACCCGGTTCTGTTCCCATCGCTTTCTGTTCTGATACAAGTGTGACCTACAGTTTAGCGCAGATCCCTTGTGCTAAATTCTAAAACACAGCCTCACCTGCGGGTAAATATAACACTGCTGGAAAAAAATCCTTTCACAGAGGCAGCCAGCCACCTCAGTGATCCCTGGCTAACATGTGCCATACACTAAATAAATTTGAAACTGTTAGAATGATGTCAACTATGTAAAGCTCTTGCCAACAGAGGCTGCAGGTATTCATTATTATCTTGAAATCACAAGTAGGTTCATGTAGAGATATTTAAAGGCCACATGGAAGCATAAACAATCCTATGTTTATCTTCTCTGGTCTGTATGGATAGAATTGGAATTCACTGTAAAGCTGTTCAGAAGGTGATTTGACATGATGGACAGAATGTAAATTGCCTTTGGTGGTCCTCTACCCATCTAACCACGCATCACTAATTAGTGCATATTTTTCATCAGAGAAATCCAGTGTAACATACATATAAAACAGTAGATTCACAGTGTATGTACTTGTTAAACTAGGATAATAATATGATTATTTTGGAGTTTCAGAATTTTAGGCATTTTGTAAAGAGCAAGACTTCCAAGCACTGGTTTTGAGATATCAATTTGAGGTTTGATCAGTACTCAGGTCCAGATTTCATATAAAAACCTAGTAGTTCTTAATAGGCATTGAACTTGTAAAATATTTGCTCTGACCCTTATCTCCAATTTATAACAAATGTAATTTCCTGTTTCCTTTTGTCAGGGTTGTTGCTTTTTTTTTTGTACAATTGCCCTGCTATTTTATCACAGTTCCAATTGATCTTTTTCTTCTATTTGCAAGCATTGTACCATTTCGTATCATTTACCATTGTACTTCTTTCTTAGGAAATTCATTAACGAGGATAACAAATCCCGAGAACTGCTGCTGAAAGTCCTTTGATTGGTTGAAACTGACCAAAGATTATATGTTGGAATTGTGACACGGAGGGACTTTTTCTGATTATTGGGGAAATAATTACTGTTCTTGGTGAAAGAAAAAACCTTTCAAAGCTCATATCACTAGATTTAAATGCCAACACAGGAGTATTTTTTTTTAAAGTAGCCTGGTAAGGCTGAGGTTGGATTTTAAGTAGCTGTAGAGATAACACTTAAAAAAAATACAGGCAACACTACAAAAAATATGTTTCATTTTGGAGACTAGCAGCTACCTTGATTCTACCAGGGAACAATCTTACCAGATGTCCAATAAAAGGAGGGACATATCCTTCTTTTCCTCAAATGTGCTTTATCCAGCACATATAGCCTTAAAAGCAGGGGTCTCCAATCTTGGCAACTTTAAGACTTGTGGACTTCAACTCCTAGAATTCCTCAGCCAGCTTTGCTGGCTGGAGAATTCTGGAAGTTGAAATCCACAAGTCTTAAAGTTGCCAAGGTTGAAGACCTCTGCTTAAATTCAAATATTGTCCTGATTTTTTTTTTTAGTGTCTTGGGCTTTTGCAATTTCTTTGAAGAAAATTGGGCTTCTTTCATAATGGTAATTTTGATAATTGTAATTTTCTTTATAATGGCAATTTTTTTATTGTGATCAATTCAGTATTATTGCTAGCATATGTTCAGTATTATTGCTAGCATATATTGCTGGCATATGATTTATTGGAAAAATATTGCCATTGAAAAACCCATCTTTCTGATATTGGATAAAGTAATTCAGTAACCTGAAGGCCTAAGTCTTTTTTTTTTTTTGCAGTGTTTTACTGTAGTGTTGGTTGTGGATGCCATGAAATTTAATTTTAAAATTAATGTGTCTTTCTTTCCCCCCATTTAGCCTTTACAGTTGTCCTCCTTTGTCCTTTTCGTATATCTGGCAATCCTTTCTGTGATAAGCCACACTTCATTAGGGCAGTGGGTTCATACATTTAATTTTATCCAGGGTTTGAGTTTGCAGTAGAAATTCCAGTATGACAGTTGCAGCAAGTTTGAAAGATACATATATTTTAAAATGGCACCAAGTCCATCAGTATACACAGATAGAGAATATCAATGTGAAAAACCAGTGGAGGACATTTAAATATTTGCTGACTGTGGGGAAGATTTCAGACAGCTCTCAGAAGAAACTAAAAAAACAAATTTTTGTCTCCTTGTATATAAAACCATTAATGTTGTGGGCAGCACAAGACTGAGCCTGAAATTTACAAAAAAATTAAGCTGGGATGTTTTCTGCTTTTTCTGGCTTAGGGAAAGAGAAAGTGATACTCCTGAACTTCTTGTTTGGTTTCAACTTGACAAAATCTCCGTTTGTGACCAATATCCCCTTCCCTAGTTTCTCTATGGCCACAGAGAGTCTGTTCAGCTATCTCCCTTCTGTTTTTCTGTCCTTGAAATTTTCTGTCTACTTCTTGAAGGTATGAGTTGATCCTCTTCACATTTGGGACAAATGTGGTTGGCAGCAGATACTTAATCACCACAGAAGAGACAGAATTCTTAAGACAGAATTGGCAATTGTGCTTTCCCCTGATCCTGTTTGAAAGCCTTGGCCCAAAGGCTCCCCGCCAGCAGAAAGATAAAAATCTTGGACCCAAAACTGCAGCTATGCACGCTACATTGCCTGGCAGCTTCAGATGTCACTTGGGAGGAGTTGACCCATATTTTCTGTCTCCTTGTGTCACCGTTCACTTTTTCATCCTTCCATCTGCAGATACAGATAGGCGAGATTCTGTCAAGTGGCCCAGGTGAGTCAAAGGGAAACCTCCCCTTTCAGCACGAGAAAAAGTAGGTCTAGGTAGGTTTAGGTATAGGTAGAACAACAAAAAGGAGAGTGATTTCAGAGAAAAATCTTTTATCCTTGATCAAGTCTAAAGATCCCAAATACTGGTAGGTAGATGAATTTGTGGTGGCTGACCCTTTTTTTCAGAAGTCTTTCTTTCCTCTTGAATTTTCTTTTTCTTTCTTAAATTTCAGTGCTAAATAATGTTACCACAATAGTATGGTTCTCCAGAAGAGAAGTTTTTGTTAGAATTGTCATGTTCATAAAACATCAAATTCAATAGCAGAAGGTTGGAGAAATCTTGCCTAATATGTGTTTTTTAATATAAAATCTGAAAATAAATATGTTTTTACTAGCCAGTTGTTTTAATTTTCTAAAAAAATAATATAAGGAGCATTGTCTACAGAGAACGTGTCGGGGGATTTCCAATGATCTAATTATCTAAAATAATGTAATCCTTGTTTTTCCAGGTTTTTAATGGAGCCCTCTTATGAATAGAAAGGTTTTTTCTTCTGATTGAGCACTGGGAAGTGACTTTAGTTGACATGTCAGTTTTGGATTCCTGTAAGTTCCCTTCCTTTCCCCAGCTTAATATTGGAACTATGTCAAAAATCTGCATAGAAAAAAAAAAGTAAACTAGAAACAATGTAAAGGGAAAGTTAACTCTATGATATCATTGTACAATAATGTAGAAAATTTTTGGAACTTTCCTATGGTAATGGAGCATATCATCCTAATGCTCCTATTCTACAGTCTCTGCAAAACAGCAGTTTTGTCCAGTTTTCCACATGAAGAGAGTTCCTGCACTAAACTACTGGAGGAAAGCAAGAAAGCTAGAATTTTTCTTTTCTTCCTAGATTTTTTCTCACCGTTGCTGGATTAATTTTTTTTTTCAGATTAGTAAAGTGTTGATCCAGTTGTGACAGAAGTTGATTTGACCAGGTCTGCTGTACAGGCTGAGAAAATCACCCATCCAGTTTTTATGCCTAAGGTGGACTCAAACTCACAGTCTCCTGGTCTCTAGGTGATGCCTTAATGTTTTTCCTGAAATTGCAGGGTCCACTTTTTTGGGGGATAGGCAAGGGTCTTCAACTTGGCAAGTTTAAGACTTGTGGATTTCAACTCCCAGAATTCCTGAGCTAACATGACTGGAGGAGGAATTCTGGGAGTTGAAGTCCACAAGTCTTAAAGCTGTCAAGTTTGAAGACCCCTGACCGAGAGGGTTAATCCATTGGTTGCAACAGACACATTTCAGCCCATGAATAAAAGAAGTCCTGGGATTTCTTTGGGACTACTTGGATCATGAGCAGATATTGATCCCAATCAGCCTTGGCAGCTCTCAGTGGATGAAGTTCAAGCGTTGAGAAATAAATGTGGTAGGGAGAAGACCAAAGCAAAATATTCCCAGGTTGTTGGTGCTGCTTATTTTGCAGAAGCCGCAGGATAGTTTAAGCCAGAGAATTGCAGAATTAGGTTTTCTGCCACTTCAGATGTCTCACTTTCCTCCCCTTCCTTCCTTCTCACACCCTGGCCTTGTTTAGTAGTTCATCGTTTGATCACTCAGATGGGTGACCTTCTGCATGCAAAGAATTGTTGAAAATGTGGGTTCAAGTAGTACCACTGGAAAACCTTAAAGACTACAATCTGTCTACTTGGGAGACAGGAGCTGACAGTGACTTGAGGTCCCATAATCAATTCAGATAGTTGCTATTCCCCATCATATTGGAGAACATCACTGGCTTCTGTTCCAAGGATAAGAATCATAGTTCTACGTTTGCTGAAAATGCAATTCCCAACAGTTCTAGTCAGAATTGCCTAAGGTGATAGATGCTAGGAAATACAGTTCAGTATTAACAGAACCGCCACTATTCCCCACCTTTGCTTTAGATTTCAATGAGTACGTTCTGCTTCAGCAGGGTTGATAATATTAGCATTTAAATGTGTTTTTGATTATCTGCTGGAAAAGGACACATGTTAAACTCCTTTCAAAACCAGTGGTTGCCTAATGTACAGTTGACTTGGAGATTCCCTTGAATTCAGAAGTACTTAAGCATATGCAACTCTGGATCAGGTCCACTGCCAACACATTGCTCTAAGTCAGATTTACACCCAGTTCACCCATTGGCCTTCAGCAATCTTTTGTGTGTTAGCAGTGAGCCTGATCCAGAGTTAGACTTTAGCTCTCCTAGTCTTCAGCCATATTTGACCTTAGTAACCAGGAACAATAGTTAATATTTAGCACATCTGGAGGTGGAAGAGCTAATATTAGTGCTTTCAGAAGAGCTAATATCAATGCTTACTTGACATTCCTCTGTTTGCAGTGAACCTTCTCCAATTATATAGGGCAGAATTAGGGACTTAAAATGTGCTGGTTTGCATTTTATGATTAGGTAGACTACATAGTTCTGCTTTCTCCCCTTCTTAAATGTAGAGATATGTAAGTTGCCCATACCTATTTCTATTGTAGTATTTCCTCTGTTGCAATTTCTTAACCAACCATAAAATGCTATTCCTTTTTTTTTTTAAGGTAGAATAAAAGGAAGAGAACATACAGTAATGGAGTATATGAGTACCGGTAGTGAAAATAAGGAAGAGTTTGACTTACTGCTGACAGATTTAAATATGTCTGAAGTAATTGACATCATGGAGAACCTTTATCCCAAAGGTGACCTGACAATTTACAAAGACAACCTCATTGCTCTGCATCCAGAAAAGAACAAAAATGAGGAGCGGACTGAATCTTTGCTCTTCAGCCGAAGAGAAGTTTCTTTGCTTTCGTGTGTCAAGTATGGGACTGTAGAAGACCTACTGGCATTTGCCAACCAGGTGTCAAACACTGCAAAGCAGTTATGTCAGCACAGGAGACAAGAATCTGGAATCATATTAAACATGGTGTGTGTTTTCTAAAACCTCCACCAGCTATTCTGTATTTCATATGGAGCTTGGCTCAAAGTTGTGGGTTTTGTGGCTGGATTTTGGAGTCTTCGACTATTTAGGTCTGGCTGATAGGATTTTGCTGACCAGCTATTGATGTCCACAGACATTCCTATATTCTTATCAGGTTGTATAATGTCTAAATATGGGAGTTAGATATTATTTAATTCCAATGTGGTGAGGTGATGAAGGTATTGGACTAATAATCTCAACTACTGCACCTTGCTTGAGTGACCTTGGACCTCTCACACTTTTTCTCATTTTTCTTGTGAGGCCCAAAGGTCCTGGGAAAACTCTGAAAAGGGAGGGAAAAGTCCTCCAGATACCACTTGAAGCTCCAGGAGAAAATTATCTAGTACAGGAAAATGGATCTTGGCCTGAGCTATGGTTTCTGCAAGCAGAATCTTTAGCTTGGATTTAAGTTTCTGTTTGCAACTATAATGAACAAATCTCAAGAGTGCAATACTGTTATTAGCACCTAGCTGAGCTTGGCTTCTCTGAAGTAGCTAAGCAGGATTGGACTTGATTAATACTTGCTGGGAGGTCATCAGGGAATCCCAGGTTTTAGGTGAGGCTGAAGAAAAGAAGCAATTGCAGAGCCTTTCATTTAGTGCCCAAAATTTGACATGGATGTGTCAATGAAATTGCCAGGCATTGAGCTTGCTGAGTGAAACCTTATTGTATAAATTGATCCACTTTCTTAAAAAGAGAACTGCAGCTATGAACATAAAACTAAAATAGATAATGTGCCCCTTTCTAGAACATATAAAATTATCATCTTGTGACACCCTATATGAAATTACATTGGAGCTGCCTTCCAGTTAGTCTGTTTGTCTTTCTATCTGTATCTATCTATTTCTACCTCTACCTCTAACTCTCTATCTCAACTTCCACCCACCTATCTATTTTATATAGCCACCCATGTCACCAAAGACAACTTTTGTGCATTCCCCAACTGTAAATCTCAGCCGTGATGCAATTAAAAATCTCATGTAAACATAGATTAAGACAAATATCTAAAGTCTGAGCATTAAATGTGTTAGTTAATATACCACCCACCTCACCAATAAGACTGTAGACAGCATACAATATGGTAAAAAGATCAATATAAAAACAGTTTAAATTATTAAAATTATGCAGATCTTTCATGTTTCTGTGGAAATCATATTTGTCAGCTCTTATTTATGGTTGTTGTTTTAACAATCCTTGCTCACAGTTGCTATTCGTGACCATGAGGACTAGAAAATTAAGTATTCTTGACAAAAACAAATTAAAGATGAAGTTTGCAGGTTGAAATTAAGACCAGGAAAACAGGATCTTCAAGCTTCTTGTCACTTCTCACAAAGAGAGGTTGCCCTTTGATTTCTGTCAGTTTTTTTAGATGAGGAAAAAGGGAGGCTAGCTTATAAATAACTGTTTATAATCAAATGGTGGACAACAGTTGTGAGAAACCATTGGATAGAATTAGTTGGCATTTTAGTTTTGTTTTTCATATGCTCAGGTCTTTTCACAAGGTTTTCCAATCAGATACCATACCATATAGCAATAGCACTTGAACTTATATACTGCTTTAAAGCCCTCTATAAGTGGTTTACAGAGTGTCAGCCTATTGCCCCCAACAATTTGGCTCCTCATTTTACCCACCTCAGAAAGATGGAAAGCTGAGTCAACCTTGAGCCTGGTGAGATTCAAACTGCCAAATTATAGGCAACTGGCTCTAGCAGAAGTAGCTTGCAGTACTGCACTCTAACCACTGCGCCACTGAGACTATATTATGTCTTGCCAGCCCATTCTCCATTTTGTTTTCCAACTTCAGCTTTGCTTGTGTGCCAATTCAGTCATGGCGTCAAACACAATTAAACTTCCCTAATACAGATTAATCTCTGTAGAAGCAGATGAAATCCCACTATTTTAGAGCAGATGAAGCTAGGCTTAAATATAGTAATCTACTTGCTATACTTGAACTCACCCCAAGTATTTTGATCTTTTTTCCTTGATTAATTTTCCTTTGGAGAATTTTACCTTGTAAAAAAATCCTTGTACTTTCAAAGAACCATTCATTCTTTGCAGTAGATAAACAATTAGATTTCAAATTTCTTCTGCATCACCTATTCTGAGAAAAAAATAGTTTCTATTCCTCTGCCAACTTCCTGATACAACCTTTGAAGACAGAATACCTTATATTTGCTCTCATAGCCAAACTCTCAACTCTGTAGAGCAAAAGGTTAGGAGGTATCCAGAATTACCCAATAAACAACTAAGAGGACTCCTTATGTCAGCCTGCTGATTAGGCTGTCAATCAAGCTGTTGCCAGACAATTAAGTGTTCTATATAAAGACTACTATGGTCACGGAACTTTCTCTGGTAGAAAAAGAGCTGTAGCTTAGAGCTTCTTTTTTTTTTTTTTTAATTTGTCAGTTGCTTACAAGGTAATAGGTATAAGTAAAAACATAGTTATGAAATACATGGGTACATATAAGAAAAATATAAAAACATATAAAAGAAACAATAGGATAGGGACGGTAGGCACATTGTATTGCTGTGAAAACCACTGCCTCTGCCAGTGAAAATGGAGCTCAGGTAGCTACGCTGCACCCCCGAGCTCCATTTTTAGGGACAGAGGGCTGCAGGATGTCGTTGCGGCTGAAAACGTGGCCTGGGTGGGCCCGAGCTGAATTTTTCCTGACAGAGGGCTACAAGAGGCTATCGCATACTCCCCAAGCATGTACCCCTTGAACTCCATTTTTCTGGGAGGGGGTCATGTCCACCCCAGCCATGCCCCCTAGACCCCCCCAATGTCAAACACAACCATGATGTGGCCCTCAATGAAATCGAGTTTGATACCCTTGCTTTACAACAAGTAGAATTAGCTCATCAGGTCATGATTCCTATCTGGTTTGCCTCTGAGGACAATATCCTGCATATCTGAATCCAGTTGTAGGCTATGCTGTCTTTCTGATGTCCATTCCCTTGGTAGCATATGTTTGCCCAGTCTCCCAGGGTCTTTCTCACATACCAGTTACAGACTCAGACCCTAGTAATTTGCAACAGAAAGACCTTTGTGGGGGGATGTAAGATCTCAGAAAAGGCATTCCAAGGTAAAGGTAGGTGGTTGGTGATATAGATTAACTTAGTATGTATATTCCAGTAAATACACCCCTATTTCAGAATAAAAATGCTGTGAAGGAGTATTGTGTTTTGACTTTCTCCTTTATCTCAAATATCTTTAAATAGATCAAACCCAAAAATGGGCGCTATAAGATTGACTCGGATGTTCTTCTATTTCCTTGGAAACTAACATACAGAAATATTGGGACTGACTTCATTCCACGGGGAGCTTTTGGGAAAGTATACTTGGCGCAAGATACAGAAACCAAAAAGCGGATGGCTTGTAAGATGGTAAGTTTTCTTAGTTATTTTTGATAATTAAGAGAATTATGATAATTGCCTGCAACATGTTAGGCCTTCTCTATAATGCTGAAATAAACAAGAGCTATTTGTCCCTTTATGATGGAAACCAGCATTTTGTAAATGTACTTCCTCCAATATGCATACGGTAGACTCAAGTTTTGAAACTCAATCTAAGTATGACATATCCAGTTCTCTTCTTCTTTGGGAGAGACTCCATATATACATCATCAACAAATGCTGAAGTGCCACATGTGTGAGATGGATGGCAGTATTAATTTAATAAATAAATGTAAATATGGTTTAACAACCACCTGGAGGTGGATAACTATGCTGAAACTAATTAAGTCCGGTCAGGATAAGATAGAACATCACACTTGAACAGTCTTCATTTGCCAATCAGATCCATGGAAGAAAAATGGATTAACACTGGAAAAATGAGTCAACCAAAGCTTAATGCCCTTTGGGTTGGGATGGGATGTTATAAGCATTCTATTATAAAAAAAGGATAGAAAGCATCTGCATATGTAGACATTTATACTGATGTTGGCATGCATATGATTTAAAAGGACACAGCAGGATTTTATAGTAGAAACATATGGAAGGATTTTTATTTCTAATACTTTGCCTGAATTGCTGACTAAAGAAGTACTTTCTATCAATAGTCCACAATCCTGCTGTAATCCTCCTCTTCATGATAGATACTCCATCATTCTCTGGCAAAATTCTTAAGAAGATGGGTGAAGAATCTGGTCTTTCTCTGTCCATTATTAAGAACAAAGGGAAATTCCCCCTCCCCAAATATGCTCTGTGGCAGAAAACCAGCATGAGAAGAAGCCGTAGCTTTTCCTTGGGATTCTAGAGAGGAAGGTTGGGGTTGAATGGTTTTCTGGGTCTGGTTTCTTGGGTTTTTTTAAAAAAAAGAACTTAATAATCTTAGATTTCCAGATGATTATGTGAACCTATTTGCCATCATAGGTTCCCGTGGAGCAGTTCAAGCCATCAGATGTTGAAATCCAAGCCTGTTTTCGCCATGAAAATATTGCTGAACTTTATGGAGCCATCTTATGGGATGAGACAATCCATCTCTTTATGGAGGCAGGAGAAGGAGGGTCTGTCCTAGAAAAGATAGAAAGTTGTGGGCCTTTGAGAGAATTTGAAGTCATCTGGTTGGCAAAACATATTCTCAAAGGACTTGAGTTTCTTCACTCAAAGGGAGTTATTCATCAAGATATCAAACGTAAGTTAACCTATATTGTACAATATAAACCATATTCAGGATAATGCCAGCTTCTTTTAAGGTTATTTGGAGATTATTTACTTACTGAAAATAACTTGAATTTCTGCACCTTGGAGACAAGGTATGTCCAATTTATCTTTTATTAATACATTCATCTGCAGTGGGTACATAATAAAGTTGAGAATGTTTTAAGGACAATATGTTATGTGGAAATGGAATGAATTGAATGCTAAGTGGGCTCCATGCTCTGCTATGCTAACTATGGCTGCTATGAAGCAAATCCCATTAAATTCAGGAATCTTGTTCATGTAACTAAGCAAAAGAAAGTTGGAGTGGCTGTAGCTCTTACTGGACTTAATCAGTAGTCAGAAGCTTGCAAGCCTATCATTAGTTTGGAGGTCTGCAGTTTCCATTGGTACATAGGACTGCTATTAACGAACATTATGACTTTTTCCCCCTTCCTATAATTTATGCTGCAACCCTTAGAATATAATGATGCAATCAAGATTGAGCATTCTGAGAATGGAGGCAATTGTCTTCTGTTTTAATTAATTTAATTAATTCTGGAATCGTGCATACCGCTAAGCCAGGGGTCTGCAACCTGCGGCTCTGGAGCCACACGTGCTCTTTCAGCTCTCTGCTGTAGTTCCTTGTCGGTTGATCCCACCATGGCCCCTCCTGTCCCCGTCACTCCTTGCCTGGCTTGAGAAGGTAAGAGTGATGGCAGGGGATGGAGACTCACTCCATATTCTGGAGGAGGAGGTGACTGGGTGGGAGTGAGTGACGCTGAGTTGGCCACGCCTACCCAGTCACACCAGTTGTTAAATGATTGGCTCCCCGTGTTTTCTTTTCTGTGGGAAACGGATCCAAATGGCTCTTTGAATATTTAAGGTTGCAGACCCTTGCACTAAGCCATGACTTGCCCAGCCATGATTTTATATTTACTTAACTATGATATTATACTTCATACTTGACAACAAATGAACATTACAAACATGATTGGCTAGTTTTACACAGAATACTAGGCCAAAATCAAATAAACCACACTATGGCGTAGCATAAAGTGTACAGTGGAAGTTTTGTATTCACAAATGACAGATTACAAAGGCAGGCGCACTGAGAACTGCTCTCTCCTCTCTCTCTCATCTGGAAGAATTACTTTCTCTGTCCTTCGGACCTCCTGATTAAAGGTATAAACATCTAGCATTCCTGGAGGGCATTGAGTTTCTCTGGATCACTAGGTTTAGGCAGATATTTGCAAAGGAATTTCATTGTATTAAAAGTCCCTCTTCAAAATTCAATAATATTTGGCTTGGGGGTGGAAGGTAGTACCCGTCATTGTAGTGTTTATTACCCAAAGAATCTCATTTCCTGAAATTTATCCAAAAACTCCAAATGTACAATGCTTCTCTAGAGTACAGGTTTTCCTTGACTTGTTATTGTAATAGAGCCTGGAATTAGGGTTGTAAATTATTGTGGTCATAAGCTGAGCCATCACATGATCAGAACCTTTTTTAAAAAACTTTTTTTGTAACAAATGCAACTGGTGTTCCTAGAAACTGGAAGTAAATGGCATAAAACCTGCAAAAAAGATTGCAGATTGCAGTCACATGATGACTGGATGTGCAAATTGCCACAAATGCAGACTGGTTGCCATGTGATCATGGGGTGGGTGTGCAGCCATCATAACTTTGAAAATAGATAATTAAGTGACTGGTCTTAAATATGCTTAAAAGGATATTTCCAGGCCCAGGAAAACGAAAAGTTCTATGAAGAAAATTTCTTGCCTTTTCTGCCTTCCTGTCCCCTTGGAGGCTCTTCTTTCTTTAAAGCTATGCTGACATGAAAATCCACTGGATGATGCTTATCTTGGCATGAAAATGCATCAGGAGATATTCCAGTGAAGAAAAATGTGGTAGAAATCCTAGCGATTGAAAGCTTTTCACACCTAGCTTTTATGGAGTACTTTAGAGCAAGAAAAAGTCAATTCATATTCCTGTAGGCCTGCACAACTTTATTATCCTTCTATATTCAAAGATGAAGACTCCAGGTTTTTCTCTACCTACATCTGACTGAGACACAAAGATGCCATGACAGTCTGGTTTTTTTCAGCCATTTTCCTCTGATGTTGCCTTCCTGTCACCTCTAACTCATGGATGAGGCAGATTTAAATTGTTCTTAACTGTAATGGTGATAAAAGAGTATCCAATAGCAGCCATTGAATGTGCAAACCCTTCTACATTTTGCTACCCATTATATCCAAGGCAGTGTTAGGTGATGAGTAGAGGCTGGGATCAGAATGGGACTACTTCAGACCGGTAGGGACATGTTCCATTTCCTCTTGTGTGCCCTCCTCAACATTCTGCAGGACAACATTGTACTGTGGTTCTTTTAGATCTGCACAGCTCCACTTGATGGTCCAGCCAGGATTAAGGTGAACACTTAGTGTAGCATAATTCTTCTCTCTGTTCCCTTTTGAAGAGAGCATGGTAAACTCTGGAATGACAGTTATTGCCCATATAAATGTAGCACTATCCCACTAGAGTCCAGATCCCTCTATCCCTTTCCCAAGACAATTAAGTCTTCCCCGCTCTCAGTGTCAAGGTCTCTTGCTCTATCCCTCGTCCTGGCCGTCAGCCCACTCTGGTCGCTCACCCAGGCAGTTCCATCCACCTATCTCCGTTCACCTTCATCATCCTCCAGTGCATCTGGCCCCCTCTCTTATCACTGGCTTGCCCACTCACCTGGATCAACTTGCCTTCCCTGTTTTCTGGTGCATCTGGCTCACCCACTCATCTGGATCAGTTCTCCTCTGCTGTTGTTTGGTATGTCTGGCACCCTCTCTGGTCAATAGCTCATCCACTTGTCTGAATCAGCTCTCCTCCTCTGTTTCTGGTGCCCCCACTGGTCACTAGTTTGGCCACTTGCCTGATGGCTTTTCTCTCTCTCTCTCCCTCTTTTGCCTCTATCGTCTCCTGTGCAGCCCAATCAAGCAGACACCATGTGGTGATGGGATGGCAGGGTGGGCCAGTAAGTCCCTCTTCCCGTATTTCCCCTCCTCCTGTATATTTACTTTGCCTCTGCTTGCTTCTGTTTTTCTGCTTGCCTCTTTCTATCCATCTCCTTTTCTGTCTCTTTTTTCCTTTGTTCCCCCTTTGTGCCACACACCTGTTCCTTTTATTTCCTCTCTCCTCCTTGGCCATCCCTTCCCCTCTAATTTATGGCAGGTCATTTGCCCAGCAATTAGCTGAATGCCACTTCCTGTAGCTTGAATCCTGCCGCACCAAGCACTGTGGTCCCAGGACATTTCTAACTGGCCAATTGCCCAGGTGCCCATGATGATCAGGGCTGCCAATTAACTGGGCCCTCCTGCTCCTTCCTGGCCCCCAGTTGGACTCAACTGAGATCCCTGCGGAAATGACGTAGGGCGGTCAGTCCCTGGGACACTCGCAGCCAAGCTGCTTAGATGACTGGCATTGCGCCCTGCAGCCGGCCTTCCCCATTACACATACTCCATGCTACACAAAGAAAGGAAGAAAATTCCTAAGCAAAGGAGCTGCTTCTAATACAGTTCCTTTGGGACTCTACTCTGTTTATTTATTTTACTTTGTTCAGCTTGAGTTAGGAAAGAATGGGGCATAAGAGAAAGACGCAGGAAGGAACTGTCAGGCTTTCTTGTTGTAACTCCACAAATGACAAAAGTTTTGTATTTCCTGGCTGATGACAAGCAAAGTAGGCAGGAAAACTGAAGGAACTGACTGAATGGCTTGATTATCACACTCTGCCATCCAAAACTAGGACAGTACCATGTAGCAGTGAATAGATGCATTATAATAGATGCATTGCTGAGGAGGCAGGATAAAGTTTGGCAATGTGGGTAGAAAATTGCACAACAATAGAGTTTTCTACCAAATGAAGGCTGAGTAAATAGCACTTGAATTCAGTCATGAGGGGGAAGACCTCTGGAAGTTCTATTACTCACCATCCTTCTGAGCCAAGTTCTGCTTCTTGTTATCTTAGGTCTACTTCATTCCAATAGCATATTTTAGGCCAGTCAGTTTCCCCAGTTTAGTACCTTCTAGATTTTTCAGTCCAACTGTAGTCCTAAATACATCTGAAGCAATGTGGGATTCAAATTGTTTTACCACCAGTTCGGTGGACATGGCTTGGTGGGCGTGCTTTGCCTAATGCCGGCGTACAGCTTTCCCCATACCAGCTGAGACCTACAGCCCCAATCAGCTGAGAGGCTAAAGGAGAGAAAAGTGCAGGGGCAAGTGGGAGGGCCGATCCTGCGCTTTTCTTTTATTTTTCCTCTCAGTTGATTGGAGGATTTTTTTTTCTCCTCTCAGCTGATTGTCTGCTTTTTTTTTGCTACTGGTTCGGCCAAACCGGTCTGAACCGGTAGCATCCACCACTGATCTGAAGGACTGATGGCTGGAGGAATGTGATAGCAGTGAAATGCTGCTATTCAGCAAATGGGAATCAGAAGCCTGGCTACACAAAATATGTTCATGCACTTTTGCTGATGTTATCTCATAATCTTGCAGTAAGACAGGATTTATTTTTATACAACAAGGAAGGGATTGCTAAATACTCATTCTGGTATTTGAACTAGAGAGACCCAAGTACGCCACTCACAATGAGGAAGATAGGATTTTGATCACTGAATAATTTATTCTCCTTTTTGACTAAGGAAAGCTCTGCTAAAATACATGAGAGTTAGGCATGATTTAGTTTGTCTAAAATGGTTATAGGCATTGAAGCATATATACACAGCAAAGGGTTGAGGGGAAGAGTAAGTTGCAAATGTTTACAGACAAAACAACATGCAGACCTCCTAAATCTCAGTTACATGTTGTATGGAGATGTGTGTCCTGCATGTGTGATTGGTTGATCCAGCTTCCTGTTGATCCTTTGTTGTTTGAGTGTCAGAATGTTAGCATTCACAGAAATGTAAATGCAACATCTATTCAACTTTCTAGATTACAAAGGCATATGTTACCTGACATGCAGATGTCGGAGAAATCTAATAGCAATAGCACTTAGACAGCCCTCTAAGAGGTTTGCAGTCAGTATATTGCGCCAACAATCTGATCAGACTTTAGTTTCTTGCCTGCCACTAGGATTTCCTGTTTCAATTGATCTCCTCAAGGTTTAGTTGAAGAGAGAATAGGAGGAAGGGAGTGATCATATTTCTCTTTCTCTCTTTTTCTCATCAACATATAAAGTTTTCCCATCATTGCTGTCACTGGGGTTACTTTAAAACTTAAGATAATTTCAAAAACGTCTAATGAGTCATGGCTTTATCCATGTGAAATGCTATGAGTACCTAAAAAGATATTTCAGATGTCAGAATTTTAATTTGCTTTAGGAACACAATCTCCACAAAGTCTGGAATGGAGTGTGAATTGTGCCTATCAGTGACCCAGATTGCTGCTGGCGGTCCACCAAAGTGGGTTTGTGAACAGTATCTCATACTTTGGGTATGGAAGCCCAGGAAGTTTCTTAACTTGGAATTATTGTTCTTGAAAACCCATAATTAGATTCTCAAAGGGATGATGATATAAGGGGAAGGTAAGACCAGGGTCAAAAGCCCACCTCTGCAGAGATATCTCTTCTATCCCTTCTTATGTATCTTGAAGCTCATACTATATGGATATGCAGCTCAACATCTGAGTCAAATAATTCATCTATAGACCTGTTCAAGTGCAGGAAGTAGGGCAAAACAGCTATAGTGGCTTTTTTCCATGCAGTTATGAATCACTGGTAGAAGAAGTCCAAAGTGTATTTTTGCTTGGTGTGTGCCTGTTTAAAAATTACTTTCCTTTTAATTCCTGCCTGTAAGATATTTTCTGTGTTAAACTAAATATGGACGTTTGTTCCTTAGCCTAATCCTCATTTGTTCCTTTAATTTCTAGCAAGCAACATTGTTTTCATGTCAACCAAAGCTGTTTTAGTGGATTTTGGACTAAGCGTTCAAATGACAGAAGATGTTTATTATCCTAAAGAACTTCGAGGAACAGAGGTAATGATTGTCCATGAGAGGATAGCCCCATATGTATCATAGTAATTGCAGAAGAATGAGACGAAGCACAGGACAATAAGAATGTCTGCCATGGAGTTCCCCTTCTCTGTCCCCTTGTCCAATTTATTATTCATTAGTAAAATCACCACCATAATGTGGTTAAACAGCTTTGACATGTCATTTAGAATTTATCAAGATCGATATTGGCAAAACATTCTCATGAGATAGAATTGCATTGGAATCCTTTTTTTCTAATGGTAAGGGGAAACAGGAAACACTACTGAATCTAGATAAGTTCAAATGGAAGCAAGTCTTCCTACAAATATAGTCATTATTATCAGTATAAATCTTTGATATATCTTAAATGGGATGGTCTATTATGATTTCTTGCTCTTCGTTAGTTGTTCACAATGCACCACTGCAGCAAAGTGGGCAGTTAAAATTGGCACCAATAATTTTCCTGTTTCTTTGAGCAGAAGCTCAAGTTTTGCATGGTTTTTAAATGAAATCAGTGAAAAATGCAATTATTTTTAAACCTTCTGTGCCAAACAGATAACAAATAATCAGAATTGGAAGGGACCTTATAGGCCATCTAGTCCAACCCTCCACCCAAGCGGGAGACCCTGCACCGTTTCTGACAATGGCAGTCCAATCTTCAAAGTCTCAAATGATGAAGCTCCCACAACTTCTGAGGGCAAGCTGTTCCATTGGTTGATTGTTCTCACTGTCAGAAAGTTTCTCCTTATTCTCCTTGTTCAGTTTCCATCCATTATTCCTTGTCTGGCCTACAGGCGCTTTAGAAAATAGCTTAACTCCTTCCTCCCTGTGGCAGCCCCTCAAATATTGGAACACTGCTATCCTGTCTCCCCGGTCCTTCTCTTCACTAGACTAGTCATGACCAGTTCCTGTAACCATTCTTCATATGTTTTAGTCTCCAGTTCCCTAATCATCCTGGTTGCTCTTCTCTGTACTTTTTCTAGAGTCTCAACATCTTTTTTATAATGTGGTGACCAAAACTGGATGTAGTACTCTAGGTGTGGCCTTACTAAGGCTTTATAGAGTGGTATTAGTACCTCACTTGATCTTGATTGTATCTTTAATGCAACTTAGGGTTACATTAGATTTTTTGGCTGCTGCTGAACACTGCTGGCTCATATTTAGCTGGTTGTCCACTAAGACTCCAAAATCACACTCCCAGTTACTGCTATTGAGCCTGGTTTCACCCAATCTATATATGTACTTTTGGTTTTTCTTGCCTATGTTTAGGATTTTACTTTTCTCTACATTGAATTTCATTTTGTTAGATACGGCCCAATGTTCTAGTCTGTCAAGAGCCATCTGGATTTTGAGCCTATCTTCTTGGGTGTTAGCTATTCCTGCCTGTCTGCTACTTGGCTTTAAAGATGATTCTAGAGAAAAGTTGTCACAGAAGCTAATTTTCTTTCTTTCTTTCTTTTTTTTTTTGTAGTGAAGTTTTTTTTAATATACATCAATATAATTGGACAGTGCAGGGTCTTGGTGTCATTCATTTTGATACAAAAATAATATTGATATAAATAAAAATTACTATATTAATCCAACTGATGTAGTTCTCATGTTATTATACATATTTGTATCAGCACATAGTCCTTCATTTTTCAATTATTCAATATTTGCTATATCCTTCTAACAGTAATGACATTATTCTTCAGCGTACCTGATAACATCCTTTTTCAAAATCTGATCTTAACCTCTAAAATTCACTTTAAATATCCCCCTATTTCTAGTTTCTTAATCTATTCTAATTCTTAGTACAGCCAAACTCTATTTTTTATTTTACTTGCAGATTTACATGAGTCCAGAAGTGATTCTCTGCCGAGGCCACAGTACAAAAGCTGACATCTACAGTCTAGGAGCAACCATCATCCACATGCAAACTGGCATCCCACCATGGGTCAGTCGATATCCTCGTGCAGCATATCCCTCCTATCTCTACATAGTAAGTTTATTTAATCGTTTGTTCAATAGGTGTTCAGCTGCAAGTTGACAACCTGTTTCTGTAATCTTCGTAGTAGTGCAGTGATTAGAACAGTGTTTTTCAACTTTGACAACTTTAAGATGCATTGACTTCAACTCCCAGAATTCCCTAGTTAGTCTTCTTGGCTGGGAAATTCTGGGAGCTGAAGTCCATCAACTTAGCGAGGTTGAAAAACACTGGGTTAGATAATTGGGTAAAACCTCTTGGTTTTGTAAAGATGATTAGGGTTTTTTTTAGAAATTGAACTATGTTGATTTGCTCTTGGTGTCATTTGGGGTGTATTTAGCAGCAGAATTGGAAGAAAAACATAATATGATAGAACTCGTTGATAATCTAGGGTATATGTAGGGAATATACTTTCTTTTCCAGAATTAGATTCGCATTCATTAACCCTAATCCTAAATAAAAAAATGAGGCAAAATGAGTTGGCAACTACATTGCTTGTTGTTTATTATAAGCTTATTACTTCTGAATGGGCTTAGACAGCAACATATGATACATAATAATCATCATATTATCAATATTTTAAATATATCAAATAGTAACCGTAGTTAATGTAAATAATATACCAATTATTAAAATATAAAGCAACTGATAGGTTGATGCTATGGAGTAGAGATGATTCTCAACTTTCGACTGGTTGTTTAGCCACAGATCTTACCTGGAAAATCAACACAACCCAGTTGGCCAGAAAGGCCCAACAGAGACTCCATTTCCTTAGGGTCTTGCGAAAGAATAAAGTGGAACAACGACTGATGACCTCCTTTTACCGGTCCACAATAGAAAGCATCCTTACATATTGCATTACGGTGTGGTATGCTGGCTTGACAGCTGCGGATAGAAAGACATTACAGAGGTTGTGAGCACAGCACAAGACATCGTGGACTGTTGCTGGACTGAATAGAATACTTTATTGGCCAAATGTAACCTGATACCACTAGATGATCTTGTTAGGGCTCGCTGCCTTAGAAGAGTGAGGAAAATCCCCAGGGACGACTCACATCCCAGTCAGCACTTCTTCACTCTCCTACCATTGAGTAGGAGATATAGAAGCATAGCCAGCCACACCTACAGGCTGAAGAACAGTTTCTACCCGTGGGCTGTCAGACTTCTGAATGGAAAATAACTTCATGTCAACATAGTATGACAGTCTTGCAGGGCCAGCGCATTGTGCAATAAGGTCACATAGTGTAATAAGATTGGGACTGGGTTAGGGACTTCTGTCCTCACTGTGAGTTGTGTAGGGGTGCACAAAGGGAGGCTCAGCCAAACTCATTGTACACATGTTGTACTCTGACAATAAAGGTAATAATAAATAATAAGTAATAATAACAGTTCAAAGTTAAAATGGATCTGCCGAGGGCTACTCATCACCTATAGTCACATGCTAGTTTTTTGGGTTCTCAGCAATCAGCCTGCATGTATGACCATTTGCAACATTCCATGGTTCTGTGATTGTGATTAATCATCTTTTTTGCTGCAAACTTGGTTTCCAGCAAAAAATACTTATTTGGAATAATGGATCTGCCTAACAACCATCCTATTCATGTTATAACTCCCACAAGAAATTGGGTGCAGTCACATGGTGATCTGCTTAAAAACTGAAACAACTTACAAATGTAATTCTGGGTTCAATCAGTTGTAAGTCAAGTTCTACTTTTATCTCCCATTCTCACTTCCCTCAATCCACAAGGACACATTGGAAAAGCCATGCTTTTATTTCTGTGTACCACATATGCACCCAGTCTTAGATGCTGGGTGCCTAAATGATGCACATATGAGTAGCCATTTTGGAAATTGTAAATAAAAAAGTGAAGTTTTAAAGACCAGGTCAGGATACTTACATTTTCTGTATTTTGCATCCCTGGCCCAAGGAGTTTGCCATCCTGAACCTGTTCAATGCACCAGACCGAAATTCAGTCTGCAACCTTCTGCATTTAATATCATTTTACAGAAATACAACATTGCAATTTGGGTCACATAATGAATCTGGCAAGGACCAGAACAAAAACACAAACTGCTACAAAAGGAAGATGTTGGTTCTCATTGAATTCTTTGCCTGAGGCTTGGAATCTTAAGTACCCATCCTGTTTCTTTAAATAAAGATTGTAATTAGTGCTTTTACATGCAGTATATTTGTGCTTATCATCCTCTATTCCCATAAGTATCTAAAGAATGCTTCTCTTGGTGAGATGTGTTTATATATGTGTTTATGTGTATGTTTGGGTGTAGTGGAAAGGATTGTTGCTTTTGGTTTCTTGAAATATGCAAGGAGTCAAACTTGAAGGCTTCCAAAATTCCTTCCAAATGTTCAACCCTGAACAAGAGGGGAAGAGACAACTTAGCATCAAGTAGCACAGGAAAAAGGATTAAGCAGTTGCCTCTCAGTAACACCAATGCAATCTAAATTTCTTTGTGGAACCTTCCCCAACTGGTTGATTGTGAACACCCAAGTTTCCATTGTATTAGAGATAAGCATAGCTATTCTCCTGTATGCAGTCCAGACAATTGAGATGGTGGTGCTGTAATTATGTACCAAGGAATACAGAGTTAATACTCTTATTCATGGAAAACTAGTCAGAGGGGAGGTTTTTGGTATTTGGGATGAGATTTGACTATGAAATATAGTGAAAACAAAACATTGTGGATATGAATCTATGAAGTAAACTGATATGCTGCTGTGCTACCTTTCAGGCCTTTTGCATTCCCGTTATGTAAAACATAGTAAATCGCCACAAGATTGTGGATATGGGAACAATTTGGAGAATGAAGATATTTTGTTGATCTGAGTTGGAGGGAGATAAAAACTGCAAGCTGAAAAATTTGCAAGTGGAAAATAAATTTAAACAAAGCAGCTCTGAGTGATTCAGCTTACTTGTCTTTACAGAACCTAAATTTGACCAGCCAGAGCTATAAAATTTGTCAGTACTGTTTTGAATTTGCCCAAAGCTCAACTGATTAAAATTAGGCAGTATTTTTCTGGATAATTTCTTCTTTATTGGACCAGAAATAGAACATTAAAGATATATTAAATATACCTATATAGATGTCTTTCATACATAAAACCCCTGCCCCACTTTGAAACCAATTTAACTATTTCCAGATGCAAAACTGGCAAATTATGGCTTTGGAGGTTGTGTTTTGTTACAGGAGTGACAATACCAACCTAAGCCAAAAGATCTGTTTCTAATTTATAGCATGTCCATCCTCATTCCCTTTTGCTCCCCAAATTAGAGTTTTCAAATGCTGTGCATTTGTCTTTGCTTGCCTTGGATATTCTGAGTTAATTGTAGACATTAGATTGAATTTGAACCTGTTTTAGGGGCAAGTTTCAATGTGAAACTGGCTCTGCTTCCAGGATTCCTCTGGCTTTTTGTCTCAGGAGTAGAATGGCAATTTTCCAACCTGTGAATCAGGGAGAGGGAATTCCTAGAGCAGTAACTTTACAACATGCATATATTTGTGCAACGGTGGGAAATTTTTCTCTGCCTCTTCTTCAGCATCAAGTTACAATCTTCCTTTCTTAAACATTTATTTTGGTAGATCCATAAGCAAGCTCCGCCACTTGAGGACATTGCTGAGGATTGCAGTGCTAATATGAGACAGTTATTGGAAGCAGCTCTTGAAAGGAATCCCAACCAGAGACTTTCGGCTACAGAATTGCTCAAACATGAAGCCTTGCACCCATCACGAGAGGAACAGCCCCGTTGTCAGAGTTTGGATTCAGCACTTTTTGCACGAAAGAGATTGCTGGAAAAGAATGAGTTGGAACTCTTTGAGAATATTTCAGGTACGGTCTGCTCTTATCTTCAGCTACTTCCACATAACTTTGGCCTTTATGGCAAAGACCAATGTACTTCCCAAGCATCTTCATAGCAATAGCAATAGCACTTGGACTTATGTACCACTTCACAGTGCATTACAGACCCCTCTAAATGGTTTACAGAGTCACTATATTGTCCTCAACAATCTGGGTCCTCATTTTACCCATCTCGGAAGGATGGAAGGTTGAGGCTGGTGAGATTTGAACTGCCAAATTTCAGGCAGCTGGCAATCAGCAGAAGTAGCCTGAACTGCACTCTAACCACTGTGCCATCATGGCTCATAAAAGTCTGAGAGCCAGCCAAACCAATATTTAAGGGCAAGGCAGAATCCTTCTCAGTTGAAAGGGCTTTAGATGAAGTGTGTAATTTCTGCAAAATCAGTTCCGTGACAAGTTCACATTGGCATTTAGGAAACTCAACATATATTTTGGAGCTTCCAAAATTATGCAGTCTAGGTGGTCCTCAGGTTACAATCATCCATTCAGCAATCATTCAAACTTGCCACAGGACTGAATGGTGGGAACTTACATTGGCTCTTCAGAATTCTGGCCATTTGCAGTCTTCCTGCAGTCACATACTTGCAGTCCTAAAATCTGGATTGCCATTTGAAACCCAAGGACTGACTATTTATAATGTTCTGCAGAATCTGGAATATTAGATTATTTTCTTTAAAAGGCTATAAGAGGGGGGAATCACAATAGAAAACATACTTGAGTGCAGTTGGTTTGCTGTATCTGTCTTCTTCATTTTCCTAGAACTTCATTATTTTTATCAATAATTTTATTCCCAGCCTTTTAGCAGTGCAGTCAAATTTCATAGGTCACCAGGTTCTTTTCTCCTAGCCAATGTAAAGTCACTATGATTTTTATTTAATAATAGTGGACTTCATTCTTGATTTCCCTGTATTCATTTGTGGAACAATTCCTGTTCTAACAGAGAAGACAAATCTGCATCAGCTCACATAAAGTTCTATTTCCTATTTGATATAAAACTTCATTAGAAATGCGCTCATCCCTAATTGGGTTACAAAATGAACTTTCTCAAACTCATTGTACATTTAATTGATGCCAAGGAGGGATTTAATGAAGAATACTTTGAGGCTTGCTAAAGGAACAAACATCTATTTAATTGATGCTAATATTTAGCTAAGAAGAGTAAAACTGCTTATAACTTTAGCTTCCCCTTTCAAGTTATCTTAATTGGGTGCTGTTATTGTGTATACAGTTCCTCTACTTATTTATAGAGGAAGGAGGGGAATTAATAAACCATAAAATTACAGAACCGTAGAGTTGGAAGGGACTACAAAATTAGTCTAACTCTTTGCAGTGTGAAGGAAAACCAATTAATGCATCCTAAAACAGTAATTGACCAGTCTCCAGAGATGAAGAAACCCATCTTAAGTAATTGTTAATTGTTCTGAAACTACCTTTCTAGTGTATAATATACCTTTTCCTTTAATTTTTTTCTTGTTAGATTCTTCATGTCTTGGGATTACTGAGGAATTGGATTTGCTGAGGAGACAACGCTCATTATATATAAACCTTGGAGCATTAGCTGGCTACTTTAATATTGTCCGTGGACCAACAACACTAGATTATGACTAGATTTGGGGTCTCTTATGTGGAACTGAAAGGAGTAGTTATATATAGAGAGAGGGATAGGAGAAAGAGAGAGAAGCATAAGAGCTTCACTTGGATTCCTTGAACTCTAACAATCTTTTAATGAATGTACTGGATGATTCCATTGCTACTTTTAATCACACACACACACACACACACACACACACACGTAACTGATTTTTTTAAAAAGACAGTTATACTGACAGTGAGTTCTTTGCTTGGTTTCTATTACTTGGCTTACCTAAAAACCAACCAACCAACCTGCCTTTTGTTACCTGTAGTTCAATCCGTATTTTCATGTAATCTTACTAAGTGAATGAAGTAATATTGGAGCAAAAGAGCATATTTATGCTCCACCACTAGTTTAGTTTGTTTTGATTATCAAGGGAGATAAGCACCTTCTTTCAAAATAATATTTTGGGGCTTCATATTATTATTATTTTTATCATACTTCCTAACTCTCAGTGCTGTTGCAATTGACCTCCTTTGTTTTAAACTGAGGGTGTGGCAAATTTAGGAATTCTGTACATAATCTAAGAACATTTCCAAGAAAACATTACTGAATTCAGAGTCACCTAGTTTCCTAATGAATATGTATAATTTAATTAATGTAATCTACTGGTTTTGAGGGAAGGAAACCCCTATTGTGACTTTAGTTGCATCTTCTGTTTAAGTTTTTAATTGTCAAGCTGCTAGACAGGAATTGTCAAAACGCCTGCTCCCCACACTGGCTGAAAATATTTTCCAACACAATAGTTCTTTGACATAAATGGGGACTGTGCCAGATCTTGAGATAAACTCTGTCATGTGAATGTAAATTACACAAAGACTTAGTAACTGCAATCATAGGCTTTTTGAATGTTAACATATTGTACAAATGACACATGAAGGTGAGCTTAATTTAATTTAAGAGCTATGTGTTAAAAATAGACATGTAGTTAGGTGTTACGATTATTTTATGTTCCTATGGAAAGAATACCTCCTTTTGTTTTTGAAGATTTGAGTGCATTTAAAACAAATGTTTTGAACGATAGTAAAACTAGTTCAAAAACAAAGCTTTGTACATCCTATGGGATGACTATATTAACTTTTATAAAACAGTTGGTTTATTAAGCTATTTTTTTTAAAAAAAGAGACATACTATGTATGTTATAAATAGAGCGATTAACAACATCATGGTTTAGATTTTATATTTAAATGTCTTCGTATGCAAAATGTGTTTGTATCAATTTCTTGAAGTTCTAATTCCTGAATCAGTTATTGTAAAAAAATAAATTTCTGTTAAATGTATTTAACAGTGATATGAAGTTATGAGTTTGTTTTGGATGAAAGTGATATGAAGTTATGAGTTTGTTTTGGATGAAAGTGATATGAAGTTATGAGTTTGTTTTGTTCCATTTCTCTTGTTGTTAAACATGTTTATTTCAAAACTGATGGGAAGGCAAATTTTCAAAGATCAAGCGCTGCTACTTAATTTCTGGGCTTTCTGGAGAGTCACAGGGAAGCTTCTTGTGACAAGAAGGGTGTCTGTCTGTCTGTCTATATCTTTATCTCTGTCTGTCTATCTATCTATCTATCTATCTATCTATCTATCTATCTATCTATCTATCTATCTATCTATCATCCAATTTACATCTCATTGCAATTATATGACTCTTGGCAATTCACAATAATAAAGCACAGTAATCAAAGAAAAATATAAATACATTAAAACAATACATAAAACAATAAAATAGTGTCTGGTCACAAAAGTCTTAAAAAGCTCTGTTCAAAGCTTTTGGCTTTGAACCACCTAATTTGCTCCAAATGAGAATATCCTCCTGTTTTTCCCACCACAATATTAATCTAGTTTTGTGATGGTGAACCTATGGCATGCATGCCGGAAATGACATGGAGAGCCATCTCTCCAGGCATGCCAGTGTTACTCGTTGCTCTTCTGGGTTCTGGCACACATGCATGCTGGCCAGCTGGTCTTTGCACGCATATGTGCACCAGAAACCGGAAGACCAGGTGGTTGGCATGTATGCGCATGCCAGGGAGCTGTTTTTCTGGTTTCCAGCACTCCTGTGTGTGTGCTTGCTCCCGTTTTGGCACTTGGTGCCAAAAAGATTCACCAATACTAGTCTAGTTGGTGGTCATGAGAATGGGAGCTGTGTTAGTCCGGTTCTCCTCTCTCAAGTAAGACCACAAGTCGATATTGTCTACAGCCTCCACTAGCAAGTCAAGGAGGACACACAAGTCTAGGACAACTTGCCGCAGTAAATTCAGCACAACCAACTCTCTCTGGCCAACTTGCCACATGACAATGCATTGCAGGACAAGAATTACACTAACATCAAAGAAATGATGGAATAGAATCATTAAAAGATGCCAGGGGAGGAACAAAAAGAAATATGAATGACAAAAATTAAAATAAGTTTAATTACTTTAAATAAATTGAATTATTAAATTGTATAATATTAAATTGTCCCACAACAAGTTGTCCATGGTGAGTTGTTCCATTCCATATACACCCAACCACAGAAAGAAAGAGGGAGAAGGAGAAGGAGAGGGAGGAGGGAGAGGGGGAGAGGGAGAAAGAAAGAAGGGAGAGAGAGGGAAATGGAAGGGGAGAAAGAGAGGGGGAGTGAGAGAGATCTGTCTGAAATTCAGGGCAAGGATACAAGATCAAAGACAATCTACCAAGTCTTACCCACTTCTTTGGAAGTAACAAGTCAAAAGGAAGTCCAGATATATTGGCAAGAGAATCCCTCTACAAGGTTCCATTGAAGTGAAGTGCAGATCAGAGTAAATTGGAATAACTTTACTAGTCAAAGTGTCAGGCAAAATGGTCACAGTGGTAAAGTCAATAGAGTAACCCTTGAGGAACCGTCTCATACTGATGAGACTGACCTGCCCCATTGATTCTGGCAGAGGGGTATACTGTAGATTCTCAGCCAAGGAGTTTTGACTGATGGGATCCAAGAGAAGAGACTTCTCTGCTATCGTTCCCACTCTCTGGAACATCTCACCCCCTGAGGTGAGATTGGCTCCCACCCTCCCTAATGTTTTGAAAGAGCTTTAAGACCTGGCTTTGTCAGTTGGCTTGGGATTCAGTGGGGGAGCTTCATACTGGACGTGGTTGATCAATTAAAATCTAATCCCACCTCCCCACCTCCTGTGTGTCCAGATCCTTTCTTTGCCACTTTGCCTCCTTGTTTAACTGTTAATGTCTTTACTTACTGTGTTTTTAACGTTTTTCAGTGTTTTTTTATGTTGTAAGCTACCCAGAGTCAAATATGAGATGGGCAGCAAATAAAATTTATATACAAATAAACGAATAAATTCCTACTCAAAAGGGAATTGGCCACAATAAGGTGGAAGAAATAGTGAAAGAGTCTTTGCTACCCTTATCATGATAGATGCACATATGCTGTGTCAAATTCAGTCATTTTCAACCCGCATTGCAGGCATTGCTTCTATAGCTTCATTTTCTGAAGGTCTTTAGAAAATCAAGGAACCATCTAGAATCAGTTGGAAAAGAAACATTACTTGGGAGTAATTTCACCAAGGACCTGAATTATGCTTCATACAAGCAATGACAAGACCCTCAACTGAATCATCTACAGGATTGTCAGAGAAATCTCAAAATGCTTGCTGAAAACTAGATGGATCCATAAAGTGTTTGGAGCAAATCATCTAAATGGATCATGTGGGGAAGAAGTGAATGACTGCAACATATGGGAGATGGTAGTTACGACCCACATGTAGCTATCACAACTGCTTAGGAGTGAAAAACCATCCATCTATGTGTCAAAGGCAAAATGACTTGGGAGAAGCCCATGGTTATCATGAATTCTTGACCTCTCTAAGACATGGCTTCAGCTACCTGAAAAATGAAATTCTATAATAAAAATAAATGCTTAATATTTCATTGCTGCTACAGCTGCTAATGCATGTAGTCCTTCACTTGCAACACTTCATTTAGTGATTGTTTGAAGTTATCATCAGAAAAATGACTTATTTTTTTATTTTAGTTTTTATTTTTGAGACTTAGCTTTTCTCATTAAGATAGTTGCAGCATCCCATAGTCATGTGATCAAAATTCAGATGCTTCACAACTGACTCATGATGGTTGCAGTGTCCCGGAGTCATATGATCCACCTTTTGCGACCTTCTGACAATCAAAATCAACGAGGAAGACAGATGCACTGAGCAATCACGTGGCTAACTTAACAACTGCAGGGATTCATTTAACTGTGGCAGGAAAGGTCATCAAATGTGGCAAAACTCACTTAATAGCTATCTCACTTAGTGACAGCAATTTTGGGCTTGTGGTCATATGTCGAGGAATACCTGTACTCTAAATTCATAGCAGCACTTGAAAATCCCATTTATTCTTTCTTGAGATAATGTACATAAATTAAAATTGGAGGTTATGTTTCATATTTTTCTATGTGAAAATGGCAAGAAATCATACTATCAGTTTTGGGGAAATATAATTAAAAGAGTTGTAGGAGGGAGATAAAAAATATAGCCTTAGAATCTTTGGCTATCCATTACATATTTATAAATCATATGATATGTGAAGGTGGATAAACTGGCTTATGGATTTAGCAATTACTTAGAGTCTTTAGTGTTAGAGGCTGTAAATGGTCATACAACACGGTACAGAATCTAACTGGTTACAAGGATTACATATGAAATGAAATTATAATATGTGAAGAAGACTAACAGGAAGTAGACTATTACCATATCAAAAAACAAACACCATTCACCAATAAAACAAAACAAATAATGATGTTGTAATAATCACGAGAGTAACTGAAATAAGGCCATTTACATTTGGCATGGGTTTTTCATATTACTTGGGCATTAAAAAGTTATGGCCCCAGAGATCCAGAGACACATCATTCTAGCTAGTGAATTTTAAGATATCTTGGGATTTGCAGTCTCAGCCAGTGTTGGCAAACCTTTTTGGCACTGAGTGCCGAAACAGGAGCACGCATGCACAAAGGAGCACCGGAAATCAGAAGAGCAGCTCCCTGGTGCATGCATGTGGGCCAACCACCTGCTCTTCCGTTTTCTGGTGTGTATGTTTGTGTGAAGACTAGCTGGCCAGTGTGCATGTGCACTGGAATATAGAAGAGCAACAGGTGATGGCTGGAGTGCCCGAGAGATGGTTCTGTGAGCCACTTCCTGCACGCATGCCATTCGTTCACCATCATGGGTTTAAATGCATCTGGAAAATTCCCACTCAGAATATGAGATGGAAGAAGTTTATAAAATAATAAAGCAAGAAATACTAAGTGTGGCCTTAGTTTTTATTCATGTGCTTGGTTCTAAATTAAATTTATAGACAGCCTAACTCCTAGAAACTATGAGTGGCATGCATGATCATTGTTATGGACTAAGCTAAAGCGCTCATTAACAATCCTAATAGCTTTACATTAACAGCAGGCTCGTAATCCTGCACTTCTCATTGGCCCACGTACAGTGAGTCATGATTGGTCATTTCTGGCTGGTCTGATTGGCTGACAGAGGGTCTCTCTGATTGGACGCTTGTTAGAGCAGTAAACTCAAATCATTGGTTGTTGTGACAGCAGCCAGCTCTATAAAAGAGCTGCTGCTGCCCAAGTATTTTGCTCTGTTCTGAAGTTACTAATAAAGAATTGAAGTCACAGTTTGATGCCTCGTCTCCGTTCCTTGCGCCCATGCTCAGGACATAACACTGGCGACGAGGGTGGGATGCGGAGATGATAGAGCTGACTGAGCACTCATCGAACAATACAGAGCACGTGGCTGAGAGTGCAAGCAACAAACGGCAGAATGACCAGCGGCGCCATACCACCCGCTCCATTTGATCCGGCAAACGAAGACTGGGACTCGTATATAGACTGGTTCCAGATGTTCCTGGAGACCAACAATCTGAAGGATGCTATGCCTGGCAAGAAATGAGCGGTATTCCTGACCCATTGCGGGCCCGCTGTTTTTAAAATGGCTAAGGCACTTGCAAAACCGGCGGAGGTGAAGACAATGGATTGGGATAACCTCGCGCCAATCCTCCGGGCCCATTATGCACCTGCGGTGCCAACACTCATCCGAAGACATGAGTTTTACCAGAGGGACCAATGGAAAAATGAGAGTGTTGGAGACTTCATCGCCGACCTCCGGAACCTGGGTGGACTCTGCGGTTTCGCAAACCTTGAGGAAGCAATGAGAGACCGAATAGTTCTGGGATTAGATGACCACACATTACAGAGCAAGATTATGGCGAAGGGAGACATCAGCCTCGCAGATGTCATTGCCGACGCTACTGCAGCAGAAGCAACCAGGAAGTCAGCTGCTCGAATGCGCCGAACAAACGCACCGCACCGCCAATTCGCTAGTGATAGTCCGCCTTCCTCTGAAAGGCACACTACTACCACCCATCATGAAGACCTCGAATCCTCATCAGACAGCGAGGAAGAGGAGGTCAACCAGCTATGGTCAGAACGCGACCAACGAGATCAATGGAACCATAGATTCCCACGCGACCAATGAGATCAACGGAACCATAGATTCCCGGTGGTTGCAGGGCAAACCACCCATGAGCAGACTGCAAATTCCTTGATGCACTCTGCCGCTCCTGTAGAAAGAGAGGCCACATCACAAAGGTCTGCAGAAGCAAGCGAGGGTCCAGTCCAATCCGGAGGGAGAAGAATCTCCGCCAGGCTACAGGCAACCCACCTGTAAATTGGGACCGCCTGAACCACCAATGGAACAACCACTACTACAGAAATTGAGCACCTGCCATTTCAACTAGACGGGAGGAGGGACACCAAACCATCACTATCGGCCACGCTTCATCCCTGGATGCAAGGAAGATCCGAGTAAAGGTCGCCATTGAGAATCGACCTTGCATAATGGAAGTCGACTCAGGGTCATCCCTATTGATGGTCTCCTGGAAAACCCTCAAACAGCTGATCTCTGCCATCTGTCGCCAGGACCTCAGCACTCAAAAAATCATACTAAAGGACTACCAAGGAAACAGAATTCTGGTTGTTGGCTCCAGCCACGTTCAAGTATCCTTCAAAGACTGCACAGCAACGCTACCTCTGACCATCGTCGATCGTGACCGGCCCAGTTTGCTAGGGTTACAGTGGTTTGCCCCACTCGGGATTGAACTAGTTAGCATCCACCAAACCGGAAGCAATGACTGGGAAGAGGCCCTCATCCAGGAATTCCAGGACGTGTTCACAGAGAAGTTAGGCAAGTACAAGGGGACCCCTATATCGTTTAATCTCAGCCCCGATGTAGCCCCCATTCGCCTTAAGCCTCATCAGGTGCCTTTTGCACTCAAGCCAAAGATTGACAAGCAACTGGACAAATTAATAGCCCAGGTTGTGTTGGAACTGATTGACCATGCCCGATGGGAAACCCCAATAGTAACACCCATAAAGCCAGATGGATCGTTAAGAATTTGTGGGCATTACCGGGCCATCCTAAATCACACGCTTCAGCAGAGTGCTTACCCAGTACCGGTGGTCCAACACCTTCTTCAGTCCCTGGGTGGCAGAAAAATATTTGCGAAATTGGACTTAGCTCAGGCGTACCAACAGCTACCCGTAGATGCAAAGAGTGCAGAAGCCCAGACTATAGTCACACACAGAGGTGCCTTTAAGTGCAATAGATTCCAATTTGGAGTAAGCGTGGCACCAGGCATTTTCCAAAGTCTGATGGAGAGACTATTACAAGGCATAAAAGTGGTCGTGCCTTATTTTGATGACGTCTTAATAGCTGCCCCTACTAAAGAATTATTTGAAAAATGACTCAGAATGGTTCTCCAAAAATTTAAGGACGCCAGCCTGAAGGTAAAAAAAGACAAGTATCAACTTTGTACGGAGAGAGTGGAGTTCCTTGGATACCTTCTTGACAGACAGGGAATCCACCCTATCGAAAAAAAACTAACTGCAATCAAAAACGCCCCAGGACCTAGAAATAAGACAGACCTCCAAGCCTTTCTGGGACTCTTTAACTTTTATAACATCTTCCTGCCCCAGAAGGCAACTGTAGCTGAGCCCTTACATAGACTTCTCATCAAAAAGGCTTCCTGGGTCTGGGGACAGTTTGAAGACGAGCATTTCAACAAGTAAAAAAACCTCTTAACTTCTGATGCTGTATTAATACAATACGAGACTCTACCCTTAAAGGTTACCTGTGACGCTTCACCATTCAGAGGGGGAGCCATCTTAAGCCATGTCCTGCCAAACGGTAATGAGGCACCTATTGCGTTCTTTTCGAGAACTTTGTCTAAGACTGAAAGGAACTATAGCCAACTTGATAAAGAGGCTCTCGCCATTGTGTCTGCAATTAAATGTTTCCATGAGTATGTCTATGGAAGACCCTTTGCCATAATTATAGACCACAAGCCATTACTCGGCATTTTAGCGGGAGACAAACCAACTCCCCACATCTTATCACCAAGAATGACACGTTGGTCAGAGTTTTTAGCCGCATACGACTACCAACTGCAACACCGTCCGGAGAAAGCCATTCCCCACGCTGATGCCTTGAGCCATTCTCCGCTACCAGAAGTCATCAATGACCCAGCTCCAACCTTGGCTGTATTGCAAATCGAGACTCTTCAGCCACCACCGCTGACCACACAAGACATTGCCTCAGAAATGAAGAAGGATCCTTCTTTGGCAATAGTCCTCAGCTGGGTGGAACGAGGTTGGCCTGACAACGAACCCAACGACACCTTCAAGCTGTTCAGAAACCGACAAACAGAACTGTTCTCTCAAAAGGGCTGCATCTTGTGGGGAGACAGAGTCATCATCCTGGGGAAATTACAAAATAAAGTTTTAAAAATGTTGCACGATGGACATCCAGGCATCGTGCAGATGAAGGCATTGGCAAGGAGTTACGCGTTGTGGCCAGGCATAGATAAGCAGATAGAAGCCTGGGTAGCTACGTGCAGCAAGTGCCAGGAGACTCATGCCGCTCCTCCCAAAACACCCCCAACGCAGTGGAAACACCTCATGGTCCCTGGTCCCGCATCCACATCGATTTTGTGGGACCCACAATTGGACACACTTTCCTTCTAACCGTGGATGCCTATTCCAACTGGCTTGAGGTCCATAAAATGAAAAGCACCACCACGGAAGCGGTCATTAAAAACAAGCTATTCGCTACCCTTGGATTGCCGGATATCCTGGTCTCTGATAATGGCCCTCTACTCACTGCCCTGGCATTTGAACAATACCTAGCAGACCAGGGCATCCGCCATGCCTTAACATCGCCAGCTCACTCTGCGGCCAACGGCAGGGCTGAGCAAATGGTCCAATTTGTAAAGAAAACTTTACACAAAATGGAACAGGGAGACATTGATGAAAAGATAACTAGAATGCTTCTCCTCCAACATATCACTCCAAGCAGCACCACAAACAGAACCCTGGCAAACTCCTGATGGGCCGAAAACTTCGCTCACACCTTGATCACCTTCACTCTGCCTACACACCAGAACCACCCCTGGGGTCCAGAAGCAAGTGTCGTACATTCCAGGTAGGTGACTCCATTTTTGCAAAAAACCTCTTGGATGACCCATTGTGGGTCCCTGCTACCATAACGCAACTTACGGGGCCCCGATCCTACTGTCTACAAACTGCGGATGGCAAAATGTAGAAGCGCCACATAGACCAGCTTTGATCCAGACTAGCACCTACTCCCATCTCATCCCCTGAATCTCAAACCAGGGGGGGGGGGAGAACGGACATCGAGGGGGCTGGAGAAGAAATAGCAAATGACCTAACAATTGGAATTCAGCAGTCTACACAACCAACCAGGGGATACTTACCTCCAGAAGGAGAACCAAGCCGGGTGATTGACTCGCCGCGTAGCAGCACCGTGATGGAAACAGATCCAGGGAACCCAGATGACGGCATTGGCGAGAGCAGAGAGGACAGCCCCGAGCCATCCAATGGAACAGCGGGACTGTCTTCACCATCCAACACAGCAAGCAGCCCATCAGAACCAGAGCCAGGACAGAAACCGATGGAACAGTGCAAGTCAAGCAGACAGGTGAAGTGACCTACCTACTTATGAGAATACGTTACCCCACCCCTCAGACGGAACCTAGGGGGGAGGGGTGTTTTGGACTAAGCTAATGCGCTCATTAACAATCCTAATAGCTTTACGTTAACAGCAGGCTCGTAATCCTGCATTTTTCATTGGCTCGCGAATAGTGAGTCATGATTGGTCGTTTCTGGCTGATCTGATTGGCTGACAGCGGGTCATCTCTGATTGGACGCTTGTTAGAGTGGTAAACTCAAATCATTGGTTGTTGTGACAGCAGCCAGCTCTATAAAAGAGCTGCTGCTGCCCAAGTATTTTGCTCTGTTCTGAAGTTACTAATAAAGAGTTGAAGTCACAGTTCGATGCCTCGTCTCCGTTCCTTGCGCCCATGCTCAGGACTTAACAATCATAAATACTGTTTATGAACAAAGGTAATTGTAAATTACATTAGTATGTTGCAAACAAGGTTGGTGTTTTTCTTAAATCTGATCTATCAAGCATTGAGGCCTGTCAAATTGTTTTCTGCATTTTTTTTCCATTCATAGGTTTTTTATATGTTAATTAGCAAATATAGAATGATCTGAAAATATTACTTATGTGATGAAATTAATATTAGAGTAGATGTTTGTGGTCATAGTAGATATTACATTTTTCATTCACTCTTTTGAAAATGTGCTTAAACTCGTCACTCTTATCCTTAAAGAAACATGGCACTCAAGTCACAATTTAGAGTGACATGGTGTGGTTCTGGTGTGAATTTCTACATTGTCCATATTACCCACTTCAGATTGGATTCCAGCATTTTTGTGGCAAAGGACGGCTGGAATAAGATGGAGGAGCTATTATGTACCCATTATGAATATACAGTTTGGTTTTATACAAATAGAAATGTAGGAATAATTACTATCATTTAAATGGAAATACAATACTTTTCATCAAAAGGAAAGAGAGCATGGAACTTGCATGCATGGTTAAATTATATATTTTACTGCCATCAAACTTGATGTCACCAATTTAGTGGATTTAAAAAAGAACTAGAGACCATTAGTAGTTACTAGTTTCGATAGCTGTATGGTACTGCCTGAATATAAACTCAAGCTAGTGAAGAGAATCAGTAAAAGAAAATTATCATTCTCTTGAAAGCTTTTTTAATATATTCAATTATCTGTTATTGATGCAAAGTGTCTTATTAGATGGGCCTTTGACCTGATCCAGAATACACCCAGTAAAGACTTCTGGTTCTTTGAAGGTGCAAATCAGAATAAAACAAAACAAAACTGGGTAGACAGATCAATCAATCACCTAAGATATTTCTTTGCTCTTTCTTAAGTAAATGTCAGTTAGATAAAATCAAGTCTAAATATAGAAGATGCATTATGAAACCAAGCAATTGATAAAAGCTTTACTGTAGAGTACATTTTTATGAACTCCTCTATGTTACACTTTTCCAAAGTATAGTAAGTGTATCTGCTAGGATAGCCATGTGCTGTGACTTGGCTGTATTTTTGTAATATTTGATTTGTTATACATAAATAAGCAAGGGCAGAGGCAAGTGGTAGGTCTGAAGCCTCTTCTATCATGAGATACTCTCCTAATGAGTCACGATATATAACTTCTAATATTCTCAATTGGTTGAAATTCCTAGACTAGGAAAAGCTTCTTTAAAATATTTAGCGAGCTCTCAACATCTCTGTGCCTTTTCTTCCCTCTTAATTGGGTTAATATAACAGTAAAGCCAGGAGTGGGATCCTATTAGTTCGGACTGGTTTGGTAAATTGGTTGTTACGATTCTACACCATTCGGAGAACTGGCAAATTGTGCACCAGACTGGTGCGGCCCCTCTACACCTGCCTCTCCCCTCCACACCCAGTCTGTCCTTACCGTGCAAGTGTGACATCACGTGCGACATCGTTGACTAAATTCTCCCCCACCTGCCCCACCCCTTCCCGCTCAGTCACTGCTTACAGTATTTCTTTTTTTTTTTCTCTCTCCTGATGATCAGCTATTCCAAAGATCAGCTGTGCTGGGATCCCCCTTGCTGTCATACTGCTTCGCCCAGGAGGCTTTCCTGAGGCCCAGGAGGCAAAAATGGGCATGCAAGGCAGGGTTCTACATGTGCCCCCTGCACACCATTTTTTGCTTCCTGGATCTCAGAGAAGCCTCCTGGGAGCAAAATCAGCCTCCTAGGAGGCTTCCCTGAGGCCCCAAAGGCCAAAAAAATGGAGCGAGGAGGTGTGCTGGAAAAAAAAAGAAGCCATGCCCATCCAATCATGTAGCCACACCCACCTAGCCACTCCCACCTAGACATGCCTACAGAACTGGAAGTAAAAATATTTGCATCACACCCCTGAGTAAAGCCAAGTACCTTAGATAGATAGATAGATAGATAGATAGATAGATAGATAGATAGATAGATAGATAGATAGATAGATAGATAGATAGGTAGGTAGGTAGGTAAGCAGGCAGGCAGGCAGCCAGACACTGTAGATGTATGTATGGGTAGGTAGGTAGGTAGGTAGATAGATAGATAGATAGATAGATAGATAGATAGATAGATAGATAGATAGATAGATAGATAGATAGATAGATAAACAGGTAGGAAGGTAGATAGGTAGGCTGGCAGGCAAGCAGACACTGTAGATGTATGTATGGGTAGGTAGGTAGGTAGATAGAGAAATAGAGATGGATAGATAGATGATAGTGATAGATAGATAGATAAATAGATAGATAGATAGTTAGATAGATAGATAGATAGATAGATAGATAGATAGATAGATAGATAGATAGATAGATAGATAGATAAACAAGTAGGTAGGTATATAAGTAGGCAGGCAGGCAGACATTTTAGATGTATGTATGGGTAGATAGATAGATAGATAGATAGATAGATAGATAGATAGATAGATAGATAGATAGATAGATAGATAGATAGATAGATAAACAGGTAGGTAGGTAGGTAGGCAGTCAGATACTGTAGATGTATGTATGGGTAGACAGATGATAAATAGATAGATAGATAGATAGATAGATAGATAGATAGATAGATAAGCAGGCTGTAGATGTATGTATGGGTAGGTAGGTAGATAGATAGATGATAGGTAGATAGATGATAGGTAGATAAGGAGGCAGGCAGGCAGACACTTAGATAGATAGATAGATAGATAGATAGATAGATAGATAGATAGATAGATAGACAGACAGACAGACAGACAGACAGACAGACAGATAGAGAAATAGAGATAGAGATAGATAGATAGATAAACAGGTAGGTAGATAAGGAGGCAGATAGGCAGACAGCAGATACTTTAGATGTATGTATGGGTAGGTAGGTAGGTAGGTAGACAGGCAGACAGACAGACAGACACTGTAGATAGATAAATAGACAGACAGACAGACAAACAGATAGATATAGATAGATAGATAGATAGATAGATAGATAGATAGATAGATAGATAGATAGATAGATAGATGGAGGGGGGATGGATGGATAGATAGATGGATGGATGGATGGATGGATAGCCTACTCTCTCTCTGTACTGTATATGTTTGGCCTACTCTCTATGTGTAGGATATTCCAAGAGTGGCTTCTTAATTTCCTCCCACAGACAAAGAGCCAAGAATCCTGTGGCATGACGAAGATTAACAAATGCAGTTTATTACATCCCCAGATCTATGAACTATCCTGAGAGACAAGTATATATCTCTAATTGGATGACTGGATATTGATGAAATGAGCTACAGTCTATGAAAACATGTGACAGATTATTTAGTTAACATTTAAAGTAGAGAGTATTAGGTTGTTTTAATTACAATAGATCTCCCTGGATAATAAAACTAACTTGGGAGCCACATGTATACTTTTTATGCAACTTTCAAAAAAGTACCCTAACTGTAAATCAGCAGTACTCCAGTTTAGATGGCAGCATTTCTTGAAGTGCGGAATGGGACAATTTGCCTCAGCCAACTCATCACAGCCAACTCACCGTGGCCAATTCATTGCAACTCACCATCCAATTCACTGCAGGACAACTCAACATGGCCAATTTGCCACAGGATAACTCACTATGAGATAATTCAACAATTTAATTATTTAAAATTATTTTAATTTTTAATCATTCACATTTAATTTTGTCCCTCTTTCCACTATTTCTTTAATATTAGCGTAACACTTGTCCTGTGGCAAGTTGTCCCAAGTTGGCTATGGTGAGTTGTCCAGCAGTGAGTTGGCCATGGCATATGATGAGTTGGCCCTGACAAGTTGGCTATGTAACTGACTTTAACCTCAATATAAAAACTGAAAACTCTAAGCATCCTAAACCAAGCTAAGTTGAAAAATGCTACAGAATTCCCGGAAGCCTGATATTCAGATGAATCAAACAGGCACGTAGAAATGCAAATCATTCAAAAGAGACAATCAAAAAGTTAAAAAGGAAACAAAAGGCAGCCCAATCAAAGAACTCTCATCAACAAACCACTAGTATATAAACACAGAGCTAACTTCTCTTCTCACCAGCAATCAACACCCACAGAAGCAGAGATTAACTCCAAGATTAGGCCAAAAATAAAACAGTAAACAATATCCCAATGAATGAACTACCAACTCAGACAAACAAACACTAAACAACAATCCAATCCAGGAACTCCCATCAACAAGTCACTAGTTACAGGGGTCTCCAACCTTGGCTCCTGGAAGCCTGGCGGACTTCAACTCCCAGAGTTCCACAGGCTGTGGAATTCTGGGAGTTGAAGTCCACCAGGCTTCCAGGGGCCAAGGTTGGAGACCCCTGACTAGTATATAAACAGAGAGCCTATTCCACTCTGTACACCAATGATATTACCTAATTGGTAATTAAGTGTCTGCAAGAAAACAACCAAGGTCAGAGAACCAAAATAATTTAATCCTGACAAATATTTTTCTATTGATGCATACAAATCAAGTAAGGATTCAGAAATATATTGAATGCCACCACTATCCTTTAATATATATCCAATTGTCTCTAATATACATTATAGGATACAAAATATGTACTTCACAATAGTGAAACTCCCTGTTTTTAAAAAAATTGTTTATCGATTTATATTTCACAGTTGGGAACACTTCCTTTCTCTTCCCTTGTGTTGATAGCTGTCATTAATGTGTCTGAAAATATTAGTAAGTACCGGTATGTTCCATATTCTATTTCTTCTAATAGTTTTGAATTTGGTTAGGTTTATTTGGCAACTAGTATATTGGCCAAATGTTTGATTCTAGTTAGCAACTAGCAATTCCCAATGGGCCATAATTGTTGGGGCACAATGATCCATAATTTTAGATTCTGGATTAAAACTAATCCCACCATATGATGTCTGTTTTCTTATTTTGCTCATGAGAGAAATATTGCAGTTTTACGGACACCTTTCTCTCAGGTTTGGTGATCTCCAAGAATTCTGAACTTCCTTTTCCAAGATCCCTGGCTCTTGGCATTGGGAGTTGTAACCTAAAAATCTAGATTGGGGCGTCAACTTCATGCCATCATGGCAATGTCACATGATGTATCAGGACTTTTTTCTCCTTTGCTAAACCGGGTGTGGACATGGTCAGCATGTGACACATCTGGCCCATGGGCCAGGAGTTTGACAGCCCTGATCTAGATTATTTCAGATTGTGGAAGACTGGTTCAGTGTCACAAGATTTATTTCTCATCATCACTTCTAGTGTTTTTTTCATCCCGAGATTAAAATGAATATCGCTGTGACTGTCACATTAGAGATTTCCAAATTTTACTTTTCTTTTTGCTACAAACCTCTGTGAATTTGACCACGGCCTCTATTAAAGGAGGAGGGAATTGATCATATTGTTTTCTGATGAAACTCCCATTCTTCCACGAGTTACATCATTAGTTAAGGGAAAAACCTGTGTTCCTTGCCATGTTATATTCCTCTCATCCCATTCCTCTTTTTACCAACATCATTTTGGGAATAAAAGAAAACAAGTGGATATGCATCTGATATCATCAAAGTGAATAGAAATTTGTGTAAGGAATGCAAAGTGGAAATTTAGAAATCATGGACACCTAAGTTTAGTTTAGTTTACTTTATTGTCATTGCACCTGGTACAACAAAATTAAATAACATCTTTTGGTGTACATAATGGCTATGAAAATAAACACAAACACACATCCTTCACATTCTATACATTGAATTGAAAAACCTTGATATTGCATTAATTTTGTACTATACAGTAGAATTCAGTAGAGTTACTGCCCTGGGATACAAGCTGTTTTTCAGCCTATTTGTCCTTGTTTTTATTATCTTGTACCATCTGCCAAATGGTAATGGTTAAAAAAAAAGGAGTGCCCAGGATGAGATGGATCTTTGAGAATGTTTGAACTTAAAAAGACAGAATGTAGTCTGATTCTAATTGCTAATTTTATGACTGTTGTAAAATGTCCTTTAGAATATTGTGTTTATTTTGTTTCTTTTCCTATTTTTTTAATCTTACAGATAGTCCTTGACTCGTCACTTTTAGCAACTATTAAAGATTACAGTGGACTTCCCAAAAGCTACTTAGAACTCAGTTTGGAAGTTACAATGTTTGCATTCCTATCAGTGCCCCTCCCTTCCTGTTACATGACCACATTTTGGGCACTTGGCAACCAGCCCACATTTACAGCTATTACAGTCATGTGGCTGGAATTTATGACATTTTTCCTCTGGAAACCTGCCTTTGCTTCTGGTTTCCAACCCCCCCCACCCCACCCAGTGGGTCTGCTTAACTACTTCCACATTTGCTTTATGACTGCCACATTCTCTAAACAACTGCCACAAAAAAGATTGTAAAATAAGATTTGTTCATGTAATGACCCACTTCACGACAGTCACAATTTATGACCATAACAAGTCAGTTCGGTTATGATTGTAAATCAAGGACTACCTTTATTCTCATAGATTTTCCCAAATTCAGACTATGCATTGATCCACCTTTACAAATTTCCTTTGGCTGGCAGACAGGATTCTCCAACTAAATCCTTAAAATGCAACAATCTGAAATGCTTTTCCTTATGGTTATTGCAGAATATGACTCTTGAGCTTGAGAAGATCCTGAGCTAGTTTGTTTTTGTATCACCCAGGAGACAGTTGAGCAAACAGCCTTCAGTTTTGGAGCAGCATGGCTAGCTGAGTATGTAAAGGAAGTGTGGCAATGTTGCTGAACACATGGCCAGTAAATCTTCAGTGGCATCTGCACATGTTGAAGTTGACCTGTAGTTATTTTAGTGTGCAGTCAGGCCACAGCTTCTCTTCCATCTTTCCAAACATGACTCAAAAGATGAGATGAGAATTTGGAAATAGTGGAACGAACTCTGTCTACCTGGGACAAGACATAGACTATCATGCTAGTCTATACTAGACTAGTTAAGTGTGTTTCTTAAGCTGCTGTCACCTTGACTAATTGAGCTCCTCTATCTTAACAAAGGAACCTATATACTTGTACAAGAGCTGTGTTACTTTTTTTGGTCCTTGTCATGGGAATAAATCCTCTGGGATAGGGAGATATTTCTTCTGCAGACACACTACTCTTTCATAAAATAATCACAATCTAATTCCTTATGAATTGAGGATAATGGAGTCTCTTGGCTTTAGCCAAGAATGATGCACTATAACTCCACAACCTGGTTTATCAGAAGCTGATTCAACAAGGAGCCTAATGAAGGATATCAGGAACTCATAGCTCAGCCCCAGTTCCGGGGGGGGGGGGGATTATGGGGACTATAATAAACAGAACTAATATCATCATGTTTACTGCCATGATCATGCTCAAAATATTGGTATGCACATTACTTGTCACAGTAGCTTTTTCTCCTTTTAATGTGTTCAGCAAGGACAGGGAAGGAAATCCAAGCACATTCCCATTTTTACACCCCAAAAGCTGTAGAAATCAGCATGGTCAGGTAAACAAATGCATTACAATTTGGGGACAGGATTATTTAGAAAAATCAAGTTTCTTGACTGCATATGCTGCAGTCACTTATCTGTAAACTACATTTGGGTTGTTTGAGTCATCTTTTTTTTTTCTTTACAACAGTTCACACAAAATGAAGAATTATAAAAATCACATGCTGAAGAAAGAAAAGGAATGCAAGTTGCACATAAGAGACACATCTCTTGGTACCAGGTGACCCCTTTCTTTATCCACCATGCATTTTGAACAGCCATTTTGGTGCTTCTACAAAGTCACTGTTTTGAATGTTTCTTGATTATTTTCATTCTTATGCTGTGTTGCTATTTGTTGTTATTTATTATATTATCTCTATTGTACTGTTTTCTTTTCTGTATTTGTACATTTTCCCCATTTTAATAAAATCCTTTAATGACTTCATATATAGCCTAGAGATGTTCATTTTTAGATAATATAAAACTACAAGAAGAGGACAAACCATCATCAATGTGGATGGGCTCAATTATAGGTACAACGGGTGCACCATTAGAAAGGCCAGGTTGGGACTGATTATCCTGGAGAAGTTTATCTGTGTGATCTCTAATACATTAACCCAAAGGCATACAACCTTTGTTTAAAAATTACATACACAACAGTGCTCTTCCAAACAAAGAATCAAACAAATAAATATAAGATCTTAAATTAGATAGCTTTCCTACAGAAATAATTGTCTGCATAAGTTGCTTGTGTTCTTAGTTCACTTCTGGTCCAATCAATGTTTATAATCTTTTGGTGGTGCAATCAATTGTTTTTGTCCATTCAGGGAAGATGTTTTTTTCCCAGCCTTCTCATGAGATAAGATCTGGTTTATCCTAAAATTAGCTTTGCACCTATCTTATTGATGTTCATGTTTCAGACCTGACTCATAACTTGCTTTTGAGAATTGGTTCCTCATAACGTTGGTCTGTTCACAGCACATGCAAGAGTAAATTAGCACAGTTTCTGTTAGTGACACAGCACAGCAGTAGCAAAGGTACCTGAAAGACAGCTGTCTAACCAGCCTTTCTACTTGCTACATCAGAAAAAAACAGAAGCATTGCTGACTTCCTATGTTAGAAGTTATCTAAAGGGTATTGCTTCATGGTGGAAAAAATACATCAATCTAATGTTACAAATTTGGAAATGTTTCTACCACTCAGGAACAGGTATTGAAAATAAAGCTATGTATACAATTGGAAGTAAAAGAAAAAGATACAGAATTAAATCCAAAGGTAGCTTTAGCATTTTAACAACTGTAGGCATTATGCCTCTGAACAATTTCTATCAAGAGGTATTGAAAGCTTTAGAATTATTTGTTAGTAAAACCAAGCAAGCAAACTTGCAACAGTGCAATGTCTGTAACCTATCATAATGAGCCAATGATTTAATTAGGTATTGTAAAGATCAGAAGCAGCTATTCACAGAACAAAGCAGAAGATGAATCTGAATAAAATGAAGATGCTGACAGAATGTTGGTTTAAGCTAGACAAAAGTTGTACATCTTGAGTGCAGGTTTTCAAGGATCAGATGAATAGTTTGGAATGCATTTGATTTCTCTTTGCTCCTGGATTTAGGGTTCAAGTGTGGTCAAGCCAGTCTTAATCAATCAGCAAACGAAACAATAAATACTAGGCAGTAGCAATTGTTTGACAATTCTTCTCATCATTATGTGGCCCACCATTAATCTATTTCAGAGGAATTAATTGTTAAGTCAGGGAATGAGACTCAGGACACCAGCATGATTGTCAATTGTGTTTACTTTCTCCTAGGACTGAGCACCGAAGAAAACCATGTACGTAGGCAGGGCTTTTATGGGGTCTACTGGACCTGCGCAGCTCAGTGTCCGTTTGGCTCCTGGACTGCTCAGACAGATCTGTTGTTCCTCCCATCCGTCTTCTTGGAACATCCTGGAGGTTGAATTGGCCATGCTGTTCCCGCCAGGAATTTCTTGGCTGGTTGAGTCGGCTCGGCCACTCCTGCCAGGGACTGCTTTCCCGCTATCCTTCTGGACCTGTTCCTGTCTTCCCGACCTGTCTTCTTCCCTGGTCTCAGGTACGTGTTTGCATTTCCTGACCGGGCTAATGTTAGCAGTGGTTGTTGAGTAGTTGTCAGGGTTTGTTCTGTTATTTCTCTTGCTCATGGAGGGTCTCCCTCTCTCTTCCTATTTGTATTTTGTCTGTTTGAGGGGTCTCCCCCCATGGTCCCCCCATTTTTGAGGGGTGTCCCCTCCTTCCCTGCATTTGTTTTGTTTGTTTGAGGGGTCTCCCCCCCTCTTCCCTGGGTCTGTTTGGGTCACCCTTCGTGACTCTAGATCTGAGCTGGTCTATGTGCCTTCTCCAGCTTCTCCTGTCCATGGTGTCTACCCTGTACGAACGGGGTCCAGTTATCTGGGTAACTTTTGCTGGTATCCACAGTGGTTCTCCTGTGAGAGATCATGGTAATCTCCTCTTGAGTAGACCTTGCTTTTCCCTGATCTTCCCCTCCCTGCATGACCTAGGATGGATAGGAGATGGGTCTGGATCCTCCTCTGATCGCTCAGCTGGCCTTTGCCTTCCCCAGCCTCCTCCACCACTTCTGGAGCCACACCCCCACTCCCTGTTGGTTGTTCCTCTCTTCCTCAGAGTCAGTCTCCACCAGGGGCATGACAATGGTTAGTGGAAGGACTCTGGTGTATTTTTTGAATGCTACTTTGAATTGTCCGGTACCTACTATGGGGATTTTGTTCCCCTGGTAGTCTTTTAGTGTTAGTGTTTGTCATTTGAATCCTTCCTGGCTTATGTCTGGTATCAGTCTTTTTATGGTGTCCCACAATACCATTGATAAGTATGAGCCTGAGTCCAGTTCCATCCAGCACGGCTGGCCTTCTATGGTGACCTGGACATATACTTTCCTGGCGTTTGTTGTATTGGAATGTCACCCTCTGGTGTGTTTCATCTCTTCCATTGCTTGTCTTTTTTCCTCACCTGTTTCTGTTGTCTCACTTTCAGCGGCTCCCTGTTTGTTTCTCCCTCTCTTGGGGTGGGGATGTTCCTTCTTTGTCTAGGGCTATAGTTTTTTCTTGCTTGGCACACCCTAGCAATATGTCCCTGCCGTTCACAATGTTTGCAGATTGCATCTAGGAAATGGCACTCGGAACATGGATGGTTCCCCTCACAACTGGCACAACGAAATTCCTTCCTTTTTCCATTCTGGTCCCTTCTGCCCTGTTCTGACCAGAGTTGAGTTACCCCTTCTTCTTCCTTGTCATCTTCCGATGGGGACTCGATGTCCTCGTGGTAGGTTGTGGTGGTGTTTTTTGGGGGGGGTTTCTGGTGGCGCTTTGTTCATTTTCCGCACGGTGGCCACTGATTTCTGCATTGCTTCTGCTGTGGTAGCTTCTTCTATTGCTTCTTGGAGTGTTATTTTGGGTTTTGTTAATAATCAACCCTGGAGTGTAAGATCTCTCAGTCCCAGGACCACTCGGTCTCTCATGGCTTCATCCATGTTTAGGAATTTTCACACTCCAGCAATGTCCCTCAGTGTTGCAATGAAATTGCTGATGCTCTCACCTTCTTTTTGGTCATGCCGATAAAATTCATGTCTTTTGATGAGGCAGGAAATGGTTGGTATGTAGTGAGCCAGTATTCTTTCAAGGTCCAGCCAGGCCATTGTTTTCACATTGTTGGGTGCTGCTAATGCTTTGGCCATCTTAAATACCACAGGACTGCAATGTGTGAGGAAGACAGCTCCCTTCCTGTGTTCGGATATGTTAGGGATAACATTGTTTACCCTAACTTGTTTAGGTAAAATAATAACTAAGTAATCATAGTTTGTTAGTTAAAGTGTCTGCAACTTTAACTGTGGGAAAGTAATTAAGGGAGTGGTTGTGAAAGCACTTTAAAAGAAGCAAGACTGCAGCTTGATCTCTCTCTGGCTTTGATGATCCCTGATTACTGCTTGGAATCAAGACTGCATTGCTCGAACGGGAGAGAAAACAAAGGACTGATTTGTAAGTGAACTGATATAGGATATTCTGCACTTTGCTAACTGAATATCCCTGAATGGACTGACTAAATGATACATGACTATTGGACTGTTATTTTGACTATGCTATGAACTCATAATGGAATAAACTATATTTTTGATAGCACAAGCGTATCTGTTATTTTTACTGTATGTTAATAAACATACAAGCTTAGCTCACTCATTTATCTGTGTGCCTATCTGACTAACGCTGCACATTCTGTTTAGCTTGTCTCCCTAACCCTGATTGGGGAACCCAGGCTTAACACTGGTTATGGGCCCAGAGGCTGCAAAGTCAGTTTAACTAGGATAAAACAGATTTATGTAAAAGTGAGAGTTTGTGTTGTTATACATTACAGTAAACAGACAGCTGTGTTTTATTAATTATAGTTTTATATCCATACAAAGAAAACATGGCACAAGTCAATTTACAAAGTTTGTCCCTTATATCCAAGTTGGATGGAACAAACTATGTATCATGGTCTATGAAATGTAGTCTGCTTCTACGAAGAGAAGGTTTGTGGAACATAATTAAAAATCCACCAAACGTAGAAGAATGGGATCCAGAGGATGAAGAAGATAGATTAAAGATAGAAGAATTTATGCATAAAAATCAACAAGCTATTTGCATAATTGGGTTAACCTTAACTGACCAACAGCTTGTTTATATCCACAGAGAGAAAACGGCTGTTGGGTGTTGGCAGAAGCTGAAGAGGATTTATGTTCGAGATAATGTTGGTGCTCACATAAATCTAACACGGAAGCTTTTCAGTACGCATCTCCAGACGAATGGTGATATGCTGAGTCATTTGAAAACTATGCAAAGCATTTTTCAAGAACTGCACGAGAAAGAGCTTATTTTCTCTGAACTACACCAAGTCTACATAATTCTATCTTCCCTTGATGAAAGTTATGACAACTACGTAACTTCCCTTGAAATTTTGCCAAAGGAAAGCCTAACTTTAACTGATATAACTGGCAGATTGATTGAAGAGGCCAGAAGAAGGCTTGAAAGAAATGAATTAAGGAGGCAGCAACCTCAAAAAGAAGATAATGAATCTCCTACTGCATATGCAATTAAAAAGTGCTTTAATTGTGGAGGAAGAGGACATTTGGCAAGATTTTGTAAAAAGGCAAAGTGCCAGAATGCTGGCTAGAATACTAAAAGTTATCAAAAGAAAAATAAAAATTTAGAGTTAGCCATGTATAGTAACGGAGCTGTAAAAAATAATTTATGGGTGATTGACAGTGGAGCATCCCACTGTATAACAAATGATAACAAAAATTTTATTAAAATGTTTCAGAGTACACAGCAGATATCGTTAGCCAATGGCTGGAAACTGAAAGCTAAAGGTCAAGGTATAGCATATTGTTCTTTTATAAAAGAGAATGTAAAAATGTTATATGTACCACAACTTAAGTTTAATTTAATTTCAGTTAGAATTTTGGTTAAACTAGGATATGTAGTTACTTTTAAAGGAGATAACTGCATAATTGAGAAAGAAAATAAAAAAATTACTGCATCTTTAAGAGGTGAATTATATGTGTTAAATGATGATGGTTTAAAAGTGGCTAACACAGTTTATGAAAATAAGAAACCTCATGATGAATGTATTCACTTGTTACATCGAAGGCTAGGGCATTTAAATTTTAAAATGCTTAAGAAAACTGTTGAATTATCTAAGGGAATAAGTTTGAAACCTTGTAATAAGTATTTGCAATGTAATGCCTGTAATCAAAGTAAGAGCAGGGTCACACCGGCTAATAGAGTTGATGGATTTACTACCAAAGAACCTTCAGAGGTAGTATTTGCAGATTTAATAGGTCCGAAAAAACCAAGTGTAGGAGGAGCTCGTTACATACTAAGCATAATGGACCATTATTCTAGATATGGGTTTTGCTATTTAATGAAGAGCAAAACTGAAACGTATCAAAATCTCTTTAATTGGATTAAATTTGCTGAAAGGAAAACTAAAAAGAAATTAGAAACTCTTATAACAGATAATGGTACGGAATTTACAAATAATAAATTCCAGAACAGACTAAGAATGTTAGGTATTCAACATAAAAAGTCTGCACCATATAGGCCACAACATAATGCCTTTATAGAGAGAAGAGGCCAAACATTACAATCAATGACACGAACTATGATGTCTGATTCAGGATTACCTGACAATTTATGGGGAGAAGCAATAATGTGTGGTAATCATATATTAAATAATGTTGTTAATTCAACAACAGGTGAATTACCATTCACATTGTGGCATGGTACAAAACCTGATTTAAGTTACATGCACACATTTGGAGCACCAGCATGGATGCATATCCCTTCACAACTTAGACACAAAGGACAGCATAGAGCTAAAAGATTATTTTTTGTAGGATATACATCTAATCATAGATCTTATAGATTCTGGGAACCAGGTACATCTAAAGTTTACACCAGTGCTAGTGCTAAATTCCTAGAACATATAGGATGGAATAGATTAGAGCAAGATTTAAATAATGAAGTAATTATTGAACCCTACAAAAGGCAGAAAGATCAGACTAGTTATAAGAAGAGTCCAATTAAAGAAGAAGTCCACGAAAAGCAAATAGGACCAGAACAAGAGGAAACAGTTGATCAGGAAGAGTTAGATAATCAAGAAGAGTTAATAAATGAAAGTCCACCTGTAAGTCCTGTAATACCTAGACGTACTACACGTATAACTAGACCACCTGATAGGTATCAAGCAAGTATAGTTTGCCAAGTAACTAAAGTTCCAACTAGTGTAGATGAACTTAGGATGTATCCTGCTAAGGATCAGGAGAATTGGCAAAAGGCAATGGAAAAGGAACTAAATTCATTAAAGGTAATGAAAGTTTATGAAGATGCTAAATTACCTCCAGGAGAAAAATCCATTGGGTGCAAATGGATATTTAAAGTAAAAACTGGAAATGATGGGACTGTTACCCATAAGGCTAGGTTAGTAGCTCAAGAATTTAATCAAACTGCATCTGATTACGATGAAGTTTTCGCACCAAGTCTTAAAGCAACATCTTTGAGAGCAGCTTTAGTGTGGGCAGCTAAGAAAAACTGTGTCATTAACCATTTAGATGTAGAAACTGCTTATTTGCATGCACCATTGCAGCACACTATATATTTGAAAAAGCCAGTAGGTATAAAAGACAATAAAGTAAATAGTAATGATTGTTGGAAACTCAAAAAGAGTCTTTACGGGTTGAAACAATCTGGGTTTGAGTGGAACCAATATATTGTGAAAGAGTTAAACAATATAGGTTTTAAATCTGGTTTAGCAGATCCATGTGTGTTTAAAAGAGAAAATAATGGAACGGTGTCATTATTGTTATTATTTACAGATGATATTGCTTTGATAACTAAGACTAATAATGAAGCTAATGAGATTATATCATTATTAGCCAAAAAGATAAAATTAAAGCATTTAGGTGAAATTAAAAAGTATCTAGGATTGACAATTAACAAAACAAAAAATGGTTTTAAGATATTTCAAGAAGATAAAATTTGCCAATTAATTAAAACGTTTAAAATGGAACTTTGTAAACCGGCAAAGACTCCAATGAGTCAGGAAGTTTGCCAAACTGATGATCAAAGTTCCAAATTTGATAAGTCCATATATCAATCTTTGATTGGCAGCTTATCATATATAAGCAATTGGTCTAGGCCAGATATAGCTTATAGTGTAAATCAGCTGGCACGTTTTAATTCGGATCCACATCAATGTCATTGGCAATCATTAAAGAGAATTTTAAGATATCTTAAAGGAACAATGAACCATGCATTGTATATAGAACCAAAGGGTGATTTGAGTCTTAGTGCCTATGCAGATGCAAGTTTTGCAACTGATATAAACACAAGAAAATCAACATCTGGGATGGCTATATTATTTGGTAAAACATTAATAGGGTGGAGGTCAATCAGACAACAGCATATTAGCTTGTCCACGATGGAAGTGGAATTTTCATGTCTGTCATTACTATGCACTGACTTGATTTTGTACAAACAGTTATTATTAGACATGAGTATAACTGTAAAAGATTCCATTATTGTGTACGAGGATAACCAAGCAGCTATACAGTTAGCTACTAGTATTGCTGTAAAAACTAGATCAAAGCATACTGATTTAAGATACTTAAATGTTAGAGAATCTGTAAAGAATGGGCTAATTAAATTGGAATACTGCATGACAGAAGAAAACATTGCAGACCAATTTACAAAAGCTCAAGGAGTAATTAAGTTTAAAGAGAGTTGTAACAAATATGATTTAAAGATGTAAATAGTTATATTTATTATTATTTCCTAAAAGGGGAGAATGTTAGGGATAACATTGTTTACCCTAACTTGTTTAGGTAAAATAATAACTAAGTAATCATAGTTTGTTAGTTAAAGTGTCTGCAACTTTAACTGTGGGAAAGTAATTAAGGGAGTGGTTGTGAAAGCACTTTAAAAGAAGCAAGACTGCAGCTTGATCTCTCTCTGGCTTTGATGATCCCTGATTACTGCTTGGAATCAAGACTGCATTGCTCGAACGGGAAAGAAAACAAAGGACTGATTTGTAAGTGAACTGACATAGGATATTCTGCACGGACTTTGCTAACTGAATATCCCTGAATGGACTGACTAAATGATACATGACTATTGGACTGTTATTTTGACTATGCTATGAACTCATAATGGAATAAACTATATTTTTGATAGCACAAGCGTATCTGTTATTTTTACTGTATGTTAATAAACATACAAGCTTAGCTCACTCATTTATCTGTGTGCCTATCTGACTAACGCTGCACATTCTGTTTAGCTTGTCTCCCTAACCCAGGTTGGGGAACCCAGGCTTAATGAAATTGCTGATGCTCTCACCTTCTTTTTGGTCGTGCCGATAAAATTCATGTCTTTTGATGAGGCAGGAAATGGTTGGTATGTAGTGAGCCAGTATTCTTTCAAGGTCCAGCCAGGCCATTGTTTTCACGTTGGTGGGTGCTGCTAATGCTTTGGCCATCTTAAATACCACAGGACTGCAATGTGTGAGGAAGACAGCTCCCTTCCTGTGTTCGGATATATTATGGAGGTTGCTCCCTTCGAGGAACATGAGGAATTGGTCAATATACGATTCCCAGTCTTCGGTTGCTGGATCGAATGGTGTGGGTGGTGTGTTGTTTCTGCCCATTTTGTCTCGATATGTTGCTGGTGTTCGTTGGTTGCCACATGCTCGCTGGTTCCCTTTGTCTCAGTATCCCACCGTTGTCGCCAGTATTAAGTTGCAGGAATGAGACTCAGGATATCAGCATGATTGCCAATTGTTTTTACTTCCTCCTAGGACTGAGCACCGAAGAAAACCGCAGCAGCCCTTTTTATAGTTGGGCTGCTCACGGCTGTGACCGGTAACAGCTCTTCAAATTTCCCGCTGTCATGGACTGACCAATTACAGGTAAGTATGCTAATACATAACATTAACTGTCTTCCATACTTTGGTTGTCAGGATCACAGGCCTAATGTCCCTATTAATTAGTTAATTAGTTTCTAGGGATTATTTGGATGTAATATTCAATGCTCTGATTCTGATCTTTTTAAGGACTTACAAAACATACATTAATGTCACAACTCTTTCTCCGGCTTCTTCTTTGTAAATTTCATACTTGTACTGGAAAATTTTTCTTATTTTCTTCTAAGAATTTCATGAGAGTGGTAATTCATACCTTACTTTTCAGGGCAATTTTTTTCAGGGTGAATTAATACAAAGCTAAAGAATATTAAAGTGACAAGCCACACAGCTTGACCAGATAAAACAAAGCCAAAAAATTATAGAATGAAAAATCTCCACAAGTCCAAAATCCTTCAGTTTGGTACTGAAAAGAAAACAAATTTTATGATAGGGTTCACCACAAAAAAGAACCTGTTTCTAATTGCCAGGCATCCTATTATCTGTAGTGAAAAACTTTTAGGAATCTATAGAATGCATATACTTTTAAAAGTTCAAAGTATTTATTCTATTAGACATTTGACTATTTGAAAGAATGTAATTGCTATTATTTAAAACTGTTTCCCCAGTTTGATCGTATTTTATAGTAAAACCTGTTCATTTACATTCTTGCAGATGCCGTGCTGTGATTGGTCAAAGTGCGCAGGGATCCGATTGGTCGAGTGAGCCGCTCTGATTGGCCCACTGTGGATCTCCCGCGATTGGTGGAAACTAATCACGGGAGATTCAAAGCGGTGCTGTTGGCCGCGGCGGCTTGGGAATAAAAAGCCGCAGTTTTCCCCCAGAGCCCGAGCCGTTCTCGGGACCAATAAATGAGCTGAACCAAGTCACTGAGTCATGGTCTCCTTGCCGTGCCGGACATAACACTGGTGATGAGGGTGGGATCCCAAGGCTAATTCCCCACCAACATGTGTCCGGAGGAAGCGAGACCGACGAGATGGCCAGCATCGCACCACCCGCGCCCTTCAATCCCGCTACCGAGGACTGGGAATCATACACAGACAGATTCCTCATGTTCCTCGAATGTAGCAACATGAAGGATGCCACCGGGCCGAAGAAAAGAGCCGTCTTCCTGACACACTGTGGGCCCGCAGTGTTAAGATGGCAAAAGCTCTAGCAAAACCCACGGATGTCAAGGAGATGGACTGGGCTGACCTCGAACCATTGCTCCGGAACCACTATGCCCCTGCTGTGCCCACCCTCATCAGGCGGCATGATTTCTACCGGTGGGACCAGAGAGCGGGCGAGAGCATCAGCGATTTTGTGGCTGAACTGCGAAGGCTAGGGGGCATGTGCGAGTTCTCGGACATGGATGAGGCCTTACGGGACCACATCATACTTGGACGCCGAGACCCAGTCCTACAGAGCCGACTGATGGCCAAAGGAGACATCGCCCTCACCGACGCCATCGCTGAAGCCACCGCAGCCGAGGCAACCCGGAAATCGGGGAACCGCATGTGGAGATCGGAAGCAGGGGACCGTACCGTGACCACCGACCCAGGACGGGCGATCAAGGGCCACCCGGAAGCAAGTCACCGCGAGACCACCACCCATCATGCCGAATTCCACTCCACCTCCGACACCACAGACGAGGAGGAGGAGATCCACCGGCTCCGGGTGGGACGTGACCAGCGGAATCGGTGGGATCATAAGTCGGGGACCGCATGTGCCGGGTGCGGAGGTGACCACCCTCGAGCAGAGTGCTGTTTCTTCAATGCAGTCTGCCGGCATTGCGACAAAAAGGGTCACATCGCCTGAGTCTGCCGATTGAGAAAGGCCTACAGCCCCAGACGGCTGGACCACAACGAGCGGAGATGGGACAGCACACCCCCCAGAGCCAGGGATCGCCAAGCCGACAGCCGATGGGACCGGAGTGGATGGAACCGATGAGGCGGCGAAACCTGGCAGAAGGAGGAAACCCACCAGACGGTCATCATCGGCCACGCATCAACCACCGATGCCCGAAAAGTCTACGTGGAGGTAGGCATCGAAGGCGAGTCATGCAAAATGGAGGTGGACTCTGGGTCCTACCTCTCCATGGTCACCTGGCAAGAAATCAAACATTTGGTGCCTATCATCTGCAAGAAGGAGCTGGAGAACCAGAGACTAATAATCAAGGACTACCAGGGAAACTACATCCCAGTAGTTGGAACCGGACAATTCAAGGTAACATTCAAGGGCCGCACTGCAAAGCTTCCCCTGACGATCATGGACTGAGACTGACCCAGCCTTTTGGGACTGCAATGGTTCGCACCGCTCGGCATCGAAGTCACGGGCATCAACCAGATCACCGAGACCAATTGGGAGCAGCAACTGGCACGGGACTTCCAGGAAGTGTTTGACGATACCCTAGGCAAGTACCGAGGGCCCCCCATCTCCTTCAGCCTAGACCCCAACATTCCCCCGATACGCCTAAAACCAAGGCAGGTACCCTTTGCACTCAGGCCAAAAATAGACAAGCAAATTGACAAGCTCGTCAAGCAAGGGGTCCTACAACCAATTGACCACGCCCGGTGGGAGACCCCAATAGTCACCCCAGTCAAGCCCGATGGGTCAGTAAGAATCTGCGGGGACTATAAGGCCACTCTAAATTTCGCCTTACAACAAAGCGCCTACCCCGTCCCAGTAGTGCAGCACCTTCAACACTCACTGGGGGGAGGCAAGGTTTTTGCGAAGCTCGACCTGCCACAAGCATACCAACAGCTGCCGGTCGACGCAGAAACTGCTGAGGCGCAAACCATAGTCACCCACCGGGGAGCGTTTCGCTGTAACCGACTCCAGTTTGGAGTCAGCGTGGCGCCTGGAATTTTCCAGAGCCTCATGGAGAGGCTTTTGCAAGGAATTAAGGGGTTGGTGTCCTACCTCGACGACGTGCTGGTGTCGGCAACCAACCAGCTAGAACTAGAGGGTCGGCTAAGGGAGGTGCTAACGAAATTCAAGGAAACTGGGCTAAAAGTGAAGAGAGAAAAATGCCAGCTTTACACAGAGCGGGTCGAGTTCCTGGGGTACCTCCTAGACCAGCACAGCATCCACCCAACCGCAACCAAAATCAGAGCCATTAAGGAGGCCCCCACACCCAGGAATAAAACGGAACTGCAGGCATTTCTGGGACTGCTTAATTTTTACAATGTTTTCCTGCCCCAAAAGGCGACCGCGGCGGAGCCTTTGTATAGGCTTTTGGACAAGGTGGCCACCTGGACTTGGGGGAAACGTGAGGAAGCCGCCTTCAGGAAAACCAAGGACCTGCTCACCTTGGATGCCATCCTCATCCAATACAATGAGACCCTACCACTTGCCGTCACATGCGACGCCTCACCCTTTGGCGTCGGCGCCGTCCTCAGCCACACACTCCCGGATGGAAGAGAAGCACCCATCGCTTTCTTCTTGAGGACACTCACCAAACCAGAGAGGAAATATAGCCAGCTGGACAAGGAGGCCCTAGCCATCGTCTCAGCAGTGAAGAGGTTCCACGAGTACCTCTACGGCTGCACATTTACCATTATCACAGACCACAAGCCGCTGCTGCGCATCCTGGCAGGGAACCGGGCCACCCCGAACATCCTATCTCCCAGAATGACAAGATGGTCTGAATTCCTTGCCGCCTACAGCTACCGGCTCACACACTGACCCGGTAAGACTATCACCCACGCAGACGCCTTGAGCCGCTCACCGTTACCTGACCTAGACACCAACCCAGCACCCATGACGAGCACCCTCAGCATAGAGACTCTTCCCGATCTACCCATAACCGCGTCAGACATTGCCCGAGAAACTAATAAAGACAAACGTCTGGTGCGGGTGTTACATTGGGTAGAAAAAGGGTGGCCGGAAAAAGACGACGATGAAGCATTCCAGACATTCCGGAACCGGCAAACAGAACTCTTGCTACAAAAAGGGTGTGTACTGTGGGGGGATAGGGTTGTTATTCCAGAAAAACTACAAGGGAAGGTATTGGGGTTGTTACACGAGGGGCACCCGGGCATAGTTAGAACGAAAGCCCTGGCCAGAAGTTACGCTTGGTAGCCAGGGATGGAAAAGCAAATCGAGGCCTGGGTGGCAAGATGTGAACGCTGCCAAGAAACCAGACCGAGCCCTCCTGCGGCACCGATCCTGGAATGGAAAACCCCCAGGGGACTATGGTCCAGGATCCACATAGATTTTGCCGGGCCCATTAATGGACATACATTCCTTGTAACGGTAGATGCTTACTTCAACTGGTTGGAGGTAAGCAACATGAAAACCACCACCACAGAGGCCGTGACCAAGGAACTTAGCAAGCTATTTGCAACCCATGGCCTCCCAGATGTCATCTTGTCGGACAACGGGCCCCAATTCACCTCGCTAGAATTTGAAAAATTCCTAGCGGAACGGGGCATACGACATGCATTGACAGCTCCGGCACATCTGGCAGAAAACGGTAGGGCAGAATGGATGGTTCAATTTATGAAAAAAACCATCCAAAAAATTGAACAGGGGGAAATCCAAGAAAAAATAAATAAAATGCTCTTCATACAACATATAACCCCAAACACAACAATGAACAAAAGCCCAGCAGAGCTACTAATGGGGAGGAAAATAAGGTCTCCATTAGACAGGCTGCACCCCACATACAACCCGGAGAAACCCCCCAACTCCTCTAGCAAGCACTGGTCCTTTCCACCAGGCGACGCCGTCTACGCAAAGAACCTAACCGGAGACCCACTATGGGTACCAGCAACCATAACCCAACTGACAGGCCCCCGCTCGTACCGGCTGAAAATAACCAACGGATGAGCCTGGAAACGCCACATCAATCAACTAAGATTGAGAACAATCACAGGAAACACAACCGACACGCAACCAAACACAAACAACCCCCCTAATACAAGCCAAGAGGGGAGGGAATACCCCGGGAACCAGAACCCAATAGAAAGAAACTAGCAACACTTACCGACAGACAGCCAGCTCGAAGCCTCACCAGGAAGAAGCAGCCAGGCCAGCTCAACCAGCCCAGAAAGACTAGGTGGGAGCGGCGGAAACCGCAGCTCAACCAACCCGGGTAGACCAGGAGGGAACTGCGACAAAAGGCCCGGTGAGACCTTCCAGGCGGTTCCATCGATGAGGCCGAGAGCAACAGAGAACCCGACCAAACCGGCCGGGAGCCAAGCAACAACTGACCTGCGCAGGTCCAGTAGGCAAGTACGGAGCCCCGCCTACTTACGGGACTATGTCACGTAGGACCGAACCAAGAGGGGAGGGGTGTTCTGTACGGTCATTTACATTCTTGCAGATGCCACGCTGTGATTGGTCAAAGCGCGCAGGGATCCGATTGGTCAAGCGAGCCGCTCTTATTGGCCCGCTGCGGATCTCCCGCGATTGGTGGAAACTAATCACGGGAGATTCAAAGCGGTGCCATTGGCCGCGTCCGCCGCAGCTTGGGAATAAAAAGCCGCAGTTTTCCCCCGGAGCCCGAGCCGTTCTCAGGACCAATAAATGAGCTGAACCAAACCACTGAGTCATGGTCTCCTTGCCGCGCTGGACATAACAAAACCAATGTTGTGTTTTATGTCTTATGGACCTCTTTGAACACTCCTGGGTCCAAAGATAAGGTAATAATGAAGGATAAATATTTCATTTTATAAAGCAAACCTAGATGGACTTATTTGCCACAAATAAAGCATGATTTTCTGCAATAGCTAGATCAGAGTTTCAATATCCTTAATTACAAATCTTTTAGAAATGTGACACATTAAGTTCCTCATAGACAAGATCAAATGAGAACAGAAACCAAGAGTCTGCTAAAAATATTTTAAAAGAATGTTTTTCTACCTGAAGAAAAATAATTTACTGCTTAGCAAATATTTTAAAAGAATGTTTTTCTACCTGAAGAAAAATAATTTACTGCTTCGCAAATTAATGATCATACTGCATTTTCTAAATTATAGTAAAAATGTAAGGTCTTATTCTAAAATAAGGGCCTGACTTTATTAAATGTTATTGTTGTAATATGCACATTAGCTGCATAGGGATACTTTATTGGTTGAATAAATTAGTGTTATACTCAGCAAAGTACATAGAAAAGAGAGAAAAGCTTTGATAACATGATTGTTGCTGCCATCTTGATATTTGGGCTTCTTCCTCCAAACATTTCTTTGCATGTGTTACATACAAAGATTACATGTATAAAATTAAAATGAAACTAGCATATGGGCTGTAAGGAAACTTTACTAGGAGATTTTACTCCCTGCCACCTAGAAAGAACTAAATGGCTTTTAGCTATCCCATACAAGAAAAACCTACATTGAATTTGTTTTTTCTTTCTAACTAGAATGTGAGCCAACTTTTAGTATTAAATGGAAGCGTTCTGGCCCTAGTTGCTGATTAAATGTCTAAGGACTCCTGTTTTGTCTTTCTATCTCTCAAAAACAAAAGAAATATACTTCACTGTAGTTCTGCAGTAAGAAAGCTCAAATTCTGGGCCCCTATACTGATTTCATGTCCATCATACAACCTCCTCAGAAACATTTATGTTGTGAATACATAAAGATTTAATAAAATTATCTTGAGCTTGGAGTCAAGTGCAGGGTTCTGGCCCTGCACTTCTGATTGGCTGTTAATGGCAGGATCAGATTGGCCCGTTCAGGGGAATCTGATTGGCCATTAATGGGGCATTCGTATTGGTTAACGGAGCTAGTGCTCCTGGATTGTTATTGATTAAAAAGTTATTGGGTTGCCTATATAAGGAAGGCTATCCAGTTCGAGCTGTCACACCATGTAAATAAAGAGTTGAAGTTCACCGTTCCACAGGCTCGTTTCCATTCTTTCTCGCCCATGCTCCAAACTTAACACTGGCGACGAGGATGGGATGTGGAGACATCGGAGCTGACTGAACTAAGAAGAAACACCAAGCATGTGACTGACAACGCAACACGACGGAACCATGTCCGGCGTCGTCGTACCACCCGCTCCATTCGACCCAGTGCAAGAGGACTGGGAGTCCTACATGGATCGTTTCCAAATGTTTTTGGAAACTAACAATTTAAAGGATGCCACAACCGGGAAGAAATGGGTGGAATTCCTAACGCATTGCGGACCAACCGTATTTAAGATGGCTAAAGCACTAGCCAAACCTGCAGAAGTGAAGGCGATGGATTGGGACGTCCTCGAACCCCTACTAAGAGCTCATTACGCACCGACCGTGCCCACACTCATGAGACAGCATGAGTTCTATCAAAGAAACCAGCGGAAAGGAGAAAGCGTCGCCGACTTCATAGCAGACCTCTGAAATCTGGGAGGCCTCTGCGGATTTGCCGATTTGGAAGAGGCGTTGAGAGATCAAATAGTTCAGGGATTAGATACACCTGGCGTGCAGAGCAAGCTGATGGCGAAAGGCAACATCAGCCTTGCCGATGCCATCGCTGATGCTACTGCAGCAGAAGCAACCAGGAAGTCGGTTGTCCAATTACGCCGCAACTTTGCCGTTAAATATCACATGTGATGCTTCGCCTTTTGGAGTGAGCACCATTTTGAGCCATGTACTGCCTAATGGTAACGAAGCCCCTGTTGCATATTTTTCAAAGACACTTTCAAAAACTGAGCGAAATTATAGCCAAATTGATAAAGAAGCCCTCGCAATTGTATCTGCCATTAAAAGATTTCACGAGTATGTGTATGGCCGGGCTTTTACTATTGTGACTGACCACAAACCGTTATTGGGGATAATAGCCGGAGATAAGCCGACTCCCTACATATTATCCCCCAGGATGACTCGTTGGTCAGAATTCTTGGCTGCTTATAATTATCGGCTGCAATACCGCCCGGGGAAAGCCATTCCCCATGCCGACGCATTGAGCTGAGCACCGCTTCCAGAGACTCTCAATGACCGCGCACCAATGGTAACCACATTACAGATTGAGATACTTCACGCACCGCCATTAACCGCCCGAGATATCACGAGAGAAACCAGATGAGACCCCACCTTAGCGCGAGTCCTAAGCTGGGTAGAACACGGATGGCCATTGGGCCGGTTATCAGATCACTTTGCACCATTCAAGACTCGACAAACAGAGTTGTTCTCTCAAAAGGGCTGTATCATCTGGGGTGATAGAGTCGTTATCCCAGAATGATAACAAGCAGTACTGAGAACCTTGCATGATGGCCATCCTGGTATCGTGCGAATGAAAGCCCTCGCACGAAGCTATGCATGGTGGCCGGGCATCGACAAGCAAATTGAGAATTAGGTTAAAGCTTGTCATAGATGCCAGGAAGTGAGCAACGCCCCACCAAAAGCAATCCCAACCGAATGGGAGACACCGTGGGAACCCTCGTCCCGTATTTACCAGGACTTTGCTGGGCCGACCAAAGGCCACACCTTTCTTCTAACCGTTGACACCTACTCAAATTGGCTCGAGATTCACTGCATGATGAACACGACCACCGAAGCGGTCATCAAAAGATTGGAAAAACTGTTTGCAACCCACGGATTACCAGACGTTTTGGTATCCGAGAACAGGCCCCAGTTTACCACGCTGTCTTTCGAGCAGTACCTGGCTGACCGCGGCATCCGACATGCGCTCACCTCACCTGCGCACCCTGCGACCAATGGCAGGGCTGAGCGCATGGTCCAATTTGTTAAGAAAACTTTGCAGAAATTAGACTACGATAACATCGACGACAAAATCAACCGAATCCTTTTTCTACAACACATCACACCTCACAGCCCGCCGAACTGCTAATGGGACGAAAGCTCCGCTCCCACCTCGACCAGTTACACCCAGATTATGAACCGGAAAAACCACTCGGATCCAGCGGCCAATGCCATACCTTCCAGGTAGGCGATTTGGTGTACGCTAAAAACCTATTGGGTGATCCACTGTGGGTAGAGGCGACAGTAATCCATGTAACCGCCCCAAGATCGTACCTTGTACAATGCCTTGACGATAGACTATGGAAACGCCATATCGATCAATTACGATCACGGCTCCAGTCGGGCATTTCTGAACTCCCTTATGACCAAACTGAGGGGGGGGGGGAGATACAGAAGAAGACGAAATTCAACTAGAGGAAAACCCGTTTGAAGGGAACGATAGCAGAATAGAGACACAGGAACTGGAACCAGAGATGGGAGTAGGTTCACCTCAGGGAGTTGCCGAAGATATTGGTGACAACGGAAATGCAAATTCGGAACCAGAGGCAATCCCTTCGCCAAACAACGATCTACCTCAGTGAGATTGCAGCCAAATGCAAAATGCACAGCGAAAATCAAGCAGACTAATAAAGCAACTGTTCTACCTTAAGGACTATGTAACTGCGCCCTGTAAACAGAAGCCAGGGGGAAGGGGTGTTGTGAATGCATAAAGGTTTAATAAAGTTATCTTGAGCTTGGAGTCAAGTGCAGGGTTCTGGTCTTGTACTTCTGATTGGCTGTTAATGGCAGGATTGGATTGGCCTGTTCAGGGGAATCTGATTGGCCATTAACGGGGCATTCGTATTGGTTAACGGAGCTAGCGCTCCTGGATTGTTATTGGTTAAATAGTTATTGGGTTGCCTATATAAGGAAGGCTGTAGCGGCCATCCAGTTCGAGCTGTCACACCATGTAAATAAAGAGTTGAAGTTCACCGTTCCACAGGCTCATCTCCATTCTTTCTCATCCATGCTCCAAACGTAACAATTTAGCTAATCAAATGTCACTGCTGTTCAGTTAATTTACAGCCACAATAGCAGGGGTGGGATTCTACCAGTTCGCACCTATTCGCTAGAACCAGTTGTTAACTTTCTAAGCAGTTCGGAGAACCGGTTGTTAGAAGAAATTACTGGCCTAATCCTGTAAGGAAGACAGGAAGGAAACATTCTGGTGTTGCTTACAGAAACTGCCTCTCTATTAACCCTTATTACATTCTTGGCAGGACTAGACTTCCTGTCTCAGGAATGCCTCTGGAATTTTTCCCCCTCCTTTGCTGGTACTTTGCTCGTGTGGAGTGACAATTCAAAGTTACAATGGCACAGAAAAAAGTGACTTATGACCATTTTTCACACTTACAACTGTTGCAGCATCCCCACAGTCATGAGAGGCCAGGCGAGGAGATGCGTGCCTCAATGTGAGTGATATTGAGTTGGCTAGGCCCAGCCAATAAAGTGACCACCAAGCCACGTCCACCCAGTCACATGACCACCAAGTCACGCCCACCAACTAAGCCACACCCACAAAATTGGTTGTTCAAAATTTTGAATCATAATAGGGACCGAAAAATTCATCATTAAATGATGTGGTCATGAAGTGAGGCATCACGAGATCACGCCTGCTTTTACAACTTCTTTTGTCACAGTCATTAAATGAATCATCTGTGGTAGTTGAGGCATTACATGACCATGATTTGCAAATTCCTTTCAGCTTCCCCACTGATTTTGTTGTTGGAAGGTGGCTGGGAAGATCGCAAATGGCAATCATGTGATCACAGCTTGCTACAACCATTATAAATATGTGATGGTTGCAAGTGCCCAAATCATAATAACATGCGAAGTTTTAATGGTCAGAAGAACCAGTTATAAGTCACTTTTTTCAGTACTGTTGTAAATTGCAATAGTTGCTAGACAATGGGTCAGAAACAAAGACTACTTGTACCAGGGTAGATGAAACTTGATCTAATAGATTCTGAATACATTCTTAATTCTGATTTTCCTTCCCTTTACAATAGACTTTACAATTTTTTCCCATGATAGAACTTAGACACTTGTTATGGACTAAGCCAATGCATCAGGAACAGCCCTAAATAGCTTTACTTTGCAGCAGGCTCGTAATCCTGCACTTCTCATTGGCCCGCGAATAGCGAGTCGTGATTGGTCGTTTCTGGTCAGTCTGATTGGCTGTTAACGGGCCTCTCTGATTGGACGCTTGTGAGAGCGGTAAACTCAAATCATTGGTTGTTTTGACAGAAGCCAGCTCTATAAAAGAGCTGCTGCTGCCCAAGTATTTGCTCTGTTCTTATTTCACAATAAAGAGTTGAAGTCACCGTTCGATGTCTTGTCTCCATTCCTTGCGCCCATGCTCAGAGTTCAACTGTTGTGTATGTACCATAGTTAATAAAGTATGAGCTTGAGGTAAAGTGCAGGGTTCTGGCCCTGCACTTCTGATTGGCTGTTAGATGGCCAGATCGGATTGGTTAGTTCTGAGGAATCCGATTGGCCCTTAACGGAGAATTCTTATTGGTTAAAAGAGCTAACGTTCAAAGCTCGTTATTGGACAAATCTTACAAGGGTTGCCTATATAAGGCAGAGTTCACTGTTGTTGGTTAGAGAAGTCACTATGCAAATAAAGAGCTAAAAGTTCACCATTCAGAGGCTGTCTCCATTTATTCTGACCCATGCTCAGTACTTAACACTGGTGACGAGGGTGGGATGTGGAGATGTCTGAACCGAAGAAGCCAGGAAGCAACACCGAGCACGTGACAGATGACGCCAACAAGGGAACCATGTCCGGCGGCATCGTACCATCTGCTCCGTTTGATCCAAACCAAGAGGACTGGGAATCCTACATGGATCGCTTCCAAATGTTTCTCGAGACGAACAACTTGAAGGACGCCATGCCAGAAAAGAAAAGGGCGTTGCTCCTGACGCATTGCGGCCCATCCGTATTTAAGATGGCTAAAGCACTCGCCAAACCTCGAGCAGTGAAGGCCATGAGCTGGGACGACCTCGAACCCATCCTGAGAGATGATTATGCGCCAACCATGCCTACGCTCGTGAAACGCCACGAGTTTTATCAGAGGAACCAATGAAAAGGGAAAAGCGTCGCCGATTTCGTGGCAGACCTCCGAATTTAGGGGGCCTCTGCAGGTTCGCCGATTTAGAAGAGGCACTAAGAGATCGAATAGTTCTGGGACTAGATGCACTAGGCCTGCAAAGCAAGCTGATGGTGAAAGGCGACATCAGCCTTGCTGACGCGATCGCTGAGGCCATGGCAGCAGAGGCGACAAAAAAGTCAGCTGCACAACTATGGTGAAACCGCACTCCGGTACCACCACCGGCCAGCGAAATCTCACCTAGCACAGAAGGGCAGCTGTTAACAACGCACCACGAGGACCTCTCTTCGTCATCAGACAGTGACGAAGAAGGGATCCATCGACTGCAGTCTGACCGGGACCATCGCCCGAAGCCTTTACGCCCTTGCGCTGGCTATGGAGCAAACCATGCCAGGTCCGAATGCAAATTCCGCGACGTACTCTGCCATGAGTGTGGGAAACGAGGCCACATCGGCCGGGTCTGCTGCAGCTTACCAGGACTCAGCCAGGCCTCAAAAGGGGCTAACTATCGCCAATTGACAGGAAACCGTCCTGTAAGGCGAGAGCCAGTAAACCACTCCTACAGAAATCGAGTTTTGCAGAGAGAAGAGGCTCACCATACTATCACTATCTGTCACGCCTCAGCTTTGGACACTAAGAAAATCCGAGTCACGGTAGCCATCAAGAACCAGCCTTGCCACATGGAGGTCGACTCGGGATCATCCCTTTCGATGGTGTCCTGGAGGACACTCAAGCAACCCATCCCCACAATTCAACGCCAAGACCTCAAATTTCAACGCCTCATCCTCAAGGACTACCAAGGGAATCGAATCCCCATTGTCGGGTCCTGCCGAGTCCGAGTCTCCTTCAAGAAGCATACAGCGTACTTACCTCTAACGGTCATCGATAGAGATTGGCCTAGCTTACTAGGCCTCCAATGGTTCGCGCCACTCAGCATTGAAGTGGCCGGCGTAAACCGAGTTGGTGATTGTGAGTGGGAGGAAGACCTTATCTCTGAGTTCAGTGACGTCTTTGCGGACAGCTTAGGCGAGTATAAGGGGACCCCGATCTCATTCAGTCTATATCCAAAAGTAGCTCCCATTCTCTTGAAGCCCCGTCGAGTTCTGTTTGCTCTTAAAGCAAAAATCGATGAACAACTCGACAAGCTAATTGCTCAAGGGGTGTTGAAGCCCATCGATCACTCTCCATGGGAAACCCCTATTGTAACACCCATTGAGCCAGATGGGTCAATCCGAATTTGTAAGGACAACTGGGCCACTTTGAACCACGCCCTACAGCAGAATGCGTATCCAGTTCCGGTGGTGCAGCACTTCCTCCATTCCTTGGGGGGCGGGAAGGTTTTCGCTAAATTGGATTTAGCTCAAGCTTGTCAACAATTACCAGTGGATAAAAAACGGCTCGAGCCCAAACAATTGTAACGCACAGGGGTGCCTTTAAATGTACCCGATTGCAATTCGGAGTTAGTGTAGCCCCGGGGATCTTCCAGAGCCTTATGGAAAGGTTATTACAAGGAATCAAGGGCGTGGTCCCTTATTTTGATGACATATTAATTGCAGCCCCTACCCAAAAAATCTTACAGGACCATTTGAAATGCGTTCTAAAAAAATTCCAAGAGGCCGGACTTAAGGTAAAAAAAAAAAAATGTCAATTGTATACTGACAGTGTTGAGTGTCTAGGGTACCGGATTGATAGCCTACCGAGAGTAAACTAAAAGCGATCAAAAACGCTCCCAGGCCACGTAACAAGGTCGATCTCCAGGCGTTCTTAGGCCTCATTAATTTCTATGATGTATTTTTACCGCACAAGGCAACTGTCGCTGAACCGTTACACCGATTATTAGATAAGAAAGCATTGTGGGTATGGGGTTACCGGGAAGAGCAAGCATTTCGGAATGTTAAAAAACTGCTCACATCTGACTCTGTACTTATGCAGTATAACGAGACTTTGCCATTAGTTATAACCTGCGATGCATCGCCTTTCGGGGTGGGCGCCATTTTGAGCCATGTACTGCCTAATGGGAACGAAGCCCCTGTTGCATACTTTTCGAAGACTCTTTCACAAGCAGAGCGGAACTATGGACAAATTGATAAAGAAGCCCTCGCAATCGTTTCAGCTGTAAAAAAATTTCATGAATATGTGTATGGAAGGACATTTACCATTATAACTGACCACAAGCCAACCCCCTACATATTATCCCCTAGAATGACCCGATGGTCAGAATTCCTAGCTGCTTATAATTATCGGCTGCAATATCGCCCGGGGAAAGCCATTCCCCACGCTGACGCATTAAGCCGAGCACCGCTTCCAGAGACTCTCGACGATCCGGCACCAACGGCAACCACGTTGCAGATCGAAACACTCAACTCGCCGCCTATGACCGCCCGAGACATCATGAGAGAAATCAAACGAGACCACAACCTAGCTCAACTCCTAGGCTGGGTAGAATATGGATGGCCATTGGACCAAGTACCAGATGACTTTGCACCATTCAAATTTCGACAGACTGAACTTTTTTCCCAAAAAGGGCTGTTTCATCTGGGGTGATAGAGTCGTTGTCCCAGAGCGACTCCAGAAGATGCTGCTGCGAATTCTGCACAAGGGCCACCCCGGCATCATGCAAATGAAGGCGCTTGCACGAAGCTACGCATGGTGGCCGGGCATGGACCAGCAAATCGATTAAAGCGTGGTTAAAGCGTGTCCCAATTGCCAACAAGCCAGCAACACCCCACCAAAAGCCATGCCTACTGAATGGGAGATGCCACGTGGACCCTGGTCCAGAATCCACCTGGATTTCACGGGGCCAACCAAGAGCTATACCTTCCTCCTTACAGTCGACGCATACTCCAATTGGTTAGAAATTGTATGACGACTACGACCTCCGAGGAGGTGATCAAGATTCTAAACAGAGCCTTTGCAACCCACGGATTGCCAGACATCCTGGTGTCCAATAACGGGCCACAGTTTACGGCACTAATGTTCGAGCAGTACCTCCCTCACCGCGGCATCTGCCATGCGCTCACCTTGCCTGCGCACCCTGCGACCAATGGCCGAGCTGAAAGCATGGTCCAATTTGTTAAAAAGGCTTTGCAAAAAGTCTTCTATGACAATATCAATGACAAGGTCAACCAAATTCTCTTTTTGCAACACATAACTCCACATAGCGTCACCGGCAGAACTCCCGCCGAACTACTGATGGGACGTAGACTCCGCTCCCACCTCGACCGGTTGCACCCTGCCTACGAACCGGAAAAGCCAATAGGATCCAGCGGTTGCTGTCGCACCTTCCAGGTAGGAGACCTCATTTACGCACGAAACTTATCTGGTGACCCGTTATGGATAGAGGCGACAGTAGTACGAGAGACCGGCCCCAAATCCTACGTGGTTAAATGCTGTGACAATAAATTGTGGAAATGGCATATCGACCAATTGCGGTCACGACTCGCAACGGCCAGTCAACAACTCCCCCATGACCAAACCGAGGGGGGGGAGGTACGGAAGAAGATGAAGTTCTAGGGAACCTGCTCGAAGGAAACGACGAACTAAGTGATACTCAGGAAATGGAGCAGGAAGGAGAAACGTTTGCACCACAAGAAATTGCAGCTGAGCAAGAAGCAGAACCACTGCTAAACAACAATCCACCTCAACAGGATTGCAACCAACCAAACCAACAAAAATCCGAAAGACTTAAAAGACAACCGTCCTATCTAAGGGACTATATAATTACACTGTAATTAAGAAGACAGGGGGAAGGGGTGTTGTGTATGTATTGTGTTGTGTAGTTAATGTGTTGTGTAGTTAATAAAGTATGAGCTTGAGGTAAAGTGCAGGGTTCTGGCCCTGCACTTCTGATTGGCTGTTAGGCGGCCAGATCGGATTGGTTAGTTCTGAGGAATCCAATTGGCCCTTAACGGAGAATTCTTATTGGTTAAAAGAGCTAACGTTCATAGCTCGTTATTGACAAATCTTACAAGGGTTGCCTATATAAGACAGAGTTCACTGTTGTTGGTTAGAGAAGTCACTATGCAAATAAAGAGCTGAAAGTTCACCGTTCAGAGGCTGTCTCCATTTATTCCGACCCATGCTCAGTACTTAACAACAACACTAATGGCAACCAAGCACAGAGACTGCTAGTTTTATTTGGCAAAGGGGCTATAGATTAAGAGAAGCAATGTTTCCAGCAGGTGTAGAAATACACCTAGCAAAAAATTATAAAGTGCCATTTTTTTGAATCTGATCTCTCAGGATATAACATTTCCAAAAGATTTAAAATTTAAGATTGCTACTGTGGTGGGATTCAAATATTTTTATTATCAGTTCTGTGGGTGTGGCAGGGGAAGGATACTGTAAAATATCCAGTTAGATGTGGTATCTGCCAGTTCTCCGAACTACTCAAAATTTCCACGACTGGTTCTCCAGAACTGGTCAGAATCTGCTGAATACCACCTCTACTACTGTCACACTCTGGGTACTAAGATGAGTTACTGTACTTGAAAATACTAAAGCATGTTTGCGTATATTTTGAAAACAGAACATCATAGAAGTCATTCTTTCCATTAGCACTATCTAAACTAGGACCATCAAATTTAGCCATCAAATTTCCGGCCTGCGGGCCAGATGCATCAGGCGCTGGCCATGCCCACACCCAATTTAACGAAGGGGAAAAAAGTCACAATACATCACGTGAAGCTGCCGTGACGACGTAAATTTGACACCCCTGATCTAGATCATTTGGAGTTATAATAATTGTAGCAGAGTCCAAACAACTGGAAGGCACTAGATTTGGGAAATCTGATATGTAGTTTGTTATTTTTGAATCCTATTAGATTCACAAGGGACCCAAAGCAAAATGATTTAGGATCCTACTTTGCATTCTACTTGATTCCTTATCTAGATTAATATAAGAATATTGGAATTATAAAAAAGAAGTTACATTTGGATTCCCCTGTGGCCTCATAATTCATGAATAGATAATGTGCAGAGTTGTATATCCATGACAATCCTGAAGAACCTCCTTGTGAAATAAATTGTACACAGCTTGCAAAAATCTCTTTTATGGACTAATGTCTTTCAGTAGCTTTGTTTGCAAAGTGTGGCTCACCCAGTGAGTATCCCTTAGTCAATTCAGCCAAATTCACGTGTCTTCAGCAAATGATCCATAATTATGGAGACACTCAGCAGTGTCCACGTTTTACTCCACCCAGCCATCAAATAGGAGGCTGTGTAGTTGTTACTTCCCTCCCACTTCCTGTCTTTTTGTTTGTTCCTTTGAAAGAGATAGTATGTGTGTGTGTGTGTGTGTGTGTGTGTGTGTGTGAGAGAGAGAGAGAGAGAGAGAGAGAGAGAGAGACAGACAGGCAGGCAGGCAGGCAGGCAGGCGGGGGGGGGGGGCGGAATATGACTCAAGTGTATACTATTCTAAACTGCTTGGGAGAGCTATTCTGAATGTAAGCTTCTTCCTAACTACAGACTCAGTCATTCACAAAGATTCTGTTATGTACTGAACATGGGTCAGAGTAAATGGAGACAGCCTCTGAATAGTGACATTCAGCTCTTTATTTGCATAGTGACTTCTCAAAACAACAACAGTGAACTCTGCCTTATATAGGCAACCCCTGTAAGAATTGTCCAATAATGAGCTATGAACGCTAGCTCTTTTAACCAATAAGAATTCTCTGTTAAGGGCCAATTGGATTCCTCAGAACTAACCAATCCAATCTGGCCGCCTAACAGCCAATCAGAAGTGCAGGGTCAGAACCCTGCACTTTACCACAAGCTCATACTTTATTAACTATGGTACATACACAACACCTCTTCCCCCTGGCTTCTTAATTACGGTGTAGTTATATAGTCCCTTAGATAGGACGGTTGTCTTTTAAGTCTTTCGGATTTTTGTTGGTTTGGTTGGTTGCAATCCTGTTGAGGTGGATTGTTGTTTAGCAGTGGTTCTGCTTCTTGCTCAGCTGCAATTTCTTGTGGTGCAAACGTTTCTCCTTCCTGCTCCATTTCCTGAGTATCACTTAGTACGTCGCTCCCTTCGAGCAGATTCCCTGGAACTTCATCTACTTCCGTACCTCCCCCCCCTCGGTTTGGTCATGGGGGAGTTGTTGACTGGCCGTTGTGAGTCATGACCGTAATTGGTTGATATGCCGTTTCCACAGTTTATTGTCACAGCATTTCACTACGTAGGATTTGGGGCCGGTCACTCGTACTACTGTCGCCTCTATCCATAACGGGTCACCCGATAAGTTTCGTGCGTAAATGAGGTCTCCTACCTGGAAGGTGAGACAGCGGCCGCTGGATCCTATTGGCTTTTCCAGTTCGTAAGCAGGGTGCAACCAGTCGAGGTGGGAGTGGAGTCTTCGTCCCATCAGTAGTTCGGCGGGAGTTCTGCCGGTGACGCTATGTGGAGTTATGTGTTGCAAAAAGAGAATTTGGTTGACCTTGTCATCGATATTTTCATAGTCCACTTTTTGCAAGGTCTTTTTAACAAATTGGACCATGCGTTCAGCCCAGCCATTGGTCGCAGGGTGCGCAGGCGAGGTGAGCGCATGTCGGATGCCGCGGTCAGCGAGGTACTGCTCGAACATTAGTGCCGTAAACTGTGGCCTGTTATCGGACACCAGGACGTCTGGCAATCCGTGGGTTGCAAAAACTCTGTTTAGAATCTTGATCACCGCCTCGGAGGTTGTAGCCGTCATACAATGAATTTCTAACCATTTGGAGTATGCGTCGACTGTCAGCAGGAAGGTATAGCCCTTCGTGGGCCCCGCAAAATCCAGGTGGATTCTGGACCAGGGTCCACGTGGTGTCTCCCATTCAGTAGGCATGGCTTTTGGTGGGGCGTTGCTGACTTGTTGGCAATTGGGACACGCTTTAACCCACTGTTCGATTTGCTGGTCCATGCCCGGCCACCATGCGTAGCTTCGTGCAAGCGCCTTCATTCGCACGATGCTGGGGTGGCCCTTGTGCAGAATTCGCAGCAGCGTCTTCCGGAGTCGCTCTGGGACAATGACTCTATCGCCCCAGATGATACAGCCTTTTTGGGGAAAAAGTTCAGTCTGTCGAGATTTGAATGGTGTGAAGTCATCTGGTACTTGGTCCAATGGCCATCCACGTTCTACCCAGCCTAGGACTCAAGCTAGGGTGTGGTCTCGTTTGGTTTCTCTCGTGATCTCTCGGGCGGTCATAGGTGGCGAGTTGAGTGTTTCGATCTGCAACGTGGTTGCTGTTGGTGCCGGATCGTCGAGAGTCTCTGGAAGCGGTGCTCGGCTTAATGTGTCAGCGTGGGGAATGGCTTTCCCCGGGCGATATTGCAGCCGATAATTATAAGCAGCTAGGAATTCTGACCATCGGGTCATTCTAGGGGATAATATGTAGGGGATTGGCTTGTGGTCAGTTATAATGGTAAATGTCCTTCCATACACATATTCATGAAATTTTTTTACAGCTGAAACGATTGCGAGGGCTTCTTTATCAATTTGTCCATAGTTCCGCTCTGCTTGTGAAAGAGTCTTCGAAAAGTATGCAACAGGGGCTTCGTTCCCATTAGGCAGTACATGGCTCAAAATGGCGCCCACCCCGAAAGGCGATGCATCGCAGGTTATAACTAACGGCAAAGTCTCATTATACTGCATAAGTACAGAGTCAGATGTGAGCAGTTTTTTAACATTCCGAAACGCTTGCTCTTCCCGGTAACCCCATACCCACAATGCTTTCTTATCTAATAATCGGTGTAACGGTTCAGCGACAGTTGCCTTGTGCGGTAAAAATACATCATAGAAATTAATGAGGCCAAAGAACGCCTGGAGATCGGCCTTTTTGCGTGGCCTGGGAGCGTTTTTGATCGCTTTTAATTTACTCTCGGTAGGCTATCAATCCAGTACCCTAGAAACTCAACACTGTCAGTATACAATTGACATTTATTTTTTTTCACCTTAAGTCCGGCTTCTTGGAATTTTTTTAGAATGCATTTCAAACGGTCCTGTAAGATTTTTTGGGCAGGGGCTGCAATTAATACGTCATCAAAATAAGGGACCACGCCCTTGATTCCTTCTAATAACCTTTCCATAAGGCTCTGGAAGATCCCCGGGGCTACACTAACTCCGAATTGCAATCGGGTACATTTAAAGGCACCCCTGTGCGTTACAATTGTTTGGGCTCGAGCCGTTTTTTCATGCACTGGTAATTGTTGACAAGCTTGAGCTAAATCCAATTTAGCGAAAACCTTCCCGCCCCCCAAGGAATGGAGGAAGTGCTGCACCACCGGGACTGGATACGCATTCTGCTGTAGGGCGTGGTTCAAAGTGGCCCGGTAGTCCTTACAAATTCGGATTGACCCGTCTGGCTTAATGGGTGTTACAATAGGGGTTTCCCATGGAGAGTGATCGATGGGCTTCAACACCCCTTGAGTAATTAACTTGTCGAGTTGTTCGTCGATTTTGGCTTTAAGAGCGAACGGAACTCGACGGGGCTTCAAGCGAATGGGAGCTACTTTTCGATCGAGACTGAATGAGCTCGGGGTCCCCTTATACTCGCCTAAGCTGTCCGCGAAGACATCGCTAAACTCAGAGATAAGGTCTTCCTCCCACTCACAACCACCGACTCGGTTCACGCCGGCCACTTCAATGCCGAGTGGCGTGAACCATTGGAGGCCTAGTAGGCTAGGCCTATCTCTATCGATGACCATTAGAGGTAAGTACGCTGTATGCTTCTTGAAGGAGACTCGGACTCAGCAGGACCTGACAATGGTGATTCGATTTCCTTGGTAGTCCTTGAGGATGAGGCATTGAAATTGGAGGTCTTGGCGTTGAATTGTGGGGATGGGTTGCTTGAGTGTCTTCCAGGACACTATCGAGAGGGACGATCCCGAGTCGACCTCCATGTGGCAAGGCTGGTTCTCGATGGCTACCGTGACTCGGATTTTCTTAGTGTCCAAAGCTGAGGCGTGACCGATAGTGATAGTATGGTGAGCCTCTTCTCTTTGCAAAGCTTGATTTCTGTAGGAGTGGTTTACTGGCTCTCACCTTACAGGACGGTTTCCTGTCGATTGGCGATAGTTGGCCCCTTTTGAGGCCTGGCTGAGTCCTCGTAAACTGTGGCAGACCCGGCCGATGTGGCCTCATTTCCCGCACTCATGGCAGAGTGTGTCGCGGAATTTGCATTCGGCCCTGGCATGGTTGGCTCCACAGCCAGCGCAAGGGCATAAGGGCTTCGGGAGAGGGTCCCGATCAGATCGCAGTCGATGGACCCCTTCTTCGTTGCTGTCTGACGACAAAGAGAGGTCCTTGTGGTGCGTTGTTAATAGCTGCCCTTCTGTGCTAGGTGAGATTTCACTGGCCGGTGGTGGTACCAGAGTATGGCTTCACTGTAGTTGTGCAGCTGACTTTTTGGTCGCCTCCGCAGCCATGGCTTCGGCGATGGCGTCAGCAAGGCTGATGTCGCCTTTCGCCATCAGCTTGATTTGCACGCCTAGTGCATCTAATCCCAGAACTATTCGATCTCTTAGTGCCTCTTCTAAATCGGTGAACCCGCAGAGGCCCCCTAAATTTCGGAGGTCCGCCACGAAATCGGCCACGCTGTCCCCTTTTTGTTGGTTTTTCTGATAAAACTCGTGGTGTCTCATGAGTGTAGGCATGGTTGGCGCGTAATGGTCTCTCAGGATGGGTTCAAGGTCGTTCCAGCTCATGGCTTTCGAGGTTTGGTGAGTGCTTTAGCCATCTTAAATACGGCTGGGCCGCAATGCGTCAGGAACAGCGCCCTTTTCTTTGCTTGTGTGGCGTCCTTCAAGTTATTCGTCTCGAGAAACATTTGGAAGCGATCCATGTAGGATTCCCAATCCTCTTGGTTCGGATCGAATGGAGCGGGTGGTACGATGCCGCCGGACATGGTTCCGTTGTTGGCGTCATCTATCATGTACTTGGTATTGCTTCCTGGCTTCTTCGGTTCAGACGTCTCCACATCCCATCCTCGTCGCCAGTGTTAAGTACTGAACATGGGTCGGAGTAAATGGAGACAGCCTCTGAATAGTGAACATTCAGCTCTTTATTTGCATAGTGACTTCTCAACACAACAACAGTGAACTCTGCCTTATATAGGCAACCCCTGTAAGAATTGTCCAATAACGAGCTATGAACGCTAGCTCTTTTAACCAATAAGAATTCTCTGTTAAGGGCCAATCGGATTCCTCAGAACTAACCAATCCGATCTGGCCACCTAACAGCCAATCAGAAGTGCAGGGCCAGAACCCTGCACTTTACCTCAAGCTCATACTTTATTAACTATGGTACATACACAACAGATTCTAACATCTCAATAAACATCCTTGTTCTTTTGGCCAGATGCACAGCTCTTTATCTCTTTGCTGCAGCCAAAACGAGGCTGAAATTGTTGGTAAACAAGTGGTATGTACCATCTACCCAAACAGCCCCTGATTGACACATATATAGCTGTGATGGCGAACCTATGATATGCTTAAGGGAAGCCTCTGCAGCCTTGGGAGGCTGAAAATGGGGCTGCTTTAGCACTTCTGGTATTTCCGGTATTTTTGGCCTCCTGAGGCTGCAGAGGCTTCCCTTGAGCCTCTGGGAGGGTGAAAATCGCTTCAACTGGGCTGAAAACCAGCTGGGAGGCGTGTACATGCGCAGGGCAGGTAGCGGAGTGAGGGCGGGGGTGTTGCATTTGTATGTGCAGGGGGGTGTATGCGCATTGCATTGTGGGTGCCAGCACACGCTTTTGGCACAGTACAACAAAAAGGTTCATCATCACTGATATATAGCATCACCCGAAATCCAGGTACTGAAAAACAACAGCAACGTCTCTTTAAAAAGACTTGTCTCTACAGAGAGATCATTTTTTCTACATTTCTTTCGTTTACTGTTTATTATTTCTTTGTCCAAATTTAGGACATACTCTCTTTCTCTCTTCCCCCATCCCCACTTATCATATATCTATTGTTGTGAATCAATAAATACTTAATAAAGATTATTAAGAGCTTGAAGCAAAGTGCAGGGTTCTGGCCCTGCACTTCTGATTGGCTGATAATAGCGATATCGGATTGGTCTGTTCAGGAGAATCTGATTGGCTATTAACGAGCCTCTCCCATTGGTTAATGGAGCTAGCGCTCCCTGTATTTTCATTGGTTAAATAAGTTAAGAGTTGCCTATATAAAGGGACCCATTGTGGCCATTGAGCTGAGCTGTTTTCACATGTAAATAGAGTTTGAAGTTCACTGTTCACTGACTCGTCTCCATCCTTTACACCCATGCACAGAACTTAACATCTATCATCTGTCCTATATCTGTCTGTATGATGTCTGCCTCTATGGGTCTGTCTCTCTATCTCTATCTAAATCTCTCTGAAGTTTAAGGCCATCTCATACACGAATGACTCTGGGCAGTGCACAACTTTAAAATTACACACACACCTTCCACTCTATTACTAAAATTGAGTTTAAAAACACACAGTAGCTGGAGAATCATACAATGCTTTTAACATAGCCAGGAAATGATTTCTGTCACACACCCGGGCAGCAATCACAGAACTGTTCAAAGTCTTCTGGAAACTTTGGGCACATAATCTCAGGGGAGAAGATGTTCCAGAGGACCAGAACAGAAAAAAAACAAAAAATTTTTTTTTGAAGTCCCACCAGGCAACACTTTTTAGGCCAAATGTGCTCTCAAATGTGCCTTTCCTGCCAGATCTCAAAGGATGCATAGAAAATCAGGGTGGGGATGTAAGTCTTGTAAGTACTCCAGTTCTAAGCTATATAGAGCTTTATAGGTAATGATGTACATTTCAGATTATTATGCTCATATCCAGTTGTACATTATATTTTATTCCTTTCAGAGCCTTTGTATTTTATAATATTAAACTCAAATGCACGATTTGAAAAATGAGAAATGAAACAGTCATTGAAACAAGAGGCTTATAGAAACCTCTGGTTTTTGAGTCACACTTAGGTCATTGTTTCAATTGTGGATGTTGAAAGAGATATGTAATCATTCTGAAAGTAATTCGGACAACTTAGTGCATATGTAGGGGTGAGGGTGAATTAGTCCAAATAAACCCAATTTATTGGGTTCAGGGTTAAAAGTTATCCTGTGAATATTGTAGTGGAGAATAGCTGTAGCTTAGGGTTGGAATGTTGAGGAGTTGGGGTTTGCTGGGCAGAGTTTTCTTCTTGCAAATATTTTATTATCAAATTATAAATTATAAATAGATAAATATAAAAACAGTTAAAATTAATAAGAATTAAATAGAGACTACAGATCAAGAGTACAGATGGCACAGGGAGAGGACTTGTCAGCAGTTTGCCAGGGAGGCCAATCAGAGACAGCCTCCCTCCCCGCAATGATGGGATTCAAATTTTTTTACTACCATTTCTGTGGGCATGGCTTGGTGGGCGTGGCAGGGGAAGGATACTGTAAAATCCCATTCCTTCCTCAACCCCACTAACCTGCTTTCCAGCTCCATTCTCCTGCGCAGGGTAACCAAAGAAGACCCAGCCAATTAGCTGGGACTTGGGAGGCAGAGAGTAGATGGGGGCGGGCCAGTCAGAGGTGGTATTTGCCAGTTTTCTGAACTACTCAAAATTTCTGTTACTAGTTCTCCAGAATTGGTCTGAACCAGAGGTGGTATTCAGCAGGTTCTGACCAGTTCTGGAGAACCGGTAGCAGAAATTTTGAGTAGTTCAGAGAACTGGCAAATGTCACCTCTAACGGGAGATTTTACAGTATCCTTTCCCTGCCACGTCCACCAAACCACACCCACAGAACCAGTAGTAAAAAAATTTGAATCCCACTACTGGTCAGAACCTGTAACTCTGCCCCCTTCGCAAACTACTTTAGGAAGTTAGCACCCACCCCTCTCCTAGAAAAATGAAATATCCTGGGAAATATTAAAAAGGCAGAATATTTCCTCTAAAAAGAGTAGAAACTCAGAAGCAGAAACTCACCTCAGAAGCAGAAGCTCACCCCCACCTTTATTAATGAGTGGGCCAGAATACTTTACATAACAAAGATCTCCAGGTAAAGCTATAGAAATTGCCAAAAGCCCTTTTCAGTGCATCATCATCCAGCAAGACTCAACCAAGCCTGGAACTTAGGGCAGCCTACAGAGTTGCCCCTGCATGGCCTCATGGGAGTCTGACAACCAATTAGAAAAAAGCTTCAATTCAAATCCCAACAAAGGTTATAAAATCCAGGCACTCTCAGCATATCAGCCCTTTTTAAGTCTCTTCCTTCACTTTGAAGCACATGATCATCCTTCCTTTTCACTCTGGAGCTCCAGGCCATGTGGTCCTGTCCACCATTAAACCATCTTCTAAACAGCCTCCATGTTTCCAGTGCCTTTTCCCCCACTTGGAACTGAACCCAGAAGGATATTTCTTCCAATACTACAACAACCCTGATCAAGACAATAGAACAAGTTGCCATGTAAACTGTACTCCTTAGTCCTGATGATGTTATCGAAGTTGGGAATAAAATGTTTTCAAGAAGAAAAGCGGGCCCAGCGAACATCATAATTTCAACAAAATTCACATTCTCTAGGGTTTGCAGAGGAATGAAGAAGAATCAAAATGGAGGAGGATCACAGCAGTGCAGTGTCACAACTTTGGGAAGCCCCCCACCCTGGCCAGAAGAATGAAATATTTTGAGGAATATTTAAAAAGGCAGAATATTATATTTCTATAAATGAGAAATGGAGAACCATGTTTTTTTAGAGGCAGGAAGCAAACTTAGTGTTTCTTAATAGCCCCCACAGATATTTTGTGCCCATTAAGAAAGATTGGGTCAGCCTACTTAGAAACCAGCCCCAGTTTCTGCTCCAAGCAGAAACTGAGGAGGCCAACTTTTAGAAATTGCAGATTTTGTAATCCATTCAAGACAGGATATTTTGAAACAAAGGCAGAATGGTAGGATTAGAAGCAGCCCCTCACCCAAGATCCAACATGGGGGAAAAGTCATTAGGCCCAATAGGAATTGCCCATCACTCTCTCAGAGCACGAGCACCTTCATTGCACAAGCCCAGAGCAATCCAAACTTAACCTCAGAGCTCATGTAAACAATAAGCCAGAAGCTGGCCAGATTAGTTCAGACAAACACCTAGGATTTGCATTTCCTCTTTTGCCTATAGAGCCAGCTATGACCCTTACATAACCCCTACATGATCCCATAGGAACCTGACACCAGCCAATAGAACAAGATGGATTTTTCTTCCAACACAATGTATGTCCTACTCGCTTCTTTGTATAAATCACAATGTCACCTGCAAACTTGAAAGGGCGGGCTACTTCATTAAATTAATTCACCTGGACACCATTGGGATCAAATAATCAACACATTTCTATCTTGCAGTTCTTTCATATGGCTTATTTTCTGAAGATGAACAATTTATCAGTTGTTTTTTAAGTGGTACATTTGATTGTAATAACTTTGATTTATTGGTGCATTTTATGGAAGCAAACTTCATTCTCATTTTTTTTTTGGCTGCTCAATTTTGTTCAACAACAATGAGTCAGAAGTGGAGCTATGTGGAAAAGCAAGTTTAATTATGTTTATGGCATGTGACAAAAGCATCTGCCAACCTTGGGAATCAATAGCCTGAAAATCAAGCAAATAACTTCCTCTGTGATGAATTTACTTTAAAATATGCCATAATAGGGATTCCTCCCATTGGTCAAAGTTTTGGCCTGGCACTCCGTTTTTCATCATGTGGGAAATCTATCTTTTGAAAGCAGGAGTAATTACATCCTATATTGCATACTTTTCTGTGCCACTGGAAATAGCTCAATGCCTTACTTAGATCTAGGCTACTACTGGATTCTAGTAGATTTTTTTAAGTTGCAAAGTGTTTCGACAGGTGGCAACACATAGCTGACACAATCTGTTAGTTAAGCAGCTTCTGGCATGATAAATATTTGGTTGGGAGATCTCAAAGGTATATTAGAGCTATAGACTATAATGGGAAGTTGAGAAATATACTGGAATGTGATGCTGTCAACCATTTTTGTCCTGCTATTGAATAATTACACAATTGAATCTATGCAATTGGAAGAAACATCACCTGGTTCAGTTCCAAGCTGGGAGAAAGACACTGGAAACATGGAGGCTGATTGGAAAGATGGTTTAATAATGAACAGAACGACCAAGCATATGGTTTTGATGCAGCTGACCACATGGAGTTGAGAATAGGTGGTTTTTATACCTTCTCTGGGCTTTGCACCTGAGCTTCCTGTTCATGTGCAAGAACATGTATTCTCTTGGCTGTTGTCAGACTCTCATGAGGCCATGTAGGGTCATGTCTGTCTGAGCTAAGTTTAGTTGAAGTTTGCTGGGAGTGGTACAACTGAGATGATGCAATGAAGGAGCTTGTGTTTGAAAAGGTGTTGGGCAATTCCTATTATAGCTGAGAGCTAATCCCACTTTTGTTCAGACCTTGCTGAAGGGAATCTTTGCCTATGAACAGCGCTGCCTAGATACTTGGCTTCTTTCAATAAGATCTTTATCTCTTAAATGCTGACATCTTCTGAGGGCTATTAAGAAAGGTGGGGGCTGCTTTCTCCCTCTAAAAAAACATGTTTCTCAATTTCTCACCCAGGGGAATATAATATTCTGCCCTCTTTAATATTTCTCAAAAAAAAAATTCTTTCTTCTAGGAAAAGGGTGGGTGGCTAACTTTCTACAAAGGCATCTTCAACTCTTTTTTAAACAAATGAACAATTATTTAAACTGCTTCTCATTCACATGGCTACTATAAAAGCAAAAGTGTGTAATTTTTGCCCAGTGGGCTATCTGGGACCTCAGGTCAGCATTGGAAGGAAATAGCAACAGGAAGAATTTGCTACAGAATTTGCTTAGAAAATTATGCGCACAAGTCACAATCTCTCCTCCAAAAAATGAAAAGGGGAAGGGGAAAAAAAGCAAGGTCCTTTGTAAAAATAAACAGGGCTCAGTTTATAAACTTTTTGGGATAAGCACGCCTGAGGATTGTTCGCCATCTAGTGACTTGTGAAGGTATGGTGTATCAAGGGGAATGTATGCAGGGTTGCTTCAGCCGACCAAATTGATGTTCAGCATATCAAATGAATCTAGTAGTCACTGGTGCTTTTGGCAACACTTGCTGAAGCATGGTGACTTTTCTCTGTTTTTCTCCTCTCTCATTCACCTTCAAAGGTCAAACTGGCAACATGTCCTCCAGTGGCTGAGATGGTTGGCTTCCTCCCTCAAAGCTATATACAAGGCTTGGCAATGGTGCGACTACCTACATCTTGCTCCACTAGTCTTGACTAGCATCTAGGAGAGCTTATCAGAACAGTTGTACTCGCAAGCAATACCTGAGCTGCTTCTCCATATTTTTTCTGCTCCTTCTGCTGATCTACACTGAGCCAAGCCAGCCCAAACCCATGTGTCCTAGACGTTCTTGAAAGAATGAGTCCACAATTTCCTAAAATGACTTAATGGATTGTTAGATGTTTTGTCTCTGTTCTCTGGCAGATATTGTTTTCTGGTCTAGCAGTAACTGCTTTTCTTAATGCTTATGCCTCGAATACAACTTAGAACTTAGGAGAAATTGCCTAACAGTTAGAACAATTAATCAATGGAACCACTAGCCTCCAGAAGTTGTGAATGCTCCAACAGTGGAAATTTTTAAAAAGATGTTGGATAACCATTTGTCTGAAGTGGTGTAGGGTTTCCTGCCCCAGCAAGGGGTTGGACTAGAAGACCTCCAAGGTCCCTTCCAATTCTGTTATTTCTATTCTATTCAATAAGCAACACTTATAGGTTATCCAGAGGGAGGGGATGGAGAGACAGAAAATAGCATAATATTTCCTTTGGCTGTTAATGGGCTAAGACATAGTTTGCTTGATAATAGAATAAACTTCAATTAATTGGGATTATGCAAAGCTATAAACCAAGGGTCTTCAAACTTGGCAACTTTAAGGCTTATGGACCTCAATTCCCAGAATTCCTGAGCTAACATGATTGGAGGAGGAATTCTGCGGGTTAAAGTTCACAAGTCTTAAAGCTGTCAAATTTGAAGACCTCTGTTATAAACCACGGTTGTCCAACCAAATGGCTGGGTTCATGCACATGCAAACAAACCATAATATAATGTATTAATTAGGCAATAAGCACAAAAGAAAAGTCAAAACATTGTTTTACCATTGTCATATTCTCTAACTCCAACATCTCCATATGTGTATGCCTAAGTGATGTTTCCTTGATGTACCAATAGAAGCAAACAAACATAGTTTAGGATTGAAAGTCCTTAGTGCTCTCAGTACTTGGTTATATGATTGCAGTCAAATCAGAGGCTGTTTGTCCTTTGTAAAAGCCAGACTTTTTCATGTCTTTATTGCATCTAGATTGTATTGCATCTAGATTGTAATCGAGGCCATCATATTAATATAATGCCCTGGTCTTCAAGCTCTTGTTTAGATTTTAATTTCCCTTCAGCATCCAAAATATGTTTATATGTCATAATTTTTTCTGAACTTCACCAGATTTGGGTATGTAAAGGCTTCCGTCATTGAGAGCCATCATGTTAACCATTGTTATTGTAGAATCAAAAGTGTGGGAAAACACATTTGCAACACAAAGGTAGATTGCTTTTCGGAGTATAATTTTTTAGCCTTGCACTGGGTACAATTATTTTAATTCTTTTACTTTCCAGTAGATGGCAGTTGAATACATACCGTTCTGGCCTAAAACAGACAGAAATGCAAAAGAAGCAGAGACAGATGCATATTTTGCTAAAGCTGAGTACTTTTTTCCTTTGAAATTGAAGAGCAATTATTTAGTACAGTTTGGGTAAAAAAAAAATTGGTAGATTTATTTCTTGCAACAATAGTGACTTAAACAGGACAGTTATAGTTATGAACAAATGGAAACATAAAATATCATGCATTTATCTGTTTGACCATGACTGCTAACAGATAAATTGTTTGGAAATACTTCTAAAATTAATTATCTTGGTTAGTCAAGCCTGTTGAATGCAAAAATCCATTTTCAAAACATCAAGAGGGGACCAATCTACCCACTGAACTTTGGTGAAAAATGCAAAATAATCCAAGACTCTTTAAAAAAAGCTTTAAAAACTGAAATAATTGCCAATTCATCTTCTAGCAGTATAACTAATCAACATAAGCCTTTACTTATTGTTGAGCTAAACTACTAACTACCACCTTTGAGTGGGAGAAAAACTATACTAGCCTGAAATGTATTGCCTACCAGTTATTCTCCTTCCTCTGTTTTGAAAAGGAACTTTAAGATGGTGGACTTCAGCTCTCAGAATTCCCAGAGAGTCGTCTTTATCTCATTCCAATAAATCATCCTTTTATTTTTTTTACCATGTTTGCTACAGTCTTGTATTAACTGCTGCTTGCATTATCCCATGTCTTGCTCTCTGTTTTATTTTGTATCTTGTTTTCCAGCCCACATTTTTTCCTGTGAACAGGTTTTTATTTTTTCAATTACTGTTATCTCTGATTTCCCAAGCACAGCTTTTCTTGAAAGGTCATAACGTTATTACAGTGTATCATGAATCTCACTGACCTCTCTATTTTTCTCATTCTATTTATATTATTTATTTTAATTTATTGCATTTATTTATTCTCAATATAACCCAGAGGAAAAGGTAAGGTGAGTGGTATTACTATATGTTATAGTAATCTAAATAGTGACAGCTAATAATTTGTCCGAATAGTTCCCCAGTTATAAAGCATATTGCTGGACTTGATCTGGACTTGTGGTGGAATTACCATTCATGGCACATGGAAACAAATCCACAGATCTCTTATTGCCTACTGATATTATAAATTATTTGTGGCAGGTAAAGGAGAGCATCTGTTCCCAGCTGCAAGCTTTTTCTTCTTTGCATAGCAGCCTTATATTTCTGGATGAGATGAATGGCAAAAGAGATGGAGCAGAAAAACTATAAGACTGGTTGTTTACATGGAACTTCAACAGCAGATCTAACTCTCAGAACAAAAAATTGGAGTGGTGAAGCAAAAATGAGCTATTTTATATACATGCCCCCCTCCTCCATATCTGGATATTAGGGAATGGGATGAGCAAAATACATTTACTGAATAAAATTACCATTACAAATGTTGAGAGGAAGAAGATAAAATGCAAATTTCAATGCATATAATTTTGTTGTAGAGTAATCCTCATTAGCTTCTCTTATTCAACACTGGAAATCATATCATAGATTAGGAAAAAAGCCCAGCCTCTCTCTACCTGCTGCTCCAGGTATAGTCCAAATCCTATGTTAATTATTCATTTTTATCCTGTCTTTATTATTTTTATAAATAACTAAAGGCATCAAGCATACCTGGAGACTAAAACATATGAAGAATGGTTGCAGGATTTGGGTTTGGCTAGTCTAGAGTAAAGAAGGACCTGGAGGGGATATGATAACAATGTTTCAGTATTTGAGAGGCTACCACAAAGAAGAGGGGGTCAACTTATTTTCCAAAGCACCAGAGGGCAGGACAAGAAACAATGGATGGAACTAATCAAGGAGAGAAGAACTCTGGAATTAGGATGAAACTTTCTAACAGTGAGGACAATTACGGAGTGGAATAACTTGCCATCAGAAGCTGTTGATTCTTCGTTCCCACAAATCTGCTAAAGCAAAACCAGAAAACATGTTCATAGTTCAGGGTGAGATTGCCATTCTCTGTCATTTATACCCTTCTCCACCCTCAAAGCTTTCCTTTTATTTTTCCTTATTATATTTTCAAGAACTGTTGAGTAACCATAGTAAAAAGAACCTGGTGACAAAGATCATACCAAACGATGATGGAATCTGGCTGAGAAATGCCAGGATTGGGGGATTTCCTAGAGATGGAAAATTGATGTCTCGTTGCATTTTTTGGGCCGAAGTGGTAAAAGTTCAGTTCTAGAATCAGTCAAAGGATGTAAGAAGGGAGGGTGTTATAACAGTCACCACAATGCCAAATCCACCCTGAAATATTAATGAGAGTAATTTAAATGTATTTCCTGCAATTGGTAATATTTATTTTGATAGCGTTCAGAATATTTATGCAATTTTCCCTCTGTTCAGCTATAGGAGCAGCTTCTGGCAAGGGGGTGCTACTTTCCCAACCATACCAAATTGGCTGTTATGATTGGCTGAGTTTTAATAAATGATTTGTCATGCCAAATTCTGGCCAAGTTAAATCTTAGGGAAGTGGTTGGATTCAAGAGGAGTGCCAGGTGGACTGCAATGCCTAGGCTTCCAGAATGGAAATATTGACTCCTTGTTGTAAATGGCTTGACCTGGTTTGACTTCCAAATGACCCCACACAAATGTTGTCTGAATTATTATTTAACCTGAGGTGTTTTTAACTTAAAAGTTTACCTGTGGAACTTTTCAACCTAAGGCATGCTGATTGGGGATTCTGGGAACTGAAGTACATATTGAAGTTGCCAAGATTGAGAAATATGGACCTAAAGCAGGGTTGCCAAATTGGCAGCCCATAGGCTGGATGCGTCACTTGCAGGCCACGCCAATCCTGAGGGGGAGGGACTTCATGATACATCACATGACAGCAATGTGATGCTGAGTGTTTGACACCTGTGACCTAAAAGGTCTTTAAAACCACAAAATTGTTCTGCTTTCAGGTTCAGATTTTATATGCTAGGACTGGGAATCTTGGGCCTCCAAAGGATCACTGTGTCCCACCTCTAATAGCCCAAACTTGTAAAACCAATGATGAAGATGGCGGCAATATAATTCGGCTACTGTTTTGGTCTGCTTCAGGGCATCATCATTCCAGGATGCTTTATTTCAAGTTTCACATCTTGTTTTTTCTTCCAACTTAATTTTATAAGGTTGTTCTTTCTATGATTGGGATTGCAATACACATAGTAAAGAAGCAGAGTTCAATCATGTTAAGACCCTGGAAAATGTTCAGGGAAGAGCAGCAAAGATGATGAAGGCTAAATTGCATGGCAAATGTTGGGGGAACTAGGTATGTCCACCCTCTTGAAGAGAAGGATTTGGGGGATGTGATAATAGTCTTTCAGTACTAGAAGGGCTGTCACAAAGAAAAGAGGATGAATGTTTTCTAGGGCACCAGAGGGCAGGACAAGAAGTAATGAGTGAAAGTTTGTCAAAGAAAGATCCAATCTAGAAACAAGGAGAAATTTTCTGACTGTGAGAGCAATTAATCAATTGAATGGTTTGCCTCCTGCAGTTTTGCTACCTAGGGTTAGCTTCTGATAAGCATTTTACCCATGTGAATTTCTTACAACTTGAGTTTAATACAATAGCTATCTGACAGATATTTCCCCTTACAGTTGTTATCCAACTGTGATAGACTAAGTATCCATAATTCTTACTCAGAAAGGGCATTGGCTGTGCCAATAGCCGAACATTTCCAGAAATGTCTGACAGAAGATTTGTATACATGGAATATATGAACTCAGTGCTTATAGTTCTTGGGAAATTCCATTGACATCTGTCAAACTTAAGTGCCAAGGAAAACTATTCATAAGGAATAGGATAAATTTCATATTATTCTTAACATGCATTTGGAAAAACAGGTTTACTTGACAGAAAGAAGTTTAGCCACTTCATTTACAGAACCTAAGTAGATTTTCTAGATTTTATTCTCTGGGGGGGGGGGGGAAACCCTAGCAAAATAATAACAACAATAACAGTAATAATATAACCTGAAAGAAATTTGATTATAGATATATATGTCTGGAATATGTAAACTATGGCAGAAGGCCATAAATACCACAGCAATGGCAGTCATATGAATCTTAATGCCAATGTAAATATTGCACAATTCATCCTCTTCAAACTGAGTGTATTTTTTAGAAATATCCCCAAAAAGCTTTTAATAACAGCAATCATTCCTTATCCAGGCATTGTGAGCTTTCTTTAACAGATTGCAGTCAGAAAAGCCAGACTTCCGGGGGAGGGATGGCAAAATGAAAAGAGAGCTGCCAAAAACAGAGCTGAGGTTCTTCTGTTCGCTCTGCTACTGGAGACTGACAAGAGAAAGTCTGAAAGACAAAGTGGAATAGAGGAGAAAACAGTGTCCATGTTCCTTTTTTGCATTTGGCAAATAAACAAACACTGAGAAAATACAATCAGCAGTGGAGAATAAATGCTAATTCATGTCCTTTTGAGCCTTTTAACCCTAACCCAGAAGCTGTAGGTGCTCCAGCACTGGAAATTTTAAAGAAGAGATTGGACAGCCATTTGTCTGAAATGGTATTGGGTTTTCTGCTTGGGTTGGACTAGAACAGGGGTGTCAAACTTGATTTGATTGAGGACTGCATCAAGGTTATGCTTGACCTCAGAGGATGGGGGGCTGTGGCCAGGAGGCATGAACATGGTGGGCATGGCCAGCTCGACATCACTTGTGTCAGGGGCACCTGTGGTGGCCAAGTGCTATTGGAGGATGTCCCTGAGACCCTCCCTCACTCTCATTATAATCTCCTTCCTTCCTTCCTTCCTTCCTTCCTTCCTTCCTTCCTTCCTTCCTTCCTTCCTTCCTTCCTTCCTTCCTTCCTTCCTTCCTTCCTTCCTTTGCATGCTCATTTCTCCTTTTGTTTTGTTTTTAGTTTGTTTTGCTAGTCCTCTACCAGTGAAAATGGATCGGGGGGGGGGGCACTGAGCTCTGTTTATGCTGGCAGAGGCAAAGACTGTGCACGGTCCTCCCAAGTTCAGTTTTCGCTGGCAGAGTCACTGTGGGTCAGTCCTTTGCTGTTTCCAGGCTGGCCCCGCAGGCCAGATGTAAGCACCCCATGGGAGGGATCCTGCCCACGGGCCTAGAGTTTTACATCCCTGGACTAGAAGATCTAAAAAGTTCCCTCCAACTCTGTTATTCTGTTGCTGCCATAGGCCTGCTACACTGCAGCTCTTTTCCTTGAATACTTCACCATCTGCTGCAGGTGAATGTAATGGGTGAATCTGCTGGAGATGTTACATTTTGAGCATGGGTGAGAAAGAATGGAGACAAGCTTCTGAACGGTGAACTTCAGCTCTTTATTTACATCATAACTTGCTCAATTGAACAGCAGTAAAACCTGCCTTATATAGGCAAACCTTGTAACGATTAACCAATAACGAGCTAGGAACGTTAGCTCTTAAACCAATAAGACATTTCTGTTAAGGGCCAATTGGATTCCCCAGAACGGGCCAATCCTGTCTGGCCACTTAACAGCCAATTAGAAGTGCAGGGCCAGAACCCTACACTTGACTCCAAGCTCATACTTTATTAGTTATATTGCATACACAACACCCCTTCCCCCTGGCTTCTTAGTTCAGGGCGCAGTTACATAGTCCTTTAAATAGGACGGTTGTCTTTTTAGTCTCTTTGACTTTCGCTGTATCGGTTGGTTGCAGTCCTGCTGAGGCAGGTTGCTGTTTGGTAGTGGGGCTACCTCCAGTTCAGAGTTCACTTCTGCGTCGTTGCCCCCATTTTCCGCAATTTCTTGAGGTGCAAGCATTTCTCCCTCCGGCTCCGCAGCCTGGGTTTCTGTTAAATCATCGTTCCCTTCGAACGGGTTTCCTAGGGTTTCATCTTCTTCCGTACCTCCCCCCCCCCAGTTTGGTCATAGGGGAGTTGCGGACTGGCTGCTGCAAGCCGCAACCGTAACTGGTCGATATGCCGTTTCCAGACTTTATTGTCACAGCATTACACAAGGTAGGATCTGGGGCCGATTACACGTACTACCGTCACTTCCACCCACAACGGGTCACCCGATAGGTTTTTTGCATAAACCAGGTCTCCTACCTGGAAGGTGCGACAGCGGCCGCTGGATCCTAGTGGTTTCTCCAGTTCATAAGCAGGGTACAACCGGTCGAGGTGGGAGTGGAGCTTTTGTCCCATTAGCAGTTCAGTGGGAGTTTTGTTGGTGACGCTATGTGGGGTGATGTGTTGCAAGAAGAGGATTTGATTGACTTTGTCGTCAATGTTATTGTAGTTTACCTTTTGCAAGGTTTTCTTTACAAATTGGACCATGCGTTCTGCTCGGCTATTGGTCGCAGGGTGCGCAGGTGAGGTGAGCGCATGGCGGATGCCGCGGTCAGCGAGGTACTGCTCGAACGCAAGTGCAGTAAATTGTAGGCCGTTATCGGATATCAGGACGTCTGGTAATCCGTGGGTTGCAAAGAGTCTGTTTAAAATCTTGATGACTGCCTCGGAGGTTGTAGTAGTCATGCGATGAATCTCGAGCCAATTCGAGTAGGCATCGATGGTAAGCAGGAAGGTGTGGCCCTTGGTTGGCCCCACGAAGTCCAGGTGAATTCGGGACCAGGATCCACGTGGTGTCTCCCATTCAGTAGGCATAGCTTTTGGAGGGGCATTGCTGATTTCTTGTCATTTGGGACAAGCTTTAACCCACTGTTCGATTTGCTTGTCAATGCCCGGCCACCATGCGTAGCTTTGTGCAAGGGCTTTCATTCGCACGATGCCGGGGTGGCCATCGTGCAAGGTTCCCAGCAGCACTTTTCGGAGCCGTTCTGGGATAACGACTCTATCGCCCCAGATGACACAGCCTTTCTGGGATAAGAGCTCGGTCTGTCGAGACTTGAATGGTGTGAAGTCATCAGACAATTGGTCCAATGGCCATCTGCGTTCTACCCAGCCTAGCACTCGTGCTAGGGTGTGGTCGCGTTTGGTTTCTCTCACGATGTCTCGAGCGGTCAGTGGCGGCGAGTTGAGTGCCTCGATTTACAACGAGGTTACCGTTGGTGCCGGATCGTCGAGAGTTTCTGGAAGCGGTGCTCGGCTCAATGCGTCGGCGTGGGGAATGGCTTTCCCCGGGCGGTATTGCAGCCGATAGTTATAAGCAGCTAAGAATTCTGACCATCGGGTCATCCTAGGGGATAATATGTAGGGAGTCGGCTTATCTCCGGCTATTATCCCTAGCAACGGTTTGTGGTCAGTCACAATAGTAAAAGGCCTGCCATACACATATTTGTGAAATCTTTTCACAGCTGAGACGATTGCAAGGGCTTCTTTATCAATTTGTCCATAGTTTCGCTCAGTTTTTGAAAGAGTCTTTGAAAAATATGCAACAGGGGCTTCGTTCCCATTTGGCAGTACGTGGCTCAAAATGGCGCCCACCCCGAAAGGCGATGCATCACAGGTTATAACTAACGGCAAAGTCTCGTTATACTGCATGAGTACAGAGTCAGAAGTGAGCAGTTTTTTAACATTTCTAAACGCCTGTTCTTCATGGTAACCCCATAACCAAATTGCCCTTTTATCTAACAATCGGTGTAACGGTTCAGCGACAGTTGCTTTGTGTGGTAAAAATACATTATAGAAGTTGATGAGGCCTAGGAACACCTGGAGATCGGCCTTGTTTTGTGGCCTGGGAGCATTTTTAATCACTTTTAATTTACCTTCAGTAGAGTGAACGCCCTGGCTATCAATTAGGTACCCTAAAAACTCAACACTGTCAGTACACAATTTACATTTATTTTTTTTAACCTTAAGACCGGCTTCTTGGAATTTTCTTAGGACTAATTTTAACTGGTCCTATAAGATTTTTTTGGTTGGGACTGCAATTAATACATCGTCAAAATAGGGGATCATGCCCTTAATTCCTTGCAATAACCTTTCCATAAAGCTCTGAAAGATCCCCGGGGCTACACTAACTCTGAATTGCAGCCGGGTACATTTAAAGGCATCTCAGTGCATCACAATAGTTTGGGCCTGTGCCGTTTTTTCATCTACTGGTAATTGCTGATATGCCTGAGCTAAATCCAATTTAGTGAAAACTTTCCTGCCCCCCAGGGAATGGAGGAGGTGCTGCACCACCGGAACTGGATACGTGTTTTGCTGGAGGTCGTGGTTCAAGGTGGCCCGGTAGTCCCCACAAATTTGGATTGACCCGTCTGGCTTAATGGGTGTTACAATAGGGGTTTCCCACGGGGAGTGATCGATGGGCTCCAACACCCCCTGAGCTATCAGTTTGTCGAGTTGCTCGTCGATTTTCGCCTTTAAGGCAAATGGGACTCGACGGGGCTTCAAGCCAATGGGAGCTACCTTGGGATCTAGGCTGAATGAGATTGGGGTCCCCTTGTACTCGCCAAAGCTGTTCACAAAGACGTCCCTGAACTCAGAGATAAGGTCTTCCTCCCAGTCACAGCCACCGACTCGGTTTACGCCAGCCACTTCAATGTTGAGTGGCGCGAACCATTGGAGGCCCCGTAGGCGAGGCCTATCGCTATCGATGACTGTCAAAGGTAAGTATGCTATGTGCTTCTTGAAGGAGACTCGGACTCGGCATAACCCGACGACGGGGATTCGATTCCCCTGGTAGTCCTTGAGGATGAGGCGTTGGAACCAGAGATCTTGACATTGAATTGTGGGGATAAGTTGCTTGAGTGTTCTCCACGACACCATCAAGAGAGACGATCCTGAGTCGACCTCCATGTGGCAAGGCTAGTTTTCGATGGCTACTGTTACTCGGATTTTCTTAGTGTCCAAGATTGAGGCATGACCGATAGTGATAGTATGGTGAGCCTCTTCTCTCTGCAAAGCTTGATTTCTGTAGGATTGGTTTACTGGCGCTCGCCTTACAGGACGGTTTCCTGTCAATTGGCGATAGTTGGTCCCTTTTGAGGCCTGGCTGGGTCCTGGCAAGCTGCAGCAGACCCATCCGATGTGGCCTCGTTTCCCGCACTCATGGCAGTATGTGTCGCGGAACTTGCATTCGGACCTGGCATGGTTGGCTCCACATCCAGCGCAAGGACGTACAGGCTTTGGGTAGTGGTCTCGGTTGGACCGCAGTCGATGGACCCCTTCTTCCTTGCTATCTGATGATGAAGAGAGGTCCTCGTGGTGTGTTGTCGCGAGCTGCCCTTCTGCACTAGGTGAGATTTCGCTGGCCGGTGGTGATACCGGAGCGCGGTTTCGGTGTAGTTGTGCAGCCGACTTCTTGGTTGCCTCTGCCGCGGTAGCATCGGCAATGGCGTCGGCAAGGCTGATGTTGCCTTTTGCCATCAGCTTGCTTTGGACGCCTGGAGCATCTAATCCAAGAACTATGTGATCTCTTAGTGTTTCATCGAGATCGGTGAATCTGCAGAGGCCTCCCAAGTTACGGAGGTCTGCTATGAAGTCAGCCACGCTTTCTCCTTTTCGCTGGTTTCTTTGATAAAACTCGTGGCGTCTCACAAGTGTAGGCACGGTAGGAGCGTAGTGGGATCACAGGATAGGTTCGAGGTCATCCCAATCCATGGCCTTCACTTCTCAGGGTTTGGCTAGTGCTTTAGCAATCTTAAATACGGTTGGACCGCAATACGTTAGGAACACCGCCCGTTTCTTTCCTGGTGTGGCGTCCTTTAAGTTGTTTGTCTCAAGGAACATTTGGAAGCGATCCATGAAGGACTCCCAGTCCTCTTGTGTCGGATCGAACGGAGCGGGTGGTACGATGCCACCGGACATGGTTCCGTTGTTGGAGCCGTCTGTCATGTGCTCGGTGTTGCTTCTTGGTTCCGTTGGTTCAGATGTCTCCACATCCCATCCTCGTCGCCAGTGTTACATTTTGAGCATGGGCGAGAAAGAATGGAGACAAGCTTCTGAACGGTGAACTTCAGCTCTTTATTTACATCATAACCTGCTCAATTGAACAGCAGTAAAACCTGCCTTATAGAGGCAAATCTTGTAATGATTAACCAATAACGAGCTAGGAACGTTAGCTCTTAAACCAATAAGACATTTCTGTTAAGGGCCAATAGGATTCCCCAGAACAGGCCAATCCTGTCTGGCCGCTTAACAGCCAATTAGAAGTGCAGGGCCAGAACCGTGCACTTGACTCCAAGCTCATACACTATTAGTTATATTGCATACACAACAGGAGACTGAAGTATTCTGTGTGAGTGAAGCTGTTTTTATGAGTCGGAATCTGACCTGAGCAATGATTAGTGAAGTAGGCTTTATAACTACAAGTGAAAGGAGATTCTTGTTTTCAGGAAATGCATTATTATGACAGCCAAAGTACCTAACTAACTACAAGTAATCCTTGATTTATGACACAACTCAGCCAAAATTTCCGTTGCTAAGCAAGACAGTTGTTAAGTTAATTTTGCCCCAATGGGTCACCGTTCTTGCCACAGTTGTTAAGTGAATCACTGCAGTTATTAAGTCAGCAAAATGGATGTTAAATGAACCTTGTTTCTCCATTGACCTTGTTTGTCAGAAGGGCGCAAAAGATGATTGTGGGACATTGCGACCTTTATAAATACATGCCCAGTTGTCAAGCATCCAAATTTTGATTACATGACAGTGCAGAGATTGCAACAGTTGTGTGAAAAATGGTCATGACACTTTTTTTAGTGCTGCTGTAATTTCAAATGGTCACTAAATGAATGGTTGTAAGTTGAATTAAGGAAAGAATCAAATATCATGCTCCCAGAATAATTCCATTAACACTTTACCTATTTGTACTGCCATCTTGCGGTCAGTAAATTATGAAGTGTTAATAAATCATGATGTGTTGGAAGTCCATCCGTTTGGACAGAATCATGGTAATTTTTAATCTTGATTAGTTTTTCTTGAGGAATGGTGAGAATCCACCCTGCTTGGTTAGTTTATGGGCAAGGATATAATAAAAATCCCAAGAATGTGTTCGTTCCAAAACCAATTGTTGCATCCAGTCAATAAACCAATATAGAATGTATGAAGCTGGGGACCAAGTTTGGGTCCAACATCTCAGCCATAGCACTTCTACATATTCATCCAAAGACTGAAACCATAGCTGTACATGTATAGCTTATATGCTCTTACAGCATAGAAAATATAGTTTAAAGAGCCTATAAAATGCAAGGCTATATCTTGTGCAGAAAGAGTCAACATACACCCACATTTAAACATGTAAATTTATCTGGCCTTTAGGAGACTAACTTAGGAGACTAAGTAGAAGTTAGCCAACAATGTAATCCCTTGTGATTCCTGAGTTCTTTCTTCACAAATTTATAGTAAGATCTTACACCAAAATTTTGACATCATATATATGGTGCTTCACATTTTCCTTATGTAACGGATACAAACGGCAAATCCTTATTTTGGGACAGTTTTGAGGAAATGGGTGTTAAAAATTTTAATATAGTGACTATGACCTTGTGATCCAAGCCCTACTCTATATAGATAGCCTTCAACTTAACAACCACAGTTAGGAACAAAATTTAGAATAGAATAGAATAGCAGAGTTGAAAGGGACCTTGGAGGTTTTCAAGTCCAAACCCTGCTTAGGCAGAAACCCTATACCAGGGGTGGGATTCTATCAGTTCGGATTGGTTTGGGAGAGACCCCCATCCCAGGAGTCTCCATGCAGCCCATTTTCAATGCAGGTAAGTGCAGGGTCTGTGTAGAGGCTCTGGGATGGGGAAAAACAGGCTTCCAGAGGGCCTTCAGGGCTTCCCGGGAGCTCTGTTTTCACCCTCCCAGAGCCCCGAGGGACCCTTGGGAAGGCAAAAAATGGCCAAACCTGAAGTCGTGAAACAGGCCTATTTCTGGAGGGCCTCCAGAGTCCAGGGAGTCCGTTTTCACACTCCCAGGGGCCTGAGGGAAGCCTCTGGACCTTTGGGGAAGTGACAAATGGCCCTCCCAAAGTTCCGGTAGGCCATACCCACCAGGCCATGCCCAGGCAGAAACTGGGCAGCAAACTGATTGCTGGGATTTTTGAATCCCATCCCTGCCCTATACCCTTTTCAGACAAATGGTCCATTGATAATCAAATGACATACACCTAATTTTGCAAAAATTTTGCCAAGCTTGTTGAGTCAATCAATGCAGTTCTTAAGTGAATGATGTAGTTGTTAAGGCAATCTGGTTTTCCCTTTGTTTCTTGCTTGTCAGACAATGGCTGGGAAGGACACAAATGATGATCATGTGATCTTGGAATACTGCAACCATTATAAATACATGGCAGTTTCCAAGAGGGAGGGGGAGGAGGAAGAGGAGGAAAAGGAGAAATAATAATGGGTAAAAATAAAATCTACAGCCCGCAGTTGACCCTTAAAATAATGTGCATGATCAACTATTCTCAACCAATATACTATAATTTTAAATGTTGTGCTGCTCTAATATTTCCTTTTCTCCTTTCCATTTCAAATAACTATATATCTTCTGCCAATTCAACTGGATATCTCATTCCTCACCCACTCTTCTGATGTTAATCCTTCTATTCAAATGCTTCTTCATATATACCGCTTTTAATTTCCACAAGTCTTGGCTTAGTGTTGTACCCTGGACCAGATCCATCATTCGAGGAGCAAGGGTTATGCAACCTGTAGCACTAAGAGGATTTCAAAGCTCCAGCGTGGCTGTTTCCACCCCCAGGTATTGGAATAAGCTCTGCTTAGATTAGGAATACCACAGTTATTCTTCTTCTTCTCCCTCCCTCCCTCCTTCCCTCTCACACACACATACGTATCTATCTATCTATCTATCTATCTATCTATCTATCTATCTATCTATCTATCTATCTATCTATCTATCTATCTCCCTCCTTCCCCCTCCCTCTTTCCTCCAATCTATCTATCTAATTTGGAAATGGCCCATCTTACTCATAGAGCTACTCTGGGCAATGTATAGTTAAAACATAAAAAAACATTATTAATCTAGAACACAACTCAGCAGGCGAGTTGGTTGAAGATCTTCTAATGGATTCTTTTTATATCATCTCTGTTTCTTCCAAGTCACTAAGGTAAACCTTCAGTGCAAAATAGAGTGATCAGTTTCAGATTTTTTCTAAATTTAGTTTGTATAAATTACTTTATAAAATTTCTTGTACTTAACTATTTAAATAAAAATAATTATACTAAAATTCCTGTATTTCAACATGTATTTCTGAAACATGGAGGGTATGTAAATTAACAAAGAAACTAACAAAGAAACCTATAAATATATTAATTTCCATAAATTTTCTTTGGTAGAATGTTTTTTATACATTTATGTTGACATATCATATTTAGGCAAAATGTTCTGTAAAAAATTTGAAGACTAAGCATTGTAGAATTTAGAAAAGGGAAGATTTTGAAGGTTCAAAAATGCAAAGCTTGGGAATCCACATTCAAATATAATTTAAACACATGTCATTTCCATGACTAATTTAGAGAAATGGCAACCTATATCCAGGGGTGGGATCCAACCAGTGTAACTAGCGGTTTGATGATTTACAATTTGCCTGATGCGCGCTATGTACGCATATGAATCATCGTGAGCTTGCTGCCTGGACAGCTGAGCAGGGTGCGCAGTGGTGGAAAAGCCCCTTTTCCCTGCTTTTTCAACTGTAGCTGTACCACGCAAAACAGCTGAAGTTGAAAAAGCAGGAAATAAAGGACAGGCAAGAACCTGGGTGCATGGGTGGGCCAAAAAAGCAGCAGACATAGAACTGGTTCTATGTCTGCTGCTCTTCAGAGCAACTAGTTCTACAAAGCCGGACAGAACCGGTAGTATTCCACCCCTGCCCATTTCTGATATCTCAGTTCTGTTGCTTATGTCCTGCATGGACACCTAAAAATACAATTTGTGTTAAACCTGTTCAGGTAGTGAATCAACAAGGGGTAGGGGTGAGGGTGGAGCAGGCTTCAGCTCACAGCAACAATGTTAGACACATTTCAGAATTATTAATCCATTGTTTGTTGATACGGCCTGCCTGCCTTTTGCCATCCATCACCCCTCAACTGGTTGCAGAAGTGATGGGTTTGGAAGTGTAGCAAGAATAACAGAACAGAATAACAGAGCTGTAAGGGACCTTGGAGGTCTTCTAGTCCAACCCCCTACTCAAATAGGAAACCCTAAAAGCATTTCAGGCAAATGGTTGTCCAATCTCTTCTTTAAAACCTCCCGTGCTTTTAAATGTGTGCTCTTCTAAGGGCTAGACCCAATGGAAATGTTCAGACACCAGAAAAGAAACTGACAGCCTAAAGCTAAAATATTATAAGAATTAAAATGATTAGAAAGTCTTTGGAGAATGCAAGAGTACAAGTGTGTATGTATATGTGTGTGTGTGTGTGTGTTTCTCTCTCTCTCTCTCTCTTACAATTTACATAAGCTCAAAGTTGCCAGACACAAAATGAATCTCATTTAACATACTGACTTTGTAGGTAACATAATGCCAACTAATTTCTAACACAAGTTATTTTCTGCAGAGTTGCCAATTCTGCCTTTGCTTAGGGCTACTAGAAATAAAACAGTTCATGGCAATGGAAGGGAATCTTATCTAGCACCATCAACAATGGATTAAGAGGCTCAATGTTCTAGTGATTTGTTCCTGGGGTTGCAAACTTTCTGTAATCCATAAGCAATGTTGTTTATTTTTTTCTACGTGAGCAGAGCCATGCTTTTGCAGGGTTGAAATCTCACAATGTTTCTGCTTCTTAAGTTGTAGTTGAATATAATCAGAAAGAGATTGTGGATCAAGGTCCAAACCATAAACTATTCTTGAGAAGTCTACAGAACAGCCCAGACAGATAAAAGCTCTTCTCCTCTTGATTATTCATATACTTGCCTCTAAGCAAGGACGTCTGCATATAAAAAGGTCAAGATGATAGTGATAACTATGCTTTTTACATCAATGCACATAAAAAAAGCAAAGCAGCTCCTACATTCCTATAATTTAGGGCTATAATGTGCGACCATCTAGAAGGGACGACTATATTTGACACATTATCTTGTTATGAAAGGGGCCAATAGGAGTTAATCTAGATAGCCTACTTCTGAAGTGTAGTCTTGCTTTTAAATTCATGTTCTCTCTTCAAAGGGACACCCTTTTAATTCCTGCAGTCAAAAGAATTAGCAAATTATTGGAGGGGAAAAAGAACTTTGGAAAGCTATTTCACGAGCACAGTTTTGGTAGCAGGAATGAAGATTCCAGCTCTCAAGAAAATTAGCTAGAATGACTAAATTTGAGATGTATTAAGGATTGGTTTTAAAACACCCATCTGTCTCCAACCCTCTTCAGGTAAAGGAAATTTCTACCTGAAAAAATAAAACAAGATTCACTGCTTTATCCTTGTTCATTGAATTTGTCAGGGCTGCCAACCTTGAGTGATAGTTCGGAGTGAGACACTGCGAGGGAGCGAAGCGACCGAGGGGGGGATGGTGTGGAAGGGGGGCCCCCCCCCTTCCACGGTAGGGAGCTTTGACAATTTTACATTTTAAATGGTGCAATCTGATGCATACTTTAGTCATGATTTGGACATATACATACATACATACATGCAAGCAGCATCAATGTACTTGAACCGGATTTGTAAGATATTAATAATGCAGTTCACTGACCATCTTGGCCGGAAAGGGTCCACATTCTTGGGCCTCTGCCCATCTGCTCCGTCCCTTTGGGCTGCTCCGGCTCTCCTCCTCCTCCAGGGTCCCTGGCTGAGAGGGGCGTCCCAAGTGCCTGGGATCCGGCCCCTCCAGGCTGCCTCTTCAGGGCCACAGAAGCCTCCCTCACATGGCCCCGGGGGTGGAGGGGGCCTTGCCAGGGTTCCCGGCCTTGGAGCTGGGCAGAAACGGCCCTTCCCAGCCCTCTCCCACCCTCTGGGCCTCCCACCTGCGGAGGGGAGGGGGATCCAGGCTGAGTCTTGGACCCACCAGCCTCACAGTCCAGCTGAAGGGTCGGAAAGGGCCAGGCAGGCAGATGGACACACACACACACACACACACACAGAATGGGGGGGGGAGGCTGGTGTCCTTCACTCCCCAAATGCCCCCCTCCCAGTCTGTGCATGGGACCCCCAGCAATGCTGCCATCAGCTGCTCCCCTGCAGGGAAGTCCTGGATTGTCTGGGGGAGGAGAGGAGAGTGGCCACTCCCCCCCCTTTGCTTGGCATTTGTGGGGAGACCCCTCAAGGTGAGATTCCTTCCCAGGGGCTCCCAAAGAGCATCCAAACGTTCCTGGCATCAAGTGGGGAAAGAAGCCTAAAAAGAGAGAAACTCCTGCACCGGCTGCGATTGGGGCTCAGAGGGGACAGGAACCCCCCCTCCTTGCGAGCCCCCCCGCCCCGCTCCAGCCTGCCCTCTGGCGGGACCCCCTTCCTGGAGAGGCTCCTCCCTGCCAGACCCTCTTGCAGCCTCTTGGACCCAGGGGAGGCTGGGGGGGGCGCATATCTAGGTGCAAAGGGCGGGGGGAGGGACACAATGTACCCGGGAAGGAGCCCTCCCCCCTCTTCCCCCTCCCTCTCCAGGGACTTCCCATCAGGCTGGGGAGCGAGAGAAGCCGAGGCGCGCAAGAGGCCAGCCACGGCAGCTCCCCTTGTGAGAGGGAGGCCGGAAAGGGACGCACCTTTGCGCCCCAATCCCAGCGGCCTTGAGACCAGACGGGTGCGGGGAGGGGATGATGGGAGCTCAGCTCTCGAGAAAGGCCCAGGGATGCTCTGTAGTCGTACTTCATGGGGGATAGAGAGTTCGTCTCTCTCATCTCCGCCTGCCAGAGCAGAGTGCAGCGCAAGGGTTAAGCCCAGAGAGTTGTGACATCCTAGAGCGGAAAGGAGCAACCGCTTCCTGCAGCGTGGAATTCTCTCCTCACCCCAGTACAGAAATCAATGCGGGCAACGTCCTCTCGCACATGCTCTGTTCGCCCTCTGAAGCTGCCCAGGATCGGAGGCTTCACTTCTCGAAACTTTGGGCTTGGGCATATCGATATTCGGAATATCAGAGAATGTAGAGATATATTTATTTTTGTACATTCCATTTTGGGGGTTTAGCGTGAGATTTCGTTTATCAGAGTGAGACAGTCAAAATTGGTTGAATTGCGTGAGTCTCACTCTGATTGCGTGAGAGTTGGCAGCACTGATTTGTGCATGGAATTCATTACATATGTCACCTTTCTGAACTGAGAGAGTGATTCTGCAGATGGATTTACTCAAATGGGAGCTACAGATAAATGAAATAGAATTAAAATTAAAATTAAAATTAAAATTAAAATTAAAATTAAAATTAAAATTAAAATTAAAATTAAAATTAAAATTAAAATTAAAATTAAAATTAAAATTAAAATTAAAATTAAAATTAAAATTAAAATTAGAATTAGAATTAGAATTAGAATTAGAATTAGAATTAGAATAGAATGGAATGGAATAGTTATAAGGGACCTTGGAGGTCTTCTAGTCCAACCCTTTGCTCAGGCTTATATCATTTCAGACAAATGGCTGTCCAAACTCTTCTTAAAAACTTCCCATGTTGGAGTATTTACAACTTCTGAAGGCAAATTGTTCCACTGATTAATTTCTTCTTATTTCTACGTTGCTTCTCTCCTTGATTAATTTCCATGCATTGCCCTGTCTTGTCCTATCCTCAGGTGCTTTGGAGGACAGCTTGACTCCCTCTTCTTTGTGGCAGCTCCTGAGATGTGGCTGAGCAAGCCAATTTCTAGAGAAACTTGAGACAAATAGTCCAGATTCTCCAACTTTGATACCCTCTAGAAACATAAGCTTCAATTCTGGGAGCTTTCAGTAGTGGCACTGCTTGCTGGGAATCTTTGGATGGTACTCAAATTGGAAAAGCTTCAGTATTTAACTAGATTTACCCAAATTTTGCCATTGTAGTGGGGAACCTCTCAGTGCACATCCATTTCCAAAGAGTATATCTCATTCTCCTTGGGAAGTAAGCATCTACATCAAATCCAAATGTATTGCAGCCACAAAGGTTGCTACTGCTGAAGATTGATTGATTTATTTTCTTTCTTTCTTTCTTTCTTTCTTTCTTTCTTTCTTTCTTTCTTTCTTTCTTTCTTTCTTTCTTTCTTTCTTTCTTTCTTTCTTTCTTTCTTTCTTTCTTTCTTTCTTTCTTTGTCTCTGTCTCTGTCTCTCCTTCCTTCCTTCCTTCCTTCCTTCCTTCCTTCCTTCCTTCCTTCCTTCCTTCCTTCCTTCCTCTTTCTTCTTTTTGTCAGTATAATTTATCTCTGTGATCCTTCTGACAGCATGAGAATTTCAGCTTTTAATGCTTGAGCACAGTTAACTTTTGACCTATGTCAGCTTTCAGGTTAGAATGAGTTTGGTCACATCAGTCTGAATCAAAATTAAATCCAAACTCAGGAAGGTGAAAGGGCAAATCCTTAAAGGGATCACCTTAATTGACTGGGCCTCTTAATCCCCCTCCTGTTCATGTACATTAACCCAAATACCTCTAGGTTTCCTCTAACCTGCTTTCAAAGGGAGGGGGAAGACTTCTTTCACATAACAAAGGCAAGTGGCCACAGGAACGCGGCTTGAGCTGAATCCTGAGATGTTTTTTCATTACCTTCTGAACAATCTTCTTTATCTTCCACTCTTCCTGGTGGCTTGAAGAGAAGGAAATTATCAGCTTGGTCCCTCTTAATTTGTCAGTGATATTGTACAGTTCTATACATCCCAGCTGCCCTTTGAACTGTAGCCTCATGGAATAAGCATGATCAAATCTGGCAATTTTCAGATGCATGATTTCAACTCCCAGAATTCCCCAGCTAGAAGGCAGGCTGAGAAATTCTGTGAGTTGTAGTCCATACATCTTAAAAGCTTCCAGATTTGAAAAACACAGGTTTAGGGCACACTGTACAGCCTTCATTACCTAACTCTGCCAAATCTAGGAGGGAGGAGAGGTTTAGGAGTATAGGAAGAAAAATCCAGTCCGGTTCCAAGCCGGAAGAAAGGCACCGAAAATAAAATGGAAGCTGATTGGAAAGAAGGACTCTGTTTTTGATGAACAGAACCAACTATAGCATGCAGTTCTGGGACAGCTGACAAGTTGGTTTGTTGAGTACATGGATTTTTATAGGGTTCTGAGATACTGCAGGGGGTTGTACAATATAGTGAGCCTTATGTCTTTTGCTATTCTAATGATGGTGGGTTAATCCTATTATGTTCTAAGGATCATGTCCTGTTCTTAAAATTTGGGTGGGGGAGTGTAAATTCTTAATCCCATCATCTGGACCTGAATGTGTTTGTCTGGGAATAGACTGGCCTAGATGGATAGAAATATCCATCTCTGCAGACGTCAGGCATCTACTGAAGCTATTGGGGCTGCTTTTAGCCTTTGTTAAGATTTTTCTCAATTTCTCCTTTGGGGAAATGTAATATTCTGCCTCTTTTAATATTTCCCAAAATATTTCATTCTTCTGGCAGGGGGGCTTCCCACAGGAGGAGCAGCATGTTGTGGCGGGGACAGCAATTAATTTTGTGATATCATTAGAACATTTGGAGTGGGATCTATTCAGAGGTTCTGACCAGTTCTGGAGAATTGGCAGTGGAAATTTTGAGTAGTTTGGAGAACTGACAAATACTACTGACTCAGAGGTGGGATTCAATTTTTTTAACAACCGGTTCTGTGGGCATGGCTTAGTTGGAGGGCATGGCTTGGTGGTCATGTTATGTTATTGACTGGGTGTGGCCATTCAATATCACTCGCATCGAGGCATGCATCTCTTCGCTTGGCCTCTCATGACTGTGGGGATGCTGCAACAGTTGTAAGTGTGAAAAATGGTCATAAGTCACTTTTTTCAATGCCATTGTAACTTTGAATGGTTACTCCACACAAGCAAAGTACCAGCAAAGGAGGGGGAAAATTCCAGAGGCATTCCTGAGACAGGAAGTCTAGTCCTGTCAAGAATGTAATAAGGTTTATCAGAGAGACAGTTTCTGTAAGCAACACCAGAATGTTTCTTTCCTGCCTTCCTTACAGGATTAGGCCAGTAATTTCTTCTAACAACCGGTTCTCTGAACTGCTTAGAATGTTAACAACTGGTTCTAGTGAATAGGTGAGAACTGGTAGGATCCCACCCCTGCTCTGACTGGAGATTTTACAGTGTCCTTCCTCTGCCATGCTCACTAAGTCACACCCACAGAACCAGTAGTAAAAAAATTTAAATCCCACCACTGGATTTATTCTTGTGATGCTCCAAATGGTATTGTTGCGTGCCCGATAGGAAAACAAAGACATTTAGAAATCTATTCAGAATTAAACTAATTTCTGAATATCAAGGGAAAGATTAAAGTTTTCAGAAATCCTGTTGGAATTTCAGGTGCCCAGCACAAACTGTAACCTGTGAAGTGGGCATACTGTTTTCAATATATACACAGTCGTTTGGTGCAGTAGTTAAAATAAATATTGCAGGCTAATTCAGTTCAAGTCTCACTGGCTTAAGGTGGACTCAGGCTTCCATACTTCCGAGGTGGGTAAAATGAGGACCCAGATTGTTGGAGAGAAAGCTGGCAAGCACTGCGAAGTGATATATAAGTCCAAATGCTACTGCTGTTGCTGTGCATTGTGAAACGGGCATACTGGTTTTCAGTTATATACTAAGACTGCGGAGGTCTTCAGAGGGGCAAATTACTTAATCAGAGGTTAAGCAAACCACTCCTTTGAATTTACCATACAGAGTGAAGCTTCTGCTCAACGAAGGGCTCAATGCATATTTTTAAATTTATTCATTGATTATTTATTAAATTTATTTGCTGCCCATTTCACAATCCAAAGCGATTTTAGATAGCTTACAATACACTAAAACATGCAGGAAGCCCATCTTTAATCAAGGTAGATCATCTCTTTCTTGATATTCCATCAAGATGAAGCCACTCCAGGACAAAGCCCGTCTTTGAAGTGAATCCCAGTCAGTCCAGTCAGGTGTGGAAAAAAGGGGCAAAACCAGAAGAATATCAAAACTAGCTCTTTACATTTCAAAACTTTCTCAGAAGACGGAAGTTCTACTAAAACTAAAAGTAGATATATTGGAGGTTTATAGAATTATCCTGCCTAATTGAGGCAATGCATGTGTTAAGTCCTGGGCATGGCCGCAAGGAACGGAGACGAGACATCGAATGGTGACTTCAACTCTTTATTTAACAGGAAAGAACAGAGCAAAATACCTGGGCAGCAGCAGCTCTTTTATAGAGCTGGCTGCCGTCAAACAACCAATGAACTGAGTCTACCACATTCACAAGTGTCCAATCAGGGGGTCCCATTAACAGCCAATCAGACTGGCCAAAAATGACCAATCATGATTCGCTATCTTCGGACCAATGAGAACTGCAGGATTACAAGCCTGCTGCAAGATGAAGCTGTTGAGGGCTGTATTGCTGTGTTGGCTTAGTCCATAACACCCCTCCCCCCTTGGTTCCATCTGAGGGGTGGGGTGACGTATTCTTGCAAGTAGGCAGGTTGCTTCACCTGTCTGCTCGACCTGCGCTGTTCCACTGGGTTCTGTCCTGGTTCTGGTTCTGGTGGGCTGCTAGCTGGGTTGGATGGCGAAGATTGTGGTTCAGGGCTGCTTTCCCTGCTTACATCAGCGCTGTCTTCCGGGTTCCCTGGATCCGCTTCCATTGTGGTGCTTTCACGTGGCGAGGCCGCTCCCTGGCTCGGTTCTCCTTCAGATGGTGAGTATCCCCTGGTTGGTTGTGCAGGCTGTTGGGTTTTGATTATCATTTCTTTTTCGTCCTCCTCAACATTCCTTTCCCCCCCCCAGCTAGTGGTTCCAGTGCTAATCTGGAACGGAGTTGGTCTATGTGGCATTTCCACATCTTACCGTCTGCCGTTTGTAGGCGATAGGATCGGGGTCCTGTAAGTTGTGTTATTGTCGCAGGGACCCACAATGGGTCACCCGAGAAGTTTTTAGCAAACACAAGGTCCCCTTCCTGGAATGCCCGACACTTGCTGCTGGATCCCGGGGGTTGTTCCGGCTTGTAGTTTGGGTGGAGGCGATCGAGATGTGAGTGAAGTTTTTGGCCCATCAGGAGTTCAGCTGGGGTTTTGTTCGTGGTGCTGTTTGGGGTTATGTGAAGGAGCATTTGGTTTATTTTGTCGTCAATGTCGCCATGGTGCATTTTGTGCAGGGTCTGTTTTACATATTGAACCATTCGCTCAGCCCTACCATTGGCCGCAGGGTGAGCTGGCAATGTTAAGGCATGGCGGATGCCGCGATCTGCCAGGTATTGTTCGAATGGCAGGGCAGTGAATTGGGGGCCATTATCTGAGACCAGGACATTGGGAAGTTCATGGGTAGCGAATAATTTATTCAGTTTTTTAGTGACTGCGTCTCTGGTGGTGCTTTTCATCTTGTGGACTTCAAGCCAGTTTGAATAGGCATCCACTGTTAGGAGGAAAGTGTGTCCTCTTGTGGGTCCTGCAAAATTGATGTGGATATGGGACCAAGGACCTCGAGGCATTTCCCATTGAGTTGGGGGAGTTTTTGGAGGAGCGGAGCGAGTCTCCTGGCATTTACTGCATTTTGCTACTATCTGCTTCTATCTGTTTATCTAAACCAGGCCACCATGCGTAACTCCTGGCTAGTGCCTTCATGCGCACGAAGCCTGGATGTCCATCATGCAGCATTTTCAACACCCTATATTGCAATTTCTCCGGGACTATGACTCTGTCTCCTCACACTATGCAGCCTTTCTGGGAAAATAGTTCTGTTTGACGATTCCTAAATGGGGTTCGGCTACGGTTGCCTTCTGGGGCAAGAAAATGTTATAAAAGTTAATGAGTCCCAGGAAGGCTTGGAGGTCTGTCTTATTCCTAGGTCTTGGGGCTTTTTTAATTGCGGTTAGTTTTTTTTTCGGTGGGGTGGATTCCCTGTTTGTCGAGAAGGTATCCCAGGAACTCCACTCTCTCCGTACAAAGTTGACACTTGTCTCTTTTTACCTTCAGACCAGCGTCTTTGAATTTCTGAAGTCATTGTACTAATAACTCCTTAGTGGGGGCAGCTATTAGGAAGTTGTCAAAATAAGGCATGACGCCTTTTATGCCTTGTAATAGTCTCTCCATTAAACTTTGGAAAATGCCCGGTGCCACGCTTACTCCGAATTGGAGTTTATTGCAATTGAAAGTGCCTCTATGTGTAACAATTGTCTGGGCTTCTGCAGTTGCCGCGTCTAGAGGTAGTTGCTGGTACCTGAGTTAAGTCCAATTTCGCAAATATTTTTCTGCCACCCAGGGAATGAAGAAGGTGTTGAACCACTGGTACTGGATAAGCGCTCTGTTGAAGAGCATGATTTAGGGTGGCTTGGTAATCCCCACAAATTCTTAACGAACCATCTGGCTTCATGGGCTTTACTATGGGGGTTTCCCAGCGGGCATGGTCAATCGGTTCCAATACGCCCTGGATTATCAGTTTATCTAGCTGCTCGTCGATCTTTAGTTTTAAGGCAAAAGGCACCCGACGAGGCTTAAGCCGAATGGGAGCTACATTGGGGCTGAGATTAAATGATATAGGGGTCCCCTTGTACTTGCCTAATGTTCCTGTGAACACATCCTGGAATTCCTGGATGAGAGCCTCTTCCCAGTCGTCGCTTCTGGTTTGGTGTATGGCGGCTAGTTCAATCCTGAGTGGGGCAAATCATTGTAACCTTAACAAGCTGGGTCTGTCACGATCGACGACAGTCAGGGGAAGCGTTGCTGTGCGGTCCTTAAAGGATACTTGGACATTACTGAAACAGACAACTGGGATTCTGTTTCCCTGGTAGTCTTTCAGGATGATTCGTTGCGTGCTGAGGTCCTAGCGGCAAATGGCAGGGATCAGCTGTTCGAGGGTTTTCCAGGATACCATTGATAGGGATGATCCCAAATCGACTTCCATCACGCACGGTTGATTCTCAATAGTGACCCTTACACGGATCTTTCTTGCATCGAACGATGAAGTGTGGCCAATGATAATGGTTTGGTGGGCCTCTTCTTGTCTCGTTGAAGAGGCAGATGCTTGGTTTCTGTAGTAGTAGTGGTTGTTCCATTGGTGGCTCAGACAGTCCCGGTTCTCAGGAGGTTTGCCTATCTCCCGACAAAGGTTGTTCTCCCTTCGGTTGGGACTGGACTCTCATCTGCTTCTGCAGACCTTCACGATGTGGCCTTTTTTCCCACAGTTATGGCAGAGCGCATCGAGGAATTTTCAGTCCGATCGCGGGTGGTTTGCCCCACAACCAGCACATTGGCGCGGACGTCTCTGGTTCCTTTGCTCTCGTTCCAAGCGGAGCCAGTTGACTTCCTCTTCATCACTGTCTGAGGATGACTCGAGGTCTTCGTGGTGGGTAGTGGTAGTGTGCTTCTCAGTAGTGAGTGGGATCTCGTTGGCGAGTTGGCGAAGCAGTGCGTTCGCTTAGTGCATTCGAGCGGCTGACTTCCTGGTTGCTTTTGCAGCAGTAGTGTCAGCAATGACTTCTGTAAGGCTGATGTCGCCTTTCGCCATCAGCTTACTCTGCACGTGTGGTGCATTTAAACCCAGAACTATATGGTCTCTTAGGGCTTCCTCTAAGTTTGCAAAACCACAAAGGCCTCCTAGATTCCGGAGGTCGGCTACGAAATTACCAACGCTCTCGTCCTTCTGTTGTTCCCTCTGGTAAAATTCGTGTCTTCGTATCAGTGTAGGTACTACGGGTGCGTAATGGGCTCGGAGGATCGGAGCGAGGGTATCCCAATCCATAGTCTTCACTTCCAACGGTTTTGCTAGTGTTTTAGCCATTTTGAAAATGGCGGGGCTGCAATGAGTCAGGAACACCGCTCGTTTCTTGCCAGGCGTAGCATCTTTTAAATTTTTGGTCTCTAGGAACATCTGGAAGCAATCTATATACGAATCCCAGTCTTCGGTTGCTGGGTCGAATGGAGCAGGTGGTATGGCGCCGCTGGTCATCTTGCAGTTTGTTGTGTGCACTCTTCCGCCATGTGCTCTATCTTGTTCGATGCATTCTAGTCAGCTTTATCGTCTCCGTATCCCATCCTCATCGCCAGTGTTAAGTCCTGGGCATGGGCGCAAGGAACGGAGATGAGACATTGAACAGTGACTTCAACTCTTTATTAACAGCAAAGAACAAAGCAAAATACCATGGGCAGCAACAGCTCTTTTATAGAGCTGGCTGCTGTCAAACAACCAATGAACTGAGTCTACCGCTTTCACAAGCATCCAATCAGGGGGTCCCATTAACAGCCAATCAGACTGGCCAAAAATGACCAATCACGATTCACTATCTTCAGACCAATGAGAAGTTCAGGATTACAAGCCTGCTGCAAGACGAAGCTGTTGAGGGTTGTATTGCTGTGTTGGCTTAGTTCATAACAGCATGCATATACCTTTAAGTAAGCCCATTAAAATAAATAATAAGTTGTTTAGAAGGCATTTACTGTTGGCAAGCAACATTTAATTCCTCCCCCCTCTTTCTAATACCATGCAGTACATAAAGTAGCACATGGCTCCCCTTTCATTGGGAAAAAAATACCCTATTCTTACTAATAGAATGAATCACATTGGGAGAGAAACAAAAATAGGATATCAGCTTACGAGGAAAATAGGTTCATGAACTTGAACTCCTTTTGATGAACCTGGCAGATGAAAACAGAAGGATTTGAAGGATTTTCAAAAACCACAAGATTCCACAAGACCTGCCCAGTTTGGAGGATTGTTTGTTAGGCCATTAGCCCAGATTCCACATCAAGTTGAGTCCTGCTAGTACAACAAGAAGGACCGTGTGTCTTCTTCAGAGGGTTAGAGAAAAATGGTTTGCTCTGCTCTCCCTTGGCTGGAAGAGAAGCCCATCTAGGAGCAGACATGGAGACAGGGAGAGGCAGGGCCTTTGAAGTAGAGAACAAGAGATGTGTGCTGGTAATTGGATGTTTGGGAGGACTGTCAAAAAAAATCTCCCAACACTTGACTTGTCCTTGATTGTATCTCACTATAGATAAAACAGCAATGGCAATGGTTTTGAAAAGAGGCTAACTGTGACCTCTTCTTTCTGTAGGTGTGTCTTTTTCTCTGCTACATCTGGAGCATTCAGAGAGAGAAGAGCAAAATTGGAGAAGGGGGAGGAGAGCTTTTTAAATTTTATATTAGCAAAACAAAATTCTATCCTACCAGAATGAAAAAAAATAGTGGTCTAAAGCTGAACCATGGTTTATTTTAATTTCTGAGGAGAAATAATGCTTCTGAAGCATTTAATTACTCCTCCCTTCCATTGTGCTTTCCACATTGTTGCAAGCAGTTACCCATATGGGGTAGAGATAATAGGATTAGGAGGCCAGCAAAATGGAAGGCACCAGATTGTGGAAGGTTGATCTCATCTCTTGATACGGCCCTGTTCTGCTCACTCTGTCTCTTTCTTTCTTGGCTGTTTTGCTGCAATCTTCCAAAAGTGATTGAAATGATGAAAAAAAAATGACTGAGGAAAATTGATTAAAAAAAACACAATGGAGATTTGCAAGTAGTCACATAAAGGAAAGAAACTTATCACATTTATTCATTGGCATTTCGAATAATATTACAGGTGCTTTTGGAGAATAGAGAGAATTTGCATTTCATCCACCATGTCATTAGCATTATTGTATTTATGTTCTTCCTACAATGGCAATCAAAGAGAGAGATTGTATAGGACACCTAACAGACTCTGTTTTGATTGATCACTAAATGAATAGTCCTAAATGGACTTGTAGCTTTAAAGAACCAAGTGATTGATATAGACCTTGAAGTCACTTTCTCCTGAAATATGACAATGTCAATGGTGGCCAATGGTACAACTGTGATTATCTTGTGGCATGATTGTACAGGTAACCATTGACTTATCACCATAACAGAGACTAGAAAATTTGTAAGTTGTGTGGTTGCTAAGTGAGGCATCATGAGACTGCAGGTGATTTTATAACTTTTTTTTTTGCTGCAGTTGTTGAGTACAAAATTGCATGTTTGTGACTGGCAACTTTCCTTGGCTGCTTCTCATTGACTTTGCCGCTCAGAAGCCAGCTGGGAAATAACAATTAGCAATAGCACTTAGACTTATATACCGCTCCGGTGCTTTACAGCAATCTCTGAGGTATTTACAATATTGCCCCCAACAATCTGGGTCTTCATTTACCGACCTTGGAAGGATGGAAGGTTGAGTCAATCGTGAGCTAATGAGGATCGAATTCCTGGTTGTGTGCAGAGTTAGCCTACAGTACTGCACTTTAATCCCTGTGTCACCACTGATGATAATTATAATGATCCTAAACATAATAGCAATAGCACTTAGACTTATATACCACTTCATAGTGTTTTACAGTCCTCTCTAAGCAGTTTACAGAGTCAGGATATTGCCCCCAACAAACTGGGTTGTCCTCATTTTACTGATTTCAGAAGGATAGAAGGCTGAATCAACCTTGAGCCAATGAGAATCAAACTGCCGAATTGCTGGCAGCTGGTAATCAGCAGAAGTAGCCTGAAGTATTGCATTCTTAACCACTGCGCCATTAATAAATCACTTTTTTCAGCACTGTTGTAACTTGAAATTGGTTCCTAAACAAATTGTTGTCTGTTGAAGACTACCTGTAAAATCTACTTTTTCAGTCAACTTTGATTCCTACAGATTTCAAGAATTTTCTGATTTTCTTGCCACTTTCTTCTGTGGATGTTTCTTAACTTCCTAATAGAGTCTGAAGTCCTTCAGGTCTCCCATGTAAGAATGAAGCAGCTCTAACCCTGCTTAGCTTTCAGATTCAAGACCATCCAAGGAATGCCACTTTCTTATTTAGCCTGTAGGTATCACTGTGCTCAGTCCATAATTTCCTGCTGCTGCTAGAGAAAGATAGTGCAATTCTTATTGAGCTTGGGCAGCTAATCACTTTCAACCTTTCATGGTGGTCAATAACTATTAATTCTTAAGAAGTTCGTGAACTTCTGGTTTGCCAGGCTTTGGCGGCGGCAGGGATTCGCGATCCAGCGCGATCCCTGTTGCGCTAGCTGTTTTGGTGCCGATGATCCCGATGGGTCTGGAGGATAAGGCTGCTCCATAGAGGCAGCTGAAGATAGGGGGGGATCCAGGAAGGGTTTGGGGGTATTGCAGACTCCCTCCCCAGCCGGCAAAACCCCCTTTTCTCAAGATGGTGGAGCAGCGGTCAGCAATGGCCACCACAAAGAAGCCAGCATCTGGATAAGATTGCGCAGGAGGAAGAAGGAGAAAGTCCTGAAGTGAAAGTTTTTTGGCTGTACCAGGACCTTAAGATATATTTTATATCTTGAAAAAAACATTTTTCTTTGAATGATACTTTGTTTCCGGAGGAGATCTTTAAAGTGGCGAATGAAAGTGCTGAAAGAGAAAGTTTACTCTCCTTCCCTACGGAATTAACAAATGGACATTGAGAAACTTTTCTGCAGAAGGTAAAAATTTAAAGCTTTTTGTTACAAGTGGGAAGGGAGAGGACAAAAAAAAAATTATATTAGGATCTTGTTGGAGGAGATGCCTTGAAGATTTTCAGACTAGAAGTTAATTGTAACAAGGCTTTAAAATACAGACTGGATTTTTTCTTTTTAATTGATATTACCCCAGGAAGAGAAAGTGCAAAGGGAAGAACTTTGTGCTCTGTTTGGATTGTTTGATGACTTTGGGACTTTGAGGAACTGTTTTTAAGCTTTGAAATATCTTGGTTGTTTTAAGAAGAAGAAGGGGGGGGGAGAAAGAAGAAAAGGCTTATAATGGCTCTGTCTGTTGATGAACTAAGAATGGAATATGGAAAAACAAAAAAAGAAGGCAAGGACGCTGTGGGAGAAGCCTTTTACTTCTTAGAAATGGCGCTTGCTATTTATCAGCAAACACAACAATTGATGGAGGAGGCAGAAGAAGAGGAAGAAGAAGCCATCTTTAATGAATTAAAAGCTTGATTAAGAAAGAAAGGAGAAAGAGAGGAAGGAAAATGAAGGACTTAAGACCTAAAAAAACACCCAAGAAAGAGAAAAATAAGATGCAAAATCAATATAATCTTAGAAAGCAAAAGAGAGGGAAAGCTAAAAAGGCGGAGGTTGGGGGGGGGGTTAAAAAGGCCAGGTGGGATAAGAAAGGAAGGGAAAAGGGGGGGGGAAGCCACAAAGGTATGAAACAAGATGGGAAAAAGCAATTTTTTTTAGGGATAAAGGGTAATGTATAACCTTTTTTTTTTTTTAAAGATTCTGCAAGGTACATAAGATGGTATTGTAGTATTTGTATTAGAAATAGAAAACTAGAATTTTATAAGATTTAATAAAAGATTAAAATGTTTAGTAATGATAGATTTTAAATTTTAATAAAATATTAAAGGGAATGTCTAAAATATTGAGTTTAATTTAAAATTTAATTGACTATTATGTTGATGTTATTATAAACTTATTATGATAGCATTTGTCTTTGAAATAGATAATTGGAATGTTACAAGATTTAATATCTAGATTTAATATTTAATTATGTAATTAATCATTTTAGATTTACTATTTTTTCTTTTTCTTAAAATTTAGTAGGTAGAATGTACTAAGCAGAATCAGATTGGGAACTAGGTGTTATTTTAAATGTCAATTTAGGGGGGCGATAGAAAGGCATCATACTTCGATTAGTGATTTCAGGAGAAATATTTTTTTTTACTATAGGGAATGAGATAAATGGATAATTGCAAAAGAATGGACAAAAGATACAAGTACAATGATTTAAATTAAGATGAAATAAATAAAATAGAATTAAGAAGAGTGAAAAGTGGGAAGAAGCTATATAGAAGATATAGAATGGTAAATAAGATAGGTAATGGTATATAAGATGAGCATGAATTTAATTGAAGTCCATATAAAGAGAGATAATCTGGGGCCAAGCTACTTTCTAAAAAGAAGTTTTATCTTTTTGTGTTTTGTGTGTTTATGTTTGTTTAAGAATTAATAAAACCTTGGAGGAATGTTAGATGAGAATAATTGTAAACAAGTCAGAGAGAAATGAATATGATGACTATAAAATGGATAAATATAGAGAAGAAATGAAATTGAATAAGAGTAAAGAGAAATAATGAGAAATTTGCTAAAAGATATTTATGTGTCCATATAAATAAATGGGAAATGGGATAAATTAGAATTATGTTGTATAAAAATAATGTTTTATCCGACTTGTAAAAATTTATAATGGAAAGAGGTTTTATGTACTTAATGGTTAATGATGTGTTGTTTGTCTTTAAAATTAATAAAATTTGTTTCAAAAAAAAAAAAAGAAGTTCGTGTTAGCAGTTTTCTTTTAATGACAGGCCATCTCCCCCATCCCCATGTATCCTAATCCCATGGATATCTGTAAAATATCACAAGGTAACAAAATCACAATGGTGGCTGTAACTTGCCCCATTATTTGGTGCAACATGTAAAGAAAGAGAGAGGGATTCAATTGCTCAGTTGAAGTTTCGATCTTGTGACACATGGAAGGTTGCCACCTTAACTTCTTTTGACCTGGCCTGAAGCTATTTCCTTCTGCTTAAGCCTTTGGCTATGTTTATTTATTAGCCTTGAATACTACAGGGCACAAACTTCATAAATAATTATAATAAAAATCATGTAATATAGTAATACAACTAACTATCATAGTTACCCCACCCCAAGATTAAAGCATAAATAGCAAAACAAAAACAAAACACCCATTATTAAACCAAAATGTTCCAATGATCTTTGAAATTTAAGCTGCTAAGGGCAAAAATGAATCACAGAAAATAGTGATGTCACTTAATATCCAGGATTTTGAAATATATTTGGAACAAGAGAGCTCCAGAAGGAGGAGGCGGCCTGTGGTCTGTGTTCTTTTGCACAGGAATCATATGTTTACACAGCACACACTATATAAATCTGGTCAGTGACTTCCTAAAAGCCCCACAAAATCTAGCCAAAGCAAAAGGGTTTTTAGATGATTTAGTATTTCAGTTGGTTGAGAGTAGGGAAGTAAGTTTGGATTAATATAATTCTGCCAGTTTTAGTTAGTAAAAACCCTTCACCAATTTTTAAAAAGTATTTCCTAATAAAACATTGGTAAAAAATGTGAACATTTGCATTGCATGTAGAGACAGAGTTATTCATGTATATTTGTCTATAAAGTTTTTTAAAAATATAAATGACCTTGCCTTCATTCTTTGACATGTAAATTTCCACCACGCAGTCTGGTAAAATACAGGCTTCCTTGAGATACGATACTATTTATGTACAATATTCCTTATTCAATATATATTTATTTGATTCGATGTATATTTTTTGACCTAAGAAATTAATGTGATGTTCAATTTTACTCTCTTTCCTAAAATAATTTTTATCAAAAAAGTTTTCAACAGAATAATAATAATATAATTTTTGAACTAAAGAGAGAAAAAATAAGGAATACAGAAGTGAAATGAAGTAAAGTAAAAGAAATAGAAAAATAAATAAATAAGTACAGTAATTCTCAACTTACAAGCATTCATTTAGAGACAATTTGAAGTTACAGCAGTACTGAAAAAAAGTGATTTATAACTGGATTTTCAACAGTCATACCATCTCCATGGTTACAAAATCAAAATCTGGTTGCATGGCGACATGTAATGTGTTTACAGTAGTTGCAGGATCCTGGGATCATGTGAGCACTATTTGTGACCCAGAAATGGTATTCAGCTGGTTCGGACTGGTTCTTGTTAAGGACTAAGCTAACGCGTTCAGTAACAATGCTAATAACTTGACTTTAACAGCAGGCTCGTAATCCTGCACTTCTCATTGGCCCGTGAATAGCGAGTCATGCTTGGTCGTTTCTGGCTGATCTGATTGGCTGACAGCAGGTCTCTCTGATTGGACACTTGTTAGAACGGTAAACTCAAATCATTAGTTATTGTGACAGCAGCCAGCTCTATAAAAGAGCTGCTGCTGCCCAAGTATTTTGCTCTGTTCTGAAGTTACTAATAAAGAGTTGCAGTCACCGTTCGATGCCTCGTCTCCGTTCCTTGTGCCCATGCTCAGGACATAACACTGGTGACGAGGGTGGGATACAGAGATGATAGAGCTGACTAAACACTCATCGAACAAGACAGAGCACGTGGCTGAGAACACACGCAACAAACGGCAAGATGACCAGCGGCGCCATACCACCCGCTCCATTTGACCTGGCAAACAAAGACTGGGACTTGTATATGGATCGGTTCCAGATGTTCCTGGAGACCAACAATCTGAAAGATGCTACGCCTGGCAAGAAACGAGCGATGTTCTTGACCCATTGCAGGCCCGCCATTTTTAAAATGGCTAAGGCACTTGCCAAACCAGCGGAAGTGAAGACCATGGATTGGGATAACCTCGCGCCAATCCTCCGGGCCCATTATGCACCCGCAGTGCCTACACTGATACGAAGACATGAGTTTTACCAGAGGGACCAATGGAAGAACAAGAGTGTTGGAGACTTCGTAGGCGACCTCTGGAACCTGGAGGACTCTGTGGTTTTGCAAACCTCGAGGAAGCCATGAGAGACCGAATAGTTCTGGGATTAGATGACCACACCGTGCAGAGCAAGATCATGATGAAGGGAGACATCAGCCTCGCAGATGTCATTGCCAATGCTACTGTCACAGAAGCAACCAGGAAGTCAGCCGCTCGAATGCGCTGAGCGAACGCACTGCAGCACCAACTCGCTAGTGATAGTATGCCGTCCTCTCAGAGGCACACTACTACCGCCCATCATGAAGACCTCGAATCCTCCTCAGATAGCGAGGAAGAGGAGGTCAACCGGCTCCGCTCAGAACGAGTTCAAAGGAACCAGAGACTTTCGTACCAATGCACTGGTTGCAGAGCAAACCACCTGCGATCAGACTGCAAATTCCTCGACGCACTCTGCCGTTCCTGTGGAAAGAGAGACCACATCAGAAAGGTCTGCAGAAGCAAGCGAGGGTCCAGTCCAAGCCGGAGGGAGAATAATCTCTGTCAGGATACAGGCAACCCACCTGTAAATCGGAACCACCTGAACCACCAATGGAACAACCACTGCTACAGAAATCGAGCACCTGCCGCTTCAACGAAACGAGAAGAGGCACACCAAACTATCACTATAGGCCATGCTTCATCTCTAGATGCAAGGAAGATCCAAGTAAAGGTCGCTATTGAGAATCGACCTTGCGTGATGGAAGTCGAGTCGGGGTTATCCCTATCGATGGTCTCCTGGAAAATCCTCAAACAGCTGATCGCCAGGACCTCAGCACTCAAAGAATCATCCTAAAGGACTACCAAGGAAACAGAATTCCGGTTGTCGGTTCCAGCCATGTCCAAGTATCCTTCAAAGACCGCACCGCAATGCTACCTCTGACCATCGTCAATCGTGACCGGCCCAGTTTGTTAGGGTTACAGTGGTTCGCCCTACTCGGAATTGAACTAGCTGGCATCCACCAAACCGGAAGCGATGACTGGGAAGAGGCCCTCATCCAGGAATTTCAGGACGTTTTCACAGGGAAGTTAGGCAAATACAAGGGGACCCCTATATCATTTAATCTCAGCCCCGATGTAGCTCCCATTCGCCTTTAGCCTCGTCGGGTGCCTTTTGCACTCAAGCCAAAGATTGACGAGCAACTGGACAAATTAATAGCCCAGGGAGTGTTGGAACCAATTGACCATGCCCGATGGGAGACCCTAATAGTAACACCCATAAAGCCATATGGATCATTAAGAATTTGTGGGGATTACCGGGCCACCCTAAATCATGCGCTTCAGCAGAGCGCTTACCCAGTACCGGTGGTCCAACACCTTCTTCACTCCCTGGGTGGCGGAAAAATATTTGTGAAATTGGACTTAGCTCAGGCGTACCAACAGCTACCCATAGATGCAAAGAGTGCAGAAGCACAGACTATAGTCACACACAGAGGTGCCTTCAAATGCAATAGACTCCAATTCGGAGTAAGCTTGGCACCAGGCATTTTCCAAAGTCGGATGGAGAGACTATTGCAAGGCATAAAAGGCATCGTGCCTTATTTTGACGATGTCTTAATAGCTGCCCCTAAAGAATTATTAGAACAATGACTCAGAATGGTTCTCCAAAAATTTAAAGATGCTGGCTTGAAGGTAAAAACGGACAAGTGTCAACTTTGTATGGAGAGAGTGGAGTTCCTGGGATACCTTCTTGACAGACAGGGAATCCACCCCACCGAAAAAAACTAACTGCAATCAAAAACGCCCCAAGACCTAGAAATAAGACAGACCTCCAAGCCTTCCTGGGACTCATTAACTTTTATAACATCTTCTTGTCTCAGAAGGTGACTGTAGCTGAGCCCCTACATAGACTTCTCGACAAAAAGGCTTCCTGGATCTGGGGATGTGAAGAACGAGCATTTCAACAAGTAAAAGACCTCTTAACTTCTGATGCTGTATTAATACAATACAACGAGACTCTACCCTTAACGGTTACCTGTGACCTCTCATCATTCGGAGTGGGAGCCATTTTAAGCCACGTCCTACCAAACGGTAATGAGGCAACTATTGTGTTCTTTTCGAGAACTTTGTCTAAAATTGAAAGGAACTATAGCCAACTTGATAAAGAGGCTCTCGCCATTGTGTCCGCAATTAAATGTTTCCATGAATATGTTTATGGGAGACCCTTTACCATAATTACAGACCACAAGCTGCTACTTGGCATTTTAGCAGGAAACAAACCAACTCCCCACATCTTATCACCAAGAATGACACGTTGGTCGGAGTTTTTAGCCGCATACGATTACCAACTGCAACACCGCCCGGGGAAAGCCATTCCCCACACTGACGCTTTGAGCTGTTCTCTGCTACCAAACGTCATAGATGATCCAGCTCCAACCCTAGCCGTATTGCAAATTGAGACTCTTAAATCACCACCGCTGACTGCTCAGGACATCGCCTCAGAAACGAAAAAGGACCCTTCTTTGGCACGAGTCCTCAGCTGGGAGGAACAAGGTTGGCCGGACAACGAACCCAATGACACTTTCAGGCCGTTCAGAAATTGACAGACAGAACTATTCTCTCAAAAGGGCTGCATCTTGTGGGGGGACAGAGTCGTCATCCCGGAGAAATTGCAACATAAAGTTTTGAAAATGTTGCACGATGGACATCCAGGCATCGTGCAGATGAAGGCATTGGCAAGGAGTTACGCGTGGTGTCCAGGCATAGATAAGCAGATAGAGGCCTGGGTGGCTACGTGCAGCAAGTGCCAGGAGACTCGCTCCGCTCCTCCAAAAACACCCCCAACTCAGTGGGAAACACCTCATGGTCCCTAGTCCCATATCCACATCAATTTTGCGGGACCCACAAGAGGACACACTTTCCTTCTAACTGTGGATCCCTATTCTAACTGGCTCAAGGTCCACAAAATGAAAAGCACCACCACGGAGGCGGTCATTAAAAAATTGAATAAGCTATTCGCTACCCACGGATTGCCGGATGTCCTGGTCTCCAATAATGGCCCTCAATTCACTGACCTGGCATTTGAACAGTACCTAGCAGACCGGGGCATCCGCCATGCCTTAATATCGCCAGCTCACCCTGCGGCCAATGGTAGGACTGAGCGAATGGTCCAATTTGTAAAGAAGATCTTACACAAGATAGACCAGGGAGACATTGACGACAAGATAACCAGGATGCTTCTCCTCCAACATATTACTCCAAGCAGCACCACAAACAGAACCCCAGCCGAACTCCTGATGGGCCGAAAACTTTGCTCACATCTCGATCGCCTCCACCCTGCTTACAACCCCTGGGATCCAGCAGCAAGTGTCGTTCATTCCAGGAAGGCGACCCCGTTTTTGCAAAAAACTTTTCGGGTGACCCATTGTGGGTCCCCGCTACCATAACGCAACTTATGGGGCCCTGATCCTACCGTCTACAAACTGCGGATGGAAAAATGTGGAAGCGCTATATAGACCAGCTTCGATCCAGACTAGCACCTACTCCCATCTCATCCCCTGAATCTCAAACTGTGGTGGGGGGGAAGGGACATTGAGGGGGCCGAAAAAGAAATAGCAGATGACCTAACAATCGGAACCCAGCAGTCTACACAACCAACTATGGATACTCATCGCCAGAAGGAGAACCGAGCCGGGAAATTGCCTCGCCGCGTAACAGCACCGCGATGGAAACAGATCCAGGGAACCCAGATGACAGCATTGGCAAGAGCAGAGAGGACAGCCCAGAGCCATTCAATGAAACAGTGGGACCGTCTTCGCCACCCAGCTCAGCAAGCAGCCCACCAGAACCAGAGCCAGGACAGAAACCGGTGGAACAGTGCAGATCAAGCAGACAGGTGAAGCGACCTGCCTACTTATGAGAATACATCACCCCACCCCTCAGACGGAACCTAGGGGGGAGGGGTGTTAAGGACTAAGCTAACGAGTTCAGTAACAACCCTAATAGCTTTACTTTAACAGCAGACTCATAATCCTGCACTTCTCATTGGCCTGCGAATAGCGAGTTGTGATTGGTCGTTTCTGGCTGATCTGATTGGCTGACAGCGGGTCTCTCTGATTGGACGCTTGTTAGAGTGGTAAACTCAAATCATTGGTTATTGTGACAGCAGCCAGCTCTATAAAAGAGCTGCTGCTGCCCAAGTATTTTGCTCTGTTCTGAAGTTACTAATAAAGAGTTGAAGTCACAGTTCGATGCCTCGTCTCCGTTCCTTGTGCCCATGCTCAGGACATAACAGTTCTGGCATACTAGCAGTGAAATTTTGAGTATTTCAGAGAACCAGAAAATACCTCTGACTGGCCCCGCCCACCTGCACCCACCATTTCCTGTCCTATATTCCCTTGTTTTTTAGCTCAGCTGATTCGCACTGCAGAGTGGATTATCGTGCCTCAGAGCGAAGTGCTCCTTCATAGAACCGGTAGGAAAAAACTTGGAATCCCACCACTGTTGTGACCTTGCCAAAATCAACGGGGGAAATGACTGCATGATTTGCTTAACAATGGCAGTGATTCATTTAACAACCATGGCAAAAAAAAAAAAAGGTTGTACAATCAGGTATGACTCACTTTGCAATCATCTAGCTGAGCAATGGAAATTCTGCTCCCAATTTTGGTCATAAGCTGAGGATTACCTGTAATTAGGAAGTGGTTTCCAATTTTCTGATCAGCAGTTATAAGTATAAGCAGTTAGTATTTTATCCTCTCTCTCTTTAAGTTTGCATCATAGTTTCCTTCTTTCCATAATCTAACCATTCTGTTCATCAATTCCAAATATCACCAGTTCATTTTTTCCTTCTTCAGCAAAAAATCCATAAGCCGTTTCCAGTTATTAAAAAAATGTAACTGTTGAACTTTCTCTAGGCAAACAAATTAATTTTTCCATCTCTTTTATTTCTGTCATCTTTATCTAGGAGTAGCTAAGTCCTTCATTTTTGCACATATAAAAGATTAATGAAATTAATCTTTCATGGCTGCTCCTTAATCTCAGGGGAAAAAAGGTTCTGGTTTCAGGTGATTATTAGTCTTTAAAAAAATTGTCTCACTATATGTATTTGGGTTCTTTTTTTACTTTAGTTTTTCACAAATTCACTAGGCTTGGTCACTTTTACTTCCAGTGGTCTTTGTGAAATTCTGCTGCATCCTTTGTTGCATCCCAATTAATTGGGTATTTAGATGGAAATGAATAGATTACAATCAGGCTGTATATCAGTTCTGGATGGAGTTTGGCACCTTTATTTCAGGTACATCAATTGTGCTTTGTTTACATCTCTTGTTCCTTTCATGACTTATCTAAGCAATTACCTTTCATCTTAAAATACCTTTTTTAAAAAGTTGGCCGATAGTTCTTGTTTTATTGCTTGTATGGCATTCCTCAAAGAAGGGCACTTTGACCTTCTAAAATTCCTGGTGGAGATTAAATACCAAAGACAGCAGTGGAAAAGAGAGTTAATACACAGTTTCACCATGCACAGCAGGACCTGTCAAGGAGGTCAAGTTATTAACACACTGAGAAACATAGCTTGTATTTTCAAAAGTGGATTTAATGTGTATTCTAGCTTGATTCCTGACAGCAGCCCTGAGGAAAATCACATTTCAGCAGCAAGGTAATAACTATTGGTAGATCTCAAAAGCTGCTTGCTTTGGTCAATAAACAAATCCTGACTTTTAAAATGCAGTTCAGTGGTACAGTGTGTGATAAACTGAACCCAGTAACAAAAGAATAGATTCTTCCAAATAAAAGCCTTGGACTCTAACTAGGAGCTAACTGTTGGCAACTAAACAGCTGCCACAAAGACTATTTTCCAATGCACCTGAAGGTAGAACAAGAATCAATGAATGGAAACTAATCAAGGGGAAAAACCAAATTTCCTGCCAATTGGAACAATTAATCAGTGAAACAGCTTGCCTCCAGAAGTTGTGTGTGCTCCAACTGAAGATTTTAAAGAAGAGATTGGACAACGATTTGTCTGAAATGATATAGTTCTTCCTGTCTGGGCAAGGGGTTAGAGTAGAAAATTCCTATTCTGTAACTAGTACAATCTTCCCCAAATGCCCTCCAAATGAGATTTCAGCTCTCAGAACTCTCAGCAATAGTCATATGGACTGTGGAATTCTGGG